>JAEIGI010000001.1:22082500-26882500 GCA_018903615.1 Drosophila neocordata
TTTATTTTTCACCTTGAACTTTCCATGCGAGTAGAGAGAACAAATGACAAGATGAGAGGATATAGAAGTAGAATAAGTAGAAAAGCAGAAAATTCACAGAAATTACCAAAAAGAAACGAAAGGAAAGCAAAGGAAAGGAAAAAAGAAAAGCTTATCCAGGTGTAAAATATAAATAGCCTAAATATGACAAAGGGAATACCCAACGTTTTCCTTACTCCTCTCTTTGTATTTCTATTTCACCATCTCTCTCTCTCTCTCTCTGTCTTTCTGTTGGTATATTGATCGTTATTATACGCTTGACAAAAGAAGTTGGTTAAAGGAGAGACAGAGAGAGAGAGGAGAGTTATGAATGCCTGTGGCTGGTTACTGTCATTTTTTAAACGTCTCCCACACAAGCACACAGAGAGAAAGAGATAGAAAATGGTATAAAGGGAGCAATAGAGAATTAAAGACAGAGGCAAAGCAAGAATAAATGGAAAGTTTTCTTTGTATAGTGGGTTAGAAAATGCTGTCGCCAGAGAGAGAGAGAGAGGCAGCACCAACTCATTACAATCTAATGAGCAACACAGAATCAAGTAATTAATATTAAACAACAACAAAAAGAGAGTTACAATACAATGAAGGTTAAAGAGACACAGATAGATGAAGATAGATAAAGAGATTACGACAAAAATTTCTTTGAATTTGATTTGATTCATTGTTGATTTTAAAATCCAAACAAAAATATTTTTTTAAAAAAAAAAGGATACAGAATTGAAAGTAATCTCTTTGTTTTTCCAGATTTCGTACAAAAGGAAAAAAAAGTTAAAATGTTTCATTTGTTAGAATCAAAATGGTTTTCATTTTAAAAATTTACTCAATAAAATAAAATGAAATTTTAGCTAAAAATAACATGGTTTTTTCCTTTTTGATTTTTAGAGTTTTATTATAATCAAAAAGGCAGCAGACCCAAACAATTTTAGCCAAAGGCCAACTATTTTACATCCTTTGCTCTTCTCCTCTTCGTTTTACTCTTGACTGACCTTTAGTACAATAATTAGACAATTAAGCGCATAATTAATTTAAAAGTAACCCCAGTTAGCCCACAGGGCATATACAAATATATATATATATATATATATATATATATATATATATATATAGAGGTAGATATATATAATAAGAGAAACTGACACACAAAAAAAAAAGAAAAGAAAAAAGAAATCCTTTTTGGCCTTGTAAATGTTTGAAGAGCGAGCAGCTCAAGAGTAAAATAAAGAGGGCCATAGGAAGAGTCATGAAGTGGGATACAAAGATATCAAAGAGGAGGAGATGCTGGTCAAGTTGCTTGTTGCCGCTTGCTGCTGGCAGGCTAAATTAAGCATGCGAAACACAGCAAGCAAAATTGCTCGAGCATGCAAAATGATGAGAAGAGACAGTTGGGAGACGTACTACATTGGAAAGTGACGACTTTAATATACCCTTTGCCAACAATTTGACTTACAACTAATGAAAATGATTAAGTTCCCATAATAATTGAATATGCAAAATTGTTGTTATACAAAAACGTTTTTCTTAAAATGAATGAATCATAAGATACCCTTATAACAAATGATTACAGGGTATCAAAAGCAAATGCGAGGCAAATCCATAATACTGATGACGATGATGACTTAAGTGGAAGAGAGAAAAAATAAAAAAAGAAGCGCAAAAAGAAAACGTAACTTGCTTGTGTTGTAGGCGTTCTGGCTATTTTTGGGCAAAAATGTTTTTCCACACACACACACATATATACACACGCACACACCACATTCGTAAACCCACATACAGTTACACACAAAAAAAGAAAAAAAAAAGTGAGCGAACACACGCGCGGTCCTCATCAGGCTCTCGGTCTCATCATTTATGTCTTCAGGATGAAAGTTTTTTTTTATATGTGTGTATTTTTTGTTGTTGTTCTTCATGTGTCAAATGCACGGCCAGAGAAAAGTGGATTCTGTGTTTTTTGTTGCTGTTGTTTTGATTTGCCGGGTAATTTTCCATTACATAAAGCTTTCTCATTTATTGTATTGCATACATCCAGGCGCGCTTTGCGTCAGCAAGACAAAACACAATAAGCAAAAGACAGAGAGAGAAAGAGAAAAAAGGGGGGAGGGGGAGTAACAAAAAAACAGGAATGACAAAGAATGGGCGTTGGTTTTTTCTTTCTTTCTGGCATTAAATAATCAATCAAAAACTTTAAAGCACAATTGGGCCAATAGGCCAAGTTTAAACAATATAAAACAAATTTGTTTTAATAAATGTTATACTAAAAGTAGCTATGATGCCTTTTTAATATATAGTTTATATATTTAATTATAATAATAAAGGATTTTCCTTTCTTTCAACATTAAAACTTCAACAAAAATAACTTCATTTATTTATATATTTATGTAAACAATTAAAATTGTTGTTCTCTTTATAATGTGTTACATTTTCGTAAGAATTTCTTTAACATAAATTTCATTCTGTAACTCTAATTGAAAGATGTATAAAAGAGATAACATTTTGTTTGGCAGGCAATTAATTTATTTTCTTACATTTTTACAAGAAAACTTTATTAAAACTAACTTGAAGAATGTTGTCTTTAAATATATATATACATATATATACAGATCTTTTGTTGTAAGTTTTTCTTTAACCTTGCTTTAAACTGACATTTCTTTCATATCTGGTTTTGCGAAAGAAAAGAAATATATATATATTTAGAGCAAACAATTAAGATATTTGAAATGACTTGGAGCAATGCCACCGTTTCCTTTCTCTTTCTCCTCTTAATCATATTCTTTGCTTTGACTCCTTCCTTTGGCTTTGTCCCCACTTTTAAGCACAGTATGGTAAATGAAAGAGGGAGTTGAAGGGGGCAATGTTGCTGGCAATGTCATTTTTCATTTTGCTCTCTCATCTTATTTGTGTGTGTGTGTGTGTGCTTGTGTTCTGTTTAAGTTTTGGGTATTAAAGTGAAATATGGTTTTGTTGGTGTTATTTTTGTGCATTATGTTTAAAGCTTTTACCATCTTAATTGCTGACTCGACAGAAAATTGGAAAATTTTGTGGAATTTGTTGGGGGGAAAATTTCCACAGGCAGCACACGGCAATCTGAAAATGCCTTTTAATTGATTTTGCAGTTGAAACTCATATATGTGTGTGTGTGTGTGTGTAGAGTTAGTGTTAGCCGGTAAAAGTCAATGACTTTGCTATCGAGTCGAGTCGCATATATAGCACCAAAACGAGTTGTCGAGTTGTGTACGGTTGTTACGGCCATCCCCCATTTTGTGTGCTGCAAAATTCTAAATTGCATAAATTTCTGCCACGCCCACTACACACACACACACACATAGACACTTGATAGAGAGAAGAAATAAGAGGGGAAAAGAAGGCGCTACCACCATTTAGTTAGGCTGCAGGCCATTTGTAAAATTGATTACGCGCATAAATTGAGGCAGACGATGAGGATGAGAATGAGGATATAAAAAAGGGATATGAAGGATGAACTAAATGTATCTTTATTCACATCTAGTTTGAGTCTGTTGTGGCATACTTTTAGGTTAGTTTTCAATTGAGTTTTCACAAACATGCATACATACATACATACATACATACATACATATATATATATTGTCATAAAATTTAATTAACTTTAATTGTATTAGTTTGCCAGAGAGTTAGTGGTTTTAGTTTTAGCTTTGCCTGCCTAACTCTATCCGCTGAGAATTTTCACAATTAACAATAGCGAAATTTTGCAATTAATGTTGCACATTCTATAGATAGATATATATATATACATCTATCTATGTGTGTGTGTGTGTGAGTGGGGGCTTAGGTTGTGCCATAATTATAACAATTTCAAAATGTCTGCGAAACATGCGAATTAGCATCATCAACTGGGGACAACTAGATACATACATTTTCCACATGGAATACATAAGCGAGAGAGGACACACTGGCGACAAATGTTTCAAATATCTATATTCAAAAAGGATCAAAAGAAACGAAATAGAAAGAGTTTGCAAGTATATCCATATATATTTTTAGATACTTTTCTAAAAACAAACTTAAATATTTATAGTGACATATAAGCCAAATGAAAGTTTCTTGAGTGGTACTAAAAAAAGGACCATTTTCTATATTGTTTAATGAACCTTAAATAAGATTGAACCTAGTTAAGAAATAGCCTATTTAATAAAGATAAAAATATAGTTTAATATATTTTCTAATATATATGTATATATATATATTAAAGATCTCTGTAATACAATATTGTTGGGTAGACGAATGAACCCGCAACATATATTTGTATATATAAGTGTGGATATAGATTTCAATGCTGTAACTCGAAGCCACTGGTGACTCTCATCATTTCAAAGGGTCAACGCATCACATACAGCAAGGACCAACCCCTCCTCTTGATCCCCCCGCCATACATTTTAGGTCGAGTTGGGGATACAATCAAAATGAGGCGGGAATATGGATTGAACAATACAAATTAGTAATTTACACGCAAAGCAACGTCCCCTTGGCAGGCATCACGTACGACAAACACACACACAAACGCACACACAGAATAGTGAAATGTGTACCAATTTCGCATATATCTTATATATATATATATATATATCGAACATATATGATTTGTGATTATAGTTAAACTGCAATTAGTAATCAAGCGAACGTTTAAAGCATATTCATTATATTTCTTGTTCAATTAGTTTATAGACACATTAATTTCCTCCCTTTGGATTACTTCTTGTGCCACCCCATTATCCTCCCTCTCCCCTACCACAACATTCATTTTATTTTTTATTTCAATTTGAGACAGAAATTTGATTTGAACTGGATAAATTTGTTGAACAAATTCCATCTCGGAGTTAGTGGTAAAGTTCAATGAACGTGGCCCAGGCCACGCGCAGTTTGAAAAATTATGGCAAAGGGGGAAGGGAGGGGAGAGGAGGGGAGGGGCGGGGAGGAAAGGGACCAAAGAAAGACAGACGACAGCAGGAAGTTAAAGGCCCCAGGCCTTGATTGCTCAGATGAAGGCAAGGCCAGAACGGAGAGCAGACCAGATTCTTTTTTTGCTTCCCCTCTTCTCTATATCTTTTTTTTTTTTTTTTTTTTTGGTACATTTGATGATGATGATGATGCCTGCTGATGTTGCACAAGGTGATGAGTTATTCAAAAAAAAAATATATATATATAATATATATATAAAACCATGTGCAAAGTGTCAGAAGAAATCAAAAATGAAATTATGCAAGGCAACACCAAAAGAAGCAAAGAAAATGGAGTTGAAACCTTAAAGAAGACGCAGACCAAACGCCTTATACCAATTTCTGCAATAAAAGACAAAAAAAAAAAAATAAAACTTATTTATTTATATTACCACAACAGGCAGATGTGACCCACAGGCAAGGTCCAAGTCAACCATTGGAATGACCAAGTCATTGAAAACTTCTTTTTTGGGTTTAAAAAGTTTATTATACCCTGTAGCTAATGATATTAAAAGGGTATATTTAGGTGATGCAATCTGTGGATCTTATATATATAAAACTTGATAGATATATACTAAAAAAAGGAATATTTTAGTAATAGAAAAATGAAAAGTGATTGCTAAAATAAATCTTCTATTCTGGTATGGTTTATACAGATTTGTTTATAGAGATTTTTCTCTCATTGATTAAAAATAATTCTACAATCTATCCAATGCAAAATAATTTGGTTTTACTCTTCTTTTTGTTAGCCAAGTTATTAAAAGTTCTGTTCAAAATCAATATTTTTATAATTTGTAAAAAAAAAAAAAAAACTTTTAACTAGCAAAAGGAAAAGCTTAACCCAAGATTGGAGTTCAGATGGAGAAAACTATTACAATTTCCTTTTATAAGGTTGTAAATTTCTGCTTAAAAATTGCCTCAAGTCAATTGTAAGAATATTTAGATGGGAAAAAGTAATATATATATATATATATATACATATATATAGATTTCTACAGAAAAGCAATTTCGTTTGTTTTTTTTTTTTTTTTTTGGCAAGAAAAAACACATTTCCCTTTCGTTTTCATCACTTGAGCACGAGCCTGAGCGCCTAAAAGTAAGCAATGCAATAGAGAAAACGAAGGCAATCATTTTTTATATGGAGATGGTCTTAGTGTTTGGTGGTTGATGGTTACTTGATGATGATGATGGTTACCATAACAAATTGAAAATGAATTATATCAATCAATTCTCTCTCTTAACCGAAATTCAAAAATCCAATTTCAATTCACATTTGATGTTTTGTTTAAACAATTATCATTTAGTTATGGCACATTTTTCTTTGACCTTTGCTTTAAGTGCCGACACGAGCGAGCTCTTACCTATCGTATAAAATCCTAGCCTATATCATACGCTGCCCCCCACACCCCTGCTCTCACTTCTTATTTGTAGATCTACTGCCAACTCATAGAGACACGCACATGATAAATGGTTTTCCATTAACTGCCATTGGTAAAGAAAAAGAAAAAAAAGGAGAAAAAAGCAAAAAAGAAAAAACTGCAGGAATGAAATATAAGTGAAAAAAATAAAGACCAGCTGAAGGAGTATGAGAATGAAAGAGATGGAATCCCAGACAAAACGCAATGCCGCACACATGCTGCGTGAAGAACTAGACGAGACCATAAGGTAGAATTGAATGAAGCAGAAGAAGAAGAAGAAGACAAAGAAGAAAAAGATGAAAACGTGCTTGCATTTTGTCTCATCCATCATCATCATGATCCCTACTACCTACCATCTGCCCTGCCCCTATCATCATCATCAGGATTGTCATTGGCATCAAAATGATTCGAATTACTCTCAACTATTTTTCTTTAGTTTTTCAAGAAGAAAAAAAAATAAAATTTGTTTAACCCAATTTCAATTGAAAAGCGTAAAGATCTAAGAAATACATATATATATATATATGTATATGTATGGGTAATTTGATATACAAACCGAAGAATGAAGAACAGATTGTGCTATAGATGCATTTGATTTTGATAGATGACCATAGGAATATTAATGTTGTTTTTTTTTCATTTCTTTTCTTTTCTTGCCCTTATTTGTGACGAAGAGGAGAATTGACTTTGATTTTCCAATCCAATCCAGGGTCTTTTGTCAAAGTGAAGGCTCCTCACCAGAGGAGAGCCGTAACAAAATCAAAGATTAAATGTGAATGGAATAAATGGAAATGTTTGGTATATTAATAGCTATATACCTATATAGAGATACCCATAAAATTATGGCTTAAAAACTATTGTTTTGTCTCTATAACAAAAAGAAAATAGAATAGAGAAAAGAGAATTTCATTAATCAAAGTTATTATTCTTGTCTTGTGTAACTTTTTTTTAATTGTATTGTTATAAATGTTAACACTAACTTTAAGTTGTAAGACACTTAATTATGGATTACTATATAATAAGATTTTCAATTTAATGTTTTTTGCCTCATATAATTTGCTTTGTTTTGTTCATCATTTTGTCTCTCCCTCTATCTCTCTCTCTCTCTCTCTCTGTCTTTTATTTCTCATTATTCTGGGTTTTTTGTTTTTGTTACATTTGGTTGAACCTTCTTTTTAGCATAATCGTCTCATTATCATTAACACATTAGACATGCAAATCGTTTGCGTTCTCTGTGCTTTACGCTGTAATGTATGCTACAATTCTTCCATATAAATGATGACTCACACACGCACACAATGTGTGTGTGTGTATATATATATACATACTTGAAGGCGAAAGCAATTCATTCAATCTGCAGCAGCAATTTGGCCATAATTTTTAACAGCAACTAACAAAATAGGTCCTAGAAGGAAAAAAAGATTTACGACAGCCAAAACAGAGGAGAAAAGGAGACAGCGAGAGAGAGAGAAAAATGAGAAAAAGTAGTAGAAGAAGCAAAGAAGTTGCGCATTTTCTTTTTTTTTCTGGGGAGGGGGGTGCCATAACAAAAATATTTTTCAGATTTTTCTTTCACTCTTTGTTTTTGCTTCATTTTGGCTGGATTTTTATTTGTCCAGACGCAGACGGCGACAAAGACAACGACAACGGCTATAGGGTATATCGTATATATACTCTCTTTATCTCTCACACTCTTTGCTCTGTTCTATATATTGATGTTGTTGTTGTTGTTATTGTTGTTGGTGGTTTCTTTTTTGTTTTGTCTCCTTTTTAGCCGCCATGGCCAATGGCATCATAAAATCTCTCGACGACGCCTCAATGTCGTTTCTCTATATCATCAGCTCCAGCTCCTGCTCCAGCAACTCTTAATCCTTGTTGTAGTCTAAAAGTTGGTTGGCTTTGGTTTCGTTTGGTTTGGTTTGGTTTGGTTTGGTTTGGGGTATACCATTCGTAGCACTACACTGTTCTGTTTCTATCTCCATCTCTATTTCTTTTTGTATTGCCATACTTTTCTTTTCTTTCTATCTTTTTGTCTGTTATTTGACCTTTTTCTCTTCATGTTGTTGCTAATTTCTTGTTGTTGCCGTTGTCGTTGTTGTTTTGCCAAGTTTATCAATTGAGACAACACAATGCCTACTACTCTTAGGCCTCCTTTTTACTAGTTCACTGAACTTGTCCATCTCATCGAAGTGATGTGAGATGATGTTTGTTTGTCTGTTTATTCTGTTTGTTTGTCTGTTTATTTGTCCGCCTGTCTGTCTGTCTGTTTTTCTTGCCTCTCGTCTTTAGCCTTTTGTCTTTGAGCAAACTTTGTGCAAAATGTCTGTCCGTTTTGAAAATCTCAGGGCACTTTAGTTCATTGCACAAGGATTCAAAGATAATGATCAAATTGTGTATAGAATATATAAAAAAATTTACATAAAAGAAGTATTATTGTATACTTATATATAAAGATATTATATATAATCTAGGGTAAATTATTTGATAGAGCTTGATTTGTTAAATAAACTTTTAGTTATTAAAACTAAATTTAATATAATGATTTACCGATATTTATTTTTAAAAATTGGTCAGATATTTGTAACGCATTGAAATATATGTTTCGGACCCCATAAAGTATATATATATATAATCTTGAACAGCATTAATAGCTGCCGAGTCGATATAGCCATGTCTGTCTGTTTCTTTGCAAAAAATAGACCTTGAATTTTAAGCTATATGGTTAAAACTTGGTAGTTAAGCTCTTCAATTCATCAGGTAGATAAAGTATGAAAATTAGTCGGATCGGACAACTATAAGATATAGTAAATTGATGTTAATATTACCGCTTAGATCACTCTCCCAATGTTCAATCTCTCAATTTGATATGCCACTAAGTATATGATTTTTCTATAGAATATATTTAAACAGTTAACTAATGAAATTTTTCTTTTATTTTTATTATTTACAGGGCCGTCACAGATCCTCGCGATGGTCGTCGTGTGGCCCTTAAAAAGCTGCCAAATGTGTTCCAATCGTTGGTCTCATCGAAACGTGTTTTTCGTGAACTGAAAATGCTTTGCTTTTTCAAGCATGAAAATGTAAGTACAATCTACATATATATATATATATATATATATATATATATATATATATATATATATTCTCATACTATATAAACAAGAAAAAGGCATTATAACTTTATACAATATTTAATTACTCGTATGCGTTTGTCCCCCTTATACACACACATATATAGTACACACTTTACACAACATATATATATATATGTATGTATATGAACGTGAGTTGTGTGCCTGTCCACTTTCCCCGCTAACTACTGTTCTCCTCTATCCCTTCACAATCGCCGTGTCCGTGTTCACTTCAGTTTCTGTTGTCATAAAATTTAATTAAAATATACAATTCGATTATTGGCTGCTGCTTGCTGTTCCTTTGTATATATGAGGAGAAGCGTATATATAGGCTAGGAGTGAGTGATGAGAAAGAATGGAAATGGGAATGAGAATGAGTGCAAAAGGGACAGGACAGAAGCCGTATAGCAGTCAATATCCTAAAGGCCTTGCAAAAAAAAAAAAAAAGAAATTCTTTTTACATGGAAAAAAAACAGAAAAATGAAATGACTGAAAGCGAAACGCCACTTGCCTTCAATATATGAATTTATTAGCAATTATTTCTTTATACAAAAAAGAGAGAGGGAGGGACAGAGAAAGAGAAAGAGAGAGGGTGAAATTTCTGTTGTGGTTTAAATGCCTTTTTGGCAAAATTTTTGTTGTTGTTCAATTGCAATTATTGTCATTAATTAAATATTTCTTTATCGGGAATCATATAATGACAAATGTATCCAAAAAGGTAGATTCATATTAATTAGTGCCACTGAATGAATAAAAAGATGAATAAAAGGAAAATAGTGGATTATTATTATTATATATTAAATATAGCAATTGCTTAAATGTAAATGGAATATAAAAAATGCAAAATATTCCGAATTTTTGTTTTATAAAAATAAAAATTTTTTGTTTGCCTTTGTTTAACATTTTATTTATATTTATGTGAATTTTTTTTTTTTACATTTATAAAAACAAAAGAATTTCAATAGAATAATTTTGGTTTTTTTAAATTAGAATAGAATTAGATATTTTTTTTTTATCAATTGATTAAATCATCTAACAAATTTGCAATAAACAAATGGAAAAAAAATGTTTTTTCCATTGATAAATCAAAAATCTTTGCCTCTGACCATGCGAAATTCATTCAATTCATTGATATGCATAATAAAGTTATTTCCAGCAGCTGTTAAATTATTTATCTAAACCCAACAACAACAATAATAATAATAGCTTCAAGGCAAAAAAAAAAAAACACATATACAAAACACCACGCCCATAACACTCCTAGGACCACACTTTCCATGGAAAATCAAAAGCCAAAAAACAAAAATAAAAAAAAAGCACAAATTTTTGTTAGAGTAATGAAACAAAAAATTTAAAAAAAAAAATATAGAAATCAACGAATAAGCAAGACCCTATATAGAAGAAAGATAAGAATAAAACTTTAAATAACTAATAGGATATAAAAAATCGATTGAAATGTAAAAGATAATATAAAAAAATTGTCTTAAAAAGTTAAAAAATATATATATATAGAGAGGCAAGTTGTCTATATATACCAGCAAGCATAAAGATATGGTTAACTGATAAGATTGTTCAAGAATTCTTATATATACATATATATATATATATTCTTTTACCTTTTTAGCTTATCTGCATAAACCCTTCTAAATAAAGAGTATATTTGCATATGTAAAAATGGTTTGAATAAAATTATTTTTGCCTTAATTCTTTTTATTGCAATTATGAAATTTTAATGTTTTAGATTCCTTAGGGGAATCATCATATTCATATATATATATATATATATTACATATATATTTATATATGTAGTATAAGAATTTCTCTTACAAAGTAGAAAATACAAAAGAGTAAATATAAAAGTAAATATTGTTTTGATAGTTTTGACTTAAAAGGTTATTAACTATATCATTACCAATGCAAAATAAATATATATATATATACATTCGTATATGTTAAAAAATGAAACTGATAAATACTTGTTTGAGCTATTCTATAGTAGAAGTTAGCAAAAAAAAAAAAATAATAATAATAATATAGTATAAATCAAATGATTCCTATAATTCAGTTTTTGCATTGAATGTGCAGTTAAATGTCAACATGAAATGAGTTATTAACAAAACCAACAAAAAAATGATTGTTGAAGTCGTTCTATATATGTAGATATATATATATATATATGTACATATATAAATGGTAATAATAAAGACAGAGTATGTTTATATAGGGAAAGAGAAAGAGGGGTATTAAAGCTGGTGGATAAGATGACAATAATGTGGAAACTGAAAATGTCATGGACATATGACAATCGAAAATTTTCAATCGTTTTGTTTGAATTTTCTTCTTTTTTTCTCTCTTTTGTTGTGTTATGGTTGTTGTTCAAGAGAGTTATAGAGTCATAAGCCGTGGGCTGTGTATGTGTGTGTGTGTGTATATATGAAATATGCATATGGAGTAGGTGATTGTTGAAAATGATGATCAAGTTGCCAATGATAATGATGATGTCTTGACTTGACTTTGTTTCTATATACACATACACATATATATATATGTATATATGTATCTTTATCTATGTATGTATGTATGTATAACAGCCTACGTCTTTTGTGATTTTGTTTGCTTGGCTGCGTGTGAATTTCATAATGCAAAATCATAAAGCAGCAACAACAAAAGGTAGAATGAGGCATGGTAACAACAGCTACGGTAACAACAATAACAACAACAGCAACACCAACAACATTGTAACACCTTACCCAATATGCAAATTTTCTATTAAATATGCATAAATTGCTTTGATGAAGGCGCAACTTGGCTTGGTTGTCATCGTCATCGTTGTCGTTGTTGTCCGCCCACCTCACTGCCTCCCAAATGCCCACTACCAAAGACGCAGTCGTTGTTGCTTATACCCGCTTCCCTCTACTTATTTTTTCCACACCTCCCCCTTAATGTTGTTTGATGTGTTTCCTGTTTCATTTCCTACTATGACAAAGTCTCGAACAAGTGCAATTAACTCAACGACATCAAAAAATGAAGAAAAATTAAGGAAATTAAAGCAACGAATTGTATATACCCTATTTGTGTCTATAATTTTATAAATTTTATAGTTTTCTTGAGCTTAAGCCGACTTTAAGACATATTTGGTTATATATCAGTTATATATGTTTGTATTTTTTATGATTATCAATCATAAATCTTTTTAAAACTATGATTTGATCAGTTTTTTCATTAGTTTGTGAAAATTGATCTTGAGGCCTGACTTTCATATAATACTTGATCTTAGATCTTTGTTAGCTTAGCGTAAAGATATATGCAGTTAGTTATATCAATTGATTTAGTTATTGATGCTGTTCTAAAAGATATATATATATATATATCTGATGTTTTTCTTTTACTTTTTACATACTTTATAGAGGATGTAGTATGCTTTTTCAACCTTTTTTTAAGGGTATCAAATTATATATATAATAATCAAAAGAAAGAAAGGAAAAGAAAAAAAAAAGGCGTTTAAGCCTAGACGAGGTGTTGACTAGAAATGCTTTCTATGTAAAAGTAAATTAATAAATATACATATTTGGGTTAAAGGGGGAGAAGGAGAGAGAGAGAGGGAGGTACGAGCTTGGCACGTGGCTGTAATTTATAAATTCTTAAAAAAATATATAGAAAAATTCTAGACTAGAAAAGTGGAAACCCATTAAATAGAACATTTATTGAAATACAAATATTTATATTGAAGTTTTAGATAATAAAATATAATAATTTAAGCTTATAGAATACAAATATTAGATTAGATATTGTTTGAGTATTCCATATGAGATCTAGAAATAGATATTTTCTATAAAAATCATTTGCTTTTAAAAATTTTTTATAAAAATATATAGAAACCTTTTTTTTTTGGTATATTACAATTATATATAGATCAATAAACTTTAAGTTCCTACTAAAAAGCATAAATATAATTGAATAGAATATTTATTCATCTCTCTTTTCCCCCACCCTCTTTCTCTCTCTCTTTCTCTCTCTCTCTCCCTCTCTCTCTCTGATAAGTCTTTTATAAACTATTTCAATTATTCCTTTTAATATTTTTTGCTTGCTAAATCCTTTTTGCAACAATGTTGCCAAAGTGACAAGCCTTTTGGCTGGCAAAAGTCTTGGCATCTCAATTGCTTTTTCTCACTCGCTGCCTGCCCCCCCCCCCCCCCTTTCCTATTTACCCCTCCACTCTACATTATATTCCCTTTTTCTCTTTCTCTCTTTCTCTGTGATGTTGTAGTTGCACTTCATTTGAAATTCATACAAATCGCTGTAAAATGTTTTGCCCTTATTGTTGTTGTTATTGCATGTTGCAATTTTTGCCAGTTGTTTGTTGTTGCAAATTTCAATAAAATGAAAAGATTTTGCAAATGCTCCATCGTTTCGTACGTGTAGCAAATAAATGAAAAGATAAAACACTTTTCTCACAATTTATGTTAATTCTCTGCATGGAAGAAACAAATGGAAACCAATTGGAATGTCAATTTCAACATCTGCAGCATATTTTTTTTTATATTGTTTCTAACCTATTTCGAAGGTTTTTTTACACATTAAATTTCTTACTTTTGTTTAATTAGTTCACCAAAAAAAAAACAAAATTTTTTAACTAGAAAAAAAGCGTCAACACTTTTGCTTTTGTTTGTTACAAAAAAACGCTGAAAGGAAAAATATTTTCTTCATTACACCAATGTTTTAATACCCTTAGATAATAAATACATAGATTTTAGGGTTTAAGGTTCATTTAACTATAGGAAAAGTAGAGAAAATTGAGAAAAATCTAAAATACTAAAAAGTAAAAAGAGTCCATGTGGAATCTATTAAAACAATCTTTAATTCTAGCTGATCTAAATGTAGTTAAAAGTTTAAGCTACCTTAATAAAGGGCATAGAAATACACACACATACAAAAGCAACAAATTAAATTCTTAGGAAGTTGTAACATGTAAAACATCTAACAAAAGCAACAACAATAACAACAACAAATTGTGTCCTAAAACGCAGCTGGTAAAATATAAAATACAAAAAAAGAAGTTTACCTAAGTCGTTGTTGTCATTGTTGTTCTTGTCTTTAATTTGTTTAGTTTCTATGCTCTTCAAGGACAGTTACTATATATATATATATATATGTAGCTTTAGTACTTTAGCTTTGTCTCTTTGTTTAAAATTTGTGATTTTATGCAATTGCCAAGTTAAAATGTTAATTAGCTCCAACAACACGACGCTCCATGTGAGACTTCAAGACTCCAAAAATGCAACAAAAACAACAAAAATTAACTGCAGTAACCTCCACCACTAGCAACATTGAGATAATTACGCGCCTGCGCATTCAATCGAGTGAATGAAGAAAAAATAAAAAATGAAAAACATTACGGAGAGAACCAAATAAGAACAGAGCAGTAGCAGATAGATTCAAAGTGTTTTTGTTTAAATACTCTTTAATCATATGGAGTTATAACTATTAGGAAGAATCTTAAGAATAGATAAATGCCTAAAACATAATTTTATCAAGTGTCTATAAGAAATTGTTATCATTTAGTAGAAAATGTAAGTATTTTACAACAGTAAAACAAACTAATGGGATCTGTTTCAATCTCTTAAAGGAAATCTGTGAAAATTATAAATCTTATCAAATCTTTTGGTTTTAAAAGAGATCAAAGAAGATTGTCTATATAGAGCTATTTCATTAGCAGATTTTGCTGTTTAGTCTAGAATATATCCTACCCATATAGGTACCCAAAAGTTCGACTTTTGTAAGCTTCATAACCTTTTTTTCGTTGCACTCGATTGTAATTCCCAACTGGTTTTAGCGTTCAAGTAGTAAAAAAGCACTTAGGCACCCAACAAACGAACTCATGTAAGCTTCGCTCTTTTTCCTTTGTAGTATTTAGTTGTAATTCCCAACTAGTTTTAGTAGTAAAAAGTCATAGCTTAACCTATTGGCTACTTATTATTGTAATTGATTTTTACTATTCAACAATGTTTTATGTTCAATGCTAAAGATCTTGTTTTTAACTTAAGCCAACGTTTATTCTTAACGATCTCTTACTTAAAAATCTTTGTTATATAACCTTCTTAAAGATCATACATGAATGTATAAGATGATGAACAACATAAATCTTCAACCTAGATCTTAATCAAAACAACATTAAAACAAAAGGTCTATTTTTTGCTTTACAAGTGTAGGGTATTCCTATGTCGTTACATTTCAAACGAAATTTATCTGCCTTTTGTGGGTTTTTTCCTTTTCTTCTTCTTCTTCCGTTGTTTCTCTTTCGTAAACCGCAAAACTTAACAAATGCAGTTCATTCGCAGTTTGCTAAATTACAGCAGAAGCAAAATTATTACAGAATTTTACTCAAAGTAGCGTAAAAAACAAAAGGCAAGACCAAACCAACTCAAGAAGAAGAATAAAAAAAAAAAAAAAAACATTAAAAACAAGGAAACCAAAAAAAAAAAATACAAAAAACAAAAAAAACTTTTTGCCACTTAAGACGACGGCGACGACTGTTTCAGAGACTTGAAGACGGCGTTGGCTTAGCTGCTGCTCGCTGGCTGGCTGGTCGGCACTTTTTGTGTTGGTTTTGCCTCCCTTCCTCTCACTAACCTCTAGCTACCACCACCACCCCCCTTTGTGTTTTTTTTTTGTATTTTTTTTTTGCATTTTGTTCCTTTTTGCTAAATGTGCGCAAAATTGTTGAAACTGCCTTTGGTAACTGCCGACACAACAGGGGTAGATGGTAGAGTAAGAGAGAAAGAGAGTGTGAGCGAGAGGGACGGAGGGTTATATATATCGTCTCGGCAACATTGTGGCTAGCAACATTTTTCTGCTGCAGTTTTTTTTATACCCTGTAAATAATTGATAAGAAAAGTCTATTAAGATATTTGAAATGTAAGCTAAACTTGAGATTTACTTGCTAAAGCCAAGCCCAAAGGAAAGGAAAGAAAATCTTAATCCCTGTATTGGATTTATACCCCCAAACATGTCCTTTAACTAGAAATCTTGTAGTAAAGTCCTTTCATTTCTTTAACTAGGCAATCAAGTTTTTTTCATTAATTTACCTAAAACAAAAGGTCTCTTACTTTTAGTTAACATATTTTTTATATTTAAAATCCTACTTGCTAAAGGGTATTTTAAATTCGTTTAGCTAATTTGGCATATGGAATTTTTTTTTTTTTTTTTTTTTCGGGCTACTTAACGCATTTTTGTTGACGACGACGACAACAACGAAGACGATGATTTTTACTTGGGACTGACTCTTGAATAAATATTGTAAATTGATTTTAAAGGCAAGTTCGTTTGCCCCTCTGACACACCACACCCTCTTACTTCTCCTTCCTTCTCTTCTCTTCTCTTCTCGTTTTTTTTTTTTGGCCCCTGTTAGATTTTTGTTGTGATTGCTGCATACCCTGCCCCCTTACTCTTGGGGTTTTTGACTCTTTTTGCGGCAACCTCTCACTCTGTTGAGTTGAATTGAGTTTAGTTTAGTTTCAGAGTTGAGTTGCAACTCCTTCAGTTCCTTCATCATTTTGTTACCGCAAGCTAAATAAATCAGCGACTTGTCTAAGGGGGACGTTCATGACTTGTCTGACCGTCTGATCGTCTGACTGACTTGTCTGGTTGCCTTTTTTTTTTTTGCTTTTTAGATTTATATATACATATTTATATATACAATGGGGGGGGAGAGAGGTATAGAGGGAGACGAGTTCAGTGGCGTGTTTTGTATCTTTTAAACTAAACATCATCAACGGGTCAACATTTTGCTTCCACAACTCCAACTGTTTCTCCTCCTTCTGGTACCACCTCTTTTAAGCTTCTGCTCCTGCTCCTCTTGCTCCTCGTACTCCACTTTTTTTTTTTTTATGCCTTTGCCTCGTCTTTGCCAGTCTGAACTTTGTGGCATTTAATGCCTGGCAGCGACACTTAACATGCAACTTAACTTGATTTTTATTTTGATGATGAATATTTTCCATCTCTTCGCTCCTTGCTATAGCTCCCTCTTCTCTCGCTACTCTTAGCGTAACAATTTGCCATAATTTATGCCTTATGCTAGGTGTTAAATTGTAATTGTAATTTGCTTAGTTTATGATTTACAATCTACAAAAAAAATATAATTCATATAAAATATATATATATCTAAATATCTTTCTCTTTTTATATTTTCAGGTTCTCTCAGCTTTGGACATTTTACAACCACCACATTTGGATTTCTTTCAAGAAATGTATCCTTTTCTATAAAAAAAAAAAACAAATTTCATATAAATACCAAGGTTTACTTTGGCATGCCAAAGCTACTATATCCTTGCAGAAAGATATTTACTAAACTATGTATATAGTATTCCTTCTGCAAGGATCTACAAAGTCTAACAGAGACAGAGAGAGAGAGAGAGAGATGCATAGAGAAACAATTTATCTTTGGGGTCAAAAGAAATATCTAAAAGTTACACTGATTTTCTATATATCTCATTTATTTTTCATGATTTCATCTCAAACAAAATGATAAAAGATTAATATTTTAAAATGTTTACCCCCAAAAGTAGGCTATAAGCAAACAAATTGCACTAAACTAGCAGCTAGCTACTAACCAAAAACCAAAACCAAACCAAACCAAAGTTCAACTCGAAAGGTTTCACAAAATTGCAAATGTTTTTGTGTGAAAATTTACTTTAACTTTTCCTTGTCATAATTCATCAAACTTGTGACATTTTATATAAGGCAAAGAGAGAGAGGGAAAATAGAGAGAACGAGAGAGTGAGAGAGAAATGTTTATCCAAGCCTTCCCCTTCGACCTATCTGTTTGGAACTGTGTTGTCGCCTAGTCTGAATTTTCTCTCTATTTTTTTGGAGTTCAAACACCAAACTTTTGGCCAAAAGCAAAACTAATTGAAAAAGTTTTTATAGGAAAAAAACATACACACACACCTATACACAAGCACTGACTGAGTAAGACAAACAAACAAACTAAATGGAAAGGTTTCTCTTAGGTTTTTTTTTTCTTTATGTTTTTTCTCTCTCGTTGAAATTGATTTTTAAGGTTGACATAATATTTCAACTTGAATGGTTTTTACAACTTAACAAAACATTTTTAACTTGAAAAAAAATAGCTATGTGATAACGGAATTGCTGCAATCGGATCTACATAAAATTATAGTCTCACCGCAACATTTATCTGCCGATCATATTAAAGTCTTTCTATATCAGATATTGCGCGGTTTAAAATATTTACATTCAGCACGGATTCTTCATCGTGACATTAAGCCTGGCAATCTTTTGGTCAATTCAAATTGTGTACTCAAGATATGCGATTTTGGTTTGGCACGTGTCGAGGAGCCAGATCAGGCCAAACATATGACCCAAGAGGTGGTAACCCAATATTATCGCGCCCCAGAAATCTTAATGGGGGCGCGTCATTATTCATCGGCTGTGGATGTTTGGTCTGTCGGTTGCATATTTGGTGAACTATTGGGACGGCGTATTCTATTCCAGGCCCAGAATCCAGTTCAACAATTGGAACTAATCACTGAATTGTTGGGCACACCCACAATGGATGATATGCGTCATGCATGCGAGGGTGCTCGTACCCATATGTTGCGTCGTGCACCGAAACCCCCCTCATTTTCGGTTCTCTACACACTAAGCTCTCATGCCACCCATGAGGCTGTGCATTTGTTGTGCCAAATGTTGGTCTTTGATCCGGTAAGAGTTAGCAATGAGATATTATACATATAACCATAATTATAAAAATTGAATGCAGTTTTTAAGAATTATCATATAAGATTCCTAAAAACTTAGTTCGAAAACTAGTTTAATAAGTTTTTAAAAGTCTAACAAAAGCTAAAAGAAAGAATCTACGATTATATAAATTTTCCAAAACTATGATTAATTAGGGAAATTTTTGAATTAAGACTTTCATGTATTTGCAAACATATCAGAATCGGTTGACTATATTATATAGCTTCCATAGGATCTATCATTTCGAAAGAAAGATGTTGATATCTAAGGTTTTTGGCTATTCAAGTTAGTTTTCAACTGAGTTTTCATTAGTTTTATAAACTTTTTAATAATTTTTTTTTATTTTGTTTGTCTATGTCATATAGGTATAGATATAATCAGTTTTAGATCAATATCTTCTTTGTTTTTCAAGAGATTGTTTTGAAATTTGGAATTTTTTATGTTAATAGATAAAGAAATATCTCTTTGAAGTTTCAAAAGAATCGCCTAACTATATGCCATAGTTTCCGTAGGAACAATCACACCATAAAGTAAACACATTCTGGAAAACTTATTTTTTTCTACACTTAAATGTTTCATACTATTTGATATACCACCTAATAGATAAAGAAGAAAGATAAAGAATATCTTTATACAGTTTCAAAGGAATCGGTCAACTATATGCTATAGTTTCGATAGAAGCAATTAGTCAAAAAACTAACTATTAGTATGAGAAATGACTTATGATTGCAGCTAACTATACAGTTAGTTAGAATCGTTTGGAAGTATTTCAAATGATATGAAATATATACAATTTTATATAGTTAGTTGGAATCAGTTGGATTTCAAATTATGTGAAATATATATATATATATCTAGAAGAAAAGATGATTTTATACTATACATTTATACTTCTTTTTTAGTCATGCGAACTTTGATGTTTAAGAAGTATATTTGGCTGTTCGTTCCATCTGATTTCTATACATTTATATTACTAGGAATTTTTTTAAACTATAGAACACAATTATTGACCTGTTCTATCTTTTGAAATTAATTAGTTTTAGAAATTATAATCAGCACTTTATAGATCTTTGTGATTCCTAATCAGATATCATTTATTATCTTACTGTTACTTTATCCATATCTTGTATCTTGGGATACCTTCTTTTATCTCTCTATTATTATATCGATTTCATTTATCTTCTTTTTAAATTCTTAACCAGGATAAGCGCATTTCTGTAACAGATGCCTTGGCCCATCCATATTTAGATGAGGGCCGTTTGCGTTATCATTCGTGCATGTGTAAATGCTGTTTCACTACCTCGGCTGGAATGCGTCAGTATACAGCAGATTTTGAGCCATCGGCTGGTCAGCCATTCGATGATCTATGGGAACGTAAATTGACCTCAGTGCAACAGGTTAAGGGTGAGTGATTAATTAAATTAATTAATTATATTATAAAATTAATTAATAATTTTGTTTTTTTTTTTTTTTAAACAGAGGAAATGCACAAATTTATTGCCGAGCAATTGCAGACGGGTCGTGTACCGTTATGTATTAATCCGCAGAGTGCGGCATTTAAGAGTTTTGCCAGGTGAGTTAAGCAAGTTGGAAATCCTACAAAATTTGCACGCCCTCTCTTTCTCTCTCTCTCTCTCTCTCTGTCTCTTAACCCAATCCCATTACAAACCCCCTTGAAACCTTAAACCTTATGACCCAGAATTTATCTATTATAACTTAATGCCTACAATTTGAAATGAAATATCAAAATTTTGATAAAGTTGTGTTACACTTTTTTTTTTATTATTTTGTTTTTTGATTTGTTTCATTTTATATAGATATATATATATATTTTTTTTTTTTTATTTTTTTTGTCCCATATATATATATATATTATTTATTTTACTTATTTTTTTTGTTTGTTTGAAAAATTGAAAGTCATGGCTTTGTCCTTTAATATTAATAGGACACACACACATACATACACACAATTCCAACCCACCCCTCCAAAAAAAACACACACACACCCGTGTCCCGCCTTTTAGAACTTGTTGTTATTGTTCCTTAACTACATCTATAACTTTTATATATATAAACACACATATATATATATATATATATATATATATATTTATATATGTATGTATTATATATATATATATATCTATTTTGTTTTTATATATTTTCTCTATTTCTCTCTCTCTCTCTTCTCTCTTTTCTTTCTCTTTTTTGTTTTGTCTTTTGTTATTTTTTTGTTGTATTTTATTTAATTATTCCTTGTTTATTGTTGTCTCTTTTTTTTTTTTTTAATTAATTAATTAATTTTGTTTTCTTCTATTTGTGAAATATTTGAAATCTTTAAAAAATACATTTCTATTCAATTTTTTATATATATATATATAAAACTTATACTTATTATATTTGCGTTGTTAAGCCAATGAGAATGAGAATATCTACTACTACTACCAATATTACTACTACCACTACCACAACAACAACAACAACAACAAGAACAACTACAACAACAAGTACTACAAGAACAACTTAAACTTGTTGCTGCACTGCTGCTCCTGCCGCTGCTGCCTCCTGTGCCGCTGCTGCTGTCACAACAACAACAACAACAAGAACAACTACTATCGCCTCTGCCTCTGCCGCTGCTGCTCCTGCTGCTGCTGCTGTTTTGCTGTTGCTACTGTTGTCAAGACCCTCAACTCACAAATCAATCAACAAAGAGAGCCAGAGAGCCCCCCCCAACCCCCCAATATGAGATATATAGGCGCGATAACTGAATAGTTAGGCAGCAGCTCAGCTCTCTCGTCCTTCTTCTTAGGTCTGTTGAACAAAGAAAAAAAAAAAAAAAATATATAAATATCAAATAATACAAAAAAAAAAAAAAAAAAAGAAAGAAAAAATGCCAAATAATGTTTATAATTTTCTATATATTTAGTTTATGATTTTTTAAAACTTTTTTTTTTTAACTTTCTTCTGCCAAATTTCTATCTAATTTATCATCTCTTTTTCTCTCTCTCTCTCTCTTTTACTATCCCATTCTTCTCCCTCATTCTTCTTCTTTGTGTATAAACATTTTCTTTATCCTTTTTTTTTGGTTTTTATTTTTTTTAATTTTTTGTTCAATTTTTTGATTTTTTAATTTTTTTTTTTTTCCATTTTAATGGGTATTTTGCTTGTTACTCTATCTTTCTCTATTCTTAACTATATTTGTATATATATTTATATATGTATAAATATATATATATATCTGTGTACATATAACTGTGGCAAACAATCTTACTTTATAAAATTGTTTATAAATGTCAACAAAAAAAAAAAAAAACAAAATCTATTATAAATTGTCCCCTCTTTTAAAAAGAATAAGATAAACCTTACGAAAATTGGCAAACGAAATCGAACAAATTCAACAGACATTTTTAATATTTTATATATATACATATATATATATTTCTAATATATAAATACCTTAAAAAATACACAAAAGCTCATGCTCATAATTTTTGTGTTTTACATAATCCTTCATGCATATGTATATATATCTATATATATATATATACTCCCTAATCTTGTATATGTTTGCTTTACTCATTTTTTATCATGGTTTTTTATATATATAAAGATATATACATTTATTCTTACATTTATTGTGTACAGTTTATTCAAAAACAACAACAAAAAGAAGTTCATCAATTTTTTATCATTTACACACAAATCCTGTACCCAATGCAGAATTATAGTTAACTTTAGATAGATATGTCCAACTATAACTAAGAATAAGTCTTTATTATTATCAGTTTATTATATTTTTTTTTTTTTGATTAGCAAAGATTTCTTATCGATATTAATGTCATTGTTAATATGTCGTCGGGGTCACCAATTTATTATATTTTAAGAATTAATGGCTAGAGTATTACTTTTTTACAATTTAAATGATTCTATATAGAAATCAAACAGTTTTAAATGAATAAAGATATATATATATATATATATATATATATGTATATATATATTTATAGTGTTAGATCTATTCCCACAAACAAAACACTCATATATCTTGCATTTCAAATTGGTTAATAACATTGTTTTTTTATATATATATATATATATATATATATATATATATTTCTTAAATCAGTCGCCGGCACATTTTCTTTCTCTTTATTTATCCATTTTGATATATACATATGTTCATTCTACTCTTATCACTACTTTGCAGTAACCCATTATCCCTCCTCTCCCTCTCCCCCTCACCAAATACTCTTTTTCTGTCTCTTTTTACACCAAAAAAAAAAAAAAAAAACAACCAAATTGTTCAAAATCAAAAAAGAAACAGGATAACTCAGTGCAGTTGAGCAGCAGTGACAAAAAGAGAGAAAAGAGAAAGAAAAAAGCAAAGAAAAACAGAAAAGAAACAAAAAAATTGTAGAAAATTTGTTAAGAAAAAGAAAAAAAAGAAGAAGAACAGAAAACGCTTTAACAACAACATTTAAAGAAAAAATAAAAATTTGTTTTGTTGTATATATAAAAAAAATAATTTTCCAATATTTTTCCACCCCCTCCCCAATACTATTTCCTATTTTTCTTGTTTTTCTTTTAGTTTGTTTTGATTTTTTTTGTTTTATTGCTTTGTTTTATATCAAGTTCATTTCATTTGTTGGTACTTCTTACTTATCCTTCTCTCTTCTTCGCTCTCTTCTCTTTCTTTCACTTAATTGTTGATCATTCTTTTGTGTTAAGCTTTTGCTTCTGTTTTATTGTTCCATTTTGTTTTTTTTTCTCTCTTGGGCTTTAAGTGTAACTAAAATCAAATTTATGTATATATATGTATTATTTCTTTGTACTATTATTATTATTATTATATATATATATATATATAGATATATATATATATTGAAGTAGTTGTAAATGGCATGACTAACCAACTATAAATAAATTCAAATTTCAAATTAAAATTGAAAAAACAAAAATTTAGAAACAAAAAAAAAAAAGAAAAAACTTAAAAAAAATTGAAATTGATATTAATATTGTACTCTTATTTCTTTCTTTATTTCTTTCTTCCCTTTTTTTCGAACACTGTCACAACAACAACAACAAAAATTGGCCTTACTGTGTGTGTGTGTTTAGCTCCACTGTGGCACATCCTTCAGAGCTGCCGCCATCGCCACATCAATGGGAATGACGGCAAAATGAGGCAATTGCTGCCTAAAAATCAAACCAAAATCATCAACGAGCAAATCCGGAATATTGAAGCACATAAAAGCTGACATTAAAAAGGATTATATGCGGGTGGGGGAAGGGGAAGGGGAGAGGGATATAATATAAACAAAAGGGGTTAAATTTCAGCTAGAGATTGAGAAATAGAGAAAGAGAGAGAGAGGGAGAACAACGATTTAAATTTTAAGCAACAACCAGCAAGCCAAGAAAGCAGCCAGACAGATAGCCAGACAGACAGCCAGACAGCCAGACAGCCAGCCAGTGTGTGTGCGGTTCGAATAAATAATAAAAAAAAAAAACAAGATGAAAAAAAAAAAAAGTAAAAAATGAAATGTTTAAACAAATGAACAAGCTAAATGCATTCCACCACCACCGACTAAAACAACAACAAACTAAAATTGATGAATTAAAACAAGAAAAAGAAAAACAAAACAAGGAAATTAAACAAACAAACAAACACACACACACACAACACTTGTAACTTGTAACTCAACTGAAACTAGTCTTAAAAATGTAGTTAAACAGCAGCGCAGCAAACAAAACAAAAACAAAAGAAATGAAAAGAAAAAGGGAAAAGAAATGTAAAGAGAAAGACACAAAAAAACCAACAAGTTGAAACTTTCATTCAATTCTATAACTAAAACTAAAACTACACTACACTATATAAACTAAAGTGTAAAGCAAAAACAACAACATTTTGACAAAAAAAAAACAAAGAAAACAAAACATAAATGGAAAAAAAAAAAATGAAAGAAGAAAAAAATTGAAGAAAAACATTTATGTTTTTTTTATGTATATGTATTAAGCTAAACTCGATGTAAATGTGAAACAAACAAACATACACACAGACACACACACAGCTATATATATATATATATATATACAAACAACTTATGTATTTCATTATGCTTAATAATAAAAAAGGATTCAACTAATAATAATAATGCAAAAGAGAAACAAAAGAAGAAATTAAAACGCACTCAGCATAAAAAAAAAAAGAAAGAAAACAACAACAACAACAACAAATTATATAATGAGCAGTAAAGTAAAATTTTGAAATTTGTTTGCCAAATTTACCTCAAACAACAATTTCAAAAAAAAAGCAAAAAAACTAAAAACAAAAAATCAAACAATTTAATGAAAACAAACAACACATTAACTAAGTAGTTGTAACTATATGTAACTGTATTTATATATATATATATATAACATTTCATATATATATATATATATTTGTTTTTGTGCTTAGTTTTGCTTTTGAATTTTTTTTGTATTTGTTTTTTAATTTGAAAAATTAAGCTTCAATTTTGAAACTGGTTTCTCTATATGAAAAAAAAAAAAGAAAACAAGAAAATAATGCTAAAAAATATTTATAAAAGAAAAACAAAATGAAAAAAGTAAGAAATACTTAAGGATAACAGTCACATTTCCTATATCTATATGTATATATATATATATATATATAGATAACAGATATATATATATATGTCTAAATTAATATTTATAATAAAATGCTGCTGTATATGTATTTGTATTGAATGTGTGTGTAACTGTTGCTTATGTAATATATATATATATATATATATATATATATAAGACTAGAAAACGATCTGTAAACCCAGACCTAACTCTCCTCCCCTCCACCCCTTAACTACTTTAGATTTCATTTATATTATTTTAACTCTAGACTGATTTATAATGCTAAAATTTCAATAATTTCTAAAGCATTATTGCAAATTTAAATCAATATATATATATATTATATATAGATCAGATTCTGCCAGTTAGATTTACTTGTTTGGTTTCATTTTCAATTTAAAATCTTAATCTTTAATTCTTAACTTAAACCAAAAACCAAACAAGTTTTTTCTTATTAAAGCAGTTTCTTATCTTATTTTATTTCTCTTAAAAAAAATTATGTTTAAATTTAATTATAATTTTAAGTCATATACACACACAAAAAACACAAGTGTAAAGGACACACTGCCCCCCTCCCAGTGAATGATTATGGCTAAAGTTATATGCATACAGATATATATATATAGTTATATATTGTCTCTGTATTCTATGTGAAACTTAAGCGATTTATCTGGCCATTAGCATTAACAAAAACAACAAAAAACAAAACAAATATTAGTTTATAATTATTATATATAACTTATGTATGTATATACATGCATATGTATGTATGTATATATATATATATATATATATCACATATATCAGATACTTCAATTAGCTATTATAATTTACAACTAAAAATTGCAATTTTCTATCTCTTTTTTTATTTTTTTGTTTGGTTTAAGAAAATTTGTTTGTATTAGTTTAATTTGCTTATGTGTTTGTAATTTCTTAACATTTTTTTTTTTTTTAATAAATTTAGTTAAGTAGCCGAAAGCTAGAAACAAGAAGAAGAGAAAAAAAATGCTCATATGCCAACTAAATGCTAAATGAAAAGAAAGATATATATATAAATATGTATTTCTCTACCATCTTCAAAACAAAAAACAAAAAAAAAAAAAGCTAAATAATTTTAAGACTGAGTTTTTCGTCCCTCTTAACCACCCCACCCCCCCTCTTTCTCTCCTTAACCTCTAACTAAAAACATTTTCGTAAAAGAAAAAAGAAAATAATTATTGAAGAAAGAAAGTAAACAAAACGAACAAGAAAATATATATATATATTTCGGCTAGCCGAATTTTTTATATGCTTGTGTAAACTTAAAGATACTAAAAACAGTTCTTAAAAGATCAAATTGTCTCCAATCTATATATATATATATATATATATATATATATATATATATATATATATAAATTTGTTTGCCAAAGTGATTTGATAGATTTTGGTATCAAGAAATATAATGAAACAAATTGGGATAAACTAATGATCTTATATTGATATATTGAATATACATATATATATATATATATATATATGTACATATATATATATAATAAAAGCAAGGATATAAACTATATAATAAATATTGTATATGTAGTTGAAGAAAAAACAAATTTAAATTCTTAAATGTGGCAGGAAAACTAACTAGAAATTCTCTCTCTATAGATATATATATATATATATATATATACTATATATACATTATTAATGTGTGTGTATAATCTATAAATGTGTTTTTTGTCCTTAAAAATTAATTAGAAAAGAACTCGAAAAACAAACAAAAAATCAATCTAAGAAATCAACTCTCATACAAACAGAAGGAAGAAGGATTCCTTTTGCGTTTTAAAACGCTTTCAAAATTGTTTCCCATAAACCTATTCCTGATCTTCCACAAACCTCATCAATTTCATTGACTTTTAAATATACACATAGATATATATATATATATATATATATATGTATATATATATATATGATAAATAAGAAAAAAAAAAAAAAAAAAAAAAAAAGAAAACTGTGCTGCTTTCTCTTATGTATGTAGAAACTAATTACATATGCATATATAGATGTATATATATATCTATATATTTGTATATATGTATAACTAATTTAGCAAGCAAGTAAACAAAATAAGAAGAAGAAAAAAAAATGAATTCAAAACTTTCAAGGAGATCTCATAGCAAAAAAAACAAAACAAAACGAAATGCAAATGAAAATGGAAAATAAAGATGGAAAAACGAATGAAAAGAGATATATACATATATATATATACGATGAATATTATATACATATATATATATATATATATATATATTAAGAGTATATAATATAATTAACAAAAAAATGTTTCATATTTTTTTTCTCTCGCCGAGCCGAGTCAAGTTTTTTTTTTAAATTCTAATACACACACACACATACTCGAATTCAACACACACACATGCAAGAAGCATATGAAATGAAAAATCCCAAAAAAAAAAGAACACAATAATTATAATAAAAAATTTTCTTCTCTCACAAAATCGGCTGTAATGCATGAATATATATATATATTAAAAATGACTTGTAATATGATCTTTCAATTAAAGACTTCTTATAGATATATAACTATAAGATTTTCCATTGAAACAATTGACAACTATTGGGCTTTTCATTTCATCTTGGAAAAACTCATATACACAAATTATGACAACAAATATTTTTCAAAAAAAAAAAACTAACTTATAATAGAAAGTGTTTAACTATATATATATATATATATATTTTTTTTTTTTTTTTTGTATTTTTAATTTAGTTTAGTTTAGTTTAGTTACTAGATGGAATATATATATATATATATATATATGTATGATGTAAACTAATTTCTAGGCACCCTGTATATATAGAACACATTTCAATACACATTTAAACACCCCACCAATAATATATATATATATATATATATATATATATGATATGATATGATATGATAAATTTAATTATAATAATTATTGTAATAATGGCATACATTTACGCGCACTTTCAAATCCACTCCTTACAATCCTTATCCTTTGATCATTATTCTCATTACCATCCCACCCATCCTACACCTCCCCACATTCTCTCTTACCTCTACTACAACATACAAAAAGCAACTTTTCATCATGATTTTTAGTTTTTAAGCTAAACAAATTCATATAAAAGATAAAAAAAAGAACAAGGAAAAGGAAAAGTTGGTTAAAGACTTTATTCCACTTACTCCACTTCTTCTATATGCTTAGTAAAAAAAAATGTACATTTTTTTTTTTAATCTACATATATATATATATATATATATATATATATATATATATATATAACAAGGAAAACCTTCAACTAAAACATGAAAAACAAAATCTTTTTAATTTAATTTGCTAAGTTTAATTTAATTATTATTATAGGAAAGTGAAAAAAAAAGGAAACAAAAAGCTGCATTAGTATTTTTTGTCTTAAAATATGCTTAATTATAATATAAATATATATATATATATATATTAGAAGCAAATAAAACTAAAAACTGTGTAAAACTGTTTGTATAAAAAGAAGAAAAAAAAAAATAATAAGAAAAACAAAAGATAACTAGCGTTTTTTTTTTATTATTATAATTATTAATATATTTTACTTTATTTTTATAATTTTTTGTTTTTTTTTTTGCAGTTCTTCTTTGTCCTAAAAAGCAACATAAAACGAAAAACCAAATAAGAAACAGGTGAATCGAAGGAAAATTAAACAAAAAAAAAAAAAAAAACTAAACCAAATGCATTTGCAATTTAGAATTTATAGCTATAAACGACAAATATATATAAATATATATATATATAAAATTTTAACAAACAAATATTAGGCTCTCAACCTATATATATATATATATGGATATGATATGACAAGATATTGATATGAATATGGATATGATATATATGTATATCTATATATATGAATGTATATGTACGGACAATATAAATGAAAATTCTATAGATGTTTCCCTTTGAACAAAAAACAAAACAATTTTTGGTAGAATTTCCAATGATAAATCAAGCAAAAACCAAATATTAACAATATAATAAAACAAAAAAAAAAGTAAAGCAAGAAAAAACAAAATAGATAAATAAACAAAAAAAAACCATTAAGCTCAGGTTATATAAATGAAAATAAATAAAAAAAAAAAAAAAAAAACCAAAAAGAAAGCAAGAAGAAAGAAAATGATAAGCATGTAAAAATACAACAAAAACAACAAATAAGTAATACTTTCAATATATATGCATTAATACAAAAAGTTAAAAAAAAAAATTAAAATGAGTAAAACGTTTAACATGTTTAACAAAAAGGCTGTTTGTAGAAATTGTGACACAGTAAAATGAAATGGAATTTTCCAAAAAAGATAAAGATGAAGAAGAAGAAGATGAAGTAGAAATTTCAATTCTCCTCCCTTCAGCCCCACCCATTTGAAAAATATATATATATAGAAGATTCTCTAATCACATTGAAAAAAAAAAAAAAAAAAATAACGAAATTAAATGATATGAAAATTTCCTCTAAAAATTGATGGCTTTGTGCACTAAGCTTATGTAAATACATTAACCAGCTAAAAGATGGTAATTGGACAAACCAAAATGATTAAGATGAAGATTAACACAAAAAAAGAAAAAAAGACAACAACAACAAAATTACTATAACTAAGCAACTTAAAGAAAATTATTCGTAGAAAATGATGATGAACTTTGTGATTTGCTTCTCATTGATATTGCCGCCAGATATATAGATTGAAAAGTAATGATAAATTGTAGAACTCTCTTTCACACACACACAATGTAGTTAACAATTAATCTAAAGAAAAACAATATATATAAAAGAAAAATAATCATTAACACAAATACGAAAACACACACACAAACAAAAGGCAAGCTTAATCGACATAATATATATATATATATATTATATGCGCATATTATGTACATATATATAACAAGATTTGGTCAATGGGTAACACTCTAGCTCTGTGTTAAAAATCCCAAGTTTTTACTCAAGAGTTTTTCAACACTGTTTGCGTTCAGCTCAAACTACGCCTTTGAAAGTAGATCGGTACAGTTGCCACTAATGTGAAAGACAAAATTCTTTCATTTTGCATTGCAAATCGAAAACTTTTCAACTCGAATATTGATTCTACATTTAACAAATATAAGCGATCTCAAATGTTTTCGAAATCCAAATGAAATTTGATTACATCACAATATCTGCACCTGTTGACCGATCGGTATATGGTATACATTTTTTTGCTAAATGTTGTAAAGATAAACAAAACAAATATAAAAACGAAAACGAAAACTAATAAGTATTATTGAAAAAAAAAACAAAAATATTTGTGTAGGCACTTTGGCAAATGAAGTAAAAACAAAATCAAAAAGAAATTAAAATAAGAAATCAAAAAAAAAGAATAATAAAGCAGGAAAATCTTTTCTTTCTTCACCAAGCACAAATTTGGTTTCCCCTCGCCAGAAATTCCTTTGAATAAGAAAGATCAAGGATAAAGGAACCTAAAACTGTATATATGTAATTATATATATTAAAATCTACTCACCATATATATATATAAATATAAATATATATATGTATTAACCACATGATAAACCAAAACCTAATGACAAATACTCTACTTCTTTGTGTAGTGGAATAAAATTGGTCCTGCAAATGATTGCAAAAGTTGTACATTTAACAAAATAAAACAAAACGAATCAAACGGAAAAGATAGAGGAGAAGAAAATTCGAAAATGAGAAAACAATTTTTTTGTCAACAAACAAATTAATAAACAACTAACACACATTTAACACACATACTAACCCCATTGTATTAACTAAAGAGACAACAAGCATTAGACTTACTACAAGAACAAATAAAATTATAAAGTAATACTAAAAGAAACGACAAGAAATTTCAAAACAAAAGAATGACAGTAAAAAATGCTTTCAAACTAAATAAAGTTCTTTGGAATTAACAATGCAAAAACAAAAAAAAAAAAAAAGATACGAAACAAAAAAAAAAAAAAGAATGAAAAATTGAGTTTTTAATCTTTTAATATCTTTCCGGACTCTTACTCTTTACGAATATTTAAAAATGAAAGAAAAATATATACAAAGTGTGACCTTCCTTTAGCTATAACTCCACAGGACAATATCTGATATTAACGGTGTTACTTTTTTCTAGGTCTCCAGGTGCTAAATTATCGATCTGCATTCAAGGATTTTCGAAATTCATTGGAAAATTTTTCTCAAATTTTTGTAAGGGGGTTAGCCATTAAAATTGTCCTAAAAATGGAAAAGTCCTTGTAACTCGGCCATTTCAAGGACGATTTAGATGTCCTTTGGCCAGAAGATGGGGCTATTTAATTAGCGTCTTTTGACATTAACAGATCCTTGAAAGTCCTTCCAGAAGTCGAGAAAAAAGGACTTTTCTCTCCAGAGAAAAATGCTTATAACTCGTGAATCCTTGGAACGATCAGGACGAAAGTGATGCCAAAAAATTCTTAGCAACAAGGGCTATCTTCAGTGTAAAGGACATCCTTGTAGTCCTGCCCAGAGCTGAGATATTAAGGATTTTGTGTTTTTGGCCGTTTTCTTGACCATTTCTGAAGAACACTTTAGTTGCCTACTTACAGGGGTTAATTAGACTACACTGAAAAATTACAAGTCCTGGATTCTTAGATGACCCCCACTTTTTTTGATGCCAATCGATAGATGTCGTCGAGGACATTCTAGGAAACCATGTCCTTTCGTCCTGCGGCAGGATATGCGAAAGTTATAGCTAAAAACGTTAAAAGGGTAATTTTCTTAAAGCTCTAGCTCGGCAGGATGTAATCCGATTTCGACAGGACATCATTTTTTAAGTCCTCCAGTCGAAGGACTGTCGATCGGCATTCAAGGATTTTCGAAATTCATTGGAAAATTTTTCTCAAATTTTTGTAAGGGGGTTAGCCATCAAAATTGACCTAAAAATGGAAAAGTCCTTGTAACTCGGCCATTTCAAGGACGATTTGGATGTCCTTTGGCCAGAAGATGGGGCTAGTAAATTAGCGTCTTTTGACATTAACAGATCCTTGAAAGTCCTTCCAGAAGCCGAGAAAAAAGGACTTTTCTCTCCAGAGAAAAATGCTTATAACTCGTGAATCCTTGGAACGATCAGGACGAAAGTGATGCCAAAAAATTCTTAGCGACAAGGACTATCTTCAGTGTAAAGGACATCCTTGTAATCCTGCCCAGAGCTGAGATATCAAGGATTTTGTGTTTTTGAACCGTTTTTTCAGCTCTTCAGACAACTGGTTTATTTTTTGTAGCATACTTCGGTGCGCAGCCAAATTTGTATTGCAAATTCTACGCATGGCTAATTTTTTGAAATACCAGGCAAACAGAAATGGTTAGTAGATTGATTTGAAAAAAAATTGCGATTGAAATTCTATTTTTTATTTTCAGATAAAATGAAACGTACCATAAAGACCGATTTTTAACTGTGTCAAAGTTATGAAAATGAAATTTAAATTTGACTTTTCCTTTTCTTCACATTTCTAACTGCTGCGACATAATAATACTCTCATAATGTAAAATTTAAAATCCTTTTGCCAATTATTTTTATACTTTTTTATACTTAAATAAGAAAATTTAATTGTGATAATTACATTTTCCATGTATATGTAATCTTATAAATAAATCAGTTTTATTAAAAATAAAGTATATATATTCATCTTTTTATACTATAACTTCGTATATGGCTACAATCGAAAAATGTACCCATTTATTTTCTTTTCATTTGGGTTTTTTGTTTCTTTTTTGGGTAAGTTTAAAAACAAAAAAAAAAAAAAAATAGGAATTACATATCTATATATATATAACTAAGGGTATTTTATTGGTTCTTCATCAGTCTTAATTAACAAATTTAAAAATGCTTTTTCTGTTTCAGCTGAACAATATATACATACATATTATATATTATATGTATATATGTATGAAAGTTGCGTATGAACGAAAATCTTTATACTCGCGTGTATATATACTGACTTATATATTTAGTTAAGATAATGAGAATACTTAATCGTTAAGGCCTATAGTTAATCCTTTTTGCCATAGATACTATAACTTTTCTCCACAAATATCTGTATGGAACGCTTAACATCCTGTTTGTGCGGCTCTGGCAATTGCTCCAATTTCGGTAGAATTTTCATTAAAAAACGAAAATCTGGCGATAAATTGATATTTGTTTCCATATCATTTGAGGCCAATTGATCCTCTTTTCCAGCTGGCAAAATGGATACACTGTGAGGGGGTGTGGATGCAGCAATTGAGCTTTGATTCGTTGATTGTTGCGCTTTAATAAAATTGGTTGGATTCTTTTTGGGTGGCAATGTTATCGGTGATTTTTGTGCAATAGTTGATGATGTGATTACTGATTGTGGTGGATCATTTTGTAACTGCTTTTGTTGTTGCTGTAGCTGCAGCTGCGGTTGCTGTTGTAACTGTTGATGTTCTTTTGTCTGTATACAATTGAGTATCTCTGGTAAAAGTTTCTCCAATTTCTGGCTTAGATTATTTGATTGGCCACCATTCTGTTGCTTATCGGTCATAATCATTAATTTCTTCGATTGTCCATCTTTTTCCTGTTCCACCACAACGAACATTTTACGTTTCTTTGCCTGACCATTCGACAAATCTTGGGAATTTTTATTTGTAGTATCGTCATCGAATTTCTCGGTTATAACATAAAGTTTACGCTTTCTACCATTTTCCAAATTCTCTGATGAGGAGGCCTCATAATCCGAATTTATAGACTGAACATCGCTGGAGGCTGATGAACATATCGAATGTGATCGTTGGGGTGGTAGAAGAGGTGGTGGCGGAGGAACTGTTACCGATGATGGTAATGTTATGGTTGTTACCGAATTCTTTTTTATCATCTGATGCTTTTGCGGAGTAACCTCAATAGGTGTCTGTAAGAAAAGATTTTAATATTAATTATTATTCAAAATTTAATTGTTTAATTTTAAAAGAAAATTTGATTATAAACAAAGTAGTTTAAGGAGTAAGAAATATTGATATTTCTTTAATTTAATAGCGCCATCTAGCGAACAATTTGAAATAAAGTTAGTAACGTTCTTTGCATACAGTATAATGACAATTTTTTTATATGATAGGCGTGGCATAAACATTCTAACAAACCTGCCAGATGTCATATGCATAAACGATATAGTCGATAAGATGAAGCAGATGTTTATACAGACAGCAGACGGACGGGCACATGTCACGGTGTTTGCTTTACCATATTTGAAGACACTATTACTGCACTTTATATAATACACATACATAAATATATATACATACATCTATCTATATATTTGAACTTTATATAGGCTTTTAATTGATTTTTGTATTAAATCCTACCTCAACTAGTTCTATGGTTGTGGCATCATCCATTAAAGGTTTCCCAGTTCCTGTTCCATTGATAATAGTCGTTGCTGTTGATGTTGCTGTTGCTGTTGCCGCTGCAGCTGTTCCATTTCCATTGTTGCTGCTGAATTGCTGCTTGGTTTTACGCAGCGGCGTCATTTTGATGCGCGTTCTGGCCATGACCTGAACCTGGCTTTGGCTTTGGCTCTTGTTTTGGCTGTTGTTCTTGCTTTGCCTTGTTGCAATTGTTGTCGTTGTTATTATTGGTATTGTTGTTGTTGCTGCTTTTGCTGGTGGATTGTAAAAATGTCTATAGCAGATGCGCAGCTTACGTAGACCGCCAAGTTTGGCTACCAATTGATCGCTGATACGAAAATATTGCAACCAATGATTGCAGCTAAAATGTATAAAAAAAATAAAAAAAGAAACAAAAACAAAATACAAATAAAATAAGTAAGGAAAAAAATGCAAGCTTTACTTTTCTATAGTCTTGTCGTGTTGCAATAAATAAATGAAGAGCTTTTAATGTTAAGAACCTTTTCTATATGTAAAATTTATTGATTTAGTCTCCTCTCCGACTTGCGATCGCTTCGGAAGTTCTTTGTTTACTGACCAACATAAAATACAAAAAAAAAAAAAACACACACACACGGAATACAGCAAAAACTACAAACTGCATTGAAGTCTCTGCAGTTCTTTTGGGGGGCTTTTCCTTTTGTATGCAGCAGCGGCGGCAACGGCTGCGGCAGCTTTAAAATTAGATCCCAATGCGTGTCTCTCTCACTCTCTCTCTCTCTCTCTCTCGCTCATACACACACACTCATAATCCAGTAAAAAGTTTGCATTCAGTGCAAAAATAAAAGCTTTTCGCTCATATTTAGATTGTTAGCGTGTGTGTGCGAGTTGAACTTTTCTCTCATTCTTCTGCTCTCTTTTGGCAACTCTGGGTCTCTCTCTCTCTCTTTTTTTTTTTAGCTGCGGAAGTTTTGTTCCATGCCGGCAGCAGTAAACTAATGCAGCTTTAACTTCAACTTCCACATCCATTTGCCTCTTTTCCCCGTTCTAGAACAACTACTGCCCCTTTTATGTAGCAAGTTGAAGTGCATTTCATTTGTTTTATGAGAGGAAAGTGAGGGGAATGGACAAAGTTAACAAGTCAAGGCAATTAAGGTGGTCCATAATTATGTAACATGATGAAGAAAAGTTATAAACTGCTAAAATACAATAACTAAATTAAAATCTTTTGTTGTTAATGTTAAAACTATTTTTCCAAGTTGAGTGATGTGTACCAAACAAGATTAGAGGTAAAGAATCTATTAAAATTGCATAGATTTTTAAATCTATTTCAATTGGATAACTTTATTATTAGGTTCACTCTAAACTCCAGCAGCACAAATATGAAATGGAAAAGCCAAAGCAAAGCAGAAGAAACAACAACTTCACGGCCAGTGTCTGAGGAGCCCTTAACATACGCATTTTCCCAAAAGAGTGAGCAAGAGGTAACTAACATTGGCTGAGTATAAAAATAAACCAATGGGAGGGAATCTACACTTGCCTACCTACCTTGCCTCCCTCCCGCATTCTCCATGTAGTCGCCCACATCATCGGCATCATCATCATGTGCGGCAGCAGCATAATTGCAATACATATGCAAGCAATGCTGGCATTGAAATTTACATACCCTACTATAATCAGTAGGCAAAAGGGTTTATAAGAATCTTCAGAGAGAGCAACACTTTAGTAAGTATCTATATTTGTTATTAGCCCATTTTGGCATAGTCCATTTAGACATATTTATGTCTCTACATAGTTAAGATAATCCTTTTCGAAATGGTTGAAAATAAAACATTTAATCTGTACAGGGTATCTCCAAGTCGACATTGGAAAGCATGGAACTAAATTTTTGTTCTATGAAATTCATGCGGGAGCCAAGAGAGCGCAAAGAAGTTCAATAACCTATGCGAGAAGACCACAGACAAGCAGACAGAAAGAAGGAAGAATTAAATCTTAAAGCTCAAGCTTGTTCTTAGCACCAGGAAAGCTTAGTTTTCAGATCATAAACTGGTTTCAATATTTAAAAAAAAAAAAATTTATATATATATACTTATATAGAAATAAAAATGTAACTTTGACCTACCGATTTGGATCATGAACTGGAAAACGACGCAAATCCGAAGGCTTGGTATCTTGGCAACCCATAAGGCAAGTCCTGGAAGACGAGGAGATAGAAGGCGTGGACAGGGAGTGTTGCGCCAATTTAGTGCTGGAGGATGTGGAAGCATTGGGATGCAATGACATAACTTGGCTTATAAGCAATTTGTTCATAACGAGTCTGTAATTGAAAAATGTTTTAAACACGTTAATTAATATATTTCATTTGATATTTATAATATTTATGTATTTGAAAACATTTAATTCAGTATATTTAGACAGAGCATGATAAACTATCAACTAAATTGAATGAAAGTAATTATAATCAAAAGCTTTTTTACTTAGGCACTGGGAGCTTTACGCGAGTGGAACAACAGCTGCCGTTGCATTTCATTTAACTTGGAAATCAAAATGAAAAAGCTTTCAGTCAAGTGCACGCAATAAATAAGAAGCAACAATAAAACTAAAAAGTAAAAAAAATTAAACGGACCGAAAAGCTTTGATAGAACCAGAGCTTATACGTAAAAACAACCGCAAACAAACAAAAAGTGTGATAAAAGTGTTCCATTTTTGATGATTTAACATTAAGTCTTATCTACTTTACCTGTTGAACCCTCTCAAAATCTTTGTGTACTTTTGTTCGGGCGCTGGAGTTGAACAACCTTATTGGTGCTGCCTTACTTTGGTCTTCCTGCAAGCAGGCACGCCGCCGCTACACGTGAAAATGTGCTTTTCGTTTCACTGTGCTTTTTTTTGCCTTCTTCTTGTGTTTTTGAGTAATATTACAAGTTTAATTGATATTTCTTCGAAAGAGCTTTTGACATTTTGTTTAAATTAATAACTCTTATTTGGTATTTAAGTTGATATCAGTTTGTTATTAAATTTTAACGGGCCCTTCCACCTACGTCACAGTCACTAAATTGACTGTCAAAAGTTTCTTAGATTCCTTCATTTGTAAAGTGCTTTTCTTCTTGTAAGCTTGGTTTTTCAAAAACGTTCTCTTCTGCTCTCTCTCTCTCTCTCTCTCTCTCTCTCTCTCTCTCGCTATCTCTCTCCAGTACTCTCTGAGCCCGAGAGCTTCGGTGGACGCAGGGGTTGGCCTATTTTTAAAGAGATCTTTTGCTGTCGAGTTTTGCCCAAAAAGCTTCAATGGCACAGGCTAAGCTTTTTAGTTAACCATTTCGATACAGTGAAGACAACCTGTAGAAGGCAAATTGAATACATATTTCTTATCTTTATCTCCGATTATAAATTATTGAAAATTCCTAATTAAATGTGTTAAATGTTTTATACATTAATTCATACGCAGGTGTTAAGCTACTTTTGCATTGAACATTTATTAAAAAAAAATTGTTGTCTCTGGTTAAATTTAAAAGCCAATTCAAATGTCATAAATAAAAATATATTATTTTTTTCTTAAAAGCTGTCACATCACTCATAGTTTTATTTTTTCAATTTGTTCGCCAAGCAAGCAAGTAACCAACCAGCAGTAAACTGTCTGTCAATTACGATCAACGTTTTGAATACCCTGGAATTAACTATAATGTAAAAAGGGTGTATCTATTCTGATCAACATAGATATATGTATGTATGTGTATATATGGTATGATCATAAGATACTGCTCAATCGATCAGAAAAGATGAGAATGTAGAAAAAATATATTTTGATATACTACAGTTGGTTTATTATAGGGTATTTTAAAGTCGTCTTAATAATTTAGTGGCTAACACTTGTAGTTTTATCTTAGTAAAGTGTTAGGGGTAATTAAACATTGGTCACTGTTTATAGTTGATTAGATTTTATGGGTCTGGCGATCTGTGTTTCAATATTTTTCCTTTTTTTTCAAGAACATTTGTGAAAATAAAAGCAAAAAACGAAATTGGATCGATCTGACAATGAGCTGCAAAAGTCAGCAATTTCAAATCGAGCTGAATGAGTTGTCGGACTTGAAAAGAAGTACGTATATATATATATAATACATTTATATGTCTAAAGTGTGGCGATGCCAGACAGCGATAATAATTCAACATCATCATCATTATTTTTTTTATTGGTGTGTGGTCTTGTTTAACTGTCCGACTGCTTGACTGTCTGACTGACTGACTGTCTGATCGAGTAAGTGAGTGAGTGACTGTCTTACTTACTGACTTGACTCTGACTGGGTGACTGGGTGAGTGACTGCTCGCCGGCATTGCCAGTCATTGGGTTTACAAGCAGCAGCATCTGATTATGTGATTAGAATATTGACAACAATTAAGCGCATACAAATTGATTTATTTAAAGAAAGAAAGATCGTTTGTAAGGCTCGAAAAAAATTACAAGATGTTATAAAGAAAATTCCATGGAATCGGTTTATCGCCGATCAGCGCAGATGCAAAAAAAAAGTTCTTGTCAGAAGTGGGATTCGAACCCACGCCTACAGAGTAGACTGCGACCTGAACGCAGCGCCTTAGACCACTCGGCCATCCTGACTATGAGCCAATTCAACGAGAAAAGCTTTATTGAAAGCAACCACATTGAAAGAACATAAACAAAATTGAAAAGAAATAGCAAATTGAAAAAAAAAAAAAAAAAAAGAAAGAAAGCAGGGAAAAAAAAATTTACAAAAAAAAATCTAAACTAAATATAAACTTTGTTTTTGCTAGTGAATGAGAATAAAATATTCTACCAAACAAATATTTACTAGTAGAAAATTTGATTTTCATTTGCTTAAAAAAAAAATACTTTATAATTTAAGTTTGAGAATTCTTTATCGCATTTTGCTTACATTAAATTATTTTACATGCTAAAGTATTTATGTATAAAATATTCACAAAAAGGAACTATTATAAATAATAAGATGATCCTCGAAAATGTAGCTCTTCAATTTTGACAAATTGCGGGTGGAAACAAGGTCAGGATGGCCGAGTGGTCTAAGGCGCTGCGTTCAGGTCGCAGTCTACTCTGTAGGCGTGGGTTCGAATCCCACTTCTGACAAGATTTTTTTTTCTTTTTTTATTAACGAGATTTAAAACAATTTTAATAGTAATAACTAGAGAATTTGTAAACTATTTAACTACTATCTAGTAAACTTTCTATCTAACTCAAATATACAACCTTAAACACACGGATCTATGTTTCATTAGGTAAAGATGTTGAAATTAGGGAAAAAGAACATAACAAATAGTTCTTTTTAAAAGTGAGATTCGAACCAGAGTAGACTGCGATCTGAATGCAGCGCCTTAGACGATTCGGCCATCCTGACAGTTTAAATTAGATAAATTCGCCATAGCGATCGAAGTTATTGCTATTATAACGTATACGCCATGTCTAACATGTGTTAGACCAATCACAATCACACTTAACACTTTGAACTTGCCTCTGCCACTGGCACTGCCCACACGGTAAATTCTGGATAAATTATTGCATGTGACGGCGCCCCAAAGGCAACGACAAATTGCATCTCTTTCTCTCTGGTTTGTCTCTGACAACAAAAAAAAAGGTGTGTACACACTACTACACTGTCTACACTGTCTTACACTGACAAGGCTCGAAAATGTTTAGTCAGTCAAGTCAGTTGATGGAAAATAATGATAATAATAATGCAATACAACAACAAGAAATCAGGTCAACATCATATATCAAGCAAAATGAGAGACCGACGATTGGCAAGTGTCACTTTTTATATTTATTTCGATTTATTATTATGCAAGTGACAGTAGATTAACCGAAAAATTTGTTCATTTATATATAAGTAGTTTATGCAAAATAATTAAGTTATACAATAAACTAAACGAAAAATGTTTATTTAAAAAAAAAAAGAAAAACTTTGACATTTCACACGCAGTTAAGGCAGCTGCAACTGCTGTCAGTGTGTGTATGTGTGTGTGTGTCTGTTGTTGCACTTGTTGTTGTTTTTGTTCCATGATCACACGCACTTTCAATGCATTTCAATTAGTTGAAGTTGACGCTACGCTTGCTCCACATTGACTTTGAGCCACAAGTTGAACCCCCCCGGCACCACGGCACAAAAAAAAGTGAAAGGGTATACCAAGTTCATTGAAAACTATATTAATATATCTAAGAGAGAGTTCTATATTACTAAAGATTACAGTTCCTAATGGATATATGTTTTTACCATATGATATATTAATTTTTAATTAAAAATCTATTTTTATTACAGGGTATTAAAAAAGTTGATACTTTTGTGTGTGTTTGTTTGGTTTTTTTAAATTTATATCTTGATGTTAGACATTTGATAGGCATTTGTATATGTTAATCAGGCAAAATAGAATATAAATATTATAAAATATATTGAAAAAGTTAATTAAAGTTTAAGCTAAAATTCTCATTAATTTACTTGTTAAATATTACTACAGACAGACATATGTGTCTTATACAGACACTAAATGTACCTTCAGCTTGATGGCAATTCATAAAAAGAAAAGAAACTTTAACAACAAAAATATTCATTATGATTAATGATCAGTGATCAGTGATCGCAGAGCAAACAGCAAGAACTAGAACTTATCTGACCCATATTTCTATGCTCAGTCAGTTTAATGAAATGCAACAGCAGCAACTGAGACTCTGTTTGAATGAAATAAAATAAAAATTAGCAAATTGCCCGAATGTCAATCAAGCGTCATCAATCAAAATTTATGCTTGCCATTGTCACATTGATCACAATAGAAATAAGTATAAATAATAATAAAAAAAATATTAAAAAAAAAAAACCAAATAACAAATGGATACATACAACAAAAGTAAAGTTAAAACATTCATTTGAAATATAAACTATTTGCTTTAGGCCCAGCGGGTGGGTGCAGTTGCAGTTGCAGTTGCATTTGGTGTTTATATTGAAGTTTGGTTTCGTTTTAGGTGCAGCCGAAAACTTTTCTGTTCTGGAGGTTGTGTAAATTAACATAACAATAGGGGGGGAAAAATTCATATTGGTATTATGTAGGTCAACCATAGAAAATATCAAAGTCAAATGTTAAATACATATTCATATTGGCTCAAGTAGGTTACACTGAGATCGTTTTAGGCCACAAATGAATGCAGCAGATGGGGAAAAGGTAACAAAACAAGAAGAAAGAAAAAACTAACACAAATATGGAAAAATAACTGTGGAAAATAACAAATTTTCTTTAATGCCAAGTAAAGACCACAAACAAACTGGTTAACAAATATAACCATGTAACAAATATTTTAATAATTTTTAAATTAATACCAAATTTAATTTAAATTTCTCCTGTGTAGATTAAAAAACTAGGAAAATAAATGACTAAAGGATAAAAATAATCAATTTAACTTTGGTCAAATGTTTCCAAGGACCTAAGAAAAACTTTCGAATTTTTTATAATTTTATTCCCAACAATCTGACAAACACAATTAAATTCTATTCATAAAGATTAAAGGGTAAAGAATAAACACTTAAAAGACTCAAATCAGCATTACTTAAAGAAAAAGTGCATATCATAAGAAATAATGAATTAACAAATAAGAAAAATTATGTTATATAAGGTTGCTAACGCCGTCGAATCTATACCCTTACTGATAAGCCAATTAAATAATTATAATTATATATTTATTCGATTACAGCCACAGATAGTTAAGGTGGTTATTGTTATCGAAGTTTTTATGATATTTTATCATTTCTATGATATTTTCGATTTCCAAGTTACAAGTTTTTCCTTGTTTTACTTCTTTTGCTTGGCAAACTAATGCCTAGAATTAATGTACTCAGCCCAAAAGGGAAGAAAGACAAAACTCTGCGCCTTTCAATTGGTTTCAAATAAAGTTCCATCAGACAAGTCAATGATCTCCTTCAAGTTCAAAGTCAAAAGATTGCTCCACCTAAAAATCAACAAACAAACAAACATACACACACACACACACACACACACAAACACACATGTGCAATCTGAAATGCCGCCTGTTGGCTGGAAGACACTTGGACAAAGCATTAATCAATATCTGCATTGTCTTTTTAACTCTAATTGTTGTTGTCGTTATTGTTGTTGTTGTTGATTTTAGCTTTTGGTTTTTGTTTTTGTGGCGACACTTAATGCCAAATTTGTACAAAGTTAATTAACTGGTTTCATTGTTTCGCCAAGTCCATGTGTTTCCTTTTTGTTCGTTGGGGGCGTATACGTAATATGGATTAAAGAAAGCCAAGAAGAAAAAACAAGTTAAGACCGAAACGAAATGAAATAACAAGTTTAATTAAAAATGCGAAAATAACTTTTTTCTGAAAAATAATAAAACATAATTTGTGGATATGCATATATTGCTGAATTGTGTTTTTTTTTTTGTTGTTGTTGTTGTTTTTCTCTCATTTTTGTGGTTGCACGTGCAACATTTAACACACTGACATATGAGAGGGGAGCAAACCTCCATCTCTCTCTATCTCTCCCTCTCTCTCTCTCTCTCTGTTTTCTAGCTTACGCTCACGCCTACGCCTTGAAAAGAAGAAGCCAACAACTTTATGGGCAACAAATTTTTAGTAAGCCATGGCTCAAGCAATACAAGATAGTTCGTTTTGAAAAATTAACCAAAAAAAAACATTTTACCGACGTCAGCGATACAAACATATATATATATATACATACATAATACAAATAAGGCTTGTGATTGCCGTTATAAAACTTGTATAAGCGCAAAGACAAAGTTGATTTGATTCCAGTTTTTAGAACTTTGTTCTATCAATAAAATTCTCACATATGTACATTCAATCTAATAACAGTGAAAGAGATGCAAAAAAAAAAAAAAAACTTTATTAATTTCAATTTGATGCATTCATGACGTATACGTTATCAAGCAAATGATGTAAACAATGATCTGATTGCTATGTGATGACGTAGACTGACTACGCTCTGTTGTCGTTGTCTTTTCTTTTGTACCATGTGGGCAAGTAACGCAAATTAGGCTCTCTGCGATTGCCACTCTCAAGTTCTCTTTTTTGCTCCCACACTCACGCACAAACAAACAAATACACATACAAACGCTGACGATCAGTTAGCCGCCGCCGCTGCCGCTGCTGCTGCTTTTGCTGCTGCTGCTGCATTAAGCTTCAAGCAGCGTCGCAGTAAACAACTGAAAGCGCAACGCGACGGTTCGAGAAAATTTATTATTGTTGTTTTTTATTTTTTTTGTATGTTAGCGGAAAGTTACAGACGAAAAAAACAAAAAAAAAAGAACCAAAATAACGAGACAAATTCTTAACTTTGAAAGAAAAATGATTACCACAAAAATATAGCAAAAAAAGATTTGTCTTCAAAAAGTGTTACAAAAAAAAAAAAAAAAAGTATCTTTTGCAATTACGAAATCTTCAAGTGAAATAGTGTGTATATTTTAGTTTTTTTTTTTTAAATTTTTTTTCCGTTTCTATAAATATAAACCAATGTTTTTTTTTTTGTTACTTAAAAACGCATATGGCCGAGAAAGAATAGGAGAAAAATAACAACAAAAAAAAAAGAGCGCAAAAGCAACTGAAACTGACGGGTTGATTGACTTAAAGGAATTTCTACCCCGCCTCCTCATCCAGCACACACCGCCTCCTTCCCCTCGATACCACCTTAACCACTCTTTCCTTGTCGCGACCACCCGCTCATTTTTGTGTCCAGCTTCCGTTTTTACTGGCAGACCGTTGCTACTGCTGCTGCGTCTGCTTATCTGACGTTTCAGATTTTGACGACTTTTGCCGACGCCATCGCCATCGCCACCGCCACCGCCGACGCCACTGCCGCTGCCGCCTTATGAATAAATTTTTCTGTAAGTTGCAGCAGATAAATCTTTCGCTCTCGCTTCCAATCAGTGCAGTTTTCTTTTTTTGCCTTATTTCCTAGCCTCTGCCTGCCTTGTTTCTTGTTGTTATTGTGTGTGTTTATTTAAAAATATTTGCTGTAAAATCAAAGTCGGAAAATCAAATGCGGGAAACTATTTAATTGCTTCGTAAAGTTTATGAAGAAAATTCCACATGTTAAGTGAATGTGTCGACCTTGAGAGATCCTCTACCAATCAAGTGGGAGTATAATTAAATTTTTTCCCCGATTGTTATGTTCCTGTACCTATTATGTACCTCATTTAAGCCCCATAGGGGGTTGTAGGGTATCAAATTGAAATCAAATTGCCAGCCTGCTGTTACTCTTGATTTTTCCAAAACAGAAAAACTAACAGAATTTTGTATGACACCCACACACACACACGTACACATACAGATAGATTTGATTTTTAAACAAAAAAAAACATTCTTCCATAATTGTTTTTTTTTTTTTCTATGCCATCGAAATGTATTCAGAATTTCATTTGATTGAAGTTCGTATTTTTGCACATGTTTTTGTTTATGCCTATAAATATATATTCATGTTTATAAAACTAAGGAAAAAAATCGTTGTAATAAATAACAAATGATAAATAAAAAACCAAATCAAATAAACAAAGTAAACGCAAAAAAAGAAAAAAATTAAAATTAAAAAAAGTGTCAGAAGTCGGATTCGAACCCACGCCAAACACTACTGAACACAGCGCCTTAGACCACACGGCCATTTGGTGAAAGAATCCATCTATCTCCAGATAAAACAAAAATAGTGGGCGTGGCCAAACATTAGGTGAAGTCTAACAATTCTAGGCAAAAATATGATAATACGAAAAATATTTTGCATTAAAAAGATATTTATATTATTTTAAATAAGGTTAGATAGTTTAAAATATATAGAAGCCACGCCCAGTTATTAAATTTCAGTTTCAAATAAAATTAAGTGTTTATATATTAAAATAGAAAGCCATCACGCCCACATACTTTTAAGTTAAAAGGCTATAAATTTTCTTAAATACTGCAGCTTAATTTTAAAAACATTTTAAAATATATAGAAGCCACGCCTAGTTATTGCATTTAAGTTAAAAATAAAATTAAATATTTATATAATCTTCCACTTTTTTTATAGTTTAAAGGCTTTTAATTACTTAAATACTGCAACTTTAGTTTAATTTATGCTTTCAATACCAAATCTTTTTAAAAGTAATTAAAAATTTTTACTAATTTACTTTTTTACTATTATACTACATAATTCTTGATTTAAGTTAACATCTTTTTTATTAGTTCTCTAGCAAATTATAAAATTTCAAATTTCTGTTTTTTTAAATTTCTAATAATACAATTTTTGTTTGTTTCCATTTGGGATCAAACTATAGTTTTTTTTCCTTTTTTTTTTAAGTTCTCTATAAATTTTTAATAAAAAATTATAAACAACATTTAAAGTATTTTTGCAACTCTTATAAAATAAAATATTAAACTAGTTTACTAAAAAAAAAAAACAAAAATCAGCAAAATAAGAAATGAGTCAACAGTGTGTCAAAAAAGTATAGGCAATTACCAAAAATTATTGAGATAGCAATAAACAAAAGGGAAAACTTATTTAAAGTTCAAAACAGATTTTTATTTTGTTTCTAAGGTCAAAGGTATTAAGAGAAAAACTATAAATTTGTTGTTATAAAATTAAGATTTAAATTAATTTTAATCACTAAAGTATTAAGCATATATAAAATATATATGTGGCATGCAACAAATTTTTCTTTGTTGCATTTTATTATTATTCTTTCCCTCTATCAACAATTGGCTGGCAAGGGAATTTCTGGTACTGAAGGGGGTATCTTATCTCTGTTGTTATTATGTTATTTCAATGTCTATATCACACGATTTTGTTATATATAGAGCTCGTGAGGTTATGGAAACGGCGGCGAGGTAAGGGAAAAGGCATTAAAATGCATTAGACGTGCCACGAAAAGGGCTTAAATAAACATTGTTGGTATTTTTTAGGGTTTTTAGCATGATTTGGCATATACTCTATAAGTCATTCATCATCCATGTGCGACCATGAGAAAGTTTTATATAAATATATAGATACCTATATATACATATATATAGTCATTTTGGTAACATCAAATGATTTTTGTCTTTTATCATTGATATGGAAAACCTTGAGAACATTTTGTGGATATATTTTTTTTTGTTTTTATTGACGTCAGATAAAAACTAAAGAAAAGCTACAATAATAAAAACAAAACTGACCCAGCCAAAATGGCATTGAGCTAATGGCCTATAAATCGGTGGAAATCAGAGAATAAATGAGAATTGCAAAAGAAGTACAGAACTCTAAAATTGTGTCAACTTTTGCTTTGTTTTCGAACAGAGAAAGAAAAACGAGAATTGCGATTATAAATTATTTAATTGGTGTCAGTTTTATATTTCCACCTTATTTTGTTTGTGCTTGCAGTTTGATTTTTCTTTTTTTTTTTTTTTTTTTTTTTTGCTTTTGTTTTCTTTTCTTGCCAATTTGTTGTTGATATAGAAAATGACTTTTTGATGAATTAAAATTGCGCAATTGGCATTTGATTGACCTATTTTCATGATTACGAGTATAAATTAATTATTTATTACGACTTATCAAATTGAACTAGTAAAAATAAAAAAAAAAAAAAAAAAAGAAGAGGCAAGAAAAACAACACTAAAAAAACCCCGGACATGTAAGTCAACTTTTCTATTATATCTTCTAGACAACTACCACAGATATAAATATAGATATAAAAATAAAAATACATAGTTACGTTTATGATAATTTATGGCAAGACCTTAAAATAAAAAAAAAGGAAATGCTCAATCTTTTGCCTTTAATGAGTAACTTTAACAAAAATTAAAAACTTTTAATTACAAGCCGATCTAATGAGAATACATAAAATTAACTTGTGGTTGTTAATGAATCTTTACCTTTTACTGTAACGTAATTGCATATATATCTATATATATATATATATATGAAATAAACTGAAAACCATATATTACCCCTACGTAACTATTATAAGTTTTGAAGTCAAAGATCAATGCCTAAATACAGATTGAAAATTTTCCGTAACATCTTGTCAAAACATTTCATTTCCTTTTTTTTTTCATTTCATTTTTCCTACTTTAAAATAAACAAATAATTAGCCAGAAAATTGAAGAAAAAAAAATGCGCATTGCAAAAATTACTTCTATATATAAATCGGGGCTGTACCGATGTACAATACATATGTATATATATATATATATATAGGATAAACAAAATTGGTCCATACTAATTCAATTCGATTCGCTTCGACTCTCTTTGCCTTTCCTCTCTCCTTAAGAAAATGTCACTTGAAACCGTAGAAGAAAAAAAAAACACTCATTAAAATATCTGCCCACATAACGGACCACAGTCTCCTCCTAATGAGAAGGTTTGTGGATACGCCCCTCTTTTAAAACAAAGAAGAAATAATAATAAAAAAAATACCATTCTTCTCCTATAACCTCCTCAAACTAACCGCAACGCCTTTATTTTGGCTTAAATTCAAAAATGCGGGTCTTGACCTCTTTTTTTTTCTGTTTGTTACTGTGAAAATTCATAATGGTCAAAAAGACATACTCTTTTGTGTAAATCTCCGTTTTTTATTCTTCTACCCTGCAAATATCCGAAAAAGAATGGGTATATTGGCACTTAAACAAACTCAAATGAAATTTATATTTAGAATAAAAAGTATATAATTACTTAAGCAGATATTTTAATTTTAAAATAAGATTAAATGAATTGGCATGGACTTGTGGCAATGGGATATTCTGCTATTTGGTTCATGAGTATTATTAAGTAGGCTCTTTTATTTCACGTTTATACATTTTTATGACTAATCCGCTTAAAGAGGCTTGGTCTTGTTATTGTTTTGTTGTTCACTATGAGCAAAGATAAGAGATTTATCTATCTATCTCTATCTCTTTCTCTCTCTCTCTCTTTCTATGTTGAACAAATTTGTCGGCTTTTGTTTGAAAAATAAAGCAGCAGATCGAATCAATTTAATTTGCCATTTATATTGTAAGAAAAGAGCAAGACTTGTTATTTAACTCTCAATTAGTTTTGGTATCACAAATTGGTGTTTAACAAATTAACGAAATAAAACACACATATACACACACACACACATAATCACTCACTCACATATTATTATTATTCCCCTCAAGTCATCAGATTTAATTAAATAATTTGCATAAATCGATGTAATTTTACCTAGAACATTGTTAAATGTTAAAAAGCTTTTTCATAGCTTTGTTAAACACATTGCTTCAGTTGGCGTTTTGACAGACAAACGGAAATAGTCAGGATGGCCGAGTGGTCTAAGGCGCTGCGTTCAGGTCGCAGTCTACTCTGTAGGCGTGGGTTCGAATCCCACTTCTGACAAAGTTTTTTGCTATATTTTTTTAAATACTTTTTTTTTAATAAAACAATAAATTGTTTTCTTTTTTTTGTATAAAGTTTCTATAATTTAACTACAGCTATAAGGGCTATAATTAAAAATATTAAACATTATATATTAAAAGACATAATAAATCAAGAAGTAAATGTTTAAAATAAAGCAGAGTTCAAAGTGTAACAAAAGTTACACCATTTTGTAACATAAGAAAAAAAAACACAACATAAAGCGAAATACAAAAAAAAAATCTTGTCAGAAGTGGGATTCGAACCCACGCCTACAGAGTAGACTGCGACCTGAACGCAGCGCCTTAGACCACTCGGCCATCCTGACTGTTAGAACGGGCGAGTCAAAGAGCATATACAACAAACAGCAACATATGCAATGCAAATAAAATCTGAATGGTTTGAAATATTTTTAATTGTATATTTCGAATAATATAGTAATTGGTGATTTAGTGTCCGTAGATTATGATTATAGCTCTTAGAAGATGAAACATAAACATTCGATTGACTTTATGCTCCTTAAACAACTTTGCGTGAAACGTTACAATCTTCTCAAATATATCTAAACGCTCCAATGTGCATAGCCTAAAACTGATAACATTTCGGGACGACAGCAAATCCTTGGCCAAATGATGGAAATCTTGAACAAATTGTTTTAATGTGCCATCAGCTCTGCCAGTTGCCAATAATTCATGTTTGCCAAAAAGTTGATTTATATTTTTTTCAGTTATAAAGTTTAACATTATCTCATCCACTGCAGACTGTACATAAGGATCCTGAAGATATAATAAACGCCAGGCACTTGGTTCATTAATAAAGAGAAAATTTTTGAACAAGGATGACGTTTTCTTGGACTCTGCAAATATTTTTAAAACATTTTGACTTGTCACATTGTTGCGTAGTAAAATGAATTTCAAAGGGAAATTTGGCAATTTTGGTATTTCCGATATCAAAAGATTTGCCAATATTTCACATATGAAATGCGTAAGACTTTCCATTTTGGCATCCTCAAGTACACCAATAAATAATACATAATGGAAATAATTTGTAATGCCGCAAAGACTAAAAATCAGGGCACTAAATTTCCGATGGACCGGTGTCAAGTCAAAACTGAGAAAGCATTCATTGCCCAAAGATTCGGTACCGCCACGCTCAAATATATACGCTGTACGTTTCAAATATTTATTATCCTTATTTTTATCCTCAAGTTTTTCATTATAAAAGCGATCATAACATTTTGCCCGATCCCGATCGTTCAGTTCTTGGAATGAGCTTAAATTCTCTATATGAAGATGTTCTACATCCATTTCGCTGCTTTATATTAAATTTGAAATTTTTGAAATTAAATTTGGTTGGGTTCTATTTTTTTGTTTTGTGTTTGAATTTTTAACAAACCAAAATATTTATGATATTTATTTCAATGATTACTAAATTTAACGTCATATATTTTCAATTTATAAAGTGAATTTAAAGTTTTTATAGATATAAATTGGTCAACTAATGAGATTGATTATTTATGTTAGTAATTAAAATAGTTGCGGCAATGATGCACAATGAAGGGATTGAGTTGAACTGATTTTAAGATCCATTTTGATTGATTTGGCTATCTACATACATATATCAATTACCTTCAATTAACAATTCTTTGGGTTTATATGGTTTTGTACAGCAGATATTAGATTAATGTCAAGCGAATGAGTTTCTTTTTGTCTAGTAGCTAAAAAACAAAAAAAAAAAATCAGGGCCAACTGAAACTAAGTAACATGACACATAACATTGAACTTGAACCCATCACAACCTATCAGAATCAACTTGAAATAAAATCATTTATCATCCGTTTACGCCCCTTTTCAATTTCCAATAATTGTTTGAAAATCTTTTAACTAGAAATAATCGTTATGATTAATGTCAGGCATCTTTGCAATTTGCATAATTGCAATTTATTGTAAAACCATGGATAAAAAAAAAGATTTTTGAAATATTTTGTTATTTTTCTATTCGAGAATTTATTTTATTTATTTATTTAGTTTTTTTTTTTTTTCTAGAAACTGAAAAACTATTTAAGGTGAAGTTAAGGCCAACGGCTTTTCATTTCATTTGTGTGTTTTAGTTTTTGTTATTTTTGAATATGCAAATTTTTTACGCCGCTGGCACTTCAAAAGAAACGCTTGTGAAACGCTTTGGCAACCCTGCCAATGACTATACTCCCTGCCTGCACACACACACACACACACACACACACACACATATATATATACATACACATGACACTCTCCATCAATCGGTTTGACAATCAATCAGAATCAGAGTTGGATTTTATTGACAGCATTGCTAATTAGTTGTCAAGAAAATGAAATGAATGCAAATTGTAAATGAAATTGAAATCACAGCAACTGCACTCATCAAAGGTTGCCAAGTGGGTCAATTGTTTAAACAATTGATAAAACAAGAAACAAAAAAAAAAACCATATCAACATATTGTTAAGAGAGTTAAGAGTACAAAAAGAAGTCTTCTTCGACATCGATCAACTGTTTCTCCTCTCTTCTCTTATGAAAGAAATTTCTCTACTTTGAAATCTAAGCAGGGATTTCTTTTAAGGCGTTATTTCTCTTGATCTTTAGTTAGCTTGGATCAACTTGTAAAGAGAATTTCAAACTATTCATATAAGAAATACAATTTTTTATTAATACTTAGTCATTAAATTGTGGTTTAAGTTAGCATGGAAGCTACAATCTTTGTCAATGAGTGGGTGTGATTATGACTAAAGGTTGTCAAGTTGATTTTGAACCTCTATTTTAAGATACCCTGTATTGGATTGCTAACCAACTAAACCAAAACTTTATAGATCGAGACATATAAATTTCCATAGATTCATTAAAATAAATGTTTGTGCAGATTAGAAATCTACAAATGATCGATGACTAATAATTGCAATATATAAATAATTAAGCTTATCAAAAGTCCTTTTTCCTCTCTAATTGTTACATAAATTTTGATTAACTGAAACTGTATATACCCTACTGTTCTTTAACATAAAAGGTTAGTGGGTATAATAAATTTTAGTCAGTTGAGTTCAAGGTTATATACGACTTGCTTCTAAGATTTCATTGTTATTATTTCCAAGTAATTTAACTAAAAATGGGTTTTTATTTCTTGTTCTTGTTTCTATACTATGCTATATATACATATACTTATGTACATCTATTTATTACAGATTAAAACTTGCCTATTTATGGCTCTGACTCTGGCTCTGGCTCTGGCACTGGCTCTGTCTCTAGCTGAGAACCCACGCAAGTCACGAAAATTGAACGAATGCCGACAGAGGCGATGCGATGCGATGTGAATTAAATTGAACGACGACCGCCGACCACGTATAAAACGTTCGCTTCAAGTTCATAAAAAACAAAACAAAAAAAACAATAAAAGAAAATACAATAAATTAAAAGTGCAAGAGAAGAGAGGAAGACGTCGGATAGAGACATACGACAGATAAGAAGAAGCTAAAGACAACAACACAAAGTCGCAAAAGAAGAAAAGGTGTTGGCTGCATTATTTTCTTGTTGGTTTTTTTTTTCCAGTTTTGTACGACGGTGCAAAAAGTGGGTCAAGCGGAGAAGACCCACACGGCAAATCAGCACGTAGCAAGGAAATTAAATTTATAATATTTATATTTTTTTTCCCTGCTTGAGTTATATATTTTTTTTTTCTTTGGTTTATACATAAGTGTAAATTATGCAATTGCAAATTCATTGATAAAAACAACTGCACAACAACAGTAACAACAACAACAACCGCAACAGACAACAACAGAGTGGAATATAAATTGAGTATACGCCGCCGGATCTACAGCGATTCTCCTGTCTCTCCCTCTCTCTCCCTTTTTGTGACTCTCTCTGCGTTATGAATTCACCACAGCTGGATCCCGTAAGTATCTAAATTACGTAACGATAAAACGTAAGAAATGGCGGCAAATTCAAATATATATCTCTTATTTCTAGCCCGCACGACGGTTAGCCGCTCGTCAAACCCTTCGATTGGCTATACCCAAGCAACCGGGTGACTCTGCTCCACAACATGGTCACAACCAGCAATCGAGTGGTAGTATCTATCGTCATTCACCCTCACAATTGCCTCCAGCTCCCATGCTAAAAAGGAATACAAATTTATGTTCGGGCATACCGAAATCTGCCTCACCTTTGGAGTCGCACAAATTACCCAATGTTACTCCCATTAATACAAATACAACACCCTTGATCTATAATGGTTCATCAGGTGGTGGTGGTGGTGGCGGTTGTGGCACAGCTGGATCCAGTTCATCATCATCAGCTAATTTTCTAAGTGTTCGCAAACCCAGCCTTACACTCAATTCCTCTGATATACGAAATAACAATGATCTATTCGCTTTTGCCAAGGATATGTCACCTGCCTTGGAATTGAATGGTACGACGAATATTGACTATTATTATAATGACGAATATTGACTATAGTATTTATCAATTGCAGATCATACACATTCGCCTATGTTTACGGATATATCATCGGTTAATTCGAATGGTTCACCGACATCGGTATCATCGACACAACATCATCAGCAATTGGGAAGATTGTTCAGTTTAAGTCCTTCCAATATGAGAAGCTACGGCAATGTAAGTACATTTTAATATCAAAATCCTCTCTGTTGTAATGAGATTTCGCAATGATTAAAAAAAAAGAAATCAAAAACCAGTACTATAGGAACTTGAATACGTTATATCATATATAAAACTTAATATAACTTGGATTTATGTATCTAAGATTTTGCCTTCTTAAGACCTTTTCTTTATATGGAAAGTCATCTAATATTAGCTTTTTCTATATGTCAATCACAACACCAAAAGGGTTTTAGACTTTTACTATAGAAGACACTGTATTGAAATTGTAAAAGTTCATTGTGAATGAACCAGTTCATTTGAGTTTATAAATAAGCAACTCTAGGTTGTAATTCTCACTCATTTAATGTCGCCCATAATTATTATTACCCAGGGCTATTTTTAAACACAATTTTCCCCCTAGTACTCTGCCCACTAAAAGGTCATGACTCAGTTTAAGCTCTCTTGGCACTATTCGTTTTCTACTCTTTATACTCCTTTTCTGCATACTTTGCGTACGAATACGATTGTTGACCCACAACAAACAAAGTGAGAGCCGGAGTCAGAGCTTTCGAGCCTTCATTTATGACAACGCATAAACATATATATATATAAATACATATGCACTATATACAAATGTATATACATATATATATAAGGTATAACTCACACCTTATACGACTCCAGAAGTTAAAGTGTCCAAGTGACTCCCGAGACCCTTTCGGGACACTCCCTTAACGACTTTTATAAAAACCGGCTATAGCTGGTTACCTTAACATTTGTTTGTTGCTTTTCTTGCTCAAATCCACGTAACGCAAATGGCTGGAAAATAGCGTCAACTTAATTAATAAATAACATTTAGCACGTTTTTCTTAGTAGTCAAATGAGCTTCGGGTGTAGTAAATAGGTATGTACATATGTACATATATATTTATATATACATACCTACCTACTGTATACATATACAATACAATATGCAAAGTCGTTATGGCTATATGAATAATCGGTATTGGATGTTTTGATTTTTAGTATGGCCCGTGTGTCGTTCATTGTCCATCGTTCATCGGTCAACGGTAAATCGTTCAATATTCGTCGCCCTGTCAATACCCTACCCTGAATAGATACATATAACAAAATGTCTCTTTATTTGTAGAATTTTACAGATTATAACCAGATGAAATGATAAACTCAGTCAACAACCTTTTAATTAAAAAAAAACACAAAAGCAAACAATAGTCGTTGACCTATTTAACAATTTAGAAACAGATTATCAATAAACCGGAGGAAAGAAATCCCTTAACTTTCATGGGCTATACTACAACTTTTTATCATCATAATTATCAGTATAATTTATTATGGCTACCGACTATATGGATTTATAATGTAATATTTATGATACAATCTATAATTGTTTTTCATTTTATTTCTACACCATGATCAAGATCGTTTCCCAAGACTAGCATATATTTAATATTAAAGGGTATACAAAATAGTGCAAAAATAATATTAATATAGACTTTCCTTGAATCGCGTTTTTTTGTTTTTGCTTTTTGGTAAGCTCTTCAATCGTAGAAGTAAAAAGAAAGAAAATGAAAAATGAAGAACGTGAGCGCAAAGAAGATTGGTGTAGAACATAATTATTAACTCTGTTCTTTAGCGAAAGAGAGGAAGAGCGGGAGAGAAAGAGAGAAAATTACTAAATCGATTAGTACACAAAGAAATAAACTTGGCGATACTAATACCCTTTATCCATAGAGTATATAAAGATCACAAATTGCAACAAGCGATTGCAATTGTATACTCTTCATTTTCTTGACCACCATTAACAATTGAGTCAAATTTATGCCCAACCTGTCTGCCTGTCAATCTTCTATGTCAGTGGATCATGGCATCAGTATTAATACTCTTCATAGTCATTGGCAATGGAATTGATCTAGACATGTATGCCTGTCTATCAATTATATTGTTTAGCTGTCAATATGTTCATTTGTCCGTCTATAATTTCATACACTGAGAATCGTAGAACTATAACCATATTTGGTATGGTAATACTATGGAAATATACATATATGTATATACAATTTTACATATGTTCTTGAACATGAAATTCACATTGATGGTTTAAGGTTTTTTTCGTTTAAATTTAGAATATCATAATACTAATGGGAAAAGATAGGAATATAACGAAACTCAAGTAAGTCTACCACTTGGAGTAGGGTATCTTCTATTCGTAGCCTTGCGTTAATGGAAGAAATTTTGCTTTTTTTTCGAGGGGTTTTGGCATGGACGAAAAGAGAAAGAGAGAGAGGTAGAGAGTAGGTGGGGCAGCACACAGGTACACTGGTAAAGTAGCGGGTTGACGAAGGGTAACTATTGAAATACAAATAAAACAAAACGCGACGATGATGATGATGATGACGCCGGGTTTTAGGTTTGGACGCCGAATTTCTGTTAGGTATAAAGCTCGCCAGCCCGCCAATGAAGCAACCACAACCAGCCAAGCAAAAGCAGAGGGGAAACACAGATACAAACAAACAAATAAATAAACACACTCACACACACATACACATACATAGAAATGAAAGCTACTTATAAACTGACAACTGTTTTTTTTTTTTTTTATTGTACGGCATTTTGTGGTTTTCGAAAGAATTCCATTTTCAGTATTTGCTGAATTGAGATGCGCGCCGGTTGGGCCACAATTCTTCCCAGTCAGATATATATATATATTAGATATATACATAAATAAATATTAGAAATCGAAAAAGTCAAGCAAATTGTGTATACAAATTGTTGATTAATTGTTAAATGTATGCAAATGTAGAATGTGAATCGGGTATTTTGTTGTTAATGTTTTTTGATTAATCCGATGTTAAGTCATGGGCAATCGTTTGAGTGGCTTGTGGTGTAAAAAAACAACAACATTAAATATTACTAATAACGTGAAGCAACAACAACAACAACAACACCAAGAACAACAACAACAACAAGAACCATTCGAATCGAGCGATAAAAGTATTTGTAACCATAATAAATCACTTAGAAGGAAATCAGGTGGAACTTTTAGCGGTGGAGTTGGTTTTGGCACCTTTCGTTTTGGTAGCGCTCGTCGTTTATCTTTAACAAATTGCGTCTCGAAAGATAAAAAAACGCTTGCAACAACAATAACAACAACACCGATACCACCAACACAAACAACAAGTGAAACACCAGAACTATTGAATGGTATTTCAATTGTAGAACAAACATATCAACGAGCATTAGAAGAAGATTCGTCTAATTTGAAACCAGAAATGAAAGTTAATGCTCAACTGCCCATTGTCAAGGTGAGTTAATACCACCCAAGCTACAAAACCCCACCCCCACACCCTCCCACTACCTAACGCTCAATTTAATCCCACCGACCCCCCTCTGCAAACTATTGTGTTTTTTGTTTTAGAAAATTCCTTTAACAATTATGTCATTTGTTTGTTATTTTTTACACTCAAAGAAAAACTTTTATGTAAAAAATAAAAAAAATGTGAAAATTTTAAACACAGATTTTTCTATTTCATAGAATTTTTATGAATTTTAAAAACTTTCGAAATGTTTTTAAATAAATCCAAATACTTTTTAGATAACATTTTGATCAAAATAATAATAACAAATTATATAAAAATAAGTTTTCACCAAATATATCATTCAATAATATAGTTTAAGATTGAGGAAAACTTTAATATTAAAGCAAATCTGAATCTTATGGATTTATAGTTAAGCTTAAGGAAAACTTTAATATTAAAGCAAATCTGAGTCTTAGGGATTTTTATGATCGTTTAGTTGTTTTTATACCAATTCCCCAATTGAATATAAATTATGTTAAATATATAATCAAGCTTTACCTATATAAACCATAGAAAATATAACAATTTCACTTAGAGTTTATTTAATAATTACTTTTATAAATCTTCTATCTACATTAATTTTCTAACAGTGTATTTTGAATTTGTTAAGCATAGAGAGTACATTTCATCTAAGCTTTAATTATTTTGATTATGACTATATCTGTCTGTCTGTGCGCTGTATAGAAGTTCATGGACAGTAAGACGAATTTTTTAAGGTCAAATATTAGATATAGATATATTTATAAATATATTTATATACAAATATACAAGAAATGAATATAATATACACATTGATTGAATTTCGTTTGGGTCATTAGTTGGAAATTGATAAGGTGTAAAGGCGGATGCTTGTTAGGTGTCAATTCCGTTGTGTGTTTTCGTATTAGGTAAATAAACTTGAAAACAGATTTATGACTAATTTGTAATTGAAATGAGTTATGAGCTATAAAAATGAGACAAAAACAAATTGGATTTTCTATTATTTTCAACTATGTATTTAATATTATGATAGATTAGGCCACAATAAAAGCTCTATAGAAATAACAATAATATTATAATACTTTGTATTAAAAATCTATATAATTGCATTTTAATAAAATGGTAAACCATTTATGCAAATGTAACTATTTGTTTTTCCTCGTTATATACTCTTAAATATTTAGACAAATTAAAAGGAAATTCTTTGATTTTAATGCGTTTATTTGTAGATTTTTGATTTTTCAATTTCGAAAACTATTAAACATGTTTCTGGGAACTTACATATGTACGTATGTAGGTATATATACATTTTTGTATAAGTTGATCTGTTCAAATTTATGCCATACATATGTATATCTGCAAGGCCAAGACTCAAGTACTCACTCATTCCCTGATCGACTTGGCTAATTATTTATACCAATAAATGTATATACGCTTACTATATAATACCGGAAATGCCTTTCTAGTACCTGTAGAAAAAATACTATTTCGATTTTTATTACCTATGTATAGGTAGCTATGCATATATATAGATAGATATGATTTTTTAAAATGTTTTCAATTTTATGACAGAAAAACTATATCATTAAGATTGAAAATATTTCAATATTATTCAACACATTTTGTTTTGGAATATTTGACAAATAATTTATGTGATTTCGATAAGAATTTCTTTGCATCTTGTGTGACCCAATTTCAAAATATACTAAATCATCAATCATATATATATGTATGTATATATATAAATTAAAAGAACGTGTTAAGCACGCTTTGCACATAAATCTCAGGGGCAGTGAAAGAGAGGGGTAAAGCGTAAAGTTGGAACAAAGTGGAAAGAAAATGCATAAAAATCAATTACGCATGAAAATTTTTACAAATGATCAACATGATCACGATCCTACATATATGTACGTATATACGTATGAATGTATGTATGTATGTATGATGATAAAGGTTTGGGGCGTGGATATTTCTATAGAATGATAGACCCACAGACCAACCAACTATGTATAAATGACTGTGGTTGTATGTATGTATGTACGTAAGAAGAGTATATCAAATTGTTGGCTGGTTAGATGAAAGCTCAACCGATGACTCACACAGAGAGGTTTCTCAGACACGAGGCGCGTACCAACATTTTGTTGTTTCGCATTGCATTTTATTTTGATTTGCCACTTGATATACCACCATGTGAATGAGCCAGATGACTCAGAGACAGAGTTTTAGGCGAAAGTCATTGATGAGAGTTAAGCTGGCCGGTCTACCATATATACCATTTCGATATAATTGAAGATGGTTTTTTTTTTTTTGTTTGTGCGGATGACTCAGTTAAAGAAGAAGGCGGGAAAGAAGGTGCAAGAAGTAAGCCTCCCCAAAAGGAGGATCATCTTGGCTAGCAAAAACATCAAAAAGAACATCAAGTGACATGACTAAGTGATCTCAATGAAAATTTCTCATATTTGTTTGTTGTTTTCGTTTTTTTTCTTGGCAAACAATTTGCATAGATTTATGAGGTTTAACGAAAATTGAAAATATGATGGATTAGCTGCAAAAATCAGCATGAGGAAAATCGGATCGTAAAATATTCAACATTTTCTATACGGTATTTGCTTTTATTTTGTTGTTTGGCTGTTTTTGTGTATTCCTATTATTATTATTATTTTTTTCATTTTTGGATCAGCTACTTTGAAATTTCCTGGAAACATTAAAATCATTTTATATAAACAAGCAATTTTTTCATTCTCGTCCTCATTCTTTCTCGCTCTGTTATTTATTTTCTGTCTCTGTCTCTTTTTTACCTTTTCTTTTTGCACTAAAATCAACAAACATTTAATGCACGTGTCGATTTTCATTCAATCAATAAGAAGAAATACCAGCAAAGGCAAAAAGTCAAGAACAACATTTTCCATGTTGTTTTTGTTTATATTTGCTTAAGGTAAATATAAAATCAAAACATATATAAACAATTAAGACTACAGCAACAGCATTCAAATTTAGTTTAGTTTACATTTATTTAATTAACGAGGCTAAAAACCACAAAGTTAAGAATTGCTTAACTAATTCCCTTACCAATAGCCATAATGTTCGGCCTAATTGTGTGTTAAGTACTAAATAAAAAATATAATACAAAATTTAAAAATTAAAAAATATATAATAAAAATTTAAAAATTCAAAAAATAAAAAAAAATTAAAATTTAAAAAAATATGAAAAAAAATTAAAGATTAAAAAAAAAAAAATATAATATATATAATAAAAATTCAAACAAATAATGTATAAAAATTTTAAAATTAAAACAAATAAATATAAATGTTTAAATAAACATTAAAAAGATATATGAAATTTAATTAAAACTTAAAAACTAAAAAACTTAATATAAAAATTAAAGAAGTTTAAAAATTAAATTAAAAAAAAAAAAAAAAAATTAAATTCAAAATATTTTTAAATGAAAAAAAAAAAAAATTAAAAAAGAAAATAAATAAAAAATTTAATAAAAACTCTAAAATTAATAAAAAAAAATTAACAAAAATATAAAACACAATTTTTAAAGAAATTTTAAATATGCGAAATAAAATATAATATTTATTTATAAAAAACTATAAAAATAAATAGATATTAAAAAAAAAAAATTTAACAATCCTTTACCACAAATAGAACAAATTTTTAGTTTAATTTACCCTAAGGTCCTTGAAAAGGACATTACATTAAACCTTATCACTTATATCCTGTATAAATTTTACAATCCAAATGCATTGATAAAGGACAACGACTTTTGTTTCATTATAAAAAAGACATTTTATACATTTTTTCATCCTTTGTGTATATAGTTAATAATAGTATAACTAAAAAAATTAAACCTTAACAAATTAGCAAGCTCTCTATCATTGAGAGGCACAAAGCTAAAGAGAGCTAATGTATAAGCGATCACTAAATCTAGTTTTCTCTTTGTCACTGGCTCTTTCTCTCTCTCTCTCTCTCCCTGTCTCTTTACTCCATGTTGAACCTGCTGCTGTTGCTGCTGCTGCTGCCATAGAGAATATCTTTTAGTCAGTCTTGTGTCGAGCACTCAACCGTCGAGTTCAGAGACGTAGGGAAATCGTAGTATCGAAGACAACGACAACTAAATGAAAACATTTTATTTTTTTTTTTAGTTTCTTTTAAAGAAATACAACTTTTTTCGTCAACAAAACAAAATACCTGTTAATATATACACGATATGGTGAAATAGGAAAAGTATATAATGTAATGGTCAAAAATATTTTCAAACAATTTAAAATGTACAATTTAGTGACGTCTTTTATATATACTTATACATATATATGGTATATCTAAATTATATATATATACATATTTAATAATTTGTATATATATTTGTGTATTTTGTGCTAAACTAAATAAAAAAAAAAAAATGTGCTAATGAAATTTTAAATAAAACTGTATGCTAGAAATTTACATAATTTTTTTTCATTTTTTTTTTTTTTTTTTTGGTTAAAAACAAGTTTATATTTTGTGCATATATTTTGTTACAACGGTTATTGCAATCAGCGGAAATTCATTAGCCAGTTATATGGCCCGAAATGACAAAAAAAAACTATCAACAACAACAACAAATATTTCATAACGAAAATGCAAACGGAAATTGGAGGGAGGGAAAAACACACGTGGGCTTGAAGTATCCAAAAATCTGTGTCTCTGTTTTTCTGTGTGGGTTTTGAACTTGTAAGACGCCCCAGTACCCAACTATAGATACAGTCGATTGAAAGAGTCAAGGTCTATAAAGACAACTCAAGTCAGTCAAGACATAGAGAGAGATAGAAAGAGATGGAGAAAAAGATAAACAGAGACAGATTGGCAGTCAGAGAGAAAACAAGATTGTATGCATTGTCGCAAATTGGGAATTACAATTTCAAATAAAGCAATATATATATATGTAAATATGTAAATTTATTTTTCTGGAAACCTTTAGAAAATTCTTTGGCAAATAATATAAAAAATCTTTAAAATATCTACAATTACAAGATATAGTAACAGTCCAGAAAGAGATAAAGCTATTGAACTATATACAAAGTCCTTAGATGCATTTGGAACTTTATATCACATATCATATCTTTCACATATATTTCTATTTGACTTAGTAGTAGTTAGTAGTTACTCTCTATTTTGTAGACAATAAGAGCAAAATTATTTTGATGTGCTAATGAATATCTTCGTCTGTTGTTGCAAGCAAAAAAGAATATATGTGAATATAGATACATATGTATCTTGAGTTGAAAGCTAGTTAAACATATTGTCACTTCCACAGAATTTCTTTTCATTAGTATGGTACAAACCAGTTTAGTTATTTTTTCATTTTTGGCAATTCTTAGTTATACCCTGTACTGATAGGGTAAAGGGGTATATATAAAGATAGATTGTATAAGATATTTTAATGAGTTTTCAAGAATATATCAATTTTATTAAAAAGAACTTCTTACGTTAACAATAAAATCTTAATTTAGTATTTTGATATTGTCATTTTCTTTAGAGTATTTTAATGTCGACTTACCATTTTGTTAACTCTTTTGGACAAGGCTTTCTTTACCCGTTTTTTTCCTTCTGCATTGTATTCGTTTCGTTTCATATGTTAACGGTTTTTTTGTCTTGTGCCGTTTGTTGTTGTTGTTGTTTTGTATCTTGAATGGCAAAAACCAGATGCTTCTTCTGCAAGCAAAACCAAAAACAAAAAATGTTTACAAAATATTTCAATGAAAATTTAAAAAAAAGGAATGTTAATTGTTGAAAAATTATGTTTTGTTTTTTTGCCTACTTCTCCTCCTCCTCCTCTTTTCCCAATCTCCTAATCCTACTATAGGAATTTTATTATGCACGTTTAAGAAGAAAAAATGCCAATGAACCCACACACAGAAATACAGAAACAGATACAATTGAGTATATAAAAGTTCAACCAGAATCAAAAAAAATAAAAAAAAAATCCCCTCAATCAAATCAAAGAAAAACAACAACAAGAAAATAAGTGAAAAAGTGCGTGTGTGTGAGTGTGCTTTTTTTTTGTATATTTTTTTTTTTTGTTTTTGTTTTTTGTGGATAAAATGGTTGTCACCTCCACTCGTAGTCCACTGCAGACCACAACAAATTCCAGTGGCAGTGGCAGTCATCATCATCATCATCATCATACAACACCAACGACGGCAGCAATGCGTTCCCGTTTAATATTTCCACGACAACATTATCAGGTAATAATAATATGTACCAATTTTCTTCCACTAGAGTACTAAAGCTAGTAGTGTGCCGCATACACTTATCATTATAAAAAGGGTTAATATTATGTTGTAGGCTTATATACATATATTTCTATACCAAGTACATTAACCCCGAGGCGCCGCTCAAAATGACCAAAGCAACAACCTAACCAAGTGACGCCGCGTCGCCTCTACTCTAAATGGTCGGAGTCAAAGTCGGAGTCAAGTGAAAGGCAGACAGCAAAATCTATTTATGACTTTTATTTTTGTTATTGTTATTTTTTTTTTTTTATTTTTTTTTATGATTCTTATAAGAAGTTTGAATAATGCCTGTGTGTGTGAGTGTGTGTACCAGTCTCTCTGTATGTGTGTGAGTGAGTTACTCAAAGATATGTGGACAAAGAGCATGTCACACTATTGAGCACAAATTGATCATGAATTTTTGATCTTTGAAATGTGAAACCTGAGACGAGATGTTGTTTCTTTTTTTTTTCAATTGTTAATGCTAATAGAGAATATTTTATAATAGTGATAATTTAATTGAAAAGAGATAGGGATACATAGGTAATTATAGATAATATTAGAGATATAATTTCAATAGCAATAGATAGATAGATAGAAGATATCATTTCAACTATTAACTAAAAAGCACTCTTTCTTATGCTTAACTAATCAACTAGTTTATGGCATATATATATATATGTAGGATATACCTATAGGTATATTAGAATACTCTCTATAAAGAAGGGTACTTAATTTCGATGCTTGTCAAACTACATATTAGGTATATTAGAATACTCTCTATAAAGAAAGGTACTTTATTTCGATGCTTGTCAAACTGTATAATAGGATATTCTCTATAAAGAAGGGTAGTTAATTTTAATGCTCGTCAAACTGTATATTAATTATAATAGGATACTCTCTATAAAGTAGGTTACCTAATATAAATGCTTGTCCAACTGTATGTAAATATGTACGTTTTAACTATATTTACATATACACATGCACATACATACATACATTTATACTTATATGCATATATCTTTATGCCAAAAAAAACCAAAATGATGATGCCAATTCAATTTGCCACTCATTTGTAGAACTATTTCTCTATGCATTTCAAACTGTAATGCGTTTGTGATGTGTTTAATTTTTAGCACATTTTGTGCATTTTAAATAGCATTTTAATTATTTTATGAGGCCGCTGGCACAAAAAAATTTCAAACGCATATTCAAAGACTTGGTCTGTTAGCCCCTAGCCATACCCCCCTTCCACCCACCTCTTGTTAATCTTTAGAGAGTAAACAACAAAATTTTGTAGCCACACTATGGTTTTTTTGATTTTGTTTTTGTTTTTGTTGTACCCGTCGAGCAGCATTTTGTGTTTTGTTCTTTTTGTAGTTTTTGCATTTAAAATTTTTGTTGATTGCAAAAAAAAAAAAAAAAACAACACACACACAAATTCTGAGAATTTGATGATAGATAGATGCGAGGCAAGTAGGGGGGGGAGTGTTTGATTGAGGGTTAAACAGTTGAGAGGCGGGGGGGTAGGCTGGTATGAAATCCATTAAAATTGTGGTCGGCGTCGGTACAATACATAAATTTTGCGTATCGTTTATTTGTTTATAATTTAACATTATGCGGTCGCTGTTGTTATTGTTATTTTGGAAGGTTAGCTGGCGGGGCGTTCGGAGAGTGTACAAAAAAAGTAAAGGAAATGCGTCAACTAGTAGAGCGGCTTTCTAATTATAATCCCATAAGTTGAAAACGACCATATACCCTAACCTCCATACCCCCATCCCCTTCCCTTTTGCCGGCATACCATCAATATTTTGCCATATGCCAATTTGCACTCTCGACCTGGGCCAAGGGGAAAAGCCAGAACCAGCACAGCACAGCACAGCACAGCCGAGACTTCGCACTAGATTGAAGTATCTTTTATATATGCCTCTCATTCACATGCTATCACTTTTTCATTCTATCGTTTAACATTCTCTTATGCTCTCTCTCTCTCTCTCTCGCTCACTCGTTCAGTTTCTCTCGTTCTTGTTCTCTTTTTTTGTATATATTTATAGAGACTTTTCAAATCTGTTTCTTTTGTTATACGCAATTTGAATTTTATTTCTATACTGTTTCAATACTCTACTCTACTCTATAGCACTCCATGGTGAAGTGCCTTTGGCGCGATGCCTTCCATTTTCTGGTTTCTGTTTAGATCCGCTGCTGCATATACAGACACAAAAAGCATCATTTGATTTCATTTCCAGAACGTGCCAACGAGTCCCCTAGATCAGGCAGGCAGGCCTGCCCCACTCAGTCAGTCACTAACTTTGAAAGAGGCGCCCGTCGGTTTGACGTCAATTGGCAACAGACGGGACAGACAAATGAATGGACGTACAAAATGAACGGACGGCGTCATAGTAAGTCGGTTGAAGAGGGGGTGTAATGTGGGAAGAGGGGGAGGGCGGACAACAGACAGCAGGCGGATTGAGAAACGACACTGTCTGAAAAACTAAGAGAATGTTGTTGGCGGTGGCGGTGGCGTGCGGCAAATGAAATAAAACTAAAAAATGGAAAAACATAAAAAAAAAAAACAACAACATACATATATATACATATATATATATATATATCCAGATTCTAAAGGGAGAGAAAGAAATCTGCTAGTTGTCCTAATTGATATATTACCAAATGACTAAATCAAATAGAGGGAGAATAAGAGAGAAATCAAATACAAATCAAATTATATATAATTACCAACTGATTAACACAACTAATTAAGATTAAAACATTATATTTAAAGTTTTTAGTTTCTATATTTAGCTTTGTGGAACAACTATTTTTGAAAAAACAAACAAAATTCTTTAAATATCTTAAATCATTTTTATACAAAGAAAAGATCTCGTTAGGAAAAAAAAAAAAAAAAAAAAAAAAAAGAAGATCTTGTAAATTACAAAACACATTATTATTGAAAGCATATACAAACAATTTAATATTAAATATATTATAATATTTCTCATTTAAACTTCCATATCTATCGACTTTTTCTATTAGGAAGTAATTACATATAGAAAACACTCAGGGTCATTCTATATAAGCTTTTATCTTTATAAAATGCTATAACCAAAATGTATCTATTTAAATAATTTATTGAAATATAAAGCATATGATTATATAATTACTATATAGTAAAAAAAAAAAATTTTAAACGGATTTCATGAATCGTATCGCAGCATTTAGCATATAAAAATTTTTATCATAGACATCAAAAGAGTCAAGCCATTCACTTTATGGTTCACAACAGCATTATAATTTATGAATGAATTCAATTAAGATAGACCGGCCTAGCTAGAAATACCCTCTGCCTTCCTTCCTCTATCAAGCTGGTTACCTAACCCCACCAACCCCTTTCTACCTCCCTTGCTGGACAGATCAGACAAGTTAAATTGCAGTTCAATTTAATTAAAAGACCTCAATTCAAAATGCAACGGAAAAGGATCGAGTTCGAAAGCAATTAAACAGACACCAAGCAATATACAAAAAGTATCTCACAGATACAACAAGAGAGCGGCTAAGAGAGAGAGAGAGAAACACTGACACAGAGAGCGCGCAACAAGTTAAATACCGCATTTCAAAAAAAGCTCACTCTTTGTCCACTGTGCTAAGTAAAAAAAAAAAAAAAAAAGCTTCTCCAAAAGCACTAAACAATTTTTTTTTTTTTTTTTTTTTTGTTGTGATTCGTTTGGCCCAAAGAGTAGACACGCGGGAGAATGTACGTATGTATAGAGTGATGGCAGGGGCCTGCTCTGGGATCAGGAGTAGAATAACAGAGAGGGCGAGGGCAGGGAGAATGGCGCGTTGTGACGGGGTGGTGGTGGTGTTGCAAACAAGTTTATTGTGTGTTTTCATTCAGTTTGTTGCTCAGTTGTGTTCGTTGCTTCCGCGCGTGCAAAAGCTAAACAACACAGAAGAATTATTTAAAACAAAAAAATAAAGTAAAAATAAAAATTTTTACATTGAAAATTTTGTTTAAACCAATTGAATGCAAAAAGCCGCTCGTAAATTTTGTTCAAGTGTGAAAGAAAAAATTATGAAATAGTATGCAAAAAATTATGAACTATTTTTTTTATAGTGTAATTTCTCAATTAAACAAATTTAAAAAAAAAAAAAAACAAAAACAAATAAAATAAACAACAGTGCAAAACATTAAAAATTCCCCTTAATAATTTTTTAATTGTTAAGACTCAAAATAAAGGTAAAAAAAAAACTAAAAATCTCTTTAAAAAATTTCGCCTTTGTTGATTGAGTTTTTCAGTTTGTTTTTCCCTAGAATCGAATACTATAAAATTTATCTAGAATTTCACACAATTTCTTTTATTTATATATATTTTTTTTCTTCGATTTTTTAACGAACCGGTTTTTCTTTATTTCTGCTTTGATTTTTTTATGGTTTTTCATTTTTTTGCAATTTTATTTTTACTAATGTTTATTTATGGCTTATCTTTACTTCATTTTTTTTTTTTTTTTTTTGCTTTTTTTGGTTTTTTGTGTTTAGTTTGTTGTTTTTGTTGCGTTATCATTACTAAACAGAAAAGTTGTCAAAAGACATTGAACCAGCCCACGCAATCGAGCAATCAAAGCTAATCAAACAACACACACCCAGAAAAAAAAAAAAAAAAAAGGAAAACACCGAAACCAAAGAAACAACTAAAAAAAAAACTAAAAGCTATTGCAAGGATTGCAATAAGAAAATCCTCGTAACTAACAGCAAAAAAAAAAAAAAAACTAAGATTTTGGGCAAAAAATCAAAGAGAAAATTCTACACAAAAAATAAACTTTAACTGCGTCATTTTGCTAGAAGGGGGAGGGAGAGAGAAACAAAACTGACACGGAAATTAGAGAAAAGGGTTCACCTTTGGTTATATGGGTTAAACGCAAGTTAAATTACTTTTTAAATTTAGCAAATAAAATATGTAAACAAAAACTGAGACTTAAGCTTAATCTTTTGAGAAACTTATCGTTACAAATACGAATCCTAGATCTTAGTTAGGGAAACTCTTTTTAGTAATCTAAAAAATTTTCAAAAGGAATCAAAAGTATTTACTGAGAGTCTTTAAATCCCTTTCGTTTAGTTATACAAATACAAATAGCAATTAGATACAAATACAAATAGCAATTAGATCCTTAGATAGTGCATCTACCTTAAAAAATGAATATTTAAGATAAAGAAACACTAACAATCGATTCAGTTATTATAGTACCTGAAAAAAATGTTAATTTTGGTAATCTTTTCAAATATATTGTTTTTTTTTTTAAGATTTAGCTAATCCTCTTTGTTGTTTTCTTAATTCCATTATAGAGCTTTCAAAGATTATTCAAATATAAATCCACTTAAAAAGAAACATTTAATATATCTTACAGCTATAAAACGAGGCAATTGTTTTTTTTTTTTATCTGTTAAAATTGCAAATTGTTGATAATTAAAAAAATTTAATTGCAATATAGAAATAATTAAAATAATAAACCATAAAATTGTAATATTGAGACTTTTACGACATATATATACAAGTAAAGAAAATATATATAATACGAATATATCGGATTCCAACTTTTTATAGATTACACTAAATCTTAAAATCAATGAAAATTTTCCATCTGAACAATTTGTAATGATAAAATGTAGTAAACGGAACTTGAAAATACATTCGATAGTAATTTCGATAATAATATTAAATAAAATTTGTAATAGCTAAAATGAATATTAACTTTTATAATCTATATACCAAGCGATTTCCTTTATATATAGGTTAATTGAAGGTGAAATGCTTTTTGGTCAGAAACCATGAATTGTTTCTATTAGATCTTAAATGGAACCATTATCGTTTATAGTTCCTAATTTCTTTCTTAACATTGGATATACATATACATACATACATGTATGTATATGCAGATTACTATATATACTATTCTCATTATTCTCACCTTATTTACTAAAATTAAAACATTTCCCTCTTTTAAATAGTTGAAATACCTGTGAAGTGTTTCTGAGAAATGTTTAGCTAGTATGATTTAATAACATCTTCCCCATTCTCTACCTCCCGCCTTTTCTCACTTGTCTACCTCATGCGTTTCCCCCTCGCGACCCCTTGCCTTGGGTTGGTTTGCCATGTTTTGTTGTTTTGTATTAGAACATTTCGAAATTAAATTGCATTTTACAATATAAATTAATCTCTGGCTAATGAGACAGAATTTGGTTTGCTATCTTTCGATTCTATAGTTTTTCAGCTGGCTATGAGGCAAATCTTCTAGGTAATTGGCTGTGTAATGCAGCTGTTTACGCTCGCCCCCGCCCTTCACGTAACCCCTTTTATTTTGTTTTCTTTCTCTCTCTCTCTCTCTCTCTCTCTTTTTCTTTATTTATGTTTTATGTTTGCCATAACCTTGAACTTGCTTATGCCAGTGCCTTTTGTCTCTTCTCCTCTCATCTATTCTTCTCCTCCCTCCTTCTTTTATGATTTTGGTTTGCCAATTTTCTGTGTGTTTTGCCGTTTTCTTTGCCATTATCTGCTATCTAAAATTTACGATTCTCCGTAACGAAAGAGGAGAGAAGTCAGGGCAGGCAATTTGTCTAGCAAATTATATTTCGTCTATCGCTAAAAGGGAAATGCCTTTCAGTGGCATGTCATATACATATACATATATATATATATATAAAGTTATTAGATTCTATGAATTGCATTTTCACTTCACTTTTAGCCCTGCATAAAAATTTAAATAGAAATAATAGCAAAAACAACAACAATACCATTGAAAAATTGCGCATTTGGCAGGTGGGCAAAAGGTGGGAAGTGCAAATTGATTTACTTCAAAGCTGAGAAAGTTGAGTGCAAAGGCGGCAGCACCACCACCACCACCACCTGGCCAGACATCGCAACATGAGTGACAATTTAGACCTGGTTGCACACTGAGTGTCATAATGATGTGCATAGAAGCACTTAGCATACGTATATAGGTATTATGCAATATATGCAATTTAAAGCAAAATTTTTTTAAAATGGAAAAGTTTTAATGGGTAACAAAAAAAAACTGTCTGTTTTAATAGAAACCCTCTAAGATCGAAGATCTTAGCTATTTTTAGGCAGCCACACCTTACATACATCCTGAATAGAACTCCTCTACTATTATGCATATACAATTGTTGTCGTCCACCTACTTATTTTACCCACTGTCATCGGCCCACATGGCAAAGTCAATCTTGAACCTAACCCAATGTATTTTAATGACGACTGCTACTGCTTCCCACATACTAAGTTGCAGTCTTCTATTACGGGAATTGAGGGCGATCCTCATTTGTTATTTTTTTTTTTTTCATGATTTTGTTATTTTTTTAATATTTGCTTTTCATTTGCATTTAAAATTTCCGCTGCCCCGCCCCTATTGTCAGTTAGAACAATAAACTTGCTTTATAATGAAGGAAAAGTCATAACAAACAAAAGTTTGGCATTCATAGATGAATAAATGACACTCAAAGAGACAAACAGATACAGAGGGAGGGAGACAGAGGGAGAGAGAAAGAGAGAGAGGGAAGAAAGCCTAATTAAACAATAATAAAACGCAAATAAAACACACATTTTGTTGTTGCTGTTTTGTTTGTTGTTATTTTGGACTTGTGTTGGGACGTGTATCTGCAAGATAAAACAGCAACAACGAGCAAAAAAAAAAAAAAAAAACTGTCACGAATACATTAAAAATCACTCAAGCGTTGTCTTCTGTGTGCTATTTTGCAAAAAAATAAAAAAAAAAATATAAAAAAACCTCCCAACACCAACCCGCACACTCTGTCAGTATCACCCCGCCCCCTTTTTTTTCTTCTCAAAAAAAAAAAAAAAAGTGTTGTTCATTTAAATCACATAAAAAAAATTTACAAACCAAACCAAAAGAAAAAAAAAAAATAGAGAGAATAAAATACAACAAACTTTTTGTCATCCAGTTCTTCTTTTTGCCGCTTTGTCTCGCGTTCTTTTTTTTTTTTTTTGCCACACGTTTTGCTTTTGTTTATGTTAATTGATAACTTTTTTTATAACATTTTGTTGTTGTTGTTGCTGCTGAATGAAAAGCCGTATAGGTATAGAAAAGACCTTGAAATGGTTTTAAATTGTCTCGGAATTTCGGAATTTTGTGTAAACTCATCGCATAGAAAAAAAAAACAAGAACAACAATGAAAAAAAAAAAAAATAGATGAAAGAAAATGTTTTTCGATAATTTAGAAATTTTAAGAGAGAGAGAGAGAGAGAGAGAGATAAGGACAAACATAATTGCAAAACTGTAAAATTAGATGTAAAACTAACTATATACCTGTTATAATAATATAATTATAATAATATATAAAAGAATTAAAAGGATTAAATATGCTATATATGTATATAGTGTCACAGTTTTTTAATTGATCGTAAAAATATTAAATGCCTTTTTAAATTTGAGCTTAAGTGATTATCATTTATAATGTTATTAAAACTGCGTTTTTCTAGAATAAACAATTTTTTTTTTTTTTTTTTTTAGTAAATTCTTTCGTATATTTTAATTTATATACCTATGGCAGAAATAAAGACATTTCCAATTTATTTAATTTATGCAAAATGCTCATAACTCAAAGCGACAGGTGGCTATTTTTATTTTCAAGCCAAATGATTTGTCAAATGATGACAAAAACCAAAAAAAAAAAGAAAACAAAAAAAATAATAATACAGAAACAGAAAATGATAATACCGGTAGCCTGACTGCGCCTGCCCCTTTCCCCAACAAACAAAAAACTCCAACTCCACAACGCAGCCCCATCGATCCCCTGATGGGCCATTATATAGTCAATGTTAATAACTCTCAAACAGGTGTAAACTGTCAACGAAGTTGAGCATGAAAATTAGTCAAAAAGCGAAACGATATTGAAAATTAATGAATGCGAGAAATATAAAACTAATGTTCAATGGGCACTTGGTAAAGAATTTCATCTTCAATAACAACATTAATTTTACTTTGACTTTGAGTCTTGAAGTAAAATAAACAAAAAAACGACAAAATCAACGACAAGAAAATAAAACAAAGAACATTCTCACGTGTGGGTAAGGTCAAAAGTTCAATTACCTTTCCATTTTCGGCATGCAAAATAATGTAAGGTCGTTAGAGTAATTAGCAGCCTTGACGAAAGGACAATAAGGACTTTGGGCTATGGGGGAATCGCGTGTTTTCTTGTTCTATGCCACACCCAACTACCCCCAAAAGAGCTGTGAAAAATGGGCCATGCGTGTGGCATGTGCGAACCATAACCACATCAAACACACACACACACAGACACACACACAAACAAACTAAAAACAATGCCATATATTTGACATTGAGTTACCCTGTAAACGCTCCATGGCGACATCTATCGCTTAACGTTAACATGCAAGCCTAGATAAATGATAAAACTTCAACTAAGTCGCGATAAATATTAAAAACTAACTTAATTCGTCTATATACTTGAAGAAATATCATTCTCATACAGTTTCTAAGCTCTAGGAACTAGATCTTTGAATTTAGGCTTCCCTAAAAGACAACTTTATCTTCAATTTATACTTTATAGGGTATAAAATGTGACTTACTTTTAATTTCTAGGACAGCAAATTCCTCTTTTTGTGTAATATGAATACTTTGATATACCCCTGGATGAGTACAGGGTATTAAAACGCGATACAAAATATGTGCACACACATACACACACACACACACACACACATAAAGAATTTACCAAAAATCCGGCTAAAATCAATAAAACCAACAACAACAAAAAAAAAAATCATATAAGCCATGCTCAGACAAGACAAATGTTAACGGCAGGCCAAAATGAATCACTTTGAGATATTTCGAGAGATTTGTTGGGCTACCAGGAAAAAATACCAAAATCGGACCAAACTAGGCGGATGTGTGATATACGTTATGCGTGGGTTGGCCCCTCTTCAAAAACTGCAAAAATGCGTCAATATTTGTATTAAATCAACAAATTCTTCAATCTTCTGTTTTGGCTTTCATTGCCTTACGAAATGAGGAGATTTTTTCTGATTGCATGTCAAACTGTAAATTTAAGTCAACAGGTTCCATGCAAAACTTTTTCCTATGCGATTTGAATGACAAGGAATTTGTTTAAAAATATGTAAAATAATTTACATATATGTATGTACAATGATTGTTTATCAGATATACATAAATTCAGTCATATTTTCTTAAGCTTTAAGGTTAAAGAGAATATTGAACATAATCCTTTAGAGATTCTTTAGTTCCTTAGTGTTTTCCTGTTGTCTTATCATCTTTCCTTTTAAATACTTCTTTAGTATTAGAAAAAGATAACATCTTTAATTTGAAGAACATGTCAGATTTCTATAAACTGTAGAAAAATTAGCTCTTGGTCAAACATTATGGTAAAATTGTTAATAAAACAATATTCACAAAGAAGAAAAGCCACCGATTTTTAAAGTTTAACTTTGAATAAACAAATAACAAAGTTCCCCAATAGCTTTAATCGAATACTTGTAGAAAAGTATTTTCTGTAAATTGAAATTTTTAAAGCAGTTTCTATATATATTTTATTACATTGATTGTGAAACTTTCTATATAGTCTATATACAGATAAAATATAAAAATTATAGTAAATTGTGTAATAGTTAACAAAAATTTGTGACATAAACAATAAATACTATAAATAATACTAAATTAAAAGGAACATAGCGAGTTTTTCTTTGTTTCAATATATATATATAGATATATATAAGTACATAGAAACGTACATAAAAATCATATAAATTTATATATCACACACACACTATACATATATAAGTATATATACATATATAGGTATATATATCAACTAACACACATATAGGTTACATTAAGTTTTAGTTGATTTCTCTTATGCCTTAATTTTGCGCCCCAATTTGTTAAATTGGTATTTGTGTCCACTCTCTCGACCAGAGGAACCACTACCTGTCCCATTGCCGCCACTACTATGACCGTGCGCAGAAGATCTATGATGATGTTTACCATTCGATTTTGTGCGGGTTTCGAATAAAACATCGGAATCAGTTTCCGATTCTGTTAACGAAGTTCTAGAATCTAAAATAGAAAAATAATCATATATATATTTGAAATATTTAAAAGAAATCACTCAAAGATGGCAAACGAAGCTGATTTTTTTTTTGATTTCGTAACTGTTTGTCTTGAATTGGCTAATACTTACAACTGATTGCCTCTTCATCTTGATTGCCTATTAGAGCGTACTTTTGTACTTTTTGGCGTAGGCGTGGCTTCGATTTGGTTTGTCGACAAGCGCACGCTATAGCCCAAAAGACACCCGATAATAGCAGACAAGTAAATATAACACCTACAAACACATACAAAATGGACCAATCTGAAAGAGAGAGAGAAGGATGTAAATATATTTATTTAATATATTTATAGACGCTTTTAACTTACCACAATTGGCCTCATCATTGACAAAGAAATAACTGGCCGATGGCATCCAAAATGCTTCACAAATGCAGGCTCTGGTGGTAGGATTACACTGTCCATGTCCAGAGCAATTATTTTGACAAATAGTTGAACGTATATCCACAAACAGGGCGCCCAATATGGAGGCATCCTTTTGTAGTTTAGCTCTTAGTAATCGTTCAACATGTAGACCATTTACTAGCTTTGACTCCGCGCCACTGGCCGGAGAAATGTCCCTCACATAGAAAACCAATACAGCGGCCCCTGTATTTAGATCATATTTCAGTTCCCTTATTTCAATTTTGTTATCATCGCCCAAAAGTAATTGCAATTTCTGCACTATGGAATCTAATTCCGATTGGGTTAGTATAGTTATATCCATGGGTAAAGTTATTTGTACCAAATGCATCAACATTGGATCGGGATGAACATTAATGCTTACGGTATCCGAGCTAGTTAGACCCTGATCATCGCTCACAGTGAGTTTAAATACATAGCGTCCCTGCACAAGGTTGCTTAACTGGAAAACAACAATGAAATGGATTTAGTCCAAGCTAAATTTTACATTCTCTGCTTCTTTCTTGTCTTACAATCATTATGGCCTGCTTATCGGTGTTGCCAACTATGACTCCAGCGGCCAAACTGTTATCGTCACGTGTCCATTGATATTTAACAACAGCCAAATCATCCCAGGATTGTGAGCCATTTAAATATATTGCTGTAGTTGGCAAGGTTATGCTATGATCTCCTCCAGCATTCGCCACAGGAGCGGCATTGCGTTCTTTTTAAATAGTGAAACAATGAAAACACTTTCATCACTTTTCTTAAGAAACTCTTACCTTGAACTATCTTTATCCAGGTTGAATCTGTGGCTGTATTATTGTTCTCATCCGACACGGTTAATTGAAATTCATATAGACCCAATGTTAGTAAAGTGGCATTGGCCATCTAAAAGGTAACAGAGGGATACGGTTTGATTTAAATCTATTTAGTAGATGCCACTGAATCTTCTTGTTCTTACTGAAGAATTCGCTTCGAGTATTAAAGCATCCTTGGGTCCACTTATTTGTTTCCATTGATAGGTTTTAATGCCAATGTCATCTTTTGATTCAGATCCATTTAACAAAGCCCAATTAATGGGTAAACTGGTTGTCTAAAGGGATTCCAAAATGAATTTCGATATAAACCCAATTCAACGATTTATGATCCATTTAAGTCTCACCTGATTGGCACCAGCTATGGCTGTTGGTGGTGAATTAGTTGGTTGCTTCACAAACACATGGACTTTGGCTGTACTTGATTGTCCACTTCCATCGGTTACCTTCAATACAAATGTATACATGCCCTCCTCCAAATTGGATAACTGGACATAGGGAGTTCTTGTACTTTGCATATCGACAGCTTTGGCCTCATCGCTAGCATCCTTAGTCCATTCCCAGGCGACAATTTCATGATCATCCGAACTGGCAGTGCCATTCAATGTGACATTATTGTTGGGTAAATAAAGAATGACAGCATCTCCGGCATTTGCCACCGGAGCGTAGTCCGTCTCTTTGAGTAGAGCTATGAAGGCAGTTGTAGAATTGGTGACATTATTGGAATCGGTAACAGTCAACTTAAAAGTATAATTTCCCGGCGATGTCAAATCCAATTGCAATGTGTTCACTTCGGGTAGTTGGGGCTGATAGCCAATAGGCCCGGATATGACTTCCCAATGCCAATTGATAATTTTATCATCATCAGTGCTGGTACTTCCATCGAGTATTGCATTTGTGGTGGGTTTGCGTATGATTTGCTCTCGAGGCGTTATAATCACTTGTGGCGCCTGGTTAATGCGCTTCTCAGGCAATACCGTGACATTTGCCGTCGCCTCGCCAAATGAGCTGTTATCCTCACCAGTAACAGTCACTTTAAATGTGTACAATCCCTCGGAGAGATTGGATAGTTTTACTTTAGATTTACTTTGATCGGAAATGGTACCATTCATTGGACCCTTGGGCTGTGATATTAATGTCCAAAGATATTTATATTTTGTATCGCTTGTTTGTTCATCGGGCACTGTAAAAGCCGCCAGTGTGACTTCTTGTTCGGGCAATCGGACTTCTTTGGACATAACCGAAACCACAATATCTTTATCCTTATCTTTGGCTTTGGTAACCAATTCTGGTGCAATTTCAGTGCCCACAATTGGTAATTGTTCTTCATTGCTGCTAGCTGCTGCTGTTAAATATGATCGATATGGTATTGCTGGCATTATGCATTTATGCTGTTTATTCCTTCGATAACCAGTAAGGCATGTGCATAGGCCCGTTACTGCATTCGGCTGTAAGGGGACACATTCCTCTTGCGGTGGGCATGGCGTCTCGCGGTCACAAGTCATGAATTTACCCTCAGGGCCACCGAAATAATTTAAATCATCATTGATCAAGACATCGTTTTCATTATCATTTCCATTGGCGTTCATCATACGTTTTTCAGCCATAGGGGGAAAATCTGCATCGTCTTCATAGGACGGGGAATCCGGCTGCATCAGAGATCGATAATATACATACATTTATATATATTATTTATAGTATATTCTCATATTGTGTTAAGCAACTCCTTCTTGAAATTTAATTATAAAAATTGAACTTAAAATTTTCATATTTTTATCAGCATTGTCGTAAAAACTTCTTTCTGTACTTGTGCGCAATTATAAAAAAAAAAAGAAACAAACATGATTAACCACGGTTTTAACGATCATTTAACGACATGAACACAAAAACTGTTAAAAATTTCCAACTAATTTGCGAGAATTTGAAGCAAAATGGAATTTGGATAACTTTGTTAGGTGGACTCATGGATGAAGTCATAGAAAAAATCATAAGGTAACGGTTCCTAATTGGCTTTGTTTTGTATATTTGACACGTTACAGAGAGAGACACTCACCTGAGCACGGGGCAAATATGGCAATCGTCTTGGTTTTTTCCAAAAATTCAATGCTTCCTCATCATAGGGTAAAATTTCAATTTGTTCGTTTTGTTTGGCCTTTTTCAATAACTGTAACCAGGACTCTTCACTACCTTTGGGATTCACCAAAACCATTTGCACCTTTTCAATTTCATCTATGCCTGGTACACCGCCTACTCCATTACCGCTGGCGCTAATAACTCTTTGGGATTTTTTGGGCAAACATGCCTCATTGCTCACACAATGTATGTGATAGCATTTCCGTTTAAAGACCAATACCACGTTACAATCGTCGGTAGTATGATTCTTCTCGCAGCATGCTTGCAAGCAGTTCCAAAGATAAGTCTCCTCTTTTACGTCGCCCGTTGCAGATCCTTCTGCGGGTTCATATTCCTTAAAGATACCCGCCTTTTGTTCATCCCGGGGTAGGGCATTTTCAAAGACATGTTGCAACATGCGAGAACATACCGCAGCCACAGCCTTTCCATTTACATTGCCGTTGCCGTTGCCATTGCCCACAGGAGTCTCACCTGCTTCCAACTTTTGCTTGGCTGCGACGTCGGCGTCAACGTTGGCATATGCTGACGACATCAAGAAAATCAACAAACAAATGTACGAAGACCAATGACTTTGTTTTACTGCTCTCGTCATGTTGCTAAACGTTCTTGTTATGCTCCTTGTAGTTATTTGTTGTTTTTTACAGGCTTTCACGTTAGTTTTAATTAAGTTAAATTAAATTAAAGTTATGAATTACACATTTTCAATGTTGCCAGAAGCGGAATTCCGCTAATTCTGGCAACACTCAGAAACTTTACTGCGTAGCACTTACGCGTAACATAAAGAACGTTGATAAAAACACATTTGGCGCCACAGGGCAAAAAGTGGTACCAACCAGTTACAACTTAAAAACAACTTTCACAAGCTTTTCGATGAATATTGGTTTTCTTGTTTTGTCGCTTTCTCCATTTGGAGATCGATTTAGGTACTTAAAATCACTTTATAATTTAAAATTTGTGATGTTGCCAACTACTGGCAACTTTATAACGTAGCACGTAAGCCAAACTAAATTATCTTTTACACGTACACTATTGGCGCCACAGGGCGATAAGTGGCGCCAAAACTTTGTCATTTGAAAGAAAAGCTTCTCTAAGCTTTTTGTCAGATATTAAATAGTTGTTTGATTTAAATCGTGTTTGCGCATATATGTGTGTGTGTGTGTACTTATAAATAACAATAACGAAAAGTTAATTTGCAAAATCATCGATTTAAAGCAACGCAGAAAAAACACACCTACATATACCGCCATGAGTGTTCGTCCCACACACAAAAACTGAAATGTAAATTTTGAATCGCAAATCAAAACAAAACAATGCATTAATTACAATTCCAATTTCAATTCTTGAAAAATAGCAAAATGGCCATAAATCACAGCTATTTCTATATGCAAATTTCTTAACTCCACAAAAATCAAACAAAAACGAACCAGAAAAATGGCAAACAAAGGCACCACGCCAAACACAGAACTAATATTTGAACAAAAAAGCTTGAGATGAAAAAAGCTAAATAACAATTTTTAATTTAATTTTAAAAACCCCGAACCTTTTTATTAAGAAAGTGGTAAAAGCTGAATTTTCCCTATATCAAAAATACAAATGTGTCTAATAATTATATGTATGTACATATATTCTTTTAATCAGTAATTGTAAAAGCAGAACTTAATGTTACCAACAATAGATTTCTTTTCTTTTTTAGTTATGGATGTAAAAAAAAAATATGAAAATTGTATTTTTGTAGCATGTCGGCGTTTTGTGTTTGATATATTCATAGCAAACTTAATTTATCTCACTAAATAATTTACGTAGCTTTGCGGTTGACATCTATTTTAGTTACGGTTTTATTTTTCAAAGTCTTGTGGCATTAAGAAAAGCCACCAAAATGAAAAAAAAAAATAATATTAATAAGCAACAACATAATGTTGATAAGGTTTGAGAGCCACAAAGCGCCACAAGGCACAATAATTATGTTTTAAAGTCACAAACCCATATATTAATATAACCCATATTATTAATGCACAGTTTGAGAGGCAGGTATAGGTATATATCTCACAAAACATGACAAACAAAAAAAGGGAATAAAACAAACAAATTATCACAAGACATTTATCTTTTACGGGAATAAGCTATGAATCTGTGTATGTACCTTTTTATATAACAATTATTTAATTGCGTACCCATACACAGTCATGTGTGTGTGTGTGCTGAATCTATGCCCAAATACGGTCATATGCAATTTAGCAGTCTGATAAGCTAACACTCACTCTCCCCCCCTTCTGTTTCTTCCTCTATTTATATAGATGACAGATTTCTCGGATAGTTCGACTAGTGGCGTGGGGGTGTTAAGTCCAGCATCTACTTTGATAGAGAATTTTCACAAAAAAAATCACAACAACAGCAGTAGCAATAATAACAGCAGCAGCAACAACAACAACAGCAGCATAAACTGCAGCAGCTCTGGTAATTCACCTCAACCTCAATCACACCATCAACAACATCATCAAAATCTAAGCCCCAATTGCCTGGTGGCAACAACAAATGGTTCCGGTACCGGCAAACAGATAAACACAAGTTCTAGCTCCTGCAGTAGTCTTAAGGAAACTTCACATCAATCCACTTCCACATCACAACAGGTAAGTGGAAACGATAATCGATTATACATACATACATACATACGATACATATAGAAAAAATAATGTAAAATATACCGATGATTAGAGTAGCGCATAATAAGGCTATTTTTATATTATTACCTTTTCAATTGATAAAAATAACAATGAATAGGCGGTTGATACGTAAAAGGTAACCCTTCTTTTTCAATTTTTATTCGATTAGATTAAAAATTATTGGGGGCGACATTTTGGCTGCTGTCGCATTGTTGTCAATTGATTGATTAGAAATTAATTGATATCACAACCCTACAGGGCAGAGAATATTCAAAGAATAAAAGTAAAAGTTTATTAAGTTAGTTTGAATTTTGGAAAATAATGGATTAAAGATTGTATTTAGCTGATCCACAAGCACATCTGGTGTTACCACTGATAAGAATCAAAAAACCAACTTGATATATCTCCTAGCTCCAATCATATAGCTATAACCCCAAGAAAATCATTTCTTGTCAGAAATTCATAATAAATGTGCAAAATAAAGAATAAATTTTAGTTGTCCTTTTGTTTATTTATGAAACGGAAGACAAAAGATTACATATTTTAAAAAAAATTTATTTTAGATAAGAAGTTTCGCCATTTTCAGTCGTAATTTTAAACTAAAAATAAAGCATTTTGTAATTGTCTATCTATCTAACGTATCTAACGTATGTTTGTAGGACTGACCGAATGACTATTTATTATCCAATCCATCCATCCATTTATTTAGCTGTCTACTTGCCGGCCTACTTTTGCCGGCCAGCAGATGACACATATTTTATTTTGAAAAAATTAATAAAGCAATCAACAAAGTTCAGATTCATTGTGACTTAGCATCTATAACCTATAAACACTTATTCTTGCCATCTTCCTCCTCCATCACAGAGAGTAGCTTTCAGCGCGCGCTCTCTGTCTCTCTCTCTCTCTCTCTCTCTTCCTCTCCCGCTTTCTTCTAAAATTGTTAAGTATGACTCATTTGCCGGCATGTGGCGACTTTTGTTGATATCATAGTACGTACGTCTGACTATATGTCTCAAAATTCGACGTCAGAAGCGTTTTTAATATCTGTCTCTCTTTCTCTCTCCCTGTCACACACTTTAACACCCTTTATCATCTCTTTCTTTCTCTCTAACGCCTAATTAAACTTTTGAAAGACGGATGTAGATGTTCAACTTGAGGTCTCATTTGTTGACTTTGATTATCTTGAATTGGTATTAGTTTTGGGTCTACATGAATCCACCTTCTATAAATGGCACACTTGCTGTATCACAAGGCAGAAGCCCTTATTGCCACTTAATGTACTTCTGTCTGTACAAATTGTCGTTAAAACTTTCTTAAACAAAAGTTGGCAAAAACTAGTCTAATTATTTACATAGTGCAATTGTTGCATAGGAGCAAACAAGAACAGTCAGAATTGTGAAATGTGCCACTTGTAAACAACATTAAGATATATGAATACTTTTGTATGTCTAATACTAAGTAGATCGTACATAACCTTCTTATTTGCCAATTATTGGCAATTTCTGGTAGTGTGAATCTAATGTGATTTTCTTCATTTTGTCACTACCACTTCTTCGAATCGATGAATATGGACGACCTTATCCACACTTACAGAATATATATTGAGTAGTATGACAATTTTTGTTTTCTAGGTAAAAAAGCTTTTACGTATAGGCGCAATGATATGGTTAAATATTTCGTAGAAATTGTTGACCTAAGCGACAACAAAATGATTTCAAATGAACGCACTTATAGAAAGCTAAAGATAGATTTATAGATACATCTCAGTATATGATTATAGATAGTAAGTTATGTTTTTAGATTTCAATATTGATATGAATCTACAGTGGCTCACAGCTTATTTCAACCAGCACTCTAAAAAATGTTTGTGCTTCTATAAAATCTAAACTAAAAGGGATAACGAAATAATTGAAATGCAAATTGTTAGTTTAATGTTTCAGAATTATAAAAATGACTTCATATATTTTTCAAATATTTTTCTAATATTTTTAAAAATTAAAAACAAAAAACTTAACCAAAAATTATGTCACAGCTTATTTCAACCACTTAAGAAACTACATTGTTACGACTTCTTAATTTAATCTTTTTAACAAATTAGTATTTTGTATGACCACCTTTTTGGTCCACTACCATTTTAAGCCTTTTTGGCATAGATTCTACCAACTTTTGGGTCACTTGTGGCGTAATTTTATCCCATTCCTCAGATAATGCAGTTTTAAGGTCGGATTTGCTTGAAATTTTGCGTTTTCGGATATTTGCATCCAAAATGGCCCACAAATTTTCAATCACGTTTATGTCTGGTGACTGGGCTGGTGGTTGCATAACATGAGGACAGTTCCAAATCAGCCAGGTCTGCACAATTCCCGCCTTGTGTTTCGGGTCATTGTCTTGATAAAATCTGAAGACATCACGAATACCCAGTTTCTCTGCACTTTCCAGCAAGTTAGACTTTAAAATTTTAAGATAATCATTTTTATCCATTGTTGTCTCTATAAATTGTAACTTCCCAACTCCAGCAGCCGACATACAAGCCCATACCATAACGCTGCCACCGCCATGCTTAACTGTAGCCCTTAAGTTGTTAGTTTGCAGTTCAGTGTTGGGTTTACGCCACACATATGAAGCTCCATCTGACCCAAAAATGTTAAATTTGGACTCATCGCAGAATAATACCGTGCTCCAAAAGTCATTGTTCATGTGCAAGTGGTCTTGGGCAAACTTAAGGCGGCACTTCTTATTTTTATCACTTATAAAAGGCTTCTTCCGTGCTATTCTGCCATTGAAGTTATGTTCCCGAAGCACCCGGCGAATGGTTTCGGGATGGCAAGACTTGCCCAATTCTGCCTCAACTTCGCTGGCCACTTTTGGAGCCGATAGTCTCGGATTCTCACGAATTTTTCTAACAATAAGACGTTCGTCCGTTGGATTAAAAACTTTGTTTGGTGCGGTTCTACCCTTATCATGGGTTCTGTTTTCCCGAACAAATCGGTAAATGATGCTCTGGACTGTGGAATCACTTAGCCCAACCATCTCTCCAATTTTCCTGCGGGAATGGCCCGATTTAAAGTGTCTCAATACAAGTTCCCGCTGCTCTATTGTTGTGCGTGGTCCCATTTCGCTGAAATTACTTTTAGTGCACGATCCGTTGTCGAAATTCAGCACAAATTTGTTTTATTATACTACGAAAATAATGACTAAAGCATAGAAAAAGAAACTACCGTTGCATGGTAAAATAACGGATCATTCTTCAGCTGACAAAGTGTGTGGTTGAAATAAGCTGTGACATTATTTTCTGTTATGTTTTTGGTTTTTAATTTTTAAAAATATTGGAAAAATATTTTAAAATTATTTGAAGTCATTTTTATAATTCTGAAACATTAAACTAACAATTTGCATTTCAATTATTTCGGTATCCCTTTTAGTTTAAATTTTATAGAAGCACAAACATTTTTTAGAGTGCTGGTTGAAATAAGCTGTGAGCCACTGTATATGTCATATGGAAACCGGTTTTTAAATACTCAATTATATTTAACGCCATAATTTATTAAAATATTAACACCCAATTATGCATACTAATACTAATTATTATAAATATAAACAAATATTAAACAATAAAAACAAAAAAAAAAATCCCATCTCTCGCTCTCTCTATACTCTATCTGTCACTCTCTTTTTCTTCTCTCTCGGTTGTGCTAATCTAAAAAGTAAAGAACGCAAAAAGTCAACAGGAATAATACGAGATACAAATCTTCTAAGCTTTGCCTTCAGCTTCAAGCAAAGCGAACGCGTTAATTAGACACAGACAGCAGAAAAAAAAGCTTATTTTAGCAAAAATAAAAAAAAAAATACAAAAAAATAAAGAACGTGAGACACACACACACACACACACACACATACAGACATACATCACGGGCAAAAATTTTATTGGTAATGCAAAAATATTCAAAGCATAAATTAAAGAACAGATAGAACTACATAAAACTACATACGGGGCACGGCAGAGCCTAAAAAAAAAAAAAAAAACAATACAAATTCCGGATTGCTTTAGGGCATCGACTTTAAGATACTCTGTTTAATAATCTTTAGATACATACATACTTATAATATATGGTTGCAATTTTTCTAATTTAGGTTTCAGGTCAATTCATAGTAGTTAATAATAATGGATAAGTAGTGACAGTTTATTGGTTTATCCCAGTTTTTTATTAATCTTATTTACATTTATTTGTTGTTGGAAAATGAAACCACAAATAGTTGTCATAATGATTTGAAGTTGCTTCTATGTACCATGTCACATTAATGGGAGGGATGCAGGGTATAATTATTTACAAAGAACACCAAACAACAACGATTTCCTAGAATTCTCAGCTCACCCAGCTACTATATACACAGCAGCTATCGCCAGCTCTTTCGCTCTCCCTTGGACCAATGATCGCAAACAGCAGCTGTCAGCTGTTAACGTCGTTGGCGTCGACGTCGGCTGCGACGTTACGTTGGCGGCTGGCAAAAAAAGCTCTCCCTCCCACTGAAGCTCACCAAGTTAGAAATTGCTCAGTCTTAGCTCATTTTTACTTTAGTTAACGAAACGAACGAACACACGAGGCCCGCGCCACTAACAAAAAAAATAATAGAAAATAAAAAAGAAACAAGAAATACTAAAATAATAGAAATTTTTCATAAATATCGACGAAACATTTTTTGAAATACAATTATTCAGGAATTCAATAGTTTTTATATATATAACAATTTATTTGTATTTTTTTTTTAAACGTGTGTGTGACACCTCGAACGAACTTTGGAGACGAGCAGAAATCCATTAAAAATCGAAAAAGTGAATTTTTCTGTTTTGCTTTTTATAACAAAAACAACGAACAATTTTTTTTTTTTTTTATTATTGTAAAGAAACGAATTCGCCGCTCCATACCTATACTACTTATTGTTATCAGTATTGAAAAAAAAAACAACACAAAAAAAAAAGAAACGAACAACAACGAAACAACAACCACAAAAGAAAAAGACAAGAATTGTTAAGGTTCAGTCGTCTAGCAAATTCGAGCTGGGAAAACGCGGAAAGCCAGCGACAACAACAATAAGTCACATTTAAAAAAAAAAAAAAAAACGGAAAAAACTGTGCAAAAAATAATTTGTTTTGTTTTTAGTTTTGTTTTTTTTTTTTTGTTTGTTGTGTGCTTATTTATGTGTGAGTGTACGTATGTGTCTGTTCAAATTTTGTGGAAAACATTAAATATACTATATATATATATATTGTATATATAGATAGTTGTGTCATTTGCAATGATAAGCAGTCGTCGCCGCTCTGATTAGACGACGTATACGTAATATTTAGCCTGGTTCACAACTAAACAACAAATTTTTATTGAAATTTCATAGAAATTCAAATTAAACGAAAAAACGAAATATTTTGTAATAACTATAAAGGTTAGTATACTAGCAACAACAATATAATGATAAATTAGTATATGACGCAGTGTTTAGTACGAAGAAACAAAAATAACGAAAAATATATATGTATATAAAAAAAAAAATTGAAAAAAAATAATAATAAAATTGATATCTAATCTTTCATTTTAAATGTCCGTCAGTCTGTTCGTCCAACAGTATTTCCACTTTACACAAATGCTCTCTAGAATATTTACTAAAAAGAACTTGTCGATAAGAACACGAGTGAGAAACGAAAGAGACATATGGAGAAAAATAAAAGAAGCAAGAGATAGGGAGACGGTGAAAGAGACAGAGAGAGAGAGAGAGAGAGAGGGAAAAAGAGTGTGAGACATGTAAGGGGTTAGAAATATCTTGACAATTGATTAGGCAAGTTGGTTTAAGTAAAATGTTTGACTTATTTTTGACCAACATGACGTATACTTGATATTTGTGCAACTTCTTTAAATGTATGAACAAATCTGTCAGTCATGTTAGTCGGATCAGTAGTAGTCGCCCACATTTCTCCTCATTATAGTCTTAAAATTAGCGCTGATTCGTCGTACATATATATATATATATATATATTTTTTTTCTTGTTGTTTTTGTGGCCGGTCGATGCTTCAGCTGCTGCTTGTGTGCCATATTTGTCGTACATTTCGTGAGATTTCTTGGCTTCCGTCTGAGACCTTAAATAGGCAAAACTCTTTAGATTTTTCGTACATACATAATATATATGAATATATATATATATAAATATATATATATATATTTATATATATATGTGTGTGTAAAAAAATTAATCATAAATTAATATATAAATAAAAAACTTTCATCATCAATTTCTTATTGTTAAATAATAATAGTCTTTAACCTGGGCTATATTAAGCCAAAGATGAGTTCATTTGTTTGCTTTGGGTCAACGACTTGAAAACTGTATAAAATTAATCAGATAGAGGGGAAAATGCACATTAAAAATCTATCAGGTATTCGATCGATCTGACGGATCGTCTGTCTGTTGCTAAGCAAACTCATTTCTTAGTTTTAGTTTAGATAGTGACTTCACTTATATGCAAATCGGATTATTATATATTTAGTATAGAAACTAAAAAAAAAAGTCGAAGAAGAAATTTTTTTTATAATATAAATGTAAATGATTTGAACAGAACACTTCACTAACAGGCAGGTTTATAACTAAACTATAATTATTTTAATTTAATTTATTTAAAAATCTTTTGTGGTTTTTTAAGTTTTGTTGAGAGACAATTTTAAGATTTTTTAGTTGACATTCAAAGCTTTTCTAATAACCTAACAGATGAACAAGATGCATCACCCACATATTTTCCTTTTGGCCTCCCCTTTATCTCTTTTGATTTCTGAGCATCATTGATTCTTCTTCTATTGTTTAAAAGATTACATTTGGTTTCGATATATATATTTTTTTCTATATAAAATGTTTTTTATGCATATATAAGAAATATGCATAGCAAAATTCTTGTGACTCTCATTTTCCAAGAAGTGCTTACATTAAGTTGTTGTCTTATCTCTGATAGATAGGTTAATTCAACAAAGAATCATTGAGCAAATCATGCAAAATATGGTTAAGAAACAAATGATGGTAAAAAGAAGAAAAAAAATGTTGCTGCCCATAGAACAATAAAAAAAAAAACAAAAAATTGTTTTGTTTGCCAATTATCAAAATTTTGTTGGTTCTTTATCGCAAAGGCAGCTAACACTGCAGCGTAACCCATCATTCCTCATCATATCAGTATAGTGTTAGGGAAAAGCCATAGGTAAAGTAAATAGTATACGGCTTCGTGTCAATCCCAAAACAAATGGCCCATTTGATTTATAAATGGTGAATGGTAAAGCGCCAATGCCATAAACAGCAAAAGATAGCGCCAGTTTATCAAGTTTAAATATATAAAATATTTACTTTAATTTTTTATGGAACGTACAGAAGAAACATTCCAATGGTTTTTTGTATAAAAAAGAGGAAATTTATTAACACTTTCAATTGTTTGCTTTCCTTTTTTTTTTTTTTAGGTTGTTACCGGCAGCAGCAGTTTAACGACGCGCGTTGAAAAGAAATCACAGCGTCTACACCATCATCAAATCACATCCTCGTCTCATTTGTCGAGCTCATCATCTCAGTCAACCACTCAATCCTCTACATCGTCATCATCATCAGAAATGAAAGCAGCGGCCGTAAAGCGTGATCTCACTAATATACAAAAGTCCATGTCGGAGATAAACGATTTGGCCATTGAGCGTATGCAAGGAGCTGGTACAGTAACAGGAACTGGTACAGTATCGGGAGGAGTAAACAGCATCACATCCAGCACACCAGTCAATAACACATTGGCCACATCGGCAGCCACTATACTGACGCCATCAACAAAAATGACATCGACCCATCCATCGATCGATGATCTCAGGGGTTTGAGCAGTCAGGACAAGATAACGCAATTACATAAAAAGTAAGTTCCCAAGATAAAGTTATTGTTAGGAACGCCAACTATTGAGATTCTCTAACAATGTAGATCATCATAAGTTGTGGGGTATTTCCCAAACTGCTAACTAACTCGAGCCTATATCGATTAAACTGTACTGTACTAATCTTCTTGTAGAGTTTTGAATCATGGGGAATTCCCACATGTTCTTTGTTTAGTGAATCAAAAAGTTTAAAAGATTTGTTCTTGAGTCAATCGGGTAAGCTTGGAGCTTTAAACTTTTTCGATATATTATAAATATATACAATGGAGATCAGTTATAACGCCAAATCATTGAGAAACAGACAGAATACGAAGAAGTTTTAGTCAATTACTTAACAATAATTAAAATTTTTTTAATGATCGTATAGCCTACTTTTAAGGGCAACCATTATATATTTTATATGTTTTACTTTATTTTTTTTTTTATTTAGAATGCGCGCCTCATTTGAGAATTTAGTGGATGGCCATGATGATAGCAATGTCATAGTTACAATGCCCGACGATGACGACAATCCACATCATCCTTTTGGCAGCGGTCTCGATCTAAGTCATCCGAACTCAATTGCCAACAGTGGTTTAAGCGGCTCGAATAAAACTATCGACACTATTAAGTTTCAAGAAAAACGCACTAAAACTGAACTGAAAACAAAAGTAGTGGCCGGTGGTTACAGTTCAGAGCAGGCGACCAGTAATTCGGCTGAAACGAAACATCTACAAGCGGGCGATATAGATTATAAAGAGAATAAGGCTGCTGCGGCGATGAGAAATCGTGTGGAAATAGATGGCGTTAAAACCGAGGAGAATGCAGCTGTCATTCAGGTAAGTCACCGAATATATGCAAAGGAGAATAACCATCTATATCAAGGATGGGATGGGCACGTAGTAGCTTACTAGCTCATTGAGCTTTTTTCGTTATTTTTCTGGTAGAGGTCATAAATGTGCGAGTTTGGTAACATAGGGACGAACATTTAAGTGCGGAACGCACAAGCAAAAAAAAAAAGTCGCGATCTCGAGCTCGAGGAGGGGTCAAAAATGTAAGATTTCGACTCACAAATCTCCCCCAGTTACTTGTGGGTCCCTCTGTCAACTTATGACCTCTGCCAGAAAAATAACGGAAAGAGCTCGATTAGCCAAGTAAGCTACTATGTGCACACCCTTGATATGGAATGTATATCAAAGTTAATAACATTCTTGCTAGTTGTTACAAGCACCCCTATGTAATCATTTCACTTGCTTTCCTGCTGTTAGCAATGATTTTGAGCTTCTGAGCTTCGGAATAACGAAAGCTTATTGAAAAGTGACGCAGTGCCGGCTGCCGCAGACGGCGCCATGTATGTAGTTACCCTTTGGGGTTAGCCTAGCACAACCCCTAGCAAGTGAAAGCTTTGGTTTTCTGTGCCCTAACCAACTGTTAGACACTCCTTTTATTTTAGTGTGAAGTTCATTGCTTGCATGTTTGGCTCGAATTCCGTTAGATGTGTTAATTACATTAAAAAAAAACAACAGAGAGCCAACTAAAAAAAATATATAATAAAAGAACTGAGAAAGTGAAAATTACTTCAAGTGAAAGTAGTGAAATATATTTTTATTGATTTCTTTATTGCCTGAAAGTAGGCTACAGTTTTTAATCAAGTTATGTGAAATGTTCTTTAACAAATGCCTGCTCCTAAGGAGCCCAAAATTAACATCTCTGCGACGCAACTTCTGCAAAAGTGACGACATCAAGGACAGTGGCAAAAACAAAGGTCTTTCTATTAGCCCTTCTTCCATGCTGCGAAAAGTTCAGGTATCCCAACATTTCTCAATGTTTTCACTTACTTTTAGTTGCCATTGGTTACTACACATTCTATGGACAATAATTTATGATTGGTTTTTTTTTTTTTTCGTTTGTTGTTGACTATTTGCCCGTGGCCTTATCTAATCGTGTGTAGCTTCAGTAAATTGTTTTACATCCTTTATTAGATTATTAGCATGGCAAATTAGCATTAATTGTTTTACGATTGGCGATCATCAGTGACGATTACCAATGGTCGAGTTTACGGCTGATGCAATTTGTATAACAAATTATTGCACAAGAGTTCAATATTAAAATAATCTTACAAAGAAATACACATCTCTATGTATATAATATGCAATTGTTCTCTGCTTTCAACACTCACGTTTTGAGCCAATTTTTTCATTGTCTACTTTTGGGGTATGTGCAATTTTGTGTATGACGCAGAAATTTTATCCTTTATCCTTGAAAAAGATAAAGGTCAAACACATTTAAGATGAACTGATGTCTAACTCGTGAGTTTATTAAATAATGAATTTGACTGTACAATTCGGTATTATAAAAATGACATTAAAAGATTCCTAACTATCCCTTTCCTTAACTGAATAAAAAAAATGTCCATATAGTGTTATGCACAAAGCTTAGAAGTTTTCTAAGATACATTAGAGATTATAAAAAAAAATCGATATATAAATCAAAGTAAAGTAAGCTCTTCTTAAAAACATAATAAATCAAATAAAATATTCTATATATTTTATTTACCTTACCAATTCCACTTATGCCCCCAGCACCGCCGGGGAACGAAAATGAAACAACATCGTGCCATTTAGAAGCATAATTTCACATATATATACACATATAAACATATAGATATACGATATGTTGGCAATGGGCCAACAAACACACACGTTCCCAGCATTTTGGGATGAAGTGCGGGTGGGTGAGAAATTTAAAACAAAAAATATCCCTCAATAAAATTCTTTGAAACATTCATTCAATATGTGTGCGTGTTGTTATTCTTGTTAATTTCTCAAAGTTTAGTAATAATTAAAAATCTTTGAGACCCTTGCGTCAATTGCTTCCCATAATAATTGTATAACCAAACGGCCAGCAGTTGGGCACATCGGCAGCACTTCCAAACTATTGAAATAAGAGTGTGTACACTATATATATATATATATATATTTGTTTTTTATATATAAATATATATATAGTATTCCTTTCTTTTTTTTTGATTTATTTGCCATTATTTCACGCTCTGAATTTGTGTTGAGTTTTGTGAGTGCTCTAGAATTTTGCGTTTCTTTTAAATATAAAACATTGCTGAGCACTGATCGGTCCTCTCAGTATCAGACAGACGAGCAAAGCGAAGCGTCATTCGTTTCGCTATGTAGAACAGAGCAACAACACAAAGCAAGAACAAGAATCGAATAATTATTTGCATATATTTCAAATTTACTATATATACATATATATATATATGACTATATATATATATATATGCATGTATAGGATAGAGAGATATATAATATATAAATGCCTATATTCGCGCTTGTGTATGTTTGTTTGTTAGTGAAAACTGTTAAATAAATGTGTCTATTTGCACTACCAAAAAAAATAATGACAAAGACTTCCTAATTAATAACATAATAAGAATAATCAAACGGCTGTGAAAATAATAACGAAATCAAGTGTAAATAAATTACCTATCCGACCATCATATATTAGATAAAAAACAAAAAAATATTCTACAAGTCTAAGCGACCTTCATTCAAAATAATACTCAACAAAATATGATGAAATAAAATGGAATGTGTGTGAAACAGGTGTCTTTCACCCACAACGAAAGGAACAAGACAATTGCTCTGTTTTTTGTAGTGATACAATTAATAAATTAGTGACTAAACCAAAGAAACGACTAAACGACAACTTAAACTTAATATAAAGAAAGAAGCCAAAGAATTTAACAAGAAAAAAAATAATAGAAAAAAGATCTCAAAAAACGTTTAAAAAATTAGAAGACAAAATAAAAACTATTATCTTCACTCGATATGATTGTTCATCAAGGGTTCAATTAACCAAGATAAACTCGATGATTTTAAAAACTTTCACAAGGATCAAGATAATAATGCTGTAAAGTTAAGTTACAAAATAGTTAAAGACTTAACAACAGACAGAAAATAAGTAAAATTAATTTACAAAAAGAAAACTATATAAACTAAAGAAGGAAAAACGATAAAACGTGTAAAATATTTGCATAAATATAGTTCCAAATATAACAAAAGATCGTGCAATAACTTATTCATAAAGATGGGTTATCGTTTTCAACGCTATGTGAGCCTTTTATTTACGTATTTGTAAAATTATTTAAATTCTGTATATAGCAACAAGTGTTTCGTCATGTTTCCCATGTAAATGTCTTCTTAATTAACTAAACAACAATAGCTACAAGAACAACAACAAAGCCGAAAAAGTGAACATAACATAAATAACTGTAAACTTGCACAAAATCAATTTGTCGGTCAGTGTCACACATACACACATATATACCAATCTATAAGCCCACACACACACAGGCAGGCATACCCGTAGCAGCTGTAGCAGAAGCATCACTCACACACACTTGTACAAAGGCAATTTAGTGCGCTATTTTTATGTGAATGAAACAAAATAGAAACATTTTGTTAAATTATATGAGAGGGAGAAGTTTAAACGAACAATTTCTACATACATTTAAAATAAAAAACAACAACAACGAGCCAAGAAATCTGTCACTCTCTCTCTCTCTTCCTTGTTGTGCTCTTGGTCTTCAATCGCATCTGGCATTGAAACGAGATCAGTCAAATTCGGTTGAGTTCCGTCGTTTTATTTAGTTGAGTCAACTATGTCGCATCAAGCACCTTGGCCTGTCCGTAAGGGCATCTTCCGTTCGAGTGGCCAATCAGATTTTGTGCCAAATCGTTCGCCTAGTCCCATTATCGAGATGCCTTTATCGCCGCCACCGCCTGTGGCAACGGCCACATCGAATCCAAACCGTTTTTCACATGGACGAAGCAATTCACCGTTATCACCGCCACCACAACCAATTCAAGTTGTTAGTGTTGGTTGTTCGGGCAATACTACATCTACCATGTCCACTTCATCGTCCGCTGCCGCAAGAATGTCTGGTGCAGCCACTGCTACCTCAACTTCTGCATCTGCCTCTTCTTCCTCTTCCTCCTCTTCTTCATCGTCGTCGTCGTCAAGTTCAAGTTCACATAGCACCAGAGTACGTAAAAGTTCTAATCCGCCTTTACAGCCAATTGCCAACTGTCCTATGTCGCCACCACCGCCACAACCACCACCACCACTATCAACGACACTCCCACTATCTCCAACGCCCCCAACAACATCAACAACTACGACCAACTACAACAACAGTTTAACACCAAATCACAACAACAACAACAATAATAATCATATGAAAAATGTACGCGAAATACCCATCGAGGTAGAACAGAGCAAGGTATAACAGTCTGACTTTAAAGGACTGAAGTTTTGGGTTTACATATATATACGTATATTCTCTAGTTTTTATCTCTTATTGGTTAATACAAATATTCTATATTCTGTTATACTGCCATGTGTTTTACTGTTATGTGCCATGATAAGCAATGCCAAACCAAAATTTTAGAACACAACAATTGCTAGCATTTCGAGTAAAACATGTACATACATATTGTATAACAGTTTAAGCTGTTATATTTGCCATTTTCAACCGCAAAAAATTGTTATTTACTTTCTACAATAACATACAGCTTAACCAACTGTGGCTTCATTCTCAAATTTAAGTATGTGAAATACTTTCTATAATGATATACAGTTTAATTTACAGCTTTCAAAGCTTCAAAAACTATTATACCTGATTAATATGGGCTTTCGGCTAAATAGTATAATAATTCATTATTAAAGATTGCGCGCACATTCTTTTACAATAGCATGTTTCCCCAGATTTTATATCTACATATGTTAACGATGTATGTATAAATTTTGTATAATCTTTTTACTAACTATTGTACTCTCTTGTATCAATCTTTCACAGGAAGCGCTCACGTTGCGCACCGGTGATGTTACACAACAGGCCAGCAACAATGTGGCCGCCGCCAGTATTAAAGTCCAAGGCAAATCCTTTTCGGCAGACAAGAAGGCTATTAGCCAATCACAGCAATCACAAATGATTACAAATGGTGGCATTGTTAGTCAGGAGAAACACGTATCGTCGGCCAGTCAGGCCAATTACTCGGTAATCCACAATGGTGTCTCGAGTTCGGGCAGCAGCACGATCACCTCCGAACAAAGGTCCACCGCCTCGAATGGACATCATACAATGAAGCTAAACGATCTCAAATTGGACGATTTGAAATCGCTAACATCTGGAAGTGGTCAAAATGAAATTGACCAGACCATTCAAAAATATTCAAATGTCTTAGACTCATTTGTCCATTCTCTGCAAGACGATGACGGATCATCAACGGCTGTAAGCCTTAGTAATAAAAATGGTAGCGGTGTAGAAGAGAAATCAGAATATCTTGAAAAAATCAATGAGGTAATGCGTCGTGCTTGGGCGGTACCCACACATGGCCATGAGTTAGGTTATTCCCTGTGCAATTCTCTGCGTAAAAGTGGTGGCTTGGATCTGCTAATGAAGAATTGTGTTAAGCCCGATCTTCGAGTGCAATTTTCGTCGGCCCAACTGCTAGAACAGTGTCTGACCACAGAGAATCGCAAGCATGTGGTGGACAACGGTCTTGATAAGGTTGTGAATGTGGCCTGTGTATGTACGAAAAAATCGAACATGAAGCACTCCCGTGTGGGTACTGGCATCTTGGAGCACCTTTTTAAGCATTCGGAGGGCACATGTTCGGATGTGATACGTTTGGGTGGTCTTGATGCAGTACTCTTTGAGTGCCGCACTAGCGATGTGGAGACATTGCGTCATTGTGCCAGCGCTTTGGCAAATCTATCCCTATATGGCGGTGCCGAGAATCAAGAAGAAATGATTCTGAGAAAGGTACCTATGTGGCTATTCCCATTGGCTTTCCACAACGATGATAATATCAAGTATTATGCCTGCCTAGCCATAGCCGTTCTGGTGGCAAATAAAGAGATTGAAGCAGAAGTTTTGAAATCGGGTTGCTTGGATCTAGTAGAGCCCTTCGTTACCTCCCACGATCCATCGGCATTTGCCAAATCGAATTTGGCTCATGCGCATGGCCAGAGTAAACATTGGCTTAAGAGATTGGTGCCGGTCTTAAGTTCAAACCGCGAAGAAGCCCGCAATTTGGCTGCCTTTCATTTCTGTATGGAGGCAGGAATTAAACGTGAACAAGGTAATACCGATATATTCCGTGAAATCAATGCAATCGAAGCATTAAAAACGGTGGCCAGTTGTCCAAATGCCATTGCCTCAAAATTTGCCGCCCAAGCATTAAGACTTATTGGCGAAACTGTACCTCATAAGTTATCGCAACAAGTGCCATTGTGGTCAGTGGAGGACGTTCAAGAGTGGGTGAAACAAATCGGTTTTAATACGTTTATCGATCAATTTGCTGAATCACAAGTGGATGGCGATCTGTTATTGAAACTCAATCACGAGAATTTACGGATTGATATTGGTATTACCAATGGTATACTCCTTAAGCGTTTTGAACGTGAATTGCAAAATCTCAAACGTATGGCCGATTATTCATCAAAGGATACGGCAAAAATGCATCAATTTCTATATGAAATTGGTCCAGAATATTGTATCTATACATATTCAATGCTAAATGCTGGAATTGATAAATGTGCCCTTCCCCATGTCAATGAGGATATGCTTATGACGGAGTGCAACATTAAAAATTCGATACATCGCTTGAGAATATTGAATGCTGTTAAGAATTTAGAAAATTCATTACCCAGTTCATCTGAAGAGAATATGGCTAAAACATTAGATGTATTTGTCAGTTATAGACGTTCCAATGGCTCCCAATTGGCCAGTCTACTAAAGGTACATTAAAAATAAATATAATAAAATATATATATACATTTATATATACAATGATTGAAATTTACATTGCACCTTTAGGTACACCTTCAACTGCGCGGTTTCTCAGTCTTTATCGATGTCGAACGTTTGGAGGCAGGCAAATTCGATAATGGCCTATTGAACAGTATTCGTCAGGCAAAAAACTTTGTTCTAGTATTAACACCAGATGCCTTGCACCGTTGTATCAACGATGAGGAGTGCAAAGATTGGGTGCATCGTGTAAGTATTCGACAATGGATTGATGGTCAATAATTGATATCTTTGTTTTTTTGTTTGTTGATCAGGAAATTGTGGCCGCCCTCAATTCCAATTGCAACATCATACCGATTATTGATCAGCATTTTGAATGGCCTGAGGGGGAGAAGCTGCCCGAAGATATGCGTAGTGTGACGCATTTTAATGGAGTCAGTTGGATACATGACTATCAGGATGCTTGCATCGATAAGCTCGAAAGGTATATTAAGTGGCGCAACTAGGACTAAAAGACTAGGAACACCATGCGATGGCTATTCAAATTCAAACCAAAAAAAAAAAAACCAAAAAACTTTTGTCTCAACACAATATCTCTATATATATATATATTATGCGACAGATTTTTGCGCGGCGAAAAGAATATCGATCGCATTGCGGCCATGGTGCCCGGTACACCCGGTTCATACCAAAGAATGCACAGCAACGATTCCGACTATCAACAAAGCTCTGGCTCTGGCGGCGGCGCAGGCGGAGGCAGTGGAGGTGGAGGAGTGGGAGGATCAGGTGGTGGCGGCGGCGGCGCAGGCAGTGTAGTGGACGGCCTAATGACGGCCAATGGCAACAATGGCAGCGGACAAGGTGGGCCAACGAGTTTAATACAAAATCACTTACCAAACTCAGCTCCAGCGTAGAAAACTTTTTTTCCTATCGAATATATTTTACTATATATATCATATAGATAAACTACGTTAAGCGAAAAGTCAAAACACAAAAATCAAAAAAAAAAGAAAAACAAACAGAAACAATCAGAAACCTCGAAAAACCGACCAATCCACAATACACATCACACCCATACACATACATACATCCATACTATACATACTACAAACCTAACCTCACTTTCTACTCTATAATGCGAATTCGGTATACCGAAACAATATATACATATACTCTTGCAGTACATATTTTATTAGTCAGTTATTTGTCCGATTTAAAGTGCTAGTTCAAATCAAATTTGTTGACGAAAAGCTTTTCAAAATTTTGATTGTTCCTCCGATATGTAATGAAAAATTGATAATGTTTATAATGTCTGCAAGTGTATTATGAAGAATGAAAAACGAAATCTACTACTTCTAATTTAATATTTTCGATAAAAGAAAAACAAATTCAATTCAACCCACACAAAAATGTTGTTGACCCTTACAAAAAACTCGGCAGCTAATCACCAGGCAAATAGATACCGGCAATCCCCTGCACCCAGCAGTCGACAACGTGGTAGTACCTCTCAATTGGTCAGCTATGGTCGTCGCCCTCATAACAGCAGCAACTTTATCACACCGTATCGCACTCAACAGGCGGCATTATTGCATAAATCCAGCCCTGGTTCGGCCTCCATGCAGAATATGATGCCATTATCGTGTCTCCCACCTAGACGAAATTCGGCAGCGGGTTTGGTACCTAAAACTGGCATAGATGCATCGTATCGGGCTCAAAGTGTTGATGGTCTACTAGATAGCCATAGTCAAAAAGATATGGGCAGTTCAACGACGCCAGAACAACGAATAGCTGCAGCAGCTGCCATGGTAACGGCGGGTAGCACAGCTCTAACAAATGCCAGCTCAACGAGTACTTTACAACCTGACGACGAGCAAGACAACTCTGAGAGTACCACAAACAGCCAACAACAGGTCCAGGTACAGAGGCGAGAGAAACAGCAATTGACTGCACCGAATACTGTGCAACAACATCGCAAGTCGCGCAGTTTAGATCACATGCTATCGTTAGAAGGAATACTCCATTCACATTGCATAAGTAAACCTGTTGATGAGACTCAAAGTATGCAAAATTTAAACCTGCCAATGACGCCGCAACCTCAAAGGCGCGATACTACATCATCTTCATCATCATCGAAATCGCCAACACCTGAGAGACCTGCCCGGGTAACGGCAACATCGTTGAAACGTCAAAGTCCCGATGGTGTTAGCTCAACGGAAAGTGAGGAGCAGGATGGCCCAATGAAGCGATCCTCCCAGCATGGTAATCAACAGCGTGCCTCAGCGCATGTGCATCGCGGCAATAGTTTAAATAGCAACAAGACTTCTAATTCGTCGCTTGGCTCGAATGCTAGTGCCAACAACAACAGCAATAACAAGACGATCTTTAATCGTACGATGAAAAAAGTACGCTCGCTGATTAAAAAGTAAGCCAAACAAACAACCAAAGCGAAAGGATGATATAAACGCTCCCGCTGCTTATTTTTTTTTTTGTATTACTCGCTCTCATTAAACTAGTTAAGTGCCTGTTTACTCGCTACTCGCCACATTTAATTCTACTCATCACCACCAATCAATCAATAAATCATCCGTTAATATGGTTAAACAAAACAATGAACCCGAATCTCATTATACATTTGCAATGCAATACAAGTAAATCATCAGATTGTATTTATATATATATATATATATATATATATATATATAGTTAACTATGTGTCCACAGCAGTGCAACATGACCGATTCTTTGCTTAGTCAAAACTCCATTAAATTTGTCGCTTTGCTTGTCATTGCAAGTGTATATAATCTGCGGCTTGGCCGTAGTATTATTAAAATCGATCTGAATCGATTTCCATAATACCATATCATTTTAAACGTCATGTACTACCCCTTGTTCCCACCCACAAACATCAACTTTCAATATCTTTCTCTCTATATATAACTCAATCTGGTGCTGGTTCGCTATATATTCAATTTACAAGTAACTCGTTGTTTTCTACTCGCCTTCACTAAAAACTCGCCTGTGTTGCCTGCCCCAAAACCCCGGCCCGACGCTCTGAACTGTCTCTCTCTAAGTCTCCACTCCCTTTTTCTATCTCTCTCTACTCCATTTTTTCTTTTTCTCTCTATCTCTCCCTGACGTCACTAAGATAGTCGAAAATCTTTTTGCCTTGTGATTAGATTGTCAGAATTTTTTTTTTTCCAATTTTTTCGAATTTATCAAAAACAAGAAACGAAAAATACAAAAAGTAACACAAATCCACTTTATACTATATATATTTTCTATATACATAGTATAATATATAGATATATATATATACATAATTTATAAAATATAATTTTAAACAAAATTTGTAAATGTTTTTTCCAAATTTTTTTATTGCGCAATTTGTCTTAAAAATTATAAAAGCTTGTAATTCAGGACTGCAAAATGAAGTCGTCCGGCTTACTGGAGAATCCAAAAATTCTATATATATATATATATTTTAATATACATAAATACATGTCGGCGTTAACCCGTTTTGAAGAATTTTCAAAAACTTCAGCAAGCAGTGCGCATTTTGTAGCCCTGCTTGTAACCGTCCCAAAATCAAGTGGCTTATAATCGATAAATAACATGAAACATAAAAGAAAAAACAAACTATTCTTAGTGATATTTAAATACGACAAATTTACAACAACAAAAACTAAAGAAAAAACACGCTGTACAATATTTAATTTAATTAACGAAAGAGATTTTTTTAAGGTTCATTTTTTTTTTTAATTAAATTGCAATATTATTGTATAAAAAATATTTAATATTTAAATACCGCCTAAAAATTAAAAAAAAAAAAAAAAGAAAACAAATGAAAAAAAAACAACACAATCAAATAATAAAAAAAAATTGTAAACGTAAAAAAAAACGACTATGTGTATTATTATGAACGAACCACACAGTCCAACTCTTAAAAACCCCCTCCCACCCATCTAGCTTACGCTCAACTGTAAAGCCCTTATCTACGCCTCTTTTGCTAAATTTAATCATCATTTATTTTGCATGTACATTGAATGTTGTTTATGTTTTAATGTTTTTTGTGTTTGGCAATTGTATAATTTTTTTTGTTTTCATATTTTTGTTAATATTTTTGGTATTTCTTACTCTCTTTCTCTCTCTCCCTCTCTCTCTCACTCTTCAAAACATAATTTTTCTGTTCTATTTGTAGACCTTAAAAGCGAAATTGGCTTCTACAATTTGTTATAATTGTTGTTTTGTTGTTGTGCCTGCACCTTTTCCTGCACCATCCCTTTCAAAAAAAAAAAAGAAAAGAAAGTCTCCACTCCCGCACTTCACCACATTTCACCATGGGATGATTGGAAAAGACGCTGTTATTCACCTTAACTCAACTGGGGAGCAAACACAACACAAAAACATAAAGAAAAAAAAAACAAACTACAAAAAATGGAGAAGAAAAAATACCAACATTTCATTGTTATTTATTACAAAATTACAAAAACGACATCCAATAATAAATATGTATGTGTATTATATATATGTTTATACATATATATATATATAAATTTGTATATATGTACAGATAAAAGAAACAATACACACACAAATCTAATTTTATTTGTTTTTATATATGTTGTTTGTATGTATATGTTTATGTGTATATATTGTATTTAGCAATGATCTGGAGGATGAGGAATTATCAGGCATAATACTGGCCAAGGCAACTGCTCCTACCGCTGGACGTATGATATTTTGGTAATACTAAAAATCGGTAAAACGATAAACGAACTTAAGAAATAATGTTTATAATAAATAAACGAACAATTGTATTTTTTTAAAAACAGTTTTTCATGTTCATAATTGTTTGGGTGACAGAATTTTGAAATCATATGTATAATGTAAGGAACATTTTTATCCTTTGTAGTAGGCTATCGAGTTTAATTTCAGTTCATTTGAATCTTTCATCGGCAATGAAATCATTCTAAATTCACATTATTGATTTCGACCTACACTCATTTACATCGTTTGGCTCTCAAACTGAATTTATTCATAAAAAATAAAACAAAACAGTAACAAAAAGCACAAGTAGTAGAAAAGTTTAATTATGGAAAAGACTACAACAATGGCCAAAAAAAGGGATCCCTTGCTTGAACTGGATCCCGAGGAGTTAATATTTGAGGGACCCTTTAATCGTGGCGTGTCAAAGAATTTGATTTTGAGCAATCCTAGCAAGACCCTCCGTGTAGCCTTCAAAATGAAGACAACATCGCCTTGCTTGTTTTTTGTGCGGCCAAATATTGGCGTTCTGGATCCCAAACAGCAGGTCACTGTGGAAATCTATATCCAGCCAATTGCTGCCCAACGTCAAGAGCTAAAGCAACAGAAGCGTCACAAATTTCTCATACAGGCAACCGAGGTGATAGTGGGTGTAGAAATGGCAAATTTACCGGACTTTTGGAAGAACCAGAAACCCAAAAATATTTGGGATACCAAAATCAAGTGTTTTCTCTTCCCGGACAAGGAAGAAAGAATTCGGGAAACCGGTGGTGGATCTGATGCTGTATCACTAACTGGTTCCAAAGCTAACCAGGGCGATCAATTGGGACCATTGGCTTCTAAAGGTTCCATGCATAATCTAAGGAGTCAAGTAAAAGCATTGCAGGACGAGCGTCAAGCACTTCTTGAAAAGATAGCATTGTATGACAAGGACCCTGGCGCAACGTTAAATAGCAAAGGTCTACGAATCCTCTATACAGTGATAGGCTTGATAACCATTTTGGTTGCCGTTATTGCCGCCATTAGTGCCGGCAGGCTCTATTTTTTGTAGAGCAAATCAAATGTTTTTTCTTTTTTTTTTTTATTTTGTTACATAAAAATTTGTATTATTTTGACACACCTCCACACAACCCAACGTCAACCCCTTTGCCCAGTCCAGAATCCAAAATGAAAAGCGATATAAAAATTTTTGTTGTGTATTCAAAAATTCAAATAAACCCACAAAATTCCAAAGGACATTAAAGTTTGCATTAAATTGTGAATGGACTTACCATTTGAAATTCTTCATTTTTCGATCGTTCACTCTTTTCTCCATTTTCACTTAATTAAAAAACACAAAAAAAAAGCGCTAGAAATTTAAAAAATGTGCTTATGTACAGCAAACCGAAGCACGAAAATGGGATAGTGATCACAAAAGGAAACAAAAATTATTGAAAAAACGATACGCGAAACTGTTAAATTATTTACCAAGCTTTTTCCAAATATTTGGCCTTGTAGCAGCATAATTACATTCATCTATTAATTATTTATTTACTTCGCGATCTTAACATTTGCACATTAATAAGTCACAGAAAAAAAAGGAAACAACTGGTAATGAACAAAAACCGAGTAAAAAGAATGAACTATTGCAAAGAAGTGTAAGCGCGAAAACCAACGGTAAAAACAATGGCATTAGCCGTGGTTCGAGTTTGATCAATAGAAGGGCGAAAACATAAGCCGATATTTATAGAATTTTGCGTATTTGTTTCAACAATCAGAAAAATTAATCCCAAAATTAAGTAGCTCGCTAAGCTCTAAATGTCGAACTCTAAAATTTCTTCATTTTAAATTATATTAAAAGGGAAAAAACATGTTAGATTTACAAAAATGTTAGGCATTGTGCCAACGTGCTTTGCAGCAAATAGGGTCTGCAAATAGGGTGAAAACGTAACTATTTGGTCACATTTATATTTGATCAAGGGGGTTAAAGTGTGGCTGCAGGTAGTAAAAGAAAAAATATCATAACTAATCAATATCAGCGCATTGCGAAATTGGAACAAAACAGATGAGCAAAATCGAAACAACGTTGAGTTATTAATTGCATACATATATATTGATAAATATACATATAGATATATATATATATATATGCACATATCCATAAGAACTTAAGCCAATCAATACAAAATGTCTGTGCGTATGCTAAAAAAACTGCAAAAGGAGGCCGACATACTGGGAGAACTTATCTTAGATGAAGAGTCAGAGGAATTAACAGACAATGATGAATTGGAGAATCCAGATGTGGTTACAGCGAGAAAATCAAATTTAAATCCATTTGACTTGGTACGTATATATACTGCGTGTAGACATATACATATAACAAATTCGAGTGTCACCTGCTGCCAACTCAACAATTTAATAGCTGAATCAACAGGGAGAGTGCCTATCGGAGAGTGAATTCAAGGAAGACGACAACGAAACAGAACATCCTTCATCAGCAGCTAAGGTTTCAAACAGTCAGGGCAATGCGTCTTCTGCCACTAAAAAGAAGAAGAAGCGGAAGAAGAAGGCCAAATCAAACGGCAATCACATAAGCAGCGAGGACAATGAACAACACGATGCAACTTTAGCAAAAGTTGACCCGTTACTGGCCGAGGTCTGTAATGTACTACCCAAGCAAGAAAAAGTGATGAAACAGCAGCAGGGAGCAAAACAGAAGCAACCGGAAACAAAACATTCAAGGCAGCAGACAGTTACCAAGAAGTTATTAAGTGTGGAGCTAAGGCACTTAAATGCCCAAAACGAAATGAGGCGAACTTTTGGCAAGCGAGTGGTTAAAGTGCAGTAAGTTCAATTTTTAAAGGCCTTGATCAAAATCATGATTAAAAGCGACCTTCACTTTTTCAGAAACAAACGCGGCCGTCAAAAGGTGACCTTGAAAACTACTTACATGGTCACTCCGAAGGATACGTGGCCTCCGTTGGCTAAGAATGCCGTCACTATGAGGCTTCTACCAAATCCAGAGATAGCCGGTTCCAGCCAATTGCCTGCAAATCTCCAATGGTTTACTTTTGAGCATAGCCCAGAATATCAGGGAATCCAATCAATGTTTTTGACAGCTTTGGAACGCATTGATTCTGAATTTCTTATTACTCTTATTAAACGTTGTCCCTACCATGTGGACGCATTGATTCAGTTAAGTGAAGTCTGCAAGATGACAGAGGATTATGCTTTAGCTTCGGAACTAATGGAACGTGCGCTATACCTTTTGGAGTCTTCGCTTCATATCAATTTCAGTTTGACATCGGGTCTATGTTGTCTGGATTACCGTTACCAGGAAAATCGCTCTTTTTATGTTGTGCTTTTTAAGCATGCCCAATATTTGGAGGAGCGAGCCTGTTCTCGCACTGCCTTTGAGATCACTAAACTGTTGCTCAGCCTGCAACCAAATGCAGATCCGTTGGCCGTCATATTGGTCATTGATTACTATGCCCTAAGATGTAAACAATTTGCATGGCTGGTCGAATTCTATGATGAATATGATTCTACCAGATATCTATCCCAACTACCCAATATGGCTTACTCTTATGCATTAGCATTGTATATGCTCCATGGGACTTGCGAGCGGTCTAATGAGGCATTACAATATGCATTGCTTATGTTTCCGGGAGTACTAAGGCCCCTGCTCGATGAGATGTCCGTTCAGACAGACAAACGAGTGTTGGCTTCATCCTATTTCTTTGCTGATGGGGCAGGGAAGTGAGTTATCCATTTAGATGAAAGAGGTTAAACTCAATCACAACCGTTTACTTTACGCTTCTTGCTCTTTTTACAGGCAATCACCGGGTCTAAATCAGTTAGTGTGTCTATATATTTGTCGTGCTCGCGTTATTTGGCGTCAAAATGACTTGCTGCCGTGGCTGGAGACGAACGTGAATGCGGTGCTCGAACGCATTAATAACAAAGACCCGTTAATAAAGGAATTCCAAAACAAACGTTCACTACGGTATCGTGGCACTCCACCAAGTCCCATCTTGCGGCATGTCATACTTTCTGATTTCAAAGAGAAAGTCCCATTGGCTGTGTTCATTTCTAAAGAAAAAAATGCCATAATGACTTACGATCCGTTGCCGCCCGAAGACAGTATAAACTCTTATTTTAGGTACGTTAAAAATAATCCTAAAATAAAAAGTGGTGATATAATCGACAGCCAGGATAAACAATTATGTACAATTTGTGATTTGGCTTTTTCTTTTTGTTCATTTAAGCAAACCGACATCGTCAGAAAATAGTCCCATGCCCACTACCAGTACCGTATCCACATTTTTCCAGTCTTTATTACCATCGTTCAATTTGCAACAGTTGCAACAGTTACAACAGAATCAACATAATGAACAAAATGATAATGCAGTAGCAGTTGGAGGAATAGCAGCAGCTGCTGCTGCAATAGAAGAAGCAGCAGCAGCAGGTCAACCAAATGGTCGTAATGCCACTGAAGGTAGAAATTAATATATTCAGTCTGAAAATTACATTATCATCAGATTTTTCATTGGGCAACATGCATGCATATATATATTCAAAAACTTCACTTCTTGTTTTCATTAATTGACAATTCGTATTCACGTTTTAAATGTGATTTTATCAATTATACAATTATAGAAGCTGGCCTCCAATCTTTGAACCAAATGATGGATGCCATGCGTGAGTTTTTACACCATTTTCGTTTGCGATCACAGGATACGGCTAGTGACGAACATGATGAGGAAGAGGGATCCAGTGATTATGTGGATTAACTTATACAAATACAAAACAAACGCTTTGATATATTGTTGCTCGCTTATATATCCTACGTCACAAACAAATTAGTACTACTGTGTATATATATACATATATATATATATGTTATATTTATGTGTTTAGAAAACTTATTTTTTCAACTTGAAGTAATAAAAATTTTCATGTATAAAGCTTTAGTGATCAAAATACATATCAAACTGTTATTTAACATCGATATATTCTTAAAGCACGGTTGGGTGTTATTCCAACTGTTTTAGTCCGATAATGCTTCTCATACGAATGTTGATGGATACAAGAATTTTGAATATCTTGGAATTAAAAATTTTGGTAATTTAAATAATGACTTTGAGCAACTCTTTCTGGATGAATGAAAAATATAGTTATTTATCAAACTTGACATTTTAGGGCAGTTTCGAGAAGAAATTTGAAACAATAATTTCCATCGGAGTTCTTTATGTAATTTTTGTATTTTCGTTTATGGACTTAACGAAAGTGGTTTGTTTTTTTTTTTTTATCGGTTTATTGATTTAATTAATGCCTTTTCAATTATTACGCTTATCAATATAACAAACAGATTTTTCATTTCATTACTTTTCTCATCAATATTTCTTCAGTTGTTGTAATATTACTATGACAAGTACATTTTTTGTGTATAGAGCGGGGCAATGATTCGGTGTTTTTGTGTTTAGGTGTGTGTGTGTGACAATAAAAAATCTTGTAGAAAATAATGCACCTTATAAAAAAGTTCAACTGGCATATTAGAACTATTTTTTTTTTGTTTTGCTTAACCAAATCATTACATAGAAGAAACATAAAATTGAAATAATATTGGATTTTAGATTTTAGACTAAACATTACTAAGGTCTAGGTAAAAAAAAAAATACTTTACCTTGTAGAAGGGCGGGTGACGGTAGTAATAATAATAATACATCGAAAAAAAACAGAAATTTTTGTTGAAAAACAATTACAAATAAACGCAGCATTGGACAGGCAGATCAGATGATAAATAGATAATGGAAACGCTTTCTTAGTCCGATCTTGGATCTAATTATGTCATGGTACCAAAAACTGGATTGTGACGGCAAATGCTGGGACCATATTCCTCATAGGCAGCCTTCGTGTGACAGACCTGATAGAACTCCGGCTAAAAATAAAGAAACGAAAAAAAAAAATAACTTTCCGTTTTACATATATTGTTATAGTCCATATGCATACCGTGGATGCCAACATACTGCCACCAAACCACACAGCGTACCGCTGCATGGGATGCGTAATCACTTTAACATCAATGGGTTTTGGCTAAAAGAGAGAAGCAACAATTAGTAACTCTTAATTTTGTTTGATGAGTCATATATATTAGAGATTAACCTTTATGCGCCCCTCGGACAAGTTCTCGCTAATGCGCAAACGTGTGTCCACTGAACGTTTAATGTCCCGTTGCAAACGTCTTCCGAAATCCTTGAACATGGTGGAACCACCGCTTAGTACAATATTATTATACAATGGACGCCTCACATCAATTGGGCAATTTTGTATAACATTATCAACAATTTCCGATAAAGGAATGGTAAAATCGGGGTTCGAGAATTCCGGATGAAAGAATATTTCAGGTCCTAAGAATCTTTCATAGCCGACATCAACTTGGAATGGTTGTTTTGTCACCGTATTAATACCCGCAAAATTGCGTATCCATTTATTCGGTTCCGCATCATACTTGGCAAATTCTTTGGCAATGTCTGGACAAATATAGCAATGTTTTTCTTTGATCGCTTTGGCAGTTTCGAGGCTCTGTTCAGGCGGTATTCCCACCTCTCGTTCACGCAATAAACTTTGAATAAACGACGTGATATTACGCCCAGCAATCGGTATATGCTTAATGCAAGAGCCAATTACATAGCCATCGGCCTACAAACAGAAAGTTAAAAAGAGAGAAGAAGTATAAAGATAAGCGACCAAATAAAAATAATAAGAAATTTGCTTATCAATGTTGAATGGACACAGACGAACGCTTACTAATACAATTGAAAGTAGGTACAATTTTTTTTTTTAAAAATTTTTGCCAACAACAGTAAATATTTCGAAATATTATAAATAAAAACACTTTCAATGATGATCTAAATACCAATATTTTCCTATAAACTAGTGCTTATTGTACATACATACATCACCCTAATCTAAGATGTATGTATGTATGCACAATTGCTGATAAGATATGCTACTTACCACGGGTATAACGTGCGTCACTCCATCTCCACTGTCCACAACAATGCCTGTTAAAGTGCGTTCCTCAACTCTGGAGGCCCAACTGGCCGCTAACGCGAGGACAGCTTGTACGGCTATATACAGGCCAGGAACATTGAAAGTTTCAAACATAATTTCTGCAGTATATTCGCGATTCTCCGGCGTATTTAATGGCGGTTCAGTCAGTAGGAAGTAATGATCCTCCGGTTCAGCGCGCAAATACTTAAACACACATTGCTCCAAAAAGCGTTCCATTAAATCCCAATCCTCCACAAGTCCATGACGCACAGGATACTGAAAACAATGCACAAAATTAAAATGTTGCAATTCTTTGTGATTTCTATTCATCTCACCTTAATTGAATAGCCAGTCGCATCAAAAGCTTCATCTCCAATAAAGAAATCCAAATCCTCAATGCCTTTTGTGATTCGTCGCGTATTGGTGTCGCCAACTCGAGCCGATTCCTTAATGGCTATGGCCGAGGGTATTATGAATTGGGGCTCCTTGTTGCCAGCGAAGCCCAGCTTGGTGTAGCTTTAAATCAACAACAGTTAAACAACATTAGATTAGGCTACTAGATTTTTTTTTTTTTTTTTTTTTCTTCTTTTTGTAACATGTTATCGGGGGTGGGGTCCGCTATAGCCGTGGGGGGAGGCAAAAACTTACCCGGTTCCCACGTCGATTACGCATGCCGGTAGCCTGCCTGCCATAGTCTTTGCTGTTGCTTTATATGATTTGTATTCCAATCGAATTAATTTGTTACTTTGAGCTTACGTTTAACACTAATTTAAATGCCTTTCACTTGATGATAAACACTAAAACTTTAGAAATTTTCAACCACACCTCCGCGATGTGTCACTTTACTTTTGCTCTTTGTCACACACACACACGCTCATACCGTATATGCAACTGGACTCCAGAGTTGCATTTATCGTAAAAAAAAACCGCAGAACTAGTTCTTGGAACTAGTGGCATAACTTAAGTAACATTTAAAACTGTTTAGTTTTTAGACAAAACAACAATTCAAAAATATTAGAAAGTTTTTCCCTTGTTTTATTCGGTTTATTAATATATTAAAATAGTATAGCAATAATTTATTTATAAACTCTTTGTTAACATTATTGAGTTCATAACCTTGCAATATATCAAATTTTTTTTAAGCAATTTATGCTCTCTGGAGCATTCATTGGAAAACCTTACACTTAAAAAGTTCCACTCAGTCTGTGTTTTTTGTAAAAATTTATGATATCGATATCAAACTCAGTGTGGTGTGTACCGATATATCGATAAAGCTTCGGCAAAGTTCGGCGGTGTGGCGCTGCTTGTTTTTCCACGTTTTTTTGCTTATTGGTTTTGCATGTCTTCTTAATTATTATTAACCTGCAAAATTATCTAGACGCGTTTGGAAGCGGTTAGTGGGTGTGTGCTCAGTCGTACTGGTGGCCAGAATTGAAGGTGCGTGTGTACTGCGACCGGCGAAACGTGTGTTTGCCAAGACGGTGTAAAAGAGAACAACGCGTGAGAGAGAGAACAAAAACGACTAAAAGCAAATTAAAATGGAGGTACAAAAACTTACGGAACTGTTGCGTGCAACCATAGATCCAAATCCTGACCAAAGGAAAGCGGCAGAGGATCAATTGGCACAAGTAAGCGCATACAAATTGCAATAGTGATATAGGATACTTCACTCTCACCCACATTAACCCCATCTCGCCCGCCCACAAGCTCAGCTGGAAAGTTGCGGTTTCTAAGGTGGCGCCATCATTTCGTTGACCAAAACCATGTGCTTTTTTTTAATTGTTCGCTTTCAACCTACCCATCTCTCTCTTTCACTCTCACTATTTCTTTTTTTTTTGCCCAGGTGTTTGTTTGTGTGTGCATGTGTATATGGAATGAATTGATAGGAATATAACAAATTCATTTTGGGAGTGACGGCAAATGCAAAATGTTTTGCGGCAACAAGTATCTAGCTGCGGCTAAAACCAACAATTGACCATAGAGTTTGAAAGCAAGCAGGGGGTAAAACTGGTAGGGTAGGAGTAAAGCCATAGTGACTACTGTTACTGTTGCAATTTCTATGCTTCCATGTACGTGCAAATGTGTGCCAGTTTGCTGGCAGCACTGTGATCTAAACATTATATAGTTAGGGCTTAAAACTTTTATAACTTTAAAAATTCATATATGTAGATATTTTTATATATTTAAAACTTAGACTTAATTGATAGTTTCATGATTTATACTGTATCATATTACGACTGATGAGGTCACTTGGCACTTGGCAACATTCTTAATTAGCCCAGGGTAAGAATTGGCCATTCTACATGAATTACTCAATTAAACAATTGTTTTTGTCTCACTGTGCTGGCACGCACTGACTCAGCTTAGCTAACGATTTGTCTTCCGCCAGCCACCGGCCACCAACCACAGCCAGTTGCCTGCCCCTCCCTTTTGTTCTAATAATTAATTAACTTTATCAGCATTTATAGGAAATTGTCGTCGACCGAGCTTTGGTCTATAGCTTTAGCTTGCTGTCCGTGGAATTGTGTTATGAATCTATAATAAGTTATTCGTATCAACTGCTGCTCGTTTCCCAATTGGTGATATTTGATTCTTTTTTGGCTAACACTTTTCCACTACCTTATCCCAGCTTCTCTCTTTTTAATTTCTCCAGCTGTGTAAACATAAAATCTATTTACACTTTTATTTCTGTGTCTCTTTCTGCCTTATATCAACTATCTCTTTCACTCTACACCTAGATACACAAAATCATTGGATTTGTGCCGACCATATTGCAAATTGTTATGCAGAACACATTGGAGCAGCCGGTGCGTCAAGCTGGCGCTGTCTATTTGAAGAATTTGATCAATAGCAGCTGGTCAGATCATGAGGCAAAGCCGGGCGAACCAATACCATTTTCGATACACGAACAGGATCGGGCCATGATACGTAGTGCCATTGTGGATGCAATTGTTCATGCCCCAGAATTGATTAGGTGAGCCTAATAATACATTAACAAATAAAAAATATAACTTTTGCGCTTTTGCATATAATGAAAATTTGTTAATATTGAATTTTTATGATTCTTACCCGTTTTCTTAGAGTTCAACTCTCTGTGTGCGTTAACCACATAATAAAAGTAGATTTTCCTGGACGCTGGCCCCAAGTGGTGGATAATATAAGCATTTATTTGCAAAATCCTGATGTCAATGGTTGGAATGGTGCATTGGTTACTATGTATCAATTGGTTAAAACGTATGAATACAAACGTTCCGAGGAGCGAACACCATTAAATGAGGCAATGAATTTGCTTTTGCCGATGATCTATCAATTGGTGCGTTTGCTTAGTAGCCAGGAACAGCAATCGGAACAGGCGGTGCTATTGCAAAAACAAATACTCAAAATTTATTATGCACTGACACAATATAGTTTACCATTGGATTTAATAACCAAAGAGGTATTCTCACAATGGATGGAAATATGCCGTCAGATCGCTGATCGCGCTGTACCAGATTGTTCGCATTTGGAGGATGATGAGCGGACAGAGTTTCCGCATTGGAAGGTTAAGAAATGGGCTCTTCATATTATGGTTCGAATGTTTGAACGGTAAGTAAGCAATAATATGCATATATGTATATAAACTTAAATCATTTTTTGTTTTTACTTTATAGCTATGGCAGTCCTGGTAATGTTGTTAGTGAAAAATATCAAAAATTCGCCGAATGGTATTTACCCACCTTTAGCCAAGGTGTGTTGGAGGTACTATTAAAAATTTTAGATCAATATCGCAATCGGGTCTATGTTTCGCCACGTGTTCTCACCGATGTACTCAATTATTTAAAAAATGCGTAAGTAGCTTCTTATATAGTTTATATATTTAGTTTGATATATTTAAAAATTCATCCAAACGTTAAAGAATATTTAAATGAGTATTTACACCTTTAATCTATATATATGTATATCTTTTTAGTGTGAGTCACGCATATACGTGGAAGCTAATAAAACCACATATGGTGGCTGTCATACAGGATGTGATATTTCCAATTATGTCATTCACTGATTCTGATCAAGAGCTTTGGGAAAGTGATCCATATGAGTACATACGCTTGAAATTTGATATATTTGAAGACTATGCGACACCAGTGCCAGCGGCACAATCGCTGCTGCACTCTGCCTGCAAGAAACGAAAGGGTATTCTTCCCAAGGCCATGAATACCATTATGCAAATTATAACGTCACCAAATGCGGATAATAAGCAAAAGGATGGCGCCCTCCATATGATTGGTACACTAGCGGAAGTACTGCTAAAGAAGGCTCTTTACCGTGATCAAGTTGAATCGATGCTTACTACCTATGTTTTTCCGGAATTCCAAAACCCAGCTGGTCATTTGCGGGCACGAGCATGTTGGGTTTTACACTATTTTTGTGATGTGCAAATCAAGAATCCTGATGTTCTACGTGAAATTATGCGTTTGACTACAAATGCCTTGCTAACGGACAAAGAGTTGCCAGTTAAAGTTGAAGCGGCCATTGGCCTGCAAATGTTCCTATCGTCTCAGGATAAGGCTCCTGAATATGTTGAGGGTCAAATCAAAGAGATAACGAAGGAGCTATTGACCATTATTAGAGAGACAGAGAATGAAGATTTGACGAATGTCATGCAAAAGATTGTTTGCACCTTTACTGAACAATTGTTGCCAGTGGCTACCGAAATCTGTCAACATTTGGCAACGACATTTAGTCAAGTCCTAGAATCTGAAGAGGGATCCGATGAGAAGGCCATCACAGCCATGGGTCTGCTGAATACCATAGAAACTCTATTGAGTGTAATGGAGGAACATCCCAATGTCCTAATTAATTTGCATCCAATTGTCATTAATGTAGTGGGACATATATTCCAACATAATATAACAGGTAAGCAGAAATCGTGTAGTCATTTACATAGGGAATTGTTTTAACCAACGATTTGATTTATTTTTCCTTTTTCAGATTTTTATGAAGAAACCTTTTCTTTGGTCTATGATTTAACATCCAAAGCGATTTCGCCTGAAATGTGGCAAATGTTGGAATTAATCTATCAGGTTTTCAAAAAAGACGGAGTCGATTACTTTATTGACATAATGCCCGCATTGCATAACTATGTGACAGTGGATACACCAGCTTTCCTCTCCAATCCCAATCGTCTTCTAGCAATTTTGGATATGTGCAAAACCGTAAGACCCTCAAACTATCTGGCACAATTCCTTTAGTTAATTTTATTTGTATATTTTATAGATGCTCAACAGTTCGCCCGGTGAGGATCCTGAATGTCATGCTGCCAAATTGATGGAAGTCATCATTCTCCAATGCAAAGGACAAATTGATTCTGTCATTCATATGTTTGTTGAATTGGCCTTGTCGCGTCTGACACGCGAAGTTCTATCTTCCGAATTACGAACCATGTGCCTCCAAGTGGTTATTGCGGCATTGTACTATAATCCCCAATTGTTATTAACCATTTTGGATAAGATGTCACAGCCGAATAACGAACCGATTAGTTCACATTTTATAAAACAATGGCTTCACGATACGGATTGCTTTTTGGGGTAAGCTAGTTCAATAAAATACTAAAAATAATATCGGAAATTTGAACATAAAGAAAATCAACGGCACTATAGAGAAGATGAAGTTATGTAGTAGTCATGTTTTAAGCAAATTGCTTAATAAAAAATAATTCCCAATGGGCCAATTATTACACTTACTTATATTCTTATCCATTTCAGCATTCATGATCGAAAACTGTGTGTGCTGGGTCTTTGTACACTAATCTCATTGGGTGATGCCAAGCCTCTGGTATTGAGTGAAGTTGCCCAGAAGATAGTCCCCGCACTTATCCTACTTTTCGATGGTCTAAAACGTGCTTACGAATCCAGAGCTCAAGAGGAGGAGGAGGAGGAAGATGAAGAAGATGGTGATGATTGCGAGGGTGAGGGTGAAATATTTAAGAGATTATAGCCTTAATATCTAATGACTGTTGTTTACATATTTATATTTTAGAAGCCCTTTCTAGCGATGAAGATGATATGGATGAAATGGCACCAAGCTATCTAGAAAATTTGGCTGATTTTACTAAGACGAAGGGGGCCGAAGCAGGCTTTGAAATTAAGGCCGAACTGAAAGATGATGATGAGGATTCAAATGATGAGGCCGAAGAATCTGTGGGTGATTTAAATGAAACGGGTCTGGAGACCTTTACCACTCCAATTGATGACGAAGAGAATGAGAGCGCCATTGATGAATACTGGACGTTCAAGGAAGTTATTACAGGTAAAATTAAGTTAAATGCAAATGAAATTAAACAAAAAACTCTTTTAAATTTTTTCTATCCATATTTAGCTCTTTCCGCCCAAGACCAGGCCTGGTATGCGCTACTCACCTCCAATCTTAGTCCCGAGCAGGCCAAGGCTCTTCAAGATGTTGTCGTCACGGCTGATCAACGTAAGGCTGCCAAGGAATCCAAATTAATTGAGAAACAGGGAGGTTTTGCCTTCCCACAAACCACTGTGCCCTCATCATTTAAATTTGGCTCTTAACTGAGAAGAGTGAAGGCAATGCAACATAAATAACAACAACTTAACGTACATCGAGAATCGGTTCTTCGATTTCTGACTTGATTGATTGTTTTTCTCATATTCTTTCCACGCAAACGAAAAAAGATATAAACCGAAAAAAGAAAAAAAAAACAAAAAAAAAACTACGAAATGTTAAATGGCTGTTAAGGCATTCTCTGGATTTTCGTACATTCTATCGTACAAAAAACAATACGCAAAGCATGCTGCAAAAAATATACATATTATATTTATTTTATAGATTTATAACTAAAACACAAAAAAATAACATAAAAGAACACGTCAGATAACTTCGGCCGGGTCGAAGTTTGTATACCTTTGCAAATTCTAGTTTCAACCGATAAACGCTTTATATGCTATATATAACTTTATAGTCTTTCGATTTAACTGAAAGGCTTCTCCTACTAGATCAATTTTTATTTGGATCTGTTGTTCCTAAGAAAGCTGCATGATACAGTTATCAAATTCTGTCGGTATGTAAATTTGCAGTGTGCCGTATGCAATTAGCTTTAACACTTAAGGATCAAGTTATATGTATGACGTATAATATATATTATATACTGCGTTTATACTGACCAAAGTGAATAAACGCTTGTTGTTATTGCAAGGGTATAAACAAAAATACATCGTAAAACTACTTCGGCGTGCCGAAATTTGTATACCCTCGTATTTCTTTAATATTTGACACAGTGTGGAATTGAAATCCCTCTCAATTACGTTCATGAAACTTTCAAGAACTTAGATAATATACCAAAAACTTATCGATAAGAATTAATATGATTAGCAAGTCCGATCTACATATGAGTGTGATGTACTGGATCTATTTTCAAATACATGGATACAAAATTTAATCTTCTTAAAGAAATTATGTTAATCCATTTTGATAAATCTTTGCTTCCTAGGGTACATTCCTCCGATAAACTATAAAAAATTTAAGAAATTCACATGTGGCGACTGAGAGACTAGTTATGGCTACAGAGACACTTCATGCTGAGCATGGTGGTGCCCAAGGCAAGGGTATACAGTGTAACTAGAGAACACTTTTTTTCGAGCATCTATTTTAAAATTGTTACGAGAATAACTTTTAAGTTGCAAAATGTGTAAATCTTTATAAAATGTAAAAAATTCCTCATTTAATGAGATCCAAAGTCCCATAATTTCATCCACAGCTATCCTACCCAACCAAAATTTCTCCCCTTGAATTGAAGGTCAATGAGGAAGAGAATTGAACACAGAGCATTTCACTTTATAAACACACACACACATCGTATATAGTTGTACTAGATGGAACGATATTTTTGAAAAATAAAAAAATATTTAAAAGATTTTTAACGTTTAACAATTTTGTTTTTAAATATAAATATATACATAATCTTTTTTAATGAAAGACTTTTGTGTCTGAGTAATTTTGGAAGTCATTGTGTTGTTTTCTCGATAATAAGTTTATAGTAAAGTTGTGTTGCCATTCAAGAATTTGAGTTTGGCGCCACTGAGAATCAATAATGTGGTAAATGAATGAAAAGGAAGATGAACATAATTCTTATTGTTAACTATTCAACTTTACTCTTGTGTTTTTCAACACTAACACTCATTTGCTCATCTCTAATTGGTTATCACAGCTGAACGACAAGGTTTCTGTTTGTATTTTTTTGTTTTTGATGTAATTTAAAAGTTTTATATTTCAGATGTCGTTTTCTAGCAAATTACTGCAACAAAGCTGTCGCATATGGCAGAATGTGAATGCCACATGTGGCTTTCACATGTTAACCCGACCGGCAGTCATTTCCACCTGCATTACCAGCAACAACAGTACAAAGACCCAAGTGGTTCCTTCCACAATAGGAGGGCTTGGAGGATTGTTATCGCCTTTTAACAGTCTTTTGCAGCAGATAGCCGGTTTCAAAGTAAAAGGACGTTTGAAGCGGCGTTGCAAAGATTGCTATATAGTGGTGAGGCAAGAGCGCGGTTATGTCATCTGTCCGACGCATCCCCGGCACAAGCAAATGTCCATGAAGAAGCGTGATTACAAATCGTGGTTGCTGACCCATGCAACACAATCTAAGGAAAGAGGCTTTTGAACATAAAAGGCTTGAACTATTGTCGACATTTTGTTAAATCTAAAATAAAATATAAAGAAAACAACAGTCCCCTTTAAATATATTTTTCTGCTGTTTCCAACACTTTTGGCAATTAGAGATGAACTATCTGCATCTGCTACCTTTCAAAACAAGAATTAATTGTCAAAAAGAATTTGCTGTCACTTAAGATACTTCCGTGTCTGTTGAATCAATAAACAGTTAAATTTCTTAACTTTTTTGTGTTTCGGCAACTATTATATACCCATATTTCGTCGTTTGAAGTGAAGCGTACCCAAAAAAGTAATTTCAGAACCTATTATCCTATTGTCTGCTTTGACATATTGTATTTATGCAAAATTTAATGTATTTCTAATTTTGGGTATATTTTTTAAGTGATTTTCTAGTCGTGCGGGAACAACAATTGCTATTTTACTTTGTTACTGTTACCTGTCACAGTTAAACTATTAGCCGTGTTGCTCATCACTAGTGTAAGCGGCTGGCTACAGCTTTAGTGTATTATTTGTTTATCTGTGGTTTTCGATTTTTAGACGAGAAGCAAGACACCCAGTTGGGGCCTCGGCTGATAAAAATAATGACCGCACACTTTATCAATGTGCTGCGTCAGGCTTTTAAGACGTTCGATCGTGCGAATCACAGCAGCTTTCACGCCAATCTTCAGCAACTAAAACATTTGACAGATGAACTCACTTACCGTGATTTAGATCTCAAAGAGGAACTGTTCCGCAATGCCGCAATTTCAAATGCTGGACGAGCACCATGCACATATATGCATATCTTTGAGGATGAACGCTTCTCCATGAGTCTGTTCATAGTGCGTGATAGCAGTTCCATTCCCCTACATGATCATCCAATGATGTATGGCCTTCTGCGTGTGATTTGGGGTCAATTGCAAATTCAAAGCTATTCACAGCAATTGGAAGCCCATGAGCCATTGATCTATGATAAAAATCCCTCTGTAGTGAGGGTGAAAGCTGAGCCACCCAGTTTGGCAACAGTGGGATCGCCTACAGTTGTGTTAACTCCACGAAAGCGAAACTACCATCAGATCACACAATCGGCCACTCCAGGCGGCAGTGGAGTAGCCGCATTTTTTGATATACTGAGCCCACCCTATGATGCCAATATACCGTTATATGGGCCACGTCGTTGCCGATTTTATCGCTCCAAGATGTTGGATAACAATGAAGTGCAATTACATTGCATTCCCTCACCCCTAAGTTACTATTGTGATATGCTCGACACGCCAGAGACGATTCTGGCCTGTGGTTTTCGTTGTGCCGCCGAGGCGTATGGAGGTGGAACAGGCGATAATGGAGGACAGGGACATGCGCCCAAAATACAGTAATATTTATTTTATGTTCTTTTTTTTGATTACCCTAATTAACTAATTTAATCATTATCAAAAAATTAGGCGACATTTGCCAAGCATTTTCTGTGTTATTTGAATAAAAAAAAGAAATTTGCCTCTTTTTTTTTTTTTAGAAAAAGAAACGTCAATTATTGAAATTAATTTGTATGATACAATTTTTTCTTAATTCAGTACGTTAAGTTTCTGCTACAAAGCAACAGGTTTTACTTATACTAAAATTACTAATCTCAATTTTTCACTAAAGTTAAAGCCGTAGTCATATTGAGTTAGAATAATTGGATTAAGGTATTTGTTGTAAATCTTTTTTGTAGAAAAACGTAAAATTGGATTAGATTATTTAAAAGTATATACAATTAATATTAGCATAATATTGCTATTCATAATCTTGCTCGTTATCTTCGTTTTGATAAATATTTTGGTTTCTTCTTTTAAACTTTTTGGGACTAACAAGTGCAGCGGGTAGCTCTTCCTTTTCCTCTTTCAAAGAGTCCTGAACGTTTTTATCGCTTTCTTTTGGGCTGTCGGGCAAATTTATGACATTGCTATCAAACTCTTCTTCATTTTTATCTCCTATATGGTCGACAGCTGTGGGAGCTGGTAATTGTAAATTTAACTTCCTTTTCAATGGTGTTTCTATTGAATCACCTTTGGTTTCTTCTATTTCGTGCTGACATATTGGCTGTTCTTCGGACTCTTTCTCATTGAATTCCATTGAGGGTAATTGTTTACCATTGGCCAGAAGGGCCAAGCATAGAGGATCATCTATTCCCAAATGCGAACAAAACTTATTAGATTGAGGATTTAGCTGTGGTTCAGGTTGTTCAATATACATTTGCTTATAGCTTGACTCTTTCAAGGGATCGTAGGCTTTAGATGTAATTTGAAAATTCTCAGGAATTACAAGACTTTTGAATTTTTCTTGAATTAGGGCCAATTCATCTGGTGTGGGCGTAAAGTTAAAACGTTCTGTAAGTTCTCCAGCCCTTTTTCCTGGCAAATAGTAGTAATTTTCCTTGACAGTTATTAAATGATTGGTGGTCAAGAGTATAGACAACCATTCAGGATCATATTCCAAATGGGGTTTGCCCTCTACATGACTACTTGGTAGATCTAAGACTTGAAGAAATCCTCGCCTGGGGAGGCACTTATCCAATGCTAAGAATTTAGTGGTGGCAACAGGCTTAGAAGGAAATGTAGGAATATTATCTTTGCTGTCATCATCACTTTCACTACTACTAGATGAGGAACACAAAGTTTGTCTAGCCTGATGGGGTACCAGAGCAGCAAATTTACAATGTAAATGGGCTGCAAACCAATATTCCGGCCTAATTGCTTTTAACAATTCTTCAAGTGGCACACTACCCAGTTTGCCAGATTCCATGTCTTCGGCAAAGAAGGGTTTTCTTTTTAATAACTGCTCTTTATTGCCATATTCATAGATACCAGTGGGCCAATCATGTGACATAAAGATATCCACTTTTCCTGATAGCTGCTTAAGTCGAAACACTTCTAATTGTCGTACATGGTAGACACTCCGACAAGTGCTTTCTGTATATGGTGGAAATTCATGGTGTCCCCTAAGAAAATCATGACCTTTGTATATGCCACTGATACCAGCTATCCTCAAGCCATTGACTTGTACTACCCCAGCATAGCCAAGATAGTAGATGTTAGGAGCCACCCATCCACCATAGGGTAACTCTTGTAGGTAATTCGAGGCCTCGTGGTTTCCGCCAATAAAAATTGTGAGCACTGGAGCCACTAATTCACCACTATAATATCTAGAGAAAATGGGTCTAAGTAAGTACGATCAAATCAAATATTTGGTGCTAAAATTCTCACTTGTAAAACGTGCACATATCCAGATACTTTTTGGGTACAGCCATCGTTTGCAAATCCTTCAAATTCCGTGTGGATTGAAAGTCGCCACAGCATAAAAGTAAATCAATTTTTATCTTTTGCTCTTTTTCAATCCCCTCAATGGTATTATAAATACGCTCCAGTTCGCCATGGGCACATCCTTCTATAGCGATTTTCATTGTTTACTATTTGTAAATGTGGACTATAAACAAAAATAAAATCCCGGCATTACATAGTGTGGGAAAACACGAATTAGAGATGTGCAATTTTTTTATGAAAAATAAATGTGACAATGTTTTTTTCAAAATAAAACTACATTCTCAAATATAAAAAATGTTATTTAGTAATATACAGTAATCCCGCAAGTATACCAAATCACTTTTAGCATCAATTTAAAACTTGTGAAAATACCTTTATTATGAAAACTAGAAATACCCTTTTTATCGTTTTATGTCGATTACTTTTGCATTGTCCGTTAAGCATCTCTAACCGGCGTTACCTTTGACGAATTTTTTGCTTGTTTTTCTGAATTCTTTGATTTAATTGTCAATTACTAAAAGTTCAAAGAAGTATATTAAAGAAAAATGGCTATCTACGTTGTTGGCGTGTTACCTAAAACTTTGCAAGAACTGATTCAAACATCAAAAGTGCGTGGGAGCCGGTGGCATTGGCTGCGAGGTATTACAAAATCTAGTGCTTTGCAGATTTGTTGATATTGCAATTCTGAAAAAAAAAAAACGTTAGCACAGATTGATCTAGACATTATTGATGGTCGGTGATGTAGATGTCAAATAACTGAGAAAAGTGGAAATCTGTGTACGCCCGTATTATAAACCATTTCAATGCGGACCAGGATGATAATCTATTCTTCAGCCGATGACAGCCAATTGCAACCCAAGATGAGGATAAGGCAGAGAGGTTTCCTTGTCGTTTTGTCGCAAACGATCTGCCAAAGGATGAGGGTCCACTGATAATGGGGCCCTCCACCTCAAAATGATCTTGACCTAATCCATTGAAAGCCACAACCGATGATGTTCGCATGAGGTCGTCAGAATCGGTTAAACATAAACATTCATGAATTATAAAACAAATGTTTTAAGACTTGTATAAAACAAACCAATATTTCTGTCTAATTAAATTGGAATTTAAAAAAGGAATTATCTAATTTAACATCATGCTGTTGAGGGATAGTGACTAAATTGATATTTATGAAATTGGGGCGTTTTTGATATTAAAATTGTAAAATTAAATAAAATAGCAGCAGATAGCTATAAACTTCAAAAAATTTCTGAGCATGAATCTTAAATAACAATATCGTTTCGTGAATACTTTTATTTTCTGGTAATTTGGAAATAAGAAAAACAAAAAATTTAAAAGTTTTGAACAGTATATAATTAAAATATTTTTCCTTCTATACTGCAAGTATTAACATTGCCATCACTGCTACAGCTGTTATGCTCTGTACAAAATAGGGGTTCCACAGGCACACACCACAAATAAAAATAGTGGGTACTGCAAAAACAATCCAAAAAGTTAAGTAGAGAAAATTCTCGGGGAGAACGGAACGGAACAGAACAGAAACAGAAATCAAGTGTTAACAAACTAAAGTAAACTAATAAATATAAATTAAAATCAATAATTCATTCGAATTGATTGCGGTCAAACGAGAATCGGTTACAAATAATGACCGAAGTGCGACGCAGAAAAGCCGAGGACGAAGCGCTCCAAGCTGGAGCAACTGGAGGTGGAGTGCCTGCAGCTTCTGGAGCTGGAGAGAAACGCAATTCTTCGGCGGCTGATTCCTCCGATCATGTAAGTCGCAGTCAGACAGACTTAAGCAATTGACTTAAATGTGGAGCAGGCCAAATTCCTTTCCAATTCCATTTGCATAATTCAGTGGAGCGCATAAAACGAAGAAAAAAAAGAGAAAAAACAAAAACACAAATTATTTGTATGTATTCCAATTCCCCTGTATGCGTGTGTGTTTGTTTGTGTCTGTGTGTTATTGTTATTCTCTGACGCACAAGCAGGTGAGTGAAAGAGCGAGAGTGTAAGAGAGGCAAGAGAAAATCCAATAACAGAAACGCTAAATCAACCCCCATCCATGCACCACCACCCACTGTGCTGTAATATAGCGCCATTATTCTATACAAACAAAATCCAATTAAGCCCAACAGCATTACGGAAGCGGTTGGACTTCTTCCTTCTTGCCTATTTGATTTGCTGCTACCCTTACCATCCATTACTCTCGTCTTGGTCTGATCTGTTCCGGATGGTCAGTGATAAGCCTGCCATCTCTCTTCCTCCCAACGTTACCTACCTTATCAACAATTCACAGTTTTGGCAATAAACACGCCACCAAAACAAAGACCACCACAGTTATCGACTTCCAGATACTCTCTACATTCCTATGCTAGAAACTGCATTTACTCGTATATTTTTTATATTCTTATATATACATACATAAGAAGTTCCCAAATATCAATCCAAAAATAAATTTGTAAAGATATTGCTGCGTCGAGATATTAACATACTGTGCAAATCCATTTTGTTGCATATATCAGCTGTCCAGTATACTCTATAGGTGTAGGGTAGGAACTAAACCTAGCAACAATAAATGATAAAAGCCGCGCCGAATGTATGCAGCGAGGAGAATTTTTGGATACAAATTGTCGTTGATTGTATATATTGTACTTTGCGTATCTTTAGGAGCTGATTATATAGTGTGTTTGTATGTATTTGCACGACTTTGTTGCCGTTGCCAATGGACTTTGAAATTGAATCGGCTATAGAATAATTTTCCGAAATAACTTTCGAAATACAGTAAAGCTGTTAACAATGAATCCTTTTATCGGTCTATTATTCATCTGTTATTATATGTGGGTTTAAAACTTGTTATTGATACAGGCCAAGAATTTTCAATAATATAAATACATACTTAGTTTCCCAGCATAACTCTTTCGTGTAGAAAATATTTGCATGTTATCGGTTTTATATAAAATATAGAGTAAAATATATTTTAATTCGAAATTTTGGCTGTTTTCCCATCTTTTTACTTGATTTTAGGTCGATTCCGAAGAGGAAAAAATTCCTGAAGAAAAATTTGTTGAAGAGTTGGCCAAAAATTTACCTCAGGGTACAGATAAGACGCCAGAATTATTGGACTCAGCTTTAAAGGATCTACCCGATCGGTATGTGTAAACACACAAAAATAGAATACGCACAACTAATGAAACATGCAAGCAGATACAATATTAAAAGAAAATTCCAAAAATATTTCATCATAAGACTGACAGCTGTGTACAATTCGGATACTATTTACATTTGCACATATTCACTTTCTCATCTTCACATTTTGTTGGCAGATGGAAAAATTGGGTCATTCGCGGAATATTCACATGGATTATGATTTGTGGATTTGCCCTAATCATCTATGGTGGACCATTGGCCTTGATGGTCACGGTGAGTGGTTACTATGGTTCACTTAATCACTGAGAGAGACAATCCCCAATTCAAACCTTTGAATCCATTTCAGACTTTGCTTGTGCAGGTGAAATGCTTTCAGGAGATTATCTCAATTGGTTATCAAGTGTATCGCATACACGGTCTACCGTGGTTCCGTAGCCTTTCCTGGTACTTCCTATTGACATCAAATTATTTCTTTTATGGCGAAAATCTCGTCGATTATTTTGGTGTAGTAATCAATCGATTGGTGAGTAGTGAAGATAATGAAACAATATGTTTTAACTAACGTTAAGTTTTCTCTTTTAGGAATATTTAAAATTCTTGGTTACTTATCATCGCTTCCTTTCATTTGCTCTATACATAATTGGTTTCGTATGGTTTGTCCTTTCGTTGGTCAAGAAATACTATATCAAGCAATTTAGTCTATTTGCCTGGACTCATGTGTCATTGCTGATTGTCGTTACCCAATCGTATTTAATTATACAAAATATATTTGAAGGCCTTATATGGTTCATAGTGCCGGTGTCAATGATTGTTTGCAATGATGTCATGGCTTATGTATTTGGCTTCTTCTTCGGCCGTACACCGCTCATTAAGTTGAGTCCTAAGAAAACCTGGGAGGGTTTCATTGGTGGTGGTTTTGCCACAGTACTTTTCGGAATACTCTTCTCTTATGTCTTGTGCAACTATCAATATTTCATTTGTCCAATACAATACTCGGAAGAATTGGCTCGCATGACAATGTCATGTGTGCCAAGCTACTTATTCACACCACAGGAATATAGCTTAAAATTGGTAAGTGCAAAAAAAAGAGATTAAGAAATTAATTACATCATAGAATAGAGAATGTTTTTGAATTGAATAACAATTATTTATACTTATGCTTTACAAATTTAATTTAATTACTGCAAAGAGATCGGATCATTTTCAAGATATCTAAAAGATTTTTTCTGCAATTTTTTAATAGTTCGGCTTGGGTAAGACCTTGAACATTTATCCCTTTATCTGGCATTCTATATCATTGAGCCTGTTCAGTTCAATAATTGGACCATTTGGTGGTTTCTTTGCTTCCGGCTTTAAGCGCGCCTTTAAGATTAAGGTAAGCATTGTGATTGCATATTGGTTTAAATGAATAAAGTTAAAGAATCGTATATTTATTTATGTAGGACTTTGGTGACATGATTCCCGGCCATGGCGGTATTATGGACCGTTTTGATTGCCAATTCCTAATGGCCACATTTGTTAACGTGTACATTTCCAGTTTTATTAGAACTCCATCGCCGGCCAAGCTTTTGACGCAGATATATAATCTAAAACCTGAACAACAACAACAAATTTATCAATCCCTTAAGGATGCTCTAGGCGAAGTGCTGACCTAAACTAAACTGAAAACTAAAGAAAATTAGTTTTCTCAAATTTAAACAAAAACTAAAAGGAAATTGTTTGCTTTAAGTCAGCAAAAATTATTAGTTTTATTGTGCCAAGAGGCGGGCGGACAATTATAATATTGTCGATTATTATTTCGTTTTTTTTTTCTTAGCTTTTAGTTTAGACAGTTTTGTTATTAATTTTATGATGATGATTATTTAAGTGCAATCAGAAATTTGTTTGTTAAGCGATTCCATTAATCTAATATTTAGGACCTAAAGCAAACACAACAAACCAGAAAACAGAAGAACAGAAAACAAAAAAAAAAAAAAAACAAAAAATCAATTAAAAATGAATTTAATTATAATAATTAATTATTGTATATGTGTGTGTACGTGAGATGTTGTTAGTGAATTTACATAAAAACTTAACTACTATTAATCAAGAGGCATTGAAGAAACTAGTGAATGGAATACAACAATTGAGAACTCTACTTGCAATTATTTTAATCAAAGAGCAAAGCATTTTAAGTTTTTAATCAATCAAGAAGAGCAACACCAACAGTAATATACGTAAAAATCAGTTTTAAGTTTATTGAAGGAAAAAAGACTTTTGATTTCTATTCGTTTATTTAGTGCAATAAAAGAAACGAGACAAGTTATATATATATCAATATATATATTAAATTCTATTATTCATAATCATTTATTTCAATATGTTCCTCTTGGCATAGAAATACATAGTCTTAATTCAAGTCATCCATTGTGTTTTATGAGTTAAGTGTACAAAGGTTTTCCATTTCAACAAAGTCAAAGAGAAAAAAAAACAAAAAACTCAAAAATTCTCTCAAGTCTCTATTAATGTTATACAAATACATATATATATCTATATATATAGAAAAAAAAAAACTGAATGTGCAAGTAATTTTATTAACTTAATTTTTTACACTTTCTTTCCCTCTCTCTTTGGCACATGAGCTTGTACTATCTCGCTCTTTTAGTGGCACTTTCTGTACCTGGTTCTTATCTATTGGAGCGGGCTTAGTTAAAAGTTTTGGCATCAAATGTTTCCGCAGATCTTCAACATGATCACGCTGCAGATCTATATATACACCCCGATCACAGGCATCGTTTAATAAGGCACGCCACATATCTACCGACTGCAAGTAGAACAATTGGCATTACTATAGAAAACGACTGTTTATTTGTCGTCAGGATTCTTACCTGTAGATCATCAAAGTTACCGCATATAATTAGGCATCTTTTGGCTCTAGTTAGGGCCACGTTCAAGCGTTGATAATTGGTCAAGAAACCACAGCCACGTGTACGGGCATTTGATATGATTATAACGTCCTGCTCCAAGCCCTGATACGAATCCACTGTTGATGGAATGATCTTCATTTCTTTGGGTATCAGCTGACTTAAGGCAAAACACTGGTTGTAATATGGTGATATAAGACCATATTTATACCGTGTAATGGGCATATGCTTATCCATTTCAACTAAAAGTTGGGCCACAAACCGAGCCTCTTTATCATTGCTAATACTACGATTACTGGCATCGTTTGTATCCCGAGTGAAACTTAAATTAATTACACAATAGGGTATAATAGGAGATGAATGGTGCACTAGCGAACAGGGGGAATTGACCAGCTGATCCTCGTAAAAATAACGATTAGGCCAACGGCAGATTTCCGGATGCATACGATACTGCATGCTCAATTTAAAGATTTTTGTATGCACTAGCTGAGTGCATCCGGGTTTAGCCAATAATTGATCATTAAGACATCGTTGAATGCGATCAAACATTGAATTAGCTAATCCAAAGTCCTGTGCCTTCTGCGATATAACAGTTGCAGGCAGCTGCTGAGTGTCACCCACTAGAACCAAATGGTTTACGGCAAAACGCAACGGCAATAGGGTCCAAGGTTCAGTACATTGAGTGGCCTCATCAATAATGCATATATCGAAATAATTAATGAATCGAGACAATTTAACACAAGATGATAAAGTAGTACAGACGATATTGGCTCTGCGTACCACCATATGCGATATTTCATATTCTTCTCGTGGTGTGAGTGACGGATTTAATTGATCTTGTATGTGCTGCCATTGTTTCTGTTTTTGTTCCAACTGCTGTTGAACTCGGACATTCAAATTAATTCTTTGCTTCAGTTCATTGATTTGCGTTTTCAATTCGCGTTGTTGGAATTTCAGTTGCTCCAACTGTTCTACACTTAAACGTTTCAGTTTCTGGGCTTTTGCCCGTTGCAGATGATGGTCCAACGAAAAGATTCGAGTTTTCTCAGACATTTTTTCATACCAACCAAATCGAAGGAATTCAAACTGATTATGTGACATATTTCTTCTCACTTTATCCAAGTATAATGTGATATTATCCACGGCCGTATTGGAATGGGCGCAAATAAGTATTTTCCGATCAAGACGGTTGGTGGTGTCTCCATATAGACACTGCAAACATAGATTCGATATAACCACAGATTTGCCAGTGCCGGGAGGACCCTGTATTAATGTTATGCTCGGGTTGCCATCGTCTACAACTCGCTGAGAGGTTTGCATACAAATTTCTCGCTGATGATCGTTAAGGCGAAGAAATCCTTTATAAGACGACATAGGTTTTGCCACTCTTTGTACATTCTCGCTGGGTGTAAGAATGCGATGAAATAATGGTGAACAGCCCAGCTGATATATAGCCTCAAAAGCACCCAATTCCACACGCAAACTGTCTACTACCGGTTTAGCGTTTAAGGTTTTTATTTCACTCAATTGCTTCATGGTAATGTTGTCCTGTAAAATACTGAAAACTAGTTCGTAAGAGTTTTCTAAGAGCGAGAAAAATGCAAAAGGTTTGTTATATTGAAAATTATTTGCAATCAGTTCTTATATGCTCACCGGTAATTCTATTAACTTTTGGCAGATGTGCAAATACCTCATTTAATTTAGTGCCGCCGGATAGTGTATAAAGGCAGTGGCAGACTATTTTTTTGGGGCCTAGAGTAAAAAGGTGTATTAATAATTTAGTATAAATGTTTGTCATGTAACAAAAACTATATCTTACATCTGGTAACAAGCATAAAATAATTATTTTCATTTGTAAAACTCCTCAAGCTGACTTCAAAATTGATTTGAGACTGCTTATAACCTCTCTCTATGGTTGTCAATAGCTCTAGTTTCATTAGAGGCATAAAAGTGCTGACGAAGGAAGAATCTATTTTTCAGTATTTCTCATTGAAAACAGAATTTTTATAATTTACTTACTCTTTGTACTGTCGGTAGTTTTTAAATTCATGAGGTATGGGCATTAGGACATCAGATTCGGCCACTACATCCGCACTACGCACCTTTAACCACTCGTTGCCCCATTTTAGAATCATGGCCATAAAGTCAGTGATTCTCTTTCTTTTATTATACAGTTGTCGTGCCCATTCGCTTCTTTCCTGATGTGTGCTAAGATATTGCTTGAGGGCTTCCTTTCGAATTCGGGAATGGGTATTTGGCACACGTTCGATATATCTAATTTGTACATTTAAGTTAAATCTAACATGGCGCCCGCTACGAGCTTCCTTGTCTAGCTGTTTACGCAATTCAAATTCTCTTTCCATACTGGCAAAGGTCACCCGGTTACAAGTTCTTTGACTTCGTGCAATTGCAGCGTCCCGACGTTCGGGCGGACGTTTGCCCGAAGTAGAGACGGGATTTGTTAATGAGGATGTAGCTGTAGATGCGGATGGCAGATAAACATCATCGGCGGCTTGAAGTTGCTGGGAAAATGTTTCAATTGTGTTGCGTCGTGAAGGCGGTTTTGAAGTCTTTTTTGGTGGAGAAACTTTGGGTTTTTTTAACGGCGGCGGAGCTTCGCCTGGTTCATTAGTGTCGGTTAGGAATACTCCACGATTTGTATGACTCATTTGGGGCACTTTGGTATTATTAAACTTTCGCTTTTTCTCAGATGCTTCCTCTGGTTTCTTGTCGTTGGCCAATTTCTTCAGTATTTCTTTTCGATTTTTCCTTATTCTAATGTCATCCTTCTTTTTATCTTTGGGTTTTTGATACCATTTTAATTTAATTTCAGCTTGCAAGTCCAGCGAACGTTGACGTTGAAGTATCTTCTTTTTACCCTGAATGTCGCCAGCAGAGACACCACGTAGCTTACCCCGTCCAGTGGGCAAACATGGTGCGTCTATAACCAAAAGACCTTTAGGTGGTGGCGATTTATTCTTAGTCTGCTCTTTTTTTGAGTTGGGACTCATTGATCCTGACTTATTAATTTCCTTTTCCATTATTTTTAAATCGCTCTTCTGTGCTAACAAATTGTCTACAAAATTTACTTCTTTTAATTCTAAATCCTCACGAGCTGCTACGGTTTTTGAACGTGGACGTATTTTTGAATTTTTAGCAACAGGCACTTTACAATCATTATTGACCTTTAATGGTAATTCTTCTAAAGGAATGTTTTTGTTTTCCATTAAGTCGTTGGATGATACAGATTTGACACGTGGACGTATATCTGACTGTTTGGAAATATCATTAGCTTGTGGTTTTGTAGTGGATTCCAATGAGATTGCTAAATCTTCTCGTGATGCCACAGTTTTGGAACGATTTCTCATTGGGGACTTCTGGCATTTGTTTTCTTTTGCGGGTTTGTCTAACAAATCCGTCTGAGCGGATTTGCTCGATACATCGTTAGAAATTTTTTCATTTGATCCATCCAAATCCTTACCAGAAGCTAATAACTTTGTTTCCTCAGAAGAAGTTGACTTCGTGCAGTCAATAATGGGCTGTAATTCAGTGCCCTCAGAGTTGTTAGGTGATGCTAAAGCCAATTTGGTTTTCAAATTCGTCTCAGAGGTAATTAAATTTGACTCCTTTTCCCTGGTTGGAACCATGTCTTCAAATTCCGAGCATATATCCATCACCATTTCCTCAACATCTACCTCATTTTTAGGTATTATTTCATTTATATTCGAATTTAGATTTTTAGCCTCCTGCTGTCGCCTTTGGAATAATAAGGGTTCTTCGGCCATGGCATTTTCTCGATTCAAACATGCCATTATCTCTTCCTCCATGGTGGGGGCCTTTTTACGTCGAGTAAATAATGTAGCATCGTTATTGTCATTACCTAATTGTCTATTTTTCTTCAATAAAACAACACAATGTTTTGTTTTGAGAGGAGGTGACTTAGAAGTAGTCAAGTCTTCTGGACCAAAAAAAAAAAAGAGGAAACTCTTTAGCGAATAAATGGCTTTTAAGAGACATTAAAATGCTTACCCTCCACAGACTCAATATCATCACTGCTACTACTATCAATGCGCATCCGAAAATTACGCCGAGGTAGATTAATAGTTTCGTTGTCATCTGATTCCTTATCATCTTCGTCTTCCAAAGGATAAGCTTGTGACATTTGCATTTGTTCGGCATTATTTTGTGTCAATAATTTCATTGACCAATCAGCAACTTTATTAAAAGATTCTTCATCATCATCTTCTATAACAATAATCTCATCTTCATCCCATTCGGGAAATGCATTTGCAGCAGGCAAACATTCCTCGTCCTTTACATTATTATTTAAAAGAAAATCTTCATCGTCGTCAATATCAAAATCATCCAAAGCCATTTCTTCTTTCATCCCCTGTAAGACCACTTGAGACAATTCCATGTTCTCATCATAGTCATCATCTGGAGGTGATGGTGGAAGCGATAGTGGATTTGCTTCCGCTAGAGGAGGCGGATTTGCTGGTGGAGGCATATCATCCCTTAACGTAATATGATCGCCATCCTGCATCATTTTATTAGTAGCAGCAGAAGTGGCTGAAGTGGTAGACAACTTGTTGTACACGTAGGGATTCAATTGGAGCACAGTATCCAAAATTTGCTCATCTGGTTTACCAAAAATATCTTCAATATTATTGCTAACTTGGCTCACGCCTTCCTCTTTAACATCGGATAGCTTGGGCAAATGTAATTTTACTGATGCTGGTTCTTCAGCCGTCCCTTCAGCCTCGCATACTTCTTGCTTTATATCCTTTCCCAATTGCTTGGCCAAATTGAATTCTACATCAATTGGACGCTTTGTTCCAGATTTGTCTGGTGGTAATGGCTCGGTATCATCGTCATCGGTTACAATAACTATCTCCTCGCCAAGAACAACCATTTTTTTTAATAAAAATACTCCATGCCGAGGGGGCACAGGATATTCTGGTTCCTGGATGCTTAGGCTTATCTGGTCTCCTTCGACGGCAGACTTTTCAGCCACATCAAGACGTATACCATTAAGGAAGACTCCATTCATAGCATTCTGTAAATCAAAAACTTACATTGGGGAGATTTTAATTAAAACCTAAACTTACCATTGACCTAAGTATTACTCCAGTGCTATTCACTATGATGTTTAAATGCTGTCTCGAGAGATAGTCATAAAACTGATCCAGTACTATTTTACAGCAGGAATGACGGCCAATTACATTCTCTCCCTCGGATAAAAGGACTCTTTTTTTTGTGGTGACATGCTCCAGAAACCAAGAGTCACCATCCACTCGGTGATGGCTAATTACACCATCGTTTTCAGCCATTATGCGGTAGATAAAATCTATTCATTCCCTTATTTTCCTTAAAAAAAGAGGCAAGTAAATTCCAGGCAATAATACAGCATAAAAAAAATCAAGTGCATCTCAAATTTCAGGGCTGAACAGTTAACAATTTATTTAAGCGGAAGTGTAGATAAGATATTGTGAATTCATTTTATTTGGCATAAGTGGTTTTAGTTAATGCAAAAAATTACTCAATTTAGATCCTATAACCTTCTTTCTTTTAAGTATATTTAATTAAAGAAATATACTATAGAATAATATTTAAACCCCTCTCCAGCATATATTATTTCTGGCATAGCTATCGATAAAAGTCACAACTTTCAATAAATGTCACAACTTTTTCATCCCTATGTATTTTTTTGGTATTTCTTTGATAACGCGTTAGTACCACCTAAGCACATTGAGCGCGAAAGTTTATCAAATGTCATCAAATAAACGAAAACAAATTATTAATCCTTGCAATGATGATCATCTCCTGCCGGATTCTAAGCGATCGTGTAGTGAAAGCATTTTCTGGCCAGAGGACAGCCAAGGGGACAGTTTCTTTTCCAATGCTAAGCTAGAAGATTTGCTTAGTGGCAATAACAACAGCAATGGGCAGCTGAAACTCTTTGGCACTCAAGCTCCAAACTGTCAGGACAATTTAAATAGTTTTGACGATAGCCTTTTTGGTGATATGACTTTTCCAGGAACATCAACCAGCCAATTACCAAAAGTGGAAACAATATCTCGTCGAGATCTCTCAAAGATAAGTCTAGATGAAGATGGAGAAGCAAATGCTGACGAAATCTTCAAGCAAATAAATTTAAATGATCTTAGTATTGCGGAAATGGAAGATATTTTTCATGGAGCCGAAGATTATAGCGATCCTTTAGAGCAAAATACGCAAATTTTTCTAGATGCAGTGGTCTTCAAGAAACCCAAAACACCAAAGAAAGAAAGTAAATTGGACAAGGAAACAAAAACAAAAGATGAATCATCACTTTTGTTGTCCAAAACTATAATAGATTCTACAATTCAAGGCTCCCAATATGAGACAAGTGAAGAACTTCAAAATCGTTCAATGCTAGATCCCATGCTATGGGATAGTCAGGCGTTTGCCGATTTCGAACAGCAGCATATACAGAAATCCAATTTACCCATATTTCACTCCAAAGGTGACTTTTACGGCCTGCCTGATAAAGTTCGAAGTATGATATTCGAGCACAAGAGCATTAAAAGTTTATATGGTAATTGTACATTATTATGAATTGAGATATTGTCATGTCAAATTTAATGATCATCTTCCATTGCAGAGTGGCAAGACGAGTGCCTGAATTTGCCAGCTATACGTCAGCGAAAGAATCTTATCTATGCTTTACCCACAAGTGGAGGCAAAACATTGGTAGCCGAAATTCTAATGCTGCGCGAGTTGCTTTGCCAGGAAAAGAACGTATTATTTATTTTACCCTATGTGTCCATAGTGCAAGAAAAAGTCAGTGCGATGGCTCCATTTGCAATTGCTTTAAATTTTCTAGTCGAGGAGTATACAGCTGGCAAGGGTAAATGTCCTCCTCAACCATGCCGTAAGAGACGTAGTCTCTTTGTAGCCTCTATAGAAAAGGGTGCAGTACTAATGGATAGCCTGATCGATGTAGACAGACCACATGAAATCGGTTTAGTGGTTGTGGATGAGTTGCATTTGATTGGCGAAAGGGGTAGGGGAGCTATCTTAGAGGCATTTCTTACCAAAGTGATGTTTTTAAATGGTTTGTCTATAGAATACTTTTTTAACATTATCCTCGGTATAATAACTCATTTATTATCTTAATAGCTGGTATACAAATAGTTGGAATGAGTGCCACCATAGGTAATCTGTGTGAGATTTCATCATTTCTTAAGGCAGATGTCTATACTCGTGGCTTTCGACCTGTCGAACTAAAGGAATACATTAAATGTGGCACTGATCTTTTACAAATTCATCCAAATGGTAAAACCCTGGAGGATATTTTTGTCCATAGTCGCAGCGTTAACTATAATGTAAGTTTCAAAATATTTGCAATATTCAATTTCTATCAATTTGAACTTTTAATTTTAACACAGTACAGCGCTGCTGTAGAACGTGCCGATCCTGACCATTTGGCTGGTTTAATTAGTGAATGTGCTCCGGAGCATTGTTGTCTGGTTTTCTGCCCCACCCGTAAGAATTGTGAGAATGTTGCCCTTCTTTTGAGTCGCATTGTTCCAAAGCAAAAGTTTTTGGACCATCGTAAAAGCGAAAAAGTGGATCTTATGGATGCTCTGGATAAAATTTGTGGTTTTCTGAGCCCCATTTTAGCTAAAACTCTACCCTATGGCATTGCCTATCATCATTCGGGACTAACGACAGATGAACGAAAATATATTGAAACCGCTTATCGATTTGGTGTCATCACAGTCATCTGTTGTACATCAACTTTAGCTGCTGGTGTTAATTTGCCCGCCAAACGGGTTATCATACGTGCTCCTTATGTAGGACAAGAATTTATGACATTGTGTAAATATAAACAAATGGTCGGACGCGCTGGTCGTGCTGGTTTGGGTGAGGCAGGTGAAAGTATATTAATTGCACAGAGCAAGGATAATATTCAAGTGGGCCAGATGCTGTTCTCACCCATGGATAAGGCCCTCAGTTCAATGGATCATCTGGAGGCAGTTGGATTGCAGGTAAACTTGAAGATTTCAATCATCTCTAAGCTCATATTCTGACACAAAGTCATGACTGCTATCATGGATTAAAGCAGTATAATATAGGGCTGAAAGAGAAAGAGAAACGAAGAATTTTTTTTTTTTGAAGATCACTATAACCCATTATAACAAGGACTCCTGTTTACAATTTCGAGACTATTTATATATCTTTTTATATTATTTTCTTCTTTTGTAGTCGCTTATATTAAGCGTAATTGGCCTCAATTTGGCCGAATGTCGTCGGGATTTAAATCGTTTGGTCAACAGTACTCTTTTAGCTGTACAAGCCAAAGCCCTGGATGTGGCGGTAGATGATTTGGTGCTGCGCATTCTTCGAGAAATGTTTAAAAACAAAGTTCTTCAACTAACTGAACCGCAAAATAATAAAAACTATAATAATTGCACAGACATCATAACAACACAGGATGCAAATCAAACAGCAACATCAAATCGTTCAGCAAATGATCGTCGATTGTTAATAGGTCAATCCACACGTTTCCAGTTGACCAATATAGGACGAGCTGCCTTTAAGGCGGGCATTGACTATAAGCGGGCCTATGCCATACACAAGGAACTAAAATTGGCTCAACAGCAACTTATCTTAACCAATTACATGCATCTATTATATTTGGTTGTATGCTTCAATTCTAATGAGCGTGGCGATGAGCTATTTCCTGCCGATGCGTCGATTCTTTTTCATGCCTACACCTCCCTATCTACGGATAAGCAAGCATTATTCTGTCGAGTAGGTTTCACCGAAGCCCACGCAGCAAAATTATTTAAAAATCAATCGGTTCAGGGCCCTTTGGCTCTTCAATTGAATCGTCTCTACAAGGTGCTAATAATAAATGAAATATTGGATTTACAGCCACTACCCAATGTGGCTTCCAAGTATAATGTAGAACGAGGCACATTACAACACCTAATTAGCCAGTCCATAGCTGCATCTAGTGCAATTGTTCGTCTTTGTGATCAAATCGAAGAATTCTGGTGTTTTAAACCATTATTCGAGAGGATACTCCATAAAATGGATCGCTGTGGAACTTTGGAGTTGGAGCCGTTATTAGAACTACCCTTAGTTAAAATTGTATGTATATATTTTTTTTAATAGGTTAAAACACAAAAGTATATATAATTTTAATGCAATATTGTTTTTATTTTATATACAGAATCGTGCCAAACAACTCTTTACTGCTGGCTTTAAATCTATTGAGGATATTGCCAAAATACATCCCATAACTCTAGTTAAATCCGTCGAGCATATGCCACTAAAAGTGGCTACTGAAATCATTTCGGCCGCCAAGGTATGTATTTCTTTTTCCGCATTTTTTTAGAGTTTCTTAATATTTTTATTTTTTTGTTTTTGGCAGATAATTTTAATGAAAAAACTTGACCATTTGGAGGAGGAAACTGAAAATCTGAAAGTCTGTCTACTTTCAAATCATGTAGTTTAATAAAAAAAAACATATAGGATAAAAGGTAAGTAATATAAGTTGTTTAATTATCATGATTTTATTTTATATCTTTTTAATGTAAGACGCTGCGACTTAGGTCCCTAAAATATTATTGCGCATACAAATTAATTTGTATGCGAACATTTTGTATTATTTTTTTTATTTTGTTTGTTTGCTTTGTTTAAATTAGGATACTTATTTTTGATTTTCTCTAAAAAATTTACATTAAAGACATCGGCTGTAAATGATGATGTCGTTGTTGCTGTTCTTCTTGTAGTTCGTTTAGTTTTTGTAGCAGTTTTAAAGATAATAACTACTAGATTTATATAAAAAAAAAAAACACTTTGTTAGCAATCAAATTTGCCAAAATTTTTGTTTTTTGTTTTGTTTTCGGCTACTATCACGACAATTGAGTATTATACAATATATACCTATATGTTTTAAGTTAAGGGCAAATGGGCAAATATATTATGCACAAATTGTATGACTTAAATTATGAAACTCAAATTGTTTTGCTTCAACAGTTTTTGAAAGTATATTGTTAGGAGTCATTCAGAAGATTAAAAGAAGAATTGTTACACCAAATGTTTTTCATCAGTTTTTTAACTTAATTTTTATAAACTATAAGCTGAAAGTTTTTTTTTTTTTTTTGTTGTTTCTTTTATTAAAAATAAAATATAGAAATGTTAGGACACAAACAGAGCAAATTTTTGTTGTCGTAAGTTTTTCTAAATATACCAGAAAAAAGACTTTCAATTTAATTTTGTCTGTCCTATCAATTAAAAAGAAATTAAATAATTTGTACAAATTTATTTAAGCTATTTGCCCTTAATTTAAGAATTATAAGTAATTATGTTTTTCTTCGACTAAAATTATATAGAGACAGAGAGTTTTCTTTGCTGTAAGGATGTTAAAAATGGAACCAAAGTGTGCACCGTTTTTTTTTGTTTTGTTTTGGGATCCTCTCGTTCTCTACCAGTTTTTATTTACAACTGTGAACAGAATTAGAAGAAGTATAGATTTTTGGTGATGATTGGTGAAAATAGACATAGGATTTGTGTCCTTGTTCCACCTACCTTGATTTCACAGTTAAAGAGATGTGTGAAACAGACTAATAGGCAAAGTCATCGTAGAAATGCTGGGCAACTCTTACTGCGGGTGATCCTCCGGCAGCAGGGTATTCGTGTCTATGTGAACGCGTCCCTTGCGGCGATGGGCTGACAATTGCCCGCCGGCGTATATCTGTCGATGAGAAATAGGAATCACTATGATAGCCACCAGCTGCTGGTGATGATGAAGCGGATAATGAGGATAATGATTGCTGAGGCTGAGTCTGTTGCTGCGGCTGATAGGCAAATGGATTATTGTAGGCACTGGCATAAGGGCGATATTGAAGCTGTGGTTGCTGCTGCTGCTGTGGATGTTGATGCGAATGCGAATGCGGATGCGAATGTGTGGATAACGGTTTAAGCGTGGGATCTAATGCATCATTAAGGGTCACATCGTAATCATTCTCATAGAGCTCATCCAAATTAAGTTTGGGACGTTGTGGCTCTAGATTACGTTTAGGTGTGGCTGGAGGCAAAGCACTGCGCGGTGGCAATGTAGTTCGAATTGGTGGCACTGATTGCTTTGGACGATCACCAATATTATCATCATCATCATCGTCATCTTGACTTCTTAGCAATGGGGCTCCATGCTCTAGCAGGCGGACACCCGATATAGTAGAACCCATATCAATGGGCGTACTCTGAGTGGTAGGTGCTGGTGAGGATGATGGTTTCAATGCTACACCCACTGGTTGCAGGCCACGCGGTAAATAGGGACTACCACCACGTGAGGGCAAAAATGGACGCTTGACCACACGTACCGCAGATGGGCGTAAAGAGGGCTTTACTGGCTCCAATTCCTGATCCTGATCTTCTTCGTGTTGCTCTTCTTGTTGTGTCTTGAGTGGTTCTTCCTGGTTTTCTTCTTTCACTTCTGTTCTTTGTCTTGTTTGTTTTCTTCTGGCCAATGCGTTAACCCTTGGTCTCAGGGATGGATGTACTTCTTCTGGCTTTTCATCTTCATGAATCTCCTCTGCCTCTACTATGGGTTGACGTGGACGCGGTATTGCCTTACGTGGAGCTGGCTTTGGACGCAATCGTTGTCCTCTAATAGGTTGCTCATCTTCATCTAAGAAATCTACATCAGCTGTGGCTGGCGGAGGTGCTCTAGTTCTGGCTTGAGGCCGTACCGGCAGTTTGCGACGCGTTGTAGGCGGTTCTTCATAGTAATCCTCCTCTAGAGCAGCCTTTTTCTCTGTAACTGGCTTACGTAAGGGATTCCTGGTAGGTCCCGCTGGGCGACGACGTAGAGATGGCGAAGTGCTTCTAACCGGCAAGGGTTGATCGTACTCATCTTCTGTCTCCTCCTGTTGTGCTTCCTGTTGATAATAATCCTCATCCGATTCTTGTTTTGGTGTCGTTGTAGCTGTATTGGTCTTTTGCACTGGATACGAATATTTCTTCTTTTCATTAATGGGTACTGGCCGGGCTATACGTGGCGGTGCTCGGGGTCTCGCATAAACCGAGGCTGCAGCTGCTTTTGGTGTAATAAATTCTGTCAATGTTTTAGCTGTGGAAGTCTTAACTTTTTGTGGCGTTTGTTCTTCGGCTGCCTCTTCTTGATCCACATCCGCATAGGGTTTCTCATAGTCATCCAAATCATCTAGAGCTGCAGATGATAAAGAACTTGGTGTGGTACTACTCAAACGTTTCTCATTTGAACGACGCCTGTTGAGCGGCGGTGAGCGTTCCTCATTAAAACTGCGTCGTCCTTCTGGCTGTGGCTTGCGGGCTGAGATCTTGCGTCCAGCTATAGAAGGCTTACGACGACGATTGCTTCGTCGATCATCATAGTCTTCTTCTAGTGGCTCTTCATCTTCATCCCTATAACGATTACGATTGCGACGTGGTGGTGCCACAGCTGGCTTCTCTTCCTCATATTCATCGTCATAATCTACCTCTTTAATTGGCTTTCTATGACGTTGTCTTTTAGTTTTCTGACGTCTATTAAAACGCTCTTCATAGTAATCATCCTCATATTGTTGTTGTTCCTCATCTTCATCATAGTAATAATCATCAATGGGTCGTCGATGATCATATGGCCGCCTTCGTTGAGGACGCTGTGGAACTCTACGTCTATGGGGTTGTGTAGGTGGTGGCTCTGTTGTTGTTGTTGATGTTGATGTCGTTGTTGTAGCCATATACAGTTCATCATTCCTACAAAGAAATCAAAAAGAACACTGTTTAACAAAATTTTTCTCGTTGGAAGAAATATTTTTATTTTTTTACCTATTCCAATATTTTTGCGATCCCTCACAATCCACATCGGAGGCAAAATGGCAAATGAAGGTACGTTGATCGAATGCCGTAAAATTGGCGCACAAAAAATCGTGACGTATGCCATAGACACAATGATGATAAATCTGTTAAATAAGATATAAATTGTTAAGCGTTTTAGTGAGCATATCTAATCTACCATAACTAACTAAATCTTTATCGTCTCTTTGTTTCGGCATACATAAACCAATTTGAGGTCAAGATCATAGCGTAAACAAGTTTTTTTTTTTTTCATTTTTTGGGCACGTAAAGGCGACGAAAAAAGAGAAATTAACCACATTGCGTTCGTCTTTAGGGTTGACCAATTGTCATGCAAGGTCGTCGACTTCGTCACTAGTTACTAGTTACAACTCACCTGACATTTGTACTCAATGGAAGCATAGAAACCATCATGAAGTCCCTCACATTTAAAATGTATCTCGTCTTGTGGCGGTACAGTGGATAAGAATGGATAGCTTGATAGATTGTAGCTAAAAGTAAATTGAAAAGTAAGAATAATCAAATTACCTTTGGACTTTTTTAAAACTTTGAAGTTACTTACCCCCTTAGCTCTCTGGGTAAGTTTGGATCCCAAATATAATCAATTTGTGGTATACCCGTCAATTTGGAGTTCTTTGATATTGTGACATTATCGTCCTATAGAAAAAGAAAAGTAGGATAATCTTATTATAATGTTTGATTTGATTAATTTGATGGGTAATATCTTACTTTAGTTTCACCTCCCTCACCACTGGGTGGCACTTGTTGCTGTTCATCATCATCTGCTGCAATTGTTTCTAAAGCTTCTGTAGTTGTTGTTGTTGTTGTGCTTGATGTGGCGGCAGGTGTTTTGGCAATGGAAACCTTCTTGAAGGGCAGCGCAGCATCCGTGGAGGCCAAAAGACTCAATAGCAGCACTAATTGAAAAGTAAATGAAAATATTTATATTATAGTGTTAATTGCATAATCCTATGTATAAATTGTAAATTATATATCACAAACTGTTAGATACACAGGTATGAGTAATTAATCCGGTATTCTTTGAACTGGATATTTTGATTAGAAAAAACTTTTATCATCAACTCACCTGCCGCTGGTATGAACAACAGCCAACGTTTGGCTCTTTTCATTTTGTGAAGTGTTTTTTAAATTTTGACTTTTTCTTTTTTTAAAAGTTTTCCTTCTTTGCTTTTGAATGGTTTGTTCTTTTTTAACTGAAATCAAGAGAAACAAATTTATTTATAAACTTTTCTGTTGCTTAAATTCGCCTAAAAAAAAAAGAGAAAAAACAAAAAATAATGTACAATGGTTCATTGTACGCTAAAGAGAAGGAACAAAAAAAAAAAAAAGAAAAGAAATTTTCGAGTTCTTTATCAAAGTTAATTTAATATTTTCAGCACGAATCTTGGAGAATTCAATTGGCCTGGCCCGCACTCACGTAGTTAGCTTTGTGCTGAACTTAACGTTACTTCTGCGTGGCGGCGGAAAAGAAAAAAAAAAAATTGGAAAGAAAAAGAAATGCCGGCCCACAGTTCCCAGATTTGGTTGATAGAAAGTGTTCTTATGCTATTTCGTTTTTGGAAAATGAAGTTAGTGAAAATTCAGCTATGCTATTGATGAAAATAATATGTGAAAATTGTCTACATGCCACTTTCGATGATACCAAATTGAGTGAATTGAGTATAAGCTATGCTATGAAAATCAATATCAAAATAGCATTTGAGATCAGGGAAATTTAATTAAACTATTTTAGAAAAAAGGTGACCAACTTTATGGTGAAAAAAGTATTTTATCTTTATTCTTTATATACAAAAACATATAACCTCTATAGGTATAATCTTATCCTTATAAAAACCTAACTTGTTTATTAAAATTCATCATAATTTTAAGTGCTTACAATAGATTTGATCTTGTAAATGTTTTTAAAAATATTTCAAAAATATTTCAATATTTCAAATATTTTTAGATTTGCCTAAGAAATCTTTTTTTATACTCTTATGCCCAAAATTTTTTCTTAATCGAAGCTAAATCACTTTATTAAAAATAAAGTGTTGAGTTTGAGATTTGAGAAGTTTGTTTAAGTAAGATATAATGATATATATGATGATTTCTAGTAATAAATTGAATTCAATTCCTCTTTCTATACAACTGAAGATATACATTTCTCAAATTGTAGTACCCTTTGACATTTACCATTAACGGAATGCAGTTATTCATTAAGATTTCAATCTTTCGACAGCAATTATCATATATTTTATGTCAGAGAAGAAACAAAGATAAATTTTAAAGAGAAACAAGCAGAAAATAAAAAGCACTCAAAAGACATAAGTTGATCCATTCGTTTATAAAATGTCAAAAAGTGCCAACAAGCATCAGAAATGTGCATTTAAAATGCACGACACACATTTTTCTTTTCGATTTGCACAGGGTGTAAACGAATCAAAACGAAATCTTTAATACTGCAAATTGTATACAAAAAAAAAAAAAAAAACTGAAACTTTTGTGCCATGAATAAATGGAAAGGAGGATGGGCCGTCATCGTCACATTTAGGCATTTCAATGAAACGACTTCAAGGAAAAACCAAATTAAACAATGGACAATAAAACTGCAAGCCAAATGTAATATAATCGAATCTCAATCGATATACTCTCACAATGCTGTTTCAATTGTTGCTGCCAAATTGCAATGATCCAATGAACTTTTCTAAACTATGTAAGCCTAGTCAGATATAATTAACTATAGTCTGTCTCTACAATATAGGCATGTCGGTTTCTATATATAGATGATGGGAAGGTAGGTGGGGGTTATAATGTGTATTACACTGTATTGAAAATGAAAGTGTTTAAATTGCTATTCGGGTTTCAATTTGATATAGTTATGCATTGTTATTTGTTCAGTTATTCAGTTTTTGTTAGCTCTGGTTAGCTACTACCCTTTCGCCTGTTATTGTTGTTGCTTTTACTGCTACTGCTGCCACTGTTAGTGCTGCTGCTGCTGCTTTTGGCCAGTTCTGCTTACGTAAAGTAAGCAAAAAGATGGCTAGAGAGGTAGAGAGGGGAAACAACAAAAAAAAAAAAAGCAAAGCAAAACGAAAAGCAAAAATAAAACGCAAAGTGACATTGAAGGCTGTGCAACCTAACTAATTATGCAATTACCTGCCACTTGACGCGTTTTTACCCCCCCCACCATTACCGTTTCGATCTCGTGGTTTTGCTGTCTCTTTGTTTAAATTAACGGAAATCGAACAGTAAAGAAATTTAGTGCCAAGATATCTACACTTAAATTTGGTAGAGTGTAAAAGTAATGCAGTAATGGAATGAGTAAGTGGCCCAAAAGGGGCAAAGTTAGGAAACAAAGAAGTTACCAAAAGATTAATGTAAATTGACATTCTATTTCTTAATAAAACCCTTAAGCATAATTGAAATCTACATATATCCTAAAGCTAAACTTTCTAAACGAATGCAAAGGCTTTGCTAGACTGTACTTAACTGTAACGCACATCTGTGTTACCTAACACTGTTATGCACCAGTGTTGTATGTGCATGTAGTAGTCTTTTAGTCTTTTACAAAAACTTTAAACTCATAAAAATAATTGAACCAAATTCTTATTCTTCTATATTCTGAAGCATACTTTCTAAACGATTGCAAAGTCTTTGTTAGACTGTACTTAACTGTTACGCACATCTGTGTTACCTAACACTGTTATGCACCAGTGTTGCATTTGCATGTATGAGTCTTTTACAGAAACTTTAAACTCAAAGAATTAACGTTCTAATAAACATTTCGTTGTTTTTTTTTTAAATCTCTTAAGGAAATATTTTACCTACTTTAATAAATCAAAACTCATTGGAATTAAAATTAATCATATGCTAATATATATTTTATATTTGATTCTTAAATATATTATAAATCTTCTTCATTAAATTATATCCATTAGTTCAAAAAAAACAAAGGTCATTCCATAATAATTCATGTCGTCGAGACATTTATGATAGATGAAGCCTCAGTTAAATATGGTAACTTTATGGTTCAGCTTTTGTTTGGCTACTTTTGTGCAATGCATTGTTTAAAATATAATATAAAATGCCTATTAATAATAAATGTTTCTTTTTTTTTTTTTTGTTATTCGATGTTTGTTGTTGTTGCTGTTGCTGTTGGATTTTCGTTTTTTTAGGCATCTAATATTTTACGGCCCACCATCAGTGGCAGCAAAACAACACCAACAACAACAGAAACAACTTTTGTCTCTTGCCTGGCTTATTGTCTTTAGTCAAGTTCAAATTCAAGGCTAAATCATGACACACTCACACTTATACATACGAGGGCAGACTGAAAAGTAACTAATATTGAAAATGTAGAATCAAAATAACTAAAAAAAATAGAAATCTAATAGAAACTATGTATCTAGGTAGGTCCTTTACAGATTGTACATTATCTTTAGAAGATAATATAGATCAATATAATAAAGATTTTGGTTTAAATCAGTTAAAGAAATTTAAATTTGCTTGATGAAATTTTTAAATTGTTTGTAGTATCTGTAGTAAACAGTTTTTCTAATTACAATCACTTAAGTTATCGCTTATAGATAATCCTAACTATATAGATGTTCATTTTTACTAAATGAAACCAATAAATGAGCTAAAGACATGGGCAACTCTTTGATCTGCCCTCGTATATATATTTAAACACACCTGATATACCGGTAAAACAAATGTTGATGCATCATCAAAAGCAAAAAGCAAAAAAAAAATCTAGATCTGATTTTAGGAAGTTTCCAATTAAATTTTATGTTGATTTTTTTCTACCATGGAAATTTCCTTGAATTTGTGCAAATTTCCCATAATTTGTTTATAAATTTCGCTTAGAATGAATAGAATATAAAGAGATAAAGATTATTCTTAAGGTTATTCACAGTCTGACTTTAAAGACAATAAACAATTAAAATTAATTTTTGTATTATTATTATTTTTTTCGGTTTTTTTTTTTTTTGCATTATTCAAGACTCTTAACTCTCGATTTCATTTACATTTTTCTTCGACGTCAGCAACAGGTTTTTTTTTTCTATCTTTTTTTTCCGAATAATTTTTTTTTCTTTTTTTATAATAACTAATTTGTTGCTGTTGTTGTGGTTTTAGTTGCCCCGACCGGTTGCAGGCAGAAGTCAGAAAGTTGTTGGCGTCTTTGCAGTAAGAAATTAGCATCTCTTAAATTTTTTTTTCTCTTTTTTTTTTTTTTTATGTATTTTTCGTATTAGTTTTTGTCATTATTTTTTTCCTTTTTTTTCTTGAAAGCTTTCAAGGTCGCTGTTATTTGTTGTTGTTGTTTTTTTTGTGTGGTCTAGTTGCAAGATTATTGATTTGTTCACCTTTTTGTTGTTGCTGTTGTTGTTACTTAATGACTACTTCACTTTCAACAGATTTGTGGTAGAAACGTGTTGGCAACAGTTTTGTAGATGCTCTAAATTGATGGCAAATCATAAATCTACAAGCAATCCATATTTGGTTTTTATCTTTTTGGGTTTAAAGGTGTGAAATTGTTAAATTTGGTTGACAAATTAATATAACCTTCATCTAAAAAAAAAAAAAAACCGGAAATTACTAAAGTTGGCCAATACAACAACAACAACAAACAAAAGAAGGAAGTTGATTTTATGGATCATGGAATTGAAAAGGCCTTGCCAATGATTTGTCGGTGATTATATGGAAATGATAAATCTTTTATGAGACTTCCCATCTTAATTTGTATCCATTAAAACATTTTTCTTTAATAGTTATTGTTGTAATAAATTGATATGATGGGTCTATTTGAGTCATATGTAAAACCAGTTGGAACATCAAACAGAATTGTAGTCAGTTAATAACTCTTAAAATGTCTTTTACTTTTACGTTAACACTCTTGGCATCAAATAGAAAGAGAAGCGAGTGTTAAAAGCCACTTCAATAATTAACAAATTTTTTACAAAGTTTTTAAATATTTATTAACTAATTAAAGTGGAATATTTGTTTTAGAATTATTGCAAAAAAGATATATTAATTTTGGTCAGAAGTTTGCAACGCATAGAAGGAACCATCTCCGACTATAAAAAGTATATATATTCTTGATCAGCTCGATGAGCTCACGTAGGAACTATCGGTCGTGAATAAGCTTTATAACTTTGTTATTTTCCAATAAAGTATCACAAATATCACGGTATTTGTGAGTTTGATATACTTCCCAACATATCCAGCAAGTTTCATCAAAATCGGTTGACTATATCATATAGCTCCCATAGGAACGATCGGTCTTGAATATGGATTTTAAGCAATAATTTGGATGTTTTAAAAGCGATTATTTGTCAGTTTTATATACATTCTAATATATATATATCAAGTTTTATCAAAATCGGTTCACTATATCATATAGCTCCCATAGGAACGATCGGTGAAGAAAAAATAGTTTTCAGATGAATAACTTGCTTATTTTAAAAGCGATTCTTACCAAATTTGGTATGTGTAAGTTTAGTATATATATAAATATGTTTGCTGAGTTTCACTGGAATCGGCCAACTATATACTATAGCTCTCTTAGGAACAATCGGACCAAAATTTGATTCCATAATAATTTTATTGTGTTCTCTCTAGTTAAAGAACAATTTAAAAACATAGAAAAAGCCTTAAGAAAATTTAACTAAACTAACTTAATATAACTATGTATTTTTATTCTTCCCCCTTGATTTAGGGGATAATTTCTTTTACTAGGTAACTGAACTTTTAAAGTTTGAAAAAAGTATGAAAAATGATTAAGCGATTTATAATACATATTTGGGGGAATATTGTTTTAGAGTTTGATTTCATTTTTCAATCTCTCATCATACGATTTTCTTCCTTTTTTTTGTATTTTGTGTTTTGTATTTTGTTTCTCTTTTGGCTTTCATGCATCTGCAACGGCATCTTCACACGAATGAACGAACGTATCAACAAAACCAAATCCATCTCGTTTGCCAAGTGAAAACTGAGAGTTTCCTTTTTGAAAAACCATTGCCATCAAATTCAATTTGTGTGTGTATGGTTATTTATACTTATTTTTAAACTTTTTCTATACATATACATAGGTATATATAAATATATCTATGTATATGTTTGAATCGCTTTTTTGGCTGTTCAACAAATAAGTTTAATCGCTCATTCCGGTTAGTTTAGGGGCAGATGCGAATATTTAAAATTGAATCGAATTGAATTGAATAAAATAAACGAATATGCAAAGAGACATATTACGATTAACTATATAGTATCTACCCCTCTCACCATACCCTGCCATATACATACATATGTACATAGATTACATTTAATTTTAATTTGTGGAAAGTTTCTTTGGTGTTTTAACTTCTTGAATAATTAAGTAACACAACAGCAACAAAAATTGTAATAATTTTTGTTAAACGTTAAGTTAAAAAGTGTGAAAAAAGGCAAATAAAGTAAAGAGTGAAAATCTGGCTACAACGGGAGATGAATGAAAGTAAAATTTCAAAATTTCGTTTGCTGTTGTTGTTGTTGTCGATGATGAAAGTAAAATCGGCGCAGATTGTCCATGTTTGTATGTATATAAGTGTGTGTGTGTGTCTGTGTGTGTTGTGTGTGTGGGGCAGATGCGCCAACAAAAAACTTAAATTGTAACTGCAAAAGAAAGAAAACTTCAAATGATGTTGCTGCTGCTGATGATGATGATGATAATGATAATGATGAGGTAGATAACAAACAATGTACAAGGTGCCCAGTAATAATTAGCAACGCCTGAGATAATATTTCTTTTGCAAAAATTACAAAAATCAAGAGATGTGTGTGTTTTTATTTTTTTTTTATTTTATCTAGCTTTTTTGTTGGCCATGAGTTTGTGGCAATTAGGCGTGGCAACAGCTAAGCTAAGGTGTCTGATTTTAAGAGCCTTTTCCATGCAGTTTTCTTTTTGTTATACTTTTATCTCTATGGAAATTTATATAGTTGAGAGATATTAGAACAAATATCGACTACTGGTAACTAAGACACTAGAATTAAGATAGTCTTTTATATATATATATATAGATATATATATATATATATATATATTATATATTATATCTAGCTCAAGTATTTCAATTCTTTTTTTAAGGCTATGATAAATTATAGTAATCATATCTAAATATATCTTTATAGTATAGTAAATTAATATTGTTTTTTTTTACTTACCTTTTATGTTCTTTGTTTGTTGCTTATAATCCACAAATTATTATCCAAATAATATTTAAATTGTAGTTAAATTTTAAGCGTTTTCTTTATTTGTTGTAAAAGAAATTATCCTTTTTTTTTTTTAAATTTTTCTTGTAAATGTTCCCAAGTTTTTTTTATTAAAATTTTTTTATATTAAGGATCTGTTTACAAAAATAATATATTATGTTGTTTTTAAGTATTCAGAATTATTTTTATAAAATATTTTTTTTAAGTCTTATAATTTGTTTTCGAATTTGTAAGAAATCAATAAGTTCTCTCTTTATGCAAGCTATTATACTCTTGCAAGAAGGGTATATTAATTTTGGTCAGAAGTTTGTTTAAATTATTAACTATTTGTTTCTTATTATACAAAGTTTTTAGTTAAACATTGTTATAGAAACTTGTAGAGTAATTTAGTTGTTATTTTCAATACTTTTTGACTAATTTTTGATCATTTTGAACTTAAATCAAAATAAAGATTTTAAAATAACTTTATATTTTTGATGTGGAATATCTACTGGCCTTGGCCACAATTGTTTATAACTTTATGTAATAACAATAAAAGAAGAAAATAATAATATGCGATAGATATTAAATATTTCAATCGATCAGCTGGTATCTATAAGATAAAAGTGTTTAAAAAAAGCAGCTATTAATAGTAACTGAAGTATCTGTTCATTATGCTAGACTATCTCTCTATTTCACCTAATAATATATTATTATATGTATCCTAGAGTATCTTGAAATACAATTGCTTCAAATAAATCAAGATTCATTAGCTATTAAAGGAAAAGAAATGATTTTTCCTAATCTAATATTTCAGATATTGTATATATATTTTGGAATATTATTAATTTATTATAATTTTGTTATTTTTTATAAAAATATATAATTATTAAAATCAATTGTTGAGAGTTTTTTGAATTTTTTTCTTTGGTATTTATATATGAAATGTAAAATTTTTTCCAGTGTAAAATTTTTTTATTCAATTGAATTTATTTTAATTTAATATATTTTGTTTTTCATTTCTTTAGTTTTGTTTTGCTGTTTATTGGTAAAAGATATATAAATCGATTATATATCTAATTCTATTCATAGTAATTTGTTTTTTTTTTTTAATTCTTTTCTGCTTTTCAATGAGTTTTCAAGGATTTTCCATAAATCAAATCTAATTTGCACATTAAAAAAAAAAACTTCAAGTTAAACAAAATAAAAAAAAAGAAAAAATTGCGTTTGCCCAGATTAACACACAACGCAACAAAACGCACACACACACACACACAAACACACGCACACACATGTGTACAAAGAAAATTGCAAGCCATAAATGGTTTTCCTTTGTCTTTGTATGTGTGTGTGTGCGTGTATTTGCAATTGTATTTGTGCCTGTGCACTTGTGAAAATTTTATTGCTGTTTTGTTAATGTTTTTCTCAGATTTTGTAATTTTCCATTTAGAGGGTTTTCTTTAGTTTTGGTTTTTCTGCTGTTGATCTTGTTGGTTTTCTATTTTTGTGTTTTTTCTTGTTGTTTTTTCTTTTTTCGGCACTTCGTAATCATTGGAAGCAGATTCCAAAGAAGATTTAGACACTCGAATTTATTTAAAATGTTAAACACAAAATTTTTTTTCAAAAATAAAACAAAAATATCAATTGATTTTTATATAATTTGATCTCTCTGTCTGGCACACACACGCACACACACACACACACGAAGGCTAGGCGCATGCTTCGTCGTCTACTGCTATACGTTTACGTTAAATGCCACGCCCACTTACTAATGTGGGCTGTGTGCTCCCAAGAGAAATACAAATACTATATATATATATATATAAATATATATAAAAAGAAATGAAAAACTTGTCCGATTGCTGCTGCCTGCCGTTCACCTGGCTAACCGTTTGCAGACTGAAATTGCAGACAGAGATTGGCCAACATGAGTTGAGAGTTGGCATAAAAATGGGAATTTGGTTATAACTAAAGCTTTTTGTTAATGCTAAAAACTGGTTTCATGTTGCTTTTGCGCATGCGCGGCACGTTGTCCATTCAAAGAGCGAGGCCCAGAGAGTTAAGGAGATGTGGAGAAACAGCAAAAGAGTATAACAGACAGGTTAAAACAGACCGAGAGAGAGAGAGAAATACAGAGAAAGAGAGAGGTAAAGAGTCAGCGAGCTTTTCATTTAACAACTCTAAGCTAAAAGAGCATTTTAATTCATTGGCATTTTCTTTGTACATTTTCCTCTTGCCCAACATTCTGCAATAGTTTTTATTTGCTTTTGCTTGCTTTTGATTTACTTTGTGGCTTTACCTCTGACTTTGTATATTTGCACTGATCTGTATATATACCCTGTACAAAAATATAATTAAAAAGGGTATTTAACCATTCTAGATCTAGATCAGCAAACGACATAATTTTCGAGGCTAGCCAACATATATACCGGGTAGTTATAAATTAAGTATAAAATCAAAGTTTAAGTCATTTTGGGTATATATTTTGTTAGCTTCAAAATACCTTTCCGTTTATTTTGTATTATATTTTTGGTATACAAATTGTTCAAACAAGTTTTTGTTTTTCATAATTGGCTAAATCATAAATGGAATATTGACCGCAATGTAATATTATTATTCCTTTTTTTTTGACAGGGTATTAGCAAGTCGTCATCACGACTTGTGCATGGAATATTTTTGTTTTTAATACCCTGTATCCATAGGTGAAACATCTATGTAAATAACAGGCAGAAGGAATCATGTCCATAAAGTATATATATTCTTAATCAGCATCAAAAGCCGAGTTGATTGAGCTCATCTGTCCGTATGAATACCTAAATCTCAGAGACTATAAGATCTAGAGCAACCAAATTTGTTGTCAGCATTTGTCTAGTGTCTACGAAGATCAAGTTTGTTTCAAATTTTTGTCACGCCCACTTTGGCCTCGCAATTTAGGAAAAACGAATAGCTTAGGTTGTATTAAAGTTATCCCATTCTTTTTTGACACACCTAATAGTATAATAAAAAATTTATCAGTTGACCAAATTTCATTTAAATTGGATCAAAAATATCCCAGATATCTCTATATACATTTTGTGCGACATTGCGTGGTAAGTGTGAGCGAGATAGCATGCCCCTTGTGACGAGAATTAATCGCAAATTTAAAGTTTCTTTATTTTTTACAGGGTATACCCAAAGTCGGCAGGGACAACTTGCTTCATTTTTTACTCTTGTTGCTTTAGTTTTTTTTTTCAGCCTTTGTTTTATTTAATTTTGTTTTTGTTAATTTTACTTCATAAGCAGCTCAACAGGTTTATTGATTAAGATTTTTTTTTTCGGTTTTGCTTGCAAAATTTATATGAGAAATATATTTGCAAAATTAATTGAAAATCTGTTTCCTTATTAGCAATATATTAGATTAAACGGAAAAAATAGAAAAAAAATATTCCAATTAAGACAACAAATTAGAAATCAAAACTAAATCTTAGAATTTGTTTTAATGAATTTTTTGAATGTTAACTAGATGTTAATCGTATTTTTATATTATTCTAATAATAGAGTGGCGCCATCTACAGAACATTTTAAAATTATTCGTGATCAATAGTAGATTTAACAATATAGATTATATAGTAGTAGTAATCAATCTATCTTTAATATAGCTTATCAATTACAAATTTCCTAATATAAACAAAAAGAAGCGTGTGAATAATTGTCGTCTTCATAATAATTGACAAAGTTATGGCTTAGAGAAAATCGAATAAAATTTGTTTTGATATTAATTTGAATGAATCACAAATTAATATGCCTAGGAGCATAATGAGCGACCGCAATGACATAATATAACAATGAAAGAAATAATGAAGATTCAATTAAAGTGAAGCCCTTTTTATTTTTTTTTTTTCAAAATAATCAACGGTCAACAATCCGCCATCAACAACAATCAGCCATCTGGCCATTAGTCACACACACGCACCACCTAAAAACTGTTTTGAATTGGACTCTGGCCATAATGAAATGAAACGAGCTGAAATTGTTTAAACGGTTCATGAATTATTGCGCATACGCCGCATGGTTCAGTGCAATTAAATTTGTTAAATAAATGCATTTTGATTTTCATTTAAAGAAATGTAAACTAAGTAAGTAAATCGGAATTGAATGCAAAATAATGCCAGGTAGTGCGCAACTCCCCCCCTGTATCTCCTACTCTCTCCCTCTCTCTCTATCTCTATCTTTATGGTCTCTCATAATGAAATCAATCAGTGCGGTAACTGGCAATGGATTATGGCATATTTAACTGTCTCTAACTCCTCTGGCTACCATGCTAGTACCTCACTTCACTTCACCTCATCTCACCTCATTTCTGACTCGCTGACTTGCTGGCTGGTGTGCTATTACATCACAGAGACAAAGTACTCCAGCTTAAATGCTGCACTGCATCCAATCCGACTGACGTATGTGAAAGTTGAACAAAAACTTAACTCCAACTCAACTCCAACTTCAAACCAAGTCAAGCTCCAGCTTTAGCTTCAGTTTCAGCTTCAGTTTCGGCATTAAGTGCGATTGTCTTGGGGTATTCAAATTGGAACAGCGTCGCCAACTTGGAGTCGTTTACCGCATGCGGAATTGTATTTTTTGTTTTTTTCTTCGGCGGCGTGTGCCTGAAATCTTGTTACATTTTATATATATATATAGATATATCTACTATATATATATATACAAACTACCTTGTGATATTTCATAGTCAGTTAGAGTAGAGTAGTAGTAGTAGAGTAGTAGTTTTGTCTATGAGAATGGGAGCACCGTGTCGACTTTAAATGCATATGTGTGGGTGTACCTCTCCTGGTCTCTCTTCCCCTCTCTCTTACTCCCTACTAGTGTGTGTGTGTGTGTGAACCGGTATTTTATATTAGTTGCAGTTGCTGGTAGTCGTTGTCGCCCGTCATATGTTGTAACTACTTAACTGGTCCACAATTTAGTCTATTCAGCCAGCTGACTGATAAAAATCGATTTTACTCTCAACATTCTCCAAAAGTATCAAATATTTCCATGTGCATAACTAGCTTAATTAAATTTATCATAGATAAATAATAGATGGAATAACAACAGAAAAGTTTTACAATTTTCTGCTTAATAAAATTTATCTTTAATCAAAATATATCTAAACAAAAGATAGGCTTAACTTTTGTTATTTAGATAGTTTACTAGATTTGACTTTTGTTAATAGTTTTTTTAACTTATTTATAAACAAATTATATGACTTGAATTTAATAGTTTATAGATTGCCATAGAAAGATCTTACAGGAGGAATAAATGTTATTTAATATAAGGAAGGATATATTTTTAATAAATTATATAGATTTTCTTATATTGAAAATCTTAAGTGAACATCACCTAGGACATTTGCCTTCTTATTTAATAGAATAGTTTAAAATATTTTATATACTTAAATTAAAATATAATTGGAATGAATTCATATTAAAGAAATGGCCACATTGATCATTGATCTAAATAAAAAAGTTTATTTAAAATCCAGAATGATTTCATTGTAATATATATGTATATATTATATATGTATATTAATTTATATATATGAAATGAATCAAAAGCAAAAGACAGTGCCGCCAAATTGTTAGCTTATGCGTCACAATTGTTTTGGCAAATACTTTAAAGTCATTGTAACAATTTCAATTTATATAGTATTACCGTTATAAACGATTTGTGTGTGTGTGTGTGTTAACTTACCTTAAGATTTCTTTAACTGTAAATTTTATATATGACTGCATGCAAAATGTTATTATTATTATATTATGTACTCGTGCTGCTGCTGTTGCTGCTGCCTCAAAAAAGGTGGTTCAACTTGTTTTTTTATTACTTTTATTTTTCATTTATTGTTTAAGCTTTTGTTGTTGTTATTATTATCGTTGTGGTTGTTGTTGCTTAACACAAATTACAAGAAAACCAGAACCAAGCTGACAAGCAAGCAAACAGGCAACTGGTTCGATTTTTTTTTTTTTTTTTTTTTTTTTTTGTTGTTACATTCTCTTAGAGTTAGGGCCTTGGACAGACTTATAGACTATAGACTACCGACTTCTACTGGATTGATTGGTTTGTGCTGGTAACTGGAATTGCAATTTCAATTCCAATTCCGCGAAAACTTTTGATTTAAATTTTTATATGTATAATAGTAATGCGTTAATTAACCTTGTCACAATTTTGTTGTTTTGCTATAATATGAAAAAGTTAACAATAAAACGAAACACCTTACTCAATGTACTATTTGATGGTGGACGTTCTCTATCAACATTATGCTGATCAACCAAATGGGCATCAATTTGGGCTTCCAATTCTTCGCCATATCGTAATATATACCATTCAGCTATGAAATATAATATCAATGTGATGAAAGCATATTTTAGGTAGATCTTAAATATATCCACTATATGTATGCCCAATTGATGCAATAATTCCAAGAGTTCCATCATATAAATCAAAAAGTCAAATGTTAATGATAATTGTTTGTGCTGGGCTAACGTTGCGTATGCGTAATGCAAATCTTTACTCTAGTCTTTCCTCTCTATTTGATTGCGATTTTTTTTTTTCTTTTTTGTTCGTTTTTGTTTTTGTCTATAAAAATTGAGGTCGTCTTCGACTTTGAGTTCGGCTTGGATTTGGTCTCCTCCGAATGATGATATGTGTTGTAGTCGCAGTTGTTGTTTGGTGTTTTTTTTTTTTTTTTTGTGTTTTTATTATGCAATAAACGTTTTTAGTTCGCTTCGTCTTAGGTCTTCTTCTTATTTTGCCCCGCGCTGCACATTTTTCGCTTTTGGCTTTAACTTATTTGAAATTTTTGGTTTAGTGTTGGATCTGATGCCGATGCTAATGATGATGTTGATGTTGCTGCTGCTGCTGTTGGTTGGTGTTGATGTTGATGATGTTGATAATGATGATGATCCATTCCCTTTTAGGTTGTTACCTCCCCTCGCCGAAACACTGTTGTATGTTTAGGTTTTCAGTTTCGGTTTCGGTTTGTCATTTGATCATCATTATGCGCGCACCTTAATTATGTTAATTTGTTTAGAGCAACTTTGTTCAAACTTGGCTTATTGTTGTTGCTGTCTTTAGGAGCATTTATAAAGCTCTTTCTTTCACCGCATCAGCCGCATCGGTCTGTAAAATGGTAAAACACAAAAAAATTTCATTTTAATTTGATTGAAAATTAATTGGTCTTTGGTTGTTTATATACAAATATATATATCTATATATATATATAGAGATGAGTGAATGAGTAACTGTTTGATATGTTTACAACAAATTGGATTGCGAAAAGAAAAAGGCAAACAAAACATTATAATAGATAGTGAAATGAGAAACTAGAGCAGCAATAGAAAAAACAAAAGACAAAAAAAAGGTGGAGCCAAATGAATTTGTAAATTGAGGCAGGTCAAATTTCGTGTATTCCAAATTTGATAACCTCATGCTATATCATGAAGATGAATTTGATGCATAGCGAATATATAATCAATCAATTAAGTTAATTTCACTGGATTTGTAGTTGTTGTAGTTATGGTATCTATATCAAATTTGTAGAAAACTAGTTTCATTATTATTATTGAATAATAGTAAGATGATATAAAAGATTTGTTTTGTAGTTAAAAATAGATAGAAAGATGAATTTAAGATACGAATATGAATTCATTATACTAAACAAGCAATTCATGAATGAAGAAAAGTGATCTATATTTATATCATCTATAGGAAACTATTTAAAGTATATTTAATAATTATATAAACATATGTCCTGTATTTATAAATTTTGTTTTCCATAAGTTTTCAAATGAAATCAAAAATTCTTAGTCAGTTTTTGAGTTGAAGTATTCAATTATGAGTAATCAATTCTTTAAAATTTAAGAAATACTTATATTTAGATCAATGTTCTTTAAAGGATGTATTCTTCTTCTCTTAAAGGTAAAAACATTAATAAAAATAGTTAATTTAAAGATCTTTAAAGATATAAAATATATAATATTTAATCTATATCGTTTTAAACAAATCAATGTCAAATGTTATAAATCAAATATGAAAATCTCACAAATCACAAAGATCGTTCACCTTTCCTTCCAATTGACCCAGAGACACTGAACTCTTTTAGTATCTATTGGTCTATTATTAGCCAGTCTGTCTCTTAACCTTCAACCCAACACGAAATCGAAACTCCCCGTTTATTTGCTATAACACTGCCCCCTACCCCAACCAACTACCAATCATATCTCTCTTTCTCTATCTCTCTTTCTCTGTATGTCTCTGCTAGTTTGTGTGTTTGAGTGTCTTCTCTACATCAAAGAGTGAAGTAGTAGCCAAAGCAAATCTTTTGTCAAACCCAAGTCAAAACTCGCTTAAGATGTGCAATCTTGTTTCTTGTGATTTGAATATTCGTACACTTGACAATCGCTTAACGAAAATCTACTTAACCTTACGATTTGTATCTTTGACTGTTAAGATGAGAGAGGTAGCTCCTCTCTTCGATAATCGCAGCAATTATTTTAAGCACACCAAAATCAACTTCATCTTTGGGATCTTTTTGAGGCTTCGGGCATAAAAAATCCAAACAAATTGTAATACATTAACAACAGCAAAAGCAAAATAATACAAAACAAAATATATATAAACAAGCAATCAAGTTGCAATGTCCAAACCAGTTGCTGCTGCTGCATATGAGAAGGCACAAGCAAGGCACAAAGTGGATTGCCTTCGTCAAGGAGATGGTAGATGTTCAATGGCCGGCGGGAGCTGGACTTTAGAGTGCGTAGTCATGTTTTGCAAGTATTATTTATATATATCTTCCTGGCAGACAGTACAAGGAGAAATAGCCAACGGAAAATGTAAATGTTGAAGTTGAATTGTCATATAAAATTGAAAAGAAGAAGATACAGTGAATACGTACACTTCCCAAAAGGGGGGACAGACAGACAGCACTCAGAGTCTACCCCCAAACTAGACTTAACTTGACTTGGACTCCCAAGTCAAGTGACAACCTGAACGAAGATCTTAAAGAAGATTTCGCAGAAGCGCAAGCAGAAGCAGAAGCATTTCATATGGGGCTTGATCTACCGGTTTTACGATTTCGATTAATTTTTTTTTAAAAGAAGAGACGAGAGACACCTTGAAAGACCTTCTGACATTTCAGTTATTTCAATTTCTATTCACCATGTATTTTAATACTCTTATATTGATGCAAAAAACTAAATTAAGATGACCCCAACTACCCTTTTTTCTTAGTAAATTCAAAATATTTCTTTTTGATCTCTTAAAAAATACTTTCAAAGTTTTTTAAGAAAAATTTATCAACCTAGCAAAGCTGCTACTAAAGGAAACCACAAAATTATGTAGTGTATTAACATATTTCAGTATAAAGAAACAAATTTACTCTTTTTTTATAAACAAAATAACAATATTTAAACTTGGTTACACTTAGTTTCTGAGCTTGACAACAAAATTGGCTTAAAATCTATATATATATAGATATTCTCAAGAGTATTTTTCATATCGGATTCCTTGTATAATTTGTCTGTTTTATTTCATGAAAAAAAAAAAGGTTTCTGTTTTTTATATTTTTGCAATTTATTAAATTTCAACATCATGAAATTAAATTACTAAAAACATTTCTTGTTTTTGTAGTTTATTTTTTCATTTTTTTTTTTTTGTTTCTTTCTGATCATGAAATTCGCGTCACATTGTAAATTATTTACTTGCATATTAATTAGTGGTAACAACGAACTCATTTTTTTTTTTTGTTTCTTCTTTCTGCTTTTGGTTTTTTCAAAATCTTATTACATAAGATGGCTCAAAGGGGCCAAATGGTGTTAACTGCTGACCAGTTGCCGTTGTTGGCCCATTAACAAAAAAAAAAAAAAAACATAACCAAAAATCAAAAAAAAAAAAAAAGAGAAGAAAAATATGTGTGTGGGTGAGATCAGTGAGAAAAGAAAAACAGAAACATATCTGTGATTTATATGTTCAACAAAAGTCGGCCGACAACCAATTGACTGACGAGCTGTTGCCAAAGTAAAGTTTTTAAGTTGGTCATCTAAATTGGTGTGGACTCGAGTAACCGGGTCACACTTTGCTGCCTGGTTAATGACAAAAATTGAAAATGACTTTTAATTAGGTTGTCTTTCGGTTTTCAGTTTTCAGCTGTCGTTTGTCAGTTTTTGGTTAAATGGTTTTGTTGGTCTCAAGTATTTCCGTAACCCATTTGGTTTGGCTTGACAGTCAGTTAGTCAGGTTTTCGTTAATGCTTGAGTGATTGGAATTGCGTAGGTGTTGTCATAATTACCCACTTTTTATGCCCTGTATATGCCGCTTACAATGAATGGGTATAATCGGATAGGCAGAAGACATACAACAGATTGAAGGCATACAATAATTTGGGTTTCCATTAGGCCCATATCTACCTATCTTTGTTAGGTATATTAAATATGATATATTACAAGTTGACAATCAAAGAAAGGGTATTTCGAAAGCGTATTATCTGCAATGCTTTGCCATTGTTCACGGAAATGATTTAAACTACTTTTGGTTTCAAATGATAAAAAATAAACAAAAATACGATTAAATATGATCGAGAAGTAAAGATGAGTGATGTTTTGTGTCTCCAGTAAGAAATCTATAATTTTCTATCAGTGTATTTATAGCACCTAAGGTTTTCTATATACTTTGTGGATTTTCCATGAATATTCGTTAATTTTTACCTTATTCGAAATGTTTCATGGCTTTGCTTTCGATTAAACTGTTGCTAAAAGTTTACTCTGTCCGAGATGATCCTACTGAACTGGATATTATCATATTAAAATTCTATTAACTCCATACAGATAATATATAAACACTTTAAAATTTACTACTTGTTTAGAAAATTGGCTTTGAAACAGTTTTCCAAAATATATTATATATATAATTCTTATGTATTTACCAATTCCTTGCTTGTGTCCCTCAATCTTAAACACCAAAAAATCTGTAAGATTGCTGAGGCTCAGTTGTATTTGGGTATTTTTAGAGGTCCAAAGAATATTGGGCAATAGATTAGATTCAACCTTAATGATGTGCCGGCATCATCCAAATAAATAATTTTACCATATGTAGTATATATAAAATGAAAGCTTACAATCCAATCAGATACATTGGTTTTAAACTGCGAGAGTCATACATTATACAAAGAAACAAGTAAAAATGGAAAGGGAGATAAATATTGTATGTTGGATTTTGTATGTGGGCCACATTTTTCCCCCATCAACATACATACATATATATTTTCTTTAGGTTTTCCGAAATCTTTCAAGTTGGTGAAGGGAGATTAGCTAACTATTATCATCCCATTTTGGCAGCTTCCTCTTCCTATTTAAATGTAGAGTAAAAGAGTCTCAAAGACCCATACCAGCATATTAATACATTCACTTCCATTTGGCCACGAGAAACAGGTTTCTTCAATAGGAATTTACCCAATTGCCTTTTTACTTGATATCTTTTACTTATCATCTGAGGCTTTTTGTGTTATAATTACCGCATTATTATCAATTTTTAAAGCGACAGGTGTGGTACACCACCATCAGGTAAACAAAAAACAAGTTAAAAATGTATAAAACGTTTACTAAAAGCGTACGAGAAAACAACTGATTTTGACAACTTAGACTGGAATACGTGGCCGACTTCCAGGTTACCATATGATCTGTAATCAGCTGATTGCGCTAAAGAAGAGCTTTGAAGAACAAACAAGCTTAGCTTCAAAAGCTATTTAAGCTCACAGAAAGCGTATACAGCTTTTGTGTGAGGATCGAAACATAGGCTACAAAGTTGTATAACTTTTTTAATTATTCCATCTTGTTTTGAAGACTCTTGGTATATAAAGAAAGCTTTGTTAGTTTTTTAACTATTTGTTATTTTGATATGCAATTTTGTACGCCAAAAAGTGTATCTTAAGTTTAAAACAGTTTTTAATATTTATTTTTGATTTCAATATTGTTAGGTGATATTTCATTTTCCATTTAAATTGTTTTAAATACGCATTTTTAATTTATCTTGGAAATAACAAACTTTTTCATACGCTTGCCCGTTACTTAACATAACCGTTGGCATTGGCTGACAAAAGCTAAACAGTTTGGGAGTTAAAATACTTTGCTCACCGACGAAAGCTGCCACGTACAGAAACTTTGCGCTGTTAAATTCGTCGGTTAGACAAACCGTTCGCAATAATAACCGTTAGGCGGGGAATTTCAAATCTCCTTTTATGCAATGGCTAACAGTTTATTAAGTTTTGTAGCTACAAAGTCGTGATAACACCAAATGTGGCTAAATGAGCACCTAATATCTGTTAAGGGAGTGACCGTTGGTAGATTTAGGTAGAGTTTTCCTTTTTTTTACTTTGTCTGAACTACTATTAACAGTTTTACCAATAAAAAGACGTTGAGTTTGTTTTATTTTATAATGTTTGTATTTAAAATTAAAGGAAATGTGAAATGTTTCTACAACAATGAATTGATGATTGCGTATTTTTTGTTTTTGTGTTCTTTCATTTTGTTTTTCGTTTGCTATATACAAAATTATACAGTTTTTGATTTTGTTTGTTATTCGATTTTTGGGTAACATTTTGCAATAGAGGTAGGCGCCAATTAGATAAGTTATAACGGTATTCTATATTATTATACAATTATATCAACAACAACGACAAAGCATGCTTTCTTCCTGCTTTCCCCTTCTTCGTCTTTTCCATCCTCCCCTTAATCTGTGCTCTTTCATTCAATGGCCTCAATTATTTCATATTCTTCATCCAAAGAATGATCATAATCGATATTATATTTATTCTTGATTTTACTTTTATAATCCCTTAATTCTTCATCATTTTCAAATTTATTGGGATTATAGCGTTGTCTTTGCTGCTGTTGTTGTTGTTGCTGATGTTTACTGTTGCTTGTATTATTGTTGCTGCCGTTGATTTTCTTTTTCCTTTTCGGATTGCTGACGTTTGGTTTTCTTTGTGCGATTATTGTGCGATTTCTAGAACTATTTGGTTTAGTTTCTAATCTATTTTTAATTCTATTCCTATTGGATTGATTTTCACTATTTTTACTAGAATTATATTGCTGATGTTTTTGCTGCTTTTGTTGCTGCTGTTGCTGTTGCTGATGCTGTGATGATGATGAGTATGACAATTGAGTTGAGTTTGTTGTGGTAAATCTCATGTGTCCTCTAAAACTATTTTTGGTCATTTTATTGTAGTTTGTTGTTGCAGTGCTATCTACGATTTGATTGTGTTTGTTTGTGTTGCTATTGTGATTAATATTGTTGTTGCTGTTGCTATATTGCTGCTGTTGTTGTTGCTGTTGTTGTTGTCTTAGAAATTGTCGCTGTCTACTGCCTCGTTGTCTGCTTGCTGTTGTTTCTGTTGCTGCTGTTCCATTTGTTATCCCAATCTTATACTCATCATCAGCCTTATATCATACTTCATTCTGCTGCTGCTTACGTTCGGGAATACGATACAATTCATCATTATTTTGATACAATTGCTCAGAGCTGGCGCAATTCACATTTGACCACCAATCGCAGACGCGTACAGCCTGATTGAATACAGTGCCATTGGGGCAAAGGAAGGAATATTGATGACCCGAGTGTAGGCACCAATGCCAGACCTGATTGTACGATATAAATAAGAAAAAACAAAATGTAATTCCCAAATAGATGAAATATTAGTGCAATTATAGAAAAGAAACATAATGATTTATTTTTTAAGAAAATTAGTTAATTAATTTACAAAGATTTAGCTTACCTGACAACGTGTCTCTGTATCAGCATAGTAGCCTGGCTGACGTCCTTGACAATTGAAGGCTAAACCCTTTGGTACAGCATCATAGGCAGGATAATCCTCACCAGCAATATAACCATCAATTTGCTGTAATAACAAATTTTGATATATAAAAATAAATTAAAATAGAGATTCAACATATATTCATTCCCATGTGAATTATCTCATCTCACATGGTTGATAATAATGATTATTAGCGACCTTCATTTCGACTAGAAGAGCCAGATTACCCAAGCCCGAATGCACATTAAAAAATCAACAGAGACCTAAACAATAACAAATTACATGTATAGTATGAAACAATTGCACACAAGTAAGTAACAAAACAAAACCTGACACAAAAATTTCAAATGCAAATGCAAACAGCCAAAAAAAAAAAAAAAAAAACCAACAAAAGAATCGGCTAGTGTTGAAAATGAATGAATTTTGTGTTAACTTTGGCAATCGTTGAATGGAAAACACTGTGGACTAGTGTGACAACCAACTGTCAATCTCATGCGTATGAAACCATGAAAAGACTACACCAAAAACAACAACAACAACAATTACAAAGTTTTCCCCGAGCAACTTCTTTAAGACCAACTCCATTTGGCATTCGACACATTGCATCTACACTAGTAGATTCGGTTCCGTTCCATTCCATTCCCTATCTTGATCTTGCCACCCCTTTTAAATTGCATATGTGTAGAGATGTAGATGATTATGTTGGCCCATTTTCTTTGGCTTAATGCTAAATTTATGCTAATCGAAGAAGTAATGTAATATGAGCAAACTTCAATTCAAAATTCTGTATGATGGGAATATTATATTATAATTTATATTGTTGTGTGGGAAAATGATCGCAAGGCAATCTTTGTTTGGTTTGGAATTGGTTTCTTTTAATTTCATTTTAAACTAATTACATTTGCTTGATCAATTAAGAATCAATTTACACCTAAGATAAATATCTTTCACTCATCTTTTAATTGGCAAAGAAATCAGTTAAGAAACTAGTTATCAACTGTTTGCCTCTGCATTTGTTACAGAATTTATTGCCTAGCTATTAATAATAAATTTGTTAACAATTTACTACTTGGTCTTGGCTAGTTTAAAACCAGTTTAAAGATTAAGCAAATCTTTAAATATAATGAACTAGTTTTTTTTTTTTTTAAAAAGAAATATAGAATTTTGATTTTATTAAATCATAAATAAATATGTTTTTATTACACTTGAAATAAGTTTTTGTCTAAGCAGTTTGCAAAAGTTTGCAAATAAAATATAAAATTTAAGAAGAAAATAACTTGAAGATCTTTATGAGATATTTTAATAGAAGGATAAAATTTAGTTTATATGCCAAATAATTATATGAAAAATTTGTAAATTTTTTTAAATTTTCATTTGTTTTAGTTTGGTTTGTTGTTTTTGTTTTTTTCCACTTTGCATCGATTTTCTTATTGCTTTGAATTTGAAGCTCTTTTCATTTTCTATCGCTTGCAATTTTCACGCTAATAACTTTCATGAGGTTTTAACATTTTCCAACTAAACAAAGGCAACAACTGCAACATTAAACGGCAACAACAATAACAATAGTAGTGAGTTTTATTTAACCGCCCATTGCCTCAGTAACCCAAACTTTACTTTTGGCCCTCTTTCTCCACCCATCTCTGACCTCCTCCCGCACACTGGCAATCGCAGTCAACCTTTTCCGTAACAGATTTAACTGGTTTAAATACCAAAGTAGACAAGTCTCTATGCCTACATATAACACAATAACAACAACAAGCAAAAGGAAAATGGGTAATTTTCCTTTTTTGTACCAAAAAACACAAAAACAAAAAAAAATTTACATTTTGTTTGTTACTTTTGTTTGTTTGAATGCTTAGGGCACCAAGGCTAATTGATAAAGTGAGTAGGTAAGTGGAAATAAAAGGAGATTAACTAAATTTCATAACGAATTTTGTATACTCTTAAATAACAACTAAAGTGATAAATTAGTTAAAGATGTTCTAAGCAAAAGAAAAATTGGGAAAATATTTTTAGAATTATAAAAAAAATAATTTTTCTAAAATGTACAAAAAAAAAGAAAAAAAAAATTATAATAAAAAAAGTGGAAAAAAAATAAAATTAAAAAATAAATAGGAAATTTCATAAGTAGATATAAATTTCTTCTCAAAGAAAACTGAAAATTTCACTTAGAAGAAAAGTTATATTTTTAACTTAGCTTGATTTACAGAGGAATCAATTGTTTAAGCATATAGTTAATAGACTTTTATTTGGTAAGGGTATATAATATACAAAAAAAAAAAAAAAAAGTTAACCAAGTAAAAGAAGAAAACAATGACGACACCTTCCCCTTCTGTACAAGTACAGAGAGCATCAAAAGGGTATGGAGAAGGAAGCAGAAGAAAAAGAAGAAGGAAATTGGTAGGGTGAATGAAGCACCAGCACCAGCAGCAGCAAAAGGAGATGGAGATGAAGGAGGAGGAGGAGCTGGAGCTGCCGATGCCGTTGCGGCTGCTGCTGTTGCTATTGCTGTTGCCGTTGCTTCTCTTGGGGTTTTTAGTGGACGTGAGAAGATGTCTAACACTTGGTAGACAGGTCGTCGCTTGCACTTGCAAAATCGCGTGGAGAGTTACCATTTTTTTTTTTTTTTTTTTTGTTTTTGGTCTATTTTTGTTAAAAAGGCAACAATTGCATTGTTGTTGTTGTTGTTGGTATTGGCGTTGCTGTGGTGGCTGCAACTTTGCGTGGGAGTTCGTTGTTGTTGCTAGTGTAGATGCATATCAAAGAAGAGACAAATGGTGTGCGCAATCTTTTTACTTGCAATGAATATACGAAAATTATCTAAGATGACACTTTTTTTTTTGTTTCTCTTCTCTTCTCCCATGTGTGCAGCTAATGAAGTTGTCAAAATAGTAGATCTATTTTTATTTTTGTTATTTAGCAGATTATTTAGTTTTCCCAGGCTCATCAAATTTCTCAGCGATAAATCAAACGATAATTGTTAGATCCAAAGGGAATCTTAGATTGTTAGAAAACTTACCCCATTGACACAATTCCCTGCCAGCAGTAGACCAAACACGATCATCATTATAATGGCAGTGGAGGAGATAAAGTTGCTCCAATGTTGAAGAAGATGCTGCTGCTGCTGTTGTTGTTGTTGTTGCTGCTTCTGCTGCTGCTGTTGTTGTCTGTGCTGCTGTGGTGATTTGTTTGCTGCTGCCATGATGTCTGTGATTTTTTTTTTTTTTTTTTTTTTGGTATACGTAATTTAAATTTTACTATCTATTGAAAAACAAAAAAAAATAACGAAAAAAACCAGTTGATTTTTTTTGTTTTTTTTTTTTTTAGAAAGGAAACTGCAATTTTGTAGCTAAAGAAGAAGCAACAACAGTTGCAACTTCTACAATATTTGCCTCTTCTTAATGCTGGCTCCTTGTGTGTCTCTCTCTCTCTCTTACTCTCCCTCTCTATAATCATGCAATTGAATTTGATTTTTATATTGTATAGTGTGTATATATATACATATTTGTTTATGATTGCCTGCCTGTGTGTGTGTGTTTATGTATGTGTTGTTTTTTATGTCTTGCTAATGGCAAAACCACACTATTTTATTTCTATTTTTTTTTTTTCTTTTTATGGCCATTTTGTGTCTGACATAAGGCATTCCATTCACTTTATGTGAATTACAATTTTCTGAATGCTCCCTAATTGATCATCAAATATATATATATATATATATATATATATATATATAAATAATACAGAATTGATTATAAGAATATGCAAACTAATTGTGCCATTTACTTTGACTGTCAGTTTATCCTATTATATCAATTGTTAAAGGAACTAAAACTGGATTTAAAGGATTCAATGTGGTTGTTTTTTTTTAGGGTGAGTGTTGTTTTAAAAAGTATCTATAAATAACTAACTATATGTAATTATTCTGTTTAAGCTTTGACTAGTTTCTTAGTTTTCTAAGAACAAACTATAAATTGCTTGGAGGGGTAAGATAGTCCTTGAAACAAAGCCCATAGGAAACTGTTTTATGACCTTTAAAAACAATAATTGAGTTATTTTTTCAAAAAATTGACTGAGTAGTAAATGAAATGACGATGATAGGCATCTTGAAGATGGTAATCCTTACCATTAAGTTTACTTTTTTAGCAAGATCTTTAAAAAAAGAATTTTTTCCTACAATTTGTTATAGATCAATGCTTCCATTTAAGATCATTATTTATAATTTTATGTAATAGAATATTAATAAATCTTTTGTACACTGTTTAAATCATGTCTAATATATTTAGTCATGATTCAAAATGTGTTTTAAGGATTCATCAAAATTCTTTTACTAGAAATCATTCAAATGATTATAGGGAAAAGGAATTTATTGAACTACAAATTTATTTTCTTAAGAATTTATTAATTTAATAATGATTTTCTTAAGAAAATTGACAAAAGAATAAGGTTCTTATATTTGATCTTAAGTGAGTCCTATGTAGAAGGGAAATTATCTGTTGAATTCAATATGAATTAAACAATAATTCAAATTATTAAGATTTACTTTAACCAAAATTTCAGGACTTTTTTTTACAAGAATCGTTGTCAAAACTTTTATTAACTTATCCATATCTCTCCTGGTATGAGAAAAATTTATATAAAACCTTCTTCTATAGGAAAATTCATTAAGAGAAGTCAGAAGAAAGTTGATCAAATGAACTATTCTTAGAACTTTACAATAGTTTAAGAATTTCTTGTTAAATTAATTAAGAACCAAATCTAAAGATAATTCCTTGCCTTGCTAATCTAATGGAATATGTGTGACCTAATTTGGCCAAATCTAAAAGAAAAACCAATTATTTATATTGCTATTGCTTTTATGTTTTTGAAGCAATGTGTTATTATTGTAAATATTGTTTTTGTTGTTGTTTGTTATGTCCTTTGACAAGCTTGTCTTGTTCACTTTTATCCAAATTCCATATCAATACACTCCTCATGGGAACTAATTTACGTAATTGATTTCTCAATTTTGGTTTGGTTTCATTTACGTGTTTATTTTTTTTTTTCGTTTTTTGAATGCCACGCACTTTACCGTTGTGTTGAACGCACCGAAAATAACAGAAAAAAAAATAGATATATATATATGTATATATATGTATATTGGAAAAAAAAATGAAGCAAACAAAAAAGGCGAATTTAATTCAAGTATCTGCACTCAGGTCTCTGCACACGTGTTGCCGCGTTTGAAGTTGATGCAAAAGTTAGAAAAAATTCGCATCAATTTTTGTTTTATACTCAAGAGCAGGCCGTCGCCGTCGTCGCCATCACTTGGTCCCAATAGATGAGCGAGTAAGCTGAGCTGCAAACTGAGCAGCAACACCAGCAACACAACAACAACAACAACAACAATAACAGCAACAATAACAACAGTACATCAGTAACATGGACAAACGAAAATCCCCGCCGTCATCGTTCAATGTTTTGTGTTGGCCGCCGACGACGTCGCTGCAGCGGCAATTGCCAAAGAGCAACATCATCATCGTCATCATTCGACCCGAAAGTCGAGCGAGTTGAGGCTAGCGCCAACTTGGCTCTGGCTTATGCCAGTCAGCCAGTTTAAGATACTCATTCATGGCTAAATTGTTTTGGTGGCGCATCTTCAATGGTTGAGATGCGGTGAGAAGAGAGGAAAGGAGTGGGGTGGTGTGCAAGTACCAAGTGTTAGTGTTTTTGTTGCTGCTGCAGAAATTAGTGCAAACATTTTTTTTTTTTTTTTTGTTTCATTTTTAACTTATTTAACTTATTGATGGATGCCACAAAAACGAAAGACTTAGGCAACGAACTTGATTTACGCCAAACAAACTGTTGTTTAAAGCGTTTAAATAAATGCTTAATTGTTAATAATTAATGTTGATAATCCAAAAAGGCAAGTTAAGTAATGAAAAGCCAAAAATGAAAAGGTTCAAAAATTAAAACCAAAGTCAATCAAAACGATGACAACAAAAAGTAATTTTTGTTATTAATGAAAGTTTAAAAAAAATATTTTTTAAAAATTATAAAAAATTTATCCTATTCAGCAGTAAAAATATACCATTCGGTTTCTTTAATATACTTTTAATCTAAACTAAATTGTAGATAGAAAGCTAAAAAGAAGTTATGATCTCAAATTCAATCAGTTTTGATCTTAAGCTTACATTTTTTGCATATATTAAGACACGCCTTAAGCCAGAATTAGACTTAGGCTTATTAGTAAACAAAAGAGAAGAAATGGACTTTTTTTTAACATATTTCTGGAAAATTGTAACCAAAATACATTGGCCTAAGTAGATAACATTTGGTACCCTTTTTGAATATACAAAAGTTATAGCTATGTTATTCTGTCATATATCTGTATTTGATATACTTCAATCGAACAAGTAATTATTAGTTTTATTTCTTCTAAAAATTCCAATCTTTAAGACCTTTAAATTTTTTTATGAATTAATTTTTGTTATTTAATTCGATTAACTTGTGTTAATTTGTTTATATTTGTTGTTGTTGTTCATATTTATGAAAGAAAAACCTTCAGTTTAAAGAAGGAAGAACTTAAAGTCATAAATCATAAAAGAAGAAACATTTTAAATTACATTAAAAGTTCGTTTTTTTTTTCCTTTACGTAACTTGCCATTCACAAAACGAAATAGTTTTTAAATGTAATTTATGATAAATTAGAGTCATTAGAAAAGTTACCACAAAACATAGAGGAGAGTAAAGCAAGGGATGGTAGGAGGGGGGAAATCATTTAAAAAAAAAAAAAAAAAAAACAGACAATAGAATGGAAATCATTTACGGCAAAAGTCAAGACAACTTTGATGATATTTTATATATGGGTAACATGGCATCAACGATAATTACTTTATCATTGTTTTCGTCACGTATTAAGCCAATTTTGTAGCGTCATAAAAATATGAAGAAGCTGCCCCCATTGATGATGATGATGAATGTGCCACCTCCACTTGCTGCCACATGGGTAAAAGTCAAGGTTAACAAATATAATAAGTCTGACTTACTGCCTGTCCAAACAAATTGTCCATGTTTTGACCTTGAAATGGCAGAAGATTATCAACGCTTCAGCAACAACAATCAAATAACAAAACTGAGAATCGTGTGAATCAATGGCGGTGCTACATAAGAAAGAGTTGAGAAGGAGCATATAATTTTGAAGGAGACATAATGTAGGTTTGATTTGGTATTTGGAGTATTTCAATCAGATCAAATCATTGAGAAATCTCATACTCATAAGTATCTCTTTGGCCATTTTCATCTAGCCAGTTTTGCCATAGACATGCGCTGATTAAGGGAATTTCTCACACAAAACTTGCTGCATTGCCAAACCAAAAGATGTTGCTGTTGTTACTACTTGATGTTGCTGTTGTTGTTGCTGTTGTTGTTGCTGATGCTATTGATGTTGCTGTTGCTTTTGCTGTCGTTGCTTTTTCTCGAAGGTGAACCAGAATGGTTCGCTACGAATTGCAGGCTCTGTCTGAGTTGATGTCTGCAATTGAAGCTTATTGAAAGATATTTCGACTCAAGTCTCAAACTAAATTCGAACCGGATTGCCACCACCACAACCACCACCACCACCACCATTAGCAATCTCATCCAGTTCACTCTCGTCTCCGCCATTGGAGACACATCTTTTTTTTTTTTTTTTTTTGAAAGTGAACGGTTATCTATCTACTTCTTGCTCTCCCTCTTCCTTTTGCATTCTATGGTCTGTTAACAATTTATTGCTGCATTTTAATTTAATTAGTTTAATTTATGGTAATTTTTGTTTAATGCCAAATAAATGTGTGTAGCAGCAGCAGTAGCAACAACAACAACAACAGCAGAAGAAGATTTGCGTAATTCAAGGTGCATGTACCTTACAAATGTTCAAATTTGAGTACTTAAATCTGCATCCGGTACTACTGTACTTATGAACTTAAAAATGGTTTAACCACTGACAGGAAGTTAAACAGAGCTGCTTAACTATACAAAATTCTATGTTAAAGATAATTATGCAATAAGAACAACAACCAACAAAGAACAAAGTTTGTTAAATGAAAACATTAGCATTGATAAAGTTACAACTATAAAGTTAAATGAAATTTCATATTATTGTTGCATAAGATAATTAGGATTAACCTATATGAAAGGTTGGAAAGTTTAATTTGTATATTAAAATGATTTAAATTATAATTTTATCTTGTTTATATTGTGTATCTGTGTTTTAATCTTAACTTATTTTCTAATCTATTTACTATTTAATAATATTAGCTAGATATATTAAAAACTAGAAATAGTACTAACTAAGAAGTCCTTCAACTAACTATATATATTTCCCAATTCGTGAAACAATTTTCATACATTATCTATTATAATCTTAGAGATTTCAAACGTTTTCTTAAACTTTATTTGGCAATTTTTTTTTTTATGAAATAAATTGATTGTAATCAATTTGGCAACACTTTGACATTATCACGTAAGTGAAGTTAGGTTAATAATACCCTATAATTTGCTGTCAACCTAATTTCTACATGGTGAGAAATTTGAATTCACTTAAAAGTCACTTTAACTAATGATATATATATATATATATAACTAATCTGGCGGCACAATTGTGACAAATTATTTGCCAAATATATACAAAAGAAAATCCAACAAATTCAAAGAAGACCAAACAAAAGATCTATACAATTGTGTGCGTATGTGTGTGTGTGTGTGTGTTTGTGTACTTTTGGATTGATTACAAAATCTGCCAAACAATTTGCCACAATTTAAAGTAGAAGAAGAAACCGAAACGAACCGAAACTCAAATACAGATACGTTATAATTTGGAAACCTTTTGCCATAATGTATGATATTTTATATACTCTAAAAAAAAAAAAAAAAGGTAGTTACATTCATTTTTTAAAAAATGTGTACTCCATATATATTTCTGAACAACATTGTTTGTTAAATTTTCTAGAAATTTAAGCAAGAATCAAAATCGGTTAACATATTGAACATACGTAAAAGTATATTTTATATATCTTATAAGAATGGTTTGCCTTATAGCAAAGTATCTATATGTATATATATTTCAATATCTTAAGATTTAGCTTAATCTTGGAACATTAAACTGATTCTTAAGATATAGAAATATATAGCTATATATATATATATAGTTCCAAGTCTTCTTTTCTGTTTTTAGAAAGTTTCGATTGTTTTTAGTCTTTCGATTAAATGTAATTCCTATTGATATAATAAGTAGTAGGGTATACATAGTTCGTTGTGTTTATATCTATTTGGGTTTTGTCTTGTTTTTGTTTGGCTTTGATTTTAGGTGGCAGCTTGCGCAAAACGATTTCTTCTGCTGCTACTGAAGATGATGATGACGACGACTGTGGTACTAGTGGTAGTGCTACTGCTGGTGGTGGAGGTGGTGCTAGTGGTGGCTATGACGATGGTGATGATGGATCTTTGGCGGATGTTGGCATGTGCCTTGAATCGTTCGGATGTTTTTTTTTCACTTATTTCGGTTGTTCGTTCTTCTTTGGTGTTTTTTTTTTGTGTTGTCTTTTGGAGTTTTGCTTTATGGATCTGCATCTATTTAGCATATTCATTGTTGGGATTGCATTTGCCATGATAATTATAATTCCTCAGTTCTGTTTTATCTTCTCGTTGGTGGTTGCTTGTTTTTTTTTTTTTGTGACTCTAATTACCTTCCTTCTCTTCCTCTGTTGTCTCGTCCACCTGCTTTGCATAATTGCATTGTTTTTGTTGTTGCCGAAATCATCAGTCAGAATTTTATGTATCCATGAAAAGAGAGAAGAGTATATATAATTTTTGATCATATAGAAGTTATATATTTTCGTGATCAGCACAACTCATATGATTTTCAGTTAATATATTTCTGTATATCTGAAAGACTTTTTGGCAATTGCTTTCCCAATTGAACTTAATCTTGTTTTACCTATGTTTAGAAACAAGCCTGATCATAAAACTATATCTTCGATATAAACAATCTTATGATCCATATGTACATTTAAGGATCAATAAGTTTCTGGTTCTCTTAACGATAGTTCTTAAATTTGATAAATTGAAGTCTGATATAGATCTTTAACTAGTTTTGTCAGAATATCTTGACTATATATATAAAGCAACCATAGGAAGTATCTGTCTTGAGAAAACGTTTAGTTTCTTCTTTCTTTTGAACTGAATGTTTAATAAAATTTATAATACATAACTTAATATAAATGCAATAGCAATTTCTAAACCTTATAGTAGTATTCTAAAGGGTATACAAACTTCGTCACTGTCAAAGTTATCCCAGCCTTATAGTTTGATTTTTTTTTTTTGTGTTTTTGCTGTTTTATTTGCACAATAATCAACTTTTGTTTTTGTTGCATTGTGTTTGTGCAATGGCAGAGAATTCTGTTTTTTTTTTTAAGGGGTCCCAAACCAGAACAAAGAGAACATATCGTATATAAACCTAGATCGGCAGATAGTTGTAAAGAAGAAGCTGAGGGAAGGGAATACATTCATTCATCAAGTTGCGGTCTGTTTGCGAGTGTTTTGGTTAAAAGATCTCGTAAATTAATGATATTGCATATTCTAAGCATATAATTGATGCTAAAGGATGCTGCCACTGGTTACAGTTGAGATTGCTCCATGTGGATATCATTAATAAAATGTGGTTAATTTGTATACCGAGAAGGGAAGTGTATATATCTATTAGATGATCTTTTAGCATATGGATTTAGTTATGTAGTTTTAAGGCTTATCTTAAATGGAAAAGCAATCAAGTTAAAGTTAATTTTTGAAAAGCTAAGAAAGAATTTTCTATCTGTTATTATAGATAATTTGTTTCCATCTGTTATTAAAAAGATAAAAGATAATTTTGAATTTCTTTAATCGTAAATATGATTTAAATTAAAAATGTTTGTGTAATGGGACAATAGTAGATAGATAAATATACAGATTTTAATTATATGCATATAATACAATTTACATTTTATAGATTACAACATAATAAAACTATAAGAATGGGCTAAATACCTTTGCAAACTTTTAAATATAAATATTTTTTTTTGGTCCGATTATTCCTATGGAAGCTATAGCATATAGTCAGCCGATTCTAAGGAAACCCACTTAACACAATTTTATATATACCAAACTTACATATACCAAATTTCGAGAGAATCGCTGTTAAAATAAGCAAGTTATTCATCTAAAACTATTTTTTCTTCACCGATCGTTCCTATGGGAGCTATATGATATAGTGAACCGATTCTGATAAAACTTGATATATATATTAAAAAGTATATAAAACTGAAAAATACCAAATTTTATGATAATCGCTTTTAAAACAACCAAGTTATTGCTTGAAATCTATAGTTACGACCGATTGTTCCTATGGGAGCTATATGATATAGTCAACCGATTTAAATGAAACTTGCTGGATATGTTAAGTAGTATATAAAACTCACAAATATCTTTCGTGATATTTCATTGGATAACACCAAAGTTATTGAGGTTAAAGCTTATTCACGACCGATCGTTTCTATGGCTCCCATATATGATATAGATATCCGATCGGGATGATTCTGAAATATACAATGCCTACAGCATAAAGAAGCCTACGTGCAAAATTTCATCTCTGTAACTTTAAGGGTCTCGGAGGAGGTTGATTCAGACAGACGGACTTGGCTATATCAACTCAGCTCGTCGTCTTGATCAAGAATATATATACTTTCTATAGTCGGAGATTCTTCCTTCTATGGGTTGCAAACTTCTGACCAAAATTAATATATCTTTTTTGCAAAGGTATAAAAAAAAGGCTTAAGCAAAGTTTTCATATACCCACAAAGTTTATTTTAATTTCTTAATTAAAAAGAATTCATTTTTTCTTATAATAAAATTAAATTTAATTTTATTTATCAACTTTGTATGTATATAAAAATTATAATATATACATATATATATATTTATATCTATTCGCAACAAAAACATTCTTTAGGAAATTAATTGAACAAATTCTTTTGACAATATTTCAACGAATCAGTTTAAATTGTCAAGGCCCATAAATCATCTTTGTGCTAAAACAATAAATGATAATTTGATATGACAAATTAGTAAATGCTATAAAAAAAAAAAAAAACAAAAACAAAACAAAAATTTACCAATTTTCCTACGTAAAATGCCAAAAATGAAAATACAAAAAAAAAAAAAAACGAATACGAACAAAAAAAAATTGATTGAAAACATGAGAAAACAATTGCAACAACAACAACAATAGCAACAACACAGCTGTCACAGCCAATATTGATGGATAGCAAAAATTAATGGCAACTCCACTCAAAACAAAGCCCAGAAAAATTATATTTAGCCATTGGTTATAAAGTCAGCAGAAGGCCAAAACTAGGTACTTGAGAAGGAAGGGTACCAATGCAAAAAGATGATCAACTGAAATGCCTTTGTGATGATAGACAAACGCTTAAGGGGGAAATTTATATATTTTGAACAGAAACGGAAAATGCCAGAAATTATGTATAAAATTGCCAGCATCGATAATTCTATACTCTATATAATATATGAAATCTATATACCAATATATTAAATATATATAGTTACATAAGTAAATCTTCTATAAAGCTTAAGGAAAACTTAACAAATTAATTAACATTTCTGCAAATTGAAAGATTCAATTGAACAATAAGCTCTCAAGTGAATGTTAGAGTATCAAAATACAAAATGCCAGTTACAATGAGTTTAAATTGCAATTGAAGTTGTGGATGTTGAAGTTTGGTTTGTGGATAACAAGGTGCTAACAGGGTCAGCAGCAGCAGCCGTCATGCCGATGGAAGTTTAAGTTAAACTCTTGGACTTGTAAGACACTCCAATAGATTATTCTGTTTTGGTTTTATTTTTTTTGTCATCAATACGAGTTTTTTCTTCTTCATAAACAAAAAAAAAAATATCTTTCTATATATATACATATATATATATGCTTGATATGTGAATGCAGAGCACCTTATTGGAAGTTACCGGACAAGTTTTTATTTTTTTTCCTCTTTATCTATTTGTTGCATTTAAATTGAATTTGTGTAATTGGAGTAAATTTTGAGGCAAGGTCATTTGTAGTCTCTTTTTTTTTTTTTTGACCATCTGCATGGCATCAATAGAAACATCATAATTATGATCATGATGATGATCTCAGAACAAACAAATCTCATTGCAATTGGGTCGTTGTCTAGACAAATCGCCAAGTCATAGAGAAACCTTTATCAAAACTCGCTTCACTGATCAGCCATTTCAGCTATAATTCAATGCCTGGCCCCCCTAATTCGTGTGAATAAAATACAACAAAATAATAATAAAAAAAAAAAAAGTATTGAAAAATAATCAAAGTAAACTAAGGACGACCTTTAGACTAGACACTCTGTGTTCGAACATCATTTACGAAGATGACACCTTCAATTTTAGTATTCGTGTCTGTTATAAATTGTTATGGTTTTATTGGCGTGAGATGATAGAGCATCATCAGTACAAGTTAGGTGTAATACCCGTAGGGCATTTCAGTGGAATTTATTGGGTAAACTTAAATGAAATGTTAATTATTGTTCGACATTTCATGTATAAAATTCATTTACATTTCATCATATTGATACCAAATGCTTTTTAAAGAGGTTTTCATTTGAAGCTTAAATAGGTATAGTTAGTGAAACAATATATCAAATGTTTAAACGTTTATTTTTTGCACATTTCTTTACATTTTCTCTTTGATTCTTATTTCTATTAAGTTATTAAATGTCAAATAATCATTCATGACAAGCTTCAGCTCTTTATTTATATAAGCTAAATTTATTTTTTTAAGCAGTTCCATTCTTTTATTGGAGATTTTCAAACATGTCAACATGTCGTATACTTAATATTTTGTATTATTTATTCTATTATACCATTTTTAGGGTACTATTTAAATTACTACCAGATTTATTGAGTTCAAATTTAGCCAAGTTTTTGTAACTACGACCCTAAGCAAATTATTTATTTGGTCTAACAAAGCGAAATCAAGTTTTTCATTCTTTTGGTCCAAGCAAAGTCAAATAATGTAAAGTGAAACCAAGTTTCAAACTCTGTTAAGTTTAACAGCCGCTTGTATATTTGCATTTACTTGGTTTGCAACTTTGCTAACGCTGGTTTTAAAAATGTCTAGCTAGATGGCGCCAGTGCAACATGAGCTGAATTGTGTTTTCGCAACATTTTTAATTTAACTTTGCTTTTCTTTAATTTAAACATTGAATATGAAAATTTATAATATTATAAAAAATGTAGAAACCATTGGAAATGTCTTAGACTTATGTTTATTTATTCTGTGGTGCTTTTTAGCTGCTGTTTCAGCTTTGCTCTAAAAATATTTGCTTTAAAAGTTGATTATTTCTCACTGGTTTTTCAAGTTTCAATGAATCGGCAATTCGTTGAATAAATATAGGCTAAAACTTTGATCCCCAGTCTCTGGCTAATGAGGGCTTCTTTTTTTTTTTCTTTACTTCTTCAGTTGTTGGTCCTGGAAAAATGCTAACTGAGCAAGTAAAATACTTTCACCTTCAACAATGCATCCCGATGGGCAAAGAAAAAGTTATTTTTTTATTTCTTATTTGTGAATTCCAGGTTAAGGGGTCACCAATGGGAATAGCGATTATATGGACAAGTGAAGCATTTTTCTAGAAATTGTTTGCACCATTCTCCTCTTTCTCTCTTCCTCCATTTCGAATACAATACAATATATTGAATTTAGTGTATAGTCAACATTGTCAAAGTTTATAACATTTTGTAGAGCAACCGCAAACAAACTAAAAAGTAAGCGAAATAAAAAAGCATTTCATACATTCTTTGCCAGTGTTAAGGTCAGTGTTTGCTTCAGTTTCCACAGTTCCACCATTTGGCTTAAGTAATTGCCTTTTTCTTGGACATATTTAAAAGTAGCGAAATGAAAGGAGAAAAGAATGGTAAAGAATGAAAGATGAAAGAAAATATGAGGTAACAAGTTGGAAATGGATTTGAAAATTTAATTTTATTTATTACTCTCCTCCCCTCTGATGCTTTGCCATCATTTCTATTTGTTTAACTTTAGAATTTATTAAAAAAAAAAAACAAATGGCCTTTGCATACAATGCATAACAATTTGCACTTATTTGACATCAAAAGTCAAATGAAAGTTGAAGGGTCAAAGGATGTATAGAATTGGAACATATCCTTGATTTGCGTTTTCTCTCTCTCCGTCTCAAAGCTGTCGATTTGATAAACAAAAACATATTGAATAATAAATGTGTGAAAAATTGTAAAACAGCTCTAAAGCGTAGGGGAGGTAGACAGGATAAAAAGTGTAAGAAAAAATTGTGCAAATATAATTGCCAGGACGAAATCGTTTGAGCCTAGTCAATGTCGTCGTTGAAGTTAAATGGTCTGTGTGATTGCCAGAGGCATAGTAAAAACCAATAAGACAGACTGCCATAAAAGGAGTGAGACGGCACAGAGAGATAGAGAGAGAGAGAGAGAGCAAGATGTAGAAGGGAATCAAAGTGAGAAAATATAGCTGAATACTTACTTACTTACTTACACGGCTCCCCCCCTCCTACTCTTCTTCACAATCATGGCCATAATGAAGGCAGATAAATGGATACAAACCGAATCCAATCAGCCAAGAGGCATCAATTACAGATTGCATTTCCTACAATTTACTAAGATTTCAACAAGTGAATACAGACTTGTATACATTAAAAAGAGAAGGCAGATAGGTATATATATATCATTAAATATCCTTTTGCCTTTTTCCATTTTAAGATTCATATCAACTGTTTATAGTAGCTTTAATCTTTGCTTTTAATATCGAAAATAGATACATTCTAAGGCTACTCCAAATGCACTTTACAGTGAGTGCTAAAACAACTTAATATAGAATAAGTATATATATGTATATATATATATTTGTCTATTGGTTTATATTAGCAGCACTTATTAATTAATTAGTTAATATATTAAACATTTAATAGCAACTAAATGCAATTTATCTTTTGCTCTCAACAATTTCATTCTTAAGAATTAATTTTTTTTAAATTTTATTCAAAGAGAAATTATTCATCAGATATGCACTCCCCCTAACTCTTATATATCCTAGGGGAAAAAGAATAATCCATATATATATATATATCTTCAATATATATTGACATATGTATGTTTGAATTGTGGCAAGTGTCATTCCCTATCCAAATCAATAAACTTTGAATGACATGTCATGGCTTTGGCTATGCCCAGTTCATTTCCTCCTCTCTCTCCCTCTCTCTCTCTCTCATTCTATTCGCATCAAAATCTCCTCTCTCAATGTCACATTTTGCTGACAGAAGTTTTGTTTGTTACCCATTCGTCTGTTTGTCCATCTCTCCTCTCTCTGCCTTCTCTTGTTGCTTGTTGACAACTGAAAAGCAGGAAAATTGGGCGGGGTGAAATTCCCGTTTAAATTACAAACTCATGCATGAGAAGCATACATACATATACATACATAGATAGATGGCATAAAAAGAGAGTGAAAGAGGAGGAGAGATTATTGGAGAGGCCCTTTGGTTTTTGGTTTTGAAATTATAGTGCATTTGTGTTTTGTAATTAGACCCCAAATACCTATCGAGTGGATCTAGGAAAGGACTAAAAAGGCCTACAATAGAAACACTCATGCAAATATGTATATACATATGTATATATGTATGCATGTGTGTGTGAGTGCGTGTGTTTGGGGCTTAATGAGGCAAGGCAATACAGTGAAAATTCTCCTCTTTTCACCCCCCTCTCGATGAGTCTTAGTTGGCATAAAAACCACAGTGTTGACACGCAAAATTTGTAAAATGATCAAATCGGTGTATCTCGATAGAGAGGTGAGGTAAGAGATGAAATATAATCAGTTCATGCTACTATGTTGCATGTTGAACTACTTGAGTAAGATTCTTTGGTTAGATTTGATATGCCTGAAGTGTCCTGTCGGTGGTTGGCATTGCATTTGCGTCCCATTCAAAATTACAAAATTCTCAAAATGTTAATGGGGACATCAAGTGTAAAGTTATTAGGCATTTTATGATCTTAAATATGCTTAAGTGAGGGATAATAAAAACCAATTAAATTTGTGTTAATATTTAAGAGAAGAAAATGGAAAAAAAATTACATAAGCTAAATTTTTATATAGAGAAATAAATCAATAAAAATAAATTAAATGAATTTTATATTATAGAGAAAAGGTTGCTAAAATCTCTGCAAAACAAGAGCTATAGTAATTAACTTTTATATATAAATATATATATTGATATATATGTATATTGATATATATATATTGATATATATTTTTCTAATTTAATGTTATTGCAGTTATTTTTGTTATTTTTTTTTTTTTGTTTGTTTTAGAAATATTTTATTGGTTTTATTTTATGCTAATTACTGCAATCAATTTGATTTACCATACGATATTCCTTCTCTCTCTCTCTCTCACTCACTCTCTTTCTCTTTTTACCTTGAACCACTTTAGTTGAAACTCTGACAGATTGCTAAATATATGTATATTTGACTGTTTTTGTTATTTTTTTTTTTATTATTTTTATTGAAGATAAATTTGTTTTTGCCATTTTGTTTATCCACTCCCCTTAGCAATCGCTTAAAACGTAACAGTTTTTTCTCTTTTATTTTTAAGTTTTTTTTAGTTTTTTTTTAGTTTTTTTTGTAAATTTTATTACTTGTGCTCTCGACTCTCCACTTTGGATAAAATGCAAATTGACATATGAGCTGACACAATTGGGCTATCGATATACTACTCTATATACATACATGTGTGCTATATATAGGAACAAGTGGAGAAGAAGAAGAAGAAGGAGGAAGAGGTGGAGAATAGGGACACTACAGAAGGATATTGGCAGTACTAAAGTATATGTGTGTTTGTGTTTGTGTGCGTGTATGTTTGAAGGGGGTAAATGTGCGTCCCGATGATGTTGTCGATGCGTCAATGCAAGGCCACAAAATTTGTTAGCCACAAAATAAGTTTGGGAAGCAAAGTGGTTTTCAGTTTTTGCATATCATGGTAAATGGTGAAAAGAGGGGAAGGATAGAAGATTCGAGGGGATTTGTTAAAATTGTTGCTCCTGTGTTTGCTACTGTGATTTACATAATATGTGTTGGCTGCCAACTCTATAAACTCACAATTTCCTCTGCATTTTGTTTCGAATTCTAATTTCACTGACTATATATATATATATATATATATATATATATATACTCTTCAGTTGGTACTCTTGGCTTTTGATATTAATAGGATTTGTCTCATGTCCGGAAATTGTTTTGGCTTGTCAACAGAGTTTGCCAGTTAATTTTAGTTCTTGCAAATTTTTGGTGCATTCAATTTGACTTTTTTTCTTCTTTTTGTTTGTGTTTTTGGTTTGCCCTTTCAAATCAACTTAAATAGAACTCAATAAATTTGAATTTGAATAATTAATTTATAACAAAATTCATAATAATGTACTTACATATGTATATGTACATATATATATATATCTAAATGGAAGAAAAGAAAACTGATTGGAATGCAGTGGAGGGAAAATTGTGTTTGGATGTAGTAATATGTCTGCTTCAGAAATTTGTTGCATACGCATAGGCGTCTTGTGAAAATTGGTGACATGTCCATTTTGTGGGTTGACTCTTGTCATGTGAAATCATTGTCCATACATTGTCCAATATGCATACATATACACATGCAGTATATGTACATACATACATACATATGCATTGTTCTAACCAACAAACATTTGTGTAAATGTGATGTATGTGTATGCCTTAGTGTTTGTGTCTATGTGCCTGTGTATGTGGGTGTTTTAGAACTATGCAATTGTCTGAATTGACATTCCCATGGAATGGGAATGCCTTGGCAGACCATGACAGATGTTCCAGCAAGTGAACTGAACTCAAAGTGTATATATGTCTTGTGGAAACAAAATTATCATTAATTGGTACGAGTGAAGGTTATTATTAAGTTAGTAAATAATACATTTATATATACATATATATATATAAATTTATTTATCAATTTAATAGAATGATTATCTATTATGTTACAAGTTCTCATCATAAGATGTTAACTAGAGAAAATTTCAATTAAATTTGTATCTGACCAATATTGAAATCAAATTTTATCTTATACAAAAAGTGAAATTTTTTACATGTTGCGATGTAAATCTTTTTCAAATCGGCATATGGATGCTCAACTTACAGCCAAAACATCCAACTCAACTTATAAAACAGGAAATGGATTGAATCCTTGAAAGGACTTTTAACTTTAAAAGGCTCTAATTCAGCTTAACTTTGTTCGATTTTTAAAATCTATATCTTTATTTGCTTCTGTGAATAGCTTATTTTAATTGGCATTTAAATCTAGAAAACCTTTTTTTGATCCAATTTTTGAAATTTTTAACGATGTAACCACCACTGTCAAAATTTTTGAAAATTAGCTCGAAATTTTTTTTTTCAAATTTTAAAAGTTTAATGCAGACTATGAAAATCGCTGATTGGATTGCTGTAAAATTTATTAAAATCGGCTAATGGATAATCAATTGGGACCACTTGAGCAATATTAATACTTCCAAAAATTTGTTATAAATTTCAATATAGTTTTAAGAGACACATTGAAAAAGATTCAAGATTATTGAAACACTAATACGAACCACAGAAACACCACATGGAGAATTTGTAAGGATATTTTTAATCTTTGATGAGGCTAAACTTAGATACGATAAAACGATTCTAACATCCTAGATGTCCTTTAAGTTTAATTGAGTTTTTTTTCAAAACCTAAAACATTTTTATTTCTATTTTTCATCAGCGTATACTTAATATTTATATAAATCTTGAGATTGTTAAATTTAGTTAATAGAAATTTAAGAATTTCATGAATTTTTGTTTGATCGTTGGTTCTTTTTTGAATATGCACTTCTAATACTCTTTCCTAATTGTTTAATTTTGTTAAATGGAAATTGAGTATTGAAATGGTGAACCTAATCATTAGTTAATTTCCCTCTCAATCTAGTCAATGTCCATTTAACCACTTACTGTAGACGAAAATGTAACCAAATATTATAGCAGAGGGATTGAGAAATAGAGAGTGGGAGAAATTAGTAGAGGTGGAGAAGAGATATATGATGACGATGATGAAAGGTAGTAGAGACAGGGCAAGTGAATTTGCCTTTGCCTTTAGGTAATGCAACAAATTTCTAACCCAAAACCAAATGCAGCGATTCACTGCACTGCAGGCTCTATTAGAGCCTAATCAGGGCCTAATTCAGCCACCACAAACAACTGACCAACTGACCAAACGGCCGACCGTCTCACCATCCGACCGGACGACCAGTTCAAGGGAACAACCTAGCAAAAGCAACCCACACAGAGGGAATACCATATGGCAATGTGGTTCATTCCAGACCGGAACAGATGCAATCATAAAATCTAAACTCAAGAGAGAGAGAGAAAGAGAGAGGTTTCGAATAAGGGGCAATGTGGGTGAAGGGAATCCCGGCATGATGACAAATGTGGCAAGTGCAATTGCAACATTGGTTCTAGTTCCTGCCGCTGTTGTTGCCCTTGTTCAGCCCTTGGTCACTTATTCTTATTGAAATGCAATGCGAGAAATGCCACCAGAGGGACCAAGAGACAGACATTGAAATGAGTCCTACCGATTTAGCTATACCGTTATTAGTCCTAGTCATAAATGCACACACACACACACACATAAACATACAAATGCAAAGGTATAGAAATGGAGATATGAAGAGAAAGGGAGAGTAGGGGACCTATAACAAAAGGTTGAGATGGGTCTTCTGCCTGCTTGCCTGCTGCGTGCCTGCTTGCCTTTTGGACATGCGTAATTAGGTTTGTTGTTGCCACTAAATATGCGTGTCAAGTTTCCAAATGCTGGCAACCAACTAACCGGGCAGACAACCAACAATAAAGGAGTCTTACTGAAGGAGAATCGGGGAATGAGCCTGGAGAAAGGAGGCGACTTTGTAGGTGTGGATGAAGAAGCTAATAACTGACTTGACATCTAGCAATTGTTAATGTCTTTTGGTATACTGCTGCGGTATAGTTGTTTAGAATACAAAACCCCCCTGTAATTCTCTCCCGTTTGGCCGGACCCTCCCCTCCCCTCCCCTCGCATCTAATCGTGCATAAATCATAATGAAACCTCATTTCCTTTGCAGGCATCTCACACAATGATTATATGCAACGATTCCTCATCTTCCACATAGTCATAGGCGACTTTTGCTTCCTTTGTGGTTTTGTGGCACATAATTGGGGTTTGCTTTTAATAATAATAAACTGTCATCATCAACATGAACAATAACACCAACATCAAAAACAATAACAAGAACAACACATAAACCAAAAGAAAAACCAATAGCAACAGCAAAAGCCACAGTTTTCTTCACTTGTCAAATGCCATTTTGCGGTTTCAACTGTTTAAGAATCGCTGAGGCGAAAATTCCTTGCTATAAACACAGTAACTAAGTACAGTTGCATTAAGCTATTAAATCTTCTATTCAAACTAAATTGAGATTGAGATAGCATTAAATTTATCAACTATTACTTAGTACTTAAGTAAAAGAGACTAATAAGACAAAATCAATTCTTTAAATTTAGTTATTTATTTTTTAAGTAATTGCATTTAATTATATGAAATGCTTAAGTAAATTCAGTAAGAAATTACAAATCAATTATCTGGTTAGTAATTAAACTATAAAGTAATTGCTGGCAATTCTAATTATCATTACAAACTTATATTTACCTTTGAACCAAACGATAATTGTGAATCTGAAAAATCTCTAGAAAAAAAATATCAGAAATACTTATTACTTGCTTTAATTACTTTGTTACTTGCTTTAAGTAAATGTAAATTGCTAAATGATAAACTTAATTAATTTCAATTCCAAAGACAAAATTACTACAATTATCTTTCTAATTTTCCTGGTAATTGATAATTAAAAGTTAAAGTCTTCGACTCTTTAAAAAGAAATAATTCATTACCAGAGAATGCAATTGGTAAGCCTCGGGTAGATTCACCAAAACTAGGCCAGTAATAAACTAATTAGTAAACCTTTAATACCCTGCCCATAGTTAATTTACACAAGATACTTAGACAATAATTAATAATCATACAAAAAGCTTCAATAAGAAGAAAATGGAATCAATTAATTAGCAATTTTTGTAAAGAAACCAAGAGTTTTATTAGCATTAATCAACAAGCACAAATAATAAGTCAATCAGCATAGGTATAAGCATGCATAAACATGTTGCTTTTCAATACATATCTAAAAATTTGCATTTTGATACAACTGTACTTGTTGCTTGTTGAATAAATGAATGAATGCAAAAAGTATGCAAGCAAATGCATATAATTTTCCAAATGGCTCGGGCTGAAGTATTTTCAATTAAAGTAGGCAACACCAAAAATAAAGCAAGCTACTACGTAGAGGGGAATGCGTATGAAAAGGGGAGAGGATAAGACCATGTTCATTTGTTGCTTTCTTTATAAACTTTTTTTTTATACTGGCTTGCATTTGCAAACCAACTCTTTGCATTTCCAGTAAGAGTTGCACTGCTGTTGGTTTCTCTCTTATATGTGTTCCATTCCATGCATTCCCTTCTGTTGGAATGCTTTCTCTTTGGTTCAATTTCAACTTGCATGTGTGCTGCTGCATCTCTTAGCTTCAATTTCAATTTGCATCGTTGTATTTGGTTCTCTTTGATTCAATTTTAGTTGAATTGAATTGAATTTGTATATCAAATTGCAAGTTGCAAAAGTTTCTCCCTCTCTCTCTGTGTCTGTCTATCTCTCTTATCTGCAATTGTCGAACCCTGACCCTTGACAACATAAATTTTATTGTGTGTTCTTTGGCTTAGTTTAGTTTCTTTTGCAGTTTGTTTTTGTCTTTTCCTTTTCTCCTTCTCCCATCCTTTCCTTTCCTTTTTTTTAATTTTTCTTTTATTTTGGCAATTGTCTGGCCATGTCAATGTATGTTGGTAGATGTTGCCATATCATGGATGGTGCCATGGGATGGCAACAACTACAACTATAAAGGAGAGAAAAAAAAAAAAAAAAAACATGGCACATCGAATTAGTTAATTGCATAAAGTACTTCCCCCTCCCCATAGCAACTTTACCATCAACATTCCAGTCCTTTGCCAATGTTGGCTGACTGACTAACAAAGTTGTCAGTTGGCTCTTCTCATTTACCGTTGCTCCCTCTTTCAAATGGTCGTAAACAATGCTGCAGGAAATTGAAGTTACTAGTTAGTACTAACTGGATAGACTAAACTAAATGGCCACTCATTTTGTTTGTTTGTTTGTTCGTTCGTTTGTCCGCTGTTTGTTTTGTTAGTTCCTTCATTCGTTCGTTTGTTGTTCACTCACTTACTTTGGCAATGCGCCCATTTTGGGAATAAATGAAGGGAAATTTATGTGTACAGTTAGGAAATGGGGCATGCAATTGGCATCTGTTGACAAACAAGCCAACAAAAAGAAATTGCAAACAGCAATAACAACAACAACAACAACAACAAGGGAAACCTTACCAAAAGCTAATCATACAATGTGTCTTACCTGTAAATAATCTTTCATTTTATTAGATGAGCGGAAATTAATTTCAGATTATTGCAAATTCTTTGTGGTTTTAATAATAATCTTACCTTTACACACACATACACACACACACACACACACACACACATATTTGGACATACTTACTGTATGTACATAGCAAATTGTATGCTTTAGAATATATTGGTTTCTAAAGTTTTCTGAAAACCGAATTTTGCTATTTATTGAAAATCTGTTTCATTTGGGGCATTGCAGAGCATCGCCTCAAAGCATTATACGTGTGTGTGTGTGTTTGTGTGTGAGTATGCCAATAAGTATGCAATGTTTATTAAAATCGAAGTAATCATTCTTCCTAAATATACAGAATATGTCAATAAGTATATATGTTTATATACATATATGTATATAATATATAAATACTTAAATGTGAAGTCAAGAAAATACAATTAAAACACGTTTGGGTGAACAGCGAACTTTGCTTAAGAAAGGAATGGAAAGACATATTTTCATGGAATAAGTAAAATTTATTAGATAGAAGCATATATTTGTTTTTTTTTCTTACTTTTTGAGTACTTGATATCAATTTATTAGTGAGCAAGCAAATGTAGTCTTTTAATTTACTTTTAATTATAGTTATTAGAACCAAACTTTTTCTTAATAGCACAGGAAATTCCTATAATAAGATATGATATTTATAGATAAGAGATAAGGTTAACCAACTTAGCAATTAAAAGAAGAAGATTTTCAAGGATTTCAAATATAAAGTACTTTAATCACACAGTAAAGTATTTATATATAGTCTTTAAACTAAACAGAACTGTAATAGTTCTCCTATGTATATCCTTATTAGGGATATACCCAAAATTTCTATTGGTTTTCAATGCACAAACTTCTTTATTGTCTTCGCTCTAGAGATTCTTTTTGTTTATATCCTAGTTCGGGTAAGGAGAGTGTAGATTTCTTCATTATTGGTAGTCATCACTGTAATTAAATTGAAATATTGCACAATATTAAAGCAATCACATTTAATTGTATCATATTGCTCAAATAGAAATAAACACAATTGGTTTTTTAGAAAACAATATTTTATATATTAATATATAAACATAGATATTTGTATGTATATAAATTTGCATGTATGTATGTATAAATTTGAAATAACACTTATAAATCGACATTATTTTTAATGACCCTTAACAACTATTAATAGCCAGTGGCTTTTGTAACATAAATAATATATGTATGTATGTATGTATGTATGTATGTTTGTATATGTATGTCTGTGTATAAACTAAGATGGGGAAATAATTCAAATGGATTTGTTTTTGTTTAGCAATTGGCTTAATCGGTCTATGTGAATAGACGATCAATAGATGAATGGATTTATATATGTAAATCAAATGACTTTAGCTAAGCTTATGACTTTGTTTTCACATAAAATCTCACTGACAAGTTAATAAATTTAACAAAATAGATTTATGCCTTTCGCTTGATTATTAAACAATAATTCTAAAAATATATAATTAGAAACAAATTTAATATTAATAACAAATCTCTTTTCATTTTCTAGCTACCGACTTGTGTAACCACTGCATATGGATGAAAAAAGAAAGCCTTAAAAGCTAAGGACCAAATATAAATAACAATGGACAATAATCCAGAATATAATGCAGCTACAAAATTAATATATGTATATAGCAATTTCTAGGGATTTTTTTGTGCTTTAATTGATAAACAGATTTATATAATCATTTTTTTTTTTTTAATATTATTATTTATATGTATTTAGTTTGCAATTTGTTTACCAGGAGTAACTTATATTTATCCATCACAATGGTCACATTAGAGGCAATTTAAAATATAGGTTAAATTTAAGTTGAGCTGTTTAATACAGCCCTTTTTTTTTTTTTGTTTTTATTATTTTTATTATTATTATTAATTGAAATAGTTTTTTGTTGCAACAATTTTGTTATCTTCCCTGCCATTAACCTAATGGCTAGTCCCTTAATTAGTGTATGCTTACTTAATCAGCGCAATCCCATCACAATCTGGCGTGCAACATAATTTCTAAGGAAAATATTTATACAAATTCTTTTTTCCGGCGTTTTTTTTCCCCTCCCCCTCCCAACTCTATATATTTGTGCAAATTAGTATTATAAACAGCTTGCCACTAACAGGGAAAGGGAATATTACTGACAAAAAAACAAAAAAAAAAACATAATGCAATTTGTTTACGTGTTTATGTTGGTTATATGTATTCATATTCACATTTGCTGTGAATCAGTGAAGCATCAAAACAATTTGAAAACCCTGCACAAACAGGCAGATGACAGCGAATAAATGAAAAAGGAAAAAAAAATATGAGCATGGGAAAAAAAAAGTTGAACAAAAAAATTTGTTGTGAAATTAACTCGAAATATAAGCAAAAGGCATAAATCATATGTGGCATGACATGTGTGAAATTACTTAATTAAATTAATTTTTGCACTTTACACACAAACACGAAACAGGGACAGAGACAAAAAAGGAAACAGGGTGAGAAATGCCGAGAGAAAGGCGTACAAGCGATAGAGATACGAATTTAATTCTCGATTTTCTATTTTGTTGTTGTTGATAAATTGAATTTATTTTTTTCTGTTTTTAGCACTTACCTACGAAATGTGCTTAATATATGGAATGTCAAAGGTTGACGCTAATTAAAAATCAGCTAATTACCAGTGCAGCAAGTAAATGAAAAATCCACAAACACATAATGCATATGTAGACATGTTAGGTTAAAACTCATTGAGAATACAAAAAAAGGCGATCAATTACCAATGTCCTTATATAAAATCTAGAATTATCAATATATTTAATTTATTGAATAAGACCAATCTGTATATACTAAGAAAACTGTGTTATAATTAAGTCCTGGATTCTTAGATGACCCCCACTTTTTTTGATGCCAATCGATAGGGAATTTCGAGAACATCCCAGGAAACCAAATCCTTTTATCCTGCGACAGGATTTGCGAAAGTTATAGCTAAAAACGTTAAAAGGATCAACTTCTTAAAGCTATAACTCGGCAGGATGAAATTCGATTTCGACAGGACATCATTTTTTAAGTCCTCCAGGCGAAGGACTATCGATCTGCATTCCAGGATTTTCAAAATTCGTTGGAAAATTTTTCTCAAATTTTTGTAAGGGGGTTAGCCATCAAAATTGTCCTAAAAATGGAAAAGTCCTTGTAACTCGGTCATTTCAAGGACGATTTGGATGTCCTTTGGCCAGAAGATGGGGCTAGTTAATTAGCTTCTTTTGACATTAACATATCCTTGAAAGTCCTTTCAGAAGCCGAGAAAAATGGACTTTTCTCTCCAGAGAAAAATGCCTATAACTCGTGAATCCTTGGAAGGATCAGGACGAAAGTGATGCCAAAAAATTCTTAGCAACAAGGACTATCTTCAGTGTAAAGGACATCTTTGTAGTCCTGTCCAGAGCTGAGATATTGAGGATTTTGTGTTTTTGGCCGTTTTCTTGACCATTTCTGAAGAACACTTTAGTTGCCTACCTTTAGGGGCTAATTAGAGTACACTGAAAAATTACAAGTCCTGGATTCTTAGATGACCCCCACTTTTTTTGATGCCAATCGATAGATGTCGTCGAGGACATTCTAGGAAACCATGTCCTTTCGACCTGCGGCAGGATATGCGAAATTTATAGCTAAAAACGTTAAAAGGGTAATTTTCTTAAAGCTCTAGTTCGGCAGGATGAAATCCGATTTCGACAGGACATCATTTTTTGAGTCCTCCAGTCGAAGGACTAGCGATCGCCATTCAAGGATTTTCGAAATTCATTGGAAACTTTTTCTCAAATTTTTGTAAGGGGGTTAGCCGTCAAAATTGTCCTAAAAATATAAAAGTCCTTGTAACTCGGCCATTTCAAGGACGATTTGGATGTCCTTTGGCCAGAAGATGGGGCTAGATAATTAGCGTCTTTTGGCATTAAGAGATCCTTGAAAGTCCTTTCGGGAGCCGAGAAAAAACGACTTTTCTCTCCAGAGAAAAATGCTTATATCTTGTAAATCCTTGGAAGGATCAGGATAAAATTCATGTCAAATGAATTCTAGGATCAAGGACTATCTGCTGGCCAATGAACATCCCGGTAGTCCTGCGGGGAACCGAGTTATCGACGATTTTGTATTTTTGTGACGCTTTAAGGGCAGTTTTTGGAGCCGTCCCGGCATGTTACGTCCGTGTGGCATACTTTTAGGGGCTATTAAGAAAGTGCTTTTTGAGGTGTAGTGAAAATTAGTTTTAGCATACTTTTAAGGTGCATGTTTTTTAATTTTCGCAGCATAATTTTAGGCTAATTTTTGTGGCATACTTTTGGGTGCAAATTTTTGTATAAAAATGGTTTTTGTTGCATACTTTTAGGATGGAAAGTTATTAATTAGTAACTATAAGGGAAAAAAATTTTTAGTAGAAAATACATTTGTTGTGGCATACTTTTGGGGTGAAAATACATTTCTTTTGTAGCAGTAATTAAAGTCCCTGTAACTCGGCCATTTTAAGGACTATCAAGATGTGCTTTGGCCAGGAGAAAGTCCTTATTAATAAGCGTCGTTTGGCTTTAACAGATCCTGAAAGGTCCTTTAATTAACAGAGAAAAAAGGACTTTTTTCTGTAGAGAAAATTGCAAATATCTCGCGAGTCCCTTGCAGGATCAGGATGAAAATCATGTTATTTAATTTCTAGGATCAACGGCTATCTTCAGACTAAAGAACATTCCAATAGTCTTGCAGGCTGCTAAGTTATTAAGGATTTTGTGTTTCTGACTGTACGACTAATCAGATTATACTTAAAAAATTACAGGGTATTCTTAGATGACCAATCGCTGGGGAATTTCAAGGATGTCCTGGCAAATCAAATCCTTTCGTCCTATGGCACGATATCCAAAAGAAAAAGCTTAAAACCCAAGAAGAATCAATTTCTTATGAATATAACTTGGCAGGATGAAGTCCGATTTCTGCAGCACACCATTTTTTGAGGCCTCCAGCCAAAGGACTATCGAACTTTCTCTATCAAAATGCTTCATTATCTCCTTATTCCTTTGATATGGTGAAAAGGTGCGGACGATTAAAGTCCTTTTCGCAACCCATCTTTAAAGTATTTAGTTTGACATCCTTAAATATTTTCCATGCCGCTTCATATTGGATGATGTATTTTGTTCACAACAAAATGAAATTCCATGCTTTTAGGTCCGTTTGCTTTTTTAAAAGATTATTCGCATCTGAAAAAAGAACAAAAGCTTTAGTACTATTGAATAGGTCAAACAAACACAAAAAAATCCAATAATCTAAAAATGAAAGGAAATTCTTTCTGGTTAGTTTTCAAACTATTTTTCGGGGTGCCAGCTTCTTTTTTTTATTGTTAGAAATTTTTTAGTCTGGCACTAAAAACCGCAATTATTTATATGAATTTGTTCCCTACTTTTTTTTGAGAACGATGCCCGTTGTTTGGCCATATAATTCACTTTGCTTTTTATTTTTATGCCTCGTCGCCGCTTTCTGTAATTTATTTTATTTAACAGCAAACCTAAAACAACCAAAAACAATAAGCAGAAAACAAACAAAACAGAGAAAAATAAAAAAGAAGAAAAAAAAAAAAAATCAGAAACGGGGGAAAAATTGCATGGAAAATCTTTTGTGAAAAACATCACGCATTCGTGGGGTTGTCTAAGCTTTTTGGTCGGGTTAAACCTAAACAACAACGATGCGTTTTAACTGTTTGTCGCCCACACATACACAGACACACACACAAAAACAGAAACATATACACATAGACATGCACGTCACAAAAGAGAACAAGAGAGATAGAGAGAGGAGGGGGTTGGAAAAAAAAAAACGGAAAACAAAACAGGAAAACATTTAAATCAAAATGATAAAGTTGCATACTTGAGTAGAGTTATGCGAGACTGGAGAGATGAGACAGCAAAAAGGAGACAACCGGGGATAAAGGGAAGCGGGGAAATGGAAGAGAGAAAGCGGCAAATAAATATGAAAACATTTTTTCACATTGCGGTTGATGTTGTTCCTATGTGTCCGTTTCTCCCTCTTTCTCTAACTTTCTGTCTCTTACCCTGTTTCTATGTGTGTGTGTGCGTCTGTGTGTATGTTTGTGTATCTGTAGAATGGAAACGAGCGTGCAAAATAATATGCCAACAACAATGCCAGTTGAAACACACACAAAACTTACACGCACACAGTGAAAAGTTGAAAGCACAAAAATAATAATGGTTGCCGTAGCTCCGATTTCCCTATCTCACCCTTTCCCTCACGAATATGTAAAACTCACTATGCCATCACTTCCACTCCAACTTCTTCACTCTCCTACTGCAATTTCATAAAAAACAATAATAAAAAAAAAAAAAACATACAATGAGAGAACAGTGAAGTTACTTGTACTTCACTTTGCTATTGCAGCCCGAAAAACATATAACTAGTTGGAGCCCATCATGCAAAAATACACACTGCTCTCCCCCATTTTTCCATCACAACTCTCCCTTCATCACAAAATGTTGCCCCTTTCCTTAGTTAAATAATTAGACAAGTTGAAATTTGGCACAAATAACTTTCTTAATGATACAAAACATTTAACAAATGGGGCAACATTATCGAAACAGCATATTGTGCGGAATTTCTACACTTTACAAAAACTTTAAAATAAAACACACTTAAAACACACACTTGCCAGATAAAATGATCGAGAACATATGTGAACAATTAGTCTGGCAACTTTTAAACTGACAGAGAATATCGATATCACAGAAATACTCTCACTTACTGTTACTGTTTCTGTTATATACATATTTCTCTAACATTTTCGCTCTATTTATTTAACAGTTATAAAAATATTATTAAATGGCACATTTTAAATTATTCAACTACTTGGAATCATATATTTTCTTGAAAACACTTAAATTCGAGTGAGTGAACGACTGAATGACTGAGGGTCTTCACCAAGATTGAACCTATCTTTTTTTTACCTCATTCTGTACAACTCCTCCACTACACCTGTCTTATTCTACGTCCACGCCACCACGGTTTCAGTGTCTAAATGTCACGTTTAAATTTATGTTGCAACAACAAAAACAATGGCCATATACACACACACACACACAAACACACGCATGACTCCCTCTCAACTAGAAACAAAAGAGAAAATGGAGAAAGAAAAAAATGACAAAAATAAAAATACTAGTGCAACGTAAACAAAAACAGTTATGACAACAATAGAAACAACAAACAGCAAAGAACGATGACAATTCAGCAGAAGCAACAGCAGCGACAACAATTACACACTGACACACCACAGAAGGCAAAATGTTGCCGTGTATCACCGCCCAAGTGGGAGTGGGAGTCGGAGTGGGAAGTGCGTTGGGTAGAAGTAAAATGCGGGCGGCGCTGCCATCAAATAGAAACAATGTTAACAAAATGAAAAAAGGATAAGGGGGAAAAAAAAAAGAAAAGATTTTTTGGCATACATTAGAAATTGTCTTTAAAAATAATAAAATATTGCTAACCTTTAATATGTTGAACCCGATTTACATTAAAGAGGAAAAATAGAAAAGGAGAGATGGAGAACGAGAACAATCTACTCAATTATAAAGGTATTATGATAGCTAACACAATTAACGGTAGTATTTGGTCAAAATCATGTTACATGTTTGTCTCTGTATGTTCAATTCAGAGATAATCGTGAATGAGATAGATTAGAAGGGATTGCATATCATATAACGTAGCGAAAGCAGTTACCAATTAGGAATTTTGAATGGCATATCTAATTCACCTGACTCCTTGAGTTGTCCATCAAAAGGACCAAGAACATTTATCTATTAAATCTAAGCTTAGTTGTTTTCAAAATGCTTGAATTTCTTCTGAATTTAAAATCTTAATATGTGCAAGTAAATGCAACAAAGTAGATGGAAATTATTAAACATTAAAAATATTTTCGTTGAATTAAATTTACAAAAATAAAGTCACTTCACTTTGCATATACATTTTTACTTTTACTTGCAAGAAACGCCATTTTTGGATCTTATCTTTTTTTTAGATTAACTTTGAAGGCATAACCTACATACATATGTACTTATGTACACAACTATGTACATACAGACGTTTATATGTATGTATGTATGTATGTATACTTAAAGATTACGAGGACATCATTGCATATCATCTCTCCCCTGTTGACTAGCACTTTATGCACTTCACTTTAGTTTTGTGTTATTTTTGGAAGGGGGGTGTTGTACACAGTGCGTATGATAAACGCATAACTAAAACTGTAGCACGTTGAGCATACGTCACGGTGTACAGAGGCAAGGCCAAACAAACCAGGGCAAGGGATGACTTCACTTGGAGTGTTGCTGTTGCTGTTGCTGCTGCTCCTGTTGCCTTGTCCTTATCTACAAACCGCTGCCAAGTTTCAAGCTCTCTCAAGTGCACTTAACCAAGAACAACAACAACAACATCGCGAGTTTCTCATATAGATGTGTCTGTATATGTGTGTATGTATGTATGTATGTGTATATGTGGCATTTTATTAAAGTTGATGCCCGAGACTAACCCAGAGACCCGAAGAGCTGCAGAGTTGAGAGTTCGAGAGTTGAAAGACTTAAAATGCATTTAAGCTCGATCCCAAGCTTAGAGCTCAAAGAGAAAGGGGCAACTTTTGCAATTGTGTAGAACTATCAAATAGAAAAGTTTTCCCAACTCCTATTTTTTTTTTTTTTTTTTTTGTTTTATCCCATTTTTGTTTTGCCAAAGCAACAACCAGAGTGTCATCATGACCAGGCTACAAACAGGCAAACAGCTACAACTGCAACTAGCCTCTATGAGTTATTGCACTGTCGCCCGGCTTGGTTGTCATGGTTGCCTTTGGTCCTGGTCCTTCTTCTCTTTTAACTCGCGGACAGCTTTTGCTATTGCTACTGCTGCTGCGAGTTGTTGGTTGTTGCTGCTGTTGTTGGTTTTGTCGCGACAGACAGGATTTAGTGAAGCTTAACATAGAAGGAGCAAAAAAGCAAGCTAGCAAAGGAGTGCAAGGGATACCAAATAACAAGAAAGAATTGACAGAGAGATGGGTAACAAGAGTCAATTGTACTTGCCCATTACTCACTACTGAAAACGTGATCATATGTAAAAAGGAATATTACTTATTCTTATAGTAGATTTAGAATAGAATAGAGTTATACTATATACATACATCTATGTAGTTTAAGTTTTTGGCTATAACACAAGTATATATATGTATATTTGGTAACAATAAAACTAGTTATTATGAGCCACAACTTGGTCTTATCTCAAAGTAATTTTGTTCATTATATTTGATAATTTGTTTTGTTATACATAATAGTTTATGTCTTGAAATTCCAGCATACCCTTTTGTTGTACGGGTCAACAAGACTTAGCCAAAGAGTGAGCGAGAAGAAGACAGAGAGAGAGAGAGAGAGAGAGACAGAGAAGGATAGAGACAAATAAAAAGCAAGTGAGAAATGCAAATGTAAAAAGTTCATGTGCATTTAGTTTAGCCTTCAAAAAGTTCGGACACACATTGACTACAACTCTGCAGGATCCTTCTTTCATTCGCCACCCCTTTGCCCCCGTTCTCTTGTTTACTACCACTATTCCCTTTTGTGCCTTATCCTTCATCGCTCATCGTATCCCTTTCGCTGGCAAACTCTTTTGTCTCGCATTATTTGTTTGCACTTCAAAAGGATTTTAATCAAAGTTTTCAAGTGGCAGAATGTCGTTCGGTCTGCATTTTGCTTTTGCCATTGCTTTTGGATTTTTCTTTTGGTTTTGCTTTTACTTGTACTTCTTCTGGTGTTTTCTTGGCCAACTTTTTTTTTTTTTTTTTGCTTTTTTTGTGTTTCGTTTCTTTTCGAACTAAAGGGGTTTGTTTTTGTTGTTGATTTTGTGTGTGCGCTTTCGGTTTATCTCGTTGCACTCGAGAAAAGAATCATGAGATGGTGCAGCAAGAGGAGAAGAAGAAGAAGAAGAAGCTGTGAGATTTATATGCCATCATTCACAGTGATTTAATTATCACTTTTGCTGCTACTTCTTTTGCTTCTTCATAAAATTTATGACAGAGATTCAACTTCAATTTCAATCCACTTTCTTACGGTCTATCATTCTCTCTCGCTCTCTATCTGTTGCTCACTCTCTTGTCGTGTTCTATCTCACTCTCTCACTGCTAGAGTGTGAACCATTATCTGGGCTTATGTTTTGTAATTGCAATTTGTTTGTTTTCGCATAAAATTCTTTCGCCATTTTTACTTTCTTTTTTTTTATTGATTTAATCAAAAACCATAAAAAACTTGTTCAACTTTTAATTTTTCAAACGATCAACTTTTATCAACTGCACTTTACGCTGCGGTTGACATTCCCCGTGCCCCTTGCACCGTACACCGTATACCGTACACCCTTGCTCCTATGTTCTTTTCCTATTTCCTGTTCCTGTTCTTGGTCATGGTGTTCTGGTTTTTGGTTCCTGGCTCATGCATTGCCTCTGCATCTGGTCTCTCCACTTGTGGCCACTTAACAAATTTTCAGCGAGCCGTTTTTGAAGTTGTCTCGCCAAAAACATGACACAAAAAAAAAATATAGCAACAACAACTACAACAACATAAAGAAGAGGAATAGGGACCATCAGGATGGCAACCAAAAATGTTTTAACGCCTCTGATGATTGACTGGGCCAGAATGTTTGTGACACTGAGGTGACTGAGTGCTTAGAAAGAGGCATCGCCACTTACTGGCAAGAGTATGAGTATCAGTATGAGTATGACCATGAGGGGATGGATACATGAGACCCTTCCCTCTGGCCGGACAAGTGTTTGTCAGTTGGCTTTCAACGTTGACAAGAACGATGGCCAAGAGGTAGAAAACTAATCGGCATGATGCATCAAATAAGTGCTGAAAACTTTCCTTTTAACACAATTTCTATTTTTCTCTCAATTAGTTATAAAATATATATTATTATGATGAAGAATAGGGACATCTTTTCGAATTGTTAAGGATCAACATTTAAATAACAGTTTTTTTTTTTTTTCAATTTTGTATGAGAGAAAAAAGCAGAAAACTTAACTCTGATTCATTTCATTGCATTGCATATCATTTTATTCATTTCAATGAAAACAAAACAAAAATTAAAAAATAAAAAATTGAACGTTTCTCTGACTGTTTCCTACGCTAATTTGATTTTAATTTGTTTACTTTTCCCGAATTGTTATTTGCATTTTGTTGTTCATGTTTAATTAAAAATGCATTTGTTCAATGAACACACAAGAACGTACATATAAATAGTGGAAAAGAGATAGATAGAATTGGAGAGAGATAGCTATACTATATATTTATATATGTATATATATAGAGAACACTTCATTATTACAAAAATAACTCAATTACGACTTTTTTCCCCTTACTCTTTCTCTAACCCCTTGACTGCCTCTGCTTGTTGTAATGGAAAACATGCGCTTTCCGTTTCCTGTTATTTGTATGTATGTGTGTGTGTGTGTGTGCATGTGTAGATGTTTGTGTGGATAGCAGAGAGAGGTGAGATTGTGGATAGCATGAAAAAAAAAAGTTATTTATTTCCGCTTCGATCGAGCATTAAATGCATATATATTTTTCAACTAAACTGAAAGCAACAAAACCGATTAATGCCTAACAAAAAGCAACTCTCTCTCTCTATCTATCTCTATGTGTAAATGCCTTTCTCTATCACTCTGTCGCGCCTGCTGTCTCTATCTGGTATGCAAATAAATAGTAAAATTTACATAATCAATTTGTTTATTGATTCGTATATTCAACTATTTTAATTACGTTTACGCTTGAAACTCATTCAGACAGAGAAAACGAGAAAGACAAACGGAAACAAATCCAACAAGAGAGAGAGAGAGAGAGAAAAAGAGTACAGCAAAGTAGTGGAAAAGAGAGATAGGAAGAGCTATTGTGGTATAGGGGAAAGGGTTTTGACATTTCATTTCCAAATTTTCATCAGCTGCTTTTTGCCTTTTGGTTTTTCGCCAATTTTCAGCTTTCTGCATTTTACATTTTAGCATTTTGGCCAGAATTTGTGCGCATATTTTGGCTTTAAATTAATCAAAAAAAAAAACAAAAACAAACAACAATAACAACATCAATTAGCAACTCTTTTATGGTAAATTTGTAATTTTTTTTTTTTTTTTTGCTGTTTTCTTTCACTCTATCGCATCCCTCCTTTAGCAATTTGCATTTGTTAAAGTAAATGGTAAAAAGAAAAAAAAGAGTTGCATACTTTCAGGAAATACCATAAATTTGTGACCGTTTAATGGGCCAACCAAAGGGGGGGTCAACTAAGTGGAATAAGTGTCAGAGCGAAGCTAAAAGCAATGCAATTGCAAAACCAAAAAAATAATAAAAAACAAAAAAAAAGAGAACTGGGAAAAATCGGATCTAATAGACAACTCAATTACAAAAGTTAAATCTTTTGAACCCAATTAAAGGTAATGGTTTTATGTTTATAGGCCATCAAATCTGTTGCTGGAAATGGCGCAAGCCTTGTCGCATAGCATTAAAATATAACATTCTGAACTGTTGGATATTCGGCTATAAAGTGGAAAACTCTTTTAAGTTCGAACAACAACAAGTCGTTTCTCAAATATTAGAAATATTTTAGCGAGAAAGAAATCTTTTTAAAGATTTTTTTTAGATTTCCCTTGTCAATATTAAGTTCATTATCTATTAATTATCTTTTCCTCTTTTAGACGCAAATCTGAATAGGAATAAAGCATTTAACTATACCATAAATACTTATCACAAGTGGTTTACCTTCATCAAGCACAATTCCACTCGGCTTCTCCTTACCGTTCTGGTGTTCAAGCTTCTTTTCCTTTGCCCAAACGTGTGTGACTTTCAAATCGCTTAAATTGCCTGAAGAAAGTCAAGTAGCAAAGGCAAAAGGCAGATGAAGAGGCAGCAGCAGAAGGCAAAAGGAATGGAGCTAAGTGGGTAAGAGTTGGGGTGGCACTAGTTAGAGACAAGGCAATGACAATGCAGACGAAGGCTGAGGTTGCCGGATAAAAGAGGATTGCACTTCCTACTCCATATACAGTATAGTATACCATATCTGGTCCTCCCCCAATCCGTCTTCTCTTTATCTAGCAGTCTCACCTGGGTTCCTCGGCTGGTCTGTTCAGTTCTGTTCTGTTCTGGGCTATACAATGGGGAAAATTGTTGCATCCGCTTTTCTTTTAGTTGGCCTTAAATGCAATTTAAACGCACAGGAAAGGAAGCTCTCTTTCTCTCCCCCAAATCTTTTTGCAGCCCACTCCAACAAAAATTTTTCCACTTCTTCTTCTTCTTTGTCTTCACCTTACCCCAATATCACAACATGCAAAAACTCACATGCTGTGCATTTGTATGTGTGTCTTCTTCTATCAGTTGCTCTTTCTCTCTCTTTCTTACTCTCCCTATTCTCTGTCAGCGTTTCTGCCCCTAGAGCAGCTTACGTTGTTTGCTTTCACTTCGCATTTGTTGTTGTTCCTCTGTCCTCCATCTCCTCCAGCCTCCTACCACTTCTCTCTCCCATATCATCACTTCTTCGTCGCTTTTGCACCGCAAATTGCCTTTAATTCATTTTCCGCAATTACTCCAGGCTACACACAACTGCATGTAGGAGTTGGAGAAAGAGGAAGAGGCGTGGCGTACTCATTATCATGCATGTCTCAACTCCCCCCTGCAACTGGCCTCCATCAACCTGCTCTCGCTCTCCTTTTCCGTCACTTTGGTTCTCTGTCGTAGGCATTTTTCGCATTTCACAATGCATTCCATTTGCATGCCTTGAGGGACAAGTCGCCCATCTCCATAATGATGAGCAGCAGGTGACCAAGCACCGCCCGGCCCACACTCCGGCCAAACCCCTCACTGTCCCTCGCTTTAAGCGCATTAAGTGAACTCCTTTTTTTTCCTCATTCCACTAACCGTAACTACTTCCACTCTTTCTACACGTACATCGTCTACTTCTTTTAAGGTCAAAGCTGATCAATGTCAATTGCTCTATGCAGACAGGACGATGGGGACCAGTTGACCAGTTCCAGTTCGAGTTGCCTGTCTCACACAAACCTAGTCAGTCAAAGAGTTGAGTTGCATACAATTAACCAATGGGAACCAAATGTCAGAGTACACGCAAAGTAAACAGACAGCACGAAAATCAACTACAATGATGAGAATGACACGTAGGTGGTACCAGGAATGCCAAGAAGATCAACGATTAAATGTTAGCGGTGAGCCGATAATTATATCGATTATTAACCAAAAAATTATAATTTATTTGTTCAAGTTCTAATTCAAATTCATAAATACATTTATATAAACAATTAAGTTTCTATTTGAAGTTCCAATATTTTGGTTCTTCTAATGACAAGGGAACCAGTTCATTTGTTGTTTGTTAAAAGAAATATTCGCGAACCAGTAAATAAGTAGATATATATATATATACTACATAAAAGGATAACAATATAACCTTAATATCTTATTTAAAAGCATTTCAATTTAAGGACTAACTGTGTCACAGGATACTCATCTCTAGATCGGTTTTCTGTCTTCCTGTTGGCTAACTGTCTGCCTTTTTTGCCAATCGCTCATGGCTTGGCAATGATGCGTCATGTAACGAGAATTGGTAAACTTTGTGCTACCTTCTAAAGGAAGAAAGAACTGTATCTGTATCTCACTCTCTTACTTTTAACTATCTCCCTCTGTTCTGGCCGGTTAGTTGTAACGCGTACATTTGGTGGCCATTTTCAATTTACTGACGCTGTCATGGCCGGAAGACAAATGTGTGTGTGTTACTCTGTGTGGGTGAGTGTATCAGTGGGTGTGTATGTATATGCCCATTCCCTATCCCTATCCCTGTGCTCTGTTCCTGTGCCTGTGCGTGTGTGTCCGGGTCTTTCGGTCCTGGTCCTGGGCCTGGGCATGTTGTGATTGCGGACTGTTGCTTCACTTATTTGAGTGGCGGCAAGTCGCCGACCCAACGAACTCCGCCAGTACATATTCCGTTCCCCCTCTGTGTGTCTCTTAGCTGTACGTGCTGCAGCAGCAACAGGGTGCTTCAATTTTTCTTTCCTTTATTTTCTCGGCCCTCTCTCTCTCTCTCTCCCTTTCTCTCTGTGTGTCTTTCTCTGTTCCTGTTGCTGTTGCTGCTTCTCTGTTGTAATTGTTGCTACGTCGTTGTCGTTGACGCACTGAAATTGCAGCCAACTGTAATAACAAAATGGCCCCCGGAGTTGTTCCTGTTACTACCAACCAGAACTAGAAAGCGAATGTACAACAGCGGGGTGAAGAGGGCCAACTGAAAGAGTCTCGCCTGTAACATATTTCCAGCTTGACTTATTTTGACTTCCCTCTGATCCTGCCACACTACCCCCCTTCACCTCTTGCCTCTTCAACGTCTACTTCCCTGCTACTTTGGCAAAAAAAAAAAAAAAAAAGGAGAAAAAAAAGGGAAGCAACAAAGTTTATTCAACGCAAAAATGTGCAATGTGAAAACGTGCAAGGAGAGGCGCTTGCTTGCATGTGCATGTTGTGTGGGCGTTTTATATGGTGGGTAGGCGTGGCTGCAACCATTCACCAACATTGCACACTGATTTCCTGTTGCATTTCCTCGTCCAAAGTAATGCTGATGGAGCATTGGGCAAAGGCAAAGAATGGTAAATTTTTAGTAAACTTAACTATAATAAAATTAAATCGAATTTAGGTCACTTTTTAACGGAAATTTGAAATTAACCTGATAAACAATAGGAAAAACTTTTCCCTCTGCTAGCAAAATGTTGTAAAATTTATTGATTATTGTTGAGATAACTGCATTAAGCATTTAAAATAAGTTTCAAAAAGCAAAATGTACAGGTAAATGGAATTTATTAGAACATGCAACGAAAGATACTTTCGCTTCATACATTAAGAGCATGGAGAATAATTAAATCCAAGTTAATTTTAGTTGCAAATTGAATTCAAGAACTATTGCTAGTTCCTAATATTGAAACAAGCTCTTGCTCACTTTCGGTTTAACAATTATTTGCTATTTACCAAAAGTATATAAAACTCAACAAATCTAAACATCAATCATTTTGTTTTTTTGAATGCTATGGATGATTTAGCATATACTAGATTGATTCTCAAAAAAATTAATGGAGATATATCTATATATTCCAGATTATCACACACCAAATTTGATAAGACAAACAAGTCGTTGATCTAAAAAGTTATTCCTATCTAGTCAACTGTTTTCCAAATAGTCTAAATGAAATAATTTAGAAGCTAATTAAATGAACAAAAACTTTTTTCAGTGCTAAGAAACAAAAAGTTTTTAAAGTGGTAAAAGTGGGCGTGGCAAAAGTTTAGAACAAACTTAATCTGGGTAGACTCTACACGAATGCTCACACCAAATTTGGTTGCTCTAGCTCGTATAGTAGCAAGGTGTTCATACGGATGGACGGACAGAAAGACATGTCTCAATCGACTTGGCTGTTGATCCTGATCAAGAATAATTATACTTTATGGAATTTGAAATGCTTTCTTCTGCCTATCTTTAATTTTCCCTTTTTAAGCATTTATGTGAAACAAAAGTATCCTTCTTTAAGGAGAATTCCTTTCTAGAAAGGAATTTAAACAACTCAAATGTCCTTTTTGTTTTGGTCTTCAAATGGAAAACATTTGATGGTAGATTTTTCGTGTAGTTAATAATAAAATGTATTATTTTTAATCAACATTTTAGCCGCACTCATTTCTCAAATTGTGCATTATCAATTCCATTACATGACAGGAGTATAAAATTTTTGTTGCCCACTTTTAGATTACTCAGCCACGATTTGTGAGCCATACAACTTCCTTTTTACTTGCCACTAGCATGCCATTTTCTGTGGCATTTAAAATTTATGTCAAATTAGCGGAGAGTTTCCAATGACAAATGCGGCAGATGCAACAGACCCAGCAAAAGGAGCAGCAGCAGAAGTAACAGGAAAAAGTAGATGGCAAGGAAGAAGAATATGATTCCTTTGGTGAGCCTCTTCTGGTAGTGGACTGCATATCCTGTTCCGTTTCATGAAACGAATGGTGGTGGTAATGGTGGATGCATATATCCTTCATCTTGGTTGCTTACTTGGCGGCGGAAATTAGTTCAACGGCACTCAAAAAACTGCGGCAGTTAAACGTCGCCTAAGACCTAAGGGCAGCTCCTATTTCTGTTCACTCTCTCTCTACCTCTCTCACTCTCTTTCTCTTTCTCAGTCTTTCACGTTGTATCGTACGCCTTCGCAACTTGTCCGCCGGCACTTGTTTTTTATAGCTCAACAAGAGGCAAGGATGGGCCGAGAATAGTGATGGTGGTATGCGGTGGTGTGTGTGGGGGGCGAATGGACATTTGAAGATGATGTAGTGCGGACATAAACATAAATAATGGCAATGCGCAGTTATTACTTTTCTAGCATCCTTCGTCCTTCGGCTGCTTACATAAAAATTAAATGTACGAACCAAGAAGGAAATTGCAAGGAGCAACAAGAAGAAATAGGGATGAGAGAATAAGTCTGAGCACTACAACAACAACTACAGCAGCCGCACCCTCGCCTACCCTTGATCCCTTATTCCTACTCTCGGTTGCATCTTCATTTCGTTTCATTTTCTTTTCGTTTAATTGCATTCTGACTGCCGCATCAAATGAATACGCAGGACTCAACTAATGGGTTAATTGGGTTTAAGGCAAAGTCCCAGAGCTTCTTCGTACAGCGCTTTCTGGTTGGTTTGCCCAGCAAGTGATTTATCTTCTCTGCGAAATTGACAAACATTTCCCGCTTAATGGCATCATATGTATATGCTACACAGGATGGAGAGTCGACTTCTCTCTCATTATTAATATTCATTTCAAGGATACATAGCAATTGGAATGATTTGCAAGATGCTGGCGGATTGCTTCCAAAATGCAGATTGCATGTCCTGGCCAGAAGGAACAACAAACCCTGGCAAAAGGCAGCCATTCCGCATGCATTAACCAAAACCCAAGAACAGCCAAGGCAACCATCCAACCAGCCAACCAAACAACCAACCCATAAAGCCCAAAAAAACAAAAAAAAAACACAGAAAAAAAAACATAAACAATAAAGCATCCTGAGGAGGAGTGCTTTAGCAGAGAAGGTTTCGTTGCGGATTTCGGAGACGGAGGAGCATGTTAACGGCGGAGGCAACGCACTTGCCGCTAATGCACCAAAAAAAAACTGCACTGTGAGTACTTGCCCCGTACTCCTAACCCCAAGTACCAACCCTAACCCCATCACCACCGCTTCCACACTTGCCCGGTTTACTTAACAATATTTCTCATTGTGTGTTGTTGAGACGTTGCAGGTGTTTGCTGAAGCATATCAAAAAAAAAAAAAAAAAAAAAATTATATATATATATACTATATACTCCTACTAGGGGCGGGAGTAAACATTAAACGTCAAGCTAAACTGGAGATGTTTGCATTTGGAACTAGTTCCATTTGAAATAATTATATTGAAACATGAAAAGAGTTGCCACATTATTTCTCACAGTTTATTTATTTTACTTAAGTCCAATGATTAAAGATCATCTTTCTGAGTTTGAATAAAAATAAAGAACTCCGTCTTAAGTAATTTAAAAATTTTTGAATTTTAATCTTGGTAAATGCATATAGAGTGCATTGAGTACCGTTAACTATTGTTCACGAAATAAACTAGTTAAAAAACTATATCTAAGAACTTTAATTTATATTATTTTGTAAAGCAATTTGCTTAAACAACAAACAAAATAATGCATTGGTTTTAAATATTAATAGAGCCGTTCAAATCAATGCATCTATAAGTACATATAAACCAATAATAGAAAGTATATCAATGCAAGAGACTCGCTAGGGAACTTAACCTGAATCTTATTGAACAAATCATCTATTATTGATAAAAATCCCCTGTGTTTAGTTGGTTACTAGTTCCTGTTCAAGTTTATTAATAAGTACTTGCCTCTCTGATGAGCTGAACTAGTTTCATTTTTTTTGTCAGGGTGCGCCTAAAAGTAGGCAACAACGCCTGACAGCAACAATATGCCTGAGCCTGGCATTTGCCATATGAACAGTGTGAAAGAGAGAAAAGAAGAGGTGGTGAAAGGAGTTGAAGAAAATGGGGAGCTCTATTCCTGGGTTCTTTGCCTTGTCTTGGTCTTGGTCTTGGTTTTGGTGCTTGGCTTGCTTGACTTGCCTTAATTATGAGTTACTTTTGTGCATGCATTTTCTTAGTTGCCTTTTTGCCAACATTTTTGTTGTCGCCGTAAGTATGTGTGTGTGTGTGTGTGTGTGTATTGTTGAGTTTAAATCAAGTGAGGAGTAAGGGCTGACGGGACAGGTGCACGGCAATTGCTTACCTTGTGTTTGCCTTTGGCCACAATGGAAGCGTGGGACCAACAAAGGCAGACAAAGTCGCTGGAGGCATTTGCCGCATTTCGTTTGGGTTGGCTATGATGATGATGATGATGATAATGATGATGATGATGAATTCATGTAGGACTACAAACCGGGACCAGAATTGCGGTTGGTTCAGCTGCCATTGAAGAGAGAAAGGGACTTGCAGTTTAAGAGCGAGAAACGGAGAGGGATCGGAGGAGAGTTGTCAGCTGTTTATGCTGTGTAATTCCGCGTAAAATGCACAAAGAGAGACGGCCTTCCTCTCCCGCATTTAGCTTTCTACCTGCACCTGCATGACACTTGCCATTGTTCACAAAAAATAGACAATAGACAACCACAGGAAAAAAAAAAAACAGGGTAACAAGACTGTAAGCAGTAGGGGGGGAAAGAAAAGGGTTAGAATATTCCTTCAGACGGGGCGCCTATTTCATTAAACATTTAAAATGGTTGGCCTCATTTCTCAGCTGTTCCTTCCACCCAACCGCTCCGACAATAGTGAAACAATTTTGATTTCGTTAACCAAAGATGGTAACAATTTTTTTCCTACAATGTCAACATTTGTTTTGTGGGGGAGGGGTGAAAAAAAATATAAGGAAAACCAACCAAAAACCGAAACTGAAAACGCCAACGAACTGAAACAAATGCACAATTGACCCAATTCTTTTGCTTTTACCAAAAAACTAAGGCAATTTCTATCTTAAATTTATGTATAAACCCAGTTAAAATCATTTCAAATGGAAAATGGGTAATATTACAGTTATTTCTATGCATTCATTTTATTTTTTTACAGTTAAGAAAATTGAATTTTTAACATTGCAAACAAAATTTGATTCAATAAACTTGTTTTAAAACACACAAAATATTAGTAAACTTTTAAACAATAAAAAAAAGCAAATTAGTTTTCGCTTTAAATTTATATGTAAAAGTTTTTCAATAACTTTTTAACTAGAATTAACTTTTTCTTTAAAGAAACTATTTAAATTTAATGTTCTTTTCACAATATTCTAATTTTATCTATAACAGTTATAACGTTATAAAAAGCAGATATCCAAATTTATATAAAACTAGTAAGAAAAGTTTATGCATCAATTTCTGGCATTTCCGTTTGAATTCTTTCGTTTCTTTATGGCCCAATTTGAATCAATTTCTTGAAAAATACTTTACACTTTCCAAACACACGCACACACACATTGATACAAATATGTGTTGTAAAGTGCCAAAATCGATTAAAGCAACAAAAAGTAGAAAATAGTTTTGACCAAACAAACCCATAAACTGACATAACTGACAAAAACTTTCTGACACCTTCAAGTGACCCACAAAAAAAAAAAAGAAAAAAAGACTAAAAAAAAGTAAAAGGAACAAACGTATTTTGCTTAAGCCGCACTTATTGTACTCTATACTTATTGAATTTAAAATGAAAATGCATTAATCAATGTTTTTATATCATTTTAAAGACAATAAATATATAGCTATATATATATTGAAAAAGACAATAAATATATAGCTTATATATGCTCCGATTTAGTAATTTGTTTATTAGAATAAAAATAACTTTTTTTATTATAAAGTTAAAAGGTTTTTCTATTAACTTTGATTTAAATTGTAGTTCAACTTTTTGCAGCAGAAAAATTCATCTTTAAACTGTTTCTATACCCTTTAAATGATTGCCAACCTTTGGACAAAATAAATATACCTGTTACAACAAAACTTATCAAAATGGTGGGAGGGAGGGAGTGGTAAGCATAGAAAAAATTTGAAAAATTGTATAGCAAAATGAAACTAACAGGTACTATTTAAAGGAATGCAATTGGAACTAAACGGAAACTTTTTTAACATTTCTTTTTTTTTTTTTTTTACTTTTCATACAAAATACGTATGTATATATACATACATATGTATATATATAAAAAAAATGTATGAGTAAAGAAATATTGCAATTTTTTTTTAACATTTCGACATCATAGGAAATATATATTTATATAGAGGTATATATATATGTATGAATGCGAAATGTATACTGACTTTGACTTGGTCAAGTGAAGCATAAAAGATACAACTCAAAGAGTCTTGTTAGTGTCTTTGACTTTGGCTTGTCAGTATTTGTTGGCCAGTCTGACAATTTTACGACCATTAAATGTGCGTTACATCTACGGAAGGCGTTGCAAATTAGTTGTACATTAAAGTAATGTCTGGTAATTGTTCCAAATAAAAAAAAACACCTAAATATCTCAAAGATAAATGGAGACTTGGACCAGTTTAATGCTTTTCTTTTGTAAGGTGTTACACGTGCGTCCTAGTTAAAAAGGGCAAGCAAAAAAAAAAACAAAAAAAGGGCAATATAAATAACCTTTAGTTAATTTTTTTATACTCTTACAGTTTGGGCATTTACATTTTAACACATAAAGAAATAACTATAAATACAAAAAGTTTCTATATATATCAAATTTATAAGATAAGATATTTTATATTTCAATTTCATTTGATTTCTTTGTCTATATCAGATTTATATATAACTAAAGTCTAAACAATCGTTTAAATTGAGTGACTAAGCAATAGTTAAAATTTATATCCAAGTTATTGTTTCAAAAAAATGAAAAGATTTCTCAAGTTTTGTGTCTAATCGTTTAAACTAGAGTATTAACTTTTATATAGTTTTTTTTTTTGCGCTTTAGTTTGCTTCTTTTATTTTTTTTTTTGTCGCTGTGGTCATAACTAATAAATTTCCACTGCACAAATGTTGCTACCCTTCTCTCTCTCTCTCTCCCTCTCACTTTTACTGTCTAAGTTTGTCACTATTTGTTTTTTTTTCCCCCACTGTTTAAATTTACAAGTCACGCACTTGATTTTGCAATTTGCATGGCGCCATCTACGTGCCACTTCACCTCCCCGCTTTTTTGTAATTCCTCCCACAACCCCGTAACCGTTGAAACTTTACAATCAATATTTGAATTGTCAAATTTCAGTTTGAGAATTTCATAATTTAAAGCAAAAATGGAAAAAGGTTTTCCATTTCTTAGTGCCACATAAAAATCCAAAAAAAAAAAAGGGAACAACAAAAGTTTTATTGACTATTTATTCAAGTACACCCCCACTGACATTTTAGTTTCAATTTGAAGCTAACATTGCGTATACGCAATATGCATTATATGCATTTTGATATAAGGGAAATGTATATATGTATGTATGCATATGCATGTATATGTATATGTATACATATTTTTGCCAACGATTTTCAATTGAATTCGACATTTGGCATTTGGCAAATTAAATATTTTTGCACATACTCGTGCATTCAAACATTTTGAACATTTGTTTAAGTATTAATTTATTGCTAAAGCGGATATCGGTATGAGGAGTAGTGGAGGGCTAGATGGAGGGGGGAGGTCGAGAAATTGGAGTAAAATGCTGGTGAAAATGAACAAAAGAGAAAGAGTCTGAGTCAAATTCCTCGATAAACTGGCAGAACATTTTCCCATTTGCCTTTTCTTTGTTTTCTTTTCTTCTCTCTCTCTCTCTCTCTCTCTTTTCTTTCTTTTTTTTTTTTGTCATTTTAATTTTCGTGCATTCAAGCAGATTCTTTGTTGAAAAAAAGAATGAAATGAATGATGCAAGGTCAGAGGTGTGGCAACAAGGGGAGAAGTATGCAGAATGACTAAAAGAGAAACGAAAAAGATAGGAAAAAAAAAAGTTCACAAATTCAATTCTAATGCTAAACAGCTGAAAGTTATGACAAAAGGTTGAATAATATCTGCGTATGAAAAAACTAATTTATTTAAACAAAAAGCATTGAATCTAGAAGAAGAACAAGAAGTTCTTCTGCTGACTTAATTAAGTTTTCAAATAATATCATTCACTAGTTTTATTTTAGATATATAGAAGAGTTGGAAAGTTTTTTTTTTTGTTAAAACTAAGGAGATAAAAAGAGAAATTCATTAAAAATTGTTTACTTTAGGTAAATTTAAATTGACTTTAAAATCATTTTTAATGCTGAAAGTTTTGTATTTGAATCCTTGGGATTAATTACAAACGACGTCTCTGTAAATGGCACTTGATTCGATATAGAAACATATATATGTATATATGTGCAATGAATACCGATACCTCTTTTGGTGCATCACTTACTTACTTTCTCTCTCTCTCTCTCTGTTTCTGTCTCTGTTTTTCTCTTTCTTTTTATACCATAAAGAAAGCGAAGTTTTCCTCATGCTCCATTGTGTTATAAATATTCATAAAGCGCTTCGCCATTTTGCGTTTTTGCAAAGGGCCGCCAACTAAAGCCTTGATTTCTTGCACACACACACTCACACCAATATATATTTATATATGTATCTATCTATATATGTATGTATGTATGTATGTTTGTTGTGCATGTTACCAATACCTAGCCAATAGAGAAAGAGTAAAAGAGAGAGAAGGTAGAATGAAGCCTCCCTTTAACCACAAACTATGCTTTCCTAATGCCGCGTTGGCATAAATTTAAAGCAGCAGCTGCGGTATTTCCACTGAGAGAAGATTTTCCCATGACGGGAGGTGCACATGGTTAAGCAAAAGATGGTGGGTAGACGTCAGCGGAATAGGAGGTATGCTTACATGCCATGGTGATACTAAAAGAGCAACTGTACAGCACATACAACTAGAAAAAAAATTAAAAAAAAAAAGGAAACAAAAATTGTTCCATAAGGTTAAGGCAAAAAAGCCGACTTTCAAATATCCTGCATATCTACTAAGGAGGAATTAAACTTTAATTAGATTAAACAAAACTAAGACAATTATTAAATGAAATCTTTGAAATATTTTCTTAATATATTATAAGGGACTATATAATGTATAGAGATTGCTCATCTTTAGCTAAAAGTCAAATTATTTAAGGTTATTATATAGGAGCAATGCTTTATATTAACATATCTAATAAAATGTTATATTAACATTAAGATTTTACTATTATATAACTTGTTTTTTTTTAAATTATATTAAGCTATATAAGCCAGATAGATCTGAAGTAAGTTTCTTCTATACATACCCTTAGTTATAGGGTACAAAGACCTAACGCCGGATCCGGCTTTAAAACACAACAAAAACAAAAAAAAAAAGAGTGGAAAAATTGAAAAGAACCAAGCAACAAAAGCAAAAGCAACATTTTATGTTGCTAATTGATTTTTCAAACACGAAGCTCAGCATTTTTGTTGGTTCTAGTCGCGGCCGCTATTGCCGTCGCTGCTGCTGCTGCTGCTGCTGCTGCCGCTGCTGTTGGTGTTAGTATTGCTACTGTTGTTGGTGGTGTTGTTGTTGTTGGTGTTGCTGTTGTTGATGCGCTTTTGTTTGGCGTTCAATTAACGGGAATTTGCATTTTATCTAAAAACACTTTTTGGTCTACGTTTTGCTACCTTTACTTTTCTTCTTTCTACCTTTTTGCTGTTATTGTTGCTGTTGTTGTTGTTGTTCTATTTTTGGGTGCTAAATCATTGCCCACTGAAAATGCTTGCCTCAAATGAGTTTAGTTACTTTATTTGAATTATATTCACCATGTGTATGTGTGTGTGTGTGTTTCTGTTTGTGTATGTGTTTGTTTTATCCCATTTTTTTTATTACCATATACAATTACATCATATAGCATTGATCTTTCGGTTCTCTAGCTAGCTACTGTAAACAATTCGACACGTTTTTTTTAAATATACATTTTACGAGTGGTTTTTGTTGTCTATTTTTCTGTTTTTATTGTTAGATAAACTTATAAACCTAAATTTTTTTAATACTTTATATTATCTGGCGGCACCTGTGCTTAAATGAGTAATTCATCATGCTTTAGGGCAGCATTAGAAGTTAATCAGCTGTTAAAACTACACAATTCGAACTAGTTCTATTCTCTGTGAACTTTATATGCTAAAACTGTTAAGTTTTAACATTCCTTAGTTCATTTTTGTAAACATTAAATTGTACTAACATTAATTCTTAATTAATAATAATTAATAATTATTATTATAAAGATATTACAAAAGGATTTAAAGCAAAATTGATTTGCATTTAATATGTTTTATAAACTATTTGAACTATTAGATATTCATTTCTTTAACGCTAGCTAACTTTTGTTTTCCATTTCCATTACATAGAATTTAGGTTTTAATAGTACTATTTTATTAAAACTTTATTAACCTCCCCTTGGTGTATCTTTTAATTTAAATTAGAATCCCATTTAAGTTGTCGTCACACTTAACCTCATCATAACACAGAAAACCAGTTAATAATTTGCACACTGTTAGCTGGGTGATCATAACACTGTTAACATAACATTGGTTGGCCCCCAAAACGTTCCTGACTGTTAATGAATGGCAATCAAGCAGAACCACACCCCACATACGATATAGCAAAATAAGTTTTAGTTACTAAAATACTTCAGATAATTATGGATTTTGGTCAGACAATTTTAAATGAATATTGTAAATTTAATAACAATTATTTATGACCATAAATGTAAAGAAGAAGATGAGGAATGCATCATAAAATTCAATGTGCTATACATAATTTATAAGTTTCGATCGAGATAATAAATGCCGCCGCTACCATCATCATTCCAGACGGTAGGCAATTGCATTTCAAGGTCAAGTTAAAGAGACTCAAACATTAACATTGAAAACAAAAAAAAAAAAAACTGCAATGCAGTATCCAAACCGGTTGCAGCAAAGATCAGGGATGCTGTTGGTCAACAGCAGAAGCAATAGTAGTTGCTTCTACCAATGAATTTGGCAATATTAAAAGACTCGGGAACAACCGCAACAACAATGCCAACACCAGCGGCCACAATGGAAGTCAAGTCATGACATTGAATTGTAAATGCAAGCGATAAACGAAATAAAAATAAAAAAAAAAAAAAGAAACTGACCACAAAAAACTGAACCCATAAAATACAAAAAGAGTTAAATAAAATTGTAAAGCCGACAACATATGTACGATGCATGTGAAATTTGCTGCCCTGCCAGCTTCTTTATATATATTTTTTTCTGGTTTTTATAAACTGCAATATTCTAGAGATGAGGGCGTGACACGAATAAAACCTATAAACAAATGAAAGCAATGAAACAAACTTGTAATTCTGCTCCTTTTACAGTTTTTCCATTTCTGTTCTGTTCTTGGGAACGAAATGTAAGCTGTATTTCTGTTCCCAGGAAACACTTTCGAACTCTATGAAACAAATGGAGGAGAGATTTCTGTTCCTATTGCCTAAATGTCAAATTAAATTATATATTCATTTCTGTAGTTTAATGAAAGGCTGCCTATTCATACAAATTGATCGGTTTATGTGACAAATTAATTCCATTGTCATCTCTAGTGATATACAACATGCAAAGATTACGTATACGCAGCATGTGCTGTGCCTCTGTTTGCCCTTCCATATATATATGTATATATATATCCAATGGTCAGTTATGCTATTGCTGTTGTTTTTGCAGTTGCCGTTACTCTCCGTTGCCGTTGTACTCTCCCCCTTTTCAGCAGCCAGTGTTGGCCTGTAAAAGACATTGACATTTTTTTTTTTTTTCTTACTTATTTTTACTTCTCTTTACTTTGTTGACGCCGTTTAATGCTTTTATACATGCTTCTTCTTTGGTTTTTTGTGCCGTATTTTTGTTGTTTTTTTTTTTTTGTTTTGGTTTTCTTTCTTTTGCATTGGCTGCTCTTTGCCTGCTTTACCCATTACGTCACTTTCACTCTGTAGTAGTTTGCGGCTTAAGGCAACATTTGTTGTTGTTGTTTTTGCTGATGTTATTGGTGTTGTTTGGATACAAACAAGCGAATTGCAATAAAACTGCTCAAATTTATGGGTCGCTTGCATATAAACTACATACATACCTATAAATATGTATGTAGATATACATAGGTAGGTAGCTAGCATGTACATACATACATACATACATCCATACATATGTACATGCATGTAGTTGTTGGTTTCTTGTTTCTTTACTATTTTTTTTTTTTGACTCATTTTAAGATGATTTATCTGAGAGTTTTTCGGCTAGCATTATTTATGGTCGTTTACATGAAGCAAAAGTTTGTGTCTTTATCTTATATTTTGTTTTTTTTTTGGGTTTTAGTTTTTGGTTCAAGTTCATCATCAACTGAGTCCATGTCCAGGTTTATGGTATATATCTTTCTTATTGTTGTTGCCGTTGCTTGAATCTTTTAAAGTGAGCTGTTAAAACAAATGTTCAAACAAATTGAGTTGGCAATTTGTTATTTGATGATAAAGTTGCAGAAATATTGTTACAATAATTTTGGTTGCTTAATCAAGACACAAACTGTTAAATATTTTCCACTGTGACAAGAGAAGGTTAAAAGTAAATATTTGTTCTTTTTTTTTTTTTTAACTCAAATATTCTAAAGCAATAAGGGTCAACAATGAAAAGATACATTTTGTTTTTTAGCTAAAGAAAAAAATTATGAAAATTCCAAAAAAATATATATAAAAACTAAGGAAAATATATTTTAAGCTCATTTATATATATATATATATATATATATATATTTATAAGTCAAGCCCCTCTTTTCGTGTTTCTAAAATGTTTATTAAATCTAAAATCTATATTTCCCCTACATAAATATATTTGCTTATAATAATATATAAACTAAATTTTAACTAAATTTCAAGTTCACATTCTAATTTTCCAAATTGAAATTAAAAAGACCTTTTCAAATTCTTCAATGTGCAAACAAATTAAAATACTAATAATCAATTTTCTATTGTTAAATGAATATTTAGCACTTTTGTTAGTAAGGCGATGAAATCAAAACATCTTAACCACTAAATTAACAATAAATAACAAAACAACAACAACAATCTGAAACAGATTCGGGTGAGACACTGAAATATATTAAAATGTTGAATTTTTATGCAAGTCATGGAATGAATGATACGTTAATCTGTCTGATGCATAAAAACCGGAAATAAAATGATGCAGATTGTTTACATACATACATAGCTATGTATATGTATATGTAAATGCCAACTTAATAGCATAAATTGTTAACCAAAACTAAACCAATGATATAAACAAACAAATGAACAATCAACAAATTGTATATCAAACATCTTTGTCATAGTCATTGTCGTCGAACTGTCTCGAATATATATCTGTTCGCAATGCCCATGGGCATATCAATTAATTCGAAAAAATTAAGGGCGTGGCTGTTTCGCTTGTTGCCAGGTGTGAATGATGGCAATTTGTAGAGTTTTTGGGAAAGGTAAAACAATAAAAAAAAAAAAAATACAAGAGATATCTGTACAAGTTTATGACAATTCACTAATGAAGATGAGCCTATACAAAAATAATGACCTTGCCACAACAACAACAACAACAAAAATTCTGTAAAATCTTAATAATTTTTGAAATTGTTTTTAGGTCAATTTAATCATATATAATATCTATTTTTCTTTTGGTTTATTTTCTGTTTAAAAATTTTCCTTTAATTCAAAAAGTTGAATATGTTTTAAAATAGCTAAAAACTTAAAAATTTATATAAAATTCAAGTTCTTAAATTTTTAGAAAAGTTTATTTGAGTTCTATTAAATCAAAGAACATTCATTCTATATATTATATGTTTTTATATATTGAAAATTATCTCTTGTTTATATTTACATGGTTGAATTGTTAAGCATCTCATGCCTAACTCTAACTGGCCTGATTAACCCTCAAAATATCCATTAGCCAAAAATACAAATTAGTCTTATCAATGGAGCTCATCAATTTTGATACAAAATAAAGCCATTTTGATCAAGCAACGTGGCATGACTAAATAGACGAATTAAATCCATACACATATATAAAAAAAACAAACAAAACTTTTGAACTTTTTTAACAATTTCAACATTAGAAAATCAAAATGTTGTCGGCATACGGAAAAGTATTAACCTTGTTTCAACTAAATTGGCAATTATATCAAATACTAGCTGTAAGTCTACTAAATTAATAAGTACCTATCCATCTATCCTTATTCCAATATCTGTCTTTAGTTAGGCATTCAAATTGAAGACTTTCATGCCCATTCATTTGTACCTAAAGAGATAATCCTTGAATATAGCATCGATAATGGTGATGCCATCAATTTCAATTTGAGTGTTCGAAATCAATTTCCTGGTAAACTTTTAATGCACATTTTTGTACGTCAATTGGACAATGTGCCAGGTGGACAATGGTCAAATGAATTGCTTAAATTAAAAAATATGGATTTTTGTAAAACATTGGAATCCTTAAGAAATGTTACCGCAGAACAAACTCAAGGTGACTCAATTTTACCACAAACATTTCTCATATCATGTCCATTGAAACCAGGTTTCTATTATGTGCAAAATGGTAAATTCGATGTCCATGTATTGCCAATAAGTATACCAAATGGACGATATTTGGTACAATTTGAATTGATACAAGTCTACGAGGAGGTTATTAAATTATTAAGTTGTAAAATTAAATGTAAAAAGGATATACCAATTGATAAAATTGAGAATGAACAAAAGGTAACATTTAGCTGGAGCGATGAAGAAGAAGATGGGACAAACAAGAATCAAGTATTAAACAAAACTGAAATAATACCAACAAGGACAACGATTGAGGATCACCGACATGAAACTGAAGTTAATGTAGAAGTGGGTAGCGGTGAAATAGAGAATGATGAGGAAAATGAGGAACAAGATGAACAAGGAGAGCAAATGGATAATGATAAAGAGAATGAGAAACAAGATGAACAAGGAGAGCAAATGGATAATGATAAAGAAAATGAGGAACAAGATGAACAAGGAGAGCAAATGGATAATGATAAAGAGAATGTGGAACAAGATGAACAGGAGAGGCCAAAGAATGGAGAGCAAGAAGATGATAATCAAAATGATTATTATCAAAGTGGACAAAACTATTAAAAGGAAATTTGTTCAAAGAATCGATGGTAGGATTAACTATAACTATTTTTTGTTTATTATTTCTTTAGTTTATGTTGCACTATTAAACTATTAAAACTAAAAAGAAATATATGCAAAATTTTGATTTATAGATCTACGTTTAAAATCTTGAGAGAAGAAAACGGAGTAGTTCTTTGTTTTTGATACCGGAACATTTCATCGATATAATACTAAAACCTAAGACCATCAAAATTTTTATAGAATTATTTTTTTTTTCTAATAATCCAAACAATTCTTTAATTTATATATATAACTGATCAGATCTAGTTAGATTTTTCTTTCCAGCTCGAAAATAAGATTATATAATTCAATATAATTTCAATTTTATCTATTGAAATGACATTGTTAAACAATTAAATTCAATTTTTTTTGTTTTGATTTGCAGTTAAACGAAATGCTTAAGCTATGTATAATAATTGTTTGTTGTTTTGGTTTTTTTTTTCTATTTGGCTATTTACATAATCATCTTCTTTTTCTTTTTTTTTCATATTTACATGGCAAATGTTTCAATGGCCTTCAAGACTAACTCCCCCCTCCTCCCCTCTTGGTGTGGTGTTTATAATCAAAATTTACTTAGTATAATAAGTATTTATACTAGACTATCGACTTCTTCAGTGGCACTAAAACTCAACAATCTCCATCAACTCTCTCGCTCTGACTCTGTGACTTGACTTTGACTTGATCAACAAAAGACAAAAAAAAAAAAAAAAAAAAATACAAATCAGAAAAAACAAGTCACCAAGGCGTGGTCTTTAATTTATATACCCTAATTGTATGAGTATATTAATTATCATTGACACTAACTAATCTAGATCAATTAAACGAATTGGAATGCCTTTTTCCATTTTGGCATTGAAATAAATCAATTGTTTAAGATTTAAATGATTATCTTATATATAGTTTTTGTAACTTTTGAAAATATATAATTATATAGAGTAGAAAAAACGAGTGGCACTTGGCAGAGTGTACAAACTTCAACTTGTATTTATTTGGTTTAGTTTTATTTTTTGTTTTCGGTATCTGCTGTTTAGTTTCCTCTTCTGTTTGTGGTTTATTTGCAAAAGACTTTAAAAGCCACCTGCCCAAAAACGAAAAAAAAATTATATATAAAGGGCCTTCTCCCCTCTCTTTCTCTCTCTGTCTCTCCATCCTTAGGGCCCAATTGTTGGCCTTCTTTTGATCGTGTTTTGTTTATGTATCTGTCTGTTCATTTTGGCCACTTTTGTCTACTGACCATTGCAATTTGCAGTTTACATATGACATTATCATCGATTGGTTTCAAGTCTTGCGTTTCGTTGCTTCTTCGTTGTCTTTCATCGATGGCACTATAAAAGACCCATGGACAGACCCAACCAAGTGCAGTCAATTTTTTGGATTAACCAGCTCAACAGCAAAATAAAAAAAAACTTTTATATCCAATTTTAAAACTACCAAAATCTACAAATTTAATAAACATGAAGTTCTTTGCTCTGGTAAGTTACTATCCTTAATTTTAATATCCTGATAATATCTAATCTAATCTTTCTATCTCTTTAATGTAGACCCTTCTTCTGTGCGTTTTGACCTTTGCTTTGGTCTACGCTGTACCCGTTGATGAATCTCTGCTGGGTGACAATTTCTACGAATCATTGGCCTCTGAGGATGTACACAGTCCTCATGATCCTCAATCCATTTTCAAATTGAAGAAACTTTTGAAATTCAAAAAGCTATTGGGTTAGGAAAAAGAACCCAAACCAAAAAGTTGTTTGCCATCAAAACATATATATTTTTTTTTGTGCGTGTGTAATTTTTTTTTTTTTCTTAAATTGTTGTTAAATCTAGTCTATAACTTTCATTTAACCCTTAACAAAATCGGTCCCGCTATGCATATACATATATATATCTAAATATATCTAAATATACGTAATCTAAAGTGAAAAACTAAACTGATTTATGGTTATATTCAATGATATAATGAGTTGGCTTTTATATTTTTTTGGTCATTATATGAAAAGAAGGAGCTAATATTTAAAAACTTGTTTCCCCTTTTCATGTTATGTGATTAGTTCCAAGCAACAACAACAACAACTACAACAATAACAAAGTGTGAAAAAAACAAAACGTGAAACTTCCTTTTCCAGGTTCGATCACTAGACCTGTTTTACATATATAGCAAGTCAGTTTGATTTGACCTATATATATATATATATTACCTGTAAAAAAAGAGTATACAATGATAAGGCTAATTGAATGATTGATTGCTTTCATTTAAGATGATTTGAGGCGTTAATTGAATAGAATTATTAATATCAATGCCAGATTTTTTTTTAATACCCTGTACCGATAAAGTAAAAGGGTATATTAAAGTCGCTAAAATGTATGTAACAGGCAGAAGAAAGCATTTCCGACCCCAAAAAGTATATTTATTCTTGATCAGTCTGTCTGTTCGTCCATATGAACACGTAGAGACTTAAAAATCTAGACCAAATTTAGTGTCAGCATTTGTGTAGTGTCCACGCAGATCAAGTTTGTTTCAAATGTTTGCCACGCCCACTTCCGATATAGAAAATATATCAATGTAGAATTTGTACTGAAATCCCATAAGCGACATTGCGTGGTAAGAGTGAGCGAGATACCATAGATTCGTTGTTTGCAAATTCGAATAGATTTGGTTTTATAAAGTTCCTCAACTTGGTACAGGGTATACTCAAAGTCGGTAAAGACGACTTGGTTGGCTTATTTTTATTTATCTTTTTCAAAAGTGATAATATCATAAATTTGATAATACAAATTTGTCATAAACAATTGGCATATATAATATTTATCCTGAATGAGTATATCAACTCTCAAACTTAGATAAAACTTACTTAATAGTTTTTTATGATGAGCAATCAATTTGCTTTTCTATTAGAAGATAATTATTGGTTCCATATTATAAAGATAATCACTTGGTTTATCCCTTAAAACTGTTCATGGTAAGTTGCCTCTTTTGGCTTTATTTATTATAGTTAAAGTTTACTTTAAGCCAACTTTTTTTTGACCAAGTTTTTTTATTCTAGTTTAAGTATTTCAATGAATTATAAAGTTTAGTTTTAGTTATTCATTTCCATTGCGCTATATATTAAACTCTGTATAATAAAAATATTGAAATAAAGTAAGCAAGTTTCTTCTGCCTGTTATATAGATTTAAGAAACTTTAATTTACCCTTTACCTTATGGATATAGAGTATGAAAACTTCCTTATCAAGCAAAAATAATTTGTTATATAAAATTGTATAGTTTATAAACAAAATAAACTGAGTTATAATAAAAAAAAAAGTAAGTATAAAGTTATAATAAAAAAAACCTTTATCCCAAATTAATATACCCTTTCTGTAAGGTTATAAAAATATTGATATATACTTGAACTTTCCTCTGACATTTTATTATATAAAAACTAAATTATGTAAAAATTAATAGCAATAGAATAAATGAATATAGAACGAGAGAGATTTATGTCTTTTAAGTTAATTCATTTTACAAAGAATATCATTATATAGAAGTTAACTGTAGGAAAGTTTAGCTTTTCTATATATATAACTGAACTTTAATTACTTTAATTATATAGAAATACACTATAGGGAAGTTGGACTGTATTATTTTTTTATATATATTCAACTAAACTTCAATGTAGGAGCACAACATTAAAAGACTTTACAATTGAAAAGCCTTAAAAGAAATAATTTTGATAAAAGTTTTAAAAATTCTACAACAAAACAACTTTTTTATTAATATTTCTGAATAGAAATAGGCTATGAGTTATATATCTTTAGACAGGACATACTATATATCCTTATAATCATTTCTAAAGTAACAACTATTAGTTTTTGTAGTTCTCTTATAAGAACTGGCTGGCTCCTGGCTTCCTTCCATTTGATCCGCTTCAGAGTAAGTTCATTTACTTACATTTCTACTCATATTAACTTACTTTTTTTCTTTCTTTTCATTAAAATTCAAACATATTTCTTATAAAAAAAAACTTTTTAAATAAAATTTAAGATATATATTAGTGCAGAAACATTTGTTTTCAAACAAATCCTTGTATAAAGTATAAAATGGTTAAATTTAAACTCATAAGTAACAAAATTTGAATAATTGTCACAAAAAAAACTTTTTAAAACAGTTTTAAAATATTTATGAAATATTTTGTTTAAAAAGGCAAAATAAAACCCAATAAAACAATTGCCAAAATTTTTAATGCAACAAATCTATATATATGTATATATACATATAATTCTACCAATCGGTCGAGGAAAAAGAATTTATAAATGACTTCTAATTATTTTAAGCAAATTTAATAACTAAATCCTTTTGCATTTGTCCCATCTTTTCCTAAAATTCCTCGTCCTTTTTCTAATTGTCTGTCACACACCGAATACAAATGATTTAAACAACAAACTTGTTTCTTTTTTTTACATCTTATATAATGTGGGATGTTTTTTTTTTTGTTTTTATTTTATATTAATAATTATATTTTCTTAATAAACTAAATTCCAAATTAAGAGTATAAAATCCATTTAGAGAAATATCCTCTTGCTGTGCATTCGTTTGCCCATTTTAGCCCAGGAACAACAATTTCTTGAGCAACTTCAATTTAAGCAAAAAGGATTGATCATCTCCGGGGCTAATTGGTTCACTACCAGGACCCTCAAGACCTTCAGGAATGGCCTCCTCCACTGGCACAGCACTAGACAGCATAAGGCACACGGCGACAAAAACAAACATAGACTATGGGAAACAATAAAATACAAAAAAAAAAAAAATACAAAAAAAAAATATTTTTATCCACTTGTTTTTAGGTAAAAGCCATTTAAGGTTTACACGAATTGATTAATTAACGCACCAGTAGGAAGAATTTCATTTTGTATGATTTGGTTTATTCCTTTTTTTTTATTATTATTATTATTTTGTTCCTTTTCTGATCGATGATGATCGCGTTGACAGTATTGTATCACTCACTAGTTTGCACTGAACACCAGACCCCATTGAGTACGTCTATTTATATACGAATCACAAAAAAAAAAAAAAGCAACAACAACAGCAGCAACGACAAAATAACCGAAACCCGTCTCATAGAAATTACAACAAGAAAACAAAAACAAAAAAAAAAAGAAGCAAAATACTTCAAGTCCAACAATGCATCTCTTCGCCATAGAGTTAGCCGGCTACTCTGGGCAATAAATTTATATTTTGATACCCTGTAGGCCAAATGTATTATGTGACATGTGACAATTAAATGGTATTTTTATGAAATTGGTTAAATATTTAAAGAATATAACCATAGAACATATATATACATACGTACATAGGTATATAGAATCTAATTGATGCTTTGCCATAACAAATTGGAAAATGTTTTGCAACATGACAGATTACCAACATTTGTTGGTTAGCAACATGACTTGCTAGCAACATGTTTGCCAGAAGGAAAGCAACATTGAAGATTTTTGAAGAGTTATGCTTATGCAAGGTATCTAAACGTCGACAACCTATTAAAATAAGTTTTTTTTTTTTTTTTTTGTTTAGATGTGGCGACTATTAAATGTGATTTTAGTTTACCACGCAACAACAACAACAATGAAAACCTAAAATCAAAAATTACTATTAGTACTATTTTGTTACCTTTTTTGTGGTTCCATTGTTTGTTTAAAAGAAATTTGTTTTTGTTGTTTGTCCAAATTTTGTACTTTTTTGATATTTTTGGTAATTTGTTGACTTGTGGTTTTATGGTTTTAGTTCCTCAAATATATTTTTCTTTTTTCTTGTTGTTTCTTTTATTTTTTTTTTTGGTTTTTAGTTTTTAGCTTAATTCTGTGTTCTATTTGATTTGACCATCCTCTGCTAAATAGTAATTAGCAGTCTCTGACGATATCGCCTGGCATTAGCCTTAGCATTAACATTCCCAAATTGGCATTAGTTAAAAAATATTAACACCTCACACAACAACTGACGGAAATGCGATCAGTCTATAGACAAATAACACCAGCAAAAGGCCATCAAGGTGTCAAAGAAAAAAGACAAAAGAAAACACAAAAAAAAAAAAATAAAGTACACAAACTCATTATACAGAAACAAATTTGGAAAAAAAAAAAAAATCTTCTGGAATTTACTTTGTAAAAAATTGTACATTAATATCATGTAACCATCAATTTTATGTGGCTACATTTTCAAAAATGATATTAAAAAAAAAAAAAAGAAATATTAACTTTGCTTTAATACAGAAAAAGAAATTATACAAATATTTGCAAAAGTTAATATGTTTTACAAATGGTTTTTGGCACATAATTGTTTTCGTTCAAACGCAAATTCAAATGGTGCGCATTTTCTTTGTTGAGATGCAGAGGGCGCTTGGGAGAGCGTTTTAATTTTTACATTTTGTTAACGAACACTTTGTTTTATCCTACACCGATTTTTTAGCCTAGTATTTTTTACATTTTGTAATTTTTCAACACTGAAATTTTCCAGCAGTCAAAGTAAATAATTACCAAATTATTTAAGTTATATATATTTATATAAATAGGCATCATATTTTAAAGTAAATCGCAAGTTATAATAATGACTGGTTCAACGTTTAGTGTGAAACTAAAATCGAAAAAGGGCCAATTTATTGTGAGCGACCTGAGCGAAACCACAACACTAAAGGATCTAAAGACCCGTATTGCCGAGGCGACTGCTATAGAAGAGCAAAAATTGCATATTTTGATTGGGTATCCGCCACGCCCCCTGGATCTGAAGTTGGAAAAGGAGAAACTGAAGAATCTTGGTATTAAAAGCGGCGAGACACTCATCGTGGAGGAGAAGGCAACTGTAACTAATACGTCCACGCTAGAGGAAGACGAGGCGCTGGCACGACGCTTGGCCGAAGAATTTGCAAATGCCGACAATGTGGAGCTACTACGACAGCAGCAGGTATCAAGTAGTACAAGCAACGTAGCTGATCCATCATTGCGTACATCTGCAACTGTGCCTCAAACCGAGGAGCCACTGGCTGTGCCTTCAAATGGTGACTTTAATGGCATTTTATTGAAAAAAGTAGTGCCAGCGGATAACTCCTGTCTGTTCACCAGCATCCGTTTTGTTCTCAACGGGAAGGTGGATACCAGTGAGGGCAGCGAAATGATGCGTCATATTATTGCCCAAGAGGTGGCTGCTGATCCACAACAATATAACGATGCTGTGTTGGGTAAATCCAACTCAGAGTACTGCTCCTGGATCCAAAAAGCCGATTCTTGGGGTGGTGCCATCGAAGTGTCCATATTGTCCAATTATTATGGCATTGAAATTGATGTGGTTGATATACAAAATGCAATCATTAATCGATTTGGCGAGGATAAGAATTTTGGTTTGCGTGTCTTCCTACTTTTCGATGGTATACACTATGATCCATTGTATATGGAAACTGCCACAAGTCCGGATCGCCCGGCCACCATATTTCCTGTCGAGGAAATATCTGTCTATCAACAGGCCGAACAATTGGGCATTGAAGCCAAATCTTCCCGTCAATTTACCAATGTGGACAAGTTTACTTTAAGGTGCCTGCAATGCGATGTTATGTTGGTGGGTCAACTGGAGGCCCAACAGCATGCCACGTCAACTGGACACAAAGAGTTTGGAGAAATTTAATACGTCCTGATCTTTGGCTTTATTTATATTTTGGCTTTTATTCTGTTTGCCTATTACATACTCACCACTTAACCCACAATTAATGCGAAAGAGAGAGAGAGAACGAGAGGAGAGGGAAAGGTCAAACAAGGACAAAGTTAAGAAACGAGCGATCACGATGATGAACAAATACAGAAGTTTTTAATTGTTATATCCTTTAAATACATAAAAGAAGTCGTCTCCATCAATTGAAAATAGTTATATATATATATATTCTTAGTCAGCAGAAAGATCTGAACCTATAAAGCCATGTCCGTCTGTCCGTCATCAATAAAATATTAACCCATCGGTCCGTCATTACAACTAACATTCATAAAGTATTCCTTTTTGCCTTACGTTGTATACACGTACATCGGATAACTATAGCATATAGCTAGAATACAGAAGATTGGACCAAACAGATAAATCTTAATAGATAAATTTTCATTCTTTCCCAAAGATTTTGGTGGGGAATACTGTCTAATTTCATTAAACTGAATGTGTTTACAATGCCGTAATACTGATTGAGTCTCATAACTTTCATTGGCTAAATGTTAAATTTGCTAAGATATACATATACTTCGGGAATGTCGAAGTTAGCCCCAACTCTCTGGTTTTAGCTAAATTTTTGTAATATTTTTTTTTTTTAAGTTTTTCTTTTAATAATTATTATATTATATATTCATTTTATATTTTCGTATTTACCCGCACATTTAAAAAAAAAATATATATATAAATTTTTATTTAAATTATATCCCCAACCCGATTATTGTTAAAAAGAAAATCATAGATAAACCTATGATATTATAGATGATAATGCATTCGAGATAACACAAAAAACAAGATTTCTATAGACGGGTCAGATATTGAAAAACCAAAAAAGAGACTCACCGAAAAGCAAATTTATCCATCATGTCGGCATATATATGCCATTGTTGTCGGATCTGAAGATATTGATTGAGATATTATCTGAAAACGAGAAAAGTTGACAAATATTATATGTTTCACTACGATCATTTGATCCACATGGTCCTGCACTTGGATAGAAACGTTTCTGATTGATCGATTGTTATAAAATTAAGTTTAGCTGATCTTAATGATATTCCGGAAAACTATAGTATATATTATAATGTTAAATTATGCATGCCGATCGATCAATGAAACGATTTATCCAATCTTAACAAAGTTTAGGGAAAATCTTAACCTAAGACCTGTCGATAAAGACTTCAATATATCCTATGGATGCTTTTACAATGAGCATATAGAAATTGGTTTAATTTAACAAATGCACAATTTACATTTCATAGAAAGTTTTGTCCATATAAATGTAATTTTACTAAAGCAATCCATAAAAACAAGAAGAATCCGACAAGTTTTGATGGTTATTAGGAATCCATATTGAATACAATGACTCCTTAAAAATGTCTCGAATGCAATATCCTGGTTTTATTTTAGTTTTCAAAAGATGAAAATCAAAACTTAAGAAAAATTAGCTTGCATTCACTTTAGCGGAAAAAAAAAGAAAACAAAAATAACTAAAAAAAAACGTAAGCTTAAATCTACAAAATGCCTGATAAAGAATTTTAGCTTAGAAACTGCCCCACATAAATAAATTGTTTCCATTCTAAACATAATCAGAAAATGCAATATAAACGAATTTGATTAAACGACTATAAAACGATAGTATCGGTATTCATACAGGAGAGTAAACAGCTCCATAAATTATTACCTTCAGGAACGAGATCAATTCCTTATACATACAGCTAAATCTATGTACCTAATTTCGTTGTGAATAAATTGGTTATGGCATGAATTGATATTAAATCATGGTAATCAGGTTAATAAATTCATTTACTTTCGTTACGCTTGAATATATAGAGGGGCGAATACCTTTTACATATCGGACGATGAACCAGAATTATAAAAACCGTTTCGCAATTAGGCTTCCAAGATTATAGATGATAAAAAAGTGTTTTTTACGGTCGGATTAGACAACAAAAAATGAAAAAATTTGTTTATTTAAAAGACGAAAAACTGTTGGAATATGTTGACTATTTTGACCATTGGCTAAGGTTAAGAGGCCCAGGGCGGCGTCATGGCAGCGGGGTTCTGTAGATAGGACATTACGACAGCACTAACGCTCAACATAAAGGAAGATAGTACCTGAAGAAGATAGAGACACCATTTAGTTGGGTAGCACTTCAAATTATGTATATGCTTATGCCTTACCTGTTTAGCATCATCACTGGCCCGGGAACTGGCAAAACTTATGCAGGAACAATACAGGGCAAACCATGCACACCATTTCAACTGTAAAACAATCAAAGATATGCTGGTTAAATATATAGCTGGTGGCAATTTATAGAAATGGATATGCAGATGCAATAATTTTTACTCCGCTAAATTAGCCCAATCATGCATCTCTTTCAATTACCTTCATCATAAGACCGCACATGGAGAATATCATGCCCAGAATATTCATATAATCCGGCAACATATCCTCGTTAGCTCCACCTTGGCCGGCATTTTTGGGCGCCTTGTACCGATTAATTTTTTCCTTACGACGTGGATCTACAGTATTGCTCATATTTCTTTCTAAATTAAACTATATAAATGTGGGTCAATCACAAATTGGGGAATGCGTCACGTGAACAAGTGAATGGTACATAGTGTTGGTAAGAAAGGTTTCAATAAATTATAGCTAAAAATAAAGCTAAAATGTAAACACTTTTGAATTTCCTATGTCCAGCTAGACAAAGTACAGCACTAGAAAACATGAATTATAGGCATTTAATAAGAAAACACTAAGAAAACCCCTGTTTTTTTTAACTTCATTCAAGACGAATTAAACATTTGCCAACCCAAATAGAAAGACAAGGCGACACTAAGAGCTTGTGTATTACTGTGACTGTCTAGCGAAGAGTTGCCACCTGTGCTAATTTTATTACCGGTCACACTATTTTCTAGTTTTTGTTGACAAATAAATAAATGAAAATGTCCCTGGATATACTAAAGCAAGGAGCCGAAGGCCGTTTATACCTAGGTGAATTCAAAGGTGAATCCTGCCTAATCAAGGAACGCTTTGTAAAGAAGTATCGTCATCCCGAATTGGATACTCAAATTACACGGCAGCGGATGAAAGCGGAAGCCAAGGCATCAGGACGTTGCCTAGCAGCTGGAATACGAGCACCCCGCATTCTCCATTCAGATTTAAATCAACATAAACTTTATATGGAATATTTTGGCCAAGCCAAAACAGCGAAACAATTCATTCAGGAAACGGTGGCCAACAATGGTAATGGCAAGGAATCGGAAACGATTCTCAAAGAACTTTGTTCTAGGATTGGTTTGATAATTGGAAAAATGCATAGTAATCACATTATACATGGCGATTTGACCACCTCCAATATACTGATCAATCCCAAAGATGACGATTATGAGGTTATATTCATAGATTTTGGCTTAAGCCATTATAATCAGGCAACAGAAGACAAAGGTGTAGATTTATATGTCTTGGAGCGCGCATTGTTGAGTACTCACAGCGAACAGCCGTACCTATTTGATGCCATCCTTAAGGCGTATAGCCAGGACAGTGACAAGGAACAAGAGGCGGTAATGATCAAGTTTGAAGAAGTAAGGGCCCGAGGCAGAAAAAGGACTATGATTGGTTAACCATATTAGCTAAACCAATAAAAAAAAAACTAAATTGAAATTTTAAATAGTGTGGGTTTAATATTTTTAAAGTTAAATACCAGCAAAATTATTTTACTCCAATTGCTTCACTGTACTTTGTCGTAGACGTGGGTGCGTTTCAGGTTCAGGATCATCTTGAAGTTGATCTATTTTAATTTTCTTAATGTATTTCCTTAATTTGGTTTTCTTTTTGATTTGCTCATGTTTAAGAGGTTCCAAACCGTCGACTTTGGGCTCTTTAAATTGAGCATAGGGACGTTGCTTTAGTTTGGCTATGGCATCCTCCAGTTTGAGATTAGCCAGACCATGTTCCTCATAAAACAAGCGATATTTATCACAGAATTTCGAATGCCCTTTCTTGTATGAAGTTGTCTTTGTTGACGGATGCTAAGGGATAAAAAATTAATTATACATTTGAATATTTATTATTAATTCTCAAACTTACTCTCGTATCTATGGCTCTAGCACAACCTCGATGGAAATTGTATAGATGTCTTAAAAACGATTCATTCGGTTTCAGTTTCTCCTCTAGACTCAATTGCATGATTTCATTGATGTATGAAAAGTTCTTTTGGGCACAACCTTGACGCAACATGGCTCCTAATATGGGCATATTCATTCTTATGCCAGCATCTTGCATCTGCTGTAATAATTCTCTAGCTTCCTCTTGAGAGCGGCAACCCAAAGCGAGGACTCCATAGGTTATAATATCTGGTTTAAGACCTGCTGTACGTATCATGGTCAAAACTTCACGAGCACTTATATAATCAAAGCGCATAGAACGTTTCTTGATAAGAATATTGAAGAAGTCAATGTCAGCCTTTAGACCAATTTTGCGGACAAATCCTAAAAGTTGCTTCTCCGCCGCATTTGTAGGTGGTATGACCTCCAGCATAAGGGTAAAACATTCAATATCTGGTGTAATCTCAAGCTGCTTCATGTGTTGAAGGAAACCAGTTAGTCCTCCCAATAACAGAAATCTCTCATGGGGTCGGATAACATCGGCAAGTGATACCAAACTACCCAAATGTGGTTGTGGTAAAAGCAGATTGGGTAACTCCAACTGATTGTCATCGCTTGAAGGGGTCAACTCAATTTGCTTAGACGAGAATGGATTCACAGCTATAGCCTCCAATTGTGGCTCTATATCCTCTTGTTTTGAAGAACCAGCAGGTGATTTAAGTTGTTTAAGCTCATTCGCCGGTGGGCAAATTTTCTGTAGAACATCTCGCATTTCGTCCAAGCCACCAAAATTACAATCTCTCACACATCTTAGCATTGTACCAAAACTATAATAATCTGGTTTAATTCCACTGTGTAGCATCTTATGCCAAGTCACCAAGGCATGACGGAATCCATGCTCCGGATCTCCCGCACAGGCTTGTAAAAGAAAATTGAATGTATCTGCATTCATTTCCAATTTCTTCTCTACCATTTCATCAGCTATTTGATAGGCTGCCTCAACATTTCCACATCTGCCATATGCCTTTATCATGGCATTGTAGTTTTTCACATTTGGTTCATAATCCTTTTCTACCATATTTTCGCGTAATAGCTGAATCCTCGCTAAGCCATCTTTGGGTGTGGGAGCATTGGCGCAAGCATTTATAAGTGAGGTGTAGGTTCCACCAGTGACTTTCAAATTACGCTGTCGCATTTTTGTATAAAGCTGAAAAGCTTTGCGAGTGTAACCTTCCTTAGCACATCCTGATATGAGTAAATTGTATATATAGTTCTCGGGTTTGACTCGATCCTCTTTAAGCATACGATGCTCTAAAACTGCAATAGCCTCATTCAGACGATGGGCATTCAAATGTTCCTTGATTAAATGTGCATATTCTTTGGTACGCAATTTACGAAAATTTCTTGTTGGTCTACTTTGAAATTCCTCCTCAGCTGCATCACCGGGATCAGCATAACTTTCTCCTATATCCTCCTTTGTGCATTGACCAAACATATCCGCATCTGTAGATTTTGGCTTCGCTTCCTTTTTCACAAATTTTCTATGTTCTGCTTGTTCTTCCTCTACTTCAGCTATTTGTTTATCCTGTCTATCTTCGAACTTATTGGCCTCTCGTTTGGCATCCAAACCGGCATCCTGATCTGTTATACGCACGTGCAACAGACGAAGCCCTGTATTACTTAACCGAAAGCGATTTATGTAGCCGCATTTAGCTGTCACAGGAAAACGTCGAACTTGTGCACCCAAAGTCAGGCTAAGCAAACGCAGAGCCATTTTTTTCCTTGGTTATATTCTTTTATTTTATATAATTCAAAACAAACAGCAAAAAAAAATCCGGGAAAAATTTAGAAAACTGCGACCAACTTGAAGTCCAACAGCTGTTAACGTAGCGTTGCCACCTGATAATAGCGGTGCCGGTTGTAAAGTGGAATGCACGAACAGAGATGATTGTAAACGTTTTTTAAGTTTTTTTTATTTATGCTTTCTTAACCGCTAAACAAGTCTTTCTTAGAAAGAGTAATATTAGTAGGAGATATAAAACATTTTCGAATTCAATATCAAAAATATAAACTACTTCTTAACAGCACCAGAAGCTGCATGGTTTTTTTTATTGGAGGTAGCCGCTGCCTCTTTCTTGCCTTGATAGTATCCCGTATAATACCCAGACATATACCAGGCTGTTAGCATGGCCACAAAATCCTGTTCTCCATCATTAACATTCGGATTCATTAGTGGTGGCACAAAGGGCATAGGTGGCACAACCAAACTGGAGCCAGCCGCACCATTTCCAGATCCCGTCTTCTTTGGAGCGGTTGGCTTCCTTGATACATTTTTGGAACGCGGCTGTTCCTGCTCTTGCTCGGCCTTAGCCTGGAGAAATTGTTCACGACGAGCCTTTTTGCCCCAAGAGGGCACTAGATCAGTAAGCAGTACTTCCTGTTCATTTTCATAGCCGCAATAACGCAGAACACAAGATTCAGCCTCCTTGTCAATAGATATTATGAAGCCCTCGTAGTCGATACCATCAATGTAGGTGGTGCGTGCATAATCACCCACTTTAAAAACAGCCTCAGGTGTAATTGAAGCATTTGTAGCTGTTTCCGTCTTATTGTCAGCTACACCAGCTGCAGCTTCCCCGTCATCTGTCACTCCGTCTTGAGTATTGGTGTTACCGGCCAAACGGCGTGCTAAAGCCTCGCTAGCTAAGTTAACCGATTCATCGTAAGTCTTCATCAGCAAAGTGTCATCCCAGACAAGTGTATTGGCCTCGTCTGACATACTTATCTTTTAAACCAAAACTTGATCGTCAAATGAAAATTAAATTTGTTTCTGCCAGCCAGCGTTGTCAGAATGTAAATTATTCAAAGACTGGCAGCGCTGAGTGTGTTAAGCGTTATCGACACAAAGCCACAGAACCAGTTCCAATCACTAAAGAAATAAAACTTCCATCACTAGAGCAAAAACGAAACTCATTCTCATCTGTGGATTGGTTAAATTATTAAATATTATTGAAAAAGTATGGCTTCAGTAGAGACCCTTTACAAAGAATTAACCGCTGAGTGGTCAAAGCGTCCCGCTAATCTCGCAAAAAGCGGCCAACTTCTAGATCAACTAAAAGTTGCTCTTGTGAAAATGGCCTTCCTGCCCACAGACGGGGCAGATGCTCAAAACTCAAAGAAACAGTTGTTGTTGGCCCGAAGTGTCCTGGAGATAGCCGTGGAACATAGTGTTTTGAAAAAGGATCTGCAAGCTTTCGAGCGCTATATGTCGCAACTGAAGTGCTATTATTATGATTATGCCAAGATAATTGGAGAATCTGACTGCAAATATAAGCTGCTCGGACTGAATCTGCTGTATTTGCTATCAGAGAACCGTGTTTCCGATTTTCATACCGAACTGGAGCTGCTGTCGGTGGACATAATTCAGAATAACCAATTTATTCGCCCCATCTTGGCCTTGGAGCAGTATATAATGGAGGGCAGATACAATAAAATATTCCAAGCGAATTCCTCAATGCCCGCAGAAATATACAACTATTTCATGGACCTGCTGGTGGAAACAGTGCGGGACGAGATTGGTGCCTGTATCGAAATGTCGTATGAGAAAATCTCTGCCAAGGAGGCAGCCAAACGTTTGAATCTACGTTTGCCCGACGAAATGAAGGCTTTTGGGGAAAAGCGACACTGGAAATTGGAAGGCAATGGCAACTATAGTTTCACAGATCGCAGCATTAAGACCAAGGAATTGCTACCATCTGAAGAGCTGGCGGAGCAAGTGCTTAGCTATGCCCGAGATCTGGAAATGATTGTTTAAGCTGTCTACTCTTAATTGTAATCAAAGTAATAATAAAACTTTTGTAATCTAAATTAATGCTTTTAAAGCTCTGGACATTTAATTGCCAAGTTTTGAGTTATACACCAGATGGTAACCCCACGGTTTGATTCCCTTGTAAAATTTCATTTTAAAGTCCTAAATTTCCTGAAGTGTTTATAGCTTTTCTTGTCAGGTCGTATGCCCTTTGGAAGTAGATGCGTTATCGGAATTTATTTTTTGGGTGTTATCGAAACATATGACTGTTTGCTGTTGTTTTGCGAAGTTGGTCACACTCCGTCACCCATATATGAAACTAGTTCTTTACTGGCCCAAGCAAACGACGACACGGCAGAGCATATAAATTTTCGCTCTGCGATTATTTAACTAGACCAAAATTGCTTTAAAAGCCCTTAAAATAAATTAGTAAATAACTAACGACATGGCCTGCAATGCCAATAAGACGCATCTTTTGCGTGCCATCGCTGTAAGTTGCCTTCAACTTAACCAAGAAAATAACAAATTGCTACTAGTTCTATTTTCATTTTTTTCATGTTACGTAAAACTAAAATTACACAAATCTGTATTATCCTGTTGTGGTGTTGTGGTTTAGAAACGAGGCTATGCAACCTCTCCCCGGCCAGTGGGGGATGTCTCTGCCATCAATGTGAATGTGCTGGAAAACAAATTGGTGGTAGCCACTGCCGATGCCACTTTGCCCGTTTCCCGAGTGTCCATCGTGTTGGGGTAAGTTAAATTGGATTGCAATATTTTTCTGTTGTTATATTGTCATTCCCAATCTGTCTCAAATTAGAGCTGGTTCCCGTCATGAAGCCTATGACACTTTGGGTGCCTCGCATCTGCTTCGTTTGGCTGGCAGCTTGAGTACCAAAAACTCGACCGCTTTTGCCATTGCTCGTCATATCCAACAAGTTGGTGGCACTTTAACCACCTGGGGTGATCGTGAGGTGGTTGGTTATACCGTGGAAACCACAGCTGATAATGTAGAAACTGGTCTGCGCTATCTGCAGGATCTTGTGCAACCTGCTTTTAAACCTTGGGAATTAAAGGACAATACTAAGATCTTGATCAATCAATTGGATGCTGTGTCCACTGAGGTAAGCACTTTTTACTAAATATTTGAAACTCAATATAAATGATTTTTCTCTTTTATTAGCAACGCGCCATTGAGCTCGTCCACAAGGCTGCCTTCCGTTCGGGTTTGGGTAACTCTATCTATATTCCACGCTTCCGGTTGGGCAATCTTTCAACGGAAAGCCTTTTGCACTATGTGGCCAGCAATTATTTACCCAGCCGTGCTGCTGTTGTGGGTGTCGGTATTGATAACAATACTCTATCCGGTTTTGCCCAAACTTTGGAGTTCCCCAGCGGTGGTGGCGGTGCCAATGCGCCATCTTCCAACTATTATGGTGGTGATGCTCGCAAGGATACAGCCGGTCATCAGGCTACAGTGGCTATTGCCGGTAAAGGTGCAGCCGCTTCCAATCACAAAGAGGCTCTGGCCTTTGCCATTCTGGAGCAAACTGTGGGTGGAAAAGCTGCTACAAAGCGTGGCAATTCTGCCGGTATCTTTGGTGAGGCTGCTTCCTGTGCTGGTGGCGCCTCATCCACATCAGTAAAGGCTTTAAATGTGTCCTATTCGGATGCTGGTCTCTTTGGCTTTGTTGTCGCTGGTGACAGCAAGGATATTGGCAAGACCGTTGAATTTTTGGTCCGTGCCTTGAAATCTGGTTCCGTTTCTGAGAAAGATGTTGCTCGTGGCAAGGCTTTGCTTAAAGCTCGCGTATTGGCCAAGCATTCCTCGGACTCTGGTCTGATTAAAGGAATTGGCCGTCAGGCTGCCCTCACCAGAACCGTACTGGATGCGGACACACTACTGGCTGCCATTGATGGCATTTCACAGCAACAGGTTCAAGAAGCAGCTAAGAAGGTTGCCGGCTCTAAACTGTCAGTGGGCGCCATTGGAAATTTGGCGAATGTCCCATATGCATCCGATTTGGCTTAAGTAGTTCAATGGATTCATAAGATAACCCCTCCTTCAATTGTAAAAAAAAAACAAGAAACAAGTAAAACGTAAACGATAAAACCTATATAAATAAAATTCTGTTGGAATTCAAGGATGAAAAATTTCAATTTAAAAAATTTGAACATTTGCTAACTAGGAACAAACATGTTCTAATAGATCAGAGTTGATAGAAATCAAAGGACATGAGAAGTGATCATTTGAGTAGATTAAATCTTAATGGGTTTTAAGCTTAAAGATCGAACATCCAGATGTACGATAATCGTACTTCGCAGTCATCATTCAACTTTGGCAATGACAGAAACATATGTTATATCCATCTCCTTCTCATTCAGGTAAAAATTTACTAAAACATCCAAAATACCATCTGTAAGCTATATAGAACTTTGAGATCAAGTGCAAATTTAATTACAAACCATAATATATACGAAAATACATTTTAGATGGCCCAAAAACATTTATTATTCTATTTGATATTGGGTATTATGTAGGGGATTTTACTACACATTTATAGCAAATACACATTTATAAGTTTAATTTATTTTCAATGTTTGTTTGCCCTTTGGTTTCGTTTTTATAAAGTTATTTAATTTAATATCATCATTTTCCATTTGTATCATCTGGAATTCAGACAGACATGGGCCCAAAAGGAAACATTTGGATTAATTGGTAATTGGGAATAACGGGTGGTGGGGGGATAAACATATGCCATCAATATCGCTTAGAATTTAAGACAAAAAATTTTCATAGACTAGAAAAATTGTTGGTTGCTAAATATATAAATTGTTGTTTTGGTTTTCTTCGCATATGTCTTCCTTCTTGTTTTTTTTTTTTTTTTTTTTTTGTTGTTCTTGTTGTATATACTTAATTATGGTTCATTTTTTGTTGTTGTATATATATGTATATGTATATTAAGTAAACGCACATTTCAAGTCACACTTACACTTATGATATAAGTTAAGATCATATTAACAAAAAAAAAAAAAAAAGCAAAAAACTGCTGCAAGTTATTTCGATAAGATTTATATGGAACCAATGTTGGATGAGATATAAAAAGGAATAATATGGGATTGCTCCTAATTCCAATGAGTTAAAAATCTTCCCTAAATTTTCTTATAGAATATAATTAGTTATATATAATATTTAGATTGAAACAATTCGATTAGCACGACAGTGATATCAAAGTCGTTGCAATATAATGCCCAACAGTCTCTCAGTCATTCGGCGACCAACCTAAGTGGCTTTAACTTTCCATATCAATCGGAACCGCATAGATTGAAGAAATATATCATATTGATCTGTCGGTCAAGAATTTGATAAGTTCGTTATATACCATTCTCTCTAAAGGATTTAATCTGTTTATCGAAATTGGCAATGTATAATCGAATAAAAATCAGTACCAAAAAGTTAAGTTGGAATGATTGACGAAAAAGCTTAAAGATTATAGAAAATACAACCCAGTGTAAGTATGCACGGGCCTTTTGGTAATCAACATATGTATAGTATTGGATCGATTTGTGCATATCGGAATACCGAGCACTACTAGTTGTTAGTAGTGATGTGTTCCTTCGTCTCGGAATGAACTTGTTTTTGATTTGCTTTTTTTTTCATTAGGCATCAAATATATATATGTATACATGTTCCATAAATTAGATCAGTTTTTATAAACGAACTTATATTTGTTTATAACAAAATGCCAGAGAAAGAAATAAATGTAGATGATATTGAACTATGAGCTAGATGATTTGTGTCGCTATATTTTAATATCAGTTTGTGATCTGAATTTGGATTGGATCGGATCTGTCCGTGTGTGCTACAATGTATAATTTTATAACAAAGCGAAAACAAAAAAAAAATAATTAAATTCAATGAACATTACGAAATTTATGATGTGATCATATTGAAATCTATAGCTCATAGTTTGGTTTTATCTTCCACCTCCTCTCTTCCTTTGCCTTCGTGTTTCATCATCCTTATTACCCTCTCGCCTCTTCTAGCGATTATATTTATTTTTGTTTTGTAGATGTTTCCTTGTGTGTTAGTGAAAAATCCGAATTGATTTTTGGTTTGACTGCCTCCCGATAATGCTTTATTTGCGTCTGCTGCTTACAGTGCTCCATCCTGTTTCCGTTTGCGCTTGCTGGTGCTGCTGCTGCTGTTGTTGTTGCTGATGGTGTTTGGCATTTTTTATCATTGCTGTTGTTGTTGCTGCTGCTGTTGCAATTAGTAGTGGAGCACTGGAACTCGACGACGCTAGTGCACCATCTCACTTTTTACCGGGAGGCGCTATTGGTTGGCCGCGCTCCTTGCCACGTAATTTTATGCCAAGCACACGCTCCATTTTACCCAATATCAAATTGTTGGGAATCCCACGACCAGCCTCATAGTCCGTTACCACTTGCTGCTTCTCACAGATTTTCTGCAAAAGAAAATAAACCGTTAACTAGTGAGATGATGGATGATTTTGACATTTTAGATTATTCCATTTCGTTATTTTGATCCGTATTAATATGATAAATATTAAATAATATAAATATATTCTTACAGTGGCCAAATCCTTCTGGCTGAGACCTTTGCCTTGACGTCCTTGTTGTATTAACTTGCCTACATCGAGGGGAATTTTATCATGGCGCAACTCCTCAGTCTCACGATCCAGCTTGGCAGTGTTCTTGGTAGTCACATGCTGCTTGTTGGTGCCAGCACCATCTGTAAGTGCAACAAAATCAATCAAAATATTTTAGCGATTCATTTGGCGACTAAAGCGATAGTGTTTTAATTGAAATCAGTAATGGCATCTCTTCCCCCCTAAATGAGTATATCATAATTTAAAATGGTAAGATAATAAAATTTTCAACTATATAAACTAATCTTGGATTCGTAGTCAGTTTTTCTCCATATTTATATATATAATTTCGCTTAGCTCAGATTACCTAGTCCGCCTAGGTATCTATTAATGTGGGTTAAACTGACAGTTATTTGTAGTTCTAGGTAAAAAACAAAAACAAGCAAACTGTAATGCGTTATATAAACGCAATTGGATCCATTCATACACCATTGATAATTTAAATAATTAACTAAACGGTTGTGCATTGTTTTTGTTGTGCGCCTGGTCGATAAAATTCAATGTTTTTGTTTCTAGATTGGGCAAACAGGAATCCCAATAAGACAGACGTATATCGTATTTTTTTCTAATTAGTTTAATATTAAGGTTTTATTGGACAACACGTGCCTGTTTTTACCACCATATTTATGAGTTCCGGGTAAAGACAATACTATTTAAGGAATGGAACATCTTCTATATATAGAAATTCACCAATGTATATGCAAAATGCATTTTACCGTAGATCACTAAATCTTAATCTAAAAAATATGTTAATATGTTTAATTAGTTTACTGAGAAATCAATAAATTTATGCATATTTCACCAAATTTTTGCATACAAAAAAGTAAACGCGGACAATCAGCAGACCATCCCTCACCCGCCTTCCCATTACTGCACGATGAAGTAAACTAGGCCAAAAAGCTTTTTTCTTTCTCTGTGCATTTGTCATCAAATGCTGCTTATTACCGTTACTTGTGAAAATATCTTTTTATCATTATCAACATTGTGAAATCTATTATAAAAATAAAAGAATGATTAAGTTGTTAAAATAAGACTAACTAAAAAGCAAGGGCAACAACAAACGCCACGCAACAAATCAATTGATTGCAGCAGGAGGCAAAACGATAAAGGTGGGAGACAAAAATGCCCGGTGTGACATGGTGTGGCTAATGCATAACTTCTTATAATGCACTGTATTAAATAATTTATTTCACTTTACTTACATTTTTGTTGAGTGTCCACAGCGACTCCTTGACGCCGGGCTTGATTGACAGCCGACTCAGTCTTAAGCGCCGATGATTTAGGTGCCTTCTTTCTCAACACTGTAACTGTGTCCCAGTCCGACATCTTTTTTATGAGATTTAAAAAAAATGTATTTTTTGTGTAAGAAATGAGAGTATACAATTAAATGAAAATGCTAAATATAGCACATCAGTTGTTGACAATGCTATTACACTACTCACACTGACTGCTTTGTTTTAGGCCTTCAGTTGCTCTTTTGAAATCTTAATTAAAAACTACTACAAATTCCAGAACTATCTCCGAAGTAAGTATGTATATGTACGTATGTATGAATGTCTCTGTATGTCTGAATTCCAATCACATGTGTTTTGCAATACTAATGGAAGCTGTTTTTCAACACTTGGCATATCTATTTTTGGCTTGAAAAGAAGCTTGCCTAAAAAAGGGCTAAATTCTTAACGTTGGTTTTGCTTTCAAATAATAACAATAATAATCATGATTTGCCTTTAACTTATCTCATTGTAAAGGCACTAAAAATATCATATGAAATTCACAAAACTGTAGGTTCAAAACTTTAAAATAAAAAATAAAAGCTAAAATGGCGCTAAGCTACAAACTTTGTTAATTAGCACTGTGTGCGCAGTTTGACACATTTCGCATCTGTTAACTTTAACAGCACAATTTAAGAGCTTCTAAATTCAGCTGCATTGACCACACTTAAGACTAGATTTTTAACTTAATTGGTGGTTAGCGATTTAAACAAGCGGTTGGTGGTATTTTTTAAACCAAAAGCTTATTAGACTTTATGGATGACTGTTATTAAGAGAGGAGCGAACCTTCAAAATTCCAAACCAAGAGGGGCGAAACGCTTAGATTCGGACTAAGAGCGAAAAAACGACTGTTTACGAAATGAACTTTAGATTTCGGCTCTGTCCGTAGCATATTAATTTTATTTAACATCAGTGCTGTCGTTGTTTTCAGAGAAAAACCGCTAGGTCAGCAAAAAATAAAACTGAATAGAAAATGGCTAAATAAAAAACAAAAATTTACGCATTCCACAAGCGCTCAAAGAAAATTTGGAAAACCTAGAGAAGTGACATAGGAACACAGGCAAGCAAATAAAAAACCGTGATTTAAAAAATGTAAAAAATAGCAAATATAATGTTTTCTAAAATGTGGCAAAATTTTCTAGCAACTCCATTTAATCAATTACATCTAGCCAAAAAAAAGCTAACATATCAACACCGCCTGTTAATTTGAAAAGTTGTTGTTTTTTTTCAGTGTTGTTTTTGTTTTCGAGTTGGAAGGTGCTTCTCAACAAAGAAGAAAAAAGAACGAGCGTGTCGTTGGATGATATTGAACAATATTCGTGTGTGGTGTAGCGGGTGTGCGTGTGTGTGTGAGTGAATGTGTGTAATTGGAAAAATGCATAGATATAAAAGCGAAAAGAGGGAATAAAAGTGCCAATAAATGTAAATGATGTGAAGAATGTATTAAATCTTTGCTGGCTAGCAAATATTCGAAAGTGAAAGAGATTAAGGGAGCAAGAGAGAAAGAGAGCAGCGACAGCGCGAGAGAGACAAAAAGTGCATTTTTTAGGGCGTGTTTGTCGTCCGCCCCCCCTTTTAACACACACACGCACTTGTCTTCTCTATCAAAAAAATAAGAGAAAAGAATAAAGAAAATATAATATAACAAGATGCAAACGAGTTAAATAATTGAAATTTAGCAAGAAAAAAAAAGACGAAAATCGTTAAACTTCCTTTTTTTTCAAGTGAACAAGAAGCAGCATTAAAGAGTAACAGCAGAAGAAATAACGAGGAAAAGAAAATGTGCAAATAAAGTCAAAGTCAAGTAAAAAAGCAACAAAAAAAAGAGAAAAAGAAGAAAAAAAGTATTGTAAAACAACGAGTGTAAGAAAAAAAGAACCACCCCCACCCAAACTCCATCTCCAGCTTTAGGCCGGGAGGATGGGTGCTCAGCAGGGCAAGGAACGCGGCTCACACTCGAGTGGCGGCGGCGGTGGGGGAGTTGGAGGTGTTCCCGTCAGCTGCATTGGGCTATCTAGCAGTAGTAGTCCCGTGGCCTCGGTGTCGCCCCATTGTATTAGTGGTGGTAGCGGTGGCCTGGTCAGTGGTGGATCATTGGCTGCCGGCTCCACATTGCGTGGTTCGCGCATTAAAAACTCCTCTGCGGGTGTGGGCCATAATGTCGGCGGCGGTGGCGGCGGCAGCAATAGCAGCGGCAATTCCAGCGGATTATCACAGCGCAGTGGAGGCGGAGCCGGTGGCGTACACAAGGATAATCGCTGTAATCCCTCAGTGGGTCTTAATATATTCACCGAGCATAATGGTGAGTGACAATTTGCAGGAAGATTGCATGGAATCATCATTTGCACCCAAACCCAACATTGAAATGCACTCTAATTCATTCGCTCCCTCTCTCACACACGCACTTTAATGCAAACATGCTGATTTACACTGCTCAACAAAAAAGAAAATGTGTATACATATGTATGTACAAAGGCTTTTATTACAGAGGCGCATGTACCAAAGAGATGTATCTTATTGACTGCAAATATTCGAAATCAAATCATGTTTTGATAATCAATTTTTAATGAAAAATGTTTGTAGTTTAGGTTTTTTTCGGAATTATTGTAAAGTCAATTCAAACTGAATTTTGATAGTAAACAAACTGATCCATCTGTATGAATGATGAACGTTAGGGTTGGTTTTTCTCTTATGGCTAAAAAAAAATACCAAATTATTTCATTCTAATGTTTGGAATCCCAGTCAGAAATGATTCAATATAATTAGGCTTTAGCTAACCTTTTTTTATATAAGAAACATTATGTTTCTAATGATTTTGTTTATATTTTTAATATATTTTATTTGAAAAGCAATTTTACAATTAGAATATTGCAAGTTCCCTCCATTTAAATTATATTGAATTGGAAATTCCTTTGTTCAAACTTATTTGCAACAATTCTTTTTATTTTGATTTATATTATATTCCATTTTTTTTTTTTTGTGTATGTTGTGCAGTGTAAAATTTTGTATATAGTATATACATACATACGTATAAGATGCAAGGCGACATACTGCTACCACTACCCTTTTCCCCCCACTCTTTCTCGTTCTCGTCTTTCATTCTCTCTCTCTCCTTCTCTGTCTTTCTCTAATACACACATATACTTCACATGCTGCTTTCCAATTGAGCCAATTTCTGCGTTTTCATTGCTTCCGATTATCCATAGATGACGACGGGGACGACGAAAAGAGAAGGCTCAGACGAAGGAAGGCGGCAGGCGCGATATGTGCGTTGCGTGTGTACGACGTCCGCTTTTATTATTATTTTTTTGTTTTTGGTGCTGTTGTTGTTGCCGGCTAGTTTTCTACTTGTTGTTGTTGTTGCCTTGAACTGGCTGAATAAATGGGGGCGGGTTTGCTGCTGCATCTCTCTACCCTTGTCACTTTACACCCAGCGACCGGTCGCCCTACCGCCCGCACAATACACACAAACCAAAATAATGGTGGAGGAAAAATTGTGACCTAGCCACCCCCGCTAGGCATTGAACTGGCCCTTACTTTCCGTCTTCCATTCTTTTCTAGTATTAGACCCAAGTTACAATTTTCCTATTTCAATCATTTTACGCACATTCCTTTTTCTTATTTGTCTTTGTGTGTTTCCTCTGTCGATTGCAAGAATTTCCTTTTGCTCTTTTATTACATTTTCATCTATACTTTTCGCATATCCGTTTTGTCCTACCGCAATCGTCAAAATTTCTATTGAATTTCCCTTATCAAAAAGGTTTATTCTGATTTGAATAATTGACCAGCTGTTTGTTCGTTCAATATCTAATTGGAACAGCTGTTTCCTGATGATTGACAAGTTAAACTCCAACTGCAACTCTGTTGCAATTGCCATGGCAAAAATAAAAAAAAAACAAAGAAACTGCAAAAGGGGCCAACATCAACAAAAACAAAAGCCGCTTAAGACGGCATCGATTTTAAGATACCCTTCATTAAATTGAACTGTTACCTAATAGTCCTTAAAATATTCTATCAATTGAAAACTATGCATGTTTATTTTTCTAACATGAACAGAAAACTGCTGCTCAGTCAAATACATCCATTGACTGGTGGCTGGCAACTTAATCTTTAATATACCCTTTTGCCCTATTTGGTGTACAGGGTGTAAACATAGTTACTAAAATAAACATCAAAAGCGCAAAAGGATTTACGACATTTGATTGAAAGTGGGCAACAACATGGCAGCACTTCACTTTTGTACTTTAGTTTAGCTGGAAATGTAGAAACTCCACTGCAGAAAAAGTCTCCATATGGTTGCTTATACATATGTATGGGTGTATATATCTATGTATTCCGATCTATTAATAAACTAAATGAGACAAAAAAAAAAAAAAAAAAAAAGAAAGGGAGACAGAGACACACAGAGAAGAAAGAGTTGAAATAGAAGAGTTGTAAAAATATTTTTCTACAATTTATTCACATGCATTTGATTGTTTATCCAGTGGCGTAGAATTTGAAAGGATTTAACCCTATCAAAAAAATGTTGTATTTGAAAAAAAAAAAACCTTTTAGTACACAATTGTCAATGAGTGCTATTGGCTCCTAAGTTTTTAATTACTTTAAGTCACGTAGAAAAGATTTAGATAGGGATCGGAAAAATACAAATATATTTTCGCTCTCGGAGTCGTCCCTTGAGTAATTACGTCCATGTGGTTAGGAAAAAGCTTAAGTGTAAACGAATATTTTCAAAACCTTTTGCTGCGTCACCTGTTTGCCTTCCTACAACTGCCTCCCAACCGTCACTCGCACCTCCTTTCCCTGCTCCTTAACTTAACATTAGCCTTGTGAAAAGTTCATTTGCCCCGTCTCATAATTTGCCGCTTGCATGTCAAGCAAAAGCAGGAAAACTTGACAGGCTACTCAGATTACCAAAGCGAGAGAGAGAGAGAGAGGGAGAGAGAAAGATAGACAGAGAGGGAGAAAAAGAGATTTTGAGAGGAACACTTGAAAATTAGTTCTCTTGCAGTCGCACTCATACGCCATTCCTTTGGGGGGAAGCCTTTGGCCTCCCACTTGAGTCTATTTTTGAGACGTGGTTAGCTCCTCCATGGCAAAGACTTCTTCCTCCGCCTTGTCACTTGTATGTGTGCATAGATGCATGTGTTAGCATGTGTTACCCATTTACAATGCATTATTTATTTATTTATTTTTTTTTTTTTCGAATTGGCAAACGCATTGAAGCATTGCCAAGATTATTTTTCTCTCACATTTTCCCAAGCGGTGCAATCTATTCCAGTTTACAACAGATGCCACCAAAAAGTATCTAATTACAACATGTAACAATATCGACTACCGCCTACAACTATTGCACAGCAAGTTGTGGTAAAATAGGCACTGTGGAATGTAATCACATTAAATTAGATTAAAGTTGAATATCAGTTAAAAGGCTACATACAATTGTTGCAATAAAAATGAAAAATGAAAAATTGATTCATGTATGTATGATTCATATGAATTTAAAAACAAATATAAGAATGAAATGTAGTAAAAAGCAGTTTATTGCCGCTTTTATCAAGTACTTTAAAGTAAGAGATCCTTGAGATATAATAAAACTTAAAAGTCAATCAGCCATTTATATCATATCTCTTACCAAACGGCTAGTTTAATTCAATTATGAAATTATCAAAATCCTATCAATTTCATAATAAATTCTTATACTTAAATCAAATGTTTCGTTTTCGTGTCCTTTGAAGCTATTTATAAAGAAATTTATTAGGGGCCATAAAACATATGGTACCAAAATTTATAAACTTCAATTATTATTTAAGTATTAATTTCACTTTTCAATTGATATTGCACTTTAGAGAAAATTAATAAACATTTAATAAATTGCTTTATATTTTAACTGCTCTAGTAATAACCTTTTGAAATGACCTTTGCCCCACTGTATCGCGTTTCGTTGCTTGTCGGTTTGCTGTGTGTGTGTGTCGTCAATTGTCATTTGTTTGTTGTCGTGCTTCTATCTCCCCCGCTCTGTGGTCTATGTTGTGTGACTCTGTGTTGCATGTTGTGTGTGAATTGTGTGATTGAGTCTGAGTTTCGCGATTTTCCGTCCGACTCTCTCTATGTCTCTCCCTCTATATCTCAGATCTCAAACAATCTACCTGGTTGGGGGCTTGAGGCTTTTCGGTTTTTGGTTTGTCTATCCGTTTGTCTCTGTGTGTGTGTGTATGTGTGTGTGTATTTGGTGCTTGTAATCTGGTAACCTCAGACACAGTTTTTACATTGTAATTTTGTAATTGCATTTACAGGCACGAAATGAAACGAAACAAAAGGCAATTGCCAATTGCAACGTTTCTCTCACTTTAATCATCATCCCCCTTTCACTATTTTTCTATATGTATGTATGTATGTCTATTCCTTTCTCTCCTATTCTCAATAATATTTTGACAAATAAATGTTTATTTTCTTAGTAAAATTATCTGAGAAGCTTTGTGGGAACCTAGCAAATTTTTGCTTTATGTGTGGATGACTCAATCAATGACTGCCAATAACAACAATATGTATAATATAAAAACATATATATGTATATGCATACATATAAATATAAATATTCACTGAATATTGGCTTATCAGTTAATTCCTCTGTAAGGGGTGGGGATGTTAACATGAATAAGACATTTAATAAGTTAATTATAAATCGCTAGCTATTAAATTGCTAGCAAATTGTTCACAAATGATTTGTAATTATGTATTTATAAACAAAAAAAAAAGAGTAGGAAAAATAAAACTGAAATATTTAAATCATAGACGTTGCTGAAACCAGAATCTTTTGTTTGGTTCGACGAACGGAAAGGGATATTATATACATATGTTTGTATGTATATAAATATTTGTATATATTTATTATACAACTGCAATCTTCCAGAGAGTCTTATGAATGTAGTAGCAGGTTTGAAACGTTCATTCAATTGCAAAAAATAAACAATGATATGATGAATATAGATTAATATATACTAATAATACTTAATTTACCCATTAATATAAATATTCTTGTTTGAACCAAGGTTTCATTGAAAGTTTTTAAGTAATATGAATAATGCATTGTAAAATTGACAATTTTTCTACTTGATTGAGATATACAAACATATATAATCAAACATACAATTACACAAATATATGTACATACCCACAATGCATACAGTTTTCACTTCTTTGTCTTAATCTGAGTTTCTTAGTCAATCTCTCCACCCCCCAATCGAAACCCCCCACTTGAACAATCCACTTCAACTATAAAGTTGAAAATTGATTAACTTTTTTCTCACTTCTTTGCACAAAGAACATTTGCAATCAAAAAGAGCCAACTGTGAAAATAAAAGGGAGACAACGACAGTCTCAAAGACACAGCCGAAGAAAGAGAGAAAAGAGACATCGAGAGTAAGAGAGATAGAGTTTAGTTCTTCTGTTATGTTTGTCATGAACGTGCCAGGTTGGCAAGAAATAATCTCCATTACCCCCCTCCCCCTCTTTGGATACAACATGCATCCATCTCATTTTCCCCACTCTTTTCCCCTTTCCTTGCAATCAAAAAATAGTAACAATTTCAAACGTGATTTGTGCAAATGCAATTCGTTCCCATTGATGGAATCAGAATTGGAGAACTATGGAATCGGAATACAAATATATGTATGAATGTATGTACATACATACGAAAATTGAAAAACGGTTTTGACTCACCAATAGATGCTTAAACTGAATTTTTTAAACTATTTAATAAATATATGTATGTAAATAGCAAGTGCAAAACAAAAGTGAAAAGTGTTTTTTATTTGCTTTAATAATTTCGGCCTTGGCAGCTTGTTAAACGGTAAACAGTCGAATATATACAAGTATGTATCATATATACATACATACATACTTATGTATGTACCTATCTGGCAAATTGTGAAGGGATGGGAGGGGGGATTGAAAGAGAAACAAATCGCCGTTCAACTTAATCAAAAATATACAAATAGATATAATAAACTTAAGCCAATATAAAACAAATATATATACATATGTACACATAATATGTTTGGGGGATACGGTATCCCCTGTCACACTTTCAGAAAAGATAAAGATTTAAACAAATACAGGGTTGGACTATGTAGTAATCGGGAGTTATTCTTTATAAATTAATACATACATATGTATACAATATTAAGTACTTGACAAATAAAAATCAGCTTGAGTAAACAAATTTTTTGAGTGAAAATATACTTGTAGTATTTTAAAGTCCTTGTGCTCTAACTCTACTCAATTTTTTTGGTCAAAATGCGCTCCTGCATTCTCTCACTATTACGACTTAGTTTTCTCTTACTGTTGGCTCCAAAGAGTCAATCAATCAAAGTGGCGTCAATATTTATGACCTCAAATAATCACAACAGAAAAACTGAGAGCACAAAGGAACTCTAAAAATGAGGGGGAAAAAGTGCATGAACTAAAGAATCTTCGATTCTAATATTTATGTACATTTGTATGTATGTATGTATGTTTTGGCTCCCCTAAAAGATATGTATGTATACTCTTGTCTTATGTTTGCTTTGCTCTGCCTACACATTCACACTTTCTTTATTTCTTTCTTTTTTTGTGTTTCGTCAGCTAATTTATGCAAACAAATTTCAATGAGGCAAAGCCTCGCAGCGCTCCTCTACGCTCTACTGGGATTTGTAGAAAATTGACATCAATAAGGAGATTGGGGGAAGAGAAGAAATAGAAAATGCCGGCAAATGACAATAACAATAAGCATTTAAATGTTTCTCTTATAAAGAAATTAAGAGTTATAAATGGGGAAAATGTATGTACATACAAACGTAGATTTAAATGGATGAAAATTTTACAATAATGTAATACTTGAAGTACATATACATACATACATACATATTATTAAATTTAAAATTGGCTTTAGCTTCAAAGATGAAAACCTGAAAGAATACTCATTTTGAGGTTTCTTAAGAATTTGGATGAGTGAACAATTGGCATTCCTTTTATAAAACTTGACTACATGACGCACATATTAATAGGAACGAGTGTTGAAAATGAATTAAATTTAACACAAATACAAATTAGGAAAAAGCGCATAAAATTCATACATACATACATTTAAATTGTCTTAATAGAATATGCCGATATCGTTAATATTTATTGTTACTTTTAAGTAATTTTGTTTAAATGCGAGAAAAATGTAAACTTTAATATATTTCAAAGAGAGAGCTACTCTCTCTCTCTCTCTCTCTCTCTTTCTGTCTCTCACTAGTTATCGCCAAAATTCTGCCTTTGTTTCCTATTAATTTTGTCTTAACTCAAATCCCCACCATTGACCTCAAACACCATCATAAGAAGCCATTAAAATAGTTAGCTCCAAATTCTGTGTTGTGTCTGTTGTTGTTGTTGTTTATTTATTCTCTTTTGCTATTTTGTGCACAAACAAATCAAGAAAATTGCCAAGTATTTACCGTAAATAACGAACAAAATAAAAGAAAAAGCATGACAAATGCCATAGTGAAGAAAAGAAACCTGTTTAAACATGATGAGGATGATGCTTCTCTTTTACTCTCTCCCTCTCTCTATTTTTGCCTCTTTTTACCGCACTGGACAGGTCCACCTCTTGGTTGGGGTCTGCTCTCTCAGCTGACCGGCATCAACTGATGAGCGTTACTTTTGCTCCCCTTACACGGCTCTCTCATCTCCTTCTCTTGCACTTTTCAACGTGGTCAGTGAACCGTTTTCTCTGTTTGTGAAATGAAAATTATGTCCAAAAAAAAAAAAAGCACCAAAGTTAAAATTAACCTAACTGATCTGATGATCTTTTGTATGCGTGTGCGAATGTGCCAGTGTGTGTAAAAACATTTTTGAAAAATATTTCTTTTTTTTTTTTCATAATTAATGTGAAATTTAATTCCATTTAATTGCTTTGGCTTTGCCTAATGGCCGGGCCTTTTTTACTTCTTACTAACCAACACTTTCGGTTTTTGTTACCCTCTAACCGAAAGGGCGAAGGGTATATTTAGGTGAAATTAAGAAATCAACTATCTTTAGTTTTGTTGCTACCCTATAAAATTTCTCTAAAACTTAGTTGATTAGAATGAACAGGTGAGTTGATTTAATTTCATTTGCAATTTTTTACAATTGCTATTCCATGAGTAAAGAGTATTAAAATAGTCTATGCTTTTACATGATGTTTGGGATTTTGTTTTGCTTTGCCTTGGCGACGTCTGTCAATTTTTATGCCTGTCTGGTATATTATTTAAACGACATGCCACATCCACATCCGTGGCGTCGCTGTAGTCCGTCGTCGCAATTGCACTTGCTTCCAAGAATTCTGGAGAAATAAAGAATAACAAAAACAAAAGGGAAATATAGAGGAGGCCGAGGCCAAAACGGCGGCTGAATCACCAAGAACTGAACTAAACAGAAATCGAAATACAGATTCTTCTTCTATCTTGTACTTGGTGGTAGAGAGATAGATATAATACATATGTATGTACATACATAAATATGTACATATGTATGCATTTGTATAAATGTATGTATAAGTAGAAATAAAGTGTTTACTCTTTACTCCTGCTTTGACTTTAAATAGTTTTCACCATATTTTTCCATCGCCGACATTGTTAGCTGTTGCGAACATGATGAGACAGTAGACATGATGGCAGGCGAATTGAAGAAAGATGAAGGCGGTTGTGCAGTTGTGACTCCAAACCGCACCTTGTCCTGTCCATGTCACTGACAGCTCTGTGGCTGCTTTTTCGATAAGAAACTCTGTGTCCAAAAGGAAAAAGTTTTCTTTGTTCCAGCAGAAGTCAAAAGTATGGTGGGGGGTACACACTGTGTGCGTGTGTTTGTGTGTGTGTGGGTGGATGATGATAAATGGTCTGTTAAGTTGTTAAGCAAACTTTTTTCTACTATCAAATTGAATAAATTAAAGTTTCAAAATAAAGATGTTAACTAATATCGATTTAATTTGGAACAACTTTTTTTTAACAATTGCATAAGACGGACTAATAAAAGTTTTCATTCATTTTATTGATATCCTAGAAGTTATTTTCATTTAATTTTGTTTCCGCTTATTGCACAGTTTGTAAGTTCCGTTACACCTTTCCCTTTTCGAACCTATTCCAATTCGAATTCGAATTGCTTTCGAATGGAAACCAGTAGCAGCTTATCAATTGTTGTTACATTATTATTGTTGCAGTTGTTGTATGTGTATGTATGCATATATATATATTTTTTTTTTTGTATTATCACTTTTTCAGTCTATTAAGTTCATTCATTAATTTGTTCACTTAATTACTTCGAATGTGCAGTTCAATCAACTCTCATGACTGGCCGGCCGAACAGGTGTTATAAGTGAAGACGGCATGAGACGAGAAGAGAAGAGGGGTGTCGGGTGGGAAAATGAAAATCAAATATAAAAATAATGTGCTAAACTTTCACTTTGCACTGATTTCTCGCTATTTTTTTCCCCCCCCATTTTATTCATAATCAAAATAAACAAATTGAAACAACTTTATAAACTGATCAATCAATCATTTAGCAAAAAAAAAAAAATACAAAGAAAATAGAAAACGAAAAAGATTTTGTCTGTTGCTCCTCCTTCTCTTTACTACGCTTCAGTAAAGCTGAAAGTTGAAAAATGCAAAATAAAAGAGTTGTAATAATAATAATAATAATATAATAGAAAATCATTTTGCTGTGAAAATGTTAATTGCTATATGAATATTGAGGGAAAAGTGAAAACTCTTGGAAAAATGAATGAAGTAAATAAGAGAAGAAAACAAAAAAAAAACGCTTTTTATTATTATTATTGTGCGTAATTTGTTGTCTGTCTGTCGGACTGTCTGTGCCCGCCTTAGTGTGAGGTAAGGCCTAAAAGATTATGTAAAAGGCAAAAGAAAAGCGAAGAACCAAACAAAGCAAATACAGCTGAGCAAATGAGGGAATAAAACCAAGCAACAACTTATACTCTAAAAAAAAAAAGCCATATTAACTTTTCCTACAAAGTTAACTAGTGAGACTAAATGAATATTTTCCCTTTCTGTGTCTCTGTATAAGGACCTGCATGATTTTGAACATTAAAAATCCTTATAGATAGAAAACATTTGTTTATCGAAATGATTTTCGTCTATTAATGTAAATAAATATTGTAAGAGTATAGAATATTCGTTATTAGTTCGCCCAATCCGGCCTTTGTTGTTTTTATATAAATTTTCTTCTTGATTGTTTTTGGCATTTTCTGTCATTATCCAACAATTAGCTGGACAAATGAACGGATATGACAGACAGATGGATGTACGGAGAGTTTTTCAGGTTATATAAACTTGGAACAAAAAATGCGACAATGACAATGACAAGGCACTACAAACAGATATACATACAGACACAATACATACATACACTAACTACCATAGAGAAACAGTAGACGAAGGCTTTTTTGGGGGAAATTATGCTCATTAAAAAACTTTTTTTTTTTTGGGGATAATCAAATTTTTGTATCTTTTATATATTTTTTATTTATTTTTTTGGCGGTATACCAACCCAACCCAACCATTTGCAATAACTCTAATTGTGTGTACTTGGAGAAAATTGATTGGTGTTTGTGTGTGTGTGTGTGTGTGTATGTGTGTGTGTGTGTACTCTTCCACGTAATTACACGGTTGAGTAATAAACACACATAACCAAATAAAATTGTAAACTTTGATCTCTATATTTCAACTTCGACTTTGTTCCTCTTTGGTTACGTTAATTGAATATAATGATGAGGAAACTTTTGAAGTCGCATTAACAAACGGAGCGTTAAAAAAAAAACGTAATATCAAATACTTTTCAAATCTTTAATATAAACAAATAGTCTTGGACTATTTTCATATACTTTAAAGACAAATTTTATATACGCCAACTCCAATTCATCTTTCCAATTAGTGTTTGTTTACAATGATAATAATCTAAGATTCTGTCTATAGATTAATGGCATACTTATTATAATAATGAATAGTTTCCCAAGAAAGCTTCCACTTGTTAATACTCTTCCATCTTTTCTTTGGTTGGTAATAACAATTCATAACAATTCACAAAAAGAAAAGCAAAACAATAATCTCAGATTTAGTGCACAATTTCACATTCCAACTAAACCCACACATATACGCATATATTCTTTTAAATTCATTTTTTGTTGTTTTTGTTGTCTTTTCCCATGGTTTCTTTGACAAAAGGAATTCTCAACTTCGTCCCTCACCACCCAAACCACTTTATCCATTGTCTAGCAATTTTCTATCTACATAGATTTTCCTATGTGTGTGTGTGTGTGACCCTCAAAGTTAAATCTTTTATGGTCAAATAGTATTTTTCTCTTCCTCTCCCTCTCCCTCTTTTCTTTTTTTTTATCATTTTTAACAATTTATTATCTGTAAAATACGCCCACGCTTTCAAATGTTTGAGAATAAAAATGTTTCACTCTTATTCAAATGAACGAATAGCATGCAAATGAATAAGCAAAAAAACAAGAATACACAAAAACAAAACAAAAACAAAAAAAAGGAGCCAACAACAAAAAGAATACTTGACAATAAGCCATAAAAAACATAAACAAAACAAACGTAAACGAGGAAGAAAAATTTCATGAATGCTAAATCTATCTAACCAAAGTCCAAACCGAGTACCCTAACTTAGGTGTATAAAATAACTTATTAGGTTAATTTAAATAAAAACAAATTCTAATCCCAACTAATTAAATAACTAATTGAGCCAAAGCCATCTTTGTGTATAATTAGAAACTTAAGATATAAATGAAACTTTAAGCAACTTTTAGGGTATAGAAAAGTATGTATATAAAATCGATACATACATACATACATATATGAAATTCGTAGAAAACGAGTTGATGAATTTATTTAGATTTCTGTTTTTGCACCACTGTGCATGCCTATAATGTCTGTCTTGCCGGCTGGTTGAGTGAGTCATTCGGTTCTATGTTGACCAACGCGATGACGACGGTGGCGTATGCTTATTTTTGTCTCCATCTCTCTCGCTTGCTCTCTCTCTGCTCCTTCTCTTTCGCTTTTATGATTGCCAGAGTCATTTGCATAGCCACAAAATTGTGCATGCCAATGGATTTTCTTTTATTATTATTATTATTATTTTTTTTCTTTCTTTCTTTATTTTGGTTTTGGTTTTTTTTGTCAGCAGACGCGTCGACGGCAACGTCAACAATTAAAAGTCAATTTCATTCACAAACAAAAATACTAAAATAGACAATGAGTGTATATGTGTGTATAGTGTGTGTGTATATACATACATTTGTGAGAATGTGTGTGCATAGTGGACACAGAAGGGCGAACAAATATCAGCCAGGCAAAGAGGAGGAGTGCGAGTGATGATGGTCACTCACACGACTTGGTTGGTCTTGGTCAACGTTTTCAGTCACGTGATGAGTGGACTATGAATATGAATGGCATTTTGATGTCGAAAAACTTCAAGTTCAACTACCTAATAAAAGAAATGTTAACACCCTAACATGAAAGGCTATTACTTTACTATACTAATAGAGAGAAAGAGAAAATTTCTTTAAAAAATATGCAAAGATATGAGAAACTATTTGGAATCCTTAAAAAAAAAAACCAACATACAAGCCAGAAGAATCGTTTGACTATAATATTTCATTAGCATGATATATTTTTCAATTTTAAAATTCAATCATAAGAATAAGAAATAAATCAGTGGGAACTTCTATATAGAAAGGTTTAAAACTTTCTTAACATAAATAATCTTAATTTCGTTTAAAACATTAACAAAGAATTTGAATCTGTGTGGAAAATCTTTTAAATTTATTTGTTCTTTCTTTCGAGTTCGGTTTGTGTTTGTGGTCCCATCATTATAATATTAAATTTTACTTTACCTTCAACTCAATGACAAATGAAAAGTAGCAGGTGCACAAAAAAAAACTTTCAGTTTTCTCATGCATACAGATACATATACATACATATTTAGGTATATATATATATATATACTCTTTTTTTTTATTATTGGCACCCAACGTGGGGCAAGGACATAATCATTGCACATGCCAAAGTGAAACTAACCAACCTCGAGACCATTGGGAGAAGAAGGGCCCCTTCTGACTTCGAGTGGATCGATAAAAACAGTTGCTTTATATATATATATAATGTTTTAGTGCACACGATGGGGGCGTTCTGCTTTTCTCTTTTTCTACTCCTCTTTTTCATCTTTCTCTATCATCTTCTCCTCGCCCCCCTCCCTGGTAGTGGCAGCATCTCCGTTCGGATGACATTCAATTAATTTGCCCACTAGAAAAGAAGATGATGATGCGATTTTATGGAATGACACTTGGTGGCTCTTTGCCAAAAGATTTTTCCCATTATTGATTTTTCTCTTTTGTCTCCTCTTCACCCTTGTTCGCTTTAATAATGTGTATTTATTGCACTCACTTGATTTTTACATCGACTTATTCTACTTCTTCTTCAACAACAATGTTCTGCTTCTATGCAACATATGCTGGTCCTGGTCCAATGTGAGACAGTGAGCTCTCGGGGCACCGAGTCGCGCGTCGTCACATGTCAAACACGACAAAGCTGAATGAGTGTATGTATGTGTGTGTGTGTGTGTGAGTGTACCCTTATCCTAGCCTTGAGTATGGAATCCTTACAAAACGACAAAAAAAAAAACCAGAAAAAAAATTAAAGTGGTAAAATTGCCCGCTGGCACTGGCCAAAGAGTGAGAGCGCACGTTACCTCTACGTCACAGTCGTCCTCCATCAACCATCAACCAACCTAGCCAAACCAAACCAGGGGTGGAATTTTCTTTATTTTTGCTTTTATTTTATTTTATTTTATACTTGCCAAGTGCAGGGCCAAGCCCACGACCAGGACCAAACCCCGTCTTCTTACCTCTCTCTTGCTCCCTTGCCCCAGCTCTTGCCCGTTTCCTTTTGTTTTCGCATCTTCTCTTTTTTTCTCTTTCTCTCCCTCTCTCTCTCTTTCTCTCTGTCTTTCTTTCTCTGTTCTATACGTCTGTTTTCAACTATGTTGTATAAAATTTTACTAGTTCATACAACATTTTTTCGCACTTTGTTGGTAAAGGAAGAGGGTGAAAGAACTTGCCCCTAAAGTTTGTTGTTTTTGTTTTTATCCTTTTGTTGCACCTTTTCTTATTTTTCTGTTGTACAAGGGCGACATATGTATGTATGCAAATATGTATGTAAAGGAGTCTATTTACATAGATTGAATGTGATAGGTTAATGGAAAAAAGATAGTACTATTATTAAATGTTATCTTAGAAGAATATTTATAAAGATCAAATGTCTGCAAATATTATATTTGGATCACATCTTTAAGGGATTCCAAAGAAGACTTTTGCTAATTTATTATTTCCTCTTTTTCGTTTTTAAACTTTTCATACATTTTGCCGTGGGGATAGGATCTGCAGTATGCAAATAAAGAGTAGATCCCATGCAGTTTGAAATTCAGATAAGATTTTATATGTATATATATATAAACTGTTCTTATCAATGCCAAAGAGTTCTTACTGTCAGCATTATTATTTTGTAAATAATTCTTAATGGAATTGAAATCAAACCAACAGAAAAAAAAGAAAAAAATGTTATTTACCCCATTTCTCTGTGGATTTTGTTTTTGTTTTTTTTTTTGTTTCACCGCTTTTAACGGAAGCCAGAGAAATGACTAATTAAATTTAAACCGTAAAAGTTTATTACTGTTGACTGGCCACGCCCCTGGCATAAAAAGAGGGGAAGGAGATCTACAACAACAACAACAACAACTGCTGACTGTTGTGTGAATGAAATCGGATAAGTATTTAGTAGTAGTAGTTAAAGGAGAAGTAGAAGCCAGAGGCTAACTTAACTTAAAACCAAATCCCATGCCAGGGCAGGGCTTGACACAAAAGCCCTTGAGCTAAAGACAGAGAGAGAACAGAACTGAAAAGCAACATTGCAAACTGAAAACGAGACATGCTCAAATGCAAAAACACAAAAAGAAAGCAAAGCAAAAGAAAAGAAAAGAGTAAAGGAGAAAAAATAAAATAAAAAGAAAAAAAACCAAAGAAAATGGGCAGAAGATACAAAACAAATGCATTGAATGAACTGTGAACAAGCTAATGAATGAATGAGAATGACAAACTGACTGACTGAGTGACTGACTGAGTGAGTGAGTGAGTGAGTGAGTGAATTATTGAATGAAAGACGACGACAGAGTCTGCAAATGAATGAATGGGCAACATAAAAGTTCTTTAAGAAGTGCATTTCAATAAATCACATCTACATTTGTTGTTGGAAGCATAGTGGAGGAGGATTGGAGGCTAGATGGCTAATGTGGGGAATGATGGAGTAAAGGATGACAATAATAAATGGCAGACACATCAAGTTTAATAGAGGCTTTTATGGACAAGGCTTATTTAAAACAAAGAAGTTGAAAAAGAATAAGAGAAATGTCATCAAAGACGATCACTAAATGGTCAACAGTTTAACAAAACATAACTAAACAATATGGCAAACAAAAGACTTACACAAATCCTGGTCAAGCAAAATATATACAAAAGAAGAGTTATCCAACACTAAATGAAAGGAGTGGGTTTAACTATTTTTGCGACATGTTTTATTGTAGAAGTTACTGTGTGTGTCTACTATTGTAGGCTTTACCTTAAAAAAGTGTGGCTGCATTTTTTTTTTTTTAGAGTCCTTGTATAAATACATAAGCAACACAACAAAGCATCAAATTCATGCGAATGTAAACTTCTAACAAGTTCTAAATAGATTTTTCAATAATCTATTATGTACTTAGTAACTTAAGTACTTTGGTTTTAATCTGGATCAGTCTCAATATCGTTTTATAATGATTAGTCGAAAAAGTGTGCCAGTATATTGATAACAATTAAAAGACTTTTAGACAAGAACTTGTGAGCTCCATTTTTTTTTTTTATATTTTTTTTTTTTGCTTAAGCTTCATTTCACTTGACTCTTGTTTGGCCATTAGCTCAACTTCAGACCAACATCATCACAAACATCACCATCATCATCATCATCATCATCGCCATCGTGTCATCCTCAGCATAATCCCCCACATGAATAAAAACTCTCAACAACTTTGCTCCAATTCCTACTAATAACTTGCATAAGTAGCTGTGACGGCGCGAGATGATGCTTGCTTCTCCTACGATGCCGCCATGTGGTAGACAATTTTTTTTTTTAAAGTTCATTGGCCCTGCTCTTTTGCCGTTGCCCGATTTCAAGTTTAATTCTTTTTTCTTCGCTTTTTCCTTCTAACAGAATTACATTTTTCTGTCAGATGTCACAAAAGAGGAGAATAGAGGGGGCGTGGCCTATGGCAATGGATAAAGATTCTTTTTAGTTTTTTTTATTCTCTTATAGTTTTTTTTCTTCATTTTTCACTTAGAGCATTTAGTTTTACTTGTTTGTTGTTAAGTTTATTTCTTTTTTTTTTAAATTGTTATAACAATTCATTTGTTGCTGTAGTTGTGTTCTAAGCTTGTTATTGGCCTAAACCCAGGCTCTTCTTCATTGGCTTTATGCCCCATCTCTTTCTAATTGGCCTGCGCTATTGTGGTTAGGCTGCTTTTGTTGCCATTCTAACTGTAAATAGAATTTTCTGCATACAACAATCCCATCATCTTAGAGTTAGTTATTTTTGTTATATATATGAAATAAAATGATGATATTTTGACTTTTTCTCTCTCCCTCTCTAACTCTTTTCTTTTTATTTCCTTCCTACCCTTTTCTACGTTTCTTCTATTCCAATCTCTCTCTTTTTCTCTTCTGCAGGTACGAAACACAGCTCTTTTCGCAGCCACCAAGGCAAATATCACATAAATTTAGGTAACAACAAAAACCAAAAAAAAAAACCAAAAATAAAAATTAAAACTCACTTTAGTTCAGTAGTGTCATTATAATTAATTAGGTGTATATAAATAGAAAATAAGGCATGAAAATCGGTCATCAGTTTCAATTTACAGTAACATGATTAGAGATCACAAATATATATATATATATAAATGTATTGCAACTTTTCAATTAACATATTAGAAGCATTCAGGCTATATGCTGATTTACCATGATCTATAAGCCAATCGCCATTAAAGAATTTTCTACCTTGATCCACAAGGATTTTTAGAAACATCTAAAAAGCCTTTAAATTGAATTTCTTAGTTAATTTCCTTTTGCCTTTTTCTGCATTTCTCTGCAAAATAAATTCCAATTTATAAATTTTATAGTCTAAAAGTAACATAAGTACAATATTAATTAATTATATATATTATATAATCGTTATCAAAAAGTCTTTAATTGTTTTTCAACTAATTATCAATGGCACAGTCAGATTTTATATAACATATTTTATAGTATATAAGGTATTCTATAATCTCTGACTCAATGATATACATTTTTTTGTATAACTCGATGATTATTGAAATGGTAAAGCAAAAATTTCATATATAATATCATTTCAATGACTCACACAAAATTGGACCATTGAACATCATAACACAACAACCATAAGCAAGCAGCTAATCTCTGTCAGACCCAAAGCAGACACTCTACACCCCCATGCACACACACGCACACACAATACCAAAATTGATATGTAGTAACAAAAGTCGCGCACCACTTTACTCTATCCAACATATCCGCTCTGGGCAGATCAAAGTCTCGTTTTCTTCTCCCTTCTCTTTCCATATAGTACAATATATATATATATATATGTAGTATCTTTGTAAAGTATAACATCATCATTCCCGGTGGTTACCTTTTTCCCGGACTATTAATATTTCCTGTCTCGCGCGCATAAATTAACCATATTGGGTCGTCTATTTGAAGGAGTGGTAAATTAAGATGGAAGAGGGGGAAGGGGGGGCGACAGATCCCCAAAAGAACCCTTCTCAAATATTTCATTAAGTATTTATTATTTGAATTTTATGACTTTTAGAATCAGACACACACACACACAGACAGACAGACAATGCACACACCCACCCATGTCTGAAAAAGAAATGAAGAAAGATGGAGAAACGCACTTCAAATTTTGACTTAGGCTTAGGAGAATAGCGGTGTCTATTTAGTCTACAACCCATACAATGAGTGATGTGGCTGGGCCGGGGATATTGGGTGGGTGTTTACAAAACGGAAGTAACTGCTTTGGATGAAAACCGTTGAACAAAATAAATATGTAAATTTTCTCAATTATTTGTAATAAGCCAAATGCATCAGTAGAACGCCAAACAGCAGCTTTTTGGAAAGTGGAAAAACTGTAAATGTTCAACAAATACAATAAAACTGATGACATTTGAATACACTACTATAACTTATGTATGAACAATGTAACAATAGATATATATATATATATATATATACTTCAGCTCATATTGAATAAATAAATGAGTAATATAAGTTATACACAATTTTCTTAGAATCAAAATGAGATTTCCTTTGCTAGCTTAGGTTCCCAGTTGAATGAGGAGGAAAAAAAACCACCAAATGGATGTGAACATACATTTTAATTGTTATATAATTTAAGCATTAAAAACTCCTCTATCCTAATATTTATATTACTCTTTCTTAAACTTAGACAAAAAAGAAGAGAAAGAGTATAAGATAGATATCCACATAGTTGTGGCGACAGCTACCAGATAAATTGGTTAAAAGAACTTCCCACAATAAAAGCGTATTGTTATGTGTTTGTGTGTGTGTGTGTGTATGTAATTCTCGTTCCTGCTTGGATCGTTTTGTGTAATTTTATGCCGCTTTATGCATAATTTATTTTCTCAATGGAAAAAAAAAGAGTTTACCTACCTCCCGGTTCCGTTCGTTGTTTGTTCTTCCCCACTTATCCAATCCACAAATGCTCCACAAATTGCCCGCATTCCTGTGTTGTTCTCTATTTGTGACTGTGTGTGTGTGTGTGTGTGTAGTGTGTGAGAGAAACGGGTTTACCTTGACGGTAGGAACTTTTGCTCTTGTGCATTGTTTTATGAGATCGGTTCACTCAACTTCAACTCCAACTAAAAACTCCCTTCTCCTCTTTCTCTCTCTCTTCTTTTTTTTTCTCTCTCTCTCTCTGCATCTCTTTCTTTTCTATTACAGAAGCTTTGCTCCAATCACGTCCATTGCCACACATTCCGGCCGGTAGTACGGCAGCCACATTACTGGCAGATGCCGCTGAACTGCAACAGGATTCTGGTGTCCTATCATCGATGGGTGGTGGACATAGTTCAACAACATCTGTTTTTGAATCAACACATCGCTGGACTTCCAAAGAGAATCTCTTAGCACCAGGGCCAGAAGAAGATGATCCACAACTGTTTGTGGCCTTGTATGATTTTCAGGCTGGTGGTGAGAATCAATTAAGCTTAAAAAAGGGCGAACAAGTCCGTATCTTGAGCTATAATAAATCTGGTGAATGGTGCGAGGCACACTCCGATTCGGGTAATGTTGGTTGGGTGCCATCAAATTATGTAACGCCATTGAATTCATTGGAAAAGCATTCCTGGTATCATGGACCTATCTCACGTAATGCTGCCGAATATCTATTAAGTTCTGGCATCAATGGAAGTTTTCTTGTACGCGAAAGTGAAAGTTCGCCAGGCCAAAGAAGTATTAGTTTAAGGTAATTAATTGATTTTATATATGTACATATATATATATATATAAATATTTTAAACCGATTTATTTTTCTCTTCAATAGATACGATGGTCGCGTCTATCACTATCGCATCTCTGAAGATCCCGATGGCAAAGTATTTGTCACTCAGGAGGCCAAATTTAATACTCTCGCCGAGCTTGTGCATCATCATAGTGTACCCCATGAAGGTCATGGCCTGATTACACCATTGCTTTATCCAGCTCCTAAACAGAATAAACCAACTGTCTTCCCGCTAAGTCCAGAGCCCGATGAATGGGAAATTTGTCGTACAGATATTATGATGAAACACAAATTGGGTGGTGGCCAATATGGTGAGGTATATGAGGCTGTTTGGAAGCGTTATGGTAATACGGTGGCAGTTAAAACACTCAAAGAAGATACAATGGCTCTCAAGGATTTCCTAGAAGAAGCAGCTATCATGAAAGAGATGAAACATCCAAATCTAGTACAGCTTATTGGTATGTGAAATACATGTAGACAACAACTGTTGTAGCTGAAGGATCATCGCAATACCTTACAAATATTTATATTTAATTCATTTATTATAGTTAAGTTAATTAATTTAATTTCTCATTTTAGGTGTCTGTACACGAGAGCCACCCTTTTATATCATCACAGAATTTATGTCGCATGGCAATCTCCTGGACTTTTTACGCTCCGCCGGCCGTGAGACCTTAGATGCTGTGGCCCTTCTCTATATGGCCACACAGATAGCATCTGGGATGAGTTATCTTGAATCACGTAACTATATCCATCGTGATTTAGCTGCCCGAAATTGCTTGGTGGGCGATAATAAGTTGGTCAAAGTTGCCGATTTTGGTTTGGCACGATTAATGCGCGATGATACATATACGGCACATGCGGGCGCAAAATTCCCAATTAAATGGACCGCCCCCGAGGGATTGGCCTATAATAAGTTTAGCACTAAATCGGATGTATGGGCCTTTGGTGTTTTATTATGGGAGATAGCGACATATGGGATGTCGCCATATCCTGGCATTGATCTCACCGATGTCTATCATAAGCTAGAGAAGGGCTATCGCATGGAGCGACCGCCCGGCTGTCCGCCTGAGGTTTACGATCTGATGCGCGAATGCTGGCATTGGGATGCCGCGGATAGGCCCACATTTAAGAGCATTCATCATGCTCTGGAGCATATGTTTCAGGTGGGTGGTGACGGTGATCACATCCAGGTGGAGGTTGAGGTGTGGGATGATGATGATGATGAGAATTATGATTATGATTATGATATTGATGATGATTACGAAGCTGATGGCGACGATGACGACGATCACAATAATAGAAATAATAAAAATAATAAAAATGGGCGACAGCACAACAACCACCAGCATCGTCAGCATCACCACCACCATCGTCGTATCGAGGACGATGGCATTGAGCTTTGATTTAAATCAAAGGCATCGCAGGCAAACAGTAGTGATAGCAACAACAATATTGATCCACATGGTGAACGTATCTCATTCTTCGCTCCGCAGGAATCGTCCATTACCGAAGCGGTCGAGAAACAGCTAAATGCCACAGCAGCAACAGCAGGAACAGTAGCAGCAGCAGCAGCAGTGGCCCCAGCCAGTGCATCATCATCGGCATCCGCTTCGCTAAGTCTAACACCACAAATGGTTAAGAAGGGTTTACCGCCACCGCCGCCAAATGCAGCCAGCCTAACGCCAGGTGGCCACCACGATCAGCAGCAGCAGCAGGCTAGCACACCCATGTCAGGTGAGTCAAAGGGCAGCTAGTGGGTTAATACAGTAGACTTAATACAATTTTTTTTATTTATTATTATTAATTTTTAATCCTTTGATTCATAGAAACCGGTTCCAGTTCAACGAAACTTAGCACCTTCTCCAGCCAGGGTAATAAGGGCAATGTTCAGATGCGCCGTACCACCAATAAGCAAGGCAAACAGGCACCGGCACCACCCAAAAGAACAAGGTAAGATATATATATGATTTACTTTATTTAATTAAATCTTATCTCATTGGTGTTATCTATCATATTAGCCTGCTCTCTAGTAGTCGGGATTCAACATATCGTGAGGAGGATGCACGGAATTTTATTGATGAGCTCAATAATGCCACCGCAGCGACGAATGGTAGTAGAAATTTGAAATCTGTCAACTTTTTCAGTCAGACCCTTTGTAGAAATTTTAAAACCCAAATTCCTACTCATATACCACAACAACAACAACAACAAATACGTACACAAACTGTACAACTACAACAACAAAAACAACATTTATTACAACAACAACAACAACAGCCAGTACGGCATCAACAGTATTCAATTAAGAAATCGTCCTCCTGCAGTAGTTTCCTTTACGACATATTTTTTCGAGGTATTTGTCAATGGAGTAAGAATTTCCATTTTTATGTTTTATGTTTTTCGTTGGGTTTCTTTCCGTTTGTTATATATTGTTTTTCTTAATTTTATAATTGTATAAATTAAACAATCTAGAATTGTTGATATATATATATAAGTTTTTAAAAATGCATGTTTGTTTTATCTTTCTTTTTGTTTGCCTAAGTTTTGAATACAATTTACAATTTTTATCTAACAATATCAACAATTCTATTTGATTTAATTTTGTTTTTTTTTTTTAAATTATTTTTGCTTTCTTTTTATTTGTATTCTATGTATTTATTCCTAAAAGAAATTTATTTTGTTGAATTCTTTGGAGTATTGGAGTTTTGTTAAGAAAGACCCTAGATACTTTGAGATTTAGATTATTATTTTTGGCATTCCTTATAAAATATATTTAACAAAAATATAAGACATGCCTAAAATCATATTTTTAGTTTCTACTATACATTTTTTTTTATTTCTGTAGTATTTATAACTTTGCTTCTAATTCAATTTGTTGGGCACTATATAGTATCAAATATATGAGGATGCTTACAAAAATTAGTTAAAGATAAAATATAATAAACGAGTGCAATCAGTTTTCTATTATTTTTCATTAATATTAATAAATAAGTATTTAATGAATAGATTTATATTAAATACATGTACTAAGAAACATTTCAAATATCTCCATGAGCAAATTCAAAAAGCAGTTGACTAACTCTTAAATATTATAATCTACATTTGATATACGTAAAGAAAGTATTATTTTTTTTTTCACAAAGAAGTCGTGATAAGAATTCTACTTCATTTTAACATTTAGTTTAATTAAATGTATATTTTCTTTGTAATGTAAAAAAGTAGAACATCTTCTTGGCATTAGCCAGTATTTTAATGTTTGTAATAATAGTTTTAATCATGATCAACTGAACTTCAATTTAATACGAGTCCTGTAAGCATCCGAAGTATTTGAATCTTTTTTAAGTCTAGCATTACTTTCTCCATGCAAATATTGATCCTTTTATTCTATGATTCTTTGGTGTTTGATTTCAATTATTGTTATAATTATTTTTACCGCTTCATTTATTTGTATTTGTTGATGTTTTACTTAACTGTTCTTTACTTACTTATTTTTTTTTTTGTTTGTTGGTGTTTTTCTTGTTTTTATCTACCTCGCTTGACAAATACACCTCAAAACAAGACCTGCACACACACCCACACAACCACACACACACTTTCACACACTTTACCCTATCCTAATACCATTGAAAGCACACAGCACGTTGAGGCATGAGTATCACAATAATCCTGTATATAAACAAATATTTTTTAATATAATGGCCATTTGGTATCCTTCTCTGATTCGTGATAGGTCTGACTCGTGACATCAACAATTTGACACAACGCTATGATTCGGAAACCGATCCAGTGAATGATCCCGATACAGATGCCACTGGGGATAGTCTAGAGCAGAGTTTAACTGCTGCCGCTGTCAATACGGCGCCAAATAAGATGCAACATTCATTACTTTCCAGCGGTGGCTTGGGTCCCCGTTCCTCTCAGCAGCATAGCTCATTTAAACGTCCCACTCCGGTGATGGGTAATCGTGGTCTGGAGACGCGTCAAAGTAAGCGTTCTCAGCAACAGCAGCAGCAAAGTATACCAAATGGTAATACAGCCTCTCCACTAGCTGCTGCCCATCCAATTACTGTGGGAGCTTTGGAAGTTATGAATGTGAAACGTGTGGTCAATCGTTATGGCACTCTACCCAAGGTGGCGCGTATTGGTGCATTTTTGGATAGCCTCGAAGATAGTACGAATAGTGAGGGCAACTCGTCTACTTCATCCAATGGTCATGCCACACCAGCACCAACGCCAGCGGCAGCAACTAGAATGGGATCAGCAGCGACTGCACCACCCCCGGCGAAAGGAAATAGTGTGACTGGGCCACAGCAAATGATTCGTAGCAATTCATCGGGTGGGGTGACAATGCAGAATAATGCAGCAGCCAGTTTAAATAAATTGCAACGACATCGCACTACCACAGAGGGAACAATGATGACATTTTCCTCTTTCCGTGCAGCTGGCTCAAGTAATTCACCAAAACGTGGTGGTCCAGGTGGTCTAGGACCTGGAAATGTTGCACCGCCAGCTTTGGCAAATTTGGAATTTCCACCGCCACCGTTAGATCTGCCACCGCCACCAGAGGAATATGAAGCTCAACCACCCCCACCACCACCAGCTCCAGAGAGTGCTGTTCAGGCCATACATGGGCATTTGCATGCCCATTTGGTAAACAATAATCCAAATAGCAGCAGCAATGATGTAAGCAATACTGCACCTAGTGTAGAGGAGGCCAGCTCCCGATTCGGTGTCTCTCTAAGAAAGCGAGAGCCCTCTACAGATTCCTGCAGCTCCCTCGGATCACCACCAGAAACGGGTGCCGAGAAAAGTCTTCAGCTAAAAGAGAAACTAATTACCGAAATCAAATCGAAAGGTGGCGAAACCAATGGCAGTGTGCCATCGGCACCAGCTCCTTTAGTGGATCCCGTTTCACTCTTAGTCACTGAGCTAGCAGAAAGCATGAATTTACCAAAACAGCAGCAACAGCAAACGAAAATGACAAATGGCAATGTGACTAGCGGTGTTGCAGGTGGTGTAACTGGAACTGGTTTTAAGGCCCAACTTAAAAAAGTTGAACCGAAAAAGTTGCCACAAGCAATTACCAAAAATGAGCCAGCTTCAAATATTATAGACTTTAAGGCACATTTGCGTAAAGTTGATCCACAAGCAAGCGGCAATAGTAACAGTAATAGCAACAGCAACACTAATACCAACAGTAGCACCACCAGCATTAACACCACTATGAACAATGACAATAAAAAGGCCATGCAAAAGACTGAAATCAAAATAGAAGCGGCGTTGGCGTCAACTACAGATGCGACAGGGGATGCGAGCACGGCCGATGATTTGGGCAAACGACGTAGCACAGGTAGTATTAATAGCTTAAAGAAACTTTGGGAGCAACAACCATCTGGAGCAGGCACAGCTCCCGATTATGCTAGCAGCTCTATTATAAATGGCTCACAGCTATCACCCAAATACGGGTTAAAAGCAGCCAATCCCAATCCAATCTCTACCATTACCAGCACTAAGCCACCGCCAGCTGCCCCACCACCACCGCCCCCGAGCACCACCACAACCACCACTAGCATCACTAGCAGCAAGCAAACTATTTCAGCAATAAACAAATCTCTTTCAACGCAACTCTTCACAGATGACGATGCCGACCAGACACCAGACGAAGCCTCACCTCAACTGGCTACGGACCTTACCCATATGACTCAGTCGCTGTATACACCAACACCGCCCACTATACTCCAACAACAGCAGCAGCAACAGCAGCATCATCAGCATCATCCCCAGAAGCCAGCTGTTCCTCATAAACCCACCAAGTTGACGATCTATGCTACACCAATTGCCAAACTGGCACAGTCAGATAGCAATAATTCAACACAAATATCTAGGGAAAGCATATTAGAATTGGTCACTCTACTTGAAGGTTCACTCAAGCATCCGGTTAATGCCATTTCTGCCTCCCAATGGTTACAACTAAGCGATAAATTGAATATATTGCAAAACTCTTGTGTTATCTTTGCCGAAAATGAGTCGATGCCACCACATTCGAAATTCCATTTTCGTGAATTGGTCACGCGAGTTGAGACACAATCACAGCATCTACGTTCGGCTGGCAGCAAGAATATGCAAGATAATGAACGTTTGGTGGGTGAAGTGGGTCAATCGCTCAAACAGATATCAAATGCATTGCATAGGTAAATGATAAGAACGGGGATGGAACAGAAAGGCAGTGGAAATGGTATTGGTGGTGAATTATCAAACAATGGCATTTGGTTAGATGCCGAAGGTAATTTTATAAAACGTAAGTAGGCAAGTTACCGGAAACCGGAAGCCATCCATCATCAATCAAAACCAATGGAACGATCCACTACTACATCAGCCATCCCCGTGCGAGAGATAGTTTCGCCAACATAAAGAACAACGAATTCTATATGATCTTTAAAAACAGAATTGATTTGAAAATTGAAAACTGGATACGGGAACCGAACGAACTTCAAGCCCAGCGATGAAGCAATGAATGGACATTACATACAAAACACAAGCATACAAGCACACACACACACATACATACACATAAACCTAATTAACTAATATATATATATCAATATATATATATATATATATATAGGATATATCGTACTTGGTAGCCATGTAGTTTTATTTTGTAGTAGTATCTATAAAAAAAAATTCATATAATCTAGTCATATATATGTGCAGAGAGAAATAGCTTCGGAAAAAAGGATAACTGAGTTGCAAAGCAAATATTTCTTAAAAATATATATATTTATATATATCTATCTATCTATATATATGTAGATCTATATATATTTGGATATTCTTTTTTAATTGTAAAGTAAAGCCAAGTCCTTTCTTTCTTCCCTTTCCAACCTGTTCCCATTTCCCAAAAATTACCAAAACGTATTCTTGCTTCGTTTTTAACTTAACAACACCAAGACATAAATTAACTATATACATATATATATATATATTTTAAATGAAATATATATATATTATATATATTCATAGAATATCTCAACCAATTGCATATATACATATACTTACATTTACATATATATACTAGTCTTAATGTGTTTTATTATCCAGATAAAGATATTATATATATATATATATATAAAAATATATATATATGAAAACGAAAGCCCTATTCAAAAACAAAATGATAACCCAACTTGTAGACTTTTTCGTATATATATAAAATTTTTTTTTTTTGTGATCGTGTCTAATAATTATTACATATAAATTTATATATATATATACATATATATATCAAAAAGAAATATTACGAACAATATGCATAAATCTATATATTACCCAGAACTAATTAGCAAAGCCCAAAGATATTATTATTAAACATAAAATAAAACAAAAAAAAAAGAAGGATAAAAATACGAATGAAACCAACTAAAAAAAACACAACTACTCAATTGGTAATACATACGATACGATACATACATACATATATATATATATATATATATATATATTTTTAGTGGCAAAGACTAAATTTGATTTATGTTCTGAGTACGAAAAAAAAAACCACAAAAACTGCTTTTAAGACATATATTATATTACACATCAAAAACGATAATGCAACAAAGCAAAAGAAAATCAATTGTAATTATCTGATATTTTTATGAATTTTAAAAAAAAACAAAACAACTTTTATACGTAAAACCAAATATTAATAAACAAAACCACACATTATGAACTTTTTTTTTTTTATTTTAATTTATTCTATAATAAAACAACAACCGGTAAATCCAACAAATGCAATTATTTCTATATTCTTTACTTCTTCTTCACAAACACAAAAAAAAAACTAAAGAAAAGACAACAAAATTTAATGCCCAATCTACATATATAAACGTATATATATATACATAAATATATATATAAATATATTTCTGTAACTTCTATATTATATTAAAAAAGACGAAAATATGAAAATTTAAAACTGAGCGTTTTGATATGCGACTCAGCATAATATTATACGAAAAACGAAAAAGGATCAAAAACCCAACAAAAAAAAACACTCACACAAAATACTGCAAAGAGAAATAAAAATGATATTTAAAAGAAATATAACAATTTATAAATATCTTTAATTTACCAACAGAGGGGAACTACTTAATTTTTTATGTTCCGTAACTTCATGAAATCTGAAGTTATGATAGTAAAAGCTAAGTAACTGCCGTTTTTTGAGGTTTGGTTTTTTGGGTTCAATTTGTTTAAGTTTATATGTAAATTGATTTAAAATCTTCTTCAAAAGCATTTTCAAGCCATAATCTAAAGGTTAACTGGTATGCAAACTACAACTCTTAGAATTTTCTTTATATTAATGTTTAACGCGTTTTCAAAGAACTAAAATTTTAAATGGCTCTTTTTTTTTAAAGAAATTTACTTTGCAAGTTGATTAACAATTAGTTGCAAACGAAGTGGCAACGCCTGATTTGAATTTAGTATTGTAATAGGTCTATCAAGAAAAATAAGTACATTATTATTATATGTACGAATTGGTCTCTAATATAGGACGATCTGCAATATATATAAATACTAGTTTGTGATATGATGTTTAAAGCCATAAATAATTCATCACTGTTTATACTCGATACCAATACCAGTGTTGCCACTTGGCAACTTGTTGCTGTGACGTCACGCACGTACATACACCAATACAATCGCATCCATTAGGCCAGCCATCATTACGTCAATATGGCAATCTGTCAAACCACCAATTACAACAATAGTAGCAGCAAAAATTTTTCATTTCGTCAATATTTTAGGCATTTTTTCAATACATAAATAGCAATTCTTGTTAAGATTTTAATTGCAATCAACAACAACAACAAGAAAATGCACCACCAGCCCGCCCATACACAGCCTCATCCGCCCGCCCATAGCATCCGCCTAATGTCAGGTGCCGAGGAGAATCGTCAGTATTTGCGAGCATTCATCCAAATGTATAAAGATCTGCCCGTGCTGTGGGACACATCGCTTCGAGATTACACGAATCGGGAAAAGCGAGCGGAGGCCTATCAGCGATTGGTGCCAATTTATCATTACCTAAAACGAGATGCCACCGTCGAGGATGTAAAAAAGAAGATAAACACACTCCGTACAAATTACCGCAAGGAGCTAAAGGTTGTTGAAAGTGCCATTAGATCAGGTAGTTTGCACACACCACGCTGTTGGACATTCCAAGAATTGGATTTTCTTAGGAATACCGAGAAATTCCTGGCCGTAAATCCGACATTTAAGAATGAACCACAATCCTTTGCCTTTAATGAGAATTCGACATCGACAACAGCGTTTCTAGCTGATCAGGCAGGCGGACATTACGCTTATAGAGGGGCTGGAGGACAAACACCAAATATTAGTGAAATGTTTCACAAATCTTTTGGTCATGTCCAGAAGGTTGATGTATTGGGGGTAACATCAACACCAACAACGACCATGATGCATCATCAACCTGCGAGTCATAGCGGTGATTATACATTAAGTAAAAGAACCCGTCTATCGCCAACACCAAATGCTGGCACACCTGGTGTCGGACCAAGTGCAGGCAATGATGAGTTACTTAGTATGGCTTGTGAATATTTAGCTGGCTCTTATCCCGAAGAGGAATCTATTGCCCGAACCTGGACACATAAGTTGAAACGTTTGCCCAGGGAGCAGCGTCTATTGGCTGAACGTTTCATCAATGAAATACTTTTCGAAGCAGAATCGAATAATCTACATCGTGGCTCAGTGCAGATTAACAATAGTTTTGAGCCCTATGTAAGATTTCATGAGGAGCCTGCCACCACATCAACATCAGGTCAGAAAGAGCATGATAAAACTCAAAGTCCCAGTGTGCATACATCGACCGAGAGTAGTTCAACAAAACCAAATGTAGCAGTAGTTGGTGGTGGAGGCAGCGGTAGTGGAGGAGCGGGCTCCAACGGCGGCAATAGTTTTTAAGTGTTATTAAGGTAAATTTTACTTTGTTTTATTTGTTATGAGACGCCACAAAAAAAAAAAAAAAATAATAAATAATAATGTTTATATATAAACTAATGAGCTAGCTATTCCATTCGCTGATAATCCACTATATTTCGGGTGAACCAAACGTAGGGCGAAGCACCAGCTAGAAAAAGGCAAGCACCAATCACAGGACGATGGAGGATCCACGCGACAGCCGCTATAGTTAAAGCTAATGAGAAAGCGATTAAAAAGTTCCCTGTAAAAGGATATTGAGAATCCGGTGCTAGATTTATGAGCAAAGGAACATCAAGGACTAAAAAAAAAAAAAAGACCAACATTAGAATAATACGGACTTTGTAAGACTGAGGGAAGCTAATTTCGACTCATTTACTTACACAATATTCTTAAGAGTTTTGAATTACAGGAAACACCAAACATGATGAGTAACCAGCCCACGAAACGCCAATACCAGGTGTTTAATACCTGAGCACGCGATTCTAGTTTGAATACCTCAGTGGCACTTAAGCCGCCTGGATAGACCAATAAAATTGAAGCTCCCCGAGATGTTATGTATGGCACCACTTTGTTGCCATCTAATTTGCCAACAATACTGTAGATTTCACCTTCCATGCCTGCGAAACTGAAAAGTATACGCAGGTCACCAACTTCCGGATTGAAAACATCGTTGGTGTGATAGTATAGACCCAGATGAAGCTTTATACTTGAGTCTTCTGGCCTTATATCCGAAGTCAACTCTTGATAATTGCTAAATTTCTCCTTTACCTCAGAGCCTAATTCATATTTGCCTATATAGACGGCATCGGCTATCTGAACATGGCTTTCAATCGGAAAACTTGAGGGATTTCTGTGCCCATTCCGATGGTAAAAATTGCGCGAATCGACAATTTGATCCCGCCATTCTCGGGAGTAGTGATAAGTACGGGATTCCGATTGGGAATTCTCGCCGAAATTATGCTCACTGAAATGGAGTTGAGATATTTAAGTTACAAATTTGGTGGCACTTTTTATATTCTTTCACACTTACATTGTCTCTTCTACCCATTGATACATTTGTACTCGCCTTTTCAGCTTTACTGCCATCAACTGAATATTGTAGTCCGGTTCGGTTAAAGGTTCACCAATAAGCATACCTCCTGATATATGAACGATACGCTGTTCGAAACTTTGGTCCTGCTCCTCAGCTGTAAATTGAATGGAATAGATGTCAGCATACACCTCATCCAGGGCCAGCATCATATGTACTGCGTGTCCCTCATTCCAATAGAGTATCCCAGAGCCGGCTATAAAGATGACTATGCCAAATATTGATATCAGCCAGTGGGACCGAAAGTTTTCAGCCAAATTTGCCATCCCATTGAAAGCCAAGTTCACTTTCTAAAAGGAATAAAAGTGAAAGTCTCCGTTTAATTTGTCACCACATTACTTAAACATTTGGGTATACCTACTCCTGAATCCTCTCCAGCACTTTTCCACCACCACGTAAGAGGACAAAAAACAGCTGATTGCCTGGTGTACCCTTTTTAGTAGTCACGAAAGATGACGAAAACGCGAAACCTTATTGACGTCATCAAATAATTTTATCAGCGAAATAAAAGTAACAAAAATTTCAATTAAATTATGAAAATTAACACAAAGTCAAAAGAGAGCTCTAAATAAAAAACAAAAAAAAAAACAAACAATAATAGACATTTGAATAAAATAACATTTTTTGTTTTATTAAGAACAAGAACGGTTTCAAAATTACAGAGTTCGTTAAACGCACTACCTTCTGACGATATAACATGGCGATACCTAAATGGCAAAGAAGTATCGATGCTTTATTGGCTAGCTCTTATCCGTGAATAACTGGTCACACCAAACAAAACAAAAACTAACTATAAACAAATTGCATTCATTTTAAAATTGGGCATAATGTCCACTTCCGCTGAGCATATAGTGAGTGCTGATGGCTTGGATAAATACGGCGATGAGGATTGGTTTAGCCTTTTAATACGATATGGCTTGTATGTGGGTGCCATTTTCCAGTTTCTATGCATTTCGGCTGCTGTTCTTATGGCCGGCGACGGTGATGAAAATTCATCTTTGGAAAACTCCGAATCTGATGGAAACCGGGGTGAAATTGGTGAGCAACGCGAGGGAAACAGTAATGCAGCGGCAAGGGCTCGCCTACACAAAATGCGCAAACTGGAAAAGAAAAAGAGACGTTAGACTAACCCGATTCCATAGATAATATAATTACATATATAGCAACTAATTGTAGTATAGTAATTTATTTAACTTAACCAAATAAAATATTAATTCATTTAAACTAGATTAATATATTTATGAATGAATTTTCATATTATTTGTAATTGTCCACTCATGTATGCAATGTGCAATTATACATTGCCAGCCCTGCATGGTGGTCTGAGATGTTACAAAAACTGTTCAGACCAAAATAGTTTTTGTTTCTTTTTCACAACCACCTGCCCCACTGTCCCCCTTCTGTGGGCACATGACTCAGGTGCAAGAAGGGAAAGCTAAAGCCCAAAAAAAAAATTACGAATTAAAAGAATGACACACAAAACCAATGAGATTTGTTTTCTTTTGTTTTTTTTTTTTTGTTGTTTTTCTGTTTGGCTGTTATCTTTAATTTTGGGAATAATATAAATTATAATAATCGTATATGTTATTATGCTGCACGTAATAATGTTGTTTTACTTCCCGTTTTTTTCGTTTTTTTGTTTAACTATAAACGTATGTGTAGGTGTGTGTGTGTGTGAGTGTGTAGGTGTATTGAATGCACTCTCTCTCTCTCTCTCTCTCTCTCTTATTCGCTCTCTCTTTCTCTATTTATATATATATATATATATATATATGTATATATATATTATATAGTATATAAGTTCATGCAAAAAGTATGCATAAACAATTTATCACTATTTTAATTAATTATACTTTATTTATTAATTTTTTTTTTGTTGTATTTGTTTTTAATGAATTTTGCGTGGAATTATATTTTTAAGTCAAAACTCATTTTTTCAGAAGGATATCAAAAGGATGAGGATAGAAGGGTTAGCTGGGGGTAATGGAAAGTGGGAGAGAGGGAAATTCGTTTCAAAAACGCTACTAAAGAAAAAGGGAAACACAAAAAGGGGAAAATGTTACCAAATTACAACAGCTAAAAAGGAATACAACTTTTAGAAAGCTAAGAAAAAAGCAGGAAAAAGAGGAGGGAAGGGGGGTTTGTTGTAGGTTGGGGTTTTGTTAGGAAGGGAAATGTTAAATTCTTTATCGTTAATTTCTTGTTTGTTTATCATTATCATTGTTGTTGTCTAAATTATTGTTTAGTTACTCATCGTCACAAAATATAGTTAAATATATATCATATATTTGCTTTACCCCTCTCGCTCTGGCTCACACACAATCAACATCTCTTTCTCTCTCTCTTGCTCTGTCGGTCTCGCTTTCTCTTGCTGTCTGACAATCGTTACTCGTTCGTTTGTTCCCCCACTCGTTGCTCTTTCGTCATCGATCTTAACTAAGCTTCGGGTAGCGGCTTCAGTTCCCTTATCTGTCTAATCAGATATGCCTTCTCGTCATTAAATTGCTCATCCTCGGAACGATCCGTATGGAAACTTGTTAGAAAATCGACCAACTTCGTTTGATTACGCAGCAGGATATCCAGTATAGGCTTCGGTTTATTCGGATTCGCTACAAATACTTTGAAGACATGAAATGCCTCGAATTGTATGTTGCGCGACTTCTCCTTCAGCATATTCATCATCAGTTTTAGATTATCTGGTTCCGATATATAGCGGGTCATCACTGTGAAATTGTGTCGATCCAGTAGCAATTCACCCAATAGCTTCAAACTTTGACGCCGTGTCACATAGTTATCAGAATTCAAAAGTCGTTGATAGTGCTGGGCAAAGAATTTGTCATAGTTGGCATCCAGAAATTCAGCGCACAGCAATTTGTGACGCGTCAGCAGCTCCTTGAATGTGGAAAAGGCATCGGAGGCGATATCGAATGTTGATACCTCTACATAGCGGAAGAACTTGAAAAACTCATCCGAATGGAGCATAATCTTGGCCAGGGCTTCGTATCTGGCGCACTCACGCAGCATCGTGCCCGAATTAAGGGCAATTTCTGGATGGGCATCTTCATATCCAGACATCAGAGTAAACAATATCTCAGGTTTTGTGCATATGTACTCAACCGTTGGCGAACGTGTTCCAATTTGTCGTCGCAGCACATTGTTGAATATCAATGCCACATGCTTTTTGCCCTCGAAATCGATCCTATGCAAATTCTGTATAAGCAAGAGCAACAGATTACTATTATATAGCTCCTGCGACAGTTGGGCCACTACATAATCGGCTGGCGGTTCGGCATCACTGCTCCCGTATAGCATATTTTTGATGGACACCAGATTTTTGCTTACATCCTCCTGTGCCTTCTCCACTTTACGGTCGCCGGCCTCCAATGCATTGATTGCCTCCTTTAGAGCCTTGACCAATTCGACGGGCGTCTTTTGTGATTTTCCGAACAGTGGCATCTTGTTGATGATGATGGTTCACTCTCTCTCTCGCTCTATCTCTCTGTGCCTGTTTCTCTCACACACTTCTTTCTGCTGTTGCTGGTGTTAGTGTTGTTGTTGCTGTTTGGTCTGTCTTGCTTCTTTGCCTTGTCCTTCTTGTTCGCTATTTTTCGTTGCCGTTTTTTTGCAGAGCAAAAGAAATGAATGTTTTAGCCAATATCACGGTTTAATAATTCTATTATTATATATTAACTTTTTCGTCTTTTGCTCTTTTCCTCTTCTTGCTCAGTGCTCTTTGGGCTAGTGTGACCGAATCGACGACGAAAATAATTTAGTGTGACCAGTAAGCGAAGCTGTTAAATTGATAAATTTTGATTAACATTTTTGAAGTCTGTTAATTAACAAATTTTTATCGGAAATTTTTGAGTCTGCTAATTAACATGGTATGTTCACTATTATCGATATTTATCGAGTACCCCTATCATTTATCGCATTCTCTCAATTATCGCTTGGGACCGGACGTGCTTGGCCGTTGAATTATTTGATTTTTTTGCGTTTTGTAATTCCGACGCCCAGGGAAGAAACATTTCAACTTAGCAAACGCGGCGTCAGTGTTTTTAACGCGTGTGAACAATTGTTTAACAATAAATAACAACAAATACGATGTACTACCAATAAACTCCGTTTTGTGTTTTTGTCTTGTAGGCAATAGCGTGCCTTGAGTCATTCGCGCGCCGCTTTTTAATTGAGCAAATTGAGAGACTGATCAAAATATTTAAGCAAAACAGACAAAAAAATCAAAGCAGGCCAGGAAAACCGAAAAAATTCAAAATGGAACATACACTAAACTAACTACTTTTATTAAGATTTGTGCTTTATAGTGTGTGTACCTAAAAGTAAAAAAGTGTCAATTGAAGCAAAAAATAAAAAAGTATAAATTGAAGCAAGAAAAAGGGATCTAAGAAAGAATACTCAGAATGGAGACGATTGAGGAGCAACCAAAAAGTCGTAAGTTTCCTCAAATGTACAAAACAAAAAGAATTTCTTTCAATGGGCGCTGTTGGCTCTTTCGGTAGCTGCATATTTTTCAATATCAAAGAGATTGAGGAATGTAGAAAACGGGGGGGCGATGATGATTACGATGGAGAAGACGACGATGTTTGTAGTAGGGGCGGGCAGAATAGAAGGGAGGCAAACACCACCACACTCGAGGCCAAAAGATACTCATAAAATATGTCGCTGCCAGCAGCTAAAGAATACTAGTATAATTTGTTCGTTTAATTGTTGTTCTTGTTGGTGGGATACTAAAAAAAGCAATGGCAACGCGTCAGGGAATTTTAAGCTTTTTGCGTTGGTTTTTCTTAAATTTATTTTTGTGAAGAAAATGTTTATCGTCAATGAGAGGCAACAACAACAACAACAACTACCCTATTCGTACCCTACCCGGCCCCGCTCTATTAACCGACACTGTACCAAAGAGGAAGTGAGATAGAGTGTGTGAGTTTGAGTTACCAGGAAGAAGAACAACAACAAAATACAGTAACATCAGCACTGCGCAATCGCAGCCTGCCAGTGATGTTAATTTAGCTAGGTAACCCGCTAAATGTAGCTAACAAAGTAACTTTCACTTGTTTGATTTAAATAATGGAAATATTTCAGAAGAGTATACTATTAAAATGTCAAAAATTAACTTCAACGACTATAATTTATTTTGATTGGAAATTAGGCCTACTAATTTAAAAAAATGTTTACGATTTAATTAAATAATTTCATTTGTTGATATTTCATTTAATTAGTCCTGCTGTTATGTATGCAAAGATAGGCATATCTATATAGTATACAGTGTAGTAGAAAGCTTTAGCCTTTTTTTTGGCTTCATGTGACGTCACTGTCCTGAAGTTAACTGTTGTATGCCTGCTGCTTTTTGCTTCCTCAGGTAGAAAACATCTGGTGCTCTCTCTGTCTCTCTCGATTGGTCTGACAGTTGCGCCTATTTAGTGTTGTTGCTCTATCATTTACCGCTGATTTACCTACCCCTACGCTCACGATCTCTTGTTTGCCTTGTTGCTATCTCTTTCTGCAATTTTTACACATGTTGCCGCTTAGGGGCTGTCTACCTCGAATGTTAATGGCATTTTTACATAGTTTGTATATATGTATGTTGATCGAAGGTCCTTCTTTATATGTTCTACGTCAAGGCTTTTCTCTTCCTCTCTCTTTCTTTCTGTTTGCAGAAACTATAATTTTTCGTTACAAGAGTTTTCTTTGAGTTCATTTGTACTTCCCCACCGGACTCTTCTCAATCCACTGCCTATTCGAACGCTTTGTCATTTCTAAAGTGCCAATCAATTAGTTTTTCATCATGTTTGTTTTTGGGTTGTTGCATATTTTGGAACTTTGCCAAACGAAAAAAATTGTAGGAAAAAGCAAAAATTTTAGGCAAGGAAATTCCCGCAAGCGAAAATAAAATATTCGTCCGCACCTGTGCGAAAAAGGTTGAGCCGCACACACACATACATATACAGGGAAAGCCATACACATGCGCATACGGTCAATTTCCCTTTTTGAGCCCAGAACACCTGTGGCTATGCAAAAATATTGTTTGCCCTTAGATGAAGGTTTGCAGTCTCAGTGGCAGGTCAGTTTAGTTCGTGATCCTTAAGCATGATGTTACATTTACCTTCAACGCGGCTTAGTTTCGTCACGAAAAGGGACTGCAAAAAAATGGTCACAGTTCGTCGAAAAGCCTCTTCATATTTTACCTATGAACCACAACCAGAAACGCTAAAGCAAAAGCCATTCAAGCAGGCAGAACTTTGCCAGGTGTATGAGGATTTTACAGGTATTGTATGTGTGTGTGTTTTTATGTATGCGTGTGTTTAGCAAGACAGTCGACTAAGAAATGACCCTAAAAGGGTTCACTCCATACTTATGTATATATATTTATATGTGTATTGTACAAAGCAGCCAAGGGAAAACGAAAAAGAGAAAATCATATGAATCTATTGACGGACCAATAGATGGCTTAAATCAACAAAGACAACATTGAGTAGCGTCTTATCGAAAAGGTCGTCGCATCATCAAGCGGAGAACATTAAAATCGGCTATATGAACAGCATGTCCGTCCGTAAGCTCTTCAGGACTTAATTGTTGATGCCAAAGCCACCATCCTGATGCTCTTAAACGCTTGTTGAATTGGTCTGGACATTTGCTTTATTAAATTTACATCCCATCAGAAGCGTGTGACCTTCCCTTGTGTCCTTTTGGCACAATTAATGAATGACAATAAATCACAAGGTTTGCATTGCGCTTTTCTGTGCTGTCATTCATTTGCTTTAAAGATCGACGGGCAATATTCTTCTATATTTATTACTTACTTCTACTACTAATATCTTTTTTATTTTATTGCTTTGCAATTCTATTTTTGGGATTTCTTATTCTAATTTGTTTTTGTTATATTTTGAACAAAATATTTTTGGTGGCTGCCTCTTTGCCACAATTGCATAAACAAACACAAACTAAATGAACAAGCAAAAGCAATGACCATAAATTATACATGCATACAAACAGATATATATATATATATATAGGTATTTATATATACCCTATAAACTATAAAATATTGATAATTGAGATGCAGAAACGTTCCGTTTATAAGGATTATCTTTTATTTAAATCTATTTTCTTTTCTTGTTTTAAATTGTATTTTAAATTTCTATTTTACCCTGTAAATAGAAACAAGTTCTTAAGGAGATAAGCAATAATTTAAGCAAACTGAACTATAATAAGAATAAATTTTAGAGAAGTATAAATTAAATATATATAGCAAACATGTATAATTAGGGGGATATTGAAATAGGATACGAATCGCCCGCCATAGAGTAACTTATTATGGACATTAAGTAGGATATTCTTGTAGTCGAGGCCATTTAGCTCAACACAAATTTCAATCAACATTACTCAATTACTTGATTTATATATATATATGCCTACGCCATCGATGTTTTTGTTTGCCTTCCCCCCTTTTACTTTATTTTTCAATTTTTGATTGTTTCTTTTACAGAAGTTTCGGTTACCACCACAGAGCTTCCCATAAACATTTGCCTGGTGGGAAAAACTGCCAATGATGAGGCTACAACGCAGGCAGCTTTATCCTTTAATGTACCAGTTATAGTATCCGAAACAGGATTAGAACTTATCACTACAACAGATACAACAAAGATTCGTATTGTCTTTGTTATGGATGATTTTGAATCATATAATTTTGAGATAATCAATAAGCATAAACTATGGTAAGTACCAAAAAAAAAACAAATATATATATATATGGAATGACGTGCATAAGCTACTAAAAATAAAACCCAAGAGAATCTGCTTAATTTTAGCATAAAGCCTAAACAAATGTGTCAGTGTCTCCGTGTTTTGTTGTCTTTTCAAATTGAATTTGAAATTGAGACACACGCATGCGAACGTCAAGTACCACCGCACTTCGCCACCCTCCCATCAAAGGGAGGTGCTAACTTGGGTTAAGCAGTGTATGGAAAGAGGGTATGGGGGAACTCTTTCGCTATGAAGATTGACAGCGGCAGCCCCATGCGCTGTCTAGCATTTAGAGACGAAATCGCAAACCACACAAACCGAAAACCGAAATATCAGGCAAAGTTTTTCTTTCTTTTTTTTTTTTTTACAAATTGTTGTCAAATTTGAAACTTGCGTTTTTTTATGTTTGGTATTTTTTTCTACTTTTTTTTTTTTTTGCTTATAATTCGCCATGGTTGATTAATTTGCGTGCTGCGCAGTAATAGCATACACACTCCACCCTCCCTATGACACATCCCCCCCCAACTACCCTCCATTCCTCATTTCATCCCACTCGATTCCATTCAATTCCAATTCATTCCTCACTATCCTCATTAGTGCTTAACAATAACAAATATTTATTTACGAGTCTTTTGCATACCCTGTAAACATCCCTATCAAGTAGGCATAAGGTATATACATTAATAATCAGCATCAGAACAAAAACTTAAAAATATTTTTTGAAAATTCTTAATAATTTTTTATTATATTCAATTTATATCGATGATATAAACAATTTTAATAAGTTAGTAAAATGAGTAATGGGTATCCATTTAGTCGTCATTTGTGTATGTATTTTTTTCTTTTTGTATTTTCATTTTGGAGGTCACCAAATGCGTTTTTCTATGCGAAAATTTTGTTGCTCTTCATGAGTGAAAAAACATGTAAGGGAAAATTAGCAACGGAACTAAAGAAAAATCACCGCCTCGTTGGTCATTAGAAATTATTATTTATTTGTTAGGTTTTTCATTCATGTTTCAAATGTTTTTTTTTTTTTTTTTTATGTTGATGCGTAAACAAATGTTCTTGTTCTTTTTGTTTTTATTTGACTAGATAATTATACATTTTTTATGGTTGTAGATATATGTATATGCAATTTTTTTTCTTATTTGTAAAAAAAAAGGTAAGAAAAAGAACGGAATATTTTCTTTTCCTTTGATATCAAAAAAGATATGTATACAAACAAGTTGATCATAACAAGATATATACATATAATGTGATCTTCAGTTCGTAGTTATACGATTACCACAAACGTTTTGTTAGATATTTTTCTATAGAATCAATTGAACAATGTCTCATAAGAACACTATTTCAGACGGTTCAATTAAACAATTTTTAGAGCATTTAATAAAAATTGCACTCCTTACAAAAAGGGTATATTAATTTTGAACAGAAGTTTGCTACGCATAAAAAAAAAACTAAGTACTATGAGCTGGGTTAATATTATAGCCATGTACGTCTGTCTGTCCTTCTTTCTTAAATAAAACTTAATTGTTTTTTAATCTAATAACACAAGTTCTATCAGAATCGGTTAACCATATCATATACAATACCGTACGAACAAGAATATGTTCTAGAATATGGTTGTTTAAAAAGCAATTGCCAGAAAATTTTGATATTTATAGGTTTAATATATCTAGGAATGTCTCTTTTACTCTTAGTAGAATCGGTTGACTCTATAAATTTTGGATCTATATATGGTGTCATAAGAAAAATTGGTAGAAAAAGTAGTATTATGATATTACTCCTCGCTAATGATTCTGCTGATTTATATATAAATCAAAAAATCAAAATAAATTGTTTGCTAGGGTATTCAAACTGCGGCACTTTCGAAATAATCTCATCCTTCCAATTCATAAAATTTCCAAAGGAAAAAAAAACCAATACTTTCAGGGTATACAAATAGGCAATCAATAAAATTATCATTTGTAATATAGGAAAACTATTAGGAAACTTGCTTTCGATTGGAGAGGCCATGTCCTACTCTTTTAAACCTTCATTTTGTTAAAAATTTATGCTTTTGTATGTTTTTTAAAACTTATATAATTATATACATAAATAGCCCACAAAATTTCCATTGAATAATGGCAAATTATCAACTTGGCCAGAGTTTAAATGAAAATTCGTGGGAAATCAATTAAAATGTGCTTAAAACACTTGCAAAGAGATTAAAGTATTCTTAACCAACCAACCCCCAGAGGTTGTAGTTTTTATTATTTCCTTTATTGAAATAATAAATTGTTTCTCGGAAAATTCAATCAACGGTATGTTGATGTTTTCCACTTAAAAGTCAACCTGCACCACCACTCAAGATTTATTGTTAATCAACATTAAAAGAAAAAAAGAAGAAAAAAAAAATCCGAACTTTTGTTAATTGTTATTGCTTAAGCATATATATATATATATATATCTGAATCATAGGAATTCGCTTGCAATAATAATAACACATAATTAAATAAAATGCTTTGTGGATTGCCTATTTTGGTTTTTCCCCCCCTTCCTCTTCAATACGATTTGGATTTCTGAAAATTTCTGTGACAATTCACAAAAACCCGAAAAAAAAAAAATTGAAAATCATTTGGGGGATTGCCGCAATATTGCCGCACTGGCGCCAAGATTCTATAAAAAATGTATATATATAAAAAAATAAAGAAAAACGATGTCAAATCATGTGGAAAAAGTGTTGAAAGACATTCCTGATATAAGTATATATATATAATTTGAAATATATATATCACCATTTTTATACAGTGTGCTCTTATATAGATATTCTTATATATATCTATATATATATATTATATTTATAATTTATAAGTTTCGATATGGCAAATTAATTGCGACGAGAACCGCCAACCAATGGAAGGAATGGATGGACAGACAGATAGAAAGAGACATACATACATGTCATTGACTGGAATATAGTTTTGACCCTCGCAAAGTTCGAGTGGAAAGGCAAAAGATCGCCGCACTTTACAGGCCCCAACAAATTATTGTTGCCTCTTCTTATTGTTGTTGTTGTTGTTATTGTTGAGGCTGATCATAATCATCATCCTCATCATCATCATCTTCTGGAGGCCACTCAATCATCATGGTTTGGCGCTGGCCACGCTTCTCATTTTCTGGGTTGCCTGCCTGCCTGCTAGTTGCGCATATTTTTTCATTGTGTGAGATAAGAATTTCTTTTTTTTTTTTCGGTTGCCCATGGGTTTTCCTTGATCAAACACAGACATATATATATATATATAGCTGTAAGCATGTATGTGAAATATTTGTCACCTGCTGTTTGCCATGTTTCCTTTTGTTTATTTTTCAGTCTACGCCCGCTGTTATTCTCTTCTCCCTCTCTCCCTCTCTCTCTCTCTCTCCTTTCTGCCAAACAGTGGCGCTCCTCATTATCTTTTTTGTGAGTGTGTCTCCAATTTTGTTGTTTATTGCAGAGGGCCATTTATTTGTTTGCTTTTATTTTATAAGAATTCATTATTATATATGGCACACATGCACACGCATTTTCTATTTCCATTTCCCCCCACCCACTCACCACTGCTCACTTACTCACTCACTCACTCATACTCATATACCACTCATTCATTCATCTCTGTTGTTGTTGATGCTGCTGCTGCTGCTGCTTTTCTTTCAGTTTATTCAATAATTTTCCTCTGGCAATTCGGTGGCATCGTCGTCAGCTAGCCAAGTCCGAGTCACAGTTCTGTTTGTTTAGTTGCCACAATATAATCGAATTTTTCTCGTCCATTATTCGCGGTATTCATTATTATTCATATTTATATTGAAGAATTTCTTTGGTCTTTTATTCATGTGGGAACTTGCATATCTTTCAAGTGACAAATAAAATAATAGTATCGGCCTTTCTTGCTCTTGTTTAGTATTTATGGATATTTACCTTTTTTGGTAAGAGACGCCAAGTGTGTGTCTGTATATGTGTGTGTTGTTAGTGTGTGAAACTAAAAATGTGAGATGAATGTATAAATAATATGATATGATGCTGCTCTGAGCAAACAAATGTCAACAGGAAGTCACTTTTACTTAATGTGTGGGCTCTGTATTCAAATTCTAAGGTAAAGATAATTCATAAGTCCCTAATAAAACAGTTGAGAAACTTTATAATAATCTCACGATCCTGTAATGTCCTACAATAATCATCTATATATTTTCATCTATACTTTATCAATATTATAATTTTTCCCAATTTTATACACTTTGCGCAAACAATGAGCAAATATTAAATATGAAATGGCACACTCAATTTTAATCATTCATTTTATTCCATTATAAATTTTCAATGAGTAATAATATAATTTTATATTATAATACATTTCCTTTATTTGGGCATTAAAAATGTTCTTACCACCAACCTCTCTCCTACCTTTAAAAAAAGAAGAGAGAGAGAGAGAGAGAGAATAAAAAACACTCGCTTGCATTTCTTATGAGTGAAAAGATAAGGGGGGGATAAAAGAAAAATCCTTAACCACACACCGCACAATTACGCGTCACATTGATGATGCACATAAATTAATTTTCATTATATTGGCCATTTAAAATATCATAAATATACACACACAAACACACACACACGCACAATACCACCCAATTCAAAAAAAAAAAAAACCGCCCATCAATTCCATCCCATATCATCATACCTCCCCCAATCATAAGGCAGACAGGAGGCAGTCAGACAACTCATTCAACAAGCCGCCCACTTCCGTTCAATTGATTTGTTTATAAAAACTTCCGGCTTTTTGCCCAGTAGCAGCAGCAGCCGCCAGTGAGTTACAAAGTGCTGCAAAGGCAGGCAGACGGTAGCAGGCAGTAAGCAGCTGTTGTTCTCAGATGCAAGTCCGTCCGTAATAACATTCTCTCGGCGTAATAAACAAAAGCCCTTCTTCTACGGCTACTTGCATCTTGCAATTTAATTCCAAGTGGGGAGGGAGAAGGAAGTGGTAAAGTTTTTCACTACTAAATCTTAACCGTTTACAATCTGATACTCTTTTTACCGATTCCGATACAATTAAATTCAAAATTTTTTGTTTTATATGGCTTTGTCGTCGCCGTTTGCGGGTTGTCCTCCAAATTTCTTTCCAACAACTGCCAAGGTCAATTGGGGCATAAAAACCAGATTGCCTTGCATAACTTAAAAAGTGTGCCACATAAATATTTAATTGTATCTTCTCTCACTCGTATTTCAATCCTTCTCATTCTTCTTTTCTCACCCACAATTAATTCATCTTTTCTCTCTGTTGCAGTATTTTGGGTCCGCCCGCTTTGAAGTATGCGGCAGAGATGAAGAAAACGCTGGGACAGAACACTCGTCCAATTTACAATTATGCCATGCGTGGTGTAATAACATGCTTTACGGGCATAAGAAAGAAAGATGAATTGGTGAGTGGTGGATGGGCAATGCAGGATGCTCTCCGACTATAAACGAAAATCTTGAATGATTTTTCAATCAATTTTCATTTTTCCTTCATCACAGACAAAGATGGTTGATCTTATACACTCTATGGGCGGTTGCATTAAAAAGGATCTAAGTCTTAAGACAACACACTTAATCTGCAATCAAAGTGGTGGTGAAAAATATCAGTAAGTATAATTAACTAATCGAGTATATACTTGTAGTTTTTTTCTAATTTTAATCTTTATATAGATATGCCAAAACATTTCGTTTAGCTGTAGTCCGTCCTGCTTGGGTGTATGAAGCTTGGTCTGCCCGTGACACAGTTGCCTTTGATGCAACTCAAGAGAATTTCACAAAATCTCACAAATTAAAGCCATTTGAGGGTCAAAAAATTTGCTTCTTTAGCTTTCCGCCCGAAGAGCATCAACATATGATTGATGTTTTATTGGAGAATGGCGGAATTTGTGCCGACTTGGAGGATATAGAGTGCTCCCATGTTGTAAGTTTTTTTTCTTATTTCTTATTATAAATTGTTTTTTTTTTGTTGTTGCTTAGCTTTATTCTAAGTAGTTTGGTGTAGTTCTTGTTTTCTTTTTTTTTTTTATTTGTTAATTTGCATGGATTTGGTTCCTCTCATGTCTGTCCTGTTGTCTTCCAGGTGATACCCAATAAGGGAGCTATACTCACAAGCACATTTTATACTAACACTTGTTTTAATTCAAAAAGTCCCTTTCCATTAACTAACAAAAATGCAGACGAGACAAAAGAGTATAATGAATTAAGAGAAGACAACGATATACATTTCGATGAAAGATTATTTGTTGAGGATCCAAAGAGTTTTAACTATACAGGTGATGATGATGATGAATTGCCTGAATCAGATACGGAAGAACTGCTTGATGTTAATTCACAAAATGTCAATATGGAGAATGTTTTCCATTCACTTTCGCCGATCGCATCGTCTCCGATAGTCGAAACTAAAGGCAATTTAGAAAATGAACGGAAGCGAAGACGTTCGAGTGTTGGTAGTGATTGCTCAATGGATTCACCTCAAATACCCAAAAAACCAAAAGTATTAAACGCTGAATCCATTTCGCGAGGTTTTCGCCGTACCCTTAATTTTGTTATGGAACCACAAAATGTGCTGCGAACTAGGCGTAGTTCCATTACTGAAGGTGAAACATCCAAAATTATGCAAACAACTACTGGAGATATTAGTACCACCTTTTTGACCTTAGCTGGTTTTCGTAAACGTTTGACCAAAGGTCAAAGTCATCGACGTTTAACTAGGAGCAGCAGTCACCGCTTGCAATTAGAACGAGTTCCACCAACTTCACCGAAATCACTCATTTCAACCAGAAGTAGTATCAATCGTCGTTTGGAAACCGACACACGTACACTTGAAACTCCATCGAGTTGTTCAAAGATTTCGAAACAACGTTTAACCAGGAGTAACAGACGCCTTTCGGTTCTGGAAAAGATCTTTCCAAAATCTCCAAAAGCTGAAACACCGGAGACGCCCAAACGTTTAATTAAAGAAAGTCCACCATGTTCTTCGAAAAGTTTTGCAAAAGAAACACCTGATCTCATGGAAACGCCATCGTGTTCTAAACCACGGTTCGGTGTAAAGACAAATAAAATGGAGACCCCATCGTATTCTTCCAAGATGCCAGAACAACGCTTAACCAGAAGTAGCAGACGACTTTCGGTTTTTGAAAAGATCTTCCAAAAATCTCCAAAATTACAATTGCCAGAAGGAAGTCCACCATGTTCTTCACCAGAACTCATGGAAATGCCATCGTTTTCTCAACAAAGTTTCTGTGTCACGACACATACAATGGAAACCCCAAAGTGTTCTTCAAAGCAACTAAGCTCTTCCACACCGGAGACACCAGTGTGTAAATCTACAAAACCTTTCTTCTCTTCGACCGCTTCGGCCTCCTCTACAGCATTCACAACTTCATTTATTTCTTCAAATCTAGCCCAAACAGAGGCTGAAACCCCTCGAACGGTATTTAACAAACGACTTAATTCATCTCTACATGGAAAATACTTTGAAAATCGTTCAGGGCATATTTGTATAAATATATATATTTTCGATCAGTATGGTATAGTCGTCTTGTCCGTCTGTCAACTAACTTTCATAAGCTGGCAATAATCTTTTATTTAAATGCGATCGGATCAGGAATGGAACACCTTTTCATCCTTTTTTAATTTGAACTTGAAACATTTGCGTGCGATTTTAGAATCAACTGATATCACCTCTGATGATCCTTGATCCATTTTATGTCCTTATGAAATTTGTATGTTAATTGTTATTTAATAATTTCTAATGTTTAAGTTTTAAACACGCACACACACACATCCACTTACATATTACATAAACTTCCCATTTAATCTTACTTAGATTTGGTGTTGTAAATAATTCTATAATTTTGGTTGTTTTTTTTTCTTTCTTTTTGGTTTCCTTTTCTACTCTCACAAATAACGTAATTGCAAAGAGCAGAGCACATACAATAAATATTTAAATACCAAACAGAAACACACGTACGTTCAGCTTGAATAAACTTTAAAATTTTTAGCCAGCAACAACAACAACAAGAACAAAGAATAAAGCAACAACAATAAAATAGACTAGACAAAAAATAGAAAAAAAAAAAAATGCTGAACTTATGGACTAACAAATATTTGCACAAATGTTTCACTCACATTGAAGAATTTTGATAAACAATTATTATTGGTATTTTAATTATTTTTTTTCTTGTTTTTATATGACATACGGCCTTCCTATTTGTCGATACCATTTCAATTTTTTTCATTATTTGTTTCGCTTTTCCGCCGTTTTTCAAAGTGTTTGCCAAGAAAATGTGAAAATGTGCATAATAAAAATGTTTTGTTTGGGCCTATTTAAAAGAGAGAAAATTTATTGTACTTGCTGCTGCTGTTGCTCTATATAGATAGATATAGAGAGATGCTTAATTTGATTATATTCTATATGTATATAGGTATTTATATTTATATATATGTATCTTTTGGTAACAAACAAAACATTTAAGCACATTTTTTTTTTGTTGTTGTGAGAATGACTTTTTTCAAATCTATCTTCTGCTGTGCTCCTATTTCAGGTTGTTGATGAGCATACAACAACAACAAAACCGGAACCGAGTAACAAATATACAGTTATATTGAAATCAGATTGGTTTTGGTATAGCATACAGAATGGATTTGCCAATGAAAAGGATTATCTATATGGCGATGTAAGTATTAACTAGATTTCTTTTTGTTTTTAACTCTTTTTTTTAATACTAATATTTTATCTTCTCTATTGTTAAGTACTTGGACAGCATTGCAAATACTCCAAATACAGCGGATCGTCCGGATTCGCTACTCCTTAGCAATAATAAAAGGAAACGTAAGCGTATTTCTCAACGTCTACAATTGGAGGGAACTCCATTGGGTTCGGGTAAGCGACGTTCATCCGTATCAGATGCTGGCCTTTTGTCCGGTTCCAGTTTCTTTGATTGCACTGCTAGTCCGGATAAGTCGCAAAGTGATAAGCTATTAATGCAGCCAGGAGAGACGCAAGTCGATGAATCTATAACGCCGGCCAAGAAATCGATGCGTTTTAATCATTTCATGGATTTCTTTACGACCGAGTCCAATTATGTGGGAATTTTGGATACGATATTAAATGTAAGCATATTATATCTATAAAATTTTTGTATATACTTTTACTTAATTTATGTTTTTCTTTTTTTTTTTTGGTTTTTATAGCTTTTTAAAAATAAACTCGATGAGCTGGCGGAGACCGAAAATGATGCGTTGCTGAACAAATCGGAAATAAAATCAATATTTGGAAACTTTCTACCAATCCATGAAGTACATAAAACAATGCTAGACGATCTACGGAAAATACAAGCTAATTGGCGAGAAGATTGTCTTATTGGGGACATTATTATTAAACATCGCAATCAATTAAGAAAAGCCTATCCCCCATATATCAATTTCTTTGATGTCATGAAAAAGCAATTGGTTCGTTGCGATCATGATTATCCCCGGTTTCATGCCTTCCTCAAAATCAATCAGCTGAAACCCGAATGTGGCCGCCAGAGCTTAGGTGATTTAATGATCCGTCCTGTACAGCGCTTACCAAGTATAAGTCTGCTGTTAAGTGATATTTTAAAACACACAAGTGGATCAAATGCAGACCACGGCAGGCTTGAAGAGGCTCTTACTGCAATTAAACAGGTCATGTTGCACATCAATGAGGATAAACGTCGAACTGAGCTTCAAACAGCTTTATTTGAAATATTCAATGATATAGAAGGATGCCCGCCACATTTGGTTAGTTCCAATAGAAATTTTATATCAAAATGTGAAGTTAGCGAGCTATCTGATTCATTGAGTGGACGTGGTGATAATTTAGTATTAATGCTCTTTTCGGACTCCATCGAGTTGTGTAAGAGAAAGTCAAGAGGTTTTAATACAGCCAAATCGCCAAGTACGACTAAAACCTACAAGCATATTAAGTTTATTTCATTAAACACTGTTAGACTTGTAATTGATATAACTGATAGTCCTCGAGCATTTGGACTCCTATTACGTGATGAGAAAGAGAATCTATATACATTTAGTATAACCGATGATGATATGGAAAAGGCGGCATATGTTAAAACTTTATATATGCAAATAGCAGCACATACATGTCGCACAGATTCAGTAAGTTTTATTTTTAATATATATGTTTATATCTATATTTATATATATATATATATATTCTAGATTAATATACTACTATCCCGCACTTCCACGGAACTGCAGGTTGATATAAGTGATACAAATGTAAGCACTTTAAGCAAGGCTTTCAAATTGGCTGCAAAAACGCGACTTAAGGTGAGTAACTGTAACATAAGAACTATGATATGATATATATTTTACCAATTTGAACAGCTTCTTATTAAGTTGGTTAAAGATATGTGGCTGCTGCAATAAATGTCTCTGTATTAATCAAAATTGTTTCATTATTTTGCAGGTTGGACGAGCCTTCTCGTTTAATAAAACTCCAAATAAACTGAAACGTGCCGTATCCACTATAACGACATCACCATTTGGTAGAACCAATTCACTGACGCCGGCCTCACAGTTGGCACAAATGCGTTTGGCCAGCTGTTCAAATATTAGTGTAAGTGTGAAAAGAAATTTCAAATTTATTTGATAATACAAAAATTGATCAATTTTTTTTCTTTAAAATCCCCTAACAGGAAGTCGATGATGATGACTGTTCTAGTATGCGCAGCAATTCGCCCTCAACGCAATCCGTGCCACCTCTATCAGTCCAGCCTACGCGTAAAAATAAGCCAAGTGTTGATCGCATTTAAATCGCATGGTTCATCATAATAACAATGATAACGAGACACTTGCTCCTGCAAGTCCTGTGTATTCCAATATATATATATATATTTTAATTTTTTTTTTTTTTTTTGTTTATGTGTTATATTTTGTAAATCGGAATCTCGCTAAGCGCGCACATCACTACACCACACAGCCACAACACTCGCGCGCACACTCACACACACCCACACACATAATGATAATGACAACAAGACACTTGGTCTTGGTCCTGTAATCCAATGTGTTTATTTTTTTAAATGTGTTTTAATATTGTGAATCAAAAATTACGCTCAGTGCATGTCATTACACCCAAACACACACACCAATACTCGCTCACTGTGCCACAACAGTCGCACATATTATTTGCTAACGAATACACTCATACTCTGCCATGATAATAAATTCCTAATTGCAAATCAAATGCATTCATTTAGTCATTCATAAGCTTTCCTATCGTTTCTCGTATTACTCACAACAAATTCGGCTTGAAAGGAAAGTAATAATTAAAATAAAAAACGCATCCTAATTTGCAAATCAAATGCATTCATTATTCATAAACGTTTTTCGTATACTCATAACAAATTCGGCTTGAAAGCAAATGTTGAACCGTTTGTCTATCGCATTAAGTTGATTAACTGTATATATACATATATATCTATATCTATATATATTATTGGTAGTCTTCTCAATATATTATTATATATAAACATATTTGTATGTCCTTGTAACTAATCTTAAATAGTGACTAGAAAACGCATTCGCATATGATCGATCGATCGATACGCTGCGGATCGCTGTGAATGTTTACTGAGTAAATTTTTTTTTTTTTATTTTAATATTTAATATAATAAATATAATTTAATAATGTAAACACAGTCGCTTCTTTTTATTCTTCTGGTACAAGAAAACCTATTTATTACTGACAAAACATTTTGTTTTGTTGGTTTTGTTTTTATTTTTTCGTTTTCATAGAGTATAAACTGATTTAACGCCCGAATTTATTTTACACATAGCATCCGAATGTAATTGATATTGCAGATTATGAGTTTGTAAATGCAATAGCATTTTTAGCTTTTGTCCAATCTCCAAAACGGCCAATTCGTTTGAACTGTTGGCAGTCCAAACGGCTATGTAAACAACGAGAGAAAGAGAGAGAGGAAGTGTGAAATTAGGTAAATAAACATTTTGCACCAACATTGGAAGCAAAATTACAGATCTTGTTGCTCTTGGCTCGTATATTAATGACTGCTCCGCATATTTCATCGGAATAATCAAAATTCTCGCCCACCATCATTAGGAGTATATCCAGCCAGATACGATCCAGTTCAACTTTGGAGTTTTTACCAACAGTAAGCAACCATCGGCCGCCCGTTATATTAACCTCATCCTCCCACATGGGTCTAATGGTCAAAATGATTTAAAAAAGAAAACAGGTGAGTTCTAGATTTAAATTAACTTACTTAATGTCCTGCTTAAATATGGAATAATCGCATCCAATTTTCAATTCTGATGGCGGTTTTATGGTATAATACATACTCCAAAATGTCTCAACACTATCAATTTGTGTGATTTTATTTAACATATCTTTCCAATGTTTCGAACGATCATTTTCCAAATACCATAATGTCCATATATGTTCCAAAGGATGCTTATATTTTGAATTATAATGAATATCATCCATTTGTCTAACGCAGGACTGTTTTCTTTCATTATCCAATTGATTTTGCTTCATATGTTTAGTTTGGACAAAAGTCAATGGTTCAAATGACTCCATTTGTGCACTAGTCATAGTTAATTGTTAATTTGCTTTTATACACACTAAAATTTTTCTATATTCATCTATGTAAAAAAGAAATTGAAAGTACTTTTTTTCCTATGAAAACGCCAATGGTGGTGGGGAAAATGGGGATGAAGGACATATGCTCAAACTATATCTTTTTGTACATAATTTCTATAATTTTTGGCGAAAAATTTTTCAAACAAATGGGCAAGAAAACAAATTGTATCGAATTTGAAAAAAAATTCCAACAACTAGTTATATTGAAACACAAAGTAAATTTTTTTATCATTAAGACTGATAAAGCAAAGCCTAAATTATGCTTTAAGGAATTGTAATAGAATAACTAAATAAATCAAAATATATATCATCGATTCCCATGATATATACATACATATATAGTAGAGTTTTTTGATCCAATGGCTGCATTATTGAATATATTATTCTATTCTATTTCATATGAGACAAATCGAAGATCATAACTATACTATATATACAGTCATAACTTGAATTTCTTTAATATCAAAGTAAATCTTTCTTTTTTAGTAAATCTCTTCGACTTCGATTCAGAACTTTCTTTTATTAAAAATTGAAAAAAAATAAATTGGAGCCTAAAGGTTAGACTTTTATAAAGTTTCCAAAGAATCAAATCAATTTTATAGATCATTTAATGTTACTCAAAATTTCAATATTTTGAATAAAACTATAAAAGTTTTTAAGGCCCAAAAATTTTAGTTTACTAAACAATTTTCATTCCATAAATATCAAAAAATTATAATTCGCAAAATTTATGTATATATACTAGATTTTATTTATAAATACTGCAAAATCTAAATTACACAAAAAAAGAAAAAAAAAAATGAGAAACATTTAAAAAGTTTAACTTAAAAATGCTTGTGGGTTTTCACAACAAAAAAAAAGACTAAATAACATGAAGTGAAAAAAAGTACAAAATAATAATAAGATTATTTCAGAGTTAGAGAGAGAGAGAAAGATGGATCGATACGATTATCTATTATATATGATCCAGAATCATAAACGATTTGGGCAAGATTTTATTTGTCACATCTCTCTTACTCTCTTATTATAATATAAGTACTAAGCGTGAGGCACTAAAAACTTAAAAAATAACACTGGGAAGGAGATTATATGTAATATGTGTGTGTGTGTTAAATGTTAAAACTTAAAATTAGATTGCATTAGACCCACAGAACAGCTGCAGCATCTTCATTTGATAATGTAGAGAAACGCTGATAACGATTTGAGGCAACATTGCGATAGGTTGTCTTTGAACTACTGCTTGGAGGTGGTAAACCAATGCCATTTAATGCCGATTTTAATGTTGAATTGCGGCTCTCTATATTATTATTATTATTATTATTATTGTTGTTGTTATTGGTGGTGCTGGATAGGGATAAGCGACGATGCTGTTGCTTTTCATCTGCTGCTATCAAGGTGGAGCTTAGGGGCAGGCCAACATCATGGAATGAGCTAATTGAACTGAAACCACTTTCATCTTCAGTACTCGAACCATGATGATTGACATTCGTTTGTTTAATAATGGCTGTCGATGTGGTGGGGCTATTTATGCCAGTGGCAATATTAGTTTTGGTGGTTGTTGTAATGGTGGTTGTTTCATCATCCGTTTCAATTTTCGACGATGATGAGGCTGTCGATGAGATGGTGGAATGAACAGAACTATCGGTGGAGCTGCGTAACGATAGACGTGAATCTCTTATATTATTGGCCCGCAGAAAAAGCATCTCAGCTGCACTATTCGTTTTGGCCACTGTCACTGGTATATTTGTTGTATCCATCATTATGGCAGTGGAATTATGCATAGGCATCTTTCTATAATGATGGGATCCAATTGAAGAGGAAGCCAATGAATGACGTGACTGCTGCATAAGATCCGTTTGCTGTTGATTTGTATGAAGTAAATTGCGTATAGTTCTAGCTAAACGAAATGCCTCCTGATTCAATTTCTCATTTTCGGCTTCGGGTGATGAGAGACGTGCCTTACAACCGCCACCTGGTTTCTTTGGCGAACGACGCCTATAAAAGCAAATTAAAGAAATTTATAAATATTTTAGAGAATTCCAATTAAATTGTATTATCATCTTACCATGTGAAATCTTTAAAAGCATTATAGCTTCCTGCTGGAGCTATTATACTCTCATAGTTATGCTCATCATTCATTGTTAACATGGATTTGTTTAACATTAAATTGGTGCTACTTCTGGCCCTTAAATAAGCGGCATCAGTGGCACCATTTCGTTCGCTGCCGCCGCCGCCACCACCACCACCAGCATCAAGATGTCCATCAATCTGCATTGAGCCATTATTGCTTTGACCTGTGCCCACACCTTGGACATGATGTAAACTCTTTGACCGTGAGATTTGCTGCAACTGCTGCTGCTGCTGCTGCTGCTGCTGCTGTTCATTAATTGATGCCACAAAATTTCTATAATTCTGTTGTTGCTGTTGGTAACGATCAAAGAATCGGGCCACTTCCTCCATAACTGCTCGATACATTTCGCAATTAGTTTCCGTCTAAAAGAGAAGATAGAGAGAGAGATAGAGGGGAGATTAAACACACACAGAATGAGAATGTTAAGTAAATCGAGTTGTAGTTAAAAAAAAAAGAAGAAAAGTTCCATCATTATAGTTTCATGGTTCGTCTGTTGCTAATTCAATCGTATGCAATTTTTTTAGTTTTTTGCATAATTTTTTGTAAATTCTTTTGAAACTAAAACAACTTTCATTACCAAAATTGGCAAGTGGTAAGATCTGCCATATATAGATGATGTATGTATGTTGGTAGATCTAAATTATTTATCTAATGGCAGTTGCCTTTTTTCAAAAATCTTTTGTCATTTAAATTCTTTTTTTATTTTCTTAATAGTTCATTAACCTTAGTAGCTTGAGTTAAATTTCTAGTTTAGTTTTAGGGAAAGTAAGATTATCTTTTAACATTTTAACTAAATATCTTATGCGGTTTAGACCACTGTAAAGGCCGTAAGGTCATTGAATTCGAATTGCCTACAAAATCTGTGTGACAAGATGAAATAAATAAAGTGTGATTTGAAAATGTTTATAAATTCATAATTTATGTTAATTTCATGTTGTGTCTCTTTATGTGTATGTGTGTGTGTGCTTGTCTGTTAGTTATCTGTATCAAACAATTTACATTGGCATTTATTTTTTTTCTTTTTTCTCTTCTCTCTCTCTCTTAATGCATTGATGATCGGCATTGCTCCACCTTATCTGCTATAACTTTCACTTAAATGCCGTTTGAATTTTTGTTTCACTTTTATTTTATTTCATTTTTTTTCTTTCTTTCTTTTTGTTGATCTCTGGGTCTATGGGCCAGCTGCAGAAAATACTTGGTTAGCCGGTCGGCTTATCAGCATAACTATTTTAAAATACCCTGCATTAAGAAGGTAGTTTGATTTATTTTGTTAAAAAAAAAATGATTTACATCTTAGATTTGCTTTAGATTTTCTCGCTTTTTTAGAAACTTTTCTATTAGTTATTAATTTTTTTTTATAAATTTCTCAATATATGCCTTACAATTAACAAATAAAACAAAATTTGGTATTAAAAAAATTTAAAAAAAAAAGATATTTAAAAATTAGTTAATTTTTTTATAATTTATAGTATATTCAATATAATTCTTGAGGCAAAAATCAATACTTTTTGGCTTTGATTTATGTGAACAATAATTTTTCGTATATTACTACATTTTGAGTTATCTATAACTATATAATAAACCGATTTATATATGTATTAGGAATAAACCTTTTAGAAAACATAATTTTTTATAGCCTTAAGAATTTTCTTTTGTGGTAAAAAGTTTTTAATACAATATTATGAATAATTTTTGAACTATATAACTACTAAACTGCTATCACTCTTTGTTATATGTATATATCATTTTTCTTTATATCATATATCACTCTGGACTTGAACGTACTGCAGATTGTACGCTTTAACTTTCGGAAGAATCTCTCTATATTATGTATATCACTCTATATTATATATATAACTCTATAATATATAATATCAGTGGCAGAAAACAATCTTTATAATAACAATTTGGGTTTATTTTGTTTTTAACCCTCTTCAAAATCAGTTTCTTAACCAATCCTTGGTTCTTTGATATCTTCTCTAAACTCAACTAAATCAATCATGGCTATAACTTGTATTATTCTACTAATCTAATATATATTTCTAATAAATATAAATAAATCTTAATGAAAATTGAAACCCATTAGAAGTCGTATAAACCATTATAGCTAACAAATTATGACTAAAATTATTTTAACTTAAAAAGATATCCTAGTTCTATATAGACAAAGCTACTTCAGTTAAATGCATATGTACACCTACCCATTTGCCTTAAAGGGTATGCAAAAGAAGAAGAAGAAGAGAAACAAAAAATCAACTCAATCGTGATAATAAAAGTTGCTTCGCTTCTTTTTTTGCTTTTTTTTTTATTTGGTTTTGCCACACTTCTCAAGAGCCAAAAACATCAAGCCAGTCTTGTCTTATGGCCAATTATCGAAAGCCATTTAAAAGGTGTTTGCCAAATTGGCCACTACCAACGCTACTAACTTAAATAGGCGGGCCACGCCCACGCGACAACAATTTGAAAATTGGCCAAAAAAGGTTCACACAGAGTTGGCAAGTTGGCAAAAAATGTTAATTTTGGTTAGCTGTTTTTCCTCTTTTTTTTAAGCCGTTTAGATGATTATGTAAGTTTTGCAGTTGTTGCAAATTTTTCCTTTTTTTTTTTTTTTTTTATATTTATATTTTTTTTTTTTATATATTTTTGTTTTTGTTGTTGCTTTTAGCTTTTCATTGGCAGTTTTTCCTACTGCGTGTTTGTTGGAAAAGCGTTTGCTATTTCAAATTTATTTGAAAATTATGTGGAAATGCATTTTGTTTTATTTCTTGTTACTGTTGTTGTTGTTGTTGTTATGCTTTGTTTAATTCATTAATGTGCAATTGGAACTAGCAGGGGTAGAAGGAGGGGCGGCGAGGCTTTTTGGGTGGCAAGTGTTTTATCGGGGGAGATTTTTTCATGGCTTAGTTCCGCTCTGGCAGCTGCTTAACTTACGCATTTCCTTTTTAACCGCTCCCGCCCCCTCTTTTTTTCTCTCTGCCTCTCTTTAAACACCTTTCAAACTACAATTAGTGGTTAGCTTTTCCTCATATCAATCCATCAGTCAATCAATCAATCAAAATATCTCATCTGCCCACACAAACTTGATGTTTTTTTTTTTTCTTTTTCTTCTTAATGAAGTTTTTCCTTCAGAGTGTTTTTAACCCAGTTTTTCTTTTCTCTACAACTCTCTCAATAGAAATGTGTATGAAGAGGAAAAATATTTTTCACTGATTATATATATATTTATCTTTCTTTCTTTCATTTTTCTTCTACTTCTTTGCTTTACTACTGCTACTGCTGCTGCTGCATGTTTTCCCCCCTTTTGAGAGCGCATTAAATCGATATGGAAAGCGTAAATATATTTTTATAGTAGAATCTCAATTGGAATTGGAATTGAAAGTGATGTATGTGTCTGTGTGTGTGTGTTTGTGCTGGTACGTTGAAGGTCAGCAGGTGTAAAAATGCAAGAAAAATCGGCTTAAAGGTGCTAAGTGGGTTAGTTCATGATGCTGGCAAATGGAAAATCTATGAGAAGCTTAGTTGATATCACACCACAACAACAACAACAACAACAAAGGAAAAGAAAATGACCTAAATTTTGTATTTGTGTCTTGATATAAAGTTCTAAAATAGTTTTTAAAATCAAATTGATTTGCTAATTAGTTTTTAAATGCTTGAACAATTGAAGAGATATCTTATCCTTACTTAATTTTCTTCTGGACGTTGAGTGGTCAAAGCGATACCAGGACAATGCCTATTACGCGCGAACCCTATCAGACAGCATGGAAAAGACGAAATCGCGTGGACAAGGGACAACAATTACAATAATAATTAGAACTAACTACGTACTAGATAGTTAAGAATAAAAGTTTTGAGTTGAGAAATAGAAAGCTGTGATCCAAACACAAGATAAAGGCGTTTGGAATCGGAAGAAAGAACTCGAAAAGGTTCATGTAAAGCATAGTTAGAAGTGGAGCGAGTTAAAGTTAGAGTTAAAGGGAGGGGAAGGGACAAGCTATTTATATAAAATGAACTTTCAAATATTTTCTAAAGGCAGAAAAGTTCTTTTTCATATTAGGAATTACTTTATTCCATGGATTACAATGTGAAAAAACCTTTAAATAAGAATATAAAGTAACTATAGTATACTTTAAGGGGCATATACCTTAAAAAAAAATGATTTATTTCTACTTTTAAAATATCTTCTATAACTATGTAGCTCAACTAAAGTTGTTAAATGGTTTTTTAATTATTATAAAAATAATTTTATCTTTTTAATCTTTGAACATTTATGATATAGAATTTTATAGCAGATCGAAGGTTGTTTGAACAAGTTTAGAAGAATTACTGAATAAAACCTGTAAACATGTTTTTTTTTTGCCAACTTACTATAATTTTAGACGGTTATGTAATCTTTTTAAAGTTTCTGGTCTAAGCTAAATTATAACTTTTAAATCACAAGTCATTCAATGACTAGAGCAAATTGTAAGCAATTATTAGAGTCCCTCAAACCAAACAAATAAACACAGATATATATATATATATGTATATAGAGTGGTCATATGAGATCACTCTCAATTCTTGTTGTATTGTATCCTATAAAGAAGATAATCATTTACCAGAAATCTTTGATGGACTATCAGGCACATACATTCAATACAAAGAAACTGAAGGAAGATCTAGCCATATTATCAACCTTTCAATGTTGAGGAAGTATAAAATTAACTTGACTGCCAGCTGCATGTAGAGGAAATGGTCAAAGTCAAGACAATGATGGCCAAACAACAGAACAGAACAGAACACAGCAAAACAGATGAGAATAAGGAAAATAAGTTTTAAGTGGTGATAGGGGGGAGAGAGAGAGAGAGGAGGAGGAAGGGGAAGCTCTATAATTAAGCGTTCAGACCAGAATATGCCGACTAATTGTGGCCCTCCAAGACGGAAAGAGTTAAAAGGGGAGAATGGTAGACAAAATAAAAAACAAAAGAGAGAAAAAAAAATAATATAAAAGAAAAGAAGAGACGAAAGAATTAAAATTAAGGAAATGCTAAAAATCCACTTATCCAAAGACCAAACAGATATATCTATATATATATATATCTATGTATATGTATATAAAGTAGAATTCTAGTTGTTAATTAAGCGTGAGAACAATTTAAAAGAATGGACATAAAGAAAGACAAAGTCAAGGGAATTTTTGATGAAATGAATAGATGTATATATGTATGTAAGATTCATATGTATATATATGTATGTATATGTTTTGGTATGTAAATAGTTATGCAAAACAATTGTAACATATCTGAGAATTGCATTCACTTGTAAAGGGGATTGTCTCATTGATTTACATATCAGTACTCACGTTTGTGTCTTAAGTCTTTGGTTTTAAGTTGTTACTTAGATTTATGGTCTAACATAAATCACCAACACCCCCCACCTAAGTTCCCTCTCCCTTCTCTTATTTACTCAATCTTCCGGTTAAACGAAAGAGTACAAAAAAAAAAAACCAATTCACCTGTTTCAATTGCCATTGCAATGAATCCACCTGATTCTGTAATATGACAGCCTCGACATTTAGTTGCGGTGGATGTTGTTGTTGTTGTTGTTGTTGGTGCTGCTGCTGATGTTGTTGTTGCAAATGCAATTGATGTTGCTGCTGCTGCTGTTGATGGTGTCCATAGTTGGGTGCGCCGCAGACATTGCCAATATTGTTGGCATCCTGTAAATGTTAATAGAAAAAAAAAAAAAAAAAATATATATAATAAAAAATTTATATATAGATATATATACAACAAAAATGCGCGTTAAATTAGCTAAGCAGATGAAAAAAATAAATGAAAATTTCAAAAATGTTGTTAAAGTGTCGCCAAGTTGTTGCCACACACACACACACACACGCTCACATTCCAAGTTGGCTTTCATTTGGTGTGGTTTTTCATAAGAAAATTGTTTTGGCCAAAAATGGGAAAAATTTCGAGTAAAAAAAAAACCCCAAACGCATGTACAATTAATTAGAGAAATTATTTTACTGTTTTTTTTTTTTTGGTTTTCTTTCATTTATTAATAATTCAGATTTATTTTTTTTTTTTTTTTATATATTTTTTGTGTTTATTTTTTCACACTACATTAAAAAATAGTTGCAATAAATTTCTGGTATACTTAAAATTTTCCACATTTATTGAAGCGAAGAGATTGCACTATAAGCAAGGGGTGGTGAAGGAGGAGGAGAAAAAAAAAAGGGGGGGGGATTGGTGGTAAGAGGGATGGTTGTCTAGCAGAACTCGTTTGTCAGTTATGCGCCATGTTTTCATATAACTTGGTTTTGTTTCTTTCTTTTCTTTTAGTTTTTTTTTTTTTTATTTTTTTCAAGCACTTTTATGTTCATGGTTTACTTTTTCTTTTACAACATCATTTTTTCAGAGACTTTGACCCACAACTTAAACGAAGAAACCAACAAAAAAAAAAATAAAAGAAAAGAAACGCAAATACTTAAAACAAAATAACTGAAAAACTATTTGTTTAAAGTTGGTTAACAATTTTTTGTGTGTCTGTTGTGTGTATTTTCTTTTGTCCTAAACTAAATTATGATGTAATCTATTTGTCCACTTATTTGGTCTCACAACCTCAATTTTTCTTGGCCTATACCAACAACACCAACCACCCACATCCGGAAAATGAAATGTACATTTTCTGTATACCCTATAGAAAACAAGAAAGGGTATATTGGTATATTGATAAGAAAGAAAATATAGTTGTTCTGTCTGTTTCAGATGTTCTATAATATTTAGAGATTTTGGAAGCTTCCTAGATGATCTATAATATCTAGAGATTTCGGAAACTTCCTAGATGTTCTATATAACTAGAGATTTTGAGAATTTGGAAACTTCGTAGGTGGTCTATAATGTCTAGAGATTTTGGGAACTTCCTAGATGATCTTTAATATATAGAGATTTTGGAAACTTCCTTAATGTTCTATATTATTTACAGATTTTGGGAACTTCCTAGATGATCTATAATATCTAGAGAACTTCCTAGATGATCTTTAATATCAAGAGAACTTCCTAGATGATCTATATAACTAGAGATTTTGAGAATTTCCTAGATGAACTATAGTAACTAGAGAACTTTGGGAACTTCCTAGATGTTCTATGATATCTAAAGATTTTGGAAACTTCCTAGGTGATCCATAATAAATAGAGATTTTGGAAACTTCCTGGATGAGTTATAATATCTCCAGATTTTAGTAAAATAAAAGTATATATAACATATTTTTTTTTTTTTTTTTAATCTTTAAAAACATATAGAAAGTTCAAGTTATTTAATTGATATTGAATTCTAATCAGTATGTCAAATCCTTCAATAGCCATCTAAACTAAATCAACCAAACTATAGGTGTTCCATTTGGAATTTATAAAATTAAAGATAAATCTTATTAACATATCTATCTAGCCACATATGAAGACTTACTATTCTCTAACTAACAAGACAAAATATTAAGGCCAAGACATTAAATTCAAGTTATTAACATAGGGTATATTGTGGGCGATGTTTTAGTTGGACTTATTTTTTAAGGGTATGTATGTGACAATCAAATTGTTGTTTCAACAGATTTTTGATTGCAAATTTTCGTTGCCAAGTAACTAACTGACCAACCAACCAACTAGCCAACAAACCAACCAAGCAACAACAACAACAACAAACAGCAACTAGTCAAATTACCATTTGTGGTTTTCGGTGGACACGCCTTCTTGTGGTCAATTTAGAAGGAAAGAGAAAAACAGAAGAAAAAAAAAATAGTAAAAGAAAAAAACAAAAACTCAATTTGGCACAATTTTACATGGTTGTTAATTAATGTAATTTTGATTTATCTTTTTTTTTTTTGGTTTGGAAGTTTTACCTACTTATGTGTGTGGATGAGGGAAAAGTGGTAAAGTTCTGGTAAAGGCGGCATGTTTGATTATATAGAATATTGCATATCAAATTGGTATTTAAAGAGAATTATCTATAGAATATGCCATAGACTGACTAAATTTTGTAGTGCAATTATAGCTAATCAATAGATTAAGGCACTTGCAGAGTAAACAAGTGGGTCAGGCTATAGGCAAAAAGGAGTAATTAGAGGGGAAAATTGTTTAAGATTTTCATTGGATTATTAGGTACAGCATTATAGAGTTATATAAAACGTGACTTAATTGGTATTTATCAATTATTTTCTAGAGCTATGCTCTGATATCTATAGATATCATCTATAGTTATGGACTGACTGTCTTGCGCTTTTGATAACCAGTCTAGGCTTTATCTTTTTAAAAAAAATAGCCCCTAATCTAATAAAATTCTTAGAATTTCTTCAATTTGCTTTCGCTCTTTAATTTACTTATTGGTTTAACAAAATATTTCTATCAATGACAGATGAATTATACATAAGAATTATGTATATGTCTTATATAAAACAAATTTCATAAATCTTATATATTTGTAATAGTTGAAAAAGTAATCCATATAGCAGAACTTCCTCTTCAAACAATCTTCTCCAACTATCAAGTCTTTTTTCTTAATTATATTTTTAGATATAATTCTTAAAATTTAAATATGCCTACTACACTGAAAGATTTAAAACTTTTAAGATTTCTCTCTTAGTTCTCATAATTTGGTCAAAGTTTCACTATATATACTAAGATTTTGATGGATTTCTAAAATGTTTATCTCACTTTCCACTTTTTTTTTTTTAAGATTAAATTGTCTTCAACAATGTAAAATAAATGTCAAAGAGTTTGTCAACTAACTAGAAATTTAAAGCCCATGACTAACTGAGATGGTTACTTCTCTCTTTCTCTCTCTCTCTCTTCCCCCTTCTAGATTTCTTTCATCTCTTTTGTTATTGTTCTTTTGATTTTCTCCACTATTAACTTCCGGTTTATGTCTGGTCTGGTCAAAAGTTTGGCCAACACACACTCAGACAGAGATACAAAAGAGAGCAACGACAGTTTTCATTGTTTAAAACATATCACAAGTTAAAAACTTTAACTAACTAAAACAAAAAAAAGAAAAAAATGGAATGAATGATGCTAGTTGGAGAGGAATGCTCCACCTACGCAACTCTTCAACCATAAAATTCTATTTGACCCTTTTTTTTGTTGTTGTTGTTGCTGTTGTTGCAATGTTATTGCATACCAGCAATTGCAGTGCCTCCCATTCACCCACATTCTACTCTTCCTCACTCTCTACCTCTCTCTCTTTCTCTCCCTATCAATTTGAATAACAAGCTTTGTCAGTGAGTGAGTTGGTAATGGAGACGATGGGCCAAAAACTTATATATATATATGCATATGTATATAGGAGGCCCCATTCTGTGGGGCCTGGGAATTTTATTTATTCATTCCTACATACATACATACATATATATATGTACGTATGTATGTATGTATGAATATGTGGCAACCCTTTAAATATATATACAGACACTTGTTGATGCTGAACCCCCGTCAATCCGCATTTTGCTCCCCTTTTTGGGTGAAAATTACTGGAGCATGCAATTGTAAGAGCTGCTTTTATTTTACATTTTTTCTATATACATACATATGTAGATGCATATATATATATACATATATATATATTATATGGTATAGTTTTTTTTATTTTTGTTTTGTTGTCGCTGATTTGAAATGCAGATTTCTTACACTTCTAGTCTAAAGTTGGCAACCAACTTAACTATAACGATGACGGGGGAATATCAGAGTCAAAAGAAACAAAAGGAAGATTGGTGGAGGTTGGATGGAAGCGGGGGGGTGGGCGTGCGGAGATTTTAACTTTGATAGGTCTGATTTCATTACATATAAATAGCACACATTGATGAGCTTGGTGGCCAGATGAGGAAGAGGAGTAAACCATCGTTAAAATAGTAAACCAAACCAGGCTGCATTATACCCTATAATAAAATATTTTTAAAACGGGTATATTAAATAAATTATTATATGTATATAGAATGATTTCTAATTTTCATTTACATCTATGAATATTACAAAAATTAAATATAAAATCTTCTAAAATTTATTTAAAATATAAAAACTTTCTTATTAAAGGGGAAAACTTTAAAGAAATTTTGTTTAAAAGCAAAGACCATAAAATATTCATTACAATAGAACTTTCTTATAATAAATTTTATAGACCAGAAAGTTTTTTTTTTCTTAAAATCTACTATTTATCCTTTTTTTTTTTTTGTAAATTTTTAAAAAAAAATTTCTTTATAATGAAATTTTCTATGTAATTTCTTTTCAATTTACTCCAAAATATTTAAGGGAAAAAAGTTTAAAAACTTTAATCAGTTAAAAGCTTTTAAAAATATTTACATATCTTATATTTAAAATGCTTTGTTTTCAACATGTTATAGGCTTAATAAAACTTAAAGGGTATTTTAAAGTCGTAGCCAAAAAAAGCTTATGACTCACGGCATCTCTTTTTGTAACTAGAGCCTACAGTTGGTTGGGTTGGTTTTGGGCTGCTGCTGCTGGTGGTGCATTTGCAATTGACATTTTGTTGGTAACCAACCAACAGACAAGAAGACAAACAGACAGACAGCACAGAGTAACAGCGTGACAGTCAGACAAACCAACAAAATAAAAATAAAAAAAAAAAAATAGGAAAAAATATAAAAAATTTGCATGCCAAAGTCATTCTACATTGAGGTCGGTCGTCAGCTTTAGTTTCTGCAGCTTCTATACTTTAGTTGCAACTTGTTCTGGTATTTGTAGCGCGCATTTTAATTAGATTCTTTTTGGTCGAGCCAGGGGGAGGGAGGGATAAGAGAAATACAGATAATGTTACAAAGGTTCTAAAGGGAAGTATCTAAAGCAAACTGGGAACTTATTTTTTTTTCTTTTTTCTAATGGGAATGCATTTTCTAAAATTGTATCTTGAAAATTCTTAAGGCAATTTTCTCTATGTAGGTCTTATGAATATTTTAATTGCTTGCAGTACTTCTTATTTTTTTTTTCGTAATTTTTTAAATTGGTATTATCTAAAGATAATTTTGCATTTATAGTCAACAGAATGCATATTCCGATTTAAAATATATAATTATATTCAAGAATCTGCATATTACTCTCAAGATGTTAGAATTAAATAGTTTTTATATTATGAGAAGATTTTTTAGGAAAATGTTTTTCTATATTAAAAATTAATGGTATTCTTTGTAGGATTAGTAGACAAATTTGTTTATTGCATAAATATTCTTAACATTTTACCTAAAGTGGCTAAAATCTATTTGGAATACAATTTGATGGACATTTAGCTAAGGTTTTTAATTTTGAATACATTTTTTGTAAATTTTTTAGTAAATTTTTTTGTAAATTTCTAATAAACTTTTTGTAAATTTCGAATAAATTTTTTGTAAATTTTTAATAATTTTTAATACATTTTATGTAAAATTTTAATAAATTTTTTTGTACAATTTTTATTCCAATTTTATTAATTTTTTCATTTAATTTATTAGTTTTTTGTAAATTTCTAATAATTATTAATAAACTTTTAATATTTTTTTCTTGCAAATTTTTAATAAATTTTGTAAATTTTTTGAAAATTTTTGTATATTTTTTGAAAATTTTTATAAATTTTTTTTGTAAATTAGTAAAAAAAATTTTGGTAAATTTTAATAAAATTCTTTGTAAATTTTTATAAAATTTATTGTAATTTTTTATAAAATTTTTTGTAAATTTGTATAAAATTTTAAACCGGTTTTTAAATTGAAGTTAAGAACCAAAAATAAAATAAAACAAAACTATAGAAATATTTCCTTTTTTTCATAATTTAATTTTTCTTAAATTTAAATTCTTAATTTTAAAAAATTCCTTTCCATTACATTTTCTTAACAATTTTATATAAACTAAAAAGCTTAAATCCTTTATAATATTCCCTTAAATATTCCCTTTCGATATAGTAAAAAAAATTGTTTATATTTCATAAATTTGGTTTACGAAGCTTAAAAAATATTTTCCATATATTTCATAAATTTAGTTTACGAAGCTTAAAAAACATTTTCCAGGTGTATTAAATTGTAGCTTTAGTTTCGGTTCAAATTACAAATATTTCTCTCTATTTGAAATGTTTTTTTTTTTTTTATTTTTTTGCATTTAAAATTTAAATCCTATTAAAGCCTGAAGCTATTTGTTATGCTTTACACACACACACAGGCACACACAGAGACAATTTAATTTTCATTTTCTATTGTAATGAATGTAATTCAAGGCAAAAAGAGTAAAAACGCCCGTCCGCCCTTTTTGGGCCTGGCCTATTGTATAAAAGTGGAGACAAAGATTTGCTCAGCATGGTCTGATGATAGATATCACAAAGTGAATTTGGTAAAAATTAAAGAAAAAAAAAAAATGTCAAACACACAGAGAGCACAAAAATTGTCATAAAAAGTGAAATATTTGTATAGCATTATCATGATCATTAAACAGAAAATCTGCATTTGGCACGACTTTCTCACATGAGTGGGCAAACGAACTGAACGAACAAACTTTAAAGCCAAACACAATGACAAAACTGAAAATATTTTTACTATAAAAAAAAAAAAATGGTTGAAACTTCAATCTCTTCAATTGTTTGGTTGCCTAGTGCCTTTTGCAATCACTGATTGCTGTTTATTATTGAGCATAATTATTTTTTATTATTATTGTTATTGCCATTTTTTTTTTCTTCTTCTTGTTTTGCTTCTTGTTTTTCTTTTTGTCGGAAAGGAGGAAGAGGAGGAATTTAGCTGTCATATCGTAAAGACAAAATCATTTGCACGAAATTGGGTTAGATACAAAAATATTTCCTCAGCATTAACAATAGCAAAGATATAAATGGCTAGGACGACCTTGATTAGGCTTAACAATTTCTACCTTACCATCTCTCTCTCTCTCTCTCTCACAAACTCTTTTGCATTGACAGTGAACCTGGCCAATGCCTAATCATCATCATCTTCTTGGGCAAGTTAGTTGGCCATGTCTTTTATTGTGTAAGCTATCCAACAAATGCATTTTAAATGGCCCTCTAATGTGGCATTCCCAAATTCCATTCCGGACTCTATCCAGCCAATAGCCAACCTTTTGTATTTTTTTTTGTTTTTCTTTTTATATGGCCTAAAGCAAGCTTTTGTTTAACTGATTTGGTTATTGGTACGTTTCTGTTGCATTGTTGTCGCTTTGTGTGTGGGCGTTGGCTTGGATTGCTTTTGCTATTACAATTACAATTACTGGAAGCTATAGTCATTCCGCTTAATCAATTTCCAACAATGTTGATTTTTATTATGGATAAAAGCATTTAAATTACCAACGATTTGTTCATCTAAATATCTCTCTTACCCTTTTACTCTTCCCCGCCTCCAAAAACAATTTTACCTTTTAAAATCAATTGTCCTCAATTGAATATAATTTTGTTTTGTTTTTTAAATGAATAAAAAATGTTGAATTTAGTACATAAATAAGTAAAAATGCTAGGGGAAAACAAAGTGAAACAGTATTATAGGAATTATACTTAATTCTTTAAAAAAAAAAAAAAAATAGTTTATTTTATTTTTTACTATATTTTTTACTAAACTTTGATCTAAAGTTTATAAAATGGAGTTTAAAATTTCTGTATTTCCTTTATACATTTTCTAAAAACTATTTAAAATAATTTTGATATAAATTAAGTATACGTTCATTATTTTTTATTTGTTTAAAACTATTTTCTAATGTTTTAATTTAAAAAGAATTCTTATATCGAAATATAAGAACTTTATAAAAATTCATTTGCTCTTATCTTAGATATCTATCTATGATCTCTATCAAGTCTGACTTCCTTTCTTCTTTAAAGTAATCAATTCTGTCAGCATTTCTATAAAGTAGTTTTTCTAAGGAAAGATTTTACTGTTTTTTTTAGAATTCCCAACAAGTTCTGGTTACTCTTAAGCAAAATACAAAAAAAAAAAAAAAAGGAATTTGTAATTGCAATTTCAATTGGCTGCCATTGCATAACTGATTAATCCTAAATGTTTATATTGGTAAATTGGTTGTGACATCATATATATATATATATATATATATGTATGTATATAGCCGTGTCTGGGCTACAACTTTCAAATATGGCAAAAAGAACGACCTCTGTCAGCACACCTACTTTTTATGTTGTTGTATTTTTGTATTTTATTTGTTAACTAATTTCAAAACAGGTACAAAAAGACACAGAGAGGTTTGATCATTAGAAAGAGATAGAGAAAGAGAGAGAGAGAGATATAAAGAGTTATAGAGGGACACAGACACATAATACCGACAATTTTCAAGTTCCGCTCAATGGCGCGTTGCGTCGAATCGTGCACTTCTATATACATATATAAACATATATATATTCGACTCGTATCGTAATCTGTCCCTCTCTTGCGTGTCGCTTTTGCATTTCCGTTCTTCAAGGCATTATTACCCACTGTTGCCTACCAAACTAACTAACCTGGCTATATCAATTTTATACATATATGTATACCTACACTACAGACAAGTGTTCAGTTTAGGCTTGGTCATTGGAAGGCCAATGGCTTTGATTACCGGAAAAATATTCTCTCTAAAGATGCAACGTGATAATTGTTGTTCTTGTTGTTGTTGCTATTATTGTTCTTGGCTTAGTGGCAACGTTTTCTTTTTTTTTCCAAATTGATTTCCTTCAATGTTTACCAAAGGTTTTTTTTCTGGCTGTCAGATTCCATTTCGAATTTAAACTAATTCAAGCGTATAAGAAGAACTAAAACTTCAAAGCGTTAGAGCATCAAACACTTGGCACAGGCCAACTCGAACAACTGGACCCAAAAAATGTTGTTCAAATTTTGTTAGTTCTTTCGTCTTTTACCCTTTTTCTTTTTTTTTTGCCTTTGCTTTTGCTTTATTAATTCAATTGAGTTGAACTGAGTTTCTGCTGGTTGAAATTCATTAGAACTTTTTTTGCAGTATTTCTTTTGCTTTCTTAAAGTTGCTTTTGGCAGCAAAATTAATCAATTTAAGGCGTAATCAATCCATTTGCGTGATTTGCAAGAAAATTGCGCTGAATGTCAGAGAGACAGAGAGAGAGAGAGAGAGAGAGAGAGAGGGAAAGGAAGGTGGCGAATGCCAAAAGAGTCTTCCCTGCGGGTAAATCATTTCTCAAGTGCTCAATTGCCTCTGGGCGAACCAAATTCGAATTTTGAAGCTACTTGAGAAATGTTAGCCTCAGGTCCCAAAAACCAAAAGCCACAAAACAAAAAAAAAACTTTAAAGAGTCAAAAAAGAGAAGAAAAGCCAAAAAAAGCCAATGAAAAAAATACAAACTTCAAGATGTCAAAAAATGTTGCGAACAAAAAAAAGAAATGTCTAACGCTGATTGATTTGAATGCCAAACCACAAATCAACAAAAATGGCTTAAATTAATAAATATTTATAAAAAATATGAATCAAAAGGTATTTAAAATGTATGAGAGGAAGTTTTCATATCAATATTTTGTAAATGTTTAAGGATTTTCTATTGGTTTTTTAATATTTTTCAAATTTAATATTAAATGTTACTGAGTTAAACTGTTTTAATCCATATATATATATACATTTTACTTTAAGTAACCTTCAATTGTTCAATTGTTATATTTTCCTATATAAAAACGTATTACGTAACTTTACAGTTATGAATGAATATCAGTATAGAAGAAGCCGTGCATTGAGAACTTAATTTATAGTAAACCTTAAACCTTAACCAAACCATAACAAATTTCAGCCTTTAACTGTTATTTTTTGTTGCTTTAGCCTTTTCTTTAAACAGACACATACACACATATAAATACCCTTTAGGCACAATAAGAGTAAAATAGATTATATTATTAAAACAAATTGTCTAAAATTTACCTCAAAAATTATATAATTAAAAAAATTTAAAGGAATTAATAATAAGAGAACTTTTTTTATATATATTTATATATATATATACTTTGTAAAAAAAAGGGTAATACAAATTCGTTGATTGCCTTTTAGTCAATTTTTTTTTTTTTTGTATTCTTGTCAATTTTTTGTACTGTTATTGTTGTTGTTGTATGCTCTCAACAATTTATTTCACTTATATAGTTGAAATTCACAGTTAAACACATGGCACGACCGCACCTCTGCCTGGTCCCCATAGTACTCCACCACTCCACCTGCCATCTCCCCCAAAGCCTCGAGTCACCCTGAAACATTTTTCTTCTTTCACGTTCTTTTTAATTTTCTGATAACTACAAATAGGTTCGACACTCGTGCAGCAAATTTTACCGCTGCTTTCAAAGTGGTAGAGTGGTTGGGGGGCGGGGGGACGAAGTGAGTGGGCCAACGATGCGCCCTGCATATACGATGAGCTTGCTCAGGAGAGCAAAGTTCTGCACGATTTTTTTTTTTCTGTTCCATTCGTGTTTTTTTTGTTTTTTGATTCTTTTTTGATTCATTTTGGTTTTTTTTTTTTTTTGCTCTGCTCTGCCATTTTGGCAGACTGATTTTATTTATGCGCCGCTTGTGGCAAGACTCATAATTCAGAGTGTGAAGTAACATTAATTTGCCTCGCTGCTTGCTTTCAAAAAAAAAAAAAAAAGAGAGAAAAAAAAATCACACAGAAAAGTGCAATTTAATTGGTTCACTTGGCTGGGCAAACTGTATAAGAGACAGAGATAAAGCTAGCTACAGTAGAAAGAGAGAGAGAGAGCGAGATGTAAAGAGTAAAAAAGGTTTTTCAGTCTGGCTGTGAGTCCTTTAATGTCAAGGATATCGCCGCAAATGCTCAAGGATGACGACACTTTTGCGCCTACAGATAGAACTTAAGTACGAGTATCTTTTTTACTGAAATGTTGCAATATTTTCTTTAACGATGTCGTATAGTTTCTCATAATACCCTATAAAACAAACAAACTTCAATGGGGTATATTAGAACAATTAACAATCTGTGTAAAACAAATTAAAAGAAAAAGAGTTGATATTCTATATAAACTTTACACTTTTTATAATTTCTATATAACTTACTTTAATCTTATTATAGACTAACACTATCTCAATATCATAGCTGTAAGTCTGAGATAGTTATTTAATATTTTTTAATATAAGAATAGTTTTTCAAATATTTTCAAAACTATTTGTTGAAAATCCTTCCTATGCAGTATTTTCAAATTCACAAAAGGCATAAATTTCAGATGAAAAACATGTATTTCTGTTGGTCAATTGGTATCACAGCAAAGCTTCAAAGAATATATCGTATATAGATATTGATTAATCAGAGCATCAAAGTATATATCGTATATATAGATTCATAAGTAATAATTCGTCTGAAATTGCCATTATATCTATGTTATATTAACTATCTTTTAATAGAATTGTTGAGTGTTTCTGTTGGTAAATTAGTATCATAATAAAGCATCAAAGAATATATCGTAAATAGATATTAATACATCAAAGTATATATCGTATATAGATATTGATTCGTCTAAAATTGGCATTATATCTATGTTATATTAACTATCTTTTAATAGAATTGTTGAGTGTTTCTGTTGGTACTTTAGTATCACAACAAAGTATTAAAGAATTTATCCGTATATAGATATATAAATATAGATAGATAGATCTAGATATATAGGTCCATAAGTATTAATTCGTCTGAAATTGGCATTATATCTTTGTTATATTAACTATCTTTTAATAGAATTGTTGAGCATCAAAGCATCAAAGAATATATCGTAAATAGATATTAATACATCAAAGTATATATCGTATATAAATATTGACTTATCTGAAATTGGAATTATATCTAAGTTATATTTACTATCTTTTGATAGGTTTATCGAGGTTTAAATCAAACTGAAACATGCAAAGGAGCTATGCTTTATCCTTTGGTTAGAAAAACTTATTTACAGGGTAACCTTTCCGTCTTTACCCTGACTAAAGTAGACATTTTTTGTTATTTCTCTGGTTTACGTTACGTTTTTTTTTTTCTTTTTCTTTTTAGCGTATCTGTTAAATTCACTTAAACATTTTCAACACGTTTGCCCAGCGTGAATGTTTATATTATGTATTTATAAAGCTCGCTGCTATAATACTTGTGAACGTATTTTTTTTATTATTATTTTTATTGTTTAAAAAGAATTCACTTTTTAAGTAAATTTTTATGTTTTATTTGGCAAAAGAGTTCAATGAACTACAAAAAATAAAAAACAATTTCTAATTTGTTTTTATTGATTTAAAGTGTTAAATTTATGATTTTTAAATTATATTTTAAAAGGGTTTAAATTTATGATTTTTAAATTATATTTGATTAAATTCAATTTGATGTTATTTAAAACTTAAAGGTCCTCGAACTGACTTTGTCTTTTGTTTATAAAAATACAAAAATATAATCATAATTTTCAAATTGAATCAAAAACCCATTTTTAGTACAATTTCTTAATATTTAAAAAGTTTAAAGAGAATTTCTTATTATATTTATAGTTTAGCTAGATTCTTGAACCTTTTTGTTCTTAAAAATATATAAATTTGATCAAAAATCTTTTTAAATTAATAAATTTAATTAAAAATAGTTTTCTTTCAGTTATGTTAGGATTGAAATTTGTCTGCCTGGGAAGCTTTATCCTAACAGTTAAAACTTTTAAATTATAGAATATAAGATATCCTCAGTTTTAAGTTTTAAATAAAAGAATATAAGATATCCTCATTTATTCAATATTTTCCTGACCTCTTCTTAGCTTTAACTGTTGGTTTGCCCAATCATTTAAATTAACAAAAACAAAAAAAAAAAGGAGAAAACCAAAAAACAAGACCAACAAAAACTCTTATTTCATCTTCAATTGCTGATTGTCCAACCAAAAGGCACTTAAACAAAAAAAAAAAAAAAAGAGTGCCGGCAAATAACAAAAATTATAATTAAAAAAAACTCAACTATATATATATATATATATACATATATTACATAATAATTCTTTTTTTTTTTTTTTTTATTATGTCTATGCCGTCTGCATGTGTTTTTGTTATTGCAAAATAAAACAACTTTTATATATACTTATATATATATATATAGTGGATGGATTTATCTGTCCATGTCTCTCTGCAACTTCATGTGGGCTACTCTGGCAGACAGTTTTTTTTTTTTTTTTTTGTTTTATGCTTGAAAAATTGGGACAACATTTTGCACGCTCTGCAACAACAACAACAACAACCAAAAACCAAAATGAAAAGCAACTAACAAATATACAAACACATTTCAAATATATTTTGTTGTTGTTATTGTTGTTGTTTTGAATTCTAACGGAAGTTGTTGGCGCTGCCGCCCTGCTACTGCTACAACAGCTTCTACTGCTGTTGGCCAAGTTGATGACCCATGCTAATTGGCTAATTGCGTTTAATTGCCTTTTAACACATATATATAATGTATATATATATATAAATTTGTGTTGCTGTTTATTATATTTCTGTCTACTTGCACTTCTTCTTCTTCTTTAGCTGCTGCTTTTGTTATTTGTTAATTATAAAATGTTTAATTATTTTTTTTTTCTATTTTAAAAGTTCATTAGTGTAAGAAGCTCAAGTATGCAGATTGATTGATTTTTTTTTTTTTGTTTTGTTTTATATTCAATGCCATATACGAAAATGAGATAATTTAATATATTTTTTTAGTTAAAAGCTATTAAATATATTGCACTTAATTAAATAATTTATATTATATATATTAAATATAAAATTATAAATATTTTTATTGTTTTGCAAATGAAACAACATATTGAAAGAGATTGAAAAAGTTTTTTAACTTTATATAGGAAAAGTTTTATGGTTAAGATAAGGAAATTTGAGCCAGTGTTGGAAAAGTCTTGGTTTTTCTTATATAAGTTCTCTTTACTAACATTTAAGAGAGCGAGAAATTATTAATTTAATTTCTTATTATTTTAAAATAAAAATTAAAGCCAGAAATAAAGCCTTAACCTGGCTTAGCTCCCTAAATTAAATTACTGTTAATAAACAAATGGTAAAAAAAATATTAAAATTGCTATTAAATTGGATCTAGATTAAAGTAAAATAAACTTACTTATTAAGCTGACTAAAACATATTTTCCTTTAAAGAAATTTTTGATACTTTAAAGAGATATTCACAATTTGTTTTTATTAATTATATTTTAACACAGTGTTGTAAAATGCTAGAGAGCTTTCAACAGGAGACTCTGACAAGGTCTTAAAGAAATTTTTGATACTTTAAAGACATATTCACAGTTTCTTTTTATGAATTATACTTTAGCACAGTGTTGTAAAATGCCTAAGAGTTTTTAACAGGACTCTGTCAAGGCTATTTCTTGATGTTTAATTTGAAAACGCATTTTTTAAATTGCCATTTTAACTAAACTTTAGCTAATCTTAACACTAATTAAAAGTTAAACACAATTTAACTATTCAAAAATATAGACAAAAACCCTTTTTTTTAAGATAAGCAAGAAAGTATTACTAATTATTAAATATATCTAAATTAGCTATTTGTCTACAACTAGAAAAACTGGCTACGGAAAGAGTGTGTGAGTGGAGATGGGGGGAAATCTAATTAAAATATGTGCATACCGTAAGATACGAAGAGAAAAAGTGTAAACAAACTGTAAACTGTAACTAAAACCAGCTGATTTATGAGATGGCAAAAATGAACCAGAAAAAAAATAAAAATGAATGGTAAAAGGAAGCAAAACATGGAGATAGAGGAGAAAGAGACAGGGAGAGAAAGAGAGAGAGAGAGAGGGAGGGTTATGGAAAGGGAGAAGAGGAGAATAAGTGTATAAACAACACACACACACACAGGGAAACTAAATTTAAAGAGCTCTCTGGCTGACTAAGTGCCTGGCATCCACCAACTACAACAACAACAACTAGCAATCCTCCTTCCTTATCCCCTCCCCACTGCCATAACATCACTGTGCCTGGGTCCCATTTGCAAGTTGCAAATGCGAGTAATTTATGTCGCAGCCAAAAAAGATAAATTCCGGCAAATGTGAAGAAAAGAAGGTGAAGGAGGGAGGGAGGGAGGGGGGAGGATAAAGTGAGGTGGTGGCAGCAACAGCAACTAAATAACCGAATAGAGCTATAAATGTAACTGTAGCAAGCGGCAAGGGCTGGCGAAATGCGATACGACATGATTAATTTGATAGGCCCTGTCGTTGCTGTTGATGTTATTGTTGTTGTTGCTGTTGTTGTCTAACCAGCCAAATAGAGCCTTTTGCACCACAGACAGAGACAGTGATATTAAATAAAAGATGGAAATAGAGACCAAACAGCGCGCGTGTGCTTATTAGTTTTGTGTATCTCATAGATATATAGGAACGGCGAACAGCAACAACAACAATAATAACAATAACAACAATAACAACAGCAGTAGCATTAGTGGCAGCATCGTCAGTGCAACACGTTGCATGTCAATGGCCATAATTAAGCATGCGAAAACGGAGCAGTTTTCTGAAATGAAAACAATGCGGGCATGGTCTAACAGCAATGCATACCACACAAATACATACAGATAAAGATACATTTATATAAACATATATACAGATACTTGTGGCACAATTCAAGAGCGTCGTCAATCATTTTTTTTTTTTTATATTTTTGTTAATGGGGTTTTAAGAATGTTTTTTTGACCAACTTGTAGAAAGGAATTTATCAATTGGCAAAAGTTTTTGTTTATAAACAGTTTAAAAAAAACTCTTAAGGAATTCGTTTATAAAGTTCAATTATATATATATATATATACATATGTATATGGTCAATATAAGTTGTTGTTTTTGTCCCCTACTAACTACGCCCTATGCCTCTAACTTACTCACTCTCCCTCTCTCTCTTTGTCTTTTTCCCTCCTATGTCTCCCATTCATCCTATCTGTATTTCGCTGCTTCATGTTGGCCATTTTCATTAATGGTAGCATTGTGGTGCCACCCCTTGTCTTCTGCTATAGCACCCCTAAACCCCCTCTTGCTGTGCACCCACCACATCTCTTGGCATTGTCTTGCTGTTGCATTGTTTTGGTTATGTTTTGATTTCAGCTACAGCATCTGCTGTGCTGCTCTCCGCATCACCGCCAAAATAAAATAAAAAAAAAAAAAAAAAAAAAAAAAAAAAAAAAAAAAAAACCGAGCCACCCTGGGGCTGTCATTATTTCAACGTTTTTCTTCTTCTTTTTTTTTCCTCTCGCCTTTTGTTGTTGTTGCAGTTAGTTGGTGCAGTTGCATCAGGAAAGGAATTGCAATGGCAACAGCAACAACCTCGACTGAAATCTCTTTTTTAGCCACTTGGGGCGACAAGCCAACAGTAAGCGGCAAACAACCAACTAACCAACCACCCACAAAGAAACTAACCACCCATCCACCCACCTATCTACCCATCTACCTATACATACACTATATAGTCAAGGAATGCCGTGACCTTTATAAAGCAGCGCAGTTGACCTTATTACAAATTGTTGTTGTTGTTGTTGTTGTTGCTTCAACTGCACTGAAGCTTAACACTAAAGCCATGAAATTAGTTTTGAGTATTTGGCCATAAAGAAATCCCCTGTAATGGCAAATTGTTGAGGATTTTATTTAGGAAATTTGTTGTTGTTGTTGTTGTTATGAACGATTTCATGATTATTGCTTTGACCTCGAGAAAATTTTCTTTATTATTATTATTATACTTCTTTTGCCATCTCTGATTTTCTACTTATAAGAGACATAATGTCAAACGTTTTCTTTTTTTCTCTTAACTTGAAAAATCAATTGATTTTTTCATAAACCAGCAAAAATATTATTAATAATATATAGAAAAAAGGAAAAAATAACAAATTTCATCTGTCATTTAAAATGTTAAGAAGTAAATACCTTAAATATTGCAATAACTTTTGTAGAAAGTGATTAACTAATAAGTTCTTCTATATACATAACCTAAAATCACTTAATTAACTCTTATTGTTACCTTTTCTATAACAACCAGAACTAGTTGAGAATTCTATATTACAAAAGGCTTTAGTCTACAAACCAAATAGTTGATTTTTAATGAAATTTTTATCATTTTAAAAGAAAAATCTTTGGATTCAACACAAAAACACAACTGAATCATCGTATTCATCTTGTATCATATTTCAACCAGAACCAGTTGAGAATTCCAATGATCATACGTGTAAGAAATAGCAAAGGAAACGCAAGTATAGCTTTTAAATTAGTTACAGTTGTTCTTTTAGCAAGACTTTGAGTCCATAAATGGGGCAGAGATCAATCTTTGTGGCATATTTTATTGATTTCTCACAATTTATCACGATTTGGAGAGGCTAGAATTTATATTTGTCACGCTTTCATCTCTAAAAATTAAAGTTCTTCAAAATGTCGGTTCGATTGCTAAAAGTTGGATGTGGGTAGTGCTCATCAAGTGTAAAATAAATACAAAGCACCGCACCAACTAGAAATAAAAAAGCTCAACAGAGCAGCAAATTTCAAAAGGCGGAATTGCGCCGATAACAACAATAACAACAACAACAGGGTATAGACCAAATTAAAGTAAAACAGCAGCCGGCAGACATATCTTTCCTTGTATATATATATATATATATTTGTATATATGTATGCATGTACATAGGTAGGACCGCAGTGAACGCGTTTCGCTGCGTTTGCGCCGCAAAATCCACGTAAAACTCCCCGCATACGTTTTTGTTTGACGCAGTCGTCGCCGGTTGTCGGTTGTCGTTCCTCTTCAGCGGCCACCCCAGCACCCCAGCATGATGTTGTTGCGCATGCGTACCTGTTGCTCTGACTCAATGGAACACCGCCACCGAATGCTTGTCAACTATGTTGTATGTTTGTTGATAGTTACCATGATGAACAGAAGAGGAGATCATGTGCGGGGAAGAGAAATCTTTAAAACAAAAAAAAGGGAGTTTCGGGCAACATGTTGGCGGAAATAATAAATTCTAGCTCGACACAAGAGGGAGACGACTTTGGTTTTTGTTTTTGTTGTTGTTCAAGTTACAAACACACACACTCATATATATATATATATACATCTCAAGAAGAAATCAAAAGGATTGATATCACTCGGTGAAATTATTTCTCTTGGTTTTCTTTTACTTTTTGCTCATGTAACTTTTCTTTTTTTCTTTGGAAAACCAACAACGAAAAGTAGAGAAAAATTTAACGTTTGTTTTTGTTTTTTTTTTATCAAGATGCTTTTTGGCTTTTAAGCGTAACAACTAAATTAACAGTGTTTAAATTAAAACGCAAAAAGTGAGAGGAAAAGGGGGAGAAAAAGAGGGAACAAGGAACCGAGGCACATTAAATGTAGACATTTGGTGGGAAATTGTATTTTGTTTTATACCTTGTGTTTATTTGAAATTTTGTTTCGGTGTTTTTATTGCGTTGTGACTCATCTTTTCCCTGTGTTTTTTTTGGGGTGAGTTCTTTTCTAATATTGTATAATAAGTACCGTGTGAAAAGCTAATGCGCAACAAGTAAGTAAAAAGGCGAACAACAAAAAAAACCAGCAGGAGGGAATTCAAATTACGTTTTTATAGCCAGAAATTGTGCTTATAATCATTAGAAAGAGAAAGAGAGAGAAAGAGAGTTTCTGTAGTGGATCTAAGATTTCTTAGCATTTTCTTAGTTAATTTGCAAACGTTAAAATCAATGGCACTGCCATTTTAGTCATAGTTGATTCTCTGTGCTTAGAATGATGTCTAAAATTGTGAATGTCTTTCGGCCGAGTTTATTTTATAGCCAGCGAATGGATTAAAGTTATTAATTTGCAAAATGAAAGTTGAAATGTCTATTTATTAAAAGCAAATTGCAGTCCCTTTAGCAAACTGATTTTTTTTATAATTTGCCATTTAGAATTCCCAACTGGTTCTAGCAAAAATAACAAACAAAAGGAAATCTCATGAAGGAATTCAAATTGGTAAATATAGACTGCAATTTTTTTTGCCATATAATGAATATTAACTGAAAGCCATAATCTGCTTGCTTACCACTCACATTTCTGTCTTTTTTTATTGCAAATCCTTCATCTCTTTTTTTTTGTCTCTGTCTCTTTCTTTAACTGGGGAGACATACCATTCCATGTGGCATGCCATTCCACACAGTTAGCAAGGCAATTTCATGCATTTTCTTGACTGGCTTGTCGCTCACCATATCCATATACTTAACTCATCTTTCAAATGGCCACAAAAGTGTAATGGCTAATTGTTTTGGCCATGCGTGTGTGCAACTGGCATTTAAATGATGGCCTAAACGCAAATGAAAACCAAAGCCAAAAGCCAAAATCAAGTCCCAATATGGTCAGGTTGTTTTTTTTTCTTTTTTTGCAACTAAACAAACAATGTGTATGTGTGTGTGTGTGTGTGTGTATGTGTATGTATATCAATGTGTCAATCAATAGGCAAAAGGAGACAGATTGCCGATTGGCGCAATTGAGAAGAAGAGACACAGACATGCAATGTGGCTTAATTGGCATAGGCAAGTTAACTAACTGCGTTAGAGAGATGGGAAGACAGATAGAAATAAATGGCCAAATATAATGGTCAACTAGTTTCCGGCAAGCCAAAGAAAAAAAGAGAAAAAAAAAACCTAATGAGATCAAGACGACAAGAAATTTCACAAAAAATCAAACTAAAACTGGCTTTTAATTTTGATTTGAATCAGTCATGAATCCTTTAGTATATTCACCAACTAACTAACTCTTAGCCATCTATTATCAATTATCTATACAATATTCTGTAATTTGCTTTACAAAAATTTCGATTGCTGTAAATCTTTTCTATATAGATAGATCGATTAATCATTCATTTCTTTCATTATCTTCCTTCAATTGTTGAAATCGTTTAATAATTCAATTCATTTATTCATTCATTGAATTCATTCGTTTGAATTGCCGCATATATATGTATGCAATGTTAACCCATTTCCATTTATCTTGAAGCTTTTCCAACTTTGAGCTATAAATAAATATCACACTTGTCTGCAGAGAAGAAGAAAAGCACTTGGGAAAATAAAGTGAGGAAATTCCTCTTCTTCTACTTCATCTTCTACGTTTGCTACTGCATCTCCCTTACCATTCGATGACTTGGCCAAAAAAAAAAAAAAACGCAAGCGAGAAAAATTTATGTGGGAGCCCCCGTCAGTGGTGGCTCCCTTTGGTGGCCAACATAAAATGCGCAAAATCAACAGACACATTTATTTCTTCTTTCATTCTGCACTTTTATTACCCTTTCAAAATGATTGAGTACATCAGATCAAAGCACAAATATGAAAATAAATAATCATTCATATATATATATACATATAAATTTTTTTTATAATTAAAAGGCATTAAAAGGAATTTAAAATTTGGTTTTTTTATATAAAAAATTCTATGTAAATTTTCTATGTATTTTTGCTAAATTTAATTCATTTAAAAGATCAAAAAACTATATAAGATAAATATATATTTCTTATATATATATCAATACCTATATATATATCTTAATTTCATTGGTTTTTAAAGGTAGGGTATAGAAAAGGCATTGTTACTAAGTTAAGTCCTTTATGGACTTCTCTGGTTTGTTTTTTTGGCTTTGGCTTTTTGCGTAATGTAACCTGCCAGAGGCTAGTCTCCCTTTTTTTCCCCCCCAACCACATTAAAGTCATTGACGATTGGCGGAGGAGCAGTTGCATTTGCCCCACTTCTTGGCCCTTACACTCTCTCTCTCTCTCTGTCTCTCCTTTGTCTCCTGTTGATTTTGCATATGTTAAATTTGAAATCTTCACTTTAAAGAAACGTATGTATCTTTATTTTTTTTATAGAACTTTAATTTTAGTTTTCGTTTTTTTGATGATTTATGCTCATAAAGTTTTTGGAACTGATTCCTTTCATAGTTTTCATTAATCTCTTGAAAACTTTTCGAGCAAAAATGAAAAGACATAAACAAATTTATCTACACATTCATAAATTGTTTAATTTAATGGGCGAAACACAATCAAAATGAATATGTTAAATGAAATTTTCATTTCAAATACACAGACACACACACACATGCACAGAGAAAAATCAACAACAAGTTGAAATAAAATTGGCATAAATGTTTACACTGCCGGGCAACAGTTTGCTTACACTCAACAAATAAACATTTTTAAAATTCAGATTCGCCAATATAAAAAAAAAGCAAATAAGAATAAAACAAGAACAAAAATATATATAGACAGAGAAATATAGAATATATAGACATTAGATTCAATCAAGTGTTCATATAATATAGGCTTTATTTTTTAATATTATGAAAATTTAAAGTATTCCTCAATAATTGTCTGTTTTTTACGGTAATAAACTTCTACTTTTTACATATAAACGAAATTTGGTATAAACTTGTATAAAGTTCAAAAGATCCTAAGATGGCTATATCAAATAGTGGTCCGATTGTACCAATTCATAAACATAGTTTACATAGATACCTAAAAAGCTTATATACTGAATTTCATTTACATAGCTTAAAAACTACTAGCTAAAAGACGCATAGAAATCGACAGACAGACAATGCTCAGTTGCTTAAAACATATGGTTCAGATCATAGCTCAAATCACATAGTCCCTAGTATAATTGAAGCCTTTGCCTTTATATGTACTAACTTACTGAAGATTGAACAAATTCCAGTGAATCCCAGACATATGCATATGCGTCTGTAACCACTTATAGAAATGACAACCAATTAGCCTAAACGTCTAATTAGCTACCTGGTTGAACAGCAGCCCATCATCTCCTTAACCCGCCGGGGTCCGCCCTCCACCAAACCGAAACTCCCTTTTTTTTTGTTTTTATACCCTGTACCCATAGGGTAAAAGGGTATATTAAAGTCGCTAAAATGTATGTAACAGGCAGAAGGAAGCATTTCCGACCCCATAAAGTATATATATTCTTGATCAGCATCAACAGCCGAGTCGATTGAGCCATGTCCGTCTGTCCGTCTGTCCGTCCGTCCGTCTGTCCGTCCGTCTGTCCGTCCGTATGAACACGTGGATCTCAGAGACTACAAGAGCTAGAGCAACCAAATTTGGTGTCAGCATTCGTGTAGTGTCTACGCAGATCAAGTTTGTTTCAAATTTTTGCCACGCCCACTTCCGCCCCCGCAATTTAGGAAAAACGAATAACTAGAGTAAAATTAAAGGTAGCGTATTCTTATTTGGCACACCCAATAATATGGCCGAAAGGTATCAGCTGACCAAATTTTGTGAAAATCGGACAAGAAATATCGAAGATATATCAATGTACAATTTGTACTGAAATGCCCAGTGCGCCATTGCGTAGTAAGTGTGAGCGAGATAGCATGCGTTCGTTGCTGCCGCTTGTGAGGAGAATTCTAGTTTGAACTGATGGCAAATTTTAAGGAGTTTGATTTAATACAGTTACTCTACTTGGTACAGGGTATACTCAAAGTCGGTAGGGACGACTTGCTTGCTTCATTTTTTTTTTGAGTTATAATAAAGCATTTATGTAGATAGTTTTTGATGTCATTGTTTATATTTTTGTCATGGTCTATAACTCATAAAATGAAGACATTTGATATGATGATGACAACGAATGACAATCTTTAAAGCTAAAAGATTATGTGAAACGCATGCGATTAGGTAAGCCAAAACGGAGGTCAACACAATTGACATGGCTCATAAAGTGAAAAAAAAAAAAGAAAGAAAAAAAGAAACAACACCGCAAAAGACGAAAAAAAAAAATATTGTCACCAAAAACCAAAAAATAAAAAACCATGTGGCAGCTGCTGTCAACGAATACGCACGCTTTTCCACTTGCGGTTGGTGGAATTTTATTTCAGTTTTTTTTTTCTTTTCTTTTCTTTTCCTTTTGCCAATTGAAAGTGAAAAGCTGCTGCAGTGAGAAATGCAATGAACTCTCCAACACTAAAATATATAGAGATAGGGAGGTGGTGGGTGGTGGTGGTGTAGATGGTAGATGGTTGGTATATAGGATACATAGGGGAAGGTAGGGTGTGGTGTAGGCGAAAGTCAAAGCAGCGGCAGCTGCGTTAGAAAAATTCAAATTATGCTCCTCAGAGCCATTGAAGTGTGGCCACAATGGCAACACGGCAATCCAAGCTAACAACAACAACAACAACAAAAAGTATCAAGTGACAATCAGAGAAGATGCAGAAGAGGAGAGAAAGAGAGAGAGAGAGAGAGAGAGAGAGAGAAAATTATAAAAATAAAAGAAAAATGCAAATGCAAGTTAAACACGAGGGTAAACTTTAAAGTTAAAACAAACAGCTAACAGATTGATGGGCATGGCTAAAAGCCAAAGAAAGAGAACTGTCTCAAAAAGATTATCTATTGATTTTTACTCAGTTGAAACCTTTGAACTTTAACTTATTTTTATTCTTTTAATAAAGTTTAAATTTAACTCAAGCTAATATTTATTAGTTAAAGTCAAATCAATTTTTAAAAAGTTAAACTAAATTTTAGTTTTTTTTTTCAAATTTGTAAAGTTTTTAAACAGTTTTTTTAACTACAGAAGTTTACAAAACTATTTTTGAACAAATTTAAGCTTTAAGGACATCCGACAAATCTCTCAACTTTAAAAAACTTTAGTTAATTATATTTGGTTTTAAAAACTATATCTTTGATTCTTAGAATTTGTTTTTGAAATAAGGAAAATTCAATTTTAAAGCAATTAAATTTTTGTAATTGATTAGTTTGATAGCGAAAAAATTTAATAAATTTAAATTTAAATATTAAATCAATTTCTTAAAAACCTAAAAAGAATTTTAAAAAATTATAATAATTATTTCCAGAAGATTCCTTTAAAAAACATAAATAGAATTTTAAAAAATAATAATAATTATTTCCAGAAGATTCCTTTAAAAAACATGAAAAGTTTAAAAATTAATAATAATAATTGTTTCCAGAAGATTTTTTTGTGAAATCTGCAAGTTCCGAAATGTCTTTTAATGTACTTTTATATAATACCAAAACTTTGAAACTTTGAAAAACTTTATATTTTATAGAGAATAAATATTTTTAGAGAATAAAAAAAACTTTAAAAGTAAAAAGAAGAATAAACTCAATTTTATAAATTTCTTGATCAAATATTACTAGAAAAAAAAAATATAAAAATAAACAAGAAAATTGTCTCTTCAATCATTTTTCTAAAACAAAAGCTTAAAAACATTCTTAAATTGAACATAAACTATATTTTTCTAGTTTTTTAGTGTTACTAAACTAATATGCTTTTCTTCTTCTAGCATTTTAACAGTAGATTTTCTTCTTTTGAAAATTTTTTTGAATATCTTTGATTTAAAAAGCTTTTAGTTCTTTTAAGCAAACGAATGTTTGACTTTTTCTTGTTTGAGAAACTCTTTGATTTACTCTCTGAAATTGTTGCTGGTACTTTTTCTCATTACATTTTATCGACAACTATTAAAGCCGCAAATCTTTGACGACATTTCATAATGAGGCAACTTCAAGTTGTGCCCCCAACCAACCAACCAACAACCAAGCCAACTTGTTGATTACAGTTTGGCCTGCGTGCTGTGTTGCCTTTTGTTTCAATTGTTGCCAACTTTCAGATTTTTGCTATATATATATACATATATATATATTGTATATTGCCGCCCCATAGCAATCATTAAATTATCTTCGACTTCGGTCTGACCTTTGCCTTGCCACACGCATTCCCATCACGCATTCAACTTAATGAATGGGCCTAAACAGAAAAACTAAAATTCTAATTGTTGCCTAGGCTATAGGCACGGCCCCCTCCCTTCTCATCTTGCCTTGTGTTTTCAACAAAAAGTTTGTTGTTTGTTGATTTTTTTTTTTTTTTTTGCTTTTTCCTGTTGTTTAATGTTTATACCGTTTGGTTTGGTTTTCAACAAAAATATTGTGAAGCTAAAAATTGAAAGGGAAGGAATGCAGTAAAAATACAAAAAAAAATTTATATCCAAAATTGAAGGTTAACCAGAGGAAGCAGGCTATCGATGATATATATATGTGTGTGTAACCTTGAACAAAGCCTTCAGTTATGCTAAATGCCCCATAAATATTACATGGAACAGTTCTTTTGTATTACCTACAATTAAAAGTTTATAAAATGTTCATCTGGAAAATACGAAAACTATATATTTTTGGTTATATGTATATATGGAGAATGTAGAAGAAGGAGTAGGAGAAGTAGGAGGGATATATCATAAAATCAATTTAATAACATAAGTATATGGAGGTTGGATTAACTTAACCAAAGTTAAAAACTGTACCAAAGTTTTTATAACCTCAAAAAATAGTTCATTTTCAGTAAATGAATAATCTCTTTTAATATAGGAATCCCAAATCTTCTTGATCAGGTACATATAAGATATAGCCTATCGATTATTCTAAATTTTGGTAAAGTTGTTAAGAAGTATATAGAACCTGTTTCTTTGCCAGATATATACATTATATAGTTGACTGATTTTTATTACAATAAAAACCAAGCAGTTGAATACCAAATTTAATGAGAAACCAGTAAGAAAAACAAAAATTATTGATCTAAAACTAATTTTTCAAAAGTTTTCCCTTTCCTATGGTAAGTACATACAACATATAGTCGTACGATTTAAGCGGTTTTGAAGTATTATATAAAGTGCAGAGCAAAGAGGATGATGTAAAAAGGCTTAAAAGGAAAGAATCTTTCAAGTTTACCTATGCAATTCATAGTCTTCAACTATAATAACATTTCAAATCTTTTCAATTTAACTGATTTCAATATTTTTCATATTTTTCCAATCAATTTTCTGGTATTTCCCATAAATTTGATCAGAAAACACTTATAATTAGGTCAACTTTCTTTAATAAATTCAAAGCCTAATAACAAACGACTACTCCTCAAATGCCATTAAGTACTTTGAATGATGTTGACGATGACGACAATGATGATGATGGTCAAGAGAAACCCACACACACACACACACACACATACCATAAATACTCGCACAGAGTCAACACTTTACTTTCATACAATTTTTCGCACATAAATCAAGTTGACCTTAAAAAATGAAAGAGCAAAACAGAAGAAGCTAAAAAGGACGGGATGGGGGGGAAAGAAAACCTCTGTCATAACACGGATCCCGTCGCCATTCAGGGATTGTGTGTGTGAGTGTAAGAGACATGGTGCCTGCCCAGTGAGTAGTGGTTTCTGATGGCAGCCGTAGCGGGTGGAAATGTGGGCAGGCAGGGTAGGCTGTCAAGGCTACGTGACAAACAACAAGGTGACATAAATACATATTCCAGACACTAGGCACTACTAAAAAAGGCTCGATACAAACCTGCAATGGCCAGACAAGATTGAGATTCCTTTGCTGTGGTACCGGAGCAACTGGATGAGGAGGAGATGACAATGATGTTGAAGACGAAGACGATGTGGAAGGTGGCAGCTGATTAGTTGTTGGTGTTGTTGTTGCTGCTGCTGTTGGTTTAAAATGTATCAAATTGTTGTTGTTGTTGATAGTATGACGTCGCGCTGGTAATGCAGGAGGTGGTGGAGTTAGGCAAGAAACAGACTCCGACACCAATTCCTTTAACCCCCCTGCATGCGTCCCATTCATAACTATTTCCATCTCTGGCTCCTTTTGCTGCTGCTGCTGCTGTTGTTGCTGCTGTTGTTTGTTGTTGTTGGCCTCAATTGTTGTTTGCGGTTTCTTGGGCAATGCCAAGGCAACGTTCCCATTATTGTTGCTATTGCTATTCAGCGAAAGCGAACGCGCAAAAGAACTTTTGAAATAGCGCAACGGCATTTGAAAATCCAAATCCCCTGCATCCATAATGTATGTTCAGATACTAAATAGTAAATTTTTAATCGATATTTCCAGTTTAAGAACAAAAAAAGGTTTTTAAGAGGCGAGAGAACTGTTTCCTTTTTTTTTTTTTGTTTATTTGTTCGTTTTCGTTTTGTTTTTCTGCTTTTTTTTCTCCGTTTTTTGTTCTATATTTTTGGTTGTCCTTTTTTTGTCTCAGCTTTTCGGCTTTTATTTGTTTATTTTTCTTATGATCTTTTTTATGGGTTTTCGAATCCTTTTCTTTTGCTGCTTCTTCGTAGTTTTTTTTTTTCTTGCGTTTACTTGCCTCCTTTGGGTCCCGTTAGTTGTGTGTGCTTTCCGCTTCTAAATTGGCATTGTTGTTAGCTTTACGCATTTTTTCACGCTTGGGACAGCTGCTTACCACACACACACACACGCACGCACTCTTTCAAACACGCACACACACACACACTACGTATAGATTTCTTTGGAATTTAAACACTTTTCAAATTGGGTTTTAGAAAGATTCTTATTAAATTCGAATTCATTGCAAATTAATTTAAATTTCTAAAAACAAAATTTTTTTTGCTTTTTAAACCGCGCGCAACACAAACAAAAATGAAGAAAAACCACAAAAAAAAAATAAAAATCGTAATTTATATGCACTTTTCAATAAAGCGATTTAATTCCTTTCGTTTTTTTGTGCTAACATTAACAATATTGTAATATTCTTTTATTTTTTCTCTAACAATTCTTTCGTTGACGTTTGTTGTTTGGTTCACTTTGATTTAAAGATCCCGGCCGCACAACTCTTTGACTTGAAAACAAAAACAACAATGACAGAAAAAAAAAACAAGAAACCAACTTTTTGAACGTATTTCATTTTCCCTACTTTCCCACCGCTGTGGCGGCTGTTAAAAAGCCGATATTTTAACATACCAGTATTTGATCCACCATTTTTGTGGGATCTTATTGCTTGTCGAGCACAGCGAATTCAAGTTTCACACTCGTCAACCTTAAAGTATGCTACAGAAAATTTCTTTAATTTGGTACTCCTTAAATTATGCTATTTAAAATAATAATAACTTGAAAGAGCGCAATTGTTAAAAAATTTTAAATAATTAATAACAATAAGTATTTAAAAAATCTCTCGTTGACTTTAGTTCGATTTTTTTTTTTTGTTATCTTAGCAAGAATCAAATCAACATTACAATATGCCCCCAAAGCAAATATGTAATTATCATTTGACTTATCTAAATACCCACAAAATGTTTGACTGAGCACAATTCACCTGGCCACCAACCCCGAAAGGTATTAGTGGCGATTTTGTATGCCCATATTCAGCATTTTGTAATCTAACCAGCAGACAGAAAACAAATTCCCATGCTTAATGCCCCAACGATATCTAAATGGGGGGACAGGTTGCCAATCAAATTGATTTTGTGTAGTTTCCTTTTCTTCAGGTTTTGGTTTTTTTTTTTGTAATAAATTTATCAGAGATAAGGAAATTGGAGTAGAAAAATAACATAAATGTCAGATAATGTTTGGCCATAAAAAAATGTGTTAAAAGAAAATCCTTTTTGCAACTTGACCTGCCTATTTTGTGGGAACCAAAATAGACCGATCAAGATTAGTCATCAGCGACAACAACATCTTGGACGTCAGCATAAGAAATAATTTTGAATTTAAATTTTATATATACATACATATATATTTGTATAAATATATATAAAAATATATATATGTATATATATTGTTTTTGTTGTATTTTCATTTCTATTTTTATCATTAGTATTGTGCCCACTGTGCCAGTGCGCATGTCTCGCTCTCAATTACATAAGTTAGCTTATATAAGTGACGGTAAAAAGAGCGAGCGAGAGCCATATAGTTGCCAAGAACATGTATAAATGTATGTATGTATGTGTGTGTGTGTGTCTTTTGATTAATAATTTGTTTCTATATTGGCATAAGAAAAACGTTTTTGAAATTTCCAAATAAAAATCAAAATGAACCAATACTTTGCAATAAACTGTTATTGTTTCCCTTTTTTTGGTTTCTCTTTTATTCCTTCGGCTGACATCAACTTCTATTTTTTTGTTTTTAATTGAAAAAGAGAGCGCAAGAGCAAGCAACAGATCCAAAAGAGTGCTCCAATTGGACAAACAGTTTCAGTTTCTTTCCTTCGTGAAATTTGTTTCTCTGTCTTTAGAATTTTGTTTTTTAATTAGTTATTAAACGAAATCTGTAATTGCCACGCCCAACTGTTGCTTACGAGCAGCATTTAAGCATATAGAAACAATATAGAGAATATAGTAAACCGATCGTAACAATAGTTGTTAAACAGGTGTACAAGTGAATGAATATATGTAACTGAACAAAGCCAAGTTAGATTGGCATAGTTTATAAACAATAAAAGTTATTGTTTAAATATTTCAACGGTACTGTACTTTCTTATTTCTATGAATGCTGCATGATAAATACCTATACGATCCTGATCAATTAAGGAACATTACTAACTTTATAAATATTCAATTTAAAGCTAAACTACATGAAAAATAAACCAAGGTATTGATCAACAACACTTTGCTCTCTCTCGCTCTTTCCCTCTCTCTTTTAATCTTTGCCTCTTTTCTGCTGATCTTTTATTTACAAGAGTTTCATTTTCTATTTCAGTTTCTTATCAGATTTCGACTTGAACTTCAGTTGAAAATGGCATTTAAGCGGAGAGTGCATAAATTAAGTGAAATTATGGATTTATCAGTAAGGGGTAAGTACTATTTGGTCAATTCTTCACTTTACCCTTCTTCCCAAAGGCAATTCATTCAAATTTCTGTAGGAGAACAAAAAAAAAAACAACAACAGCACTAAAAAAAAAAAACAAGAATAATATTAAAACACGTGCATTTGCATATGTGTTAGTAGTTTGTTTACCCACACATATACACACACACACACACACATACTCATAGAAACACTTTTTGACTCTTAGGTCTCTCGAGAGAGACTCTGTTTCTGTGAGATAGTTTACCGTATGGGTTTTTGTATTTGTGTGCCTGTTCTGTGTATTCCCCCCACACCCTTTTTGCTTCAATTATTCGAACCATGTGACAAATTATTTGATTTTGTGTGCAAATTGATTTCATTATATTTATTTAATGTTTCCTCATTGACACCCTTGTTGCATCTGTCCACCCCCCCCTTTATTCTAGTAAGTTTTAAACAAATACATAAATGATAATGAGGGCGGCTGAAAAAAAAGGGGGGAGTCTTTGATTCTCATAGCACCCCTCTCACTCTAACTCACTCTCTTTATCTCAATGTAGCTTATTTGATTTTGCTCTTGCAACAAGGCGTATGTATGTATGAGGTAAACGTCGATGCCACTACTGATTGCAAACGAACAAAATGTAAATAATGCAAGGCAGTAAAAAAGTCAATAAAACGGAATAAACATCTATATATTTGTATGTGTGTATATATATACAGATCTTATTAAATAAACTACCCTGGAATATTGTATACAATATCATTTTACAAAGTAAATATAATCAAATATGATCTTGCAAATATAATATATAAGCATAAATTTTTCAAAAATATTTTTAAATATACAAACTTCTATTTATACATAAATATTTATGTATTTAAAAGTTCTTTATTGTGAGTTTTTGAAAATTCAATTCAAATTTTCGTACTTATTTTCTCACAAAAAATTTTAAAAGAAATCTAATTTAATAAACAAGTTCTATATTAGATATTAACTTTTGCCTTATATCTTATAGAGTTCTTTTTGGAAGAACCTTCTAAAGTTAAACTCTAAGTTTATAATCATTTAACACAATTATTAAACTTGGGATATTAATTAGACTAATTAGTTTATTAAATAGTTTAGTTATTAACAACATTTTAACGCCTTTTGGTGGGTTTTTTGTTTTGGTAAAAAGTTCGGAAAGATCAGAAACAGAAATCTATTTTTCAAAAAGATGGAATGGATATTAAAAGATTTTGGTGGGTTTTTTGTTTTTTAAAAGAGGAGAAAGATCGGAAAGATCAGAAACAGAAATCTATTTTTCAAAAAGAAAGAAAAGATATTGAATGATATACTTAAGTTATTATATTATTCATTATTATTATATGTTTTCTACAACAAAAGCAAGAAATTTCTTAAATCTTTATATGTTTAGTTTGAAAATGATTAAAAACTGTACAATAATTTGTTTTTGCTGTATTAAATATGTTTAAAATTTGATATATTTTCTTACTTATTAGGTTCCACTGTCTATTTAACTAATACTCTTGAGTAAATAATTCATAATTTACATTAATATAGACAACAATGTGTACCAGTAATTAGCGTAGACCAGATGCCGCTTAATTGATACATATATATAGATATAGATATATAGAACCGTAGAGCTGCCTGACTGTCTAAGTGCCCCACCCACCTTGTTATAAACCCAATATACTTAAACTTGAAATCGATAAACCAAAAACTAAGAAAAATGCGAGACCCCATTGACTTTTTGTACAAAGTCGGCTTTTATGGCCTTTGATATCAGACTAATCAAACGAATTTTCAACTATATATGATAAAATATTTTGGAGCAAAAAGAAGGTGGATAGTTGAAAGGCGCCTTTAGCCTTTATATATATTTTTTTTTCTTCTTTTTTTTATTATTTTTAAAGAGAGATATGATGGACTTGTGTCCGAAATTGGTGAAATAGTACAAAATGGAAATAGCCCGACGACGCCATCATCAAATAATCAAATGCACTGTCATTATAGCACTATAGCTCACTGGCGACGTCGTCGTCGTCGTCGTCGTGGTTGTAGTCGGGTGCGTTATCAAACGAAACCATAGCGTCGAGGTTACCAGGCGACTATAAATATTTACCCTCATGATTATAAAAAAACAAAAAAAGACACAAAAAAAAAAAAGAATTTAAAAACTAAATGAGTTGTGGATGATTTCTTTTTTTTTTTGTTTTTTAAGGGGGATATGGCTAAAGGAAGACAAATTTAATTATAAACATTTACGACATATTCATCATACTTGTGGGTTTCGTAGAGGAAAATTAACCAACACTTTTACTGATAAGAAATCAGACTATACTGCAAAAGCTCTCACTTGTTCTCTCTATCAAACGTTTTTTTTTTTTTTTGACTCTCTGATCACATGTCTCCTACATACGTCTTCAATATCAGGAAAGGCTATATCAGTGACGCTACCAAAAACCCTGAAAGTCATACAGAAAGGTAAAAAAAAATTGTCTATGATCAAATTAAAAAAGGGTATTAATCATATATAGAGAACGGCAAGGGATGATCTAGGTTCTAGAATCAAAATCATGAAAGCCTGACAATATATGTATGTATATACATATGTATATGTATTTTTATATAGGTGTCAGGAGACTTGTCAGCTATGACCCAGAGAGAGTCTATCAGTGACGCTACCAATCTAAGAAACCCCTGATGATAACTCACTAAACGCACGCGCCTAGGTCTCACCATATGGAAAAATTTATATATATATGCATACATATATTGTCGGTGCAAGCTCAATAAATCTAGTTATTATATATACAAATATATTGTAGGTATATAATTAAAAAGTGTATGTATGTATGTATGTATGTATATATTTATATAGAAAGGCCTGCAAATGATGACCCAAAGTGATCAGGCCCCCCGATCTTCTAATCTTGTGTATTATCAAATATTTTGTGAATAACATGCGATTCAACAATTGAAAGCAAAGCCTTGGCACGCGCCCAAAACCATCATTAACATCATCATCATCATCATGATCATCATTGGCATAGTCAGTCTGGGGCAGTTTTGGAAAATTTCGATTCCACTGATCTCGATCAACATTGGCGGCGGTACTCTGAGTCAGGCACAATACATTTTGAGGTCAGTGCTATGGACTTGGACTTTTGGTGGCGTGATAAATTCGGCAATGGCCAAATGTATTCCCTGTACAGTTGTGATTGTCCAGCGATAGTGATAGTGTATGAAGGTATCAGACTATTGTTTTTTTTTCCTTTTCTACTTAGTTTAATATTTTATTCTTCTTTCTTTTTGAATGGAAATGAATAAGTAGTAAAATGTTGCTGATTAGGCGGTATGGATTTATTAGGTTTAAAAAGCTAAAAAAAAAAAAGGCGGCTGATAGACGAATGTATGTACATACATACATATATATGTATATATATATACCATAATCTAGTTTTTTTTATTCTTTTTTTTAAATGTATTTCCGAAACTCATTGACTATAAGCAGGCTATACGGCAGTATGTTATCTTTCGACAGGAGAAATACCCCATAAAAGTTTATAAAACAATTAAACCAACAATTTTTATCTTTATATCACAAAGGTTTTATTATAATACTTACCGAAAGGAACTTGAAATTTAATAGTTGGGTTTTTCTTAAGCAATTGTGACTATATAAAAATATGTATTACCATAGATTTCAAAGCAAAATTTATTTTTTTTGAATTTAAAACTTAAAAAAACCTTTTTAACCTAGTATTAAATTCTAAAGTGTTTGCTAAAGTATTAGATCTAACTTTTTTAATCACTATAGTTCAGTTCTATATACATAATATAGTCCGTTAGATATATACTATATACATAAATCATATTTGAACTTTATTTGTTTGTAAGTAGGTCTTTGCCATGAGATAAAAAACACGCAATGAATTGAGAAATTATCGGAATAGATACATATACATATATATACATACATATATATGTATATAAAATACATATATGTATGCTATATTAACCCGATCCGGGTTTCTTAACAAAGAGAATTTACTTATCAAGAGATAATCGTGCTAATAGATGTGATTTTAACTCTTGCAAAGTCATGGCAATATGTTAATCCGATTTCAATATAAAACATTGACAAACATAAGTTATTTTAATTGATCCAATTGGGGTTATATATATTTTTGATTTGTTATTTTTATCCATTCGTAGTTACATACATATATTCTGTTTGTTATCTGTAAGGTGCATTGCTTAACCATGCACGTTATGCCCTTCCATTCGTGCAATTCCCGTTGATATTACGTATAATATAAATAAGACAATAAAAACGACAAATACACACACTTACAACAGCAACGGCAGCGCCATTAAATGCGGTAATAAGCAGGCTATCTCGCTTGCCCTTAGCTCCCGGCAAAGTGGCTGGCAGAACTGCAATTGCAATGCCAATGTAAATTGGTGAGAAGATGGGTGAACGGTTAGAATAAGAGTGGGGAGGGGGGACTGTATGAGAGAGTGAGAGAGCAGCTTGATGCTTGTTATTATTATGTCATACACATGTATTTGCGGTTAGCCGTGAATATGTATGTGTGTGTGTGAGAGCGTGTGTGTAATTAGTGGGGGGAAAACAACAAAAGAGAGCGAGAGCAAGTAAGAGAACCCAGCTTACACGTGTTGGAAATACGGATCGTTTACTGCCACGCCAGCATAAAGCTTAAATTTGCATACAGTATGAGAGACACAGATGGAGAAAAGAGAGTAAAGTGGTCAGCCAGCTGCCAGGGGGTTTACACAGACACACATACACACACACGCACACATGCAGAGACGGCGGCTCAATTAAAAGGCGCCATAAAACATACAAAACGGTAAATTTGGATACAACTTACGCCACGCATTTAAATTGCAGGCAATCAATTGAATTTTTACCCCTTCTGCACTGACCACAAAAAACTCCCCAAACAGACAGAAAGACAATAAAAGGAGAGGGAGAGCTCTTACGACTGTTTATTTATGACAGCAAATACATTAATGCACATTATATTAAAATTGTCACGGAATACACAATTATAGTTACAAAGAGAGAAGGCTTTTAAAAAAAAACAACACGTGAGAGATAGAGAAACAGAAATTGCAAAATATTTTGCTACTTTTTGCAAAATTTTCAAACAAACATTAAAACATAATTAGCACATGGGGAGCCCTGGCTTGAGACAAAAGACAAGGCCAAACTTAAATGAAACCATCATTACATAGTGAGAAAAAGAGAGAGAGACAGAGGTGTAAAGAGAGAATGCCCAGAGTATGTGATGGAACAAGAGACAAGGAGAGGAGTAGAGCTTTAAATAAAAGCGCCAAGTCGTAGTGGCAAACTTAAAAACATTGGTACACAGTGTATTTTCTTCTAAAACAAAAAGGTAAATGTATTGTACTATGTACTATCCAATAACCGAACAAGACGATTTCTATATTATATTAAAATAAAATTTCTGTCATTTTTTAATCTAACAATTGTGTGTATATTAATCTTTTTATATATTTTTTATTTCAATGCCATTTTGAATCATTATTAGTTTCATTTTGAATAATGTAAACAAATTTTATTGCTAATACAACCAAATTTAAATCAACCAAAAAAAAAAAAACTATTTAATCAAGTTTCTAACCCAAATATTTTTATATTGCTGACATGACCCTTTTCAATTAAAAAAAAAATTTACCACATGCAATACCATTTTTAATAGCCAATTATGATTCATAATTATCCCGCATGTTTAAAGCATCTCATCGCACAGTGCGGGCCGGGCACTAGCCGACAGCGGCGCAGACAGCGAGGCCGCGGCGGCGATAAAGCGCCGGCAAAAGTTTAATTGAAAAGCCAACTTGAATGCGAAGAATAAAACCACGTGGTAGCGTGATTGTGGTGGTGTTAGTGCATTGATGGTGGTGCTGTAAAAGAGTATGGGTGGGGGGAGGGTAATGTTTTGAATTGCTGTTTGTATGTACATACATATGTATGTTGGTCACCTATGCATGTATGTATATATCTTCTCCACCCATTCCTTTGTTAATACTACTCTCATGCTTTGCCCCCTTCTTTTTTTTTTTTTACTCTCCCTTACTTTGTACCCTTACTTTTGTTGAGAAGTGCCAGCCAGATGATGAAAAATGTGTGCCACTTGAGAGCAGTGTCCGTTGTTCGTGTTGTTGCTGCGGCTATTGCTGATGTATTGGCAGGCAGGAGTCAGTGTCAATGAAAGGGAAAGATTTGAAAATTTCTTTTCCACATGTCCACATACATATGAATGGATGAGTGTGTGAAAGGTGAGAACGCCATGTGAAGTTGTCAAAATGACAGTTTTTTTTGTTGTACCCTCTAATCCATTTTCTTAAGGGGTATGTTTAGATCAGGAAAAGCAAATATAGATTAGTTATTGGTTTTTCAATTCCTTATAACTACATAGTTAGTCTTTGTTTAATCAAAGCCTATATATGTAGTTACACTTGTCTTAGATTTCCTCTAGAAATTGTCCTTCATTCATTCATAGTTCCTCCTGCTGTACAGGGTATCTTGCAGTCGTTTTTTCTATACCAATTGTGGTTTTATTTTTTGTTCGTTTGAACTCTTTGTAAGTGACACTTGTCGGTTTTAGGTTGGATTTGACATTTTCTGGTACTTCAAATTTCCATTTTGCCCCCGCTAAGAACTTTTCAACCAAAAGAAAAAAAAAGAAAAAGATCAATCACAGGAATCTATGTACAAATATCTACCTCCCGGTTTAGATTTACCTTCACTCCCCTTATCTACATTTCACACTCTTTGTAATGTTAATTGACAGTTGTTGTTGCTGTTGGCGTTGCTGCCGAACGATGTCTGACAGTAAATTAAAAATTGTGTTTCAAAAATATACAAAAATCTGAAAATGAATGTAACAACAACAACAACAGCAACAACAACACATACACACACAGCAACAAGAACCAAAATGAAGAATATTTTTATTTATTTGTTCTTCTTTAGTCTAAAGATATAGCGTAAAATAAATTAAAAACTTTTACGAAAAAATGTTGTGTTTAGTTCAAGGTCAAAGTATGAAAATATAAATTATTTATACACACTCTTCTTATACCATCTACATAGCCCCCTCCCTTTGTACCCAACGCCTTCTCTCCCCTTCCCTCTTCAACAACAACAACAACAACAACAACCTTTTCTTACCGCCCACAAACACGCGCTGTCTTGGTAGACGTCACACGCAAAATTTTAATTGAATTTACATTTGCACTATAAACAACAACAACAACAGCAGCATCGAAATAAAATAATAAAATAGAAAGAGAAAGAGGAATAGAAATAGAATAGAAGAGCATAGAGTAAAATTGAATCTAATAGAATATAAATATATATATATATATATATGTACATAGTTTGCCATTTGATAAAGATGAAAACCAAAACTAATTCAATTAACAGTTTGTCTATAAAAACAACTAGAAAAAGGAATGCCATTAAATGCCAGACAGTCAAAGGAACTAAAATAATAATAACGAATATCAATATACTCTTACCATTTATAATATAATAATAGCTACAATATAGAGATATAGACAAAAGATTACTATAATCAAAAGTTAATGTTTGTGACTAAGTTAAATTTATATTTTAGTATTTAGTTTGTTTACTTGAAAGCTTTTAACTAAATTTCTTATATTTATGTATTTGCATTTTACAAACTGTTAGTTAAAGTGTAAGGACTTTTTTTTTTGGTTATATGTTTGTAGGTTAGAATGGCATAAAGATGGTGAGGGCCGGACCATATATAAAAAGCTCAATCAAAATTGGCGTGTTTAGTTTAAGTTTCTCTCGCTCTCTCTCTCTCTTTATCCCCCTGTCGTACTTGCTCTCCATTAGTTTTTTTTTAAGGGTCTGCGTGAGCTTTCACTTTAGTTTAGTTAAGGGCATTTCCTGCCTTGCCTTGTTTTGCCTTGAATTAGACCTTCGTCTATGCCCCTCAGTTGCTTCATTCTATCTGACACACTGACAGTTTATAAATGATCGTGCGTGGGTGGAAAAGGTTATGTAGGATTGTTAGCGGGGGAGGTGAACTTTTTTTTTTGGGGGGTGGGGGTCGGCCAAGTCGTGCGTGTCGGTTTGTTTGCTTTAGCTTCTATCATCTCTCCCTCTTCTTGCCTATGTTTTTGGGTCTTCTCCTTGTTGGCCCTCACGTGCTCCAAAGTTGATTTGAGTCGCTGCTGCTGACGTGAGTTTATTTTAAACATTCTGTTTGCATTTCATGTTATAACAAAATGCAGTTGATATTATCAATATTGTTTTATTAGATTTGTAACTATTGGTTAAGAAAATTTAAGTTAACAACTAACAAAGATGATTGGTTTTGTGGTTGAAAGTAAACTAATACCCTGAATAGCTATATAGAAAGTGTTTGATACTACTTGATAAGGATTATGCATATATAGCATATATATCTTTGATTTATCAATTAAATGGTTTATCTTTTAGAAGTTGGAATCTAAAGAAAGTAGTTCATTTTGTCCTTTATATATATCTAAATTCTTTATAAGCAAATCTACTAAAATTAAATTCACTAGAAAACACTTTTGATATCCTGGATATCTATATAGAAAGTGTTTGTCTGATACTGAGAAGATCTGAGGATTATACATATATATAGCTGCAATTTTGGTAACCATAATCATTGTATGCTTTATCTTTTAGAAGTTGGAATCTAAAGAAAGTAGTTCATTTTGTTCTTTTTCCAGTGGTTCTACTATTTATATCTATATCAGCTGATTTGTGAAGCTTTCAATGGCAAAGTTCTTACTGTACAATATACTTGAGGTACCGTTAGGAACCCTAGTGTATATACCATATGTATATATATCTATATTCTTTTTAACCAAAATCTACTGAAATTAAAACCACTAGAGAGCATTTAATGTGATATTCGTGTTTCAACATTTTTAAAAGAATTTTGACGAGCATTTTGACAGTTTTTAATGATATTTGACTATAATAATCAAGTAGTAGTAGTACTACCAAAATGTATATATTTATTTTAAGTAAATTGTCATTTTTGGATTGCGTTCCAAAGTGTCGAACGGAGCCTTCAACTAATTCAACTACAAAGTGAAACTAAAATTAAACTACATAGAAAAAAATTAAAAAAAAACAAAATATTTTTAATATATTATGAGGATCATACAGTTTCTTATATTTATGTCTGCATATACATATTTGTTTTTATTTTTTTTTTTTTTTGTTTTTGGGGTCTATTTCTGACGGATTCTGTGGTATGAGTCAGGGCAGAGATATGCCAAATGAATACCGCCCAGAATTGAGTTGGTTGAATTGGAGGTGGTGGCGGTAGGTGGGTTGGGGTTTAAGAATTAGGCAGAACTTTTTTTTTTAAGACCTTCTCACTCTCACTCTCCGGATACCGATTCCTATTTGTATTTTGTATTTCGTATTCCTTTACATTCTCGTATTCATTTTGTTGGTTATTCGTTGTCGCGACTGTCGCTTGTCATTATTTCATGTGACATTTCTCTCAAACTGAAGGAAACTTGTGAACAGGAGAAGAACAGAATTCCGATCTATATATATGTTTATGTATATAGACATCTAAAAAGTATTGTGTATTAGTACGCGGAAATGTCATCTCACATCCAAAAATCAGCTAGCAACAACAACAATTACCACAAAAAAAAAAAAAAAAAAACAAAACCAGCCAAAAGGCAAACGTGTTCAAGCGCAATAAATTATAAATGAGCCCCAACGCCAAGTGACGGCAAAGTTTGGCAGCCAAAAACCAGAGGGTTGACCCCCCGTCAACCCCCAACCCTCAACCCCGCAATCATCTCACTGTTTATACATATATATATATGTATATATATTTAACATCTCCCAACATCTAACGCCCCCACTAACTAAATGCTAATGCAACAAAGACAAAGCTGAAAAATGTTTCGGTTTTTCATTCTAGCAGCGGCACGCATTTTCTCAAAAACAGAAATTAGATTAGAGACACACAAAAAAAAAAAAAAAAAAAGCCAAAGACCAAAAAAAAAAAAAAATAGTTCCAACAATGTGTTTTAGGTATATGCCATCAGCGTCAGCGAGTTGTCCGACTGTCAAGGAACTATATATACCATACCATATATACCTATACTTATATATATATATCTATAGGTGTATATATACGACTATATATCTATACGATATACATATCTATCTACATATACTTGTGTGTACCTACACAACTTATTTGCTTTGGCATTTAAAATGTCGCCGGCAACCCGAAAATGGATGGAAATTCTTTTCTCAGTGTCTCTCCCTGGCAAATATTGTACCCAGTTAGTATGTGTGTGTGTGTGTGTGTGTGTGTGCGTATGTCTTATCAGAAAGAAGAAGAAACTCTGGGGGTAACTTAGTACCGAAACAAAAAAAAAAAAAATAAAAAAAAAACCCAAAACAAAATCTACACACGCATTGCTGCATATCGCTAAATAAACAGACGAAAAACGAACCAAAAAAATTAAATAAAATGAAATTTTCTTACCTTTTGAGTTTGAGTTTCCTTATCAAAATCATCAAAAATTGCCTTAACTGCAACGTGCTTTAAGATTATATACAAACATACATATATATATATATATATGTGTATGTGTGTGAAACATGTATGTGACATGGGGACGATCATCCATTTTACATGCCACAAAAGACACAAAATATTCAGTTGTTGGCTCCATTTGCCACAGCCTTGAACAGGGCATAACGATTCACTCAACTCGCTTGTTACATTGAGTAAATAAACTCATTTATATAGTATAAAAGCTTTCAATTTTAATTCCTTTAAATTAAACATAGTAGTCACTTTGGGTATATGACAAATCCTATTATAGGTTATGTGTCATATATGATATGATATCATAGTATATACTATATAGGGTGTATTATTTTCATATATCATAATATATATAAAGTATATTATTTCCATATATTATATATCATATATCATAGTATATATAAAGTATATTATTTGAATATTTTACCACAGAAAAAGTTGTTTTTATTATGAGATTAACTCTGATAAACTTGAAATAAAAGGGTTTTATAGATCTATTTATTGATTGTACATATATATCTAGTTTATCTGCTTCAAAAATGAAAAATTTTAAAGATTATAACTATATTTAAAAACTTTCATAATTGTCTGAAAGTGAAGTCCTTCTTTTTAGATTAGGTTAGAAAACTTTTGAGGCATATTAAGTTTGGTATCTGAACTTTCTTTAGAAAATATATAAAGATCTTATAATCTAGTAATATTAAATATGCCCTTAAATAATATATTTTTATAAATTTATAAACAAATTCTTGGCATATTTTAAGAGATTCCTATTTTTAAATCGTTTTTTTTAAGCAAATTCAATGTGGAAATAGTAAGGAATACTACTTGATTGAGTACTACAGAATATTACTTGATTTTAACTTTTAAAATTCGTATAATATAAGATTTAATAACTGTATTATTTGATAAAAATTAATTGGTTTTAATTATAGCTATCAAGTTTTAGTATTTTCAAAGTATTCTTTAGCCTCTTTTTATATCTGTATGATATATGTATATAGAAGAAAGGGTATACAAAGTTCAATACAGTCATTACCTCTGATTAATATGGGGTTTTTTTCCCTTTTTTTTGTTTAATTTTAAATTTTAATAGAAGTTTTTGTAGTGGAAATTAACCAAGGCAGTAAACAAATGACATCGACTGATTACTTATCATTGTAAAATTGTTTTGAAACATTTGTTTTAAATTATTTCTACATATATATGTATATATAAAAAATCATAATAATATTTAACAGCTTTCCAATAAATAATAATTATATATAAGCTATTGAAAATTAAAATTCATTTTTATGAAATCATTCATAATTAAGTATTTTAGTTCCTGAAATTAACACCGACTTGTCATAGCGAACTCGATTTTTGTTCTGCTCGATTTTGTTTTTCCTTCGTTTCGTTTCGTTTTTTTTTTTTGATTTTGATTTTGTGTTTGCTTCTCTAATTTGTCAGAGAAAGAGAGAGGGAGATAGAGATCCATTATCAGCTAGATGCATATATAAGCATATATATACGATCTGAACTACATTTTCAAAATCTCGCACATTTATACGAAACGAAACGAATCGTTGACGGGCAACTACGGCAACGGCAACGGCAACGGCAACGACGACGACAACTAAACAAACTTGTACAAATTAACGTACAAATGAATGACGGAATTAGTACGTGTGCTCTTTGTTAGATCAGTGAGGAATATGGTGAGGGATAGTGGCAGATGGAAAGAAGTGGTGTATATATGTGGAGGAGGAGAAGAAGTTGGAGGTTATAGTCATTTAAGGGTCTGTGGCATACAATATGTAAATGAATATGTCGGAAATTTTATATATGTATGTATTTACATATTCTAGTGGATCATGAACAAGATATAGATACATATATATATATATATATATACAAATATAAATATATCCAATAGTTGAAATTTAAGTTGTTCTTCTAACTGATCTTCCCCGATTATTATTTTTTTTTTTTTTTTTTTGTATGTTGCAACAATTCATTAACATCACGCAAATTAATTAATAACACCAAACTACGAGAATTCAGTTTATTAGTATTTCATGATGAGAAAGATAGAAAGATAGATCAAATAGTATAAGCGAGATACAGATACTTACAATGGAAAATGTTGTATGATTTAGTTAAATATTAAATATTTAGTTAATATATTGTATAATTTATAATCAACAGATGTCAGTTGGCAAATGAAAAATTAAAGATTTTGACACATTTCCATTAGTTTTTATTTAACAACATATTATCATTAATTATAAAATTACTAAAAATCATTCCATTATTGATTTCGAACAAATCAGCCATAGTTAATATTTTACAATTTTAGTTAGATTTATTAAATCTAACTTAGATACAAAGGATTAAGAGTTAGTTTTGGTAACTATTAGAAAAATTTCCAGAAAGAAATCAATTCTTAATAAATCAACATATAAAGTTTAATTAAAGAATTAATTTTTAAATTACTAAAATTAATTTTTAAATTATTTTTATTTTTTATAAGAATTTTCACTCTTATCTGATTCTGTATGGTTCTTTATATTACTAAATATAAATGGATCTAATATTTTAATATTTTTGTGGACCTTTTCTTAATTTGTATTCTAATTTATATATATTATATACGGTTTTTAAGGATAAAGCTAAGAATCAAAGTATTCTTTTTAATATATTTCCTCCATTTTTTTATATATCTTAAAATCCCAATGATCTCAGCGATATCCCTAAAGTATTTCGTAATGTGACCATGCCAGTGGTTTTGAAAGCAGTTTCCCCATGCTCCTATACACTATCAAACTCTTTGGCGGTTACTTTTTAGATTTAATGGGGAGTGATATAGTTATAAGGCGGGGTTTTTGAACCTGTCCTATACCTCATTCAAAATTTACATATTCTTTTAAAGCCGAACCAACCCATATATACAGAAGCTTCCTAGTTTCTATGTCTTATGAAAGATTTGAGATTTTTAAAATCTTAAAGGAATCAAAGCTTAGTAAAGTCGATATTTATATTAGAATTCTTTGGTTCAATAAAATATAAATTAGCATATGTATAAATATAGTAAAACTATTTCCATGATTTCGCAAATAAAAACTTTTACAAAATAAATTTTTTTAAACTAAAATTTTTAAAGTTTGGTTAAGGTTTAAGCAAGGAATGACTCCATCATAATAAATTATTATTTATTAATTATATTTTTAATTATTTTGTTTACTGATGGTTAAACACAGTATATACTCATACATATACATATGCATATATGTACATATATATACATTTATTTCATTTCTTATCGACTCTAAATAAAAAGAAATATTCATCATTCTCGGTTGTAAAGCATTAAATGATCGTTCATATGTACATAAGTATATATATATATATAAATATATTTATATTGTATGTATGTATGTATGTTTCACTGTTTTTTTAAAATATTCCTTTCAAAAATAAATTACCACCTGAACGGCTTTGTCTGCCCCCGTTGGCCCCTTTCGTATCTGTAATTTCAAGGCTATTAGCTAATATTCAATAACATTTTCACTCAGTTTTTCAACATTGGAGTAGTTTATTTATATGAGAAATTACACGTTTACAATGAATAATGCAAAAATCATAAGAAAAACTATTAAACAAAAAAAAAAAAAATAAAAAAACACACACATACAAAAGGAACAAAATAAAATAAAACTAACAAAAAAATTTCCAACCGCACATTAAAAATTGTTTTCGTTGTTGTTATAGTAGATGAAATCAAACTCACGTGAGTGTTGCCAGCGTCACAAATACACATATTAGAAGCAACCCAACAGATAAATCAGAATAGCGAAACACACACACACACACATACACATCGACTCATATATATTGAGAGAGAAAGATAGAGAGTAGAAATGAGAGGGCACATCAGTGATTGTTAGAGAGAGAGAGAGGGAGAATCGCAATGCCGCTAATACAGATATAAATGCGAAATACAAAATACTCATACAAAAGCAAACGTCAGCATTGACGTAATAGCAATAAAACCAACAACAAAGTCCCGAGCATGAGCAAAAAAAAAAAAAAACAAAAATTAAATTCAACGAGTTGTTAGTTGTATGCCTGCCGCCGGTTAATGCTGCGATCCTCTCTTTCTCTCTCTGTAGTTCGCTCTGCCTTCCCGCCTCTCAATGAAAGAGAAGACAAGCAATATCAAATTGAACTTTGAGACTGAATGGAAAATGCCATTAGAATTTGTACTTCGAAATCATTCTGTAAGCTTCTGTCTAAGCTTGAGAGAGCTTTTTAAGGCATTAATATTTTCAAAAGGTATATAAGTTTTGGGCAACAGTTATGTATGTGTATATGTGTGTGCATATGTATGCAAGTGTTGATATATTTTCCTAATCACTTTATCTAACCATATCCTTTTGTTGAGCCGGCGTCGGATTATAATAAAGAAATATTTTCCTACCATGAATAAAAACAACTGGTTTCCTATTATATTTTTTTTAATATTTTAAAGATATTGAAAACTTTAAGACTAAAAACCAACAAAATGTAACAAAGAAATATTTATAATAGCAAAAAAAATCATATTATTCTTAATAATTAAAATTTTTGTCATTTTACAAAAAATATTGTTAAATTGGTTCATAAATCGACTTCAACGTTATCAGCTCTGCTTTGAATTCATTAAAACGTTTGAAAATTGTTAGCAGATATATCCAAAGGTTGCCTAGGGTATTGAAACTTCGACAAAATTGAAGTTTGTGCAAACCACTGTTGTTTTTTTTTTTTTGTTTTTTGAATGTTATTATTGTTGTTGTAGTGAGTTGCGCGCGCTTCACTAAAAAAGTTGCCAAAAATAAAAATTTAACACGCGGGAGAGTCAAATTGAGAGGGAGAATGACAGGGAGAGAAACACCGACCAATACGCACACATACATTGGCACAGGGAGAGAGAGAGAGAGCGCAACCTCACGTGTGTGTGTGTGTATAGGTATGTTGCTTGTATCTGTGTAATTAGTTCTGACGCGTTCTCTCTCTCCCTCACACACGTCTTCTTCATCTCTCGCGCTCTTGCTCGGTCACTTGTGATTTTATGCCGAGTGTTTTCTATACTTTTGCATTGAGTTCTACACCGTGTGGCAGTCAGAGTTAGTTCAACATTCAAATTGGCCACGACAAAATCTAACAACAAAACTTTTAAACAATTAAATTAAAGAAATTTTTAACAAATTTTTTCCCCACCCCGTAACGGCAACAATAATAATAATAAAAAAAACAATAAGAACCAAAAAATAAAATTACTTTTTTAAAATGTAAAAACACGTGTAAAGTAAGAATCAAAAAATTTATATGACGCAAATAATTAATGTGGAAATTGTAAAAAAAAATTTAAATAATTTCCTTTAAACGGTCGTGGGTTTCGTACAGAGTCTCCTGTTCTGACCGCGTGTTTGTTTGTTCCTCTCTTTGTCAATGTGTGTGTGTGTCTCATATTAAAAAAAATAAAGAAGACCCCCACACACACATACACAAATCAGCTGACTCTTGCGCATTCTCTCGCTCTCCACCAACATACAAAAGTGCATCCTCAAAGTGTAGAGTTTTTCTTTTCTTTCGTTTTCTATTATTTTTTTTTGTTGGTTCTTCTGCCCAAAGCTTCCGCATCCTCTTTTCGACCTTTCTCGCACGCGCTCTCTTTCTCTCTCTCTCTCACTTGTCACATGCGCGCACCCACTAACCAAAAAAATGAAAAAAACACACACACACACAAACGTCACACGAGCAGCAGCAGTAGCAGCAGCAGCACTAGCAACTAGCAGCAGCAGCAGCAGCATTTGAAAACATATCGCACAGTCGTAGTCAGGCAACAGCAGCACTAGCAGCGCAGCGTTCGGTGTAGTAAGCTACAAACCTACAGAAAACAAAAAAAAAAAGAACCAATATCAAGAAACCAAAACTAAACTTTTCTAAAAGCAAATCACACGGATACGCGTTTAATTAGAAACAACGAATAATAATAAAAATAATAATAAGAGAAAGAAAAGCCCAACTCTCTCGCTCGCACTACTACTACCAATACTATAACAACAACATCTACTACTACAACAACTGACTCCAATTCTCCTGCAATCAAAAGTTAACTGTTCATTGCAAAAATTGCTTAAATAAATTGAAAATTGCGCGCGTTTGTGCTAGTGTATGTTAGTGTGTGTTGTTGTTTTTGCTGAGACCTGCGAAGAGCTGTCAACATTTTTCATTGATTTTTTTTTTGTGTGTTTTTTTCCTGTTATTTTTTTGGGTTTTGCTTCGGTCTCGTCGGTTATTAAGCCGAATGCGTTTCGTCCTTACACCCACTCACTCATTCAATCTGTATATCTCTCTTGCTCTCTCGACCGAGCGACCTACCGCCCGCTCGCCCGCCCGTTGCCCGTTCGCACGTTCGTTAGCAGGCAGTCGTCAGTCTTGCTTTATCTCTCGTTGTGCGTGTGCGTGCGCTTATGTGTGTGTGTAGGCCAGTGTGTTATTGTGTGTGTCGGTGTAATAAGTAAAAGACGCCAGCCATTCCCCCAAACCCGACCTCACGACCGCTACAAAGCCCCCGCCATCGCCTGGCCGGCGAAAAACGTAAAAAAAAATGCGATATTAGTGCTTTATAACTGTACAATAAAGAAAATTACACACATATATATATATATATCCATACATAGTACATATATATATATATATATCTACATACCTACCTATACATATATATATAAATATAAATATATGTATATATAGACAATGCAATTGATTTTTTTTTAGTGCGCCTAAGCTAACAACAATTCACAAAAACCAAAAAAAAAAAAAAAAAAACAAACTATCAAGGAGAAGGCAAAAAGGAAGCAGCTAAAAGAAAAAGTCAGCCCTATTTAAGAAATAACTTAATTAGCCAATGAAACAAACTAAACTAACTAACAAAACTCTTAGAAAACTTAAAAATACAAAACTAACTCAAACAAACCAAAAAAAAAATAAAAACAAACACACAAATGTAATTTGTTATATTAAACTCGCAAAAGTTGTTAAATAAAAGTATATATATATATAAATAAAATAAAACAAAACAAAAAAAAAACGTTGCAAATTGTTAAATGAATTCGCGGTGCCTTTATTTATAGCCAGCATAAAGAACATATATATATATACCAATATATATATATATATAAAATATATCTACATATATAGCCAAGCAATATACCTATAATATATATATATATCGTAACGGGAATGTGCAATATTTTTAAAACCTAAACAAAAAGTTAACTGAGAAGCAAATAAATCAAAAAAGTGCATACAGAACAACAGGCAACCTAACATATAAACGTGTGTGTGAGTGTTCTTTGCTTTTTTTTATTGTTCAACCAAAAAATAATATACATAAATAAAAAAGAAAAAGAAAAGAAAAAAAAAGTTTTAAACAACTTAACAAAATCTGTGGAAAAATCTCAAATATATATATATATATATTATTTATATATATATATATATTAAATTGTTATTGGATTCATTTCGTGTATAATCACACAAAACTGTTTTACGGTATTTTTATGAAAAAATGAGCGACAGGGAGCGATCGTCCCCAACACTGATCGAAACTGGTTTAAAAAATTTAATCGGCGGCCGTGATGGTAATTATCCATTAATTAGCGGCATAAATGGTAAGTTTTAATATCAATTTAAAACAATTTTATAGTAAAAAAAAAAAAAAAAATTAAACCAATTGAGATAAGTCTTTATATGTCACGATCTTTGTTAGATGGAAGAATTCAATATTAGTTTGAATAAGTCTAATTCTAATGTCGAAATAGATATATTCATTCTTATACCGATTTGCTTGGCTTTCGACAAATTAAAGAGAAATTACTATCTATATGTTTCTATCTCTATCTCATCTACCTGAAATTAGTATTCTCCATATGTTTCTATATACTAAAAATGATTGTATTTTCTTTTGAATTTGTATATTTTATTTTTTTTTTTTTGTTTCGGTTGGATTTTGATTGCCTCACATAAATCAATATGTCTGGGGCCAGATCTTCTTTTACTGGCATATAGAGAACACTTGAGCTTTGCGGAGATTACAAAAAAATTCCACATAAATATTTTTCACGCATGTACCTTGGGTCAGTACAAAGTCCAGACGGGTTTAGCAAATCAAATCAAAAAACACCTTACACATATACCTATATATGTATATATATATATATATATATATATATAAATTGATAAGGGTTATTAACCCATGACAACTATCAAGGGCATTCCATAAGTAAACTAAATTTAACTCTTGAAAGTGTCACCAAAGTTAGCCAAAAAACCAATAATAAAAGAAAGAAAACTTAAAATTATCAAAATATAATAATTTCATATCTAGATCAATAACTGTCACATTATCTCTCTTAATTTATATTATATATTGTATGTGTAATAGTAAGGTTTCGCATTTCGAGAACGCCTTAAAGTATGCAGTCGATTTTGTTTAACACATGTGTTAGAAATGCAACGAATAGAATTTGATTTCTCTTGATTACATTTTGATACTTTGGCTTGACTTTCAATTAAAGGGTCAAATTTCTGTACAATGAACTCAATCTCGGGCACTTGATTAAGTTTTCTTTATGTTTCAGTTTCAATAACATTAATAATGATATATATATATAAGCAATTGTCACAAGAAATGGATTCAATTAATAGATAATAGATTTTTGATTTTAAGAGATTCAGTATTGAAAACACTTTATAGAATAGGTGCTAACTGTACCAAAGCAACTTTATATAGCATAGCAAATCAAATCGTTTAATTTATTTGTAAAGTTTATTATCCTGATATGCATTTTGTGCTTTATATCTTTGGATAATTTTACATTTATTTTTATATAAAATATATATTAGAGTTGAGGAATTTCTGGCACTCCCCTGCTTAACTTTGCCATTGCTCCCATTTTAAATCCATTTTCATACATTATTTCTTTGATTTTCCAAACAATTACACAGCAATTTTCCGCTGGCCTTGCATTTATCTTAGGCGAGTGAATGAATATTTGCATAAGAAAAGAATTTATGCCCAGCATATGGCTTCAACACACACACACACACACACACACATGCACTAAAAGACAAGACTATATAAATTTTCAATTGAAAAAGCATTTTACCAAATATATATATGAAATCCCCTCCCTTTAGCACCCTTCCACCCTATATATTTCCATTACCTCTCCTATTTTTCTCTCTCTGTCTGTTTCTATGTTTGTGTCTCTGTCTCAGTTTATATGGCCTGCAGCAGCAAAACGTAACCAGAAATCAATAGCATAAAAGCAAAAATGAAATAAGGCAAAAAAAAAAAAAAAAAAAAAAAAAATGAGAAAATGCCATTAAAAAGTGTCATAATCGGTCAGCATAATGAAAAGTGCTGATGCTAGGCTACCACAAACCCAGCAACCCTCCCCCCAACCCCAACCCTAGTCTTATGCCTACATATATAGCCTATTACCCCCTCCACCTCAACCATCACTGCCATTGTCCATTCATTGGCCACTTTAAGTTTTGTTGCTTTTCGGCGTCGTTTCATAAATCAATAAGCGGAAACCCAAAAGCAATCGAAAAAAGTAAAAAAAAAAAAATAGAACCAAAAAGAAAAAGAAGAACAAGAGGGGTATAGGAGGTGCCCACCTAACATTGCCTTCTGCCTTCAACATCCTCCCCCCAACCATCTCTCTCGGTCTCTGTCTCTTACGTTCTGTTGAGCCAGTTGCTTGCTTTTTTATTTATTATAGCATAATTTTTAGAGGCTGTCCTCCTTTTTTTTTTGTTTAATAGTTTCGTTCTTCTTTTTGAGTTGCTTATCGTTTTAGTAAATTTTTTTTTTTTTTCCATTTGCTTCCATGTGTGCCCAGTGTGTTAACAAGCATTTGATTACCGCATTAAACTACAACAACAACTACAATAACGACAAGTATAAGTTTATAAAACACGCTAGTTAAATACTGATAAGTGAACTTTAGTGCAAGCTAGATAGAACATTTAGATGGACAGGAGTAGCAGAGGAGGAGATTGGTGTCGAGGGAGAGTGAGAGAGAGAGAGCGAGAGAGGGGGGAATGGCGGCAGAATTGGTTGGTTCAGAGGGCTTGAAATCATTTTGCGATAAGCCTGAACATGAATCTACTACAATATAGTCACAATACAATATTAGATAAGATTATATTAGAGCTGAAAACCTCTTCGTCTGACCATACAAATCACATTTTTTTTTTTTTTTTGTTTTTCGAGACATAAATTGCTCTCAAGTGGTGGATCATAAAAATGTTGAAAAGGGTCCCCACAAATGAAAACAACAAAAATGATTCAAATACGAAACAAAAATTGTATTTTTCCGATTTGTATCTACATATACATATATATTGAAGTAAGAGGGAAAAACAAAATCAAATTTTTTGAACAATATCAAATTGATTCAATCTGTTTAAAAGCTAACAATTCATATATATGCATTTCTTTTATATCGTTTATCATTTAACTGACCTATCCAGTAAATGAGAATACTTTAGCGAAGGTAGAGAATCCTCAGAAAACAGTTCATACTAAAATTTCAACACTAGAACCCTATTAAAATACATTTATCATTTCATTCTAAAGGCTCTTCATTCCTTTTTCAACAAACTCCATTAAAACTATATTGAAACTATATTACAATTATAATTATAGTTTTTCTTTTCAAATTATTAATAAAGCTATTAATGAGATAATAGAAAATGCCAATACAAATTTGGCGCCCAACGTGTAATAGTGGCATTACCTTGAAATTATAATATGTATTGTAATTTTGTTAATTTGGACAACCAGTTCAGGGTTTTCATATTGCTTCTGATTGCCCCCAATGTAGATTAGTTGAAATTGGCGGTCAATGTGGGCTCATTTAGCAGTAGTATTAATGTCAATCATAATCTATGCAATTTAATTATTTCCTGTATTCGCAAGTGATGAATTTTGTATTTTAATTAGTTTATAAATAATAAATTGTCAAATTGTCAAATATAAATTTTAATATATCACTGTCATTAGAATAGAAATGTGGCTTAGCCAAATTGAGGAACTGCTAAAATTTGATATTACAAATTGCAGAATGCCGATCAGAGGACGAATGAATGTCCTTTCCATGTGTATGTTTATTAAATTTGTCTTTTTTCTATCTATTTTGTAAGTTATTTTGTTCTCTTTGTAATGAAAATTATGTACATTAAGTGCCATATGCTTTATCCGGATTCCTCGATTCCGTTCCTTGTTGCATTCTCTTGTTGTCGCCTCCTCAGTTCCCTCTCAGTCCCTCTTATATTGATGTGCAATTATATTTTATTCGATTTGCATGTCAAAGTTGCATAAAAACCGAACAAAATGACAGCTCAAATTGTTTGCCCGAATAAACAACAATCATTTCACACACACACACACATACTCACACAAACACATATAATCAGTTCATTTGCCAGGATTGTATTGATTGTAAATTAGCTGCTAATCATATATATAAATGTATCTATATAGTATATATATATATATATATATATTTCAATGACATAATCGAAAACGCACATGTGGCGTCAATTGAATAGATGATAATAAATGTACGGAAAAGTGCATTGACAAATTTGATAAGCATAAGTTCAGATGGGGATTACCATGACAACGATTTCCGATTAGATTACGGCCGTAGATTGAAATGCCAAAGCTTTTCCTTCAACCACCCATATTCCTTACTCTCTCTCTCTCTCTCTCTCTTTCTTCCTTGGGTTTGCCTTTTTCTTTGCCAATTAAAAGTTTTTTAATTGAAAATGCAATCAATAATCGACACTTGAATAAACCCTTTCTTTGAGTCTAGAAAGGTGGAAAGAGTTTGAAAAGATTTTTGAACTGCAAAAGAATTGTAATGAAAACTTTTAAATCGAAACAACAACAAATGCAGCAAAGGGCAAAATAAAAAAGAAACTTTTTTAAAAAAAAAAAATAAAACAACAAAACGTGATAAAAATTCTTAAGGATAATCCAAGCAAAAAAGAATAATGCAAAGAATTTGTCTTGAAATGATTTAAAAAGATATAAAGAAAAAGCAAAATAAAGACAAATAAAAGATATTATATGTGGCAACGAATCAAGAGATATATGTATATATGTATATATATAAAAATTCCATCTATTCTTCTAAACTTTATTATACCCTGATAATCTTATATTAAATCGTATTATATATATATATAAAGCTTTTTTATACTAATGAAAAGAACTTAAAAAACTTGTTCAACTTTGCAATAAATTTGTATATATAAATGTCCGAAATATTTACTTGTATATATGTATATATATATATATCTACTTTTTTATATATATTTTAAATTGGTAGAAACAGAAATTGTCTACAAAAGATATAAACTTAACGAATGAAAGCTTTAAATAAGACAACTTACTGCAAATTGCACATAAATTCAAAAAGTTAAATAGCCTCACATGGCGTATACTTAATTTTGCCTATAAAACATTTTATAATTAGTTGCGGCAAAACAAAAAAAAAAAAAAAAAAATCAAAAAACAGAAACAAACTGAAATGTAACAAAAATTGTTTGAGTGCAACCAAGAAAAGCAACAACAATAACAACAACAACAACAAAATAAATAATATAAAAATGTAACTGAAAATGTGGCGACAAAGTGTGAAAAATATTTTCATAAATTTAAAACGAGAAGAAAGAGACAACAGCAACAACAAGAACAACTTGCAACAACAAAACAAACCAAAAAAAAAAAAAAAAAAACAGAAGGAAAATTGCATATGAAGAAAATTGCAGAAAAAGTGCACTCGAAGCGTGTGAATTTGTCATAGCAAGCAGCAGCAGCAGCTGGTGGTCATTTTTTGTTTCACTCTAAAATGCGGTCAAATTGGCAATTTTTAGAACACAAAACTGACAACAAATAAAAATTGTTTAATCAATGTCCCAGAACCGAAATGAGCGGAACAGGCAAAAACTCAAACTCTTTAAAAAAAAAAAGAAAACCCAACCGAAACAAAATTCAAGCAATAACGAAACAACAACAACAAAAAAAAAAAAAAACCGACAAGGACGTCAGCGACAAAGACAAGAGGCAGCGGGGGCGAGAAGCATGCGAAAAGAGGCAAAAAGAAAGCAAAGAAAACTAACTCAAATTAAGGTTAAATACCACAAAGTGAGCTCAAACATACACACAGACACACGTAAACAATACACACACACAGACACAAACACACACAGACACACACAGACACACGCACACACAATACATAGACACACATATCAACATATATGTATGGATATATTGTATACATATACAACTAAACCTGGATAAAAGTTCAAATCCCTAAAAAAGAAACCTGAAGGCGCCTATAAGCAGGCAACACATTTTGGCATTTCCTTGCTGCTTTAACGTTTTCCCTCTCTGTGTGTGTGTGTGTGTGTGTGTTTGTTTTTGTTTGTTGGTTGGTAGGCAAAAGAGGAGGCGTTGCCAGTATGAAATTCAAAGTTCTTGGCAAAATGATGGACACCCCCAACCGCTATATGTTCCCCAAAAAAAAAAAAAAAATTTCCCGTTGCCGCTTTGCCTCCTTTTGTCTCCTGGCGCTTTGCAGGAAGTGGCAAACAGTCACGAAACACTAAAAATAACAACAATAACAACAACAAGACGAATAAAGAAGAACAAGTAAACGAAGGGAACTATCGGCAATGGCAATACTAGAAGTAGTCGTAGTAGTAGTAATATTTGCCATAAGGAGGGGGGGGGGAAAAAAAATGTAAGAAACGAAAAGTCAGTCCCCAACATTAATAACAAAATCCATAAATGAAATAATGTTGACTTCATTTCGTTTGCTGATGGTGATGACGTCAAAAAAATAAAAATAAAACAATATAAATAAAAATACAAAAATAAGAAGCGAAACGGAAAGCAGAAAAAAATCAAATGTAGCCTAACAAAAAGAGAAAAAAAAAAAATAAATCGAAATGGCAACATTTACAAATACTTTTAGTGAACTTTTGTCCCTTTTGTACTCCTCCCCTTGCCCTACTGCCCCTACTGCCAAACAATCCCAGAGTATCCAGCGTATATGGCAAAGGCAAACCCACCCACTCGAAAATCCTAGACAAAAGACCCGGAGACCTACATAAAAGTCAGATTTTTGTTACGTTTTGGAATGCTCTTTTCCTTCTTCTTTTTTTTTTTTTTGTCGTTCTTGTTTTTCGTGTAGTGTAGCAATTCTTGTTGTTGTTGTTATTATTATTGTTGTTGAACATGTGTTGGTTGTAAACAGGAAGCCGAAACGAAACGAAACAAGACGAGACGAAACGGAACGTAACGAAAGGCTACGAAATCCAACGAAGCCTTTCACCAAAACAACAAAAAAAAAAACAAAAATAATACGAAACGATGAAGCGAAAATTGTTTTGCCAAGCGAAACATACATGGGCAAAGGCGAAGACACACACACACACCAACATGCGACGAGAGAGAAAGAAATGGAGAGAGTGAGAAAATGAGAAAGAGGAAGCGAGAGAGAGATGCGGCAGGGAAAGACTTTAGCAACTCACAAGCAAATGTTGCAAATGTCAAAGTAGCAAAAACCCGGAAATTCGAAGGACATGTACGAAATATAACGCCCACATATAAACCAAACGCCCACATAGCTGGAGAGAAGAGAGTGTGAGAGAAAGAGAGAGAGAAAGAATGACTGAGAGGAAGTCTACAAAAAAGAGACACAGACAAAAGGATAGAGAGAGAGAGAGACTTTTGCGCATATAACAAGAGAGACAGCGGCAGCATGGGAGACTTTACATTGAGAGATTATGGGAGACTTTTCTCACACTCTCTCTCTCTCTCTGTTTTTCTCTGTCTCTCCATTTTGCCTTTTGTTTTCATTGTTATGGTACCGGCACACACACACACACAAACACACACACACAGAGCAAATATGTTCTTTCTTTGTATATGTAAGTCAATTTTAAGCATCTCTCTAAGCCAAGTTAAGGTACCGCGACCACCTTTCTCCTTTAGTCTCCTAATGTCTTCTGCTGCATAGCTAGCCGCTTATTGTGTCTCTATCTCTCTCTCTTTCTCTCTCTCTCTATATTTGCCTTAACAGCAGCGCGTGCTTAAATTATTAACCAACTTTTAGTTTCGATCACGAGTTTCAGTTTAACAACAACGAAAATTGCTCGTTCAGTTCACATTTTTATTTTGTATTGTGCAAATTTCCATCACTTAGCGTGTATTACGTTTTTATGTCTTTTTTTTTTCTTGCCTTTATTAGTGCAATATTAACACAACAATATTAACTATTTCAGTTTTTTTTTTTTTTTCTCTTCTTTGCTTCTCCTACTACTTAGTCTCTGATGAAATTAGTCGTTGAGATAAGTCAAGGTAAAAACTGGCAGCAGCATCTTTTAATCTTTTAAGTAGCAAATGAAAAAGATAGAAAGATAGAGTAAGAGACAGAAAGAAGGGGAGAGAGGGATGGAGAAGGAGAAGAAAAATCCGCTATCATTGTTCTCCCTTTGGCTAATATGAATTGAAGGTCCCCAAAACAATTTTTGTGTGTAAGCATGTCTGTATATGGGGCGTATGAGCAATATTTACTTTCAATAAGCTTTAAGTTTTTGACAAATTAGTTGTTTGCCCTAAATTTCGAATTTGTTTTTTGTTTAACTATGATAAAAATTTAATGCAATTAAAGTAATTTATCTACTTAACAAAGAAGAAAGAAAGTTGAAATAGTTATATACATATATGTATATATATATACTAGATTCCATTTTGTTTGTCATTAAATTGTAGTTAATATATAAAATATATAATTGTTGCCGTTTTTTCATATTCTAATTAATCAGCTAGAATATTTAATATCTCTGTTCTATATATATATCACTTTAGCAAACAATTTAATCGTTTGCCGTTTGCCTTAATTGATGATGATCCTCATCTCACTTGGCGGCATTTAATTTCTTTTTTATTTATTTATTTTTTTTTGCTATTTAGCTATTTTAAATAGTGCAAAAATTATTTCAATTTGTAATCAACAGTTCAAATGTTAAAATAACAACCAAAACTCAATTATCAAAATCATAATCAATGTGCTGCTGACGTAGTTTGTCTTAAGTCAATAATAATGGCCATACTATACATATACTATATATACTATATATATCATTATCATCATAATCATGATCGGGCTGAATGATGAGCACTCTTTTCTATCTCTCTCTCTCTCTCTGTGTGTGTGTTTCTTTATTTTTTGTTTAAATAAACATTTTCTAGAGCAGCAATTTTATTGCTTTTGTTGCTGTTGTTGTTGCTGCTTGCTATTTTAATGCATTCATTTAAATTTAGCTAGAGTGCAACTACAAGTAATTGCAATTTGGAATAGCCACACAGCATCAGGCTGTGCTCCCGCCTCCCCCTCCCCCCCTTTTGCTCTATACTATTAAAAACCATTCAGTTATTCGTTTTTGAAACATAAAGAAAAATACCAACAGACCGACAGACCGACCGACCGACCCCCACGCAGCTAATTTACCTTTAATTTTTATTTTCATTTTCAATTTTTAGGTTTTTTTTTGTTTTCTCTCTACTTGTATGTGTGTGTGTGTGTGTTGTATAGGCAAAATATTTTGTGTTCTTTTGGGATGATTCTGGCATTTATGGTATATCTTTATATATACGTAAAATATATATATCTATATCTATATATCTATTTTTTTTTTTTTTTTTGTTTTTGGCTGACGCAATTATCGATTGTTTTTCTAGTATTTTTTCGTATTTTATTTATTTATTTATTTGTTTTTTTTTTTTTTTAAATAGTTTTCTTTGTGTGTTTCGGTTTATTTATATTTTGTATGTTGCCAACTGTGACCAACAACGAGTGAGCCAATTGATAAGCCATTTTGCAATTTGGCCTTAATTGTTGAGAATGGCTACGACAACAGAAAAACATGCACACACACACACACACACACAGAAGAATAGAAATGCGAATTTTTTTTTTTTGCTTCTTTACTTTTCTTTATTTTTGGTTTTTTTTTTGTTAGACAAATTAAAATTGTTGCCTTGAGCACAGGAAATCGACTTTAATAAAGTTTTCGGTGGGCGAACTGATAGAGAAGGAGAATAAAAATGAACAGAGGCGTCCATTTACACCTTATCTTGATATGTTTATAAGAAAATATATATATATATATATATATACGACTTTCTTATACTCCTTAGATGCATTTATTTAAACATTTATTTATATGTTTTCTATATATATATATATATTAAATACATATTTTGCTTAGATTGTATATACCCGTATTGTGTAAAGCAGTAATGGGTATATTTTTGCAATTATTTGAAGAGTTTAATGACAGGGCACAATTCTTGGAATTGTTTAGCTAGCTTAATGTTACTCAATGGTTTATTTATTGATTTATATGGGCTACACATAAAAAAGAGGAATGCCATTCATTAGATAAGATCTTTTAGAAAGGAATACTTTCTCCAAATACCACCCCACAAACACACACACGCTCACACACACACTCACCCCTTCCTTAATGAGTATCTCATTTTCATTTTGTTTATTTGGTCATTTGTCATATGGCCAAAAGACTTTTGTCATTTCAATGGCTTTTAACCATAAAAAACAATTATCCAAAATGCAATAACAACAACCGAACAAAAAGCATAAAATAAAATACAAACAAATTGTTTATGATAATAAACTTCACATAAATCAATTTAGTTGCACATTTTTTTTTTGTGGAAAAGAGAAAAAAAACGTATTCTATTCAATTACAAGTTGTTGCATTATGCATATAGCCAAGTCTGACTGTCTAGATCAACATGAATTGTTAGATGAGACATAGTTTGAAGAAAGTTCCATGAAATAGAAAGAACTTTTTCTTCATTTCTTTTTTAAAAGGACACGAAAGAACTGTCTCAAGTTAAAGACCTTCTTCCATCAAAAAGAAAGAACCTTTTCTTCATTTCCTTTCATTAAGAACACGACAGAAACTGTTTTAAGTTAAAGACCTTCTTCATATTCTTGGATTATCTTGCCAATAATATGTTGTACACTCATTACCCTTATATAGGGTAGGTAATATTCGTTCAATTTATTGTTTATTTTTCGCTTATATCGGCTAGACATTTAATCGGCACTTTTTTTTTTTTTGTTTTTCTTCTACCGTACCGAAATGAGTTGATTTTAATTTGTATATAAATATACATATATATAACGATATCGATACTATAAACAATGGATTATGGTTTTAATAATTTGTTTTGTTTTTGCTGTTGTTGTTGTTGGTTGCATGAAATATAACAATGACCAGACTGGCGTCAGCTCTAACTAGCTTTAAATTTGAGATACTGAGAGAGAGCGAACGAGAGAGAAAGAGTGAGAAGGGAATCGGTGGGAAGAGCACTGTGCGTGTCTACGTAGAAAAACACAGGAAATTGAATTTCAATTAGTAATTGTTATTGTTTTATATACACATATACCTATATATGTATGTATATACTTAGTCCGATTTTCATGGCTATATAATCGAACAAAAAAGGGATTTAACTCAGCTAAATGTGTCTAAATTTATAATTTAGATTAAATACTTTGAATACCGCAAAAGAGAAATGCCTACGAAAGGTCGGTCTACCGCATTATATATAGACAGAGTTTAATCAGTTGATATATATATATATGTATATAGAAAGTGTATTTATATATATATATATATATATATATATATATGTGTAGGTAAATATATAATCAATTCTATTTTAAAATTGTAACAATAAATATGAACATTTTTAAAAGGATTCTATAAAGTTTCTAGATTGAATCTATAGTCATATAATTTTTTCGATTTTTTTAAGGAATTCTTTCAATTTTAAAGTTAAAACAAATTAAAATAAATCAATCTACAAATAAATGGTTAAAACTTATAATTAAAAATTAAATAATTTTAAATCTTAGAAATAAAAAATAAATAAAGAAGAATGTTTAATTTATTAAAGCTTAATCAAAGAAAAACAAAATAAATAGGTAAAAAACATTAAAAAATTGAAAAAATAAAATATAAAATATTTAAAAATTTGAGTGAAATGAAAAATATTAAAAAATAGAAAAAAAAATAAAAACTTGAAAAAAAATATAAAAAATTTGAATAAATGAAAAATATTTAAAAATATGAAAAGAATTTGGAAATAATTAATTAAAGTAAAAAATATAAAGAAAACAAAAAAATGTAAATAAATTAAGTTAAAAAAAATATTTCTATATAATAAAAAATGGGAAAAAAAACTCTTTGAAGTAAAGGAAAACAAATTTAAATAAATAAAAATTTTAAAAAAATATTGAAATATTAAATTCTTAAGTTTTAAAAAAATTTATAAACATTTTTTAATATTTTCTTATAATTAAAATTTTTATTTATTTTTTTTATAGTTAAAATTTTAAAAAATAATTTTTGATTTTATTTATGTTTTTTTATAGTTAAAATTTTAAAAAATAATTTTTTTTTTTTTTTTTTAAATTGAAAAAATTTTTTTTCCATTTCTTTTTATTATTTAAAAATATCAAAATTTTTATAATACAATTTCAATTAACAATTTGTTTCATAAAAAATTTTTTTTGTCAATATAAATTAATATAAATTAAAAGAAAATGTATATATATAAAAATACAAAATATGAAATATAAAATATTATAATTTTTTTATGTAAATACTTATGTATGTACATACATACATATGTCTCTCTATATACTTATAGCTCTTAAAAAAATTGGTTAATTTTATATTTGACTCTATCATAAATTATCTAAATGGTAGCTCAAAAAAAAAAAAAAAACAACTTCTTTTTACCAATTTGGGCAATTACAATGCCATCAATTTTTATTGTAATTGAATAATTGTATATAATAGAGATAAAGAAGGAATGACCATCAAACCTACCCGCCCGCTCCCCCCCCACTATCAACACGTTAAAGTGGAATTTGTTTCTTATTTCAACATTTTTTTTTTTTTTTGTTTTTATGTATTGATATTGCAAAAGTATAAAGAAGCGTCCATTATTAAATAATTTGATTTCCCCCCCTCGGCTATACTATATATTGATTTTCGATCCATGTACAAAAAAACACAAGATAAATGTGTAATTTGAACCCTCTTCTGGTGGTTAAATATAATTGCATTTAACCTATTTTCAGTATGGAAACCATTAGGTTATCCTTACTCAAAAATGTCATTAGTTGGGTGGACAAGGAGAAGGAGAAGTAAAAGGAGATGGAGGAGTGTGTTTATAAATCGCTAGCTAGTTTTTATTTTTTCTCTTTTTTCCTCTTTTTTCCTCTTGTTTTTTTTTTTGCTCATATGTAACTAGCTGTCAAAATGTCATTAGCTATAGAATTTTCTTGTTTTTCTCTATCCCTCCACTACCCACAAAAATAAGAGGTAGGAAGTAAAATATTAAATTATTGATGAGTTTATAACGAAGGCAAATTGAGCTTTAATTTGTTCAGGTCATTGAATATATATATTTATATATATATATAGACAGAGAGAGAGAGAGAGAGGTATACTATTGCTGTCAAAGGAATAGTGTGCGTGACTTGTTCGAAACATTGTAAACCACAATTGGCAAATGGTCAGGATAAAGACAAAGGCAAAAGGGGGAAATATATATATATATATATGTAGATAGAGAGAGAGAGAGAGGGGAATATCAAGTTATATTGTGAGCAAAAGGGATAGACCGGCAAATAGATAGACAGTTAGATGGATGAATAGAGACAAAGCTTAGTCATGGGCCAACAAGCAAAACCACAAATAGTTGCTATTAAGTAAAAGATTGCACATGACCGATTGTCATTTCAATATATATATATATATAGATTTCAAATAAACCCCTTCTAAAACCACATGAATACATTGTTGTTGTTATTTAAATAATATATGAATATGATTTTCAGAAGGGGGTGAAGAGAGACCCAAAATGGTTTGCCTCTTTTAAGTAGAAAATATTAAAATATTTAAATTCTCAAATTATTACCATAGAAACATTTTTTGTTTCGACAATTTCCTTTCATTATAGTTTAATAGTTTGGCTAAGGTTTTACAATAGTGTGTGGGTGGGGAGGGGAGGGGAGGGAGTGAGGTGAGGTGAATGTTAGTGGGTGGCTAGTTGCAGTTTATTCGTTCTGTTGGCCATTGCAATTAGTTTGTTTGGCTTGCATATTTGCTATAGATACGTTTGACATTTTGTTGCCGCCTCCTCCTCCTCCTCCTCCTCCTCCTACTTTGACATCTTTCTTACTTACTCTTTCTTCTTATTCTCCTTGCTTTCTCTTTCCTTTTTTACTCTTTTCCTTTTGCCATTCATTTCGTCCTCCCCTGCTATGGTGCTTCATGTGATTTCTTGTGCTTTTTGGTTTCTGTCAAATGACATTTCTATTTTTTTTCCCCCTCTAGTAACTCATACATAGCCATGATTTTAAAGCGAGTTGTGTGTGTATGTGTGTGTGTGTGTGTGTGTGTGTTGCCAACCTATACCCAATTGTATATACAATCCCCTTCCATTTTGCTACAACTAGCGCCTCTCCCCTCATGCTTTAAGATCCTCTATGTCTGCCACTAATGTGGCGTACGTTTTTTGGCTAACACTTTATCAAGATGGCAGACGCCTTGGCTCCAAGCCAGCGCACAAAACAAAATGCACAAAATGTACCAAGCGCATACAGAAAGAAGGAGAAACAGAAAGAGAGAGGGAGAGAGAAAGAGAAAAAGCGGTAAGAGAGGATGATTGGAATTAGTTAGGTTTAGGTTGGCAAAAGCAAGGTGGGTGAATAGGTTTTTGCAAAGGGGGGATGAGATGGTTTTGGCCTAAACCTAAGTTAAGCATTAGTTTAGAATTCACATAGAGAAAGAAAGAGAGAGAGAGAGAGAGAGAGAGAGAGAGAGAGACAAAGGGAGAGAGAAGGGGAGAAGAAAGTGAAAAGCAATTCAAATGACTTCTACTTCAAAAAGACCAAGTTGTTGGCCTAATTGCTACCAAAGTCAAATAGCTACATATATGAAAATTATGAAAATTTCTAGTCACCACTCACCATAAGCCATACGGCATACGGCATACGCCATTCCCGGCCGTAACCCATTACCATCCTTTTTTCTCCTTTCTCCCCCCTCTTCAGTGCTGATGACTCATCAACTGAAAAGAAAATTTGTTTGCTTTGGAAATTTATCTTGGCGCATTTTTCACAGCACACACACAAACACACACACACACATAAAAGTAAATCAGAAAAGAACTCTTAACATTTTTCTTTACTTTTAATACCCTATATACCCCTTAAATATACATATTTAAAGGGTATATCAATGCCATTAACAATAAAAAATGATTTTGATTCAATAAATTATAGTAATACAAAACTGAATAATCTTAGTCTCTAGATTAAGTTGAATGTTATAGCCAGTAGCTTAACATTGAAGCAGGGTATTAAGTGAGTCGTTGTTAGTTGTGTTTTCTTTCAGTTTTTGTCGCAAAATCAGCAAAAGGGAGCCAAAGAAGAGGGCAGAGAGAGCGAGAGAGTGAGTGAGCTATACAGAGGGTGACTGTGGGTGAAAGAGAGAGAGAGAGAGAGAGAGAGGGAGGGAGGGAGGGAGAGGGAGATAGCTCTCCTAGAGCTGGGCGACAACATGTGCCATTTGTCTTAACCTTCAAGAACATTTAGACGTCATTCATCTCTCATAATTTTTTCGTTTCTATAAAGAAATACAAAACGATTTGTTTTTGTTTTTATTTTTCCTTTTTCTTTTTGTTCGCCGTTTTTCCTTCTTATGCTTTTTTCGGCAAATTTTTCTCCTCAGTGTTTTTTCTTGAACTTTTTTGTTTTTGTATTTATTTGTTGTTTTTTTTTTTTTGTATATATATATATATATTTTTTTTTTTGTTTTGTGCTTTTTCAGGGCGTTGTTTTTCTTTTTGGGTTATCTTTGCTCTTTTGGGATTTTTCCACCTCAAATCCCAAAAATACTAACAAAAGAAAAACAAAAAAAAAAACTAAATAGAACTGAAACCGAAATGTCGGCTATATACATCTATATAGCTCTACACTTAAAAGGGATTTGTTAAAGTTTCAACACTAATTGATCTATTATCTACTATATATACATATATATATACATTCTTTAAAGAATCAGTCTACTATATCTTACTATAAGTAATACACAACTTGCTTATACTAGGTATATATTATAGTTTCCCATAATAAACTCTCTTGATATTACCTTGGTACAAAAACTAAAAAAAACAAAAATAATGTCAAAAATATTTCAACAGGATTTTCCTAAATGAAGTTTTAACATTTCCTTCAACAAATTCCTTTCACATGAGTTCTAAATAGTTTTAGCTTGTTGTATGAAATTTTTGATTTGCCCTTCCCTTTTGCTGGGTTTTCTGCTCGTTCCCGTTGAGTGGCACGGAAGCATCATGTGCCGGTGAATTTGTTGTTTTTTTTTTTTTCGTTTTTTTTTTTTGGTTAAAGGCGAAGGCCATAGCCACATATTGCCTCATTTTTTTTTTTTTGCTTTTGTTTTGGGCGTTGGCAAAACATTGGGCTATGCTTTAGAAACCTAACCGACGACACGCCTCCTTTCTCCTTCTACTAATCCCCCTTACTCATTTCCAAAAAAAAAAATGCTCCATCTCTTTCTGCTCGGCCATAACCATAAAATTTTTGGCAGTTTGTTTGCACAGGAGCCTGCCCCCCTGTTACCCCTCACATCCACATAATGATAAGATACTACAAATGAATGAATGGGCCAAATGCGGAAACCTAAGCCAAAAAAAAAAAAAAAGAAGAGAGATGGAAAAAACAAGTCATATTACCGAATGGAATTTTAATTTTTTAATGCATCAAGTTCTTTTTTGTTGTTGTTCTTGATGTTGTTTTTTTTTTTATGAGCACCCCAAAAGGTATGCTTTAAAATAAACGTTGCGACCGCAACTGGGGAAACTTTGTGGTAAAAAATATCTCAAAAAAAAAAAAAAAAAAATATTCTAAAGAAATTTCGATGAGAAAAATGTGCACATAAATCACCCTGTGACGCAGTTCAAATCAAAATTACGTCCCTGACAAATATGTTTAACTAATCCGTGAAAGAAATTATATATATAAAGTATATATACCTATATACATACCACAAATTATACATGTCAGATAAAAAAAAACATGAATAAAAAAAAAAAAAAAATAATTCTTTTAAAATTTTTTATTCTATGTATCTAAATTGCAATAAACTGAAAATGCTTTTTGGTATTTATTTATTTTTATTGTCTTGATTAAAGTCATCATCGTGATGATTATCTATAATAGAGCTATATATATATATATATATATATATAGATATATACATATATCTAAAGCATTTTGTGGACATTATACAATATGAATAAAAAAAAAAAAATAATTTTGTTTGCCTTCACCTGGCAGGGGGCCAATAAAAACAAAAACACTGTTGATAAGTTGGAGGCGTGGGCATTTTATATAGAAAGTAGAAGTGCCAAAATGACAAAATCAAAAAAAAAACAAAAACAACAACAACATTAAATAAATGCAACAAAAACGTATAAAATGACTGAAAATGAAAATGACAACAAAATGATTGTAGATAGAGAAAAAGAATAAAGGAGAAAAAGAGATAGATAGATAGAGAAAAAGAGTGAGAGTGAGAGCGAGTGTGTATAAATGTGTAGATAGATTTACCATAAATTAATAGGCTTCCACTTTATACCCTTTATTGATAGGTATACAAGATCTTCAGTTACTTCAACGTTATAAAAATTTATTTTAATCTTAAATGTTTAATAGAAAATTAAAAAAAATGTATTTTTTAGGGAAAGTGATTATTAAAAAATTTATAAAAATTTATTTTAATGTTAATTCTTTATAAGAAAAATTTAAAAAATTTATTTAAAGGTTAAAATGTTAAATGTTTATTGGAAAATTTATAAAAAATATTTTTTAGGAAAAATGTTTCTTATAAAATCTCTAAAAATTTAGAAATGTTTATTGAAAAATTTATAAAAATTTAAAAATTTATTTAAATGTTAAATGTTTATTAGATAAATTATAAAAATTTATTTTTTAGGGAAAATGTTTATTAAAAAATTTATAAAAATTTATTTTAATGTTAATGTGTTTATTAGAAAATTTCAAAAATTTACTTAAATGTTAAATGGTTTTTAAAAAATGTATAAAAATTTATTTTTTAGGGAAAATGTTTATTAAATAATTTATAATTTTTTTTTTTTTAATGTTTAATGTATATTAGAATATTAAAATAATTTTTTAAATAGAAAATTTTTGAAAATTTTTTTAAATCCTAAATGTTTATTAGAAAATTTATAAAAAATTTATTTTAATGTTAAATGCTTTTAAAAAAATTCATAAAAATTTATTTGATGAGGAAAATGTTTATTTTTTAATATAAAAATTTATGACAATTTATTTTATAAGGCAAATCTATATAATTAGCTTTTACTAAAGACTTTTTGTTTAACAGAAATCAGGATATATTATAAGCCGAATAAATTGTATTATATACATACTTACTACGGTATCTCCTGGTCGTTGTTACAAAATATTATTCTAATTTTTTTTCCCCTTTTTCCTTTTTTTGTTTTCTGTTTTGTTTTTATTTAAATAATTTTATTTTGATTTACCTTTACTTAGTCATTTATGACCATATTATTTACAATCCAACAACAATTACATTGATAGACATCAATCTCTTTAACCTGGTTACAAAGTACATATACAATCCCCCTCCCACTCTCCCCTCCCCATATGTTCTCCTACTTCCATGACAATACGCCATACTAACATTTTTGAAGTTGTGTAATTTATTGGGGTCATTTGCTTGGACATGCTACATATATATATATATACAGTCATATTCACACCTTATCCATGGATACAAAGTGGCTATGTTAGCTCGTAAATAAACTTTACGTTCTTATTATATATATATTTTTTTTTTCTTCTTTTTCTACATTTAGCTGGAAAATGGCCATCGATATATATATATAGGAAAAATATATTTACAATGTATAGAATCAGGCGTCGTTAGTCTTATCAGATATCAGTCTATATATGTACACATATTGAGAGTTTAAATAATAAATAATATTATATGGTTTTATTACACATTGAAAGCATATTTCATTTTATTAGCCACAATTTGTCAAAGGAAAAACAAAAAAAAGAAAATGTTAAATGTAGTTCGTTTCACTTAACTAATCTAATCTTTAACTAAATAAGTTTTGATTAATATATAAAGAAAAAAGAGATTAAAATAGAGAGAATTTTATTTAAGTAAGAATTAATAGGAAAATTTTTCTTATTCATTTTATTTATCTAAAATATAAATTAAGACAAGAAATTACAAAAATTATTTGAACCAAGAAAAAAAAAAAAATATATATAAATTATAAAATAAATAGAAATTGAAATAAAATTAAAAAGTAAGAATCAAAAAATATAAATATATTCTTTTTTAATTACAGAAAAAATATAATAAAATATTTAATTTCAAACAAATAAATTTCAATAATTTTCAATTAATCTAAATGCTTAAAATAATAATTAAAAATTCATTATTTCCTTATTACATAAAATTATAATTAATAATTGTATAAAAAGCCTTAAAGAAACATATTGAATACTATATATATATATATAAGATTGATCAATCAATTAACTTTTCAGTAGTCATTCGATTGAGTCAATTGCCCAATTTTTCATCTACTTAATTCGTTTAAATTGTCGGATTAAAACCAAAAAAAATAAAGAAAAAAAAAAACAGAGAATGAAAGTAGTTAGTAGTTGGAGAGGAGAAAGGGGGTATTGTATAGGAGTAAGCAATTCTTTCTTGTTTTCATTTCCTGTTCCTGTTCCCTACTTTTTTTTTTTTTTTTTTTTTTTTTTTTAATTTTTTATTGCCTCATTTTCCTTACACTTTGCCACAGAAGCGGCCACTAACCGCAACTTAATTGAAAATGAAAACCAAATTTTAATGAAGCACGCCCGCCCCACCCCTTTACTCCTACTTCTCCCTCACTTAACCACTTTCATCTTCATTCCCTTTCATTGCCCTTTTGCCAATCAACGCCCGCAGATGCCAAGAAAAATGTGAATTGAGTATGAAAGAGATGGAGGAGGAGGAGGACAAGGAGTGGATAGGAAAAACATTTTCATTTGCAATTCAGTTTTTCAGGTTTCCCTTTTGCGCCATGTTCTCGTCTGTTTTAACATTGTATGTTTCCTTTAAGTGTTTCTCTCTCTCTCTTTACCCCCATTTAACATGTCTCCCCCCCCTTTATCATGAAATGATTTTGCAGCTCAATGCTTTCATCGAACAATGCAACAAAAAATACAAAAAATACAAAAAGCCAAAAAGCAAGAGCAAAAAAAAAAAAAACAAAACTAAGAAAATAGAAGGGAAAAAAAAAACAAAAAGTGACGAAAAAAAAGTAAAATAGGAAAAACAATTTACAAATTTTCTTATGCACTTTACTTTTGTTTTTTTTTTTAGTGTTTTTTTAATTTGTCTCTGGGTTAAATGCAAGGCAACAATAAAAATAAATTGAATTGTATAAAATGATATTAAATAGCAACGACTTGTATATACCCTTTACTCATAAGAGATTTACTTAAATGTTTATTAATAATTTAAGTAAATATTTATATAAATATATTATATATAGAGCATTAATTGTTGTTGTAGTTAATCTACTATTTGCTTATACTCTTTCTTTTTTCATTTTGGTAAAAGTAAAAGTTTATCTCTTTCACATTATTTGCTTGGCCAATTAACAGTAAGGTAAAAAGAGATGCGAGAATGTTATACAAACATATATATGTGTATGTGTGTATGTATGTGTATGTATGTTTCTATGTGTGTGTATGTAAAGTATAAATGTCTATTTGCTTTTTTTATTTGATTAGCATGATGAGGCAGGCAGGTAGATTTTTTTTTTTTTTTTTTCCAGTTTTCAAATGATATTTTATACACTTTTCTCTCTCTCTCTCCTTTCTCTTCTGTCTCTCTATCCTTTCTCATATTTTGTTGGTTTAACAAATTAAGTCAATTTTGGCAGCTGCTGCTTTAACAATTGTTGTTGTTTTTTATTGTTGTTGTTGTGGCATAAATTAATGCAATATGTTGTTGCTGCCTTGCCACTCGCAGCACATACTGTGTTAATTGAATAAAAAGCAAAGAACCAGAGGCAACAAATACACACACACACACACACACAAACTGAAGAAGATGAGCATGAAGATGAAGGTGGCAAAAAAAAAAAAAGGAAAAACGTAAAAAAGTGAAATAGTTGAGCACGCTTTTGTGCCTTTTCAAGTGGCTCGGTAGCTGCTGTTTCTCTCTCTTTCCTCTCCTCTCTTTCTTGCCCTTTTACTCTTACTCGCCTTCTCAGGTGGAGAAGGTTTTTTTTTTTGCCTCTATGCATCTAATAAACGCAAATTGACTAAGCTCTAAAGAAAAGATGACAGCGAGTAGCATCAACTAGATGAAAGAGGTTTGAAGGTAACAAGAGAGAGAGAGAGAGAGAGAGAGAGAGAGAGAGGGGCAGGGGCTGAAGCTGGGTTAACAACAAGAGTACTGAATGCAGTTGAGACATTTGCTTGCTCGTGACACTTTAATATTGCATATATAATGCAAATACAAACTATAAGTTCATGTTAGATCACAGACACAACAACAACAACAACAACAAATTTTAGTTTTCTTGAATAAGTCATGCTTATTAAAACAATTATTAAACATTTACATTTTGCGGTTACAAAGTGTTAAAATTAACACAAAAGTGAACTAAAAAAAAAAAAACGGGAAAAAAATAAAAAAAAAAATAAAACTAAAAACAAAAACAACATTTAATGATATCATTTGAAGTTTTACAATGATCAAAGTATATTTTTAGTTTTCTTTTTTTTTTTTTTTTTATTAGCATGCTAAAATTGTTAAATAATTTGACAGACAACAAACATTTCTAAAAATAGAAAATTGATTTGCTTTATTTGCTTTTCATACCCTTTCAGTTGGAGTATATTAATTTTTCTTCGACTATATAAAGTATCTATATTTTTGATCTATAGCATAATGAGCTGAGTTGATTTAGCCTTCTTTGTCTGTTCGTTCGTCCGTCTGTCTTGCTCAACATTCTTAAAGCTACTGAGCTGAAATTTTTCATCTAGGCATCTTTTTGCTGCAGGCATTATATATCTCAGAATCATTCCGATCGAATGACTATATCATATAGTTCTCAAAGGAACGATCGATCCAGAAAATAGTCTTTGATGATTAACTTGGTTATTTTAAGAGCGATTCTTGTGAAATGTTATTTTTGTAAGTTTTATTTACTTTCTTACATATATAACAAGTTTTATCAGAATCGTTCAACTATATCATATAGCTCCAATAGGAATGATCGTTCATAAATATGGATTTCGAGCAATAACTTGGTTGTTTAAAAAACGATTATCCCTAAATTTAGTATTTATTACTTTTATATACTTTCTAACATATATACCATGTTTTATCAAAATCGTTTGACTATATCATATAAATCCCAAATGAACAATCGGTCATGAATATAGTTTAAGATTAATAACTTGGTTATTTTAGGAGCGATTCTCACTTAATTTGATATTTGTAAGTTTTATATACTTCCTTACATATCTACAAAGTTTTATCAGAATCAATTGACTATATTCATGTAGCAAGAAAATAGTTTTTGATGAATAACTTGATTACTTTAAGAGCGATTTTTATGAAATTTGGTATGTGTAAATTTGGTATATATAGAAATGTCTATATTGAGTTTCAATAGAATCGGCCTACTATATGCTATAATTTCCATAGGAACAATCGTAGCAAAAAGAAAGTTTTTACTTAAGTCCTTAAGTTATGACTAGTTTTATATGCTTTTTAATGATTCTGATAAACTATATGTAAGTTAAAAAGACAGTTTACAAGGGTATTTGAACTTTAGCCCATCCTTCCTGTTTTTGTTTTCAAAAACCTCTTAAAAGCAAACAAAAGCTAAAGTTAAGTAAAGTTTTTGAAATTTATTGATGGATAAATATGATAAATGAAAAGAAAATTTGAACTTTGGCGCTAAAATAACATTAATTAGTTATTCCATTGAAAAGAAATAAGTAAAGCTAAAATTGATACTTTTCTTAAATGATTTGCTCACATGATTTGCTAACAAAAATTAAGCTACAAATACAAATGGATATATAGATATATAGATACTATATATAAACAATCGTTAAGTTATGAATGCGTTTATTTATTGTCTGTTGGCATTTTGACTAATATCCAATGAAAATTGTTTTCTTCATTGTTTTGTTTTTTTTTTTGTGCAATTCATCCTCCCCCACACCCAGGTGGAGGCTGCTGCCAGGCAGACCACCGACCCCACCCACTCATTTGGCACAACAATTTTTATTATTATTCTAGATTTCATATATATATTTGTTAATACCCTAATAAAAATAAGGTATATAGGTATATATTTCTATATATACAAACATTTTCAAATAAACTAAATACAAATTGTCAAGCCATATAATTTGAAATATTTAATTAAGAATTATTTAATAAATTTTTACAATTAAATTTTGAAAATTTCTATTATTATTTAAAGAGAACATTTTGTTAAGGAAACAAAATTAGATTTAAAATAGAAAATAATTTATGAATATCTTGCAATTCTTTACTATATAGTTAATACTAAATCAATCCAACATAAAATCATCTTAATTGCTACAATTCTTATCTATCTTTAGTTAATACTAAAACGATTCATCTTTATTGTTAGTGTATTTTGTATGGAATTGTGATCAAGTCTCGACTGTTTATCCATTAAATACTTCTAAATATATATATATATATCTATCTATATACGCATCTTGTGGCATATGTCTGGGATTTTTATATTTGATAGATGTGATCTTTTTCGTAAGAAAAATTGAAAATTTGTATAGTATTGTGGCCACATTTTGTGCCTTTTGATCTAAATGCATTTCGACAGAAAATGTTGGCACAAAGTGCACATAAACCAAATGATAGAGGCAAACAAAACAACAACAAAAAAATATAGAGAAATATTATTATTATAGAAAAACTGAACTTTTGTTTGCCCACTTAATGAGCCAATAAAAAGTCGACATATATACCTGTATATATATAACGTATATATATATATACAATATATATAAATTTCCCACACACCTAAATCAATAAAAGCGAAATATAAAAATGAAGGAGGGGTTGGTAGAAGGGGTGAAATGTTTCTCAATTATTACAGCAGAAGCGTTAATTACTTTGGCAAAACAACAACAAAAACTTGCAAATGTAAAAACGAAAAACGAAAAATGAAAAATGAAAAATTATTCTTGCTCACTTTGATGAAAATGAAAATACATTTTCGTATTTGTCGTTTGTTAAAATAGTTGAAATTTGGCAAATGCTCAGCATTTTTAAATTGATTGTCAGTCGCCCGTTCCGTCCTTTTTGCCCGTATGGGCACATCTAACATGCTACTCTCTCTCTCTCTCTGTCTCTATGTCTCTGCCTTTCTTTTTCTCTTTCCTCCCTGTTGCTATTGCTGCTCTGGTGTTTCTCGTCTCACCTTGTCTACTTGCCTGACTGTGCAACATGATGATTTTTATGTTTTCCTTAATGAATTTTCATTTCAATTTTCCTTTAACGAAAACCATCATCCTCATTTCCATTGGGGCGACATCATCTAAAAGGGGGAAAAAAAAGAGTAAAATGTATAGCCACGACTTTTAAATGCCCTGTAATACTACTCTATATATATATATATATTAAGAAGATCTTATTTCTATAAATTGTATATACCTTTGCTTGGGTTCTTTACAGGGTATACAAAGTTGTGCTAACTTTTTGGTTAGATATTTCAATCATAAGACAAGCTGTAGACAAATGTCTTTCTCTCTCACTTGATTGCCTATTGCTCTCTCTCTCTCTCTTTCACTGTTTGCTATGTATTTTAGCATATATTATTAAATTTTGTAAATTTAATTGCCCCAACATGTTTTTGTTGGTCTTTATTGTGATTGCATCAAATTATGTTAATTAACATTTTTCCTTCTTGTTTCCGTTTTTCTTTACAGGTGAGTAAAAATTTATGTTTTATACCATTATGGGTGAGTAGCAATTGCAAAATTAATAAATTCACTTAAAAACAAAATAAAATAAAATAAAATTTTTAAAAATAAATTAAGTTTGCATATTACCTTGAAACAATTTCAAAACCTTTTTAAAGAGAATATAAAAACAATTTAGTTTTAGTGCAAAAAAGTTCTCAATAAAGCTTTCAAAAATCTCAAAAATTTTGTTTATAATTATTTAAGTTTAAATATATAAAATATATTTAATTTTTATTAAGATCTTTTCTATAATATTTTAAGATTTAATATATAAAATATAATTAAGAACTTTTCTAAAATATTCTTAAAATTTTATCAGTTTTTTTTTTTTCTAACAATTTAAGTTTAATTTTGATAAGGAAATAATTTTGGTCTAATTTAATCTGACAAAAAAAAAACCTTTTTTGTGTTTAAATATATATTTTCCATCATTGATCTAAATATTTAAATTTAGTTTTAACATTTAATGTTTCTTTAATTGTTCTCTTTGATGTTTCATATTTTTTGCCGACATTATTTATAAATTGTTGAAATTTTAGTATATAAAAATTTTGTTGTTTGTTTTTTTTTGTATATAGCAGCTTACTTAATTAACACTCAGTCAAATTGCAGTAGCAATAGCAGCAGCAAAAGCAACAACAACAACAAATAACAAACAACAACAGTCACAAACAATGACAATAAACAGCTCAATTAACGCCAGTCAGATAGACAACCACATAGAACCAGAGAGAATTACTATATATATATATATAAATATATATACAGATCTGTAAGGGTTGAGACTTTGATGAACATCAACAAAAATTACTAGTTTGAAGTAGTTTTCCATGTGAATTCATACAGTCATTTATTCATTCAGTCAGTCAAATAACAATTAGAAAAACGCGGTTACATCATTTCAATTTTGCTTATTGAGAGCGGAACGGAAAAGCCAAGAGAAATAGAGGTTAGTAAGGGGTTTCCTTTATCATATTTGAAATATAGTAAATATAGATACCAAATTTATATATATACATATATATATTAAAATTTTTAAATATATTTCTAAAATTATTGAAATCTAACACGCGTGTCTCAACATAGTTGTTTACACACAGACACACAGACACACACACACACACACATTTAGAGCTGTCAAAGACAAGTGTCAAAAGACATCCTAAATGACAAACTCTAGAAGGCCAACAGCTAGAACTATTATGCTTATGACGAAGGTTCTATACCCTTTGAACATTTTACTTTAGTGTAGTAATTAAAAAAATGATTTAAAAGTCTTTTAATGATAAAGTAATTCTTATATATTCCATATAAATATAATTTAAAGCAAATGCAAAAAGTAGGGCTAATAATACTCTCCCTCTCTCTCTCTCTCTTAATTTCTCTAGTTATTTATATATTTGTTTTTTTTTTTTTTTTTCATTGTAAAGCAATTTGAAAACACGCAATTTGTTTTCCTTTTCTATCTATATATATATTTATACCTTTGCAAAAAAGGTATATTAATTTTGGTCAGAAGTTTGCAACGCATAGAAGGAAGCATCTCCGACTATATAAAGTATATATATTCTTGATCAGCACGATGAGCTGAGTTCATTTCGCCCTGTCCGTCTGTCCGTATGTCCGTCTGTCCGTCCGTCCGTCCGTCCGTCCGTCCGTCCGTCCGTCCGTCCGTCTGTCCGTCTGTCTGGATCAACGCAATCTCCTCCGAGACCGCTAAAGCTACAGAGCTGAAATTTTGCACCTAGGCTTCTTTTTGCTGCAGGCATTGTATATCTCGGAATCATTCAGATCGGATGACTATATCATATAGCTCCCATAGGAACGATCGGTCATGAATATGCTTTAACCTCAATAACTTTGTTGTTTTCCAACGAAATATTACGAAAACCGGTATTTGTTAGTTTTATATACTTCTTAACATATCCACCAAGTTTTATCAAAATCGGTTGACTATATCATATAGCTCCCATAGGAACGATCGGTCATGAATATGGATTTCGAGCAATAACTTGGTTGTTTTTAAAGCGATTATCACTAAATTTGGTATTTATAAGTTTTATATACTTTCTAACATATCTAAAAAGTTTTATCAGAATCGGGACACTATATCATATAGCTCCCATAGGAACGATCGGCCAAAAAATTGGTTTTAGATGAAAATCTTGGTTATTTTAACAGCGATTCACTCGAAATTGGGTATATGTAAGTTTGGTATATATAAAAATGTGACTGTTAAGTTTTAACAGAATCGGCGGACTATATGATATAGCTCCTATAGGAACAATCGGACCAAAAAAAAACAATTTTTTTACTCGTAAGTTTTTTATTTAGGAGCCACGGGCATGATTAGTTTTATATACTTTCTTATAATTCTGGTATTTTATATGTTATTAAAAAGAACAGTTTGCAAAGGTATCCGAACTTCGGCGTGGCCGAAGTTAGCCCGTCCTTCTAGTTTTTTTATCATTTGTTTGTTATTATTTATTAAAATGTCAACAAATTGTAAATACTTTTAGCTTACAAATCTCAATTGTACTTAATCATGGCCCATCATTATATACATATATATATATAGTACATAACAGTTTAATGAAAATCTAACTAAATTTTCCATAATGTAAAGCCAACAAATATTGCCTTGTGGCAATCTGACAATTGTTGTCATTTTATTTTACTATTTGTTGTCTCGCTTTTGTGAATGAATCAAATTATATATATATAGAACTATATACATATATATGTATATCATTCTGTCTCTATCATTGTGTGCACGCACGCACAATTAATTTTGAAAAATGTCTGTGAATGAATATAGTTTTTTAGTTTTTTTTTTGTTCTACTTCTTTGCCTTTTCCCTTATTTTCTTTAATTTGTTTAAATTAATTGAAAATTTTTTTTTTTTTTTTTAGTCATTTATCTTATTATTTGATAAGAAAAATGTTTTCAAAGTTCTTTTTCTTTTTCTTTTCATTGTTGTCTAAGTTAATCCATCAAATTGACAAATTCATTTAATTAAAATAAAATTTCCAAAAAAAAAAAGTTTGATAACGAATGCTAGACAGTTCTTAGGTGGCAATAATTTTGGTTTTTGTAAGAAATTGAAAATTATGACAAACAAAAAGAGAACAATTGCTATTTGTAATTAGTTAAAGTTTATTGAACAATAACAAAGATTTATTTATGTCAAAGTCATTTGCAATTGTCTTCAATGTTTACCGTTTCATGTTAGTGTCAATCTATAACTTAATGCTTAAATAAATTTAAATGGGCAGAGTTAAACCCATGATTCATTTAAAGATATAGCAAAACAAAAAACCGTTAGGCAATAAACACTCATCAAGGCGGCTAATGTTACACTAAAATACAAAAAAACATGGAAAAACTTTAGTTTATTCCTTTTAAAAATTATATTTCAAATATTTTTTTATCGTTAAGGGGGGAAACTTTGTTTTAAAAATTATTTCAAATATGTCAAAGTTTAATATACAATAAAAGCATTTAATTGTAATTTCTGTACGCTAGGTGGCGCCTGTCTGTCAATATGGGGAACAAGATCTATTTAAATGGCAAGCGAAAAGCAACTTATTCTCTGTGCATTTCAATTGATTTATACAAATTGTAATTGTACCACTGTATATGAGCGAAAGCTTTTTATTTTTTGCTGCGCCATCTGTTGGTTTTTTATTGCAAGCAATAAATTGTCGACAGTAAAAGCTTGAGTCGTAAAAGCTTTTTGCTCTTCTCTAAAACAAAATACTCGCTCTCCTCCTCTCTCTCTTTACCCCCTCTGTTTTTCTCCGTCAGTGCCGTAGGCAAATTGTCTAGCTTGTCTGTGAATCCCCTTACCGCTCGCCCACACCATAGCCTGACATCATCTCAACTCAACTCAACTCAGACTCTACGTATTGTCTTTATAGACTGCCGTTTCTAACACGTGCTTCAATTCTTACTCCGCATACCCCGCCCCTTTCATCCTTAATATATGTATATGTAGATACAAACTTGCATATAATGTAGCCATATCACTCATACGCCGAGTTGGCAATTAATGGCAATTGCCTACGACAACAATTTCAATTTCAATTCATTTTAAGTTAAAATGTTTCTTTCCTTTTTTCAATTCGTTTTGTATTTTGTTCTTTTTTTTTTTTTTTACGTCTACCGCGTTTTTGTCATACCTTGTTGTTTTGGTTGTTCTTTGTATGCCATTCTCTCTGTTGGTCACATGTTTTGGCGGTGTGCCGACAGTCAGTCAGCCAGCCAGCCAGCCAGTCAAGCCCTTCTTTTGCTTTGCTTCTACTTCACTTCTTCTACTTGCTTTTGGCTTCTCAAATTGCTTTTGGTGATAAACCAAAGAAGTTGTGTACTCTCAATTTAATTTTAATTATGTAAAATTTTATATCTTATTTATTTAAAATTTCATTTGGTTATATTCATTTGGTTGATAAACTCAATCCATTGATATATATATATATATACCACAACTTAGTCAGTCCTAAACTATTATCGATTTTTAGTCCAATATAAATTTATCTATATAGTTGGGTACATTGTAAACTTGCAATTGTTCAAACTACTGAACAATTGCGACCTTTGGTAAACCTTGTACTATATTTTGTTTAAAGAATTTCTGTAAGATATATATATATATATATATATATATATATAACGATACAATGTTTTTGGATACGTTCCTGTATTAGTGTATGTATATATGTGTGATATGTATTTGTGTGTCTGCCTTTACTTTTATTTTTATTGTTTTATGTTTATGTCCCGCAACCGGTTGAATGTCGCCAACGCAATGTATTCCCCCCCCACACACACACACTTCACATACCTTCTATACCATCTGCCCTCTTGATAAGCCGCATCAGAAATTGATTTGTACTGGTATGTTGCTGCTATATGTTTATATATAGCAGACTTGTTCTTTACGGTATATCTTTTTCTTTTTGTTGGTGGATTTTTGTTAAAATTGTTTTGTTGTTTTTTTTTTTTGTTTTCTAAGCGCGTGCAAGTTTATGAGCCAGGCGAGAATGATGGGGAGCGATTAGCATTAAATGATGATGTTTGAATGTCTCTCTTATTCTCTCTCTCTCTCTCTTGATCTTTATATTGTTAGGTTTTGTTACCCTCGATATATGAAGTAGATACATTGCGTATGAGTAATGTTGAATGAGACCGAGACTTGATTAGTTAAATTTCACTTAAGTTATAGAAAGAAAATGAGACTATTTAATAGTTAGTAATACAATAATAAAATATTCAAATACAGGGTATACTTCAAGTCGGATTAGATGATTTTTTTTGTTTCTTTCTAAATATCTAATGTCATAGTCACTGCTGGAAGAGAGACATAGGAATCCATGTATGAGAATGAGAGAATTTATGGTTATGAGAGATTTGTCAAATGTGGAAATGGCAGTGCATAGAATTCTTAATTATTGAAATATGCAATTGGTAAATAACAAATTCAATATGTACAAATACAAAGTTGTCAACTGAATGACTAGTTCAATATGAAAAGTAAATATTGTAATTGTATTGTGTAGTATTTTTCTTAATTTTAAGTATTTTACATATATTATTTTTATTCTGTTGACTTTTTATTGATGCGTAATATTCTTAGTATTTCCTATTTCATAAAATTTTTTTTTTTTTTTTTTATATATTTAAATATGATTTTTTAACATTTTTTTTTATATTCTTATAAAGCTTAAAGTTTTCTATTTGAAAAAAAAAAAAAAATAATATAGCTATATTATACAAAATAATTAATTAACAGTTAATAATTAATTTAATATATTTTTGCAATTTTGAATTTATTTTTTTCTTACGTCTTTTTTTTTGTTTAAATATTTTAAAAAAAGCTTGAAATTAAATTCACATAAATTCTTAATAATTAATAACTAATAATATAGTAATTTTATAAAGGATAAAAACAAACACAAATTTAAAATTAATTTTATAAAAGTATTTAAAAATTTGAAATTTTATATAATTTTTTAAAGAATAAAATCAAAAACATAATCAAAATTAATTTTATATAAGTATTTAAAAATTTTAAATTTTTGTTAAAATATTTTAAAATAATCTTGAAATTAAAATCACATAAATTCTTGAAAATAAATCATATAGTAATTTTATAGAAAAAAAAAAAAAAGAAAATTTAATTATTTTTTATATATTTTTTTTAACAATTTTTAATATTTTTTTACATAATTTTTTGTTTAAATATTTTAAAATAATTTTAAAACTAAATTTACATAAATTCTTGATAATAAAAATTGAATTTTAAAGATATCTTTGATAGAATATATAAAGTATAATTAAAAAATAATTTTCTATATATATTTTAACAATTTTGAATTTTTTTCTTCACATATTTTTTTTGTTTGAATATTTTAAAATAATTTTGAAATTCAATTTACAAATTTTTATTTATTTTTGATTTGCTATTTTTTTTAAATATTCTGAATATAAATATATTAATATATAAAATATATTAAAACTTGTATTTAATATATAAAAAACACCAAAATTTCCATGCATTTAAAAATAATGATATTTATGAGCAAAACTTTTGAATCTTATAATTAGAAATATGACTTAATGTCTATTCTAAATAAAAGTCAAACTATTTATTATAATGACAAAGAAATAAATTAACTTTAACAAAAAGAAAATTACCGTACAACAAGTATCTAAGTATCTAAAGGGACGTATGATTGAATTTTCTTAGTGTATTTAAAAGGCAATCTAGGTCAACTGTTTGACGTTTTTGTTGGACTACATATGTATATATATATATATATATCTAATAACCAAAAGTGTCGTAAAAACGTTTAATATTTTGACTTTTTTTTTTACATGGCATTATTGGTTGGCTTGTTTTCTAACATTTTTAAATAATTATTTAGCAAAATGTTAATTTACGAGCTGCTGCACCAAACACGTGTATAATGACTACTCAACAACGTCGTTGCAAATAAATACAACGATACCGATATATATATATACATATATACATAGAGACCCAGACCCCAGATCCCAAAACCAGAACCAGACAAACGGAATGAAAAATCAACGTAAAATGAAAAAATAAAAAAAAGAAGGAAAGAAAAAACTATAAAGAAAGGTTTTTTGCTAAGCCACGACTTTAAAGTACCCTAAAACAAGTAGGGGAATTCTATATATATAAAATTTACCTTATAGCTCATCTATGACTAAAACGCCATCTAGCGGGCATTGTGTTATTTAGATCTATATTAAGAAAAATATATATAATAATGCAAGCAAGCCATTCCTGCCGACTTTGAGTATACCCTGTACCAATTAGAAGAACTTTATAAAACGAACGCATGCTATCTCGCTTACTCTTACTACACAATGTCACACTGGGCATTTCAGTACAAATTGCACATAGATATATCTTCGATAGTTCTTGTCCGATTTTAACGAAATTTTGTTAGCTGATACCTTTTGGCCATATTATTGGGTGTGCCAAATAAAAATGCGCTACCTTTAATTTACCTCTAGTTATTCGTTTTTCCTAAATTGCGGGGGCGGAAGCGGGCGTGGAAAAAATTTAAAACAAACTTGATCTGCGTAGACACTATATAAATGCTGAGAGCAAATTTGGTTGCTCTAGCTTTGTGTTCAGATGGACAGACGGACGGACGAACAGACGGACATGTCTCAATCGACTCAGCTATTGATGCTGATCAAGAATATATATACTTTATGGGATCGGAAATGCTTCTTTCTGCCATTTACATACATTTCAGCGACTTTTATATGCCCTATGAACAATCTACTATTTCTTTATTTACTTTTTATAGGGTATAAAAATATTTACAATCAATAAAAAAAAAGCAAACAAAAGATGCAAATTTATAGTAACAATTGTAACAATTATTTTGTTTACTAATCAAAAAGATTGAAAAAAAAGAGCAAACATTGTGAGAGATAAAAGATAGAATTTATGATAGTGCAGGGGGGGAGAGATATGTAATAGTGCTAAGGGGTAGGACAAAAAAATTGTTCTCACTTTGCGTGCTTCCGATATTTTTCTGCACAATTTATTTTGATTTTATTTTCTACTTCTTAGCAATAGCTTCTAAACCTGTGTGTGTGTGTGTTTAGCTTTAATTTGCTATTTATAAACGATACACAGCAGCCGTGCCTCAAACCCCGTGCCCCAAAGTTTCTTTGGGTTTTTGTTTTCTATTCTCTGTTCTCTTTTCTTCCTCGCTTGCTCGCCCGCTCGCTCACTCACTCACTCACTTACTCACTCACTTATACGCTCTGTCTCTTTGCCTCCTGTAGTTCTTGGCTCATTCATGCAGTCAAGCGCCAGTCCATGTGTGTGTGTGAGTTTGTGTGTGTATGTATTAGGGGGAGACCGGCGCACGTGGTAGCTAAACGTGATAACAAAAAATACAACAACTGACAGCAAAACAAACACAAAACCTGACAACGTCGCTTTGCCAACAACAGCGCTGCCAGCATGCCGCTGCCTCGGTTAACAGCGACGCCAACCTTTTTATAGGCAAGAGCCTGTTGCTCTGATTGGTTAACATTTGGCCAATAGCAAAACGACTTTGCATATCCTTTTTGGTCTACATGAATCCAATTGGTGCCAATTGGGCACCTAAAAAGAGTTCGGCTGAAGCCGAAGCCGAAGCCGAAGTTCAACTTGTTGATATATATTTGTCAAATGATATTGTATATCGGTGCGTATACTCGATTTGTCATATAACGATTGATTGATTTTGACATGCAAATATAGCCTGATTTGTATATAATATAAATATATATATATATATTTTATATTTCATCTAAGCTTACAATCTATTTTTAATATATGGTAATTTTTGATTCGAAAATTGTCGTTGACTTCCCATTGAAATTATCTGCTAAATCATCTGCTAATCAGTTACCGTTAGAACTGTTTACTGTTTAAGTTTAATTTGTAATCATTAAAATCTTTAAAAATAATAAATATTTAAAAAAAAAAGTATTTAGAAAGCAAAGAAAGAACAAGTAATTTTGAAATGAAAATGGAATAAATATTTTGGTTTATTTATATAATATATTTGCATATATTTGATTTATTATATAGTTATAAACAATTATTTTGATTTAAGTATCAAATCTAATCGAAATATCTATATTATATTCTTTTAATTAATAATTGTAAGTAGTTCTGACTACTCAAGAGTAAATATTTGTTTAAAATTTGATTGTAAACTGAATGAAATCAATTTCAAATATTACTTGAAGTACATTATTGTATACAGAATAGGATGTATTTTAAATATTACTTGAAATACATACTTAAAAATATTTTATTGGAAACTAAAAAGGATTAATTTCAAACATTACTGGAAATATTTTATTGCAAAATGAATGAAATATATTTAAATTATTATTTTAAATACTTTCTTGGATACTGAATTTTAAATATTACTTGAAATACATACTTAAAAATACTTTATTGTAAACTAAATAGGATCAATTTCCAATATTATTTCAATTAAGTACTTGGATATACTTTATTATAATCTATTTAGGTTCAGTTGCAAATATTACTTGTTATCTTTGATTGCAAACTGAAAAGGATTAATTTGACATATTATTTGAAATACTTTATTGCAAACTGAATCTGATGTATTTTAAATATTACTTAATATACTTTATTATAAAGTATTTGAAATCAATTTTAATTACTACTTAAACTTAATTTTATTATAACTTATCCTTTGGCGCTTTACGAGGGTTCTTTACATGAAATAGTTGCTGAATCTTTGCGTTTTTAGAACAAAGATTTATTTTTCTTTCAAATGAAAAAAATATAAGAAAATAATTCAATTTAATAAATAGTTAAAAAAAAGTATTTACATTATTTATTTGATTTTTTGTGACCTCTTTTCTATTTTAAAAGTATACCAAAGGATTAGTTATTTAACTCCTTTAATTGGATGTGTTGACTTTGAATATTTGACTTTGGATATTTACTGTACCAATTATCAAATATAAGCCATATAGACACATTATCTTCTTAAATATTTATTATATATATTAAAAAAAAATTTTAAATTAAAAATTGCTTATAAAATGATTTAAATAATCATTGATTTAACAGTATAAATATAAATTGAGTGTATATAAATTTTAAATATATATTTAATAAATTTTTAGAACTTATATGAATTGAATGAACAAAAATATAAACTTTAAATATAAATTTAATAAATTTAAAAAATTTATTTTTAGGATTTTTAATATAATTTTTGAAAGTTTAAAAAGATATATATAATATCTGTTAATTAAATATGAAAAACTTATTTATATATATAATATTTATTATATAATTGAGAAGCAATTAGAAATATATTTAGAATCTTTTATGCAAATATAATAAAATATTTGTTGTCTTATATCAAAACAAATGAAAAATATAACAAATATTTAATTAACTAATTACAACCTAAAAAATACAATTTATTTTATTTCTTTATATATCTAAATATTGTAACCAAATATGTTAACTAAAAAGATCAAATAACAATCTTAATGATCTTTGTTTTGGCTTGCAAATTCTCAAAAACTATTTTGCTTATAAATCAGAGAACTCTTCAATCAGTGAAAGATAATTCTAAGTAGTTCTCCAATCAGAGAAAGATAATTCTTAGTAGTTTGCCGGTAACAAAAGTATCTAAATAAATTTAAATACTGCAAACATCTATTTATATATCTATTTACTATATACAATGAATTCCAAGAGGAATCACAACAACAAACAATCAAGTTATTTGAATATATGTATATATTGATATATATACATATATCTATCGTAGTCTCAACTATCAATAGGCAGCAGAAATATATCTCTTGGTAATAATATTCTTGGTAACTGAAACAAAAGAAATTGTTTACCTTAGCCATGTCAATAAGTTTTAGTACAACCTTTTAGGAAAAAGAAAAATCATACTCAATAATTGAAATTATTTCAATAAACGTTAAGAATTTCAATTTTTAAATTTAAAATTTATAATTTTCAAATGAGTTTACACGAAATATATCAATGCAAATACATGTTTTTTTTTTATTTTCATTTTAACAATTTACTTATTATTAGTGTCAGGTTTTTTTTTTTTTGAAATAATTTGTTTGTTGATTCATTGTTCTATACGGCAAATATATTTATCTACCCCTACAAACCTTTCACCTGGCCCACCACCCCTTTGAAAAGAGGAGATACTAAACTGATTTACAATGACGCAGCAGCTTTTAGGCCTGCTGCTGCTGCTACGAGTGTTTGTGTTGCTGTGGTTGCAGCTGCACATGTTTGTACCTTTGGCAACATTACGCATACGTCACGTGTTCAACACGCATCAACAAGAAACAGCAACAACAATTGAAATAATTTCCAAAAACAACATTTTGCACGCACTTGTCTTTTGATAATAATCATTAATCAGTTAACAAAAGACAAAAAAAGATATATCAATAGAAGAGACTAGAATAACAAAAATTGGCCAAATGAAATAGCACATTGAGAAAATGAAAATGCAAAATAAAGAAATATAAATAAACGCTCTCGGAACTAACTGGAAAATATTTGTTGTATAGCTGCTGTTGCTGCTGCTACTGCTACATACAAAACAACCGGCCTATCTGTATCTGAGTATCTCAAACGTATGAGTATCTATATCTCTAAGTATGCCAAATGCCAAGCTACAAACCGACAACAACGTGCTACCTCTCTCTCGCTCTCGCTCTCTCTCTTGCTCACTTCTTTTGAATGTTAGGTGTACATATACACATACACACATGGATGTGTGTTCTCAACACGTGCTTAGAACTTTGCTAGACAGTGGGCTTTAGGTCATATTGAAATCCGCGTGACTTTGTGGCCAGCTAACGACGACAATTTTCATTAGCTACAAAACGTTAACAGTGCCGTTGACGTAGACGTTAAAGTTGACGTCGCTGCCACAACCACTGACTATAAAATACAACTGCATATATATATATATATATATATATATATATATATGTATATTGAAACGACAGAAATTGGTCAGTAAAATGGTTGAGGGGGTGTTCGCTTTTTTGTTAAATATTTTTTAAAAATATATAAAAAATCTTATATTAATATATATATATAGAGCTATATATATATAATTATATATAAATATATATATATATATAGGTATATATGTCTATATAGTTGAGCCCTTGCGCCCTTTACGTAAGTCAATTCCAATTGCAGATGAGAGGGTGCAATAGAGCGAGAGACAGAACGAGACAGGGCAATACAAAATGTAAGAGTGGGTGAGTGATTGTATGCGAATGTGTAAGCGAGAGGCAGTAGTAGTGGGTTAACAGCAGCGCTGCAGCAGTGACGTTAACAGCGCTGTTTGAAAAAAATTGCTATTGGGTTTTACATTACTGGGGGACTCTGGTTGACTCTGAAATTTTGTCGCCCTCGGCCGGCATTCGGTTGCATCGCGTTCTCATGTCAAAATCGTCGACAATTTGATGTCGCCGTGAATTAAACAATAATAATAATAATAATAACAACAACAATAATAAGAACTACGACAACAATAGCAATAACAATTGATTGGGAAATCAAAAAAATTGCATTTCCTATAAACAATTCGCATATTGTAGTTTTTTTTTTCGTTGTTTTTTTCCGTCAAAGTGTGTGCAAGATTTTTTTAACAAATTTTTTTTTTTGTGTGCGCTTTTTTGTGGCTAAACCAGAGGAGAATACAAATAAAACAACAAACAACTATAAAAAATTTTATTCAAAAATTCTTTAAATATTGTTTATTGTCAAAAAACAAAAACAACCAAAGTAGAAAAAAAAGGAAGAAAATAATAATAATAACTAAAGAAAAGTTTCCAGCATCTGCAAAGTTATGGATCACATTTCAAACAGTTTAATTATAATTTAATTCTTTTATATAAAATTGCAAAAGCCAACAAAACAAAAGCATCAATCGAAAAGAAAAAAAAAGAAAACACAGAAGAAAACAATGAAAATATATTCATTTTCATACGAATAAGAAAAGGTATTGGCTGCAAAAGAAGAATTTTGTATTTTGTTAACAAAAAGAAAAACAATTGAAAATTAAATTTTTTTCCTACTTTGCCTTATTCAAGTTTCATTTTTCTGCTTAATTAGTTTGAAAATTTCTTTATTTCTTTTTCAAAAAATTTTTCTTAATTTTTAATTCATTTTTAAAAAATTTGAATTGAAAGATCAAAAGCAAAATATATATATATAGATTGCCTTTTCTTATTCGCCTCGCCTTATTGTCATATCAATTTCATATTCAAAATTCTTAATGCATATTCATAATCTAACTAACTACAACACAAATCAAATTCATTATTCATTTAACATCTCAAGGCATCTCTCTTATAATCCTTTACCAATCATATTAAACTTGGCTCTAAAAACAAAAAAAAAAAAAGAAAACCTTAACTTGGTTTTTCAAAAATTAAAAGCTCCAATATTCTTATAGATGGAAATGGATATTGTTTAATTAAATTATTCAATATTAATTAAACTAAAAAATTAAACATTTTTCAATAGAAAATTTTTAAGAAAAAGTTAAACCAAAAAGAAAAAGAACAAAAGATATTTGAAAGAGTATTGAAAATGCTCACATTTTTTGACCATATAAAAAAGTTTATATTGCTAAAAAGCAAATACAATCACATTATCAATCACAAGGAAGTGGCCACTTAAGTGACCAATAAAAATAGAAGAAGAGGAAAATAGTGAATCAAAACTAAAGTGATTGAAACAAATCCCAGTGATCATCCTCAGTGAGATAACTACAGAAAACCAGTGACTATGTCTTCAGATGCCAATTCCTGTGCAAGTTTCTTTAATCAGGAACAAGTGTCGGCTAGTTCGACATTGTCGCAATATTTTCAACAATTGAATTCACAAGTGGCAGCAGTAGCAGCTGTGGCAAATGCAAGACCATCAACAATAATCGGAGGAGGAGGCGGAGGAGGTAGTGGTAGTGGTGGTGGTAATAGTAGCGGTAATAGTGATAGTGGCAATGATGCTGGAAGTATGACAGGATCATCGGGTAATTTGGATAACCATCGTAACAGTGTTAGCAGCAATGATTCGGGTAAAAGTAGTGCTGGTGGTGGTAGCAATGCTGCAATTCCAGGTGGACCAGGAACACCAACTGGTAATGGCGGAAGTAATGGTAGTGGCTCAACGTCTACTTCGGCAGTTAATGCATGGGCATTGCAGCAGCAACAACAACACCAACAACATGCCCAACAGCAACTTGCCCAACAGCAGCATTTACAACAGCAACAGCAGCAGCAGCATCTTCAACATCATGCCCATCAGCAACATGTGGCTGCTGTACTTCAACAGCAACAGCAGCAGCAACAACAACAACAGCAACAACACCAACATTCACATCACCCACAGCAGCAGCAACAACAACAACAGCAACAGCAGCAGCATATTCATGCACATGGTCCTCCTACTACCCACTCACTACTCACGCACCACGCACACCCGCAACAACAGCAACAACAACAACAGCAGCAGCAACAACACCACCAGCAGCAGCAGCAACTTCATCAACATCAGCAACATCTTCAGCATCAGCAGCAGCAGCAGCAACAACAACAACAACAACATCACGCCGCCCAACTAGCTCACACACTCTCATCAGCCGCTGTTGCTGCAGCTGCCGTTTCAAGCGGCAACAACAACACCAACACACACTCCATATTTGGCACTGGCAATTTTCATTATAAAACCAACAATTCGTGGACATTACCAACATTAACATATCAACGCATCTATCAGGAGAATTCCCATTATCAAAGAGGAGCAGGTAATTTTATGGATAGCCATCAGGGGGCAGCAGCAGCGGCGGCAGCAGCAGCTGCTGTGGCAGCCAATGCGGCAGCGGCAGCAGTTGTGGCCAATACAAATAATAACAACAATAACAACAACAATACCAACAACAGTAGCAGCAACAATTCCAGTAGCAATAACAGCAGCAGCAACAACAACAGCAGCAGCAACAACAACAACAACAATAATAATAGTAATGCAGCAGCAACAGGCACCAATAATAACAACAACAGCAACAACACTAACAACAACAATACAAATGTAACAAATGCTAATAGCAACACCAATCCAAATCAAAATAATGTCAGCAATGTGCAACATGTGGCAAATGCTGTGGCAGCAGTCATTGCCAATGAGCATCAAAATCATTTAAACTGTCTTAAGGCAAGATTTCAACCATCTAGTTCAGGTGAGATCAATCTCCAATGAGATGATATATGCATGTGTATATATATATATATATATATGTATTATATATCGGTTAACTGAAATATATAATATAAACCTATTGGTATGCAGCAATAGGTTAAGATTTCAAAGTTTTGAAATTTCCCAAAGGAAAATATTGCTTAAAATATAAAAGATTATAAGCAAGTAATGATAATTACAGTAGAACTTGCTTAAAGTGAACTTTTTCTTAATAAAGTTTTATTTAAAATTGTTAAGTTCTAAAAGATTTCAAATTTCTCATTCTATTTTTTTGTATATTTATCATCATTTCTTTATGATGAAGTTTCTATAAATTCATGTTTCTATATAATGAAGTTTCTATACAATGAAGTTTTTATATAGTGAAATTTCTATATAATAAAGTTTCTTTATAATAAAGTTCCTATATATTGAAGTTTCCATATAATGAAGTTTCTATATAATCAAGTTTCAATATAATCAAGTTTTTATATCATAAAGTTTCTACATAATGAAGTTTTTGTATAATAAAGTTTCAATACAAAAAAGTTTCCATATATTCAATTGTTTATATAATGAATAGAATAGATTATGTAGAAAATTATCAAAAAATATAGAAATATTTAATAAATTATAAGACAGTTTGACTGTATAATTAATTTATTTAAATTTAATTTAAAAAACAGTGAAAACTTTCATAATAAATGCTTCTATTAAGAAAACATTTCTCGGTGATTCTCACTTAAATTTCGAAAGAATTTTCCTCTTCTCTCTTAAGCAACTCTTGCAGTCCGCATTAGGGAGTTTTCACTGTATAAGACAACTCCTATATAAAAATATTTGTTAGACATTACAAATATTTCAAATATTCTTTAAAAACTTATAAAAATCAAGCAAAATATAAGAACTTAACAAATTGTTATCGAAATTCCAATTCATTATAGTAAAAAAATATTCTTTTAGATAGTTTTATGGATCTTTATTATAATAATAGATATGGTCTATATATATATATATTTAGGTTGCCATAATTGAAAATTTGTTATATTTGGTGAAAGGAGAAGTAGAAGTATTTTTAATGGAATATAAGAAATATTTTTATACATATATGTATATATAATGCATGCATGTAATGCCATTTTCTGATCGAGAAATCTATTGTGGATCGAAGTCGAATAGTTCTGATTATTGGCTGACTGAGTGATTGACTGACTGACGCCTTTGCTTGTCTTTATTGTATTTGCTATTTGTATTTTACTTTAGCTGATATCATTCAAACGTCAGTGCTTAGCTATGACAGGCAGACAGAAAGAAAGAAAGAAAGAAAGAAAGAAAGAGATAGCGAGAGGGAGAGAAAAAAAGGAAGGCTAGCAAAAAGCAAGAAATTAAGAGATAGGAAAGAAGAAAAAGGCATTATAAGAAAAGGGAGAAAGAGAGTGAGAGAGAGATAATTTTGCGCATTTCAAGCTTAGTGAAACAGCAGAAGAAAATGAACGAAGAAAACGAAAAGAAAAAAAAAAGCGTAAAGCTTGTTGCGCACACACGTGAGTGCTGACGTCTGTCTTAGCTCAATTTGTATATATGTATATGCAGCTATAGCTATTGCTAAGTGTATGTTTGTATGTGTGTGTGTGTGTGTGCGTTTGGCCCTACCACAAGATGAATTTAATTAATTTGCGACTCAATTCCAAAATTGAGTTCATTTGATAAGCGGCAACTCAAACTCGGAAATTTTTATTTCATTTCATTTGGCGACCTACGCCAAAGACAAAACTGCGCTGCAATTATTTATTCAATTTCTATTGTTCTTGTTGTTTTCTATATATAGGTATATATATATATATATTTTTTTTGTTTTTATTGTTTGTCAATGCACTTTTTAATGATTAATCATCCGGCAACTGTTTCCATATAATTATTTATGGACCCATTTTAACAATTAGTTCTAGAAAATTATTTGATGCTGTGTAAAATTTAAAATTTACCTAAACCTGTTCTAATCTTTAAGATATATATTATTATTTTTTTTTTTTTTTTTTGCAAGGAACAATTTATTTGTGGAGGAGAGCTATATATTATCTCAAAGGCATTAATTTTAAATCACATTACTCATACGTGATGGTGGCTGTGGCTAAAAAAAAAAAGGGACACTTGTTGTTTTTTTTTTGTTGTTGTTGTTTAAAAATCTATAAAAATAAGAGTTATATCTGTTTATAGTATAGATTTTTATATAGAATTTTTTTACTTACAAGTGCAAAGTTTTTTTTTTGTGTCACACGTCGTATGAGTAATATGTGATGCAAATTTTTGTATATTTTGACTTTAAACACAAAATTAGTTTTGTATATAAACAAATATATAGTTTTTAACAAATTTAACTACTAAATTATTTGATCTATAAAGTTTTATTGCTTTTCTGTTATATTTAAAAAAAAAAAAAAAAAACTTCATAAGAAAAAAATAACTTAAAAGCCATAGAAAAAAAGTTTAATACAGTTTTCCTAATTAATAATTTTCTTTTGAAAGTATTTTAAGATAAAATTGCTTAGTTAGAGTATATAAAAATTCGGTTTTTAATTGCTTTTAATATATAGTTGTTAGTTGACCCTTTTGATCAGAAGGCATTTAAAATGTTTTATAAAATTTATAAAAATCTAAAAAAAATTGAAAAATCCTAGACTAATGTACACACATGTCATTTGACATGATTTTGGTGGAGACGGGGCGGGATAGAGATGAAAGTAACAACAAAAGCAAAAGCGGAAGAGAAAGCAAAGAAAAATGAAAAGTTGGGTCAATTTTGAAAATTGAATGGGAAGAAAAAAAAACCTTTTTGATCTAGTTTATGTCCTTTGAATAGAGTACAAATTATAACCGCGACCTGACCTCGCGTAATCCATTTGCCATGATTAGATTTTCACTATATACATATGTACATAGATGATGATGATTTGGTATTTTTCTTCATTCTATCGCCTCCTACTCCTCGTCCTACTCCTCCCTGGTTTTTGATGCACAAATTAGGCTGATTAAATATGGGAAAAATGTTGCATTGCATTTATTTGTGTGTGTGTGGGGGGATGAGATGAAATTTTTCCATCATGCGGTGACCTTTTAAAGGCAATTTGTTCATATTATATTATAAGGTGTACATATGTGTGTGTGTTTTGTGTGTTAGTGTGTGGGGGAGGAAGATCAAAGCTAAAAAACTAAACTAAACTGTGGGTGGTAATTGTCAATGCAATTTTCAACAATTTCTATTTGTATATATATAAATATTTATTTATTATATATATATTAAACATTTCTCTCTCTTTCTCTTTCTATCTATTTTCAGGTAAGCAACATCTATGATCATCATCATTTTTTTTATGGGGTTCCTGGAGAGCCCCTCTGTTCCCACACACCCAACACACACAATCTGCTGCCACGAATGTGACAAAGTGGTGGACTGCATCTGCATTTCGTTTGTATTTCTCTCTGTGTGTGTGTGTGTGTGTGTGTGAGCGTATTGTTAATGTAAATGTAACCTGGTAAGCTTTGCATTTTGCCCATTTATCACTCGAAACAACAAAAAGCTCTCACTCAATACAAAAAAAAGCAAAGCGTAAATGCTGCAGCTGCGCGGTTGACGTCAGCAGAGGAAAAACCGTATAGCTGCGGTTTGGCTTTTGCTTCCGCATCTAAGCCTCAGCCTCAGCCTAGTGCAGCTCAGCTCGTCTCGTCTCGTCTCAACTCAGCTCACACGAAGCGTAGCGACAGCGAAAGAAAGTACAAAAAAGAAAAACAAAAACAAAATATTAACTAAAATTTCAATGAGAGACAGGGCAACGACTATAAGTTACCCTTTAGTTAGTTTAAAGAAGGCTTAGTGAAGTTTTAAGATGTTTAAAATAGGCTTAAGTTTGGTATTTAATATATAAAAGTTTTTACCTAAGACAAGATCACTTAATTTGCAAATGTTTAACAGGAATATATATATATATATATATATGTATGTATATACAATTAGGTAACAACCTTAAATCGATCTTCATATACCCACAAATTAACTTTGGTATGTGGGTATCAAAAGTCTAGAGAGTAAAGCCCAAGAAAGAAAAAGCGCGAGCGGGTGAATGCCAGAAAGAGAGAGAGAGTGACAGAGAGAGGCTTTTTTTTTATGCTTTCAGTTTCAAGTTTGGCTTGGGCTTTGGCTTTTGCCGCTGGCTGCGCAGTCGCTGGTTCACAAGTTACTACTATTGTTGTTGTTGTTGTTTTTGCTGTTTATTGTTTTTTTTTTTTCTTTTTGCTTTTTTCTGTTTTTATATTTTGTATTTTTGCTTTTTTTTTTTGTTTTTGGGTTGCATGAACATGAAGCGCGCGCGTTCACTCAACGTTCGCAGTCCGGCGGCACCGGTTCGGTCTACGGCTCCCACACACATAGAGTGAAAATATATTTCTGAACAAAAAAACTGTAAAACTAAAATATATAAAAAAAAAAAAAATTATTTTTTTTTTTTTTTTTGGTTTTAAGGCGCGTGTCTCTTGGGCGCTTTCGAAATTAAATTCTCATTCGGGCGACGTGCGAACTTATGAACTTTCGCTCCTTCTTTTAACTCTTCTTCTTCTTCTTTACAATTATCATTCCTTAATTGTGTTTGGATATATATATATATATAAAGATAGATATATATATATTTTTTTTTCGGTGTTTTTTTTTGGTGTTTTGTTTCACACGGGCAAAAGGAGTAGCCCATGCCGCCCCCCGCCTACGCCACCCTATTACACTTAAACGTCCTTCGTTCTCATCAACAACAACAACTACAAATCGAAAGAAAATATAAATTATAGTGCAGTGTGTGTTTTTGTGTGTGTGTGTGATCTTAAGATCTCAAAAATTGTCAAATGAAATGTGAAAATTAACAAAAAGGCAAATAGTTTGAAAATCAAAAAAAAAAAAATGTATATAATAGTATAAATATATATATATATAAAAAAAAAAACTATAATACGTATACATATATATATCTATATAATAAAATCGTATAGATATATATATATATATAGAGATATATAGATAGTTGTATCTAAATCAAAAATCAGAGAGCAAAGAGAAAGATAATCAAATTTATACCTATAAAAGAAATCCGAGGCAAATAAGAAACATCCACGAAATATTGAAAAAAAATGTATATATATATAATATATATATATATATGTATATATGAAAAACAGGGCATTAAAAATTGTTTCCTTAACATACAGAAAAACTTTTTCATTAACGTGAAAAACTTGAAAGAAAAGCGACAGGAAATTAGCAAAAATCTTAAATGAAATTGCAAGTAAATTCATCTTCAAACATTTATTTTTTCAAAATGTTTTTCAAATTTTTAAAAATTATTTTAAAGAAAAACCTGACTAAGAAACAAAACATTTCTAATTTTTAGAATTTTTTTTGCAAAACGAAAAAAAGAATTTTTTATATTTTTCTTTTTCAATATTTTAAAAAAAAACTTTTTCCAGTTTGTTTCTTTAATTAATTTCACTAAATTGATAGAGTTAATTTAAAAAATTTTCATTTCAAATTTTTTTTTGTAATTTGTTTAAACAAAATGCTTTTCACAAGTAATTTATTAGAAATCATTTGAAACAATAAAAAGGAAACCCCAAAATCAAGAACAAAAAAAAAAAAAAGAAACAAATTTGTCGCCTCATAAACGGTTTTTTGTTTTGTTGCTACCGCTACAACAACAACTACTACAACAGCAACAGTTCTCAAATAGCAAACATTTCTATTATTGTTGTTGTTGTTGCTTTTGCTAATTCAAGGTCAAGCTTTTCACATACAACAGCAACAACAACAACAACAACGAGAACAGGGCAGGCAAACCCCTTTAACAATCAGCCAGAAAGACAGAGAGAAAGAGAGAGATAGAGAGGGGAGAGAGAGGGAGACCCAGACCCAGCCCCACCAATAGCAACAACAGCAACAAAAACTAAGCGAAATAGTTGACAACGAAACGAAAAAAGTAATAATAGAAAAAGCAAACAAAACAAACAATAGAAGAATTGCGAGTGCAAAAAATAAAAAAACAGCAACAAAAAAAGAATTAGAAAAGTTGGAAGAAAACAGATCTCGAAGGCGTTAACTTTAGCAAACCGTTATAGATATACCCTTACGGAAACTATATATTCCCTACTATTGATTGACTTTTGCCCCTTAATATATGCTATAGTTATTAGAGTGACTTCTTTGAGTCGAAATTTTGTCTTTTTCGTTTAAAAGAAGCAAATTCCTTTTTTTAGTACAAACAATCTACAATTAACAAACATAAAGAGTTTTAATTGCTATTCGATTTATGCAGAACAAGAATATATATATATATATATCTATATATATATAGATTCCTATATAGGTTTAGAAACATATGTTAAACTTTCAAAAATACTTTTAGCTTATAGAGTAAGCAAAATTTTATAGCTTCAAATATATATATATATATATATATATTCTCTTCCCGTGTTTCGCTCTATCTCTCTCACTCTCTGAGAGTGAGCTCTCTTCTAAGAGCTAAAGTTCTCATTCTAATTGTTGCTGTTGTTATAGTTGTAGTTGTTAAGCGTTAAAAAGCTTTTGTTCATTTATTAATTAAGTTGACAGAAACAGATCAACGAAACGCAAGCAAAAACGAAATACAAAAACACTTAAAAATGTTGGAACTTTGACAATTAAATAATACAAAAAAAAAAAAAAAAATAAAAAGAAAATAGAAAAAGTAGTAAGCAATAATTTGAAGCTGGAAAACAAACACCAGAGAACAATTGTTTTCCCATATCTCTCGCTTCGATTTGGAAAAAAAATTTTGTGATCTCCAACAATGAGAATGGACTATCAAATGCCGCCGCCAGCATTGGCGTTGCAGCAACAACAGCAACATGGCTTGCATCAACAGCAGCAACAAAATCAATTGCAATTAATGCAAAATGTACAACAGCAACATCAACAGCAGCAGCAGCAGCAGCAACAACATCAGCAACAATTGCTAGGCAACATGTCGCAAACTTCAGCTGCAACATTGCCGCCCTTAAGCAGTTTACCATTGCAAGTTGTTAACAATTTGCCACATTTATTGGGCAATGGTAATAATAATAATTGCAATAGTAACAATTTGTTACGCCTGCAACAGCAACAGCAGCAGCAACAACAACAGCAGCAGCAACAGCATCAACAGCAACAGCAACAATTACAGCAGCAACAACAATTGCTTGGCAATGGCAACAATGTTGCTGGTACATTGCCACCACCCACACAATTATTGCAACATCATTTACAACATTTGGCTCATGTCAATGTCAATGCTGTGGCAGCTGTGGCGGCTGTGGCAGCCAATAACGGTTCAATTAGCAATACCAGCAGCAATACTATACTCAATCACAACAATCTCAATATTATCATCAATAATCACACCTCCAGTAGTAGCAGCAACAATAACAACAACAACAACAACAGCAACAACAACAGCAGCAGCAATAACTCTAATAATAACAACAACAACAACAATCCAGCAACACCAAATGCAAATCTAGCTGTAACAACAGCAGCCACGCCCACTGTAAATACCGCCTCAACAGTGGCACAACAACAGCAGGCGCATGAGAATAGTTTGGTCAACAGTTTGGTGGGCGTACTTAATGGCAGCAGCAACAATAGTAACAACAACAACAACAACAACAACAATAATAGCAACAACAATAACAATAATAATAATAGTAATAGTAATAATAATAATAATAACAGTAATAATAATAATAATGGAACAGCAGGCGGAGGCGGTGCAACAACTGGCGACGAGAACAATCGTTGGACACAATTCCAAGTGCAACAATTATGGAAGCAACATGCAAACTATCTAAACGGTATGAATCTAAACTCTAAAAATGTTGCTCTTCCATGGCAAAAGGGGATATCCACATATATATATATATATATATATATATACAAATTTCGATCTTTATGTAAAGTTTTTTTTTTTAAAAAACAAAGATTGTTCCAATAGAAGCTAGTCAGATAATTTCTCGTTTGTATACAAATATTTGGGCAACATGTTGCTAGCAACATTGTATCCTTTTAAACATAACAATATTTAGATGCTTCCTTGTTGCCCATATATGTACATAGTGCTAGTATTTAGGTTTTACCTTCTACATTTTACAAATTTGATTGCATGCTTGACTAATTATCTAGACCCAAAATAACCCCCCCCCCCCCCCAATCCCCCCTAACCAACTATACATTCTAACTAAATGACCCTGATGTAGTGTCAAAGTCAGCTTACATCGATTTACGTATAGTTTGGTATGCAACTGGATGAGAGGGTAGAGGGTTAAGGTGTAGCTAGAGAAGAGGGTTTAGTTGTTGTATGCAACAACTAGGGGCGTTCTCCCACTGTCTAATTGAGGATGACAGGCTTATGACAGACAAATAGACAGACGGACAGGCAGGCGGACAGAGAGACTTATATACAAAACAGAAAGACTGACTAACTGACTGCTTGCCTGCCTGACAAACTGACAGACATTTCCGCGTGGGGTAGGTTAAACAGCACCTAAAGAAAAAATATATTTGTAAATAAGAAGAAGAAAAAACCCATTTTGAGTCTGCAACTTTCAAACCTTTCGGACTATTGGACTGCTGGACTGTTGTAGCTGCTGTTGCAGGCATTTCACAATCACTTTTGCTTTCAACTCCAAAAAACCAAAAAAAAAAAAAAAAAGGCCAAAAAAAACTTAAACTTCAGTTCAGTTCACTTGGCAAGGGCCAAAACTTGCGACAACTTTCGTTTCTTTCTATATACACAAATATATACCCATATATATATATATATATATATATATATATATAAATATATAGATATATATGTATGTGTGTGTATTAAACCAACTTTTGTTTTATTATTAACCAAAAAAGAAGAAGGGGGGAAAAAAAAACAACCTTAAGTTGACTTGACTTTGGGCCCGGTGGGCCTTTTAACTGGTCTTTTGGGGCAACTATGGTATTGGCCTTTTGTTGTTATCAACATGCAAGAGAAAGAGATAAAGATAAAGATTGGCATGGCAGAGAGAAAGAGGGAGGGGAAAAACCAGGCAGGCAGGCAGACAGACAGACAGATAGACATATGCAACATAAAGGGCAACTTTTTAGCGAACAGACACACACACACACACAACACACACCCCTTCAGCTGTTCTCAATCTCTCTTTCTCTCCACCTTCACCTTTTGCTTTTGCAACTGACCCAACAACAATATCAAATTTATTTAACTCTTTTTGCTTGACTTTTTTGGTTGCCGAAAAATGCGTTTTTACTTTCATTGAGCTTGATCGTTGGCGGCGTCTCTGCTGCTGCTGCTGCTGCCGTTGCCGGGCGACGTCATCGTCAGCTGCTCTGCCGGCTTAGCAACATCAAAAATTAACTTTCACTTTTTCGGCAGTTTTTAAAAATTCATTTCTTTCTTCCATTTTTTTTTTTTTCTGTCTTTTTTTTTTTTTTTTTTGGCCATTATTGCTGTTGTTGTTGTAGTCTTTGATATTTGACTTTTGTTTGGCTCTTCTTGAAAACAAAAAAAAAAAACTTTGAGTGGGAAATAAATAATGTTTTTTGATACAACAAATCAAAAAAAAAAAAAAATATATAAATAAAAACTAAAAAAAAAAAACTTTTTGTTTTGTTTCGAAAGTTTTTTTTTTTTTTTTTGAGGGTTGGCAAAATTTTAAAATTTTAAACCATTATTTTGCATAAAAGAAATTTATTTGAGTGCAAATCAAAATTGTAACGAAATCTTAACAAATTTAAATATTTTAATACCCTTCCAAAGTGGGGTATATACATTTTGTCAATGCATTTAAAAAACAATATATAGAATATATAGAATATATAGAATATATAGAATATATAGAATATATAGAATATATAGAATATATAGAAGATATAGAATATATAGAATATATAGAATATATAGAATATATAGAATATATAAAATATATAGAAGATATAGAATATTAAACAAATATTTGAACGGCTTGGATCAGAGTACTATATCATTCTGTATAATAATGGGAAGTAAAGAGCTTCAGAAGTAGCTTTTGTTCTCTCAATAATATAGATATTTCTTACAAAATCGTTTAACTATATATCTTCGATCCAATAACTTGATCTTATGGCTCACTTAGAAATCTTATTTTTGTTTTCAATTTTCCTAATAGAAAAGTCAATATAAATAATCAAAAATATAACTCAACTATTATAATGAAAATGATCTTTTTCTATATCAAAATATTGATCAGATCTTATGATACATATATATAATATATATAATGGATGATCTTTTGCTATATCATTGAATTTGTTTAACTAAAATTTTTTATTAGAAAAATTTCTTAGAAAATTGTTTGTTAACTTTTCTTTGTTTTATAGTTTAATTAAAAATATAGTTAACAAATGACATTTGATTATATTTGCTTAAATTTCTGTTATATAAATATATAACTGTTATATTATATAACAGATAATTTGAAATTGAAATCAACATTTGTTCTTAAAGCAAAAAGAAGCAATTGGCTTGACTTTTATTACAAAAATTAAGTAGCAATTGGATGCTTTGATATATACGTGTGTGTGTGTGTGTGTGTGTGTGTGCGTGATGAAAAAGAGGAGTGTGTTGTGTGGGGGGGTTTATAATCTATAATTTGACCCATTCATAACTTCCTTTCGTGCTCTTGGCCAGAATATTTAATCTCAACATTTGCGCTTTGGTTTCGAATTGAAATATTGTCAATTGGCTCGGTTTGTTGTTATAGTTGGCGCATGACAAAAGCAACAATAATTGTTGTTATTGTTGTTGTTATAGTAATATGAAAGAGCACACAGAGAGGCGAGTCGTCACACACTTACCCAGATAGGCGGCCTGCCAAAATGCAACGTATTACAGTTATTTCAATCAAAGTGAATGCTACCACGTTAACAACACCAACAACAACAACAGCAACTCATACAAGATTGCTTTTGCCAATTTTTCTAGCCCAGGCGATGGACACGGACGGACAATATATATATATATATATATGGTGTGTTGTTGTTGCTGTTTTCTTGCTGCAGCAAATGTTGCGCAATCGCACCAAAGCACTGGCAAAGAAAACGTTGGTAAAACGTGCGTTGACGACTTTGTCTTTGACTTGGACTGCAACTTAAAAAAAAAACACGACGAAGTCATTTAGTGTTTTGGGGTGAGAGAAAGAGCCAACAGAAATCAGTGAAAGTGACCAAGAGTCGATTTTTAATTGTTACCATTTCACACGTCGTCAGTTTTGAGTAGCGTTAAAAGACCAGAAGCCAAAATGTTTGATTGAAATTCAGTGTTTCGATTACGTTTTTTTCTTTTATGTATGTACCTGCTCCACCTCGATGGCTGCTGCTCCTTCTCTTCCTTACCCTCTCTTCTTTCTTCCTAACTCTTATTTGGCCAATTTGTATTTGGGTCTTGGTGTCTTTCCCCCTCCCTCTCTCTATATATATATATATATGTGTTTCTTTGGCTATAAGTCGTGTCTTGGCTATAATTTGATAATTTAATTGAGGCGCTGCTGTTAGGCTGGGTCTCTCTCTCCCTCTCTTTCTCTCTCTGTCTCTCTCTCTCTCTCTATACGTATGATTAAAATTTTGCTTCCTTATTTCACCGACATCAACCGTTTTCATTATCTCACATTTTCTTTCTCCTTTTCTCTTCAACTCGTCGTCATTTATAGCCTCTAACTAAAATTGGGCTAATGGGTAAAATAAACTATGTCTGTTTGTATGTGTGTGTGTGTGTATATGGCAATTGTGTCGTCGCCTCTAGATATAGAGTAGGCGTGGCTCTATCAAACGCTTTTCACTTTCGCTATAGTTTTTCCACTACTTCGCGTCTCATTGCGACGCTATGTGAGTTTTGGCCAATTAAACTATTGCAAAATATTTCAGTTAGTTAGTTTAACTTTGCGGTAGTTTGTTTTTGGCATAATTTTCTATATAATTTCGTAATCAAAAGAAAGCGGCATTTGCCGTTAGGGAAATTACATTTATGGCAGGTGGAATTGCTAAGCCATATGACAAGAAAAATATTAAAGAAATAAATTGGCTAGGAAAACAAAAAAAAAAAAACTTTCCGTTTTTAAAACATTTTCTTAAATTAGGTTTTTTTTTAATATATATATATATGATATTATATACTAATTAAAATGATCTTGAAGCTTTGATAAGCCATTTATAGGGCGAGATTTTGGTTGTTGTTTTTTAGATATTTTTTTTTTTTTGGTTTTTATAATCTCTAATAAAGGCGTATATTGATTTTGATCAAAAGTAACAGAAGAAAGCATTTGAAAATATTTTAATAAATTTTACTTCATTTTTTAATGAAATATTATATAATATATATATATATATATATATATATATATAAATGTAACTGTGGTTTAATTTATATTTATATTTATATGAAATGATAAATAATATATATTATTTTTAATTAATCATACTGATATGAAAATTATAAGTATATGTGAATACTTTCTATATCTGTTCTATAACTTTTTGACAAAGGAAAACTTTCTGAAAATTGGCTTTGCTTTTTAAAACAAACAAATGTTTTCGAGATTAAATTTAAGAAATTTTGGAAATTGAAATCTTTAGCAATATGTAATATTCAAAATATAAGCAAATAAAATAAAAATATAAATTATAAAATAAAACAAAAATATAAAATAAAATAAAAATATAGATTAATAAAAATATATAGTTAAATAAAAAAATAAAAAAAATATATTAAATAAAATAAAAATACTAAATAAAATAAAATAAATATATATAAAATAACTTTAAAAATATAAAATAAAAAAAATATATAAAATAAAACAAAAAATAAAAATAATAAAATAAAAAATATAAAATAAAATAAAAATATAAGTATAAAATAGAATATAAAATAAAATAAAGGATAGAATAAAAAAAAAATAAATTAAAATTAAAAATGAATATATAAAACCTTAAAAAACATAAAACAAAATTAAAAATATAAAAAATACATATTTTATAAAAAAAAGTAATAAAATGTATATAAAATAACTTAAAAAATGTAAAATAAAAAATATAAAATAAAATATATAAAGAAAATATAAAATAGAACTAAAAAATATAAAATAAAATATAAAAAAAATATATATAAGGTAATTTAAAAAATATAAAACAGAACAAAAATTATAAAAAATATATATATAATAAAATATTATATATGTATGTACATATGTATGTATGTGTATTTATATATGTATAGCCAAAAACCCCTAAGAATAATACTAAATCTTAGAAAAAAGTAGAAATATATATTAATTTTTATTTGTTCGGCCAATTTGTTCCTTTTTATAGAGTAAATATTACTTCGGCTTGCCCCAATACAAAATTTACATTTAGCATTAAGAAAAAGACTAAACGATTTCCATTTTTTGTTTACTTTTTTTTTTTATTTTTTGTGAACTTTAAATGTTGAAAAATCCTTATTTGTTGTGCGGCTGCTAACTGCAATCACACACTCAAATTGCCAAGTGTAGCCCACCATGGAAAACCTTTTGCTTTTTTTTTTTTGGTCGTGCTAACCACCCGGAAATCAAATGCCCATCACATTTTCCCACACATAATTAATTTTCACGAAAAATCAAGCTAGAAAAAAAAAAAGAAACAAAATAAACAAAACACAAAACCGAACAAATACACAAACAGCAATAGACGAAAGAAAGAAAGAGAGAGTGTACGAGATGTATATACATACAGAGAGAGAAAGGGAGAGGTAGAAGAAGAAATAAAAAAAACGCAATGCAAATGAGCGCACAAAATGCGGAATGAATGCAATGCACATAATCACAACAGCAACAACAGTAACACCAAGCAACAACCACCAACAACAACAACAACAGCAACACCGCGACCGACAGCAACAAAGGCAAACAACTCAGACAGCGCAACAATCGAAAGTGTTACACTTTCTGCACTTCAACAACAGCAACAACAACAACAAATAAGAGCCATAAAAAAAGCAAAAAGAAAAAAAAAAAAGAGTGCCGATGTACATACATACGGCAATTCATACAACGATGTAATACACAACAACAAGCAGGCAGTCAGTCAAGCGAACAACAACATCAGTAAGAGTAATAGCAACAATAATAACAAAAACAACAACTCGTCACAGTTGCGCCATCGACGCATGCGCCGCAGAGAATGAAAACTCCCAGACTCAAGTCTGAAGACTAAAGACCGAAGACCAAACGAACGAACGAACGAACGAGCGACCAAGCTGACTAGCTAGTAGAGCGAGGAATGAATGGGGGGAGCGAAGACGATGGAACAGCTACAGCTAGCAAGGAGTAACGCAAGGGGAAAAGAGAGTAAAGCAACAGGTGAAAGGGGCGGCCACTTTTTTTTATTTTTCTTTTTGCTGTTGTTGTTTTTTTTTTTTCTTCTTTTTATTACTTTGGTTTTGGGTTTTGCTTTGGTTTGGCTTGGTTTTCTTTTGTGTGTGTACTTTTTACGTGCCGCATTGCCAAAATGCCAAACTGCCGATTACCGATTATTGCATAATTTTCGATTCTTTATACATAATGCATTTTAAACAGAATTATTAGATACATATATATATATATATAAATATTCTGGATTAAGTTCATTTGCTTTATAGGTAAATCAAAATATAGAATAAACGTTTCACTGAGATAAAAAGAGAGTAAATTAAAGAGCATATACTCTTTTTTTTTTTTCTTACTTTCATTGAGTATATTTTTTTAGATGTTCCATTAATCGAAACTTTCTTCAAGTTTTCTTCTTAAAACATAAACTATTATATAGAAAATATTGTAAAATATATTTCCATATACTTATATATATTCATTTACAGTTATATAGATCTATCAATTCTTTACATTTCAATTAACTATGACAATTATTCTCAGTGTATGATTACGATAAGCGATTACTTAACGCATTTTGTGTTCTACTTTATTATATTATTATTTCAATAGGTAAACGGGGTAAACGGGAGGGGGGCGGTTAAAAGATTTTTGCAGTTAACCAATAAACTGGTTTTTTATTAACATTATTATAATATAATTGTTTATGAACTTGTTGTAAACCAAAATTTCACTTTCGTACAAATCCAGTTTTATGTTAATAATAGCGGAAATCAGATAAAATTTAACTCCTTTGCCCGAGACAAAATAAAAACTTTTAACATATAGAGACAGACATAGGTAGATATGTATATATATATATATATATAGAAATTCCTTACCATATTTTAATATTTGGTTATTTTAAGTTAGTCACTAAAACGGATTATTTTAATACTAAAAGAAAATAAAAGTGAAAGCTACAAAAAAAAAATGCTCGACATGGTCCACTAAAATTTGTGGCCAGCCATTAATATAATACACAAAGCAGACAAACAGAAAAAAAAAAAACAACAACAAAAATGACAAAAGTTATAGTTTTTTTTTTTTTTTGGACAAAAGTTTTGAGTTGTCGTAGGCCCAAACCACAAAATTTTTGGTCAATTTTCGTTTTTGTTTTTTTTTTTTTTTTTTTTTTGGCATTTCTAATGAAAGTGAAACGGAAACACGAAAATTATGCAAATTATTTTAATTACAAATGAGAAATTTTAGGTTTTTTTTTTTGGTGATTTTTGTTGTTTTTTTTTTTGTTTAAAGAAATAACCATAAAAAGTGCGAGAGGGCTCGAGCTCCCAAAAACAGAAAGAAAAAAAAAAGTTGACCTACTTAAAATGGCAAGAGAAACTGAGCAACTGCGAAATAAGAAGAAGAAAAGAAGAAGCCTGTCTTGGCTTGTGGCTAAAAATATACCTTTTTTTTGTATCCAGATATGCTTGGGTATATATATATATATATATAATTCCAAATCGTTGACAGTGAAAGTAAAAAACCAAAAAAAAAAAAAAAAAAAAATGAAAGAATTTTAACAATCCTTTTGGAGCCTTCTTCAACTAAGCCTTAATTTAAAAAGTGTTAATATAGAAATTAAACTGAAATTTGTGAGAAAATCTAAATAGAAAAATAAGTCGAATTTAAATGCTCTTTAATATTTAGAACAAGCAAAAACTAAGCTAAGCTTAAACAAGGCTTTACTTTACATATTTGCTATATTAACTTGCTTGATTTTGTTTTGATCATTCATTATCCTACATTATCTATATATATGTGTGTTTGTGTGTGTGTGTTGTCTATTATCATATCATTTTGTAAACTTGTTTTTGTTGCTTTTGTGTTTCTCTATGTCTACATATTTATTTAATGTTCTTCATGTTTCATGTTCGTTTCGTTTTGTTTCGTTTCGTTTCGTTTTCAAATTCAATTTTAATTAAAATCACAAAAAAATATATTTTTGTTGTACTCTTCTTTTCTACTATCTTTCTTTTCTTTTCTTTCTTTTTCTTCTCTTTTGTTTTTACAGGCAGGAAATCTCCATTTTTGGGTTTCATTTGCAAAGCAAACGGTAATTTATCGTCTCTCTGTGTGTGTGTGCGTGTATTTGCATGTGTGTGTGTGTTTTTTTGCATTTGTCTTGTCTTTTTCTTTTCCTTAATTTTTTTTTTCTTTTTTCTTCTGCTTTTTTCTGCTATTATAATTGCTATGCGAAAGTTGATCTTTTGTGAATGATCTTTTATCTGTCGTCAAAATTTATTGCCTCACTTAATGTTAATGAAGCATATCGTGTGTAGATTTTTATATTATCAACAATTTGTATAGTTTATTAACTCATTTGATTTGAATTAATTGTTTATATACCCCCCCCCCTTAACACCCTCTCATATGAGATAAATTTAAAAGTCTTCTGCTTGCATTTGAAAATGTTTTTTTTTTGTCTTTAAATATTGCATTCAAAAGTATTTTCAATATTTCCAAAAAATTTTAAGTTATTCTTTTTCATTATAAATTGCTGGAGAAAACTTTCACAAACAATTTTCTCTACTAATTAGTTATATTAGTTTATATATTTCAAAATCAAATGAAATTATTTCTTTATGCTTTTTTTTTAGCTATTAATTGATTAAAACCAAAAAACAATTTCAATCAAATTTTTCAACTGTCAAAAGGCAAAGAAAATAGTAATTTAATAATAGTTGTTTAAATTTTTATATTTTTATTACATTTTTGGATCTTTTATACGACTTTAGATAGAAAAAAATTAATAAAAATTAATTTAAAACTCTATTAAAATATAGAAGATAAAAATTTATTTTAACTGTTGCATTTAGTTTTTATAGTTTTATTATGAAATAGTTAAACAAAAAGAAAATAAAAACCTATTTGCATTATTTATTTGACCGGAAATTAATAAAAAAAAATCAATAAAAACTTCAAGTTTTTTTTTTTTTTTTTGAAACTTTTGACCTTTTACAATTCATTTATCACCTCTGAAACTTTCATCCTTAGCCAAAAAAAAGAAAAAATAAAAAAAAGCAACAACGATTTCGTGACAAACAGGTAAAAACTGCAAAAACACAGAGTCAACATCATCAGTTAAGACATGAAAATTCCCAGACATAAATCCTCTTGGCCAAAATGGCCAAAAACTACTAACAAACAAACAAAACAAACTATCTAATTAAAAAGCCCAAAAAAAAGTTATTCATACGCCACGTATGCCCCTTCTTCCTAGTCACAAAACTTAAAGCATTGCATGCAGATTTTTTTTTTTTATAGTCTTTTTCTCAAGTCCTAATTTTCACTACAGTCAAATAGTGCAAGAAAAAAAGAGATAGCGACAGCAAACAAGATAGAGAGAAAGAGAGTTAGAGATAGTGTGAGAAGAGAAAGATAGATAGATGGATATGTATTACTTCACTGCATTTCACTTAGAGGCTAAAAAGAAAAGATATTACTTCATTGCAAAAAAAAAAAAAAAAAAAAAAACGCTGCAACCACAACAACATGGCATAAAATTTCGCAATAGTTGGTAAAAAAAGAAAAAAAAGTTCGCGCAAATGAAAGTGAGAGTGAATAAGAAAGCGGAAACAACTAATGCAAGTGAGCAAAGCAAACCAACAACAACAACAACAGCCAAAGAGAAAGAAACAAAAAAAAAAGACGGGAACTGGTTTAAGTTTCTTTCGTTTCGTTTGGTTTTTTGTTTTTTTGCTTCTTTTTTTTCGGTTTCCAACAACGTAAGGCAGCAGCGGCTGCGACTGCGGCAGAGAGACCGAAACTAGTTTCGTATCAAAGAAATCTCATGCTCAGCTGCGTCTGCGCGGCGGCAAACAGCAACAACATTGAGTGAGCCTTGCTGCCATGAGTGTTTGTATTAGTGTAGGGGTGAGCGTGCGCAACTGTGTGAGTGAGCTTTTTTTCTTCTTTACTTTTAATGCCGAAAGCTCTGTTTGAGTGTCTTTTACATATGGTTGCTTGGTAGCTCTGCTTGTGGAATAACTAGGTAGAGGGGGGATGGAGGTTTAAAATGTGAAGAGACTTTGGATACTATTGCGCTGCTGCTGTTGCTGCTGCTGCTACCACCGCGTCGCCGTGCTGATGATAAAAATCAGTTTGAAAGCTGAAATTTCACTTTCGCTTTTTTGTTAACGTTGTTGCTGCTGTTGTTGTTGTTGTTGTTGTTGTCTTTCGTTGATGTTGCTTCCTCTTTAATGTTTGCTTTATGTTTGTTTGTTTGCCTGTAACCCGTTTTCTTTGTTGTTTGTTGCTTTTATATATATATATATATGTGTTTTTTTTTTTTGTGGCTCTTACCAAATGCGGAAATTGCAAATGTTACTTGTTTATTTTTTGAAGATTTTTGTTGTTGTTAGAAAGAACTTCAAAAAAAAAAGAATGAAAAAGAAATGTTTACATAACATAAATAATACAATATTGGCAACTTGACCCACTTAATAAATCAAAATTCTTAAACAAAATGTATTATAAAGTAAATATATTTTGTTTCTTATCACAAAGTACTTTTAAGTACTATAAATTTTGTACAGTCTTATCTAATACTAGTCTTACGATTAATATATATACTATATTTAATGAGTAACAATTTCACAATATTAATGTTGTTTTTGTTTTTATTTACAGGCAAAACCACTTCGAATAGCAAAGAATTCAGCTGTCCAGAAGATAAATATAAAGAGGAGGGTGATATATGGAATGTTGAGGCTCAAACCGCATTCCTTGGTCCCAATTTGTGGGACAAAACTTTGCCCTACGATGCTGACCTCAAGGTAACACAAGTTAGTATCATCTTCTATCATCTGCTGCTGGTAGTGCGTGAATATCCAAAATTTTATCCCAATTCCAAACCCACCCCAATTCCAATTCCAATTGTTTCCCCTTTCTAACCTTAAAGTCACTAAAAGAACAAAAAAAAGTACAGTCATCTTAAAGAATACACAATCTAAATTTGCTTTCTTAGTGCGAGAATTGTATTGCATATTCTCATCATTCGAAAGGGTTTTTTTTTTTTTGTTCGTTCTTTGTGTTGTTTCCTTTAAATAAATATATATTGTGACTAATAAGTGTTCCCCGTCAACGAACTGTTTTATATTAAATAAAAGTTAGTTATATTTAAAATTCTACAATTTCTCATATCAATTTTGTATTTTCCCTTTCATTCGTCATTTGTTTTTTTTTTTTTTTTTAATATAGTATGCCGATTTAGATGAATTCTTATCGGAAAATAATATACCCGATGGCCTTCCTGGCACACATTTGGGACACTCAAGTGGTTTAGGCGGTGGTGGTGGTCATTCCCGATCCGATTCTTTAGGCCATGCAGCTGGTTTAACATTGGGCTTGGGACACATAACAACAAAACGTGAAAGATCACCATCGCCATCGGATTGCATTAGTCCTGATACCCTCAATCCGCCATCACCGGCCGAGTCAAGTGAGTATATACACATATATATATATACATATATATGATCCAGAGCTGACAAAAAAAAAAAAAAAACATACACACACCGAAACTGAATTATAACATACACACAATATATACATACATATGTATATATTTTTTTATCCATTACACACACACACACACACACACAAATGGAATGGACATTGGCTCTTTTAGAATTTCAATATAAAGTGTGTATATGTAAATAATGAATCGCAATTCAAGTTATATATATATATCAATCAATTTTAGTCATTGCATTTTCTAGATTATAGTCGTTACTTGTTGTCCGATTTTGGCTTTCAATAGCAAATTCTATTAGAAAAGCAAGAGATATAGATTATAGTTCCATCTGTTCTAATAAAAAACACTTTCCAATACTGGAAAAACTTTTACTTTTTACCTTTCCAAGTCAATTTCTCAAAATTTTAAAAGTATTTAGTTGAAATTTTTAAAATTCAAAGTATTTTTAATAAAATTTAATCCAAATTTTCTAAATATAATCAAGCTTAACTCTTAACATACATTCAAACAGTAAATATTTAAAGCTTTAAGCTATCTATTAAAGCTTTAGCTTAACAAAAGTAGCTAGGATATAAAACATTATAAAATGTTCGATCTGTTGTATATATTAAAGCTTTAACTTAACAAAAGTTGCTAGGATATGAAACATTATAAAAAATCCGATCTGTTTTATCTATTAAAGCTTTAGCTTAACAAAAGTTAAGCCAGGATATAAAATGTCCGATCTGTTCCATTAAGCATTACCAAGTAAGAGCTTTAGCTTTAGCCAATTGTCTTGCGATCAAATTTCTTACATATATCTTAACTTAAATTGATCTTTTCAGAATGTCAAAAAAAAAAATATCCTTTTTTTTTTTTTGGTATTCTCTATATATTTTTTTTTTTGGTTTTTTTTTTTTTTTTTTTTTGGGGGGGTTTTGTTCTTGTCCAGCGAATTTATGTAAATGTCTTTTTTATCAAATGCTAAATGTTAAAAGGGTCCAAAAAAAGCAACAACATTCCAATTTGTGCTGAAAACTCATGAGTAAATTTAATTAAGTAATTTTCTAATTTTGTTTTTCTTTACTTCTTCTTCTTTTGTTTTGTTTTTTTTTTTTTTTTTTTTTTTTTTATTTGAATTGATTTTTTTGCGGCATTTTTAATTTCTGTTGTGTACCAAGAACAGTTTGTGAAACATTGTTAACATTTAGTATTTGATATTCCAGCATTTTCATTCGCATCATCGGGTCGTGACTTTGATCCGCGCACACGAGCCTTCTCCGATGAGGAGCTCAAACCGCAGCCGATGATTAAAAAGTCACGCAAACAATTTGTTCCAGATGAGCTGAAGGACGATAAGTATTGGGCACGCCGGCGAAAGAATAACATTGCGGCGAAACGTTCCAGAGATGCACGTCGCCAAAAAGAGAATCAGATAGCAATGCGGGCACGCTATTTGGAGAAGGAAGTAAGTAATAAAATAAATAGAGAGAAGGATATACAATAAGTATTGTAAGGATATCTATATACTAATCTATATACTATTTCCTTTCTTATTTGTTAGAACGCAACATTACATCAGGAGGTGGAGCAGCTAAAACAGGAGAACATGGACTTGCGTGCACGTCTATCGAAATTCCAAGATGTGTAGGACACAAAATATATATGTGACTTGGCGGTACACCACAACAACAACAACAACAACAGAAACAACAGCAACAACAACAACAATTAAACAGATACAAGAGAAACAGTAACAAGAAGAGGAAAGAAAGCAAATTAATGTTAAAGAAACACACACACACACACACACACACATACACACATATATATATACATAAATAAATGTTAGAGAAGAGAAGCGAAGCAAAGTGAAGAAAAGAGATGAGATAAGAAAAGAAGAGATGAGAAGGGAAAGCAAAAATTAAAATTATTAACTACTAATAACTTTTAGTAAAAGAAAACATGCAGACATGAAAACGCAAAAGTACCACTATAAAGAAAAAAGAAAAAAAAAAAAAAAAAAAACAAAATATACAAATATATACGGTTATATATAATACAAATATATATATATATATATATATATATTACTTATATGTATATATATATATATACGTATACAGATATAGTATATCTGATATAGCGGTTGTTCTCTATGTGAAGAAAGCTCCGCCTATTTATTTTTAACAAACTTAAATTGTTTTAGTGTAGCCTAAACGAAAAAACAAAAACAAAAACAAAAAAAAAAACAAACAACAGAAGAAGTAAAATTTCAAAAAAGCAAAAGAAAACATAAAACAATGTCTCACAATGTGTTGCAACTACTTTAGAAATAGGAGCAGCAACAGCAGCAAATGGCAACCCTGACAAACGTAAATTTAAAGCTCAAGCTTCAGTTCCAGTTCCCCCCCCAAAGCTTTGAGTGCAAAGTGCAGTTAGAAGCTTTTTTAAAGAGCTTCTCTCACAAGCTATAGCAGCAGCCGCAGCAGCAGCAGCAGCGCCTTTACCACAACAACAAAACTATAAAATAACCAATAAAAAAAAAAGAAAAGAAAAAAAACAATCCTTTACACCACCACCCCCTGCCCACTTTCACCCTAATTCTCCAACCTTTAACCTAGAAATTGTTAATAATGTTTTTATTGTTATTATTATTACTATTATTATTATTATTATTATTATTATGATTATTATTATGATTATATTATGATTATTATTATTATTATTATGATTATTAATTAGTTTTTTTGCTAAAGTTAAGTTTTTTTTTTTTTTTATTTCTGTTTCTTCGCTTCTTCCTTCAGGCAAAACTTTTCTTGTAACTTTTTCTATGCTTTTGACTTACAACAACAAAAACAAAACAAAGAAAACAACAAACAAACAAACAAACAAACATATTGTAAATAATTTCGTTAAAATTAAACAAAAAACAAAAAAAATGCAAAAATCTATAAAAAAAAAGAGAACACACACATACAACAAAAGAAAAACAAAAAAAAAAAAAAAAGAAACTAAGCAAAGAAAACAAAACTAAGCGAAAAAATTTCCCTCCTGCAGTTGCCTCTCAGCATCCAATTAGATGATGATCTTTCTTTCAGGGAGGGGGGCCGGGTTAGCGGGAGCGGCAACTGTTTAGTTTAAGTGAGCTATGATTTTTCTTCTATATTTTTTTTACACACACACACACACACACGCATATATATATATATAATTTGTAAGGCAAAACAAAGCAAAAAAAAAAAAAAAAAACTTTTATTTAATAGTTAAAAAAAAGATTTTGTTGAAAACTTTAACTAACTTGGCTTAGTCAATTCACTTAAGTTTTTTTTACTTAGTACGTTTTTTTCCTTTTACTAACCATTTTCAATCTTTTTTTTTTTTTTATCAATCTTCTATTTATCTTCTGCTGCCTTCCTCCTTGTTCTCCCTTCTTCATGAACTTTTTTTTTGTTTTGTCGGTGTGATTTTTGCAAAGATCTTAAAAACAACAACAAATAAAACATTAAATAAAAAAATATAAATAAAAATTAAAAAAAAAAAAAAACAAACAAACAGAAAATAAGAGAAAAAACTTCATGCAAAAACTTTTTAATAAACAAAAAAAAGAAAAAAACAATAAAAAATAATTATCTATTTACATTAATTTCTCTAAGTTAAGTTAAAAATTATTTCATTTACTTTATTTTTTTTTGTTTGTTTTAGTTTTTCTGTCTTAAATTTACGCAACTTTGTTAAAACGAAATGAAATAACTATATATATTTTTTTTTATTTGGAGTTAAGCTAAACAACAACTGCAACAACAACAACAACAAGGAAGAAAAACTATTAGTAACAAAAAAAAAAAAAAACTACAAAGAAAATCTAATTAAATTTTTTACTGAAAAAGTGAAATTTTCATTTCCTATATTTAAGTTTTAAATACAAACACACACATACACACACACACACACACTTAGATACCGAAAACATTTCGCCCATAAGTTTTATTTATTGTTTAAATATGTGGAAAATTGTGCAAATTAATTAACGTTTTACCTAATTTTTTTTTTACTTGCGTTAGATTGTTTGATTGATAAGAAAATTTAAAAGAAAGAGAGAAAGTATGAGCAAGAGAGAGAGAGAGAGAGAGAGAGCTGAGCAAAGCAAAATGTGTAATAAAAACCAACAAAAAACAGTAAAAAAAAAAAAACAATAAAAATTCTAAGCGTTGCTTTTAAATATTAAACAACAATTTAACAACAACTTAAGTAAAAAACACACACAAAAACAACAACAACAACAGCAGAATTTAACCACTAACAAATTTTGTTAAACTTTTGTTAAAACGGATTGAAAAAAAAAAAAAAAAAAAAGGGGGAAAAATAGAGAAAAAGAAAGAGAAAAGAGAGAGAGAGATGCAGATTGTTTTAATAGTTGAACTCATTCAGGGCAATTCCTTTCATTCAGTTAAACAATTCGATTTGTAATTATAAACAATTTAATTGAACTCGATTGATAAAAGAAAAAACCAAATTTATATTGATTTAAAGCCATTCAATTGATTGAATTGTAGGAATCTTTGACATGAGAAGAGAAACAATAATGGCAAATATCAAAAAAAGTTAACTACGGCCTTGCCAAAGTTTATATACCCTTGCAGTTCTAAAATAATTATTCTATTTTTTCTGTGAAATTATAAATAATATAAAAATTTATTAGAAAAGGGAAACTTTTCATTACCTACAACACCGCAAAACGCAATTCGTTGCGTCGCACTTACATCTATTGTATTTTTCCAGAAAAGAAAATTTAAATACTATTTGTCTCTTTCACTCATCACCTGTGTTGATATTTGTTGTATTTTTGGCTTTGGCTTGGTACAGTCAAACATTTCTATATTGAACCGCGGTTCCACTTATATGCCATCAATCGAACTTAATTTAAATGCTTTTTGTTTCTTTCACTCTCTTGGCAACTAAAGTCAATTTACCATATGTTATAGTTGTCCGATCCGTTTGATTATCTATCAAGTTTAAATGCTCTTTGTCTGTTTCACACACTACCTGTTGATATTTGTTGTATTTTTTGGCGGTTAAAGTCAATTTACCATATCTTATAGCTGTCCGATCCGATTGATTTTCATACTTTATCTAACTAATGAAGGAAAGAACTTATCTACCAAGTTTCAACCATATAGCTTCAAATTTAAGTTATATTTCTGGCAAAGAAACAGACAGATCAAGACCCTTTGCAAGGGTATATATAAAAAAAAACCAATATAAATTTAATTTTTAACTAAATTTTCAATTGCTTTAATATAGTTAATGATTTTACTATATTTTAAATATAATATTTTTATATTTGATCATCCAATAAGATAAATTTTGCTTAAAGTATAACCAAAAAGAAATAACTAAAAAAAAATTAGCAATCAATTTGGATGTGTTTTTTTTAGAGTTTCAAATAATTTGCAGAAGTATTTAGATATTTGTGGAATACTGCCATAATATATAGTTAAAAGATTTCTTTAAATTGGTTCTATTAGGAAAGAATATTTATTCTAATTTTTTTTTTTTGGAAAAATAGAGAGAAAAAAAGCAGATACAGAAAACAATCCGTTTAAGAAAAGTTTAATAGAAATTTGTTTTTATTTTTTCTTTTCTCTTTGGTTTCTTATTTCTTTTTATTAACAATAATTGAAACTTTTACAAGGATCTCACTGCTATCCCTTTACCAGATATATAAAGATGAATACCCCCTTTCCCCTATCATGAAGAACAAATAAAAACCGAAACTAACCCTAACGATAAACAAAAGAAATTTAAAAGGAAAAGGCATTCAAATTATACAAATCATATATATATATATACATATATATATATATATAAATAGATAAATATAGAAATATAGTAACAAAGAAAACTAATTATAAAACTTAGATATCGATAAACGATAAACGTTTGCAATATAGTTAAAAGTCCTTTCGCCCCAAACCGAACCTTGCCCATGCCCTTTGAAACCCAAAAACAAAAAAAAAAAAAAAAACAAACCAAATGCCTTTTGCACTGCTAAACGTAAAAAACAAAAGAAAACAAAAAAAAAAAACGAAAAAAACAAAAAAATTGAGAGACAAACCACCTAGAGAGAACAAAGAACCCAACAACCATCCGAAATTCTCGTATCCTTTGGCTACCAAACAACCACAACAACAACAAGAATTAAAAATAACAAGCAAAAAAAAAAAAAAAAAAACAAATTTGTGAGCTTCGGTTAACTTGTTAATTTTAATATTATAATTATTTTTTTTTTTTTTTGTAATATAGAGAAAGAAAAATTAGTAATTAATAATGAATAATTAATAATAGAAGCTACAAAAACAAATAGAAAAGCAAAGCGTCAAAACTGACAAAAAGAAGAGAAGAGAACGTAAAGATCAACTGAGAAGAGGAAAGAATTCTAATATTACAAAAAGCAAAAACAAAATCATGTTATATTTATATATGAAATTATTTATGTATAAGCTAAAGCAAACAACAACAACAACAACAACAACAACATAAAGAATATAAGATTAACAACAAAAACAAAGAGAAAAAACTAAAGCGTAGAGGTGAAAGTTCAACTAAAAAAAAACCTTAAAAGAAGCTGACAAAAAACTATCGATAGACTGTGGTTTGAACTATCGATTGTAATAATGGCCAGCTTAAATATCGTATAAAGTTTTGCCTAGCTTGAGGCCTACCCCCAACACCCTAACCCCTTACCAAATACACACACACACACACATACACACAGAGAATTTAGTTGTAATGTAGTTTAAATTGAATCACATTTGTTTTCCGTAGTTTGTAGTTGGCATTAATTTTTAGAAAAAAACATTTTTATTAGTAGTAGTAATTGTTTTTTTTTTTTTTTTATGGTTTCTTTGTGGGTTTTGTTTTCCTTTTTTTTTGTGCTGTGTAGAAAATTGTTAAATTTTTTATTAATATTAATAATAAAAGATGAAAAAAGTGAAAAAAAAAACTTGTAAGAAAAACAAAGGCAAATGTGAAAATAGTATTATATATAGATTTTTTTTGCTTTGAATTTGAAGCATTTCTATAACCTTGCAACTTTGCCACATAGCTAATATACATATATGTATATGTATATATAAATATATATATGATTGATCTTTCTGTAAGAAAAAAGAACATTTTCAACTTATATTTTAGTTAATCTTTCTTTACCTTGCTTAAGATCAAATGAAATAACATTAGTTTTTATGTTTTGTGGTCCGTTTTAACTATGAATATTAGTCTAGATCAATTCCACATGATCTCTATGGTATATATGTATATATATATATATCTTATATAGCAAATTGATATTTCTTAATGATTATGCGAGAAAAGGAAAACCAAAATTGTTTTAGCTTAAAGCCAAATGATATTTTCATAACAAATTGATTAATAATTTTGTAAATCAAGCAAAGATATATATATATATATATAGTGATATATATAGTAGTTGTCTGATTGGTAAGTTTTACAATAAATTTGGCTAAAATGCTTGCAAGGTTATGAAAAATATTTTCTCAAATTGTTAATTAGTTGTAGTAGTCATGTAATTTGTTGTGTGTGTGTGACGAAATTTTTTAACCCCCTCAAAATGATTTGCCTAAATTCAGGCAATAGTTTTTATTTTTATTACTTCACCAGTGAAAATTCAAAATTTTGTAGCATACTTTCAGGAGACTGCCACCATTAGCAAGTTTATATTAAGCAGCCGCAATGTTGCCCCTAAAAAAATTGAAATTAAAGAGAAAATAAAGAAAAAGTAATAACTTAAAATAGAAAAAAATGACTAAAAAGAGTGAAAATTCATTTATGCTCATTTACTATATAAAGTTGTTGTTATTTAAAGACCATAAAATTGAACCAAAAGAGCATTAATAATTAAAAAAATAAAACTTTTGGCTTAATATTTGTTTTAAATGTTTTAAAATGAATTTTAAATTAATTTTCCATAGTCACTCACTCGTTTCAATAGACCGATCGTCGATTACACAGCTCGTATCGATAAGTTATCGATTGTCAAAGTCTCCTTATACAAAAATTACCCATTTATTTTTTTAGGGCCAAAAGCAAAGCAAGCAAAAAACAAAAATAAAAACCATTATAGAAATGATATATAAATATATATATATAAAAAATATTAATAAAAAGAATCAAGCTCACTTAATGTTTTTTTATATGCAACGACAGTTTGTTGTAGATGTTATTTATGAAATTATATATTATATTATATTATATTGTATGTAATTTACAAATATTTCCATTTTGTTTCATTCATTTAACAATTTTTTAGTTATCGAATAAGAATGTTCCATAAACAAGTAGACTTTAGCAACAAACAAACAAGACGATAAAAAACTGAAAGTAAAACTTTTGTTTAGCAAAATGAACAAGCAAAAAAAAAAACAAAAAAAAAAAAATACACTTGATAAACAAACATGAACAAAGCAAAAAGCAAAAACTAACGAAATTATGTCTAATATACAATATATTATATATATATATATATGATTATATATACGATTTATGATATATACAAATTAGTTAAAAGCATGCGAAATGAGTAAACTTTTGTAGATAAATTATATTATATATATATATATATATATATATATAAATAAATATATATGTATATATATGACAAAAGTAGATGATTTTTTTTTTTATTAAAAAAAAAAAAAATATTTAGTAAACTAACGAAAGGGATAAAGTATGAGCGAGCGTTAAAGAGAGAGAGACAGAGAGAGAAATTGTAGGCAGGGTTAATAATAGTAACTAAAGACACAAATTGTTGCAGTGCAAAGCAAAAAAAAACAAAAAAAAGGAAGCATGAAGGATTTAATTTTTAGCAGGGCTGCAAATTACCAGTAAGGATCAGCAGATATATACATATAGAAATTATATCCTTTTGAACCGATTTAGGGGTTAAACAAGGCTTTTGCAGCCCAAATTTTTTAGTAAGATGTTTAGAAAGAAGAATGAGAAGGCAATGCAAACATATTAAAATGCTATATATATATATATACATATATATATATATATTCTTAAAGAAAAAACCATTAAAAATTAAAAAAAAAAAGAAATGTTGTTGAATTTTAAAATCCCCCTAACAAAACTAAAGGAAAAAAACAAAACTTAAAAACAAAAAATAAAATAAAAATAATAATAATTAATGTAGTTCGAAAAAAAACCCTAAACAAAAAAATAAAAATTGTTAGTTGTTGCAAAAAAAAAAAAAAAATAAAATAAAACAAGCTAAAAATAAAAAGAAACAAAAAAAAGAGAGAAAGATAAAGAGAAAGAGTATAAAAATAATGATAAAGATGGATAAAAAAAGAAACATAAAACTGTTTTAGAGCCTTTACTTATATTTTGAGAATTTTGCGTATGAAAGAAACAAAGAAACCGACAAAAAAAAAGCAAATAATTTTATATAAGGCATATAAATTAAAAGAAGAAGAAAACGAAGATAAAGAAGAAGAATAAAACTGGCTATAGCTAAACTTACAATTAGTACTAACAATTTGTAAAGCGTTTGTATTAGTGACAAAAAAAAAAAAAGCAAAAAAAAAAAAAACGAAAACGAAAAAAACTTGAAAATCAACGGAGAAAAATAAAATAATAAACAAAGTAAAGCTTGCTAAATGAGCCTAATTGTTAATGGCAGCATCAACTTATAATAAATTAAACAAAAACAAAAACAAACAATTCAAAAACAAAAACAAAAAGAAGCCTAAGCAAGGACACTAACATGTACCTAGATATATATACAAAAACAAAAACAAAAAACAAAAAGGAAAAATCAACAACAAGAAAAGAAAACTCAAAGAAAATATTAAAAGTAAAAACTAAAAAATAAAAACAAAATAAACAAAACAAAAAAAAAACCAAACACAAGTGCTCGACGCTGCAGATATTAGTTATATATATATATATATTCATATATATATATATATATGTGTGATTATATTTGACTATAATTTACTATAACCTTCCCTTTTTTTTTTTTTTTTTGATTTTTGTTTTTGTTTATTATTTTTTATACATCACACAGCAACAGCAACAAAAACAAAAATGGAACTGCAAGTGAAAGGATTTTTTCTTCTTCTCAGTTTGGCTACGTTTTTTTTTTTCTCATTTTAGTTTTTCCTTTTGGGCTAACTCATTTTCATTTTCAAGTTCTTAGTTCTTCACATTTGTTGGCCATAATTCGATTTAAAACAAAACAAAATGAAATGAAAAAAAAAAATAAGTAAAAATGGAAAACTGCAATTGCAAAAATGAAAATGAATGAAAAGCAAAAACAAACAATAAAGGTTTAGATACAAATTTTGAAACGATAAATGCAAAGAAAAAAAAAAACACATAACTTTTGTCTTTTTATTACTTAATTAATGGTTATTTATAGATCAAAGGGTTTTCAATTTTTTAGCTGCTTTTAGAACCTTTTTTTTTTTCTTAGAAAGCTTCGTTGGAATTTAAACTATTCTACAGATAAACGAGCCTTATCTTTAATGATCTATCAATCAAAAAGTTCAATAAAGGCAATCAATTTGAGCGGGTAAGAGTGTCTTCTATAATAAAAATGCTAAACAAATAGAAAATATGAAAGAAAAGAGTTCCATTGTATATCTTAAATCTTTTGTTTTCAGTTAATGTTTAACAGGAATTGCATTACGTATACGACATGTGAGGAGAAAGCTGTTGCTTATACAATAAGAAAAACAAATACCTAAAAAAAAAAAAGGATTAGAAAGATATTTGATTATCATAAGACATCAATTAAGACTCTGGCTACTCAACTGTACTAACAGTACAAAATATTTGTTAGAACTGATCTGGATTTTCCCTATAAAATCTTTAATAAAGTGAGTATATATGAAATTTTCTTAAATTTTTAGTATTTTATAGTCCAAAACTCAAAAATTTATATTATTAATATAAAAGGAAACCTTTCAAGCTGTAGATAAATGTTACGCATACGACCTGTATAACTTTATGTATCTTTAAATCCAGTCAAGGCTTTCCTGTAATAATTCTCATTTTGAAATCTCATAAGGAAATCTACTATACAATCAAATCAAAAATTTCAAAGATATAGCCTTAAAATAGCTTGGAGCTTCTTTAAAGTGAACATCTTTTTGAAGAAATCATCTATATAATAAGCTGATATCAAAAATATAGCTTTGTATATAATGGAACTTCTCTCAAGTGAACTTTTAAAGACTTCTGAAGTGAACTCTTCAAGAAATCATCTATTAATTTTAAAGATTAAGCCTTGAAATAGAGTAAATCTTCTCTAAAAAGAAGAAATCATCTATATAATCAACTGATATCAAAGTTATAGGTTTGTATACAATCGAACTTCTCTAAGGTGAACTTTTTCAAAGAAATTCTTTATATAATGAATTAACTTCAAATATATACCCTTAAATACAGTAGAACTTCTCCAGAATCAACTTCTTTTTAAGAAAATTACCTATATAAAGAACTTATATCAAAAATATAGCTTTGAATATAGTCAAACTTCTTTAACGTAAACTTCTAAAAATTTCTAAAGTAAAGTCTTTTATATAATGAATTAATTTCAAAGCTTAAGCCTTGAAATAGGGTAAAACATCTCTAAAAAGAAGAATTCATCTATATAATGAATGGATATCAAAGCTATAGGTTTGTATACTATCAAACTTCTCTTAAGTGAACATAAAAATGACCTCTAAAAAGAACTTTTAAAGAAATCATCTATATAAAGCCCTAAAATATGGTCAAACTTTTTTAAAGTGAACTTTTTTTGAAGAAATTTTCTATATAATTAATAAATTTTTATACACTTGCAAAGGGTATTATAAAATAGGTCACATGTCTGTCCGTCTGTTTATTTCTTTGCCAGAAATGGAACTTAAATTTTAAGCCATAGGGTTAAAACTTGGTAGATAAGCTCTTTCATTCATCAGGTAGATAAAGTATGAAAATCAATCGGATCGGACAACTATAAGATATGGTAAATTGAGTTTAACCGCCAAGAGAGTGAAAGGGACAAACAGCATTTAAATTAAGTTCAATATAGAAATGTTTGACTGTACATTTAAACCAAAATGTTATCTATTTTTCTATATTGATATAGGTATGTATGTATATTTAAAAGTCAAACAAGATCATTATAAAATTGAATCCCTTTTAAGGCCTAAATCATCTTATAACCCTAACCTAGAGTATAACAAATAAAATTTTCCCCTTTGTCATCATTTGAAACTATTTTTAGCATTAACTAAACAATTAGAAAATTTCTACTATTTATTTATTGGCAATTCTCTCAGACGAAATTAGATTAAAAATTGGACATGTCATTTGTTATAAAAATTATGAAATAATGCCAAACATATCAATATATATATATATATATATATGAATATCAAACTGTTTGATCTTTCAGTTTTATTTCAAGGCCATTTGGTTGCTTCCTCTCCCTTTTCATTCTCCTTTTTTCTTTTTCTCTTTGGCTACCAAAAAAAATTTACCTTATCTTATGCAAAACATAAAACTAATTTCCTCATATTTTGTTTGAAACCAAAAACAAAGCTAATTTCCGTTACGCGCATAACCAAAAAAAAAAAAAAAAAAAAACATATTCGATTTACTTCCCTAACATGAAAATGTTGCAAGAGCAAGTAACACACACTCACGCACACACACACACCCAATCGACAGCAAATTATGTAGTAAATTTCGTAAAAAAAAATAAATAAATAAAAAAGGTAACTGGCCAATAGCCATTTCAAAAATGTTAACATGAAAACTGGAAATACAAATTACACAAGTAAAAATATTAAATGCAATTGCCACGACTTTCAAATACCCTATAAATACATACATCAAAGAAGAAGTTAAAAATTTAACAAAAAAAAAAAATGCTTTTTGTTATTAAAAAAATTTATAAAAATTTTGATTTTGGTTAATTTGCCAACTAAGGAATGTACTCCACCCCTCCTGCATTTCTATAGGGTATATTAATCCAGATATAGACAGAGATATATGCAGTCCATATATGCCGCAGTCAGGCAAATGTGTTGAACTTGAGCTTGAAATGTGAGCTTACTGGCAAAATGAAAAAAAGAAATATATATACATATATAAAAAAAAATACAAAAAAACAACAACAACAACGTATGTATAAAAACTGAAAGCGCGAAAGAGCGAGCAACGATGCGGCAAATTGCGGCTACTATGCAGCGGGGTAAGTAGAGGGGGGGTAACGAGTGAATGGGAAGAAGTGGTAGTGAAGTTAGCTAGCTCACACCCAGAAATGAGGTCAACGCGTCGTATACGTAATGAGCGTTAAAAACTAAGAAAAACTGAGAAAATGTGTGTAAAAAAAAAACATCAACAACAGCAACAACAAACTACTTATGAAACGAATTTCATTTTAAAGACTGGCGCCGGAAATGCGCATCATACGATACGATAAATGACGCCCACAACGCCCAGCAAACGCCCCTTAACCCCCCGCACACATACATATGTACATATGTACACCTCTTCCCTTGTAGATATGTATATTGGCGTCGTCTGTTTTGACAGTTGACGTTTTGCCGGCAAAAATCTTCACACCAAAATGAGAGGCAAAACACTTGGTGACGTAACAGATTTAAGAGTTAGCTTCGACACATACATGTGACATAATAATAATAACGCTCTTAACGGCAAGCAGGGCTCTTTAGTTGTTGTCTTTGCAAAAGCGTCGGGCACCAACACGCGGAGAGTAAATTCAAGCGCAAGCCATATAGAGCAAGAGTGAGAGAGAGCAGTAAATGTTATTATAGAGTATAGCTGTTAAGCCGCTGCCTTGTATACAGGCAACTGTTAAAATACTGCATCAAATACTGGAAATGTTAGGTAACAGTGGACAAAGTACGGAAATACTGGTCGTAAAGTAGGGTTAAAATAACAGAATGTCGGGATTTTAAAAAAGAGCGCGTAAGAAAATGAAATAATGCAAAAAGTCGGTTTTTTTTTCAGTGTTGTTTTTGTTTCCGAAGTAAGCAGGTGTGTGCGCTTTTTTTTTTTGTCGCAGTCGTCGATAGAAGTTGAGTTATAACGGTTGTGTTGTGTGTCTTGTGTCAGTGTTAAGCGCACGCACAGACGAACGAAAAATATGCTTAAAGAAAGAAGCAAACAAATTAAGTAAAATAAAACAACGCCAACGCTTGTCGTAATCAGTTTTTTTTTTGCTGGTCAACGTTTTGCCTCCACATAGTCGCGGCCGTGCGTCGTCCCATTGCTTAAGAAATTTTTATTAAAAGTGAAGTGTAAACTAATTCATTTGTGGGAAAATCTGTGAAAACGAAAAACCGCGCGCACCGCGCCCCTAATCCCACACCCCACTTCCCCCTCTCGCAGTTTAATAAAACAAACGATCGGGGGTTACGTAAAGCCGCCGTTCAAGTTCTTACAAAACACAAACAACAAAAAAATAAAAACCACAAAAAAATAAAGAAAAAAGTTACGCGCACGCCCAACTACAACTACACACACACACACACATGCTCCCGAATATAAAGCAAATAAAATATAGCAACAAATTGTTGTTTTAATTCGCTTTTTTATCACATAGTTTTTTTATTTAGTTTTTTTTTTTTGCACGCGTGTGGCCATAAATTTTGACAAAGAATCGGAAAGAATTTGATTTTTTTTTGTTTTTTGGTGTGTGTGTTCAGATTTGCTCTACTATATTCTACAAGAAGATATAGCAGAAGAAGGAGGCGCGGTTCTACAAAATCAGCAGCAGCAAACGCAACAGCAGCGACAGGTAAGTTCAAAGAGAACAAAAAGAATATACTCTCTTAGGTTACGACATCAGCACATGCTGCTGCCGTAACTGAGTATGTGTGCCTGTATGCGTGCATGTGTGTGTGCCTTAATGTGAATGAACGCTTTTTTCCTCTCTTGTTTTGGGGCTCAACAAAGTTGCATTTGCCTCGCTCTCTTGCTCTCTTTAAAATGCTTTTTTTCTTCTTTTTTTTGCTTTTCGAGGGAAAAACTGTTTTTCATTTTGTTTTGCTGTTGTGAAGACAAACTGCGACGTTGCAGCCACCGCCGTGAGTAGCAGAAATAGAAGCGGGGTGGCGGTGGGGTAAGCATTCGCTTACGTGTTGCCATATTTTTAAAGGCATTACTAAGCGGTTTTGTTTTTTTTTTTTTTTGTTGTTGTTCGTTGAAATTGGCAACACTTGATAAACATTTATCTGATTAAAATTATTGAAAAGTATTCATAATGATAAAAAAAAAAGAATGATGACGAAAATTAAAAAAAAATTATGCAAATTGCATGTGAATTGAATTGAGTCATTTTCAATATTAGCCAAGAAACTTATTTAGTTAATTGTAGGGCCTACAATCAAGCAAAAGTAATTGAAATAAACTTTATATGAAATTGTGGAGTTGCCATTCGTTAGGAAATCTATTACAAATCATCGTTTCCTGTACAGACGTTAGACCAGTTCGAATATGTATATGTATGTATGTTCCCTATGTATATAAACAGAGATTCTGGAACTATACAGTTGTTCCGTTTACCTTTTCAACACAGGAAAGCCCTTAAGTATATACGTGCATACATATGAAATTGTTATTCTCTCAAACTGTTATATGACTCTAGTGTGTACAGATTACGCAACCCTTGGTCATCAATGAAATAGTTATGTGACCCTATTATGTAGTATTTACGACTGTTATATGACATAAAATGTAGTTAAATCGACTGACACATCTATAAAGAGCAAAAAACGGTTTTTAATCTTTGTGGATTATATAACTGTTTAATTCTACTTGTAGACTTGTCAAACAGCTAATTCTATTATTATGCAACTGATATACAAATGATAAAATTATAAAGCGATCAATTGGTTTGATTATCAAACTATTATACGTTTGATTTTGACATTGTTGTTGGCTGTTATACAACTGGTATATAACTGTTATACAACTGGTATATAACTGTTATACAACTGTTATACTATTTTCTATCAAACTGATAGTTTGATATAAAATCAGGTAATAATAAACTGTTATACTAAGTACTGTACAAAGTGTTATACAAAAATATATGTGTAAACTTTTACGATATTGAGGCTTTGTTGCTTGGCTACAACATACTTCTTTATATAACGATCATAGACATAGGCTAAACTGTTATACGCTGGCTAAATCATAAAACTCGCTCAACTGTGTTAAACTGTTATCAACTTTGACTTGCAAAATCTTTGTTTTTGTTTTTATCTTTTTTGCACAAAAATCTTATAGCTAAAATTGCTCAACTATTTGGCAGTCAATTTGAATGCCGCTTAGGGCTACAACAACAGCAACAGCAGAAATGTTAACAACTACAGTAACAACACCAACAATAAGAAATGCAACGAAACGCTTGGCAAATTAACAGCCAACTTGCAGCTATCCTCTCCCCTTCCCCCATCACTATTTACCCTCAACCCTTCTGCTGATTGTTGATGTTGTTGTTTGTTGCCGTTGCTACTGCTTGCAGTTTACGTGTCACAAGCAGCGCTGCTTTAGTCTCAGTCTCAGTTAGTGCCTCTGCCAGTGGCGGCGCGCTGTTTCAGTTGACGTTACGACACGCAACACATTATGCGACACATGCAGCAGCAGCAAAAACAATAATAACAACAACAACAACAGGGCGCCCACTTGGTTTGGTTTGGCCCTCAAATGAAAACTGAAAACTGTTAAACATTTTCAACTAACAACTATTTACACACATACAAATGATACGTCATTATAGCCAACATTTGTCAATAGTTGTCATAAATTTGTGTTTGTCTCTTATGTATTGTTGTTGTTGTGCCACACACTCACACACACCCATACCTCTGCATATTATGCAAAAAAAAAAAAACCCAAAAAATAAAAAAAAGGTTCGTTCGTTATGAGTCAGTCAAGGAAAAGCCAAGGCAAAGCAAGGTGGCGATAAAGAAGAAGAAGAAGAGAAGCAAAGACAATGAAACAAAAAAAAAAAAACTCAACACGAAGGTTGATCAAATTATATAAAATGTGCTTATAAGGGGGCAATTAGTCAGAATATATACAAGCCACACACACACACGCACACACACAAAAATCATATTTGCCTATTATGTACATAAATATATATAAATTTATATTGGATATAGAATCATATATATATATAACAACAGCCAATTATGCAATCGAGAGTATGGAAAATTGAAAAGCAACAACAACAACAACAAAATCAAAACATGAAATTCTATTTATATTTCTCTTTTATAATTCATTCGCGTTTTTTTATGGTTTTTCATACGGAGAGGATATTATGTGATAATTATGTAAGATAATAAAACAAAAACAAAAAAAAAATTTATTGCTTAAAAGAACTTTTTCTCTTTTTTTTTTTCTTTTTTGCCAATTGCCTTAGGGTTAAGTAATAAAAAAACCAATGAGCAAAAAGAATAAGATGGAAGAAATAATATAGCAAGCAAATCGGTTATCTCTGCCGACTTTGTATATACCCTGTATTAAAAGTTGGAGGAATTTTATTCAATGAAAATCCTTCGAAATTGCCAACAATTTAAATATGAAAAATAATACTTTCCTCCATAAGCTATCTCGCTACAAAATGTACATAGATATAGATTATGTATATATATCAGCTGATACCTTTTAGCCTTATTATTGAATAAGGCAAATAAAAATTCTCCACGTTTAATACAACTCTAGTTATTTGTTTTATCTTAATTGCGGGAGCAGAAGTGTTCGTGACTAGACAAATATGCATACCAAATTTGGTTAAGAGACTGATCAAGAATATAAATTTATATATATATATATATTTTATGAACCCGAAAATGTTTTCTTTTGGTTCTAACATACATTAAAGTAACTTTAATATACCCCATTTTACCCTATAAGTACAGGGTATGAAAAGAAACAATTTCAAATACTCTGTAGACGAAATATAAATGTGTGATGTGGTGTGGTGTGGCACTGTGGTCGAAATGCATGCAACAGGCCAGACGCAAAAGAAATTGTACCCACAAGACATGTAGAAGAGAATTTTATATAGAAGAAAATTGGATAAAATTATTATTCTGTAAGAGAACTATTTTAGGTAAGAATTTTATTTTGTTGATAAAAAAACAGAATTTATTCAAAGAAACAAAGGGAAAACTTTTTCTTAGTAAAATTATTGATGATTATAACTGTTATACAGTTGTTATATCACTTCCATAAAACAGGTATTTGTATATCAAAGATATTTCCAAGTTTCTTGTTGCAAAGAATAAAATTTTTACTCTCTTACGAAATCATTTGTTTATAACAACTGTTATACATATGCTTTTAGGCTACTCCCATTAATCTAAAAAGTGTTCTACAACACTAATTTTGCACAATCATTGTGTTAACCACCGCTAGATGGCGCTTTAATGTTTTAAATAGTAATTTTAGATGTTAGACAACAAAAAAGGGTATTATCTAGTCGATACAAGTTAGTTGTTTTTTGCATTTGTGCAACTTTTTGTTATTATTTTGTTGACAATGTCATCGCTGTTGCTGCTGCCTCAGTCGCTGCTGCTGCTACCGTAGCCATGTCGTCTGCCTCAGTGATGACTACGGCGATAAAATGCAATCGCGAAAATATGATTGACATTGCATAATATGGAAAAAAGAAAAAAAAAACGGCAACAGAAAATATACTTACACACATACAGAAATGCACACACATACACATGTATCCTCCACATATTTGCAGTTCATTTAGCAGCATTTATCAACGCTGAATTATGCAATTCACAGCACACAAACACCCTGGAAACGATTGCAGTTTAGATACACGTGCAGTTATATGAATTCGTATACATAATTTTTACTTACGCAAAAAAAAAATAATCAGAGAACAACAAAGTTAGACAACTAGAATTGAGTGTTTTACCCGTTCCCGTTCCCTTTCCCTTCCTGCACATGTGTCACCACACAATATTCTAATTATATATACAGATATCTATATATATATATATTTCATCGTTAACTGTTCTATTTTAATGGTGATGAAATACAAAAAAGTTAACAATGCTTTTGCACTGGTATTCTTGTTAGTGATTTTTCAAGTATTTGAAGGTCGAAGAAAGGGCCAGACATGTGGGATAACAACTATTATATTATTACTCCAGACAGATGACTAACAGACTTTATGATAAGGTAAAGAATATTTGTATAAAATGGGGCTAAATTTATAACCTGTTGACATAAAAGTATGACATAGAATGAGTGACTAATGAATAAATTAAAAGTAAAATAGAATACGACTTAAAAGGAGAGGGGAGAAAGATCACTGGACTGGGGATAACTAAAAAATAAAACGTATAATTCCTTAGCAATAAAAATAGATGAAACTATAATAAATAAAACTAATAAACTTTTGACTATAAGTATTTTTCGCAAATTTCACGTAGACAATTGAATATGATTGCATAGCTAGCTCTACTGTAATATTGTTTTATTGCATTTCTTTTGACGATTGTAATATAAACAACTGTTATATGACTGTAATACGTAACTGTTTTAGGATTATTGCAAACAGTTTAAGCGTTTTCTTGTAATAAAACTGATTTCTGTTATAAGATTTTTTTTTAGATATAAAAGAAAATGAAATATAAATGATTCCTATGACTACAACGTTTCGATTTTTATTAGCTTTTGATATATGATTATTATGATTACTTAAACCAAACATTTAAACAAATAAACAGTTTGTATGACAAGTTATTTGTATACATACATATTTAAGCATCTGTATCTATAGCATCGATATTCTGATTAGGCCAAGAGACAATCTCAATATTAATCACTCACCCCAATTCTTTTGTTTTAAACAATTTTGCAATTCAAGTTAGTTTGTCTTAAGGTCTCCTCCTTGAAAGATTTTGGCGACCTCTCCTCAAATCAAAATAAAATATAATGAAATCACATTTTTTTTTTTTTTTTGTTCTTTTTTGTTTTGTCTGTTCTTTTTGATTTTGGCTAACTACCAAACTTATATGAAAATGTTCATTATTACTTAACGGCGGAAAAGAGACAATTTCATGTTTTATGCGTAACATAATCAGACGAGACACAAAACGAACTACAAAATTTCATTTGCACGCAATTTTCTATATATGTATGTATGTATGTATGTATCTACATAGAACGCGTATCTAAATATCTATCTATCTATCTATCTATCTGTGTATATTTTTGTTTTTTTCTTGTCTTTTTGAATTTGGCACACTTTTATGGCAAACAAAATGTAAACAAATTATAAACCAAAAATAATATGAGAAGAAAAAAATAATAACAACAACAATAACAAGAAAAAGAGCTCAAAGCCGGACGACAAGCAAATAATAAAAAATAAAAGCAAAAAAAAAAAAACAAAAACCAAAACCAAATTAAAAAAAAAAAAAAGAAAATTGTTTACATAACAAAACTAATAGTCAAGCAAAACTACTACAAATACAAATCTCAACATACATGCATGCATAGTATAGGTGTATGCGTATATGTATGTGTTATGCCGGCATTGTTTATCTTTAAGATACAAAAACGAAACGAAAGACGTCAACGAAAAGGCAAAAACCAAAGAAATAAAAAGCACACAACAAAAACAGAACAACGTGCGCAAAGAATTGTTCTTAAGAGAGCACAAAACAGTTACCCAAAAACACACACAGAGAGAGAGAGACAGAGTGCCAGAGACTGCTAGAACGTTTGAAAACGAGCACTACTAGAGGGCCGGGCAATGTTAGACGAAATTATTATACACTTCAGTTTAATATCCATTATCATATATCATAAAATTTTTACAAAGTGTTATACAATAATAGGCTTATAGGCTATAATAAAGTATAACTATAGGTAGAGCAAATATAATTCCCAGTAATATTATTTGCATTGATCAATAGTTTGATTGCTTGGGATTTAGACAAATATTGGTCTCAATGACATAGTCGATGTTAGATAATATTAATTAAGAGAGTTAGTAAGCAAGTTATTGCAATAACAAAAATACGCTTAAGAATAACAGTTTTAAGATCAAATGTACTCTCCATGGTAGAAGGGTATATAGTCAAAGCGTTTGAAAGAGAGTAGAACGCTTCATATAAAGAGAGATATATAGAGAGAGAGAGAGAGAGAGCGAGCGAAGTAGTAATTGTTGTTGTGTGATTTTTTTTGGTTTGAATGTTTTTTTGTTTTTGCTTTTGATTTCATTACTTTGAGGCCCAGCAACGTCAGCGTCAGCGTCGTCGACAGTGTTAATTTTCATAATATTATGTAATATCTAGACAAATTGAGAGAATTAAATATTAATTATATATTTTATCTAATCAGACATTTAGTTGTTCTTGCTTTGCATAAAAAGTCAATTGAACTTTTTCTATACATATTTACAATTAAACTCAAGTCTAAAGTGCATTGACCTTTCTCTATCGCAAGAAGAAGAGAAGTAAAAAAAAAATAACATAATAAACTTTTGCATTAAAGTCTGTTGATGATTTTTTTTTTTTTTTGTTTTGTTAATATATATTTTTGTTGCAAAATCTGATGACTGGAATATGACATGTTCCTCCATAGACTTTGATTAAGTAATACCAAGTAGAATTTTTTTCCTTTGTGTTGTTTTTTTTTTTTTTTTTTTGATGCCAGTAATAAAAAAAAATCCAATCAGAAAACAAGGCTCTCTGTATTGTTGATTGCTCTCTCTCTCTCGCAAATGGAGACTCTCTTGCTACCTCAAAACTCTCTCGTTCTCACTCTTTCTCTTACTCTCTCTAGTTGTGTGTCTGTATGGGTGTGTATGTGTGAATTATAAAACAGAATCAAAAGCAAACGGCATATTTTTTTCCTTCTTGTTTTTTGCTTTGTGATTTTGTTGTTCTAAACGTTACGTAAATCCCTCTGGTTGATTTCTTCTTTCCCATGCTTATGCTCTTTATGTTCTCTTCCTCTTCATCATAAATTTGTACTCACTCTCTTTTTCTTTTCTTCTGCGTTCTTACTCACTCTCTTTCACAGATGCCTGCTGCTACTGCCTGCTGTCAAAACTTCTTCTTCAACCAAAAAAAAAAAAAAAAATAATAATATAACATTTTTTTAAATCAGTTCACTTAAAACAGCCCTAAGAAACGCACGCAAAAGAAACAGCTAAGACGAAACAAAAGCAATAAAAAGGAGGGCCAAATAACAACAAAAATATATAAATTAAAATAACGTTAAATAATAATAAAAAAAAAAAAAAAACAAAAGCAAAAAAATAATAAACGAAAGTGATAAGTAAATTACTACTACTGCTATGTAGTCGGATCGATCAGTGAGGGGGTGTGTAAAAAAGTGTTTTGTATAGTGAATGAACGAGACGGGGGCAATGTCAAAATTACAACATTTTAAACAGAAAACAAATAATAATAATATTATTAATAATAACAATATTAATAATCAACAACAACACCAGCAGCAGCAACAACAATTACAACAACAACATTGCTTTCAAAAATTGCAATTAAAGAACCAAGAGAATTTCTATTTTAATTTTAATTATAATTGCAATTCAAATTTAATTCAAGAAAAATATAAAAAGATGCCTTTATCTCAGGGCTATCATACGAAACATAAACGGGCATTAAAAACCCGTCGTAATGAGTATCAACCACATCAACCACATCAGCAGCAGCAACAGCAGCTACAACAGCAACAACAACAACATCCATTAGAAGATCGATCCATGGAGTATACCTACCTGCTAAAGGTACCATTTGGTAGCTTTCGTACATTGGATATCTATGATCTAATAGAAGGCAATATACAGACTGATGGTTTTTTACCATTGGATAAACTCTCACCATTGGCCAGTACATTGACCCAATATATAAGACGATTGTGTGAAACAGAATCACCAACGCCGCCAACACCACCGCCACCACCACCACAACAACAACAACAATCAACACAATCTCCGGAGACGCGTTATCATCAGCATTTGCGGCACCGGCAACAGCAGGTGGACAATTGGACGGCACACACATTGGGATTAGATGAATCATTGGCTAACGGTGTAATTGTAGATTCATCATCCACATTATTAGATCTACATGCACCCACACGAGAACAACTCTTGCGTGTGCCCAGTCCGATCATGTCAGAGGATTATGATCCACTATTGTGCCCACTATGTAGGGATATATTGCGGTGTCCGGTAACCACAAATTGTGGCCATACATTTTGCCGCCAATGTTGTGAGACTATAACCCAATGTAATATTTGTCAAGTGAAATTTCCGGGAAATGGTACAACATCGGCAGCGGCCATGATGGGTGGTGCGACAACAACAACAACAACATCGAGTGCCGCCACAGCATCACGTTTCTTTACGGGCTTAAGTTCATCGGCATCGTCACAATTGTTTCCCAGTTATGGCTATGTGTTGCGTCCATCGCCATCGCCAACAACAGTGACCACCACAACAGTGGCATCGACCACAGCCACAGCGACAACCACAATGGCATCCACATCAACGGCAGCAGCATTGGCAGCTGTGAATGGTTATGGCCGAACGGTAACTGGAATAGCGGGAACAAGCCAAATTGGAAATGGACCAGGTGCCGGAGCAGTGGGTATTAGTGTCAGTGCAGCTGGCTCCTCTCTCTCATCAATGAAATTTATGCCCGATGTCCTTGTCCGTCATCTGATAGAGAAATGGTGGGGCCAAGAATTGCAGGCAAAGAAAATATGTGAAAAAGCCAGCAGTTGTATGCATTTGAATCTGCTCGATGATGCCCTCAAGTTCTGCAATGCCAGCCTAGAGAAAGGTGAGTCCACAATTTAATTATATGTATATACATATCTATATATATATAGATAAGATTATAAAAGCATTACAATCTCTTTACTTTGGTTAACATGACAGACACTTAGATACATTTTGTGAGACTTTAGTTGGCTTGGACTTATTTAAATTGATATAGAACACTGGAATATCAATTATCTATCTTGATTAAGGGAATTGATATCAAAAATTATATATTTTGAGATAAAAAATAAACTTAAACTTTTCTAACTAATCAACTTTAATTAGTTTTGAAACTCTATTTCAATATATCTAATATTCTATATAATCAGTTGTCTGTCCGATTAAATGAAATTGTGTTGAAATATATTTATATATCTTAAATATATTATAGATCATTTTCTATATAGTTAACTCTCACATTCTTGACTTTTATTTTGTTGTAGAATGAAATTTCATTTTTAACGGGGGCAATCGTTAAGGTTATTCTCATTTGAGACCAACTTGTTGAACTAGGGGGCCATTAGACAGACAGGACTTTAGACAAGTTTTCTCTTTTGAAAATTTCTACCCACCTCCAAACAACCTTCTCTCTCTCTCCCCCCCACCCCCATATTTATCCACACCCACACACAGACAAAAAGTCTTAACCTAATGGTTAAGGGGGTGAGTTTGAAAAATCAATAAAAAAGGGCAGGGCTGAAATGGCAAAGCCCCATTAGAGTGCTGTTGCTCATATTGTTGTTGTTGTTATTGCTGTTGTTATTATTTTTCAACTTGTTGTTGGTTTTATCATTGTCTACTATTATTTTGCTGACGTCAAGCAAGAACAGACAAACAGCAAAAGCAACAGCAACAAGTTTTCTTTTTGCCTTTCTCCTTAAAAACTTTTTTGAAAACCCAAGTGGCGTATGCGTAATTTATGTATGATGGCTCCTTTTTGTTGGTTAAGACTTTTCTGTTTTGTTTTCCCCCTTTTTATTTTTTTTGTTTTCTTTGTTGGTTTTGTCAACTTTGATTAGTTAACTCTTATTTGCAACTCAAATTGTGTTTATTCTTTGCCAGGGAATTGATTATTTTAAAATATTTATACAACATATTTTTTTTTTTTATTTAGAGGTAAATAAACCTTGACAACCCCCAACCGATTGAAAATAAATATCAACAAAAATCTTTCTATTTGTGGAAAGGGCCACGCGCTAAAAGTGACTTGAAAATTTGCTATTGACACCGCCTCCTCCGCATCCTCTCTTTACCTTACTCACTCATCTATATACTCACTGGCTAACTGACTGACTGACTCAGACAGCCAAAAAGCTCAAGAGGATTTTCCCCTCATCAGCCAGCTAATTAATCATTTTCCAAGGGGGAAACAAAATAGTTTTTTTTTGTTTTTCAGTTTTTATATATATATTTTTTGTTGTTGTTCCGTTTCGAACAGAAAAATCACCGCAATTTACGCACTTAGAAATCCATCAAACAAAATGTTTTGAAAAAAATAATTTCAAAAAAATACAAAGAAAAGTTGAAAAACCAAAAGATAGACAGACACACAAGACACTTGAAACGTTTAGTTTTCCAAAAAAGAAAATGATAGACAGAATTGGGTGGAAGTTCGAGGTAAAACCAAATGGTTAATAATTAAATGAAAAAATGTTTCATAATTGTTTCAAAAGAAATTTCAGTTATTGAATCTGATGATGATTTAGTTGAATAACTAATTAGAAATGCCTTGAAGATTAAAAAGAAGACAATATATTGATAATATAGGTATATATATATATATCAACCTATAGATAAAGAAAGGTTTATATACATCAAATGATTCAGTTAAGAAAAGATTTAAATATAAACAAGACTCCCAATATGCTCTTTTCTTTGCTGTGTAGTGGGTATTAGAGAGAACACATTTATTTTCATTGATAAGAATGATGGAGATATTAATACCTATTATACCAATACAAATGCCGTTACCATCTTGGGGGGAATTACCAAAACAAAAAATGTTTTCTTTAGCCTTTAGCCATCCTAAGGAACGTTCCAATTCACACGTAATCACCATATTCCCTATATATATATATATATATATATATTTTTGCTACTATATTTATATGAATTGTTTTCATTTGATTTGATTTGTTCAGTTTTTGTGTTTCTTTGGCTTTCGCTTTGTTTTTGTTTTCGTTTCTATTTCTATTTTTTCTTTCTGTGACTTGGCCACAATCAGTTATTGACTTTTTTGTTTAGCTGATAAAAAAGAAAACAAAACCAAAAAAAAAAAAAAAAGTATTATAAAAATGAAACTAAAAGCAAAACCAAAAAAAAAAAAAAAATTCAAATAAAGTCAATTTAAAACCAAATGGCAAAGTAATAGATTTTGAGTAAACATTTTAATATTGATAACACAAATTTGCCAAGTCATGGCTAGCTAGTAAAATATTTAACTAAGGCAATTAAATGAATCAACAGAGAAACATCAACATCAATAGAATTGGTCAGAGAGCGGTCAGAGAGTTAAGTTAATGTGCCGTTAGTTAATAGAAGACTATGACCAGTTAAAAGAGCTGTTAAATGAAACTCCTTGGCCTAAATATTTACACATTAATTACTCCTAACATCCAACTCTCTCTCTCTCTTTCTCTCTCATTCGCCTCCCCCTTGCCTTTAACCAAATTCATCTCTGCTCTGGCATTTGAAAATGTCCTCATGTCATGCAAACACGAACCTAATTGTAATTTATACAAACATATATACAATATATCCCTATATATATATATATCTAAATGTATGTATACATATATATATATGTATTAAGGTCCTCTTCCTGGTCAGAAAGCCGCCCCCCTCACACAAACACATACACACCCAATTGAGGCGCAAATATGCATTAAATGGCTAAAAGAATGTTGGCACGCAGCATGCAATTATTTTTTATTTGACTGCCACGTGGCCTTCTTTGGCCTCCATGCATATGAACATATATATATATATATATATGTATAAGTGTATATACTTATATATACATATATGCTATATATATATATTTGTATACTTAACTACTTAGTTGTGATTTTTTTATAGGGGCATTTCGTGGAATTAGTTAAAAGGAAATGGAAATGATTGTTGTTGGCCTGATTCGTTTGCCAATGTGTGCGTTTCTGTTGCTGTTGCTGTTTGCTGTAGCACATTGTTTGGCTAATAAATTGTAATTTCTGGTAAATTTAGTTAATCAAAAGGCTGGCAAACAAACCAAACTAAAATTCCACCACTTTGTTCCACATATTAAGCATTTTTCTTTTTTTTACGGGGGGTGCTTGGAGGTGTAGTGGAAAAATATATATTTATGGTAATAATGGCCACTTTATTGAATGTCAATTATCTATTGATTATATAGTTCAACTTTTACCCAGATAACTTTGCCTGCCATATTATCTAGCTTTACTCTAAATGTGTATAACACTTTAGAATTCTATTTTCTTGAGTGAAAACTAAAATTTTGTTTTGCAGAATCCTCAATTTATGCGAATATTACTTGGTTACTTAGAATCTATATAAAACAGCTGTTTAGTATAACAGTTTTTTGTAGTTAGCGTATAACAATTCCATATAATCAGAAAAAACATGAAAGAAAACAATAAATAATATCAAGTTTCTTAAAATCTATATACAACAGCTGTTTAGTATAACAGTTTTGTATAACAGATGTTTTGTAAGACAATTTTATATAATTGTTACAATTATAATACAATTATAATTGTATAATTTCATTTGTTGTATAACAGTTAATAATATTAAGTTGTCTAGAAAGTCACATATAATTCTGTATAACAGTAAAAAAGTTTAGTTTAGCATATTTGTGCATATGAAATCACTTATATTGTATAACATCATTTGTTGTATAACAGTTTATGCTTAATAGCTAATTAGTTGAGTAGTGCTGATAGCGAGCAACATTTTATATAGTATCATAAATATAGCTTTGTCTCTCTCTCTCTCTCTCTCTCTCTCTCTCTCTCTCTCTTTCTTTGGCAGTATGACTAATGGGTAAAAGTTATGGGTCTAGGCAATGTTTTTTTTTTCTTTTTTTTTTTTTTTTTTGGGGCCATTTGCTCCCAATTTGAATTGCTCAAGGGCGGGCGTACCTTGAACTCTATTAGCTTGGCCAAAAAACCACCATAGAAATTATCAAACTAACCCAAAAACACACTTGACATGACTGATATGATATGAAGTCGTGCTATACATATATAGCTTATAGCTTATAGCTTATAGCGCTACTCTACCTAGACGACTACCTTTCTCCTTGTCATATTGTATATATCCAGGCATGTGAATAAGACGTGACACTTATCGCGTCTGTTGCGTCCGCCCCCGCCTCCGCCTCAGTGTTCCGTTTTCAGTTTCAGTTTTCATTTTAATTTTTTTTTTTTTTTTCATTCAAAAATAACAAAAACAGCTGATAAACTGACGACTGCTTGTTTGTGGAGAGGCTATCAGAAGAATGACTTTTACCTTTGTATATAGACAATCTATTTAGTCTTTTCACCTATTTTCGCAATCATTTGCAAACTGAAACTGAAACCAAACAAACTGCCGGTGTTAGCTACTTTTTTAATTAGCCACAAAAAAAAAAAACAAAAAAAAAAGAATCAGAACAGAATAGAGAACAAAAAACCGCATTTCATATTCTTCTTTCTTTTCTGGCTAGAAGATACTGAACTGACGTCTGCTTATATATATGTATATATATATTTTAATTTTAATTTTTTTTTTTTATTTTGGATTTGTTTGCTTGTATAGGTTGATTACCCAAAGTGCAGGCAAGAATTTATTGCGCAGTTGTTGTTGTTGTTGTTATTATTGTTGGTTTTCTTGTGAAAGTGAACAAAGAAATGTATTCACATGATTCCCCCCCACTCACCTCAATGGGAATACCGTTTCTCAATTCTCACTCTCATTCAAAGTTTAACGACCACAAAAAAAAAAACTGGCCGAGAATGGCCTGACTTGACTTGGCCTTGAACAAAGGGGAAAAAAGAGGGAGAAAAAAAAAATGTCAGTCAGTTAGTCGGTTAGTCGGTAAATCAGTTGCCTGCCTGTTGCCTGTCAAATTTTGTTGGCCATATACATACATATATATATTTATATATATATATATATATATATAATATAATAATGTGTTAATTTCTTGCTTTCATTTTTGATTTATTTCATTTATTTATTTATTTTGTATATTATTGAGTTTGACGCCACCACTTGCGTTGCATACGCGGCATTCCCCGCAATGATGCCACCAATATATGTATATATGTATGTTTCAGATACTTTTCCTTTTCATTCTATATATATATATATATATATGTATATATGTATAAATTTTGGCATGCCTTTGGCTTGCATTCGAAATACTCAAAGTGTCTTTGGGCGCACATTTCTCAAATGCCATCGCACATTTTTGTGTTCTTTTTACAATAGCAAAAACCAAATCAACAATACAAGAATGTTACACAGAAGTTTTTCTTTTTTTGTTACGTTTTACTATAAAAACTCAAGGAATTGTATATGCTGTCTAGTAGTACATTTTCGCAACTCAAATATTCATGTAATACAACAACAACAAAAAAAACCAACAAACAAATATATAATATAAACGAAATCAATTGAGGAAATGTGCCAACAGGTAAAAGAGGAAAAGAATGAAAAAAAAAAAAAAAGAAAAGAGTTTTTCCAACTTTTAAACATAGTTTTTTTTTGGCCATTGTTGACTTTGGTTTTTTGGGGTGTGTCTTCTTCTTTTTGCTTTGAAGTGCATTTAAAGTTTCTTATTAATGGAAAAACTTTAACAATTATCTCTTATCTATTCAGTTGAAAGTAAATTCTAGTTTTTAACTAAATTATACGCTCAAATAATACATGAAAGGAAAAAAAAACTAAAAGGATGGGCTAACTTCGGTCATGCCGAAGTTTAAATACCTTTGCAAACGTTTTAATAAAAATATTTTTCTTGGTCCGATTATTTCTATGGAAGCTATAGCATATAGTCGGCCGATTCTAGAGAAACTCGGTAAACACAATTCTATATATACCAAACTCACACATACCAAATTTCGTGAGAATCGCTCTTAAAATAAGCAAGTTATTTATCTAAAACTATTTTTTGGCCGATCGTTTCTATAGGATTACTAAATTCAAGACCGATCGTTCCTATGGGAGCTATATGATATAGTCATCCGATCGGGATGACTCCGAGATATACAATGCCAGCAGCAAAAAGAAGCCTAGATGCAAAATTCTAGCTCTGTAGCCTTAAGGGTCTCGGCGGAGATTGCGTTGATCCAGACAGACGGACATGGCTATATCAACTTAGCTCGTCGTCCTGATCAAGAATGTATATATACTTTTTATAGTCGGAAATGCTTCCTTCTCTGCGTTACAAACTTCTGACCAAAATTAATATACCCTTTTTGCGAAGGTATAATGATGAATCGTATGAATAGACAGTACGTGTTTCATTAGACACATGGTGGCTAACGTCATCTGTCTGTCCATTGATTGTTGTTTATGTACGTGAGCTAGAAGGAATAGTTTTTAAATATCCTAATATTGAAAACCCTCTGTTTTTTGACATATTATTAATAAAGATAAGCTTAAGACATGATGATCAAAATAATATGCAGCTGTGTTCACAAAAATAGCAGTGCCTTTGAGCTTTGACCTTAAAAATGATAAATCTTATTAAAAAGACCATAATTGCACCAATCTTTTATAAATTTAGAATTAATATTATATATTGGCAATAACGAAAGTAGTGTGTATAACCACAAAAGGACAAAATATAGTAAAACTAACGGAACTTTTTCGTTTTTCCCATGTCTATATTCCATTTCACAAAAACAAAGTTAAAAAACTAAACCCTTAAGAAGGAATATGCAAAAAATTCTTTAATCTCTGTTAGCACCTATAGCACTTCTATTTTTGTGACCATAGCTGTATATACAATGATCTAACTTTATTTGGTTAGCAAAATACAGTGCAATTTTCTAATTTATTTTTCCCCTTTTGTTTTTAACATAATGGTCACCTTTGGTCACCTCATTTCAACGCATTTTTTCCGCTTATTACTGTTAAATTTCCGCTTACTTAACTCTTTCCAGCTAATTAATTATTTTGCTACCACAAAGCAATTAATGAAATTCACACACACACACACACATACAATAATAATGACCCATTTGTCACTAAGGAAAACTGTTAAGTAAGCAAAAAATCCTATACTTCTTCTAAACCCCCCCTTCATCTACCAACCACCTCCTTCTTCTTCTACACACTCAGCAAGAGTAACTGAGACAGAGAGTGAAAGAGAGAGAAAAATTCTGTCAAGCCAAGCAAAATGATGTAATAATCAAAATTCAGCTCAACTAGTGGGGGGGGCACATACACTCACACACACTCCGACGATAAGTGGAAGGCGGGGGTAGAAGAGGTGGGGCTGCGGTAGGTCTACCAATTATGCCAAAGAAAAGCAAATACACTGAGACAATTTGCTGGCAACTTAATTAAGTTGCCCGCCTTTGGAGACATATGCAAAAAGTAGTTGGAAAAAAAAAGAGTAGAAAAACATCAACAACAACAACAATACACTGTGTGCGGGTGTTCCTGCTGCTAACCGTTGTCAGTTGTTGCTATTGTTGTTGTAGTTGCTGCTGTTGCAATTGTTAATGCTGCTGATGTTGTTGTTGTAGTTGCATAATTTGTAACAGGCTACCTCTAGCTCTCCATTACTATATCGCTCTATCTCTTTTGCACTGCGTTTGACTGTGTGTGTGTGTGAGGGGAATCGTGAGTCATAAAAACAGCTTGTCAGATTCCAGTTGTTTTTGTTGTTGTTGTTGTAACCTATTGCCTATTAAGTAATATTCTATTGTAAACTCTGGAAATTGCAATTCAAAAATTCACTTTCAACATTTGTAAAACACACACACACAGACAGACACAGACACACAAGCAAAGCAACGGAATAGAGTGGGAGATTACTCAATTGCAATAGCAACAAAAATCAAAAGTAAGTCCCGCTCACTTATACAAACAAGCTCTCTCTCTCTACCTTCCTCCCTCTCTGTCACTCTCAATAGAGCAGTTGACGCGACTGACTCTCTTGTAACTGGCGGGCCACTCTTGCTCTATCTCGCTCTCTATCTCTATCTCTCTTACATGGCCGCGTTTGAATTACAGTTATGTCATAGAACGTAAGCAAAGTTGTTGCTGCTGTTGTTATTGCTGCTGCCGCCGTCGCTGTTGTTGTCGCTCGTGTTTCGCTTTATCGCCTGCAATTGCAATGCAACAAAATCATTTGTTAACTCTATTGAGTAATAATAGGAGAGACACGAGCTAGCCACGAGGTTGGGTCCATAGGATTAGCTGATTCCATATATATATATACAGATATATATATATGTATATATATATCTACTTATGACATTTCGCCTTGATGTAATGGGATACACAATTGGCTGAGAGAAAGATCTATCTAGCAACATCTTGGTAAAGTTCAAGCTGTATTCAAAAGACAATGTCGGGCGGGGTGTGGCCACCTTTGCCGCCGCCACCGCCACCGCCTTACCAATGAAACTTAAAACTCTTCCCATTCCCATGGATGTTTAAGTGGTCCGCTAATTGATGGCAGTAAATGAAAATTGAAAAGTTTAACCAAACATGAAAAGTTCATCAAGGCACATAATTGAAGTGCGGGAAGAGAAGGGGGTGGGGTTTGGAGTTGTTAAGTCAGTCAGTTGAGTAGGTGGGTCGTCGCGTAGGTTGAATGAGAAGATCCTAATAGGATTTTAATTAACATTGAAAGGTGCAAAAGAGAGTGGAAGGCGGCTTTTACTATTAGTTTACTTAGTTTCTTACTTAGTATTTTCATTCTATAACTTACAGAGTATCCCTAAATCGTTAATCTTTCTGTGTCTGAATCTTTTAACAATATCTTTACTGTATCTCTCTCTCTCTCTTTATTTCTTCTAAATATTCTTAACTATCAACTGTTTGCTTAGTGTTTTCATTCTATAACCTAAAGAGTATCCTTAAGTCGTTAATCTTTCTGTGTCTGAGTTAAGAGAGTGTCTGAAACTAAAGTTAAAGTTAATAAAAGAAAAATTTAGACTAGCAACAATTTGTAATGCCTTTGCCAATTTGTTCCAAGACAAACAGGTGTAAATTAAAATTTTCCAAAATAAAATTAAAACAAAAAAAAATAATAATAATAATTATAATAATTATATAATTATTAGTAAATTCCTTTATAGCCTTATATAATCATTAAATTGGCATAATTTGGCTAGCGGATATGAGTAAATGAAATTTGTGTAAATTTGTCAAAGTTTACGTGAAACCTATGCAAATATTTTAAGTAAATTTTAGTTTTTTTTTTTTCTGCTGTGCAAATATTTAAACAAATTTATTTAGCTGCTAAATGAATATTTTATATATTTTCCAAAGGCAAAGAAAAATTTAATTGAAATAGAAAAATTTAAGAACTATATTTTCAATGTTGGTTAGTTTCTTTTAAGTTGGTCTTAAGCTCATCTAAATTTAAGCTTACTTAAGATAATTAAAATCATCGTTTATTTAGTTATTTGCGGTTAACCTTCCGTTTTTTCCTTTTGTTCTTTGTTCGTGTTGGCTTCTCTCTTAATTTTGTGGTCGGCAATACTAACAATTTTGTTCCCTTTTTTTTTGTCTTCTCTAAATGGAACATTGAGTGAGACATCGAAGGCAGTAGAAAGTAGTAGAAAGAGGTGTAATTTGCATTGACCCAGATTCAGATGCTGACCAAGAATATATAATGTATTAAAGTTTTTTTTTTTTTTTTTTTTGTGGCTCCATTTCTTAAACCTTTTACGAAAATGAGAAGAATTGCCTTGAACAAAAAGTTTGCCAATTAATTCATCTTAAGTAACTTTAACTTTCAAAAAAAAAAAAAAAAACAACGCCTAAACAAAGCCAAGTTGATTATTTAATCGACAACAACAAAAAACTTATTACAAAATTGCAAAATCTGCCCCTCCAAAAAATAAGCGAGACGAAAAATTGAGCGCATTTACAAATCACGATTTAATTTTAACAAAAAGAAAAAAAAAAAAAAAAAGAAATAAAGAAAATCAAAAGCGTTGAAATTGGCAACAAACAAATGAGCAACGGCAGCTAACAATGCGGGCGTTTGGGAGGGGAAACGAAGGGAAGCGTGAAAAAGACAAAAGGCTAAGACGCGGCCACGACAAACATCAGAGACAAGCAGGCAGCAACAGCAGCAGCAGCCGCCGCACAGCCTCAACTTAGTCTTTGGGCTTAACGTAACCAACAGTTGGCTGGTGGCCTTATGTAACCCAAAAAGCCAAAGGAAAAAAAAAAACAGAGCTCCACTTACCAAACAAACATAATAAAAAAAAAAAAAATAAATGACGCCAACAACAATGTTTAGTAATGCTGCAACGCTGACGCTGGCATCGCAGTTAACGTTGGCAGCATTATTTGACTTTGACATACTTTTGGCTTTCGCAGATGGCCAACTGAGTAAAAGAGAGACATATTGTGGGTAGAGGTGAGTCAGAGTGAAGGCAAAGAGAGATGGAGAGGAAAAAAAAAAGACAGTTGTAAAAAAAAAAGCAGCTGCTGTCAAAATTTTGACACAAGCCAAGCTTGCGCGCCCCATGCATGCTCTCTCCGTATCTTTCACTCTTTTACTGTTTGTCTCTCTTTACTCTCTGTCTACCATGACGCTCTCTTAAAAAACTGTTGCACACTTTAAGCTTCTTTTTCACTCTCTCTCTCTCTGTCTCTATCTCTCTCTATAAGTTTAGTTTTTCTCTTTCATTATGTTGCACAAGCCTGATGCTCACGCAATGTATTACCTGCCCCCTCCTCTCTGGCCTCCTGACTTTGCTCAATTTTTTTTTTTGACAGCTTTGCATAAAAAGCCGGTTTCGATGTCAGTTACTGTTTTTTCAGTCTCTTTTTCTTTTCTTCTTTAATTTTTGTTTTTGTTTTAGGGGCTGTTTTACGCCTAAGGCCCGTCACTGATGCCGCCACTTATGTAATGAGCAGCAGCTAGCTAAAAACCCAAAGGCCCCAAAAATAGTTAATTTGGGTAAAAATAGACAATTGATAGATAGAAAGAATGGTTAGCCCTTTTACCTACCCCCTCTTTCTCACTCTCTCTCTCTCTCTTTCTCACTAGTCATAACCTTACAGTGCGCGCACACTTCTTTTGCTTAGGTTTATTTTGTAATGATTTTTAAGTGGATTATTGGCTGTCATGTGGCATCATCATGCCCGTTGATTTTGGTTTCAGGTTTTGGTCTTGGTTCTCATTGTTGTTGGGTGTAGGGTGATGTGTTGTAGGAGAGGGCGTCTGAGAAATCAATTAACTGCGCGTTGAATAACACGCGTATGGAACGGAAGTATCTATAGTTTTGTATCTCTGCGGTATGCGTTTTAGCTATGTATATATATATATTTGTGTGCGTGTGTGTGTGTGTGCAAGAGCAAGTCGAGAACATTTATCAAATGTCAACATGAAACATATGGCCTAACAAACGAGGCACAAACACAAGCAAAACACATCTTCTGATTTTTTTTTTTTTTTTATAGGGACAACATATGGTCAAAACATGTAATGAGGCAGGCGATTGGTTTAAGTTATTTAGGTCATGGTAGTGGTAGTAGTAGTAGTAGTGGGATTGTATGGGGTTAGGGGGGCATTAAGCAGAGGTAGACAACAAAATGGGCGGCGGCCAACAACACAAAAGTCGCCACAATTATATATATACCTATATATACTTTAAGCATAACCTTTAAAACATTTCTTTTTAAGGAATTTTCAAGATATGAACAAATCTGAAATACTCTATCTTTTTGCAATGTATAGAGGAATAGTTAAGCAACTTGGACTTTCGTCGATGGCTTAGAGGAAGTTTTTAAAGAGTGTTTGCTTATGTGTATTAACTTTTAGACAACTTTAAGTTGTCTAACCTTTTGTGGCAACAACTTGTTCTTTATTACTTGGCACATATAAACCAAATTGTAAGATAATCTACATATATAAATACATTTATATATATAGAGTATCATTATAGGAATGTTCCAACGCTCCACCCACAATAGTCAACTTAAACGCTGTTGATATTGTCGGCGTTTTTTGTTTTTTTTTTTTTTATTTTCTTGTCTTGTCTTGTCTTTGTTGTTGTTGTTGTTGTTGCCCCTTGACTACACAAAAGCTGGTCGACTTAACAACCAAGCAACGAACTACAAATACAAGGCAATAACAGCAACAAAAACCATAATAACAATGACCATAAAAAACAAATACATAAAAAAGAAACTTCTTACGCCCCACATAATGTGGGTAAAACTTCCGCACTTGGTTGCCCTTACCTTACCCCACACCCTTGCACTTATCCTCTTTGCCCTACACACACACACACACACAGAAACAGACACAGTCAGAGGAGGAGAGGGGGGATGGCAACCTTCACTCCAGCAGCAAACTCTTGAGAGATCTCTTGGGTTGGGTTTGGGTCTGGGTCTGGGTCTCTGGTTGACCTTGAGGCAACGAGTCAACGAGGCATCTCGCCATGAATTGTGTTCAGCCAGAGAGTTGTTCATTCAAGCGCTTTATGGAATGGTTTACCCTCCCCTCCCCTCACCCTTTTTTTTTGGTTGTTTTGTGGTTTTTTTTTTTTCTTCTCCTTTATTTGTTATGTTTTTTGGTTCATTAAAATTTACTTTCGGCTACACTTGCATTTGGCATTAACAACAACAACAAGAAAAGCAACAAAAAAAAAAAAACAATTGCTAAAACAAACAAGAGTTTTATAAAACAAAAAGAAGATATATATATACACACACACACAGACACACTCATCTACACACACACATTTCATTGTTGTTTTAAATTGAAATTTTTGATTTGCGTGTTTGCAATTTTGTGAAATGTAAAATGTGCTATAAAATTTGATATGCATTTGCTTGAAGGTTAAGCTTAGATGAGCATAATATTTATAAAACAAATACATACACACAAATACACACACACACATGCATACATACACACATACATACATACATTCATTAATAGGTATGGTTGAGTAGAAGGTAAAAGAGTGGAAAGGGTAACTTTAATCAAGGTCTGTCAAATTGTAGCCAGAGAAAGATAAAGTAAAGGAAATAAAGAAATATTAATTTTGTATTTATAGTGGAAAGATTTCTTTTAAAAATTCGGACACAAAAATTTGAATCTAAACAAATTACCAAAAAGTTAGCAAGAGATACAATATGAAAGTTCTTAACTTAACTTGAGGAAAATCTGTTTAAAAAAAACTAAAAATCTGTAAACGAGATAACCCTAAAACCCCCTTTAAGGTCACTTAAATTGAATGATCTTTATAAGGAATATATATATAGATAAGTATATATATATCTTGGTATATTCTTTTATATGAAATTACCTTAAATGGTTTAAATTTGGTTAACTTTTCAAATAGATTTCGTTCAGTGAAGTTTCTTTGTTTTTACGTTTGGCGCTGGCTTGCCTTACCTTGAAAATAACACAAATAATAATAATAATAACAATAATAATGGCAGCAACAACAACAAAAACAAATTAAATCATGCCACAGAAACGAAACGAGGCGTTAGTATATATTTATATAAATGTTCGACCGACCCCCCTCGAAACGAGTAACAAATTTAATTCAATGAGAGAGATAAGCTAAAGCGAAAACAAAAATAATAAAGGGAAACACAAAACAACAAAAAAAAAGAAGGAAAAATGACGCATTGTGACCAAAAAGAAAGCTAAAAAAAAAAAAAAAAAACCCCAACTGCGTCGCACAAATTGTTGAAAGAATCTAGTATAGTATTAAGTAGTAAACAAATTAACTTTGAGGTTCAATAACCCCCCCGAAACCTTTGTATGTATGTGTAAAGTGTATGCGCTACGAATGTATCTAAGCATATGTAAAAGTATCTTTTGCTTTTTTACCCCAATTGAGAAGAATTTGTTGAAGCTTTTTTTTTTTTTTGGGATTTGATGCCCCATATCTCTGTGTTACTTTTTGTCCTTGAACCTCTCTGACATTTGTTCCAGTAGCAAACAAAAAAAAAAAAAAGAAAGAAAAAACCCACTCACACACACACACACACATACAGAGAACATGAAACAAGCAACAAACTTTTTTTGTGTGTGCGTTAACGCATAACGAAAATTTCCCAGAAGAAAATCTTTACAGTCCGTTGATTTTTGGCCAGCCAAAAACGACAAAAAAAAAAGAAGAGGAATGTTTGCAAAATTTTTGTTTTTTCTGTTTATTTTTTTTGGTTGTACAAGTGACATTTAACACGATTGCCGCCGCCCACTTTTGGCTAAAACATGACGCAATTGATGAAAGAGAGCAAAAGAGATTAGAAAAATAAACGAAATTGTATATAAAATGAAACATTGATAACAAAATGAAATGCATTTCGATTGCCAAAATGTTGAAGAAAAAAAGGAAAAAGTCCTTCCAAAATGTTAAAAGAGAAACCACCAAACTACCATAAAAAAAAAGTTACAAACAGTTAACAATTAAAAGCAAATGATGAGTTGTCTGTTGAATTTATTGAATGTTTTTTATATTCCCTCACCTCCCTTAAAACAATGGTGAACTACAAGAGGGGAAGGGGGAAATCCTTCAATCCGGAAGTCGTGCTAGTCTTTCTTTAACCACAAGTGAACTCTTTCACGCAAGTAAACTAATTTAACATTCATAGAAATTAATTTTTGGAAAGAAAAGAAACCAAAAAAAAATACATTTGTAATGTCCTATATAGCTGATAGATAGACACATATGGGGGGAAGGTAGGGGGTTATGCAGCCTTTTCATTTTCTTTGGTTAAAAAATAACAAGTGATTAGTTTAGGTTAAATTGCAAGCCAAGAAATCAACAAAAGAAATAAGAATGAATAAAAAAAGTTTTCCAAATGTTTTTGGTAATATTTTTTTATCTTAGATTTACCATTGATCCATTTAATTGAATGCTTCCGTTGCCTTATATATAAATCTATATACAAAAGTCATTTAAATGAAATAAAAAAAAAAATGAAGCAAATAAGTCGTCCCTACCGACTTTGAGTATACCCTGTACCAAGTATAGGAACTTGATAAAATCAAACTCCTTCGAATTCGCCATTAATTCAAGCTAAAATTTTTCTCACAAGCGGCAGCATGTTATCTCGCTCACACTTACTACGGAATGTCGCACTTGATAAATTGTACATAGATAAATCTTTGATATTTCTTGTCCGATTTTAACAAAATTTGTTCAAATGATAACTTTTGGCCATATTATTGGGTGTCCCAAATAAAAATACGCTACCTTTAATATAACACTAGTTATTCGTTTATCCTAAATTGCGGGGGCGTAAGTGGGCGTGACAAAAATTTGAAACAAACATAATCTACGTAGACACTACACGAATGCTAATACCAGATTTGGTTACTCTAGCTTTGTGTTCAGACGGACGGATAGACAAACGGATGGACAGACGAACATGTCTTAATCGACTCGGCTATTGATGCTGATCAAGAATATATATACTTTATGGGATCGGAAATGCCACCTTCTACCTTTTACCTACCTACCCTTTTAACCTATGGGTACAGGGTATAAAAATTGTATATTTAATTTATAGATATAGACACATACATATATATATTTCTGTGCATATACGCCTAAATTTATATATATATAAATATCTTATATATATGTATGATATTTTCTATATTTTTTTAAATATCTAACCAAAACAATTACCTGTCAGCTTCATCATAAAAATTTTGCACTGTGCATAATTAAAATGAATTATTTTTTGTTTTTCTTTTTGTTTTTGTGTGTGTGTGTGTGTCGCAAATTTAACGTTAAATAGCTCAACAAATATCCCGATGATATACAAATGAATGAAATGAATGTACATATATTTAAATATAAATTATATACATACATATATTATATATTAGTACGTACTAGAAACATTTCCGTCAACAAAATGCAAATTTCTCTTGTTTCTTGTTGTTTATTTTATTATTAAAATTATTTTTTTTTTTTTGCTTGCAATTACAAGGAAATGAAATGTAGAAAAAAAAAATGAATTGAATTAAAAATATTCTTTTAAGATTATATATGTATTAATATTTCTCCTTTTTACGGAACTCATGAATTAGAAGTCTTCTCTCTCCATTTAATTCTCTCATCTGCATATCATTCACATAGATTTTATGGAGCAGAAAAATATTTATGCCAAAAAGCGACTCATAAAATGGGCAATTTCCCCCCCACATAGCAGTGTCCGTCCGTCAGTTGAATAACTGTTATTTAGGTATGCCGTTATGGAGTTACCCTGTAGGTAAACAAGATATATAGTTATATAGATCAATTTGAAATTCAACAAGTTTTAATATATTTATTTGATGGATAACTTTTAGAAGCTATATAGAGTTGAAATTTTGTTTTATTATATATTTAATTTGTTTAAATAATAATATTATAAAAAAATAAAGTCTTTTTTAAGAGTTTTTAAATAATTAATAAATTCTTACTTTAAAACTAACTCTCCATTCTTCTTATATGACTTTCAATGAATTAGGTTAAAAACTTGATTCTATTCTATAGATAACATAATGCTTACACTTAATCTAATATACAATACTAAATTTAAACAATTTAAAGTTCATTACTACAGAAAAAAAGGGGGAATTCATTTCCACTTCTATTTCCTCTATAAAAAAATTAGTTTATAATGAAATTAGGAAGTAAAATAGGAAAAATATAATACAAATACAAAGTGTAAGGAAATATGTTTTATAAGTTAATTGTTGTTTAGTTAAATAGATAATTATTATAACTGAACAATCTATATATATAGTTTTGTGGAATATAAAGAATCTTAAATTCCATTTACTGTTTATTTATGTTGTAATTGAGGTCAATACCCTTACCAAAATGGGTTACAGGGTATGGTTGTTGGTATTATGGTTAGTCAGTTTTGCAGTCTCTCTCTCTGTCTCTCTCTTTTCCTTGTCTCTGGTAGGCAAATTCCATGGGTGTCGCATAAAGTTTTTTTTGTTGTTGTTGTAGTCGTAGTGGCAAATTTTATGGGCATTCATTTCATCGTATTTAGGTCAGTTTTACTTGGTGTTTCCCTAAGACCTCTCTCACTCTGTCTCTCTCTCTAGTTGGCATGGTCTTCCTCTAGCCTGTGCCTGTGCCTGTGCCATTGCCCCTGTCCTCTTCTCCTTTTATATAATCATTATATAGTTTTCTTTTTGCTTTTCCTCGTTTTTTTTTTTTGTCAAGCAATTTGCTTTTAGAGCAGGCGGCAGGCAGCATCATAATCAAAACGTCTACGCAATGTATTTATTTTTAGCAAATTGTTTAACGACTTTTAGAGAAAGAATCATAGATAGAAACAGACACATATAGAGAAAGATAGTGTGACAGAGATAGATAGATAGTGGGGCAATGAAAAAATTGAATTACATTCAATTTGACAACAAATTATTGCATTGAATTTGAAATAAACAAATGATTCATAGGATAGATACCTTGAAATTGAATTGTTTGCAAAAAAAAAAAAAAAAGAAGACAAAAACAAAAGCAAAATAAAAAGACGGAAGTTAACATTAACAAAAAGATTCTTTATAATAAACTGTATATATATATATATGCATATACACTAATATATACATAAATATAGGTATATAGGTATATATATATATATATCTTGATTCTTGACATATTCTATTATGCAACAATTTCTGCAAGTGGCCGGCCACTTGTCAAAGCAAAAGAAATTCGCGTCTTTGGCAAATGAATTTTTAATGTACGTGACGAAATCTGATTTTAATGCATACACACACACATACACACACACAGATGACAGGGCAAGAAATTTTTGTGAAAAGATATATACATATATATATATATATATGTATATACATAGTCATATCTGAAGCCAAATGCAATTTATCAACAGTTGGGCTTAAATTGTCTGCAGCGTTACGGAAACTTGCCCACGTTGAAGGAGGAGGAGGAGGAGGAGGGAGGGATGCCTGCCACATATGGATAGAATGTATGAAGAGGGATGGGGAGGCTAGGGCGAGGGTGAGGGCGAGGGCGTTTCGTCTCGCGTCATACACAGAGCGTAAAATTCTCTAATAAGTGCAAATTGGCAAGGCAAAAACAAAATATAAGAAACAGCAATAGCAATAACAACAACAAGTTTCGAGCGCGCTTGGCTTTGCATTTTAATTCAATTTCTGAAATAAAAAAAAAAAGAGTAAAAGTTGTTGTAACTACAAGTACAAGTAGTATCTGATGGATAACGCACATACACAGACTGTATATATATATATATATATATATATATATATATATATATATATATATATATATCGAACGGGAAGTTGAACAACGAGACGAGAACGTGGCGGCCATAGAAAATAATTAGATACTTAGATCTATGACTATATATACATATATATGTATATATATATACATTTCTACAGCTATATATATATACATACATATATTATAGATTCAACTTTTATGATCTTGGTTAGCTTGCTCATTTCAATTCATTTTCAATGTTCAATTTCAATTGTTAAGTTAATTGTTCAAGCATTTTCTTAAAAATCAATCACTAAATTCTTTTACATATTAAGAAATTTAATTATTTTAATTAAAAATTTATTAACAATAATAATATATTTACTGCTGCTTATTCAATTTCTATTTCAATTTAAGCTTTCAATTTTTAATTGCATCTTCAATTTACTTAAAAGAATATGCGAATGCAATTTTGGTTAATGAAATTATATATTTAAATGCATTTACTCTTTCTCTTATTAAAATTTACCTTTAACTTAACTTTATTAACAAATTAATTGTTATAATTTTTTCAATTATTTTATCAATTTAAATTCAATTGCAAAATTTATCTTAACTTTCAATGAAGATTGAAAGATTTAAACGCTTCGAGTCATCTTCAAAAGCTTTCAATATTTAACTGTTATACGTAACTTAATTGTTATATAAAATTTTTTAAATATTATACAACTTTAATTAAATAGAAATTATATTTTTAATTTAAATTCTCATTAAAATTTTTAATTCTTTATTTTATTTACTTAGTCAATTGCAATTTTTATTACTCAATTCAATTCAAGTTCAATTTTAATGATTTTATTTGTGGAAAAAAAAAAAAAAAAAAAAACTATTTAAACTGATTAACAAATTAGTGTTAGTAGTGTTATAGCTGTCTTTATCATTGACTAAGCCAAATTGCATAATGCCAAAATATGAACACAACAACAGCAACAACAACAACTCAGTTTCACATAACAAACGATTAGGCTAACCCACCCAAAATAAAAAAAAAAAAAAATAACTAAACTTATCTAGCTTCAAACCTGCCCCCGCTCCCCCTCACCGAATCCCATTTGCCATCCCAAAAAACACAAACTTACTCTAATCTCTCTCACACCTTGGCTCCGGCCAACTCTTGGTTATATGCTCACTCGTACACCAACTGACCAATTTTAACCACTTGACATCAATTTACGTCAAAACCAAACCAAAAGGAAAAATAAAATAATAAAATGAGTGAAACATTGACAAACATTTTACATAATCATCATCATTATGATGATAATGATGATGATCATGATGATGATTATTATCGTATTGGAATAACAACGATGATTATCGTATATACATATATATATATCGTATTGGGGGAAGACGTAATCAAAATGTTGCGACAAATATGGAAAAATGCAAATTAATATCTCAAACGGTTGTCTTGCGGAGGAGGAGGAGGGGGTATAGAGGAGAGTTACTGCTACTGTATGGTGATGAGTGGATGAGCTGTTGCCTATATGTATATGTAATCACATTTTGTTGCAAACACATGGCGGGCGGCAGGGCAGACTTTATCTAAGATACATTTGTTGTTAATATAATTTTATGTTGCGGTTGCGTAATGTTAGCAAACACCAAAATGCTCTTAATTTTTAACAGTCTAACAGCTTAAGAGAAAAAGTGCCTAACATCATCAGACAGAGAGAGAGAGAGAGAGAGATAGGGTCTACGTAAGAGTGTAACAGTGGAGAGCTCTGTTAGAAATTCGACTCTTTACACTTTGTTGCGCTTGCGCCGGCAACATGTTGCCAATGCAATGTCATTCTTTCAATGTTGCTGCAGCAATATTGTTTGGCCTACGTGACGTAGAAGATGTAAGCAAAGCACACAAATCAAAGGCAACAAACCCAGAATAAAGAATGAACAACTAATCACTGACACATACATATATACATATATATCCACGTATATATATATATATACAAATTAAGAAATAAAATGAAATGTATTACTACTGCTGCTGCTGCTGCTGCTGATATGGCATTTTCTGTTTAAATTTGATCAAGGGCAAAATGGCTAACACCATTAACAGTTAATAAAATGCAATACAAGGTGGAATCAAAAACCTTTAATTCATTTAGTATATAAGTAAATGTGTATATGTAACAGGTGCAAGTTAGCATTAACTGTACATATGAATATACATAACCATATAAGTACATACGTATATTTCTGTTACATCAGTTAGGTTTCCCAATGGTTTAAATATGTCAAATGGAACCTAATGGAATACCTTTAAATTAAATCAATTTTAAACTTTGGAAAAAGTTTTAAAATAAGTGTTTAAATTGATATATCATATCTTTAATAACGAAAGATAAAGTTCTACATTATCAAATCGTATTGAAATTGAGTTTTATGTTACATATTACAGATGGTTCGAAGCATTTTTATATATATATTTAGTTTTAATCAAATTCAAAGACTAAGTAAAGGAAGCTTTGCCTCAAATGGTCTCATGTCCTTCAATACTCTTCCACCTGTTTTCTAGAATGTCAGAATTGTGAAATAAAAATAGACTAGATTCTTGAATCCAAAATTTTTCCGTAGTCTGTTATCATTGTAAAACAATGCCTGGTAATAAAATGTTTATAATATTCATTACGTATACGTCACAGGGTTCTTAACCCCATCTTTTATATCAATAAGAATCACATATACTGAGATAGCCTACCCAGAATCTGTTTAACAACTTATGCATAGAACCTTAGGTCCTTAGTCCGTTAGATTACTTTCAAATTCTTCAAAAGATCATAATTCTATATAAGATGTGACCGCAACTGTAGTTTTTTTTTACAATTTAAAGTCTTTTATCTTCTTACTTATGATATTTTAAAATATTCTCTTATCTCTTCTTCGATCTAATATAATTCCTTTATTGGCCTTTTTCTTTTTCTTTGAATCACTCTGTCAAATAAAAAAAAGGCATTACTGAGAGTATCTATCGTATGGCCTTCTCTTATAATATTTGTGGGTCATGGTTTGGCTTGTTTTCACACTTCCTTTTTGGCCCCAGAACTAATAGGCGCCACTCTTAATGATCAAATGCTGTCAAATTCGACGTCTACTTTGACACTGCACGGTAGATGCGGCGACGGTGCCACTCTGCTTCCCTTCGCACATATAGTTCCACCAATTCGTTACGTTCCGTTCCTCGCTAGATACTTTTGTGTTCAAATTTAAAAGGGAAAATAAAAAGCAAACATTTTGTATGGCAACGACGACGACTAATTGTCGAATTTGCGCTCGTGTTGAACATCACGTCCAACGTGGGGTCTGCCTCCACATCTGATGCCGATGATATAGGGTATATATATACAGATATAGATAGATAGAAATGTATAGATACATATATCTATATATATATATGTATATATAATTGGCACTCGCAAAAAAATTTTTTTTTTTTTTTCCCCCGCCACATAGTGACATAGAGACAGATGGAAAGACGAATGGTATGGACAGACAAACGACCAGACGGCCGTGCAGTGAAACGAGTCGTCACCGTCGTCGTCGTCAGTTCGTGATCATTTCCATGCTGTGCGTTTTGACATTTTCATTTACAAATTTTGACATTAATTGTGTGATTTTCCTGACTTTTCACGACTTTGTACGTCATTTTACTATGTAGTGTTTCTATAGCCGACAACAAATTAGCATTTTATGAATATTGCATCAAGAATATGATTTATTTTGCTCATGTTTTATATATATATTTATGATGTTTGTTTTTTTGTTATCTCTTTTTTTTATGTGCAGCACCAGCAAACTTTAAGAGCCTGTGTTTGAGAGCGGAAGTTCTATTAAAATTGAATCATTATCAAAGTTCTTTGGCGGACATTGAGAATGCCCTTAGAACGCGTTGCACTTCCCCAAAGGTAAGTGACCGATAATTGTATATATGTATATATATAATTGGATATATTTAAATAGTAATTTATTTTATATAATTTAGGCTCATTATTTGCGCGCTTTGGCTTTAAGTGGTCTGGGTAGATTGGAGGAGGCATTGTATAATGGCTTTCTTGCCATATGCCTCGATAAGAATACAAATCTCAGTAATTCGGAAATATTTCAACATGATCTCGCCAAGGTAAGTAGGAAATTAATATATATATATAGATAATATAATAAAATTTACTTACTACATTTACTATTTTTTTAGATACTGCAACGTCTCTTGGCACAAACGCCCAAAAGTAGAGCATCGCTGGATGATACTCTACCGCCAGCAGTGGTCTCTCAGCCGCGTAGTTTTCCAACGAAAATTCTTTGGGATGAAGTGCGTCGACGAAGGAGAATCTTACAGCATCATCATCATCATCACCATCATGTGCATCTGGATGATGTGGAAGATGAATTTGGTCATTATATAATGGCTGGTGATGATGAGGATGTAGAAGAGGATGTCGATGTTGTGGAGGAAGTTGTCGATACTAGCCAATTGAATGGCGATTTTCTGTTTCCCAGCGCTTTGGACTTTATGGATCATGATCATCATCATCGTCATCATCATAATCAAAAGCAATTCGAATTGCATGAATCGCCGCAACAAAGGAGAGCCAATCGCAAGCATTGCAAAAGGAAATGGTCATCCTCAAAGCGGGACGAGGATGTGGAACATGAGGCCACCGAGGCAAAGGAGAGTCGAAGATGTAGCCGTTTATTGGCTAGCGTCCTAGAGCGTACGCAGCAGGAGCTGCAGCGACTGAGAAGTGAGAAAATTAAATTTGTATAAAATTTTTAATTGAATTTATTTACTAATCTATTATCAACTTAATTACAGAGGTGGAAAGCGGATCACCGCAGAGCCTGGCAACAGCTGTACCCAGCCAGCTGATAGATGCTAGCGATTTCGATTGCGTCCTTTGTTGCCGCACTCTGTGGAAACCTGTGGTGACGCCTTGCGGACACACCTACTGTCTGGTATGCTTGGATCGTTGCATGGATTACAACTCCTCGTGTCCATTGTGCATGTCACCACTTGTGGAACTAAATGTCAATAATAATACACTGTATCAGGGCTCATCCTCGCCAGTACCCTTTGCGCTGGCCAAGCGGCCAGTAACGAAATTCCTAGAAGCCGCAATGAAACGATTCATTCCAGACCACTACGAGGCGCGCTTTCGTCAGGAGATCGATCAGGAGCCATCTGTTCCCGTATTCATATGCACCACCGCCTTTCCCTCGGTACCGTGTCCCCTATTCGTCTGTGATCCACGCTATCGCCTTATGGTGCGCCGAGCAGTTGAATCTGGGGACAAAACCTTTGGTATTGTCCAACCGAATAACGCCAAATCGCGTTACTATGATGTCGGTACCATACTGGATATACGAGATTGTGTTCTTCTCGGTGATGGCTGCTCCATCCTAAGTACAATTGGTTGCAAGCGCTTTAGGATACTTGCACGAAGCGAAAAGGATGGCTATGAGACGGCCAAAGTGGAATACATATCCGATGAGGCCATTGATATGGATATTGTTAAATCGGTGGCTCTTACACAAAGTGTGGTTATGGCCAAGGCGATTGGTTGGTTTGAGAGTCTCAGTACAGAGCAGAAGCATGAGATCTTGCAAAGCTATGGCGAGATGCCACCGCTGGAAACCAATTGGGAGCGAATATCCGATGGTCCAGCATGGGCCTGGTGGATTATAGCCCTGCTCCCGCTATCGCAGCAACTAAAGGTGAGAAAAATTTACCAAAAGAGGCTATTGGTATATTTTTTTTTTCTGTTCGTTTTTGGCGCCCAACGTAGGTCTTCACCAGACTTCATTTGTTTCTCAGGAAAGCAAAGCAACTTGTCATACCAATATCCATTCATCAATTTGTTTCAAATGGAGTTAAATCGTATTCTTTTAGGGAATATAACATATTTCTCCTTGTCTTCTCTTTTCTTAATTTTTATAACAAATTCTAACTATAATGTAAATAATATATTTTATGATTTAAAGGGATGTTTAGACTCTTTCATGCCCTTTGCAACACTCTATCCCTTTCCTCTATTTATCTCTTTCTATTTGAAGTTCTTCAAAGTGCAAAAGGTCGAATATGATGCACTGGTAGACCGATATACAGATGGATATATCTGATTTGATTTGTTTTAGTTTCTATATCAAACTTCTACTCATATATATAGAATAGAATATATAGATAAAGAAGGGAGACTATGAGTTATTTGAAAATAAGATTACATATGGAAGAAACAGATTGAGAAATGATTTATATAGAACCTATAGTCTGCCTTCAATGACGAAGGGTATAAAGAGGATCTTTCAAAAAACAAGCCTACTGACAAAATGTTTTTGTAAATCTTTTGTAATTGAAATTTCCTGCCTTTAAATTAAAATCTGGTTTAACTGTTTTTATCCTTTTTTTTTTGTTTTTGTGTTTGTAGAAGGATATATTGGCTACCACCTCACTGAAGAAGCGTCTGTTGGCCATTAATAAGACACTCGACTATTTGCGTGAACCACAACAGCAGCCGGCAATGCAATCACCTCAATCACCGCATGAGCGACCACATGAACTGAGCAATCACCACCATTTGGAGGTGTGCGATGATCAGTCCCAATCGGAGGTAGCAGCGGCTGCTGGAGCCAATGCCGATGAATGTTGCCTTTATGCCGCCAATGAGAGACAAAGCGATCCGCACACAGACGAGGACCTGCTACTCTAGATAGAAATCATTAAATATTAGTCTTTACAATAACAACAAAACCAGAAAACTTTTTCAGAAATAGAAGAAAGAAAAACAAAACAAAATAATGAAAAAATGAAAGATAAAAAACAAAAAAAAAAAAAAACACAACTTTAAACAAATATGTAAATTCTGTGTCTAAGCCATTTTCGTATTACGCGTTGCTGTTAATCCTAGGGGCCAAAAACAAAAAAAAAAAAAAAAAACAAAAAAAAAGAAAAGAAAACCGACAACCAACTTTAGCAGAACCAAAATTATCAGTAGATGAGATGAAACAACAACAAAACCACTAAATGTTTAGCCGTTTAATTGTACAACTGTAAAACTGTATAACTGTAAAGCTATAGAACTATATATATATATATATATATATAACTGTAATACTGTATAACTGTCTTAACTGTATGTGCGAGTGTATGTAAAAGTTCAACTTTTTTGTGTGTGTAGAGAGAAATTAGGGAAACAACAATATAGTAGTATAGAAATTATGTGTATGACAAAAAATCAACAATCAACATGAAAAAGAAAGAAACCCCCTTCCTCCCTTGACCTTTAAAACCACCCCCTCCACCCTCTTACCAATACCAAAAGAAAAGATAATGTATCCCCATTAACTGATCCAAATTCTGTTCAAACAAAACACATTCCACACAATTACGAAACGTATAACCAAATCGGACAAAAATCTTTTAAAACAAAAATGTTGAATAAGAACAGCAACAACAACAACAACAACTCATGGTTTCTACAAAATACACAAATTTTTAACATCTACAACAACAACAACAAAAAAATGAAAAGAAAAGAAAAAAATGACATAAAACCAAATGTAAAACATAGCGAAAGAAAAAAAAAAAAAACAAAACATATTTCGGTACACCGAAATTTATATACCCTTGCAATACATTGACTTGCCAATAGACCGACTAACTAATCATTATAATTTTGAAAGTTTAAATGAATTAGATTTATCTATTGTTTGTTGTCCAAACAAATCAAATTATATCCCTTTGATATATTGATATAACCTAAACCTTGTTTGTTGGCATTAAATTGACAAATTTAAACGATTTTCATAATACTTTTTTCATGTGAAATCTATTAAATAACAAATTTAAGTTAGTATTTGTCTTAAAAATAGATTGAACTAAAAGTTTCAACTGATTGCTATATGATAATTGAATTCAATTGGAATTAGTTAAGTTTCAAGCTTATCCATTATAATAATTTTGAATACCTAATTGAATCTGTCTGATATGGCCATATGAGTATTTATAATTAATACTGGCTATATATACGGCTATTGATTAATGTTAAGTGCTGCAAGGGTCTAAACAAGTTGGCCAACAAAAACATACATTTTTGAAAATAGGAAATTTCATTGATTTAAATTTGAGTTTTTGGTTTGTTTCTAAGTTGTTCGGTTTTTGATTTTCATTTTTTCTATAAGCGGCTGGAACTCTAAGACAATCTGCAATATTTTTTTTGGATATATACATACATCAAATCGAGAACCTATATATACATGATAGACGATGACAAAAGAAGATGAAACATGTAACTAGATAATAGTGAAACAAATGAGAAAAAAAAAAGAAGAAATGAAAGAATAACAAGAGAAATTTAACTATAATTCTAATGCTAAACATAATACAAAATACACTTTCGATTTATTGTAATTATTCAGTTAGCCAAAATTCGATATATGTATATGCATATATACATATGTGTATATATATATATGCCCCGTGAAAGCACTAACTCTAACTATCTATCTATCTCTCTCTCTCTCTCTATATATATATATATATATATATATATGCATATATGTATATATATACATATATATATGTGTATATCTATTTCTCTCTTTTGATTAAGCTTAAGCTAAAACTATACAAATTATATATGCTCATTTATATACACGACAACACATACACACACACACACACATACGCATATACATATATATATACATTTCAGCCATGCATATATAAATATATATATATGTATATATATCTGTATGTGCGTGTGTGTAAGAGTGTGTGTGTGTGTGTGTTTGTGTGTATTATTATATATACATATGCTAATCGCATTCCTCTACTTAGATTTTTAGTTTTAAGCTCATCAGTTTTCTTTGTCTTTTTTTTTTTTTTTTCTTTTATACACATTTTTCTATTATTTATCTATCTCTCTCTCTCTCTATCTGTCTGTCTTTCCCCTCTTTCCATTCGTAAATTTAAGAAGCAAATCAATTTTAAAAACAACAATTTGCTTTCAATTTCTATTTTTAATTCATCTTTATCAACTATTTTGTATATAAAAACGAATTTAACTCTTTTTTTTTTTGTCACATTTTGCAGCTCAACACAAACAACAAAATTTATAATAAAAAAAAAAATTTAAGAAAAAAAAATTTAAAATTATAAAAACACATTTTAGCTATATATACATATATAATATATATATATACATATATATATATATACAGAAATATATATTTATGTAATTTTATAGAATTAATTAATTAAACATTTACATTTATATTCTATATATTTTTTTTTTTTTTTTTTTTTTGTCATATTTTTAGTCAACGTTTTTTGTGTGTGTCTAATTTATATATTGAAGAAAAGTAAAATTAAACAAAAGAAAAGAAAAACAGAAAAAAAAAATACAAAAAATATAAAAAATGAAAAACTAAAAACAAAAATGAAAATGAAAACAAACAAAACAACAACAATTTTAAAATTTATTGAAAACCAAAAAAAAAAAAAAGAAAAAAAGATGAAAATTTATAAAAAGCTTATGGCTTAAAAGGAAATTCAGTTTCTTTTTATGCTTGTGTTTTCTCCCCCTTTTTGTACTTCTTCACATAATAAAAGCAAGAAACGAGAAAGAAAAAGAGAAAAACCAATGAAAAAGAAGAGGAAACCAAAAATGCAAAAGTGGAAAACTTAAAAAAAAAAACAAACAAATTCAAATCTCTTTCAATTTCCTATAGTATAAGTTCATATATAGTACTTGAAATTGATCTAAATTGATACAGGTAAGATTACTAGAATTCTTATTTATAAATATATATTATTATTGGTCGATCATATTCGTTACATAATTCAGATTGATCTGAATTATTGTAGAAATGTTCACCTATATAAAAAATCTAAGCCTTTCTAGGCCTAGTAACTATTCATTTTTCAGATTTAGCATTAAAGTTTTTGAAGAATTTAAACTATATCTTAAATGCTGTTAACAAAAAAAAGGCTTCGTCTATGTATGATATTCTATACTAGCAGAAAGAGTGTAAATACTACCAAAAGTTATTGATTAGAGAGAACAATTTTTGGATATATCTTCTGCCTGATTAACTTAATATATGGTAAGTTCATGTAACCAATTTCGTCTGTCTTCTTAGTAGAGTTTGAGCTATACTTTCTTCTCTTTAGATATATGATTATACGATTATTGTAAGCTAAATTTATATTAACTTTTAGTCAGTTCCAAGACTTTTATTTGATATATTATCTTAAGATGTAATATTAAGCATAAATTTAGTAAAAGAGTTTAACTATTTCAAAAGCTATGCAAGACTTACAAAGGATTGTTAAATAATTGACCATTATTGAGGTCACATCTTGGTGTTAAATTACCTTATATCGTTCCTCTTCTATGCAATGGGAATCCATGATCTTTCATCGATTATCTACTATAGCCTTCAACTGTACATTGGCTTAGAAAGTGGGTTCATTTATAAATATTTAGCCGGCAAGCCCCAGATATCTATTCAAAGCACTGTTCACCAGATATCTAGGTATATATATATCTATCTATGTATTGTATATATCCTGTGTTTTGTTTGCATATTTGTAAATGCATCTAACAAAATTTGCAAATTTTCTTCGTGTTAGTTTTCGTGTTTCTGTGCTGAAACAAAAAAAAAAAAAAAAAAAAAAAAACGTTACGTAAGAATTTATTTTAAATAGTAAATTGTTTTAAGTATTAGGCAACTATAGAATTGAATTTGAAATTAGGAATTGGGAGTCGATTATTTGTTATGATGTGGGGTATAAACTGAATCCGTTGGCAAAGGTTGAAGGCAGTTTTTTTTTTTTTTTTTTTGTTGCTGTTGTTGAAAAATGAACTCTTTAGACTTATGAAATATTCATAGAGTAAATTTGCGTACAACAAAAATAAATATACAACAATATAAAGATAAGGTATAACTGGTGAGTAGAATAGAAGGTACATATATACCTATATGTATATATATATGATCGACAACTATATTTCTCTAGTTATCGAAACTAATGATTGAAATTATAAGTGAAGTAAGGACTTTATTACTCAGACTGATTTATAGATAAATGAAATTAAAAAATATGTAAACTGAATTTTTATAATTGTAAAGCAAAATCTTTAGTGTAAGAAAAACTAGATTATTATTGGAATAGCTTCAAAATTTCTTAGTTTATTATAAAATTGACTTATTTGAAAACAAATTAAAGTTTAAAAATTGTTTAAATAATTTCAAGAAGCGAAATTTCCAAACCACTTTGGAAACTTTGGTACTTTTTGACATATAATTATCTTGTTTTCCAGATTTTTATAATTTGAATAGACTTTTGCTTTAATTTCGATTCAAAATACTATAACAATTTATTTATGGCTATAGAAAAAAACCTTATGGTAAGAGAGTTTAGTTGTATCAGAAACCATATGATATCTGATCAATCTACTTATATATATTTTAAGTTCTTTAACTAAGACCATATATGTACTTTATACCATTCAAGCCTAGATAGGTAAGTTTAAAGGTAAGTTCTTAACGTTATTCAAAGATCAATCATATGATCTATGTCAAATTTTGGTTGCAATTCTATGAAAACTTCTTACATTACAAATTAACTGCTCTAAAACTTTAAATAAATATATAATTACTTAATACTTAAGTCTTTTAAATGTTAATATAGAAAAAGATAAAGAACAATTTATTCAATCTTTTATATTAGAGAGTCAAATAAAGGAAATGGAAAGATCATAGCTTATAAAATATTGAAAGCTTGATGGATAACTACTTCTTTAACAACTTATTAGCTCTCAAATATATCTATATATATATATATTGGTTTAAATAGATGAAACCCTTTAATTCCAGGAATATTGAATATATTTGACGAATGTTTGAACTTCTGCATCCCAATTACACTTACATACACTACATAACAACACTCAACACTAATCTCATTGTACATACCAGAAATGCATGGAATCTCCATTGGGTTTATATGAATGTAAGTACATATGTTTGTATATATGTATCTATGTATGTATTTATGTAGAAAATATTAGACAGCAAATAACAAAAAAAAAAAAAAATGAAAAACCTCCAAATGAGGCGAGCGACCCTGTAATGATAGTTGATGATAGTCAGCGATAGGGAAGAAATTGAGCGAGCTAACTAAATAAAAGAAAATAGAGGGAAAGAGCGAGAGAAGGAGATAAGATGCATTTTCACTCTCTCAATTGAAACCACTCAAACAAAAGTGATCGTTTGGGGTAGAATTGAGTATATAATTGAGTGAAAAATTGCATATGAGGTTCATATTAAATAATAGCCGGTTGGCTTACAGGTAACTGAGAATGGCGACAAATATCGCGTATACGCCCCGGTCCGGTTGACTCGAAACGAAACAACCTATCAAAGAGTAAATGACAATAGTTGCTCATGTTCTTCTCTCTGCCTGTCTCTGTGTGTGTGTGTGTGTGTGTGTCGGGTAGGTAAGCAGGGGCAAAAAATAAAAAAAAAAAAACTGCTCATGAGAATGCGCTCGCATTTCGTTGCACTTTTTGTATATTTTCGTCATTCTGTCGTTTTGCCGTTTATCCAGAGCTTAGAAATTGCAATTCTCGTGCTGTGTTTTTCAGTTTTATTTCAACACGCGCAGCGTCAACGAGCGTTTTTGGTAAACGGAATTGAAATTGAAACTGAAATTGAAGACGGCAAAAAAATTGAATGCTGTGCGATTAACGAAAGTATTTGCGCGTCTTTTCTTTAGTATGTAATATATACTATATATATATATCTACATATATATATATTATATCAATCCAATTGACTAACTAACTGTCTCTTGTGATCGTTAATTACATGCTTTCGTTGTGGTTTTTTTGTCGCTTTGCCGACTAACTCGGGGATCTGCTATTTCATTACGCCTCCTTTTTCTGCTGATATTGTCAAAAAACAAATACAAAAACACAAACTCACCTTTAGAAACAAACATATATAATACAGAAACAGTGAAAGATAGATAGAAAGAGGGACAGAAAACGGAGACGTAGATGTAGGGAGTATAAAAGGGAGAGGTAGACAGATGAATGAAAACGTCTGCAAAAAATATTTATGAAAATTCTTAATATTCTTTTTTCTTTTTTTTTCTGTTTTTGGTCTCAAATTTTTTATTCTTTTTTTTTTTTTGCTTTGCTCCAATATTATGCAATATTATATATATTTTTTTTTGCATGAGATAGCAGAAAAAAAAAAAAAAAAAAAAAACGTGGAAAAAAATTGTGGAAAATTATAAAATAAAATAAAATAATTCAGTTATTTGAGCAACTCGGTAATAATAACAAGTGATAAAAGAAGTCCGCATAAAAATGATTTAATCGAACAAAATTAAATTTACAATATTTCTAAATATTATTTATTATTATTTTTTGGGTTTTTGGTTTTCAAGTGCGTTTAAAAAAAAAGAAAAAGTAAGAAAATAAGCCTTTAAAAATGATTTTTTAAAATGGCCATTTCTCATTCTAATTACCAAAGTTGTTTGCCAGTTCCCTTAACTAACTAAACTAAAACAAATCAGCTGTTAGTAAATTACAGAGACTAGCAAAAGGTGTACATCATAATTGTGTAAGTGTGTGTGTGTGTGTGTGTTTGTATATAATAGAAAACTGTAAAAATTAAATGAAAATTTAACAGTAAATTTAAAAATAAATTCAATCAAAACTAATTCTACAAAGCAATCAACATTAAGCCGAAGTTCTTATACTCTTTTTACACAAAGGTTTGAATCGAAATGTTGTGCTATCAAATTGATCATCAGATCAGTATATTAACAAGTCTACAAATGTTATGTAGAGTGCTACAAAAAACTTCTTAAGTTCGGCATAAGGTTTTTGTTCTCCAAAAACCCAGCACTCTCCAATGCTCTCCTCGCTAACTTACATAGTTTTTAGTGTCAAACTATTGTCAAAGTCTCCATTACTCTCCACGCTAACAGTTAGTTAATCATACAAACTCTACAAAGATTTGCATTCACAATGTATATAATTTCAAAATAATATATGGCCACAAAAATAGCAATTAATGTCTCTAAAAATTAACATTTGGAATATATTCCATGAGGTCTTCACATAAAATAGAAAAATCTACTTTATTATTTATTTGGCACAGTGTACAAAACCAAGTCTCCAAAATGAAACTCTTATTACCTTATTAATTATAGTATATTATATTATATAATAGTATTTAAAAGTCTACAAAGGCAAGTCTTCATTTTGTAGCTCTTATATCTTATAACTAAAGTATTTAAAAGTATTCTTAGTTTCTGTTTCAAACAAAAGTTCAATTAATTAGTAAAGAGAAAGTCTCCAAAAGTATTCTATTCCACCAAAAAGCTTTTCTATAATTTAACTGTACACTGTACCTCGTAAAAGGTTTCCTCAAATTGCCGCCAAATCAAGAATCTATAAAAAGAATCTTAAGAAACGCTTGCATTAGTTAAGACTTGTTAAGAAACTAATGGAAAAATAAGCTTTAAACATTTTTTCGAAATCATTTTCAAATATTCTTCAAACATTTTCCAAACAATCTTTAAGTATTATTCAGTTACCGCTTAGAAAAAAAAGGCAGCAAATGTGTGATAATGAGTAAGAAAAAAGTGCGGGAGAGAGTAAGCGAGAGAAATAATCAAAAGTGCATTCAACCAAAAATTATCTACGCTAACTGTATATGTGCATATATGTGTGTGAGTGTGTGCGTGTGTGAGAGTTGAGAAGTGTGTGAAAAACTTGTATTGCAACTACCGAAAACCTTTTCTAAAACATCTTTTTCCAACTTATTACCTATATAATATTTACATGCGCCTGCGCGAGGCTTCAAATATATATTATTATTATATGAATAATTTCAATTTTTTTTCTCTCTCTCTCTCTGTCGTTGTTGTTATTGCATTTTTCATTGTCAAAGTCGTTTTAGTTGGCTGACAAGTCTCGGACCTGGGTCTGGGTCTGGCGTCTTTTTTTTTTGTTTTTTGTTTTTTTTTTATTATTTTTTTTCGAAACGTCATCGTCAGCGTTTGAGTTTAGAGCGTTGTCGACGTCGTTGATGCAATGGTGTGAGTGCGCGTGTGCATTTTTGCATTAGTGTGTGTGTGTGATCATGCGCCAGCCAACAAGCCACCGTAAAAGTTATTCAATTGACAACTAAAATATTAAATAAATAACAAAAATAAAACTAAAGTAAAAAGGTAAAAAATTAAATTATAAACAAAAAAGAAATACATTTTTTTTTTTTTTTTTTTTTGCCCATCTAGGTAAATTGAGGACTTTAGTTTAATATTTGTTCTAAAATGGTTTACAGTTTAAACCAATTTAGTGAGCTGCGTCATATTACCGTATATAGTTTCAGTTTAACAAATATTTAGCTAGACCAGAGATAACCACAATTTCAGATGAACTAATTTTTCCCGCCACTAAAGTAAAAGAAAAGAATATATATATGTATATGTCTGGGAAAGTTGTTGCTAGTTGAAAATTGTTAATAGATAAGATTTAATTTAATTCGAATTGCTTATTCTATATATTCATTGTCATTTAAAAGTAGAAATTTATTTGTTTCTTGATCTGGCAACGCCACAATGCAACACCAATCATCAATCAATAATTTCCTTTGTATATATAAAGAAAAACAATTGGAAACAAACATGGCAGTTCCATCTCGATCAAATATTGTTCAATTTGATTAAAATTGTATATAATGAAAAAGACTTATTGTTATATACATACATATAAGATATATAATACATATGTATATAGTTTGTTTGATTTGCTCACTAGCAAAATATTCTAAAGTAAATGCGCTTTAATAGCTTTAAAAAATTTCAAGTAAAAGTGAATACAAATTTAAAACTGTAAATTCCACAAAGTTAATTAATGTAACTTGCTAATTTGTTGGGTAAATAAACCTTAGAAATTTTTATATATAATTTTCTGCTGCTCTTCTATCTATTGCTATATAAAGTTTTGGAAAAATATATATATAATATATCTTTAGATCTTTATAGCAAACATATAAGCAAGAAAAAATGGGAATTATAAGACTTTTAATGTTTAAGTAAAGTTATATAGCTAAAAAACTAAACTAGATTTAAAATAAGTATCAGTGTTCTCTATAAAAGGAACTTAATTTCATAATTTTCCTTAAATTAGGAAAATTAAAAAATTCTTTTTTCTTTTTTTTGCATATATTTTAAAGATATTACATATAGAGATTAGATTTTGATAGTTTTCAAAACTGGTTTAGAAACATTTGTTTTTTTTTTTTTTTTTTTAGCTATTCAAAGTGCATCATTAAAAAATATATTATTTAACTAACTTTCCCATATTTGGACTCACTTTAGTTACATTTTTTTAGTTTTGTACTAAATCATTATTTGAAATGACTTGGTATTAACAAGATTTTTTAGACTTTCAAAAATTGTTCATCAGTCATCTTAACTTACTTGATGGAATGATGATGATTTTGTCATCATTTAATTTATTAATATTTTTTATTTAAGTTCCCCTACAAACCGTTTTCAGTCAACATTCAAAGGCATTAAAACTGAAAGCTAACTAAACTAACTTTAGAACCGGTTCGCTAAAGAGGCCTTTAACCCTATATAAAAAATTAAACATGACAACAATAGCAAACAAAAATAGAAAAACCACATCAGTGGACCAAGTTTAATTCTTATAATGGAACAAAGTTTTTAGACTTTTGTTTTAATCCTTTAAATATCATTTAAAATATTAATATTTTAGTTTAAATTGATTTAGAATTGAAAATAATCGATTGCTTAGTTTCGATGCTATAGACGAAATATAAGTTAAAGATACAGATTAAGATATAGAAAGTTATATATAATAGAATTCAGTATTTTGGGTATTCTTTCTGTATATAACTTCTAACATATTTGCTGATTTTCAAATAGTTTTTTTGGCATTAAAGGAAAAGGACATTTTGCCAACTGATTGTTCATATAAAACCTTATATATGATATAGATTTTTCAAATAGTTTATAAACTTGCATATATATATATTCGATTTTTGTATTAAGATCCTTTTAATTGATTTGTTTGATTTGTAGATCCTTATCCTTTGCCACAATGTTGCCGGTTAACTGGTCTTGTCTACTAAACCTTTGGCATTATAGGTAAAAGTTTAACTTTATAATAAATGCCAAATATACGATATATAAGGTTTTTCAACTTGACAAAAAAAAAGAGAACAAAAGGGATTGAGAAAGCGTGGGAGAAAGGTAAAGAAAGGAGGCAAGAAAACGGCCCACACAGAAATAAATCAATGAATGGCAATTGGTAAAAGATAAAAATAACACAACAAAAACAACAAAAAAAAAAGGTGAAAAATTTAATTAAGTCAAGTTTAAAAGGTAGCAGCAACAACTAGAAAGAAGGTGGCACAAAAAAAAAACACTAGGCAGTGGGACTGAAACAAAAAATATTACAAAGCTTTGTCTAACAGAGCAAGAAAATGCATTAAAAACAAAAGACGAAACATAGGAAAAAGAATAAGGGAGAAAAAAAAAACTACTTGTACAACTACAAACAAACAAAAAAAGAAAAAAAAAAAAAAGTTGCAACGGGTCGTATGAGTATTGGGTATTATCACACATACGCACACATATAGAAAAACAAATACATGGACACTATGCTGTAATCGTCATGCAATTAGCATTGCAAGCAAAAGCTCAAGTTCACTGACAAAGAAATCAACACACACACACCTACACACACTCTGCGATAATATTGCCAACTGAGCGAAGCTTTAGAAATGCAATTAAATGACGTTAGTTGCCAACTCAAGAGAGAACACAAGTGCATAAGAGATGTAAGCGCTAGCAGATTGAGAGGGAGAGATAGTAAAATACAGAGAAAGAGAGAGAGAGTAAGCTTGCAAGTGCTCGTGAGTAGGTCAATCGACGATCATTGTGGGGTTGAGTAAACTTCAGCTAGGCAACCGGCTTTTTTTTTTTTTTTTTTTTTGCTCTCTACGCTTTGCCATTAGCTTCCGCATTGCAAACGGGGAACAACAATTTCTCAATGCCAAATGCCACACACACGCACACAAGCATAGATAATGTGTGTGTGTGTGTGTGTCTGTGCAAGTATGTGCAACAATTTGTTGCTGTTTATAGATGGGTTTAACTTCCATATTCATTTACTTAACACAATTATGTGGGTAATCTAAATGCGAATTGCCATTCAAATTTGAAAGTGTTTCTTTTATTTAATTTTCTCTTTTTTTTTAAATTAAATTAAATAATGAAAAATGTAACCTTGAAATGCCTAACTTAACATTTATTTAACAATAATTCTTTAATTTCCAAATTTTATATAGCAAAAAGTTTTTTTTTTTTTCATATTTACCAAATTCTAGTTTAAATAAAGTCCAAACTTATATAAATCTAATTCAAGTTGATATTAATATTATTATATTACAACATAGAACATTGCTTAGATGTTATATAGTTTGAGTTCATCAGATCTATAAGATGACTTGCCATATAAATCCTTTCAATATGAGATTATCTTATAAAATTTAACTTACAAAATGTTAATTTGTCATGGAATTGTAAAAAGGATCTTGCCATTCGAAGCACATCAAGGTAATAAAAGTTTTTCATACTCATATTTATCATAATGCTTCTACATAGATATATATATATATATTCAGATCATTGAAATGTTTATCTTTTTAATCAAGTAGTTTATTTGTTTTGAAAGCTTTAATTGCAAAAGCTGTTTCATCTATTGCAAAATCAATTGACTTGATAGAAAATATATAAAAACGTTTGTTAATTGAATTATCAGAATCTAAAGTTAAGTTGAGAGCCAACAAACTAAGACAATTGACAAGTAAAAGAAGAAATCATATTAAAAGCCATGAAAGCTTCTTTATAAAGCTTTAAATTGCAGAAATTCCTTTCTTATGATAAACTTTTTCTTATACATTTTTCTGTCGGCAAATTGTTATTATTGTTATATATTTTAAGATTAATACTCCTGTCTTTAAATAGAGTGTCCCAGTGTTTAGGTATAACGATTTCATTTTCATTATCTAGCCTTGATTACTATTCAATCATATTACTTGACACTTTGACTAGAGCCCTCCCGCAACACTGGCACTCTCTTTGTTCATAGTAATCTATATTGGAATGGTTTTTTTTTTTCAGTTGCGGGCCAAGAAAAACCGCACTAATTGCAACACGAGCCATTAAACGAGTCATTGGCAATTATCAGCAGCTACTTTTTAAGTCCCAAACGAAACCGGCAACAAGACCAGGCAAAAAGCAATAGCAACAGCTACTTACGGTTAACCAGCAGCAACACTTGGGGGTTGCCAGTAAGAGTATGATAGGGTGGTAGGGGTTAAAACGGTTTGCCTTTGATGTGTATTTAAAATGTTTTCATTTTGAATACATGTGGGAAATTATTACATATGAGAAAAGGCCAAAGCTGCAAAACTGGTCAAACGGTAAACGGATTAATTACAGTTGGTCCATAAGATATATATATATATGTACATCTATTTCTCTCTCACTCTCTCTCTGTATCACACACTCTATTTGTGTGCGTGTGTAAGCTTAAGCGGCTTTTGATCTGGCTTAATTAAAACAGAAAACTGCAACAATTTATCACCTTTATCACCTTTAAATGAAACATTTTTCATACACCAAAATCAAATCAGTGACGTTTGGCATTTAACTGGCTTTAGCCCACGATTTTCTCATCCCTATACCTGTATTCCCCTTTATTCTCCTTTACTCTATTACATTTTGGTCTAAAAGTTTTCTAGCAAAACTTGAAAACAAACCCATTGTCACAATTGGCAAAGAAAATTGCCTTTGGCTTGGCACAAAGTAAGCAAATGAAGCTGTAAAAATGTTTTACAATTAATGGAAAATGGAAGAAAATAATTGTGCGTTATATCGAAAGGAAAATGCATCAGGTTGGCAGGGCATCTGTGTAAAGTGTGTGGCAAGCGTAATACAAAATTATGCAAGTTATGTGGCAAATACGACAATGCATGGGTGGCCTTTGTCGGGTGGTGGTTGATGTTAGGTTTGTAGGGCGGTAGGGGGCGGTAGTTATAAAATAAGGAAAGGCAACAGCTAAATGCAGCATGGCAATTGGTTAGAACACGAATCACCCTGAAAATTGTTGATTGTTGTAGTTGTTGTTATGGCATTCGTTGAACGCATTTTGTAACACAACCAAATAACGTAGCATACATTTCAGGGGTTGCAAATGCAACCAGCAACCAGCAACCAGACAGCAGCAGCAGCAACAGCAACAGCAGCAGCATCACCAGCCGCAGCAGCAGCAACAGCAAAAGCAACAAGCAGAAAAAGCAACAGTAATAGCAACAAGCACAAACAAATTTCGTATCGTTTCGTTACGTTTCGGTTTTTCACAAAATGATTGGCAAAATAAAAGAAAGAAAAAAACAACACAACAGCAACAACAAAATGAAAAAAGAAAATACAAAACAACAAGATGGAAAGAACAGGAAAATAGAAAAACAGAAATTTCCCTTTGGTTAGTCAGGCGCAGGCGCAGCTTACGTTTAAGTTATGCAACAAGAGCAGTGGCAGCAACGCCAACGGTAGCAGCAACCAGCAGTAGCAGTAGCAGCAGCAGCAACAGCAGCATAACTCCCTGTTGTTAAAGGACAATAGCAATGCCAATGGCAGCGGCAACGGCAACAGCAATAGCAACATCGTATCATATCGTATAGCAGCAATTCGAAACAGAAACACAAGTGCACTTGTTGCTGACACAACGCTCTGATATATATAGAGAGAGAGACATATAGTCTAGCAATTCTCCTTATCATTGCTAAAGAAAATTCTAACAAATTTTCTTGTTTTTCTTTTTTTTTTTTTGTTTTTTTTTTGTTTTATGGTTTGCAGTAACCAACAAAATGTGGCTTATTGAGCATATGGAAATCAATTATTGTGTAAATATAACCTGAACAAAAAGCGAAGAACTTTCCCAACCAAAAATGAAAAAAGGAAATCCAAAAAAAAAAAAAAAAAAAAAGAAACTTTACACAAACGCAATCCAATTGGAAAAATGTGAATTTTATTTTAAAGATCAGTGTACAATTTGTTTGTTTTCTATAGTATACAACAACAACAACACAAAAAAAAACAAAAGTTTTTTTCGTTGTTTTTTTTATTTTTTTTTTTTTTTTGTGTTTTTTGTGATAATTATCAAAGTGGATTATCTAATAAATACAAAGATGGATGACGAAAGCGATGACAAGGATGATACGAAAAGGTAAGCAAAGCTGACAACTTGTATACATTCATCTAAAGACACACACACACACACACATATATATATATATATATATATATGTATATATTTATTATGTATCTATATCATTTGGCTATTCATAAATAGCCTCAAATAACTGCATTTGACAGTTAGACAATTCGTAGCGGCAAAAGGGCAAATAACTGCGCATATTAAAGCCAAGCCAATTTTCCATTTACGTCTAAAAAAAAAAAGAGAGAGAGAAAAGTAAAAGTAGTAAAAGATTGTCTTTTTATCTATCGTTATAATTGGTAATTGATACTTCTGAATGTAATTAAAGAAATCTTTGTGCCCTCCACCTGTTTATCATATATTGCACAATTTATTAAGAAAATGTATAGAGGAAGTCCAAGAATAAGAATTTTCATCTTGACATCACAATCACCCCATCTAGTTCACTTTGACATCCCTCAATTATAATTGCCATAGCTTAATCTATATACGCCATGATTGGTCATATCATATGACAAGTTGATAATATTAATATACAAATTATAATTTATTTATTTATTAGTAATTGTATATCAATGAAGCAATGTGTTATGATAAACATCTTTTACTAATCTAATGCTAACCTTTTCCGTTTACTTTTGTTTTCTCTTGACCAATTGTATTTAAGCATCATAGAAAATCTTCATTACGATAAAGAAAAGACAATTTTACTCCTCTTACTCCTGTCTCTCTTTCCCTTAATCAATCTTATATATGCAAAGAATAATAAAGACATAGTGGCTTTTCCTTTAGGGATGTGGCATTAGGTAACTAAAACAGATGATAATTTCCAATAATGAATATATATAATCACTTATAAATCTTATCAAAGTCGACTCATCTCTATTCTTGTTATACAAGTTTTCTATTGCTTGCTTTTTTATTATTACCATGGTTCTACTGAGATTACTTTAAACTAAATATATACTGATCAATTGATTGTATATCTTATAACACCTTATAACTTCTGCATATATGCAACTGCAATGAATCTTCTCTTATGCAATGTATTATTACCTATGTATATATGAGTACCCCATAACCATTTCTCTTTGTATAACATTAAACAATTCTGATTAGAGCAAGAAAATCCTAGTGATTCGGATTTCCTTTTCTTTTTAAAATATAGATATTTTTCAAGTGTTTCTTTTTTAAACTAGCAAACGGGGTTAACATATTCTTACAGGTACAACACGAAAAGTTTTCATCTTACAGAACATTGCATTTTTGACTTTATAAAGTATATAAGCAAATATTTAGATACTATATATATTTAGGTATATAGAATTGTCTAACTTAGAATCTAGGCAATCGGATCACTATATCTTGTAGTTTCCTTTCCAATTAGAAGGATTTTTAAAAGTTATTTTATCTGCTCAATTGCCAATCAAATGACTATACCACATAGCGTCAATTGTTAGTTAACATAGTAAATTTGGTTTTCCTTTATTGATTAATAATCTATAATTATTTTTAAATAAAATTGTTGTAGGACCAACATAGTTGATTTGGATTGCTTCATTAAAAATTGTTTATCAAAGTGATTTTAATTTCTTCTCAACTAACAAATCTGTTAAATTATCTTTTGAAATAGAAAATTGCTAGAAAGTCTCTTTCAAAAACACTTAAATTAAAAAAAAAAAAAAAAGTTTTGGTAACTTTAATTTTCTAAAAAAGAACTTTAAATTTGTAATCCCAATCAAAGTCTTTTATTAGAAAGGGTATAAGCATATGAAAAGTCGGCTAGTATTCAAATATTTTGTTACCAATGTCAGTGAAATATAAACGGAAATAAAAAGATATAGAAAGACATTGAGTGAATCAAAAATACATTTATATATATATATTTTTAGTGATTCGGACTTATTTTTAGGTATAAAGTCATAGAAAACCACTTAAGTAATTTTAAAAATATATATTTAATTTAATTTTAAAGATGCACAAAATAAAAAATAATAGTTTTAATTTAGTATTGAAAGTTTTGAAACTGTTTTAAAATTGTTTAAATTGAGTTTTATAATATTATTTTCAAAAGAATATTTTGTCATTCCAAATTAAGTGCTTTCTTGATCAGAATCAGATGGTTATATAATATGATATATAGGTGTATCGTAAGCCTTTTTAGAGTTAGCAAAGATTTTATTGAAATTTTCACTAACCTAAAGGAATTTAGTATCAATTAATAAATATTTTATAGTACTTTTAAATGAAATTAAGAAAAACACAGTATGAATAAGTTTAATTATTTTATTAATTTCATTTAGTAAATCTTAAACTACATCAATATTTAAGTAAGATTTTAAAAATTATTACAATGAAGGTTTTTTGGGCCCCTTGTGGTGTAATTAGTTACATGTCAAATACTGTTCACTTCGATTAACCTTATCAAAGAGTTTTCGCATATAACCGAAACGTAACTCATAACTGACAATAACAGAAATCTTAAGCTCATATACCATCAACATCTGTTCAAAGTTTTTACAAAGATTTTGACATGGAAAATGTCAAATGCAAGCAAGGGAAAACCCATAAGTAAAAAAAAAAAAAACAAAACAAACAAAAAAAAAAAAAAAATTATATATATAATAAACGTTATACAAAAATCTATGTAAAGATGTAAACGCACAGTTTGCTCTAGCGCAACAAATGTGAATCGACAAAAGGTATATACAACACACACATTCAACCATATCGTACAGCCAATCGGCAACCCCTAACCCAAGACACATACACATACTCATACTCATCCCTCATGCTTTTATTCATATTCATATCAGTTGAAGAGAAGATGTGGGTGGGGGTATACTTTTAAATCCATTGCAAAGTGAGAGCATATGGGCATTTTTGGCTAATCAACGCCAGACAAAGACTCAATGGGTAAAAGACACGTGGGCTAACAGTTAGCAGATGTCCATCAAGTAAATGAATGGGAAGATGATAGGTTAATAAATAGAATGAAGGTATAAGCAAATCATTGAATACATTTACTCATCCGATTTATTTTGATACATTTTGATTTGATTTGATTTTGTAACTCGCAGTATTCTTTGCAGAAAATCACGAAATTTGAGTGAAAAGAAGCGTCGCGATCAGTTTAATTCTCTGGTCAATGATCTAAGTGCTCTAATATCGACATCCAATCGCAAAATGGATAAATCAACAGTTTTAAAATCAACCATAGCATTTCTTAAAAATCACAATGGTAAGATATAATAATACTAAAACCGTCTATATATATATACATATATATATATATACAAAAATCAAAAAATCATTCTTCATTATAAGCATTATAAATTAAAAATATAGACATAAAATGGTTTCTCTGTATTTATGTTGTTACTTTTACTCCATTTACAGAGGCAACGGATCGTTCAAAGGTTTTTGAGATACAACAAGACTGGAAGCCCACATTTCTAACCAATGAAGAGTTTACGCATTTAATGCTAGAATCTTTAGATGGCTTTATGATAGTTTTTAGCAGCATGGGCAGCATATTTTATGCATCTGAAAGTATTACCTCACAGTTGGGTTATTTACCGGTATGTATAAATGTTTCCTATATGAAATAGAAATTTTTCATCATTTTTGTTTTCTTCCATTAGCATGATTTGTGTAACATGAGCATATATGATGTTGCCTATGAAACGGATCATGAGGCTTTGCTCAATATATTTATGCATCCCACGCCTGTGATTGAACCAAGACAAACGGATATTAATGCCAGCAATCAGATTACTTTCTATGTACACTTAAAACGCGGCGGCATTGAGCAAGTCGATGCCAATTCCTATGAGCTGGTCAAATTTGTGGGTTACTTTCGTGGGTAGCTGATTGGATTTTCTTCATATGGAATATCGTTACAATTTCTATTTCCCTTTCTTATTTTTTTTTAAGGTAACGATACCAATACATCGGCTTCTTCCAGCTCTGATGGAGGCGGTGGCAGTGGCAGTGGGAGTCAATCTGCAACATCTAACAACAATTTGCCACGCATCTTTCAAATGAATCCCAATGCGGATGTGGATAAAAAATTGGTATTTGTTGGTACCGGACGCATTCAGAATCCACAATTGATACGTGAAATGAGCATCATTGATCCCACTAGCAATGAGTTTACATCAAAGCATAGCATGGAATGGAAATTTCTGTTTCTGGATCATCGAGCCCCGCCTATTATTGGTTATATGCCTTTTGAAGTTCTTGGCACTTCTGGCTATGATTATTATCATTTTGATGATCTTGATAGCATTGTGGCATGTCATGAAGAATGTAAGTCGAATATGAAATAGAAATAAGCTATAGTATTTAAAAGTTAGTTCTATTTTAATCTTATCCATTTTATACTTAATATTTCTTTGTTATAGTACGGCAAAATGGCGAGGGTAAATCCTGTTATTATCGTTTCCTTACCAAGGGTCAACAATGGATTTGGCTTCAAACCGATTACTATGTGAGCTATCATCAGTACAACTCTAAGCCAGACTATGTGGTATGCACCCATAAGGTGGTAAGCTATGCAGAGGTAATCAAGCAGAATCATAAGCAACCGAAAGTAGGCAGTGGCTCCAGCAGCAGCAAAGCGACACTTACATCCTCCAACACAAACAACAGCAGTAGTAAATCTGTCTCAGCGACAACAACATTACGCGACTTTGAGCAAAATAATCTGGACAGTTCATTTCTTGGCAACAATTTGGGTAATGAAGTGCAGGGAACTGGGACCAGCACCTCACCTAATAGAATGGATTCGTCACCCATGTGGTCAGCATCGGCTGGCCCAGGTCCAACTGGATCACAATCATGCCAAATTAATCCCCTTAAAATCTCAAGGCCTGCCTCAAGTTATGGTAATATAAGTTCTACGGGAATATCGCCAAAGGCCAAGAGAAAATGTTATTTCTATTATAATCGTGGTAATGAATCGGATTCCACATCAATATCGGCAGATTCAGGGACCAGCAGGCAATCAATGATGACTCATGTCAGTTCGGTGAGTTGGCTACCAATCAAATAGAAGAAATCATTATTAATTTTTTTAATTTTTGCATTTTAGCAAAGTCAACGTCACCGTTCCCACAATCGCGATCACCATTCGCAATTGCTGCAGCAACAACCACAGCAACAACATCAACAACAACCACAACAACAGCAGCAACAACAGCTGCAACAACAACAGCTGCAGCAACAACCACACCAACAGCAGCAGCAACAACTTCATCAGCAACATCAGCAGCAACAACAACAATTGCAAATGCCCCAAAATCCAGGACAAGCAAAAATTGTGCCCATTTTACCATTGGCTTCCACACAAATTGTGACCAGCAACGCTTGTCAATTTCCTCAGCCTGCTTATCCCATATCCAGTCCTCAATTGGTTACACCGACATTCCTGGAACCACCACAATATTTGACCATACCCATGCAACCGGTTATAGCACCATTTTCTGTTGCTCCTGTCTTATCGCCGATGTCAGTGCAACAGCATTCGGATTTGCTACCAGCTGGAGCTGTTGTCATGACACCCACACAAAGTCAATTGCAAGATCAATTGCAACGGAAACACGATGAATTGCAAAAGTTAATAATGCAACAACAAGATGAACTAAGAATTGTTTCAGAGCAATTGCTGCTGGCACGATATACTTATTTACAGCCTGTGATGCCCATGAGTTTTGCTGCTGCAGCTGCGGCTGCCGGGAACAATGCTCAGCGTAGTTTTGGTTTCAATAGTACCAGCAATGTGGTTGAACCACAATTTAATCAATATGGATTTGCATTAAACTCAGAGCAAATGTTAAATCAGCAGGATCAGCAAATGATGATGCAACAACAACAGAACTTACATAGCCAACAGCAACAGAATTTGCAGCAGCACCAACATCAAGGTTCAAATCAGCAACAAATCCAGCAACTCGGCCAACAGCAACAGCAGCACCAACAACAACAGCAACCACAGCAACAACAACAACAGCAACAGCAACAAATGCAGTTACAACAAAGTCAAAGCGACATATTGTCGCGGGAAGATATCGAAGATATAGACGCATTTCTTAATTTATCCCCTCTGCAATCCTTAAATCAACCTAATACCTCCACTAGCATCAATACCAATCAGCCATATAATAATGGTCATGGTAACAGTAACAGTCAGCAGCAGCCATCACTGCAGCAGAACATCAGCAGCAATCCAACCAATGCCAACAACAATAATTCGAGTGCACCCCAAAATACAAATGAAGATTCTTTACTGTCTTATATGCAAATGGCCACCGAATCGAGTCCTTCACTCAATTTTCATATGGGCATAAGTGATGACGGTTCAGAGAGTCAAAGTGAGGATCATAAAATGATAAGCAATCACCAGCAGCAGCACCAACAGCAACAGCAGCAACAACTTCAGCAGCAACAGCATCAACAACAGCAGCAACTCATTGGCCAGCAGCAATCAAGTAATTTCTATAACTCAAATCCCTTTCAATCTCTCCATAATAATAACAATAATAATAATAATAGTAATAATAATAGTAATAATAATAGTAATAATAATAGTAATAATAATAATAGTAATAATAATAGTAATAATAATAATAATAACAACAATAATAATAATAATAATATTAACAACAATCAAAATCAAAGTCATTTGCCAAATGAATTGGAAATTCTACCCTATCAGATGTCCCAAGAGCAATCAGAGAATTTATTCACTTCACCGCACTCAGCCCCAGGTAATAGTCAAAACTAAAGAAATTTTAAATCAAATTTTTAAACTCTCTAATAAACATTATCTAGAACTAAATCTACATATACCTTTAAAAAACTATATAATTCTATTCTATTCTATCGTATAAACCAATCTGTGTATTAAGCTAAATAATCCTTTTCGATTATGTTTTGGTTTTGGGCTCTCTTCTTTAACCCTTTAAAAGAAATTTGTTTTTAATTATGTTTTATTTTGTTTGCTTGTTTTTTTTTTTTTTTGTGTTTTGCTTTTATTAATATAGTTGTAGATCTCAACAGACTGAGTATTGTTTGTTAACAAATTATAGTTGATAAAGTTCTCAAAAAATGAATTCATATATATTAATTTAAATATAATTTGTTAGTTATTATGTATAAAATTACCAGTTAGTGCGCCAGTTGGGCAGCACCCCATCATTGAGGATCTCTATGTCTATATAAATCAAACCATAATCTAACCAATATCCATTATTCAATATAATATATATGTCTATTCATATTTTTGTGTTTTTTTTTTTTTGTTTTTAAATTATGTATCTATTATTTTTCAAGACTGCGCTGACCATATTTAATATAAGTTCGTGTATCTATAAATTTATATATATATATATATATATATATATATATATATATATATATATATATATATATATAGAAATCTAAGTTATTATATTATATATAACTCAGGTTGAGATTGCAACTGAATTACTTTTACTTTTTGTTTATTGCTTTTTCTTTTCTCAAAAGTTTAATTCAATTATCAAATTTGAAAACTCGAAAATAGTCCCCGCCGTTATCCCCTTTCTGTATTATTGGCCCCTTTTTCCTCATTTATTTTTGTATTGTAATGTTAGAAAAAAAGGTTGCCCAAATTAGTTTGCCGCCTACCATAAGAAAGATATTTAAAGAGAAGAGAAAAAGTAAACCCAAAACCTTGTAAATGTTAATTATATTAAAAACTCAACTACATCTACCTTATTACAATTAGTTAATTACTTGTCTAAGATTCTGTACATACCTATAAATGATAACTAAGATATTCTGTATATATTATCTATTTGTATATAGCAATTAGATAATTTAATTTTAACTTAAAGCTAATCCAAATCAAAAAGTATCAAACTACAAAGAGAAAAAAAGGCAAAAAACAATACAAAGCTGTAATAAAGAAATGCAAATGGCAAAAAACTTGGAAAAATGCATTTTATTTGGCTTAAAAATGCAGAGCAGATCCTATAGATCCTATATAATATACTATGAGAAATTTCACAACATATCTTTGCCCAAAAAGAAACAAATATACAAGAAGTCTACACGATGAATGACTTAAAGTGAATTCAATCGGGACTTTAACTTGTTAGATTTAAATCTTAATGGCAATTTGTGCCTATAAAGATTATACATTTTTTTTTTTAAGCCGACAACTATATTCTTCATCCAAGGAGGGCTTTCTCCTAAACTTGATGTAAGTAAATGGAAGATAAACCGTACATAAAACATTTTTATTTTATTTTGTTTCAAAGAAGTATATGAGAAATGCTTAATTTATATTTAAAAAAAAAATTTTAAGAAATGAAAATTCATTTTGTCTTTCTTTTTTAGACACGTAGCTTAACAATGGCATTCTGTAGAATCTGAAATTCGGAATTAATATTGTTCATCAAGTTGGTAATTTGGGGCTTTGAATCCAAAACCTCAACACTTTGTGTATAGGCATTATAGCGTACACCAAACGGACGGGGTATCGAGTTGGCAAATTTTCTACAAGCAAAAGAAAAAGGTAAGAATAATCGTAAAACAGAAAAATATATTATAAACTAACATGGTCTTTTCCTTTGCACTTTCGAAACTATCAGCCACATAATACAAAGGCTGGAACTGTGTAATCGGATACTTGGTAATGCCAGTGACCTCAGGCTCAAAGTCCTTCAATTGTGGCTTTTCGGTCAAACAATATTCCAATTCGCCATAAGAGGAGAGCAAACCAGCACCATAAGCCTTTAATTCACCCTCCTGACGGCATAGACCATACTCCACCGTAAACCAGAAGATCTACAAAAAGGGAAAGGGAATTACAGATCTGAATGATAAACAAATTGGTTATCATACCGTGGATAATTTCTCAATATAATCATCGGGGGCACCCAACGAAGCCAATCCAATTTCCTGACTAAATTGAGCAAATGCGGGATCAGCAAAGAGGGGCACATGACCCAATAGTTCATGGCAAACATCCGGCTCTGGTGTATACATGGGCTTGCTGGGATGTCTAATATATTGAGTGGAATGGAAGACCCTAAAGGCTAGACCAGCAAGGAAATCCCGAGAGCTAAGTAAACCAGCTACCGGACGTAGAGTGAAACCCGTACAATCTATGAATAAAGTGAACACGTTAGATTTAAAATAATGGGAAGAACATTGCCCTAACTTACCTCTCAAAAAGTTGGAAACATCCTCCAGTTGTGGTATATTATCCTCACGGAAGCCACAGTTATCGATTAGCAAGGGGAAGACATGATTGTATTCCCGGCAAGCATGGCTTTTATACAGCTTACTCAAGTTCCTGAAGATAATGCCCCAAGTTTCAATTTCTTCCTTGTTATAGTCGACATGGGGCAATGGTTCTCCGTGCTTATAGTTATAGGCAATATCAGCAAAATATTTACGACGCTTGCGATACTCGGGATCAGTGAATCCTGGATGATCGGAATCCAATTCGGCGCCATAGCTTAAAATCTGATTGGCAAAACGATCCAAATCACGTATGCGTCGAGGAAACCATGGAACAGCAGTGGCATTATCCTTATAATCGCGTGAAATGATATTGAAATAGCTGCACTGCTCCTTCAAGTCCTCAATAGCCCTGCCCAAAGCCCCAGATTTGCCATCACATTCAACAAAGAACTCATAGCCAGGGACACGTAACGATGACCGGGATTCAATGTGAACTAAATTAATATCGTGCTTTTTAAAAATGTTTAAAGTATTGGCCAGGACACCGCTCGAAAGAGATGAATCCTTGGGGGAGAACAGCAGACATGTGTTGCGAGCCTCTTTTAAATCCACACCCTCGACAATATAGGCGGAGTCCTCAACCCGCGTGGGCTATGGTAAGAGATATACATATATATATATATATTTATATTAGCAATAATAATAGGATTTTCCCTTATCAATTAACATTCGATTGGTTTACATAAAATGGAAAACCTAATTGTCTTATCATCAACCAGCAAATGATTGACAAGGAGCGAATGCTAAATCAAACGTCTAAACTAATCTTTCAGTATTTGCATCATAATAGTTGGGTACAGTTGTTGTAAGTAGTTACTTATACATATATACATATTATATGTACAAAGGTTTATCTTTTGGCTAACATTGTATAAAGCGAAGCCCTAGATAATCTGCGGATAGATAGTATAATTTACTTTTATTGAAAATTCATCAAATTGAAATTTTATATCAAAGGTTCTAGACCTGACCGCAATGGCAATCAGTGCGTTCAGGGCTAAAGCTTTGGTTTTCTATACCTTTTCATGAAAAACAAAAAAATAAGGGTATATTCATTTCGATTAGAAGTTTGAGACAGTTAAAAAGCATAGCAATATTGAATATATTTAGTTTATGTAAATATATTTGATCAGAATGTTAAGGTGACTTTATGCTCGTCTGTATAGAACAAAAAACATTTAAAAGAAACTCCTTTTATGTTGTTTTTTATAATTAAAAAAGTAATTTAAAGATAGCTTGAATTTGTAAGGGTATAGAATCATCAGCACACTTCGAGCTTAGCCCAGTCTTAAATTCTTTAACCTTGAACTTGGTTTCGTGTAAGCAAAATTACAAGGTTACCCTTGTTTCGATTTCACTCAAAAACCTAAGAAAGATATCTTATGAAAATCTTCTTCATAACAAAGTGAAAGTTATTTGTTAATCATATCTAAATGTGGTAAAAAATTGTACATAAATATGTTCATAATACACATTTTTAAGAATACCTAAATTTTGTAATCTAACCGAAACTGATTTGAACTTTTCAAAAACTTTTTTTTATAGCTAAATATCAAAGTTTTATAGAAAAGTTTTAGCTGTGTTAGAAAGGATTTTACTTCGATTGGACTGTTAAGGATATTAGAATGCCCTATTATATATATATAGTAAAGATTATATAGTAACCCTATTATATTACGATCGAAACAGCTCGATTGATTTTGGTTTTAGTGTTTGAAAGTAACTGAAACCTGTTATAACCAGTTAAAATATTTTAACTGTTTTTAATTGAAAAGATAAGAGCTTCAGCTAATTTAGTATGCAACTGAAAGATGTCCTGAGATTTGATTTCCTAAATGGACTTTTATCACCAGGAAACTGTCCTTGGCTTAGATCTTTAAACATTTTTCTTAATTTATATAATTATTTTCATATTTTGATGCTTTTTGCGTATTTTAAATACAAACAAATCAGATTTTAAATATTGTTATTGTTTTATTGTTGCTTGTGCTAATTTATTGTTTCACTTTCTATAGTAAATATTGGGTAGTTCCGATTATACCTTATCAAAGGAAACCTGACGTTGGTACATTTTTTTCCGTTTTTTTTTTTTTTTTTTGGTTATTTTTCTTTATTTATTTATTAATTGTCGCAGTGCACAAAAGATGATTGAGAATAAAACACTACGAACCGAACGGCAAACGACTTAAAACTGATTCCATTTTTAACTCAATCTTGAGTTTAAATAGACTTGCTCGGGGCGCACAAGATCTCTAGCCAGTAGCTAGCTAATCTTTAAAACAATAATAATCTAAAGAAAAAAATGAGAAAAAAAAAAAGAAAAAAATAAAGCAAAACCAATCTGAAAAACAATAACAAAAATACAAAACCAGAATATAATAATGCGAGCAATCGAGCGAATGAAATAGCATCCACATGAGATTTTGATCGGGGTCTATCTTTCTCTTTCAGTAGGTTATCAGTAGGCCTTTCGGTGTCTCTTGCTTATATTTAAATAGATTATACTTACTACATATATTTATATATATATATACTATATAAATACATATTTATACATATATGCTATATATATTATGGTACTACTCATGGGTTGCGACTTTGCTGGGGGTCTAAAAATCAAATTGTTGGCTAGTTTAGTTTTATTTTTTCTTTTTTTTCATGTTATTGTTGCAAATTCTAATGACAAGTTCTAACCAAACGGGTTCAACGGCATTTCTACTCAATTATTCGTTAGTTAGTTAAACAAAAACACTTAAAAAAGTTGATTTCGAATAGCAAATATATAGATATATATATGTATATATGAATATAAAACTTTAAGGGGGCACACGCTAGTCAAACTTTGCTGCATGGCTTTAACTTACACACAGCTGTAGATATTGTTGGAATAACCGTTAGTTCAATCACCTGTTTTGATTCTTTTTAAATATATATATACATATATATAAATATAGGCCTAGTTTTATAGTTTTTTTCAATAGTTTTTGTTTTAATCTTATCTCATACCAAGAATTCCAAAAAAACAGTGTCTTAAACTTGACTTGATAAATGCTCCAAAAAAACAAATAGATGATGCAATGAGTATACCATTTTCACTAAGCATACAATTATTATGACCTTAAGAACAAAGAACAACCAAAATGCTATTAAAGAAAATTTAATTATTAAATTTATGATAATTTTATGTAAGTTTTCACATAATATATATTTATTTTATGTTACCCCTTTAATTAGTTTAGCTTATCAGAGGGTCTCTGACTTGCTTATAAGTAAGATATTTTTCTTTTTATTAAAAATTGATTATAGTTAAAAATAACTATCATTGAAATAGGTTTTAATAATCCAGTATATAAATCTAAATGTCCAATTAGTTGTATAATTATTTTGTATACACGTGTTTGTTTATTTTTTTTTTTTTTTTTGATTTTTATTTTATAAATTTAGTTAGGTATTTATTATAAATTACACATAAAATGTGCATGCAAATTGACATTTCGTTTTGGGGTTTCGCACACACACACATATACACAAACACACACACGCTCTGATACACACACAGAATATTTAATATATGTACATATATATATAAATATTCGATGCATCAGAATCAAAAAATTAAAATTTAGCATATGAACGCCAAAGTGAGGTGAGCAGGCCGCGTTTTGGATGCTGTTGCTTTTGCTGGGGACTTGTTTGTGGGCGTATGTTCTTCAATGAGCAGCCCACAGGCAGATCGACCTACAAATATATATTATCATGATCAATAAATTTTACCTTCGCTTATAGTTTTACATTACTTTGTTGGTTCAAGTTCGTTTATTTTACTTACAGATTGCTGTGAGGTTACACGAATTGGTTCTTTATCGGGACACACAACATAGGATTCATGGCCAGAGAAGAGTTCATTACTAAATGATGATGATGAAGATGGTCTCTCTCTTAATTCTTCAGGAGCCAAACTAGATAAGGATTCCAATTGAGGCAAACTAATTTCTGGCTGACTGAGTGTAGGTGTCGGTTTGGCAGCTAATTAAGGTAAGCATTTTATTTTGATTATTACATTTATATTAATATTGAAATGAAGCTACACTTACGCTTGACATGTATGCGGAAAGTGCAGCTTAAGGTATGACCATCTGTGGTGGTGGCTTCGTATTTAATCGTATGATCACCCAATCTGAAAAGGGCACCAGGAAACTGACAAAAGAAAAATTTATATTTAGTTTCATTTGCATTTGGAAAACTAGTTTTTTGTTTTTGACCTACATGAGATTTGAAGATCTTTAACAGTTTACCCTCAAAACGTGGCTCATCCCATACCACTGAACGTAAATTTTGATTCTCTTTTAAATGTATCTCAAATGATGGTGGACAATAATTGGATTTGGCTGAACCCAATTCTAGATCCAATCGTGAATTTTCATTGCTAACTGATGGCACTGAAGGTACACTCAATGACGGCGATGAGGCATCAATTAGCTTGGCCGATGAACGCTGATATGTTGGACCAGTTCTTGGTGCACTGATTGCATCAAAGTTGAGAAGTGGAAACGGTGCCGGTTCACGTGCCTTGGGCACAGCTGATGGTCGAAAAAGAGAAGCTGGCCTCTGTTGCCCACTGGTTGAGAAAATGGACGTAGTTCTTGGTATTGAATTAAAATTGAATGAAAATTTCTCAGAAACTGGTGGTATGGCGATGGGATTTTTAATAGTGATAATAGTTTGACAGCCAACCGATTGCTTTGTATTTGGATCCTGGGCACGGAAGATGACTTTATGTACACCAGCCGGCAAATGGGATTGCAATTGAGCAGCCCAAGCTGGTTGTGCTGTAATGTGACGTTGATCTAAATTCGTTTGCGGTGCTTGAAGAATAACATGAGCCCTTGTCTGTCCCGCTTTCAGTAAGATGACTACATTTTCAGGGCATCTTATAAAAAGTTTTACGCGTCTGGCATTTGGTAGGGTGACACGTGCCGTATTTAAAAGTGGAAAGATAGTTTTGCCTTGAGCTGGTCGACAATTCAACTGATTATTAAAAGTCCAACCCAAAGGCATACAAGTAACAAATGTAGATCCTGAAGCAACAAAACCATCATTGCATTTTAAATGACAGAAGTCACCAAATTTGGAATTACGCTGCGTACAGCTGCTGGGCGAGATTAAACCATTTTGAGCCGGTTGCAATGGAGGGCACTGACCAAAACTGCTACCAATTGTAGGTAAAGTGCCACCAATTGTAGGTAAAGTGCCGCCAATTTTAGGCAATTGATTGATGGCTAAAAAGACACAAAATGTTATCTGGAATAACTAACATTTAAATATACCAAATATATACACTCACCAATGCATTGATTGTCTAGGCCATCATATTGTCCGGATGCTCCGCAAGTGCGTATTTCGGAACCTTGGAGTCTATAGCCAGGATTACAGGTGACTTTGCAACGCGTGGTATAGAAATATTTCCTCTTATGACGATATTTATTACAATGAGCTCTGCCATTATTTGGAGCTTGAAACAGTGCACATTGATCCCGTTTTTCCTGAGATGGAACATTAAACGATGGCAATGGCTGCAATGGATTTCTGTTAACATCCGGAAGCTTGGGTATCAATGGCTGCACAGGATTTCTACTAAGATCTGGGAGCTTGGGAATCAATGGCTGCACAGACTTTCTGTTAATATCTGGTAGGTTGGGGGTCCTGGAAAATTCGGGTAATTTGGGTAACCTAAGCACAACTGACGGAGCTCTTGTTGTAGTTGTTGTCGTCGTTGTAGATTCCTCACACCGGAAACCGCCTGGTTCATTTATGCATTGGCCTGATAGGCAACCACCATTGTCCTCTAGACACTCGTCGATATCTTGGCATCTCCTCTGATTGTCTTCCAATTGGTAGCCCATAGGACAAAGGCACTTAAACGATCCTTGGGTATTGTGACAATCGTGGGAGCAGCCACCGCGATTCAATTGACACTCGTCAATGTCAACGCACTTGCCCACTGCTCCAAGGATAAAGCCAAGATCACATGTAATGGGTTCACATCCTCCTTCAGGGGTTTCCCTTTGACGGCTACCTGGCGGACAACCCACCAAGGCAGGACGACAACTGCGTCCATCGGATTGCAGGACATAGCCCAGCGGGCAACCGCACTCAAATGTGCCTTCTTTGTTAATGCACTCGTGGGTGCAACCGCCTGACAAGAGCCCCGAACATTCATCAATATCGACGCAGCTAAGTTTATCCTTACTCAGCTCAAAGCCGTGATCGCAGGCACATTGATGGGAACCTAGAAGGTTAATGCAGATATGGCTACAATTACCAAAATCTTGGGAGCATTCATCCAAGTCCAAGCAGTTAAAACCATCCTCGGATAATTCATAACCTTCGTTGCAAGAGCAGGCAAAGCCACCAGGTTGATTTAAGCAAAGCTGAGAGCATTGGCCATTATTTAAAAGACACTCATCGATATCCTCGCAGGAGTAACTATCCTTCAAGTTGACCTTAAAGCCCAGTGGACAAGCGCATTCATAGCTACCCGGAAGATTCAAACAGAAATGCGAGCAATTGCCATTGTTAAGCGAACATTCATCTATGTCCAAGCACGCTGGATGAAATGGAGATGAGGTGATTGGTTCAGATTGCACAGATGATTGAGAAGATTCAGATGATTGAGATGATTCAGTCAAGCCCAAAGCATAGCCCTCCGCACACAAGCAGGTATACGAGCCGTTAAGATTCTCGCAAAGCATTCCATCCGGACAATTATGTTCTCCACGTTGGCATTCGTCAATATCAAAACAATATTGCTGATGTCCCACCAATGGCAACATTTCGAAACCCGGAAAGCATTGGCATCTATACGCACCTGGCAGATTTTGGCAAATCTGCTGACATCCGCCATTGCCATCTGCACACTCATCCACATCGTGACAGCTCTTGCCATCTTTGCTCAATTTAAAGCCTTCGCGGCAAGCGCAACTACCACCACGAGCTGTCAGACAGATCTGCTCACAACCATTATTACTCGTTGCACAAGGATCTTCGCCAACACAAGTGTATTCCTCCATTAGAGTCATGCCGCCAGGACATAGACACTGATAGGCTCCGTCGGTATTTAAACAGCTGTGACTGCATAGATGTGAACCATCTAAACATTCATCAATATCCTTGCATCCATTAACCTCATTGATATAACCTGGCGGACACGAACAGGTAAAACTGCTGTTATCCTCGCTGGGAGTACATGTGCCCGGACGACAACTTTCGTGTCCTTCCTCGGTAGTACAAGGCGATTCGGTCACGTCACAACTATGCAGATCCTCGGCCAGATTGTAGCCCTTTGGGCAAATGCACTCATAACCCTGTCCATTTGCTAAATCTACACACTGATGGGCGCACCGAGTGCGATTTAGTTGTGGATTATCTAGATCTTCACAAGAGTCACGAATACAACTTCTCTGATCCTCATCCAAATGGTAACCAGTATGGCAAAGACAACGATAAGATCCAATGGTATTTTCACATTTTTGTTGACACAAGCTACGAGCAGCATCCACATCATCAACTTCGGCGATAATTTCACACTCGTTGATATCGAGACACTCGTTACCATCTGGCGAGAGTATAAAACCAGCATTACAGATCGATTGTGTTGTACTGGTACTAACTGGAGTTGTCGTTGTTTCTACTACAACTTCATTATCCTGTACAATTACTGGTTTCTCTGGTACCGTCTCCAAATCCGCTTCAGCTTCTTCTTTAGTATTCAAGGGCAAAACGCAACGATATGAACCAGGTGTATTCTCACAACCACTAGAACATTGGGCTATAACTTCGGGTAAAGTACATTCGTCTATATCTATAGAAATATATTTCATTCTAATTCCATTTTTAATCAAATGTACTTAGTTCTACGTTCTGTAGAACTTAAGTTAAGGACATTCTTTGAACTTACCTACACAAGTTTTTCCCTCATCAATTCGATAGCCTTCTTGGCAGGCACATTGATAGCTACCAGGCAAATTATTACAGATCTGTGAGCAGCCGCCATTTGATTCCTGACATTCATCGATATCTTAAAGAAATCCAATTGAATTTTGTTAAATAATACAGATTTTCGACTTACCATGACAAGTGGCATAATCCTGAGCATTTAAGGCATAGCCTTCAAAGCAGCTACATTTCAAACGTGGTTCATTTTCACCGGGAAACAAGAGACGTTCACACTTATGGGCACAACCGCCATGGTCTTTACCGCAATCATCGTCCAAAAGACGTGGAGTATAGGGATCACTGGTGGGTTCAATCACAATGGTTATATCAGTGGCAGCATCAATGGGATTGGGGTCCGATTCCGATTCCGGTTCAGGTTGTGCATCAGGTTTAGGTTCAGGTTGTGGTTCAGGTTGTGGTTCAGGTTGAGGTTCATGTTCAGGCTGAGATTCTGGTTGAGGTTCAGGCTGCGTCACCTTGACTACAATCTCTGGTTCAGCCTCTGGAATAGTTTCTATTTCCAATTTGGGTTCATTTTGTATGATGGGGTCAACATCTTCGGCTGGTGGTGTTGGTGGTGCTGGAGGTGGTGGCTTCTGTGATACCAAGCTAACCTCATTCATTTCATCATCGTCTTCGTCGTCATTATCATCTGAATTTCCAATTGCCTGATTACTTTCCACTGTCTCATATTCATCATATTGATCGTCATCATCCAGATCATCACTATATTCAGGTAGGCGTACACAAGTGGGTATATCACCCACCCATGTCCTTTGCTGACAATACAAGGCTGTGGCCTCAGTAGTCTCAAATTCGTAGTTCATATTACATCCATAATAGGCAACAAGAAAGGCTTTCTCCCCCCTGCGTCGTGCCTCGTATTTTATAACCGCTCCGTGTCTTATCTCAGGTGCATGCACCTGTCTACAACTCAAGTCCAGTTTATTTGCTATGGGTAATGGAACTTTGGGCTCTTCTGGTAAGGCCAAGATCTTCTTACGACGCTCTGAAAGATTTGTCTCTAAACGTAAAATTACAAGATTATTTCAATTTTGTTTTAGTTTCTTTATTTAATTCCTCTCTCTTACCCTTTTCACATTTGGGTGGTTCACCTTGCCATTGATCGGTTTTAATATTGCATGTCAATTCATTATGGCCCTTTAGTAGATAACCTGCCTCGCAGTTATAGATGGCTGTATTGACAAGATCTGATACAAGAATTTCACTTTCGGCATGCTCCACAGGAGGCGCCACCTCACAGTCACTTAGACCATGTGTGCCTACAATAGAAAAGTGGTAAGCGGGTTAATCTATGCAACAGCTGTCTACACATTCAAACACACAAACACACATATATTTGGAGCACATGTGGCAGAGGCATTAGAATTAACAATCTCTTGCCAAAAAAAAAATAAAAACAACAACAACAACTTTTCAGTGTCGACGATTTTGTACTAAATAATTTTTTATATTTTCTTTTTATTTTGTTGGTTGAAGAAAATTTACGACCAAAGTTTATGTTTTCCGTATTTTTTTTTAAATGCCGGCCGGTAATTAAGTGGGTGATGAGCTGCCTCTCTGCCCCTACTGGGCAGGGTAGAGCTGCCCATGATTCATCGGAAAATATGTGGTCGACATTATTGTGAAGATTCATAGATTCATCGTGTATGTTGAATATAACAGAAGGTGTCATAAAATTTGCCTAAATGGCTCATTAGCTGTTAGAACCAATGATATTTTATGAGATTTTCTTTTTGATCATTTTATGACTGCATTTGCCTAAAGGTTATACATGAGAAATCATTTTAAGATTTTAATTCAAACTGAAAACAAAATAAATCCAATAATTGTCTCTACATTAATATGAATATTCATTTTAGGAGCATTCTATAATAAAACCAAAAAGGAAGAAAACAAAACCTACAACCAGAAGAGCATTCAAAATGATAAGATTACTGAAAAGAGTTCCCGCTATAACTTCGTAAATACCAAAATTTACAAAATGCAATGTTTTATAAATTTGGATCTAGATTGCTTATTGTTGGATATAAAAGTGTTAATCTTTAGTTCTTATATTGAAGAAAAAGGTAAGTTTCTGTATGAAATCCAATATAAGCCAAATAAAAAACATATTTGATTCGTATTTATTATAAACTTAAAACATAATAATTAAATGTTTTATCTTAAACAATTTTAATTTCAACTTTTATCAGTTTTATTCAATCAGTTAAACTTTTCAAATTGTTAAATATAAAACATTGTAATACAAGTATTAATTATCATTGAATTTTCTTTCAGGATCCTAACTTTAAGTCAGTGTATTAAAAATCTGCTCAAAACTAAACTAAAAATGCCAATACAAGGACAATGAAAGGAACAATTGATATGGATTATAGAAAACAAACAGAACTGGGGTAAGTTTTTGCATACTTTTATATACTTTTTAATATAATTAGGAAAGTTATTAAAAATCTTTTGAACTCTTACAATTATGTTTGAACATTTCTAAGATGAAAATATTTCTCTAAACAATTTCAAATATTCTATATATTCCTTTAAAAGAATTCTTTTAAAGATTCTTTTCTTTTTTTTTTTTCTTATACACAATATTTCCAAATTTTTGTTTTACATCAGCAAAGCATAAAAAAATAGAATTTTCTATGATCTATTTGATCGTGTCGCTGTTAAAAGAAAATATCATCTTCCCTTGGGATGAAAGAGTTACACATGCTTTCAATCTTGCTCAGATGCTATGATGCTCTTATGATTACTCAAGTGCTTACCTCTCATGAATGCTATGCATGTTAGAGCACATAAAACATATTGCGCTGCCCACATAGTGCCGTTCCTTTATGTTGACCTACAATCCTTTTTGGAGATATCTTCTCGCACCTTAACACACGTTCAAATCGGAACACATTAATAAAAATTCACTGCTGTTGTTGCTTTTTAGTTTCGATATCGTTTTAGAACATTTGTTGGGCTGAAAATATATATTTAGTACATATATATATATATATACAGATATAGTATATATATTAACAAAAAGATAGACGACACATTTATAAGTAAGAGGGAGAAGGTAGCTGGTATAAAAAACCATTAAAGATTAAGAAAATTTTCTATAAATATATAGCACACACACACACACACAATACACGGAACAGGAAAAAATGACAAAAAAAATAAAATAAAATAAAATAAATTTAACAACACTTTAAATTAAGTTTATCATACAAAACAATTGAAATTTAAAAGAAACAAAGAAAAAAAAAAAAAAAGAAAAAGAAAGTTTGTTTAAATGATAGATTTTATGAAAATTTTTGATCTGATATAATTTAAATCTTATAATTTGTTGAAAGGGAAAAGTTTGCTTATTGAATTAAAAAGGAGGGAAAATCACGCACCGTTGCCGCTCGGAGCCAAGGCAAGACTGAAAAGCCAAAAGAAAATGCTGAGTTTTCCGTGAAGAGATGAAAAAAAAAGGGAGCACATTGTATATTCAGTTTTTGTCTCCAAAAGATATATATATGCAGTTAAACACACACACATATATATATAGATATATATATATATATATACATATAGGTATGATTATATTTATATATAGGCTGTTATATTTCATGCCTATCATAAAGCAAATTAAGACGAGTGGCTGAAGAGTGAGTGGTCGAGGGGCAGAGATAGATAGATGGATGGAAAAAAAAGGAAACTATTTTTATTTCTGGAATGATCATCATTTCAATTTTCCGTTAGTGATAAATTGATGAACTTGAAGATAGAAAAATCATATATCATAATTATACTTATATAAATGAAAATCAAATGCGCCGCCGCCAGCAATTGCAATTGTAATTAGTTTTTTTTTTTTTAACTAACAATAAAATATTCTCACAATTTACCCCCCACCCCTCACTACCGACTCCTTCTATCTACCGTTGCTTCGATCTGCGTCTTATAATATGTCAGTCTAAATTGTTTTTAATTAAAACTAAATACACATTATTTGCGGATCGGTTGTGTAGGTGTGTTACACTCGTTCAATTCTTGGACTTATTTGGTCGGTCAACAAACATGTTTTGTTTGGGTTTTCCCCCCACCCCTCCCTACTCTTTTTATAGACGTATGTATGTGTATATAGTAAAGTAGCTCATTCGACCCATATAAAGTGGGCAGAGGCTCGCCCCCAGTGTAAAAAAGAAAGAAAAAAATATAAAAAAAAAACACATTGTTGATAGGTACATATGTATGTACATATGTACATGTTCTATAGTTTAGCTTTGTGAATTTGATGGAGCATTTGATTGACAAATTGTTGTTGCTGTTGGCTTTTAAATAAATTCTAAGGTTATACATAATTGACCATTGATTGATCTCGGGATTGACACCAACAATTGGCAGTGCAATCAAAAAATAGAAAAGAAAAAAATGCGATTAAATAGTTGATAATCCGCTCCAGTAACACTAATTAAATGCTGTGTAAAAAGAAACAACAAACAAAACGCTCCCAAATCGCTAAGACGACCAAAAACGCTATTAAATCGCACAAAAAACAAACACACACACATAGCGAAACGCTTGACCACTTGCTAGATTTGACTGAAGAACTAGAAAAAAAAAAAAACAAATAAACCAGATCGCAATCAGATGACTATATATAGTAGGTATTTTATATGCCTTACAATCCGTTTTTTTTTTATCATCAGTATTAACTAAATGCCGCAAAGTCGCTGGTGCGTTTTAAATCGCTTCTGGCTGTTTAAATGTGCGATTTATGTTTTATGTTTAACTTAATTAACTTTATAGACTTGTTGATTTACTTGTTTCATTTGATTTACTTATAACTTTCGATTTTTATTAGACAATTCATTTGATTTATATTCCTTTTGAGCTTTAAATTGTCATAAGGAAGAAGAAAGAAAGATGAATCGCGTACGACGCGTGCAATAATTTATGTTTCTTTATTTAGATTGAAAATACCCTTTTGCGAAATTGGGTATATGCATTTCGAAATAAAAGATAGTAAAAAGAAATCTTTTAATTATTAACTCGAATTGAAATAATTTTCATAATATCCTTTGTTCTTAAATGAAAATTGATTAGAATAATGATTGATAAATGAAACTTGAAATGAACTTTTGCGACTTCAAATATAAATATTAAAACCATTTAAGAAATCAATTCTGTTGTATATTAATCTAAACGACAATATTTAACTTATTTCTTGATTTTATCTTATGATAAATTCTCATAAAGGTGTCTGTAAGGGTATACAAACTTCATCATGAATGAATTTATTATGTACCTTCGATTTTATTAATTGTATTTTTTATTTTTTTTATTTCTCTTGCGTGTTGCTTTTAACTTTGTATGGTCATTATAATCTATATCTAGTTTTCTATTTTTTTCTTTTTTTTTTTATTATTGCAATTTTTATGCGCTTTCTTTTTGTATGTTTTTATGTGTGGGACGATTTTTCCAACTTAACCTTACTTGGCATTTGCGGAAATTGCTCAAGGGCGTGGTATATATGTATAAACATATGCAGATATGTATGTATTTAGATGTATATACATATGTATATATATTTATATATCAAACATATATCTTTTTGTCTAGCCTTAGCCAATTTATGTTGACATTTTTCTAGACATCTTCTCTCTCTCTCTCTCTCTCTCTTTGTGTGTGTTTGTGTTGTGGATTTGGTCTCAGGCTACAAAATTGTTGGTTTATATTTATTTTATATGGTTCCATTGTCTAGACTATAGACTTTTTTTCTATGGATTTCCGTTGACCATGAGTTCAAATGGTCAGTTTAAATAAATGTTACTGGGCCTTAATCAATTCGATTTTTTTTTTAAAAAAGAACTTACAACTAAATTTTAATTAAAAAATTAATTAAAAATCATAATAAATCTTTTTTCATAGAAATAAAGTAGCTGAAAATATTGATGGATTAACTGAAATAATAAGTTTACACCTGTCCCCTACCCCCTCTTTAGCCATAGATTTAAGAAAAAGAAAGAGTACTTACTTACGTATTTACTTATGGCATTAACTGTTAATTGCAGTGATTGTTCCTATATGACTAAAACTATATACATAATTATCTCTGAAAACAAAAGAAGTATTAAAGATCCATTTTTTACCATTAGACCTTTGGGTATGAGTAATTCGATTTGAAATTATAATTCCATACAATTCAGTTCATAATCTAAATCAAAAATTTATCTTTGAATTTTAAAAAAATTGAACGAATTTGAAAAATACTCTGTAAAAGTAAATATTAAACTTTTTCCATTGATTTGAGTTCAAACCATTTGGAAGGGGTGGGGGAAAAAAAGAAAGAAGAAAGCATTTCTATTATCTTCATTAATAAATTAAACTTTTTATTTTATTTAACTAACAATTGTTGTTGTTGTGTGTGTGTGTGTGTTTTTTTCTCTTTTGGTTAATTACATAAAAAAAAAAAGTCCAATGTTTTGTTCTTTTTAACTCTTACTTAAAAATTAATTGAAATTAAACAGAAAAAAAATAATATAAATATATATATTTTTTATAATTTAAATTTTTAAAGTGCTCATCAATTTGGATATTGTTTTTGTGTGTGCTTTTTTGTTGTTGTTGTTGTTGTCCGAGGCAGTGCCAAACCAAAAACAGATTAAAATTCAAAGGAAAGAAAAAAAAAAAAAAAAAAAAAAAAAAAAAACAAAATTATGAAGAAGAAGAAAACCAAACACATTAATCTGAAATCTGCCTACTTCTCTATATACTCTTATTATTTGTTTTGGGATTAGTTTTTGATGCTTAAATATGACGGTCCCACTTGACGGACATAGACACTTCGCTCATTGCTCAAATATGGGGGACAACGCACTGTAAGGATGCCATCCGATGAAAGTTCCGAACGTACATCATTCGGATAATAGCCACGGGGTAGCACAAATCGTTTAACAATATGACGACCCACAAAGGTATCACCATCACGACGCTTCTCATGTTTTGCCTCCACAACCACAGTGTCTCCAGTTGTTTTCACTGTAATCTCATATGGCTTGAATAGATGGACATCGACATTGGCCTCAAAACCATCCTTGCCGACAATGACACGACTCAAATCGGGTGCTGATCCCACACGGGATAATGAGCGCTTCCAGTATGGCAAATGCCAATCATCCAAATCCCAATCACGCCACAAACGACGACGATAATCCCAATAATCCCAATCCGTTTCAGTTTTTGTTGCTGGTACTAAAGCCATTTCTATTAATTAATTATCCTTCCTTTAAATATATATAAAATTTTGGACGCCGCAACGCGTTAAATTGTACCGTTTGTCTCGGTTACGTTTCGGTTCAACGCGTTCTCGGTTACAAATTGTTAAAAACGTCCGCACGCGATTTTCGTTCGTTGCAAATTAAACTCAACTCACATAGTGTCTACTGCTTTTATAGTGACGTGAAGTGGACCCGACCTCTGAGTTGGGCTTAGAGTGGGCTAAGCTGGTGACGTATTTAGCTGGGCTGCCACTCTACTAGATATCAGCCTTGTTTGTTTATTTGTTTGGATTGTTTCTCTTAGTTGTAATGTTTTTCCAATTGTTTATCTTGACAAATTGTTGTTTCAGTTCTCCATGGGGCGGCAAATATCTTTCAGTGGGCAGAAGAATATACCAAATCAAAGTTATTTCCTTGAAACTAAAATAAACTAAAAAAAAAAACAGGTGTCTTTTAATTTCTTCCGTAAATATGGGATGCCATAATGGTATTATCTTACTCAGATTACAAATATTAAAATTAACTGATTAAAATCTATGATTAGTTACTAGTAAACAAAAATTAAAATTAGATATATATTTCTTGGTTATAACTGCATTAAAATATATATATATATATATATATTCATTCATTTTAAATCTCTTTTTTAACTATATAAGTTTCACCTTGATCTTGTGATATGTGACATTCAACTTCCGCATAGAATTCCTAAAGCAAATTAGTTCAATCTTTTCCCATGATTGGCATTCTCTGTTACAGATAGATAGATAGATAGATAGGTTGGCCACTTGGAGTAAGATTTGCTCAGCTCATTCTCCCATATCGCCAACGCCTATCTATATATATATATATATATATATATATACATGCATATATATATATATATATATTCTGAACAGAAGTTCGCTGAGCGTTTCGAACCGAGATTCAACTTAATTACGCAGCAGTTTCCGTTTTAGAAACAAATTAAAAAACATTTCTTTAGAGGAAATCCGAAAATGAAAAAAAAAAAAAAAAATAACCTACAGGCAGACAGACAATAAGATACAGATACTATATATATAAAGGCGAAACGGCGCATAATTCTTTTCACTTTTTGACCAAATTTGGTAATGTCTTTTTTTGTCTCTCTTTTTTTTTTTTTAATTTACCCGCTATAGATACAGATACAAACATACTCTGTTTAGGTAGAGATATAAATCTATGTCTATGTTATAAACATATATATATGTATATATCTATTGGAATGGTAGATTGACTATTATAGAAAGTGGGCGGTGGGTGGCGGATCGACGGGGGTAGAGTGACAGTTGTCATAACAAAAGGCAATTTGTAAACGGCTTTTCGGCTATGCGATTTTGTAGTAAAAGATTAGCGAAAAGCAATAACATGGGGGCAACAAACAAGAAGCACTGAACATAACATTTATGGGCCTGACCTGACATCTCTAGCCCTCCACCATTACCATCTCCTTCCACCCAAAAACATTCGGCCTCGAGCCCATGACAACGTCATCATCATCATCATCGAAATCAATGGGCAACATGGGTTTGGATATGGGTTTGGGTTACGATTTGGTTAGTCGTTTCGATTTATTTGGCCCACCCTGTTTTTGTAATTTATACATTGTAATTTGTTGTTGCTTTTGCTTTTACCTATTGTCTTTGCTATGGATTTTGTACTTGTATGTATGTGCATTTGTATGTGTGTGTTTGATAATAATTATAACAACATTTTTAGCAATTTACATGCCAATTGAGTTAAATAAATATAAATAATGCACGACAATTGTATAGATATATACATGGATCTACATCTATATCAGTTTCTATATGGCTTGAGAAACTTAAAGAGAAAGAGAGAGAGAGATAGAGAGATTTCAAATAAGCAATTCATCTAAAATTAATATTAAATAACATCTAAGCTAGCTATGGCATACCCTATACAAAATCTATATACGTTATGTATATATAATATATTGCTTTATTTGGAAAATCAATTTGAAAAGTCATTGTTCCCTAAATATTTGATTAGTTTCGAACGCCCATCTCGGTTTTCAATGAGATGATTTTGCAAGTGTAGATTTCATCACCTTATTACGAGGATGTTGTTTTTTGATACCCTTGCAAAATGGGCATGGTAAACATGTAAAGAATTGTGTCTCCAAATATATATATATAAAAAGTATATATAAGAGCAAAGTTGAAATAAGGATACGTTTCTCCTGTATCTATACTTGTTTGTCTAGATCAAGACTTATAGACTTGTCTTCCAGTTTTGAAACTACAACTGCATACTCTTTCTTTTGTTGTACATTGTATAAATATCAAAACTGGTCGAATCGTACATATTATATCTTATAGTTCTCATAGAAACTTTCATATCATATCCTTTAAATGTCATACAAAACAGATAACATTCCAAGCTATCTACAGTGCGACTCTCAATCTCGAACACAGCTTTATCTTTTTATACAAATATCATATATATATATATATATCTGTTAATTAAAGTATACAAACTTTGGTATAATTGAAATATAGTCTAGGCTTCTGTTTTCTGCTTGCAACGCATAGAAGGAAGCATCTACGACTATATAAAGTACTTATATATATTCTTGATCAGCACTATGAGCCGAGTTGCTATAGCCAGTATCAACGTAAACTCCTCCGAGACCCTTAAAGCTACAGAGCTGAAATATTGCACCTAGGCTTCTTTTTGCTGCATGCATTGTATATCTCGGAATCATCCCGATCGGATGTCTATATCATATAGTTCCCATAGGAATGATCGGTCGTAAATAAGCTTTAGCCTTAGTAACTTTGTTGTATTCCAATCGAAAATCACGAAAACCGGGTTTTGGGAGTTTTATATACTTCTTAACATATCCAACAAGTTTCCAACAAGAATCAGTTTACTATATCATATAGTTCCTTTAGGAACGATCGGTCATGAATATAGATTTCGAGCAATAACAGTCTTATATACTTTCTAATATATATATATCAAGTTTTATCAGAATCAGTTTACTATATCATATAGCTCCCATAGAAAGGATCGGTCAAGAAAATAGTTTTACATGAATAATTTGGGTATTTTAAGAGCGACTATCCAAAAATTTGGTATGTGTAAGTTTGGTATATATAGAAATGTATCTATTGAGCTTTGACAGAATCGGCCGAGTATATAGTATAGTTCCCATAGGAATAATGGGACATGTAAGACCAAATGACAGTTTGTAAAGGTATTTAAATTTCGGTGCGTCCAAAGTTAGCCCATCCTTTTAGTTTTTTTTTTTTTTTAGTACAAGATGTTTCCATTTGCTTTTGCTATCTTTAATTTTAAGTAGCTTCATAAATTAGAATGGCGACTTCACTTCTGACATTTGCCTGCTACCTCTCACAAATTGATAATTTTGAAATGACTAAATGGTCTTAGAGTCTTGGCACCGAATGTCAATGAAATTTATGGAAACTTGCATATAAATTAAATAAATGCCTTGGCACCTATTTAAGGCACAAGCAAAGCAAGCAAAAGGGAAATAGGAAAAAGCAGGCGTATGCCTAATCAAAAAAGAAAAATATTATTTATAAGTGTATCTAGAAGATCAACTATAAATACATTAAAAGTAGAGAGAGAGAGAGAGAGAGAGAATAGAGGCAGTCAATCGAGTGTAGTTCGACTTAATATCAATCTTGTTTGGAAATCGATTGAAAATGCCGCAGCAGCTGCTAGTTACAAAAAAAAAACAACAACAATGTAATAGTAACAATGTCAACTAGTAGTAACAATAATGAAAGGTAATTATATATAAAAACACTAAATAAGTAATTTAAACAAAGTATTGACTTTTGCATACCCTATAATATGAGTAAGACTTATCAATTGGAATTTGTTTAATAATTGTACTCAACTCTTATAAGTTTTATATGCAAATATAAAACTACAATAGAAGCCTGTAGAAGTTTTTTACTTTAAACGGAGTTAATTAAACTATTGCTCCGATTTGTCCAATAGTTCAATTAATTTTTGTTAAAAGTGAAGTACTCCTACAGGCTTCAATTGTAGTTTCATATTTGAATATTTGTTTCATTAGCTTAAAAGTTAATTTTGATTTACATATAATGGCCATTTCTAATGATTATGATATATCTATATATATATATATCTTCTTGCTGCTGCTTTTTGTATATTTGCAAGTGTTAAGTATCTCTTGATTTCTTCTATCATTACAGGGTATTAAAATTTTCATAGTAACCAAAACAATGGAATCGATTAATTTGTTTAATTTTATGGCAAAGGGTGTGTGTAAATCAATGTGTAGGTTGAAACTTTCTTTATATTGTATGCATAGTGTTTTCAAAAATGGTTTTCAATATGGTTTCGGTTTTGAATTTGTTTTTTTTTTTTTTTTCTATTATCTAAGGGGTGGTTTAACTATATGAGGTAAAGATCTAATTAGCATTGACAATTCACCCACCCATCTAAATAACATTTAGAACAATTAAAGGCACGCGTTATATTGAAAATGGAAAATGCAGCTGCAACAACTGCTCTCTTGGGAAAAACAGATGAAATTTTCTACCTCACCCCCTATTAAGTTGTGCTCCTCTTTCCTCTTTGCTGTCTCCGCCTCCGCTTACGCTTGTCTTGCTTCCCTATTTTGTTTATGACCACAAATGTTGTAGCTTTTGCTAGCCAACACAAATTTGTCATTCATTCGGGCATTGTGCCAGCAACAAAATACAAAATGGTAAAAAAAAAAAACGAGAAAAACACGAGAAAAATCACCTCAGAAACATCTTGAACCATTTGTTTGATTAGCGCAACAGTTTTTCTTTTTTCAGTTTTCGATTTTATAGGCGTCAACACCTCCGCAAAAAGTCGGAAAAAAAAATAGCCAAAAAAAAAAAAGACCAAGATAAATACAACCTGGATCATAAAAAAAAACAAAATATATAATCAAAAGTCTAATGTAAATCATAATTTTTATACGGTGACACTTAAGGAGACTTAGGAAAATGTTGTAGTTCCTATTAAATGGCTCTTGGCAAATCTTAAAAACAAATACAAAAATACAAAAAAAAATAAAAATAAAAAAGTTTGCACGTGCTCGAGGGACTAGTGACTAAGCGTTACCCTGTATTGAAAGCTTTAATCATTTTAATCACTTTAATCGCTTTAATTCTATGAAATTTTATAAAATATTTTCTACCAATTTTCTTTCCTAAATCACTCTACAAAGTCTCCAATAAATGGTTAAAATTATAGTTTAGGAAAGCAAAAAAAATGATTATTAATGAATTTAAACTAAAATTTTGGATAATTTTGTGTTAGTTATATGCCCCAATATGAGAGAAAACAAATGAAATGAAATATTTAACCATATATATATATGTCAGCCTAAAAGTATGTGAATGAGTTAAATGCGGCGTATACTTAATCATTTGAAATGGCAATCTAATTACGTATATGTATAAGAAATCAATAAGCTCAGGTTTCATACCACATTAAATTTAAGTCGACTATGGCAATTCGAGTGTAAAAATAAATTGCCACTGAGACACTAAAAGGCAACCATCAGCTGCACAAAAAGGGCAACAGTTGTTGTTGTTGCTATTGCTGTTGCCGTTGCCGTTGCCGGTTAATATACAGGTGCAAGCGAACTGAGACGAACCGCACTGAAACATGCCACACAATGACTATGCCACTGCAATGCGACGCCATCTGGAAGTCGAAGAAGACATGCCAAGGCACACCTCGTAGAGCACGGAATGTGGTGCATGGGTCTAATATTCAGGACCAAGGAGCAGAAAGCAAGAAGCATGGAAAAGCTGCAACTGAAGCTAGAGCTAGAGAGAACAACTTAAACTGTAATTGGCCATGCAAGTGAACACCAAAAAATAACAAAAATCAGAAAAAGAACAAAAAAAAGAAACGAAAGAAAGAACAAAAAGCAAAACAAGCTGCAAAAAAGAAAAAGAAAAATAGGAGAAAAAAAAATAATGAACAAAAGTCTGCACGTAAAAAGTTTCGATTTCCTTTTTTTTTTGCACAATGGAAAAGAAAACAAGTTCATTGAGAAAGTCGTTCATTGAATACCCTACATACTGTTAAATCTATGAATGAAGTCGAATCTATATATGGAATGATTTTTAGCTATATGAAACTCTCCTTAAGATGGTTTTGGATAACTTGGAACTTACATTTAAATGACATGAAATAGTTCTGAAGATTTACAAAAAAAAAAAAATAAAGACTCAGGGGAATTTTATTCATGATAAATGAGTGAATGAGAAAAGATATAATTTTCTTCTCTTACGCTTAGTAAACTTTTTAATCTCTTTTATTAACTTTTGATATAGATTCTATTAAGAATTCAAGTTCCTTTAGATTGTGAAACACTTAAAGTGGCGTAGTTTTCCATATAACTTATATATTTTTAAAAAGGTTCTATAATATAAGGAAAATCTCTTTTGTAGTTTCTGATTTGTGGTAGAATTTTCATACAATTTTCGGGTTTTTTCTTTTATAGTCATCAAGTTAAAAATTTTGTTAATTATATCTCAAATATTAATTCCTAGTTACCTTTAACTGTTTGTAGGGTATGCGATAAGAATGAATAACTCTACACGTACATTTCCTTTATGTCCATTATGCCCACCAAAACGACACACACACACACTGATATAGTTATATATCCGCCACCATATGCCACTCTCCCCCTTCCTCCCACAGCTGCTGGCTGCACTTGTTTGCATACGAATGAAAAATTTATTTATAGCTGGAGGAGGCGTTGCCCAGAAGGGAAGGAAGTAAACTAGGCGGTACCCAACAACAGCAACAATGTTTGGTCTGCTCGGCCTATTAGTCTATTTTTGTTTTGTGTTGTGCTATTGAACCCAATAGACAAGACACAACACAAAAAAACAAAAAAACAAAAAAAAAAAAGAGAAAGTGGACACTGTGGCAAAGGAAGCGTGAGTGAGGCAAGAAAAAGAAAAAAAGCAACTTTAAAGTTGCGGTAATTGTGGCGCCACTGTCATTGCAACTAATTTAAAATTCCAAAGGATTTAGGGTAGGATCGACTAGGTCAAAGTTTATACCTATATATACACATACTTAAGTATTGAATTACTTGCAGTTTTTTGTTTTGTTTTTTTTTTTTTCTTACCAATTGCTGCCGGTTGACCTTTGAATGAATATGCCCATTCTGTGGATAATGGAAGGCAAAATAAAGTGTGCTAAAGTAATGCAATGATGTCGTATCCTTGGCTATGTCGCACAGCCCAGGGACACTATATTCAAAAAAGGTCACATAATTTAAAAAAAAATAAAACACACAACATTCTTTACAAAAAATATGCAGGACGTAAGGACATATGTATGTAATAACCTTGGCTAATTGTCAAGGCTTCAAAAAATATAAGAAAAAACCAAAGTGAAACTGCATAAATTTTCTTTCGGTTTTTTTTATGTTTATTTATTTGGAAATTTCAAGTTTTTTTTAATATGTATTTAATACAATGTAGCTGAAATTTGTTTGTTTCTCTTGTTTTTTTTTTTATTTTTTTTATTTTTTTTTGATTCATTTTAATGATATGCTTAGCGTTTTATTAAAGTATGTTGTTACGAGAGGTGAGAGTAGAAGAGAGTTTTTCTTGCTAAGTTATGGATAATGGAGAAATTAATTCATTTTGCCTTTAAATTTTTTCATTCTTTCATCTATGTATGTATGTAAATAGATATATTTGTTGTTGTTGTTGTTATTGTTGTTGGTATACATTTATCTTTTAGTGTTTTTTATGAATGAAATCTAAACATCAATTGAAATCTAAGTTCATTTTCATCTAACTAAGTTAAATATACTTTAACAATTTCATCTACTTACTTTTTTTCTTTCTTTCGGTTTCGATTTCATTTTCAATTTTTCATTGTTAGGAGATCTTCTTGTGTTTTCCATAGAATAATTCTATTTATCAATTTCTATTACAATCGAAACTTATATTGTTTGTAAATATAGAAATGGGCAGTGGAAATTATATGAAAGTTTTTAAAATCTAGAAAATATTCTTAGAGTTTCGTTTAAATATGAAATTGTTATATGGAACAATTCAATTTGATTTATGATATAGATTCTTCTTTGATTTTTCTTCTTCTTCTTCTTTGTTTTTGGATTTCTTTTTGAGTTTTTATACTAAAAGTATTTTTGTTGAGTAGTTTAAATCTTTTGTTTTTTTTTGTTTTTTATAATAATTTCTAAACTCTGAAATAGTGCAAACAGTTGTGTCTAAGTTCATATCGGTATTTATATATATATATATATATATGTATATATATATGTATATAATATATCTATATATGTGTATATAAAATTTTCTCTTGTAAATACTTTAATTTTTTTTTTTGATTTCGATTTGGTTTCTTCTTGCAACATTTAGAATACATTTAGAACACTGAAATATTATCGAGGGCAAATCTAGTGTATGATCTTAATACCGTTATCTTTAGTTAAAAAAAAAAAAAATTTTTTTTTTTGCATCTTTCATTTTCTTTTTAAGGTTTTTTTTTTTTTTGTTTTTATTATCAAGGTCTTTGAAATGAAATTGAAAACATGTTTCACTTTTCCCCCCAAAAAAAAAAGGAGAAAAGAGAAGAAAAAAATACTCGCCGACATTGTCGACAAAGTTTCAAAGCTTCATTGCAAAAATGTTTTTTCTTGCCTCAATTTTTTAACCCATTTTACCACCCTCGCCATCTACCCCACCCCCAAAAAAAAAAAAAAAGAGAAAAAAAAATAAAGAAAAACAAACTTTTTCCCTGTGTGAAAATGAAACATTGCCATTGCCTCAGTATTGGTAAGACTGTGTGTACATTTATGCGTGTATTTGGGTGTGTGTGTGTGTGTGTGCGAGAAGGCTATTAAATTAGCCAGGTTTTAGTTTTTGGCTTTTAGCTCTTTAAATGAAATTTTCAAAGCTCAACTGAACAAGTCAAAGGATAATAAAATGGAGAAAAATTCTCATGATGAAAATTTTGAAATGTTCAAATATTTTTCAACAATTTGCTTTAGCATTTTCCATAACTTTCAAACTCTTTTGTTAACATTTTTTCCTCTTTAAAGAAAATGTGTTTAAAGTTTTCTGAATTTTTTTATAAAATTTCTCTTAAATTTTTTACTCAAACAATAAAAAATAGAAACAATAATTTGCTTTTGTCATTTTTAGTTACAAAATATCGAAAGATTTAAAAATTTTTTTTTTTTTTTTTTTTTAATTAAAATATTTTATAATTTTTTAATATATTTTTTTTATTAACTTGTTCAGTTCAGCTTTAGCAATTTCTTTTCGTTGTTGTGTCCCAAGCTTCTTTTTTCTATTGCCCAAAAATTTTATAGTAAATATAAATATATTTTTATATAAGTTATTTCTGTTTTTTTTTTTTTTTGTTTTTGTTTTTTTCTTATTTGTTTGTTTGGTATCAAAAAATTGTATAAAAAATTGTTCACTTAACAAATTTGTGTGTCGGTTTTAGTTATTAAAAATCTGGCTTTAAAAATTGTTTTCTTATTTATGTTTCTTTGTTTTTGTTTTGCAAAAAAAATTGTTCTTTCGGTGTTTTAGTTAAATTGAAAAATTTTGATTTTCATTAAGCTGTTTTTTTTTGTTTTAAGCGTTGCTTTTGTCTTTGGCCTGTATGAAACATTGATGTGTACCTTTGCCATATAGTAATAGCATATTTCTATCTCCCTCTTTCTCTCTCTCTCTTTCATTTTTCTTTAAACAAGTTGATTACACTAGCTTATTAAGGTTATTAACTGTAAAATCCATTTTCATTGATCTACTTGATGAGCAACTTTCCTAAGCTCATCTTAATAATAAATAGACGAACTATATATTAATCAATCAATTTCCAGTGTAACTAACTTGAGAGCTTCTTTAAACCAGGGCTACCGAACATTGTTTGCTTTAGATTCATTTTCATAAATATATATTTTGATTTTCGTTTTAATTGACTTTTTCTTAGAATAAGTCCGTAAAATAGATACGTAATCTAAGTTAGCTGTGTTGTGTGTAGCCCTGGTTTTAAGTCATAAAGATTCCAATCAGAGAAATGTACCGTAATATATATATATATATATATATTTCACTATCTATTCGATAGTTTTAATACAAAATGTTTGTTTATACTGATCTCAGTTCTGCAGCTGTTAAAAATTTCAATTTAAACTTTCAAAATTAAACTTTAGTTTATTCTTATTGTTTTTTTTGTTTTGTAAATTTCTTGAAAAAACAATTTTCAAAACAAGGAAACCAAATCCTGTTTATTTCCTTCTTTACTTTCATCCTTTCACAATTTTTGTTTCCTTTTAAAAAATAACAAAAAAATATATTCTAATATAAAAATTCCTACGTCTTTATATAGAAGACGTTTTTTTTTTTTTGTTGTTTTAAAAATTATTTTCCGATATTATTTCGATAACGGTGCATATCCCTGATTCGAATCAAAATCCAAATTCTCTATAATTTTTCTATGGCTTTCTATAATCTTCAATATTCCTATGATTTTCGATGTTTGTTATATATATATATATTGGTTTTGCCTTGAGTCGCATTGTGCTTGCTGTAAGTGTGGAATTGTTCAATTTGTTTAATAGCCAATCCTACCCAGTCGTGTGGCTGGCAGCGTTGTGGGCTCCGAACTGGGCAACTCGCCGCAACGTTGCAACCAACTCCAGGCCTCACCACATAGCACACCGACTCTGGCCAACATTCAGAAGCAATTGCTACGCCTCTTGGGCATAATGGCCGCGTTCTATGTCTTCTTTTGTATCTGCTGCTGTTGACCCAAACACTTTGATGGTCGATTTGAACCAGAAGATGATGATGACTTCTTTATGAGAAAACATGTTAGAAACTCAATAGGCGAGGGTATCTTTTGTAATGATTCCTCTGAACTCGAACTGGATTTGTGGCTACTCTCGGAACGAAGTTGACTGCATTTGACTACCTTTGAGCCGGCGGCGGGACCCGTCTCCAAAGCATGACGATAATAATTTTTGCAACATTTTTTGGACAGATTATACATGCGTACAGTGCGATCAATATTCTCATCATCCTCTTCATCACCTCCAGATTGTAGATTTAAACCCAAGCCACCGACACCAATGTCATGGGATGTGGATTGTACCATGCCCGGGCGTCCAGTTGTTGGTGTCTGCGATGGCTGTTGTTGTTGGAGTTGGTGCTGGTGTTGGTGTTGATGCTGCTGTTGGGTTATCTCTTGTTGCAGCAGCTGCTGCTGCTGCTGATGATGATGGTGATGATGTTGCACTAGCAATTCCTCCCGCTGTTGCTTTTCGTGCTCCTCATCGTCCTCTTCCAGATTGTTTTGCGTATCGTCATAGAATTTATAACTACGATAACCGCGTCGTCCTTGTCCCTGCCAATCCTGTCGTCCGCCGCCAGTCCAATCAGTGCTAGCCGGCAGGGATAGCTGTATAGTTGGTGTACGATAATATTGACGATGCGGATGGAAGCCCAAACCGAAATCATCCATATAGGATTGGCTATTAATGTTATCCAGTTCATCAGCCACGCTGAGTAAAAATGGCAGCGTCGACATGATTCCTTTGTCCTGTTTCCAAAACAAGTTTTCACTAGAATATATATTCTTTTTCCCTTTTTCCCTTTTATATATATATATTTTTTTTTTTTTTTGGTAATGTAGGTAGGTATGTATGTATCTACTAACAACTCTCACTGCACTTCTCGGCGGCGGCAGGACTAGCTGCACCTGCTGACTGCACGGACTCGAAACTGAAACAGAACTGAACCAATGCAATTTTCACTCAGTCGCATTTATGTTGACGATGATGATGATAATGATGAAAACTCCTTCGTGGCTTGCTTGCTCTCTCTCGCTCTTTCTCTCTTTCCGACTCTCTCTCACTCTTGCTCTCGTTGCTGTTTTGGTCACGCGCCGCTGGAAAATCCGATGAAAATGCAACCCAAAAAAAGGGAAAGCCGACGACAAAGCATTCACGACACGACTACGACGAAGTCTAGTCTAGAAATTGGGGTTTATGTTTTGATTTTCATTGCACAAAACGTACAACGCGGCGTATGCGTGTTATTTTATGGCACGGGCATATTGTAGATGCGATGCGGTGGGGTGCAGTTAAAAAGGAAAGGCTTTTTCCTTTGGCGCCTTTTTGTCATTAGATTGTATAGTAGTGTTCTCTTTCGCCACGGTTCGTCCGTTTTTTTTCGCTTTCGCTCCGTGCCTGATTTGGCCTCCAGCGTCTGCAGCTTGCATTTTGCGTCCCTGGGCTCTGAAGGACGAAGGACGTCGACCAGCGAAAAAACCATCTCCTCTTAGTGACCCAGAGCATAGTAAATGTAGATAGAGGGGGAGGCACTGGTGTGGCAATGCTGGTTTGTGTGTATGTGTGTGTGTGTGGGTGGGTGGCTGGTTGCACGTTTGCTGGTGGCAGCTGTAGGGCAAAAATCTTAGTGCGCAATAATTCATTTTATGAAGGCTGCGAAAATTTCCAGCACAAATTCAATTGAAAGGGATTAAATAGCAATTTGTCCTTGGAAAGCATTTCACTTCTGCTTCTTCTTCTTTTTCTCCCTTTTTTCTGATATTTTCGTTTATTTTTTTTCTTCTCTTTATTGGCCTAATCGATGTAGTTAGTTGGTGTCCAATTGATAAATGAGAATTGCTATATATATATATTATATATATGCCAAATCCATCATATATATGTATATATATATATATTCTTTATTCAATTGAATCGATTTTAGTTTGAAAATTTACTTAATTTATAAATTTATACAATTTTTATTGTTTATTTATTTTTATAAATTTATAATTTTATTAAATTTTAGAAGTCTGAAAAATTTAATTTAAGTTTTAAAGTTTTTTTTTTTTGTTGAAGCAGGCAAAAAGGAGGAGGAGGCTTTTGCTATATTGTTTTTGTATATATTTTAAATTTTAAATATAAAAAAATTAAAAAATATATATAAAAAATGTAAATACAAGCAGTCAAAATCTGAGCGGCTCATGCCATATAAAAGTTTCAAATAAATTAAGTAATAAATAGAAAATTTAACTCAAAAAAATTAAAAATGGCAAATTACAAATAATTTTTCGACTAATTTATTTTAAAATTTATATAAATTATTATAGTTAACAAAACAAAAGCAAAGATTTTAATAAAAGACTTAAAAGTGAGTTAAATTAATCCTATAATTAAAGTATCTCCCAATACAGTCTTCTTCAAAAGTATGCATCTAAACCAGTTTAACTTAACTAGCTAATAATGGTTTTTAAATTAGAATGTTTAAGATATAAAGGGCAATTTAAATAATTATTAAATTTAAAACAAATAAAAAACATTCTCAAATTTTCTAATTATAAAAAGTTTCTCAATAAATTTTTCTTATCTACTAAAGGTTCCTACTTAAATGTATAAAAGTTAGTTAGATGCTTGTTTTTGTATAAAAAAAAAAGAACTTTAAAATGAAATTCACTTAATTTGTAGCCAGAGCTTATCATATTTGTCAGATAATCCCCAAAAGGCTTGACTTCTTTTATACTTTATGAGCCGGACAAAAAAAAAATCAACTGCATAAATCTGCAATAACCAAATAAATTGCTCTGGCTCTAACCCGGGTCAGCAGTGTTGAGGTAAACATCAACACACACATACACAGAAATATATATATATATGTATATAGATATAACTAGACAAGCAACTTTATGTCCTGTCTGGCAGTTGTTAGAGACACTTAAGCCAGAGCAGGGTGAAGCGTTCCACTTATTGAGAGCCATAGACACAGAAAGGCAGAGCATAGAGTGACAGAGAAGAACAAAAAATACAAAGGGAGACGGAGAGAGAGAGAGAGAGAGAGAGTGTAAGGGAAGATAGGTAGAGACATAAATCTTTTAGCACTTTATTTGACACAGTTTCTGACAGGCATCAGGACAAGGCAAACTAAAGGGCCGGGAACTGGAAGTCATGCTGCTGCTCATCAATCGGTCGCTCACATGCCACATTTTCGATGCAATGTCCATGCACCTTGAAGAGGTGCCTTTCCATATCTCTCCATCTCTCTCTTTCTCTTACCATATGTCTCACTGTCTCTTTCGTTTCCTCTTCACATCCTCCTTCTGGCAGACGATGACAGTTGACGATAAGCGGTCGAGTGTGCCTAGTTGAATCCTGGCCTAAGGCCTTTGTGTTATGTGTTGGCTGTTGTGACTGCCTTTTGGAATTGTTGTGCCAACAACAGTGAAAGAAAATTATACTAGAGATCAGGAAACAAAAGAATATATAAAAATAAATATAGAAATATAGAAATTAAAATAGAATATAAACTAGGATATAGAATGGAACAAGTAGAATATTATTAACCAATAGGAGGACTTATACATAAATTAATATATTTATAAGTAGCAATCGAAAACATCTGAAAACTTGACCAAAGACCAATAGTTTTTTCATATAGGTATATATGTATATCCTTTTTTAAGAAATTCCTATCCTTTGCTGGCATTTAGTTTCCTTCAAAACATCTGTCAGTTTTCCAGTTATTAAATTGAAATTGAAATTGCTTGGCATTTAAATGAAATGATAGGTTAGAACATTTGTCGCTCAGTGTATGAATAGATTCATGGATACATAAGTCCTTTGCCTTTGCCTACGGTCCTTGCCTTGCATTTACCTGGTGGCTTGGCCTGGCCTCATTTTATACGCTTTAAGCCATTTAATTGCATTTTTAAGCTCCTTTCTAGCTCTTTCATTATTATTGTGTGCATTCTAGTTTTCTCTAATTTGCCTCTAGAATTGGAGCGTGAGAGCATAAATTACGCATACGCCGCATATGGCTGATAGTTGTGGGGGGGGGGGTCTAGTTTCAAATAAGTCGAATTACAATTTGCCAATTTTGTATAATGAAAATTTCGTTTCAAATGCAAAATGGTGTAGATGGAGTGGGGTAAAAACTATTCATTCGTTCTGGAATAGTATTTGGGGTTGCTAGCGATTTGATGGTGGTGGGAGAAGGGAGGATATAGACGATTCATATGTCCTTGTGCCACTTTGTGTGAATGAATGACTAACTGACTGACTGACTGACTGACTGGCAGAGTGAGTAAGTGAGTGAGTGACTGAATGACGTTTCGTATCAAATTATCTATAAATTGCCATTGCCTAGGCACACGCCACCGCCATCATGAAATGAATGAATGGAAGTCTCCCCCCCGTATGGTTTTTTATTTTCTTTCTTTTTCTCTTTTTTTTTGCCTTCTATTTGCCATGTTTCGTGTTTACTGAGTTTGATTTGATTGTTTTTTATTGTGTTGGGAAATTTTATACATCATTCTATAGGATATATACAATGTATATATATATATATATATGTACATAGATTTTTACCACTACTGTCTCCTTTCTCTCTCTTTCTCTCCCCCCTACCATCATATAAGTATTGCACTATTTACTCGAGATTTGAATTTAATTTTGAGGTCACACAAAGAGTCATGTGTATATATAGGTGTGTGTGCCTGTGTGTGTGTGTTTATATGTTTGAGTGTGTCAAGTGGAGAGCCTTTGCCTAGCAGAAAAGAAGAAAAAAAAAATGCAATAAATATTTAAATTACTATATCAACGTAAAGCACGCAAATGGGAGAAGCTACAAAACGATGGTGCCCATAGGTAAGTGCTGCAAAAACAAAAACAACAACAAGAACCAAGAAAATAAAAAAATGAAGGAAACTGAGAACTTAAATACTCGAAAAGCCACCTCAGAATCTAGGCTAAATGTATATATATAATTCTTGGAAAATAATTAAAAAGGACGAAAACAAGAAATATATACAATTAGGTTAAGCAGTGATAAATGAGAAAAGTGGCGATAAAACAAAAAAATAGAAACTAAAAAAGAGAAAAAAAAGAAAATTAAGTCATTAAAGTTTTACTTTTATTAGAAATCTTTTCTAAAGAAGCAAAACTATAAATTTTTAAAAGAAAATAAATAAAAAGATAATAAAAAAAAAAAATAATAAATTTATATCTTTTATTTTTGAAATACTTTTGAGTAAAAAGTAATATGCTGAATTAAAATATAATTTGAATAATAGAGAAATAAAAGTTTTTAGCCAGAATGGAGCCAGATTAAGCCATTAACATTTGGGATCTATAATGGAATATAAATGAAATATTCTAAATCAATAGAATATATCATCTTATGTCTCTTATTTATTGAACTGATTAATTGTATGATAAATAGAGCTATGAAAGCTATATCATATAGTCGGTCGATTCTATTGAAACTCAGTAAAAACAATTCTATATGTACCAAACTTACACATACCAAATTTCGTGAGAAACGCTTTTAAAATAAGCAAGTTATTCATCTAATACTGAATTTCTGCCGATCGTTCCTATGGGAGCTATATGATATAGTGAACCGATATAAAAATTGGTATAAAAACTTTCCATTTACTTTCGTTTAAGGTCATTGGCATATAGTTACTCTTAGTTGATAGAGATTATGTTATAGGTAATAGTTTTCTGCCAACTTAAATATTGTATTTGACTTTATATATAATTTATTCCCTTTTCATCTTCTCATCTTCATTTGGAGTCCAAAAACCAAAAACAACGTATACAATCCAATCAAATCTGCGGCCACCCGCCTTAATTAAAATACCATTCAAGCCACGCTAACACAACTTTGAATCACTAAATATATATATAAATATGTATTTTTCATCTCTTTCCAACTGTCTAACAAAAATTTTGATAAATTTTTTGCATTTGTTTAATATTTAAAGCTTTACATTTTTGCACAATCGAAGAGTCGAGCCAAAGGCAATTTATATATTTAACGGCAACAACAATCCAATTCAATGGGCAACAATCGTGTCAAGTTCAACAAAAGCTTCACCCGCTGCTTTTTTCAATTGTTGTTGTTGCCGTCTTACAAGTTTTTTCTTTTATTTTTTACAAATAAAATTCGTGGCACGCACAAAAACCAAAAAAAAAAAAAAAACAAAATTGGAAAAAAACCAGTTAATGCGTTTTGTCAAAAAAAAAAAAAACTAAAAATAAAAGGTTAAAAAAAAAATGCACCCACGCAATGCCATGAAAAAAGAGAAGAGTCATGTGTAAAGAGAGTGGAATGCTCTGCTAACGAAGAGAGTGGAGAGAGTAACTCTAGCTTTAGTTTTATATATACAAATGACCTTTTGATCAAGTGACTTAGAACGCTTAACAGACTTTAGCATCAATGTGTAAATTAAGCAAAAGGAAAAATTATATTTATAATATGAGGTCCTTTAGTAGGATTACATTTTGTACTGTCTACAAGCTTTATTAAGAAGATTTGAAAGTTTATTAAGAAGATTCAATTAAGAAGATCTTAAATTTAAGATAAACAACAACACTGGTATATCTATCAATAATAATTAATAATAATTTAAATTTCTTTGGGATTATCTAAACAGCCTTATATAGCTATATCAGTTATAGAGAAAGAAAGAAATTTAAATTATGCCAAGGAAACATTGCTTTCTCTCTAACTCTCTCTCTCTTTCTATTCTAACACTTAAACTACTTAATAATACTTAAATAAGAAAATCAATTTAAATTTACCTAGTGTAGAACTATAAAAAAAAGTCCTTCCAAATGCAACAATTGACCCTTGTCTATGTTGATGCATAAAAATCTTTTCTAGTTTAACAAAATAAATAGTACTTAAAGTAACTACTTAAGAGATACAAGATAATAGATTTAAGAATTTCAAACTGAATTCTTTCTTCAAATAAACCCAATCCCCATTTCTTTAGCACAATTAAAAAAGTCTTGCCCAAGGATCATTAGAACTTATGCCTTGACCTAGTTAAAGAACAACTAACTGATACAATTAGATACCATTTATTAACAAACTAATTATACAAAGAGCACAATTAAGATTGTATGATAAATATATCAAATTGCCTACATTTTCCACTCTCTTTTAAAAAAGAAAAAAACGAAAAAAAAAAAGTAAAGTAAAATACTAACGCAACTTGCACTAATTTGCTAATGTGCCGCTCATCCATAATTTTTACTAACAAATTACAAAAGCAACCTAAACCGAAAAACAAAAAAACTAAAAATTAGTAAGTACAGTACATATCTCCATGTGGTATAGTTAATATATATATATATGTATATATGTGTGTGTATGTACTATATATGTATATATAAGTTGTATAGTTAACTGACAAATGTGTTGATCGCCGCAAGAGCAGGGCAAAAACTAAACTCTTAGTCAGTTAACGGTTTAAGCTCTCTTTTGCCTTGTTTTGGTTTTTTTTTTGTTTTTGTTTAAGTTTTTCTTCTTCTTCTTTTTTATCTTACTCTGACTCCCTCTGAGTTTGATAGTGTGGCTCTCTGTGGCACTTAAAACGCTCACACGTACTCTTTCTTGCAGGGCTTTAAACCCCCCGTCCCTGTCCCCTTCCCGGCATCTGCAGCTGCCATCATTGTGTGTACTGACAAAGCCATAAGTCAAAGCATTGCTTCAAGCTTGTCTTTTGATTTGAACTTTGGCAGTCGTTGACGGTAGTTCCAAGCGTATCGTTCGTAGACGAATTGTCTATATAGTATGCTCTTGTTGTTGTTGTTATTGTTGTTTTTTTTTTATTTTTTTTAATGTTTTGGTTTATAAATTTTAGTTTTGTTAAGTTTGGGTTAGTTAGCGCGATCCCGCCTTCGGTCATTAGGCGACTCTAAAGAGTGAACGATTAAACGAGAGAGAGAAGGGGAGAGTGAGAGAGAGAGTGAAACAACTCAATTACCAAGTGAAAATTATATTATATTGTACAATATATATATATATATGCACATATGCTTATTTCGGATATATATACATACAACTAAATATCTGTGGCTTCTCATTCGCGTGCGCTCCATTAATACAAATGTGAGTCCTGATTTTATCGCATCAAAAAAAAAAAATAAACCGAAAAACAACAAAATAAAAAAAAGAATAAACCTACACCCACTACAACGGAACTTAACTCAAACCCCAATTGATTGAATCTGCCAGTCTATGGGGTTACGTGGTAGCAACGCCAAATAAATATGTGCCACAATTATCCTGACTTGCTCATTTTGTCCCTGACTTTCAATGCGGAAAACAGTCCAAGTTCGTTCGTGTTAAATTTAAACCTAAATTTATATATATTTTTTTTAAATTTTTGTTCCAACCGTTTATATGTGTGAATCGACCTAAATTAAATTAAGCAAAAATATTCGAAAAAAAAAAAAAATATTTACAAAAAAGATCTTTTAATTATATCAGCTGCTGGGCAAAAAGCTTTCACTGCTACCAAACGCCAAACAAAACCCGTTTTTGTTTATAAAAGAAACAGAAGAGAAAAAAAAAAACGCAAAAATATAAAATAAAAGACATAATAAAATATAATATTTCTCATACAACAAAAAAAAAAAAACCATCGCATCGCATTCAACAACTTGTTTATTTCAAAATTATATATAACAAAAAACAAGTCTCTGTAGAGCTTTTTTTGCGGCTTGTCTTGGCTCTGACTTGACGTAGGTCAGGCCATTGGAGCCCACCACTCTCCGTAAAGCCCTTCCCCCATCATAAGGTGCCACAATAAAAATAAATAAATCAAAATATCATTGTTGTTGCCACCGGCTTATATAGCATCGCCGAACAGTTCTCCAAACGTCTCCAACTCTTCGTTTAAAACCAAATATAATCATAATAATAATGATTGGTCAAAGTAAAATGTTTCATTGGTCGCTGATTGTCAGTGCATTGGGTGCTATTGTGGCTGTTCTGGGAGGCTATTGTGGATGGTTTTTATTCCCCAATATGGTACACAAAAAGGTGGAACAGGTAAGCAGTAATAAAACTAGAACTAAATTGCCATAGAAAATCGCTAAATATTGCATTGCCTACTTTTAGGCTTCATCTTGAAAAACAAAAATTCTAATATATTGTGAAATTGTGCATGTAAATGATAAATGTTAATTCTTTGCTTAGAAAAACTTACCATTTTAATTTTAAATTGACTTCGATTGATAATTTTTAATTTGCCAAAGCTAAATTATTTAACACAAATTATTTGTCTAAATGATATGGGTGATTGGTCCTGTTAATAGAATATTCTATCGAAAAGTAGTCTCTTTTGTTTGCTGTAAAATAGCAAGTACATTTAATGGAAATTATGACTAATTTTTGAATTTCTATTTTAAGACTTGCTAATTTTCACATATAGCTAATAGAATCAACAAGGGAATGAACAAAATCGAGCTTATAAAGCTTCTCAGGGTGTTCTCTCAGTTAAAGTTAGTTTATTTTGCCAAATAAAGAGAAATTTGTATTGTTAAACTGTACTTTGATCATAAGCAAATACATGAAGAGAACATATTTGCTTTCTATAGATGATATATAGGTAATGATATAATGGGAATGAGAATAGAATATATAAAATATACGTTTCAAACTAAAGTTTCTTATGTGAAAGTAAGCCTAAGCTTATAAAAACAATGAATATTATTTCAAAAACACTTTATTGATCCAATATATATAGAAATTAATGCTAATTGTACACGTAGATAGCTTAAAATAAGCATAGAACTATCAGAATAAGTAATGCTCTTATTTTTGTAGTTATCTGTCTTTATTTATATGAATATTTAGATTAGATTAACTTTACAAGTGCCTTTTTTATATATATATATAGTTAGTTAGTTCTCTATGTTACCTAAGATATGAGCTTTAGCTCCAACTAGCACTTCATTTAATTGAGTACACAATCCGTTAAATTTCGTCCCTTAAGTGCTCCCCCCTTTGGGGCAGGTCATTATATATATTATATATATGCGATTACTTAACAATCGCAATGTGATCTATATACGAATAAATGGCCATATGCAACTTGTAACGACAATGCAATCCACATCATGACAACTAAACATTATAAACATTATCATAATGACATCGCTGTGACACAGCAGATTCCCTACATTTGACATCATCCCCCCCTTTGGCATACTTCTCCACCCACAAACCAAAATGTTTAATTGCGGCCCCAACAAGAGGCGATAGAATCATCATCATCATCATCAACATCATGGACGAACCATGAAATCGAAATTAAAATGCATGCCAGATATCGAAATATATATATTTTTGTTTAAATATATATATAAATTTATATGTACGTATATATAATGTACATGTATTTATGTATATAGATACCGAAAAAAAAATAAAACCTATTTTTGAATGCATTTTCATCAAACTAATTGAAATTCAAAGCCTTAGAAATTCTTTGAACTTAATTTATATGCAGTTAATTTTGATATATGTGGTCACGTGGGCGTGTAGGCGTGACTAAATTTAGTTTGACATTCTCTGTCTTAGCATTTGGCCAAGGCAAAAGTACTTGGCTATGACTTTGAGACGCTTTTAGGTCTTCATTTTTTGTTTTTTGTTTTTGCTTTAAGGTAATTAGAATGCAAGCAGAAAAGTTTTTTTTTTTTTTTTGTTTAATTGCTCAAAGTTAATTGCCAAACCTCAAGTGTGCCCCCTACCATACCTCTCCCACAAGCTTTTTCCCCTCCACCATGCCCTTTCTCAACCGTTTTGTGGTCTTCGTTTTGTATGCGTTGACATGGTTGTTACCAGTTACTATATACTTTACCTTGCTGCTTTGGCACCCCGCCTGAGGTCAGGCCTGAAATTGTTCAACAACAAGAAAAACCAAAAAAAAAAAAAAAAAAAACACAAACTTACAAATAAAAATAACAAAAATAAAAATAAAAAAAAAAGAAGTTATTCATTTCAAGTTACTCTGAGAAATCGTTAACAATGAACTTCCGTATGCGTTTGACTCAAGTAAGAATGAGCCATAAAAATGAGTGAAGCCTTCACTTTGAAAATTGAAATGCCAACATCAAAGTAAAGGGTCACATTTGCAAGAAAATTTTAAGTATATATTTCCACAAAAAAATACCGTAATATGTTTTTAAAAAACTAAAGTAACCTCAGTTAAAGAATCTAAAACTTGCATTAACAATCAAAGTTTTTCTTAAGGATTATATTAAATTATATAAATTTTGGATTATTAACAAAAAAAATTTTAAGTAAATGTAAAGTAATAATAGATATTTATAGATATAATAGATATAGATATATAGGTATACTAATCAATTCATATAAACTTTCTGCTAGCTCTACTACAATATTCGGTTTAGTTCTATATATTATAGAAATTTACCTAAGAAATTGATCGTTTTGAAACACTGGTCAAATTTTTTCAATAACTCTAAAATATTATAGAAATTTACCTAAGAAATTACCTAAGGTTTGAAAATATTTTCAAAACTCATCAATTAAAATAAAATTCGATATATCCACTTTGTTTTTATTTGGAAAAAACTTTATAACTATACTCTTTCTAACTAATATACCTTTATTTGCTTAGGGTATTATTGTTTTAAGGCAATGTCAATGCAATTTCCATTAAAGCTAAAGAAAGTTGGTACCTAACCCAATAACCCATCACACACATGCACGCACACACACACGCACATACACATTCAATATCTGGATTTTGTAAATTTTTGAAAATCAAACATTTTAGTCACGTTTTTTTTTTTTTGTTTTTCTTCGGCTTGTTGATTTCGCAATAATTATTTTTTCTGAATGAATTTTGGGCCAAAGTCAATTGTCTGTCTCTATCTCTATCTCTCTCTCTCGATCTTAGTCTATCTCACTCTCGTTTGGTTTTGACTTTTAAGGTTAATCAAACGTTTTATATTTATATGCTCTTGCTCTTTCATGGCGACAACAACGATCATGTGCAGTGACCTTGAAAATGTCTTTTTTTTTCATATATACCTATATATATATATATATATATTCGTTGTCAGTCTTTGACAATTCTTCAATTGTATCAACTGTTACTATATGTATAATCATAAAATTATATTGCTAGTCATGTTTGTGAACTTGTTTTTTTTTTGCTTTTTGCCAACTTTTTTATTGAGGCCTCTTACAAGGTCACCGATTGACAAAATGTGCAAAGAGAAAAACAATAAAATGAAATTCTTTTTGAATACTCTCAATCGATCTCAATTAACTAGGGAATCAAAATATTTATATATGTATATATATATATATATATATATATATATATATATGTCAATTATTTTGTTTACAAATATTTCATTTGGTCGTTGATCCCTTTCGCCCTCTCGCCATCTTGCAACTCTTGCTAATCAAATGCATTTGTTAAGAAGAACACTTTTACACCCATTAAATATATAGTTTTTAAAAAGCATATTAGTTTAAACAAACAGGAGAAAAAGGATCTTTTAGATCATATCACCAATTCTCAAAATATTAAAAGGATATTAACATTGAATAGAAGTTTGTTTGAAAGAACTTTCTTTTGCTTATTACAAAGAGCTTAATTTAATACATCTATTTGTCTTATTAGTGTAGGGTAAAAGCAATTCGTTACTTTGGTAATATATACAAAAATTTTCCCTTAATCGAATACTCGTAGAAACCGGTTCATAGACATCGCCGTGCATCCATTATACGTCATAAATTAGAGGTTAAAATGCTTGTAGCCCCCCTACAAAACAAATGTGATAAACAAAATGAAAATATTGTTTAATAAATTGAATTGAATATGTAATTATAAGAAGATAATAAACGAATGATGTTTTTTGTTGATCAGTATAAGATGGAATTAAATAAATAAATAAACATCAAATTTGATATAAAATATTTTGGTCAAAAAACAATGGAAAAAAAAAAAACAAATGTTAACTAAAGTTATTTAAATACAGAAACAAAGTTTTAAACAATAAAAATTATTATTAGTTTAATTTATTAAAAAATGTTTCTAGAAAATTCTAGAAATACGTCTATGGCATTTACTTTTAAGTAAGAATGACTTTTTAAACAAATTGAATTAAATTATAAAAGATTTCCATAAATTTTCATATTGTCTAAATTAATAAATTTCTAAATAAATTTTACTTTCATCTTTCAGAGTGTCATTATAGCAGATGGTTCGGATCAATATAAACGTTTTGTTAATCTACCTCAACCTCTGAACTTTAAGGTATACATTTTCAATGTTACCAATCCTGATATGATACAACAAGGTGCCATACCAATTGTCGAAGAAATTGGTCCATATGTCTACAAGTATGTATAATTGGAACCAACGAGTCTCCTGTTAAAAAACTAAAAAGTATCTATTTCTTTTTCTTTATTTTAGACAATATCGCCAAAAGAAGGTTAAGCACTTTTCACGTGATGGTTCCAAAATCACCTATGTACAGAATGTACACTTTGATTTTGATCCAGAGGCATCAGCACCATATACACAAAACGATCGCATTGTGGCCCTTAATATGCATATGAATGTGAGTAATTATATAAAAATAAGATTAACTTATAGAAAATATATTTATATATATATTTGAAATCGATATAATAATGTTATATTTTTGAACAAAATACACAATTTCAGGCATTTTTACAAGTATTCGAAAGAGAAATCACAGATATCTTTCAGGGTTTTGCAAATAGATTGAATTCGCGACTCAATCGAACTCCCGGAGTACGCATATTAAAGCGTCTTATGGAACGTATACGAGGGAAACGTAAAGTAATTTTATTCACTACTAATTTCCATCTTAGTTAGAGATGACTTCAGTTACTATATATATATACATATATAATTGAATAAATGGCTTGCATGGTATTTGGTTTATTGGGTCTTAAAAACAACAATACAGTTATTAAACAAAAAAGAAGAGAACAAATATTAAATAACAAAAATAATAATAAATATAACAAATTGATTCAATACTCTTAATGGTTAATGGACTTAATATATAGTTCACTTATGTCTGGCTTTTAATTGTTAGATTATAATCTTTGCCTACCTCTTAGTTTTATTTATTATTCCTCATTTCTTTGTTCTTCTTAATGGCCCAGATTACATAGGCATGGCATTTTACCACTCTTAATGGTGATTAATTATTATTTTACCCTAGACATTTTTTGAACCACCATAATGAAAAAAGAAAACGTATCAAGATTCAGTATATAGATATATTAATAAACTTTTTTGTTTTTTCTTTTTATTGGTTGTTAATAGTTTGAGGTTTGCCTTAGGTCAGTTTTTTTTTATATATGAGACTATTACAATAATATGCAATAAAATTTAACAATTCAATAAAAAAATAATAAGCCAATAAAATTGAATTTGTTTAGAACTTTCATACTAAGATTTATTGTTTTATAGATAAAGTATTACAAAGTATATAATCAAAAAAAAAAAAAGAAAAAGAATATTTAAATAAATTATTTACTTTTAAAAAAATAGTTAAATATTTTTGAAATTATTATTAAATCAAATTATTATATAAAATATTTTCAAATTTATTTTAGATCAGTTTATTAAGCAAATTAAATAGTTTTTGTACATTCGAAAACAAGTATAAGCAAAAGTAATTAATATTTCTATAAGGAAATCTCTTTAAAAAATTATAACTTTTATATATTTTCGAGTGTACTAAAACTATAAATTTGTTTAATTATTTAAAAAAAAATTTTTCTTTTTTTTTACTAATCCAATAAATGATATTTAAGCCTTGAAAACTTTAAAGTTTAAATGTCATTTGATAATTTTAATTTGATAATTAACTTTTTGTTATAATATCAATTTATAGCACCCTTTAGCTGGGTATACGGCATCTTTATCAGCATTATTGAAGATGTCAAAGTAAGTGTTAATGTTAACAAATCGACTTAAATGTCAGTTGCATTTGAATAAAGTTAATTGCAATAAATTTTCAAATCATTCAACTTCAAGATCATAACTTATCATCATATATACATATACCTATATACATATATATGAAATTTTGATTGGCATGAGCCTTGAATGAAAATTGATTCTCCTATATGAAATGAATTGATGTGTGAAAATGTGATTGATCAGTTAAATATAAAATTTATCATATACAAATGTACATATATACATATATATAAAACACACACAATCATATATATATATTTTTTTTCTATATACATCATAGATGATGAGAAATGAAATTTTGTTGCTACTATTTGGTAATTTTTCAGCTTTTCGCTTGCTAAAACTAACTAACTGCCCCGCCTACTAATGCTTAATGCCTGCCTTTGCGTTTGCCTTCTTCTACTCTACCTACCTCTGCCTCTACGACTGGTTTTGGTTCAAAAAAAAACTTTAATTTATTTCAAAAATTTAATTCTTGTTTTTTGCTAACAATTAATTTTGTTTATATTTATTTTTTTTCCAGTCGGTTTTGCAAATTGGTGAAAATGATCCTGGCCTGGCCTTACTTTTGGTCCATTTGAATGCCAATCTGAAGGCCGTATTTAATGATCCTCAGTCCATGTTTGTCCATACCTCAGTTAGGGAATATCTCTTTGATGGCGTACGCTTCTGCATTAATCCTCAGGGCATTGCCAAGGCGATTTGCAATCAAATCAAGGAGAGCGGCTCTAAGACCATACGAGAGAAACCCGATGGCAGTTTGGCATTTTCATTCTTTGGCCATGTAAGCTAAACCACAAAACAACAAAACAAAGTAATTTTTTTTTATAAAATTGTATGTATTTTTTTAATTTATTTTAGAAAAATGGCTCTGGTCATGAGGTCTATGAAGTTCATACTGGCAAAGGTGATGCAATGCGAGTATTGGAAATACAAAAACTAGATGATTCACACAATTTACAAGTGTGGCTTAATGCCAGCAATGAGGGTGAAACTTCAGTATGCAATCAAATCAATGGTACAGATGCCTCAGCTTATCCACCATTTCGTCAACGTGGCGATTCAATGTATATCTTTAGTGCCGATATTTGTCGATCGGTACAATTGTTCTATCAATCAGATATACAATATCAAGGTATACCCGGTTTTCGTTATTCAATCGGTGAGAATTTTATCAATGACATTGGCCCAGAGCATGATAATGAATGTTTTTGTGTGGATAAATTGACAAATGTAATTAAACGTAAAAATGGTTGCCTCTATGCCGGAGCCTTGGATCTAACTACCTGTTTAGGTGAGTACTGTACTTGTACACATATGTATTATTAATAACAATTCTTAGAATTAAGCTTCTGTAGTTTATTTGAAGATAGAAATGTTTCTCTAAAATATCAAATGAACATTTTCATGCTTGTTGTGACTATAGAAATATATTGAAAATCCTTGAATTTTGACATGAAAAAACATATTCAAATTGATGAACTTGTTTGAAATGCTTTTTAGCCTACAACCTTATCAACTAAAATCAAAAAAAAGATTTCAATATTATTTGATTTTATAATATTAGAAAATAATAATAGGAAATTCCAATCTAATGATTCTCTATTGTGATATGCATCTATTTCTAAAAAACAAACTAAAAAGTTGTAATAAATGTTTTCTAAACATTTCCTTGATCATTTCGAAAAAAAAAACAGATATTTCTATAGTTTTTGAGTAAGAGAAGAGAAATATATATATATATATATTTTTTTTTGCTTAACCAGTTTTAATAATTTATTTGTTAAAGATCTACATATATCTAGTATTTCACAGTTTTGTTTAATTATCATATTAAAATAGATTGGAAACTTATGTCAGTTTTTTTTTTTTTTGTTTGTTGTTTTTTATCTAATTTGTTATTTGGTTTATGTTGATGGGCTTAAAATCTGACACTAGAAATAGTTCTTTTCAATAGCACTTTGACTTAAATGTTAACGATTGTTATATAAAATTAATTTAATTAAAGTTGTGCCCCCATTTGTCAGAGACTAAAAATATAAAGATTCGAAACATTTTCGAATCCGCGTAAAATTGTTGAATTATGATAAATAACCGGAAATACTTGAGATCATATTTGACATTTTTGTGAGCGCCTCGAATTGTCGTCTATGCAAATGAGTCTTCTTAGTGTTTTGTTTTATGATGATGTTGATGTCGATTGGCTAACCAGATATGGCCAGGTTAACTACTGGAACTGCTTTAGCTCCATCTAACACACCTTCTCGTCAACATAGTTGCTAATTGTTAAGAATTGTCTACTTCTTCTTTATCATTATTAACTATTGTATTGTACCTACGTTCTTTTGTTTTACTTTAGCAAATGGAAAGAAATTATAAATCAAAATGCAAATTTGGAACAAGTTAATCCAAAGAAACAAAAAAAAAAAACAAATGTTTGCTAAAATATATTCTAAACAAACAAATAGAATTCATTCGTGTGCGAATCAAAGGCATCAAGCTAATTAAAATTAAAATAAAACTAATAATTATGCATCCATAAAAATTGTAAAACTTGAAAATTGCATACGTTCTGGTTCTAGTTCTAGTTTTCGATTTCGATTTCATTTTGATTTGATTTGATTTGATTATAATCTTCATGTCGCTTAATTAACACTTTTAAGACATTTGCGCATTTCTGAAATCAAAAGTGTTGAGAGTCTAATGACTCCAATCATTATGAGTGCTACAAATTGAAGCATTAAACTTCTACATTTATTTATTTATTTATTATTATTTTTTTTTGCTTTTTTTCCTTTTTTTCCTTTTTTTATTCTGTATATGTCCGATTTTGGTTTGGGTGTTTGCCTAGAGCGCACGTTTCATACTTGAGATTCTTTATAATACCCTAAACACAGTAATCAAATGGGTATACTATAGAGAGTAAAGATTAAAATTATTATCTTCTATATTTATATTTTATAGTAGATTGTAGAAATCAATAAATTATTCTTTTTATAAACTCTTTTATCCATTAATATAATTTAAAAGCAAAAGTATTTAAATTATCTATTTATCAATCAGTCTTTTAGATTCTATATCAAAAACAGATATATAAGCAAAGAATTTACTACTATTGATTTATTTTTTTAACAAATATTAGTTAAAAGATGTAAATTTACTGAGTATTTGAAAGTCGTTGCTTTAATTTAATGATCAGCATTTGATTATGTGATTTTTTTCTTTTTTTTCTGTTTTGACTTGGCGGCTTCGTCTTCTAAGTAATTGATGAAACGTGAGTTAACAGTTTTTGTTTTCGCTTTCAGTCAATTTAATGAGCATTTGAAATATTTCCAATCCAAACCATATTCAGGAAATTCTCATACAAATTGGTTCAAAAAAGTAAATGTGCAATTGAAATCTAGTTAAACAAATATTTACTTGTCCAAAAACGTGAGTATCAAAAAAGGCTTCCGCATAAATGGTAGAACAATACAAACACTACTTACATACATCTATCTAGAATTTTCATTTTTAATAAGCAAATTGTAATGATTTGAATTTGTTTAGGTTTTAATTGCTTACATATATATACATATATATATATATATTTGTTCTTTTCAAAATAATACGAATTCCATTGAAAATGTCAAAGTTCGTATTAAGCTATCAATATTTTAGCCATGTAAACAAAATAATTAACACTGAGAAATCAGTGCAATGACACTGTAATTAACTTGATATGCAAATTAAATGCAACAAAATACTTAATTATACACTGAGAGAAACATTAATTGATTATCTGTTATCTGTTGTATGTATAGTGGATATAGGTCCAAGCCCTTAATAGCAAATGTCCTTTACTTAGTTTTAAAATCTAATCAGTAAGAGATCTAGAGGAATATTTGTAATTTAATATTATTATAATCTCTCTATTTTTATCCTTTTCTTCAAGTGTACACTTTGTTAATGAATTCTTTTGTTGTATTTCTTTTTATATTAACAGATGCCCCAGTTATCTTAACTTTACCTCATATGCTTGGCGCCTCGAATGAATATAGGAGAATGGTCAGAGGACTCACTCCCGATGCTAAAAAGCATCAAACTTTTGTGGATGTACAATCGGTAAGAATATATATACCTATATATAATTATATTAATCGGTTTGGGTTTTTAAGATACTTGAAAGTTAATGAACAGATTACATTATTATAAATTGATTGCATTTATTTTAAAGCTAACTGGAACGCCCTTACAGGGTGGCAAGCGAGTGCAATTTAATATGTTCCTCAAGAGCATTAATCGGATTACGATAACCGAAAATCTTACAACAGTTTTGATGCCCGCCATTTGGGTGGAGGAGGTCAGTTAGTCAATTAAAAATGATTTTAAATAAATAATTATTAAAAATATATAAACAATTCTTAGGGCATTCAACTTAATGGCGAAATGGTGGCCTTCTTCAAGAAGAAACTCATCAATACGCTGAAAACTCTCAATATAGTCCATTGGGCGGCCTTATGTGGCGGCATAGGCGTGGCAGTCATCTGTCTATTATACTATATATTTCAAAGGGGACGCTCAGTGGAGCCTCCAGTGAAGTAAACGTTGAACAAAAACAAAAACAAATGATTATTATTATTGATAAATGTTATTAATTGTTATTATATTATGTGTGTATTATTGTATGTTAACCCATATCCCTGCTCTAATTGTCTACGAATTTTTTTTTTTTTTTTTTTTATAATTTATTCTTTAAATGTGATTTTATTGATGTATTGTGATTTAGTGTTTACTAAAAAAAAAAAAAACAAAACAAAAACAAAAAAAAAAAACTTTAAGCTTAACAACAAATTTGGTTAAATAAAATGTATATGTGTAGAGAGAAAGATCTTCCCGATCACAATTTTAATGGAAGGAGCACGACCTTCAAATGAAGTGTCCACACTCTTGGAACGCTACTTTAGGCTACTCACTGAAATCTTCAACGATTTTCAAATGTCACAACAAACTAAAAGACCACTCCATCAGTCATCATCAGTCTATGGATATTATAGAAAAAATAAACGAATGAATATAGAGTTGATTAGTGACACATTTGCACTCCATTCATTCATTCATTTCATCAATCAACCAACCAGTGCTGTGCTCTTATATAACTTACAACACAATCTCATTTGAAAACGTTTTATTACAACATCTTTGGCAATTAAATGAAAGGAACACCAAACCAAAAAGCCAACAAATATATATAGATTCAGGTATATCATCATCATTTTTATTACATTTATTTTTTATTTCTTTCATCAAATCATACATCCTGTTTTTTAAATTATCTAGAATACATAAAACACAAGGAAACATCTCAAAAGAGAAAGCGTATCAAATAATAAAGGAAACAAAGAAATAAGAAGAAAAGAAAAACTTACATGGATATTGGTAATCATAAATCTATACAGGTAAATACTTTTTTATACTTAATTATAATACATATATACATAAATATTTCATGAAATCGATTCATCAATTTTCTAGAACTATAAACTACTATTTAACAAAGTAAACAATCTTATGAACTTAAGAGACAACAAACAACATTTGTCTCCAAGCCCATTCTTTGAATTTGTTTAAGGGAATTTCATAGAAATGATTCTTACACATTTTGGTGATTTATTTGTGAATTTTATTTAAATTTTCTTTGGAACTTTAACTTAAAAGTTTCAATACTTGGCTCAGAAACAGAAAACAAGAAAAAAAAACACTTTCAATCAACCACAAAACGAGATTCATTAACAATTGCCGAATAGCGCCTTGATCTAAGCCGATTCAAGTTCAAGATCAACATGGCCCATAGCCAAATACAGAAAGCAAAGTGCCAATAATATTGTATATGGTAAAATTATATGAATTAATCAATCAACACAAAACTGCAAATTACTTTAAAACATAGTTTAAATCAAATTGCATAAAACATTAAATAAAATACAAATACAAAAACAAAATACGAAATACGAAATACGTTACGAAAAACGGCGAAAAAAAGAAAACAGAAATTCAATTGACCAACGTGAAAAATACAAACAACACAAAATTTGTATAAACAAAAAAAATAAATAAAAATAAAATAAAATAGTTGTAGTGATTGAGACACTGGAGGCTTGGGATTGGATTGACAGAGATTGGCGTGAAAAACGCAAATAATAATAATAAAAACAGAAAGAAAAAAAAAAAAACAGAGACAAAAACGGCAAATAAAACTAATGAACCCGAACTCAACTAAAGCTGATGTGATCCGAAATGTGTAGATATTTGAGGGAAATTAATTGGTCACTAATGGACTCACATTTAAGAACTTTCTAAAGATGTTCTTTTTCTTTTAGTTCTAGCGCGTGGACACTTTGTCTACGGAAACCTTTCAACATATGTATATAAATAATTATGCAATATTGTCCAACAACAACAGCAATAGCAGCAGCAGCAGCAGCAGCAACAAAAGCCTAGCAATACCAGTTTGAACATTGTTGTTGCTGTTGCTGTCGCTGTCGCTGCCTTCGTCATTCAAATTGAGTTTTTGGGGCCTGAAGATGAGACCCCAGACCCCAGACCCAGACCCCAGTCAGAGTGGATGTTTCAGTCGTCAACGAAACGCTTAAACGCACGCCAGTGCGTCAAACAAAACGCTAAATTATAAATAAATAGAGTTTATTTCTTTTATTTTTGTTTTTTTTTTTTTCATAATGTTGTTGCTCCTTTCGTTCATACTAATATTTGGTCGTGTCTCCCTTCTGGAAGGCAAAATCTATGAACGATGCGAGCTAGCCAATCAGCTGCAACATCGCTTTGGTTTACCCTTGAATCAAGTGTCCATATTGGTGTGCATAGCCCAGCATACGAGCGATTTCAATACAGCTGCCTATGGTGGAGGCGATTCGCATGGCATCTTTCAGATAAGTGATGTATATTGGTGTGATAAGGCTGGCGGAAATGGTGGTGGCTGTGGTCTTAGTTGTGGTCGTCTGAGAGACAATGATATAGCCGATGATGTGTTGTGTGTGAGAAAAATCTATGGGGAACATCAAAAAATAGCGGGAGATGGTTTTACTGCCTGGCAAGCCTATAATGCATATTGTCGACAGGATGCAGCACAATATATACAAGGATGTGCAGGAGGGGTTGGTGCATCATCACTTAAAACTGCTCAAAGTGTCGCGTACTATCAGAGCAAAATACCATCAGTTATACCTGCAGGATATCCATCCAAAAATGTTATACCTATAGGATATCCATCCAAAATATCCTCTGGTATATCATATCCAGTCAAATCGCAGCCACAGGGAAAAATCTATCAACGATGTGAGCTTGCCCAGGAGTTATACTACAAACATCAAATGCCAATGCAACAAATACCCACATGGGTGTGTATAGCCCAGCATGAATCTTCTTTCAATACTGCCGCTGTGGGACGTCTTAATACCGATGGCTCTGCGGATCATGGTTTATTCCAAATAAGCGATCTATTCTGGTGTAGTCATGACAGTAGAGAAGGTGGTAAGGGATGTCAGGCTTCGTGCTCACAGTTTCTGGACTCAAATATTGCCGACGACATACAATGCATCAAAAGAATCCATCGAGAACATACTCAAATCTCAGGAGATGGCTTCAACGCCTGGACTGTGTACAAAAGGAATTGCAGAAATCAGGCCTATGAGCAAATAGCCAATTGCTTTAAGAAACCCGGACAGGTGCAGCAGCCAGCTTATCAACATCCGAATGCCATTGGATTTAACCATGAGATCATCAAGCAGAGGATTACCATACCCACACCGAATCCTTATTATAGACCTGCTCCTGCACTCTTAACGTATCAGCCGAAAAAGGATATATCATCATATCAAGGCAATCCCTTCTTAAGACCACATTATGCAGCGCAGCCTCAAGCGAATGCATTAGTATCTGGCACAACGAAAAAAGGATATTCCCAATACACACATCCTTTCTCCCAAGCGGGTAAAGTTTACAAACGTTGCGATTTAGCCCAAGAGTTATATTTCTCACACAAATTTCCCATGCAGGATATAGCCACTTGGGTGTGCATCGCCGAGCATGAATCATCATTCAATACCGCTGCTGTTGGTCGCCTAAATACGGATGGCTCTGCCGATCATGGTCTCTTTCAGATCAGTGATCTCTATTGGTGCAGTCATGATGGTGTCGAAGGCAAAGGATGTCATATTGAGTGCAGTCAGCTATTAGATGGAGATATAACCGACGATGTACAGTGCATCAAGACAATTCACGAGGAGCACACAAGAATTTCAGGAGATGGTTTTACTGCCTGGACTGTATACCCACTACATTGCAAAAACAGGAGAGCCGATGAGATAGCAAGTTGTTTTGACTCGACTTTAACTTTCCCCACAAAGGAGGTGGTTAAGGCGCCTAAACCAAAGCCAAAGGGAAAAATATATCAACGTTGTGAGCTAGCCCAAGATCTTTACCACAAGCATCACATACCAATGCAACAAATATCTACCTGGGTGTGCATAGCCGAACATGAATCATCATTCAATACCGCTGCTGTCGGTCGCCTTAATTCAGATGGTTCATTAGATCATGGCCTTTTCCAAATCAGTGATCTTTACTGGTGCAGTCACAGCAATGGGGGAGGCAAGGCTTGTAACATAGAATGTGATCGCTTGCTTGACGGAGATATAGCTGACGATGTACAGTGTATTAAAACCATTTATGATGAACACACGAGACTCTCGGGAGATGGTTTTACCGCCTGGACTGTGTATCCAGCGCATTGTAAAAATAGAAAAGCCGACGAGGTGGCCAGTTGCTTTGATTCTACTTTTACTTCTCCTACAAAAGAGGTAATTAGGGCGCCAAAACCAAAACCAAAAGGAAAGATCTATAAACGTTGTGAGCTAGCGCAGGATCTTTACCATAAGTATCATATGCCTATGCAGCAGATTCCCACTTGGGTTTGCATAGCTGAGCACGAATCCTCATTTAATACCGCTGCTGTGGGTCGCCTAAATACAGACGGCTCTGCCGATCATGGTCTTTTCCAGATTAGTGATCTCTATTGGTGCACTCATGATAATGGAGGTGGTAAAGCTTGTAATATAGAATGTGATCAATTACTGGACGCAGATATAGCCGATGATGTTCAATGTATCAAGACTATCTATGAGGAACACACGCGTCTTTCGGGAGATGGTTTTAATGCCTGGACTGTCTACCCAGGCCATTGTAGACACCAAAGTTTGGCCAAATTAAGTGATTGTTTCACAGGAAATGAAATCGCCGAAGCAGAGGTTCAACAAGAAGCGCTTCCCAAAGTAGAAAAGCATCAACAAAAGATTGAAAAAACGTCTGCCATACACGCATACTCGACTAATCCATTTCTTCAGAATCTACAATCAACACTGGTAAAAGCTCCCCAGGTGACTAAACCTCCACCTACTAAAACAGTGACTCATTCAAAGCCGCAACCTAATGCCTATGGCTCCAATCCCTTTTTGCAGCATCTGAAACCTCAAGAAATTAACAAGTCGCAATCGAAACCGAGTTCTATTGATCCTACACTGAACAACCACGCATATACTCCTCTTTCAAAGGATCCTGAGGCAGTACCTCACCACAATTTTGGGAACACTTTCACAGAATCTAAGCCAAACGACGATCAGTTCAACTATGCAGCTAATCCTTTTCTGACCATTTTAAGTAAACCTATTATACCACCCATTAAAGACAAGCCTGTTGTTGTCGCTCCAACCACTAAATCTCCCCCCAAACAGTATCTTCAACAACCAACAAGGCCCTATATAAGCAGCGACAGTTTTCGTCATGAAGTTATTAAATTTACGGCAACTTCTGCGCCACCTACAAAAACTACAACTACTTTAACGACAAAACCAACCCCGGCAAAATCAACTACTTTTCCAATATGGTCGTGGCAGCATTATGTACAAACAACGCCAAAACCACTAACAACAAAAACCTTGCCATCGCAATCCTTTTCATTAGGTTCAACAACAACTAGGCCAACAACAACGAGACAAGCAATAGCGAGAACAACAACAGCGAGACCGACAACATTAAAACCAACTACAGCGAGACCAAACACAACAAGGCCAACCATAGCCAGACCAACCACAAAGGGGCTAACCACAACAAAACCAATAACTCCGAAAATAACAACGCAAACGACAACTACAGCGAAACCAACAACCGCGAGAACAACTCAGAGGGCAACAACTGCGAGAACAACTGCTAGAACAACTGCGAGAATAACTCCGAGGACGACTCCAAGGACAACTGTGAGAACAACTCCGAGAACAACAACTGCGAAAACAACAACGGCAAAATACACCACAGCAAGGTCAACAACACGACTACCGACTGCAAGTAAAACAACAGTGAGACCAACTTCATCCAAACCAACTACGGCAAGACCAACAACGGCAAGACCAACAACGGCAAGACCAACATCAGCGAGACCAACAGCAGGAGTAAGATCGACCACAAATCGGTATACTTCTGTAAGTTTGACAACACCACGACTTACTACAACAAGAGCTCCAACAGCGAAACCAACACCAGTGCGCTACTACACACCAAGTCCAACAGTGTTAAGGAACACCACATTACGAACAACACTTAGCCCTTCATTTACCACTACCCGTCCCTTTAAAACAACCACTACAGCCAGAACTACATCAAGAACTTCAATCCAACATAGTACCACACCGAAGCCATATTTATTTACCTCAACTACAATTAAAACTACAACTAGCGATCCATTTAATCATCCATTTTTTCAAAAATTTAAGGAGAGATTCGAGAAACCATCTACTACTACCACAATCAGCAGAAACCCAACAACCACAACAGCAAGTCCCTACTATGAGAGATATCGGGAGAATAAACTCAAAGTGGCTGCCAAGACAGTTTACAGCTATGATTTTGGCCAGAATCGAACAACAACTACGACTAGAAAGCCATCAAGTGCTTTTGATTTATACCTGAAATGGAACAAAAACTAATCTAGGGAGCATTATGGAAATTGGGAATGTTGTAAGTGGGAAATGTAAATAATTGATGGATGTTTTATATAGCTAGTTTAGCAGAAAATTTTACGAATACTCATAAATATTTAATTTTAAGTTTGTTATAAATAGGATTTAGATAATAAAACTGAAAATAAACTCAAACCAATCGACAGAGAGAAAGAGAGAGAAGAACCTAAATGCAAAGCGCGAAACACCAAAAATTAATTCAGTCGACAACCAGTCGAAAAGAAAAATACAACAACAAATACATAGCTGACAACGTGCCAAACGTCGGCAAGTGCGATAGCGCGACATTAAGACGAGGTTTTTGTGATTAATTTTTCGTTAACTTGTTTTTATTTTCGGCCTTGTTAGCATAAAACTAGCTAAAACATTTGCAAAAAGGCGTGAAACAACGAGTTTCAGCGTTTTAGTGCTTTATACTAATTGATTAATAAGAATAATTGACTCATACGCTAATAATGAGAAACTCTCAGGGATAAAATTAATTTTACTAGGATTCGCATTTTGAAAATGAAAACTTAATAAGAATTTGAATTTGGCGCCAATTGCAAACAGTGTTTTCTTAACATTCTGAATAACCCCTGTTAATTAACATTGGTAACTTCTTAGTTTACAGGATAGCTTGCTCAATCTGCTACTTAACAGATCTATGTTAACTATCTGTTAGTTAGCAGACTCAAAATAAGCAATGTTGAAAATATTAGCATAACAAAAGAAAATTGTATAACAAAAATTTTTTTCAGAACAGAAATTTAGAATCCAAGTAAAAATAAATTTGGAAACAACAAAAACAAAAAAAACAGCGTGACCATACACCTCAGTGAATGTCTTAGTGACAAGTGGCGCCACTGCCAAATGATGTTCGTGCGCCAAACTGGTTCCCAAAATTGACTAGTGCTTGTTAATTCGAATGGCAGACACGCATCTTTGGTCACACTGGTGCTTGTCACGTTAACCAACACTATCACAGTTTTCGTCGAACGGACACACTGGCAGTTACTCACTTCGTTTTGCACGCTTATTCGTGAAAATGGCGGCGGAAAATTGCAAAAGATGATAATAAATAAAATATCCAAAAAAACAAAAAAAAAAAATAATCAAAATAAAGCGGACCTAATATACTTGCAGTGCCCAAAACAAACAGCCGCCCGCCTAAGTCGTTGCTCGAATGTGTGTGTATGTGCGTGTGAGTGTGTGAGTGTGGCGTGTGTTCAATGATGAAAATTTGATCTAAAAGAAACAAGAGGAAAAACGAAAATCTTGTAACAAGCAAAGAAAACCTGCAACACACACTCAGAGCAGCGGTATTGTGACAAGGACGCGGACGAGGTGAAGCAATCATCAGTAGCCTCTTCACACAGACACACAGACAAATATAGAGCCAGCAGAGCACCCACTTGGAGGTGATTACAGAAGTTAGTGTTAGTGTGTTTGTGTATGTGTATGTATATGAGACGGAGAGGAGGGCCCTCAGGTAGGGAAATAGCATAACCTTTCACCAGATTTCCGTTTAAGCAACAAAAACACCAACAAATTGTTAATTCTGCCTTGCAGCATGCCCCAAATTGCAACGTCCAGCTGCCAGCACTGCAACAACAATAACAACAACAGCTGCAACATGATAATGCTACAAAGCAGTTGAGAACGGGAAACAAAATCTTGGCGGTTAACTTCCAGTTTAAGCAGGTTTAGCTTTCTCACAAGCAAAACGCCTTCGCCTTTGATCCTTCACTAGGACATCTGAGCGCATCATGAACTCGAGCCAAACGGCAGCAGCCGGTAATCGCATCACATTCACCACCACCACCAGCCAACCTATGCCCAATGGCTCTATCAATATAGCTGCTGCAGGACAAACGAATCCCACAATCATATCTACAACCCAGTTGCCAAATACCACCACTATAAAGACCATACAGGCATCAGGTGGTGCACCAGCTGGACATCCTGCTCTGCATCATCATCAACAACATCAACAACAGCAACAACAACAACAGCAACAACACCAACAACAGCAGCAGCAAACGCAATCAGTAGGTGCCACCCAAACACAAACCTTAGTTATTAAATCCAACCACCATGCTGTTGTCACCCTACCGGCGGGTCTAGTATCAAGTGCACCAGCAGCAGGAATCGTAACAATGACCAAGACCATCAATCAGGTACCCACCAAGCAGAAGAAAAGGCGATCATTTGCGAGAGAATCGATTGAATCTTCCAAAAATTACTTCTGCCTGCTTCTACTACTCAACAGTCTGTGTATATTCCCAACCAGACTTCTCGTTTCTTATAATTTTCCGTCGCGATTAGCGTGACTATTTCAATGCCAAAAGCCAACATAGAAATTGGATTTTTATTATTTTGACTTGCTTTTTACATTATTGCCTGATACTGTTGATTTCTACCTTCTTCGTATGCTGCTTATTCCTTTCCCTCGTTTTAAAACACAAGTTTTCATTGTAGTCCATAAAAAATATTGTTTATTTTCTCTCCTTTAAGACATTACGTCAGTTTTTTAAAATTCCTGTACCAAAAACGAAAGTAAATCCCTAAACAGATTTTTTTATCTTTGATGAAAAAACATCCTGAAATACGATACTGCATAGTAAATCCATTAGTGAACTATCCTTTCCCATCACTCGCTTTATTCCATTTGTAGAAACTGGCTTTATATTTAATTCAAGCTTATTTAGGATTATATTTTGTAGTTGCATTAAACACTCCCGCTTTTTTGTAGAATCAAAATCGTTTGTAGGCACAGTCCAAATTATAATTTATCCCTATATATATATATATATATGTATAATTTGGCCGTTGTACACTCATTGGAATTTTTTTTTTTTTTTTTATTTTTAAATATATATATGACTTTTTTTGTCCTGGGAACTGTGTGAACTTGACTCGAACTCTGCTGCATGTTGTAGTAAAACAAGAATCAATGATATATATATCTAACGTAAACCAACAATACTTATTATACTTAATATACATATCCTTTTTATATAATATTGTATACATGCTTAACTAATTAATCAATTTCTTTATTTAGGCGGGTCAACCATTACTGAACTCGATGCTGCCCGCTGGTGTTGTGGTGGGCATGCGTCCACAGGCTCCTCAGCCTCAGCAGCCAAAAACCGTGCCCGCCAATCCACTGGGTCGAGTGGTAATAAGCAATTCTCATATGGCTGGTGTGAGGCCGCAGAGTCCATCGGTAAGAGATCATTATAAGTGATAGCTCCTTCAATTCCTTCTATGTATAGATATATATATACATATATATATTTATATTGTATATTGTGTGTTGTTGTGGTGGGTTTCTTTTCTATCTACTAACCAACATCCCACATATATGATGCACACAACCGAACAACCATACAAACACAACAGAAGCATCTATCCCCACATTTATATCACATCCATATGACCGATTAAACATTAGGAAACATAAAGAACTATTGATATTAAACTTGTTGGTATACATGAAATAACGTATCTTTCTTTATTATATAGTATATATATCTTGAAGAATTTCTTGATCATATCACAATCACAATAATTCTGTAATTTTGTCTTCAATTTAAATTATCGGATATTATTATTTAAAGATAAGATCAATGATTTATATACACACTAAAATACTTACACTATTGAGCATATTATATATATATATTATATATATTGATATGAAAAGCATTCACATCGATGCCAATCTTTCGATCTGCAAAGAAAATATTTACTTATATAAAAACATATGTATGGAACCAATTCTTAAAAGAAAGTTTGACTATCTATCCAATCTATAAGATAATAGAACTTGATACATTATTTGATTGTATAAAGAACAACTGGCTTTTTTAAGCCATATTTAATATCAGTAGATTTCATTTATGATAAAGATATATTGCATGAAGAATACCATCAAGAATCCACTCCCCCCTTACCAAAAAAAAAAAAAAAAGAAAAAACGAAAATCTTCTCTTCTCTTGTCTTCCGTATTTTAGATAACTTTAAGCACACTTAATACAGGACAAACTCCGGCACTTTTATTGAAAACGGATAATGGATTTCAATTGTTGCGCATGGGTACGGCAACGACGACGGGTCCGCCCGCTGTCACACAGACCATAACCCAGACCAATAGCAACAACAACAGCAACAACAATAGTAACACAACAACCACAACAAATCATCCCACAACAACACAGATACGTCTACAAACTGTGCCGGCTGCAGCTGTAAGTAGATATGGACAACAATCACAACAACAGCAACAACAACTACAGCAGCAATCACAGCAGCAACAATCATCACAGCAACAGCAACAACAAGCATCAAGCACTAGCCTAGCACTGCGCAAAACGATTGTCCGTAGTACTAGTAGTTGTTCTTCTTCTTCATCCACAATCCTCCCATCCGGCAATCAAAATATTAATAATAACAATATTAATAATAATAATACCAATAATGCCACCACCAACACCACCTCAACCACCACCACCACTAGCAACAACAACAGCAACAACAAACCCGCTACTAACCAACAGCAGCAGCAGCAACAACAACAGCAACAACAACAGAAGCTACAACAGCAACTCAAGCAACAGCAGCAGCAGCAGCAGCAACAAAAACAGGCAGCAGCCGCCGCCGCTGCTGCAGCTGCAGCTGCTGCCAATGTGGCAGCCACAATTAAAATCAAGCAGAATGTAAAATTCCTTTCTTTATTCATTTTGCTCTCTCTATCTCTATATATATATATATATATATACATGCTATATATACTTAATACTATATATATATATATATATATTTATATGTGTATATATATATATATGTGTGTGTATATTTGCCTAAAGCTTCAGTTGTTCAATTGAAATATTGCCTTTTTTCCTTTCGGTTTCGGTCCATTACAGATCTTTAATTTATGATCTTTCCTGAGATTTTCTCTGTTTTCTTTCTGCATGCCGCTGCGTTGTGTAAAATTTGCTGTGTAATTTCTTTCACCTCTGCCTGTTAATTTTTTTTTTTTTTTTGTAACATTTATGCTTATCTTACAATTAGTTTTTGACTTTTTCGCGAAATTGTTGCTGTGTTTTTGTTTCCCTATTTTTTTTTTTTCTAGGCTGACTATAAAAATATTAAGCGTTATTTTCGTTTCGTTCAAATTAACGAACAGATCGAATGATGTGTGCTGGGTTGCTGTGAGGAAAGAGGATTCAATTTATATTCAAGATCTAATCCGGATTACCCTCCTTTAAAAAAAAAAAACCAATAACTTTAGTATATAAAAATAGTGCTTAAAGAATTGTAACGTAAAGTAATTTTCCATTTTAAAATTTTTTATTTTTTTAACAATTTTCGAATCCATTTTGTGAGTTTGTAGAGACACAGCAGTCAAGTAACGAGTTGAAATTTTAAGATATCTCTTTAAATAGTGTTGAAGAAGATTTGGAAAATCTAAATTCGAATTTAAATTCTAATTCCCTCTTTTGGGTACCATTTGTTGTTGTTGATGATGAGAATATGTTGAGAAAATGATTGGAATCTTTAGAAATTGATTTACCAGTTCTTATCATATATCCTGCCCTGCTGCATCGTTTAACCTTAACCACACCCCCCCAACCCTGGCACACACATTCTGACTTTGAGCCTGGTATCCCATGAACATTATATCATCATCATCATTATATTCACGATCGTCATTATAATTGACTCCTAATTTTTGTATGCTTATTGCTCTTAATCATATTTTTTTTGCTCACTAATATTCTAAACATAATTTAATAATACAATATAACAAATGTCTCAAATATTGTTATATGATCTTTTATGTTAATGCAGTCACTGACCAGCACCACCGCCACCAATAACATCATAGTCAATTCGGTGGCCAGTAGTAATGCGCATGGTGGATATACTACAACAACTGTCTCACAGCCGCCACATTTGACGCAATTGAATCCGCAGGCGCCGCACTTGCCACAGATTACACAAATCCAAACAATTCCTGCCCAGCCACAAAGCCAACAGCAGCAGTCGAATAGTCTGCCAGCTGGTGGAGCCTCAACGGTTACAGCGGGTGTCCCTGGAGCGGCAACAACGACGACACCCCCCACCACGACGACTCAACAGGGGAATACCAAAGAGAAGTGTCGAAAATTTCTAGCAAATTTAATTGAATTATCAACACGAGAACCCAAGCCAGTGGAAAAGAATGTCCGTACACTTATCCAGGAGCTGGTCAATGCCAATGTGGAGCCAGAGGAATTTTGTGATCGCCTGGAGCGTTTGCTCAATGCCAGTCCCCAGCCATGTCTGATTGGTTTCCTTAAGGTAAACTGAAGCCGGACCACAAAATTTAATTATATTTAAATTTCTCAAATCCTTGGTATCTTTCTTTAACAGAAAAGTTTGCCTCTTCTACGTCAAGCTCTCTATACCAAGGAGCTGGTCATTGAGGGCATTAAGCCGCCACCTCAGCATGTCTTGGGATTGGTTGGTTTATCGCAACAGTTACCGGTAAGTTTAGTTATTCTATATATATCAAATTAAAATGATTTTCTTATTCTTGTGTTTGTGTCCAGAAAATTCAAGCGCAAATCCGTCCAATTGGCCCCAGTCAAACGACAACTATTGGACAGACGCAAGTGCGCATGATAACGCCAAATGCTTTAGTCGCGCCAAGACCTACAATCGGTCATACAACGATATCGAAACAGCCACCTAACATCAGACTACCAAATGCACCGCGACTGGTCAATACGGGGGCCATTAGAGGCCAGTTGCCTGCACTTCAAGTTCCCACACAGGCGGTAAGTTATCCGATTTGGATTTAAGATTTTGGTGCAGTTTGACTAACACATACTTGTATACTTGTTTTTATTCTTGTTGCCAATCGTAGAATATTGTGCAAATTCGTGGCCCTCAGCATGCCCAACTACAGCGCACCGGTTCTGTACAAATCCGGGCAACGCCTCGTCCGCCGAATAGTACGCCGCCCTCGAACAAACTTACTGCCGTTAAGGTGGGCCAGACGCAGATTAAGGCAATACAAACGCCAAGTTTGCATCCGCCTTCGCTGGCCGCCATATCGAACAGCGGGCACCCGCCCACGCCCACATTGTCGGTGCTGTCGACAATAAATTCAGCATCGGCAACATCGTTGCCGGTTCCATCGTTGCCCACAGTACATTTGCCTCCTGAGGCATTAAGGGCCCGCGAGCAAATGCAAAATTCGTTGCATCACAACAATAACAATCATTTTGAACCGAAGCTGGTGGAGATTAAGGCAGCAGTGCCGCATATGGAACGGATAAATGCCTCACTGACGCCCATATCGGCCAAGGCTATGCCCAAGGCATCGCCGGCGGCCACTAAAACGGCAAGTAAAAAGAAACGTGACGCTCTCGATAAGGACTCCAAGGATGATATGAGTAGTAGAGTGGGCGGCGGTAGCAGCGGTAGTACGGGTCTAGGTGGGGGTGGCAGTGGTGCGTCAGCAGCGGCGGCCAATTCATTTTTCCAACAGAGCTCCATGTCCTCATCGATGTATGGCGATGATGATATTAACGATGTGGCCGCAATGGGTGGCGTCAATTTGGCCGAAGAGTCGCAAAGGATACTTGGCTGCACCGAAAACATTGGCACACAAATTCGTTCCTGCAAAGATGAAGTGTTTCTTAATTTACCAGCGCTTCAGGCGCGGATACGAGCCCTTACCACAGAAGCTGGACTGGAGGAGCCTTCGCAGGATGTGGCTGTTCTTATATCCCATGCCTGCCAGGAGCGACTGAAGAACATTGTGGAGAAGTTGGCTGTGATAGCGGAGCACCGCATTGATGTTATCAAGGTGGGTGCCAGCTGGTGATGGTTATATTGATGTGATGATGAGAAGATGATGATGATGATGATATGTGCTCCTCATGTTCCAGTTGGATCCACGCTACGAGCCGGCGAAAGATGTCCGAGGTCAAATCAAATTTCTGGAAGAGCTGGACAAGGCCGAACAGAAACGACACGAGGAAGTTGAACGTGAAATGTTGCTCAGGGCAGCTAAATCGAGATCACGTGTCGAGGATCCCGAACAAGCCAAAATGAAGGCGAGAGTAAGTTTTCCCATATATCAAAATTGCTAAAGCATTTCCATCTACAAATGTCTCCATGATTTCCATCTTTTTTTAATGCAGGCGAAAGAAATGCAGCGTGCCGAAATGGAGGAGCTACGTCAGCGAGATGCCAATTTAACCGCCTTGCAGGCCATTGGACCACGGAAAAAACTTAAATTAGATGGCGATGCGACAAATGCGGGAGTGGTAAGCAAGTCATTTCATATTCTACTCCGCATTCTTTATTTTCTCTTTGATCCAAAAACAAAACCCGCAACTTGTGTGAATATTTATATCCAATTAAAGTTATAAACAAATTGTTTGTTAAATAAAACTTAAGCTCAGAAAGTTTATAAAGTCTTCAAAGCAATTGTTGATGCGATTATCTCCCTGCAAAATTTTCAAATACTTTAAAAAATTATAAAAACCTTTCCCAGTTTGGATTTTAGTAGGGAGAGCTTATTTGGTAAAGATGTTAAGATTGAACTTTAACATAAAGCCATCATTCTGATAGCTTTCAGTAATTCTTAGGGAGTGCACCTTAAATTAAGGCAAAGTACAAACAATATGTGCACATGAAATGAAAAAGGAAAGAGATATAGGAATTGATAGGAATGTATTAACAATAAGGAATGGTTTTTCTAGTTTAAAAAAGAAACGTAATGACAAAATTGAATGCTAGATGGTGATATTGCGTTGAAAAGTGAGTGAATGAGTTTATTCTGTATTATATATGTACATACAGTGTATCTTAATAGAATATTAGTTGTCATTGTTTCCGTCTCTTTCTCTCTATAATAAAAATTGATTGTTTTCGTTTTGAAATTAATCATTGTGTGCTCTCTCTTTCTCTTATCCACTTTAAATTACAGGGTTCCGGCGGTGGAGGCAGAGGCAGCGGTCTGTTAAGCAGCTCTGGCTCAGCATCGACCACATTGCGACCGCGAATCAAACGCGTCAATTTACGCGATATGCTCTTCTACATGGAGCAGGAGCGTGAATTTTGTCGGAGCTCGATGCTGTTCAAGACATACCTCAAGTGATTGCTGCTGCTGCAGGCGACGCTGTTTATTCACCAATTGAAACAAACAATCATCATCTATCAATCCTCAGCACCAACATCATGTCCTCCACCCACCACAACCCAATTCTCCCAATTATGGTCACTTGTAACCAATCATTATGCAATAATAATTTAGCCCTCTCATTTGTTGTTTTATTATTATTACTACTCCTATTACTACTATTTTTTTCTTTTAGTTAGGCGAAGAAACCCCACACACTTTTAACCACCCACCCCTCTTACATCCCCCCCTCCTTACCCACTATTTAAACTAGAGATATATATATATATATAAACATACAAATTAAATTCTAATCACATTTGACTTTAAGCCTAATTTTAATTACAAAACAGAAGAGTAAAGAAAGAAAATAGAAGAGAAGAAAAGAGTAGAAGAGCTCGTTTTTCCAATAACAAAAACTTAAACCAAACCAATCCAAAAACAAAACTCAATGCGCAGAAGTGAGGAAAAAAAAAGCAGAGTCAAGCGATAATTGAATTTTGTGTAATTTGTAAAAAATTAATAATAATAATATTTGCATTCATTTGCATTGACGGCCTTATCTAAAACGATATAAACAATTAATGTAGTTTGTTAAACAGAAAAAAAAAGAACTTGTAACAGAAAAATAAAGCTTAATTTTTAGCTAAGTAAGAGATAAAAGTGTAGCGAAAGAAGCAGCAGAGCGGAAAAACTAAGTAAGAGAAAGAGCAAGTAACTGTAAATGGTTTTTAAAACCATCGGCAACAAAAAGCAGCATCAGATATAGAAGAGAACGTATGAGAAAGCAGAACGTCAAATTGATGAGAAAGGAGCAGATCAAAGCCAGGTGAGAAGAGAAAAAATATCCATATTAAACCCACATATACATACATTGAGTTAGTTGTAGTTGTTTCAACAAAACAAAAATATTGTATAAAGTATAGAACTAAGCTTTTTTTCTAATAGTTAACTTAGGTAAACAGCATCAAAACGCAACGTAATTAACAAATTTCACTTCACAAACAAAATTATAAGATAGAGCAGGAGAACTCTAGAAACCAATATCGGTAAAATTAACAGAAGCCCAAATTTTCAAGCGCATTCAAAGTAACAGTTCATTAGTTGTTAAGAGAAATGTTTATGTGTTTACACGTGCGAATAAATTATCTTCAACAATTTCCGATTTGCAAACACAACAGCAAAAGAAAAACAAAAAACTGACCAAAAAGCAAAAAGAGAACACTGCGAAATACGAGAAGAAATTATTCGCACTAAAATATCTTTAAATAACAAATAGACAAATTTTATATACCCCAATTGAAATATTCACATAAAACCAAAAAAAAGAAAAAAAATGAGGAAAAATTCTTAAAACTAAAATCTGTAACGAAATATGAACATCTTTGTGTGTGTAAATTAAAATATTTGAAGCAAAAGTTAAACAAAACGAGAAAAAGAGTAACAAGAACAAGTTAAGAAAAACAGGAAGGAAACCAATCGTAAAACAGCGCATAGTTTGGTAGGCATATTAATTCTATATATATATATATATATATAAATTTATATATATATAAAACAAAAACACATATGTTTAACAATTTAAACTAAACATAAACCTATTGTATGTACAATTAAGTTTAACAAAACAACAACAAAAAAAAAAAAAAAACAAGCAAAAAAACCCCCAAAAAAGAAAAGAAAACCCAACAAAAAATTCAAATAAATTGAAAAATCTAAAAAAAAAAAAAAAACAAAAAGAAATCAAAACAACCAACATCCATGAAAATTTAACAAAAACCCTTTGGAAGTAATATTCTATATATATCGATAGAAACATATATATATATATGAATATATACATATATATATTGTATAACGGTATCTCAGTTAATTAGCTAGTTAATTCATTTAAATTTTATTGTAGTTGAATTAAACAAACCGCAAAAAACGAAAGAAAAACCACAACAAAAAAATAAATCATAATTTTGTTTGTAAGTTTTTTTTTTTTAATATTATTGATATTTTTTATAATCATTTTATTATGTTAATTATTATCAAACCATAGATATATATATATATATATATATACATACATATTTTTGTGTGCGTGTGTGTAGAATTTGCCGGAAAACTAACACAGAGAAAAAAAAAAAAAAAAAAACAAACCACAAATCATAAAAGAAGCAACAAAAAAAAAATTAATAATAAATATATAAAACAAATTTACACAATTTGAATACAAAAGAAAACGTATGAATTATGCCAATTTAATTTTCAGTTTTTCTTTAATTTCTTTTTCAATTTCTGCGATATCAAAGTAGTATTTAAAATTTATAAGTTTTCAATAGTTTAATAGTCGCTATCAAATAATTTTTCTTTTTGCCTTTCGGTTTGTGTTTGAGGTGCATTTTTTGAACTAAATTCGTTTCTTTTCCAAATTGTATGGTTCGATCGTAGTTACATATAGAAAAATGCATTATCTTTGGAAAACTTACTTTTTAAAAATGCTAGATTACCATCCTGAAAGCTTATCTAGATGCTAACCATATGAGCACTTTGTGAATTGATGTCCCCGAATGTATAGATTGTTATATTAATAAGATCATGATTAATATTGCTTCAAAACTGTGCCATTTCTTTGCCCAAAAACGAATAAGTGACTCCGAGTACTGATGTTGTTTGACGGTACATACCAAAAAGTCATAGCAGATGCATGCCTCCTTTTTAAACAATTTTTATTTACATGCCTCATGGAAAAAGTTTACTCATTTCTTATTTATGTAGAAGCAAAAATCAATTTTTTTATTATTAAGCTTACTTCAATATACTCATGCTTTTTGGTTCTTGCCTTTTATGAGTTAGGACAGTGTCTTTAATAGCTCTCGATATATTTTCGTTGTAAAGATGTAATAAATAGAAAGGGCATACAAATTGACCAGCCTCTTTACACCGCTAGAATCTACAAAAGCCTTATTTGGCATCGATTTCTGTCAAAACTGGTTGACATACAATGAAAAATCATTCTTTTAAACGATTTTGTGACACATTAAAAAACCAATGTCTCAAACTATTTGACATTTGGAAATGTGGACAATTTATATGTTGTCGTTCTACAAAGTCGAAGGTATATCTATTCATATGTAAGAAGAACACAAAACTAGTTGTTTACCAGTATAAATTATTGTCGTTTATATATTTTTTAAAATGAGATCCAAAGGTTTAGGAACGATTAACTGACATGAATATGATTAACTGACATTTGAATATGGTTAATAATATTTTATATATGTATTTATGTGTATAACTTATGCTTGAACACAATATACAGGTCCAAATGCAATGCCAGTGACAGTAAGAGTGGTTGTGGCAGCAACAGCTGTAGGAGCAGGAACAACTGCCACAGCAGCAGCAGCCTCTTTCTTCCGCTGATGTATCCTGCGGTGTGTACGCAATGCCGCTGGCTGAGTAAATCTCTTGCCGCACTCCTCACACTCGAAGTTTTTCTCGCCTGTGTGTGTCATTTCATGATATTTGCGTGTATCCGGTTTGGCAAAACTTTTTTCACAATAGCTACAGGGATAGTCTCGGGCCCGCTCATGAACGGTACGTACATGCATTTTAAGGTTTCCAGAACTGTTGCAAACTTTAGAACAAAAGCGGCACGAAAAAGTCTTTTCCAATGTATGATAATTAATATGGATTTTGAGTTCGTTTCTGGTAGTCTTACGCATACCACAATAGGGACAAACAAAATTCTTGACGCCCAAATGCCGCATTATGTGGACTTTAAGTTTTTCTTTGGTAGCGAAGCGACGTGAACAACCCGGCTCTTTGCAGCCAAAGGGCATCTCAGACTTATCTTTGTGAATATACCGATGATCATTAAGTGAGGTCAACGATTTAAAGGCTATTCCACAGAACTCACAAATGTGAGATTGCAGCTTGGGACTTAGTTGATGACATCTCCTTAGATGCATAACCAGAGTGCCTTTATGACGATATGCCTTATTGCAATTCTCATGGTCGCAGTAAAACCACCTAAGCGTTTTTCCCTCATGTTCTTTAAGGTGTTCCTGTAGACAATGGCGACGATTAAAACCACGCTGGCAATTTGCTTCAGGGCAAGGATACGGCATTAAACCCTTGTGTTGCCGTGAATGAGCCAAGAATCGATGCTCCACAGAGAAACGTTTGGAACAGGTAGTGCATTGAAATCGCAATGGGAACAATTTGGCTGGTAAAATCTGTGGAGAGAACTGATTTTAATTATTCGTCATTAAAAATTTTAGTTGCTTACATCATCTTGCTGTCCATCGCATAAAACCATTTCTGTGGCTTCTATGGGTGGTGTATCCTTCATTTGCTCAACCTCGCTTTCTCTCTCATTTTCATTCTCATTGTTTAAATGAAGTATCTCTTGGCGATACCTATTATCCGATTTAATGCACATTTTTCGAAATTTAAAAAACTCTTCTAGTTTTTCAAAACATTTCTCACAGAGATCTTTGGGCATGAGCTCCACCCCTTTTATTGCTGTCTCAGCATCTTCGTCCTGCGTTACTTTGACGCTCGTACAGGTAAAGAATTTGTCTGCTATTTCCGGTCTTTCAATTAAATTATAACATTCGCTGGTCTCGGGCACAAAACAGAAGCAACCGCGACATTTCCTCATTTCATTTTTTTTTTCCAGTAAAAATGTTTTAAATTTTACTGGCTGTCTCTATCTAGATGCTTACACACCCCAGCTGACCACATTATAGCGATGTGACTATAAGCAGTATATTAGAAAAAAAAATGTAACGACTTTTATAGTAAAAGCTCTATTGCATTCGTCTAATACTCTTACCGTCTCTTTTTCATACCCCTACTATCTAAAGTGTGTGTAAAAGTATGTAACATGTAACACACCGTTTCTCCTCCGTATTACTGCAATTATTAAAGAATCGCTGAAAACGGTCTCGTTCGGTTAAGTTTCTAAGCACTGCGACTCGTGATGCTTGATATTTGATAGGCAGTTTTTGTCCATCTCTAATGTGAGTAGCATCGATAGTTCTAGTTTGCTCATCACTATTGCAGTGTAAGAGGCGTAAATGTAGTTAATTTTTCCTTAATTTTTTTGGTAAAGTGAAATAATGGAAAACACAGGTAATGGCATACATTACATTGAACTGTCGCGTAATCCGATACGCTTTGATGCGGTCAGCCAGCTGACGAATGTGTTTTTTGATGACTCCAACAAACAGGTAAGTGGACAACAAAAACAAATATGTATGTATGAACATATGTATATTCCCAAAAATATTTGCTCCTTTTTTAGATTTTCGCAGTGCGTTCTGGTGGTGCTACCGGAGTTGTGGTGAAGGGTCCCAATCCCACAGAGGATACGGTAATTTCGTTTTGCATGAGCGATCGTGGGGGAGCAATACGTTCGATTAAGTTCTCTCCAGACAATCAAGTTTTAGCTCTGCAACGCAAGGAGAATGCTGTGGAGTTTATATGCTTCCAGGGAGATCAGCCCATGCTGCAGGACATCATTACCCATCAAGTGAAAACACTAATCTACGGTTTTGTTTGGGTGCACAATCGTGAAGTAGCCTTAATTTCTACCACGGGAGTGGAGATTTTTACGGTAATACCAGAAAAACGTCAAGTGAAGACCACAAAGGCATTAAGCATAAGTATAAAATGGTTTGCCTGGTGCTGTGATGCCAATGTTGCTTTACTATGCACTACAGAGGGAAACACCTTGCTTCCTGTGTTGGTAAAGCAAAAAGTCATTACCAAGCTCCCCAAAGTCGATTGTAAGTAGGAGTAAAAGCTGAATGACCATTTATTGATTGCCTTAATTTTTTCCAGTGGGACATCCGGGTCGCGAAGTTCAGGAGAGCAAAGTTACGTTAGGTCAGGTTTATGGCGTTTTGGCTGTACTAATTTTGCAAACTAATAGCACTGATGGTTTAATGGAAGTGGAAGTCCATTTGTTGAATGGGCCTGGTTTGGCGCCGCGAAAATGTCATGTCCTTCGTCTCAGTCTCAATGGACGTTTTGCCATCAACACTGTAGATAATCTTATAGTGGTTCATCATCAGGCCACTGGCACTTCTTTGCTGTTTGATATAAATCTTAGCGGAGAAGTGATAAATGAAGTTACCTACCACTCACCCATAACATCGGGACGTTCAATTAAACCATTCGGCCTTAAATTGCCTTCGCTTTCACCTGACGGACAGATACTACAATGCGAGTTGTGTAAGTATATCTTCTAACATTAGTTTCATTTGGCCATTTACTATAAATGTTACCTTCAATTGCAGACTCTACGAATTGGGTGCTTTTTCAACCGAATATAGTAATCGATGCCAAACTGGGATGTATGTGGTATTTAAACCTTTGCGTTGAGCCTCTTTGTTGTTTGATCTCGGATCGTATACGCCTTACCGAGTTTCTGCTCCAACGCAGCAATGGCAAACAGATGCTACTAAAAGTAATCAGTCAGCTAGTTGATGATCAATACAAAGGCACCCTTCTGCCTGTTCTTGAGACTATATTTAGCCGTATTAACAAGATATACGCGTAGGTTATAAGAAATGGTAACAATATTACGATTATTCGATATGTTTTTTTTTTATCTTGTAGATCTTGGGTGCATTTGGAATTGCAGCAACAAACTGCTCAACCGTCAAATATTAAACCAAACCCGAATTCAAAACAAACGCCACCCCCAATTGTGCTAATCGAGCAAAGTGATATGGCTCAAATATTTCAGACAATAGCCCAACGACCGTATACGGAAACTATTCTGATGTTATATCTGCAGTCGTTAAATCGGTTTAATATAGCTGCCCAGGAGGAGCTTAGCAAAATGATTATTGTGGAGCTGATACGAAATCGTAGCTTCGATACTTTGCGTCGTTTGGTTAGCTACTCAATGTTAATGGAAACCAAATCCATAGCCTGTTTCCTTCTAGCTCATTCCAATGGGAATACAGCCATATCACAGGTAGCCATTGATATGTTGCGTAAAATTCAGGCTCATGAGGTAAGATTTTAGTTTATATATTTTTGATTATTTACTTAACTACTTTGGATTTCTTTAGATTATTGTTGAAGTTATGCTGGGTCAGGGCAAAGTGATTGATGCTTTACGTTTGGCCAAAAATTCGTTGGGCTTGGATAAGGTGCCGGCACGGAAATTTCTCGAGGCCGCATATAAAACAAAAGATGATCTAGTATTTCATAGTGTCTACCGATTCTTTCAAATGCGCAATTTGAGATTATATGAAACTCTAGCGTTTCCCAAAAGTAAATTAATCTATAGTTATTTCATATTGAAATTGCAACTAAAATTGATTTTAATTTTTGTAGCGGAACAATGCACGGAATTCATTCAACATTATAATAACACATTTACCTTGGATAATTCTCTAAAACCACAAATTAGTTGAGAAAACTGCGTCTTTGAGGTGAGCTGACGATTGTGATATATGGGTTGGATAATATACCAGTTAAAATGGTATTGATAATTAATTAAAAGTATATATATGTATATACACAATTATATATTTACCTGCATATATACATTTATATATGCATTACATACTTTAACATTTTTCAATTAGAGTATTACAAAATTGTAACATACCAAGAGATATTTTTTTTGGGTTCTTGAAATATTCTTTATTTTATCATTAATTGTTTAAACTTTAAAACAAACTGGTACTTGTATCCGTTCATTTTCCATGGCAACTGCAATAGCAATTCCATCGATGTCTCCTTTGCGCATTGATGGACTACGTAAAAGTCTTACTTGAATGTCGATATGACCGCCGTCGGGTGACACATAGCATTCCCTGGGCGATATTTCTACTAGATCAGTCCTGTTACAATTGATTTCAATTAGTTGACGGGAGCGGAAGTTATTTTTAATGGTCAGATGAGCCACTTTTCCAGCAGCAGTGTCACCCGAATCAAATACTACCATGGAAGGATCAACACTCCAATTGGCTAGTAGAGTGGTAGTAGTATCTGCCTCCTGTTCCAACTCATCCACTGGCTCCAGCATGTGACTTTGGGTGGGTGTGGGAGAGTTGGCAGCTTGACAAATTGTCCGAAATAAAACAGTTTCGTCTGCTTCGGGCAAGAAAAGCAGCGACGACTCAGCCGACTCATCGAAATCTCGATTCAAAGTTAAAGCCACATCGATAATCCGGACAACAGTAACCAAATCCAATATAAATTCAGCTGGTTCACTAAGTTGACTTAAATTTCGAATGGTGTGCTCTCCAGGAAAGTTAGACCAGATGCTATCTAACATGGACGAAGTCAATTTTTCACGTTGTCTTTTGTTCATCCTTTGTATAAGGTTCCGCATGCGCTGCCGATTGGGTTCATCGCCGCAGAAAATACGCATATTGGCCAAAGTCAGGACATGCTGAGCAGATGATTTTTTCAATATGTTCTTCATGTCCTCACGATTTGGTCGAAATTCTATCTGAACAATACCTTCTGTATACGGTGGCAAAATCATCTGACTAGGGCTTACTACAAAAGCTTCACTCAGCCGCAATTTCATCAGGACAGTGGAATCCACAGATATGCTAACAAATGCAGTGAGGGGACCCTTATTATAGAATTTACAAGAAGCTTTAAGGGGGCCACCCGAGGAAAGTTCACAAACATCTCCAATTGTAAGAAAACTGGCGCCGACTGGTCCCTTTAGCAGTCCTTGTATAGATATCGAGGCATTGCCACCATAGCCATACAAAGGAATCTCCATGCCTGGTTGAACACCACCTAAGGGGGCATAGAATAACAGAGCGCCCATTGCTGCTCCACACACCGTTGGACAGAAGTTAATCATTATGGAGCGACATTCTAAGGCCTGCAACGTTATGGTAGAACTTTCACTGCCCACTAATTGGAAACCTGGTCCCTGAATCCCCAAACGTACTGCAAGTCTCTTGTCCGCCGTATTCTTGATCTGCAACGATTTTCTTACGTCTGTTCGCAATTTGGTGCTGCCCCAACATAAGCTGGTATGTGTGACCTTAAGAGGTAACTTTTTCCCGTCACGATGACTAAACTCACTGGAATTGGAGCAACGAGAGGAAAGGCCGTTGTTGCGCTCACTGCCGGCTGGTGAAGATTGGGTTTTGCGTGCTGCAGCAGTGCCTGCTCCATGGACAGATGTTGCGCCTGTCAACATTCGCCTGTCAGAGCTTGTTGTGCTATCCAGCATGGGCGAAGAAATGCAGCTTCTTGGCGACGACATAGGCGACGCTTTGGTTGGCAGATTTGGTGATATACCAAAATCACATTCTGTGGAAGAAGCCACTGCTTCACAACCGTCGAAACGCGTGGAACTCAGTGAGGATGGTTGGGGCAGACTTAGTTTCTTGCTTGGAATTGGTTTGTTTACTGGAGTCTTTTCATCAACTTCATCATCTTCTGTGGTTGCTGTTAGTGGACGCACTCCATCACTGCTGCACGGACTTACGCTTCTAGGTGATAACTTAGTGCGGCGAACTCTTCGACCTGGTGATTTAATTGGTGTGGAAGGCCATTCATCGACGTCCGCTTCATGCGAAGGATCTTCCTTTTCGTTTTGGACAGCTGTAACTTTTATTTGTGGCTGTTCCGCCAGCGGACTCAACGGCTTTCGTGTCATACTCTTTTGCAAATGCTTAAAATCTGTAGAATTCAGTATGGAATCTGTAAAACTTTGAGTTTCATCGCACAATGTTTGATCATTTTCTTTATTTTCATCGTTACGCTGGTCATGGAACGCATCGCCTTTTAGCTTATTGACCACTTCTATAGTTGAAACATCAGAATTCAAGTCTAGGCTTCTTAGAGCTTTATCAATGGCCGATAGACTTAAGATTTCCGAAGCCTTTTGTTTTTCTATTTTTTCTTGTTGCTTACGCTTCCAGAGATTACGTTCCAATTTATTTTCTACTTCGACTGCCTTAGTATAAGTTTTATTTTCGGGATTAGGTGTCTTTAAGTCAATGGGGCTACCATTTTGCCCAACAATGTTCCATATATTTTCCGACCTAGTTTGAAAATATGTACCCAATGAGAAATCAGGATCAGCTGCCAAAATAGAACTGGAAATAAAAGTGTTTAATTTAAACCTCTTGTATTGTCTAAAATGAGCGCTCATTTACTTAGTTTTGGAGATGTCTATATCACTTGTGTTAGCGGGGGCTTTGATTTTCTCCAGTGCCTGCTTGCTAAGCGTCGCCGTGGGCATGGCTGTATATGCTTGAGCCCAGGAGATTTCACCGGAAACTAATTTCGACTGCATTAACTCGGCGGGAGCAAAACTCTCATCACAATTATGTCCGGCAGATACTGCTGCAGCTGAGCCAAATGAGAAGCCGTCTCCACCGTTTAAACTCAGATTACTCATATCCGCGGTGCGTGGTAGGCTGCGGGAGCAGCTAAATGAGTCCATCAAAGTGGAATTTGTTTGCGAATTGGAATTAGATTGCAGCTTCCTCTCCAGCTGACGTGCTTTGTCAACAAATGAAGTCCTTAATATATCGGAAACTGAGATAGATTTTTTCTTTTGTTGCTTCTCATACTGACACAGCGTGGATCTGCCCGTTATCTCTGCTGGCTCGAAACTAATATTTTTACCAGTAGGAGCACGGGGAGTCTCAAAATCAAACGACCCACTTGTATTTAAATCAATTGTTTCATCCGTAATTAACTCGGTATTATTGGTACCAATAGAAACACTTGGCGAAGGGCGAGGACGTGAACGCGACTTTTCCAGCATTTCCAAAGCCTTTTGACGTTCCGCCTAGTACAGAAACGGTTTTAATTAGATTAAGCTGCCTCACAATCATGTGAATAAGTATAAATGCTTACCCTAAGTCTTTCATTTACACTAGATGACTCCCTACGGCTAAGGCTGAAGTTCGACATGTCTCCAAAAACTACAAGAAAAAAAACATGCATCTCTCCCACTCTTTTATTTTTTCTTGGACGCACCTTTAAGGTTCTCCATGCTCAAAATGCCCAATGAATTCTGATCCGTTGAGCTCCTCATGGTTTTATTGCTTTTGTCCATTTTAATGAATAATAACAATTACATTTAACAATAAGTATTTAAACAGACATAACTCGATTTCGTAAAAAAAAAATGGCGCGACGTTAGTTTCAAAAATGGACGTCGATAACACTTTGTAATTAGTGTGGCAAGCTTGTTTAAAATTTAGCTATTCTTCAAGAACATTTCCCTCCATTCCTAGCTTCTTCTAGGCGGCACATCAAACTGACACATTAAACGTTGGGGCTTTATTTGTCAAATTTATTATAAATAAAAAAGCAGAAAGAAATCCCAAACAGTACAAGTGAGTGTTGTGAGTGTCTAACTCAGAGAAGCAACATAAGATAAATAACTTATAACTTGGCAGTATTTTTTTTAAACCTTGCGAAACGTGTTTAATACACTGCCTTTGCAGCCCTGTATAATCGATTGCAACCTCCTTCCTTTCTCTCAGTTTCCGCGCCCAGTGGCAGAGGTATATTGTTGGCGGCAGCGGCGCGTAAGAAAAAGCATACAATTTTTGTGATAATTCTATCAGGATATATTAAACATAATGTCACAATCTTTGGATCATATCATCGAAGGACTGCTCTGTGCGGATAACAATCGCGTGCAGCAGGTAAGCCACAGTTTAAAAAAAAACCCAGCTGAATGGTAAATGCAGGTTAAATTATTTTGTCCTGTGCTTTTCTGTTTATTAAGCGTTCCTATTCGCCATTTTTTGCTTATATCAAATTATATTTTAGTTTTTTGTTGTTAATGCACATATACATAAAGATATAAAAGTTAAACCATTTTGTTATGTACTTTACGGAGGCCGTCTAATTATTAACAGTTATTTATTAAATTGTTTCGCATGTGCAAATTCCAATACATGCAAATTTGCACAGTGGTTCACATCTTATTCGTGTTCCGGCTATTTATCCATATGTACATATATATGTATGTACGCTTTGTAGGTTAGTAAGAAGATTAACGGTTTACAGTAATTGTTCATTTATTTTTAAAAAAACTTTTCAATGTACATGTTTTCACAGGGTTTTTCAACTATATAGTACGGATAGTTGCATATATTCAATTAAAAATAAAAATACATATACATAGTATATATATACATATATATAACAAAAAGACGGGTAATAAAGTTTTAATCATTTTTATTAAACATTTGATTTTCTAATTTAAGAAAAGAATTTTTTATTCCGGCAATAAGTGACCATATGGAGTACCCACTTTTGCATACATTTTGCGGAATACATATGAAATCATATTTATACATACATACACACATACTTGTATATATATATATAGATAATTAAAATTCTTTTCGCAGGCACAAGCTGAATTAGCTAAGGCCTATGAACAGCCGGAAACATTATGGAACTTGTGCCAAATGATCGTGTCGCCTCGTGAAACACAAATTCGTCAATTATCTGCTGTTTTAATTAACAGGCGTATTCAAAAACTTCGTAACTGGCAAATGATTCCTCTGGAGCAGCAGGAAGCGTGAGTTCCCCGCTAGCGTAGGAGAATAATGAATTTATTGCATCAATTTATGTTGTCCCTTTTTGTAGTATTAAACAAGCCATCATGCAGGCTTTGGTATTGGAGAAGGAAAGGACAGTCAAAAATGCAATATCCCAAGTTGTGGGCTCTATCATACGGCATGACTCAAAGGACACAAAGGATGTATGGCTAGGAGAAGTTCTTAAATTCATCTATGAACGGTGCAATTTACCTGACCCAAAAGAGAGCGAGCTAGCCTCATCTACGTTTGCAACACTGACCGATTCGGCCCCTGATCAGTTTGTTAGCCACATGGATGCGATTTGCGAAATGTTCGCATCTGTTCTCATAAAAGCTGAAACACAGGGAAATTTGGCATCACCCACAGTATCCAACATGATAGTTGGCGTAAAATATTTAATGCCATTTATCAGCGGCCACACAGTAGCAGAACAGACTGTATTAAAGGTGATGCCATTGATCATAAAGGCGGTTACAGCCTTTGTCATCAAAGGGGATGTGAACGACTTCACTATAGTGTTCGATATATTTGATTCCATGGCTGAATATGTACCGAAATTGTTTAACAATAACGTCAAAACCCTGGTCGAGTTTTGCTTGGAAATTGTGCATAATAAGCAAATCGATGATGCCATAAGAGTTCAAGCAGTGGTCTTGATAGGTCGCATTGTGCGTCTGAAAAAGAAAGAAATTTCCAAACAGAAACTATTGGAGCCAATTTTACAGGTTATCTTTGAGATGATGTGTTTTGAATCGGACGCTTATGATGGTAAGTCTTAGAGAAATTAACACTTACGAAAGCAACGGATACAAAAATGTTTCTTTTGCGCTCCTTGAAAATAGTTTACTCATTCCACTTTTCATTTTTCTAACTTTCTTCTCTTGTAGCTGATGATTACTTTGGTGATGGCAATTGTCCCGTTACCGCAGCAACTCAAACTCTTGACCTATTGGCGTTAAACATGTCTCCTGAAAAGGTAATACCACCATTGCTGACACTGCTCGAACCAGCTCTACAAAACCCGGATCCTTACCGACGTCGTGCAGCCTTTCTTTGCATGGCGGTCATTGCTGAGGGTTGTGCGGATACGATTTGCAGCAAATATTTAGAAATTATGTTAAATATTATTAAAAGTGGGATAGCGGATACAGCGCCTGTCGTTCGGAGTGCTGCCTTCTTCACATTGGGCCAGTTTTCTGAACATTTGCAGCCGGATATATCGAAATTTGCCCCACAGATCTTACCCGTCTTTTTTGATTTTCTTCACCAATTAGTGGTTGAGCTGAAGGTAAGTGATTGGAATCTTCTTTTTTTTACGCCTTCTATTTATCATATAATTGCGTTTTTTTTTTCGTTTGTTTTGTTTTGTTTTTTTGTGCTGCTTGGCCAAATTGAGAAGGCCTCTCCAAGGGCTAATCCGCCGGCTAAAGATACCATACAGTATATCTATCAGCTACAGATCAAACGAAAATCGGTTCTCACCAAATATAGGGTGCCTGTTCTATATGTTTTCTTATAGTTTCTACATTTAACTTTTGCACTGCACTTTTATAGTTATAACTCGATCGATGGGGGAATTAAGCAACATTGCAACTGTTCATCATTTTAGGAAATTTACAATTAAAAGGTGTAATTGTGTTTTAATTATTAATATTAAGAAATGAGAGAAAATATGAAAGCGACATATTCCACCCAGTAAATTGTTTTAGTCTTGATTTATATATCTAGCTTTTATTTCGGTGAGAGATTTGAAATCTAGATTAAGAATGCATTTGAACAGAACATTTTATGATAGTGCCGATCGAAACTAAATAGTTGTGTTCCGTCGAAGTCTATTTTCAATTCTCGGCTAGTAAGTTTGGTCCAGTTTAAGGTTATACAAATAATAAGACTTGCGGCTTTTAAGGTATCTCTTCATAGGATACGTATGGTTTTTTAAATAGTTTCGCAGACGATACAAAAAGTTTGTTTGATAAAGAGTTCGTTATCGGTTGAGCAGTTCAAAATAAAAGACTTTTTCGAATTTTGCACTTGAGTGGTCACCTGTTAGATTTTGTGTGTGGTAATGTTTTTTTTACTAATATTCCAATTTAATCCTCTTTTCAGTTGGGTCATGCTGAACCCAAGCACTTAGATCGCATGTTTTACGCTTTGGAGACATATTGCGAACACTTGGAGGAAAACATTGTGCCACATTTGCCCTTGCTGATGGATCGGTAAGCAAGTAGTAACTTGTTGAGTATTTTTCAAACCGTTCTAACACATCTTTTCTTTTTTTTAGACTTTTTGAAACGCTGGATACCAATAATTCAACACATTTGCGAGAATTGGCCTTGTCGGCTGTCGCATGCACTGCCACGGCAGCCAAACAGCATATGATGACATATATGCCCAGAATTGTGGCCATCTTGCAGGAGTTTTTGGTTAAGGAATGCGATAAAGAAATGGAAACGTTGCGTATTCAAGCAATTGATACATTAGCTTCTATTATTCGAGACTCTGGCAAAGAATGTTTTATACCATTGGCAAATGATTCGATGGCCTATTGTTTGATGATGTTGTCCGAAGGCCCAGATGATCCAGACTTCCGTCGTGCCATTTACAATCTAATGGGCGCCCTTTCCAACATCGTTAATGAAGGCATGTCAACTGTTTTCCCAAAAATAATGGAACGCATAGTGGAATCGGTTATATCTTCCGAAGATATTATACCCGTTGTTAAGAAAAATGATTCGCTATTCTTAGAAGCCGAAGGCGATGCATCTGATCGAGAAATTGATTTGAGTAATACAGACGATGAAGATGATGATGATGAAGATGATGATCGCTATACAGTCGAAAATGATTTTATTATTGAAAAAGAAGAGGCTATATTGGCGCTAAAGGAATTCGCGACCAATACGAAAAGTGCATTTTCGCCCTATCTTCAAACAGCATTTGAGAGTGTCTACAGTGTGATCAATCATCCACAGGATTCAATTCGTAAGGCAGCCGTTGAGACTATTTGTGAATTTGTGGCCGCACTGCATCGCCTACACGACACTGATGGAGTAAAGCGCGCCAGCGAGATTGTAATGCCGAAATTTGCGGAAATAATTCGAAAAGATGAGGAGCGTGGTGTCGTCATCCATTTGCTTGATGTACTGGCTGATTTGTTTAAAGAAATAGGGTCTGCTGCTGTCCCCTCGCAAGACATTAGTGAATTAATTTTTAATTGCATCAAAGATGTATTGAACGCAAAAATGGCATGCCAGTTTAATGAGCCAAATGGAGGCAGTGATAGCGAAGCGGAGGATAGCGAATACGATGAGACGCTGATTCAGAATGCTGGCAATTTGTTCCCTATGTTTGGACTGGCTATTCAGCCAGAACAGTTCTCATTATATTTTGGGAGACTTTTTAATATATTTAACAATAAGCTGGTAAGGACGAGGGATCCTAAAGTCAGGCTTAAATATGGATAATAATATAAATTCTTTTTCTCCTTTGTAGAATAAGGCTAAACGAAATGATTATCCTGAACAGAGGGCTTTTGTCTATGGTGTTTTGGCCGATTCATTTAAGTCGCTGAATTCTTGCGTGGTAACATATTTTGATGTTCTCTGTCCCATGTTTATCGCCGGGGCGAACGATAAAGATCCCAAGACTCGTCAGAATTGTTATTATGGATTGGGTGAACTGGTACTGTATGCTGAGGAAAAGTCATTTGAGTGAGTATGAATCAAGTCAAATAAGAGCTTTTCCATATATTTATGCATTCGGATGACTTTTTCAGATCGTATCCAATAATTTTGCAATCTTTGTCTAATGCAATTTCTAAAGAGACAAATCCTTCTGCCATGGATAATATATGCGGTGCTGTAGCCCGACTTTTGGTGCTTAACTATCAGGCTGTACCCATGGCGCAAGTTCTCCCCGTCTTTCTTGCTCACTTACCCCTGCGCGAGGATACTCAGGAAAATGATATGATTGTTAAGGCATTCCGAGTGCTCTTCTTAAAGGCACATCAAAATATTGTTGACTACATTGAGCAAATGCTGGCAGTTGTCATTGATGGTCTATACAAGAAACAAATGCCAGATCAGGAGTGCACGGACAGTGCTATCGAGTTTGTCAAGCAGATAGGCCAACAATACCCGGACAAATTTAATAACATTGTCAATACAAATCCAGAGGTGTGCGCGTTTGTTCAGTCGCTGTTATAAGACGACATTGATACATATACACGCAAACGCGGACACACAAACACACTCACAAAACACATATATAAGTATATATGTATGCCAAACACATACTCGCATACTTTCACAAAAAGCGTAGCTCTCAGCACAGAAGATTCGCAATTAAAAAAAAAACCAAACGTTATAAATAAATAACGGCAAACGTTTGAAAATGAATATTGTCGAAACCATATACATTATGAATCAATTAGTTTTTTGTCAGCTCATACATGTTAAAAGTGTCGTTTTCATCTCTTATATTTATTTATTTACCGTTTAAGCACTTGTGTTATCGCATTAGTTAATATTTAAGAGGTTACACATCTACTTCTAGAGATGAAGTTGCTACCAATGTGCATTCCTTTTGATCACCACCTCCCGAACAATATCAGCATGATTAGCATGCAATTTTAGTTGATCACCATCCAAGTCAGTCCAACGAACATTGGTGGCATCATCGCCGGCCATTAACTCCAATCTACCCACTTGACTGCCATCTTCATCATGAAAATTAAGAGCAGATGTCTCCATCCAAGCATTGTCCGTATTACGGAAGTCATCTACATATCCGCTATAGACATGGACGCCATTCTGAAAAAATTTCTCCACCATGTTTGACTTGTCAGTGAAATTAAGAGCCTCCTCGGTAAATTCACGTTTCAATGTAACGCTAACATTCTCGCCAGGATCAACCATTCCACCAGGTATAGCCCATAATTTATTGTCCGAACGCTGAATGGCCACCATTTGAAGAATATTTCTGTAATAATTAAAAATAAAAGTCGGAACTCCGATTTTTCTTTAGTAACTCACTTGCCGGTTTTGATATGTTGGACTTTATCGCCGTTGTCATTTCGTTTCCAACGGGTTACGATAGGATCAGCTGCATGGTTTGGACCCCATCTGCCTAACAAGCCGCGTCCACGAATGCCTGTTCGTCCCATAGGGTTAATTGGAAACGTGTCTACTATCTCGTAATTACCATGAAAAGATTGACGATTGACATGGCCATCATTGTGGTTCCATTGTGGTTTGAAGGTATCGCTAGGCAAAGGGGGATCTGCCCAGATTTGGCCACCTATATGAGGAGCGGTGTATGCAGGTGGTGAGTAGTTTGCGTAGGCGACAGACCAAAAAACAAACTCATCTGGCACGGGATAACGCACTATATTGCTACGAGGATACAATTCATTGCGGCACATTAAGTGCCGGAAAATTCCCGGCTTTACTAGAGAAGACATCATTTTAGAAGGATCAGGCCAATGTTTTGAAAAATTTGGATGTAAAAAAATACACAAAAGCACTATTACAATAACCAGCGAGTTACAGTTTGTCATTAGAAATATTAAAATCCGAGATGTTAAATTTTTTGCTGCCCCGGCAAAAAGAAAACCAATTAAATCTGGTCATACTGAACGAACATAAAGAAACCTATCGATAGTCAATTGTTGCTTTTTTTTGTGTTGTTTGGCTTCAAGGCGTAACTCCAGTATAACTTGATAAAATTAAATTAAAATAAAAAATGGCTCTGGTTGATCATGACTCATGGGACATTGAGTACGAGGGCTGTGAGAGATTACGCCATCAGCTGTTAGTGCAATTGCACGAAAGACAGAAAGTTCAATCCATATCCACCCACATACAAGATCAAGAATACACACGGCTGACCTCCAACATTCAGACTGGCTTGGATCAATTAGCGAAAGATGTGGAGCATTTAAAGGTGGTCCTGGATAATGCAATCATCTGTAAAACAACTACGGAAGACGAGTTGCAACAGAGACGCATAGATTACGATAAGATAAACTCGCAATTAAGAGATGTTACAGACAAATTCAGTAAAACCACAAGGGCCAATCGAGTGGCGGCTGCCAGTTCCTCGTCTTTATGGCAGCAACAGACGTCATCTGGTTTGGCCAGCGTAGAAAGGCCGCCCACTGACATGGCCACATTGAAGTTAAGAAAGGAGGAAATGCTAGCAGAGCAGGAAGCAGGATTGGAAACACTATCCAGCACTATTTCGCGCCAGCGACTACTAGCTGAACGTCTTGGCAATGAAGTGGACGATCATAATGGTTGGAACATAAATTGCACTTGATCTTCTCTTAACATTTCCATATTGTTTTTGCAGTGATTTTAGATAACATGGCGAATACCATGGATCGAGTGGAATCGGGTGTTCAGCGGGAAACACAAAACATTAGCCAAGTCAACCGTCGGGACAGCACTTGGGGTTATTGGCTAATTATAATTGCTCTTTTTGTGGGCATCCTCGTGGTAACGTTTGTGTAACCAAAATGTGTCAACTGTTTGTGTTTTACCCTCTTGGGAATATTCCTAATCATCCCTAACAAATATGTATATTATGTATGTTGCTCATTATCAAAGAAGTGAATATTTTTTAATCAAATTAAAGTGATATCAATGACGTTATGTTAAAAATGGTGGAGGGACAGGGCGGATTTAAGAAGACGACACCGCTGAAGTGCGCTACAAAAAAGTTATTTCTAACCGTGCTAAGTAATTATAGACCGGTAGAAAAACAGGAATTTGCCGATATCTCAGCTCCCCGCAGGACTATCGGGATGTCCTTTGGTCAGGAGATAGTCCTTGTATTTTAGATTCATTTGACATACATTTCATCCTGATCCTTCCAAGGACTTGCGAGATATTTATGTTTTTCTGTAGATAGAAAAGTCCTTTTTTCTCGGCCAACTGAATGGCTTCGCAGGATCTTTTTTTGTCTACGGATGTTAATTTAAAAGGACTATCTGCTGGTCGAAAGAAATCTCGATGGTCCTTAAATTGGCCGAGTTACAAGGACTTTTATGATTTTTGACCAATTTTCATGGCTAACCCCCTTACAAAAATTGCAATGATATTTTTCATAAGATCCTGGAAAAGTTTGAATGCAAATCGATAGTCCTGCTTCTGGAGAACCCGAAAAATCATGTCCTGTGGAAATTGCACATCGTCCTGCGGAGTTTTACCCTTAAGAAATTGATCCTTTTTCAGTTTTTTAGCTATAACTATCGCATATCCTGCCGCAGGACGAAAGGACATGGTTTCCTAGGATGTCCTTGACGATATCTATCGATTGGCATCATAAAAAATTGGGGTCATCTAAGAATCCAGCACTTGTTTTTTTCACAGAATCTTAACAGCACCCCAAAAGTATACCCCAAAAAAGTTATTTCTTAGCGAGACCAAAAATGGTGGAAAAACAATAGAAAAACACAAAAGCGCCGATATCTCAGCTCCCCGTAGGACTATCGGGATGTCTTTTGGTCAGGAGATAGTCCTTGTTTTTTAGTTTAATTTGTCCTACATTTCGTCCTGATCCTTCCAAGGATTTACGAGATATTCACGTTTTTCTGTAGAGAGTAAAGTCCTTTTTTCTCGGCCAATTAAAGGACTTCGCAGGATTATTTTCTGTCAATCGATGTTAATTAACAAGGACTATCTTTTGACCAAAGGACATCCCGATAGTCCTTAAAATGGCCGAGTTACAAGGTCTTATGTGATTTTTGGCCAATTTTAATAGCTAACCCCCTTGCAGGATTTAATAAAAAATTTACAAGTGTTTTGATTGCTGCGGGGACCAGCAACTGTTGCTGAGGGAACTAGCAACTATTTTTGAGGGAACTAGCAACAGTTGCTGCGGGGACAAGCCTAAAAGTATGCAACAAAAATTAATTCACGCCCAAAAGTATGCTACAAAAATCGGGTTTAAGCGCCTAAAAGTATGCAACAAAAATTAATTTATGCCCAAAAGTATGCTACAAAAATCGGGTTTAAGTGCCTAAAAGTATGCAACAAAAATTATTTTATGCCCAAAAGTATGCTACAAAAATCGGGGTTAAACGCCAAAAAGTATGCAACAAAAATTATTTCAGCCCAAAAGTATGCTACAAAAATCGGGGTTAAGCGCCTAAAAGTATGCAACAAAAATTAATTTATGCCCAAAAGTATGCTACAAAAATCGGGATTAAACGCCTAAAAGTATGCAACAAAAATTTATTTTAGGCCAAAAGTATGCTGCAAAAATCGGGTTTAAGCGCCTAAAAGTATGCAACAAAAATTATTTTATGCCCAAAAGTATGCTACAAAAATAGGGCTTAAAAGCCTAAAAGTATGCAACAAAAATTTAAATATGCCAAAAGTATGCTACAAAAATCGGGGTTAAGCGCCTAAAAGTATGCAACAAAAATTTTCTGTCCAAAAGTATGCTACAAAAATTTTTCACCAAAACCGTTACGGAAAAATTGAATTAAATTTGTTTGAGGTAAAAGTATGCTACAAAAAATTTATTTTTTAAATTTGCATCTTTACGGCCAAAAATTATACTTAAACAAATTTTCAGCGAGCTGAAAAATGATCAAAAATTGTTAGAAAACCCAAAATTGACAATATCTCGGCTCTCCGCAGGACTATCAAGATGTCCTTTGGCCATATGATAGTCCTTGTTTGTAAGATTTATTTGGCATATATTTTGTCCTGATCCTTCAAAGGATTCTCGAGATATTTATGTTTTTCTGTAGATAGAAAAGTCCTTTTTTCTCGGCCAACTGAATGGCTTCGCAGGATCTTTTTTTGTCTACGGATGTTAATTTAAAAGGACTATCTGCTGGTCGAAAGAAATCTCGATGGTCCTTAAATTGGCCGAGTTACAAGGACTTCTATGATTTTTGACCAATTTTCATGGCTAACCCCCTTACAAAAATTGCAATGATATTTTTCATAAGATCCTGGAAAAGTTTGAATGCAAATCGATAGTCCTGCTTCTGGAGAACCCGAAAAATCATGTCCTGTGGAAATTGCACATCGTCCTGCGGAGTTTTACCCTTAAGAAATTGATCCTTTTTCAGTTTTTTAGCTATAACTATCGCATATCCTGCCGCAGGACGAAAGGACATGGTTTCCTAGGATGTCCTTGACGATATCTATCGATTGGCATCATAAAAAATTGGGGTCATCTAAGAATCCAGCACTTGTTTTTTTCACAGAATCTTAACAGCACCCCAAAAGTATACCCCAAAAAAGTTATTTCTTAGCGAGACCAAAAATGGTGGAAAAACAATAGAAAAACACAAAAGCGCCGATATCTCAGCTCCCCGTAGGACTATCGGGATGTCTTTTGGTCAGGAGATAGTCCTTGTTTTTTAGTTTAATTTGTCCTACATTTCGTCCTGATCCTTCCAAGGATTTACGAGATATTCACGTTTTTCTGTAGAGAGTAAAGTCCTTTTTTCTCGGCCAATTAAAGGACTTCGCAGGATTATTTTCTGTCAATCGATGTTAATTAACAAGGACTATCTTTTGACCAAAGGACATCCCGATAGTCCTTAAAATGGCCGAGTTACAAGGTCTTATGTGATTTTTGGCCAATTTTAATAGCTAACCCCCTTGCAGGATTTAATAAAAAATTTACAAGTGTTTTGATTGCTGCGGGGACCAGCAACTGTTGCTGAGGGAACTAGCAACTATTTTTGAGGGAACTAGCAACAGTTGCTGCGGGGACAAGCCTAAAAGTATGCAACAAAAATTAATTCACGCCCAAAAGTATGCTACAAAAATCGGGTTTAAGCGCCTAAAAGTATGCAACAAAAATTAATTTATGCCCAAAAGTATGCTACAAAAATCGGGTTTAAGTGCCTAAAAGTATGCAACAAAAATTATTTTATGCCCAAAAGTATGCTACAAAAATCGGGGTTAAACGCCAAAAAGTATGCAACAAAAATTATTTCAGCCCAAAAGTATGCTACAAAAATCGGGGTTAAGCGCCTAAAAGTATGCAACAAAAATTAATTTATGCCCAAAAGTATGCTACAAAAATAGGGCTTAAACGCCTAAAAGTATGCAACAAAAATTTAAATATGCCAAAAGTATGCTACAAAAATCGGGGTTAAGCGCCTAAAAGTATGCAACAAAAATTTTCTGTCCAAAAGTATGCTACAAAAATTTTTCACCAAAACCGTTACGGAAAAATTGAATTAAATTTGTTTGAGGTAAAAGTATGCTACAAAAAATTTATTTTTTAAATTTGCATCTTTACGGCCAAAAATTATACTTAAACAAATTTTCAGCGAGCTGAAAAATGATCAAAAATTGTTAGAAAACACAAAATTGACAATATCTCGGCTCTCCGCAGGACTATCAAGATGTCCTTTGGCCATATGATAGTCCTTGTTTGTAAGATTTATTTGGCATATATTTTGTCCTGATCCTTCAAAGGATTCTCGAGATATAAGCAATTTTCTCTGGAGAGAAAAGTCCTTTTTTCTCGGCTTTTGAAAGGATTTTCAAGGATCTTTTAATGTCACCTTACGATAAACAACAAGGACTATCATCTAACCAAAGGACATCTCGATAGTCCTTAAATTGGCCGAGTTACAAGGACTTTTCTGATTTTTGGCCAATTTTGATGGCTAACCCCCTTACAAAAAAATGCAGGGATATTTTTTACAAGATCCTGAAAAAGTTTGAATGCAGATCGATAGTCCTACTGCTGGAGAATCCAAAAAGTCGTGTCCTGCGAAAATCGATCATCGTCCTGCGGAGTTATAGCTTCGAGAAGTTGATCCTTTTTTAGTTTTTTAGCTATAACTATCGCATATCCTGCCGCAGGACAAAAGGACATGGTTTCCTAGGATGTCCTTGACGATCTCTATCGATTGCCATCATAAAAAATGGGTGTCATATAATAATAATCTATTTAAAACCCTTGCATACACATCGGTAGTACTGCTGCTGAAAATCGAACATTATAGAAATTACAAAACCCTAATTGCACCCCAGAAGTATGCTGTCAAAATGGTGAAACGCAATTTTTTTCCTTTTCCTTTGTTACGTTTTATTTATCGGTTGGTTTCTTTTGTTTTAGCAATTTTTTTTTTTTTTTTGTTTTTCTCCTCTTTTTCCCAACAAAATAATAAATTTGTTTGTTTATTATTTGCATTTTGAATTAGTTTTGCTTTTCCATAGGAGCAAAGGATTGCTATATCCATTGCTCCTTTCATTCATTTACACTATTTTCTTTATTTTGTTTTTTTCATTAAACTAACTTTTCAAGTAGGACTTTTGTTTGCTTCTTCATCGTCTTCCGTCTTCCTTTCTCATTTTTTGCTTACAAATATAAATATAATTTAATATTTTTTCTTTATCCTTTTTTCATTTTGTTATCCTCCCTGTCTGTTTTTTTTTTTTCATTTATGTGTATGTAAAAATTTTCTCTTTTTCAAAGAAAGGAAAAAGAATTGAAACAAATGCAAATTGCAAACTAAAAGCAAACTAAATGCATGTGGCTTGCCTTCCACATTCGCTTACAAACATTTTCTGTTCTGTTTCATTCTTACCCTCATTTCATGTTTTTTAGTTTACGTTTTTAATTTTTGAGTTCTAAAAATAAAATATTTGTTTGTATTTTACTCCACTCCATGTTTTTTTTTGTTTTTTCTTTTTTTTTTTTTACAATAACAATATTTGCGCTTGATTTTGGAACAATAGACTAACTCATAGTGTTTTTTTTTTTTGTCATTTTCTTTTAATTTTTGTTATTGGGTTTTTTCCTTCATAAATTTTTTGTTTATATATATATTCCTTTTTTTTTTATAAATATATACTTTTATAAATATATATTTTTATATGTATGTATATAGGGACTTAGATTACAAGTTCTTTTAGACCCAACTACAAAAAAGTAATTTGAAGAATATGCTAACCAATATAGTTAGATATATATAATTATATATTTATATAAATATATAATTTGCTTTCTTTTCCATTTTCCTCTTTTGAAAATCTTTTTGTGTGTTTCATATGAAATTTTTGGTTATATCTATTCTCTATTAATCTGAGCGGCGGTCTAAAATTTACTGAGAATTTTACTAAATATTACAGAAAATAATAATAGAGAAAATACAAAAAATTAAAAGGCGAACAATTTCCATTTGAAATTGACAACGAAAGGGTTAACCAAAATGGAAATTACAATTAAATTTTGCATAGCTGTCAATAAGTATAGAAGAATGAACGAGAAAAAAAAAAAAAAAAAAAAAATTTGTAAAAAAAAATATATGTATATATAATTAATAGTTATTAGAAAGATTTTGGGCTATAAACACGCACGCCACCGGGGCAACTCTATCATTAAGTTGACCAATTTTAGCGAAATTAATTAAGCTCCAAGATATTGATAACCGAATTGATTAACGATATTATACAAAATCGGAAGAGAGATATACTAAAATTGGATCACTAATTTTGTTGTATATCGATACACATTTTCAGTTATTAACATCCTTCTTCATGTTGTTAGAGATATCAGTAACAAAATATTTTCGATCAATTTACAAAAATATTGCTATAGCTGCTGATATTGATCAGTGTTACTAACATTTTGTTTCCATGCTAAGAGATATTAATATCTAAACCTTCTTTTTTCTTCTTCTTTTTTTTTTTTTTTTTTTTTGTTCAGGATCACAGATACCATACTAATTTTATGCGCATAACTACATATATATGTATGGATATATATATATATATATATCCGTTATTAGCATCATTGATCATTGTATCGAACTATATATTTGAATTCTGAACATCTCTATAGACTTTAAGTGAACTTTTAGCCATTTACTAAATTGGTACAAACTCTTACAACGCCTATGAGTTTGTTAACTGTTTGTTTAAAGCAAGAAAATTTAATTAAAAGCAGGTTTTCCGACTTGACTTGACTCTGTATCTTTTATCTTTGGATTTTGTTCTGAAATTTAAGTTCGGTTTTTTCCTTCATTTTTTTCTTTGTTTGTTTGTTTTTTTTTTTTTTTTTTTTGCTTTGTTTTGTATGTACATGAGAATTATGAATACAAAGTATACGACGCTAGAGCAGCAAAACTATCAATAATTTTGAATTCTGGTTAATTTTACAAATGATCAAAAATAAATAAATTTCATTAAGCTTTTCTTTTTTTGTTTTTCCTTTTTACACAGTGAAGCAAATTTTGATAAATTTCTTTTTTGGTTGTTGTTCTTCTTCTTCTTCTTCTTGTTTATATCTACAATTTGACAATTTGCAATTCATTAATATTCAAAGCCAAAATGTCTAAATTTGTTCTCCTCATCTACACCTTGGGCTAAACTTGTTATACAAAATGCAAAGAAAAAGAGAGAGAGAGAGCAAAAAAATAGAGGAATATTGAAAAGAGGATTTTTCCATAAGCTAAGATACACTGATAATTTTGCAGCCCTATTACAGTACTAAGCCCGCGGTCCTGCCCAAGAAAACTTTACGCTTATAAATAAACATTCCGGAAATTTTCCATATGCGTCCATTTGTTTGTCCGTCCGTCGGTGTGTGTGTGTGTGTATGTGTGTGTGTTTGTTTTTGTTTTCCATTTCTTGTTTTTCTGTTTTCTTTCTTTTCTTTTCTCTTTGTTTTTTTTTTTTTTTTTTTTTGTATGGTTGCGGCCAGCCCTGACAAAATAATGTTAAAATTAAAAAACAACTTGTACACCGCCTGCCTGCCTGCCTGCCTACATAAATAATTGTATGTCCTTAGCCGTTAATGTGGGTGAAAAAGGGGGGATTGAGGGGCAGAGTCCTCTGGTTCCTTAGGTCCATTCTCAATGTTTATTGCGCTTTAGTTTTACGCAAATAGGCAGCATTCGCCTGATCATCGACAGCATCCAGCAATTTAGAACTAATCTCCTGTGGGCTATTCGATTGCTTAACTGCATTCTGGCCAGCCAAAGAGGCTTCCATGCGACGACTCTTATGGCCACCGGGTGATAGGTACGCCTTGTAAAAGAAGCGCGCGAATAGCACAAAGTAACTGAAGTACATGGCAATGGACAGATTAATATTACGCTGCGATATATTACATGACTGGGTGCCATGCGTCTTTAGGAAGCCATTGGCCCACACATTGATAGCACACCCAATGATCATTTGTGTCAACTGCAGTGAGGTGATGATCATGGCAATAAAACGAGGCGGATTAAAGCGGGCCGCCTTCAAGGCATAATAGGAATACATCACGGAATGCACACAATAGTTCATTACAATGAACCAGCGGGCGGAACTGGTATATTCGGTGTAGCTGAACCATGAATAGATCAGTACAGTGATGTGATGATACCAGTGCAGGAAGATTAACGGTTGTTTGCGCAGCACAATGAATATCGTATCACCCAACTCCGGTAGCTTGCTGAGTACAAACAGCCAGGTCCAGAAACCACAAACTCGATCTTGTTCAATATAACTAAAGGGAAAGGTGGGAAGACAAGAGACAGAAAAAGAATTTAAATTATTATATTACTCTGTCTGATCAAAACGGTCAGTGATCGGTTAAAAACAAAAAAAAAAAACCAATCAGGTTTCAAGCAAGCATTGTAACCTTGATAAACAATTCCTTTGCCTTACCTTGGCACACACACTGAGTGGAAAAGTCCATAGTGACGCAGCACGTGTATTAGTTCTGGCGCTGTACGTGCAGCTCCCATAATGCTAAACATGGCTAACATTGTGTTCCATATGATCAGAGGACCGCGTAATTGAAATCTGTAAAAAAAGAAAAAAAAAACAAAAATTAATAATGGAAATTTATTTTTTAATTTAAACTAGAAAACTAGATAAACCAGGCAATTGATTGATAGAATATTATTATTAGATAAATATTTACACTTGTTGGTAACAACTAAAATTAGCTTTGAACGACTCTCTTGCCAATTTATACCCTATAAGGGGAATAAAAATGCCTTTCCATGGACACAGGGTATATGCATATATATGTATCGATATATATGAAAGGGTGTAGGAGAGTCAAAGGTTAAGTACTTAAGATTTTTATTTGTGCATCGTCGTTTCTTGTGTACCTAAGCAGTGCAATGGCAATATAACTAAAGGTCAGTCAACACTCAATTCACTGCACATTGAACATACAGGTAAATAATCCATATACAAATATAAACAATTCGAGTACCTGTGCACCTGGACTTGAAGTGATCAATGCAATATGCATATATATATATATATATATAATCAGATGTTTATATATAGTATTGTTCATGCATCAATAGTTTGTTCTATATGCCAGATTAATCCAATGAAAGAAAGACTTCCATTGATTATTGAATAGAAATGTTGTTGTCACTTCAATTTGATTATCAATACGTAGATTTCTGATCGTACCATTATTTTTGTTGTTGTTTTAGCTGTGATCGCACGTTCCATGATCAGCAAAATGATTAAGTTAATTTTAAGGTCATGTACAGATTGAGAGTGAAAGCGAGATAGAGATAGAGATAGAGACATATACCCTTCAAGAAGGACATTTGTTAAATAGTGTATATTAGATAAGGGAATTTGAAATAATTTTTAATAGAATTTTATTTCTGGCTAAGTTTACTCATGATCTTCTTATCAATATTTGTCGATTACCAATTTCAAATGAAATTTTAGAACTCTTAAAAAAAATCAGCTGGTGTGATTTTTGATTCGAAACATATCTATACATAATGATAATCTTTCCTTAAATACTTCCCCTCGCTTTTTAAATTATTTTTTGTTTTTTTTTTATTGTTTTTGCTGTTTCCTGAGATGAGAATGAGACACACGTGTCGCGAATTTCATTTGATTTTAGACGAACGTTAAGGCATTATATTTATATAGACATTTAATTCAACAAAGAAAAGTTGCCTCTGAACAGAAAAAAAAACATGTTTAGAATGTTAATTAGTTGTCGATTCTCTCTGACAAACAATGAACATATATATATATAGATATATATGTTTCATATATACATAAACTCATTTCAATGAATTCTCTCAGACAAAATAAAAAAAAACTTTGCCGGCTTATGACTCAAAAAAAGCAAAAATAAAAGAAAGAAACAAAGAGAGAGAGAGAGAGAGAAGTAATAGTAGAATAGCAAAATGGGCAAAATATATAAACTGAGAAGTGGGAAGGGTGTGTAAATGAGTCAGTTATTAAAACCAGAAATTTAAACAAAATTATAGACTAAGAGATATAGAGAGAAGGGTAGTTATAGGAGGGGTTATAGACCCCGTCCCCAGACATTGATTTGCTAGCTAATCAAATCAGTCAACGACTTTGTATATAATCAAAATCTACAACAAAAAATCTTTTAATCTGAAATTAAAATACAATAGAAATAATTGAATTGAAATTTAAAACAAAACTAAAAAGTACAAAAAATAAATTGAAAAAATAGCAACAAATTTCTTATCAACAAATTAGTCATAAAAAACAATTCGAATGTGTGATGTGATTTCTCCTTATCAAACATGTGGCATGGCGTGTTTTTTTTTTTTTACTTTTTTTTTCCTTTACTACTGATAGAAGTTTTATTCGCTATTGGGTCAAGAGCACTACATGGTCATATAAATTGCCAAAAAAATTTCCGAACCTGGGTCAAGTATATTGTATAAGCCGATTTGTTAATAAGAAATGAAATTCTTTGTAAAATGAAATTAAATTTCTGGAATTCTGTTTGTTGGCCAAGACGAATGGACAGCTGGCTGGCTGTTGATTATATGAATTTCTGATATGACTCAACTTGAAGTGAGTCAGTCAATTGGTCAATCAATAATATTATACGCCCTATTATAAAGATAGTAATAGAGTTTTGAAGTATTACCTTTTAATCGTAATGAAACTATAAAACAAAAAAAAATCAAAAAACTTGAAAATCAAAAAAAAAAACTATATACAAGTGTTCTATTGTAGTTTTTCCACTTGTTGTTTAGCAAACAAAAAAAATTTGTTATCAATATACATATAGTTTATCTATATCTATATATAAATTTATATACTTTAAAGTAATATACAAATGTATAGCTTAGAGAGGAGGCTTAATCGTGGCCATAACATTTACTAGCCAATGTGCACTTTCACTAATGTGATCTTTCGCTTTTTTTTGTTATGGTACATTGACTTACTTAGCCTAAAAAAACATGAAACATTCCTTTCAATAAAACAAACGAAATTACAACAATTTTAATAACCATAGAAATTAAGAGAGAGAGAGAGAAAGATATATATATAGATATATGTACATTGTCACCATTTTAGTTAATGGATACAATTAAGCTACGGAAATGTTAAGAAATTTGTTTTTATTAAACACAATTAAGATTCACGGCGATTCCATCATCATCATCAACTGGTGTGGCACGAAATACACGAATACAACAACTAAAAGCAGGCAGTGGCAGGCACCAGCTGCATATAAGCTTTACAATGTTAGGTACATTTTTTTTTGCTTTCTGCTTCACAACCCTAACAATTCCCAAATGGTTTTAGCTTGGCCAGCATCAAGTACAATTAACTTATGCCGAACAAAATCGTGCCTCAAACTAATGAGTAAGGAAAACCAATTCGCCTTGCTAATCGCTCGGCAGTTTGGCTTCTAAAAGGCAATGGGATGATGATGTTGGGTAGGGTTAAATGCCCCCCCTTCTCGTCATCTCTTTGAAGCTCAAATTTTTGCATGGGTATAGGTCGTCCTTTTTTTTTTAATGGGGAATTCGTTCGATAGCCTCGTGTGGAAGGAACCTGTGTGGTGGAGCACCTACTTTTGTGTTTCCGCTGAAAGGGGAATTCCCGCAATGGGTTGTTGGATGTTTTCTCTGTTTCTTTGCAAAAAAAGGGTCGTTTGCGATCTGCCCAAATAAATAATTAATTATGAAATGAGAAAAGTAGAAATACACACACACACAACACGGCAACTTTCTTTCAACTTGGTTTTCACTTTGCCAACTTTTTATTGCATAAGCAAAATAATGAAAAAGAGAAGCAAAGCAAAGAGAGAAAAAAAAAATGCTCTCGTAGTAAGAGAAACAAAAACCTGATTTCTTTCTTTTGTTGCAAAAAACGAAAAAAGAAAAAAAATGAAATATGTAAACAAATGTTGTATTATGCAAGGCGACATAACAACCAACAATAATTGATTGTAAACAAAATAAAATAGTTTTTTTTTTTTTTTGATGTTGGCCAACTGATTCGCAACATTGTTTCGTCTCTGTTACTCTTTGTTTTCTTTTTCGTTGCTTATTTAATTTGGCTAATTTTGTTTTTGGTTTTTTTTTTCTTTTTGCAAAACTTTTCCTTGATTTTTCTGGGTTTTATTTTTTAGTTATGCTTTTTGATTTTGTTTTGCCTTTGCTTGCTGCTTCAGTGTCAATTTTTTGTTTAGTTTTGTAATACCCTTTAAATTAAGGGTATAATGTGTCCTTCATATATTTTAAAATATTTAATAAATTATAATTTGTTCATTCAAAAAACACAAAGGTTAATGAACTTTCAATTGTTTATCTTAGTTAATGGTTTAACTTAGTGCGAGGTATTTTTTAAGTCGTTATGTTGCACTTTTGTATTGAAATCTACTTCTTTTTTTTTTGCTCGTTTTTTTTTTTTTTTTTTTTTTGTGGTTCGCTCATTTCTTTGTTGTATTAAATTTGTTTTTAATTATTATTCATTATGCTGTTTTCACGCGACAAATTGGTTGTCATTGACCAAGTTTTTGGTTTTTTTTATTATAATTTTTTTCTTTTTTTTTTTTTTTTTTTGGAAGTTGTGAAAGCATTTTTTTGAATGGTGCCATCTAAAGTTCAGGCAAATTAATTTTATCTTTCAAATGCGAAATTCGGTTTAAAGGTTAATCCATAGAGAAATCTGTGACTTTTTCTATCTTCTAAATATAACTTATCTAGAAACATTAATGTGATTAAAAATTATATTATAAACAATATTATATATTATATTATATGATTAACATATTTTATATTTTACTGGATCGTTATTGTAACCAGTTATATCAAAATTGAATTCGTGATCTCAAGTGTTGTTTTTTTAACCTGAATTTTATTATACATTTGTGTGAAACAAAACTTGATTGAAATCCAAAATTCATTATTATATTATTATGCATTATGTTTCGAAAAAAAAAACACCTTTCATTTCCATTGTATTAGAATCTTTTGAAGACTGGTTTTAAACTACAAACGATTAAAACTTAAAAAAAAGTAATAGATATTAAATAAAGTGTTATGGTCAATATAAACCAATTTAATTGAGATTAGAACAAACTGAAAAGAACTCCCATCATTATATAATTAAGCATAATTGGCTACTTTTAAACCCCAACTTCTCTTCATTACTATCAAATATATATAGATAGGTATATTTGTACGATTTATATGTTAATTGAAAAGCAGCTCATCTAAAATAAAATTCTCACCAAATTCATTTGAAAAAAAAGAAGCGTTTTTAATGGCCTCCATTTAATTTTCATTTTAAGTATTCGGGTTGACTTTTAAGAGTTTTTAGTGTTTAAAGTTTAGCATAACCGTAATAGGTTATTAGCTTGACCGACTAAATCATATGAATGAGTCTATTTAACAATATACAATTGTTTAGCTATACATATATGATGCAAAAGACGATGGACACCTGTGATTCTAGGGTGATAAGCTAACGTCCAGACAGCCACTTGTCCAATATTTATGGCTTTATATTAATCTAAATGGTTGTTGCTGTATTTTGGCAAAAGGGCAAAAACCTCAAAAGAAACAAAATAAAAAAAAATAAAAAAAAAGTCCGAAAAAAAACAAGTTAGCAACACAAAAGGTAAACCCAATTTTGGAAACAAGTTTTGTTAAGACGACGATCAAACGGATTGAACGAGCGATCGGATCGCTTCGATTGAATTGACGAAAACAGGTGGAAAGTAAAAGTGTGTAAAAAAGTGGCGTGATCTTGGCCCAACATTATAGAAAAAAGAAAAGAAAAAAAAAAATAAAACAAAAACAAAACGATGCTACGTGACACAGAGAGACAGAGAAAGAGAGAACGCCAAGAGCAAGAATAAGAGATTGAAAAAGAGAAAGAGAGAGAGCGAATGAATATAAAGTGATTTGGTGTATATGTAAAAGAAAGGCCCTAAAAGAGAGCTTTTAGAGTGAGCTTTTCATAGGTGATGCTGATGCTGCCGCTATTAACCGAAACAGGTGAAGATCAAATTGTTTCGTTAATGGCGGTCAACTTCTTTTTGATTTGTCAATATTTAAATGACATACATTGCTCTACCTCTCTTTACTCACTCTCTTTCTCCCTCTCTCTCTCTCTGTCTCATTGTATTTCTTTCTCACAGAGAGTTTAACTGGGTTAACTGTTAAACTAAGTCAACATACAAAAATTTCACTTTCAACGAAATGTATATAAATATACGTTAAATATATATATATACTAAAAAAAAAAAACAGAAATCAGGTCAGAACATCGTCTTTATAATACCCACTGTTTCACTCACAATTAACACCTTTTAATATAGCAAACTGTTAACTCAAATTGTTAATAATTGTCATAATTTTGCCATGACTTGATAACAAACAAATGCGTTTATTGAAATTTGCAATTAGTTTTTTTTTTTTTTTTATATATAAAAGAAAAGTTGTATGTAATAGACCAGGAAAGAAATAAAAGATTTTAACGCCTTTAATTGTCATTTCACTGTTTTCGCTAAATAAACTTGTCTATATAATTATTAGAGATAGAGGGGAGAAGGTGGAGACCTCTCAAACTGAGAGAGCTTGTAATGACAAGCAATTACTTAATAATTACTTAATAATCGTTCTAAAATCAATTGTATTTCCGCTTAGGAACACTGTCGAAACCTTTTTAAAAAAGGACTCCTTTATACTAGGCAACATTCTTTTATCCTTTTTTCTTTATCCTGCTAAATTATCTACTTGCTACTGCTAGAACAATCAATCAACAAATCAATGATTACTAATAAGTTAAGGCAAATATTAATATATATAGTTTTTATTGATTTGTTCCACTGTGCATGTACATCGACATAAATATATATGTATATATACCTATATAGATACATATAGGGTATGTATGTATATACAATATTTGTGGCACGTGTGTGTGGTGTACGCTTCAAGCTGCTGCCGCTTCGTTCAACCCACTCTCTAAGCAGTTTTGTATATTGTATTATTTCTTACCAACCGCCCACTACCTACTCCCCACCTACCTCCCCCCTCTACAATAAACGTTTGTTCGTTCGTTCACACACGCAACACTTTTTTTTTTCTGTTTGTTTGTTTGTTTTTTTTTGAGCAAAGTCCGAAAAAGAAAAGGAAGGAAAAAAACAAAAAAAAAATTCATCTACACTAAACAAAATGATTTGCATATTACATATTAACATGTGAAAATGCCACAAATCGACAGCGGGGGCGGGGCGGCACTTCAACTGCGTATTAATGGTCATAGCAAAAAAAAAAAAAAATAAATAAATGTTGAGATCATAATGCAGAAATAGAACAGCAAGTAACAACAAATCTTTGGAATCTTTAAGTATTAAATGCTAAATACTAGTTAATACTTAATATTTCGATTTGATAATAGAATAAGATATACTATATGATATAATAAGATTATCTTATTAATATTTAGAAATTAATTCCTTTAGTTAATTGTCTTTTAAATAGTTTAAGAGAATGTATTAAATAGTTTTTGTTTTTTTTTTTTTAGATAAAAGCTATCTTTTTCAGTATCAAAATCAAAATAATTTCTAAATTTTAAGAAAGATCTTTTGTTTAAAGAAATCCTCAAATGTTTTACATATAGCTATAACCCAAACAAAATTAGATGCTTTTTCCTTTAACTAAAGACTTTTCAAAAGGAACCAAATGGAGATCTATTATATAGTCTTTAAGATTAATATAGATCATATAAAAAGTATTTTAAATTTTCTACTTATTATTTTTTAAGAAACCTTTTGTAAATTTTATAATAAACATAAAGAATTTATAGAAAACGTTTTAATCTTTTACTTTAGTAGAGAGGGATTTGGGAACCTATTTAACACTTTTGTTGGCCAGTGTAACCTTTGACAAAGTTAGTGTAACGCATGAGCAATCATTCTCTTGTATGGCATGTACCTAAGTGAATGTCCTGGGCAGACACATAAAGTTTTAACTGTTTTTTTTTTCTCTTTCTTTTATTTTGTTTTGTTTGTTATTCCCTGTTGCCAACCGGCCGGCTTTCATGGGAGAACCGGCACACCCACTTCTTGCATGTCTATATACATATACATACATATATACATTGGCACTGTTACATGGATATTTCTCTTTATATATGTACATATATGCAAGAATGTTTGTCGCTGCTCCAAAAATTTTAATGACCAAGTGAAAAGTACAAAAAAAAAAAAAAAAACAACAACAACAAATAAAAATAAAGAAGGTAACCTAGTTAAAAACATGAAATATTTGTTCGATCTTTGTTACCCTCTCTCCTCGCTCTCTTTCTACCATATTTTGTGATTCATGGAGCCTTCTAAATGATATCATAAGCAATTACGCCAGTTCAAATTATACCCAAATAGTTGGTGGCTTATTGGAGGGGCAGAATCAGAGTCACAGTTAGTTAGTTAGATAGAGAGAGAGAGAGAGAGAAAGAGAAAAAGAGAGCGAAAGTCGCACAGTTTGTGGCGTGTTTTGGTTTTGGCTATGACTGATAAGGCGCAACGAATGTTCCAACTTATATATATATATTTATGTATATATATATTTACTTATAGTTGTGTGTGTGTGTGTACATATAGCAGCACAATATGCCATGCATTGAGTGATGGCATGTTTTCTATGTAGTTAGAGAGACACAGTCTCTTGTCTAGGGTTAACTGATAACGTTGTCTACCTTGTCTATGATTGTCCGTCCACACAGATGTATATATATAAATGTTGAATTTATATTTTTGATATGCTTATTTCTATACTCTTACTGAAAGTATTAAGAAATCTAATTATCTTATGGTATAATTTCTCTCAAACAAACTCAAATAGTTAAATAGGAAAATCATAAAGGGTATTCAGGCTTTTGCATGCTGACACTTGATTTTAATAGGCTGGGATTTATGATATCTACACTTAAAATCTGTTCAACACTATATAAAATGAAAGCACGTGGAATGTGTAATTCATCTATCTTTCTCTACAGACAGAGAGAGAGAGAGAGTGAGAGTGAGAAAGAAAGACAGAAACAGTGGTTTTAATTGATTAAGTGATTTTGGTTAGGTTTTCCCTTTTTTTTTTTTTTTTTTGAAAAGTGACAGTCTCATATTTGCAGCGTGTGTGCATGAGTCTGTACATGTGTGTGTGTGTGTGTGTGTGTGTGTATGTGTGAGTGTTGTTATCCACAATTCACACCTTTCTGTACTAAGACCCGTGTTGTTGTCCAACTTTGTAAATATTTAAAGTGTAAAGTACAACAAAATATATAACTAACTTTTCTTTTTGTAGAGATTCGTTCGTGTGTTTTAACAACTAAAATAAGTGGCAAGCCTCTATTTTTGAATATGATATCGAAAACCATACAAATAAATGAAATGGGTGTGAGTTAAGATTAAGCCAAAAGTGGGTTTCAGTTGTACAAAACAACAAAAAACAAAAAAAAAAGAAATATGAAATACGTCAACGCATTTTTACTGTGAAATTTATATACATATGTATATAGAGAGATAAATATGAAATATATATATATGTATATATATGGAAAATATTATATAAGAAATGAATGTGGAAAAATCTTACAATTATAGATGTCAGATTTAAGATTTAAGCTTAGCTAGATTCAAAAAAACAAGATCAAATTTCGTACTTTATCAAGGGAGAAACCTAAAAAAAAGAAGCCAGTAAATTTTTAAAATTTTTTCATATAAATTTTCCAAGTTATAGAAAGTTGAGTAGCAATTTTAGTTAGGAAAGTAATTTTGCAATTTTTTTGTATATTTTTATTTTTTGTATGCAAAATAGCAATTGGCCACTTGATTTGAATCTTTGCCATAGCGCCAAAAATGGCGTGTCATAAGCGTCAGTCAAACTGGCAAACTCAATTTGGCAAACTTAAAGCCAAATGACGACAATTAGAAATGGGCAAGACAGAGACAGAGAGATAATATCGAAAAAACAACAATAAAGCAAAACAAAAACTGAAATTGTCAACACGAATCATACAATGAATTGAATAATCGTAAGCAGCCAATCAAACAAATGACATTGACTGACAGAAAAAACAAAAAAAAAAAAACAAAAACTAACTGCAACAATTTTTTTTTTGTTCACCTTCATTTTATGGTAGAAATAAAGAGGTACACTGATTGTTAAGCAAAACGGAGGGTTTTCCACATAGTGCGTTAAGCGAGTTTCCTCTATGAAAATGCAATTGCTAAATTGCTCCTAGTATATGAATTATAGGGAGAGCCTCTAGAATATTCGCAAGTATAAACTATATAATAGTTGATTAACGGTAATACTATATAATTAGAATTAATATCTATTTGGAAATGCCTGTATAGAAATCAAACAGCTGCTACAAATTACAATTATCGTCATCATCATCGTGTCAGGCGATGTGAAGTGAATGAATGAATGAAGTCAGCAGTTACCATTACCATCACTAGGTTTTGGCTAGAAACCACTGGGGAAATGAGCTGGGGCTTCATATGGTGGTTCCCTGCACACCCATGTGGGCGTCTCATTTGAGAGAGATTTGTGCTTTTAATTAACGAACAACAAAATTATATATATGTATGTAAATACCACCTAAAGGGTAAGGTGCTTAATTACAAATGTATTCCCGACGTTGCTTTTTAGGGTTCAAGGTTTGAATCACAATAATAATAATAATAATAATAAGACACATATGTATATATATTTATATGGAAAACTACCATATGCAAACGTTTGCAAATTGTTGGTAACACATGTTGAAATGAAAAAAAAAAAAAATGGGAAAATAAATAAAAGAAATATGTCTCACCTCGGCCGATTTAACATAAAATGCTGACCACCAAATATCACAGCCATATAGATACCGCAATAGTAGAATACCCATGTCCAATTCTCCAGCATCCATTTGCGTGTGCGTTGATGTATGAAATCATTCTCGAAATCAAATATATACGAATAATTCGGCGTTACACTAATGTCCATATTGATCATTGTGATTTTGTTGTGATTAGGCTGGTATTAGGTGGTGATGGTGGGTCGGTTGCTATGCTGAGATTAGAGTTGAGTTTTGAGTGTAGTTCAGATGAGGTGACTACTGTGGCGCAAGCTAAAAATATACAAAACATTCAATATATCTATCTATATACATATATATAGATTTGCACTATACAAATTAAGGTTAAAAGTAAACAAATTTTCACTTGCATATATGAATATCAAATAAACACAAAAAAACACACACACACACACAATTCATTCAATTTGTACAACATTTGTAAAACATTTGCACAGTTTATAGGTCAATATACCAGGCAATTTATGTCGATTTTTCACACTATAATACAACAGAAAACATTTAAGTAGACTTTGAACTAGAACTTTGAAAAATCCTATACAAATTATTCAAACTCTTCTCCTCTCCTCTCATTCATTGTTTATATTTCCAAATTGTTCTTTTCACAAATTCAAAATTTTCAAAATATATAAACTGTAAATATTTTTACTTACAGCAAACAAAAATTTTCTGTAATTTTTTTTTAATTTATTAATTTTTTTTTTTTTTGAGTAATTTAGGAAATTTTAAATTGGATTTTGCATTTTTTTTTTTAGGTGCACAATAATAAAGTTTAACAAATTAAGATTTAACAAAAATAGACAATTTTATATGTAGGAAGTAAACGAAACGAAATAAAAACCAAAATGTCGAGAAAATCTTTACAAAATATTTCAAAAAAATTTGATTACTGCCAGTTAACGTAGATATTTGGCTACTTTTTAGTCAGATTTGATATAAAACTCAGACATTTTCAATCATTTTTGTTTTGTTTGTTAAAAAGCATTCTAAAGTTGTTTGATTTTTTTTTTTTTTTTTACAAGAAACAACTACATATATATCCATTTCAGGGTTTATCCAGATCAGCATTTTTCATTTTCACATTATATTCTAAATTTTGTTTACTACGCGTATAAAAAAAAACCAAAAAAATATCTTAAAGTTGGGCAAAAATCTGTTGGCATTATCTCTGATTTAGTTCGTTATCTTTTGATTTTCACATGGTAACTGTTCTTGACTTTATTGTAGGAAAGTTTTAATTTGTTTAAAAATTTACATTCCACTTAAATCAGTAAACAAAAATTTCACATAATTCCACATTAAAGCGGCACATTTTGTCGCATAAATTTCTGAGCTTTGCATTCGATTGAGAGATGGAGGAAGAGAGAGAGAGAGAGAGAGAGAGGTGACCTTCCACATATTTATCCCCTCTCATCGCAACATCGTTTTCAACACACACACACGCACACATACATGTGTACACTTTCCCCTTTCCATTATTTTACATTGATTTTGCAAGCGGGCTTTTTATTTCCTTCTCACATTTTGTTTGTCTCGTGCGTTTGCTCTGTCGTCTGTCTGGTTGCATCTGCTTCTGCTCCCCATTCATGAATGGGCGCACGCTTTGGTCTTTGAAATCTTCCTCTTCCGTTTTTCACACCTCGTGTCTGTGCTTGCTCTTACTTCTGCTCTGCTCTTTTTATCCGCAACTATTGCACTAAGAATCTAATAGATACACAAGCAGTTGCTTGGTAAGGGGAGGATGTACAGAGGGGTGAAACCATAGAGAAAGAGCAGAAGAGAGCTACCAGTCTGGGCGGCCATGCTTTTTGGTCATTCATTCACTTGGCCAATTTCTCAATTGCTCATACTCTCTCTCTCTCTTTAAAGTCTCGTGTGACTTTAGCCGGTAGCGGCGGCGGCAGTGGCGGCAGCGGGTGTTAGGCAGGTGCCGGGTGGCCACAGTAGAAGAAGAAGCGAATTATTTGAATGCCTAATTGCATGCCAGACACGCGACAAGCACTCATACTCGCACACACAAACACACATAGACTCTCCTACATTCACACACTCGCACTCTCACTCACATATGCCCAGGTAATTTCATTTGTTGTAAGCTTCGCTTTTGGTTTGAGGGCAGCGACAGCGCGTAGCAAAGCTTTTTATTTTTTTTATTCATTTTTTAGTAACATATCCGGTTTTTTGCGCTTTCAAAAAAAAAAAGCAACGAATTTCTAGTGAAATTTTTTTTGGGGTTTGAGCCCCAGTAGTATTGACTTCCTAAAAACAAAAAAGAAATCAACATCACATCACATTGCAGCTTCCTCATTTCATCCTCATGCTCTCCTTCTCTCATATTGTCGGCGACACGCGTTTCCTTCTCCATGTAATCAATAAAGTTTATACGATAAAAATACCATGTGAAATCAGCAAAAAAAAAAAAAAAAAAAAAAGCAAAAAAAAAAGAATTTCTTCTCTCTCTGTCACTCTCTCTTTGGGAGGCGGCGGGCATCTTGCAAACCCCAGCAGCAGCAACCACCACATACGCACTCATTCACTCGTACGCACACGCACACACAACAGGGAAAACATTCAAAAATTCTGATTGAACACGGACACCAAGTAATTGCAACAATTTCGTATTTGACAGACAACACACCGCACACTGATTAGTAAACACTCTCATTTCACTTTAGTCAGTTACTAGTCATAAAGTAATATTTACTTTTCTTGGGCTTTTTCTACTTTTTTGCAATATCAGCTGCCGCTCCGAAAAAATGAATTCCTCAACCGCACGCGCTACACTTTTTATACGAAATTGTAAACTAATGTTGGCTAAATAATCGATGGCATTATCGATACTATCGATAACCGGCCATAGTCGATAGTCGAAATTATCGACACTACTCACTATCGATTCTTTTCTTTTTAACACTCTTTCAACAACAGTCAATGTTAATTAACATTATGTTACTGTACGCTAACATATGACTCACATTGAGACTGTTAAATAATAAAAATACTTTTTAGTATTTTCGTTTAGGATACGGCCACTCTTATAATAGTTGTTTTTACATTTTGGCGCGAAAATGTGCGCTCAGCCAAAAAAGTAACGGTTTTTTTTTTTTGGCACTCGCAGCTTTAATAGCTTTTGCAGGTTTTAATTTTTATACAATGTGTTTGTAGTTTTCAGTTTTGGTCTAAACTGAAAATTAAAGATTCTTAAATGTGGAACGAACACTTGTCCATTTTCCAAGAATGTTGTGTAATGTTGATTCAGACTTGAACAAATAATGCCATAATTTATGCGGAAAAAAAACTAACTACTATTGTTTTCTTTTTCTGTCTTTGTCGTTTGGTTGTTTGTTTATTATCTTAGTAGTTAAGTGCATAGCATATATACATATATATATATCTATATAGAATAAGAATGAGAATGATCTGATCAGAGTTGCCAATGAGAATATATGCAATTGAACATAAGAACTACTTAGCATCTAATTATATATGGATAGATCACAGTTTGGGGTATTTTGTTTTTAACTGATTTTGGGAGCGTTTTTATAAAACTAATACAGAGCTAATCCCGAAACATTTTCGGTAAGAATCATCTGCTGGACATCACTAAAGACATCCCGAATGCACCTTGTGTCTGTAGCAACAGTGAAATGATAATAGCATTCCCTCTCTGATGAACTGAAATCCGAGTGATTTCTGGAATTGCGCTTAAAGGGCTCTTGGGTGATATCAATCATCTTTTGTTTTATAAACATTTTGGTCCAACCGCTCTCATCAAAGCAATTATTTTGTTGGGGACGCTTGCAGAACTCCTCGTATTCGGGAAAATAATCCACAATATGTTTGCCGGCACAAATTTTTCGCTCCATAATGTCATACTTATTGAGAAAGACAATCAAACCGGCGGATGAAAGGAAACGATTTTGCCATACGGCACGAAACAGTTTTAATGCCTCCTGTAGACGATTCTGTGTAGGATCCTCACGTAAATTCTGATCGAATTCACTGCACGAGATGAGAAATAGTACAGCCTGAATTCCCTCAAAGACTTGAATCCATTTATTACGCTGATCCCGCTGACCTCCTACATCATACATGCGAAACTCCTGTTCCCCATGACCCATACTCTTTGGCAGTGGGACACGGAATGTAATCTGTGATATTCCAGTGGTGATTTTTCGACTATGTAATATATCCTCAGTGCTGGGTATATAATCCATATCGCTTATTCTCACAAAATTATCAAGAAAACTGTAAAGAAGATAGAAATCGATATAGTTAATAAATGGCTATAATTTTGAGTCTTATATGAAACATACTATTTGGCACTATCCAGCAGGGGAAACTCATTTGAACGATCATAGCATAAACGTATGCCCACGTCATTCCATAGAGCCATGACATGGTCACAGTATTCCTGTAAATAATAGATAAAGCAAAATTAAACAAATGTTTATGTTTACTCTAATACTTTGAGTTAACTTTAAATATTACTCATAAAGCTTTCATGAATGAACGAAAGGTCTTCATCAAGAAAATAAAAAAAAAAAAAAAAAAAAAAAGAAGCTATATCTTATCGTTAATGACCAGAGTGAATCATGTGAATCATTTGCGACTAGAAAAGTAAAAAAATTTGCACTAGTGACAAAAGTTCATACTTGTGTTTGTCTCATTTGGCTAGGAAGTAAGGTAAAAAAACCACAACAACAACAACAAAGAACACAAACACACACACACAAGTCAACTGAAATACACTTGTTTTTAGGAAAGTTTTTGCTCCACAGACATTCCAATCAATCAATGATAAGGACAAACCACGATCAATTGATCGTACTAACAGCGATTTCTGACGCAAAGCCTCAAGTATTTCAAAGTCATTTAAGGCTTTACGCCGTGTTTATTCTAACTGCGACAATAGAAAAAAATGTTAAAGCTGAAGTGCATTTTGGATAAGATATAGAAAAGTCTTCTTTTAAATACATGTCTTAAATATATATAGTAATACTAAAGTTCCTGTAGCCTATAAGTATTTTATGCTTACCTCATTCATATAGTCCGGTGCCAATGAATCCAAGGATAATATATATTCTGCACTCTTTTCACTTGAACGACTGCCAAAGTTAATATTTAATAAAGTCATTTGATGCACCAATTGTATAATCGAATCATGAATATTTTGATAAATTTCTGGTATCTTTTCACGTCTCTCACTATAATAGAAAGAAAAAAGCAAGGACTTAGTTGTTGCTCCTGCTGCTCCTGCTGATTCAATGTTGTTGGACTTACTCATCGGTAAAACCATTGATATGAAGAATTCTCATTTGTTTAATTATTGTTGTTTTGCCCGATTCAGCTGTGCCCAATAATAAAATCTTAACTGGCATATCCTTGGTATTATTTTGCATATCCTTCATCATATGCTGATGACGCACCACATCTAGCTCCTCCTGCTGTTTGGGTTTTGTTTGCTTGGGCTGCTGTCGCAAACAGCGCAAAAGTCTGCAAAATACATTGGAATAGAAAGAAAAGCAAATTTACTTTTTAAAACTCTTGACTTCTAAGGAAAAAAATGCGACATTGTCATTGCTGTTATGGGGGATACAATCTATATATAGAAATGTACAAATATTTGCATACAACTACCCCAAAGATACGATGTTGTATGTTTAATTAAAAGCACACAACCAACTGACTAAACGTATTCACCGAATACGCAATAGATAAAGCCAAAAGTAGAAAAGTTCAACCTTGATGCCGGAACAAAAAAAAAGAGTATAGAAGGTGGCAAATATACACAATTTGGTTACTACAAATAGAACAATCATGACTACTACTACTCCTACTACTACATATATGTACTACTAGTGCAATAACATACTGTCTGTCTGGTCCAACTGACGCACTGTCGGCAAATTGTTACAACATGATTTCTCCATATTCGCACTCTATAAAGTACAAACTTTAATTAAAGCGGCATCAATATTTGACTATTTGAACGACCCACATATAGAGAGTGTGACAGTAATTAACTGGTAGACGACATGTAGAAAGTCACACCATATCATAATGATTAAACAATATTAACAAGAAAGTTGCTCTAAAATCTAGATAATGCAATATCACGAGGATTCTCACGTTTTTTATACCATTGTAAAAAAGGTTTATTCATTTTGGTCAGAAGTTTGAAACGCATAGAAGGAAGCACGATCAGGACAACGAGCTGAGTTGATCAACGTAATCTCCTCCGAGACCCTTAAAGCTACAGAGTTTTGCACCTAGGCTTCTTTTTGCTGCAGGCATTGTATATTTCGGAATCATTCCGATCAGATGGCTATATCATATAGCTCCCATAGGAATGATCGGTAGTGAATAAGCTTTAACCTCAATAACTTTGTTGTTTTCCAATGAAATATCACTAAAGCCGGTATTTGTGAGTTTTATATACTTTCTAACATATCCACCAAGTTTCATCAAAATCGGTTGACTATATCATATAGATCCCATAAAAACAATCGGTCATGAATATGGATTTCGAGCAATAACTTGGTTGTTTTAAAAGCGATTAGCACAAAATTTAGTATTTGTCAGTTTTATATACTTTTTAATATATTTATCAAGTTTTATTAGAATCGGTTCACTATATCATATAGCTCTCATAGGAACGATCGGCAGAAATTTAGTATAAGATAAATAACTTGCTTATTTTAAGAACGTTTCTCACGAAATTTGGTATATGTGAGTTTGGTATATATAGAATTATGTTTACTGAGTTTTACTAGAATCAGCCGACTATATGTTATAGCTTCCATAGGAATAATCAAACCAAAAAAAACTATTTTGGTTTAAAAGTTTGCAAAGGTATTTAAGCCCATCCTATTAGTTTTTTTAAACAAATAAACGATTGATAGTACATGCTTTAGGGATTATCTATATATTGCCTACACATGATTTATATATATATCTAAATTCTATATATAGATTCTGGATTCATTATATTGTGACTTTGTTCCCACACATAATCCATAATTGATAAAATTGTACCATTAACTTATATAGCATAGATGTAGTTTATCATGGAAAATTTTTCACATGACCCTAAATACCAGACTAATCAGACTTTAGACTATAATTTTATATATATATATATATACATATATCGGGATTTTTATGATCAATACGATATCAATTTGTGAAAGAAAGCAAAGTGAGTGGGCAGGGCGCCTTGCCTGCAATTATTTTATAACGGGGGGCAATTCAAATTGGACGATTGCCTAAAGAACAACAACAACAATAACAAAAAACCATATTTCTTTTGCTCTTTAAGAGAGAGAAAGAATCTTATCAAAAAAAAAATTTTGGGCGCCCGCCACTCAAGATATGGGCATAAAACCGAAACCTTATCACATCACAGGCATCGTTTATTGGGCGGCGCTCAAAACCAACAACTCTCTTTGACTTTTCTCTCAGAAGTCCTCTCTCTCTCTAACTGAGTAGGTGTAAATATGATGATGAAACCTGAAATATGACTTGTACTATTCTATAGAAATTAACTTATTGGTCTCAGGGGGACTTTTGGCGGGGCTTGTCTTTGAATAACCATAACCTATCCATAATTGATAGTAACATTTATGGATCACGTACATCCACCATATGATTCAGTTGAATTTCCCTAAATATTAACGTTCCTCTTACTTGATCTTGACATTGACTGACTGATATCGATTTTCGTAATTTACAAGAATTGGTAGTCATTGACCTCCCTCTAAATGCCTTAAAATACAATCTATTATTTTGTAATATCAAATAAACAACTTTATTGCCTTTTGCACAGATGGACAAACGGACAGGTGTTGCTAATCTAAACAATTAACCATAAAGCTATATAATTTATTCAGGTAAAAATAATTAACTTTACCCTGTGACTAATTTGTAGGAAATATATACATATATATATATATCATATAATTATCGTACGGGATATTTTGTATTGAAAAGGTCAAAATTTGGCATTTCTTGTTCTAATCGTGATATATAAACATATATAGGTATATATATATATATATACATATCAATGGTCTTATGCTGATATTGATAATGCCAAAAAGTCAAACTAGAAACTGTTTTGAGTCGTCGTTGTCAAGCGTTTTAACTTATCATGCTGATTTGAAGTCTTAACCCAATACCGACACTTGGTCAATTTTTGCTTTTGGAGGGTTTTGTTATGAAAAAAAAATGGTAACGAAACATTTCGGGTATTGCCATGATATTATAAGTATATATATATATATATATATATATTAAACAAGTGGAAATACACTAAAAATATACTAAATAGGTTCCCGAAATTTCTCTGACATTTGTCAAGTTTATATCTGATTGCTAGGATTTCAAAAGTTTCGAAATAATTGAATGTTTTTTTTAAAAGTAAAAGCCTTCAGTTTTAGAACTATCAACCGTTTATTGTGTTTAGATCGTCTAACTAATTTGTAAAAGAATCTTATAAAATTTCTTTAGATTTGTGATAATTCCTTAAATGAAATTTATAGGAATTTTCTTTAAAAAGAAATTTTATTAGAGATTCTACAATTTAGGGCCGTACTATAAGTATTATTAGTTAGCCAAGACTTAGACAAATATATAATATATATATATATAGAAACTGCCAAATCTCCCTCTTCTAGAATCTCTTTTTTAGTTTATTGTTTTGTAACTTTAAAAACGGTTCTATCTTGAAAGAAACATATGTCTATCATATAAGTCTAAAAGTCATCATTGTATCAGCGACTTGACCTACATTTTTAGACACAAAAATTTAAAGTCTAAAGATATTTGAACATTTTTTAGAAAAAGAACAAGTTTTTGGGTCACAATTCCTTAAAAAGATATTGAAAAAATGGAAACTAAGGGAATATGTATATAGCTAATAAGAAAATCAGTGTAAAACCTTTGATTTTTGAAGATTCCTATATCTCATTAGTAAAAATTGTTCTTTGAGAGCAACTTAATAAAATGTTTGCACATATCAACTAGTTTTTATTGCAGTGTATTATTTCATAGGGGGAAATAAATTGTTTTCCCCCAACACCCAAAAAAAAAAAACCAAAAAAAAAAAATGTATTTCACAAGATTTCCAAGATCAGATAGTTTAATCACAATCTATACTAACCTTAATTTCATTTTTTCTACTGTTTTATCAATTTTGATAGTTTTAGTTAAAGTCTTTTTGTTTAATAATTCTTGTTATTATAATTTATACGCGTGTTTTTTACGTATTTTACTTTTCTTTTCTTCTTTTGGTTCACTGCACTGGAGAATCCTAGCGATTAAATGCTTGAAATTCTTTTAGTTTATTGACAGTTCTGTTGTTTATTGTTATTTGATATTTATCTAGCACTTGAGTACTGATTTCACTTCTTTTACTGATCTTTTTAATAATAATATCCATTTGCTATATAGTATGCTTATACTTTGTATATATATAAATATATATGTGTTTGTGTTGTGCGTGGGGATCACGATCTTTAACCGGCGACACGTCTAACAACGTTTTATGGTCTCACAACACTGAAAGTTACAGCTAACGAAACGTTTTCTTAAATATCAGTTACCCCGACCATTCATATATATATATATATATATATAGAGATAGGCCGACCGCAAGAGACAGAGAGGATGATAGGGAGAGTGAGAGAGACCAAAAACTAGATAGAGAGGAGGTGAGAAAGAGTGGGTGTTAAAGAGTAGAAGGGAAATTGAGCGCCAGCAGAGAAGTAGAGCTGAAAAAGAGGGGGGGTGGAGGGGGGAGTGATGGAGGAGAACACAGAGGGCTAATCGCGAATCGTTTGTTAATTGCTTGTACGGGTGTTCAAAGTAAGAATATATATAATGATAAGATAACACAGCAAAAGCCATAGGTATCGTGAATGAGAGTGAAAAGGCAACCCGAACAGACCTCTCTCCCTCGGCGCCTCCCATCACCACCACCACCATCACCACTGCAAAATCACGAAACCCACTTACACACCCCTTGGCAAAAATTTTAAAGAACCTCCACAACAATCCTTATAGAAGAAACTATAGTTTCTCTTTTCCCCCCTCCTCATTATGGCAATTTTGACATATCTAACTGTTAATGTATAATTAACAGAAAGGAAGAGGAAACTTTTCGTTGACATTTTCAAGTGTGAACCTACTCAAATGGTCATAATTGTCCCACTGTAACACTTTGCAATGGAATTGTACCTTGCACCCTTGACAACAACAGACACACACAGAGTGAACAAAGGGAGAGAGACAGAGAGAGAGAGAGAAAGAGATACAGATAGATAGACAGAATAATGCACTTGTGATATATATACCCAACTATCCCCCCCTTCTGAAGCTCATCCATATCATCATTTACACCACATCATACAATGGAAAAGAACAGGCTATTAGCTAGGGGCCACCTGTTAATGGGCTGATATTCATCTACTAGATCCAATGGAGTGCACAGTGTTTGCATAACAAACAAAAAATATAAAAACAATAACTAAAATATATATACATACAGTACACGAAAAGAATAACACTTGACTGAATAGTATAATTAAAATACCGGGCCCCTAAAATTCACTCGAACCTATTAGTGTATACCCTACAACTCAGACATATAGAGCTTATCAATCGCCCTCGATGTAGATATCTCGTAACCAGGCAGACGACAAGCGCCTGGCTCACCTAAAGTGATTCATGTAGATTTGACCCAGTCTCTGAGCTCATAAATTTATAGCAGGCTTAAGGCCTACTCCATCGATCTACAATACCAATATATATATATATATATAGATGATAGCATAGTACTAGAAGAAGGCCAGACACATGGCAACACTGTTCGATTTGTCGAGTTGCTAGTTTATTTTATTTAATTGATTTGTTGTCAAGTCACTTTAATGTCGGGTTCAATGTCGGTCCTTACCCTTAACCATTGAGTTAATAATCTGTGTTATGCTGTGCAATGTCATTATACCAATGCCTCCACTCCCACTTCCACTTCTCAACCAATCAAAAATGTATTCATCATTTTGTTTATGTTCTTGAAACAATATATAAAGAAAACATTGAACCATAAGAAAACCATAAATCTCCTATAAATATAAGAAGGGCCGAAGGCTGGAAAAGGGTCTTAAGATTTGGCAAAGTCTGAAAAAGTTAATAATGAAAACTAACAGAGAAATTGATAACACCTATAAAGTTTTTCAAAGCTAATCATTGCTTTGGTCATTGCAAAGTTCATTAAGGTGGTCATTGCAAGGCTTATTGCATTAGTAGTGGTAATTACTGTAATCATTAAGGATCCTTCAAGTTTTTTTTTTTTTCATAGTGTTAAATACATACTTGAAATCAATGTTTACATTGACCATTGATTACGGCTAGTTATTTTGTATTATAATAATATGAGCGCCACCTAAACGTATACGTGATACAATGATATATAAGCCTTAACAGTTTATAGCCCATTTCAGAGGGCCTATAGTCAGTCTAGTTATGCCGTAAAATCAAGTACTTTGTCTTTAACTGTAAAAGTAGAATCTACTTTACTTTACTTTTGCTAATCTATATATATATATATTTTTACGATTTTTTTTAAATTAATAGAATTTGAAAAGGTTTATTTTCAATTGGATAACTATATAGTTGTTTCTAGTCCTAGATTTGATCTATATAGGTTTCTATATAGTAGTTTCTAGTCTTAGGTTTAGGTTTCCTTTTAAATCTTTTTAACTATTTTTGATTGCTTTTTTAAAGTAATTGTTTAAATTAAGCTATTTTTTTTTTTTCTAAATTAAAATCAATTGTATATAATTGTATTCCATCTTAAAGACATTTCCAAACTCTTTCTAGCGCCTCTTTTATATCAATGTTGTTATAATTGATGAGATTGCCCATATGTCTATATATTGCTTTATACATTTTTTTATTTGTTTTGGCGTCTGGGCGAAACTGAGATTCTCAGTCATAGAGCGTCACTTGAGTTCACATTCATTTGGTTTCTGTTCATGGGCATGTCGTCAAACAATTATTATCTATTTGCGAAAATTTTCCTAACCATTTAACAGTAAATCATAAAAGAAACGCACACAGAACAAATAAGTACTACATTTTATTAGAGTCAGCCCCCATGAAAGGCAAATGCTTTTAGAGTCAACTTGTTCAGTTAGATAATGGATATAATATTCAAAAAGAAATGTCAAGTCTATATTTGAATACCTTATATACATCAAGGAGATTTAAGAAAATTTACTTGCAATTAGTTTAGATTTCAAAATTCTCTATATCTATATATGTATATATATATATATAACTAGATTGATCCTCTAATAACTAGTTATTAGAAAACCTTCTTTTAATATTCAATATACTCCCCTTTTATAATTTCTTACTAGTCATTTAATTTCTTCCTTAAGGTTAGTCAAATTACTGTGACGTCATTATCAAGTTGTTATATTATATGATATTAATCATATATGTATATAGGTGCCTTATCAGACACGTAGTTTGTACAATATTTCAACAGAATTTAACTAATTGAATTGGCCACCTTCGATGGCTAAAATGCACAAGATCATATGACTAGTCGTATATATGGAAACCCAAGAAACTTTTGTAAAAACAATTTATTGGAAAGGAATTTCAAGAATTTGTTTACCAGAAACACTGAAAATACAAAAAAAAATTCATTAGAAAATTTCATACAGACCCAAAAAACAAGTCGCCATTCATTTCCTAGTATCAGTCGGCCCCCCCCACTTGATATGCCAGATGAGCCTTTTCCGCAAAAAAAAAATAAAATAAAATAATATATTGAAACCAAAACAATAATAAATAGAATGGAATGAAATCTGAAAAATTTCTCACACGTATGTATATATATAGGATCGAACGAGACGACGGACGACACTAACTGAACAAAACAATCTTACTCTCCCTCTAAGAACCATTCAACAAAATATAGGAGAGAGAAGTGTTTAGTACTTATTTAGCTACATATTAACACTAATACATGTGTTTATGTTATATAAATCAGATTTCAGAGGCGCAATCATAAATTTTATTTGCCATTTTGGATTGAGCGGGTGGGTGGGTGATTGTTGGCGGTGTGGTCCCAACGGATCAATGGCGCTAATCACCAAATAAGTTATAACACCTCAGGTAAGTGAAAAAAGTTAATCGAATAATTGATAATATTGCTTACCTCTATGCCAACTCATTCCATTCACTTAGAAAAATAATATAACAAAAAAAATTTTAATTGAAAAAAAAAGAAACCAAGATAGATCATTTGGAAAAGATCTATTTGATAAAAAAGTTGAACCAAATTATTGTTTATATTCTAGTTATATGTTCTAAACTTATTTGTTTATATATAAAAAGTTATTCTTTGGAAAAGTAAATCATATTTAAAATTTTGTTTCTTAACAGAAACCTTAAACTAACTATTTCTTCAATCAATTTTCCTTTTTTTATTATTTATTTAAGCAATTTTCTTCTTTTTAAAATTAAACAGCTGATCCTTAATCCTTTTAAACCTTATCTCGTTAGGATTAGTTTAAAAACCATGACAAATTTCTTCAAGTGTTCTTAAAACGTGTCAGAAAAAAAAGCCCCCGAAAAATAACTACCTTAGTTTTAAATGGCTGTACTGTACTTTTTTTTTCATTGTATGGCGTGTATCCATTAATTAGACAAGGTCGAAACTTCTGGCACTTATGTACGTTTACGTAATCACTTAATTTAGTCTTCGAGAAGAAGGTATGCGAAAAACGTGATCTAGACGCAAGCGATCCATAAGTGTCAATATTTGTGATATTACCTGTTTTCCTTTTGTTGCCTGTTTTTTTTTTTTTTTGTACTGTCAGTTAACATTTAGCTGATTGTGATGAATGTAGATGATGTGCGGTGGATCGGGTGTCCGATTACTTTCCTCATTTTTCACTCCCCAGCCAACATTTTTAGCTATTGTGTCTAATTCGACAACAAACTGGGAGATAAACGCAACAAATTTCTGGAGTAGCCAGCAGCAAAGTGTGGGGGGGTAAAAATGTACTATAACTTTATTATTACCTACTAATATTTCTCTAGGTATATATGTGTGTGTGTGTGTTTCTTTTTTTTTTTTTTTTTTGTTTTTGCAAATGTTGACAAGTATTTGATTAAAGAGCACGTTAATGGTTCATGGAACATCGATGCCAAGTGGAAAACAAGTGGAAATCAATTTATGTGAGCACTGCTGGAGGTCGTGAAATTGGTGCGCAATATTCTTTTTACTATTTTCATTATGTTTAGCGGTATTTTTCTTCTTCTTCTTTCTATTAAGAGGTAAATCCCCCTCATACAAAAACGTTTGCATTTGATTAGTTTTTGTAACACAAAAATTGATTATCAAATGTCTATCATATAACTAACTAAATCGTTTAAGCCCAAACGATCAATATATATTAATACTACCATTTTTTTGTTTTAGTTTTGAGAGCAAATGTACTTGGAATTATTATGCGGGATTGGGAACAGTTTGAAAAAACAACATGCTTGAGAAGTGTTTATTTCTTTCCTTCTTTATTATTTTTTTTTTTTTATATTCTAAAATTAAAACATTCATAAAGATGTTGAGATTAAGCCAAGAAATTAATCGATTTTTAATGGTCTAGATTGTAAAGTTAAAGTTCTTTGGCCCCACCCCGTGCTCAAGTACCCACAACCGTCCCTCTTCATCAATTGGGTTCCTAACCAATCCAATACTCAATGTTTGGACATCGGTTTTTGGCTTCCAGACTGTTTCACGTGGCTATCGGTTGGATTTTTATTGCACTAGATGGATTTATTTATTTAATTGCGACGCGTCTATAACTGAACGATTTTGCGTTTTTACTATAAAAATTATATATATATATATATACATTACAAATCCCTAATGAATCGATCAACACTTTTGTAAGTGACTTTTGTTATAAGCAGCATTATGAAACTGATATTGATATTTACTAACTTTCAGATACATATATCATATTTAAGTCGTTAACAAAAGCAAGAATATATGGTGAATATGGTATATACTCTTTTCATATTGGCATAAAGATAAGCCCAATCAGTTAAAGATTTCTTAGAAATTTTCTTTTTAAAATTGAAAAAAAAAAATTAAAGTACGGGAAATGATCATGTGATTAGGAAGTAAGTATAAATTGACTTTTGATTAAGCAAATCACTTTAAAATGTTCTACAAAAAATATACATATATATATATATTATGGAATTAAATCAATTTAGAATCAGATATGAAATACTCTATTCCTTTAAGAAAGATTTCCTTTAAAGTTAACAACTTTAATTAAACAAAAACTGTGATCAGTCAAAATTTTAAAAACTTTTCATTCTTAAAACATTTTCAATTACTTTTGTTTCAGTTTAATAATTTAAAAGGGAAATTATATATTTAATATAGTTATCAAGAGATTAATATTTTATCTAGTTAATTCTTCCTATATTTAGCTTAAAGGTTTTTAAAATATAAAAATATAAACTGAACTTACCCAATTTTATTGATTTATTTAATTTTATATTCTTTATCCTTCCTAAACAGATGTTCAAGACATAATCCATTATTTGGTATTTCAGTATTCTGTAAGTATTTAAATACAAAAATAATTTTACTATATGGCAACTACAAATAACTCTCATATATAGGTCAACTATATAACCTATAGCCCAGTAAAAATCTGTCTAGTAAATAATGTTGCTTTGTGTCATCCAAAGAAACAGAGGATATTGGTTTTCTTTTTAGGGACTTCCCCAAAAACAATTTACTAAGAACAAATTTACATTGATAGACAAACTATATATCAGAAAACTATATAGCTTATTGTATATATATAGTTTCTATATAAAAATTAACATTTTCTTATAAATTTCTATTCGCCTTGATGTGAAATAGAAAGAGACAGATAGTATTTATATATTCATTCCTACATATCGTACAGATCTTACCTTCTGGCAAAGATTTAATTCCAATTCCAATCACAGAAAAAAAAACATATTTTTGAACTGAAATGACCTTTTTAAAAGGGGAATTCTTAATATATGCCCATATAACCACAAATTGAGAAATTTCAACAATTTGTTTTAGCTTTAGGCAAAGACTTAATTAAATGCGAAATAAAATAAACAAAAGTATTTGGCAAGAATTTAATACTTTTTCACTATACACATAAAAAACTTTATTGTAGTTCGTTCTATCTTCTTTTTTTTCATAATTTACAATTTGATAGTCTTTTATAAAGAGTTTCACGCCCTCCATATTAAAAAGAAAGAAAAAAAAGAAAAGGAAATGAAATGAAAACTAACTCTCATTCTAGATAAATATACTCGTATATATATGTATAAATGTATAAGTTGCATTATAAACTAGGCGGAAATAGTTTGAAAAATCGAATGTATATTGCGACAACATGGGTGGGGATTGCATCCGCTCCTCACTTTAGTATGGACCACTTCAGTTGTTCGCGCGCCGATTGTAGAACCTGTAAAAATAGATAACACACAACATACAGACAACATATATTTATATATATATCTATATAGATACAGATCGGTGGTATCGGTGATCAATTTAACTAATGCAACTGGTGACAAAATGATAAAATCAGAAAATAACGAAACGAACTAAAAACATCAATTTTTTTAATTTATTTGATCATTTTTGGGAAGACAACAAACAAAAAAAGGGTAAATTATAGAATAACTACATATACATATATATATATATAAGTACCTATACATATATATATATATGTGTATACTTGGTTCTGGCTTGATCGAAAACTTGACATATAACTACATGATTCTTGAGCACAACAATTATCGATTATTGATAGAGAGCGAGATGAAGAGAGAACTAAATAGATACGAAGACTACCAAAAGAGGCCATTTAAGGTGTTAGTTACCTGAGCCACAGTCTGTTCGGCAATGGGTATATCATCGTTACGCAGGTCGACACGTTTCACCACTGACGATGGATCCGCATCAAGAATAATCCTATAAGAACACACGCATGATAGAAAGAGAGAAATATTTAGAGCGAGGGATAAGTTTTGTTGTCATTCCAGGCCAAATTACCCGCCATCACAAATCTCATCAAAGGCCAGCATTATAATTTCAAGATTCTCCAACACCAAACGCTTCTCTACATTCTTCTTGAGGATGAGACTTATTGAGTCATATAGACAATTGAGAACTGACAACAAAATCAGCTCATTCTCATATGCACTTCCCATGACATAGAAGAACAAATCCACATTGCTTTTGTAGACACAGGTGAGACCGTCCAGCATAATGATTTCAGTATTTGAACGATGTGTCTTATTGAACAGATTCTTTTCAAAGGCCTTTTGCTCTTTCAACGTGGACAGAATGTTTTTGTCATAATATTTGGCCAAGATGCGGTTGCCATCGTTGTCCATGATACACATGCCCTTGATAATATCCTGTGAAATGTGTCACCGATTATTACTTGATAGTGAGTTATTATTTATTAATTCACTATTTACCATCATAAAACCATCCATTTTGTGTATTTTTGTTTCGGTTTTTATCTTTTACCAATTAACAGCGCCCAAGAAATGTTGCTGTTAAATATGACGTGGCTGTTAAAATAACAGTGCTCGCTAGTGGTGCAAAATAATCGGTGTAAGCGGACATCGATGTTTATCGATGTTTATTTTTAAAAAAAATCCGTTTTGACGATATATCGGAAAATAATCCATACATTGGCGCAAAAAATATGTACCAATTTAGAAAAGTTGTTTGTTTTTTTTCACTATATATAGCGAATATCGGTTTCCATATATCAGTTTTTTTATATGAAATTAAAATATAATAATAGTTAATAGAACAAAACCTTTATAGCCATATGGTGGTCTCGACCTTAGAAGGTTCAAAGATGCTAAATTCTTGAGTTCCAAAGCAATTGGAAAACATTCTAAACTCAGGCGATAGCAAATTGGCTAGTGTCCGCTGATTCTATGACTAGTCTTCAGTCGTTAAACTTATTCTCTTATTTAAAAATGTTCAGAGATTTAAAAAAAAAAAAAATAGTCATATAAGGAGGAGCCAAACATCGGACGATGATACAATTCCAAGCTTAAATTTCAATTTAAAGGAAACGAACGTACAATTGTTGTTATTATATTTTGTTTTAAAGTTTTTATTTGTAACACATACACACATACAAACTTCATGTGCACACACACACACACCAAAAACGAAGCCTTTGGCGCTGCTTCTCGTATCCATTCTGTCAATTGATTTATTCATTTTGTTTAGTTTATTCAATTTGCAATTGGCTTGTAGGCATTATGTAACCATATATTTGTATATATATATATAGTTATTGTTTTAATATATAATTTTATAGTTTAAGTGGAGATTTGTTTTAAATTATTTAATATATATAGTAAATACAATTACAACTCGTGACTTGCTCTGCGACTTCTCCACCACTCTCTCTCTCTTACACCTTTTGTTTTCCCATCGACCGCTCAAAAATCACATTCTAAAGAAAAAAAACAATTCATTTATTTGCTTTTGTCCTTTCTACTGAAATTCGTTTCAATTCATTTCATATATATGTATGTATATATATAAATAATCTATATATATATATGCATGCATTATATTTTGTTTATTTTTGTTTGTTTTTTTTTTTTTATATTGTTAGTTATTAGGCGGCTTATTGCTTAGAGATATTTAAATTGTTTATCTATAAAAAACACGTTTAGCAAATTAAAGGCACTTCAATGGGGTTTTTCTGTTTCCTTTTTTCTTTTCCATTTTCTTAATTCTTTCGTTTTCTTTGTGAAACGATTTAATTAAATTTGAAATATATATATTTTTATATAACATTAGAACTCTAAATATATAGAAACGAAAAACAATTAAATATATAGATTTCTACGCACTAAAAAAAAAAAAAAAAGAACAACAATTAATTCACCATTTAGATTTAGTTTTAAGATTTTTTTTTTTTTTTTTTTTTTTTGGGCAAAAAGAACAAATTATTTGCATATGAAGTTAATGTAAATAAATTTGTTAATTATGTTTTCATTTTCAAAAATTTTTTATATGAACAAAAGACATCTAAAAAAAATTACATTAAATTTCCAATGTTGTTAACTTTTTTTTGTGACAAAAAAACAAAATAAAATTTGTGACAAAATATTTTTTCATACATTTTACATAAAATAACTTGTATTTTATATTTTCATAAACAATTAAATGAATTTACATATTTGTTTTTCCACAAACATTAATTGATTTTCAAACATATTATTTGCCTGTTATTTTTCATTTAATTAGACAAAAGTTTGTAGTTTAAATTCAATTAAACTTTTATGAAAAAAAATGTTAATGTATTTAAGATTTTTTACTTTAACTCCAAAATAGTTTTCATTGACAACTCGAATCTTTGCTTTAGGTACAGATAATTAAACAATTTGCCCAGTTTGCCGTCTCTAAATACATTTTGCAACAAGAACTAAATAAAAAAAAAAAAAAAAATATTGTATATATATTTTAATTTTGATTTTTAACATTTAAATGTTATTATAAAATAGAAAAAAATTGACAAAATTGTAGGGATCTTTAGCGCGAAAGCTTTTAAAAAGCACAAAAGACATTACCAGCAAAAAGGATAAGGATATGTCTGTATATACAACAGACCCTTATATCTCACCTCACTACACCTTATCCTTTTTTTTTTTTTTTTTTTTTTTTAGTAAGTCTTTGTATTACACTAAGGCTTGATTTATTATCTTATCTTGATTAACTTTATTATTTAATCTAGACTCTAATTGTATTAGAAGCTTAAATATTGCTGCAAAAATGTTTTATATAGAAAATTGTTAAAGTTTCTTTGCTCTAGATATATATATATCGACGATTGATTAGAATTAGTGTTTACGTTTATACCGATTATGTGTTTTGTATATTGTTCAATAAATATGTATATAAATTTGTTTCGTTTATTTTGCTTCAGAGGACTGGTAGATAAATGCAAATCTTGGCTGGGTCAATTAGCTGATTGGTCGCTGATTTTATTTTACTTTTTGTATTTAATTTATTTTAACTTGGTTCTTCTTCTTTGCTTATGACTTACGAGAAACTACAAAAAAACTCAAATGAAATATCGGCATACATATGCCCTCCTCCATACCATACCATACCAGGTAGGGGAGGGTATAAAAACTACTGTTCCATCTTACTGTATACTATTTATATGAAATTCAATGCACTTTTTTATGAATATGTATGCCTGATTGGTGGAATTGTATGCAAAAAAATACTAGCTAGCTAAAATACTGCTCGAGTTATTGCCAAAAGTCTGGACAATAGTTTTTACTAGCCAAGTCTACGTTTTGTTTTAGCATTTGTTTATTATGGGAGCCTTAGTTATATATTATATATATATGTATATATATTTGTTTATATGAACGGACAGTGCTAGTAGTTTGCTAATGCTGATGCAGTATATAGATTATTTGTATAGTTAATAGACTTTAATGGGATTAGAGAATATGACAGGATACGACTATTTAGAAGTATTGAAGAGCCCCCGATTTGCGCATTTAAGGCAATTCAATATACAAGGATATTTATTTATATTTTTATTTTATGAAATAGTGCTCCCAAATATGCTTTCAAAAAACCAGTATTTTTTTTCTTTCAATTAACACCATTTCCATTTTATACGAGATTAATTCGTCGTCTTTGTAAATTTGCAATTTTTGTATTTTTTTTTTTGGTTCTTTTGATAGTTGCAAAAACAAGTAATAAAAAAAAAATTTAAAAAAAAAGAAACTTTTCTGTTGGATTAATTGTGGCTTGTTTATGATAAATATTTCAGTATTATCTATATATGCGCATGATGATATATATATATGTGTATATATATATATATATTGAATTAAGTTTACAGTAGATTTGTTTTCCCATTTTTACATAGTTGGCCTGACTATATAATGAATTATATATCTATGTGTTTACATATATATTTATATATATATATAGAATATTTTTTGTTTTAGTGATTGATTGGTTTTGTTGTTGTTGTTGTTGCTATTGTTGCACAATCCATTTTGGGTTAAAAAATTCTTTCTCTTTCAATTACTTTTGCATTTCACTTTAGCGCCTTCTTCGCCTTCTTCTAAACACATGATTGAAATAATAGTATATATCCTGTTCCACTTGCTGTTGATTGGGTGTCTTTCGTGCCGCTTCCTGCTGCTGCTTGGGATCCATTTGTGGATGATAATTGTTATAATGATGATAGCCATGCATGTCATATGGATTGTGATGACCTGGATGTATGCCGCCTCCACCACCTGCTACACCAACTCCCCCTATTCCTCCTCCTCCACCCATTCCTCCTCCACCTCCACCGTTTGATATGCCAGAGCCTCTCATCATTAGATTGGTATGCATATTACGATCAGCAAGAAATACATTGATGAAGAAGATTAGGACAAGCAGTATATAGATTAGGCAGACCAATATAACCACAAACTGCTGGCGGCAGCAGCAGTAGTAGAACATTCCCTATTATATAACCGCCTGCTCCACATAGTTGGCAGGCAGCATGCCGGTCTTGCCAGTACGCTCTACACGTCCAGTCATCCAACCCGAATCAATGGATTCCACTTCGAATATAACATCACCCTCACGAAAACTAACCTCGTCGACGTCCTGCGCCTCATAGTCATAAATGGCACGATAGACGCGCTACAACAAAAAAAAAAAAAAAGAATAATATTAATTATATAGTTTGGATTATATTTTGGTATATATTGTGTAATCAATTACGAACCATTCCTCCACCATGACGCGATGACTTTTCCTGCACTGAATCATATGATGGTTGTTGACGCAAATTTTGCTCTTGTTGCTGCATCATTTGAACCTGTTGATAATATTGCTGTTGCTTTTGAGCCTGAGCCTGCTCGGCATTGCTTAATGATCCATAAATACCATTGGCTGGATCAATATTCTGTATGGAACCGATTCTTTTCGGATATACACTATTCGCTATAATTTAATGTTGAAAAATGTAAAAAAAATTGTATATAAATTTATCATTTGTGTATGGGTGAACTGTGGTAGGTATGTGTATTGTGTTGTGTTGTGTTCTGTAGTTTTGGACAAGGACACAAGATTTTATATAATGATGATTTTTGGGTGGGGTGGAAAGATTCACAACGAGCCGAGCGTACGCTTGCTATTGAACTACCCAAACCCAACATAAAATCCTGACCTTTTATCTCTACAAATAATTTATGAGTAGTACTTACCAGCTCCACCGGATCCACGCTGTTCGGTTGAACTGTAGACCAAAGTTGTGGTCGATCTGCCGGCACTGGGCATAGCTCTTGGCCCATCGGTCAATGGATCATAGTCAGCAATTTTACCAATATTATTGCTATTCAAAATCTGTTGCTGCTGCTGCTGATGTGTAGGCAAATGACCATTGCTTGGATGCTGTTTGACATTTATTGAATTCTCTGATGGTGTAACTGCAGCATAATTGGGTGATGCATATAACTGTTGTAAATGTCCAACACTTGCTCCACTAGTGACACTTTGCTTATTACGTATCGGTCCACCCATATCGGTTTGGCTATTACCGGGTGCATTTATTGCCGAGCTACGCATTATCATTTGATGGCTATTGGATCCATTATTATTGGTTGTATTCTGTAGTCCACCATTGCTTGCATTATTATTCAAAAGGCTGTGTTGTGATTTTTGTTGTTGTTGTTGTTGTTGCTGTTGCAACTGCTGATGCTGTTGGTGTTGTTGCTGTTGCTGTTGTTGATGATGATGCTGCTGCTGCTGTGCTGATCCTGCTGCTGTTATCGATGCATTGCTGTTATGTTTTTGCATCTGTTCATAATGATCCAAAGCATTGCCACTGGGATGATGGGAATTATGTAGTATGGCTGAACGCAAATCATTGTAGCTATTAACAGCAGGTTGTTGTTGTTGCTGTTGCTGTGATGTTGCCAATTGTTGCTGTTGTTGTGCCGCCAACTGTTGCTGATGCTGTTGCTGTTGTGCTTGCGATGTTGCTGTGGGATACAGATGTGAGGGTTGTTTAATGGCTTGTTGTTGCTGCTGCTGCTGCTGTGGTTGTTGCTGCTGCAACTGTTGCTGGCGTAAAGCCTGCGGTTGCTGATAGTGTGCATAAGGATCGTAGATCAATTGTTGTTGTTGCCTGTGAATGTGTTCTTGTTGTTGTTGTTGTTGTGGATGTGGTTGTTGTTGTTGTTGGTGGTGGTATGTTGGCGTTATGGCCGCTGTATTGTATTGCTGATGTTGTATGGGTGGCGGTGGCAAGGTCTGTTGCTGCTGTTGCAGATAGTGTTGCTGTTGTTGTTGTTGGTGCTGCTGCTGTTGATACAACTGCTGCTGCTGCTGCTGTTGGTGATGCAGTGTTGCTGCTGTTGCTGGTGGTATGGGCGAGTGAGCTGTGGGTGCATATTGCGAAAATTGTTCAGCTGCCAATTGCTCTGAGAAATATTCCGATTCATCTAATTTTTGTTTTGTTTTCAAAAATTTCACCACATTTTCCACAGACGTTAGTGTGAGTGTGTGTGTGTGTTTGGTGCATATATATATATGTGTGTGTTTATGTATGTTTTAAATTGTGTAGAGTAACGTTAGGTTAACGGTAGTTCAGAAAGCACACAAATTATGAACATTTGATTGATTGGTGTTGGTTGTTGTTGTTGTTGGTGGACGATGTTGTTGTTGTAGTTGTTGGTTGTTGATGATATAAATATGGCAACAAATAAATGATCAAACACAAAAGAAATCGGCAATAAATACGAAAGAAGAGAAGATGAAATGAAAAAAAAAAAAAACAAAAATACACAAGAAAAAAAAATATATAAATAAAACGAATAATAATAATCAATATTTATGACAATTATGTGAGAAATGTAAATGTTGATGATGACAAGTTGTGTGTTCTGTCTGTGTATGTGTGTGTTTCAGTTGAAGGAAAAGTGGAAAGTGCGAGGAGAGGCACAGTGGTAACATGCTTACGAGAAGTATTTGTAGTTCAATTTGTATTGTTGCATGAGATAAGAGTTAATTAATATGATCAAATTGAAAAAAAAACAACATTTAAGCTAATTAGTTTTGTTCCCCCTCTCCCAGCCACTTTTTTAATGTTTTGTGTTAAGTAACAAAAAGAAAAACCCAAACTATCACAGTGGTATAAAGTACATTTGTTTGTGAATCGGAAATAGAAAATTAGTTTGAAAATAATAACCAATATATATATATATATATATGAAACGGATCGACAAAGAAAAATAAGTTTGAAAATATATACAATATTAAAAAACATTTCATTTTTGAAAGAAAAGAAGAAATTTGATACAATTATAAAAATGCACATTGGTTATAAATTATGGTTTATTTTTTGTATTATCAATTATTATACAAATATTAAAAAAATTAAAAAAAAGAAGCCAATTAATTTGTTTATATAGCCGGCTTAATTTATATTCTTTTTAGTTCAAGTTAGCTAAAGTTTTTAGAAAATGCAACTTTGTATACAAATATAGGTTAGAGCACTGTGCAAGCACACACACTCATGATATGCATAAATGAGCATAAACACTTAAATGACACACGGAATGACAACAATTGGCAATTATTTACACATTAAATTAATGCAAATCAAACACAAAGTAAATACAATCATTTAAAACATTTAAAAGCTTTTAATAGAGGGGTGGGTATATATATATATATATAGGAGATGATGGCGAAAGTAATAGAGTCGGTTATGTTGTTAACGGATTAAAGATTTATGTATATAAAAATGTCTACTCACTGCTACTATCAGATACTTCAGCTGAACCGCGTTGTTTCTCCATGGCAGCCTTCTTCTCGAGATCACCATGATATGCCACATTCGATATGTGCTTCGTGTTCTGTTTGATGCGCAACGTTTCCGGGTCATCTGCCACCTGTACGGAGATAAAAAAAAATAAGCAATTAGTACAGTTAGAAATTGGGTGGAGGCGGATGCGTGGCATCAACTTTAACTGACCTGTGTAAATTTGCCTTTGGCCTTCTCAAAGTCTGCATGATACTTAACATTCGATTGGATTTTTGTATTTTCAGCAATGCGTTTCAATTCGGGCGTATCTGCAATGGCTGTTGCCTTGGCCTTGGGTATGTGTCTAAAAAGAAAAGAATAAAAAAGTAGGAGAGAGAGATGAATATTTAGATCTGAATCCAAGAGTTGGCTATAGAACAGTCAACGGCCAGTCAGCAGCAAACAGTCAACAGTCTGCATATGGCCAACGGCAATTTAAGAGTTGGTTGGTTAGTTGGTTGGTTGGTTAGTTGGTTAGTTGGTTGCTTGGATGAATGCAGATACCTCCTCAACATTCTAGAGTTTCGTGTGAAAAACCTCTGACCTCACTTTTGGCCGTTGCGGTTTTCTATCAATTAAAAAACTGTTTTAACCCTAAGGCATGTACTGTGTGTAACGGTATTGATGCCAAAGAATTTTTCTGTGGCCAAATGCAATTTATCACATCTATGTATAAATTTCAAGGTAAACTTTTGTGGTTTACCTGAATGAAATTAACATAATATGGTAAGATTAGGGCGGGACAACTAGTCACAGAGATAAGTCTAAAAAAGAAAATGGTAAAATGAAAAGCAGAAACCAAAAGGCCAAAGGCAAAAAGAAAATGCACCCACAATATATTAACAATTGTATAAGAAATTAGTTTATAAATTATTTCAAGAAGAGGAACAACAAATTTTCAATATGTAAAAGAGCAAAGACAGAGTTCAGTTCATTTACCCCAAAAGTATGCTATGAAATTCTAATTCTAATGATATATCATCATAAACCCAATCTTTTGAATGAAATCACGATAACCCAAAAAACTTTATGTAATATCAAATTAGTTTTTTTGTTTTTACCAATCTAAAATTGAAATAGTTTTCCACCCATTTATCTTTTTAAAATGTAAAACTAATTAAAATTGTATAGTTTTTATAAACTATTTGCACTCACTGTTTTTCGTTTACAACACAAAATTTTATCAAAAAAAAAATCAAATCAAAATTGATGAGAAAACGAACAATAAAATTCCATTCTATATGAGTAATGCTCATGTGTGTTTGTTCTCTCTCGCTCTATCAATCTCCCTTCTCTCTCTCTCTCTCTCTCTCTCATACTCTTTCTCTTATGTATGTGTGTGTGTTTTTTTCCGCTATCTCTTTTTCCCAGTGGACTAATACATCAGTTTAATTATTGGCCGGACAAACAAGGAGAAAAATAATCATAAAGTTAACCGACATGCAATGGTATTTATCGATTTGTATACATATAGTGAGATATATATATATATATATATATATTATTTGTATGTATGCAAACCATATAATAGAAGTTGTTGTTGTTGTTGGTGAACATACTTCAACCTATCAGTTGGCTAATCGATCGATTGATAACCAACAACAAGAAAACAACAAATGTTGCCTGCAAAATTGTGCAGTAAAAAGGTTGATAAACTCATATTGTAAAGTAACTACTGCTACCTCCTCCTCCTCCTCCTCCTTCTGCCTTTCACCGTGGTAAAACTCTTGAAAAGAGGTTTTAACCATTTTACCACCCCAATCCACACCCCCCTCCCACCTATTTTCTATTGATGGCCATTGTAATTGCAGTTCAAGTCAATTGGACTTTATATAATATTTATGGGCAATTTTAGTGATTTTCTATATTTTCAACAGATGGCGCCACCCCATTAAATTAAACCAACAAGTGAACACAATTGGAATGTGACTAGTTTTTGTATGGAGAGCGGGAGAGAGAGAGAATGGGTTGAATGATGGCAAATGGGAGAGTAGTACAAGGCCGACCGACCGACTGACTGACTGACTAACTGACTGCATAACATACACAACATGTTGTTCAACATCTGTATGTATGTATGTGTGTGTGTGTGTGTATTAGGTGTGTGTGAGAGGTATGCGCATGTAGGTAGTTGTAGGCTTTTGCTTTATCGTTCAATAAGCGCAAATAAGTACAAAGGCGGCAACCGCAAAAAAGCATCGTCCGCATTGCCCATTGCATTGGTCACACATTGGCAATGTTGCTGCTGCTGCTGCACACTGGCACACATTACTGCTACTGCTCTGGTTGCTGCTGCTGCTGTTGTCGCTGTTGTTCATGTTGTTGTTGTTGTTGCTGATAGCTGGTAATGATGACATAACAATGCTGGAGCGCCAGAGGCCACATATTGCTGCTCCACAGCAGCGGTTGTCTCAGCACGTTCACAATAGATCAACACCAGCAGCAACAACAAGAACAGCAGCACCAACACTACCATCACCAACAGCAGTTTTTTTCCCCCTCTCTACCACCCCCTTCTTTCACACACGTGTGTATGTGTGCGTGTGACATTCTTTTTTTTTTGTTTTTTGCTCTGTCTTACTTTTTATTATCAAAGAATTTTAATTTATTTGTAAACAATACACACTACAATGGAACCAGAAACAACAACAACAATAAGAATGGTTGTTTCTTGTTTTATTTTTTGTTGTTTTTATATTTTGTATCTTTGGTTTTCTTTGCTTTATTATGCATATATTTTGTTGATGACCTATACAAATGGTTAAAAGGGGGAGAGGGACGAAGCTGGGGTTTATGCACTTAATCTATCCTGATTATATAAATTAAATAATTAATCAAATTAACTATATTTTCAATACATATTAAATATAGTAAACAATAATATAAGAAAAAGAAAACATTTCATTATATCATTTTTATATATGTTTATTCGATGTCATTTAGTAGGGTATATGCCATAGTCTACTATTCCATTTAACAACTCAACAATTTTGTTGTCAACTTTTATCCTTAATTATGGTTCTTGTTTAATATTTTTAAACATAAATTGGTTGTGATGTTGAGAGACCTGATTTACCATACAGCCAGCCAGCCAGCCACTGACCGACCAGCTGAGACCGAGTTATAATGTTACTTTGGTGGTATGTCGTTTTGGTCACTCTCTCTCTCTCCCTCATTGATGTCAGTCAGTCAGTCAACATTAATTCTTTTCTCTTTCTATATCTATCTCTCTTTTGCTTGCAGTTTAATTTTTGCATGTGGAACATGCTTGGTGATTGGTGTTGAGTTACCATGACAGTCTTTTGTTTCGTAATAAGAACAAACAACAAATAGCAACAACAACAGAATATCAAGAGAGAAGAAAGAAGAAGAGACAAACAATTGATAAATATTCATCACAAAAACAAAACAAACAACAACAACAGATAGTCCCAGCAATAAGGAGGATGATGTCAAAATATAGTTTCGAGATTATCTAAGGAATTTCTTTAAGTAAATGTTAAGAGATAACAGAAAATATTAAAAAAAATATATATATATTAAATATGATGTGAATATATAGAGAAAAACGTTTTTCAAGTCTTTTCAATTAAAATTAACATTAAGAAGAGAAAAATAGTATAAAACTTGATTTTTATATAGAAAAAACAACCCAAAAATCTAACAAAACTTTGAAATTTAATTTTGGCAAATTTACTTTAAAAATAAAATTTTTAATTCTTTTTATATATTAGTTTACGCATAGATTTTTATATTTTTAATAAAAATTTTATGAAAAATAAGGTGAAAATTTCTAAAGCTTGACTAATTCTTGTTTATGTTAACTTGAAGAACCGTTAAAACCAATATTTCTCTTCTTTGTTAGTTCGCTTTCTCTTCTTAGTTTGTTCTTTTCGAGAGTCTTAGTTAAACAATATAATTAAAAACATATTAAAATAACTCATTAAAGCAATTTAAATCCATTTTTAATTTAATTGGAAAATGAAGTTAAAACATAATTTATTAAAGTCCATGAAATGAAATGAAATGCATTCCACATGCAGACACACAAATCTACCAACATATGTATATATATATATATATACACACACACACACACACACAAAGATTGGGTCATCATCATGCCATATCAATCTCCGTTTATAATCCCCGGTTGCAGCAGTCAATCAAATTGTTGAAAGAAAAATTCGAAAATTCATTTTTGGTCATTATAATTCAGATTCACTCGCATTTAAAACCCACCGCTGGCTCAACCACCCATTCACCCACCCAGCTAACTCATACCCTATCTCTTCTTCCCTCCTCCTCCCTCCTTCCTATCACATTCCGTTGCTCACTCTCAACCCGTTTTTGTTTGCGTGTTTTAAGCTTTTAAGATTCATATGCAAAATAGGAAGGATGAGGAGGAGGAGGAGGAAGAGGGTAGAGAACTCATCCAAAAAATAACAGGAGGAGACGGTAGGTGAAGTAGGTGATTGCCACATAAAATAGTTGACACCACTCCCAGCTCATTTCGGAAGCAAAATGCGACCGACCTACAATTGTCTATATGTATTTTATATCTGACTGTCAGTCTGTCTGTCTGCCTGCCTACGTGTGTGTGTGTGTGTGTGTGTGTATGTGCTTCTCTGTGTGGATCATTGGGCCAAGCTCTACCCTTTAAGCTCTCCTCCACTATATACTACTTCTCCACCTCTATACTCCTCCTTTTCATTGTTTGCTTCGCTTGTTATTTAGCATAAAATGAAATGAATATAAAAAAAAATAAAAGAAAAACAAAAAACAGTGAAGAGGAAAGGCAACGGCCAACTATTTTTGGTAATTGAAAAGCGGTTTTTGTTGCCTTTTTGTTGTTTTCTATTATTTGGTAGGCGGCTTAAGTAATCATCAAAAGGGTGGCACATACCTCTATATACATACATACATATGTAGTGTATCCGAATGTATATAGTTTTTTTTTTAAGCTGGGCTCTTCGAAATGAAAGTAAAAATTGTATACAATATATGAAAAGATCCCCAAAATGAGGTATTGAGTTCAGCCTCTGATTCTCTCTCCTCTTTCTCTATTCTTTACCTCTCTGTCTCTCATCATCTTCGTTTTCTTTCTCTGTGGACATGGTTCACTGGGTTTTTATGTTAATAAATATAAATGCCACACAAATATATATGTATGTTTGTATGTATGTATGTACAAATGTGGCATTGATAAAGTGGGAGCATGAAGAGAGGACGGATTGGGGGGAGTGGTGGTGACCCTAACTCTCAATTCTGTTGTGCAGATGTTGCTGCATATGTTTGCCTATGCATATAAATATATACAACATATATCTATATTCTGATATATATATATATATATGTGTAATTCCATATAAATGTGCAAAAAAAAAAAAAAAAAAAAAAAATAAAAACCGAGTAACATTGTAAACATGTCGTTTTCTAGTTCAATTCCAACTAAATGGGGCCTGGGTAATGTAATGGATACATGAAGAATGGCACAGGAGGAAGTGCGGAAGGAAAAAAAAAAAAAACTAGAGTTTCATTGGATGAATAGCCTCGAGAGTCAGTCCCAAGTGGTTGAGGATGCAGATGATACACACATGTCCTGCAAATTCCTCTTTCTCTGCAACTAAATACACAAAAGGTAGGCAGGCAGGCAGGCAGGACAAGAAAAGGAAATGATAGATAGAGATGGAAAAAAAAAAAAAAGAAAACCAGTAAGAGCAAAAAAAAAAGGCTTAGTTGAGAAGATGCAATTAGGAGGAAAAGGAAAAGGGCGGCAGACAGGACCCAAAGCCCCGTTAGCTATGTTGGTAATACAATAAAATGCTAGCAAAGTGGAGAAAGTTGCAAAAGAAAATTTCCCTTAAAGTAATATGCAGAGAAATTTATTGGCAAACTATTTGAAAAGGGAAATACTTTTATAACAAATTGTAATCCAAATCAATTTTGTCAAATCATGTCCTTTTAAGTTTAGGCCATATCTCTAACAATTTATTGCATACTTTTGGGCTACAATGAAAGGATAAATTTAAACTTACTCACAACAAATGATCAATATACTTAACAATTTTAAACTATAAGAAAAATCCTTTATGAGATAAAAAGCAACTTAGGTAATTTGATAATCCTTTTAGCTTGATTCCAATACATTAATGTAAAAGTTATTAACAATTGTCTAGCATACTTTGCAGCTAGAGGAAATCTATGAGGGAATAATTCATTTTTAATGCGTACACAGTTGCTACAAATCATTTTCAACTAGTTCCAATTTAATTTTCATGTGTTCTACTACACCATCCAATTAACCAAGCCAAGAACCCATCAACCACTTCATATGTGTGTAAAACTTTAATTGCATGTCTCCGGAACTTCTCATAATTTATTACAATCGTTATCCCATTTGGACTTGCACTTACACACAGCTAAAATGAAAGAGAGTGAGAGAAAGAGAGGAGAGGGAAGACAACCACATATAGAAATCCATTTCTGACCTCACCCATTATAAAGGACAGGGAAGAAAGGAAGACTATGGAAAACTTTTCTGACCCAAAAGTGGTTGACTGAATGGGAAACTTTTCGCACAAAGGAAAGGAACACCAGGCACACACAAACACACAATGAGAATAAGAATATATATATATAAAAAAAGTGAAAGAAAAAGACTTTTCCAAGCAATTATAAAATGCAAACCCAAAAGAAGGAAAGACAAAAAAAAAAGTATCAGCGACAGCAGCAGCAAAAGCAAATCGCTTCAAATCCGCATACGTGAAGTCACGTAATCAGGGGGAAACACAAAGCTAAAAAACTTTTGGGCGGGAATACCGGGATCAGCGGTGTTGAGTAGGAACTGCAGTGAAAGTGGGAAAACGGAAAAAAGAAAGAGACTACGTTGGTTCATATATTGCAGAGGCAAACCTCTAGGCAGGCAGACAGGCATTCAGTTAGTCAGTCTGTCAGTCAGTTAGTAGTCAGTTAGTCAGGCGATGACATCAGCTATCGAAAATCTGTGAAATCAAAGAGAGTGGGTAGGGTGCAGTGCGGTGCTGTGCTAGATGATGTCTCTTGCCACTGTCGCAATGAAGCTAACGGACGCATAACTCAATCCGCATGGAATTTTTATTCCCGCAGCGGTGGCATCCACAATAAATCTGCATTAGAGGACAAGCCAGGATTCGAGGCTCGTTTTTCCTGAACTGAGTGGAATCTCGCTTTAGCTATATACCAATTGCTCTACTCATTCCTGGCTTTGGCTCAAGGCCAACAACAACAATACCAACAAATATAACAACAACGGCAACAACAACAATCGAGAAAATGCCACACGCATTGCAGCAAAAAATTTGAGAAGAGGACACACCAAACATGTCCAGACCACCCTCCTTCCGTTCACTCCCCACCAACAACTACCATTCTGTGCCATAATACAATACAAAAAGCGCACAAAACACTTGCTCTTCATCCTCTCTCACACTCCTTTTCTAGCTGCTGCTGCTGCTGCTGTTAGCCTGTCCAATGAGCTGTATATATGTGTGTGACATTGTCAAGAACAATAATACAAAACAAGCAGAGAAAAGGGCGACATCAAAGGGGTTGTGGAGTGGGGTAGTAGGGTAATAGTAGTAGTGTGGTTATAGAAGGGTATACATAATAGGTGGTAAAGGCAAACTTCATATGCACACTGACACACATTCTCAACGACAATCGCGAGTTAAAAGTGCAACGGATATCACAGGATACAAATAAAAAACTCTCTCTCAGTGCAAATCTTTCAAAAAGAACTAGTTCCTCTCATGCAGCTCTTTCGTTGTAGAGATCATTAGAAACAAAATGAGCATTAGCTAATGCAATATACTTAAATTTATGAAGAGTTTGCCAATTAACTATAAAAACAGTTAACAATTAGTAAAAAAATAATGTTATTATAGTTTCTGGAAATTTTCATAAATATATCTCTTTTACCTCTTTCCAATGAATCAACAAATTTATTCTAAAATGTATTGCCGCAAATCAGTCATTATTTATTTATTTCTATGATATATTTAACTGTTTAAAATAAGATCGTTTCCGCTTTAGAATTACTTAATCCTACCCAAATGTCATTTGCTAAATCTTGTTATAAAATCAAATTCTTATATAGACATTTGTAGTACAGTTATATCTACTATACAAAAACCTAAAGATCTTTTCTTTAAACTTGCATTTATTTCTGTAATCAATCAATGATTTCTTATTTATAGAGAACTAGTTCCATGTTAAAGGCAATCCGACCTATTTAAAAACTAGATCCGCGCTTTAAAATTGCTCAACTCTAAACGACATGTGTCTTAATGAAAGCCTTTACAGCTAGCTAGCTTTTTTTTTTTGCTTGGTTTCATTTTTTTTTAGCTGCATTTCCGCACTTCACACTAGCAGCTGCTGCTGACAAGTTAAGGAGAAGAGTCTTAGTGCAACACTCGGACTGTGCCTTTCTTTGTCTGTCTTGACAAAAAAAAAAAAAAGTAATATGGAACAGGCAGTGGAAACAAGAGGGCGGGAAGAAAGCTTGGTAAGCAGCTGCTGCTGTTGCTACTTTCTGCATTTGCCAATTCCAAGAAGAAAAAAAAACAAAACTCCTCCAAACATTTATACAAAAATAGTTGGTTATCTTTATCTGGTTGAGAGGGAGAGAAAAAGAGAGAGAGAGAGAGAGAGAGAGAGACGCGATAAGATAAACGACGCTAATGAAGCTAATGAAGATTGCAAGGCAAAAGTGGAATCAAGGTTGCCTCTATTTATATATATATATATACATTTTTTTGTTCTCCCACCTTCACTATCTTCATTGCTTGGCCTCCCCCACCACTCTCCCCTTTCACAATACCACCTTCCTCCTTGACACCCACAGTGATCCATCATAGAACACTATGGCAGCCAAGTGATTGCGATAAGCCTTAACGTGATTGCAGCCAACTGTTCGAGTTCCTATCTCTCTTCTTCTCTCTTGCTCTTTCTCTAAAGAGGTGTGGAGGGATGGAGGAGGTAGGGGGTGTGGTTAGTAGAGGTTCTTTTGGTTTTGTACTTACGCCTCGCAGTAGGGCATTTTGTTGTAGCCCTTGTAAGTTTTCATATTGAGCGCCATGCCGCATTCTGTACATTTGAAACACGTTTTGTGCCATGTCTGGAAAGAGCAAAGCAGAAAAGGAAAAATGCAATATTATTCTATATATATATATATAGTTATGTTGAATGTTGTTGTTATTGTTATTATTGTTGTTGTTGCTGTTAGTTTGCTTGTTAAATTGGCGCAATGTGCACAACAACTACAAAACCAAGTCGAGCATAAGAATTTGACAAGGTAAGTGGGTTAAAAAAAAAAAAAAAACAAATAACAAATAAACTTAAGCAAAATGCTTGCTCACAAAATATTAATTAAAGAGAAATATGCTTGAAAAAACTAGTTAACTTGCTAAAAGTTAAAACCTTTAATGATTTAAACTCTTACTAAGAACTCCATTTTCCATTTCCTAATGAACTTTTAAGAAGTTTCTAATTTATTAACTTAAAAATCAAGTTCTTAAGCTCTTTGATTTATTAACAACTTATGCAATCTTAATTGAGAACATCTTAATCTTAAGCTCTGAGAGTAAGCATTTGTGACAATTTTAAGGCTCTCTTAACATAACTTTAATTTGTATATATGTACATATGTATGTATGTAATTTTCCCTTGGCCACAATTTGCATTGCATAAGAAAAATGTGGCTAACTGGGGTTGGTTCCTTATCTTTTAGCAAATATCTTTGCATACCTAACTAAAGCCAAGTCAAGTTCAGCATAGATCAAGGTAAGCTCTTAGTCAGTCAGTTAGACTTGGTTATTTAGTTCCCATATACCGTTTGCTTAAAGATAACTCGATGAGATAAACTTAAGAATAGGCGGCAAAGAGAGAGAGGGAGGGAGAAGAAGGAGGAGAGATGTAGAACCAGACACAAATCTTGAATTGCGTGATTTGTGGCAGCAGCTAAAGAAGAAGACAAAGTGTGGAAACTTGCCCCAGACAAACACACACACTCACACACACACACAGAACGACAACTATACACACATAACTGGATAAATCTGAATGGAAATGGGTGTTGCTGCAACGCGTTATGCAAATTTTGTTGTATTTTTTTTTGTGTTGTTGTTGCTGTTTGCTTCGTTGTGGAAACTTTTCAGCAGGAACAGCAGCAGCAGCTTCAGTTGACTGTGACTTGGCTTTGGCAGCATCAGAGCCTTGACGTGGAGGTCAATAAACGATTAACTTGTCTGCGGATTAGCAAAGATGCGAAATATGCATTAATTGGTTTTACCTAGACACAAACCGCAAACAAAAAAATAGTTAGCCAACACCTGAACCTTCAACAATATACCACACACACACACACAGAAGAAAAGTAACAAAAGTTGCCGACTCTAAAGATACCCTACATATATATATATAGAAAAACTAATATTAATATAAAAGATATAGAAAATTTAATTTTAGTTTTATTCATTTTTGGTGGTTTATGTCTTTGATAATAATCAGAGACATTATTAAGATAATGTTTTGCCACTTGAAAAAGAATGAAATTTTAATCTTATTAGTTCCTAATTCTATTAAAATTATCTTTAAAATTTAGTTTTTCACTTCACAATAGATTTCTAGTTACGATTTCTTGATAAAAATAAGGTTTAGTTAGAGATAATGTAGAAAGACCTATCACATGGTTGATTATATCATATACAAACAGCTACATAAGCACCTTGATAGTGCTTAGTTTAAGTGGCATTTCCATATACCTTTTCTACAAGGTATATACCAAACGGTAAAAACAATAATAAAATTAAATTTTAATGGCCCCACACTGACAAAAAACAAAACAAAAACAACCACAAAGAAAAGAAAGAGTCTGCAAACGAACCAAAATATGAACTTTAGACTTTTATACATACATATATCAACTTCTATATACTATATATAGATACAAATATGGCCAAATTAATAAGTATACCAGCATATTTTCCATACAAATTAAAATATTTAACTATAAATTGTATTTGGAACGGAAATGTTATATTTGTTTTAGAAAATCTATCAATATGACAACGCTACTTATACATGACAAATACGATATAGCGGAAAATTCCATATAAATCTTTGTTTTTTGTGATTTTTTTTAAAATATTTCCAAAAAAAATATACTTTTTATAGCTTAATTCTAATGTGATCAAAATAAAAAAAGGATTCGCATGTTAATTTTACTACAAAACTTTTAAATATTTCAAATTTGCTTTTATATGTACTTATTATTGTGACCACAAGTGTACATATGTATACGTATACTTAATAATCGACAAATTTTTCTTTCCGTTGGATAAGTTTTTAGGTTTTTTTTTTTTTGTAAAGACTTTAATGCTTATGGTTATAGCCCAGGGCGCGCATGCGTAACCTTACCATAGCTAAAAAGGAAAAAAAAAAAAAGTTTTTCATTTCAATTTCACTTTCACAAAAACAACAAATAATATAAATGCAGTTACAATACAATTTGCCATTATTGTTGTTGTTGTTATTGTAGGTGTAAGTTGAGGTAAGTAAGATTTATTGTCATTGTTGTTGTTGTTTTTGGTCATTCAATTTGCCATGCTCGCTTTAACCCACTTTTCACTCCTCGAGTCGCTCACTTTTCGTCTCAATTTTCAATTTAAATGTTTCTTTTGTCAACCGCCACGAGACGAGGTGTTAAATTTGCATACAAATTTGCATGCTAGCAGCACAACAACACCACCGTCAAGCGATTGAATTACCACCACCAAACCAAACCAAAAAAAAAAAACACATTGGAAAGCAAATTGCAAATGACAAATGAGGCCAACACGAACCAACCAACACACACTAACAGAAGCCAACCACGGAAACAACAACGGAATAAAACAAAATGGTAACAAAGCAACAAAAAAAAAAAAGAAAAAATCTATTTTTAAGTCCAAAAAGCAACTCTTCAAATGTCAAAAACAAAGTCACTTGAATGTCTCTTTTAGACCAATAACAATCAGGGAGAGTTTGTCTCAAATCAAAATTGAAAGCACTTCAATGTGGGTCAAAAATCAAAGGTGTGTATATGTGTATGTGTGTGTGTGTGTTTGCCAATTTCTAAATCGTGTATGTTAGATTTAAATAATTGTCATAAAAAGATCATTTTTGGTTCCTCTAATACCAGAACCAACCTTTGATTAATTTAATTTTTTATTGTAGAACGATTTCTATTCTTAGTTTAAGATAAATTTTGTAAAAGATTTCTGGCACTTTGGCTTTATTAAACATTTGCAACTAAACACCAAGACATTATCTACTATATACTCTTGAAAAACTTCTATAGAATCATCCATTATTTTGTAATTATTTAAATTTAGTAATTAAACTAGAAGGATGGATGACCATGCCGAAGTTTGAATACCTTTGTAAACTTTTTAATAAAAATATTTTTTTGGTCCGATTGTTCCTATGGAAGCTATAGCATATAGTCGGCCGATTCTAGTGAAACTCACCAAACACAATTCTATATATACCAAACTGACATATACCAATTTTCCTAAGAAACGCTCCTACAATAAGCAAGTTATTCATCTAAAACTATTTTTCTGGCCGATCGTTCGAATGGGAGCTATACGATATAGTGAACCGATACTGATAAAACTTCACAGATATATTAAAAAATATATAAAACTGACAAATACTAAATTTTGTGATAATCGCTTTGAAACAACCAAGTTATTGCTCGAAATCCATATTTATGACCGATCGTTCCTATGGGAGCTATATGATATAGTCATCCGATCGGAATGATTCCGAGATATACAATGCCTGCACCAAAAAGGTGCAAAACTCTGTAACTTTAAGAGTCTCAGAGGAGATTGCGTTGATCCAGACAGACATGGCTATATCAACTCAGCTCGTCGTTCTGATCAAGTATGTATATGTATATACCCTATATAGTCAAAAATGCTTCCTTCTATGCGCTGCAAGCTTCTGCCCAAAATTAATATACCCTTTTCGGTATAAAGGTATAAAAAAAACGTGTCATTTAGTTTTCTAATTCATATATATATTTTTTTTGTTTTCTTCATTATGTTTCTGTGTGGTTTTTTTTTTTTTTTTTTAGAGAATAATTATCATCTACAATCGATAAAAAAGTAAATTATATTTCCCATTTTTAGCACGTAAAATATAAAAAAAAAAAAAAAATTTCGATTAGAATCAGGTTTTTATTTTGTTTCTTTTGGATATTTCAGTGTGATTATATTTAGCACATATTTGCACGTTTCATAATGTTTATTAAATTCATTAGGGGGAAAAAGAAGAGCGGGGGAGTACAAAGAATACAATCAGATGAGATGAGATCAGAACAGAACAGATAAGACCACCAGCCAAGTAGAGAAGGGTGTGGTAGAAAAAGAAGAAGAAGAAAAAACAGCTGGATCCATTTCGTTAAAATTATATTTTTTGCAATATCAACAAATAAAAAGGCAATTACATCAACCAATCTTAAAAACCTAATGCTCTGGGGGAGATAGAGAGAGAAAGAGAGACAAAGAGAGGGAAGTACTACTACTGATGATGATGATGATGATGATGATGATTCACTAGCCAGCTATGCCATCAGCTACCATCACCCAGAGTAAAATTCAACCAACTGTATTGCTGACTAAAGACTTTTCATTCATTCAGTCAAGCCAAAGAGAGAGTAGCCCAGTCAACACACACACACACACACACATACAACACAATGTATTTTTTTTTTTTCTTTGGTTTTTTGTATCTTAAAGTTTGTCTTCTCTTCTACTACTACTACTTACTCTATGTGACTAATATTTCTTTTCTTATGTTTCGCCAGGCATTAAATCATGATGAATATCTATGGCAACCAAAGTTCTGTCATAGAAGTTGATAGCTTAACTTATAACGGTACATAATTTAAAAATTCTAACTGCATTTTAGCATATACATACATATATATATATATACTGGTAAAACATTTAATTTGTTTTTAAAATATATGAACAAAAAATCTGTTTTCGGAAAATAGAGAGAAAAAAAAAGAAGAGAATCAAATTGAAGAAAATGATTTGTAGAACAAGAGAATATTTTCTCCTACTGTGACTGTGTGTGTGTGTGAAGAATGAAAAACAAAAGCCCGGTTAGACAGTGGAATAAGAAACGCATTAAAATTCTATTTTATAACGAAGTTTTTATACCCTTTTAAATGCTTATAAATTGGGAAAAATCAAAAATTTTATGTTCATAGATCTAGCAGATAGATCAGAGCTACATATATAAAAACATAATTATATATATATACGAATTTTAAAGTGATTATAATTAAGTATTAACCATACTCCACCCTCTTCTTTCTTCTTCCTAAAGGGTATAAACAAACAACAACAAAAAAGAAGGCTACCGCAAAGTCAACAATGTGAATTTGGAATTTTTTGTGTTTTTGGTATTTGAAGTGAAAAGTTTTGACTGGTTTTTTTGCTTTCTTTCTTTTTTGTATGTGTTTGTGTGTGTGTATGTGTTTGTGTGTGATTCTCTTTTGTAAAATGGACAATTGAGACCGAGCGAACAGCAGCAGCAAATGCTTTAGAAATTGGCAAACAAGGCAGACAAGGACTTTTCAATTGCACACTTACGAGAGATGGCACTCTATTGAAGTGAGAGGCTGTTGATGTTCCCTGATGATGTTGTTGATGATAATGATGATGATTATGATGTTGATGTCATATATTGAAAGAGGAAAATTCTCTTTCTTTTGTTTTCTTTCGATGATAGAAGGAGTTATTTGTGAAAAGTCAAAAATTTAGTTAGCAAACATGTTTTAGAAAAAAACAAAAAAAATTGCATCTATTGTTAAAGGTAAATTTAGGAGATCTTCTTACAAAAGCAAAGCAACGGAATAAACTGATAGAGCAACGCTTTAAAAGGACTCGTTAAGGCAGTTTTATATATATATATAATATAGCAATTAACTTTCATGAAATCGTAAAAATTTGTGAGAATTTTCAATTTATTTCAAGATTTTCTAGGAAGTTCCTCAACGAGTATTATCTGGTTTTATAGAGGTTGCCATATACAAATAATATATAATTTAAAAAACAGCTTTATATGACTTTCATCTTGTGCTCTCTATATAAATACAGTTATTTTTGACAACAAGTTGTATTTTATCTAGTTTTGTTTACCCATTTTTACGCATTGCTTTGATTTACACTCTCTTTCTCCCTCTCCCTCTCTCTCTCTCTCTCTTTCTCTTTCATTCCATATATAGTATTTAATTTCAGAGACAAAAGCAACAAGACAAATTTGAAAATCCAAAACTAAATCTAAAAAGCCTGTTCCATTGGCAATAGATTGCGTCATTGGGTTTGAATTTTTTTGTTTTGTTTTTTTATGGATCGTGTACGTACAACCCAACAGTTATATATACATGTGAATATATATATAAGTATATATATATATATATATATTTGCAATTGCAAAATACACACACACACATACACATATACAAAGACAGGCAAGCGCCGCGGCATGCGGCAGGCAAAGCGAGTTCCAGTTTTGAAAGCGACACAAAAGGCAATTGAATTTATGACACCCTTTCTCCTCCTCCTCCCCCTCTCTCTCACTCTCAATCTCTAATCCAACAACAGTAATGTTACCCCCCACCACTCCCTTCTCCATCAACTCAACATTCTCTATCTCCAATTGCTTTTAATTAGTTGAAATTGAAAACTCGCCAGGCGAGGAAAGTAAAGAGAGAGAGAGAGAGAGAGAGAGAGAAGGGGGAGCGCGCGCGCGCTGCTGCTGATCATCATCATCATCTTTTCAAGATAAACCAGGGAAATGCTCTTCCTCTTGTCGTTGTAATAGAGAAATCATTGATCGCAAGACACAACCAACTGTATTTGGCGTGTGAAAATTGATTGAAAAACTAAAGTGAAAATTACATAAGTCAACAATAACAACAACAACAACAGTAATAATAATCAACAATCAACAACAACTGCAGCAACAAGAAAATGTTGACCAAAAATGGGTTTAAAAAAGTAAAAAATAAAGTGTAATACGACTTAAACATTCCGGTCACGTCAATGGAATTACTTAACGCGCTTGATAATGACAATTATGTCATGTGTGAGTGTGTGTGTGTGTGTGAGTCAAGTATGTATTCTATATGTATGTGTAGACACACCATAAAAGGCCTCTTTTAACTGCTAACGGATTCATGACTCAATCTCAAACAGTTGCCACAATCTTTTCTCTCACTCCTTTACTCATACACACACACACACACACATACACTTCCATTCTCAGTTGGCCTTTTAAAGGCAAAACAAAAAACAAAATGCAGCCAAAAACCACCTTGACCTTATCACCAGAGCGTGCAAAAAGCATGTATATATATACATATATATATATAATCCAGCCAAAAAACAAAAAAAAATTTCAAGTTAAATTGACCGAAACTTGAAATTCATTTGAAAATTTTTCTTACACTTTTTATACCCTGCAAACAACATGCAAGTAAGTAAATATAAGGTATATACGAATAATCATAACATATGAAAAATTCATTAAAGTAGAAAAATGTGAAAAACGGACTTTCCCTTGGTTTTTTAGCACATAGAAAACGAAAGTTTTTGCTCTAACAAAGAAAAACTAAAAGGAAACATTTGCTAAATCATTAAAAGAATCCAAGGATCTTTCAATAATTAGAATATATAGAGAATATATGGTTAATTTTAGGGTATATCAAAAGTCTAAGGTATATTACTGATGATTTTTGTGATTTGCCTCTGGCCCGCACTTGAGCCAAGAGTAGGAAGTAGTTTAATTCTGCTTCGTCGCTTTCACTTCCGCCTCATCTGAGCTGAGTGAGAAAGAGAGATAGCACTACTACTGATGGGACAAACAGGCGTTCGTTCCCCTATATCATCATACAGACAGCACACAACAAACGTACAGAAGAGGAGGAGGAGGCGTTGGCCACCGCCTACCATAGACCATCATCATCATCAACATCAGCTGCAGTACTACTCCGATTCCGTTTCCAATACGGAATTTAACTCCACCACACCACTAACCCCGCATCTCTCTCTTCTCTTTCTCCCTTCCTTCTTCTTCTTCTTCTTATTTGGAGCTACCACGACAAGTGGGTTTCACTTGCACAGCAAAAACACAAACATCACGTGGGTTTTAAAGGGAAAACTTCCTTCTCTCTTCTATTCATCTTCATCTCCATTTACATTTCCCTCTTCATCGTCATCGTCAAGTTGGCAGCTGTTTGCTCTTCTTGCTCATATTTAAATTGGTATTACCAACATTTAAACATCGATTTGATATATGTTTCCTCTTTGTTAGTGTAGTTGTTGTTGTTGTTGCTACTTCTCTCTCTATGTTGTTGTCGTCTCAGTAAATTTTATGGAGGCGTTTAGGAGGAGTGTTTCTTTGGAGTGTTCTCTTTAAATACGTGTGAAATTTGAGATAAAGTTTTTTTTTTCTTATTTTTTTTTTTTCTTGTTTTTTTGGATTTTGTGTGCCCCCGTTTTGTTTGCTTTGGGTGATTAGCTTCTGTTTTGGTTGTTCAGTTTGCATATCGTTAAATCTAAAAACGGAAATCGAAACGCGTCTTTTTTTTTTTTTTAAATATGAGAAACTACATCATACTCCAACAATTATTAACAAAATTTTCTTATTTTTATGATGAAATTAAATACTCTTAAGAGATCGAAAATAAATATGCAAAATCTTGTCATTTCAATATAAAATTTTAAAGAAATAGAAAAACAAAGTGAAATTTAATTTACTAGAATTGCAAACTAAAACTATTTAAGTTTTTATCAATTAATCGGTTATTTTATTAACTTTAATTACATTTTTAGTTAATTTTTAAGAATTTTTTAAATCTTTTTGTTAAAAACCTCATTTTCCTAATAGTTAATATACAATAGATTTCGTCTGCTGTTCAAAATCTTGAAAACCATAAGAGATCAAACTATTTAATTTGGCATGATCGCTTAAGAATCCTTCTACCTAACCTAAATATTTTACCATAGAGATATCATGAAACATATTAAAGATCACTTCTTAAAGATAAACAATCTGAACCTTTAAAACACACCAAAACTCTATCTATAAAACATCAAATATTCTCTTGTATACCTTAGAAGTTTAACTCTACTTTCAAACTGACCTATCGATTCTTTTCTAAGCTTATAAGCCACACTAAGACATATAAGACATATTCTTAATAAATGCCCCAAAACTTAGAATATTCTAGAATCTAAATCTATACCATAAAAGCCCTATATGAGACCCCAAGCCATGAAACATTCAGTTAGTAACGAAATTTCTAAATGATAGATAAAGGATTCGACTTAACCTCATTTAACAAATAATAGTAATAAAAAGATAAACAATTCTTCGTAGAAATATTCTAAAATTTTGAAATGATTTTTGATAGCTCCAAGCGAGAGAGTTTAACTAGATTAAATGATCGATATTTAGGGTATACTCTAGTCGGCTGGAACGGCTTCCATATTTATTGTTATTTTTTTTTTATGTATTTCTAACATTTTACTGCCTTTTTTTTCTGTTTTGGAGGCGGGTCGACACACACCAACCATGCAACAAAAGCTAATTGTGCCACCCCCTTTGCCCCCTTTCCATTTTGGCACCAATGAGAGAACACTGAATGTTATTTTTCAAATGCTCGACTTTCAATTTGTTACTCCACATCCCCTACTACTACTACCCCCCTCCTCTTTTTTCCTTTTTCTCTCCATGGTTTAGCATATTTCTCGTTTACTCGTTCGGCTTCAGTCAATTAGCAAAGTCAATAGTACGGCCGTATGCATCTCGTGTGCCGCTGTTTGCCACATTTGCTGACGTTTTTGCATTTTATTTGTTTAATTTATAAACGTCAAAAGCAAAAGAACAAAAAAAAAGGGAGAGGGGAGAAAAATTGAAAGCCCGGCTCACACACACAGAGAGAGAGAGAGAGAGAGCTACCCGTCTACTCCGAATGTCAAACTCAAACACAATTTCTATTCTATTTGTAGCTAAAGCCAAAGTCTAAATTGATCATCAAACCAACCAGTTAACAGTTTTCCCCATTTTCCAACTAGTCCCCCTCCTTCTTCTACCACTCATTCTCATCCACTTCCTCTTGATGGTATGGAAAAGTTTATCGTACAAGTTTTTTCTTTTCTGGTTTTTTTTTTTTGTTGCTTTTTTTTGCAATTGAATTATCTCTCGCACTCAATCACAATCCCTAAAGTGGTTAAGTGTATCTTTCGAGTTTTGCAAATTAGCTTTAAGGGAGGCAGCGCACAGGCAGCACACAACTTCTATGCAATGCAGCAGTTAGTTCCACTTATGAGATAGGGCAAATAACAAGAGATGGATTAAAGGGAGGAGAGCTGTCACTGTGGCCAGAGAGGCAAATGGCAAATATTGCACTGATGCAATTTAATTATTAATTTGACTAAAGCCAAAGAGCACTTTACAGCATTTCAAGTGAGAGTCGACACACAATGAGAATAAGCAAAAAGTTGAGAGAGAATCTGGAACAGTTCAGTGGAGTACCGCACTAACATTGTGGTCGTCGTGGTCGTCGTCATCATCTTCCTTTTGAGGCTTAATGTAGAACATAACTGAATAATTGACTAAAATTTCACCAAATTGGAAGCAGAAACTAAACTAAAAGAAACAGAAGAAAACTGAAAGCAAAACTTAAAAAAGAAATGTTTAATTAAAATACAAACAACAACTAACAATTAAATATGTATTCAAAATTCAGTTTCAACTTAAAGTACAATTTAAATTGATGAGAATTTGTATCCAATTAGCAGAACCAATCTGATTTAGCAGAGAAATTCTTTAAATAGAAACATTTTTTATGCGATTATTCCTATAGTAGCTACACAATCTGAATTATACTTTAACTTGATCTAACTAACACAAAAATAAGCTCTTATAACAAATTTTATCCTTCTAGATCAGAAATTACTATCTTAAAAATGCAAAGAAACACACAGATTTGGATAAATTCGTCTATTGATGGCTTAATATTCATTTCATTCATTTTCCTAAAATAAACCAAAGTCAAAAAATTGAGAAATATATTCTTCATATATTTTCTTAACAATTTTATTTGTTCCTTTTGTATTTCAATTGGAAATGTAGAGAGCAAAGAAGTGTAGTGGGTAAGGTTTAAGTAGCAGAAAGACACCCCCAAAGACCAAGGAGCGTGAAAAACCTCAAGTGCAAGGCAATAATAACAGAAACAACAACAACAACAACTACAAATGAGAACAATAAAAATGGAAAAACGAAACAAAAAAAAAACATCAGAAAGGGGTTTGGGGGCAAAGGAAAGGGGGAAAAAACTCAAGAGTCAAATCGACCACTTGAACTCCAGCACAGTGTGCTCCTTATAGAGTAGACGATCTCTTTAACTAAAAATAAACCCACACACAAAGAAAAAGAGACAGACAGAAAGAGAGACAGAGAGAGAGAGATAGCAAGTGTTCAATTGGATGATGACGATGATAAAACGAAGACAAGAACAAGGAAAAACGAGAGATAGAGAGAGGAGAAGATCGGACGTCTGTCCCCTCAACTTTTTTCCTTCTTGATATTGCACGATTCAATGGCAACCCCCTTCTGAGAGATTCCCCCTTTCTGCTGCACCTCAACCATACTCCCCCTTTCTCTCTCTCTGACTAGAACACTTCCCCCTTGCTGGTTAATGAAGATCAATTGAATTTAAACAAAGGGGGAACAACAACAAAAAATTACAAATTTCTGCTGGCAAAGAGGTCAAGTAAATGCATCGCTTTTGCCCCCTCTCTCTCTCTCCCTCTTCATTCAGTGTCTCTTTCTTAGTGACGTGACATGCGACAGTTGTGCAGCGGGATATGGTTTGTGTGGCGGGGGCAAAGGGCGTGGCATAACAAATTACTAGCAAATGCGCATTAACATAAACAACAAAGAACAAGACGAAAAAAAAAAAAAGAAGAAAACAATTAAATGAGAGGGGAGTGTGGGAGAGAAGAAAATAAGACAGGAAATCAACAAAAAGATGCCCGGAAAACAAAAAGAAAAAGAAGAAGCTTTCATCTCTCTCTCTCCCTCTTTTGCCCACTCAACGTTGTCTTTTCATCCATCCATCATCTAGAAATAGCAGCAGGTAGTTTTAAAACTTGGCCAACTAAAGTTCTTTTGTTGTTCATTAAAAAAAAAAAAAAATTTTCGTCTATGGAAATTAATTAAGCCAACTCTAAGCTGAAAACTTGAACCAACCAAACCAAACCAACACACAATGGTTAATGTTTAATTGAGAGGAATAGCAACAGCAGCAGCCTAAGACCCAGCCAGAAGCCATTTAAAGTTCGACTTCCACTTTCCATACTCTGAATTGGCCATCTTTTTCTTCTACTTTTCTTTTTTTTTGTCTCTTTGTTACAACAAACAAATTTGGGCCAAGCGAAACAAAATCAAAGCCAAAATAAGCCAAAAGGCAGACAAACGAACGACCAAATAGAAGAAAGAAAAACCAACTTGACTTGGCCCATACTCTCTCTCTCTCTCTCTCTCTCTACTCCCAATAGCTTTTTCTATGACTAAATTATGAAGTTTGAACACAATAACTTGGTTACAAGAAAAAAAAAATGCAACTTTTCTTTTAAAAAGTTAAAAACAAGAAAACATTTTAAACGAATTTCTCAAAGGAATCAACAAAAACAAAAATTGAAAAATTGATATTTACATATTTTTTTTTTTTTGAGTGGAATTTTGCATGCAAAAACTAGTTAAGTGAAAAAAGAAAAAAAAAAAACACCAAATTTGAAAGTAAAATTGAGTTGATTAATGGAATTCCAATATGAAAAACTTGTTTTATATATATTTGCAATTTCATTTTCAATAATCATACGATATCATTTCACGATCTAGCCAACTGAAAGAGCATTCATTCATACCTAGTAAAAATTTCTACAATTTTTTGTTCGGTTTTAACTTTCTTTTAGAAAAATGAAAAAATAAAATGGACTTTTTTTTCTTTTTCATTTCTGATTGCCAAAAAAAAATTGTAGCATTAGTTCATGAAAGCGAATAATTAGACAACAGAAGAACAATTAAGGGAGGAAGACGGAGAGCAAAGAAAATTGGAGCAAAATTTTTTAGTGAGAGTGAGATAGATGCAATCTCAAGATTAAAGTGCAAAATGAAAGTGAGTTGCATAATCTTGCAGTTAGTTCCCAGCTACAATCCCCCCCCCACAACCTTTTTTTTTCTTGTTGTTTGTGCAAAGTTCTCACAGTAACAAAATAAACAAAGCAAAAGCAAAAAAAAAAGGGGGCGAAACTCGAGAGAGAGAGAGTGAGAAAGGGAAGTGCATAAGATGCCAAGGTAGCGATAAGTTTCTCTTCCCCCTTCCTTTCACTCATCCTCTTTCTATCTATCTCTCTTGCTCTCCTAGTGCCTCTATCTGTTGTCTCTGTGTGTCTGTTAAAATGAATGTCGAATGTTGAATGTTTGTTTGTTTATTTGTTGTTGCTGCTGCTTGACCACTTTTATTTTCATGCCTCAATTGGCTTAACTTTTGTTTCTTTTGATTTTTATACTCTTGCCAAGCGATAAATTTATATAAACTTAATAATCTGCTAGATATATATTTCTTTCTCTTGATCAATTATATAACAAAATTTCTATAAAGCAAAAAACAGAAAACCTTTTTTTAAATCTTTGCTAATTTTTCTATATTTTTTTTTAAATATTTAAAAATATCTTTAAAAGAGTATACAAACTTCTTTATAAATAGAAATCATTTTTAACTTTTCTTTTCTTGCTTTATTTTGGTTTTTTTTTTTTTCTTTTTTCCCGTTTGTCATGCAAAACTAAAAAAAAAAAAAAAACTTTTGTCAAGAGTTCAGTGAAGAGTGAAGAAAATGAGAAGAGACAGAAACAAAATGAAATATGCATAAATAAATATATTTAATATTTCTTGTCATTCTCCTGCAACTGCAACTTAAGTGATAGAGACAGAGATAGACAAACAACTAGAGAAGGAGAAGGAGAAAGAGATACGAGATAGAGATAGAAAGATACAAGCAAGTTTGTTGCTCAAGTCATTTGTCATTTTGCACTAGGGCAACATAACTTGATACGAGGGGAGCCTAAAGTGTGGGGCGTTTATAGTAAAAAGGAAAGGAGAGGCGCGGCGGCGAATGCAAAAATTAAAACATTTAAGGAAAAAGTGTGCCATGACAGCAGGAGACAGAAAGACAGAGAGAGAGAGCTATAGATAGATATATATATATATATATATATGTGTGTGTGTGTGCGTTGTGTGCTTTGTGGTGTGGCGGTTAGTTCAAAGGGGCCAGCGACCTCGTCCGTTTAAGTGGCAAACCAAGTCAAATGTAGAAGGCACATTTTGGATTTTCTGATGCTTCGCTGACTTTTCTACTTCTATGCTTCTTCTTTCTTCTCTCTTGGTCTCTCTTTACTAAAGCGATTTTGACTTTCGACTCGTGGCAGTCAGCGGGCTCCATGAAAATTGGCCAAAAAAACTGGCACGTTCCCGTATAAACTACTGCTCCACTCCACTCCCCATTCATCTATCTATGTATCCCTCCTCCTCCTCTCTGTTTATTTCTCTCTCTCTCTCTCTCTCTCTCTCTCTCTCTCTCTATCTCTCTCACTCTGGTAGCCACCGTTTCCTTCTTGACAACATGACAACAAAGAGGTCATTTACTTTCGTTGCAAGCATGAAATAATCGTTGTTGCTCTGACTGCTTGGCTTGCCGCTTCTCCTCGTTGCCCGTCATTGTCATCGTCGTGAAGCACAGCCCCCGGAAAGCCCAAAGCAAAAGTCAAACGAAAAATAAAACTCACAGATAACTGAAATTGGCAACAGAAGTAGCGGCAACACACACATATATATATATATATATATATGTATAACCAAGATATATACAAACATATATCTCTTGCGACAAGTTTTAGGGGGAATTTTTTTTTTTTGTTGTTTTTTTATTTGTTGCTATCAAAAATCGATTAACCGGTCCAAACAATAGTAAAAAAAAAAATAAAAAAAAATTTCTTCGTTTTTCCGGGTGAAAATGTTTAAGAGATAATTGGCGGTAGAATATGAACAATTTAATGCTGTCACGAGTATCGATCGATTTTCTATATCAGGATATGTCCATGTCACGTGCAGCAGTTAAAAATTCAACTAAACGAACATTGAGCACATTCCCATGAACAACTAACTAACGAAAAAAGGGCGCAACATTTACTATTAGGGTTACTCACACAATGAATGAAATGAAAATTTACTAAAATAAATGATTGTACTAAACAAATTTCTACAAGAAAACTTTCTCAAAGAGAATTCTTTTCAGTAAACTCATTCCATCCTGCTCACGACACAGTTATCCTACTCACTTATGTAGGAACACAATTGGACAGGTTTTCTTTAGATTTTATAATGTTTCCATATAAAACTTTGGTATTTCTTTGCCGATTCTTATGAAATTTGGTATTGTACAAGTTTTTGTATATATGATTAAGTATCCGAAATAAAAATAAAATATCTTTAACATTATACTAGATAATTAATGTTTAATTACGCTGGCGTTAAATGACATAAAATTTAAAATAAAAATTTATAATTTCATTAGCTTATATTGTTCTCAGATTTAGCCAGCTATAATATACTATATATAGGCTCAGAAATTCTTACTTTTTTCCTGCATTTTGCAGTCCTTTTATTCCTTAAAATTTATATATTTGCATTACTCAACTTGAAGGAATTCATACAAATTATCGAGTATATAGCAAATTAATATAAATATTCATTCAAATACATTTTACAAAATATATTTATATATATACAAACTATGCAATTTTCCGCACGGCAACCTCATTAAACAATAGAATAAAAGTTAGTCATAGAATTTTGATTAAACTAAATAGAAATGTTTTATATAACTCATCATCATAATAGATGACTCAACATATATTTGCATTGTTGTAAGCAAAACAAAAATGCATTTAAGCAATATTTTCATATATAAACATATATATCTATATATATAGAGAGAGAGAGGAAGAGAGACAGAAAACTTAACACACATGACACACCCTAACCTAAACTAAATAAGTCTCCCCGCAACTCTCCCTCCATCAAACAACGTTGAAAATTGCAGCAACTAAGAAAACTACAAAAGGCAAACTTAATGCCATATAATGTAAAGGTAAACTTAGATGTCTGCACCCTCCCCCCTCCAACCTTCTTCTTTCCCCCCTATTAAGCTCATACCTTTCTATATCTACTCCATTTCCATTTTGTATGTGTGTTTACAAGTTTCTCAACATATCCATTAGACAAGACACACACACCCCACACACACACACACACACACACACACACACACACACACACACACACACACACACACACACACACACACACACACACACACACACACACACACACACACACACACACACACACACACATGGAGAACACACTACATAAATATTTTATAACTGACTTGAAAATAGATTTCATTACTCCATTGTCTATATTTAGAGGACACACGAAATGAATTTGGGTATCGGAGATGTCGAGCAAAGCAAATAAATAAACAAAAAGAAAACCCCCATCGACTATTACACTACAATTATTATCTACATATGTAGATATACACCTTTTCCGTTGAACATTTATCTTACATTATTAAATCACTTTCCGTTTCCTTACCCCTTTCCTTTTGTACTTACTATTCTAAGGTGCAAATTAACAATAAAATAATAATGAAAAAGTTCTCAGCTAACATTTTTCTTTAACTTAAAAAAAAAAATCTTATTTGAATCTTAATTAGATGAAATCATATAATAGAAATAAGGCATCTAAAAATAAAGAGGCAGAAGAGTTGTGGGGAGAGTTGTTTGACACAAAAACTGTCAATTGGAATTTGATAAGGCAAATGCAACAGAGAGAACACACTTTACCTCTCTCTCTCTCTCTTTCATACTCAAGGTTCAGTTGTTATCAAGCTTTTCTGAATAATTTTGGTTACCCCAAATTAGTATGTACGTATGTATGTATGTATGTACATACCGATGTATGATTGTGTATGTATAAAAATCAAGCTTCAACTGTTGTCTCAAGGTCCTACAAATATGTAGATGATGTCGCGCCGTGCCGTTTGTCGTTCAATTTTTTTTCTTAATAAATATACAAAATGCAAAAAAAAAAAAAATATAAAAGAACAGCCTAAAATTTTTAGGTTAGGCGCAGCCTGACCCTAAAAATACACTTTTACCCAGTAAGCAAACTTATATGGTATACTACCGTTATGTCTATATATGAGAACTAATCATTTGCTAAACAAGATTTATGAAGATTAACTGGCATATTTGGGGAATTACGGAAAAAAAACAATTAAAAAACAAACTGAAAAACAAACCAATTAAAAAAAGAAAACAATTAACAAACAATTAAAGAATAAATAAATGTTAATAATTCAATTTTTCTTATGGCTATTAGATATGACTAACTTGGGATATATGTATCAATATTTTAAAAATTTTATAGGACAAAGAGAGAGATTGTAGGTATGTCTATATGTTAACTACATATACCCTTATTTAAACTATGTCTGCAGGGTATGACGAGGCACAGTACACAAATAAACTGGAATTAAGCATAAACCAATAAGCGCAGCAACAGAAAAAAAAAAGAAGAAAGTGTCTCTCTGTGTGTGTGTAAGAGGGAGAGAATGCGAAAACTAAAACTGGTCTCAAGTCAGGCAAAAATCAACAAAAATATATACACACATACATACCTATGTATGCATATATATGCTCGCTCAAGGTCGGTCAACGGATTTTTCTTTTTGCGTTAAGCTTTAGTTAAAAAACAGCAGAAAAAAAAATGAAATAAAAAAAAAAAAACAAACAGTAAAAATTCAAACAGATCAGAAAATGAAAACGCAAGCAGCACTTCCCCAAGCTCTATCCAAGGGGGCGCCGCAACGGAAGCAGTGACGCTATGCAAATTAAAAGTAATTTTAAATTTCCTGAGTTGGCGAAATTGAAAAATCGCCCACGCATAAAAACACACACAACACATAGCGATAGGGAGTCACGACAGAGGGGTTAATACAGAGAATGCGCCGTTATTTTGAATTCCAAGAAACAGTTTAGCAGCTCTCGTTCTCTGTCTTGATGTTGTTGTGGTTGTTGTAATTATTAGGAGCAGCAACAGGCACGCATGATCAATGGGGACGAACGGCTCAGAGAGCATGAGCCAGAGAGAGAATATCAAGTGCTTAGCTAGCCGTCTCTTTTTAACTCACAGACACAAACACACACACACATGCGCCCAGAGAGAGGCAGTTATAAAGGAGCAACATTTTAAGTTTTAAATTTTAATTTTAAAAATTTGTAAAACTAACTTACCTTATCCAAACATTTGAGCTCCTCTATGGGATAAACCACCTTTTGGCAGCGGGCACAAGTTTTATTCATTTTGTTACTTCAACTCTCTGGATTATATGGATATAAATTGTTGTTGGTATTCTTTCTGTATTTGAGGGGGGAGTGGGAGAGATGAAGAGGTTACAGGGGTGATGGTGGGATGAGCGGCACAAAAACTCCTCTGATCTCCTTCAACTGCTTCTTCTTATTCAGCTTCTTCTTTCTATTCCTCGTCGTATTCTTCTATTCCAATGTGTTGGTATGTGTGTGTGTGTGTGTGTGGATGTATAGATGTGTATGTGTACACCACCAGAAGAAAAAAATATTGTTGTAACTATTTACGAAAATGGAAAAGAAATTTGCTTGAATTGTGGTCCGGATATATCCCTTTGCTTCTTTTTTCTTTTAATTGGTTATTATAATTTGTATGGTGGTTAATTAACACTATTTTTGCATTGCGAAATAGAATTTTTTTTTTGTTTTTTGATGCCTATTGCCGAATGTGTTGGAAAGAATGAGAGAGAGTCTCTTTTCAAGCCGAATACTTATTTTACACTATTTGACATCATTTGGATTAACTTTTTGGTCGAGGCTTCAACAAAACTGACAGCAAATAACCGGTTTGCTTCGTTTCGCTTTTTGTTTTAGCACTTTTTGTTGTTGTTGTTGTTTTTTTTTACTTTTTATTGTTATTGACAAGAAAAAAAAAAAGAATATTAAAAAAATCTGTTGCACAGGTTACAAAAGCAACGCGCGCATCGCAGCACGCGAAACACGACAGCAAAAGGAGACACAAGAGAGCAAAGAAGAGTTGAAAGAGCAGTAGGGAGTAACAGACGCAGCACGCTTCAATTAATTCGATTTATTCTTCAACCAATATAATAATAATAACCGATCAAGCGAGACTTAATTGTTTCCCTCGTTCTTTAGTTGTTAAATACCTTAATACGAACGCGAAACAAGACCGATTCCAAAAATCTGTTTTTATCCGCGGCGCACAACCTCACAACTTGAAAACAAAAACAACACTGAAAGAAATGAAACCCGACTTTTGAATAAGTAATTTTCATTTGCCCGCTACATTTTTAAACAAAAAACCCGACATCCCTGTATTTCATGCCTACATTTTAGCAGCTCCCAGTTTGTGAGACTGTTATTTAGCAGCAACAAAATACTGGTAATGCTAAAAATAAAGCTCCCACTATTTAGTGCTGATTGTCTAGTGTTGACTACGGTTGCAACCGGTCGGTTATCGCTACTACAAATACAACCCTGAATTTGCCAACACCGACGCCATATTGTCGCCGAGCTGTCAAAAATATTTTTCCCTTCTCTTTCTTTCCGGTTAGCGTCATGGTAAGAATTAACAAAGTTTGCTCCGAGTCGGTTTAAAAATGTGAAAAATGAATTAAAATAAATTGTGGCTAATTAATGAAACAAGACTTGAATGCGGAACGGCCAGTGCATTCAGTAGAGCTAAACTGAGATAAATGCCCTGTCCAAGTTGGTTATAAGACACAAAATGCGCATAAAAATACTTCACGTGGTGGCGCACCACACACAGACACACATACTTATGCATATTAAGTAATGGCAAATGTAATTCTAATTTGTTTATATCTTATTGGTTATTTGCAGCCTTTCGAGAGATTCGTACAAACTGGTCGCATTGCCAAGGCCTCTGCAGGTCCCCTGAAGGGTCGCCTGGTGGCTATTGTTGATGTCATTGATCAAAACAGAGTAAGTGCTATGCGGAAACAACAATGTGCAAAAGGAATTCTGGGAAGGGTAACAATTTAACTTTTGGCTAGTGCACATGATGATAATTTGTCTTCTTGATAGGAAGTGCCAACTGACACATAAATGAAGCTAGTTTAACCCAACTGAAAACACAAACCAAAGTTAAAATTTATTCCCTCCCGGAACCTTCTCTCAGCATTGAGTTGATACGTTTTGTGTGTGTGTTTTGAAAGAGAAAGTTTGATTATTAATTATTTGGTATTCTATTATAGGTTTTGGTCGATGGCCCTCTCACCGGTGTTCCACGTCAGGAATACAGATTGAACAATCTGCATCTGACCAAGTACCGCATTAAATTCCCCTTCACGGCACCAACCCGTATTGTGCGCAAAGTGTGGCAAGATAGCGACCTCAAGGCACAATGGAAGGTCAGCCCATGGTCCATTAAAGCCCAAAATATCTGCAAGGTAAGCATATAGGACGATATATATATGTGATATATATAAAGAGAGAGAGAGAGATTGGGATTGCTGTTGGTCTGTCTTGCTGCACATGATGATAATTGAAAGTTCTTGATAGGAATTGCCGGCTGATACATACATGAAGCTAACGTTATTTTAAAACTGAAAGCATCAGACCACCAACAGTTGTCGAAGAAGCTCTTCCTACCCTCATTTCCCTTATCCTTTCTCTTTTAACTTGTGATCTACTTGTATTAATGTTAATTTCTGTTTTTCTTTGTATATAGCGCTCCCAATTGAACGATTTTGATCGCTTCAAGCTGCGTTATGCTAAGCGTCAGCGCAACAAGTTGCTAACCATTGCCTTCAACACACTGAAGAAGCGCACCAAGGCCGATGGCACCCCACGTGTTCTCAAGAAGGATCGTCGCGAGCGTCTGCGTGCCGCAAAGGCCAAGGGTGGCAAGAAGGCTGCTCCAGCTAAGAAGTAAACAACAAGATAAAATATTTTAACGAAAGTAACTGCTTGATGAACATCCAAAACAACACACAACATGGAGCAAATAAAAAGAAGTGTTATTTTTAGGAAAAACACACGTATCTGCAGTATTTACTCTAATCTATGGATAAAATGAAGGGGGCGAAAAAGTTCTATATAACATTAGTTTATGTTTATGCTAAAAGCAAGGCTTAGAATTACTTGGTTATATCTGCTGAATAGATATATGTTTTTTTTGCTCTGATAATTGTTATATTATTTTGCCAAAGGAATGCATAGCCACCGATTTCGATTGGAAATCAACTTAAAAAAGAAGTTCTTTTCTGTATAGAACTATATATGTAAAGCCATATAAAAGCTTTTTTATCCATTCTAGAGCAGATCTGTCAGAAATTAGTTCTTGGTTTTGCATAAACATTGAAGATAAACGAGGGTTAAACAAGGGGAGGGGCCTGCATGGCACATTGCCTCCTAGGTGTCGCCACTGTTTTAAAAACAAAATAAAAGTGAATGAGATGGGAGATAGAAATAAAAGTAAAGGAGATGGCATGTTAATTAGCAAATAAAAGAGAGTGAGATGGCAGTACTTCTTTTTTTTTCAAATTTGATGTAAACTTTAATATTCAAATTCCGATTTCAAATCAAATGTTTTCTCTAATATATAGAATATAATCCTTGTTAGAATCATTTGATTGATTATTCTTTGTAAAAGGTTTTTAAACTTATATTTAATGGATTCTTATGCTACAATATTTACAAGAAACCTGTTTTCAAGTGATTATGATTAATTTTGTAAAGAAAATTTTGGATAACTTTAATTAGATCCAAACATATAGCACAAGGATCTACAGAGAAAAAGAGCCATAAGGTTCGAAAGATCATGTTTCTATAGCCAAAAAGGTAATCTTTGAAAATATAGTTTCCAAAGAGAAAAAGTTTCTTTTCAGATATTTCTCAATCTATTTAAGGATTAAGCAGCTAATAACTAGAAATGGAAGAACTTTAGTAAGAATATTTCATATTGAAATCTTCTTCAACCTTATTTTCAAATACAATAATCAAGACTATAATATATATATATATATGGTTACATTTTTTCGATGGTTTTTTATTTTTTTTCAACAGTTTGTTTCCAATAAACAACATAAAAATACAATTAAAAAAAATAAAAAACAGTCCAATCATTAAAGCAGTCTACCAAATTGATGATTTGATTTGATTACATTTGATGGTAACACGCCAATTGTCTAAACTATTTATTAGCCTCGCTCTTGCAATAGATGGTCTTCCAGTTATTTGGATGATTATAACCCAGCAAAATGGGCAAATGTAGGAACAATGTGATATGTTCGCCCTGTATGGACGTGGATACCTTAACCCAATTGCGTAGCCATTCAATCATCTGTTCATTGCTTAAATTAACTGGATTAAGGCCACGTAAATAGCATGAGTAGCGCAGAGCATCGACAGTCAGATTGTGTACATCACCTTCCTTGGTGATGGCCTGGTCCATATAGTGGACAAGAAAGGCATGCTCGTGAAGGCGATGACGTTTAAAGATGCTATTGGGCAAGCCATGCATCTTTACCAGGTATTTCTGTCAAGCAAATGATAGTGAAGAATATTGTTAACAAGTATTATAGATATATATATATATATATATATAGATTAAGTTCTCAACTTACGACATGTTTACGCGACATTCCCAATAGGGAATAGGGACCTTCGGCAAATATATCTTTGACGGCAATTAATGCCTCTGGGGTGGGATGTGTACCACTGCCCAATTGGCCCAAGATGCATTCAAATTCAGCATGTTTCGGATGACCGGCAAGCGAATTCAATTTGGCCTGTAGGCAACGGAATACAGTTTTATTATTCTGCAGGCGACGTTTCATATAATAGTTTTTAAAATCCGAGCGCTGTTGCAGCGTCCAGAAATGGGATGTTAGAAATGTTCTTGGATACCAGAACCTATAATGTGTATAAGAAATCATTCATTAAGTTAGATTATCAAACTTTAGGTAGAATATAATTGAAGAAGAGCTCACACTAGTGGGAAGAATGCGTAGCCAACCATGGGCAATGAGCAACCAATTAGAGCCGGTGCCACTTTCATCATATCCCTGGGCATTTGCATATATAATTCCAATTCTTGACGATTTAATGCACGTATCCCTTGCGGTGAATCGTTGGCAATACGAGCAATTTTCAGAAAACGTTTCATATCCCCAAAGAAAGCCGTGACGCCGTCAAAGAACACGCGATACAATTCCATTGCCTTTGGAAAATTCTTTTCGAGTACCTTGTCATAGTTCTTTACATAGTTGAAGTAGCGTGTGAATATATAATCCTGCATATTGTCGCGCATCTGTTCACGTTTTGATTTCTGCATATCCTGTGATTCTTTGGCCTTCTCATTATCGGGAGTTTGGTTGGAAGCGGCTGCACTAGGCGATTTAGACACAGTTGTTTCTTTAATTTTGTTATCATGTTGCGGTTTATCGGCATCCCATCCAGCCTCATAGATAACTTTGCCCACACTGGTTATCTCGGCGGCAACATTACGTTTGAGCTGTGGTAACGCTCCGGTTGTGCCTTCGACAGCTGATTGCTTTGCAACGGTTGGTGGCAATTGAGATTGGTTTCCATAAGGGGATTTTTGAGTCATATGCATCTTATCACTGAATGGAAAATTGATTTTTAATGCCAATTGTGTAAATTAGGGTCGCTGATTGGATCGGTTAGGGACGAGGTCACTCACCTGACACACAACTGCAAGAGATGCCGGTGCTTGTGGGACCAGCACCAGCTGGGTCTTGCACCGGTTAAACGACCTGCTCGCAGAGCCAATGCCATTCCTGTGGCTATTGTTTCAACTCCCACGCACAAATGTGCACAATTACGCAACCGGCAATTCGGCAGGACCTGGCCTACAATAATATTATGCTGTATGTGGTCCAATATCAATTTCACACAAGTATCACTTATACGCTAATACAGTGCTGACGGTATGGCTATTTTTTATGGCCAAATATGCACTGTTTTGGCGTTCACAGGTAAGTTGTAAAAATTATTCAAACGTTACGGTACGTTTTGAAAATTTAAAAAAAAGAAATGTCCGAAAATTATATTATTAAATTTTAATAAATTAACGGACATTACTTACAAATTATTTTTCCTTATGGTTTTTCTTTTTTTGTTTTTTGTAATGTTTAACATCTGTTTGTTTTAGCTATTTTATGCTAAAGCTAAATATTGCCAGCACTGACCAGATGGCGGCTGCAATAGGCTAGATGGCGCTAATGTTCAATTTGAAAACCGTTAGTTTATTTGATTTTTTGCTTTCAATTATAAATAACATACCTTTAAGTTGGACTGTTTTTTATATACTGTATATAGAGTTATTGTCCGCCGTTAATTTTAAGTTTCACGAGTATTAAAATTTAGCATATCAAAAGTTCTTCGTGTAAAATATGTTAAAAAAGGCGGAGTTTTGTAGAAGCAGTACTTGCACTGCTTGCTATTGATACTTAACAGCTGCTGTGCTATTTTGACGTGCTGCTTCTACTACTGTTGTGTTGAGACTAAATTTTGATTTCAGTTAACCCGGAGACGTCGGTTGCGTCGGTTGCTTTTTTAGGCTCGTTTCAATAAATTTTGTGTTTTATGTATTTTGTTTTTGCCTCGTACTAGATGCTGGCTGCAAGCAACAACAACAACAACAACAGCAGCAATAACAACAAGAATTAAGTTGAAGCACACGCGCCACGGTCAGGCCAACAAAAAAAAAAAAAAAAAAAGAAGAAGAAAAAAATATATAAAAAAAAAACCTAACTAATCAGTCCATCGTATACGGTACAAACCACCTCCCCCTCTCCCTTCCTAAGTATCCTCAACCACAAGCGCCCCTTAACCTGTGTACTCCGGTAAAGCAACCATCAGTCATCAATGCCAGCTACTTTTGGCCATTTTGTGGCATAAACGGAAACGGAAATGTGCGTTAGTTGTTTAGAAGCGTTAAAAGCATGTTGTTGTGGTGCGCCTTTTTTCTCTTTCTTTCTTATTTTTCTCATTTTCAGTTTGTGTGCGTGTGTGTGTATGTCTGTTTGTGTGGGAGGAAGACCTTCAATAAGAAATTATAAAACTAAGCGCGTGTCCAACTTACTTGACTTTCAACTTTTGTCCAAGCAATAGGAGACATTTTCTAATATTGTTGTCTCTATAGACAGACAATATGTACGTATAAATGCTGTGGTCTACATAAGCAGTCTCTCTCTATATATATATATATTTGTATTATATATATACATATATGTATCTTTCTGTGTGCACGCGTGTTTTTTTCCGCTCAGCTGCTGTTTACTTTGCTCCTTTTGCCGATTTACACATACAATATGTAGGTATATATGTATCTCTCTCTCTATATATATATATATATAGGTATATGTTTGCTTGTTTCGTTTATATCTAGCGAACTAGAAAAAAGTCTCAGTTACAGTTATTGACACATGCATAATATAACGGTATACGCAACGACTATGTCTACTAAAATTTCATAGATAAAAAAAAAAAAAGTAGAAGAAAACACATTCAACCCCACAAGCACCATGGCAAAGTTCATAAAAATAGAAATTCATAGGGCATAAAAAAAAGAGAAGAAAACATAAGAGTATATAACTAGCTAACAGTCATAAATGTATTTATTTCCATATACACTGGCTTATACACGATTTGTATCGAAGAGATAAACTGCAAACTAAAGATAGATAGTTAGATATCTAGATCAGAATTGAGTCCCTAAAACTATCCACATTTGTTTCGAATTTATAAAAAAATCCATTTTTCATAATATATAGCATATACTTTATATAGAAATTATAATTAAAACTATTAATTTTATTATGTAAATCATTAGCAAAAAGAAAATTTAAAGTCTGGTTTAGTTTTAAAACTTTTAAAGTATATACATAAATCTATACAGCTTTATATACATACATACATACATATATAAATATGATTCATGTCTCCAAATGTTTCCATTATATATACATATCCCGATATCAAGTTAGACAATTAATATATGTGCCATATTGAGTTCTAAAGAGACAGATATATTCCATACTCATAGGTTTTCCACATTTTCCATATTTTAATATATCTTTCGATCCTTTGATTACGTTTTCAAAGGATCTACATTAAATTTAAATCATTTTGATTGAGTCTCCAAATGTTTTCAATAGATTTATAAGGCATTATATATAAAGTATCCCTCTTTATGATCTAGATAATAAGTTTAATAGTTCCATATTTTAATATATCCTTTCATTGGATTACAAAAGAAATAAAATTGAATCATTTTAATAAGTCTCCAAATGTTTTTGAAAGATTTATGAAGCATTATATCTCTGTTCTAATCTCAATATCCAGTTCAATGTGCCATATTAAGTTCTAGGAAGATATATATATATATTGTTTCCACTTTTACATATTTCTATATATCATTTAATCCTTTGACTAACTTTCAAAGGATCTACATTAAATTTTATAATTTTCATAAGTCTCCAAATATTTTTGAAAGATTCATGAAGCATTATATCTCTGTTCTGGTCTCGATATCCAGTTTGATAAGGGCTATGAAAATATGCAGAAATCCCTTCCATGTGCCATATTGAGTTCATGGGAGATATATACGATATATTTTATATTCATTGTCTCCCTTTTTTACATATTTCTATATATCCCTTAATCCTTTGACTGAATTTCAAAAGATCTACATTAAATTTAATCATTTTAATAAGTCTCCAAATGTTCTCAAAAGATTTATGAAGCATTATATCTCTGTTCTGGTTTCGATATCGAGTATCATAAATACAATAAATATATTTTTATAAATTTTTAGATAAAAATAACATTAAACAAATATATTAATGTAAATTTTAATCTAAATCGATTTGTTTTGGATTCGTTAAAATTTCTTAGTCTTCTAGCATTTTCCTTCTTTAGCATTTTCTTTAATGTAATCGAACAATGACGCAAGTGCAAATAAATGCCATTTTGCTTTTCATTTTCTCACGACCACAGTTTAATATTAAAATGTGTAAATAATCTTGAGAATCATCCATCTATCTACTCATGACACAAGGGAATGAAAGAAATTTTCATTAACATTTCCACGCATGGAAATTTTCATTTATACAACTTTTTGGCAAAAATTTTTCTTTTTTTTTTTTTTTGTTATATGCGTTTTGTATTACACATAAAACAAACTTTTCCATTTACTTTGAATTGTTGAAAGTTTTCTACTTTAAATGGCAGTCAGAAAAGAAAACTTTAACAATTAACTATTAGCAGGTGTTAGATAGATCAAGTTGAAAAAAAAAAAAGTTCTTTAACTTTTTTACTAACCATAGTAACAATTAAGTTAATCTTTGACTAAGAAATACTATGGAAAATTCTATAACAAATAGTTATTGAAACACTGTGCGTGTGTGTGTGTGTGTGTATAGTATGCCTTTTTATGTAGAAAGGTGTCCATAGGGGCAGAAATACAATTCAATTGAAGGAAACGTCAATATGTGTATTTTATATAGTCGAGCAACCGCAATGAGAATTGTTAGTATATAAATAACAACAAATGCCTTGACTGCATAAATAAATAGCCTTAGCACATTTAACGACACACACACATACATAGATATAAACAGGTTCAAGGATTCCTTTATCCAGTATATCCTGTATGCCTTTTAAAAATAAAACATTGCCATTTCAATTTGCCTGATGACCTCCTCCATACAATTTAGTCACATTGAATTCTATAATTTATAATTTATGATTTATAGTTTGCAATTGAATGAATAATTCAGTTTAATAGATTTATAAACCAATGAGAAGTTTTTTTTTTCTATTAATGTAAATGCATTTGAATTGCTTAATTTAATAAACAATTTTAAAAACTTTGGCAAGAAATAATGAAAATTTGCAGTCATTAAATGTCTGATTAAATCTTGATTCAATTTAACCCTCCTCTCTCCTCCCCCTTCTCACTGTTTACCCTTAAGCAAACTCGAGACACGAAAATTAAATTGTCAGTTTATTTTTCTTGCTCAAACAAATTGGTTTATTGTTATTTTTACACCAATTGACTATAAACCATTTCCAATAATAAACTTGAACCGATTAAACAATTATCAGTTAGAAGGATAGAAATTACACTTAGGGAAAAATAAATTATAGAATATTATAAATAAAAAAAAAGAAAATATTTCATTTTCTTATTTAAAGAATAAATTTTTCTATTTCCTTTAATGGAATTAATTTTTAACTTTGTTGACTTTTAAAAAATTAAACTAAATCTGTACAAGATATAAAAGCATATCAAGTTTTTGCATCGCCTTTAAACTTTATTTTTTATGGTTAAAAAAAAATCCTTATCAAAAATTATTAAAATTATCAAATTATTAAAATTAAAATAAATATTTCCTTATGTAGTCGTTTGATTGAGTATCAATAAATTTTTTAAGTATTTCTATAATATTCAAAATAATTCAAACATTAACATTATCTCTGTCTCCTATTTGGTGTACAGTAGTGCATAATTTTATGCACACGTTTTATTTAAAAATATTTTTCTAGTTATCTTTGATATATTAGGAAGCAAATTATATATTTGCAAATATATTCAATCTTATAATATATTTTTAAGAATATGTTTTAGTAGAAAACTAAAGAAAAATGTATAAAAAAAGTTTCAGTTTTGAAATTATCATTATAAAAATTATATGGTTGTCAATAGGCCACATTTAAATTAGTTATAAATTGATTGCTTGAAATTTTGGTATATAATATAAATAAATATTGATAAATCTACATTAAGTAAATAATTAAAAATGCAATCAAAGTAAAAAGAATTGTTTTTACTTGGTTTTTCATTAAAGACTTTGCAACTAGAATTCATGTATGAACCCTGACAACCCTAGAAAATGCTGTTAAAATTGTATACAGAAAACAAGAAACATGGATTTTAAGAACCAAAAAAATAATAAATTTTAATAAGTAAAAGAAAAAAGTTTCAAAAATTCCATTGATAACTTAAATACTTTTTCGAAAAGTAAGCAATAAAGTTATCATACAGTTTTTGAAAGCAAAAATATGACTTTGACACTTTTGGTGGAATCAAATAAAGGCTTAAAGGCTCTTAATTGCCTGATTAACTAACAAACAGAATTAATTTCTGACCAAGATTTTAACCAAGTTAACATTGATAAAGCAAATATAAATGACAAATAATCCTATTACATATAGAAGGATTAATTTCAATTAGTTAGCCTTTTTAATGTTCCGATTTAATAACAAAAAGAAATTATGATTAAAGAGCAAAAAGATTTCAGTTAATACCACAAGAGACAAATCTCTTCTTCCTCTTTCTTACAGTGTAAGAACTATAATTTTGTTGCCTATTTCTTTATCAACATAAATGGCTACGCGCAGCGCCCCCTTTTTCCACCCCCATTCCAGTATAGCTAATGACATTAACTAGGCAATCAATAGAATCAACACAGAGTGAATGAGACTGGCTTGGATGGATAATACTAAAAGCCTAATTGGCCAACAGGAATTGAAGCTATAGCAACAACTATGACAAACAACAAATTGATATAAACGTTAATTAGCATAAACTGTGGGTGGGCAGCATTTTCGTTTAAGTGCTATAAACTGAATTTCATTGATAAATTCTTGGCAACAATTTGGCTTTAATACTGATAGTTGTACTTGTTGTTGTTGTTTAGTTAATCATACGCACCGTTGAACTGTAGCAAATTGCAATGCATGTAACAAATTCCAGTGCGAACAGCTAAAACACAGATGCCAACAATAAAAGCTACCCACCACATATATACATATGCATACACACATAGTTACACACACACACATACACAGATACATACATAAGAACCAACTAAAATAGAACGACAAATCGTTGTCGCGTTTGTCTTGCCTTGACCATGAAATTCTGTTGAAAGGGTTGCCTCAATTCGATTTACATTTTTTTTCTTTTTTTTTTTGTTCTCTTGCCCAGCCAATTAATGGGTATCTAAATGGGGTTACTTAGACAATAGACTTGAAATGCAAATATAATTAAATACATATTTAATTATATTATATTTTGAAAATTTTTAATTGCCCAAAAATATATATTTAAAATTTATACAAAAATTGTTTAAATTCTTAATGCGAAAATATAAGTTGAAAAATTCTATTAATTGATTTCTTTAAAAGTTTAAACAGAATATTATAAAATATAATAAAGATGTTTGTGTTGATATATTTATTGTTTATCTTCTTATTTATCTTCTTTTATTGTTGTCGATAGAAAAGATTTTATCTACTTTTTCTGGAAAATTCAAAAAAATAATCAACAAATTATTTTTCTTTGCTTTTTTATCTTTCTTTTTGTGAAATAATGCAAAATATTTGTTCAAATAAGAAAACAATATTTAGCCTTAGATAATAACAGGAGCTCTTTACATATGTATCCATAAGACTATATAGACTTTTTATTCAGAATATTCAAATTCTTTAAATACTTTTACTGCTTTTTATTCAGAATATTTCGATTCCTTAGAAATTTTTTCCTGTTTTTATTCAGAATATTCAAATTCTTTAGATACTTTTACTGCTTTTTATTCAGAGTATTCAGATTCTTTAGATACTTTTACTGCTTTTTATTCAGAATATTCAGATTCTTTAGCTACTTTTACTGCTTTTTATTCAGAGTATTCAGATTCCTAAGATGATTTTACTGTTTATATTCAGAATATTCAGATTCTTTAGATAATTTTACTGCTTTTTATTCAGAATATTCAAATTCTTTAGATACTTTTACTGTTTTTTATCTAGATTGTTTTCTACATTTTGAACTAAAGAAATAACAAACCCAAAATTGTGTCACTGATGTCCTTTTTTAGCTTCATTGGTTTTAATTTCTTGAACCACTTTAAAGCTTATATTATATTATCTTATATATTCGTTATGTTATAGCAGATTAAGTACTGAATACTTCAGTATATATCTTTTGGTATCAGTAGTAGCTTAATAAAGGATACGAATAAAGTTTTTTTTGTGGTTTAACCAAAAGAAATGACTAAAATTTAAGATAAAATCTTGGTTCTTATAAAGGAGACTCCTAAAAAAAGTTGTTTTCTAGCTTAAACAATATTTTACTTACAATATTTCTACTACCAATGATATGAATTAGACTTCTTATCTGATAATTACTATGATGATAATCACAATATTAACAAATTTTTTTACTAATGCAGCTTTAAAAGATTTATCTCAGGTTTTTGACTCTTTAATATAATAAATACTTTAAGAATTCCGTAAAATACAAAATTGCATCCAATATTCCAAAGGTTGTTGTTTAATAATAAAAAAAGTTAAAGATATGATAATAATAAATTTTGGTATAGATTTTAAAAGTTTAAAAGCAGTTTTAAGCAATTTTAAGCAGTTTTTCAATTATGAAAATTATTAATGAGTTTAAATTCTAAAATCTAAGCAAACTATATTATATCTTTCTAAAGATATTTTAATTTTCAAATCCATAGAATGTAAATTATATATAAAATCCAAAAGAAGAAAGTTTTGTCTTTATATATCAACCAATTATTGCTATATATTAGTATATATAGTTATATAGAAAGCAATGGCAAGATTCTGCAATTGAAATCAATCAAAAATATAACTTAAAATAAGATAAAAGCTACTTTAACTAATCTAAACCTTAACGGTTATAAGCAATTTCTTTAGCCAGCAATTGAAGGTCTTAGTCTTAGCAATTTGTTGAATTTCTTATCAGATTATTACTATTATATTGCCGCAACGAAATCTTCTTTTTATATTATAGTTTGTTTGCACAGTCGTGCAAAATAATCTTTAAATGTCAGCGATGGCAGCTTTTCTTGTTCATTTTTGTCAAGCATTCATAAGCTAAACATTTTTACCCTTAATGCCAACAAAATGCTCACTACGTAGGTGGCGACAATGCCAAAATTGTCACAAAAAAAAAAAAAAAACAGAGAAAAAGGAAAATGAAAATGAAAACGATGGGCGACGCGAAAAAATGCAAAGCACGCGAAAATGTGTTTAAAAGTGTTGAGGAAAAGTTTACAAGAACTAGCAAAGGAACAAAAAAAAAAAAAAAAGGGGGAAAAAGGGGGAAAAGGAGGAAAAAGGGGAAAAACTATGCGGGCAATGGTGCAAGGTGAGTAGAATGGGCAACAATGTATGCAAATTTTGAAAGCTTACACACAAGCCCTGTTGCCAAACACACACACAGACGCACACTCACACATCTGCTTGCAGTGACTGTGACTTGCGGTGAGTGTGCGAGTGACAGCCTGGCAGACACCTTGTCCATGTCTTGCGGCAACAAATAACCCGGACCAGGACCTACATAGTAAAGATACAGAAAGCATTGTACAACAACAGCCAACAATATACCAAGCCAAGCCGTAGAACCACGTCCGCTTGAAATACAAGCCAAGTGGCAACAGCAACAGACTTACAGCTGACTGGTTCCCTGTAACTGTATGTGTGTGTGTGTGTGTGTGGGTGTGTCTGGTATGAGGAACAAGTTTAACATGCCTGCTGCTTTTGTTTCTAGGCCTTGAATACGCCGCGGGTGTCACTTTAATGAATCTGAAATGTTCATGTTTCCTTTTGACAGCAGCAACAAAAAAAAAAAACAAAAAAAAAGTATAGCATACATTTTGGAGTCAAATCAGGTGTAAAGATGGCAAAGAAAACTTAATAAGCACATGAACTTATTAAGAAACATATGCTAACAACAACTAACTAAACAAATGATTAAAAATTAGTTAAATTTTAGTTAATCTTACTAAACTTTAATTATTCATGCATATATTTTGCTTAAATTTAATCTTTATTGCCTGAAACAACGTTGAATTCTTATTACAAATTCACTTTAAATGAAATGGTGTTGTATGTAGACATTTTTGTTTCACTGTTTACTGTTTAACTTTCTTTTCAGTTTTATTTTAATATCTGTAATTCAATTTACTTAAATTTTACATTTTCTTTCCCCTAGTTAACTTTCAAGCAATTCATTAACTTAAAACAAAATATTAAATTAAAAATTCTTCATCTTCAACTCCATCAAAATGGATTAAATATATAAACAAGTCTTTGAAATTTTAATTGAAATAAATGCACAAAGAGAATAGAAAAATATATCTAAGTTATTTTTTTTAAAATGTGCTTTAACTTTTTGTTGTTTTTTATATTAAATTTCTTATCTAAAAGTTATTTTATTACCTTATTTATTTAAACTGAAGTTGAATTGCTATAAATGATAAACATAAAAGAGCAATAATAAAAAGCAAATAAAATCTTAAGAAGCAAAAAAAAAGACAAAAACCAAAGGAATAAAAAATAACATTCAACTTAAGTGTGTGGGCACATAAACCATTAAATTCTATATATATATATATACATATTCACATCTAATTGTAAATGAGTAATGGAACGGAATTAAAATTCTATGAAGGACAATTCCATAGAAAAATTTTATTTCATTTAATTTTCCTAATGCAATTTCCGTTTATTGAACAAGAAAAAGAATTTGGTTTTTTCTTTAGAAATTTTAGCAAGAACATTTGCTTATTCTCATTCAATTTGTTTAATTGCATGTTTGTTGTAATCTATTTAAATGAATGAAATAAAAAAATTACAAATTTAAAGTAAAAAAGTAAAAAATGAGTTTTCCAAAACCCAAATAAACAAATTAAAATTATAAAAAAATAATTAAAAAATAAATCAATTATTTTAATATAAGAAATTACTTTAAAGTTTAAAAGTTATTCATTGATTTAGAATTGAATTGGTTAGAGAGAGTTCCTTCAATGTCCTGTTTATGTGGCTCTAAGTTTTCTTATTCTTTAGACGATTTTTAAGCGATTTATATCTATATATATTTGCAATTTCCAGTAGTAAAAATTACTAATTAAACTTTTAAAAGTTTCGCTTAGATTTTTCAATATTTTTACTTCATTGAAAATTGCAAAAATTGTGGCAAAAATTAGTTTTAAAAATTTGTACACCAATCAAAAAATGGAATTCTGAGAAGCAAATAAATATATAGTATTTGAAAATCTTTCAAAATTTTTAACTAAATTAGAGTCCTATAAAGTTGAGTATACTTTAAAGGATTCATTTGAAGTCCTATTCATCGAGGTTGAATTGGTTGTGTCATGTTTATGTGGCTCCAAGTTGGAAAAGGATTCATTTGAAGTCCTATTCACAGACGTTATATTAACATATATAGAATTTTTTAGTAGTTTGTTATATACTATTATAGTATATAAATAGTATTTAACAAACGATGAAACATTAACTGAACTAGAATGTTGTTTAGTTAAGGTTTCTTTAGAGGATTTATTTGATGCCCTTTAGGGTCTATATCGACCATCTTGGAGACTGTAAAACCTTCAACAAATCGCAAAGAAACTTCCTCTTTTTTGAGATATATTTTTAAAATGCTTTTAAAATTTTATTAACAAAAGAAATTTAAGAACTTTTTATTTCTAACTGTGTCTTATAGTATAAAGATCAATTAAACAAGAATTTGTTATAAAACTCTCAAAAAATCTTTCATTATCAAGCAACAGAAGGCAGATATTAGGGAAAGTATATAAAGATATAAATCTATATAAAAACCTTTCTACTGATTTACCAATTGCTGTTAGATCTATAAATCTATATATTAAGCTTTAAATAAACAATTTTCTTTACACAAATCTCTTTAAATTTCTCTTTAGAACATATTCCAAAATATTTCTCTTTCACATTGTAAATCTAACTAATCTAATTTGATTGATTTGCTTCAATATATATATATATATATCATTGTATACATATTTTATATATGTAGTGGCCCTTTTTTTTCTGTTTTACCCTTGAATCCAGCCTGGGACAATAATATTTGTATATATATTTGTATATATATGTACGCCACTTGGCAAAAAGGACGTTAAGAAGAAACAGGTTAGAAGGTGGTGAAGTAGGATGCTGGTTTACTCTTAGTGCTACCAGCGATTTGTTGGCTCAATGCACAAACACACACTTAAGGATATATATATATAGGTATATTTATGTAAGCCCACGCAAACACAGACACACACACACACACAGAGTGAGTGTAAATTGGTTGGCGTTCTTGAGGTAGCTGAAATTTGTGCTTAAATTATGGCAAAGTGTGAGAGAAGAGTGGAATGGAATGCCTGTGGCTGTGGTTTCTTCTTTTTTTTTTTTTCTACTTCACGTGCCTTGTTTGCCCACTTTGCTTCCCCTTATTTTTCTTCTACCTTTTTCCCTTGCCACCTACAACAAACAAGCTGGGCGCGCGAGTAAATTGAATTAAGTTTTCATTAAGCAAATAACTTGCAGCTGCCATGAAATTTACAAATTGCATTATTTATTGCACTTTGCAGAGTCGACCCCAAATAAACAATCATCACATAAATATATAATCAAGAAACACACACACACACACACACACACAGAGAGAAAGAGAGAGATAAACCCACAAGGAAGACAAGGAAGGACAACAGAGAGAGAGACAAAGATTGGAGTGTCTCTGTGTGTGTGTGTGGGCGAGCGGACAGACAGACAGACAGACGAATATACAGACAGAGCACTCCTGTTGGCTGTTGGCCAAGCGGCATGTAAACATTTTAGGGGCCCAAAACTGCAAGTCGAGAGCGAGCAAGAGGCAAGAGGCTAAAGTCATGGCAAAGGCAAACATTTTACAATATTAAACAGGAGGAATCAACCTACAATAATAATAACAAAAACACCTTAAGGTACAACTTGTTGCTGCCAAGCTGACAACAAAACCAAAAAAGGAAAAAAGGAAAAAAAACCAAAGCAACAACTTAAAGGATATAAACAACAATGGCCATACACATTTTGGACTATGATCATTTTGCCATTAGCGCCATTGTTATTGCCAGCATGCAATTGTTGTTCTTTTTAATTAACTCAATGCTCCATATGGATAAATTGACCGATTTTGCTGGCGGTGTTAATTTCATAATCATCTCCTTATTGACATTTTTCCTAGGACAAATTGATCGGCCATCGAAGGTAAGTTCAACTAAATATATATTATACAATATACCTTAAAGACTTTATCTTTATCTTAAGTATTTCAAGTATCTCTATATGCAAATATTGTTTTGTTATCCTCACACACTTGTTTTGTTGTTTATCCTGAAAATCCTTATGGGATTTGTTTTATTTGGAGATATATGTACATATATATATACATATATAGTCAATATATTTATTTTGTGATAACATTCAATGCGTGTTTGGCATTAATGTCCTTACCATGTCAAGGTACAATCAATTATATGATATTTTATTTCTTTTATTTATTTATTCAATTTACCACATTGAATATCAATTTTCTAGAGCTTTCTCTCAATATTATCTTCACGATTTCTTTGCCTTTTTTTTTTTGGGTATACAGTTAATAAATGTATTAGAAACACTGGCGTAGTGAGTTTAATGCCATAAAAAGGGGATTTATAGGGTAAATTTTTGTTTATTTAGTGCTTTAATATTTAAGGCAAGGGCAGAAGATGGACTTAGCTGCTAATTATTTAAGTTAATTCAATTAAATTAAAACTTTAAATCATCTATTTAGATCTTCTATGTTAGTTTTGTAATTTGGATCTTCTATTTTTGACATTAAAAAACATTTAATTAAATGACAAATCTTCGTATAAACTTCATAAGTTTCCCCTAATCTTTCCTTTTCTTAAGTATTGTGGGAAAGTTGTAAATCAGTTAGTTGTATACCAGTTATTTATGTATACCAGTTAGTTATATACCAATTAATTATATACCAGTTAGTTGTATACCAGTTAGTTGTATAGCAGTTAGTTGTATAGCAGTTAGTTGTATACCAGTTAGTTGTATACCATTTAGTTGTATACCAGTTAGTTGTATACCAGTTAGTTGTATACCAGTTAGTTGTATACCAGTTAGTTGTATACCAGTTAGTTGTATACCAGTTAGTTGTATACCAGTTATTTATGTATACCAGTTAGTTATATACCAATTAATTATATACCAGTTAGTTGTATACCAGTTAGTTGTATAGCAGTTAGTTGTATAGCAGTTAGTTGTATACCAGTTAGTTGTATAGCAGTTAGTTGTATAGCAGTTAGTTGTATACCATTTAGTTGTATACCAGTTAGTTGTATACCAGTTAGTTGTATACCAGTTATTTATGTATACCAGTTAGTTATATACCAATTAATTATATACCAGTTAGTTGTATTCCAGTTAGTTGTATACTAGTTAGTTGTAAACTAGTTAGTTGTATACCAGTTAGTTGCATACCAGTTAGTTGTATACCAGTTAGTTGTATAGCAGTTAGTTGTATAGCAGTTAGTTGTATAGCAGTTAGTTGTATTCCAGTTAGTTATATACCAGTTAGTTGTATACCAGTTAGTTGTGTACCAGTTAGTTATACACCAATTAATTGTATACCAGTTAGTTGTGTACCAGTTAGTTATACACCAATTAATTGTATACCAGTTAGTTAATACCAGTAAGTTAGTTATTTACCAATTAGTTGTATACCAGTTAGTGTTTTTCCTATTATAGATATTATTAAGAAAAGCAGTAACTAACTTGAAATGGATGATTCAATCGCTTCTTAAACAGCTTTATACTAAAGTCTTACAATCAGCAACAAAATAATAAAAAAGTCATTTAAATATAAATATAACTTTTATAGTTTTATAACAGTTAATTAAATTGTACCTTTATTGCACAAATCTTTCTGTCATATCTGTTTTTATAGGCACAATCTGTTTATATAACACAAAAGCTAAAAAAAAAAAATACATCAAATAAAGACTTCACAAATTAAAGATGCTTCACTTTGATAGGTTTCAGAATAAGGTAACAATTTAATTAACAATTAATAATACCTGTTAAGTCCAAAGCTTTATAATGGCCATTGTTACCGGCTTAAATTGTTTCATTCGGAAGGACTCAAAAAGGGTTGGCTAGATGCCAATTTGTCTTAGACAATCAGAAGGACCTGCATTGATTAACTTTAAGCGCTTGGATGGTTTCAGTAGGTAGGTTATGAAGGTCACTAGTATCACATGACCTTGTAAATAGATCTTCTGCTGGGTAATAGATATAGTCATTCTTTTTTTTGGGACTTTAATAGAGTTGGTTGGTTGGTTTATACAGACACAAACACAGACAGAGACAGAGACAGAGGCAAAGACAGACAGTAGCAATTTTGCAGCAATTTAAACTAAACCAGAAAAGAGAATGAATAGAAAGAAAGGGAGAGATGTGTGAAAGGGGGAGGGCAGCCATGCTGGCAGTATATAGTGGGTAAATGATGCAGGGGTAAGAGTGGTTAGCGGTTTTGGTTGCTGACATTGAAAACTGAATTTTGCATACGCACGCAGACACAAACACAAATACCAACACACTCTTACACACACACACACACACACACACACACATGTATGAAAACATATACATACATAGTCATTGCCTTGCTTTCTGGCAAACAAAAGGTTACGCCCAGGCAAGGCCCATTGGTATTTTTTTTTTTTTTTGCCTCTTTCACTGTTGTTGCCTGCGCCTGCATGACCTTGGCGTACATGAGGGCCCTTCATCTGTCTGTCTGTCTGCCTGTCGGTCGGTCTGTCTGTCGGTAAGTCTGTCTGTCTGCCTGTCTGGTTGCCTCTAAGCTGCTAACTAACGCTCTTTATAAAAGAGAATTGTTGGCCTAGCTAGTTTTCCAAATTGATTGCAAACAATGTCTTAATTAAATCTTTAATTTAGTATGGTAAATTTTTAGTTAATTGCAATAAACCGAAATTGTTAAACTAAACCGATACTGTAAAAGATATAAATGTAATTATTTAGAATTTACTAAAACGTTTAAAAACCATTATAAAATTACAGTTGGATAATTTGCTGTTAAATCAACATATGTATAACAGTTCATTACGGTTATTTAGTGATTATCCAATATACTTATAACACTTTATTTTAGTTGTTTACTGCTAAGCTTTAAAACTCTTTCGGTATAGGATATTTCCCTTTCTTGCTGCTTAACCAACACAAGTATAACAGTTAGTTACGGTTATTGGGTGATTAACCGATATACATATAACACTTTCTTTTAGTTGTTTGCTGCTAAGCCTTCTAACTCTGTTATATTAGCATATATCCGTTTCATGATGCCTAACCAATACAAGTATAACATTTAATTACGGTTATTCAATGATTAACCGATATAGATATAACTGTTTGTTTTAGTTGTTTTAACCTTGACCTTATAACCCTTTCTTTATACTTTATTTTCTTATTTTTGCTGTTTAACTAGCAAACTTATAACAGTTTATAACGGTTATTCGTTGATTTACTAATATAATTATAACAGTTTGTTGCTGCTCAATCATTCTTTAATGATATACCATATAATATAATGATATACCGATTAATATAATCGTTAAATGGAAAAGTATAGTTTGATTATTTGCTGATAATATACCTTTATATAAAAGTTTGTTACGGTTGTTCAATGATAAACCATTATTAGTATAACAGATTATTTTAGCTTTTTAAGTGCTCAATTAAAATAAGTTTTTTTCAAGTGGTTATTAATCTTGAAATTCTGAACATATTTCATTTTAGACAGTTTAAATTTTCAATTTACTAAACTCTTTAGTATGAGAAACTTTTTCAATTTGAATTAAATCATCAAAGAGTTGGTTTATATAAAATAGTTAGTTGCAATTTGATGGCCATGCGGTTTGTATGGTTTTATCATATTAAAACGGTATTGTTATAGTATACAAACCGCAAAAGCTTAATAAAATTGGAATGTAATGTCCAGTTTTTATAGCTATTATTGTAACTTTTGATGATTCTAGATAAAATGAAAAAACTTTAGATGACTTTTATTACCACCCACACACATACATATATATCTCTTATAAACCTTCCTCTCACACACACACACACACACACACACAAATCGATCGTAAATTAAGCTTGGTTACCCTATCTAAATTTCGCGTTAAATGCATGCAATGAAAATGATTTTAAAGCATGCTTTTCATCCATTTTTTTTTTGTTCTGCTCTCAAACCCTTTGGCAAGGACGGAAACGGAAGTGCTGTAGCTGTTGTTGCTATTGTTGCTGCTGTTTCTGTCATTGTTGTTGCTATTATTGCTTTGCCTTTACTACTGCTGCTTGCATAGTATAGAATTGCTGTCGTCCATCCACGCCCACATAAAAAAAAAAAAAAAGAAAAGAAATGCTTTATTGCTTTTGCATTCAGTTGGTTGCATCGCTGCCTGCCACTCCCGCTGCTTGTCTGTCGATGGTTTATCGCCAGTTCTTTTTATAAATCGAGCAATAAAATTGCTTAAGCCTTGACTCAATCAAGTCATGTACTTACAAAATGTTGACTAAATGAAAATGGCAGCAGCAGTAGCAGAACTATCTCTGTGTATGTGTGTGTGTGTGTGTGTCTATCTATACTATCTGTCCCATTAAGCTATCAATTGTATATAAATTGTTTGCTGATGGCATCCATACCCATACCCCCATACAAGTGCCCTCTATCCTTCCCGCAAATTGTGCATCCTTGTGACCTCAGTTTTGACTGGTGGTTTTGCTTCTTTACTTTCAATTTTTTTTGCTGATGGGCAAAAAAGTCAGTTTTATTTTTGCATATTCACTGTCATTGACAAAGCAATTTAATAGTGTTTCCTTTTGTTGTTGTTTAAGCTGATTTTCTGCATATTTTATGAGCCCTTTTGAATGGTCTGGCAGCTACCAATGCCATTTATAAATATGTAAAATATCGTCCACTTGCATTCGAATTCATTCATTATTTAACAAATGACTAAAGTCAGCAAAACACACATACATACACACACACAGAGAAATATCCATTTATATATACATATGCTTATATATATTGTAGGTATATAGACTTGCAGTCGTGCGTGTACTGACTTTTTATTTATGCAAAATTTGCATGACCACCCCAAAAAGTGGTTTTTATACCAAAAACTGAAAACAGAAAACAGAAAAGCGTAAAAATAAAGTAAAAATATAGTTGGCTAGAAGGCAAAACCACGGGGTTTGGGGGCGTTTGTGAAAAATTCGTGCAAATTGCTCGTCAGGCCATAAATACCAAATAAAAAGAAAAAACACAAAAAAAAAAAAAAAAAACTCTCTCAACTACTTGAAATTCAAAAACGAATCCAAAATGCTCTAAGCAAATTTGCACAGATTGAATAAACGATTATTTCATTTAGATAGCTTTTTTTTTTTTTTTTGTTCTTTGATTTTGAATCCTTTTATAACTTTAGGTTTGTATAACAAAGGAAAAAAACTTAAATTTGTGCTTAAGTAAAAGAATAATTGAATAAATTTTCTGTATTAACATATCAGCTAACTTGATTAGTTTTTGGTTTGATTAAAATAAGTTTTAAGTATTGAATTCCATATGAAAGAATCTCTGTCTCAGAATCAAAATTTAAAAAGCAATGTCGTGTTGATATTTATATTATATTATATTATTATTATTAATAATATTATAAAAAAAAACTTGTAATTTTCTTTTATTTATTTTAAAAATATGTCTTTTAAGTATATTTTATTTATATTTCTATTGATAAAAAGTATTAACAGATTTATAAATTGAACAAATTTAAATAAAAAAGCTACCTACATAAGTTATTATTAGTTTAGGATCAAGCAAATAAAGGTTTTATATATAAATAAAGTCTAAAAATGATTTAAATTGGAAGAAAAATATATAATAGTGTAAATTTGTAAATTCTTTATGTATAAATATATTATTTGAAATTGTTGAAATATACGAAAAATGGCAACAAAATGGCAATTGACTGATTAGCATAGCATAGGAATAAGTTTCCTACGAATAACAGATTATGTTAAGTAATGTTAAGTATGTTAAGTATAACATTCTGTCAATCTCATGTTATGTTAAGTTATTCACAAATAATACGTCATAATTATCAGAAATAATGAAAGTTAAATCTTTACTTTTTATATTTTTAATATATTTATCATATCAGACGTTTTTGATTGCTTTATTTAATATTAGTTCATAAATAATAACAAACTATCATTTATAAATTTTAAGTTTTCTTATCTTAATATCATATAATATATAGTATAAATGTGCATCTTTGAGATTAGTTTTGTTATTATTGAAATCATTTAGATTATCAAATGTTTTTGTTGCTATTATTTATTTTGGTTTCAAGTAATATAAAAATTATATTGCAAATTCTTTAAGAAGTTTTAAATACTATAAAAAATATATTAATAATTCTTTAGGATGGTTTTAAAAAATATATTTAAAAAATTTGTAAATTTTTTAGACATGGTTTTTTAAAAAAATATATCATATTTATATTGGAATTCCTTAATAAATTTAAGAAATTTACCAAATTTTTAAGTAATTTCAAGAGTTAAGAGAAATTTTTAATTACTATAAAAGACCAAGACTTATGCTTTTGAAATAAACTTTTTCGATGAAGAATAATAATTTATAATTTAAAGTATAAAATTTAGTTAAAATACTAAATCACAAACAACCTTTATTTAAAGAATAAACCAGTATTTTGGTATATAGTTTTTAATAGTTATTCAACATTAGCCAAATGAAATTTTCTGTCAAATAAATGACACAAAGTTTGATAAAAAAAAAATATAAAGGAAATTAAAAAGAAAATATAAAAAAATTTATAGAAATAATTCATATCTAAAACTAAATGCAAAATTTGTTTAAGAACTTAATTAAAAGAATTAAATAAAATCTCATTTAAAAAAAAGCTTTTTTTTGACAAATATTTCAAAAATTTGTTTTCAACAAAATTTAAAGTTTCATTGAGATAAGTAAAATATTTTAATATTATTTAAGGGTATTTAATAATTGCTTAACTTTAAGTTTAGACACGCCACTTGGCCATTTAAGTCCCTTGTGTTCTTTATATATGTACTTTAATCCTTTTCTTTATATGGTACTATATAATTACTGGTATTTACAGGCCTACGATAGTCGCCAGTTGATGGTTACATTCTTTGTGTGCCTTTGGGGTGCAAGGCTCTCCGGATATTTACTATATCGTATTATCAAATTGGGACGAGACAAACAATTTGAGGATACACGACGCAATATAATACGCTATGCAGTTTTCTGGACATTTCAGGTAAGTAAAAAAAAGGGTTCCCATTTGGCGGGGAGGGGGGGGGATATTGGTTTTTGAATTGCGTCAGCAATGGCATCAGCCACTTTTCAATTTCACTTTCAATGACACACACAAAGGGTGTTTGGTGAAGAAGCCTTCAACTTGGCCCGCTCAAAAATCAATCAATGTGTCCATAATTGACAGACATATATATGTGTGTGTGTGTGTGTGTGTGTGGGTGTGCGAAAAAAGGCTTTTTTTTTTTGAATATTTCAGCACTTGTCCTCCCACATTCAATATACAAGTGTCAACGTTAAGGCTACGTATAAAGTGTTGTTGTTGTTTTAAATCGAGAGAAAGGGGGCATGGGAATAGTGTTGTGAGGGGGATGGGGGGGCGGTCATAACTAACTGTACAAAAGTGCAAGTGCAATTATTGACGCCAGAATGACTAGCAATTAAAATGTCATTTAGCCAGTCGTGACACATGTGGATGACGCCCATAACTAAACGTTCTAATGGCAAAGAATGATTATAGTTGTTGTTGTTGTCCTTCATAGATTTATTTATGTGGATTACAATTCACTTGGTGTTGAAATTTGTTTTTCTATCTCTTTCAGGCCGTTTGGGTGTATATAGTGTCACTGCCCGTCATTATAATCAATTCACCGCGACATTCTCAACCTCATGCACCAAAAACAATGACCACATTGGATTCAACTGGAACGGTTATGTTTGTTGTTGGCCTTTTAGCTGAGACTTATGCTGATTTGCAAAAATTCTCATTTCGTCAGGATCCAGCGAATCAAGGAAAATTTTGTAATGATGGTAATTATCTATTGTAATTGTATATAAAATCAATTTTCTTTACGTTTTTCCTCATTATTTTATACCTTTGCAAAAAAAGGTATATAAATTTTGGTCAGAAGTTTGCAACGCATAAAAGATAGTAGATATATATATATATATTCTTGATCAGCACGATGAGTTGAGTCGATAAAGCCATGTTCGTCTGTCCGTCTGTCTGTCTGTCTGGATCAACGCAATCTCCTCCGAGAGCCTTAAAGCTACAGAGCTGAAACCTAGGCTTGTTTTTGCTGCAGGCATTGTATATCTCGGAATCATTCCGATATGATGACTATATCATATAGCTTTCATAGAAACGATCGGTTGTGCATAAGCTGTAACCTCAATAACTTTGTTGTTTTCCAATAAAATATCACAAAAGCCGGTATTTGTGAGTTTTATATACTTCTTAACATATCCACCAAGTTTCATTAAAATCGGTTGACTATATCATATAGCTTCCATAGGATCGATCGGTCATGAATCTCGATTTCGAGCAATAAGTTAGTTGTTTTAAATGGGATTAGCACAAAATTTGTTTCAGTTTTATATACTTTCTAACATATCCACCAAGTTTCATCATAATCGGTTGACTATATCACATAGCTCTCATAGGAACGAAAAATAGTTTTAGATGAATAACTTACTTATTTTAAGAGCGACTCTTACCAAATTTGGTATGTGTAAGTTTGATATATATAGACATATGTTTACTAAGTTTCACTAGAATCAGCCGACTATATGCTATAGCTTCCATAGGAATAATCGAATCAAAAAAAAATTTTCTATTGAAAAGCTTGCAAAGGTATTCAATCTTCGGCATGGCCGAAGTTAGCCCATCCTTCTAGTTTTTTATTTTTAATTGGTTTTTTTTTCTTCTATTTTTAAATTTTTGTATTGTTTCTTTTAAGGACTTTGGAGCGTTTCACGTCATCCAAATTACTTTGGTGAGGTAGTCATTTGGTGGGGTATATTTGCCATATCCCTCAATGTGATTAGCGGACATGAATGGGTAGCGATTGCTTCACCAATATTTACAACATTAATTATACTATTTTTATCGGGCATACCATTACGTGAACGAAGTGCCGATGAAAAGTACAAAGAGTAAGTTTTAAAATAACAAAATAAATAAAGTAAAGAATCTTTAATCTTTTAAGTAATTAAATTTCCATTCTATTTTCCATTAGTCAATTGGAGTATCGGAAATATAAGGCTTCCACCTCACCACTGATACCTGTACCGCCAGCGGTTTATGTGGAAGTGCCGAGTGCTTTAAAATTCATTTTATGCTGTGAATTTCCCATATATGATAGCATGCGTATACAAAAGGATTTAAGTCCATATTCGTTGTCAATAGCGCGTTCGCATTCGCATATATAGCAGTCAGTGGCCCATTCCAGCAGTGCAGCAGCTGGCATGGGAGCAGGTGCAGGTGGTCATTCCTTGCATAGGGGCCATTGTTATGGGGCCAATGGTGGAGATGCAGAAAGTCATCACAATTGTGGTGGCAGTTGTCGCAATGTACATGTGAAAACCAATCCATATCAATGTGAGGCCGGCTATGGTAACTATACGGGTGAAGATACAGATGATGGTGGCATCTATATGACGGGTCCAACATGTTCCAAGTCAGCTACCATCACAAAGACACATTATTTTCATGCACAGCTCATTGATGATGAGGGGGGTAATGGTAGCGATGACCTTGTTAATGAGCAAACGGTAAAATGTACATACCTGGCCGAAGAGGAGATGGCCTCCGACTATGATGAGGATATACCACCCATTGACCTAAGCAAGGCCACTAGTGTGGAGAGTTTTGGCACTCGAATAAAGACCGAACAGTCTGTAAATGCCGAGGGAATGCCCGTGACCGTGACGACAATTTTGTGATTACAACCGATGGAAGCTGAAGCTCTATTGTGAGCCACCGCTAATCCAAAAGTATTTTTTGTACATAGCAAAAGTGCTACAGCCATGCGCTTGAGCTTTAATATATATATATATATAAATATATATATATAAATTTTTTTGTAAACCGAATGCCAAAAGAAACTACCAAAACAACAACAAATAAAAAATTAAAGAAAATAAAGCAAAAGAAAAGAAAATATTTATAGCTGAAAAAAAAAACAAAATGCTTTAGTCTCTATATATATATTATGTATATAGTATATGTACTAAATACATACTAACTATAATTGCTCAAAATAACTAATGTGCCTCTTATAACTCTTAGATTTGTTGCACTCTTTCAAAGTTTATTAGTCTATCTATCTGTCTATCTATCTATCTATCTTTCTATACCCAACATAAATAAAAAAACCACTGTTGCCCAAAATGAATATAAACCACTCTTAAAAAAATAATACATACAATAACTGAAAAAGCAAAAAAAAAATATATAAAGAAATCTAAAAGTATATTTTCTTACGAAATCCAAAACAAAACACACACACACACATACACACTCATATGAAGAACACACCCCACCAAATGAAAAGGAAAATAAAACATACCAATATAAAAAAAAAAAAATTAAAAAAATATTACAAAAACGAAACATATCCCAAAGAAAAGGCAACCCACGCTCTATACTGAATTTTAAAGTACAAGACAAACAAGATCAAACAATTTGTTGAAACAGAAGTCAATAGATAATTATGATGTTCTGTAAGCCATTGTTATTTTATATACAAAACACACACAAATTGAATTATGTGTTGTAGATAATAAAATACTATATAATTATATACATACAAACAAGGAAAAATAATAAATTAACTAACTAATATAACCATAATAACAACATACTTGTATGTGTATGCGTCTGTGTCTAGTTTGTGTATCAAAAATGTTAAGCAGTATTATATATAAAAAAAAAAAAAAAAAAAAACATTAACAAAATAAAAATATAAAAGCATTGTACCTTATAAATTATTAAAAAAAAAAAAACAAAGAAAAGAACAAAACCAAAAATAATAAAGATATGAGAAAAAATTATTAATGAATTGAAATTATTTAAAGTTTTTTTATTTGCTCTCTACAAGAATTATAGGAAATTTTATTTTTCAGAAATCAATTGAAAATAAATTAAAGAAATTATGGAAAATTTTATATTCAGAAATCTATCTAAATATATAAAGTCCAAATGCCCTTATACATATATGTATATACCTCACACTATAAAAAATTGTTAGATGTCTGTTTGTCTGTCTGTTTCTTTGCCAGGAATAGATCTTAAATTTGAAGCTATATGTTTGAAACTTGGTATATAAGCTCTTTCATTCATTAGGCAGATAAAGTATGAAAATCATTCGAATTGGACAACTATAAGATATAGTAAATACAACAAATATTAACAGTTGGTGTGTGAAAGAGACAAACAGCATTCCAATACAATAAAAATGTGATAAGTGAACCCGCAACAAATTGGTTTGGTGGTGTACTAGGTAATATAGTAGGTAATCTATTATATTTTTTGAATTTGAGACAGAAGAAAAATAGTTAATTAGTCTAGAACTGCAAGGGTATGATTTATGATAATTTTCTCATTTGTTTTGCATTTAGTTATTAATAATTGAATTATCCTTTGTGTAGTGATTTACCAAATTAAAAACATCTCATGAATAAAATAATATTAATTTCATATCTTCTATTTTTAAAATAAAGTTTAAGTCCACATAATTTATTATCTTTAAAAAAGTTTCTTAAAGGCAAATGCATATTGCTCCTTTATAATTTATAAATTTAATTTCAATGTCTTTTATAATTTATTACTTAATTCTTTTAAATAAAGTTTTTTAAGTAATTTTACATTTTTTAAAGCCTTAAAGTCGACAAAGTTCTTTTATATAATAATCTCTATATAAGATTCCTTGCTTAAAGATTTTAAGACTAAAAAAAATAATCCAAAATATTTGAACTCCAAAAAAAAACTCTTTAAATTCATAAGAATTTTAATCCAGATGGTATTATGAAATTGGTCAGATTCTTCTTATTTTAAAAAAAAATTTTGCATTGTCTTCTGTAAGATAATTTTGCCTTATGCCAAAAAAAATTCTATGTCTCTCCCTATCTAATTCAAAAAAACTTATAATATATATTCAATAATATATATCAATAAATAAAAACCTAATACAACATAAATTCACGTTTTTATCCAATCAAAGAGAAAGTCTATATAATATCTCCCGCTAATAAACTTTACAAAATCCATTGGCATAAAATTTTCTTTATACATTTCCTTCTTATGGCAAAAATTCCTCAATCAATCAAAAAAATTTCTAAACAAACTTTTAATACAAACATTTTATAATTTTTAATTTAAGCTTAAACCATAGAATTCTTTAACAGAATACAATATTATCTTCTGTATGATAATCTTTCTAATTAAAAAAAGTCTTTTTCTAATGGCTTAATTCTACTACACAAAGCAATCCAAGTAGGCCATGAAAATTCCTCTTAGTAGGCCATGACAGTTTAAAATTTTTGAAAAATTTGAAAAAATGTGCATGTAAGTCGGTACGACTCTCAACCAAATCAGTTTTCGTCGGCGTCTCGTAGAGTCAACAACATATAATCAAATTTGTAGTTTTAAAATAAAAGTTCTTCGTACCGGTTAATCAAACTCAAACTGTTTACAAAAGTGTTCGGATGAATCAGTGTTGCGACTCTTAAAGTTTTAATTTAAAAATTGAAATAGTCAAAATTCAAGTGAATTATTTTCGAAGACTGATTAATTGTACGGCTGTCAATATGTTTGGAATGACGCGTAGAATCCTTGCCAGAGCAACCAAGCGCACCAATGTGTGCCGTTATTATGCCTCGCAGGCAATCAATCAGATGTTGCAGCTGCAGCAGATGGACATTTGTGCAGATCAGCCATCACGTGGCTTGGTAATCGGTGTGTATGCTGATGAGGAGGACAAAAACGATGCTGGCATCCTGACACCCACCGGATGGCGTTACAATATACAGAAGACAAACGGTCGTTTGATCGAGGTCCTGCGCATGTCTGGACCCATTCCCAAACGTGGCGAGGCTCGCCTGCTTTTCGCTATTGAACCCGACCGTGTACCATATTACTCAGTTGTAGCTGTCGTGGGTCTAGGTAAGGAATGCTTGGGATATAATCCCTACGAAGTGCTAGACGAACAGAAAGAAGCTATCCGGCGATCTGTAGCGGCTGCCTGCCAGGTTCTGGCAGAATTGGACACGGATCGTATTGAAGTTGAGAATTGTGGACATGCCGAATCTTCCGCTGAAGGTGCCGCCCTGGGTATTTGGGCATATCAAGAATTGAGAGACCCCAAAACACGGCTATCCGTGCCTACCATTGATTTGTATGCCACCAAGGATGAAGTTTGCGACATCGAAGGATGGCGTATTGGACTCCAGAAGGCTGCTGCCCAGAATTTAACCCGCCAACTGCAGGAGATGCCCTCCAATCTCCTGACTCCCACAGCCTTTGCCCAAAATGTGGTCGAGGTTTTGTGTAAATCTGGTGTAAACGTAGAGGTCAAGGTCGAAGGATGGGCGGAGAGCCAATCTATGCACGCTTTCTTGGCTGTGGGCAAGGCCTCCTGCGAACCACCTATTTTCCTGGAATTGAGCTACTATGGCACCTGTGCCGAAGAGCGCCCCATTGTCTTGGTCGGACAGGGAATCACCTTCGATGCCGGCGGCTTGTGCCTGAAAAAGCGCAAGGAATTGTACAATATGCGTGGTGATATGACTGGTGCAGCGGTAGTTGTGGCCACCTGTCGCGCTGTTGCTGGTCTTCGTTTGCCCGTGAGTATACTAAACTGCAATTCTTAATTCTCTCGCTCAACTAATTTTTACTTTTAGGTAAACATTCGCGGTCTCATTCCTCTTTGTGAGAATGTGATTGGTTGCAACTCGTTCCGTCCAGGTGACATGGTCAAATCCATGAATGGCAAGACAATTGAGGTCCAATGTACAGATCACGAAGATGTTCTCGTCTTGGCCGATGCTTTGCTCTATGCTCAGAACTTCTGTCCCAAGTGCATCATTGACATCGGCACTTGTTCGGGATATATGCGTCAAGCCCTGGATGAAGCTGCATGCGGTGTCTTCACCAATTCAGAGATCCTTTGGCAGCAGATTAAGCATGCTAGCATGCACACTGGAGATCGCGTATGGCGCTTCCCATTGTGGAACTACTACAGCAAGGCTGTCCGTTCCGGAAGACGCAGTGATGTCCAGAACTACGGTATTGGCCGTGGTGGACGTCCCTGCAAGGCCGCTGCTTTCCTGCGCGAATTCGTGCCTTGCGGCCAATGGATGCATATCGTAAGTTGACTTAAAAGATGTATTTTTAATATGATAATCCCTAACCATTTCGATCCCTTAGGATGCCACCAATGTGATGGTTACCAATGGAATTGACTTTGAATACTTGCGCCGTGGCATGGCTGGACGCCCAACTCGCACCCTGATTGAATTTATTGCTCAGACCATTTGTAAGGACACAGCCCCAAAATTGGGTCAATAGACGACTAAGTCGTCATTGCACGTACCACAGATTGTTTTTTGGAAAACTACCCACCCCGCATAAAACATACCCTACCCTACCTCCGCCCCGAAAACCCATTACAAAATTGGGCTATATGACGTCACGAAAAGTTTGTTTTGGATATACTGCCCCAGTAAAGTCAATTGTTGAATTGAACTATTAGGACTTATCAAGTCACAAAATTTAATAAATCGTTAAGCAAAGTTAAGAAATAAAAAAAATATGGCATTGCATCCCGTTATAAATCATTTATTCTGTTTAATGTGGGTAAAACAAGGGATAGGATAAATCTTATAATTATAACAAACCTTTATCTATTTTCCTGGGGATAATACATCTTCCAAATAGATTCGTTCTGTATGGAGCCGGCGCGTATCGAATAATTCGCTACTTATAAACTCTTTCGAGAGGACGAATTATAAAAGATTATTACAGGATAACAAAGATTTGGTTAAGATTTATAAGACACACAAAGAACCTTAGAAATGGTACTATAAAAAGATTCTGTAATAAAGTATTAAATTACGTTTAGAAGGGAGAACGTATGTCGGAGAATATGATATTTGAAAATGCTTTAATATATAATTTAAGAGGATATTAAGATTTAATTTCAGAGAAAAATATATTGGAAATGATGATATATGATCTATAGGCAATGCCAGAAGAGAAGAAGAGAATTAATTTATTTACGTTACCGTATTATTAATACACGCTGTAAAGCGGTAGTATTAATTATTATTTTTTAAGTTCAACGCGCGGTGTTGCGCGTAATTGAGAAGACCTTGTTTTAGTCGTGGCGAAGTACCGACGTTCTTTATTTCCAATGATCAACTAAAACTAAAAGACACAAAATTCTTATATGGTAAGCTAGCCCTCAGCCCTAATTTGCTGACTCTGCATACCACGCGAGGAGTCATATCTCGCTTGGTATTTATTGGTGATTTGTTATATTCAATATTGTGGACGCCGTTGGTCCAGGGAGTTTCCTTACGTAATTTTTTTGGTTTTTCTATATGGTATCATTTATCTTTATCTCATCGTCAAAGGTAAGGAGAAACGTTAGTTGAGCAATGTGCAGTACCACCTGAGTGTAATTGTTGTGCGCAAGTTGTGTAGAGTAATTTCTTGCAGAATGTTACTGTTAGGGCTGTGCTGCAATTGCCTATTGATATTATATGATTTCCAAAATCGGCTATGTTATAATTCTCGCCAAAATTTATTATGATACTATTATGTTGGACAGGGTATACGGTTAATTTTTTACATACTACGTTAGGTTTAGGATATCTTATAATAAAGTGTATAAAATCATTGTTTAACAAATCTTTAACTTGGGTTAGGTTTAGGATATCTTATAATAAAGTGTATAAAATCATTGTTTAACAAATCTTTAACTTGGGATACTTCCATTAAATCAGTAATAGTGATATTCGTAGGGTGTTCATTAACAATATTTTTTAAATTAATAGAGTCCAATATAGAGGGGTTTACAATTCCAACTTTTGCAAGAGTTATTAAAAGCATTAAGGTTTCTAATTCGGAAATAATCACTCGATTTCTTGAAAGTAGTGTCTCATACAAATGTTCTGTGTTTATTTGTGTGTTATGAGCGACAGTGAGATAAAAGCCATAGTATCAGAGGCAGTTACGAAAGTTTTAAGTGTTTAAAGAGAAGATTTTGATAGAAAGTTGTATGACGTAGAACAGCGTATAAATGCTGTGCAGGTTACCACCCCTATGGTAGAAACATTCAAGGAGGCCGAAATTAGAACAGGCGGCTTGTGCAACGAAACTCTCGATATCGTGAAATCCCTTCCAAATTTCGAAGGAAAACATGAAACTTACGTATCATGGAGGAAAGCTGCGCATACCGCATACAAGGTATTTGAAAAATATGATGGCACCTCGAAGTATAACCAAGCTCTGGGAATATTAAGAAAGAAAATTAGGAACTCTGCCGACATGGTACTCTCTTCCTTCTATACTCCACTAAATTTTAAAGCCATTATAAATCGATTAGACCTCACATACGCAGACAAACGACCGATATATGTAATTGAACAAGAGATGTCAACACTCCGTTAGGGAAACTTGACAATTCTACAATACTATGACGAGGTAGAGAAGAAACTGACTTTACTCACAAATAAGACAATCATGACTCATTATTCTTTAAATGAGAAATACAGAGCAGACGCTCTACGAGTATTCATCTCAGGTATTAGGATGAGCTTGAGTGATGTCCTATTCTCAGCTAGACCAGTGGACCTTCCTTCTGCATTAGCATTAGCTCAGGAAGTTGAATCTAACCATGACCGCTATGCGTTCGCTACAAACTTCGCCCGAGTTACCATCTCAACTTCCCTCGAGATGCCCCCGATTAAGCCTCCACGAACAACTGAAGAATCTTGAGCAACATCCAGAAGTCGCAACATCAGCAACAAACAGGATGTAGACACTAATATAATTCTAAAGAATGTAAACAAAAAGTTTACGTCGGCATTCTGCCGACAGTCAGCCAGCTAGGATGTAGGTAGAGAGAAACTGATATGAAATAAAAATGAACAGTCTTCGTTTGAAGAACACAAGTCTTATTATTTTACATAAAACCAACTATTAAAATAATTAAACAATTGAATACATATAAGTTAACGAATGTTAACGTCTTGCAACAATTTAAATAAATTGTTAAATTGTTGCCAAGACATTTTCATTCTATAAACAATTCTTCATTCGGAATATTCTGAGCACTCAGCGCTGGTAACCTGAGCCTTGCGCTCTATTGCAAGGTCAGCATTATCATTGTTCAGTCGGCTTGCAGACTGCCTGAATTTCTGGCTGTAGACTTTAAGTTTTATATGTTTAGTTTTAGTTTGCATTTTACTTCCATTCTTCATTCAGAATAAATTTGACATACTCCGGCTTACAGCCGTAAAAATACTTTGATTTAATTTCAATATATTATTGAGCCACAAGGCCAATAATCATAAAGGGGTTGAAGTGAAGACCCCCAACATAATCTTCGTAATATTTGAAGATTACTCAATCATAAATTGACCCAACAAATAGAAGTCACCACCAGCCCAAATAGTCAAAATGCTGAGCTATGGTCTGCACTACATCCGCTAATTTGAAAAACAATTATTAAGAAAAGTTGCGAACTCCGCGATAAAAATAAATTAAATTTTTTTTTTTATTGTGACTGTTAAAAAGGATAAAAACATTCACAATAAAAAGTGAAGGCACGACAATAAAACAATTATTAAGTGTCAACCCATTCGACTATTGTCAAGGCTATAAGATCCGTTCGTAGCCAACCCCTGATGAGGAGAAGAATTCGGAACCTGAGTAGGGAAGACCAAAACGGACAAATTCCGAGCTTCCACATAGGATGACAACAGCTGCATTTATATTGTAAGATTTAAATAAGAATTTTAAAAAAAAGACAAAGATTAAAAAACAAAAATTTACCAAGAAAACATTAGTTAAATTCAAAAAAAAAAGAAGTAAAAATTTAAAGTAATGAAAAATTAATCAAAAATTTAATAAGATAAAATTTTATTAATAATCCTCCTAAAAAAGGATATAAAACTAAAAATTCTCAACTAAAAATTTAAAAAAAAAAATATATAAGATAAAAAGAAAACATAGTAGCTGACGCATTGTCCAGAGCTCAAATCAATTCAATGACAGCAACAGTCCACAGTGCAGATAGCTCAAGCCATTCCCATCATTCCCAGTATAGAAGTCCCTATAAACGTTTATAAAAATCAAATCATAATAGCAAAAGCAGAAAAAGAACAGTATGACTTTAGCATACCTTTCCCCACCTTCCATAGACATTACATTACTAAAGAACAATTTACAGAAACTGACCTTCTCAATTTACTTAGAAAATCTGTTATAAACGGAATTTGTACGACAGAAGATATCATGGGAAAAATACAAAATATTTTCCCGACCCAGCTCAATACTTTCAAAATAAGATTCTCTCAAAAGAAAATAACGGACTTAAAAAAAGACTCAGATCAAGAAGAACAAATTTTAAAAACCCACAATAGAGCACATAGAAACGCACTAGAAAACCAAAAACAGATTGCAGAGAAATATTATTTTCCTAAAATGAAAGAAAAAATCATAAAAATCATAAAACAATGTAGAATCTGTAAAGAAGAGAAATACGATAGACGACCAACAAATCCAAATTTAAAAAGAAAACTTAAAAGAAAAAGTTAAAAGAAAATTTTAAAGGAAATTTTTAGAAAAAGGGAAGTTAAACGAAACATTTAAAAAGATAAAGTTAAAGGAAAATTTTAAAAGAAAAGTTAAACGAAAATTTCAAAAAATATTTAAAAAAAAAAAAAAAAAAAACAAAGAGAAAAATTTTAAAGAAAAATTTAAAAGAAAACCAAATGTAAGCTTTGTAATAAAAATAATTCATATAAAATATAAGATTAATATTTTTCCCTTACAATTTTTACACTACAATATTTTTGACACATATTACCAAAATATAAAATTAATATTTATCCCTTACAATTTCAAGAACGCATAAACAATCTTACACAAATTAACAATATACTTACTAACGCCATTGAAAAATACTCTTTCACAACAATCTCAACAGTAATATTCAAACACAAACACAATTGTCAATCTACAATTTAAAGAAATATTCAAAATACCATGTTAGGATTAAGAACAAATTGTAAGAAGTATAAAAACATTTGTAAACAAAAAAATTAGTAGATTTAAGATTTAATGATTGTATTCCCAGACTTCTATTAGAGAGCGTCGAAGAGATTCAAGAAGACACCATTCTGCTAAACGACTTTCAAGGCAGAATAAAATTCGAAAATATTGACAAAATTGTTTATGGCACACTATTGATAAAATACCACAATTGTTCAGTTATGACAACCGAGTATTTTCCAACATGGAAGAAACAAATATAAATCCCGGCACACCGATAATACTACAAATCACTTCCGAGATTCCGGCAATCGGAGAAAACAGCCAAAACATTTTTTAACCATTGTAGCATGTTCTGGAATAACATATTAATAATATGACAAATATATTGTATCACTTAGTTGCAATATCTATGTACAAAACATTCAAGTGTATTTGCCTCTTTAGTAACATGACCACCCATGAGAGCATGGTGCTGGACAATTGCTGTATCGGCAAATATAACACGCGCAGCCCTTCTGGCTCCAGTATGCAATATGATACATCCCCACTCTTCCGCTGCGGCGACATATTCCCATACATATTCTTATGTAAACATTTATACATAAGAATATGTATACATAAGCATACCGCGCCTCTGCCTGCATTGCTAGCAGCGCAGCTACGCGGTCTTAGCTATAATCAACATTTGTATTAGAATTAAGATTCATTCAATAAAGACAACTCAAAACATACGGAACTGTTGTTAATATATAATTCTGCTCAGTTGGTGTCGGGACATATCTTACATGGTGACCGTCCTATCTTTACACCATCTCTGAACATATCACGAACCTACAATTCATCAATATGCCTTTCGTCTAGCAATTGTGGACAATTGTCAATCTAAGGGTGGAAGAGTTAATAACATCTAAAGCAATGACCCGTTGCAACGTGCAGACCAAAAGTGCTGAGCCTAGGTCTGCACTACATCCGCTAATATGAAAAACAATTATTAAGAAAAGTTGCGAAACAACACGCGCAACCGCCGACGCTGCTGACGCTGCTGACGCTGCCGCCGCCGACTAATATTTAAGTCTCAAAATTTGTAAAGAGTTTGAGTTTCAATTATACAATTAAATAAAGAAGTCGCATCTCTGCGACATTAAAAAGAATAAATAAAAATATTTGTTAACTTGTATGATAATACAGTTTTAAAATCGCTGCAAGTGGGATTTATATTTCAGGGCGACTTATAAATTCAAGCGGCAAAAAATAAAATATCTACATATATGTCTGATAATAAATATAATAAAAAAAAGAGAAGAGAAAAATATACTGATTACGCATGTGTAAGTTAACGAATTTTAGTGGCTTGCAACAATTTAAATAAATTGTTAAATTGTTGCCAAGACATTTTCATTCTATAAACCAAGGGTGGGCAGCCAAACTTCGCAAGTGAGCCCGACAACAAATTTTACAACAAACAACATTCCGGGCAGAGAAAAAGGTCGCGATCGCGAGTCCGAGCAGAGGTCATAAATGTGCGAGTTTGTAGACAAAGGGACGCACAAGCAACTGAGGGACGCACATTGAACTGAGGGACGCACAAGCAAAGATCTCGAGCTCGAGAAAGGGTCATAAATGTGCGAGTTTATTGACAGAGGGACGCACAAGCAAGTGCGGGAGGGGAACGAAGAAAAGGGTCGCGATCTCGGCGACGGGTCATAAATGTGCGAGTTCGTTGGTAGAGGGACGCACAAGTAAAAGCGGGACGCACATTTAAGTGCGGGACGCACAAGCAGCGAAAAAGGTCGCGATCGCGAGTCCGAGCAGAGGTCATAAAAGTGCGAGTTTGTGGACAGAGGGACGCACAAGCAACTGAGGGAGGGGAAAAAGGAAAAATGTCGCGAGCTCGAGCTCGAAGATGTGCGAGTCGCAATCGCGACCCTTTTTCTTTTTACGCCTCCCGCATTTGCTTGTGCGTCCCTCTGTCTAGAAACTCGCACATTTACGACCTCTGCCCGGACTCGCGATCGCGACCTTTTTCTCTGCTTGTGCGTCCCTCAGTTCAGTGTGCGTCCCGCATTTACTTGTGCGTCCCTCTACCAACGAACTCGCACATTTATGACCGTTCCTCGAGATCGCGACCTTTTTCTTCTTACCCCTCCCTCAGTTGCTTGTGCGTCCCTCGGTCTACAAACTCGCACATTTATGACCCTTTCTCGAGCTCGAGATCTTTGCTTGTGCGTCCCTCAGTTCAATGTGCGTCCCTCAGTTGCTTGTGCGTCCCTTTGTCTACAAACTCGCACATTTATGACCTCTGCTCGGACTCGCGATCGCGACCTTTTTCGCTGCTTGTGCGTCCCGCACTTAAATGTGCGTCCCTCAGTTGCTTGTGCGTCCCTTTGTCCACGAACTCGCACATTTATGACCTCTGCCGCAAAAATAACGGAAAGAGCTCGGTGAGCCAAAAGAGCCACTACGTGCCCACCCTTGCTATAAACAATTCTTCATATTTTTGCCGACTCAGCGGAATATTCTGAGCATTCAGTCGGCATGGTCAGCGCTGATAACCTGAGCCTTGCGCTCTATTGCAAGGTCAGCATTATCATTGTTCAGTCGGCTTGCAGACTGTCTGAATTTCTGGCTGTAGATTTTAAGTTTTATATGTTTAGTTTTAGTTTGTATTTTTCTACCTACGGCTTACAGCCGTAAATACTTTGTTATTAATCAATACATTATTGAGCCACAAGGCCAGTAATATAAAAGGAGACGAAGTCAAGTCTTCCAACCTAATCGTACTAATCCGAACGATCATACAAATCAGGAGTTGCCGCCCAAACCAAATAATTTTGGACATCGTGGGACTACCCAAATATATTAACTTGTATATAATCAAATGGAATCTTATACTTGACTTTGTTTTTCAGTGTGACTAGCAAAGCAAGAGCAAGATATATATATAAGTTAACACCCTGCCCTACATCCCCTCTCACCCTTATGCCTAAGCCTCTGAATGCCAATGCAACACATACGCCCATGCATACGTATGTTATGCAACCCCCGCCACTCTTGCCATTCCACATGCCAAGCGCAGCATAAGCAACTCCAATTGCACGTTGCGCTTGCATGCAAACGATAGAAATATGCAAGGTTGACACCGGAAGCCGATCCGCGGGCTCAACAGTTTAACACCCAAACTGCTGACACCGTGGGATGTCTGGCCGCCGCTGCAACTGCAACGCGGGCAGAGCGATGGCAGCGACGGGTACTGGTCAGTAGGAAGAGGCAAAGTAAGGGCAGTTCTAATTGAACCATCATCCAGTTCGGATGGAACCAGAAAAGCTAAAAGACAATTATCTTCACCTTTAAACAAAACTCTTATTTACTAATCAATAAAATCAATTGTACAATTTCCAATTCGAATTGATAACTTTTTATTTGGAAATGTCCAAGATGTAAGTATTAGGAAAAGGGGAACTGGCCACTGGACTGGGAATCCAGTGGCTAGAACCTTAACTTATATATATAAAAAAAAAAAAATGTTAAAACATTTTCAGATGGTTGTATTTATTTGATTTGGTATTTCAGGGCGACTTACCAAATCAAAGACAATCAAAGAATACCTATAAAGGCATATAAGTCAACACATCTGACCATCAAATTGCAAATATGCAGGCTGTCCATGCGTTGTCAGCATAAAGTATTTGCTTCTCCAAACATTTCTAGCGGATGTTGCGCAAGAACAATATAAATTCCCACGCGCAACTGTGTTGCAGCGAGATATGACTCCTCGCGTGGTATGCAGAGTCAGCAAGTTAGGGCTGAGGGCTAGCTTACCATATAAGAATTTGTGTCTTTTAGTTTTAGTTGATTTTGAGTAATAAAGAACGTCGGTACTAACCGCTAATACTATACTCCAAATCTTCTCATTAACGCGCAACACCGCGCGTTTAATAAATAAATCAAAACAATAACGCGCAACACCGCGCGTTTAATAAATAAACCCAATAAATAATAATTAATACTATTGCTTTACAGCGTGTATTGATAATACGGTAACGTAAAAAAATCACTTATACATACAAGATATAAGTTAACACCCTGCCCTAGACCCCCTCTCACCCCTATGCCTAAGCCTCTGAATGCCAATGCAAGCCATACGCCCATGCTGTATGTTACCCAACACCCCCATCATTCTTGTCACTCCACATGCCACTCCACATGCCACTCCACGTGCATCATAAACAACTCCGATTACACATTGTGCCTACTTCAACTATGTCGCAATTATGCTGACAAGATCAAGTTCAAGTATACAAATATGCCAAGTTGACACCGGAAACCAATCCGCGGTCTCAACACTTTAACTTCAAAACTGCTGACACCGTGGGAGACTTGGCCGCTGCTGCAACTGCAACGCGGGCAGAGCGACCGCAGCGACAGGCACTTGGACAGCCGTCAAAGGCCAATTGAGTTAGTTCCAATGGGACAGGAGAAGAAGCAAGTTGAGAATCTTCCGAAGACCAAATAAGAACCTTTTACTAATATCCTTTAATAAATTTGTAACGTATCAATTCGAACATATCCTTTTTTCATTTGAACATGTCCAAAATGTAAGTATAAAAGCAGGAACTGGCCACTGGGCTGGAATCCAGTGGTCAGAACCTTAACTGGCGCCCGAGCAGGGACCGTCTTCGCGAGTGATAAGTGCGCGTAGTGATGAAATAATTATTAAATTAAATAACTTTTTTAATATAACGAAAACACGCAATTAAAAGAAGAAAAATTCTAATAATACAAAATGGTTAAAAATATGAAAAACGTCCGATAAAAAAAAATAATAAAAAGTAAAAGTTATAAAAAATGTTAAATGATAGGAAAAATTAAAACATAAAAAATATTCTTTCAAAAAATAATAATAAAAACCCAAAAAAAATAAATGGTTAAAAATATGAAAAATGTCCGATAAAGAAATAATAAAAGCATTAAGTTGATAAAAAGCTATAAAAATTTTAAATAATAGAAAAAATTAAATCATAAAAAATTCTTCTTTCAAAAACAAAAAAATAATAATAAAACCCAAAAAATAAAAAATTCCAAAGCCAGTGACAAATTATTGGTGGGCAGTGCACTTATAATGCGTGATGTCGGGGTTCGACTCCCTGTCATGTGGTTAATCCTTTAATAAAAAATAAAGAAGTTCCCAGGCTGATGACAAATTATTGGTGGACAGTGCACGTATAGTGTGATGTCAGGGTTCGACTCCCCGTCATATGGTTATTTCTTTAAACAAAAAATAAAAAAAATGTGCAAAGCCGGCGGCAAATTATTGGTGGACATGGTGACGTGTCTGGGTTCGACTCCCTGCTGTACGGTCAAGCCTGAGTAAATCAAAATCAAAAAAATAAATCAAAAATCCAAATCCCTAACACAGATCCTTAATTCATTAACCCTGAGAATCCTTATCCTTAACACATCCTATACAAATCAAGAAAAATAAAAATAAATCAACAACCTAACACTGCGTGCACCGCGAACGAAGATGGTCCAAAATTAGTTAAGAAAAAAATTAAAATAACAAAAATTCAATTCATACAAAAGAACCACTGTAGCAGCATCAAGCTGCAAGTGGCATTTTTTTTTTTAAAAAAAAAAAAATAAAAATAACAAAAATTCAATTCATACACAAGAGAACCACTGTAGCAACATCAAGCTGCAAGTGACATTTAGTTAAGAAAAAACAAAATCCAATCAAAAGAGAACCACTGTGGCCGTTGAGCTGCAAGTGGCATTTAGTTAAGAAAGAGAGAATTCGAAATGCGTGAACAGAAATACAAGTGCGGTACGGTGTGTGAATAGTGTGTGGTCATGGGCTGCTGGAAAGGCCTAGCAATAAAAAAAAAAATAAAAACAACATTGCGTTTGGCTGCCCAGTAGTTCGTGGAGGCACCCCTACCTTAGTAGGCTAAATAAGGCCAAAAAGGAACCCTAGGGACCTCCCGTGAGGTGTCAAAAATAAATTTTTATTTGCGAAATAAATCCTCGCCCACGCTCCTAGCCACCCGAAACCTCGTTTTCATGTTTCATTGCTATGAGTAATCCTCTCCATGTAGTTAAGTCAAAGAAATGAATTAAACGCGAAATCAAAAGATAATAAAAAAAAACAAAACAAAATGAAGAAAAAATTAGAAATTAAACACAAAATCAAAAGATAACTATATAAAAAAAAACACAAAACAAAATGGAAAAATAATCAAAAGATAATTATAAAAAAAGCAAGCAAAACAAAATGGAAAATAATAAGAAACAAAAAGAAATTACTGAACAATCTTACAATTACTTTTACTAAAACTGAATTTTATCTCCAACAGATTCGAGGAGAACAGAGCCTAAACCACACAACACACATAACCATTCCAAGGTCACGAGGAAAAGGGTAAGTGAACGAAAAATCTTCTTTGGCTATTTAATGCAATAAAAATCTTTAAAAAATATTAACGAAACGAATAATTAAAAAAGAGAAATAAATTTTCAAAGGAAGGGAAAGGAAAAATAAACTCGTAATATACCTTGTGACAAATTGATAATTTCTTTTCAAAATTCCTTTTTGTTGAAACACGCAAAACCGTGACAGTACAATAATTTTTTTTAATAAAACCCAAGGAAAAATCTCTCGATCAATAAAACCCGCGCTCCCTCTCGAAAGCAAAAAAATCTCTCAGCTTCCCTAAAATGGTCAGAACCTTAACTGACCTTAACCTTAATCTCCAACCCACACCAATCCCGACTCGCCCTTGTGAGGTGTTGCATGTAGACATCTTTATGCTAGAGAAACAAAAGTATCTCAGTTGCATCGATAAATTTTCCAAATACGCAAAACTTTTCCCAATCGAACATAAATCGGCATTACATTTACGTGAAGAATTAGCAAATGTTTTACATTATTTCACGGCTCCAAAGACATTAGTCTCTGATAACGAAAGGGGCTTGCTTTGCCCAACAGTACTAAATTTCTTGAAATCCCTAGACATTGAGGTTTACTACTCGCCAACACAGAAAAGCGAAGTGAATGGGCAGATCGAGAGATTCCACTCAACATTCTTAGAGATCTATCGTTGTCTGAAACAGGAATACCCGTGAGTTAGTAGCGATATCAGTCGATAGATACAACAATTCTATACACTCAGTAACAAAAAGAAAACCGGTAGACATCTTCTTCAATCGATCCACTTCCATTGATTTGGAAAAAATGATCGAACTTAGACAGGAAGAATACGAGGACATAAGAGGACAGCTACAACGTAATCAGGATATGACTAATAGAACTAGAAATAAAACAAGATCAACCCCAATAAATTACGAACCGGGACAAGACATCTTTGTAACAAATAAACAAATTAAAAGCAAAGACAAGAAACGTTTTAACAAGGAAACCGTTGAGCAAAATAGATGCGTAACAATCAAAACACAATCAGGGAAAATTTTCCACAAATCCCATGTTAGGAACTAATATACAGGGTCCCTAAATAGTTTATTCTCTTTTCCCCAAAAAAATGAATCTTATAACAAGCCAAAGAAGAGGATTCGTATCACTGTCCTACTTCTCCTACATACAAATCCACACTTCCATTCACTCATGAAATAAAATTTTTTTTCCAATATCAAAAATGTTTGTTGTTAGCCCATATAAATTTAAGGAAAATTGTTAATCTTAAGCACCAACCAAAATTGTAATACTAACACAACCTTCCAACAGCACCGAATTACCCTTCTTATGGTCACTCATGCTGACGCTAACACAAGCTGTGCACATCTTTAAGTATGATGCGCCGATGGTAACATTAAGGCAAGGCAGTGGTTGGAGAGTGGATGGATACTTCAATCTAATACATCTAATAAAGCTGGATGAGATAGCTACGGCTATCGAAGAAACACGGGTGGAGGCATATGAATTGAATACGAGCCAAACTCGAGTGTTGGCCCTGTTCCATTTAGACCAGGCCCAACAGATGTTATCAAAACTGTCGAGGGGCCGTAGAGCGCGTTCCATAGACTGGCTGGGATCCGCTTGGAAATGGATTGCGGGTTCACCAGATGCCTCAGACTGGAATACAATCCTGGACACACGAGAGAGGCTGATTGAAAACAATAACCAGCAGTACAAAATAAATGACAGGCTCTTTGAAGCGTCAAAACGATCTCTGGATAAGCTAAATACGATGGTGGAAATGGTAAACACCATCGACAACAACGCCCAAGCCGCTACGGTAACATTGCATAAAGCAATACTATTGGAAGCACAAGTGGGAGAGTTGAGCAGAGCTTGCCAATTTGCTAAAGCCGGACTGGTTAACAGCAATTTACTGGACGAAGAGGAGATCAAGACGCTTCTCAAGGAAATGGATTCTTTACCATATCAAAGTGCGGTTGAAGCGACAGAATTCGCTAAGCCAATAATTGTTACGAATGGCACTACGCTCCTGTATATCTTGGCACTACCAAAAGTAATAGCAAAAGAGTACCAAATGTTGGTCATCCGACCTTCAATATCTATGGGGAAGCGGATAGATTTCGACCACAAGAAGTTGCTAGTAGCCCCGGATGAAACCTTCGCCATCACTAGCAATTGCTTGACGATAGGCAATAATAGCGTGTGCACAGAGGAACACCTGGGCCCCCTAAATGAAGCGAGCTGCATTCCTAGAATCATAAAAGGAGGGAATGCAGAATGTCATTATGTGACATCCAACCATCAGGTTGTGGAATTATTAGAGGATGGAACCCTATTCCTCACGAACTACAATGGCACAATGAGCGATGAGAAGAAAACCCACAATCTCGCTGGAACTTTCCTGATACAGTTCCCAGGCGAATCAATTGTGGTGGATAACAAAACTTTCCACAGTCATTCGCAGGCACACCTGGTAGCGATGCCGTCAGTGGTAACCAACCTGACAAACAAAGGATATAATTTGAATCTGGAATTGGTGCACAGTTTAAGCGCACATAACCTGAATCTGCTTCAAACGATGAAAAAGAAGCTGGCAACCTCCATTGTAACAGAGATCATTGCCATTATAGCGACAATATCCGTCACCGTCATCATATGGAAGAAAATCACAAGACATCATAGAAGTATTACGGATACCAACGAAGAAGCTCCGCACAAGGAAATGAGGGAACCCATTACGCCGGCCGACCCTAAGATGATTTGATCTGCGGGACGCAGATATTTGAGGGGGGAGGAGTTAACACCCTGCCCTAGACCCCCTCTCACCCCTATGCCTAAGCCTCTGAATGCCAATGCAAGCCATACGCCCATGCTGTATGTTACCCAACACCCCCATCACTCTTGTCACTCCACATGCCACTCCACATGCCACTCCACGTGCATCATAAACAACTCCGATTACACATTGTGCCTACTTCAACTATGTCGCAATTATGCTGACAAGATCAAGTTCAAGTATACAAATATGCCAAGTTGACACCGGAAACCAATCCGCGGTCTCAACACTTTAACTTCAAAACTGCTGACACCGTGGGGAGACTTGGCCGCTGCTGCAACTGCAACGCGGGCAGAGCGACCGCAGCGACAGGCACTTGGACAGCCGTCAAAGGCCAATTGAGTTAGTTCCAATGGGACAGGAGAAGAAGCAAGTTGAGAATCTTCCGAAGACCAAATAAGAACCTTTTACTAATATCCTTTAATAAATTTGTAACGTATCAATTCGAAACATATCCTTTTTTCATTTGAACATGTCCAAAATGTAAGTATAAAAACAGGAACTGGCCACTGGGCTGGAATCCAGTGGTCAGAACCTTAACTTGTATATAAAATATATAATAAAAAATTCAATTCACAAAAGAAAGAGAACCACTGTGATAACCTTAAGTTACAAGTGGCAGTTAATTAAGAAAATAAAAAAATATTGAAAATTCAATTCGTAAAAAAGAGAACCACTGTGGCCGTTGAGCTGCAAGTGGCATTTAGTTAAGAAAAGAGGAGAATTCGAAAGTGCATGAGCGAAAATACAAGTGCGGTCCGGTGTGTGAATATGGGCTGTTGGAAAGGCCTGGCAATAAAAAAAAAAATAAAAAAAACAACATTGCGTTTGGCTGCCCAACAGTTCGTGGAGATACCTCTACCTTAGTAGGCTAAGTGAGGCCAAAAAGGAACCCTAGGGACCTCCCATGAGGTGACAAAAATAAAAGGGGTAAGTGAAACGAAATCCTCTCTTTTTCTTTGGCAACTTAATTCCGTATTACATATTGAGACTTGTGGGAAATATATCCTCCCGCAAAAAAATTCTGACAAATACAATAAAATTTTTTACAAAATAAAAAAATTTAGGGCTATGGTAATGTACATCAGGCAGAAAGTAAGAGGCCCCGCAGATGTAGCCTTGACCTCGTACGGCGTGGCGGACGATGATTGGACCGGAACGAAACGCGTCCTGGCTCTACACTACGCGGACAAACGGGAATTGAGTACATTAGAATTCCAGTTGGGAAAAATGATACAAGGAGCGGATAGCATTGATATCTTCTTCGATAAAATCAATGTTCATTCTTCCTTGATTATGGGAAAATTGAGAAACAGCTCGTATTCGGGAGAAGTAGCATCCACCCTTGCGGACATTTATAGGAAAAAGGCATTGGACGCCTTTGTGAATGGCCTCAACGGCGATTTGCCTAGATTTTTAATGCTGCATAGACCGACGAATCTTCCGGAAGCTTCTCATTGTGCCACGAATTACAAAACGTGTACATGAGAGCGAGCCCTTCAACTTCGACTAGGAGCCCTTTTTTTTACGAACTTTCGACCAATGAATCCTACCGCGAACTTTCACCGCGCGAATTCTTCACTCCCTAGATTCGGCCCTAATAAGTATGGTCGTGTAACCCCACCGGGAGGTTACGACAACCGCAATCCGCGTCCGAATTTCTCACCTAGGTATGCCCCACAACCCCCAAGATTGGCCCTAAAAATGGAATCCAATCGATCTGGGCAGTCTCAGAGATCGAACGTCTCGTCTTTAGAGGCTGACAAGAGAGCTCTTAACAAGACCCCCAATCCATTCCGAAAAGCCCAGAGACTTTACAACCTACAAACCGCAAACACTACATTGTACTCAGAAGAGAGCGAAGGAACTACCAAGGAAAAGGAGTATCCTGGTACAGATTCATGTTATACAGTAAACGATCAGACAGAGGAGGCCAGTCGGACTAAAAGTCCACCACAGGAAGATATTCCGAACCAAGTTGAACAAGAGTTAGAATTGACTCGAGTGGATGAGGGGCAAGTAAATTTTATGATAAACGCCTCTCGAGCGTACCATATATAGAATACACAATAATCGTTACTGGAGCTAACTGTAGCATGTTCTGGAATAATATATATTAATAATATAAAGCAAGTGTATTTGCCTCTTAAGTAACATAACCACCCATGAGTACATGGTGCTGGACAATTGCTGTGTCGGCAAATATAACACGCGCGGCCGCTCTGGCCCCAGACGCAATATGATACATCCTCACTCTTCCGCTGCGGCGGTAAATTCCCATACATATGCTTATGTAAACCTTTATATATATTTATACATAAATATGTTTATACATAAGCATACCGCGCCTCTGCCTGCATTGCTAGCAGCGCAGCTACGCGGTCTTAGCTTTAATCAACATTTGTATTAGAATTAAGATTCATTCAATAAAGTGAACTCATATATGAAAGATGTCCCCTGTGTCCGTTCAATTTATTACATAACAAAAACTTTATCTGCCCCAAGATAGCTACAGGGGGTACTAACCTCTCTGAACCCTTCCTAGTACACTCTGCAGCAGGAATGATCAAAATCGATCAGCAGTTGACAGGCTCATTTTTCCAGCCAATAGGGAACGACACTCCAGTCACCTTTTATGTGCTCCCCGGGTTGACCTCGTTTGATGGTATTATCGGAGACGATACTTTAAAAAACCTCAACGCCGTCATAGACAGAAGACGTGATCTTCTTACTATAAAACCGGGGGTAGTTATTCCATTGCACGCAAAAAAATCCATGACAATAAACTTGTTGCTTGACAACACACACCCTGAAGAAGTGCGCAGCACACTCAGTCAGCTGGTAAACGAATTCGCTGACATTTTTAAACCAATCGACCCACGCAAAACCGTTAAAACAACGGTGAGGGCCGAGATTCGGACCAGCACCCAAGAGCCGGTTTTCACAAGAACCTACCCCTACCCTTCCCACATGCGAGCGGAAGTGGAACGACAGGTCACCGAGCTTGCTAAGGAGGGAATAATAAGACCCTCCAATAGTCCGTATAATTCCCCACTTTGGGTAGTTCCAAAAAAACCAAAACCAAATGGTGAGCGACAATATCGCATAGTAATTGATTTCAAACGCCTCAATGCGGTAACAATTCCCGACACTTATCCCATACCAGACATTAATTCGACCTTGGCCAGCTTAGGCAAAGCGAAGTACTTCACTACGCTCGACCTAACCTCAGGGTTTCATCAAGTACTGATGAAAGATTCAGACATACCAAAGACCGCATTTTCCGCTCTCAACGGTAAATGCGAGTTCACAAGGTTACCTTTCGGTCTGAGGAACGCTCCTGCTATTTTTCAGCGTATGATAGACGACGTCCTCAGGCCACTCATAGGCAAAACTTGCTATGTATAAGTTAACAACATAGTTAACGAGCAACCCTCGCAGCGGATGTGATACACGCGCGGAGGTCTATTGTTGAGTCAGGAGTTTGTGGTGTTGCGCAAGTATGTTGCGAGTTATGCAACCAAGTAAAGCAAATGAGCTTATGCAAGTTATGCAACCAAGTAAAGCAAATGAGCTTATGCATGATTATGCTGATAACAACGAGATCAGCATAATCATGCAGATGTACTTGAACCAAGCTCAAGTTTCAAAAGCATAAGCAACAATGTTGTTTATGCTTGATCAGCGATTTACAAAAGAACGAAATGGGCATTTGCATATGCCAAAGAAAAATAGAATTTTTAGTCTTAAGATCCAATTGTAAATGGACAGAAGTCCAAGTTTCAAATAAATTAATAAATAAAAGATATCTCAAGATATCTAAAGAATAAAATTGTTCTTTTAATATTTAACAAAAATATAATTTCAAATAAATTAGTAAATAAAAGATATCTCAAGATATCTAAAGAATAAAGTTGTTCTTTTAATTTTTAACAAATATAATTGGCGCAGTCGGTAGGATTCGCGCTATGGTGAGGCGATGCATTATGTCAACTAAGCGTCTGCATGCCATGAGAATTCCGCGTGGCAATATTTTGCTGACGCCTATTTTAATATTTCATTTGTACTTAGCTTAAGTTTTATATTCTTTCTTTTGTTAGTTTTAGTCTTGTACCAATATTCGAACCGCACTGTCGGACAATAAAACACTACTCCGGCAACTGCCGTTAAATAACCGTCTTTCTATGCTAAGCTTATGCTAGCAAGGATTAATAACTGATCACTGATCTAATGAAAAGTAAGTGTCGCGTAAAGCTAACAAGTACGCTCGCGCAATAAAATTTATTAAGTGGCGCCCAACGGCAAAAAACCCAAGAAAATCAATGAGAAAATTTGTAAAAAAAAGCAACCACAAGGGTCAGTTGTCGGTCAACAGTCAGATATATAAAACCTGAAAAAGAAATCTGCCCAAACGACCGGAAAAAGAAGTAAAGAGGATGAGAACTCTGCCCAAACTACTGTGAGGGACATCAAAGAAGAAGCCTGTGCAGCCAGCACCGGCAACGTGAACGAGTGGACCGGCAGCGCTACAAAGAGCGCCCAACAATATATATAAGATAACTATGCGTCGCACATTTTTTTTAATTGCACTGTGATGCATATTTTTTCATTTAATTTTAATAATATATGTGAAATTGTGCGGCATTAAAGCTGTTCAATTAGAGTGTGGCCTGAAAACCACACGCAAAAATAGGCAGGGGTATATGTAAACAAAAAAAAAAAACCCATTAAAGAAAAGCCTTAATATTCTTCTAAAAAAAAACCCTCTATGTTTTAAGCAAAAAAAAAAAACGAAGACAGCGAACCCAAGTAAGCAGAGACAACAACCGTCAACAATAAAGAAGGCGACCTGAAATAGCAGAGACATCAACCCCTGGCAAGAAGACAACGAGTGCAGATAGCAGAGTCACCAACAGAGTAGTTCTTAAACGTAACCTACCCCAACATAAAAATTATTAAACAAGCATGTAAGTGAATGTTCGAATAAGATAAGATTGTCAACGAAAATTCCACATTTCATTTTATATATCCATTTTGGCTTTTTTACAAAAAAAAGGAAAAACAAATTTCCATTTTTCAATAATTAATTAATTAAAAAGAAAATTATTTGTAAAAACAAAAAATAGACAAAGAAACAAAAACAAAAAATTTTTTCAAATAAACAAAGTTAAAATTTAATTAAACGGTTGTGAAACATTTGATTCGGACAAACGCCAATGCAAGCACGGTTTATGAAAACATTTCATTTATTAACGTCTCATGAGTTGGTCCTATAGGGATATAAAAGTAGAAGTAGATAGCGAGGACGATTTAGATATAGGTTTCGCACCAGTAGTAAACAATTCTATAGAAATGGATACAGAGGCCTTAAGAGCAACAATTCAGAACGCGCTCGTAGAGCAAGAAAGCCGATTAAGACAGGAATTTCAGACCGGGCTCCAAAATGTTAGGAGCCAAATGAGTGCCCTTAGGATAGAGGCACCGCAGGTAGAAGTGTACCAAAAGGTAACAATAGACCCCAGCATTAGATGCGAGGTAAAATTAGATATAGTCAAATCAGTACCAAATTTTAATGGGGATCACGAAGAGTACGTGTCGTGGAGGCAAGCGGCCATCGACGCACACGAAATATTTAGGAGATATGCGGGTAGCGAGGCGCATTATGAGGCAGTGGCGATCCTGAAAAATAAAATTAGTGGGCCAGCGAGGGCTATCCTCACATCCCATAACGCAGTCTTGAATTTCGATGCGATCATCGCAAGATTGGACTGCACGTATGCAGATAAAACGTCTCTGCGGGTGCTGAGGCAGCAGTTAGAACTGGTTAGGCAAGGAGATTTGAGCTTAATGAGTTATTATGATGAAGTCGAAAAGAAACTTACATTAGTAACAAACAAGATCGTCATGACGCATAATGAACCGGCCGCATCGATCGTATGCGCGGAAATAAGGGATGACGCCCTACACGCCTTTATGGCAGGCCTTAGGAGGGCCCTCAAAGCATTGGTCATACTGGCAAAACCGAGGGATTTACCGTCAGCGCTAGCAACAGCTAGGGAAGCTGAAAACAGCCTTGAGAGGAGTGCATTCGCGGCATCAGATTTAAGATTTAAATTTTTTCTTTGTTAGTTTTAGTTTTGTATCAACACTTAAGCCGCCGTGTCGGCCAATAAATACTTACTCCGGCAATAGCCGTTAAATAACTGCATTTTACTGCTAAGCTAACGCTAGCACAATCTGAGAACTAAATCCTTATTTAATGAAAGGTAACTTGCCGCGGAATGCTAATAATCGAGCTCGCGCAGCAAAATAAATTAATTGGCGCCCAACATAAATAAAACGAAAACACGCCCATCGGGACCAGTTCTAATCCTTTTTATATAAAAAAAAAAAACAAAAAACAAAAGGGTAAATTCCCAAGAGTTTCCAAGCAAAGTGATTGATGAAGAATTGTTTAAAAAAATATATAACAACAAAAATTGCGAAAATTGAAAAGATTCAAAGTGTTAGTGAAATTTTATTAAATCCAACACAAAATTGTGAAAATTGGAAAAGTTCGAAAGAATTAGTGAAGTTTTTGTGGCATGTTCTGGAATAATATAAGTTAACGACGAGAATTATTTCACAATCCCATAGCGGTCAAGAACTGCTAATACAACATAAATAAACACACCGAATCAGCAGTCTGCAAGTTTGTCGCTCTGCAAGTTTGTCGCTTGCAATTCATAGGAATCCAGCCGCAGCCGGATGTCAATGATTTCGCATGCTTCTGCCAGCAGCGCTGCCGACGTCAACTCAGAATTTTTAGCTAGCTAGGGTAGAATTGTTTTAAGTAAACTTCAGTCTGAAAATCCAAATAAAAGAATCAAGTTCAATAATAATTCTGATATAAAAGAAGTATTTAACTGGCGCCCGAGCAGGGACGATATCGAATACGACAGTGCAAAACGTTATCTAAGTATCCGTATCGGCTGATTAAACCACGATAGAATAAAACATTTCTAAGTGGGTGAAACCAAAAATCTATCACGAGAAGACAAAACGTAACTTAAGTGATTAGATGCTCCTTGATTGATTCAGACTCCCGTGACCGGCAATCAAGGACAAAATCAATAACAACTACAATTTGTGGGCTCACACTCTGTCTGACCAGTTCGCAGAGTACACCTCAGAAAAACGTGTGGACCGCCGAACCACGAGTAGCTAAGCAAAAGGGAATACTTCGGCACCATCGGAAATGGAGCTTGCAACAAAAATAATCCTATTCCTGACCACAACGACCTAATAATGTTAACACAGAATATCGATGACTTAGTGACTAATAACAATCAACAAGTAATAATAAACCGAAATTTAGAACAAAGAATCAACAAACTTACAAAAATTTCCAACGACCTCACAAACGCGGTTAAAAAGGACAGTTTCCTCTCTAACGAAATAGCTATTAGCTTCCAAAATCAAATAAGACTTATTAAAGAAGAAATTAACAACATAAGACATGCCATTCAATGGGCAAGGGTAGATGTAATCAATGGCGACCGTGAAAAAAAAAAAAAAAAAATTCAACAAGAAAAATTGCGAAAATTAAAGAAAAAAACCCTTTGACCTTACAACCGACGCCTCCGCCAGCGGCATTGGCGCAGTATTATCCCAAGAAGGCAGGCCAATAACGATGATCTCGCGAAAGTTAAAGGCATGCGAGGCACACTACGCCACAAACGAAAGTGAGTTGCTGGCTATTGTGTGGGCCTTGGGAAAATTACATAATTACCTATATGGAACCAGGGAACTGCATATTTATACGGATCATCAGCCGTTAACATTTGCAGTTTCCGAAAGAAACACGAACGCGAAAATCAAGAGATGGAAGGCGTTCATTGAAGAACATAATGCTAAGCTGCAGTATAAACCCGGAAAGCAAAATTTTGTTGCAGACGCCTTATCACGGCAAGAGCTTAACGCTCTACAAAAAGATACAAGTTCAGACGGAGCTACCGTCCATAGTGAGGAGTCCCTAACGTACACCATTAACACGTCGGACAACCCGTTAAATTGCTATAGAAACCAAATTGTCATCGAAGAAGCGCGATACTCTTCACATCGTAGAATTATTTTATTCGGTATGAAAACTCGCCACCTAGTCCAATTCACGGACAAAGACAACTTACTTAAAACACTGAAACTTGCCGTCAATCCTGACGTCGCAAAAGCATTTCATTGTGAATTGCAGACCTTAGCGATCTTCCAACACGATCTCGTGTCGCTATTTCCGGCAACTAGATTCTGGCATTGCAAGAAGATAGTTGCAGATATCACTAACAAAGATGAACAAATAGAAATAATTCACGCAGAACATAATCGTGCGCATAGAGCAGCGCAGGAAAATGTAAAGCAAGTACTTAGGGACTACTACTTCCCGAAGATGACCAAGTTGGCCAACGAGGTAGTATTAAATTGCAAAGTGTGCATTACCGCTAAGTACAACCGGCATCCAAAAAACCAAAGAGATTGGAGAGACACCAATCCCATCATATAGTGGAGAGATACTGCAAGTTAACACCCTGCCCTACATCCCCTCTCACCCCTATGCCTAAGACACTGAACATCAATGCAAACCATACGCCCATGCCGTATGTTACACAACACCCCCACCACTCTTGCCACTCCACATGCCAAGCGCAACATAAGCAACTCCGATTGCACATTGCGCTTGCTTGCAAACGATAGAAATATGCAAGGTTGACACCGGAAGCCGATCCGCGGGAGTTACCATCTCAACTCCCCTCGAGATGCCCCAGATCAAGCCTCCAAGAACAACTGCAATATAAAATTGCACAACAAGAATCTTGAGCAACATCCAGAAGTTGCAACATCAGCAACAAGCAGGATGTAGGCACTATTACAATTCCAAAGAATGTAAACAAAAAGTTTACGTCGGCATTCTGCCGACGGTCAGCCAGCTAGGGTGTAGGTAGGGTAAAACTTATATGAAAAATAAATGAACAGTCTTCTTTTGAAACTTCAAACCGCAAGTTTATTATTGCAACCAACTATCTTAAAACCTTTAAACAACTAAGCACATACAAATATATATCTATCCATCCATAACCTGGACTAGAAGTTGGTAACTCGGGCTCAACAGTTTAACATCAAAACTGCTGACACCGTGGGATGTCTGGCCGCCGCTGCAACTGCAACGCGGGCAGAGCGGCGGCAGCGACAGGCACTGGGTCGGTAGGAAGAAGCGAACGAAGTTAGTTCTGATGGAACCAGAAAAGCTAAAAGACAATTATCTTCACCTTATAAACAAAAGCCTTATTTACTAACCAATCAAAATAAATTGTATAATTTCCAATTCGAACTCATAACCTTTTTATTTGGAAATGTCCAAGAAGTAAGTATAGGAAACGGGGAACTGGCCACTGGACTGGGAATCCAGTGGCCAGAACCTTAACTGGCGCCCGAGCAGGGACCGCTTCGCGAGTGAAGTGCGTGTAATAAAGTAATTAAAAATTATATGAAAAATTATAATAAAAAAAAACATCATCATAAAGAAAAAATAATAATAAAGTAATTAAAAGTTATATAAAAAATTATAATGAAAAGACACCATCATAAAGAAAAATAAAAAAATGAAGAAAAACTTGATAAAATAAAACTAGTGAATGTGGAAAAATATCTGACAATAATATCTGGAAATAAAATAATTATTAAAAATTATATAACAAAAAGACAACATCATAAAGAAAAATAAGGAAATGAGAAAAGACTTAATAAATAAAACCAGTGAATGTGGAAAAATAAAAAAAATGAAATCTGAAGAAATTGTAGCATGTTCATATAATAATAATATATTAATAATATAAAGCAAGTGTATTTGCCTTTTAAGTAACATGACCACCCATGAGAGCATGGTGCTGGACAATTGCTGTATCGGCAAATATAACACGCACGGCCCTTCTGGCTCCAGTATGCAATATGATACATCCTCACTCTTCCGCTGCGGCGACATATTCCCATACATATTCTTATGTAAACATTTATACATAAGAATATGTATACATAAGCATACCGCGCCTCTGCCTGCATTGCTAGCAGCGCAGCTACGCGGTCTTAGCTATAATCAACATTTGTATTAGAATTAAGAATTATTGAATAAATACAACTTGAACGATACAGAACTGCTGGAATACTTATTTCTACACTGTTGGTGTTTGGGGATTATCTTTACATGGCGACCGTGACAGGACATCACAAAAATGCGGGGCAGAATAAGAACAACAACAGCTGCTGAAGCAAATAATAAATACTTCGAGGGACTTGGTTTATTATGCGCCCAAGTGTGGTAGGCAATCCGCCCACTGCACCGACGTTGGAGTACCAACAATAGGAAGAGTGTAGAATAATGGGAAGGAAGTCCGGTGTAATAAAAAAATTAAAAGCCAGAAAGGCTGAAATTTTGAGGCTATTGGATAGCCCAAAAATCATTAATTGGAATGCCTCGGTGAAGTTGCACGCCGAGGTTGAATTTATAAAAAACCAATTAATTGAGAAAAAGAATAAAACCACCACCGACGTCCCATACTCTGCAATACATAATGTGGCTAAACAAAAACAAAAAATAAAGCCACTACCGGAGAAAGAAGTACAGTAAGTGCACTGTGATGCATATTTTTTCATTTAAATTTAAAAATCTTTGTGAAATTGTGCGGCATTAAAGCTGTTCAATTAGAGTGTGGCCTGAAAACCACACGCAAAAATAGACAGTGTATTCATTCCAAATCAAGAAAAACAAAATGGTATTTATTTAGCAAATACCATAACTAAACCCCAAAACGCAGTCATACGATTGCTAAACACTACAAATAGGGATCAAATAGTGAACATAACTAATTTAAAGTATGAACCACTTTCTCGCTACGAAATAATCGAAGCGAATAATGAACAGCGTGAAAACGCAGTACTAACTACACTATCAAAAAATTTTCCCCAACAGTTTCACAGCCAACTTACAAAGTTGTGCAAAAAATATAGTGATGTATTCGGACTAGAAACCGAATCAATAACAACAAATAACTTCTATAAACAAAAATTAAGACTGGTGGACGATGAACCGATTTATATTAAAAATTATAGAAATCCTCATAGTCAGAAAGACGAAATTCAAAAACAAATCCAAAAGCTCATAAAAGACGAAATAGTCGAACCCTCTGTATCTCCTTATAATAGCCCACTACTATTAGTACCGAAAAAATCGTCAACAAATTCTGAAAATAAAAAATGGCGATTAGTAATTGACTATCGTCAAATTAATAAAAAATTGTTGTCCGATAAATTTCCATTACCTAGAATTGATGACATTTTAGATCAACTAGGTAGAGCAAAGTATTTTTCATGCCTCGACCTAATGTCAGGTTTTCATCAAATTGAACTCGAAGAAGAGTCACGAGACATAACATCTTTTTCCACATGTAATGGCTCATATCGCTTCACGCGATTACCATTCGGTTTAAAAATAGCGCCAAATTCGTTCCAGAGAATGATGACTATAGCATTCTCTGGCCTTGAACCTTCGCAAGCATTCCTTTATATGGATGACTTAATAGTCATAGGTTGTTCCGAAAAACATATGCTCAATAATCTAACAGATGTTTTTGAGAAATGTAGGCAACACAACCTAAAGTTACATCCTGAAAAATGCTCATTTTTTATGCATGAAGTCACCTTTTTGGGACATAAATGCACGGATAAAGGAATCTTGCCTGATGACACAAAATATGATGTCATTCAAAATTATCCAGTCCCTAATGATGCGGACAGCGCTAGAAGATTCATTGCATTTTGCAATTATTACCGAAGATTTATACAAAACTTCGCTGAATATTCTCGTCACATAACAAGATTATGTAAGAAAAATGTTAAATTCGAATGGACAAGCGAATGTCAAAATGCGTTCGAGCATTTAAAATCAGCGTTAATGAACCCAACTCTGTTACAGTACCCAGATTTTAGCAAAGAATTTTGCATAATCACAGACGCAAGTAAATACGCATGTGGAGCAGTCCTAACGCAAAATAAAAATGGACTAAAGCTTCCAGTAGCATACGCGTCTAGATCTTTCACAAAAGGTGAGAGTAATAAAAATACAACTGAACAAGAGTTAGCGGCAATTCACTGGGCAATCACACATTTCAGACCATACATTTATGGTAGACACTTCACTGTCAAAACAGATCACAGAGCATTAACTTATTTGTTTTCAATGACAAATCCTAGCTCCAAGCTTACAAGAATGCGACTTGAACTAGAGGAATATAATTTTACAGTAGAGTATCTAAAGGGAAAAGATAATTTCGTAGCCGACGCGCTATCGAGACTAACTATAAAAGACTTACAAAACATATCAACAAGTAACAAAATTCTGAGAGTCACTACCAGAAACCAAAGTAAACAGTTAAATTCCTGCGCAGGAAAAGAACATAATATAGAAGAGTTGCAAAAGCAATCTCTTAATGCTTCTAAGCTCAACGTATATGAAGTCATTGTAAATGACGAAGTACGAAAAAGTAGTGACCTTGCGAATAACTAATTCTTTATGCACATTCAAACATGGCAAGAAAGTTATAGCAAGAATTGACATTTGCGATATGTATACCAATGAAATTCTAGACTTAGGTCAATTTTTTCAAAGGCTCAAAAAAGAAGCCGGTATACTCAATATCAGTAAAGTCAAAGTGGCACCGAGCGAAAAGATCTTTGAAACCATTTCAATAGAATCTTTAAAAATATGGGCAATAAAATTTTAGAATTTTTAAGAGTAGCGCTACTCAAGCCGGTGACCCTATTATCGAATAACGATAAAGAAGCAATACTGTTTACGTTCCACGATGACCCTATACAAGGAGGTCACACTGGAATATCAAGAACTACGTCCAAAATAAAAAGACATTATTACTGGAAAAATATGACACGAGATATATCTCAATATATAAAAAAATGTAATAAGTGTCAAAAATCTAAAGTAACTAAACATACTAAGACACCGTTAATAATAACTGAAACGCCACAACTGGCTTTCGACAGGGTAATAGTGGATACGATCGGTCCACTCCCAAAAACGGAAAACGGTAATGAATACGCAGTAACTTTAATCTGCGATTTAACAAAATACCTTGTTGTGATACCAATTAAGGACAAAAGTGCGAAAACAGTAGCGAAAGCTATATTTGAAGATTTCATTCTGCAGTACGGTCCAATGAAGACGTTCATTACGGACATCGGAACAGAATATAGAAACTCAATAGTTGAAGATTTATGCAAAAACTTGCAAATTAAAAAAATAACTTCAACCGCACATCATCACCAGACTGTAGGCACGGTGGAGCGAAGCCACCGAACACTCAATGAGTTTTTACGATCCTACATTTCAGTTGATAAAAGCGACTGGGATGTATGGATACGATACTTCGCTTACTGCTTTAACACAACACCCTCTATGGCACATGATTATTGTCCATATGAGCTGGTATTCGGTAAAACATCAAATTTACCGAAACATTTTAATAGTGTCGATAATATAAATCCACTATATAATATAGACGATTATGCTAAGGAATCCAAATTTAGATTAGAACAGGCTTATAAAAGAGCCAGAATTATGTTAGAACAGCATAAGGTAAAGAATAAGGAAATATATGATAGAAAGATAAAAAATATAGAATTAAAAATAGGAGATAAAGTTTTACTAAGTAATGATACGGGTCATAAGTTAGAAACTAAGTATTTAGGCCCATACATTATAGAAGATATAAAGGATAGGGATAATATTTTAATTAAAGATTTAAAAAATAAAAAACAGTTAGTGCATAAAGATAGATTAAAAATTTTAATCAATTAATATATATATATATATAAAAAAAAAAAAATTTAATACACAAAAAAAAAAAAATTTTTTCACTACATTTGATGACTTTATACAAAATATCTCTTTTTACCGCATATATCATCAAACAAATAGTCAAACATTCGAAAAAAAAATATACATATATACACAAATCAATTTCCATACAATACAAAAGTAAAATAAATTAGAAAATAACTTCACGTAATTACGTTATTTTTCTAAAGAGGGGGGATGTAACATGTTCATATAATAATAATATATTAATAATATAAAGCAAGTGTATTTGCCTTTTAAGTAACATGACCACCCATGAGAGCATGGTGCTGGACAATTGCTGTATCGGCAAATATAACACGCGCGGCCCTTCTGGCTCCAGTACATCCCCACTCTTCCGCTGCGGCGGTATTTTCATATTCACTTTCCCATACATATTCCCACACATATTCTTATGTAAACATTTATACATAAGAATATGTATACATAAGCATACCGCGCCTCTGCCTGCATTGCTAGCAGCGCAGCTACGCGGTCTTAGCTATAATCAACTTTTGTATTAGAATTAAGATTCATTCCATAAACAGCAATTCCATAAACAGCAATTCCATAAACAGCGATTCATTAAACGACATTCAAATAAAGAACATTCAATAAAGAAGACCTGCGCATTTAATTCATTACAAAATAAAGATTACCGAGGCACAACTCATAGACGCAAGTAACAAGCAAGTGATAGTAATCACTAAAGCCCAGAAACAAATTAATCAATTAACTGATACGGTCAACACATTAATTAAAGAAAAGAAGGGCGAATTTGTTGACACGCCCCACCTATACGAAACCCTGCTTGCACGTAACAGAATGATAGTGTCGGAAATCCAGAATCTTATGTTAACAATCACACTTGCAAAAACCAATATTATAAATCCAACCATTTTCGATCATAATGACTTAAAATGTATCTTTACCGAACATCTCACAAAAGTTCCTATAATAAGTTTAATGAGCGTGTCTAAAATTAAAATATTTCAATTCAATAATTTAGTACATATAATTGTTGAATATCCTAACGTAAAAAATGTTTGCAGAAAAGTCATGTTATTCCCAGTAGTTCACAACAACACCATCCTACAATTGCGTAATAATGTGGTAGCTGAATGCGCTGGACAAGTTCAACCATTAACAGAGTGCGTCACTACCAACTACGCTACCTTCTGCAAGAAATCATCGCAGGAAACTTGTGCCAGCGGGTTACACTCAGGAAAAGCAGCAACTGGGCAACTAAACATTTCCGCCCCCTACCTCTTTGGCCAAAGATTCAAAATAGTCACCGACCATAGACCCTTAACATGGCTAATGAATTTCAAAGAACCAAATTCCAAACTAGTCCGTTGGAAACTTCAGTTACTGGAGTATGATTACGAAATAACATACACAAAGGGTTCTGAAAATGTGGTAGCTGATGCTCTCAGTAGAATTCCAGCAGAAATAAATATCAACAGCCAAGCAGTAGTTCCAGTTAATACAATAGTAACAGTAAATAAACCAATAAATGACTACAATCTTCAGTTAATATTTCAAACCGGCAACGAGTCAAAACTCATAACAACAACCCCATTCAAAAACAAAATTAGAAGAATAGTTACAAAAACACATTTCGATAAAGAGGAAACTACACGACTATTACAGAAAATTCTGAAACCGGGAAGAACATATGCAATTTATACTAATAACGATATTTTCGACATAATAAATCAAAGCCTCACAGAATACTTTCTTCCCACAAAACTCTATAAAATCATCCGATGTACAAGTATGTTGGATGATATTACAGACGCAAATCATGTTGAACAAAAAATTAAGAAATACTACATAAAAGGTAACCATAAAGGAATAGACGTGACAGTAGCGCATCTAAAAAGAATGTTTTACACGCCCTATTTAAAATCCAAAGTGTCCTCAATAATTAACGAATGCGATGTCTGTCAAACCTTGAAATATGATAGACACCCACAAAAGTTAGTTTTTCAAGAATCAGAAACTCCCACAGTACCAATGCAAATTTTGCATATTGACCTTTATTCAATAAACAACAACACAATCCTGACAATTATACACAAATTCGGTAAATTCGCAATGGGATATACAATATCTTCTAGAGACACATAAAATCAAGCCGAGAGAGACACATAAAATCAAGTTCTGATTTCGGCCTCATTGAATGTTTCTATCATAGGGGTGGATAGAACAGCATTCATACGCTGTTCTACGTCAAGTTATCTTGAATTTCTGTATTATATATTCTTTTGAATTCTTTTGTCAAATCTTGTATCTTACTGTCACAAATAAAGACACAGACAAGTGTATTGTTTAGTTTTCTTATATAGTGAATAAAGGAATATTGATAATTTATTTTTTCATTTTTTTTTTATGGACTGGGAATTTTATGAATCTTTTCTTGAAAGGTTGGAATTTTACCGAAATTTAATAATTTACTTGAATTTTATTTAGTGAACACCCTACTTACATGTTTTTATATTACGCAGGTAGTACTGTTTCGTTTTTTAAGTTAGTTGTCTTCTTTAGGTTGTCTTCGCTGGGTTATTGTCTTTGCTGGGTTGTTGTTTTCGCTGGGTTGTTGTTTTCGCTGGGTTGTTGTCTTCGCAGGGTTTTGTCTTTGCTGGATTGTTGTTTTCGCTGGGTTGTTGTCTTCGCTGGGTTGTTGTCTTTGCAGGGTTGTTGTCTTCGCAGGGTTTTGTCTTTGCTGGGTTGTTGTTTTCGCTGGGTTGTTATCTTCGCTGGTTTATTTTCTTCACTAAGTTGTTGTCTTCGCTGAGTTAAACAACAACTCATTGTTTTTTTTTCTTTTTACTTAAAAAAAAAGATGTTGAATATCTGTTTTTTTTTCCCAATTTTCCACTAGTTATTCTTCTTGAAAGGAAAAATCTTGTGTTTGTTTAATCGAACTTTGGTTCGATTTTTCGTTGATTACTTTTGTTTTGTTTTTCTTTGTTTAAACCAATTCCGATGGGCTGGTTTTTTATTTGTTAAATCGAACTTTAAATTAATTTTTTCACTGATTACTTTTGGTTTTTTTTTTTTTTTTTTTAACCGATTCCGATGGGCTGGTTTTTTATATATTTTGTTGGGCGGGTTTTTTTTATTCAACTCCGTTGGGCGCCAATTTATTTACGTAACCGTATTATTAATACACGCTGTAAAGCGGTAGTATTAATTATTATTTATTGAGTTCAACGCGCGGTGTTGCGAGTAATTAAGAAGACCTTGTTTTAGTCGTGGCGAAGTACCGACGTTCTTTATTTCCAATGATCAACTAAAACTAAAAGACACAAATTCTTATATGGTAAGCTAGCCCTCAGCCCTAATTTGCTGACTCTGCATACCACGCGAGGAGTCATATCTCGCTGCAACACAGTTGCGCGTGGGAATTTATATTGCTCTTGTGCAACATCCGCTAGAAATGTTTAGAGGCGCAAATATTTTATGCTGACAATGCATGGCCAGCCTGAATATTTGCGATTTGTTGTTGGTCAGATGTGTTGACATATATAATACATAACTTTTAAATATTTAAAGAAAATTTTTTTATAAATAATGAAAATCAAATTATACATTCTGGATGGGAATAAATTAAATCTGGAGAATAAAGTACTCAAAATATAAATAAAACTTATTCCAGCAGTTAAGGGATTGGATGCGATTTTAAGTATAAGAAAAAACAAAGAAAGAAATTTCATAAAGATAAATATAAGAAATGTAAGGAAAAATGATTCTGGTAAAAAAGTAGACGTAAGACATTAGAAATAAATAATATATTTGGTAGATATATCACAATAAAAATTGGAATTTAAGGACACTGAAATGTCCTTAATATATATATATATATAATAATTTTATTTAAGAGAATAACAAAAGTATTAAATATATATTTTTATAATCAAGGAAATAAAATGCCATAATTTTGTATTCAAATTTTAGAAATCGGTAACAAAATCAAATTCGGAAAAATGATATAATGGTAAATAAGATATTGGTAAGGACTATGAATAATTATAGCCCTCGAAATTCCATTCCAAGGATTTATATAGATTAAGTTTTGTTCTTTAAGTTATATATTAATAAGGGAGTCAATAAAAAGCTAGCCCACCTATAAGAAAGGTGAAAGAATAAATTCCGAAAGTTTTGGTATTACGAAAAAAGATATAAAAAAAAGTTAGGCAGTAAATAGAATATTGCAGAATAAAACATAAAAAATCTAAATAATAAATCTTAAAAAGAAAAATCTTTTGGTAAATATAAAAAAAGATAAAAAATATAAAAAGAGAAGATAATTCAGAATTCTACGGAATTCTTATGGAACTAAAATATTTCGATAAAACTAGCGAAAAAATAAGATATAAGTAAAATAAAATTAAGCAAATCCACAAAATATGAGAAAAAAGGAATGAAATAGGACAATGAGGTTTAAGGATATATAGAAATAACAATTATTGCAATTTAGTTAGTTGGATAAACTCAGAAAAACATCAAGAAACTTATTCAAATGCTTATTTTCAGCCATTTTACGTTCAAATTAAAATTTCTATGAATTGTGTAATTTTTTGTGATCAAAGTAACCGGGTTTCGTGATTTGATTTGTAAAAAAATTCATATACCTCGGAATGTTCATAATACATTTCATTTTTATTCTATTTGAGGTTCAACACGCACATACTTTTATTTGGGTGTACAAATTTGCTTAAATCATTTTTTTTTTCGGTTTTCAAGTATACTTTAGAACATCAAATAGAAACCAATTCCATTTAATTTATATTTTATAATCCTCAAGTGAAGTCGCAGTTTTGAAAATTTTCTAAAAATGTTTCGTGTAGCGCGTTGTATGCTTTCGAAATCCTTGCATTTGAAGAACCCGGTCCTTCACCGTGGTTTTGCCTCGCAGGCGTTGAATCAGATGCTGACTATTCAGCAAATGGAGATCTGTGCAGATCCTCCCTCCCGTGGACTAGTAATTGGAGTATATGCTGATGAGGACGATAAAAACGATGCTGGCATCCTGACGCCAACTGGCTGGCGTTACAATGTTCAGAAAACTCAAGGACGTTTGTTGGAGGTACTACGTATGTCTGGACCAATGCCGAAACGTGGCGAGACCCGTTTGCTTTTCGCTGTGGAGCCGGAACGTGTTCCATATTATTCAGCGGTAGCTGTGGTAGGTTTGGGTAAAGAATGTCTCGGATACAATCCGTACGAAGTACTTGATGAGCAAAAGGAAGCTATCCGTCGGTCCGTGGCCGATGCATGCAGAATCCTGTCCGAGTTGGACACAGACCGTATCGAGGTAGAGAATTGTGGCCATGCTGAATCTGCAGCTGAGGGCGCGGCATTGGGTGTTTGGATTTATCAAGAGCTGCGGGATCCCAAACGCCGAATCTCTGTCCCATCAATTGACTTGTTTGCCAATAAAGACGAAATCTGTGATATTGAGGGATGGCGTATTGGACTCCAGAAGGCTGCTGCCCAGAATTTGACCCGCCAACTGCAGGAGATGCCCTCCAACCTCCTAACTCCCACTGCCTTTGCCCAAAATGTGGTCGAGGTTTTGTGTAAATCTGGTGTAAACGTAGAGGTCAAGGTCGAAGGATGGGCGGAGAGCCAATCTATGCACGCTTTCTTGGCTGTGGGTAAGGCCTCCTGCGAACCACCTATTTTCCTGGAATTGAGCTACTATGGCACCTGTGCCGAGGAGCGCCCAATTGTTTTGGTCGGCCAGGGAGTCACTTATGATGCAGGTGGATTATGCCTAAAGGAACGGGAAGAACTCTTCCATATGCGTGGCGATATGACTGGTGCAGCGGTAGTCGTGGCCACCTGCCGCGCTGTTGCTGGTCTTCGTTTGCCGGTAAGTATACTAAACAGCAAATTCTTAATCCTCTCGCTTAACTACTCTTTACCCTTTAGGTAAACATTCGCGGTCTCATTCCTCTTTGTGAGAATGTGATTGGTTGCAACTCGTTCCGTCCCGGTGACATGGTCAAATCCATGAATGGCAAGACAATTGAGGTCCAATGTACAGATCACGAAGATGTTCTTGTATTGGCCGATGCCCTCCTATATGGCCAGAACTTCTGTCCCAAGTGCATTATTGACATTGGCACTTGCTCGGGATATATGCGTCAAGCCCTGGATGAAGCTGCATGCGGCGTCTTCACCAATTCAGAGATCCTTTGGCAACAAATTAAGCATGCTAGCATGCATACTGGAGATCGCGTCTGGCGCTTCCCATTGTGGAATTACTACAGCAAGGCCGTGCGTGCTGGTGGACGCAGCGATGTCCAGAACTACGGTATTGGCCGTGGTGGACGTCCCTGCAAGGCCGCTGCCTTCCTACGTGAATTCGTGCCTTGCGGACAATGGATGCATATTGTAAGTACAGTAAGAAAATATTTTTAGATTACAATTAACGTGCAATTACAACCTCTTTAAGGATGCCACCAATGTCATGGTAACCAAGGGTGATGAGTTTGAGTATCTTCGCCAAGGAATGGCCGGACGACCTACTCGCACTCTTATCGAATTTATTGCTCAGACCATCTGCAAGGACACTGCTCCGAAACTGCAGAAGTAACAGTAAAACAAGAACTTGCCCTTCACTTAAAAAACTAGATCTACGCCACAACTATCACCTGACACTTCCACACCTGACACATCCACACATATGCACACTTAAGCACAGAGTTTTTTACAGATCCAATGATCGTCCTATGTGTTTACTAATTTTTTGTTACTTATCTGGAGAATAATCTGTTTAAATTCATTGTTTTATTAAAAATTATTGGTTATGTGTATAAAAAACAATATTATGTGGTTTCTCTAAAGAGACTTGGGAGAAAGGGAGGAAAAAAGTGCGTTTTGGCCAAGATATCTTAGATATTTGTTGATTGCTTTAGTTTTGGGGTATTGCTTATCAGACTCAATATATCATGGGGATTATCAGGTAATTCGTATGTGCAAGCATTGGGCTTTAAAATCAAAATTAATTCGAATGCTACGCCAAGGAGACGGCATGAGTGAGTACCACATTAATATCAATTGGTGGATAGTTTTGCAGCAGCTTTACATTCGAGGCAAAATCGTTCTCTAAAATAGCTTCGCGTTGAATTCTAAAAAAAAAAAAGGATTATCTAATTAACACGAATCAATCATTCATTTATCTAAGATCAACTCACAGCATCATGGAACAGCAAATTTTAATTAGGAAATCAAAACGATGCTCATCGGAGAAAACTGAATCCCATATGCGTACCACATCGGGCAGTGGAAACTCTTGTGATAGTAAAAGGGTTAACCAACGAAAACTGTAGTATTGTGGATGCAGTTCCTGACTCCGCAGATGATCATAAATGCTTATGTCTTTTGATTTTAGCATATTCGAAAGTTTGGCCATCATACATTTAATGCCACCTTCGGCATCATCCAAGGTTTTAATAAAAAAGTCACGTATTTCACCCATTAGGGCTGTAAAACAAAAGAAACAATCTGCTTCGGCATGGGCACGAAACGAGAGATCGGGATTCGATGCCATTACGTAATAGATTGGACCAACAATCTCATTCATGCCTTGGACATATCCCTGGCCGGGATTTAGTTTGGCATAGAGAAATAAAATGCGTTGCACAACCTCCCAATGAGCCTCCTGGCCCTCCTCCATGGCGGCATAATTTTCCGCGGAACGTTTTGTTATTAAATTTATCTAAAACCATTTTTAATGAGACAATAATTAATATATAAAATAATACTCGGTTTACTGGACAATCAACTTACTTGCTGCTAAAATCCATATATTGTAAGCATAGTAAGGTATATATACATATTATATGGACTTTATCGTTAATTGACTATTCCGCATTATTATTCGTTACTTACCTTTGTCATGCCTAATCCTTTTCGCTCCACATTGGCTGAGCTTAGCACCGATGGCACCACCCTTTCGTGCAACCTTCTTCCCTGTTCCCCTTTGCTGTGAACCACAATTTCACAGGGATACTCTGTGGGCTGCTGGAAGAATGAAATATCCGGGCATAGACGTCTTACATCCTTGTCTATTTGTAATAGAAATTCATTGTCATTGAAGAATGTATTCCATGCACTCTCGGGACCTTCGCTAAGTGGATGATCTTGCAGGCCAACGCCCCCTGAATTCGTATCTCCATCGCTATCTCCGTTGTGTGTGTGATGACCAGGCGGCAGGACAAGCTCAACTATAAATTGTTTGTAGAGAGCCCGTTTTTTGCTCAAAGTGGTGGCCCAACTGCTACGTTTCGGACCAAGATAGCCCAATAAAAGTTTCCAACTGAGGGCCCTAAAACTTTGTACATCGGGAACACCTGTGGATTTGATTTGACATCGATGTGAATATCTATTTCCTCAATAAGAATCTCTCACCATTAAATGTCAGTTCACGTAAATGCTTCATATCAATCACATCCTCGGCGAAAATATCTTCAAATTCCTTCACACTACATGAGGTGGCGATAAATGACAAAGATAATAACAATGAAATAATAATATAGTGGTTTATTGTAACACCCACCGCGCCTTGAAAATAGCCATGACTTAAATTTGTTCCACTTCTCTGTTGTTCTTTGTGTTTCTGTTTGTTGTTAGCTACAGTTGGGTGCCATCTCCTTTATTTATATTAATTAATTTTGTGCCCAGTCCAATGTTTTGGCTATTGTGAGGCCAATGTTGCCAGACTCCAAGACAACAGTCTGGTGACACTGATCGCTATTGTTAGGTCTGTATGACACGACATTAATTTCAATATTTGCAGCAATTTTACTTTCTCAAAATTTTGTAAATTAGTTTGATCTCTTTTATTTACAGAAGCTTTTTTGTTACTTTCATGCTGTTTCTTTTTATCTTTGCAGGAAGCCATTCCATATCATATGGCAATACTAACGCAGCTATCGATAACTATCGATACTCTCATACAAGCAGCGGTTGACTGTGTAACGGCTCTTTGAATGTAAAAAAAAACTCTGTTAAACTTTAAACAGAGTTGAGATTTTCATTTTAATGTCCACAAACTGATTAATTGCATAGATATATATATAATGAAATATTTGTTTGATACAAACAGCTGTTTATTATCATATATTGATTTTTGTTGTAATTCACATTTGCCTTTTGCATGATTAATAATTTTATTTGCGATCATTCTTGCTCACCCATGCTTTCATGTACAAACGCTGTGTTTTCATTTTCATGTTATTTTTTTTTTCTCCTATTGTTTGTTGTTGCTTTTGGTTGTGTATATATATTCCACACACACACGTAGCGGTGAGCAGACGCATCGACATCCGTGCGGTACGCGAATTGCGAGCACACATATTTGTTCTTTTCTTTTACTTTTTTTTTTTTATATATTTCGTTTCAATTGTTTATGCATATATACTTATGACTAGTGCGGAGCATTTCAATTGTTTACTCTAGTCGCTGGCCAGCAATGACGACCAGCAGAACATCATATAGGCGACCGGCATTTTGGAAATTACCCGGTTACGAGTATACACATGACGTAGCACCACCAACATCATCAGCACCAACACTGCTACCATCATCACGGCAGGTGGGAGGAAGAATGCCAATTGCAATTGCCACCCTACCGCCACCTTGTCGTCTAACATCACGTCGTCGTAGCAGCAGTGGTCTTAAGAAGCGTGTCCATTTTGCTGATGAGCAAAATATTGTGGGGGTAAGTTAAAAAAGACTTGTCCCACCCCCACCAAGAAACCATGCACATATGGCTTGTCAATCGTCGTAGCTGTCTCTGGTGTATATGACTGAGTGTGTTTATATGTATGTATGTATGTATATATGTGAGTCTTTCTGTGTCTGTGTGTGCCCCCAATTTGTTATAGAAATCAGTTCAATAACATTTTGTGCCTGGCGGCTCGTAAATTTGTCAAGCAAAATTTTAATTAATTGGCCACTGCTGCAGTTTTCAATTTTTAAGCCGCTTTCAAAAATTTTTCTTTTCGCCAAATAATTCAAAAAATTGCCATAATTTCTTTCAATACATTTTGAAATTAACAATTTGGTTTTTTGTTTTTTTGCCAAATGCAGCAAGAAGGTTGCAATTTTCCATATATATATATAAGTAGATATAAAGATATATAATTTGAGTGCCTTTAATTGGCATCGATCAAAATATTTGAGTGAAATATTTGATTAAATGACCTTTAAAAACTGACAAAATCAGTTTATATTTCAATAATTTAATTCGAAAATATATATGTATATAGAAACTAAAAGGCAAGGGGTAAGAGTATGGGGGTTAGGTAGGGATAGATTATGTTTGTTTTTGGTTGTATTACAAAATCGGAAACATAAATTCCATTTTAGCATGCCACAAATAAGTAAATAAAATTTCAAAATCAAATTCAAACCAAATAAATAAAATGCAAAACTAAAATGCCATTCTCATATATGTATATATATATATACATATATATATATATATATATACATATATATATATATATATATTCTATATGTAAATTTATCATTCCACATCCCCAATTCCCTTCTCTCTCTCTCTGTGTATAGACAGACAAGGCAGGAAAAGCGATTTTTCCGTTGTAAAAATCTTGGCAAAAACAAAGGAAACATTTTGAAAATGAATTTTTCCCACACCTACAAATAAACATATATACATATATATATTTCTACAATATATCTTCTATAGGACAAAACTTACCTAACTGGTATTGCGGCCCATTTCCATTGACTAATGCAATAAACATTTTTCTTTTACCTATCTTATATATAATGAAATATAGCACTATATATGATATATGTATGTATACTTGTTGTTGTTGGCTTTTTTGATTGGTGGCAGTAAATAAATTTAATTACACTCTCTCGACATAAAGAAGAAAAAGAAAAGAAAAAAAAAAAACTAATAAAACTGTTGAAAATGCCATGAAAAACAGATGGCTATCCCCTCCTTCGACATTTCTATAGCAGCTGAAATGTTGATCAATGTTCATCATAGATTATGATGTATATATAGACTATAGATGATGACATATGGCAATCATTTTCAGGGTCAATTTGCAGCTGGATCAAGTGCCACCGTGCAGCCCTTTAAATTATTGCAAAAGAAAATTGTTTAATACAAAGGAAATAAGTTTATTGAACAGAGCAACGAAAAATGTTTAACAGGGAAAGTGGCGTTGAAAGCACAAAATTTAGCTATATCTATATATATATAAGTCAATTGGAAAATTGTATACTCTGTAAGTCTTTTAAAAAGATATAAATTGTGATATTTTGTAAATGAAATCTTTTATATACATTCTCATAGAAATATACAATGTCTATATATATACATATATAGAGCATGGGGAAATTGGCCTATATCGAAAAAAGGTTTTGAATTTAGTTTTTGAAAACATTAACAATTACTTAGCACTGATTTTGTCTATTTAAATGCTTGCAAACTTTTCGAATGTTAAAAGTTTAAGGAAATCAAATATGAAATATTTCATTTCGACACCTTTAAGTTGTTTTAAATACATAAAATATAGTTAAAAATTAGTTTTGAAAGTTTAAAAAATTATTAATATTGTATTTTCTAGTAGTTACCAACAATTAAAGTACTTTTAGTTAGTTAGTCTAACTAAAAGACTAACTTAAGTTTTTCCATTTTTATTTTGCATTGATTTTTGCCTAGAAGTATGCAATAGAAAGATGAAAAAAGCATTTTCAACAATAATAATTATATATATTCATGATCAGTGTCTCAAAGAGAGTTCATTTACCCATTAATGTGTATTTATTTATAAATTAAAGCTGGGAAAAACTATATATATATATATGTATATATATATATATAGATGTGGAGTAATCGCGCTAAGCGAATGATAAGAACGATCAATGACTATATAATTTAGATTCTGGATTAACAAACAGTTGATTCAATATACTTTATCTTTGCTATATTGTGATATTTGTAATGGTTCATTAGAATAAACAGTTAGTTTTGAAATGGGCTCTTTGTATCCTTTAACTTAATCTAAGTGAAGTTTACTTAAACTTGATCGAAGGCGATCATCTAAATAGTTCTATATATATAGACAAAAAAACATTATCATGGAGACAAAACCTTTCTACTTATCTGATTTCAATTTATATATTTTTGGTGTTTGTGATATGAACAATAGGTTAATTCTACTTAAGTTTAAAAGGTAACAAAATTAGAAAATCTTAGAAGAGTTTGAAAACCTTGCAACAGGAATGAATTTTCTTTGGAATCTGTAAGATAGTTTTACACTTGTGAAAGGGAAAAGGTAGAAAAAAAGGGTTTATCTACAAATTGAATGATAGCAAAACAATTGATATAGCTTTTATACCCTTAGAAAAGAGAGATTATAAATTATTTAGATTCGCAAATTGATTTCATGTTTCTCAGCATGTAGTAGTCGGGATGGTGAATACATATATATATATATATATATATATATACATATACATATATATATGCTTATATCTCAATGTATTCGTAGTATACCACGATCTGGCCTGTTGCTGCTACTTTTGCTGCAAAAAGGAATACGAATTGTATTTTAAAATTAGTACTTGAGCAGCTTTGCGATCGAACAAAACGCTGAACGGGCTGCAATACGCGCCACTTGCGCCTCGGACCGAAAAAGATAAGCAAATCGGGCAATAAATATATATATACAAAAAATATTATATAGAATTATTAACAGACTAATGATCTATTAGCAAAAAGAAAAAGAGAGAAATTTTCCAGTGAATTGCAGAAAAAAAAAAGAAATAATTGAGTGACAGTTAAAAAAGAAATGAGCCCAAAACTGCATGAATTTGCGGTTGTGTTGCAACGTGATGGTCAGGCCACACCATGGGGCATACGTTTAGTTGGTGGCAATGATTTGGATACTCCATTAATTATAACTAGGGTAAATATAATACGTATCTATATTATGAACATTAAATTATGTAATTAGATAAGTTTATACTATATTGCAGTTTAAGGTTTTGCCATTTTGGCCTGTTTTTGCTGTTTGTAGTTTGTGTGGTTAATGTCACCTCTTTTATGTGAGGGGGGGCCCATTCATCAAAATGATGTAGCAGAGCGGAGTGTCTGCCAAACTCTTTGTTGGCCTTTGCTTCTCTGCACTATTTAATGTCTAAATAAACAACAACAACAACAACAAATCAAAATAGCCAAAAAGAAACTGGCACACAAAATAGCCGACAAACATTGAGAGATTCGAGAACTAGGAAAACGTTGCAATGTTGCCAAAAACAAGAACAACAACAACAACAATATATAAAAGAAAAACAAAAATTTTACTAAACGCATACGCCAGTAAAACTAATTGAGGCGCAACCAAATAGAATTGAATTTAAATGTAAACACACACACACAGAATGTGCCGAGCATAATTATGTCTGCTTTTTCCTATATATACCATATATATATATATATATATATATATATATATACATATGTGCATATGTAGATCTATGTCAAGGTTGATGTCCACTGATGCAGCCCTAAAAACAATTCAAAAATATTTGTCAAATTTTCAACCTTCCCACTGGCATTTAAATGAATGACAATCTTGCCGGTTTATGATGCCAAAAAAAAAAAAAGAGGTTTATACTTGTTTTAACAGTAAAATTGTTTCTCTTAACTGGTATTGTATTTCATATCCTTGTTAAAGTATATAACACTATAAGATATCTGCTAATGATCTAAACAATTTGATTTTTATTTAAAGAGAGTGTTTTTCAAATTTCAACTATTTTCTCTACTTATTCTCTATAACTTTTTTTAAAAAATATATATAAACTAGAAGGCCATGCCGAAGTTTCATTACCTTTGCAAACTTTTTAATAAAAATATTTTTTTTATTTCGATTATTCCTATGAAAGCTATAGCATATAGTCGGCCGATTCTAGTGAAACTCAGTAAACATATTTCTATATATACCAAACTTAAACTTCTTTTCTAACCGATCGTTCCTATGGGATCTAAATGATATAGTGCCCCGATTCTGATAAAACTTGATAGATATATTAGAAAGTATATAAAACTGACAAATACCAAATTTAGTGATAATCGCTATCATTACCGATCGTTCCTATGGGAGCTATATGATATAGTCAACCGATTTTGATGAAACTTGATGGATATGTTAGAAAGTATATAAAACTCACTACCGGTCTTTGTGATATTTTATTGGAAAACAACAAAGTTGTTGAGGTCAAAGCTTATTCACGACCGATTGTTCCTATGGGAGCTATATGATATAGTCATCTGATCGGAAAGATGCCTGCAGCAAAAGAGGCCTAGGTGCAAAGTTTCAGCTCTGTAGCTTTAAGGGTCTCGGAGGAGATTGCGTTGATCCAGACAGACGGACAGAAGGACAGACAAATATACGGACAGACGGACGGGGCTAAATGAACTCAGCTAATCGTGCTGATCAAGAATATATATACTTTAAATTAGGTCGGAGATGCTTGCTTCTTTGCGTTATAAACTTCTGACCAAAATTAATATACCTTTTTTGCAAAGGTATAAAAATTCATAAAATATTCCTACATAGAATTATTCCAATTTCAGTTACAAGTTTAGTATATATTTTGCCATAACAAGTATTAACTTAATTTAGCTAATAACTCTGTTAATTAAAGCTAATAAGTTAGGCTAGAATAAATTTGTAATTAGCTAATAATAATAGTATATACATACATATATATAAGTAAATTAGAATATATAATGTAAGCATAATGTGTGGACTCTTAACCCGATTTATTTAAAATTCAAAACAAGTCTTGTCTTTACTTTTGTTTTTCTTACTAACAAAACTTTTTTCTAACAAAACTTTAACATAAACTATTGACAATATTTAATTATTTTTAAAAAATTTAGATAAATCCCAAAATATACTTAAAGTCTGTCTCCTTTTTATCAAGCAATCACAATTTAGTTTAAAAATTTTATATCAACTTGTTTTTTTTTTTTATCTATTTCTTATTTATTTATATTCATAATTTCGAATTACTGTAAATCTCAAAGCATATTTAAAATTTTTACTTTTAACAAGCAATTGTAATTTAGTTGAAAAATTTTTAGACTAATTGGGGTTATTTATCTATTTCTTATTTATCTATTTCGGATTACTAGTAGAAGACTTACAATCCTAAAAAATTTGTCGAATTATCTTTTATAAGACTTTTCACTGCATTATCTTTTATATTATCCCATTTTTGATTTTCTAATTTGTTTTTAAACTATTTTTTAAAAAATATTTTAAAATAAATTATAATTTTTTTAAAATTAAACTATTTTTTTTAAATATTATAAATATTCTAAAATGCAAATTAATTTTTACCTAAATTTTTAACTTCAAAAAAGACCTATAAATTTTGTATTAATATATTTACTAGTTTAGAATTTCAATTTTCATTTACTAAACTTTAAAAAAAAACCATAAATTTCATATTAATATTTACTAGTATAGAATTACCCTCCTAAACCTTTTATATTAAACAACTTTATTAGATCACATCAAATTGAATTATCATATATTATGACCCAAAAAGATTTGTTAGCAAATTAAGAGAAGAATTATAAAAGTTCGAGTTAACAAACAAATCAAATACAGAACAAAATAAATTACATTTAACAAAAAAAAAAAAAAACAGTTTACAAAGACGAAATTAGCTAAATTCTTTAAATTAATTAAGTTGTACACAATTTTCGTATGCCTTTTTTTTTTGTTGTCAGGTGCAAGTTGGCAGCCCTTCATATGGTGAATTGCTACGTGGCGATATAATTGCCAAAATCGGTGAATACGATGCACGAGATTTGAGTCACGCCGATGCCCAGCAACTTTTCCGTACTGCTGGCAATGATATACGGCTTGTGGTACACAGGTGATTATCATTATAATTTGTTGATATATCATTTACAATTTGATTTCAATTTTTTTTGTTTCTTTATTTTTTGTAGGGACAACAAAATTGCTTATACGCAGGGTGTTAATCAGGAAACTGGTTCGGGTTCACGTAGTAATTCAACTTTACCACCGGCTAGCCCAGATCTATTGCCTCATCGTGGCCCATCACCATTTTTGCCAGGACCAAGTCATTTTGAGCGTGCTTTGCAATTGCCAGTGGATACATTGCCACAGACTGTGTTTCCACAATTAAACGCATCTGGTGGCTATGTGACACCAGCTGATGTATTTACACCAAAACCAACGCGGGATCATCAGCAGGATGTACAAGAGGAACAGGCAGCCATTGTTAATCAGGTAAGTCAATTGGAATGCAAAATTATTTTTTAATAGATAAATAAAAAAAAAGTTTATAAGATCTTCTGTTATATAATATTGTTCTTTTAAAAAAAACTTGAAAGAAAAATATTTTTCTTATATTTTGTTCTTTTAAAATGATATATCCTATATATATATATATATATCCGATAATTCTATATATCCTAATGTGACTTTTACCAATTTTTATTAAATTTTGCATTTGTTAAAAACATTTTTTCAGTTTTCTTAAGCTGCTTAATGAGATTAATGCGATTTTTGAATATTTTGATCAAAATATTGATAAATATTATAATGAAATATATGAAAGATTAAAACTAAATAACTTTCATAAGTATTTGTTGTTGTTTTTATATAGTTTTATTAGTTTACTTTGATATTTTTTGAAAGAACAAAGTTTACATAACAATTTTAAATCAAAATTTGAAAATTCAAGGCATTTTTTAAACATTCAAAAACTTTCTCTCTCAATTATATATATTCAGATTCATGCTTTAAGTGTTTTTACTTAATAATACAAAAGAAAGTTGACTTAAAGGTTATTATACAGCATTTTTTCAAAATCAAATAAGTTTATAATTAGACTGCCCCAAAAAGTATGCTAATATGAAATGTCATCACAAAATTTACACCAAAAAGTAGGCATTAAAATTGTGCTAGGCATATCTATCTATCCTTATATATATATATATGTATAAGTGATTCTGTAAAAATTTTGATTAAACCAAATGCTGACATCAGAAGATAGAAATTTTAATGGTCAAGGTTTTGCTGTTTACACAATCTAAATATAGACTAAAGACTAATATCGATACAAATATTAGCTGCAAATTGGTGGGTGAAATTAACACAACAGGAAGAGACCCAGTGACGCAGTACGAAGGCATTGGCACGGTACAGGTGGAAGTGTGGATAATCGTATAGAATTAACAATAATCAAAGACACAACTATATAGCAATTCAATTTATATACATATATATATATATGTATATATATGCCCTCACAAACACACGCACACAGATGCAAGCCAAGCAAAACGACGCAAATAGACAAAATGAAACAAACAAAATAAAGAAATAAAGTGAGAGGGAGAGAGAGAGAGAGCATAAAAATAAACAACAATTATTTGAAATATTTTTGGCCACTTTGACTGCAGTCAGGTGAGGCAGGTGGGGCATAAGATAGGAGGGAGACATGAGACATGAGGGCTAACTTGTGATCTTCTGGCAATGCCAATGAAAAGTCCTCTCACCTTCCATCTCTATACACAATCATCATCATGATGATCAAGATAATGATAATGATGATCATGATGATGACGATTATGATGATGCTGATGACGTTGCTAATGAATCAAGACACAACCAAAAATTGCCACTTGCCAAGGTCATTTATTTTGTTTGTCAATGTGCAGTACCAAAATAAAATCAAGGTAGTTCATTTATATTTATACCCTGTAACTAAATAGGCTAAAAAGAACAACAAAAAATGGGTTTGCTTAGTTCTCCAAAATAGCTGACAGAACAATCTACTATATTATTTTTTTTTAAGAATTAATTTAAATATATTATTAAGCTATTTAAAACTTAATTTTCTAAAACTAAAAGTTTTTAATTTATTTACTTTGAATTTTACTTAAATTCCCAAAAAAGTTTAGAAAAATAAATACAACAAAACATTTTCCTACTAAAGTAGGTATAAACCGGCACTAGGTGGCGCCACTTGAAATACTTTCCGTTCAATTTTTATTTATTTAAAAATATAATATAAAATACTTACCCGCTTATTATAGGGTATCTGTTAGTGCTTTAACCCATCTGGTAAAAACTTTTTAATAAGCTCCAAATAGATTTTTCTTTGTTTAAAAATTTATGAATTCTGAAATAAAATTATTGTAAATTAATTAAAAATGTTAAAGATATTAAAAGTAATTGAAAAAAAGTAGAAAATTTATGTTAAAGCATTTGAACATTAGTTTAAATATAGAAAAACTATAATTATAAATAATACTATATAAAAAACAAAATCAAAGAAAGTGTGATTAATTAGAAAACAAATTTTAAAGGTTTTTCTAAAATTAATCATTTTACATTTTATAATTTATTTAAATCAAAAAAAAAAATACACATTTATCTATACACCTTCAAGATCAAATATACAAAAAAAAAAATTTTCATGTAGACAAACTTTTTAATATACAACAATTTCCATAAATATTTTAGCCCTCATAATCATTTGTTTAGTCTTTGATTTCTTACATATATATATAGATATATATATATATCCATCTAGATGGATTGCAACCTTCACACTTGGCCAAAGGAAAAACAAAGAAATAACCTAAAAAAAAGAAAAAAACAAAGCATAACCAGATGTAAATTATGAGTTTTTTCTTCTTTTTCTTCTTTTTGTATCTTTTCCCTTCCCCTAGTCGAACTTGAAAGTTCTTTGACGCCCATTTTTGTTTGTGTATTGCCTACTCAAGGTTAATTACACCTGTCTGCTTATGTGTGGAAATTTTTTTTTTATTTTTTCTTGAACATGTCAAAACATCAAATAATATGTCTATTCCAGAGCCAATTGGCTTGGACAGCATAGAGCAATGTCAGCCATTTATATATACATATATGTAAAAATACAAGATATATACTAGATATATACATATGTACCTATATATAAAAAAATATCTTGATAAATGTCACAAATAGTTGACAAATTTTACAAACAATTTTCAATTCTCAGTGTCAACTAAAAATTATATTCATCAATAATGTTGTGCTCAATAATTTTTTTTGTGTAAAATATTTCATTTTTAGTATGTTTTGCAAATTTGTTTTGCATATTTCTATTATTTTTCAACTCTTACAATTTATGTTTTTGAAATCGGGCGAAACAATAATAACCTCGAAGTCTGTTGAGTTGTGCCTAATTTTCAAAATATTAAAATTTTCAAAATTGTTCCACAAAAGCGGCAATTAAATGATATGCATATGTTAGCAGTGGCTCACTTTAAAAGGGGTAGCATTTAAAGGGGTTTAAGTAACCCCTTTATGAATTAAGAGTAAGTAATGATATATATATATATATATATACATATTTTTCTTATAAAGACCTTTGTAGATATATATATATTTTTGATTTACATTTGATTTGAACTATTTATTAAGTGTTTGTTCTTAAGGATCTGGTTTTTAAAGACTATTTGAAATGACTGTATAATATAGTTATATTCGCATTTTGGTATAAAGTTAGGTTAATCGAAAATGCTTGGTTTGTGAAACATTATGCCACGCCCATTACTATATTCAATATAACCTAAAACTATCGCCTTTTTAAGGCTTTATGTTTGTTTCTTTATCTTAATATTCCATCATTAACGTAAAACTTTACTCTTAAAGTTCCACTTTTATATAACGAAATCTTCTTAAAATTAAATTTTGATATCGTAACATATATTCTCCGCTAAACACATAAAATTAAACACATTATCTTTTACATTTTTTGTTTTTGCTGTTTCCCATAAACCATGGTTCCCAAGGGAACACTGGAATTGAAAGTAAACATTAGTAACCGATTTCAAGGGACTTCCCCTTATAGAACACTACCAAATGCAACCCCATTAACCTATGGCTTTATAATTTTAGTAAGGATCTTAACTCAAATTGTTTTCAAATAAAGATTCGTAGATTAAAATACTTCTTGGCATTAGGAAACTTTAGTGACTTTATTTTCAAAAATGTTTTAATGAAAAAACTATAGTTTTGAGTGTCGCAACTGCAAAAGAATATTCCTTTAACAAAGACTTTGTTAGTTTTTAGCTTTATAGTTTCTAATTATTAACTATAGAAAAGCATTTAAAGATAAATAACTATAAATTTTCACTTCTCCAGTGTTTAAATACTGAAACCCTTTCAAAAATCAGCCACTGATTATATATATACATATATATCCAACAGTTTGGTGTTTTTTATATATATATATTTTTTTTTTTTTTGCGGCAGGACAAACAAAATTATATATGTATGTATGTATATAGGCAATGAAGGTGATGGGGTGAATAATGTCGGGTGGGGAAAAGGCTGGTTCTGGTGGCGGGTGGGTGATCTATGAATGGCGCGTGGGCGTATATGAAATGCGCTCCCAACAACATCCAAGTCCAAGTTTATACGTTTGATGGTGTTGTTGTTGTTACGCTCAGTGAATAATCTATTTGCACAAAAACATTTTTTTTTTTTTTTATATATACATATATACACTTATATATCTGAACAAATCTCCTCTCTCACACTCGTTAACAAATGTAGAAATTATGTTATGGTATTAGTGCGTGGGTCGTACGGCCTCTGACCGTCAGCACTAGGCACTCTGATGATGGTTCGTTCTCTATATGAATCGATGGTATATGGCACTGACACATCTTTAGTTTTCTATATGTATATATATATATATATATATGATGTGTATCGGTATTGGTATGTATTTTCTATATAGACAAATTGGAATTCGGAGCAGTCGAAATAGCAATAATTCGCCAGCATTTGAAAATTTTGAAATCAGTTGCGTTCGGAATATTGAAAAATAAACAACAATAAGATTCGTGAGCAAGTCTAAATAAATTGCATATCCTTTATATAGTCCTAGAGAAGCGATCTCTCCGAAAGTGGTCAAGTCGAGGCAGTCGAAGACGAAGAAGTAGAAGAAGAAGATATATATCATCAGCGCCGATTTAAACGTGCCGTAAAAGCAAGTTAACAAAAAAAAAAAAAAAAAAAGAAGAAGCATAAAAACAAATGAAATAAATTACAAAAAAATAAATATATATAAAAAAAAAAAAAACTTTAGTTAAACAAATCGTCAGAAAACGCGACTATATTTTTTTTTTGTTCTTTTTTTTTTTAAATTATATAATAGTTTTTTTTCTATAATATTTCATTTTTTTTTTTTTCGTTTCGTTTAAATTTTTAAATTTCTAAAGGAGTTTAAATTTAAACACACACACAAAACAAATAAAAAAATAAAAAGAAATGGAGTACGTTCAGTTCAAAAACGGATCGCCCGTCTACTACAAGGAGCAGCCAGACCTTAATGAATGCATTCAATATCAAGTAAGCGAATCAAGTGAATCAAATGAATATGAATACAATATTTAACAATTATAAAAGTGTTATGAAAAGCAGAGTTTTTTCCTTTTAAAAATGTTAAAGAATTTTGAAAATTTTTTGTGAATTTTAATATTTTTGAAGGAAAATATATATATTTCTTATTATTAACGAGAGGGGGCGTGGCAAGCATTTAAAGGAAATATATATGTATATGACCTAGATACTACAGTACTCTTATGATCTCCAAGATATGGTTTTTATGATCATTGATCATAAATCTATATGCTTTATATAGCATGGCTTTACTTTCGGCTATATATTTATATATAAACTGAATCTAATCAAAGTTTTACCTCAAACAGATTTTTATTTATTATATAGAATTTTTCAAATTGGTATAAACAAATCATTTTCAATTATCAAATGAAAAATTTCACCTTCTGCGCCTTCAAACATTTCTACTTGGAATTCAAGTTCAAATACAAAGGAAATTTTTGACATATAGTTAAAAATTTATATATATTTCTTTATATATAGATATTTTTTTTTTATGCTTTAAAAATATCATAAAAAAAAGATCAATGCGCATATAGATTATATATATATACCTGTATTTTATATAGCATATAAACTCAGATTTTCACTCTCGTTTTTGCTCTCTTTTTTGGTATCTGTGTCTGCTTCTTATATACTTAAAGCTCTTCTACTCCTGCTTCTACATATATGTCTATATATATAAAAATATGTATATATATATATATGTTATAGCTTATTAAACATTTGTTGGCCTTTCGTCAATATATACATACGTCGAAAGGCAAATTTTCCGTATACATTTTGTTGAAAAACGAAAACATATTTTTCATTGCTCCGCTCATTTTGCGCTCAATTGTAATTCATACCACTATCCCGTCCGGATATTTTTAGGCCCCCAAAAACGTAGAGAGAGAGAGAGAGAGAGATAGAGAAAGATCGAGATCGTAAGGCAAAACAACAGCAGAAAAAAAAAAGTTCCGAATAAATAAATAAACAATATGATTATAAATGAAATTAATTTCAATATGGTATGGAACAAAAATATATATATATATATTCAAGACAAAAGCATTGGGCGTTAATTTGCCCACAAAATGTGCAAAAATTATATAGAATAGAAATAGAAACAGGAGCGGATTTTGCGGGTTATTTTAAATAACAAAACGAATAAATAATAAACTAAAAATAAAATCAACGAATCACAACGAATCAAGACTAAATATAATGTTGAGTAATCAATAAGAATATTAACTCAAAAAAAAAAATACATAAATTTTGGGTAATATTTTTATAGATATTTTTAAGAATCTTAGAGAAATATTCAGAATTTAGTATTATTTTATTTTAAACATTATACAAAAAAGAAACTCACAATATTCAAATCATTTAAAGAAAACAGTTTTAACAAAAATATATTCAAAAGATATCGAAAAATAAAATATTTTAAAGGTCCACAATTTAGTTTGAATATTTTTATATCGCCTCTGGCTATAGGATTTTTGGCATAAAGACAAGAAAGAGGGGAACTGTGGCGCAGCGAAAGTGAATATTAATAATGGTTTTCACTTTTGCCAGATTATAAAAACTATATTTATTCTTAGATATTTTAAAAACTTACATTAAATCTATATAAAATGATCTATAAAATTATTTAGTTATTTAGTTTCTCGTCAACATTTTGAATATAAATATGTGATTTGGTTTAATAACGAGAGCGGGCGGGGGGTGTTTTAGATATTTACTTAAATTTATGATATGACATTAAACTAAAAACTAAAACTAAAAGAAAAAAAACCGTTTAGATTAAATTCAATTAAAAACCAAAACGAAATGTCGAAAGTGACCCTCAAATGATATTTCAAAATATTTTTGTGCTTGCGCCAGCCATGAATTTTAAATTTAGCGTCCAAATGAAATGAAGAAAATTATTTCTTTTTATATATAGATAGATAGATAGATAGAAAGATAGATATTTAGATGTTTGTTAAAACTGTTGTCCTTCAAGGTGAATGCGACGCAAATGTTAGAAATGGGCAATTAAAGTTAATAAACGGCAAAAAAAAAGTGAATCAATTGTCCGAATTAAAGTTAAAATCATTATTTGCCCAGACAGGCAGTGTCATTCAATATAGAGGCAATTAGCTGCTTGTCACTGAGTGCTGCATGAACTTCCTCCTCATCCCATTGCAAGAGGACTTTGCTAAGGCGTGGCTCCTTTTTGCGCATAATACGTATAATGCCGCGTGTCTCAACTAAATCCACAGTGCCAGCAAATTCTGCCTGATCTAGAGCCAAAATATTACGTTTGCTGCAAACACGTCGATAGACCTCATGCAGACGTCCAATACTAATGTCCTTGTTCCGTTCATTGCGCAGCATAAGCACTAGCGAGCATAACATTAGCTTTTGTTGCAATGGAAATGCTGCCTCAATGTCCTCCTCTAGATTTTGTGAGGCACCGTAGACTTTATTCAATACAGCCGCCACTTGGGTTACCTGAACAGGTTTAAGAACATCTACAAAATAGAGAGAAAGGCAAATGTTTAAACAATTTCTTCATTATTTTATGATATTTGTTATTTACCTTCGTTCTGCTGCTGTTGCTTTTCCTTACCCTCCAAGTCTAGGGTTTTCATATTGAACTCCTTTTCACCATCGCGCTTCTGTTGCTCAGCTATTTCCACCACACGACGACCAATGTCGAGGGCACGCCGTACATCTCCACTAACTGCACTCACTTTGGCTGCCAGCAATTGCAGAGTAACAGGTGGAAATACATCCAATACATCAGCCTCGGCCAGGCGGGATTTGAATATGTCCACAATCTGTTGCTTGGTGTATGGCGGGAAATGCATCAGTCTTGGCTTAAGTTCGCAACGAGCATTCAGACGCATTAGCGCCCGATCTGTGAGATCCAAACTGTTGGCAATGCCAACCAAAAGAATTCTAGCACCGGGCAAAGCTGGCCATTCGAATATCGTATAGAGAACGGCCTGTCTTGCCGTGCTTAGCTGATCAATCTCATCGAGTACGAGTAGTAGCATGCGTTTTGCTGTACGCAAGTGACGCTGTATGGCCTCCAGGTGATCGCGTTCAGTACGACCTGTTGGTTTCAGTTGCAGCTCAGTGCATAGCTTCTTGTAGACAGCTCCCACACTAGCAATGCTGGTGCAATTGATATAGACACGCTGCAAACGTTTTGAGTATTCCGGATCACGCAGGAGTAGGGAAAGACAGGCAGTTTTACCAGTACCAGGCTGTCCTGATACATACAAACTGCCCGATGACTGCTTCTCCAAGTGACTGGTAAAGAAATCCCGTAATTCTTGCAGTTGTTGCTCTCGGCCGGGTAGATTTTGTGTCTCGGCACTATTGAGGACACGTCTAGCGTTCTGATACTTGTTGCGAGTGGGCGATGGAGACAAATTTTCCTCCACCTTCTCTTCTGCTTGCACCTGTTTCTTTGTCTCTTGTTTCTGCTTTTCAGTCTTTGGTTCTGGCTTTGGTTCTCTAATCTCCTCTTCGGTCTGTGAAGGGCGCTCGTCTATGCTTAGGCGATTCATTAGTCTTGTGGGACTTATCAAATGCTGGGGCAATGGTTGCTTCTTGCGCTGCTTTGGTGGTGAGACATGATTGGAACCATCACCAGTCTCATCCTCGCTGCTATCTAGGATTGAGATCACAGACGATTTCGGTAGAGTCTTCTTGCTGCGTGGCGTCTTTGGCTCTGCCTCTAGTTTGGATCGACGCCTGGCCGCTTTGTCCATTTTATTCAACAGATTGCTGTTTTCGTTATTCTCTGAAATCACACTAATAACATCATCATCTCGATCATCCTCATCCTCATCTGTATCTGGATGGGCCTGCCGTCTACGCCAAATTTCTGAGCGTCGTGGCAGCGGTGAAGCCGGCAGCGACGCCAGAGTCGACGTCGATTTGTTTACGCTGCTCAAACGTGTGGAGCGACGACGTATGGCAGCCATATATATATATATATTTAAGTTATAGACGTTAATAGAATTGTTAACAATAATACTATACACTTTAAAAAAAAAGGCACGTTTTTTAAATTATTTGTGGTGTTTTTTTGTTAGCGAAGTATTGAATATACATTTGGAGGGAAAATAAAATAATGCAATAGCGTTGCCAGAAATAGGTATTAATCGAACTCTTTTTGAGCAGCGTTGCCAGTTATTGGCTTACAACAGCTGTAAGCTGTTAATTGTTAAATATTGAAGGCGCGCTATTTGAATTGTTTTTTGTTAGTAATTATGATTTAAAATTACTTTTGACGTAGATTAAATTACTTACACTCTCGTGCGACTGTGGGGTAAAAATAACAACTGCCAAGTTGAACAAAAATATTGTACAAAATACAAATCGCTGGATGTACGCTGCTAGCAAAGAATACGCTTACGTAAGCGCCTATAAATATTTGCCTTGGCGTGGTATATTTTTGGTATATTTTTAAAAGTATATAAGAGCGGGGCCTCCACATAAAATGGAATTTTGGTAAATAAACTTTATACAAATATTCTCACACACACACACACACACACACACACTCAAACATACAAACAACAAAGATATGAAAAAATCTTCTAGAAATTACTCGCCTAAACCATAATCGCACTTTGATTTATTTTGATATGTTTGTACTATGTATATAGGTATGTACATATATATATATACGTATGTATGTACATACAATACATTGATGCATAATATAATTGTTGGCAAATGTGTTTGCACATTGATTTTTGGGATAAACAAAATCATTAATTTATGACTGTTACCATTTATTTTTATTTTTTATTTTTTTTTTTATTTTGTAGCCATACCGAACAACTCCACTGGTCTTGCCCGGTGCCAAAGTCAAGAAGGATGCTCCCACCACAGAATCCTATCTAAGACATTACCCAAATCCGGCTGTGCGCGCCCATCCAGGACACGACTACCATGACAGTATCATGAAGCAACGCGTTGCCGATACCATGTTGCACAAGGTTGTTGGTCAGGATGCCGATAGTGGCAGAGTAAGTTCCATTAAATGATATTATATACCAATAATTAAATTTAATTCATATGCAATTCAGGTCTTCCACAAGCAATTCAACTCGCCCATTGGCCTCTACTCGAACAGCAACATTGAGGACACCATCAGAACAACAGTTCCGTAAGTTGCCATCTATAGAAAATTTAGCACACGGAAACCAAAAAAAAAAAAAAAACCCAAAACTTTCATGCTATTAAACCAAAAAATTAAAAAAAAGCTTAAACAATGAAAAACAAATATTAATTTAAAAAAAAAAAAAAAACAACAACACACAAACTAATAATTTGAATAATTATTTTTTTTTTTTGGAAATTTTACGCTTGTTAAACCAATTGAAACAACTTTTTAAAACAAACATTTTCTTACTTTCCTTTCTAATAATTTTTTTTTCTTTTGAGAAAATTTTTAATAAAACCAACCAAAAATTTTGCGTAGATTTCTTTTGTACAATTTTCGATGCAGCTTTTCTTTAAAAAACAAAACAAAACAAAAAAAAATTAAAACACAAAACGAAACTAAAGCGCCTCAATTAGCTTGAAACTAATAAAGCTAGACATGATCTTTAAGTAGTTTTTATATATATATATTATAATAAATATATATACATATATGTAGAAAATTATTGGTTAAGTTGCAATTATAAATCTACTAACTAAAGGCTCCAAAAAAAACCAAATCAAATTTACTAAAACTAATACACACACACACACACACACACACACACTACCATATACCCATAAACATCCAATACAAATAGATCCCTTAGATGTTGTATGTCTATATATATCTCTATATATATATATATATTCTATGTATATTGTTGTAGCTTTGCCACAAGCGATAGCAATCGCTTGAAGGAAAGTCCTTTGCATCGTCCTTTGCCAACAAAACTTGACGGGTAAAAGTAAAACCATTTAATAAATCAAACAAAAACTATTTATTGAGCATATTCTGATTTCTATATACTCTATCTATATATACTATATATTCTTTTTACTTTTTTTTTCTTTGGATTGATTGAACTTATTTTTTTGAATTGAATTGAACACGAAACTTGAATTTGATATTCGAAGGCATATTGAATATATATATCGGAATGTTGACTATGTTTTTTTTATATAAATAATATATACATATTATATATATCCTCCTCTTGCCTGTCTGTACAAAAATATTAACCGTTAATGTATTGTTGTATCCCTGAAGAACCGCAACAAGTGCAAGCAAAGTCAATCTAAAACCAAAAAAAAAAACAATATCCAAAACACCCAAACAAGAACAACAACATATATATATATAAACATATATCCTATATATACATAACTGTAGTCAAAAAAGTCTTACAGAACAACAAAAACAACAGCAACAACAACAACAACACGATACACGTTTTAAACATAATGCATGAGATCTGCTGTCTATATGTTTGTATATTCCCCCTATATCACTTACTCTATATATGTCTATATCTTTGTCTCTCTCTTTATCTCTCACTCTATCTCTGTCGCACAAAAAACACAAACACTTTCCATTGCAAAGCAAACAAAAAAAAAAAAACCCTTATTTTATTAATATGGGCTATAATCGGATTATAAATTATATATGTCCCCCATCCCCCGGTATTATTCCCCGTCCTCTGATATTTAAGGGATTTCGATTTAGTGTTTCAAAAGAAAAATAAATGGCAAAGGTGGCGCAAAAGGGAGTGGGTTGGCGGGGAGGGGTTAACAATGGTAAAAGATGATCTTATATAAATATTAAATAAGGACAAATGCTGTATATATATATACATATATACCATATACAACAATCTACAAACCAATCATCATATATATATAAAACAACAAATTTTGATAATTATTAACCAACAAAAAGATATAAAAAAATAAATTAAAAAGAAAGAAATCGTACAAATCTACCAATCTATCAAGTATATACCTATATAGTTTTAGACAATATATATGTATATATAATATCGACTATAGAATATAGCTGCACGATTAATGTTAGAATTTTCATCGATCTATCTTTCCTGGAACAAAAACGTAAAATTCTGGAGCAACAAAAGCAAAAAGAACAACTTGCTGAACAACAACGACAACAACGCCAACAGCAACTGCAACAACTTTATCAACAAAATAAATGATCAAAAAAACAAAATTAAATCAAAAAAATCAAAAAAAAAAAAAAAAAAAAAAAGCAACCACCTTAAATAAATATTTAATTAGCTAAATTACTAGATATACCCCGAGTCCTATATTACCCAAACCCTCCCCCCACCACAAACCTTACCAAGCCTAACCTTACCAAAACAGGCATATGAAATTTGAGTTCCTTTAAACACTAATTTTAAACTAAAAAACAAAAACCAAAAAAAAAAAATACTTCACAAAGACACAAAAAACACAAGAAGAAAAAAAATAAAGAGAAAAAAAGACGTCTTGCTGAATTATACTCTAAAAAAAAAAAACAAAAAACAAAAAACTGAAAGTTCCTAAATCATCATATCTACCCCAAAAAAGCCACACCCCCATCCTGGCCTTTATCCCTCTCACAAGTATTAACTCCAATCTCATGCTAAAAAAAAAACAAAAATTAAACCACGAGCATACTTTTAATTATTAATTAATTTTGTTATGCAGTTTCGTTTGAATTACTTTTTAATACTTTTTACTTAGAATTTAAGGAATTTTGTTATTGAACTTATTTATTATTATTATTTTTTTTTTTTTGAAAATTGTTTGCAAAATTGTCGAGACAACAATCAAAACAAAAAAAAAAAAAAAAAAAAAAACATTTACAATCGAAAGAACAACATAAAAAAAAACAAAATAATTCTAACGTATTTTGTGCACATCCTGTTTTCTCTTTCTATTCTCTCTCTCACTACTCTCTCTCTCTCTCTCACGCTACTCAACCGATGTAAAAAAAAAAAAACGACAAAAACAAAACTACATAATTTGAACAAAACTTTTCATTTGAATTAAAAACTAAAAATAACATTTACAAATAAAATCTTTTAAAAATTTCATAACCCCCTCAAAAAAAAAAAAATATATAAAAACTTAAAAAATTATCTATATAAAATGATTAAAAAAACAAATCAAAATGGCGCTTTCAACGATCTCAAATGAATTAAATAAAAATGAAATTATATAAAAAAAAAAATAAAAATAAAAATATTGATCAACGCTACGCGAAAATAATACCAAACAAACAACAGTTATAAGAAAACTGTTGTATACGATCCAAGGAACAGCGAAACCTACAGAGCCATTCAAGAAGAGGGCGGCTACAGCAACTATGGTCATGGCCATGGCCAATCCTCGCCACAGGAAGTAACCATACCTGTTCAGACTAGGGTCTATCAGCCCAATAGATTGGTTCCAGGAAAGGTAAGATCGTGCGCAACACACTCTCTCTCTCTGTCTCTTTCTTTCTCTCGCTCTCTCAAACTCTTTTTTGTCAAACTTTCTATATCTCTCTCAATCAACCAATCAATCAATCAATCAAACAATCAAAAGCGTTGAATCAAAACTTTAAAAAATGGGGTATATATATATACACACGTTAGATCGTTCACTCATTAGCTATATATGTTTACTATATTATTTTTTTTTTTAATTTTTATGTGTATAAACTATTTTTCATACTATCTATCTATTTCACTCTATTTCATGTACAGTCAATTAAATGTTAGTTGTGCTATCTCTGTTTGTTTCATGTCTATGCTGTGCATCAAAGCTCTTACCTTCTCTCTCCCCTCTCTCTGTCTCGCTTACTCTTTAATGTTGAATATTAATATATAAACTTTATATTAATATTTTTATATTAATTGTATAATTTTTCTATTTTCAATTTCTATTTTATTTTATCTTATGTACAGTCCACTTCAAATATGTTAGTTGTGCTTGCGCGCAATCTCTCTATCTATCTATCTCTCTTTGTCTCTCTATCTATATCTATCTCTATCTAACTGTTTGTTTCATGTCTACGCAAAATGTTAAACTTAAATTACTAACTATAAAATTTAACTGCAAGTCGTATGTTCATCATTCATTAATCTCACATCTTTGTGTATATTTTCCTCAAATCATCAGCAACATGAATATTTCTAGATATATATACAAACAAATTGGTTATATATATATATATTTTTGGCCATTATTAATAACTTGAAACGCTCATTAACATTTTGGCATTGCATTTTGGGCACTAAAAATAGGATTTTTCATAGCATTTGTCACACAGATATCAAAAATCAATTTTAGCCAAATTTGTTTCATTTTTTTGTTTTTTAATTTTTATATTCAATTTATTTTTTCTTCTTTATTTTTTTCTTGTGGTATATATATATATATATATATATAGAAACCAGTATCAGCGCCAGTATCCCGGCCGCCGTACAATGTAAGTAATTTAAACTCACTGTTAAGTGGCTGTTAAGTAACAGTTTGGTTAACGATTTATTGTATTTGTCATTTGGTTGCAGGTGGTAAATACTCATGATGAGAATATACGCCAGAGCGGCTCTTTCAATCGTCTGATGTACAGCGTTATTGGTGCCACTGACTATTAAAAAAAAACAAAAACAAAAAAGAAGAAGAAGGAAACTGCAACTGTGCAACTGCAACAAGAAATAACAACAGGAGCAACAACAACAACAACAACAACAGCCATATAAACAACAATAGCAAGAATGTGGGGCAGTTTAAAATAAAATCATAACAATATTTAGCGGATTTTTATGAAATTCTGTTTAACTTATTAAATAAATTATATAAGAAAAAAAAAAAAAACAAACGACAACAACAATAACTAACCAGCTTAATCATAAATTGGATAAATCTACTATATATACAATATATATATACACATTTTTTTTTGTGATGATAAACTGATTGGATCTATCTTTATCTATCTACGAACCATACAATACCAACAAATTTGAACCAAAAGAAGAAAGAAGGAAATACTATGCAATAGCAATTAAAAAATAAAATTTAAAAATGAAAGTAAACTAATTTAATTAAATATATATATATATATTTTTTTTTTTTTTTGATTTTATGTTATATATGTTGACATAATGTCAATTGCGAGTGGTTCTAGTCTTTGAATGTAATAAAATATAATAAATATAATAATATATAATACCGATAATATATATTTAAATTGGACAAGAATTGGATAGAACGATATAAATATAGATTCTACAAAAAAAGTAATAACTTTCAGTAATATTTCAAAGATTTAAAGAATTTTTAATAAAATAGAACAGTTGGAATATTATATAGAATTATAGATCACTGCTCATATAGCTGTCTACAGTCAAAGGGAATCTTTCAAAACTCTATTCCATTTAAGTTTACCAAGTTTCGTTAGCATATTTCCAGTTTTTTTGAAAAAGATTTTCAAAAACTAAAGTTTCTGAAATAAGGATTTTTATAAAAACTACACAAGTATATGATATGATCCATTGAAGAGCCACTTTCTGTTTTAAAAAAAAGTTAAATAACCCGAAAATAGTTGAAGAATTAGAGTAGAGTCATCTCTTTAAAATTTCTCAGCATATATAGAAGACTGATTTCTAGTAAAGTCATTTTATGTTCAAACTACACGAACATTTGAAAACATTTTACCATTTTTCTCGTATTTCTATATTTTCTTCAAGCTGCCCAAAATCCAGGGAAGATTTCAAAAACCTTCTCTTTGAACACTTGCCTTATTATATAGGTATAGAAGACCGATTCTTTGTTTGGATATATAAAAATTTGTTGCATTTTTTCTTTATTTTTCATTTCCGTTAATTGAGATCAAAAATCTTTATATTTTCTTCAAATTACTCTACGAAATATAATGATGCCTTTATGCAAGGGTAGAAAAGTGGTTTTAAAATGTATTCAAAACATCTTTTGCATAACATGACAATGCAAATGTATGTATCTGTGTGTGTGTGTGTGTGGAGATAAAACACATAATCAATCATTAATCATTGATGCAATTAAACATATTTATATTGAAATTATATGCAAACATGAGCGTGCACATAAATTGGACTTTAATTTGAATGGAAGGAAATAAGTCACTTAAGTGCGTTGCACGTGTGAGTGTGAATGCGCTCTGTTTTACAGGAGCGCATTTATATATATTAGCGGGGGGGAATTAATCGATTTTATTTTTGAGTTGTTTTTGGTGTAAGAGCTATTTAAATAATTTTATTTGAATGCCATTTTGTTGCAATTCAATATAACCAATTATGTGAATTAAACTTTGAGATAAGAAAGTTTTTGTAAAGGAATAACCCAATTTACTTTACCATGGGATCACTTAGAATTATTTATAAAATAAAGTAAAGAACTGATATGGTAATTAAGTGATTGGACAGTACAAAGGTAGCTCGCTTTTTGGTTACTCGAGTTCCACTGGCGAATTTTATTTTCAAGACAGACTTTCTTATTAAAAAGATCTATATGAGCCAGTGTCCAGTTTAATTATCATAATTTAACAATTTTTTAGGTCAAATCAAAAGAAATCCGTTCATTAGAAAATCCGAATTCTTAAAATTTCACAGTAGATCAATTTGAAAAATGGATAGAAAGTTCAGCAAAAGGTTATATAGGAAGAAATAGACTATATAAAAGATTTTTCAAATTAACCTTTGAATTTAAACATAGATTTCTCTATAATACTTAACAATGTTTAATAAATGCAAAATATTTTTTTTTTATAAGTAAATTTATATTTAATTTCTGAATTTCTTTAAAAATACAACCTTGAACTTTACATAGCCACTGGTTATATTTATATTGGGCGTAGTACCCTATAAACCGCACCTGGCTGTTTATATAGTACCGTCAATTTTACTATTGTATTGTGCATAACAATTGTGTTGAATGTGTGTTACACATACATAATGTACTTTCACTTCATGGCTCATGTAAGGTACAGCGTGAGCTCCCATTAAATGGTCAACAGTCAAAGAGGATGACCTTGCTCAAGCTCTCCACCAACCATCCACAAATCATCAAATGGGAAGGAGGTGGGTGTGGGGGACAAAAAAAAAAAAAAAAAAAATCTGCCATCTAAAAATTTGGGGCGTAACTTTAAGACTTTAAGTAGGTAATTGTAATCGCATCAACGACTACAAATATCAAATTATATTGAGGCGGTGTTTAATGGCATTATATACATATATATATATATATATGTGTATATAGGTATGTATCAATCTGTCTGTACGTGAGATCGATCGATCACATGGCAACGGTATTCGCATCTAGTGTTAAAGGGTTTGAAATGCAAAAGATTTGGCAATCGACGACATCAAAGATCGTTGGAACTATTCAACCGCAACGTGGTCGTAACAGATATACATACAACGATTTCTGTTTTACAGTTTAACGATTTGGGTCAAATGCGTTTGAAACAATAGTCGGTTATACTACTATATACCTATACCAACATAGACAAGCTAAAATATGTGATTTAAGTAAAGTCTTTAAATGCATTGACCTCAAGAATGTGAACTCTAGCTAAGAGTTGAGTTAAATGATTATATGATTAGATGAATGGATTAGGATTAAGATATGGATTAGGTAAAGAGTCTACCCAGACCGTAATGAAATTGCATTAACAACAATAACAACAACAACAACAAAAGAAAAAAAAAGGCGCTTACATCTTCAGTTAAGTTGATTGCATGGTAAAGAGCGGCCTAACCACAGATACTTGTAATTTACATTTTATTTATGAGATTGCATCGCATGGAAAATTTATTGCCACATTGGCAATCTACACATACATAAACATAGACATAGACACACACACACACACACACACACATTAATAAACATGTTAACAATTTTTAATGTTAAATGACAAATTCGTGAAAGTTTTTCAACGCCCCAAATATCAATCAGTTGTCCACACAAGTCACTTGAATGTTAGCTAACATTAGTCTAACAGACAATCAAGTCTCCCCTCGCTGTTATTCACGTAATATCTATCATTTAAACAGCCATGCAAATCAACATAAAGGTTTTTACGAACAAGTGCTACAAAATATAACCAAAAATAATAAACAATGATAATTTGGCTTTGGGTCGAGAATTAAACCATTGCCCGCTTAAAACGAGGGCTGTATAAGAAAACCAAAAAAAAAACTATAGTTTTGATATTGGAAAATAGATTTATATAGTTGAGTTTATATGGAAACATGATCAAGGTATAAATATGCTTTAGAAACTACTTATTAGTTTAGATATTTGAAAATAGATTTATATAGTTGAGATTATATAGAAACTTGATCAAGGTTTAAATATTTTAAAGAAACTATTAAGCAAATTCGAAGAAAACATTTTATTTTAAACATGAGAAAAGAAAACTGTAACTAAATCTTAATACTAATCTTTCTAATCATTTTCTTTTGTATTTTTATTATAGCTAAACATTACTATAATGACTACGGGATGATTGGGTCTACAAAAACCTTTATTTTATAGACACTTTATTACATAAAAGTTATTATATACACTATAGAAACTTTGTTAAATAAAAGTTATTTAAAGGTATTTAAAAGTTATTTATTATAAACTTTTTCTTTATACAAAGATCTTTGTTATATAGAAGTTTGATGTAGGAAAACTCTAACTGTATTATACAACATATAAAAAAGACTTGAAAGTATTTTTGATCTTAAATTTTCTAGGATATAAAAGGGAAATATTATAAATATTCATTTAAATTTCAATTAAATGTGAGTTTTAATTTATAGATTTTATAGATTTAGATTAAATGTGAGTTTTAATTTATAGATTTTAACTTTCTCAATTCAAAAATGAACTTTAGTACTTTTCTTAAAAACTATTTATTAAAGAAAGATTTTCATTCGATGCTCGTTGATTCAAAGATAAAAACCATTTTAAAGTGTTGTGCTTAATTTTATATCTTAATTTTTATATCTGATCCTAATTGTTTTAAATAAATGGAAATATACTCTTTAATTCGATTTCTTTCTCTTAGAATTAAAAAAAAGGATTATACAAGATCATTGTTAAAAATTTTAAGAAGTTTTTTGATTTCATTTTGTTAAATAAAAGTCACAAATAAATGCGCTAAAGTTTTCTAGTATATAAGAAAGAAATTTGATAGATATGGGTTCATATTATTTGCCTCAGGAATATTATAAAATGTTTTAAAAAAAGTTGATTTTCAAATAGTTTTCAAGGATTTTCTAGTTCCTTTGGAAAACATTGAAAAGTCTTCAATTTTTAATAATAAAATACTAAATGCTTTGTCATAGAATATCATATAATGTTATATGGCTAAAAGGTTTCCAAAGGGTTCTTTGTCAAGGCCATTTACTTAACATACACCCCATGCATGTACATTGGCCCCAAAATTGAACGGAAATGATATCTGTTTAAGCCAAACAGCTGTTGTAAATCAAAAATAAAAAAAAAAGAGGTTACGACTACCAAAAACCCCATCGAGAGTATCCAGAGAGACTGACTAAAAACTGAAAAGAAAAAAAAAAACAAAAAAAGTTGCCACAACAAGAGTAAGCTCCACAGAGACAGAGACTGAGAGACAGAGAGACAGAGAGAGAGAGAGAGGGAGCAATTGTATCTATGAACGAGTCGATGTACATAGCCGTTGTCGATATAAAAGTGCAATTTGGTATCCAGCAACTCAGATACATTTACGGCTTTGAAGTGGGTTGAGTGCGCATGATTCGTCTAATAAACGGTATTCTTTGAAAAGTGAATCCAAAACAAGAAAAGAAAACTTCATCAAAAATATATATATATATATATAAAATAAAATAAAATATAATACAATGCAGTTATTAGTTGTTGTGGTGGCCACGGTCGCAATTTGCAGCATTGCTCATGCGCAACAGGGCGTCGATCCCGCCTATTTGCGTCAGTATTATCAACAATTGCAGCAACAGCAATCCCGGCCAGATGATGGTACACCCATTTATGAGCAAAATTCGGAACAAACGCAACAATATGTGAATGCAGGACAACAGATACGTATTAAGGATACAGTGGCCGAACAGATACGGGCCCAACAGCAGCAAGGATATGTGGCACCAGCCGTACGCGATTATTTGCAACAGCCGCAGGTTGGTTATAGTCCAATTAATCCTAATCCTTGAATTTGATATAACTAGTTAACCCTTTTTTTTTTTTTAGTATCAATCGCAACCGCAGCAATCTGTCTATCGTCAGCCAGTACAAGCTGCTCCTGCACCACCACCGCGTCGCGTACAGCCACAATATCAATCATCGTCCTCATTATTGGGCAAAGGACAACATAAATTGCAATCGCTACATCATCAGCAGCAGCAACAACAATCTGCAGCTGAAGAGGAGGAGCAATATGATGATGTAAGTACACCTTTTTTTTTTTTTTTTTTTTTTTTTGATTTTTTGTTTAAGCCATAACAAGTTCGAGTTGAAATTCAAACTCGAGTTTGACTTTCGCGTACTTTCCTTTTCGTTTCGCTAATAATTACAATTGAAGCATGCAACAACAGCACAGCTTGCAGCAGCAGCAGCGGCAGTGGCAAGCAAACATTTGTGGGAGATTGAGCCGAGACCAAGATATTTGTAAAGTTCATTCACATTCAACATAACGGCATCATGGCAACAATATCCATGGCCATATGTGTGCATTGTTGTGTCTCGGCCATTTAGTTGTGTCCAAAACCAAACGTGTATTACTTTTTTTTTTTTTTCTTCTTCTCTTTAGTCTTATGCGGAAGCTTTAACAACTAAAAAATAATATAATCTCCATTAACAAAATTAACATTAATCCATATCAAGTCCACAATTTGAAGAATCTCTTTGCTTTGCTTCCGTTTTTTTTTTTTCCTTAAGTCTTTCAAACATTTCAAATGAATTGAATTTATAGTCAGTTCTTTGCATTTCTTAAGTTTATAGATTCACTAGTATAGATCATATATATATATATATATATATAGTAACTTCAGCATGTTGTTCATAATTCTAACTATAACTTATTGCCTGGATCTATAAAATTTATATTTAATGACTGTGGGCTATAGTCAACACATTCTTGGTACAATCACTTTCAAATTGCGACCCATATATAACCTAATTTCCCCTTATCCTCTCTTCTCTTCACCAACTTGCTGGGTGGTGCACGCATTAGAACCCGTTTGCAGATCAAAACTGGATTTTTGCCTTTCCAATTCTTTTTTTTTGCTGCCACTCCTTTAGGCCACGTTTCTCTGGTTACCTTAACCCAGTTTTTAAAATCTTAGCGATTGTCTTGCTAGAATGCACATGAAGGTCTCTTTGATTGTGGCATCCTCAAGAAACGGCTGCCACAATAATTCTGTGGCAGTAAACTCAACCTTGTGGCATAAATTATGTACAAACTTTTAACCTCGCCCGGGGTTTTGTCGTTTATTTATCTTTAGTTTACACCAATTTACGGTTGAATAAGTTGTGCAAAAAGAAACCTCAAGTTTTTTTTTTTTTGGGAAGTCAGTTTTTTTTTATGGAGAAGAAGGAGGAGGAGGGGAGTTTGGCTTCTATTTTTTTAACTGCACCTTTTGTGGATTGCATAAGTTGGCTTAACCAAGTCATCACACGATCGATACACAGCAATTGCAATTGCGCTTTGATTTCGTGCGCCTGGGCCATTAAAAAAAAAAAATATATGCAAGCAACTTTATATTACTTTCACTTGTGCGTGATCTGAGAGGCTCTAAGTGGAGTTAGGCTAAGAGGCGGAAGGTGGTGCTGGTGGTGCATGTGCATGTGCCATAAGCCCACGCATGTGGTGGCTTGTTTCTCTGATGTAATCTGTTGACCAGTCACATAAACTGGGTCAACCATATGCCTTTACGCCTTATGCCTTACGCATTTCAAATGATAAATCACACAGAAAAAGAAGAAAAAAGTAAAGAAAAAACACAAATCAAATACATTTTTATATAACTTTATTTTTATATATTTTTTTTTACAGGCAAACTCCTCTTACCAGTTTGGTTTCGATGTTAAAGACGATGAGTTTACCAACTATCAAAATCGCAAAGAAGTACGCGATGGTTCAGTTATAAAGGGCAGCTATTCTGTGGTTGATTCTGATGGTTTTATACGCACTGTTAAATATACAGCCGATCCTAAAGAGGGTTTCAAAGCGGAGGTTATACGTGAACCAACTGATATTGTGGTTAAGATACCAACACCACCACCACCAACGCAATTGTTACGGGCCGGTGGACATAAGGCGCAACCGGAATATAGTTCCGGTAAACAACAATATCAACAACAACAGCCGCAGTATCATCAATATCAGTAAATTGTTTCAAAAAGGAAAACAAAACAAAACAAAAGAAAAAGCAAACAAAAAACAAAATCATAAATTTGCTCTGAAATCGGATATATATAGATATATATATATATATTATCTGATTACATTCTAAAAAGTTCCGCAAAGTCCATGTAGTTTGTAAATTTGCCAAATTAAAAAGGCAGAAATTATAATATTATTCTATTATCTTATATATCATCTGCATCTGCATCATTTTACATACTCCCCCTCTCTCGCCCTACACCCAACATATCTTTACCCATAAACAAAATTGTACGACATTCTTTTTTTTTAGAATATTGAATTAAATTTGTATTTTTTTTTTTTTGAATTTTTTAAGTGTTTATTTTTTTTACTTAAAGTAAAAGGGAAATTGTTTATTGATTTTTTTGAAAAAAAGGTAAGTAATAAAATAAAAAACAGGTTGTCTTTTTTTTTTTAATGAGTTATGGTTTTTCTTATATTTTATTAGCAATCAATTTTTCTTTTGTTTAAAAATATATATTTTTTTTCATTTTTTACTTAATTAAAACAAGTTTATAGTTTTTTATATTTTTTATGCTTCAGTGAAGTAATAATAATTGGAAAAGCCTTGGAAAATAAAAAAAAAAATTTATAAAAAATAGAAATAAAAAAAAAATTATATAGGGAAATATATTTATTGCAATTTTTTATATAATAATATATATAATTTTTTTAAGCATGAAAAATATTTAAAAACATTTAACAATATTAATTTATTCATTTTAGAAGAGAAGTAAAAAGGTTTTTACTATCTGGTTTGAAAATAATTTAAAATTTATAAAATTATCATAAAAAATAATTCAATTATAAATTTAATAAAGTTGATTTATAACTCAATTTTTATTAAATTATTATTAAATTATTTTTGAATTATTATTAAATTATTTTTTGAATTTTAAATATCCTTCATTATATTATTATAATAATTTTAGAAATTAAATTATCTAAAAAAAGTTTATTTTTAACTCAATTTTTATTAAATTATTATTGAATTATATTTGAATTATTATTGAATTATTTTTAAATAATTATTGAATTTTTTTTTTGAATTTCTAATATGTTTAAAACACTTTTATTGAAATAAATTTTAAAATTGTAGTTGCTTAAAAAATTAATTCAAATTTATAGTTTAGGCAAGCTTAAAAATCCTTCATTATATTATTATAATAATTTTAAAACTTTAATTATTTTAAAAAAACTGTAATGCATTCATTTTTTCTAAGATAATTAGTTTTCCAAAATTATTATAGTAATTGGTTAATCTTTTGAGTCACAATTAGTAAAAAAAAAGAAAACTATAAAAATTTAAAATGATTGAAACTTTCAAAGAAATTTTATATAATTTATTTAAAAGTGTTTTTAGGGTAGCTTAAGTTTAATAATTCAAAAAGTTATTTACAAACGATCATCTAAATGAAATCATATTTTTAGATCATAATTTTTTTCATTTGACTAAATTTGAGATAAATATTTGTAAAAACTTTTATTGGATTAAGTTATATAAAGTTTTTACTACTACCATTAAAAGGATCCTTTTCAAACTTCCTTAGAGAAGACACAAACTAAATAGTCAGCTGTTAGACAATCAAAAATCAGCTGATCATAAGAGCTAGCAATTTCTCTCGCTGTTATGATGACCGGGGTCATGTCCCATTTTCTTAATTTTTTCCTATTGTGATCAAAAGTAAAAACAAAATTTTATATCCGCATAAATCAATGTGTTAACCCTTAAGATCAAGACAAAAAATTACAATTTCAGTAAAGGTAGCCAACCAGTTCGTCCAGTTGCCCAGGCAAAGGCCATCAACGTGATCATCATTTAATGTGGAAGTTCTCACCAAAGATGTTGGTCACCCAAGAGAACAGGCAAAGCTCGGACCGGACCGGTCAAACCGGTTGATCTTTGGGAATGAACAACATTGAATGGAACTCACGCCACAGCAATGCACAAACAGACAGAGAAACAGACAGAAGAAGCTAACAAAATCACTGAGCGACGGCAAATAGTGTCCTTTTGCAATGTCCTTGCATAAATTAGTCAAATAGTGTGTGAGAACCGAGCGAGCCAAAGGGTAATGCAGCTCAAGATCATGACGATGATGACCTTATCGTCCAAAAAGAAAATAGCTAACCGGTTCTGGACAGTGACTGACTGAGTGACAGACAGACAGACAGACAGAGAGTTTTAAGACGCTGGCAGCGGCGCTAATGACCCGCATGCTATTGGAAGGAAGGTAGAAAACAGAAGGAAGGTAAAAAGAAAGGACACATACAGACACACATCAAATTTACATATGCCGAGAGCTCAATATACGATTCGATTTTATATTAAAAACGTAAACATGTGACTTGGTCAGTAGGACAAATATACAATAACTGGACACTTCTAGCCCCGGGCAAGTAAACGAGTGTGTAAGCCTCAGTATGTATGTATGTGTGCATGTCATTTCATCATCTCTATGCAAATGAGTTGGGCCTGGGCAACCCTTGAGGAGGTCACCGACTTACAAGACAAGATAAGGATAAAGATCCGTTGCAATAATCAACCCTTTTTATTTTCAAACATTTGCATATGACCCGCATTTGGCCGCATTTGATGGACTGTGTCTTGTAACAACATCAAGTAACTATCCTGCAGGACATTGCCTAAAACCAGTTTTCTTTCTGTCCTCGAAGGATAGCCACAAAGATATTGACCTTTATTCAGGCTAGAAAGTCGTGTAACCGGACTGTCCACTTTCTGGGCAATACGGCGTGAGAAAATATCCTGACCTAAGACATACGAAAGGATTCGTCTTTTCTTTTTTTTTTTTTTTGTTTAAGTGCTTTCTTATGCAAATCTTCAAACGTTCAAATTTCACGCCAAATCATTGCCTTTAAATAAATAATACGCCAAAATTATGTAAAGTCACGATTTAATAAATGTATATATATAAAAAGAAAAGGAGCGAGAGAGAGAGCGAGAGGGTGGAAATGAGATAGAAGTTGTGAAAAAAAAAAAAAAAAATTATTATAAAGAAAATAAAATTTATATGCAAATTTTTTTCTCTTTCTTTTGAGCTCAGAGTTTTCCTTGGGCCAAATCCCAACGATGTTCGCCATGACTGCCCTGACGATCTGTCCATATGACCTAAATGTTAAAATTTTCAAGGATTACAAGGAAAAAAGTATTTACGTTGCCAATTTACCTCTCCCTTGTAACGATTTGTGCCATGTTGGGTCTCAAAACGTCTCTCTTGGGCCTTGGGATGATTCAGTACATGACCGTGGCTACGTGAGGAAGGTCCATTGAAACGCATGAAAATGTCACTATAGTTGAAATTAATCAGAATTGGCATAAAACCCACGGATTCTACAATCTTATATTTCTTAAAGCCACACAAAAAGAAAGTTTTTGAAGACTTTCACAAAGTAATTTCAGCCCTTCCTCTTGTTTTAGGCATTAAGAAACACTGTTTTGTAGTTTTAGGAATCACTTACTGATAATATTTAGTTTCTTTGGTCTTAGACTCGGCAGTTTCAGCATCCTGATCTGTGGCATAACGTCTTGGACGTTCAATTGCCATTGGTGCTGCTGTTCGTGGTGGCACCACATGTAAAACATCACTGGTAAATAGAGCCGGTGGCACATTATAAAGATGCTCTTCTACCCGCCTCTGCGGTTGTATTTGAACCTGTTGTGGCTGTTGGGCTATAGTTGGTACACGCTGTATGGGTATATAGTTGCCCTCATAACGATATTTGGCCAAATCATTATGCGGAGCAATTGCACGCTGTTGATACTGAACACTGGATTGGGAATAGATTGCAGGCAAAGGTGGTGCAGGTGCTGGAGCAGGCGGCACTTGTTGCTGTTGATGTTGGTATTCCAATGCCAATGGCTGATAATTGGGTCGATAATTGATCAATTGAAAATTTGGTATTTGTTGTTGATAATGCATGACAGGCGATGATTGAGGAGAAGCTATAGAATAACCGCCAACATATCCAACCGTTGGTGTGGCATATTCCAGACGACGCAAACGCGGTGCCTCATAATACAATTGCCTTGGATGATTGTTATGATGATGATAAAGTAATTGCAATTCAGCTAACGGTAGAATTGTTAGCATTTGTATGGTAAATAATTTAAAATAGTTCCATTTAGTTAGTAGATCCATCGCGTTGCACTTTCATCAAATTTGTGGCAGCATTTTGACAACAACATTGGCATTTATACATAGTTTGGAGTTGCCTTTTTTTTCTATTTTTTTTTTTTTTTTTTTTTTTTTTTGATTTTTGGGGCTTGGTCAATGCCGGAAGTCAGTGGAGGAGTCAGCGGTGTGTGAAATCGATCCAACGCTATTGCTGCTGCACTAACTCTCCTGAATTGTGCAATGGTCCAATGGTCTGGTCTGGTCTGGTCGGGTTGCGGTTGTTATGCTTAGCTTTTATATAAGTAACTATGGCAAATGATCCAACAAAGAGTTGAGAACAAGAACTGAATTTTTGATTGTCAGCTGCCAGCTGGCTTTAGTTATATACATTTAGCTTTCGTCAAGGTCAGTCAAGTTCAACAAACAAACAAAAAAAAAAAGAATTATAATAATAACAACATACTGGTTATTCGAACCGTTAGAAACAGCCATGTCCAGTTGGCTTTTCTCTGATTGGTTGATGACAGCCTGTTGCTTCAGCTTTCGCACGGGGGTTGAAATAGGCAAAGGCCTGAGCCTATAGGCCAATAGTTTGGACTTTTTGCAACCCCCTTCTGTCAACAAGGGTTGTTATTAATACCAACAAAAAAAAAAAAAAAAAAAAAGAAAAAACCCTTCATCGTAAATGCTGTGAAGTTGTTTAGCTCATTCGACTTCTGAAGTTGAAAGCCTAAGCAACGACATAGCAAAGCAACAGAACAGAAATTATATAACCAATATAATTCGAGATAATATTAAAAAAGAAACGATAAAGAAAGGTAAGTTCAGATAGACATAACACATTTATAATATAGAGATGATAGGACACGAGGTCTGTTCAACATTTTCAACATATATGTATATGTAGATATATATATATATATATAAACTCCAGATCCACTAAAGTTTCTTCATTGTTTTTCGTTTTTTTTTTTTTTATATATATAGAGAGAGCATTATAATACAAAGATGGTAGAGAGACTGCTGCAACAAAGTTTTCAGTGCTTTCGATGCGTTTTCACAACAATTTGTCCCCGTATATCCTTAATCATCCATATTAACATTATTCATGCGCATTTTGGCAAAATCTTCAAATACAATATTATCATCATCATCCTGATAATAGCCTTTGACATTGCGATGTTGTTCAATTGATTTCATTTTCTTCATGGCATTTGAACGCTTCTTCTCAATGGTGCCTAGAAAAGTTATTAAAGAGAGATTTAGAGTGATCGAATAGACTGGAGTACATTCTAGTAGTTCTTACCAGGTGCCGGTTGCAATAGCTTGAATGGCACATCCGTTTGCATTTCACCACCCAAAGTACCGCAATTCAATTTAATGCGTACGGAATAGGAGATGACAATACCGCAAGCATCACCAGTTGATTTACCCTCTTGGACCATGGTAGATGATGCCAAATTGACATCCTCATCCTTCAAGTGACCATCCAAGGCAATGCCTAAGCAGTAGTCAAGTCGATTAATTAATAACCATAAATTTTTACCACTTTAGTTTTCTATTCTCACCATGACGATCCTTGTTATTGGCTGCCAAAGGAATTAAATAGAAAGTTTTAGTCAAATTTGCTCCCGGTGTAATGGGGCAACCCTCCTTGGTCTCCAATTGAGCCACATGCTTGCTGAATTGAGCATTAACCATTGTTATCTCAGTGTGCTGGACAATAAAGCACTTGATGCTCTTCACAGATTTCTTTGAATTATTCGAAACTTGAACAGTGGCGGCTACCTTTTCGCCATGATAGTAGATCTCACGATCCAGTGTTACCTCCAAGCTGATTTTACCATTGGAAAAGGTAAAACCCTTGCTAACCAATGAGCTAGGCAGACGCTGGCCACGATTCAATGGTGCATATTGCAACTTCTTGATCACCAAACTGACCATGCTACGCTTATGTTGACGATCATCCTCAGAATCAGCCACAAAGGCACGAATAGTGTATTCCACACCCAATGGTTTACCCATATCATCACCCTCCTGCTGTAGCGTTACAGAGCTTGGTGAATTGGGTGGGAAATGGAAAGTGAATGGATGAGCATGACTACCCAATTTGCGTACCAATTTCTCCTGCATGGGTGTCATTTCCATATTTGGATTGGTCATGGGTACAATTTGCTCACGCGATAGTATCAATTCCTTTGAGAATTTAACACCCATGACCTCATCCTCTTCGCGTCCATAGCGATAAGTTGTGGCCAATTGGCCAAATACTTTACGATTTTTCAAATAGTCCGGCTCGACAACAATAACACCATCAACAGGATCACAGTAATCCAAATGATCGATAAAGTCACGACGTCCCAAATAGAAGGTGACCTTACCGTTGGGAGTGGCCTTCTTAAATACCTTTACGGAAACAACCATTTCTCGATCGTTTTTTAATTACTCTATATATATATATAAATATAGATGATTAGATTTGATAAATTAGATTTTTCGCGACCGACGCTCGTTCGTAACGTGTACAATTTCTCGTCAGCGGAGGAAAATGCAAAACCCATGGCCCATACAACTTGCTTATATACCTTTTTTGGTTTGTCCCTTGTCCATTTGGGTTTTGTCACTAAGTGGATTTACACGTTATGTAGTCGCTGTTTGTTCTTCCATGTTTTATGTTCTTTCTTTCCAATTTGCAATTGATGGTTGGTTTGGGTTGTGTTGTGGGATAGAAAGAGGGTTGTACAATAGCAACATTTTGCGCAGTGTTTTTTCTTTTTTTCTTTTTTTTTTTGTTTTTCTTTTATTCACTTGACCGCATTATATATATGGCTAATGTCAAGTCAGAGATATTGACGACCTCATGCGAGGTCATGTCACACATGTCACATGTTTGTGTTGAATAAGTTTCCAATAGTGAATAGAGATTAGGATTTTCTTTTTTTTTGTTTCTCAATTTACCATAATTTTCCAAGAACATTTTTTTGCACAATGAATCGTAAGAGAGAAAAATGTTTATATTTGGTTGATTGGTTTGTTTGTTTGTTGGTTCGCCTCTTTTTTTTTGTTCTCTCCGTTCCTGGAGAAACCTTAGAAATTTCTGGAGCACTTTGTCAACGTGTTATAAATTAAAGATCAATATATTGATTTTCCTTCTTCTTTTGTCGCCCATCCCCCTTTTTTCACTGCTGACTAAGCAACTGGACACTTAAGAACTTAAATTCAAATGTAATTAAAGTAAAGTTTTATAACATTGTGTTTATAATGATACCGAGGTCGAGGTCGTAATAAAGGATTTGTTAGGCAAACACGAAGAAATATTAATAACAAAGTTCTTTTAACGGCAGATTTTGCTTTTGCCAAAAGTAGTTGGGAATTATAAGCGAAAAAAATTTGTTCTAATGCCTAATTTTAATTTCCTTTTTGTATTTTCAGCAAATTTATAAGACACCATGCAAACCCAGACTCATATAACAACCGATCGTCATGGCTATAGCCTGCGCTTTTCACCTTTCGAGGCAAACTATTTGCTGCTAGCTACTAGGTAAGTCGGGTCAACTGCTTCTTATTGACTCGTCCCTAAACTAATTTTAATTATTTTCTTGGTTTGTTTTAGCCAATTGTACGGTCTTGCTGGCGGTGGTTCTTTATTTTTGCTTGCCCAAAATCCTACAGCCGAAGCCCAGAATCTAACTGAGCTATGCCGTTTGGAATGGTCAGATGGTCTGTTTGATGTGGCCTGGTGTCCATATGCCGCTGATATTGCAGCTACTGCATCGGGTGATGGTTCTTTACAAATCTGGTCTGGTTTAGATGCCGAAGCGGCTATGGCACAGCAGACACCCAAACAGCCATTGATCTGTCTGCAGGAACACAAAAACGAGATATACAGCCTGGATTGGGGGGAGAAATGGAATTATCATACTTTACTCTCGGCCAGTTGGGATTGTACACTCAAACTGTGGGATTGCAATAGACAAAATTCCATAACGACATTTGTGGGACACAACGATTTGATATATTGTGCAAAATTTTCGCCACTTATTGCGAATCTATTTGCTAGCGTAAGTACCGACGGACAATTAAATTTATGGAATTCTCTTGATTTTGCAGGTAAACCATTGATGAGCATCGAGGCCCATGCTAGTGAAGTTCTTGCCTGTGATTGGAGTCACTTTGATCGGAATATATTGGTAACTGGAGGTTCTGATGGTCTAATACGTGGATGGGATTTACGTAAGATGCGTACACATGTCTTTGAGCTATATTCAGGAGAATTTGCGGTCAGACGTTTGGCCTGTTCACCGCATTCGGCGACGGTTTTGGCATCAGCTAACTATGATTTTACCACACGGTTAGTAAATATAATTTGACCATTGAGCAAGGACCTCTCCTAATTGAAGGTTAATATTTAAATTCTTTTTCTGCATTTTTCTTCTTGTTATTTTTTTTTTTGGTTATTGTAGTATTTGGAATTTGGAATGCAGCGAAGCCCCACAAGAGATTAATGAACAACATACGGAATTTGTTTGCGGTCTAGACTGGAATCCACATCGTAGCCATCAATTGGCCGATTGTGGTTGGGATTCGGTAGCTAATGTCTATACACCGCAATGTTTGAAGGAAGTCCTGGCCTAAGAAAGACAAAAAATAAAAAGAAAAAAAGAATGAATGAAAACAAACAACAATCCTGCGATCAAGGACCAAACCTAAGAAGCTATTGGAACTGGTACTCCAAAAAAAAAGATAAAACTACTTTTTAATTGTGATAAGGCGTCAATGGCGTCAAAATAGCCAGGCCTACAAAAAAGAAGAAGAAGCAAAAGGTGCACCAAAATGATGACGATAGCTATAGCTGAGCTATATGCCTTAAAGGAATATTCAAGGACGACGATGACGACGACGTGTAAATAGTTGTGATAATTGAAAAAAAAAAATGTATGAAAAAAACTTAAAAACAAAACCCGCAAGCTTGTCTAAAATTAACTATATGAACAGATTGCCAAATATTTTTTTTTTTTTTGTTAACTTAAGTTTGATTATTATTATTTTTTTTTTTTTTTTTTTTGCCCCTTGGCTATAATTTGCACTCTGGTCTTTCAACCAGAAGAAGTTAACGGTTTGCAAAAGGAAAAAGCAAGAAAAAAAATAAGACAAAGCAAAGGGAGAAACCCTTGAGAGCCTTCTTCTTTTCCGGTTGGCTACCTCTGACCAAACAAACATGCAATAAAAGCGTTAATTTGGTGCAACATTTTATTGCCAACAAAAATCCGTACATTCTCAGAATTGACACAGTCAACAAGCTGCGAGCTGTGAGAAAGGTGTGCCATATATGTTTTTTTTTTTTTTTTTTTTTTTTTTTGGTTTATTTTTTGCAATCTCGCACCTTCTGCATTGGGGAATTGGGTGTGAAAAGACAGCCGCCAGCAATGGCAGTTGTGAGCCTTGTTGATCCTGACATTAGCCATGGTCTGGAGGATTGGCGACTAAGCTTTTTAGCTGCCACTTCGGGCAAATATTTGTTTTGATGCCAATTGGCGTTGATTTCTTTAGACAGCAAAGCATCAGTCAAATGTGGTATAAGGAGGAGGATCACCAGCAGAAGTAGCAGCAGCAGCAGCAGCTGCCGTTGACTGTTTTTCCCCCTTGTTTCGTGCGAATAAGGAGAATAACCCATAATTATCTTTACCCAAGTCAAGTGAAACTAAAATTGATATTAATGCTTGTTTGTGTTAATAAAAATCGAAATTTTGTACCAAGAAAGCGTGAAGATGAACTCCATCAAGTTGATTAAATAAATGATATCCCAAAAAGAAATCAGTGGTACTTCTCTTTTCTTTCTTTTAACACACAAACATTTCAGATTTAACAGAAAAGTTTTTTCTGAAAATTTAATATCTTCTGTTTAATACCTTTAAAGTTTCATACTATATAAAACTAAGATTCTACTTCTATATGAAATATTATATATTAAGAAGCAGTTTGAGAAATTATAAGTTAAATGTAATTATTTAAAGCTTAAAAATTTCAGTTAACAATCATTCAAAATTATTTTGATTTCTAGCAATTTTACATTGAAAGAGACAACGATACACAGATGGCGCCACACAGTTACCCTTTCGGAATGTTGCCAGACCGCCAAACTAAGGTGGCTGAGTTAAAAATTAAACATTTTAGTTAGTTTTGCTTTCATATTTTTATACTTAAGATAATTTCTATTATACTTGGTGTTTTTTTTAATATATACATTTATTCATTCATTTAGTTTTTTCTTTTTTATATTTATAACATATTTATGCACAATATTGTAAAGATGCCTAAGCAGACACATAGATGGCGCTTTTAAGCCGATAGTTATGACATTAATCGATTATTTGGCGCACTATTTAAAAAGGTTTTTAACTTTTAAACGTATAACATTGGTCATTGGTTTTGTTTAACGTTTGAAAGTTTGTTACTTTGTAACTTAGTCGAAGGCATCACTTAGCAAATGGCTGATCTTACACTTACGGAGGACTAAAACCCTCAAATTACCCGCAGCAATTTTGTGCGAAAGAAGAAACAAAACAAAAAACCAGTCAAAACTATAAATTAGCAGTAAACAATGTTGCAAAAGGCATCGGTTTAAGGAAATACTGAAATACATATATACCAAGTTGCCGTTTTGCCTAGACATAACCTTGACTTCTTTGTATTTGGCCCCCCTGGCCTCTTAGTTATGAATGTGCACACAGATCTTGTCTTCTCGTCAGTGTCAAGGCTTGCGGCTTGTTATAAATAAACAGACAAAAGGCTAAAATACCAAAACAACAGCAGCAACAAAACAAGTAAAAGAAGAAGAAAAAGAGAAAAAAAAAAGATGAACAAAAATAAAATAATATTTCAACACCCATCCAGGCAGCACGCGAGGAGGTGATCTCTCCCCTTTCATTTTCCCCTCTCAAATGGGTGATCCATACAATTTGGATGTGGGGACGGGGAGGCCAGCAGGTTCTTGATCGTGTGTCTACCTGGTGTATGTAGTACTCTCTCTTCTTGCTATTACTCTTTCTCTCTCTGTCTCTCTCTTTTGTTTGGTGGAAACGGCTGGAACTGCACGCGCCGCTCAGTTCAGCAATTTAAATTGCCTCCACGAGCATTTTTGATGGCGATCACGCGCCCCTCTTTGAAATCTTGCTGCTCAATCTTTTAGGCAAGAAGCGACCATAAAGGATACCGGGCAATGGTCGGACACTACTCAGAGAGACTGTTTTTACGACTGTCTTGGTATTAATTTTCCTTCTTTTTTTTTTTTTTTTCTTCGTTTCAACGTTTTGTTCTTTTGAGCCGCTTGTACGCTGCTTTTGGCTTTAATCGTCACTTTTATGCCGACAGAAGAGAGGAGAAAGAAATCGAGTTGATTTTATATATATATATATTTTTTTTTTGCAATTCAGTTTGGATTTTCAATTCTAGTTTCTTTTTTTTTTTTTGGTTCAACACGTGTAGGGGCGGTATTTGGGCGCCCCCCTCAGTGTGTTACTTGCTGTGCATCATCAGAAGAACATACCGCAAAAAATTTTTTTTTTTTTCGGACCTTCGTCCTTCATTTAACTAGCTTGCTAACAAAATGATTTTTGGTTAGACATTTTGCCACTTTTTTTGGTTTTCTCTATTTTTGGTTTCTCTAGTTTTCACATTTTGGAGTGGGCGTAAACGCAAAAGGCGATCTTGATAAAAAGGGATTTGAGTTTTAAAGAAAACAAAGAGAGTGCCGGAAATAATTGTCAAGGGATAAACAGCTCCTGGGGTCTAGACAGATAGATAGAGAGAGAGAGGGAGTGAGGGAGAGCTGTCTACCTGTTGTTCGAATTCACAGGATGTTAATGAATAATCTAAAATCGTTTGGCTGGCAATTAAATGAGCGTGTTGAAACGGATGTGGCTACCGTTAGAAGGATTTTGGAGTGTCATAGAGAGCTATGATTTTATACATCATTGCCAACCTTTTATAATAATTCTTATACATATTCTATACATAACATTATAGATAATAAACACTCTGATAGGATTTACCTACTTTCATTCTTTTTTTCCCTTTCTCTCTTTTTCCTGCCTTCTCTTTTTCTCTGTCTTTCTTCCAGTCTTGTTATGTTTCACTTTTATGATCTTGATGTTGGTTGCCTGTATGTGTATTGTTCTTGGTTCCCAATGACATAATGAGAGTAATGTTCTGTTGCCTAGTTTTGCGTAAGGTCAAAAATGACCTCATGCCCTGAAAACCGTACGTAATGTTATGCAATAGCTGCCACATAAGGATGCTGCTGACGCTGCTGCTGCTGCTGCTGTCATAAATGATCATGTAACCTAAAAGAGACCTAGATCTAGATTGCCCATAAAAATGGCCACTGAACTACTAACATTCCTTGGCATGTCTGTCTGTATGTATGTTTGTCTGTCCAATTTTTCTGGCTGCCTGTCTTTTCAGCCTAAATTCTGAGAGTGAAAAAATCTGCGCACATTTGTTTATGACATGTTGTTAAAAAATTCAGGACATTGAGAGCGAATGGCTGCGGCTACGGCCGTAGTGACCTGAACTAAATGCAATTTACGTAATTCCGGGCAAAAAACAAGGCCAAATGTCCTGCTGTTGGATTCTACGAATTATCATTTTTATTTCGTTCTCTCTATATATATATTTTTTTGTTCTTTCTAGAATTCTGCCTAAGGACATGAGCCATGAGCAAGAATCTCATCATTTTTGGTCTGCTCTAATTTTTTGTTACAATTGTTTTTACACAATTTTTTTTTTTCCTTTTTTGTATGCAAAAATATTTGTTATTGGGTTTTAAGGTTCGCGTGGTTCTATTTTTGTTTTTGTTTTCCTTTTATCATTTTCTCTCTTTTTTTGTTTTTTTTTTTTTTGTTTGTTATTTGGTTTTCTGCGTGCGCCTCTGAGGTTAACCAAAAAAAAAAAAAAAAAAGACAAAAAAAAAGTTGGCCCAGAAAATGAAAAAAAAAATTAGCGCAGTTGGGCAACAGCAAATAAAAAGGCGCGTGGCAAAAACTATAATGAGCTCAATCTAAAAAGAGAATTTGTTTCTATATATATATATATATATATATATGTATATATATCTTCTTCTTTATTTTTTTCGTATGGCAGAACAATTTTATTTACAAGATGAGAAATTCTTTTCTAAAAATATAAATATTATTAACTGTAAGAACCTTGTTTATTCTCCTCATTGTAGGTGCTGAGTGATTTCATTATATATATATATATATCTTACAGTATCTGAGTAATATTAGGAAATGATTTACCTTTGCCTCCAGTTGTAGAATTACTAAATGGTTTATTTCTTTGCAAAAAAACATTATTTCAATTTTTTGAATATAAAATTTAAGTAAAATACATTAAAGTAAATATTATAGAATTAACTAATAGTTTTTTTTTATTTAAAATAAATCTAGAATTTCATTGTTGCATATTAAAGGTGTAGTGAAAATTTCTTAAAGTGAAAAACTATTTAAAATATAAATATATTTTAATATTTAAAATGATTTTTCATCTTTTTATATCAAATAGATTTTTGTTAATTTTTTTTTTATATTTAAAATAAATATTTTATATTTAAAATATAAATATATTTTAATATTTAAAATGAATTTTCATCTTTTTATATCAACTAGATTTTTGTAAATTTTTTTATATTTAAAATAAATATTTTCTATTTCTTAAGCTGTAAAACTATTTAAAATATAAATATATTTAAATATTTAAAATGATTTTTATTCCTTATATCTTAACTAAATCTTATCTAACTTTCTATATGTAAAATATATATTTTCTATTATTAAAATTTACTTTTATTTTCTTTATATAATCTGGTTATTCTATAAGTTAGAATTATTATTTTTCCCTATATTAAATTGTAATTTTTTATTATTTGAAACTACTATTATTCTCTTTATAAAAATCTCTATATTATATTATAAAAAATTATTATTCTTATTTTTGTAATATATCTTTAGATCATCACTGGTTTATTTGTTTCTTTTAAAACTAAACTAACAAAGATATATATACCCATAAATTGTTTTCTAAAAGTTTCCCCAAAATTGATACGAAAATGAGAAAGTTTCGGTATGAAATAGTTGAAATTAAAGATATAATTTGCCATAAATTTGTTCTGTTTTTTTATGATAATACTTTTAAAACTATGGCTATTCAAAATTTTAGAAGATCCTTAAAAAGAACTTAAGACAAAGCGAAACAAATTTTTTTAAACTAATATTTAGATAAAGTGATAAGAAAATTGCTCTAAATTACTCTTTAGTTTTTAGTACTTAATGAATTTATAAATACTTTAAAAAATGAATACTGGTATTATTTAAAATCCATGAGCCCACGATTTTCTTAAATTTATAGAATTTTTAATTAAAGCTTTTAGCATCATCTTATAAACTTTCAGCAAAACTTTTGTAGTACTTAGTTATCTTAAATTTAATACTTAATATTAAAAAAAAAAACTTAAAGATAATTCCTCCCCTCAGGTTTTTTTAAGCAATTTTTTTATAGACAATTTTCATTTCCTTTTAAGTAGGTATTTGAATTAATTTTCTATTGGGTTTGGTTTTGGGGGTGAAGGACGCTAGCACAAGGTCGTCTCGCAGTCGATTTATAAATAAAAATTTTGTGCGAAAAAAAGAAAAAAATAAAATTCTTTGTTGCTTATAAATAATTTGTTTTTGGAAAAAAAAAATATATATATATATATATATATGTAGATATATAAAACTGTCCGTCTTTGAAAATGCCATTTGGATTGGCTGCTTGCTTGCGCTTGTATTGTATTGAACTCATGACCAAAATACTTTAGCGGCTCGTCTCATTACTAAAAATAGTTGCCAATCGCCCCCACACTGTGTTGAACCCAAAAGTTGCAGAAGCCCCCCCAATTGGAACTCAATGATGGCGCTGATGATGGCCACTGACGTGCGCCAATGACGCGTTTGCCACCAGATTCTGATTCTAAACAGAGGCCAAAACACAAATACTGAATATAAGACAGGGAGAAATCGGGAGAGACAGAGGAAGGGAGATAGGGAAGCTCCAGAACCAGGTGATGACGATCATCAGCAAACCATCACGAACAGGTTAAGCTAAAATTGGCAAAAAGCAATAGCCGGGCCAATGATATGGGGGGCCCCTAGGAAACTATGAAAATAGCCGTCAGCAGTGGGCCTAAAAAACAATCTTCAAAATGAGTTTTTCATTATTCAAATGAAAAATAGAAAACTTGAAATATATATATACATATATGACGAAATTTAAATACTCTTACTCTTAAAAAATGCTTCATTTTTTTTTGTATATTTGTGGTAGTTTTTATATAATTTAAAAATAGAATTTAATATTTAAACAAAAAGGTTTCAAATATGTATTTTAAAATTATGTTTATTTATAGTAAATGTTCCTTATACAAATTTTTATATAATTATTTAATATATTTGGCAATTAAAGAAAAACGTATAAAAATTCTCTCTCTTCTAAAATTTTTCATTTCATTTTTTATTTGTTAGACTATGAACAACTTCTTTTTATTTATTAATTATTTAATTAATTTTGTATCCTGAAGTTTAATCCAAAAACTATTTGCTTTAACTAGAACTTAAATTTATTAACTTTTTGTAATTAATTTATATATAAAATGGTTTTTTTTTAGATAAATGATATACATTTTTTTAGATAATTAAAATACAAATGATTGAAAATTAAATTAAATTAAATTTATCCTTGTATTAAGTATATAAAAATCTATATATATAAATATAAATCTTTTGAAGCTTTAGATCTTGTTTCTTTAAAAAAAAAAAACAGAACAACTAACTATTTCTGATATATTTTATGATAAACAAACTGTTTTCAGTTCCAAATATTTTTTATACAAACATTTTTTATATATGTAAATTTGATACCAATTGTTTCTTATATAATTATTAGAACTTTTCTGGATTTAAGCTATTGTTACGAATTTTTTTGGATTTTATTTAAACTATTTTTGAATTAAAGGAACTTTTCTGGATTTTTTTAAAACTATTTTTAAATTATAAGAACTTTTCTGGATTTTTTTTACAATTTTTTTTTTTAATTTCAGAATGTTTCCGGATGTTTTTAATATATATATAAATATTTATTGGAATAATTTTTAATTAATTTATTTAAAGGTTTTCTTCTCTATCTTCATTTATTTAATATCTTTCAATCATTCAATATTAAGGAACTACAATAATCAAGGCTTAGTAAAAAAGGAACTTATTTAGTCTAAAGAAAGAGTAGATCCAATGGATAGATTAGTAATCTGTTCAGTCAGTTTAAAACTTAACTGAATATAAATTATATATTTAATAAAAAGTATTTAGATCAATAAGAAATATGCAAAAACTTGGAATAGATTTCTATAAACCAAACTATTTTAGTAGAATTCAATTATATGCTAGATCGATGATTTCTATGGCACTTTAAGATATTTTTTATAAAGAGCTATATATACTATATAGTTGATTTATATTAACTAGAATATATATTTATCAGTATTCTATATAGTTTATTGATTCATTGTATATAAGAAAAAGTTTACATTTAGCTAGATAAAGACATAACTAATACTTTATATGGAGAGATCCTTTGGGATTAAAGCATTTAATGCTAGAAATCCTTAAACTAAATGATATATATATATAGACATATAATGGCAAATTTTTTCCATATACCCCAATTTGGTCAAGTGTATAGAAATACTGTAAACTCGAAAATATTTTTCATGAAAAACAAATTCTTTGGCACCACGTCAATGACGTCAATGCGAGACGGCGGCTGTCAAAATTTGAGGAAAAAACAAGAACAAAAACAAAAAAAAAAAAAAAAAAAAAAATAAAAATAAAATAATACAAAAAACCAGGGGCTAGAGAAAAAGTTTTTTCCTCGCGTCTGTTAAGTCCAGACGTGGGCGTGTTGTTGTGCTACGCTGTGTGTGCGTGTGTGTGTGTGTGTGTGTGTGTACTGTGGATTGCCTTTTGGCGATGGCGATGACGCGTGAACTTGCCTTTGATTTGTTTTTCGCGATCGCCAAAAATAACAAAAACAATATCAGCAACAGCAGATATAAGGAAGACAGAGAGAGAAAGAGAGAGAGAGAGTGGGGGGTTATAGATGGGGTAATGGTATTAGAGAGATAGCGGCATTTGCATTTTGTTAATATTATTGTTATTGTTAGTTACACGCTTGCCCCCCTCCCCACCACCCAATTGTTGTGGGTGGCAAGAAAAAAAACTTTATAAATTTTGATTACTTGAAAAATTTATTGTTAAGTACTTTAACAGTTGGCAGTTAATATATCTTTTGGTAATTGGTAATGCATTTACAATTTCCGGTTAGTTAGTATGAATGATTACCAAATTAGTGAAATTGCATGCATAGCCGCACGTGCCCCCTTTATCCTTTTGCCGAAACGAGCTGCCAAGAACCTGAAGATCCTTAGCAATAGCAGCCATCCAAAAGATCTCTTTAGTGTCATTTCCGCTCATTGCTTGGGCATTAAATTAACCATCATTAGGCCAAGTTCCAAATCTCTTAACATCTTTTGAAATCCAACGAAAATCGTTGGCAATCAGCTTCCATCCAATTTGAACCAAATGCCGCCGCCGCCGCCGCCATATGATGTGAGATCTTCAATTCTTAACTTTTTTTTTTTATCCGCTGCTTACGAATATAGTTATAAAAGATTTGGTTTTAACTTTGGCGGGCTGACTAAGTGAGCGTTGATTTTCAACTGGACACCTGTTGCCTCCATTGTTGTCCTCCAGCTTTAGTCATATAAGTGTCTTATATATATATATATACATATATTTGTATATATATATATATATATGTTTTATACAACCTTTTCTTCCTTCATCGTCTTTGGTTTACGAAATCGCATAAACATAAAGGTAATTGCACAGACATGCCAAAAAAAAAAAAAACAACAACAGCAAGAGAGAAAAAATTATCCGATATACGTCGTCGTCATTCTCTACGTTTTTTTTGTTGTTGTAAAAAAAAAAAAATACCATCGATGCTTGGCATTTATTGTGATCGCCGCTTATTGCCGTGTCTCAACGATATCTGAGGGTGCCAAGGTTTTTCTCATTTTGCTGCCAAGGAGATTAAAAATTCGGCTAAAGGGACACAAGTAATGCGGTGCAACAAAATGTATATCAAAATTAATATTATGAAACAAATGGGGGAAATATTAAATATTATTGAACTTTAGTTCGGAATCCTTTAGTTCAAAATGGGGAAACAGATTTACTACTTAAAACTTTAGTTCGGAATCCTTTAGTTCCAAATGAGGAAACAGATTTACTATTTAGAACTTTAGTTCAGAATCCTTTAGTTCCAAATGGGGAAACAGATTTACTACTTAAAACTTTAGTTCAGAATCCTTTAGTTCCAAATGTGGAAACAGATTTACTACTTAAAACTTTAGTTCGGAATCCTTTAGTTCCAAATGAGGAAACAGATTTACTATTTAGAACTTTAGTTCAGAATCCTTTAGTTCCAAATGGGGAAACAGATTTACTACTTAAAACTTTAGTTCAGAATCCTTTAGTTCCAAATGTGGAAACAGATTTACTACTTAAAACTTTAGTTCGGAATCCTTTAGTTCCAAATGAAAAAACACATTTACTCTTTAGACCTTTAGTTCGGAATCCTTTAGTTCCAAATGGGGAAACAGATTTACTACTTAAAACTTTAGTTTAAAAAATAAAGGGCTAATGTTAGGTAGTTAGGTATTACAATTATAAATATATATTATTATATTTTGAAATTTATTTGACTCAATAATCTGTCTCTAAATTCAACATAAAATTTATTTATATATTAAATATACTTTTTATTTATAATTTTATATCCTTTAGATCGTTTTTTGCATTTCTAATTTTGAAAATTTTCTTTTCTTTTTCTTTAACCAGGTTCTACTGTACATTATGTAGGATTAGCCACATATTAAGAAAACCAAAAAGCTAATTATACCAAGAAAAATCTATCATCATATGAAATTTTCAAATATTTTTGTTGTTTTTAATTAGATAGTAATAAATTCTTTAGCTAAACACTTTTATTCCTAAGAAGCCTCTTAGAAATTTTTTTGTTCACAGGTTTATAATATTATATTTTTCTATGAAAATATTTAGCAATATTTTTGCAATGTCACTTAATAATACCTCATTAAAATCAATTAAAATTTTTCTTAAAATTTATAAAAATATTTAGTTCCATGAACGAATTAAATTTATAAATTCTTAAAAGGAGTAAAGATCTTTTTATTGATAATTTTTGGCGAAATTTTGTTTTGTCATATTATTAAAAAAAAAAATATAGTGAAAATTGTTTTCTTTTATTAAGTTTTTTAGAAAACTTTGTTTTAACAAAGTAATAAAAGGAAAATAATAAATTAATTCTCTCTTTTAGTTCTTTAAACTGTAAATTTATGTATAAATTAATATTTATATACTTAAAAATAGAATCAATAGAAAAACTTACATTATTTTGCCATAATTCCTCTAATTTTAAATATCTGAAATTAAAGAGAAAAATTTTTTTTTTAATCATGATATTTATATATAATTTTGACAGCAAAATATTAATTAGAAAATTAAGAAAATATAGAAAAAGTTCCTTAGAGTAAATATAATACGTTTAAATTCCAAATTCTTTCAAATTTAGTTTTAAAAATAGTTAGATAATGAATTATATAGAACATATATTAGCAATTTGTAAGCTTTTAAAAAACGATATAGAAATAAATATAGAAAATATTATAAAAAGAATACACAAAGATTTTAATTCTATAAAAACAAAAGTATAATAATTTATATTTTAAAAACCATTTAAAAAATTCCCAAAATATTTTTAAAAATTCTCAACTATTAACGATTGTTTTCTAGAATTACCTTACTCCTTCTTTTGAAATCTTTTAAAACTGAACAATTTCAGAACAAATCATTTCAGTATAGAATCATATATCTATATTTGATTCCAAAATTGTTGAACCTTTGTTTATATGCCCCATTTTTTTCTCAGTAGCGTGACAATCCCCCAAAAAAAAAGTGATTGTTTCCAACCAAAAACCGAAAAAAAATCAACCTAAGAAACGGAAAATAAAAAAATAAAAATAAATAAAACGACATCAGGCTTTCAGCTGCTGCTGCTGCTGCTTCTGCTGTTGCTGTTGCTGCTGTCTGTTTACACGGGATGCTGTGTTGTTGTCGCAGCCTCCACATACAACATGCTCTCATGATCGGACCTCAGTTTTTAGTCTCCATCTCTGTTGCTGTTGCTGTTGCTGTTACCATTGCCTTGTGACATATGCGAAATTCATTGTCGCGTGTTGTCCAACGCCAACGAAGCCAACGACTTGTTGGTCTGCCCAATGCCAACCAACCTTGACGCTATGCTATATAACCACAGCAAGCAAGCAAGCAAGCAATACCTGCTTGCAGCCTTTTGGCCCCCTCCCTCATCATCATCATGATCATGATCATCATCATGATCATCATCTCCTGCCCGTATACGCAAGTTTTCGATCCGTTGCATTGCATTGCGTTCCGTTCCTTTTGCGTTCTCTGGCGCAATTCATCTGGCCATACAGGTGCCATATCGCGACCGACATTATCTGGTCGCGCTGATCGCCTTTTAAGCGCTGTTCGCATTGAAAAATTGCCAATTGTTGGCCCAACAACAATAACAACAACAGCAACACCAACAACAAAAAAGGAAAAAAAATAAAAATACAACTGAAACTAAAGTTGAGGACTGAGGCTTTTAAACGATCGCTTAACTACTGTTAAGATGCGAATTGGTAATGGTATACACAGACAGAGACAGAGAGTGTATGAGAAAGAAGCAGTGTGTGTGTGTGTGTGTGGGGGGGAAGGGAGTTAAACCTGCACCGCTCACTGATAATCCTGCACGAAGGTTAAACATTCCGTGCGTAAGTGCAATTAGTGTAATATATTTTAAGCGATGCGCCAACAATTTAAGCATTAACATTTATGCAGGCCGGGGACTGATTGTATAGGTATATATATATATATATATATATATTGTATATATATATACAAAACTGTCAAAGCTCTGGGCCACGCGTCTACCGAGCTACATATAATTTAGTATATGCATACATATATACACACATATATATATATATATATATATATATACTTGTATTTTTCTTCAATTTTTTTTTTTTGCTTGCGCTCGGCTGACGCACGTTTCCGTTTGGTTGTTCCACGTTTCGCCTAATGAGTTGTTGGCCGCCTCCGGCTCATGTGACTGAAAAATTTTTATAAAAAAACTCTTACGTCTGGATATCTGGCTATCTATCTGTATCTATTGTGTGTGTGCCACTGGTACTAACAGCAACAACTACAACTGCACACACACACACACACACACACACAGACATTCTCATTGAGCAAAGAAATATGTATACACATACATATATATACATTTTTCCCCCCCAAAATTTACACACACGCAATTTCTTTCTGTTAATCAATGGGCGAGCACTGACAGCCAAATTAGCGAAACGGTCGGTCGGTTGGTCTACGTTAAATGTTTGACGTCAGCATCATCATCATACCAAGCGGGTTTATTATATGGCCAAGACACACACACACACACACACACACACACACATGGTCCATGGGGGCATCTCTGTGTATTTGTGTGTAATTTTTGTGTTTTTATTTTTTTTTTTTTTTTGGTGGGAAACGTGACCAAATATGGGGCAATGTGTGCCAAAAGGAAATAAATGTACAAAATTTTCACTAAAAACCACAAATAGATTTAATTCAATAGGAAAAATTAAGGCATATAAACTAACCCCCCCCTCTTTAAGACAACTTAGAACCCTTCTTTCTTTTGGTTTGATCTATGTTTGACATTTGTTACTACAACTATTTCAGTTAGGTACATTTGTATGTATGTTTGTTTGTATGTTGGGCAGGTGCCCAAGCGGATGGGATAAATATGTGATCTTCTTTGGTAAAGGTAAAGTTAGGAGGGTTGAAGAAGAGGATTTATTTTTTCTCAAGGTTTTTTTTTTTGTTTACACAAGCAACACCAAACCCATTGACAACTGATTTATGCACAAAATGCAAATGCAACTTCAAATGCTAATTGCGACGGCGACGGTCAAAGCCCCAACATGAAAGGAAAGAGAGAGATAGTGATAGAGATAGAAAGAGAAACCAAGCAAAAGAAAAAAAAACAAAAAAAAAGACGACAGTTCATCACAATTGCGTTTGCAAATCGACGAGGCGACAACAACAACAACAGCAACAACAACAACACGCATGCGCAACATTGACTGAGACCTAACCCACGCCATTGCCACACAATACCAAAAGCTCATTCATATGCAAATCTGGGCATTTGCTGGGGACTGGGGGACTGGCTTCTGGCATTGGTGACCACCAGTACCATCATCTACCACATCAAATGAAATGCCAACACGCAGCAGAATTGGCTGGCAAAGAGAGCATCGAATTGCAAATTATGGGACGCCGTCTGGTCCCTACCATACCATACCATACCATACCATACCATACCATACCATGCCAGTTGACAAAGTTGCGTCTGAATAAATTTCTATGTTAGATATGATGACGACCCCAGAGAACCCAGAGCCATGGATACCACCAGACCAACAACAATTCAAGGCAAAGCAAAAAAAGAAAAGAAGAAAAACGCGTGCCCGCGGTCTTAACTTCCGCTGTGTGTGTGTATGACTATTGGTCACTCAGGAGCGGACCCTAATACCAACATTTTAGGCATTTGATAAGCATACAATTGACAATCCGACCCTGATTTGCAATAGAAGGAATCTTCAATGCAGGTCGTCTGCATTGATATAGTGACTACATTTCCAAGAAACTGTATTGACTTTGGTGACGAACTCATCGCTCCATTAGCATAACACCCAAAGACCCAAAGAGTGACAGAGAACGGATGTGAATGTGAGCTTGATTATGTTGTTTGTTAACTCCTTCTACACTTCTACAACTACGCCAAGTCGAAGACTAAGACCAATACCAAGACCGAGACAAAGTTAAAATCGGTGAATTGGAATTGGGATGCTGCCGTGCATGACATTAATCACTTTTCTCTTGAAATTTTTCAAGCAAACAGAGCGCGCGACTGACGCCAGTGAATGTCTGGCCACATACATATACATACATATACATACATACATACATATATAGAAGAAGGAATCGAGGAGCTGAAAACAGTGGCTATCAAAATAGTTTTGTACACGTTCCAGCCCACCCAAATGGACAATGAAGAGATCTCTTACGTTTTTATTTTCTTTTCTTTTTCTTCTTTTTTTCTTCTTTTTTTTCTGTTTGTGCGATCACGATCACGCGCTTGGTTGCCTCTTTGTCCTAATGCCGTGTTTTGTGCAAATGTTTATATAAGACGATGCCTGCCAGAGATGACTCTCCTAACCAAATCCTAAGTAGCCAAAAGGATTTGTCCTATTCGTTGTCGTCAGCGTTAATGTCCATGCAAACAAGCATGATGTGGCAATTATGTCAGGTAAGTAAGTAAAAAGTTTTTCATTACCTTACAAGTCATAGAATTGAAAGAAAAAAATCTTAAAAATTTTCTATAAAATTCTTTTAAATTTACTTTAGAAAAAGCATTGCAAATGTATGGCAAATGATTGAGATGTCAATTTGATGCTAAAGATGTATATAATAATCTACATAACATATGGAACCATAGAGATAATACTCGATGAAAGAGTTTATCATAGAAAGAGGAGGAAGAAGTTTAAGAGAATAGACCAAGTCCATTAATATATTTTCTTACGATCATAGTTATAGAATAAAATGAAACTCAAATACAAATAGATTTTGTTCCAGCTTTCATATAATGTCAGTACCTTAATATCCTGGCAGAATAATATCCTTGCATTGCATTGTCTCAGTCTATGGTTTAGCTGAAAAATAATATTGATGCGCACGACAGGATCACAGGACATCGACTATCAAATGGGCAAAGATTAAACAAAATAATTGCACTTATACACACACACAGAAACGCAAATACACACACACTACAGTAATTTGATGTACAATTTAAATATACACATTTTGTACGTGTTTAAACAAAACTAAATAAATAGAAAAAGAAGAATTGTAATTGTCTGGGAAGGGGAGTTTTCTTTTCTTTTCTTTTTTTTTGTAAATCTCCTGGCTGCTGTATTTGCTTAGAAGGCCAGTGTAAATAGTAAAAGATCCAGTAGGGACAGAAGGTGTAGATCCATTAGCTACTCTACCAGGAGGCAAACGAAACAAGTGGCTTGACTCTTGTGTGTGGGCCAACATTTTCGTTTACATAGAAAATATAAAGAAAAAGTAGACAAAACCATTTGAAAAACAACGTAAAGAGGGGGGAAGCGGTGAATGGAGCAACTCTTAGACTACTTTCAATTGAGATTCGATGATGAAAAAGGTGATTTCAAATCGAAAATGAGTTTACGAAAAGCGAGAACAACCCATTCAATTTTTATTGAACTTTTCTAAAGTGCCTAATAATTGTTATATACTCCTATTAAGTAAGGTATTATGAGTAAAACTTTGTGGCTTAATGTAAAAATATAACCAATATTATAAATAAATAGTTATTAAAAAATGTTCTTGACTTGACTTTACTTTTATATAATTTAATTATTATAATTTTTATTTAATTCTATTGATTTTTGTTATATTTTTTTAACATTTAATCTTTTTACTAGAGTTTATTTATTATTTTTTTTTCTATATAATTTAATGGATTTTATATTTTTCTATATTTTATTTTTACTTGTTTTTATTGCATTTATTGTTATTTTAATTTTTTTCATTTTAATTTATTTTTATTTAATAAACATACAAATTTTTGATATTTTATTATTTACTGTTTTAATTTATTTTATTATTTAATAAATTTTTTTTATATAGTTTGTGTATTTCTGTCTATTTTTTTTATGTTATTAAATTTTGTTTTAATTTATTTTATTTCATTTTATTTAATTTTATTTCATTTTATTTAATTTTATTTCATTTTATTTCATTTTATTTTATTTTATTTTGTTTCATTTTATTTCATTTTATTTTATTTTATTTTCTTTCATTTTATTTTAACTTATTTAATTTTATTTCATTTTATTTTATTTATTTACTATTTGATTCATTTATTTTAAATATTTAATTTAAACTTTTTAAATTATTTTTATTTTATTTTATATTAATTTGTATATATTTAATTAATAATTATTTAATTAATCTTATTTTAATTTGATAAATATTTTCATCTTTTTTTTAATTTAATTTTACATATTTATTTTTTATATTATTTGACTCATTTGTTAAATATATTGTAAATTTTTTGGTTTTGTTTTAACTTAGTATTTTTTAGTTTTTATTTTATATTAATTTATATTAATTTTTATATGTTTATTTAATTATTTTGTTGGAAAACACTGCCAGATTTTGCAAGAATTGCCTTTGACTTTGCCCTTGCCCTTTTTGCCTTATTTTCATTGTTTTTTTTTTTCGTTTTTTGATTAATTTTGGCAAAGGTATTTGCCATTCTCCCGTTTTCTACACTTTAGCTGCTAATTATCACAGTTTTTTTTGTTCGGGTTTTTTGTTGTTGTTTTGCTTACAGCACCTGCCACTTGCAGTCCAACTTTCTACTCCAACAAACCCAACAATTGTCGCCAATTAACATTGATGTTTTGCTTTTATTTCATTCAACATTGGCAATTTCAACTTGGCCTGGGTCTGGGTCTCTTATTAACCATTTGGAAACCTCTCTGTTTTAATTTTTTTTTTTTGCCTGGTCCCCATGTCCCCAATTGAACATTAAGAAAAGGGTCCCCCACATTAATCAGGCGGACAAATCGTGGTGCAGTAGTTTTGCGTGAAACGGGTAGCTTCAATTGATTACGACCGAAACCGATTTCAATTCCAACTCCAATGTATATATGTATATATATTTGAGTTCAAGTTGCAATCGGGGAGTATATGGAAATTTTTTTGCTGTTTTTTTTTTTTTTTTGTCTGGTTTTTCGCAAGCGATAACGATATAACGATATGGCTGGATGCATCTTCGATTTCAAGGTTTCCAATGAATGTGCCTGCTACGAGTTGTTGATTCATTTATTATTGTTTTTAATGGCATGACACACAAGGAGCTAATGACAAGCGACAAGTCAGCGAATCACAGGTGAAGTGTGGATAGGGTAGAAGTAATAGTTAATCGGAGTGAGCAGAAGGGAAAGGAGTGAGGGCCATGTCGATTGCTTTGACACGCTTATGGTCAATGTCAGTTGAGTAAGCTTTTTGTTTGTTTGTTTTTTTTTTTTTATAAAAAAAATTTTTTTTTTTTTTTTTTATTTTTATTTTTAAACTGCTTTGGAAACCTGATGCCATCGTGTATACTATGACGCCCCAGTTACCGTTCGTTCTTATCATACTAAAGTTATACAATAGCAAAAAAATAATATATATAGCCATATATACAGATATATATATATATATTCTTGAAATATCCATTGTGGCACGTAGAATGGAGAATAAGCATAAAAAAAAACAACAAAAAAAAAATAATGTTGCTTGAAAATTAGACAGCTTGGCAAATTCAAAGGAAATTCTACTACAAATGTCTCAAGAAGAGGATAAAGGTGAGTAGTAGTCAAGAAGGTGTGTGTGTGTGTGTGTGTGTGGGTGGGGGGGGCAAGTGCTAAAAAGGGTTTCACCGCCAAGGTAACAGCAGCTGTTTGCAGCCCCATAATTGAAGCATTTCGTGGGTAATTGGTGGCGATTTCTTCTTGGATACCAAAACGCATAAATTAACACCAGACGGCAACCAAAGACTTTAAGTCCCAGGAATCTTCGGCAGATTTGTGTAATTGCAAGACAACACTCCAAGCAACTTAACTGAAACTCGAACCTTTTCCTAAAGTTTTTTCTTTCTTTTTAATATGTCCTAAGCTGCTCTGCTCAATCTTCAAGAGAAAAAGAAGCCACAATACAAGCCTGGGCCAGATTATAAGCTTACTGCAATTGAGGGGGGAAAACATGCAATTTAGCTTTTGGGTCAGAGAGAGGGAGAGAGAAGGACAACCATCTTCTTCTCTACTCCACTTTAGTCCAGTTTTATATGTTAATTTTTTTTTTTTTTTGCTTGGAAAAAGGCAAGCATTTTGTACCTCATTAGAGCGGCGAAAGCGCGTTTACAAGTGTTAAATTGGCCAAATTATGGGTTGTTAACAGGATATAAAAGTAAAAGTGTCTAAAAGGGATGCACAAAGGGATGCCAAAGAATCACTTGCCAAGGGCACTGCCACAAAATAAAAAACAACCAAAAAAAATATAAATAGAGTGATGATGGGGTTAAGGCTTCTTAGGGGAGGCATGAAATAAGGTTTTACTTACACTGAAAGAAACAATAATTGAAAATAGTAGTTATAAAATAGATAAACAAGAAATCTAATAAAGGTTTATATAAAATTATTACTCATTTAGTTACTTAAATTTTTAACTATAGATAAAATAAATAATAAATAACTATAATAAAATCTTCTACAATAATAATTAATATTTCTTATCTAAATAAAATAAATAAAATATAAATAAATATGATAAAATCTTTTAAAAATATTTTCTATTATAATTATTTATATTTCTTATCAAAATCTTAAATAATTCTGTTTAACAATTTCAAAAAATATCAAAAAAAAAATATATCTTTTATCTGTGACTCTTTCTAATTCCATTTATCAATTTTTAAATTTTATTTAGGTTTATATTTTACTCCTGAGACATCTCAATTCATTGATTATAATACAAAAAAATTTTGTAGTTTTATCAACTTTATCTGCATCTGTAAATGTATCTGTATCTCTATCTGTGGCTGTATCTCAAGTTAAGCTTCTGGCCGCAAAAATCTTTGATTAATTGCCAACATTGAGTGTATCAAGGAACCTAAACCTGAACCCATCATGCATCATGCATCGTGCATCTTTGTTGCCATCTTCCAGTTTCATCCACAGTTGCTCCTTTTGCTCCTCCTGCTGCTGCTGCTGCTGCTGTCGCCAGTTAATGTTGCCAACTTAATCGCATTTTGCACAAGACTCTTGATAATGTTGTTTATGTGCAAAACGATTTGGCCGTGTGTGAGATGGAAGGAGATCTGATGATAATTAATGAGACTTAACTTGTGTGTGTGATTATTAAAAACAACAACACCAGCAACATTGACAGAAGAGCAAGCAACAGCAACAAAAACAGAAAAAAAAAAACTTATTTTTTTCTCTCTTTTTTTTTAATTACAGCAAGCCAAGGGACTATGTTATGTCCTTGAACAGAAAGTTAACCATAATACCCGAATAAAGAAAAATTCCTAATGAGTCCAAAAATATATAAAAAGCCGGTCGAAAAACTATTTTGCCATCTCTTTGAGATTTTTGCGTAAATTCTCAAGGCAATGGACCACAAGACAAGCCACACACACTCACACACACACACAAACACAGATATAGATACAAAAAAGGACAGAAAAATGTACAAAATTCTTACGTAAGTGGTCACATCAATATAGAGATACGTTTTTATGAGAGTATCATAAAATTGTTGCATTTTTTTTTTTTTTTTTTTTGTGTCCTCCTCCCCTGCGTAGAAGAATGAAAATTTATGAAAACGCGCTCTCAATGTTCTGATCTCGTTTCATTTCATTTTTAGCGGAACTGTGCCGATCTTCTCACAACATGACATAATTTCGCATAATTTATTAGCACAAAAACCGTTCCAAGGACTCTTGAGAACAGGCATACACACACACAGCACGTGACAAACCAAAAAGGGACCAAAACAAAAAAGGAAAAATATGATGGAAATATAGTAAAATCCAAAACAAACAAAAAAGGAAAAACAACAAAAAAATATATATATATATTTAGATGACCTGCTATAGAATATATATATAGTTAAAGTGAATTTTGCAGTTCGCCAAAAGGAAAAATGGGAAATTTTTGCCAAAAATGGATTACAATTGCGTGCCGCTCGCATTTTTTGTTCTAATTATTTTTTATGAGTTCAGTCCACGCGTAAAATTGTCGCACTTCTTTGCGGCAAGCCGCATCCATCCTCTCAATTGACCTGACCTGTCAATCTGGACTAGTTTCTTATATATTGTATTTGTTATTTTTGCTAATTTTTTTTGTTGGTTTTTTGTTCTCTCATATTGTTATATCCTGCTGTTTAAGTTCTTTTTTGTTGTGTATGTTTCTTTGTCTAAGCGAACCAATTTTTAGCTAATAATTGTTGCAATTTTTGTGGTTTTTTTGACCTGCTGTGAGAGTAGAGCTCTAAATTTATTGAATGAAGAAAGAAAATTACAATCAATTGAAGATAAAATAAGTATTATTTTTTGTTATTTTTATATATTTTTTAGTATTTTTAATAGTAACTTTAAAGTTTAAATTAGTCTTTTTATTTCTTTGCCTACTTTTACTTTATTTACTTTCATTTTCCATGTTGTTTTTTTTTTGCCTTTTACCTTTCGCTCTAATGAGCAAATTTAACCTTTACTAATGAGAAATGGCCAAGTCGCATCATTTTGGTCCAATAACCTTGACAAAATGCCCTTAAATAACGTCTAAGATCAACACTTTCGCTGCCATCAATGTCATAAAATTTATATATATATTGTCTCATAAATATTTTCCCTTTCGTTTTTGTTACAATTAAAATGTTAAACTGGAGTAAATATCATAAAAATCATAAAAATTCAAAATCATTTAACATGAATTGGTAGTAGTTCCTCGTATGATACAAAACATTGCCTCAAGGCGGAACAAAAAAAAAAAAAATGTAAAGAAAACGAAACGAAATGAAATCATAAAAAGAAAAAAGAGTTAAGAAGTAAGAAAGAAACTCTTTGAAAAATTCTTAGAAAATACTGCACGCGGTGGTTAAGGTCATTAAAGTTCGGCTTAGGGTTAAGGGTTAAAATGAACACCCGAACTAGATCACTGGGTCGAAATGTACAAAAAAATGCACAAAGAAGCATCGTAAAAAAGTAGAGCGGAACTCACTGGGTTCTATTGTTAGATGAAAATGTATGAAAATAAGGTTAAATTTTATGATCTCTTTTTGGACATTTTACTTAACAGTTTTGTTTACCCTTTTTTTTTTTTTTTTTTTTTTTTTTTTTTGTTTTGTTGTCTTCTCAATAATTGTAACAAAAAAATTGGTGCAGAGTTTTTGAAATGAATTTACATAGAATGTGTCCTTGGGTATTGCATTGCATTTAACTTTTGATTTTGCCATCTTGACATGGTAGCCAAAAAGTGATGGAAATTTCAAAATGTAGAAATGACAACATCAATTCGTAGTGTACCTAATGGCTTTACAACTTGTTGTCTCTAATTATGGTTAAAATGGGCCGTAATCCTTTGCTAAATGCAGCAACACAGAACGCCCCGTGTTGCCCGTGTGAGATGGAAATTCGCTTGAAATCCGCGTCATGGTTAAACGCGACTAATCCTTCCAGTAAGCCCTTCTTACCATCTTCCCTTTCCTTTTCTTTCGTTTCAATTCCCTTTGCTATTCAGTATTAACTGAACTGAACTTAACTGACCTGACCCGACGACTTTGTTCTTGTTCATCGCATTGTGGGCGTATTGTTTAGTTTCGAAATCAAAATATTGGCAAATACTGACGAACAAGAAGTAACTGTGCAAGGATTAAGTCAAATATATCCTTTCGCAACCTTGGAGTAACCGTTTCTTTCCTTTCACACAGATGCACACGCACACCCACACGCTCATCAAATTTTATGACACTCACACATAGAGAAGATTTTGCAAAAATTATTGAACTGAGTTGAGTTTGCCACATGCCAAAAGGATCGAGCCAACATTCGCATCCTTTGCAACCTTTCATCGCCCTTGTCCCTTTTCCCTTTCTTCTTCAGGCTAATAATGTGCAATGCGCGCGCCTTACTTTTGTTCCCAATTCTAGGTTGACTTTCGTTTTTTAACCCTCACCCTCGGTCATATATCCCTTTCTTTTTTTCGCAAGCCTTTTTTTGCGCTGATATCCTTGCCAACTTCTTTGTTGCGGTCTCCGTTTTTTGTGTTCAAGGGTTGCCTCGTGCAGACAATTGCAATCCTTTGTGGTAATTGTCATCCATTGTTGTCGCCTGTTTCGTTGTTTTACACACTTTTTATCCTTTTTCTCTCGGTGATTTTATGATCCTCGATCGTTTTTTAAGCCTTTTTGCTCTGCTCTCAACTCTTTTTGAACCAAGTTTTAGGTCTTTCGGAGTTGTAAAACGGAAGAGTTCCTTTCTTTTTTTTTTGACTATGTTCCTTTTTTTTTCTTTATTTTATTTTATTAAATTCCTCGAACTAAGCTGATTTTGGCCGCGATTTTTTAGAAGAGCAATTTTTTAGTATTTCAGTTTCGTTTTTTAGCAACGGGTTAGGAAGAATTTGTAGAATTTCGTGGAATTTCTTGCTGTTGATTAGAAGAAAGGCTTAAAAAACGCATAGCCTTGATTTTAATGAACCAATGGGATAGTGTATCTATGTAATTTAGAAATTTATGTGTGTGTGTTTTTTTTTTTATTTATATATTTTTAAGTCGAAAAGCCAAAAAGTCAAATTGTATTTTGAATTTCTTTTTCTTTTTTTTTTTTATTATTTTTTTATCATAACAAAAAACTAAAAGGATGGTTTGCGGGAATATTCTTCATGGGGTGTGGAATGAGTTGTTCTTTCTTTTTTTTATTTTTTTTTTGTTTAGCAAAAGAAAATATAGTGTGGGTAAAAGTTAAAGGGATTGGACCGATCGTAAATAATAAAAGAAAAAAACCAAAGTTAATCTGGTTTCAAAAGAATTTTTCAACTAAAAAAAAAAAAAGAACTTGGGTTCTACACTTCAACTTTGACAATCAATTAATCAATTTAAAAGTATCTACAAGTTGAATCGAAAGAGATTGCTAGGTCAGTTGCCTTCATAAATTAAATTTCAATTTTCAGCCATATTATACAATTTTTCATAGCAATGCAAACGAGGTTAATTATCGGCGCATTGCCCAATAAGAAAAATTAACATTTTTCTCTTACTGTCTGCCTCCACCTCTTTTGCCACTGATCTCTTCTCATGGTGCACTTTTGAACATTTGTTTTATGGATCAACTGGTAATAGTGCCAGTCAGTCAGGGAGTCAGTCAGGCAGTCAGCTAGCCAACCAGCCAGCCAGCCAGTTATGGTGCGACTTCCTTTTAAAGACAAAGAGAAGATCAGACCCTGACTCCAGCTACCAGCCACCATGGAGCAGCAGCAGCAGCAGCAGCAACGGCAGCTCATTACGCGGGTCGTGACTTGCCGAAATGAAAAACAAGTAAAATCGGTAAGGGAGAAACAGAAAAGTTTATTGCAACGGATGCTTGTCAGAGATGCTGATATCAACATTGGAGGCGGTGGCGGTGGCAGCAGACGCAGAATGTTAATCTCCATAAAATGAAAACAATGCGCCGGCGCGACGCGAGGCAAAGTTTTGGTCGCAAGTTTCAACTCTTCCACTAGCAAATGCCCCCATCTCAGTTTAGCTTTTGGCTTAGCTTAGCTCAGCTCAGTTCAGTTCGGTTCAGATCTGGCCATGCTTCGTGGAGCGCACATTTTGCGCAATAAGTGTGCCAGACCACGATGACGATGACGACGAACGATGGAGGACGGAACCGGTCAGTAGTATTCAGGCCCCTCACATTATAATTTATGCAGCCGCAGCTCAAGGATCTCCAACTCTATCTCTCACTCTCCTTTATATATACATGTGTTCCCCTCTCTCTCTCTCTCCCTCTATGTGTGCGTTTAGGTAATCGCTGGGCATGATCTTGCCAACTCCAACGCCGCCGCCACCGTCACCGTCATTGCCGCCGTGACAAGCTGCCCGCTGTGACGATGATGCTGACTGTCTTCCTCTTTGGAGGCTGCTGCTGCTGTTGTTGCTTCTACAACTCCTTCTTCTGTTTTATTTTTTTTTTTCTCTGCTACTTCTTCTTCAGGCAACGCCACCCCAGTGCCGGGGAGTGTAAATTACAAGTTGCCGTTGGCTGACTCTGGGTACTTGGGCTGCTGCTGTTGCTGCTGCTGCTGGAGCCTGTCGGTTTCATTCAAAAAGTTCAATAGTGCATGCAATGCCAGCCAGCCGACTCTGACCACGACTCTGGGTTTGCCTTTGTTTCTGTATTCCCTTTACCATTCCCCATACCATCACCTTCACCATATACACATCTCCCGCATAAGCACACACAGATATATATATATATATATATAGAGAGAGAGACCCCACAATTTTCTACATTCCCGCCGTTTCTGAGCCCCTTCCCCTCTTCCATTTATGATCGATGCCAGAGTCGATTTCTTTGAGGTTGCCTTTTGTGATTGTTGTCGCTGGGATGCTTCCTTCTTTTGCACGCGATTCCCTTGTAGTCAGTTGATTATACACTAACAAAAGATATATATACTATAAAGACTATATATAAGGAATTGGCATAATATTTAGCTAGGATTGTTTTGTGTTTTGTTTTCTAAAGCCACTTAAATTTGATTTTCAAACACATTTGATAGATATAGATCTAATATATGAACTTTTAATATACTAAAGATCATTTTTTAACGATAGAAATGATTGAATATCCTGCAAGCCGGTGAAAGCAAATCATGTTAAAATAAAATCTGTCTTATAATATGACAATTGATTAAGAATTATCAAGGATCAATGGATTAGTAATTGTTATGCTAGTCGAAGAGCATTTTAAATTCATTATAAATTCATTTTTAATGATCGATTCTTGGTTGCTTGTTGTTGTTTTTTTTTTTTTTTTTTTTTTTTTCACTGCGTTTTTTTATGCGCTCAACACCTTCTCCTGTCCGCTCTGAGGAAGCATTGCAACTTTTGCCTCTGTCCCGTGTCTGGATCCTGGGTCTGGTCACGATTTGTTGAGACTCGTAAAACATTTTTAGCACCTCAACGATCTATATACTTCGTACATGACTGCAGTTCAGCATCTTTTCTTTTCTTTTCCGAGTTTTTTTTTGCTTTTCTTATTTTTTGCGATTTTAATGGCATTTTTGCATTTTTGTTCCAGCTACCAAACAGAACGCCCACTCAGCTAAAGAATCGGTGGGAACTGTTTTCTTTTCTCTTGCCTGATGGTATTAATTTTTAACTGATCGGATCGAACTAAGCCAGAGCAAACACATCCTGTCATTAGTCAAATATTTATGTATGTAAATTACTCAGGGAGATGGGGAAGAAAACAAAAAAAAAGAAAAAAAAGTAAGTATGAAAGGAATGAGAAAGCAGCTGCTGTTAGTTAGTTAGTTATGTGGTTAGTTAGTCAGACTATCTAACGGTGCCAGGCAATCAGAAGAAGCAAATTAGTCAGTTCCAAGCAAATTAACTCAATAACTTTTTTTATTTTTTAAAAAGGAGAATGAGAATTAGGCGGCTGCTTTGAGGATTTATGCACAATCGCCCTCTGGCGTTGGCTGGCGGCAGCAAACAGCCAAACAGTTAGCCACGCAAATAATATTCCCGGAAATTGGCAAGGATTCAAAAATGACTCTCTCTCTCCCTCACGCATATATACATATAATATTATCTGCTTAAGTGTGTAAGTATTCGTGTGTGTGTGTGTATGTGTGTGCGTGCCGTAAAACTCTTTGCGAATCAGGCAAACCATCACCGATGTCTCATCAAGGACATGCAAGACATTAGCGTTTAAATCATAAAAGTAACCCAACCAAAAAGGCCAAAAACTATATAGACAGTGAGTGGCTAATCCGTGGAAACTCTAAACTCTACCCTATGCCGCCGCAAAAACCTCTTTCGCCATTCGGCACAAGACACAGCCTACTAGGTAAACAGAACTCTTTCCACTCTTTCCCTTCTTTGATGTCTTTACCTGTGTGCCCAATTCTCACTGATGCGCTGACGAGTTGACGTTTGCACGCCAATTGATTTGACATTGAAGAAAGAGAGGGAGAGGAACTCTAGCATTCTGTGTGTGTGTGTGTGTGTCTGTGTGTGTATATACCGTAAATAACCCTAAATAAAACCATAAAATCCTTCTGCATGCTGCGAACCCATCCTCACCTTGAGTCTCTAAGGAGTCGCGATTTTTTTCTCTTCTGTTTTTTATTTCTATTTTTTTTTTTTGTTTTTTTAGACGAACTCGTAAATATTTCTTTGGCGAAAAATCACTTTTTTATGCAATTTTTGTGTGTTTTTTTGCAATTTTCCTGGGAAATGCGTTCGTTTTTTACGCAATGCGACGTAACATAGGACTAAAGAAGTCAATATCTTTTGTAATTTGTTGATTTTTTTTCTTTTTTTTACGATTTGAAGTTGACTTTTTTAGTGAAAATTGATGAGTTGTTGCTAAGATCGCTAAAAAAAAAAAACAACAAAAAAAGAAATTTGCAACCAGGAATCTTTCAGGAAACTAGAAACTATTTTAGAAAAAACAAACACACATAGCGCGATTAAGAGACCGAGAGATAGAGAGACAGAGACAGCTAGTTAGAGATAGAGTCGAGAAAAAAGAGATGTTAAGTTGCGTTGAACGGGTTAACTTTGAAACCCGGGGCGTGCGGTGTAACCCTACTGGTTGGCAGCCTTTACCTGAACCCACGCCCATAATCCTTTTATGGCAAATAAACAAACATGTCACGGACACCGATACGGACACTATTTCTTGGTGAGCCAGTGAGTCTTCTCTTGTGCGGTGGCTAGGTAAAAAGTAGTTGGCCAGCTAAAGGGTATACATAGATAATAAAACCAAAGGCAAAAGGGTATAATAAACAGAAGAGTTGATGAACGGGCTGGCTGGGTTGTATGTATGTGTATATCCTGTATATATACTGAATCCTTCAAGTCCTTTTGCACACGCGTTTAGTATTGTTGCACGTTCAGTTTTATGGGTGTGTGGTTTTAGCCCTTTGATGTGCATGATCATCCTGTTAATAGAAACCCGCGATACCTGTGGCCACTACAACAACTACTACAAATATTTTTGCTCCGGCCCCTTAGCTAGAGAATTGTCCGTCTGTCCCTAATCCTTTCAGTACCCTTTCACCTATGATTGCGGCCACGCTCAGTGCGTGTCTAAAGCGATTTAATTAACGCGGTCGCATCCAAAAGTCCTGTCTAAATCCTTTCGCATTGCCCAAAACAGGGGGCGTTGTTGCTGCTAAAGGCCAACCGACTACTGAAAAATGGGCAAACTAAAGTTGACTTCCAGCGAAAGGATTGAATGTGGGTTGGCTACTGTACTATTTTTGCTGGAAAAACTCCTAATATTTATACAAATATATGCCCGCTGTTTTGACTCACTAAGACCTGACTTTCCTGCAGGATTTTACCCACCCAACTATCCACAAGAGAACAACAGAGTCGAAAAGTCAAGTTTTGTACATTTTGTGGAATTTAAACAATCCCATGATCCCATGAAAAATGGATAACATTCAGAAGGGGATACACACACAATGAAAATGAATTTTAAGTACAAACATAGAAAGGATAGTCCTAAAATATAGCCAAATTATCCCTATTTAATTTAGTTTCTTTAACTCTAATACTAAATAAACAAAATCCAGATTGAATATAGATCTAAAACTGGCATAATTGGAGATAATGAAAGAATCAACTGTATTTTTTCAAACAATTGCTTAAATCAGAAGAAAATTTAAAGTCGATTGTAACCAATCCGATTGTAAAAAGTCTGAATTCAATAAACAGGATCGTAATTTACATTTTTAAATTACAACTTCATTGAAACGGATGAATTAATTCAGATGTTAATGTTATTTATAAATGAAATTATATTTTAAATTCAATTTCACCGTTACTTAGTTAGGTAATTAGCAGTTACAAAACAAAATCATCATCATTATTCACTCTTATCGAGGAGAGCACTTTGACAATATTAACCAAAAACGTTTGTTTTCCGCATCTGGGGCTTGCCCTCATCCAAAGTATCCACCCAACCCAAAAACAACAAATACAAAATAAAAAAAGAAGGAGAACAAAATAAAAACAAGAAAAACAAAGTTCTAAAAAGAACAAAAAACAATTTTATTTTTTTTTTTTTTTTTTTTGCAAACTTTTTACCTGTTGCTAAATTTAGAATGTCTGTCGTCGGTTGCTTGCTGACGTTTGTGCTCAAAATAAAAGAAAAGGAAAAAGAAAGAACAAAATAAATAATAAAAAAAAAACAGCCTACCGACGACTCCCGACCCCCTTTAAGCAAACCACTGCCGCACTACCCTTATGGCAAGGTAAAAATCACTGTACTGTATGTCTGTATGTATGTATGTATGTGTATATGGGGAAACAGTCGAGGTAAAGGCGGAGGCCGAGGTAGAGAATTCGGCCCGTTGGCCCAAAATGCGTCGTTACGTTAATGAGTAATAAAATACTTTGCACAATAACAACAAAAATAATAAAAAAAAAAAAAAACACAAAAAATGTGGGGGAAGAAATGTGTGTCTGTATCTCCCTCTACCTCTCTCCCACACACACTCTCTCCCACACACACTCTCTCTCTCTCTCTCTCTCTCTCTCTCTCTCTATCTCTGTTCGTTTCTCCCACTGACTGACTGGTTTGCCAAAATGTACAGCGCCATTAAGTGCAGCAGCGGGAAGAACATCAATTGATCGCATTCACATTGGTTTTGCAGCCAAATGGCGCGCGCATTTTAAACAGCGTTGGCGATTTTTATGGCACTTTAATGCGAAAGTCGCGCGCTAGCAAAAAAATATATATATATATATATATATATATATATATATATTTAGCATAGGGCTTTACGAAATTTTAATACCCTTGCAAAATCAAATTACTAATATATTAGAAACTATAAATATATACAGTTACTATATAACATTATTGATAATTTTTACATATACAGTAGTATTTATGCTAGCTAAACAGATTTATTAACAAATATATTCATTATAAGTTTGCTTCCTATATCCTTTTGGTTTATTCAAACTTTTCTCTAACACTAATGTAACCTTTCCTAGGGTGTATAAATTGTTTCAATGTATGAAGGAGCAACATGGGGTACTTTCTCTCTCTCTCTTGCTTTCTCTCTCTCTCTTGCTTTCTCTCTCTATCTCTCTCTGTGTGTGTCTCTGCTAGTGCTTCTACTGTTATTTTTAGTTACATGGACACTGTTACCGCAGCATCGCTGCTGGCAGAGCTTTTGGCGCGTGGGCGTCGCTGCCACTGTTAGATCACCATCATCATTAACAGCGGCTGGGCTTAACAGTATGCTTAGTATGCTCTGCTCTGGGAATCTGGCGCTGTCTAAATTTAGACGCAATTAGCAATGCGCACATTTTTGTCTTTTTTTTTTTTTTTTTTTTGTTTTGTATATGCCTTTTTTTTTTTGCTTTTTGTTGGATTTGTTTTTGTTTTCTTGACTATAAATTTTTGCCACAGTTTATTTTCGACGCTGCATGTGATCAGGCGCGCCAACAACAAGAATTGGGCATCAAATTGGGCGTTGAGCGCACACAAACAACTGTATTGGTATACATATGTTGTTGTTGTTGTTGTTGCTGCTGCTATTATTGTAGTTATTATATCTGTGAGATACATCCACACCTTTGGCTGTTTTTGGCCAGCCAGCATGATGTAAACGCCGCCAACGTTTATTCCTCTCGATCGGTCGCTGTGCAATTAAATTGGCATGCACAAGTGCTGCCACTGCCACTGCCGTTGCCGCCACCGCCGCCACCACTACCGCCAACAACAAGAACAACAACAACAACTTATGCTGACCGCGGGCGGGCCGCCTTTTGATCGGCTGCCAAATTGTAATTGGAACGCGAAGGTGTTGTCGACGTCCAACGTCCGTTTGCTATGCGCTGCTCTCAACATGGCACAACCTTCTCACTGAACAATAAGCCACATAACTTGTAATATTTTTATACCCACTGTATCTATACATAGTGAAAAGATCTATTGCTTTGGCATTTCATTGCATATCCTTGCAGAAATAATCTTGACGTATTTGTTTTTATCGATGAATGAATGCAATGTTAGTTTACAGCTTAAATATATGTATGTATATAAATTGTTTTGTTATTTAAGGTTTTACTTTAAAAGTCATGTTACAACCTTCGATATATCATTCATTAGTTGACACTAAAACGTGAAAGTTGAGTAGCACACGTAAAAGCAATTAATGGGAATCTAAGCATTGTCCGATGCACGTGTAAATCACGCAACCTTGTCCAGACGACAACAACAAAAAAAATAACCCCTTCCCATACTTACTTACATCTCCCACCCTCACATTAGCCATTTTCATTTCATTTTCATTCCGTTTTCATCGATCAAAAATGGTTAAAGCGACCTTCACTCAATTGTGGCGAGTGGCATGGTTAATGAGTTTACATATCGTATATATACATATATATATAGTAGATATAAGCATGTATGTACCTCTATATATAGTACATATGCCCCCAGTACAAGGTGCTCGCGCCCTAATCATTTAGGTTTTTTCGGTTTTTTTTTTTTTTTTCTAGGGTGGTGGTGATGACTGCGTCACCGTCTAACCCGCCCGCTTCCGCTTGGCGTGCGCACAGCCCCAAGGCAACCTTGTGATCTTGTTTACTGTTTAGCGACCCCACCATACACACACACACAGAAACACACAACCACATATAGAAAGAGAAAGAGAGACACGCAAACCAAAAACCGATCCGAACCTGTCGCACTAGGGTGGCGTCATATCGTGTAGTGCTGCGGCTGCGGCTGCTGCTGCGACTGCTATTGCTGCTATTTTCACCTTCTATGGGACCGATATTGTTGCTTTCGCCGCTGTCGTCGCATTGGCCGCATGAATCAGCAATCCGCAAAATGCTCTCCCTCTCTATCTCTTATGCCTCTATCCCTGTCTCAGTTGGTGGCTGTGTCTCTCCGTTTCATTGCTCCCGCTTGTGAATCCCACATAGAGATCTTGCAAATTCTTGCGGGGGGTTTTGATATTTCCAAAAAGGAAGAAATGTCCCCATAGTTTGGCGTTGTTAAAGTTGCTTGTCGTTTCTGTGTATCTGTGTGTGTGAATGTATGTAAATGTGTGCGTGTGTTTATACAGGGGGGCGGCGTATGAGTAACACGGCGGCCGAGACGGCTTAGGTACAGCATATACAGGTAGCACCGACAACGTCGACAGAGACTACCCACACACACACACACACAAACATGCACAACTACATTAACAATGCAAATGTATCTGTATCTATGTATATGTATATCTTCTTTTTTTCGCCTGGTCGTGTGGCTCGCGCTCGCGTCTCGTCGCGGCGATTTAGCCAACGAACCTGTCGATCAATCGTCAGTCTTCTGCTGTAAGCCCAGCAATAAGGTAGTCTGCCCGTCAAACAGCTACACACAGAGCCTACACAGATACAAGCAAATAGGCGCACATATACAAACGCAAACACACGCGCACACATAAGTGAAAAGTATTTACTCACAGGCCGACAACACGATCCGATACGATCCGATCGCTTGCCCATCCATCCATCGGTATTGCGCTAGCGTTTCGTGTTCGGTTTATTTTTTTGGTCTTTTAACCGCACTGCAGTCAGAACCCGACATTCATTCGCAAGCCATAACTCGTAGCGTGCGGAACTCTTAAACGGAGCATATAAAAGAAAGAACTTGAAATATATTTAAAATCAATTCGCAAAAGTTGGTTTACAAAAACAGAAAAAAAATTTTTTTTTTCCGTCACTAACAAAAACATTTTTACGTAGTTTTTGTTAGTACATTATACATATATATATATTTTTTTTGGATCGCTGCGCGAAAAGTGAAAAATAAGTGAAGAAAATTATTAAGAAACAATTTGCAACAAGAAATAATAAACAGAAAACAAATTAAAAGAAAAGAAAACTCTTTGGAGAATTGTGAATAGCGGCAAATTTTTTATATTTGCTGCCAAGTGAAGAATAATTAAAACTGTGTCTTAAACTCAATAAAGAATATTTAGCCGATATGGTTACCGGCGTAACAGCAGCCAATATGACAAATGTATTGGGTACGGCCGTAGTGCCCACCCAATTAAAGGAGACGCCGCTAAAAAGTGATCGTCGGGTAAGTGTCAAAAAAAACCAAACTTTAAATGAAATGGACTACCTACCACACACAATTCTGTAGAATTCTTAAAAAAAACTTAGAAATGTTTTCACTAAAAAAAAAAAAATAAGCAATACCACCTACAAGATTATTTATTTAGTTTTTTTTTTTCGTTTTTGTTGAAACGTTTTACATCTCCCACTTGTCCGCACAAAACGCTCACACACACATGGGAATCGCCCACAGTTGAGCCCAATCAATCCCGCTGCCCAAATGCATTTCCTTTTTGGCCACATGTAGTAAATATGTACATGTTGTCGTCGTCGTCTCCCACATGGCAGAGACCATATATACAAAAAGAAAAAAAAAAGCCGTCGGCTCGCCAACACAAAGCAAATTTATCTGCGTCCGGCGTTGGTGGCACATTTTACGTTATTTTTTTTTTTGCCATTGCTTCATTCATGGAGCTCTTCGTAGCAAACCGATTCATGAGAGTACCAAAGCCACCCAATTTGGTTTTTTGGTTAACTCTCTGCCACTGCCCACTTGCCAAGGTATCCAAAAACAGCTACTACCACTTGGCGCGTGCGTCGCGTGGTTGTTTGTGCTGCTGTTGCTGCTGCTGCTGCTGCTGCAATTGTCGGTCATCGGCGTTGTTGTTGGCTTGATTTGCCGTTTTTGGCAACCACCACGCATAGCATAGCATTTGCTTCCAGCTTCAACGCGGGCGTCTTGCACCAAATTTGGCCAGAACATTGAATAACATACATATTTTTTTTTTTCTATTTTACAAAACTATTTGTTGTTTTCTTCTTCTTTTTATCTCCACTCATAAATTGTTTTTTAAGATAATTTCTATAATTTGCTTATTCAAATTTCTTGCAATGACCTTGTTGTACCTGGTTAGGAATATATATTTTTAGATTGAATGGCTCGTTGCGGTTGTAATTTATAACCAGCCGCCAAACTATTTATATACCATTCTATGCATGAGAACATTTATAAATAGAGCACGCGCGCCGTTCAACTAAATTTGGCCACCAGCCAGCCAGCCAGCCAGCAAGTCAGTCAGTTAGCCAGCCAGCCAGTCAGTTTAGCCCCCTTGCCTTTACTTTTTTCTTCTCTCTCTCTCTCTCTCTCTTCTCTTACTTGTGTGTGTGAGTCCAATTAAAGACCCATGCAGCTTCCTTTTATTTTTGGGTCGCTGCATGAGGTCAAATTAGCTATGCAAAAACTGTGACTAATCTAAAACATTTCTTGTTATTTTCTCTTTGCTTTACAGTCGAACAAACCAATTATGGAAAAACGCCGACGCGCTCGTATTAACAATTGCCTCAACGAGCTAAAGACTTTGATTTTGGATGCCACCAAAAAAGACGTAAGTATCCAAAAAAAAGGAAAAAAAAACACACTAAAAAGTTCTTTAAAAAAAAAAAAAAACACTTATTATACCTTTTTATACTTTTATACTCATCAATTTTTTTTTTCAATTTTTTTTTTTGTTCTTATTTTTAGCCGGCTCGTCATTCAAAATTGGAAAAAGCCGATATATTGGAGAAAACAGTTAAACATTTGCAAGAGTTGCAACGTCAACAGGCTGCCATGCAACAGGCTGCCGATCCAAAAATAATAAATAAATTTAAAGCCGGATTTGCCGATTGTGTTAATGAGGTTAGCCGTTTTCCAGGCATTGAGCCAGCCCAGCGTCGTCGTTTATTGCAACATCTAAGCAGTTGCATTAATGGTGTTAAAACAGAACTGCATCATCAACAGCGTCAACAGCAATCGTCTGCACAACAATCCATACATGCCCAAATGTTGCCCTCGCCACCAAGTTCACCGGAACAGGATTTGAATCAACAGCAGCCACAGGGCATGACAACGGCAGCAGCGGCAGCACCCTATCTCTTTGGTCAAATTCAGCATAATGCCAATGGTTATTTTTTACCCAATGGTATGCAAGTGATACCCACAAAATTGCCAAATGGTAGTATTGCTTTGGTCCTGCCACAAAGTTTGCCACAACAACAACAGCAGCAGCAACAGCAACAACAGCAGCAACAACAGCATCAACAACAGCATCAACAACAACAACAGCAGCAACAACAACAATTGGCTGCAGCAGCAGCGGCAGCAGCAGCAGCCGTAGCCGCACAATTACAACAACCACCCATGTTGGTAGCAATACCCCAACGTACAGCCAGCACAGGATCAGCAAGCTCACACTCCTCAGCCGGTTATGAGTCGGCGCCCAGTAGCAGCAGCAGCAGCAGCATCATTAGCCACCATCATCATCATCATCATTATGCGCCACCCAGTCCGGCAAATTCAACATATGAGCCAATGGATATTAAGCCATCGGTTATACAGCGTGTGGTGCCCATGGAACAGCAACCATTGTCGCTAGTTATGAAGAAACAAATCAAGGAAGAGGAGCAGCCCTGGCGGCCTTGGTAAATCGAGTCCAGTTAATGATAAAAATGATGATTACAATGATGATGATCATCTATATATAACTATATACTGAAGGCTCAAAATGGAATCTCCCGCTTTAAGACTGATGGGCGTTGCACACACACACGCACACACACACACACAACTACACCTACATAAACACACTCATTTCTCATCCCTATATATGCGCAGGCGTTGGGAGCATGCGCAGACATTTCACATCATTTCGCCAGGATAACGCAAATGTTGCTTTGAAGTGCTTTGAAACATGCGAATGTCCTTTATGGTCAAAATGCTTCACTATGAGTTTTTTTAAGCAACTCTCAGTGAGGTGAAAGACTTTCACCAAACAAAACAATACACACACACACACACACACAAATTGTTATAATTTATTTATTATTATTATTATTATTATTATTGTGTAATTCATTTGAAACGGTTTTTTTTTTTTTTTTTTTGAATTGAATTGAATTGAATGAACATCTCCAAACTACCTCAATCCAAGAGTACTTGGTGTTCAATTGCCTCATGTATCATGTATTAAACGGAATGAGAGAAAGATGTAGAAGAAGAATGGAGAACAACTAAGAAATTTTCATATATATATTTGCATCGTATATATATATATATAATATTCATAGATATATATGTGTATATAACAGCAAATCAGCAAAAGTCTTCCACAACAAGAGCTGAATACTTTTTTTGAAAAAGTTAAAAAAAAAAAGAAAAGAAAAGAAACAAACCGACAATACCATACATAAATATCTCCATTTAAATATAGGTTTTCACATCTTTTTTTTTCAATATATTTTTATTATTAATATTATTATTAATATTATTTTTTTTTTTTTTTTTGATAAATATTATAATGATAAGCCGCTTAGGGTTTTCTCTTGCTTTTAAGTCAATGCAAACAACAACAACAACAACAAAAAAAAAACCATAAAAACAGTAGAAGAAACAAAAAAAATCTATTTATAAACAAAAAGAAGAAAAACAAAAAACATAAATACACAAAAGCAACTAGTTATAAGGCCACGTGATATAGTCAACATAATGAGCGTCTAAGGAATAAGCAACAAAAAATAAATATATATAAATATATATATATAAAAAAAAATAAGAATTTGATAAACAAAAATTAAAAAAAAAAAAGAAGAGAAAAAAAAAACAAAACAACCAACAATCAACAAAACAAACAACAACATACTAAAAAAAAAAAAGAATAAAATTTCAAAATTTTACTAAAAAAAAAAAATTTCAAAATTGAGTTTTTCTTTACAATTTTTTTTTTTTTTTGGGTGGTGAAAGCCTTGAACGGGATTAACGGGGTTAAATTTAATAAAAGTGATTGCCAATGCAACCAGACAGACACCCAGACAGACAGTCAGTCAGACAGACACAAAGACACATAAAGTTGCTTTCAACTCCATGAGACTATGGGAAATTAGCAAGAGACTTGCCTCTATCACGATACATTCATAAAATTAGCAAAACCATAAATCATCAGGTGCGAAAATCAAATCAAAGATATATATATATATATATAGGTATAAAAGGCAATTTACAAGGTTTATTGTGAAATTATGACATTGCGATACTAAGACGGAGGCTCGCTGCGGTTTTCCAAAAATATAAAATAAAAGGAAGCGACATTCATATGACTTACATTCATTCACATCCGCAATGCTTGACAAATTCACGGATTCAAGATAAGAAATTATTATAAAACATTCCATTCCCTTCTATTATACTAAACAACAACAACAAAAATAATATATGTATAAAGATATACATATACATATATATATACATATATATGTATGATAAGTTGGTATATGCTTTCTTTGTTCTCAACTAATATTCGTAATATTTCAAAATGTTTTGCAATTAATGATTGTGAAATTTGAAAAAAATAATAAATAGAAAAAAAAACTTTATGAAATTAGTTTACAGTTTAAAAATTTAACAATTGAAAACAACAGGCAAAATATTGTTATAAAAATATTATTTATTTTTTGCAAAAACAAAATCTAAAAGTTTCTAACTCTTTCATGTAAATTTAGATCAAGAAACATTTCAAACTTCAAACTTAAAATAATAATATAAAATACTTAATTCTAGGCCTTTGAACTTTCCTAAATAAAATAATATAATTTAATTTATATTCTAAAAACTTTTTTTTAATAATAAAATAAAATGATAACATAAAATACATAATTTTTGCCCATAGAACGTTTCCAAATAAAATATAAAATATATTAATTTATATTTTACAAACTTTCTTAATAATATAAATAATAATTTTTGCTCTGGGTCTTTCTTAAATAAAGTAATATAAAATATTTAATTTATATCCAAAAACTTTTTTTTAATAATAAAATAAAATAATAATATAAAATACATAATTTTTGCTCTTAAAATTTTCTTAACTTTGTTAAATAAAATAATATAAAATATTTAATTAAAATAATCTAGAAATTTTTTAAATAATAATAAATGAATTTTTCTAAAATTTTTATATATATATATTATATATATATATATTTATATATATATGTACACTATACATTCTCAAGTCATTCGATTTAAATGCAGCTTATCTTTTAGTTTCTAGCTTTAATTTATTTCAAGTAAAAATTCCCTCTTAAATTTTTTTGGGGATTTTTAAAAATTAAAGATTGTTTAACAGGAAACACATAAATTCAGGATAAATTATAGAAAACAATTTGTTTTTATTTTATAAATATAAAAGTATTGCCACTACAAAGTAAAACAACATTAAAAGAAATATATAAAATAATTTACAAAATTTATATAAAAGATTTTCAACAATCTATCATTACTTAAATCAAATTTTGCACTGAAAGAGTATGATATAGAAATCAAATTAGATATATTTAGGTATATTTGTATATATTCCTTTTAAAAGAACTACAAGAAGTTTTCCTAAAGAAATTTCTTTTTAAGGTTTTAATTTAAGATAAATTTATATTAAGTAAATTTTAAAATCAAACTAAACATTTGATAAATTAAATGTCTGCTACTGTTTCAAGATTTAGCCAGTATATACTTGTTAAATATCTTATTCATTTGGTTAATTGGAACAACGAATGCATATGACTAGTGCACTACCTCAACACATGATGCATGATTAAATAGAACTAAAATATTGTAATATTCTCGTAAAAATATGATTACGATTATATATATATATATATCTATATATATACGAAAGAGGTGTGGGGATGGTGGGGCTGATTTCACGCCTACAAAATATGTATATATGAATTGTTTTTCCAACCAACTCTAATCTAAGCAAATCCCCTGCAATTAGCCATACTCGTGACAAAAGTTTCCGTAAAGTCTGCCACCGAGCCAATAACAAGAATAATATAGAACAAAAAAAAAACAAAAAGTACTTTGTCATGGTCATAATAGAACAATAAAACAAATGAAAAAAGAGAAAAAAGGAGAAAAGTATTAAATAAATATGTTTTTTTCATCCAATGAATCAAACTAGTGCACAAATAATCAAATGAAATAATCAAATGAAAAGTCTGTAACACTGTCTCTCTTTCTCTTTCTCACTCTCTCTCTCTCTCTTGGTGTGTGACACAGTTGGCAAAAAAAAAAAAAAAAACTGGTAACATCTGGTGGTGGGTAGGGGTAATTGCATTTACTTTGTAACTTGTTCCAGCTAACTTGGCTATGACTGTGAATAGTCATAGTAGTATAAGTGAATCGCCATGAGTTAACTTAAAGCGTCATCATGTCTGCGATAAACAACAACATGATTATAAACGAGTTGTGTGTGCTATGAGAAAAAGTCTTGAATAAATAGCAAAGATATAGAAATTAAAAGAAAACATAACTAGAATATTCTATTTTACACATATATATATATATAAGAGGAGCTTTGATTGCCTTTTAAGGTAAAAATGCCATTTGAATCTCCAATTTGATTAGTCATAAAGGGGGAGTCGTGGGGTTTGTAAACCGGACACCTTTTTTTATTTTGTTTGGCATGAATCATTCAGCTGGCCCATCCGTTTATCCACCCATCTATTTAACTCACTCAAAGGAAAATAAAAAGTACACAAAATGCCTAAAAATCAAAAAAGAAATCACATAATAATACATAATATCCGATATGAGTCATGGGTTTATGCTTTCCGTTGATATTTAATAACAATTAACAGACTTTCGCTATTTATGTTAATATTTAACTCAACAAATTTAAAGTTAGATATATTTTTTTGCTCTTTAGGATTATAATTTTTGTTGATTAACTGGCAAATTGATTGATAAGACAGTTTTTGTTGTTCACTTACTAATAGTTAATATGTTTTGATAATAATATAAACATTTATAAATAACAAATATAAATGACGTAAGTTTTGGAAGAGAAGATGAAATTAAAGAAAATAATATTTAGTTAGATTGAAGACTCTTTAAGAAGTTATATATGGGTTGCATTTAGGATCTTTCTTTAGGCTTAATTTCATTTGATAGTTTAGTTTCTATTTAAAAATTTCTAAGAAAACTTTTTTAAGCGATCTTAAATCTTTAAAATTCTTACAATTGTTATTTCGTTTCATTTTAGAATTAGTATAGTTTAAATATAATATAGTAGCTTATTATATTTTTTTACAATTATTAGATAATTATGACTTTATTATTTACTATATATACTCCCTTTTACTCATTTTTTCCTCTCCCTATCTCTCTGCCTAGAAAACCTTTTCTTTAAAATCTCTTTTTATATTTTTTTCAAAATTTTCTTTTAATTAAAACAAAAAGATTTTTAAACTTTGTTTAAATTTTACTTCAAATTTACATCAACAAAATGATTTATCTTTGTTTATTGAAATTCTTATAAATTTTTTTTTATATAAATTTTAAAGAAATTGCAAAAATTGTATTCATTTATATTCAATCTTTCAGTCTTCTGCTTCTGACCTGGGATCTATGTAAGAAAACTAAAGTTAACTTCCATGCAAATTACAATTTTTATGCTATATATTTGTAATCTGTATGATGTCTGCATACCGCAAACGACGTCTCGTCTGGTATGGTTCTGCTTGTAAATCCTTCAATTGGTGTCGCCCCAAAAATTGGTTACAGTTGCGCCCAAATGAAAACGAAATTAGAGAGAGAAAAAAAAAACAGAAATGCAACTGGCAATTGGCAACTGATATACATAGCAGAACCTCAGGGCCAAGGCGAGAGACGTGGCTGATGGAACTAAATATATATATATATATATATATATATATATAAAATAAAAACTTTATAAGAGATCAGAGAGAGAGAGACCATTGGAATGTGCCACCACTGGCTAGAAGTGACCACTTTAGCCACTAGTTTGTCACGTTTCGCTTTGGCAAATGACCCCAAAAGCAAAAGTTCTCTGCATCAGTATTCGGTGTTTGTTTGTTTGTTTATTAGTTGTTGATGATAACATCTTTTTTTATTTTTTTTTTTTTATTTATTTTTTGTTTACGACTCGTGTAGCAATTCATGGAACTACATACGATTGTGGCATGCGGCATTTCATTCACAGAAATTTTAGAACCTGCCACAGAGAGCGAAAAAAAAAAGATAAAATTCGCCGAAATCAAATCAGATAACAAAATGAGAACCCCTTCACAGCGTCAGACAATTGGTCGGTCGGTTTGGTTTGGTTTTGATTTTCAATGGGAAGTACGAGGCAAGTGTAGAAAATACGCATAAACAAGTTGAACGAACCGCACTCTGGACAAGAAATGCCAAAAAAAAAAAAAAAAAAAAAAAAAAAAAAAAAAATGTATGCGAATCTATTGCTAAATAACAAATATTTTATTTTGTTTATATTAAGAAAAGGTTCCACATTGGAAATACCCTATAAAAAAGTGCATAAAATAAAATTGCATAGAATAAATAAGAGCATCTTTTTCAAAAAGATTCAAAATATGAAAATCAGAAAAACAAATTATAAAATATAAATTAAAAATTAAAAAAAAAAAACTCAGAATAAATAGATAAACATGGAAAAATATTTAATAAAAAGTTGAATTCGAAAGTAAAAAAATTTAAAATAAAAAATTAAAATAAAATACTTTAAAAACTTAAAAAAAATTTTAAAAAAAATAAATTAAATAATACAATAAAAACCCTTTTAAAATTTAGATTAATTGTTAAATGTTTATATGGTTAAATATTTTATAAATTGCATTGTTTTTAAAGTAAATGAAGAAAAGAGAATTTAATCTATTTAAATAATTTAATTTATTTTATATTTTTTTATTTTATGTATTAAAATCGAATGCCAAATTGAAATTAAAATTAATTAAATTGATTTCGTTCAACAAAAGTTATTTTTAAACTTTTTTTATTTTCTTTTTTAAAATTTAGATCAATTGTTAAATGTTTAAATGGATTTTAATTTAATGTTTCATAAATTGCATTGTTTTTAAAGTAAATATAAAAATTTATATTTTTATAATTTAATTTATTTTATATATTTTTTTAATTTCTTGAAACTTTTTGATAGCTATTCAATTTTTTATATATTTATGCAAATTTATATTACAATAGTTTTTTATATTCACGGAAGTTAATCAGCAAATATGAGTTATTCAAAGAAACCTGAACTAAATTTCTAAACTCTGATATCATCTATTGATATCTTCTTTGGATTTGGTTACTATTTAGATCATTTAGGATCATAAATGCCTTCATCTTAAACATTTGGTAATAGGGTATTATTAGTATGGGGTTTTGTCTGCATCTATGTGTCTGTGTCTCTATTTACTTCCACTTCCATATCTACTTCCAATTGGCAATGTCAAATGCGAGCCAAGTTTAATGACTTGATGTCGAACAAAAACAATTTGTTGACTGCTTCGACTGCTCTTGACACCCGCACGAAATGAAGCTAACTCGCCCCAATGCGCTGCGCTTTGTTTATTTTTGAGTTAAATATATATATATATACATATATATATATTTTGTATGTGTTTTTATACAATTTGTTATTGTTGTTGTTATTTTGGGGAGGAAAGCCATTGAACTCGTTTTGCTCGTTTTGATTAGAGGCGTTTTTCGCATATGAAATGAGTACAGATCTCGGAAATGTTAGATGCTGTTGAACTATTTGCCCTGGTTCAAGGTTTCTACCCCCCTCCTCTCGACAGACTTTAATTTTGATTGGAGTTCTATATAAAAAACATACTGACTTATATAGATGTATGTATATATATATATATTGATATATATGTATGTACAGTGTGAATTTGTAAGCTTTTTAAGTAAGTGGGCCTAAACACAGTTAGTTCAGTTACAGAGTCGATTAACTGGCCTCCCTCAAGGTCGTTTGCATTGTTATTATATTGTTGTTGCTTTAAATCATCCATAGACGTGCTCGGCATAGACAAAAGCCAGACTCATACATTTTGGCTTTGACATTCAACTTTCTGGCGGTAGTTCAAGTGCCACTTGAGCCAATTCCAAGGTTAGTTCGGTGCTGTGTGTGTTCACTGCTGCTGTTTTTGGTTAACTAACCTAAGTCATTTTTATTCACCTATAGTTACACATGCATTACATATACATATATACTTAGCTACTAATAGCTAAAACATTTCAATTGATTTTCATTTCATTTCGTTTCATGAAGACTGCGCCATAAACCAACAACAAATAAGTAGCCCAACTACTAAAATTATATATTTACAAAGCCTATCACTGGAACTGATACGAGTAACGTTCCCTACCCTACAATAATACCCTCTATCCCCTACCTAACGTACCGATATATATATATATATATATATGTATATAACCATTCACTATGGAGCATTGTTTGCTTTTAAGAGCTTACGCGGCCTCCTTATCACCTTGTGCGGCACGTGACCAACAAACAGTTGCCCATAGCTTTAAAACCAATGGGCAACCTGATCGGTTGTTGGCTATTGGACTCTATCTATATAGTATATGTATATATGTACATATACACATTCGTTAAATTCATTAGAACTAACGGTAATGGTCGCTCTCAGGCTCTCTGAATTCAGTTTGCATCTGCTTTTCCCACTCGTTGTAGTTCCCTTTCTCAATTCCGTTATCATTTGTAATTTTAATTTGTTTTTTTCTTTGTTTTTTTTTTTTTTTTTTTTGTTGTACCACTTACAATTGGTAGTAAAATGCAAACGCAATGCAAAAATAATTAATAAATTTAATAAATAAATGTATTTATTTTTAGAAATTAAAAACTTAAAGACTAAAAACCAAAAATATATATATATATATATATACATATATGTATATTGCAATACTATAAACAAAAGACCGCCCCCCTTGTCCCTTAACGGGAACCCATTTGAGTCACGTTTATTGTCACGCAATTCTTGATATCTGATGAAATTGATTGAATTGATTCAATGGCGCAGTTATGGCTTCATTTTGGAAACCACTTGTTAAAAAAAACATTTATAGTGGGTTGAAAACAAGTCTAAATTTAGATTCAAATCAATTTACTTGAAATATTTACTAAAAAAAAACAAAAATCTTATATAATTCAAATATATTAAAACTTAAATAACCTATCTAAGTTTTAGTTTAGAAAATTATAAGCACACAATGCTTTTTTAGCGATTTGTTGTTAGAATTCCCAACTGGTTTTAGTGCAAAACGTTTTGAGTTAAAGTTACAATTCGCAAATGGTTCGATTTATTTTAGGATTTTGTGTTTGAAAATAGTTTGAAACAGAACCGCAATTTGCGCAATCCATAAAGAAATTCCAATAGAAAAAAAAAACTTAAGTACGACTTACTTATTTGTATTTAAAATTAAATTTTAAAGATCAAAGAGTCGGTTTTAAGCTAGCTGGGCCATTGGCATTAGCTAATATCAGAATTGAAGAAGTTTCTGGTTATCTCAGTAGGTGAACACACGACCAGAGTGCGACAACAATAACAATAACCTTATCTGTATAAAAGTGCCGACTAGAAATGTTCTATATAATTGTATGTATATATTAACTATTCTATATTGTTTGTGAAAAAATTTACTTCAACTTTTTTATTTTCTCTTTCTATGGAATTCAGAGGAAAATGCCATTGCGATTTAAGAAGGTGCCACCACCATTGGAAGTGGAAAATTTTCACGATTTACATCAAAAAAAAAAAAAAAAAAAACATATCAACACCGACAATGAAATGTGTAAATATATATACAGCTGATTAACACCATTGTTGTCGTCGTCATCATCACCATAAGCATCACCAGCAAACATCATCTCTGACTTTAGTAGGGGGGGATTATGATTCTCATCGCTACCAAGATAATAGAGGTAAAGCCAGAAAAGATCACGCCCACTCCCCCACTTTCCGATCCCACACCCATTACCATTCTCACTGATACTCCGCTCCGGAAATTAGCACTCATCAGTTGACTTTATGGTTAATGGATAAAGTGCTGTGTGTTGGAAAGGGGATACCAACTGACTGACTGACTGACTATTCGCATTCATATACAGATTTGCAATTTGGCACGGCGTTTACCAGGTTGTTGTTTTTTCTTTTTGCCTTCTGCTTCTTCTTTCTCTTTCTGATGATGGTGTTGTCTTGTTGATGTTGTTGTTGTTGTTATTGTTGTTGACTTGGCACATTTTTGTGATTTATTTGCGCGGCATTTTTTGATTGAAATCAAACAACAGCAACAACCATTGACGCAACTGTGGGAATATTCCATTGCAACGAACGCGCGCGCGCGTTCTGTTGTTTGTTTGTTTAACTGGTGGTGCCGTCTGATCTGTACTAAACTGAACGGATCTGTTCCGTTCCGTTCCATCCACCCACCCAACGAACTCAGCCCCAATCTACATAACTAGTGCAAAGTGCGTGTGTTTGTTAGTAAAGGGGGCGCGCGCGCGCACGCGCTGGCTCTTGCCTCCTCCCTCAACCAAATAAAATGTGTTAATGGAGCAACAGTTTTGTGTTAGTTTTGAGAGGAAAAGAGACAGAAAGAGAGAGAGAGATGGATACACGTTGGCTTTGGGGTGCATATGTATGTACATATGTAAAGGGTATGGGGGTGGGGGTTGGAAGTGGGTGTGGGCGAGGACAGTAAGTTGTTATTTTGAAAAGTCATACCCTCTCGCATGTTATTGATCGATTGCCTTGCTAATCAACCAAGTGAGCTAAGCAAACGGTGGGTCTGTCCCTGTCCCGTGCCTGGCCGTGTGCGGCGCCAGTTTATTTTTTTCTCTTTTTTGTACCCCTCCCTTCACTATCTTCTTCATTGCATGCTTTTTTTTTTTTTTTTTTTTTTTTTATTATTTTTTCTTCTCCCCTTTCTCTCTGTTGTATGTATTTTTCTTTTGCTTTTTCGTTTTCCTTTTCTGTTATTTTCAATTGTGAGTGAGTTTTATATATCATATCTGCCGACATTATTCCTCGAATTGTTTGTTGACGCTGCCATTTGGAGCGTGCGAAACACTGAAAACTTGTGACGGCAACTGGACCATCATCAACAACTTCATCATCATCATTATTGCCCTATCATTGTGATCATGATTGTCTTTGCATATTGTGGACATGTGACAATGAGCTCGCGTTGCCTTAAACGTGACTGATCAACTTCAGGTTACTTTTGTTTTTATACCCTGTACCCATAGGGTAAAAGGGTATATTAAAGTCGCTAAAATGTATGTAACAGGCAGAAGGAAGCATTTCCGACCCCATAAAGTATATATATTCTTGATCAGCATCAATAGCCGAGTCGATTGAGACATGTCCGTCTGTCCGTCCGTCTGTCCGTCTGTCTGTCCGTCCGTATGAACACGTGGATCTCAGAGACTACAAGAGCTAGAGCAACCAAATTTGGTGTCAGCATTCGTGTAGTGTCTACGCAGATCAAGTTTCTTTCAAATTTTTGCCACGCCCACTTCCGCCCCCGCAATATAGGAAAAACGAATAACTAGAGTAAAATTAAAGGTAGCTTATTCTTATTTGGCACACCCAATAAAAGGTATCAGCTGACCAAATTTCGTTAAAATCGGACGAAAAATATCGGAGATATATCTATATACATTTTCTACTGAAATGTCAAGTGCGACCTTGCGTAGTAAGTGTGAGCGAGATAGCATGCGTTCTTTGCTGCCGCTTGTGAGGAGAATTTTAGTTTGAACTGATGGCAAATTTTAAGGAGTTTGATTTAATACAGTTACTCTACTTGGTACAGGGTATACTCAAAGTCGGCAGGGACGACTTGCTTGCTTCATTTTTTTAAGGGTCTTTAACTTTGGAGCTGATACTTTAACTTTCTTATTGGCCCAAAAGGAAAATGTATTTTTGCTATTAATTGATAATATTTGATTAAGTAGATTAAGTTTTTTTTTTTTACATATTTATCTATGTAAATTTGTAAAATTAAATGTTTCGTAATTTTTTTAAAACAAAATTCTTTAATTGAATATATATGTAAATATTTGAAATTGCTTAAAAATATTTTCTCATATTTAACTATAATATTTAAGGGAATTTTTTGTAAGGGTATTAAAATTTCCTTTATTTGCAAATTTAATAAAATTTTTTATTTATGTTTCTTTTTATAATTTATTTTGAATTTTTGTTTTTTTTCTTTTGCATAAAAATTCTTTTGTCTTAGTCTTTCATTTCACTTACCTCCTTAACCCCCTTAACCATGTCTCAAACCCATCCAATTTTATGGCATAGCCTACTATCACTCGATCCTAATTGCTGTCTGTCGGCAGGTACATACATACATACATACATACATATAGAAGTGAGTGTGGCATTGCTGTCAAACGACATTTATTCGTTATATCACTAGAGCACGTGGCTTATATACATATATAGATATATGCAATCAATAACAATTTTTTGATATCCCATGCCAATCCGTATGCTATTTCGGGTGTCACTATAAAGTGCGCCGCTAACCAAAAATAACTCCCTACATTTGTATGGTAGTTAATGGTCTCTTTCTTTTCCCCAAGGTTTTGCTTGGACTTACTTAAATTTTTATTAAGTGGCTACTTAAAAAAAAAAAACATTTTAAAGCTTTATGACAAATTTTCAGTGATTAACATACAAGCAGAAAGAAGGAGAGAGAGAGAGAGACATTTCAAATGGAAATGGGGATCGCCGCCTCATAGGTGAAAGGTGCAAATTTGCACCAAGTTTGACTTTGCAATAAACTAAAATAAATAAAAATATATACATATATATACATATTCTATATATGACTATAACATTTTGTGTCCTTTTTTCATAAACAGTTCAGTTTTAAGTTATTTTTAAACTTTTTATTACTTGGTTGTTTATTTATATATCTTTTTAGTTAAATCCTAGTTTTAGGTTGTGTCTTGATCTAAATCCCAAGACTTGAGCTTTTAGATAATGCTGTAAGACAGACTTTAAGGTATATAAGATCTTAAGGTACATATGATAACAATTAGATCCAGTTTAATTATCTAAAGAATATGCAACTTGTAGATAAAAATTGTTTTTTTTTATTGTAATTAAAGAAAAGCAAACTTTTAAGATATAGAAATTGTCAAAATTTTACAGAAAAGAAGGTAATCCTCAACTTCAAATGATATCAACCTTTTTAAAGGATAATTTAGAATTAATGTTAATAATAATATAAGCGAATTGGGGAAAAAAAAAATTTCTTTTAATTATTGTAAAAAGTAATGAAAACTAAGCAACTTATTTATATTCAACTAGGAACCAGGAAAAAGACCTTATAGATATGGATATTCACCTCTGCATTTCGAGGTTTATCTAAAATCTAAAAGTGTTTTAATAATTATAATAAAATAAATATGTTTTCTTTATACTTAATAAAAGTTTGCAATAGTTCGAAATAAGTTAATTTTTTTAATAACAATTTTTTAATTGTAAATTTAATTTAGTTTATATTTATATATCCTTTTAAATCCTTTTTAATACTCTAATCTCTAATTTAAAACTCATTCAACTGCTTTTCCCTATGCCAAAGTCAAAAAATTTGATATATGTATAGAGATATGAATGGAAAATTGAACTAGTTCATACCTATGTATACAGATATAGATACCTATAAACCTCCTTTAATATGTATATAGATACTCTTTGAATCATATAGTAATATGACTAATTTAAGCTGGCAAAAATCATTCGATTAAGTTCTATTGACAAACACTCGATTGTATTTTTTTTTTTTTGTCATACGACGCCGCTTTGTTCTACTCTGGGCACTCATCGTCTGATTTCAGTTTTATGTGATATTTTTTGATAGGTGCTTAGATGACATTGATGAAGATCGTAGCCCCAGAGGCCTAACCTATAAATACTCTTTTGTTTTAGTTTATTTTTTTTGTGTTTGCGTCTCTATTATTGTTTTTAAATGCTTTGCTTTAAGTTGACAAATTCCATATACAACCCGATGACTTTGCCACAGATAGACAAATATAAAACAGATATAAAAAACTAAAATCGGAAAACCCAAAAATAAGTACATTCTTAAATTGATAGCAACGACTTTTTGTATACCCTAAGAAACAGAAAGAAAAAAGAAGAAGAAATTGTTGTATATATTTTTAGAATTTTTAATTATAATGGATTCTATAGAAGATCCTTACATAGCTTGTCTCTCTCTCTCTCTCTTTCTCCTTATAGAGCATACTCTATTAATATTAGAGGGTATTTGTGTACTTTTGGCTAGCCATCGGTGTTAAGCTATTTTCGTAGCAAAGATTAATTGGACTCAGACTTTTAACTTGAAGTAAACACTTTAGAAAATAATTGGGGAAATCCCAATGGTATTAACCTTTTGTAGCTTTTGGGGCCGTCTCGAATATGCATCCCAAATGCGAATTAGTTTACAACAAAATATTTTTTGTTTACTTTTTTTATGGCTCATACATATATATGTATGTATGTGTGTTTTTTTTTTTACACATATTATTTTAAAGTGTGGGTCCATCAATCACAATGGACAAGAAAATTATAGTTTATATGTGGATTGAATTGGATTGGACATATGGCCAAAGCTGAACGGAAATGACCCACTCGCCTACTCTCAGTTCGGTACTAACTAACAATGTCTCTAAATGCTTGATTAACACCAAAAAAAAGAAAGAAAAAAAAAAAATAAGAAAAAAAATTAGCGTTTAACAAATAATACAAACACTGTCAGAGTGTCTCGATGACGTCGCTTGTTTGTGATAGAAATTTAACATTGTATATAAATTTTCATGCAATCTGAAATCAAACGACATCGCACGCGCCGCCGTCACCGTCACCGACGCCGACGCCACCATCAACAATATCTCTCTGTGTGTGTGTGTGTACCATTTTGGGGAGTCAGAGAGAGGGAGCAAAAGATTGGAGAGTGGAAAATTTCAGAGCTCTGGGGCTATAGCATGATAATGAATGCAATATAAATCGATTAACACGTTTAAACGATGGCGCGTCGTGGCCTAACAAAGAAATAAAATAAAATATAAAAAAAAAAAAAAAAAACACAACCAAAACTAAACTAAAAAACATACATACATATATATGTATATATATATATATGTATATATATATATATATGTATATATATATATATATGTTTATACAATAGCATAAATCCAACGAAAATTCCTACTTAATGATCCGCACATGGTGTGAAGGATTTGATTTTCATTGGAAAGAAGATAAAGCCCATCTGCTTTGCCTGGCAACAGATTAACTAGTTAGGTATAGATGATGATGGTTAATAGAGTAGATGATCACGACACAGTCGCCAATGATGATGCAAATTTTTGCAATCCAACTCAAATACTCAGATAAATGTCCATATATATGTATGTTTGCTTGTGTGATGCGTCAGTCACCCCGTCACCGTCTCTGTCTCTGTCTCTCTGTCTCTCTGTATCTGTCTGCTTGGCTGCTGGCTTTAAAGTAATTAGCACCGACTATACCGTCTGCCGTCTCTTACACACTTGTCTTGATCACCTTCGTTGTCCATGGTGTGGTTTTTCTCAGTTTTTGCCAAGTGTATGGCCTGCTTGCCGCTTGCCTGCCTTCTGTCTGCTCGTGCCGGTCTTTATTATTGTTATTATTATTATTGTTGTTGTTGTTGTTGTTGTTGCTATTGCTGTTTTTGCTACTATTGCCAATTGCGTCAGTTTTGCCATAGGATTAGGCTTAAGGTCTAACTTCATGTAACTCTCTCATCCATAGTGAATTTTGCATAAAATTCGGCGCCAGTTTGTAAATTCTATTGCTGCCAGGATTAGGCAATCTTCACTTTAGGCAAGATCAAGTCTTTTCTATGGTTGCATGATTTTAACCACTTGATTGTATGCAATAAAGCTGGCCTATTAGCCGCAACAACAACTACAATACAAATATTCACTTGAATTGGCAATAATCGAACGATAAGCCATAAAATTAAATTGATAGAACAAAAGCCATAATATAGGTCAACTATGCTTATCGGAAATTGCAACAAAAAAATTTCACCCACATTAGACAGAAGTTTTTTTGTTTTTTCGTTGTTAATTTTAGTATTTTTTTTTTGTTACAAAAATTTCATGTAAAATCAAAAATTGCCTATGAAAACCTCTTTTCTATATGTCTTTTTTATGAAGCTAAAAAAATAAATTTGTCTCATGTTATAAAGTAAATTTTAGATGCTTTTCTTTAACTTACAGTTTCAATTTGTAAATTAAAACTAATTAAGTTAATTACTTTTAATATTAATCATTATTACTGGACATATAAAAAAAGCTCTGAATGGGAAAATGGAAAATGAAGCAAGCAATTCGTCCTTGCCGACTTTGAGTATACCCTGTACCAATTAGAGAAACTTTATAAAAATCAAACTCCTTCGAATTCGGCAATAATTTAAACTAAAATTTTCCTCACAAGCAGCAGCAACGAGCGCATGCTATCTCGCTCACACTTATTACGCAATGTCGCACTGGGCATTACAGTACAAATTGTACATAGATATATCTGGGATATTTATTGTCCGATTTTAACGAAATTTAGTCAGCAGATACCTTTTAGCCATATTATTTAGTGTGTCAAATAAAAATACGCTACCTTTAATATAACTCTAGTTATTCGTTTTTCCTGAATTGCGGGGATGGAAGTGGGCGTGGCAAAAATTTAAAACAAACTTGATCTGCGTAGACACTACACGAATGCTGTCACCAAATTTGGTTGCTCTAGCTTTGTGTTCAGACGGACAAACGGACGGACGGACAGACGGACATGTCTCAATCGACTCGGCTATTGATGCTGATCAAGAATATATATACTTTATGGGGTCGGAAATGCTTCCTTCTGCCTGTTACATACATTTTAGCGACTTTAATGTACCCTTTTACCCTATGGGTACAGAGTATAAGAAACTCTCTTTAACAAAATTTCTATTGAACCGAGACAAAAAGAAGTTAAGCCACAGAAGACAAAGGAAGCGGTAGGTGTAGGTAGGAGTAGAACAAAGTTTATAGAAAGCCATAGAGAGAAGAGAAAAAAATTAAGTGAAAGATATGATAAAGTCGCAACGACTAAAGTTGTTCTAGTCCCTACAAAGTAAGTCAAAGGGATCGTGTAGAGTATAATTTGAAAGACTTTTTCCAAAAAGAAGAGTGAGAAAACTTTTTGAAAAAAGGAGTAAAGATTGAGGAGACAAAGCCCATCAGAATAATGTTCAAGGAACTTTTCATAGACAAAGGAGAAAAGTATGCAGAAACCTAATAACATGAATATTAACAATATTTCCATATTATATATTATGCTATATATGATTCAAATTAATTTCAATTTTATTAATTTGGTATTTTGCGCCTCTTAAAAAATATATTTTGCTGACGAAAAGAATATAAGACAGTATATAATAAATTTCTTACCAACTTCATCGAATTGACTAAAACGTGACCATAAAATATAAAACTTTCAGTTTCCGATTCACGTTTCTCCTGGCAAACAGTTTAAGTCTTTTATATATAAATAATTAAATAATAATAATAATTTTTGATTATTTTAAAGATTGAAATATGTTAATAATGTTCAATTTGATTGTTGTCAATAATTTGAGAAATTTGGTTTTTTGTTTTCATGCGACACGTGCAGAGACAAAGGCTTTAACACACACACACACACACACACATAAGGGGGAATTAATGTCTGAACCAAACTCAATGATAAAAATTGATTAGTCGACATTTGTGCCATACGAAATATAGCAAAAAAAAAATCATTGTTGGCCTTGAACGCGACGACCGATTCAAGTTCAGCGGCGTCGCCGTCATGCACAAAAAAAAATTAACAAAAAAACAACTGCCTGCACGCCACCCGCACGACAGTTCCAGAAACAGCTCCAGCTCCAGTACAACAGTTCCAGCCCCATTCCCATTAACATTACTCCACACCCACCCCCGCAACTCTACTTTCAGCGAGAAGATAGCGTTCAATGATGATGATGGTGTTGCTGTTGTTGTTGTTGTGGCAAAGTTCCGGCTGAGCGACAGAGCGGAGTGCATTGTGATTACTGTTGTTGTTGCATATGTTTATTTGTTCATTGAACGCGCCTTTTTGGTGGGTTGGGCTTGTGCGATGACTTTATTGCGCATACGCCACGTGAGCCAGTCAGTTACTCAGTCAGCCAGCCAACCAAACTGTGAGGCTTGCACACACCCCAAAAAAAAAAATATAAAATTAAAACAAAAAAAAAAACAAAAAAATAAAGGTAGAAACAACAAATTACATACTAATGCCATCAAATGGGTCATTGGACGCACCAACAATAGTAACAATAACAATAACAACAACAACAATAACAGTAAGAAAAAAAAAATTGGAATTTGTGCGATTATAACGACCTTGGGCGACCTTGAAACGTTCAATTTTTCAAGTGGTTAGCGTGCCAAAAAAAAAAAAAAAAAACAAAACAAAACAAAAAAAAAGTATATAAGCAATAATAATAATATTGAATAAAATTAAAATAATAATAAGTGTTTACACTTTCTTTTGCCCAAAATAAACCAAAAAAATTGATAATAAATTTTATATTTTATATATGTATATATATTTTTTTTAATTTCATTGTTTTGTTTTTTTTTTGTCTATTTCGATTGTTTCCAAGAATTTCAGATATTTAAATTTGATTTATTAGTTTCAATCATGTTATGATAATTTATTGTTTTTGTCCAAAAAAAATCACATAGGCTCAATTATATATCAAATACTCTAAAATAAATGGGTATATTGATAAGGAAATTGGAGTTGTAGTGACAAATATAAATTTATTATTTATTATTATTAATTATTTAATTTAAGTTGTAAAGATTGAAGATAAAGAAATTTGTCTTAACGTGTTATATATAGAAATATATTTTTATATAGCTATAAATTCTAGATCTTTTACTATGAGATTCCTACATAGAGTTATATATATTGGATTGGAAAAATTAGCTATAAAATTGAATTTCTTTTTTATTTTAATTATGAAGATAGCAAAGGGTTTTTGGAGGAAAAGAAACATTTTAAACCGATTTATATTCGTTGAATTCGAAATTTGAAATGATTTTTATTCGATAAATATGTTTTGAATGGGGTTCTAGTATCTATTGGATCATCTATATTCAAAATTTATACCGATTCTTATAAAGAAAATATATTTTGAATGGGGTTCGGGTTCTAGTATCTATTGGATCATCTATATTCAAAATTTAAACAGATTTTTAGTAAGAAAATATTTGTTTTGAAAGGGGTCCTTTAATCGATGATATTTGATGATTTAATCTTAGATCTAGTTCAAGTTCCTACCAAGGTCTTCAGCTTAGGGTGAGAACTATGTTTATAAAAAACTGGTATGTAGTCTTCAATTTATAATGTTTTTAATATATTTCACTATGTTCTATATAAAGAATATATACATTTGATATTTTATTTCAAGCCGCAGTCTTAAAAAAAAACTTTAGAAAATCAAAGTAAGTCCCATTACCACTATATAGATATAGATAATATAGATATACATCAGTATACTATGTAACAAATATGATCGAAATTACTTAAAAATTTGTAGAATTCAGCAAAGAGAGAGTAAAAGACATTGTTAGACATATTCTATATAATTTATTTTTGAAAAATTCTCTTAATATATATGACTTATAGTCATTGAATTCGGGCTATTCCAAATTATTGGTTTTTTTTTTCTTCTTAATAGTTATTCAACGAATTTCCATAGTTGAAAATAGTAATTATTTTGGATGACAGTGTTAAGGCAATAATTATATAGATAGATACTATAAAGATGATATATTAACTACTATTCCCCCAATTATACCACCAAAACTATTTATATGATTTCAGTTGTTGCTTTTGTTTTTGTTCATTTCGGGAACGCTTTTGATTATTTTTGTTTTTTTTGTTGTATTCCATTGTTTCTTTTTTTTCTTTCGATTTTTTGTTTTTATTTGTATATTTCAAACTTTTTGACTAGGGCTACTGTTTAATTCTAGCACAGCAAAAAAAAAAAAAAGAAAACCAAAACAGAAACAATAATAAAAATAAAATAACAAAAAAAAAAAAAAGAAGTGAAAAAATGCAAACAAACAAGCGATTCTAGTTATTTTCGACTGATTTATGGGGAATTCCAGGTGCGTCAGTCAATGCCAGTTAATTTTTTTTTTTTTTTTTTTGTTTTACCACCAAATCCGACCTGTCAGTCACTCTTTTAAAAATTTATGTATTTACTTGGCGATTCGATAGAAAAATGCCAACTAGCTAATAGGCAGTAAAAAGTAAACAACAACATACCAAAAATTGTTAACATGGTCTGGGGCAATAACTAAAAATATAAATAACAACAAATTGCTAATATTAAAAATATAAAAAAAAAAAAAAAAAAAAATACTACAATTTCAATAGAAATTTGTCTAGATTTTTGTTTAGCTCGAAAATATATAGAACAAATAGATTCAAGGTTAATAAAAGTATAAATTTTTTAAGTACATTCTTAGAAATAATAAATTAAGTATTTTCAATATAATATTTAAACAATAAAATGCAAAAAATTTTGTTGGATAATTGTAGGTTTTTTATTTATAAATAAATAGCAAAATGACAGAAAGAAGAGGAAATCTTTTTTGTCATATAAATTTGTTATTTGTAATCTTTTTTTTTTTTGCATCAATATTTATTTAATAAATTATGAAATTATTATTATAAAAAAAATGTATAAATTTATAAATTTTTTTTCGTATTAGCTTAAAATTTTTCATTATTTCGAATCAGTTTTTCTTGTACTTTTAATCGTTTATCGTTTGCAAATTCTAAAATTTAATTGATTTCTTTTTCTGATTTCTTTAAATGGCAGACAAACTATATAAATCAATATATATATACATATATATACATGCCTGTATCTGTTTCTTTTTGGTGCGAATTTTTGTGTTTTTACGAACTTTTTGTTTAAAAACGAAATTCCAAGCAAGGTGACTATGTATTTTTTTTTGTTTTCGTCTTTCTGGGTGCAAATTTGTAATGCAAATTTTGTACGATTTTGCTCGATGTCGAAGTCAGCGGTTGATCATAATGCTCATATACATATATGCATAGTTATATATATATATATATATATATATCTATAGGGGATACATAATATGCATTGATATATATATATATATAGGTATATATAACTTTTTCTGCGCACATAAAAATAAAAGGTATTAATTAACAATAAAAATAACCTGACTGGAGGCACGCTTTGGCGTTATTTCATCGCCAAACAAAAAGCCAGAAAAACCAAAAAAAAAAAAAAAAAAAAGGGGGGAAAAAAATACAGCAGACAACAAACAAAAACAACAACAGACAGTGTACAAAAGCAACAAGAACAACAGAAAAAACAATGCCATCAATCTTTCAACTCAACCTCTTTATTATATGTTATATTTTTGGAACTGCTTTTATTTATATACCCCGTCATCGTCACATACATATGTATATATATATATATATATATATATAGTATAGTAGAGTTAAGAGCCTTTTGCATTATAACTTGTATTTCATTTCTTTATTTTTTGTTTTTTTTTTTTTCTTTTTTTGGTGTGGACAATAATCTATGGCGCGAAAGCCAAAAATAACAATCGAAACCAAAACGAATGAAACCGCAAAAGTTAACGCCTGGGGGTAAATCGCGATATCGTCGCCATTGCCATATGTCTCTGCCCCTCTATATTCTATATACCACTTGAATCCCTGTCCGTATTATAATGACGCAAGTAGCACCTTACCTTATAACACAGATCACACAGTAGCACAGTAGATTTAGATGAAGATGTAGATGAAGCTGATGCTAAGATGAAGATTAATAATGGGGGAGAGGCCACATATAAGATATCTACAAAGACACATACACATACACATGCATACATACATACATACATGCATACATACATACATTTATGTACGTGTTTGGGTATAATCGTGAGAAGGGCCACTTTAAGTCAGTTAGTGTTGACAATTCACACCCATGAGGCTAGGCCAGAAACGAATGGAAGTTTTTAATATTTGCCATAGACACAAGCACCACCCACCCCTTACCCCTGCTAGTGACAAGCTGTTCGTTCTAGTTTCTATGCGCTGATGGAAAACTACAAAAAAAAAAAAAAAAAAGAGAAGTTTCTCTAACTTGATAGATTACCCCATAGACCCTAATTTACTTTTTAATTTGGCTAGCAATTAGGTACCCTTCTTTTCTCACACAAACGCTAAACATACATACATATATATACATATATATGTATATATATACTATATAAGATGGCATTATGATTTTTAACACCTGATAAGATTTATTTAATTTTGATATCTTAATTAGCATACAACAACAATAACTACAAAAATTTCCATATCAGTTTATGAATGTATTTTTGGTTATTGTCGCTTCTTGTTTTTTACTTAACTTTTGTTACTATTTTTAGCCAAGAAAAAATGTAAGATATAGTCATGTGATTTAACCAAAAGAACGTGCTACAATATGATTTATATTTACTCAATTCCATTCATTTATTCAATCAATGTCCTTAAATCATATGAATGTCAAAAATGTGCTGAGACATATATAAGGTATGCCATTTTAGTACTTTGATATCTCATACGGAAATGAGTCGAGCCCCAAAAACAAAATTACCTCATTTTAAAAGCAACAAAAACAAAAAAAAACAACAAAATGCCAATCGACCGATTAGATCTAATCTCTAGACGATTTCATATAGACATGAGAACAGGTGGTTTGACAGTGGGTGGGCAGCAGTCGGGTCTCAGACTCAGTCTCCCACACCTAGAAAAAATACAAAAATACAAAAAAAAACGTCGCAGTCATCGTCACATGCATCGTACGATTTCGCAGCCTCTATATATGATTAGAAATATATATGTATATACTTCTGATTTCTACCTCTAGTTCCGGCACCACTAGCTGACGTCAAAGATTTAATCAAAAGTTGACCCACATAGAAACACGCGAGAAAGAATACAATTTTTCCTTTCTGTTCACGTTAAATGTTAGTTAACTAGTTAGTTAGCCCTTAACAAGTCATAGTAAAAGTCTGATAACATACACACACATACCAATACCCCCCCAAAAAGAAGCCCATGCAATGAAACACGTACTCCTCCTTGTTGTATGAGTCCACCCGCTAGCGTCTACGTGCGTTACAGTATTTCACCATATATACATGAACAAGTGAGTTTTTTCTTGCGATTCTTGATAAGACCCAGGCCCGGTCGCTTATTATGACTGATTGTCTGCCAGAGTAGAAGAAATTTCTTATCAGCTGACGTCGTTGTCATCGTTGCTGTTGCTACTGGGGTGGTGCTGCCAGTGCCGCCAACCTAGCGTCGTCGAAAGCGCTCGAAAGTCGAGACCAAAGTACACCGGCAACGTCATTGTTATAATATCATAAACGTTGACGCAATAGTTATACAAAAAAAATAAAGACAATTTAAAAATATATATTATATTATATATGTAGCTATAAAATGAATTTCCAAATTGACGAAATAACCTCATATTAAAAGTCATTTTGTCGTCATGAATGACTCATTCAACATTCATTCATTAGAAAAAACCATTTGTGGACTTTTGTTTGCGGCAAGTGGAATTTGACATAAAATTAACATTGCAGGATTTGTCTATTCCACGAAAATAATTGCTAGGTGGCTTAGTAATCGGTCATATTTCATTGCGGTAATATGTTTATATATATAGACATTTTATTCACATTTTTTTTGTAAGGCCTCGTATCAGAATATGAGATCATTGAAACTGAGCCAAAGTAACAGCATTCGTTCGTAATCTCTAATCAATCAATGAAATATACATAAATAGACTCTTATTTTCTTATTAAAAAAAAAAAAAAAACATCCATTCAAAAGCTGCAATCAAAATAAATCTATAAATAAACCCTCTGAACTTTGTATGCAAATAAAAATAAAAAAAAAAAATAAACAATATCCATTGCCAATCAAAATATATGCAAATTAACTAAATGTTCTTTCCCTTTTCAATGGGTATTAAAAAATTTATTCGATATAGAACTTTGATTGCAATAGATCACAACTATTATAAAAATACCAAATGATCAAGTTATTGAACTTTATTCTTGAATCATCATTCGTATAGAAGCTATATAGTCAAACGATTCTAATAAAATTTAAGAAGTAAATATATACAAAACTCACAAAAATTTATATTCGATTTAAAAACATTCAAGTTATTAATCTTAAACTTATTTTTCCACCGATCGTTTGCGATCCTTTTCATACGATTGGAATGATTCCTTAAAAATGCAATACCTGCAGCAAAAAGAAGTCTACATAGATGCAAAATTTTAACTCTTTAGCTTTAAAGATCTCAAAGGTTTTTTTGTTGATTCAGACAAACGGCTGATCAAGAATATATATACTTTATAGAGACGAACATTCTTTCTTTGATGGAGTTTTGACCGAAATGAATATACCCTTTGTGCGAGGGTAAAAAAATACTAGAATATACATACATATATGTATATAAACAGTTGTTTAAAATTTTTAACTCTTTTTTATTATAAAGCACGTGTAAGCTGTGATTTTAAATTGTTATTTTTATTACACTATAAATTTACAATTTGATCAAGTAACTTATTCATTAAAAGACAATTATAAAAAGAAATTTGTGTGGATGAGAAAACTAGTAATACGCTTACATCTAGTACTAAATCGAATACATCATTCTATTCTTTAGAAAACAAGATACATTTTGATTAAAGAGTTTCTTTATATTAGCTTTTTTTTGGGTTATTGAAAGGAAAATTGATATATTAATTCCATAGTTTGGAATAAGTTTCAGTGATCTACAGAAAATTATTTAAACTAGAACTATGATCCATCTGAGGCAAGAATAATCAGCTGCTTCTAGTTCTTAGAAATATTTCTAGAAAACTAGCCTCTTCTTCTTTTAGATTATTATTATTAAAAGGACATGTCTAGATATCTGTGACTTGTCTATATGTAAGACTAAGAATGTTACCGGTTTGTTATAAACAAAATAGAAAAGAATCTTGACTAATTTGTTAGATACCAGACTTGATATTCATATTTTGACAAATTATCTTTTCTACATTAATTATGTTCAACAACTTTTGACCAGACATTGCCGACGGCTTTCAAATTTATGGCCAAAAATAAGAAAAAGAAAAAAAAAAACAATAGAAGATCACCAAATATAGTTGGCGATATTTCTATACTCTTGCCAATGAATATGCCTAACTAGCATTATGATATTTTTTAGGTAGGTCAAATAAAAAATTGTCTCAAATAAAGTGTTGGAAAACACTTGAAAACTTATGCTTATCTTTGTAATATTAATTGCTTTATAGTTTGGCTTAAATGTAAGTGTATTTCATTTTGGCCAGGGTATTAAATAGAAGCACGGTTCAAACGTTTTGTTGTTGTTCGTTCAGTTTCTTAATCAAGTTTTTTTTTTCTTTGCGGTTTGTTTTTTCTTTCTTGTTTGTTTGTTTCACTTCTATGGCGCCGTCTGCCAAAACAGGAGAGACAAAAAACGCAAAGAAAAAAATAAAAATAAAAGTAAGCTCTTAAACTGGCATTAATTCTAATTTGCAGCGTGTCACGTCTGCCATTGGCATCGTCGCTTGTCTGGCGTTTCGGTTGGCATTTTGATATTAACCAAACCGCACTAAAAGTGCTAGACAAATTATATATACAAATGTTGATACGTAGATATGTTAGTATACTTGGAATTCCCCCAAAAAGAAAGCAACGTCTATACAAATATATATATATATATATATTTATATATGTACATTTGAAAAAAATTAGTTAGCCGTTCAGCAGCAAACGTGTGTGCACAGGCAAAAATACAAAAAAAAAAAAGAGTTAAAAATAATACTAATAATAAAAATAATAATAAAAAATTAACATAAATAAAGCTAGAGGATTTGGCTAATTTTGTTTAAGCCATTGTTTCTCTACCCTTTCATCCTGCTGAATTTTCTTTAAGTCTTTGTATGATAACTGTAAGATATAGTCAAGCGATTTCCAACAAATTTAGAACCAAAAATGTTTTCTCTACTTTAACTATTTGTAAGTGAGGGATTAGAAAATTGGAATCTCATTGATATATTCACCTGATTCTTATGAAATTTAATATAGTCGTTTAGATATGCCAGAGACTCTTAAATACCAAATTTAATAACAATCGCTGGAAGAATAAACAAATTGTTTTAGCTAGTTTCTTTAGTCTTACTGATGAAAACTGATTTATACATACAGACTTTATTTTAAGTTGCTAATTTGTTCATGCATTTGTTTAGCACATTTTATTAAGTACCCTATATACACTGTTTGAAAGAGTATACAAAATCGAAAGACAATTCATAGCACAAAGCTCACAATGAAACAAAAAAGAAAAAACCAGTTGCTGGAGAAGGAGATGGTGGCAGATGTGGTAGTTAGGTGAGCCAGGCAGGCAGGTAGGTATCAGACAGATCGGGGGGCGGGGCTTTTTAAGCCACACGCGCCAATGGAGCAAATTTCAGCGCGTGAGCTGCCAAGCAGCACAGCCAACGTTGGCGTTTACCCGCAGCAGCAATGGTGGCGGTGGTGGTGGTGGTGTTGGTGGCGTCGGCGTCAACGTCAACGGCAAAAGTGGCAATGCTTTTTGTTATAGTTTGTCATAGTCCACGCGACTGCAGCAGCAGCTGAATTCACACGCCTCATTGTGGTTATTTTATTTGTTTCGCGGAATTTGTGGCGACATTCCCAGCACACTCCACAATACACAATACAAATGTATATATATATCTATCTATATATGCATATATTTATAAGAATATAGTATATAGATTTATGGATTATGGCTATAGTCAGAGCTTACAATGGAGCTTACACTTGATGGTGACAGACTCTAGGAATGTCGGAACAAATAATTTTTCATTGCCTTTCTAGATCTTGGTCTAAAAAAAAGTTATCACTAACTAAAGGTCAATAAACTTTGGGCAACAACTGAACAACTTTCATAGATATATACATATATAAAAGATATAGATATATACATACATTGATAGGTAGGTGACTTTAGTTTAAAAATAACTCAATCGATTCAAATTCAAATGATTTGAATTATAGGTTCTTTTTTTTTCTTCATAAAATCGATTTAAAACAGAAAGATCTAGTTATGGCTCATTTGCATTGTTTAAAATGTGAAATTTTGTTTAACAAAAATTTAATACAATAATAATTTGAAAACATGATTTTTTTCAAAAAAAAAAAAAAAATGTTAATATGTGTTCTCAAAATATATTTACTGACTAAAGAAAAACGAAATTGGACAAGCCAAAGTCAACAAAAGTTAGCTTCAGGTTCTAGTTATTATTTGAAACTAAAGAAAAAAAAAGAATTTTAAAAATATGAAATTAAAATCATCTTTTTTTTGTTTTAAAAACTAAATTCATTTACTTTGGTTACCTTTCGGAGAGATTTGTTTGTTTTCTTAACAAACTTGAGAATATATATTTGAGATTCTTAATGATTTTAAGTGATTTCACATGGATTTTCCTCCCCTTAAGAAAGTTAACTCTATTAATGATTGAAAATCAACTAAATAATGAAATTCCCTTCACAACTTAAATATAAATTAAGACAGCTAAGAATTTTTCTGAGTAACTGAAATATTTTTAGATATACAATCGAAGCTTTCAACTAAATCACAGGTAAAAGAGAACAAAGAATCAATGTAAAATATAATAATATATATTATTTTTGGAATTTTATTCAATTAATTTTAATTTTCAATTTTTATTTTCTAAACTAATTTTATTAGCAATAATAATTACAAATTTGTTATATATTTGTTATACCAAACTCAGCTCCCTAATGAAATATTATCAATATTAAGTAGACAAAATTCCAATCAACAATAGTAATATCTATATATATATATATATATAAATATAATCATAAAACTGATCAATTTTGTATTTTATGGGCCATGGGTTGGGTATAGTATAATATAGTATAGTATAATATTTCCGCTGTTCAATCAAAGGGTTAATAATATCATAAATCCATCATTTTATAAACTAGACCAAAATGTATTCAATTTTATTTTTACTTTTTTTTTGCTAAACAAATGTCGCGTTTCACATCTAATTTGCCGCTGACGTTCTGTCAATTAGTTCAATGAGGCTTGTGTGTGTCTATCTGTCTGTGTGTATGTGTGTGTGTGTGGGTGTTTGATTGATGTTATAAAGTCAAAGCCGCCGATGCCGTTGTCGCGCCACTGTATGTACCATCAAACCAATCAAATGCAGGAGAGAGGGAATAAGCCCGACCGACTGGCAACAGGTGTTAATGGCAGCGGCGTCACTAACAACGAGTAAAGTTAGCGGCAGCTTTTGCACTTGGTCTGGTTTTTCCAAACCACCCCACCACCACCACCAATCAATCCAACAATCCCATACCACAAGCAATAATTCCAACAAAAAAAAAAAAACTCTTCTGATAAAATGCCCCATAAATCAAGCATATGTAAATAGTTTTAGCTAGAGGCTAAAAAGGGGGAAGCAGCGATCACCGTGTGTGTTCTATTTTATTTACTTATTGAATTCTGATGAGTTTTCGAAAGCTGATTGCGCCATCGATTCTATACCTTTCATTTATGTCTATTGAAGATGGTCAATTGGCCATTTTGGCTAACTAACCTATGGTTAACTTTATAGATTCATCAAAATAAAGATGCGAAATGCGGCACGTTTTGCTCATTATGTCAGAGTAGTAGGTATCCACCAGTATGTACTCGTATGCAAAAATCTATGTATATCTAAATCTACAAGTAAGTATTTTTTTGGGGTTTTTTTTTTATATTTTTGGCCAATTTGTTTTGCAAGAGCGTGCCGAGAGTTCCTCGTGTAGCAAGCAATAACAAAAGCAATAAATTTTAAATATCAACAGTTTTTTGTTCATTTCAACTTCTTTTTTTTTAGGAGTGTGTATGTGTGTGTGTGTGTGTGTGTGTCTTTAGTCAAATAGTCAATGTGCCGCTTGTATAAGAAATGCCGATGTCAAAAAAAAAAAAGAAGAGAATTCTTACATAAGACAAATACTTTTACGTAAATGATATATTGAACCCTACGTAAGGCTTATTTCATTTGACTTACTCACTATTTTCATACTCTTACATATTAAATCTTTTTAGTTAAGAATTATAATTGAATATGTAACTTAAGAATAAAAAAAAATATATATATATATACATAAATAAAAACTAGCAAATTAGTTAATAAAACAAAAGTAAATTAAAATAGCTAACAAAAAATGTTTCTGTTCAAAGTTCAATGCAAATTTTCACAATGAAACTACTTTCTTTTATCTGACTTGGACATTTCATGTAATTAGCAAATTTATTTAACACATCAAAAAATTTAACTAATTCGCACTTAATTTAGAAAAATATATTGGAGTTTGGTTTAAAAGTAACCACAAAGGGATTGGTCCCTATATCTTTCAAGTATTCCTTTGCTGTCTCAAATTATTCCGTATTCGATTAGCTATTTTCTTAATAATAATGATATATAGATATACTCTTTATGGATATTAAATCTACTTTTAAATCTAACATTTTCAAGACTAACGGTATAATCATGAATATTCTTGTGTTTTGTTTAAAGATGGCCGACGGGCAAAGGAGTTTGATGTTCCATACACAAACCATACCTATGCTCTTTACTTTACTGTTCCATCTTATTTTAGAATATTTAAGTAACGAATCGTTTAAAAAACAGTTGTTGTTCTTTGTTTTTCGCTATCTAAACTGGTTTTGTAATGTCAATTTGCCATTGTACTCTGATAAACTTATTTTAGTTAATCAAACTTCTATTACTTATTGTATAATAATACTTGGCTTCATATTTACAAGCTTCTTAATGGTTATAAAGACTCTCCTGAGTATTAAAACCAAATAAAATTTAACAATTTCTTCAGAAACTGATAGAAGTTATATACCACTATATGGTATTATGCAATCGATGAACCTATATTTCGGTAATGAAAGAAATTCGCGTTCTATAAGCAATCACTTAGAGTTTAGAGCAACTATAACCTAAGCTATATATCCTGTTTATATATGCTTCAAAAGCTAATATTATTCATTTCAAATTGAAGACGTTTCCATTCGTTTTTAGTTTATTAATAGTCACAAATACTCTGTGTAAGGGTGTATTTTACCATATGAATTTGCAGATCAATAACTTCTGAACTTAGCAAAAAAAAAAAAAAAAACGTGAAAATTTACTAAGTCAACTGAATTTGGACGCATTGAACTGAAATTCCAATTGAAAGTCAATGCAACGCTTACATAATTCGCTTACTTACGTAAAGGCGCAGGGTAAAGTGTAAAAAAAAAAAAAAAAAAAAATGGGAAAAAGACAAAAGAAAGAGGCTAAAGAAAACTGAGCTAAGGAAAAAGAAATTCATACAATATAAATATATGTACAAAACAATGTATCGTATGTATATATAAAAAATTTCACAATGTGACCCAGTAAAAACAAAAAAAAAAAGTATAAAAAAAAAAAAACCAATACTGAAAAAATGCAAATCTTAACACGCGCTGCAATAAACTTTGATTTCGATTTCGTTCGAGAAATGGCAATTTTAAGATCGGTATGAAAAAAGAAAATTAAAGGGCCATAGCATAATAATGATGATATGATCATAATTGCCACTATATATATATATATATATATATATATGTATGTATATATCTGTATAACCAAGTGCAAAGGCATAATGAAGCTGAAGAAGAAGCCGCACGACAACATGGCACATAGCGACAGAGCAAAAGTCAACAACAACCAAACGGGTGGAAAAATAACAAAAGCTCATATGAGCAAACAACAAACAACCGACAACAACGACAACCAACAAAAACAAAAACAACAACAACAACAATATCGCCAGCAACGGAAACGATGAGCCAGTTGAGAGCAACGGTGTAAAGGAGGTGCGGTGCGAGCGAGCGAGCGAGCAATGAAATCGTATAAAGATTGTGCGGCACGTGCCGCAGCCGGCGTCGACGCCAAATGTGGGGCCAATATACATACACACACACACACACACACACACTTACATATATATATACATATAGTAAACAAGCGGACAAAACGAACGACGTGCATTTGATCGCGAAAGCGTTGTTTTTGCACACTCACATTATTATTGTCGATCGGTCGATCGATCGATCGATCGATTTGGTATATGTTTATATATATACATATATATAGTATGTAATGATATATATAGATCGCTTATTCTCTCTCATTTTTATTGTTTTTTGGAAGGGCGCCATGGGGTTAATGGAGCATGATGGCGTTTTTAATTTGAATGAACAATTTAAACAGAAGTCGTACGCCGCATAAAATTATATTAATAGATAGCTTTAATAATTAATTAAACAGTCAGATGTATATATACATATATATATAATCCTATTATACCAATATTTATATATATATAGTTCTCTTATGCTAAGTAAAAGTCACAAAATGCTTCTTAAAGTTCATGGAACTTTACTTTTGATGCAAATATTTAAATATTTTGCTGTGATTCAAGTGGATTAAACAATATGATAATATTATATATATATATATATATATTATATATATAGTTGGAAATTTCGATGCAAATCGGTAAACCACAAATATGTGGTTTTAAATACTGACGAGCCCCTGTGTGCGAGTTCTTTATGGATTTGTTTTTTTTTTTTTTAATTTATTCACCGGAAAGAACCTTCACATTCTTTAATATTCATTGTATTTGATTGAACTGCAGACACATTCAAATATAGTAACTAAACCGCAATAACTTGTATTTGAAAACAAATAAAATATACTTTAAATAAAGTTTACTACTAAAGATTTTTAAGTGAGACAAAGTACCACAAAGGACACCGTAGAGATGCCTAATTTATAAGAAAAGAAAGATAAAAAGTTTTACTTTTTCCTAATCCTTTAGCTTATTTAATGATTTAACTTTGAATAACTCTAATTTAAAGTTCATATTAGAGTATCCTTTAAGTTCAGATTGAAATGGTTTCAATTATAATAAAATAATTTACTTCTTAGATACATAAGTACAGTATTATACTAGAATCATTTATAATTCTATATATATTTCTTGAAAATCATAAGCATCCTCAGATTGACAAAGAACTGATTTAGCATTTAATGTACTTCAGTTTACTGGCTTATACATATTTTTCCATAAATGATTTTCGTTTTCTAGAAATAAATGCACATACTCGTCTTTTGCACTGTTCACTGCTGCTAGTCATGGACAGAAATGTTTATAGATATACCACACCGATAAAGAGATACTCTAAACTTAATTATAGGTATTAATGAAATATATATATCGAATTTCATCACTTGGCTGGTAAAGTATCACGGCTTTTACTCATGACTCTTTTTTCTATCTAAAATAAACTCGTAATACTATATTTTTTTTTATGTATAATATTTCATTATACAAAGTTCTTTAAAATATTGAATTACTTTTAGTGATAAAGGGTATGCAAAAACAGTACATCACACTGACATTTCGTGGGCTCTGAGGCTGGCCCGTGACCAGTCCAGCCTGCCGGGGCCCAGCTCCAAGTCTAAAGTGCTCGGGCTTTGCTGACGCACGAGATGATTATCAATGGCAATGGGGTGGGGTGGTTTTGCTGGCGGTGGCGGTGGCGGTGCCGGTTGCTGAACTGTTGTATGGCGGGGGTACAAAGAGAAAGAGAAAGAGAGAGAGAGAACGAGAGCGTGAGAGAGGGTGAGAGAAATGGTTGCAGAGGAGAAGAGGGCAAAAAAGCGTTCCATTGGCAATCAGCAACACGAGCCCCACCGCCAATTGAGCGTGCTGCTCGTGCTGGGGAGCTCGTGCCGACTACAGCAAATACATACAATAGATGGATGGATGGATAGACGGACGGATAGACGGACGGTCTGTCGGTCGATCGGTCGTATGGTTGATCGGTCAGTCGAGCGCTCGCCAAATTCGTTATAGTAATCATCATTAGCGTGTCGCCTATATGTATATATATGCATGCCTATGAATATGTATACACACATACTTATGTATGAATATATGTATGCATGTATGTATGTACATACATTGCCATATTATACCTATTTATGTACACACAGTCCCCAGACCCGGCTTATTGTCCAGCCAAAGGTCAAGCTGCTGCTTCTGCTACTGATAGAAATGACTTTAAAAATATATATATTAATATATAGAAAGATCTTGCTTGGTCTGTCTTACTGTTGTGTCTGTCCAGAGCACTTTTGATGGCCTTTGTTGATTTGATACATATTTAACGACTTGTCGCAGCCACCCCCCGGGGGCTCGAAACGGAACTGTGCCATCTGGCCCCCAATGTGTATTCACTTTAAAAACAAATATTTCCCATCGCATGGAAAAGCATTTCCGTTTAACAGGAATATAAGTAAAAAATTCACACGAAATTATTACTCTAATAGTAGACCAGCTTATTGATCTTTCTTAACTAACTGCCAACTAACTGGTTTCCTGATGACGACAGGTTTATAGATCTGACTAAGCCAGCAATAGCTGTGCTATGCCATTGTACCTATATAAATCTATATATCTAAATAAATTTCATTAAGGGTATGTATGCTTATTAGGCAAGTTATTTTGTATATCTAAAAGTTAAGATATAACTATTTTTATGGAGGATAAATTATAGTTATATTTGTAAACAATAGAAAAAGGATATCTTATCCTTTATAGTGTTTAATATATTTACATCTAATATTAATACTTATAAGTAATTGATCCTATATACTTATTTTAAAAAAGAACCTTTGAATATATATTAACAAAAATATCTTTAAAAAAAAGGTAAAAGGGGAAAATTCTATATACAAAATGTTTATCATGATGCTAAAACTATATAGATATATACGATATATTATAAAATTAGCTGTGTATATATAAAGAAACTTTTACTTTATTAATTTTAATATAAAATTAATTATAAAAAGTAATACCTTTAACTTTTCTAGAGTATAAACAATTCGTAAAGTTAATCTGCTATTTTTTTTCTTCATTTTTTTTTTTGTTGTTTTGCCTGTTTTCTTAGAAATTATAAGTTATCATAGTTTATGGCAATGGGACAGCAGTTAGCACTTGAGATTTGTCACCACCAGCAACAACTTCCTGTTGCCAATATCTGTCTGAAGAGGAGATGCCAAGGGTCGACTTCCCTGTTTACCTATATAGAAAAAAGCTTATCGTCGGTCATTACCAGTTTTGTTTTTTCTTTTCATATACATATATATATATATATATATGTATATATTTTTGTATATTTTTTTTTGTTTTCTCTTCGTCTCACGCGGAAGCAGAGCTTACAAAGACGGAACTATTGACAAGGTTAGGCAAAAGGCTTATCAGAATCGCCTGACTTTTTTTTTTTTTTTTTCTTTTTTTTTTTTGTTTTTAAAGTGTGTGCTGTTATTTGTATACTTTTTCTTATGCTCTAGGCCCCGGCCACATTAAGGTCAACATGTCAATTGATTTGATAAGTTAAATCACATTGCATTAGAAGGAAGGGAGAAGAAGGGTTTGTATAAAGTATTCCTTTTTTTTTTTTTTGTGAAGTGGAGTAATAAACCACTTGAGAAAGGCATGTTTTGGTAGTAGTAGTAGCTACATTAGTTTTATGACCATTTTTTTTTTTTGTTTGTGTTTTTTATTTTTGTCCAACTAATTAGCCATTTTTGATACTTGTGGACTGAAAAGAGTTGTTTACCTAGACGCCGTTTTTAAGATTTCGATTAGATTAAATCGCACTCAGTCGCACATTATATGCTCATGATTGATAGGCTATTTTTAGTGATTTTTTTTGGATTATTAATATTAGTTTTTTTTTTATGTCTCCCCCTGGACTTGCTAATCGGCAATACAAATACATACAGACACGCACACACACATACACACACACACACATACATATGAGTTTGGGGCATATGTTGAATAGATTTTATTACCGAGCAGACATTTCTTCGATTGGACTTTGTCTTAGCATTAAAGTGTGGTGTGTGCAGTCGGTGTGGGATTTTCTGTTATCTAGGTGAAGGGTACGCAAGTATTATTATAGTTGATATGGGAATAGATTGATATATGTATATGTACTAAATATATACCTATATAATAGCTTACTACGCGTTGTTTTTTTTTTTTTAACTTGTATACCATGTGAGATATTGCCAACAATGGGCCACTTTTGTTATGGTATTTCCTTTCATTTCATTGACGTTATTTTGGCCATTTAAAAAGGTCTTGTTAAAGGTTAACACATGCTAACCATATAAGTACAAAATTTCTTATAAATTTCACAAGAAAATATAAATAAACACTTGTATTAAATAGATTTATGGCCCCCAAGTTGATTTAATCTAAAGAAAAGAAAATTATTAATACTTGTTAATTAAATTCTGGCATTGCTTTTCAAGTTTAAACAAAGAGTTAGGCAAAGTAATTAACTCTTCAAACGAACCAATTAAATAAAATCCTTTAAAAGAGTAGAAAAACTAATTATTGTTAATATGGAACTGAAAAAAAATTTCGTTCCTAATCGAATTTTCTAGTTTTGTTTTAACTGTTAAAAAGTTTAGATTCAATAAAGCTCAAGTAAACCATTTTCCAACACTGTTCATATCATTTAAGAATACCTAAAATTTATTAAAATTTAAGTTTTTCATGATTGAATGACAATTTTTTAAAGCAATTTATCAAAATATGAAGATTTCCCTCAAATAATCTAAATATCTTTCAGTTTTTTATATTTTTCTTTATAGATTTTAAATATTTTTTTAAAGAATTAAAAAATTGTTTTAATCTATAGTTAATTAAAACTATATTTATATTTAAACTTTAGTTAAAAGTGCAAACTAAGTAATGAAAAAGAAAATATATTACATAGCTCTTCAGATTTTGTATAAGAAGTTAATTTAAGCGAGTACTTTATATAGACTTGGCTGGTCATAACCTTTATTCTATATATGTACATATATATACACTCACACATGCATATATACATATGTATGTATATACTTACCACCAGCAATTATTGTTTGGTTATCTAGGCGCAGTCGAGCCCACTTGAAAGACCATGGACAGGCGGCGAGTCAATAACACTTTGAAATAAAAATTGACCAAGTCCCTGGCGATTGACTTGGATTCATTGGAACACACTTATAAACACACACATATACACACATGCACACACACTCATACAGAGGCATTTTGTTATCAGCATGTGAGGAGCATGACTACATCCGCCTCCACCAACGTTCCCAACATCTTATCATGAGATCCAAAACTCGTGCTCGTGATTAAGTCTATAAAAGTATGGATACGCTATGTTAGAGTGAGATAGATAAATACCAAATGAGAGAGAGAGAGAGAGGGTTAGAGGAGTGGTTTCGGGGTAGCTCTTGCTTATCAATTTCAAATATATTTTTATCTAGTTCGGGTTATGACTTTTTGCGTGTGCCATGACGAATGCGTCGCTTTGCGACTAGGACTAGAAATTAGTGGAGAAGTGGTAGGCGTGGGGGGGGACTCTCTGCTTTACTCTGCTATGGCTATTTTTACACCCCAAAGCAATGAACTGTGCGTTGTTGAAAAATTTTCCATGAATTTGTTGTAGTGTTCACTTTGAGCTTGTTTTGTTGTTTGCCTTTGCAACATGTATATATACATACATACATACAAATATATATACCTACATATATATAGAAGTCGTCCGTCGTTTGCTTTTATCAATAATTATTTTGTTGTGCTCGGCTTTGAGTTGTGTTGAGTGTTGGTTATTTTTTTTTTTTTTTTGCTTCTTATCAACACCTGACGCTATGGTGAAAGAGAAGGAGGAGGTGTAACAGTAGAAGGAGACTGGGGCTGGCCTGGTCGTGTGACACACACATAATCACGTAGACCGAATGATTGCAGTCAGTACTGAATACTTCTGTTTGCTGTTGATGTGGCGGCGGGGGGTGTGAGGATTGCTTGAATGGATAGGTGATTGAGGGGGTGAAGGTAGACGGTGTGTATGTATGTACATACATATATGATATTTGCGCCGTCCCGTTTCTATAATTAGAATCAAGTTATACATATGTATTTGTAGACGATGCAGCAGTACAACGTGATTGCAAGGCTGACACGATCGATAGATCGAGCGAGAACAATTCAACCGCCAAAGCCAAAGCTGTTGCCATGTAAAAACCCTTACCTTACCTAAACTATATGTACCCGTTCCGTAACCGTTTCGTTCCCGTACAAAATAAACATGCGACCGTGCCGTTGCCTATGTATGTATGATTGATGCAGTAGTATTAGTAGTAGTAGTAGTAGTACTGTCTCTATCTATCTATCTATCTATCTATCCAACTATCTAACCAACTATATCCGTTCATATCATCATACATCGATTGTCAAGGGGTTTCTTATCGTTGGCTTTTTGGAGTGGTGGAAAATTTGACTCGCTTGGTGGCCATTGTTTTAATTTTTAGTATAGTTGCCTCTGGCAGCCATATTTTTAGATCGTCCACAAAAATCAATGGACAATTTTATGTTGTAATTCAACGGCCATTATTCAACTCTCTCTCTATATATATCTCTATCTCATTCATACTTATATGCACACTGAAAATAATTAAAGTTGCCAAGTTGCAGCTGCTCCTTCTGTGGGGTGTTAACTTGCTTAACGTCCATCCAAGTCGCTTGCAATTATGAGATGCAAAGATTTCGTATATACACACACACACACACACACACACTGGTACAGAGGATGCATCGTTTCGATTCGCCACAAAATGCAAATTGTTTGCTATGGTCCCCACCAGCCCCATCAGCCAGTTTAAAGTAGCTCAAGTCGCCAGCCTTTTGTGTAATTGAACAATTTGCTGCGCTGGGCAGCTGCTGACTGAAGGAGCTGTTACTGGCGCAATGGCGGACTGGAGTACAGTGGTCAATAATTGTTATATAATATTAATTTAAAATAAAAACGATAAATAACAGTTGAGGGTAAACTTATCACTGAATGTGTTATATCAATCGTTAAAACAACATCGAAATAAATAAAATTAAGTAAATATTTAAATAAATATTACTTAAGTCTTTAATCAAGTACCAAAAAAGAGTTCTTATTAGCAATCTTTGATATACTTTTACAGTAATCGAAATAATATTTATAAATCAAAATAATTTAAATAAGATTCTGGAAAGATTTTTAAAGATTAAAATTCTTTAAAAATGGATCTAAGTCTAAAAACTAAAAAAAACATAGATTTAATTTAAAATCTAATAAATTTACAAGAATTTGTTCTTTTTTTAATGTAATTTAATTCTTAATACTTAATTCTTAGTTACTTAACCAATTTTTCTAGTATAGTTTTCTTTAGTTTATTAAATTTTTTCCCCTTTTTTTTTTAAATATATTTTTGTATTTATCTTTTGCTTTTTTCTTCCATTTTCCTGTTTTTTTTTTAACCTTATTCTTATCATGTTTCAATTATTTTGGTTGTTGTAATAAGGCATTTTGCATTTCATTTGCAATAAATCAATGGAACCACTGTGCCAGCTCAGTCAGGGTCAGTTCAAGTTTTGCTGGGCTCAATATTTATTTAGGTCCAACCGGCACGCTCTCTCTTACTCACACACATTAGTGTGGCAGCAAAAGCAGAAGCGGCAACAACAGCCGCACACGACGCTGCCAAACACAAAAAAACAACAACAACAACAACAACGATACAGGGTAAACAAAGGCGTTGGCCATAACAACTCAATATAGTCTCGGTACCAGTCCAAGATCGCTCAGTTCACAGACTTGGCAACAGGGGCGATCGTTGTCTCAGACCAGACACACAGACAGACAGACAGAGAGACAAACAAAATGTGGAAAAAGAGGGAAGATGCAGTAGGGAAAAGGAACATGTTGCAGGCAATTGATCTGTTGTCCATTTATGTTAATATATATATGTACATATATCTTCTATAGCCTTGATTTTTACAATCAGTCTCATGGACTGTAAACTAAAAATCATCATATCTAAATGGAGTCCTACCTTGGAGTGTCTATCTTTTGCTACCGTATATAAATGGCAATAGTTAGCTAGCAAAAGATTTCTAAATCTTGTTTATTGACACAAGAATCAAAGGAATTATCCTAAATCTGTGAACCATCTTTTGGATTTTAATGCAGGTGTGAACTACTTTCAACTACCGAACAAGTGATAGGATACAGAGGTAGAAGACATGTGCCCCGTTCAACGCACTTACCACTCTGTGTACATATAGTTTGATATTTACTTAAGCAAGGCAGCTAATTAGCTACAACTTCTAATGCGAGAAGAGACGTGCCAAATGGTCGTATGAGTAATGTCACACCTAAAGCTATAACAAATATTGACACTCTGAGAAGGATAGAGAGAGAGAGCAGCACGCAAGGGAATGGTAATGCAGACAAGGTAACGTCAGGGTAGGGCAAGGCATATTGCCAGGTCGTTTGTTAAACGTCAACGACTCTTCGACAAGTGAACAGAGAGACTCTACCCTACCCCCCAAAGCACTTCCATAACTCTTTCCCTGGCTCACTAGTAATGCAAAGCAAACAAGAAAGTGACTGGCAAATATTGACAAGATCCACCCGATAACGTAGCAGAATAAATACTTATAGATATACATAAAAAAAAAGGGGCTATGGAGTGTACATACAATCTCTACAAACGTATGTAGAACGTTCAATAAAACACCCTGGAAAGTAACCAAAAATTAAAGAGAAAAAACAAATTCTTGAATTGATTAAAATACTACCACCTGGACTCACCTTGGTCTTCGACTCCATCGAGACGTTCATTGACGTAAATGCGAAGGCATTTGAAATGACGCGTGCTGTGCCCGTCGCCTGTCGTCCGTCGTATTCCTCTCTGATAAAAGTGTTTAACATTCATTAAGATTAATAAAAGCAGGCAGCACAAAACATGAGAACATGAGAAAGAAAAAACAAGTTTAAAATAATTCATTTTTTTTCTTTAACCTCCCCTCACCCCTAAAACAACCTCAGACTCAGTCTCAGTTTGTCATTTAGTCAGTCAGTCAGTCGGTTAGTTAGGCCCGTTTCAAAAATATTTCTTCAACTAGAATTTTGCATATAAAAATATGTGTATATACCCTATAATCATACTGATTCCATCAAAATATAGAAAAAAGACTTGTATGAATAATTGGATGGCTAGATGGCGCCACCACTTTATTCTATATATTCTTGAGCAAAGCAAATTTGAATTGAGATTAAGTTTTTGAGAAATGAAATTTCTTTAATAAATGACTCACAGGAAATAAGAAAAAAGAGTAAGATTATTTTATTAAATAAATATTTATTATATAGTGCAGTGTATTTTTATATCTATATATATATATATATCTTAACAATCGAATATTTAATTTTTATTAAAAAATTCACGCGATATTTACCCATTATAATAAACCAGTTAAAAATTGTGTTGTCAAAATTTTTTCAACTGGTTTTGGTTTCTATTTTATATTTTATGCTTTTTTTTCGATTCTTTTAATTCGAAAGATATATGCACATATATATAGCTTTGCCTGAATTATCATACTATATGCTTATATATATATACAGATTTTGGGTGGAGTTGTTTTGTTGCAAAAATCGGAATTTATGAGTTTAATATTTAAAAATTATTCTTTTCAAATTATCAAAAAGATGAAGAAAAAAAAACAGACTATGCAATGCCGAAGATATTATACACTTTCACTTGCTTCTCTAAACCATAAAAAATACTTTAAAAAACCTTTTTGAAGAAGTCTAAAAAAGGACTCCAATTGCAAAACTAACTTGACCAAATTCAATCTTTTAATAATTCCTATCAAAAATATATCCCTACAAAGACAGCATTGCAAATACCTTAACAAACCACATCTAATAACTAAAAGCTTTGCATTGAAAGAGTATTTAAAAGTGCTTTGTAAACGATGACTATGAAAAATTTTATTTTAGAAATAGCTTTTCTAACGATGACGATGAGAAAAATTTAATTGAAATTGTATCGAGATAAGAAAAGTCCCAAGAATTTCAATAAGCTAAAGTTTATAATGCGTCCCTCTGTCCACAAAATCCCACACTATGACCTTTACTCGGACTCGCTATCACGATCTTTTTCTCTGTCCGACTTGCTAATTGTTGTAAATGTTGTTGCAGCGAAATTAGATGCCCAAAAAGGATCTTTTAATAGAAATTGATTTGGCTCGATGATGCATCGTTAAGTTAGGGATAGCTTAAGGACTTTTTCTCAACTTAGATGTTCCATTGTCACAAAAAAGATACAACAGATACTACTTATCTATTGAGACAGAAAAGAATTTTAGAACTATTCCAATACTAAAGATGATGAAGAAACTTTAGAGAGAAGATATACCATATCTCTATGTTAGGATTTCGGAACTATTCCAATACTAAAGATGATGAAGAAACTTCAGATAGAAGATATACCTTATCTATACGTTAGGATTTCGGAACTATTCCAATACTAAACATGATGAAGAAACTTCAGAGAGAAGATATACCTTATCTATACGTTAGGATTTTGGAACTATTCCAATACTAAACATGATGAAGAAACTTCAGAGAGAAGATATACCTTATCTCTATGTTAGGATTTCGGAACTATTCCAATACTAAAGATGATGAAGAAACTTCAGAGAGAAGATATACCAAATCTTTACGTTAGAATTTCGGAACTATTCCAATACTAAAGTTGATGAAGAAGCTCTAGACTCCAGAGAGAGTTCTCCAATGACCTAAAGACTGAGAGGCAACAAAAGTATTATGCATGTATCTTATGGATTTCCAACTGATTTTATAATTACCACGAATAAGATTGTTGTGATTAATTCAACTAAATATATATAAATAAAAAAGGGACTTTCCCTTTTAATCTAGAAATTGAATATGTTCATAGATTAGGCACCCTCTTAACGGATATGATTCAGTTTATAATTTAAATATATATTGCGAATCCTATTAATTATTTACTCATACAAACAATTCCTTAATTGTCTGTGTTTCTTACGAATTGATGATTAGTCATTATACATATATAAATAAGATTTAAATATATATATATATAATTAAAGACTATAAATGTAGGGAGTGGTGGCAAGGGAAGGGAGAGCCTGATTGAAATGTAGGCCAGTAAAGTTTTATTTAGATACGCAAGAGATATATAGGAGAAAAACAACAAAAATAAAAACAAAAAAAAAAATACTTCAAACAAGTTCACAAATATTTGAAGCGCCACAGCAACGAGTATTCGTTTTAGAGTTCATGAATATTCATGAACAATAATCAGATTTAAATTCTTGTTGTTGTTGTTGTTTTTTTTCAGTTTCTTTCGAAAACAAGTCAAATATTTTAGATTTGAGCATATAAAAATGTAAATATGGTGCAAATATTTATAAATTTTCTTCAATATATTGAAATCAATATTTATGAAGAATTAAAACGGAACGACAAGCAAGACAACTGGGAGGGAAGTGTGTATGTATGTGTGTGTGTGTTGGGGAGGGGTATACAGGGCGCTTACCACAGAGACCAAGTCTCGCGACTTTTCTAATTCAATTTTAATTGTTTTGATGGCCCATTCCGAGACGTTTGACGTCAATGGAATTATAAAAACAAATACAAATATCTCCTCTATAAACCCTCTGCCGCTGTAACACCCGCTGAAAACTGGTTCGACTTTAATATATCCAACTAATCAGGTGCCAGCCGGCTAACTTAGTTGCTTGGTTGCTTGGTTGCTTGATTGCTGTTGGTGTGTTTGAAGAAGGAATGTCGCTGGCATGCAGTAAACCGTGACTTTGAATATACACACCGATGTTGCCCGCTGAAGATTTTTACGAGCAACAAATTCCCTTAACTCAAACGGAGACCAACTGAAATCCGTGACTATGAATGTCTATAGAATAAATATCACATACGTGTGTGTGTATATATATTCGATTGAGTGTGTGTATATAGACTGTTGTGGCTGGGTGGTGTATGGTATGGTATGGTTTGGTATAGAAGGGTGGTGCGAGGCATTTCGCTTGGGTAAATTTCCATGGCGTTAAAAATTTTATTTGTTTGTTTGTTAGTTCATTTTGTGGGCTTTTGTCAATTTTATATATATATATATATATGAAAACTGAACAGTTACAGTCTTATTATTGATATAACGTTCAAGAAATACTCTGCGAATAAAAAGACACAACTAGAATTAGATTAGTACAGGACTTAAGCTATTTAATCGCCTTGTTACCGATTGCTTTACTTTTGGAACAAAGTACAATAATAATCAAAATCCATTAATCTATTACATTAAAAAAAGTAAAGACCAATAAAATGAAATATGACTGAAAAGTTAAGGACACTATTAAAGCGGTTTTATATGTATGTATATATCCTTTTTTTTTTGTTTGCTGCATCATTTTCAACGATTTTTCATTATAATATCGAACATTTTCATTTATCTCTCAACATTCTATTTGGTGGGGGGGATGATGTATGGTCAACCTTCACAATGGCATTGATGGACTTTTATATTGATGAGGGTAAAGGGTGACCAATAACCAACATCATCTTATCAGCCCGCACTCCGTTCGCAAGTGAGTTTGCTGATTGGGTCTTTCTCTATAAAAAGCTTCGCTGCTGTTGTGCTAGTTTGCTTGTTGATGGACAACGTTATCTCATCTATTAACCGATGACTAGCTATATACATACATACATATATATATATATACATACTTCTTTATATGTATAGTATGTTTTTATTGTATAGAATGGAATTTTGTTATTGTCACGCGACCTTCGGCTGTTTCACGTGTTCCACACAACAGAAGCGTGATCCTCAAGTCTGCCGAGTTTTATATGATGAAAAATAATATAAAACTGAACTGAATGCTCTATATGGGCAAAGTGGGGTGGTGTTCATTGGGTGGGTGTTTGAAATATGAAAAATATACATATATAGAAAGAAAAAAAAAAACAAATCTTTGATAAAGGCATTTTATGACCGCCAATTTTTGTTTGAATGGAATACTTTAAGTTTGTATGTACTGATTGCCTAGCAACTCTTGTATTTGATAATAACAATGATGATCATGGGAGAAGATGTTGATGATGTGAATGATGATGTTTATGATGATAATAATAATGATTTCTGTATCTGTATGTGTGTGACTGTCTGTCTTCAAAATCTTCCGTAGGTTTCTTTTATGGAAAAACGTGACGCGTGAGATCTCACGCTTAGCAATGGAAAATTGACTCTATTCAACAATTGATAAGTAAGAGGAAAGCTTCCAAAAAGATATATGGAAAATTTACACACTAGTCTATCACATGGGAAAAATTGGAAATGCTATCGATGATAATGATGATGATGATAATGTTGATGATGACGATCCCATTAGCACCAGCACTATGGTTAGACCTGACCATAAATTGGCAGCACAAATTCTAATTTGTGTCATCGTAAATAGCGTCAGGTTATCAATTAACCAAATGATTTATATATCGTAAATCGAATACAATAACAATTGGCAGTAGCCGCCGACACCAACAGAGGGAGACAAACAGCAGGCATCATTAGTGTTGTTTTACTAGCGGAATTCCCGCTAAATATAACAGAATATAGCTAAAATTTAAAAATAAAAATAAGAGTAAGTCAGAATTTAGAGAAAATTGAAGTATCGTATAAAACAAGAAATTGGTTTCAAATTACATAATACATATTAAGTACATATTAAGCATTCTTAACTATTATTAAATTAAAAAGAAATTTTCGGCAAATTTTCTTTAGCTCAAATATTGATAGGAAAAGATTTCAACAACTTGGCAACACTGTCGGGCAGTCTGTACCTAAACGACAACTGGCCAACTCTTGTTATGACAGGCTGTTAATAGCTTTTCCATTACTAAAGTCGGCCAATGGACCTTCAATTAACGCACCAACACCAAATAACCAGGCGCTACGTGATCTCACTCTTTCTCTCTCACTCTCATATTGTATTTGCACCGTTCTTGCGCATCCTTAAAGGTTTTTTAATTAAATTTTACAAGTCTGGCGGCCTTTTTAATTGAAATGTGTTAAAATTACTTTGAAAGTGTGAAGTCTTCGCACGTTCACTCTGTTCAGCTGTGCGCTGATGACGCTGACAACAACGACGACGACGACGGCGACGGCGATCCTCCTGTATTGTATTTTGCAATTTACGTTGTCAATTTTCACGCCCCAAAACAGACAGACTTTGACTTCCACTCCCTGGTAACAGCAGCTCGGCAACAACAATGATCCTACCTACCTTACATATGTACATACTTTCCTGCACCACCCTTCATTCCCCCTTATTGTTATTTTTGACGATCTTTTCGTTCAATTTTTACTCATTTTTTTTTTTTCTGTCGGTGTGAAGTGGCATTATTGATAACACTCTGAGAGCTCTGAGGGTCGCTTAACGGTAAAGGTTTGCTTAATTGTTATTGCATATACAGACACAGACACAAACACACACACACATACATAATGTTCGTTCGAAGGTCTTTGCTGACACTAAAAATTGTTAATTTACAATGAAGAGTTATTAAAAAAAAAAAAGGTGTAAAAAAAGCGTAAAAAAAAGGAATCACAGAATACTTTTTACCATCAGATAAGTAAATTTTTAAGTGAATTAACGGATCAATAGGATATTAAATAGGGTAATTTCATTCATCATACAAGTCTTATCGTTTGTTATATCAATATATTATATATTATTTGACATCAATAGCCATATTCATTAGTTAATTGCACTTGTAGCAAAATCAACTGGGAGTTTCTATAGAAAACGCACTTTCTAGTGATTCCAAGAATATATTTTCATACAAAATCTTAGAAAATTTATTACCCAAAACAAAGAGCATTTATATATACATTTGTATGTATGTAAATAGAAAACTAAGTATTGAATCATTCTGAATAAAACATTTTATAATTATAGTTTATACATAGTCATTTATTGCAGATTGACGTCAGCTTTTATGCATTTTTTTTTTGTTTCCTCTTTATTTCCTTTGTTACCTTTTGAATACGTTTAGTTACAAAATCTTTCAATATTTGTTATTCTAATAAATTTAAATTTCCTACAGTGTGTCTAGACTAGAAGTAAAAATTCCATTCATACATAAATAATAAATAAAACCAAGCCGACAAAAAAAAAAATTACAAAAATTTCCCAGAATACAAAATTTATAGAGCAAAAAATAAATAAAAAAAAAAAAAAAAAAAAAACAACAGAATATACATTTATGTATCTACAATATATATATATATATGTATATATATCATATATGTACATGGCAGGCAAACAAAACAATTTATTAGCGGGTAAATTCCACAATTACTTTGATGCCACGCGCTGAACGCAAGGCCGAAATTATCATATGAACTGATAAACGATAAAACATGGCCACATGGAACTCTAATGCCAACCAACTTGTGGTAGTAGCTAGAGGAAACAGTTAGCAGATAAACTTGACCCAGTTCCTATTTGCCCAGAAAGTAGACTAGTTAGTTAGAAGTGACCTTGGCGATAAGAAGGAGAAAAAAGGTTTGTGTTTTTTTGTTTTTTTTTTTTATCAAAAGACATAAATACAGAAAGTCCAATCGATGGAGGGAGATTCGTTTTATCGTGACTGTAATGCGTGAGACTGAATCTGGATTTTGTTCCCTGGTGGCCCCAAACGATGATGGTGGGCCGAGCCCCCCAGCCCATCCCTTCTCTCACTCTTTAACGTGAGCTTTCGTTTTGCGCTGCAAACTCATTTCCATATTCGGCCCATATTCTTCATGCACCATGCACCATAATGGTCCATGGGTCCGGTCCAGCTTGCGTTCGTGTGGGGCGACCGCCAACAGTCTTGGCCCCACCAGTTCCATGCCAAAGACCTATCCCTTCATTCATGTGCCGCTTGGCCAGTTGCAGTTGGGCAGCAGTTTGCAGCAGTTTGCAGCCGTCTCACAGGCAAAGAGTCTCACTCAATTACTATAATTTGCCTCAGTGTGTGTGTCTGTGTGTGCGCCTGTGCGGCGAATGGCGAGTAGAGAGTCCCCCAGAGTCGCCATGTAGTGGCTGGCTACTGATTGAATTTCAAATTGCTCAATTTTTTGGGCCCAGATTTGCGGTCGCGAAAGGGAAATTATGTTATTCCAGCGATAAACTGTTTGTTCCTGCGGCATTGGCATCCGCATCCACATCTGAGTCAGTCCACGACCACCATGTGTGTGGGCAACAACTCTCTTGCTCTGCGGCAAGTAATTAAACAGGCACCCAAAAAAAAAAAAAAAAATAAGAAATAACAAAAAAAAAATTCAATCCAACAACAACAAGAAATAATGTTGCAACCGATAAGTTAAAGAAAAGCTGCAAATTTTTATATGCTCTACTTAATAAGAGAGTCTTGTGGAATCGTAATCAAACAAAAAGAAAAACTATAAAATTAAAAGGATTCCAATAGTAGAAGCCACTTAAATTAAAGTTTCAAACATTGATAAAACGTTTCATAAAAAAATTCTTTACTCACCTTTTTAAATTTTCAATTAACTTCAATTACATTTGCACACACACACACATATTTAACCACAGCACTTGAAAAAAAACAACAAAAAGTTAAACTAGTCTATGAAGACTACACACACTTTTCACAGCACTAGAATCAATCGACCATTGCACTTGAAAAAAAACAACAAAAATATCAAACTTTAGTTTACCACAAACATTTCACAACACTAGAATTAGATCACAGCTTCTCTTTTTTTCTCTCTTGCTTGCTTATTCCTTTTTCGCCTACGCGTCAGGCAACGACGACTGCGATAGCGGCAGAGCAGCGACTGCAGCTGCAACTGCGTCGTCGGTTACTTTTTCTATTCTCTTTTTCTAGCTTTTCTTTTGCTTGGAAATTGAAACATTTTTTAACAAAATCTCAACAATTACCAAACCGATTTTAATGCGAATAACACCAAATGAAAGCAAATTGCTTTATCTTTATATTGATCTAATTTTTAATTAATTTTACGCACTTTTTACACATAGCAAAAAAATATTAATGCATTTGAAACGGGATAAGTGAACGCGACCACGAACAAGACAAAACTAACAGCGACAGTTAGAATAAAAGCGAAGTGCCAGTGTGATGCCAGTTCGAAAAAGAGAGAGAGAGCTTCTGAATTCTAAGATCCTTGTGAAGGAGAGGAGTGCGGGGTGGGTGGTTTCTAACGCTGATTCGATGTTGCTGATTTACTGTTACTTTTATGTTTCTTTTGTCCTATTTTGTGGAAAAAAGTGTTATATAAGAAACCTTTTGCATTCTTACTGAAATTATTTGACACAAGAGTTATGCACATAGATTAACAACTTATTCTCAGACTTTTGGCTGAAAGTAAACTATCTACATGAGATTAACATTGCACCAATTCAAATAAACATTTGAAAATGAGCGTTAAATTAATATATTGCCAAATTATGTTTATGTATTTGCCTCAAATTCTTCTTTAAAGTAAATCGAAAAGGCAAAGGCAATAGAGTATTTTAAATTCGTTTATTCTTAAGTTTGATTAAGTTATATATCTTTGTTTTTGATTTTCGGGGCGCCCGGATGTTATTAATTAATGCCAGAAGGCAGAAGGTCTCTGCGATTGTCTTGGGATATCTGCTAAACCGGCGTTATATGGAATTTTCTTGTTAGAGGCGGCAGCCGCAGCTAATCAGCTAACAAGCTGCTCACGCCGCAAACTGCAAACGAAGGGCATGGCAGGAGGTGAACTTTTTATATAGTTGTCGATCCGCATGCGCCTTGGGTTTTTTTTCTCTTTTAATTTTGTTTTTATACGTGTTTTTTTTTTGTAGTTTTTTTTTTTTGGCGACAGCGGCGTCATCATCTTCAAGTCTCCGTCCCCTTCCCACTTACGTTTTTAGCTGAATCTCTTCTTTTGTGGCAGTCGGCGGTTTTGCTTTGACGCGGTTTTTCCATTCATTTGCATACATACATACATTTCTTTAGTGCACATGGTGGCCAGACGGCCAGATCCAAATCCCCCGGTCTCTGATCCCGAATGTGGCGAAATAACTTTGGACACACGCTCCAACGGACGCGATTGCAAAAGTTTCTTAGTTATGCCATGGAGATGGGAATGGCTATAGAAATGTAGATGGAGTCAAAGACGTAGTCGATGATGTCGGTACAGAAGCGACCCTTTGATGCTGGTAAATGCCAAACCGCAAGTGCATTTGTAGCGATTTTCACAAGTTGTAGCTAATTTTTGCCGGTTTGTCGGTTGGCTTCTCTTATTCATTATCATCATTGCCCATTTTTGTTGTTGTTGTTTTTGTTGGACTGCATACATACATACATACGAGTATATATATATATATACATATGCGAAATATTTTAGTATTTAGTGTGGGAATCATCATTGATTCTATGAAATATGCCATCACTTGAGCAACATTGTATATATATATGTATATATATACTTACTTATATAGTGTATTGTATATATATACATATATATAAATATACATATGTATGTATATAGTCTGTGCTACCGGAAAGCCAATGTAAACGAAACCTAGAAGGATGGGCTAACTTCGGCCATGCCGAAGTTGAAATACCTTTGCAAACTATTTATTAAAAAAATTTTGTTTTGCTCCGATTATTACTATGGAAGATATATCATATAGTCTGTCAATTCTAGTGAAACTCAATTAACATATTTCTATATATACTAAACTTACATATACCAAATTTGGTGAGAATCGCTCTTAAAATAAGCAAGTTATTCATCTAAACTATTTTTCTGGCCGATCGTTCCTATGGGAGCTATATGATATAGTGTCCCGATTCTGATAAAACTTGCCAGATATGTAAGAAAGTATATAAAACTCATATATACCAAATTTAGTTATAATCGCTTTTAAAACAACCAAATTATTACTCGAAATCCATATTCATGACCGATCGTTCCTATGGGAGCTACATGATATAGTCAACCGATTTTGATGAAACTTGATGGATATGTTAGAAAGTATATAAAACTTACAAATGCCGGCTTTTGTGATATTTTATTGAAAAATAACAAAGTTATTGTGGTTAAAGCTTATTCACGATCGATCGTTCCTATGGGAGCTATATGACATAGTCATCTGATCGGAAAGATTCCGAGATATATAATGCCTGCAGCAAAAAGAAGCCTAGGTGCAAAATTTCAGCTCTGTAGCTTTAAGAGTCTCGGAGGAAATTGCGTTGATCCAGACAGACAGACGGACATGGCTATATGAACTCAGCTCATCGTGCTGATCAAGAATATATATACTTTATATAGTCGGAGATGCTTTTTTCTATGCGTTGCAAACTTCTGACCAAAATTAATTTACCTTTTTTGCAAAGGTATAAAAATGTCGTCTTTGAACGGAAATAGTTTTAGGTTCTTTTGGAAATGATATAGAATAAGTTTATCTGGGCAATAAACATGATATTTTCCATAGCTTTTCCCCAAGTATATTATTATCAAAGCATTTTCTTTATTATAAATCTGAATCTATTTGTTTACAAACAAAATATTTGATTGATATGAAGATTATATATATATAGATAGATTATAGATTATAAACTTAATTGATCTAACACTTGATCAATTCTTATGTATGTAAACATTCATTTAATATTCATGGCTCATCTACATTTTGAAAGGGGTGGGTGGGAGGGGAGGGGAGGGGAAAATAGCATTAACCCTGAAATTGGCCACACGACACTACCATTTGATTATGTATAAGCCAATTTGGTTTTTGCTATGCTTGTTTTTATTTTTTTTGTTTTTTTAAGGCACCAAATTTGTGGCTTATACGTCCTTCATGGTTGGCTGCCCTTTGGGCACTCGCTTGCACCTAGCTAACAAACACTTAATGGCTTAAGCCAAGTCGTTGTCTCGACGAGTGCCAGCATGTGTTAAATGTGGTAAATAAACGTGGCCCAAACTCAAAGACGAACGGAATGTTGTTTATTATTTATTACTTTTAGTCTACACTTGTTTATATGCACACACACACACACACACACATATACTTATATAGACTTGTGGTCAGTGTATAACTGAATAGAGGCAAGGCAATGATCTCTTCTCACACTGTATGATGATTGTGTGCATTGATAAGCCTGGTCACTTGCACGAGCACAACGAGCAACAGCATCATTGAGAATCAGCCGAGCGTTACCGTTTGTTGTTGGATTAAGAGCAGCGGCATTAAAGGGGGATCGGCAATGAAAGGGAAAGAACTCTGGACAAACGGGAACATAAAAAAAAACAAAAAAAAACAAAAAACAGTGGCAAAGCGAAAGGGAATGCGAATGCCAACCAATTGAAAGGGAGAGTGCGATGAGCATGAAAGAGAAAATTCATCTATAATAGTAAAATAACTAAATTCAAATGCGAAATTAAGTAGCATACTTTTTGGGGCATTAATTAATATTATATTGTAAAATCAATTCAATTATAAAGGGAATGATAATGCAGTTTTTAGAATAAATTATTATTAAAAGTAAATATTTTAAAATTTAAATCAAAATTTTTAATTTTTGTGCAAAAAATACTCAAAATAAATCATTGATATAAAGTAAAAAAATAAATGTACTATACAGTGGGTCCTCGCAGAATGCAACCTTGTATATAAGTAAGTTTTTAATGAAGGTAATAACTCTAATTTTCACATAGCAAGGATTCTTTATACCACAATCTTAAAATTCTTTAAAAATAAAACAAATTATTAACCCAGAAATATTTCATTTAAAACAAAAACTTTAGAAAAATAACCTAATATGTATGTATGGGATCTAAGATTTTGATCAATTATTTCAATTTAAATTTATATGGAATTAAAATCTTTTGATCTGGCAGAAAACATTGTTTTGAAATCATTTTTATTGCAATTGCAAAAATGCTTGAGAAGTTTTTTTTTTTTCTTTTTTCTCCAGTTTGGCAAACTATTATTATGGCCAATCATAGCTCACACACAGTTCTGTTCATAAGAAACACCAAAATGTTAGATGATTAATGATATTATGCTTTACCATCATTGTCTATAACTTCATGCTGAGTTGGGCCTGCCAACTCAGTCAGATCGCAGACCCTTTTCTAACCCAACCACCTTATATGCCAATTCATATCATTACCATCTCATTCCGTCTTACTGTCTTATGTAAGTAACTAACTCTACTCCCCCCCAGGGGCCAGTTCGCTTTCAACGCCAGGCAAAATGCCAAAGTACAAAACTAACTATATACATCGTGCTACTATTAACGCTCCACTGACAGTAGCAACCAGCAAAGAAGCAACAAAACACGCATCAGACTGATATAAAGCCGGCACTAACAAATCAGCAGAATGAAACATCGACAACATCCACTATGTAACATTGGTACTAAGCAAAATGCTAAAATGCTTTCATACCGAAAGCCAAACCCAAACCCATACCAAAAACCCATACCCAAAGCCAACGAGCGTAGAGCTCTGCGAATCAGCGATGCGATTTGATGGATATTAAAATGACCGTAAAAAGGAATTAAGGTCTGTCAGACTTGGCGTTCCAGTGTACCATCCAGCACACACACAACACACACACACACCAGTTGCAATTGAGTGAATATGCTGTGGCGGCAAATGCTTAAACAGACAACCAAATGCAAAGATTTTTACATATTAACAGAACAAATATGCCACATAAATTTCCAAAATAAAAAAACCCCAAACCAAAAATATAAGCAAAAGAATAAAAATATATATATATATATATGTATATAGACATATATATAAAAGATGCGTCGGCAAAGTTTCAAAAGCGCCTCCAAGACAAACGACAAACGACACAAATCACACGCATGCCAGTGACAAGGGGAATGGGAATGGGAATAAGATTGGTATTTAAGGATGAGGGGCTAAAAGAGAGAGGGAAACGCTTACAAACCGCAAAACTTAATTAGTGTCATGTTGCACTCAAGCCGAGACAAACGGAAATCGGCAAAGCTAACTGCAGGACGCCAATGCCGGACGACGACGGCAGCGATGATGATGAGGACTACCACATAATTTGTGTACAAGTGCAGTGCACAGGCAAGTTTGAAAAAAAAAAAAAAACAGGGATGCAAACACATTCAAAATATATATTAATATATCAAAAATATATATAGAATAATGGTATTGGATAGCAAATAGAATAATTATGATTTCTAGCTAACAAGAACTTTAACTCTAAAATAGTTTATAATTTGATTAGGAAATCCTTAAAATTTAAAAAAATTTAATACATTATAATTAGTAGGAAATTCTTAAAAATTTTAAAAAGTTAAATATTTTTTTTAATTAGTATTAATATATTATTAAAAATTAATAAATTAATATAAACAAAATTTAATTGTAATTATTTTGAGAATTATTAGCCTAGTTGCTAGTATTATTGTATTATTGTATATATTTTTAAATGTAATGTTATAGATAAATAAATAAAATATTTAATAAATTAAAAATATAAATAGTTAGGGAATACTTCCTTATTTTTTAAAGGATATGTTGGGGTTTATATATTATATATAATAAAAATTAAAGATATCAACAATTTAACGCTAATAAGTTTTTAATAAAAATAATAATTTTAAAAAATAAATTGTTAGAAGAGTTTTAAGATTAAGATGTAATAAAAAAAATTGTTAGAATAGTTTTAAGATTAAGATGTAATAAAAAAAATTGTAAAAATAGTTTTAAGATTAAGATATAAATAAGATATAAAGGGCATCTACTAAGATAATCTTGATTGATCTGTTAAATAAAAGATGGAGTTAAAGCAAAAAGGTGACCCCGATCAATCTTTTCAAGCAACTTATCATTTGAACTATTAGTAAATCTTTTCGGTTTTAGTTATTAATTTAAAAATGTATATAGCTACAAGATAAATACTCATATCTTAAGAACTATTCCAAACTTAATGGATAAATAAAAAATTTGTAAAAAATCCTTTGATTTATCTTTTAAACATAAGCTCTTACTTATAGATTGATATCCTCGAGTTTGAGTACTAAACTTAAAAAAGGATTAAGAAATATTTTAAAAATATATATTTAAATTTATCAAGTAAACATATATACGTATTATATATATCATATTTTTATACCTTTGCAAAAAAGGTATATTAATTTTGGTCAGAAGTTTGCAACGCATAGAAGGAAGCATCTCCGACTATATAAAGTATATATATTCTTGATCAGCACGATGAGCTGAGTTCATTTAGCCCTGTCCGTCTGTCCGTATGTCCGTCTGTCCGTCTGTCTGTCTGTCCGTCTGTCCGTCCGTCCGTCTGTCTGGATCAACGCAATCTCCTCCGAGACCCTTGAAGCTACAGAGCTGAAATTTTGCACCTAGGCTTCTTTTTGCTGCAGGCATTGTATATCTCGGAATCATTCCGATCGGAAGACTATATCAAATAGCTCCCATAGGAACGATCGGCCAAAAAATTGGTTTTAGATGAGAATCTTGGTTATTTTAACAGCGATTCACTCGAAATTTGGTATATGTAAGTTTGGTATATATATAAATGTGTCTATTGAGTTTTAACAGAATCGGCCGACTATATGATATAGCTCCTATAGGAACAATCGGACCAAAAAAAAAAATTTTTTTTACTCGTAAGTGTTTTTTCTTGGAGCCACGGGCATGATTAGTTTACATATATACTTTTTTATAATTCTGGTAATTTATATGTAATTGATAAGAACAGTTTGCAAAGGTATCCGAACTTCGGCGTGGCCGAAGTTAGCCCAGCCTTCTAGTTTATATTATTTTAATTTATCTAAAATGACATTATAATGATTCTAAATTTCAATTTAATAAAAGTGATTAGAAAATTAGACAAATTAAGTAAAATAATTATATCTACGTTATGCAACATTAAGCACTTAATAAATTTAAAAAATATGTATTACTGCCCAACCCTGGAGAAACCTTAACAGATCTCTTACGTATCTTCATGACATTTATTTAATTCGTTATGTTTGTCGGTTTTGTTTAGTTTGTTGGCCCCTTTTGCCGCTTATCCACCTCCCCCTTCTTGGGCTATCCTTGTCGTCGTTGTTGAATCTTTTGGCATAGGACTTGGGAGTAGTAAAGGAGAGTGATTGCAATGGCAGCCAATTTGACTGATGAGCGACCCACACAGCGCCGCGAGCCGAATGCGTGTTGCAAGAGATAGCCATCATCTCCCTCTCTCTGTCTCTCTCTCTCTCTCTCTCTCTCTAACCGAGCAACGTGTGAAGTCCATCAATCGTTTTCTGTGTGGCGTGCGACTGAATGACTGGCTACCTGCCCCTGCCTCTATATCAGCCACTGTACCGGCCCCCCTGCTGCAGATCTTTGTCTCTGTACCTGGGTGGGCATGAGTTTCGTTTTCGTTTTCATTTTTATGTTTACTGTCGTTTCTTTAACTGACTAACTGACTAACTGACGGACTGACTGTATGGCTAGCTGGCTGTCCGATTGTTTGCCCTTCATCTCTGGTGGAACTCACACGTTGTCGCGTTGGCATTAATCATTCCGGCAGATGAAGGCTCCCAAAAAAAAAACACAAAAAAAGTAAAACCAAAAATGACCATATCCCCAATTAGGCGGCCCCATGCGATTAGCCAAGGACCTAGAACCAGGATCCGTACACACTTTAAAGCTTTCTCAATGTGTGTGGTCCTTGGGTTTTTGAGGTATACAAAATATTTGCAGCTTGATTTGTTTTCTGTATTGAATGAAAGAGATGGGTAGTAGGTACATATGTGTACTTTGGGGATAAGTTTGGTATATATATTTTGGTTGTTTGGCGAATTTTTTTGTTTTTGGCGAACGCCGCCTATAATTACTCAGGCATTAAGTTCGTTTCAATGGCTTGGTTTCGGTTGCGCCTCGCTAGCCGGCCTCCTTTATGCTGGGCTGGTTGCCTTGCCCACGCGTGCGCTACCGAACTGAACTGAACACCAAATACCCCCTCAAACCATCTCTCTCAGACCCTATACAAACCCCTTCCCGCTGATCCATCTATGGCATACACACACAGAAACGACTAATTTTCCAATTGGAAAATCATGTGCTTTACATATAAAAAAAAAAAAGATCGCTGCGCGTGTCGCTCGGCCAACCATGTGAGTGAGTATGTGTGTGTATATGCATAGATATATATACATACAAATATATATATATATATATATATACATATATATGTATATTTGTATTCACGAAAAAACGCAATTATATCGGTCGGTTGCATTTCGATACATTTGGTTGCCTTACGCCGCACACGACTGACCATGTTTTCGGCTGGCTGGCAAGAGAGAAGAGTAAAGTGATCGGTGGCTAAAGGGGAAGTCTACGGATCCGACCAAGCCTCGTTTCAAAACTAAAATTATAGAAAATCAAAAGTGTGACCGCCGCACAAATACACAAATATCTTTTGTCCATATACATACATACATACATACATATGTAGGTATGTATGTATATGTTAGTATGGACATTAGCCAGCCCCTTAAACATCAGGCCACCTACCATCACATACCACCCCTCGCACATCACCCCATTTTTACCATCATCACATTGGCTTTTTGATTAATTTGCGCAAAGTCAAAAGACTTTGATAGCAGTAGCGTGCCGCAACGTTGGACCTACACTCCTTCATACAACGTGCACTGAGCTGTCCTTCGTGTTTTTTTGTTGTTATTGCTTTTTTTTTTTTAGTGAATTTGTTAAGCATTTGCATTTAGATGACGGAGGCCGCACTTGTTTATAGCCCACAATTTAGCATGAATATAAGGCTTTTGGTATTGGAATACCGCTGCACGCTTTTTTTTTTATTCATGAAACTTTCAATGCGATATCAAGAAGATTAAGTTATTATAATGATGATGATTATCTCAAGAAAACGCCATATAATTTTATATAAAAAAGTCCATGATATTCAATCTTAAACTCTCCAAATTTTAACACCCAAAAATAAAGTTATGTAACAGAAATGTATATTTTTTGTTTTGTATGTATTTAATAACAGATAATTTACAATAATTGAACAAATTAAATTTTTATATTTATACCCTCTCATTATGACCAATATCTATATAACCATCAAATTTAATGAAAAGCCCAAAAAATGCTTTAAATTACATTTTGTTAGAAAAAAAATATAAAAAGACAACTCAAAGCCAGTTGACCTTGACTTTGAAAAGTTACTGTAACCAACATAAACGTTTAAATTACTTTAATAGAATTTATAAATCAGCTAGTTAGCGGTATTTTTCGAAACAAGAAGGTTAAGTAAATGCAGAACAAAAAGCATATTACAAAATTCTTTTATTTCACCATCAACTGAAACGTTTATCTATGTACATATTTACCTACAAAATACTAACCTTTAAAGCCATTATGTTTTATTTTCACATTAAATTAAGTTAAATTTTAACATATTATCCTATTCCTTCCTAATCCTTTTTAAACTGTTCAGTTTGCTCCCACAATTCTATTTTCTATATCTGTATGTATAAAGCATGCCAAACCACTGCAAATCTAACTGTGAATGATAGAATTTGAGCTAGATACCACCCACCCCGCACTTCTCTCCTTCACAAGGATCTTAGAATTCAGAAGCTCTCTCTCTCTCTTTTTCGAACTGGCATCACACTGGCACTTTATTCTAACTGTCGCTGTTAGTTTTGTCTTGTTCGTGGTCGCGTTCACTTATCCCGTTTCAAATGCATTAATATTTTTTTGCCATGTGTAAAAAGTGCTTAAAATTGATTAAAAATTAGATCAATATAAAGATAAAGCAATTTGCTTTCATTTGGTGTTATTCGCATTGAAATCGGTTTGGTAATTGTTGAGATTTTGTTAAAAAATGTTTCAATTTCAAAGCAAAAGAAAAGCTAGAAAAAGAGAATAGAAAAAGTAACCGACGACGCAGTTGCAGCTGCAGTCGCTGCTCTGCCGCTATCGCAGTCGTCGTTGCCTGACGCGTAGGCGAAAAAGGAATAAGCAAGCAAGAGAGAAAAAAAAGAGAAGCTGTGATCTAATTCTAGTGTTGTGTAATGTTTGTGTTAAAATAAAGTTTGATTTTTTTGTTGCTTTTTTTTTCAAGTGTAGTGGTCATTTCATAAGTGTGCGTGAGTGAGAAAGCGTTAATTTACATTGTATTGAAAGAAGAGGTTAGTATTATATGTATATGTATTATATTGAATGAATATGTATGTATGTATGTATATACGCACATTTGCGTGTTTGTATGTAACTGTTTCTTCCTTCTATTATTTAATTTTCACAAAAAAAGGGTTTTAAAAATATAATTATTAGAGATTTTCAAGTAGTCCATTTGCAAAATGAATATCCTTGAAAAACTTTCTTTTTGCTTACATTGTGTGTGTGTGTGTGTGTTTATAAATAATTGTTGGCAACCTTGAAATGTCTAAATTTACCGTAAAACACCTTAACCATATGCATTTGGTATATCCCAAGCATACAAATTATTGCATTTAAATATAATTTTCCTAAAAAAAAAAAAAAAAATAAATAATAAAGCTTAATGAAACAGGTCCGTGATATGCAATTGACACGACAGACGCGACGAGAACTAAAGTTAAGTTGACCAAAAGAAATCCCATCCATTTGCGCGATCTTAACCTGAATCCCACTTGGCTACTTGCTACGCCGCACGCACAGCGATTTTGTAGTGACTGAACCGATAATTATCCATTGTGGTCTCCCCCCTTTTGCTCTCCCTAGAGTCTTTGTGCGTCATGAGAAACAAAGAAAACAAAAAAAAAAAAACGTTTATGATCAACAAAGGCTCCAATTTGCTCAGCTATGTGCAGCTGCTGGTGGGCCGCCCCAAAGGGCTTTATCAGGGAAAAGGGGGGATGAGGTATGGGAGAAAAAATGGGAGCAGATTGTTTGGATGGGGCCGCATTATAATTAATCAAGAAATTGTATGCACAGAAATCAAAAATAATCATCAATTTGGCTTAAAGGAATGATGAGAAAGTAAAGGAATAATGTTGAAAGCGAGCGCCAAGAGAGATAGAGAGAGAGAGAGAAAGAGAGAGATCGCCGCCTCGAGTCGTCAAGTGTCCAGCATTATCACCACCATCATCATCATCATCATCATGATAGCCGAGGCGCTACAATTTGGCGTTACATGAAAATTGCATTGCAAAATTAGCTGAAACAAAACCAAAAACAAAAAAAAACCACAATGCAGCCAGGAGCTGAAACTGGAGCTAAAGCTGAATCTGGAACTGGGAGTTACTTCAAGTTGTGAAGTATACTCATATGTACATATATATACATATATGTATGGGGCATGGAGTATCTGTCGCTTGTCTCGAACCATTTAATTAGATGCCGCGTCAACAAGGTGCTAAATGGGCTGCCATTATATTGGAAAAGTGAGGAGTAGGGGGAATTTGGTCATGTGTTGGGCCGCGTGGGTTGGGCTTGGGGTTTTCGGTTTCGTCTCCAGCATTCACAAAAGGTAACATAAAAATGAAAGCTAACCAAGGAGGCAGCTGTCTGAGTTTGCTGCACCACCAACCACAACCAGCACCACCAACCACTCTACCATACCCGGGGGCATGCGTTGCTCTCGTTGTTCGTTGTTGCCTCCACCTTGTTGCCCCTGCTGTTGTTGCTGATTATGCAGAGGTGATAATTGCAGTGTCCGGCGCGTCAAGATTTATTTTTTTTGGTGAGCTTTAACGATGTGTTAAAATAAATTGCATATATGAAGAAGAGGAATCGATCCGTTCCTTAGTGTAGTGTCAGTCTTTTCCCCTCTCCCGATCTCTCTCTCTCTCTTTTACTCACTCCCTTTTTCTGCTTTATGAAAACCCACAAAACGTCGCGGCTGTGTACATAAAAATTTAATGGGCGCCCGCTGCTGAAGCGCGTAGCACCAACGTCATCTCATCCCATCCCCATCTGCATCCCCATCCAGTGAACAACACTTTTTTTTTTTTTGCGCCTGTAATTGCCTTAGCAAGCAGACTTATTAAAATATCAGATGGGTGAAGGGTGAGAGAGCAAGAGAGTGGCAGAGAGAGGGAAAGAGGGGTTTAGTAATACGCACGCCTGTTTTGCCTGTACATATGTACACCTACATATATATTTACTTTCTAAAAATTGCAGATTTATTGCCCAGTCAACTTCACCTTTGTCAATAACTAACGGTCTGAGTGTAAGACAGAGAGAGATTGAGAGAGAGAGAGAGGCAGAGTGAGACTTCTTTTCACGTAATTCAATAGTGTCTGATCGGACCCAAACGTACATACATACATACATATATACATTTGGGTTAACCTCAAAAATGTCCAGACACTGGCGTTCCACTGAATTTTGCAACAAGATTTTTTGAATCCAAAAAAAAGGCCCAAACTCATTCCAAACGGTAATCTGAGATAATCAGAGGCATATCAGATTTTTTTTTCTGTTTCTTCTTCCCATTTGTCGTCAAACTGTTGTTTCTGTTGTTGTTGCTGTTGCATATTTGTCTGCCTAATCAGCTGTAGATAATTTGCAGCTACTGTGTACGCCAACAAAATTGATTCTCGACAAGATCAAGTAGTTGGCTTGGAGTTGGGGGTTGAGCACTTCTTCCGCTTGGCTAAAGCGTGTCTGGAACATATGGTCCATCCCATGTCGTGCCAATGCCATGTTCCTTAGCCTGTACAGCTGTAAAAAGTCTGGCTGTACCTTGGGTCACTAACTGCTCACTCACTTGTTCCCTTCTGCTATCCCTTTTTTTTTGTTAGTATAGCACGTGCTTCAATGCACATGACACTGAATCGCGACTGGGATTTTTGTACAGATTTTCGAGACAGGAAGTTCAAGAGGTACTTAAGAAAAAACTATCTCAATATGGGAAAATAAAGTTGTCAAAGTAATCCTAGTCGAATGTCGAACTATAAATAGAATCTAACAATGTAAGTTTCATTTTTCATCTATAAGAACAATTTTTACCTAGTCTCTGAGTTTGATATGTTACACTATGTTTATTTAGAATGAAAGAGGAAGAGAGGAAGAAAGGATTTCTGAATCGTTTTCTTGATTACCGTATGGATGTTACAGATGTACGTACAAAGTTTTTACAAGAGCTTCGACGCCTTGAAACAAGGATAACTGTTCCTCGATTAACTTACCCCCTCAAATAAGGGACCTTCCCTATATGTATGTGCGAATCCTCTTTTTTGCAATATCAATTAAACTGTTAACTATCAAAAGTTTTCTCAAATAAAATTAACTTTTCATCATTGAGAGCATCGATTTGTATTTTTATATTTCTAAGTTTTTTCACAAGAATACTTGATTAAAACCAAAGTTTGGCTTTATGAAAAAATAATAGAAAAAACAAGGCTTACATCAGTTACATCATGAAGTAACCTATTCATTCATTCTCAAAATGGATTCTCCCCATTAAATATTATTCCCAATTGGTTATTGATACTGAAAGATCGGTAGATTCAAACTAAGCCATGTTTAAGTGAAATTGAATGTGGCCCTTTTTGTATTTCTATACAACCAAAAAAAAAAGGCATACAAAACCTTTATGATTTGGGTGAACCAATGAGTGCTTACCCCAAAAAAAAAGAAAAAAACACAGCGTGGTTAGATCCTTTGCTTAACTCGCGCTTTTCCTCGAAATTCGCAGCTTTGTATGTATGTATGTTTATCCAAACGTCCATCGAACGATACAAAAAGTCCATGCCACCAACGTTGTCCATCAGAATTTCTAACGTTTTTGGCGCCGCCGCACCCAAGGAACATAAACCCCAATGCTGCACCAGCTGCCAGCAACAGCAGCAGCACCAGCAGAACACAAAAGGCACACTGGTACATCCGCTTCAGCACCAGGTTTTGCCACACACTTTCCGTGATTCGGCAAATCATAAAAGCTTTCAGTTCTTAGAAATTTGTTTGCCAGCCTAGAAATTCTATCTATTCAAAAGTGAGTTCATTGATTTTGTTTCATTTTTGCCTTATTGTCGGCTTTTTGATCTTTGGCCGAACGAGATCGACAGCTGCTGCCAGTGCTGCTGCTGCTCCTGGTATGCTTCTTCCTCTGCCTGTGCCTGTGCCTTGTGGGCAAGGTTTCAAATCGCGAAAAAGGTTTCAAAGCTTGCGCATGCGCCAATCATTTGGTCATTGGGACAGTTGTTTTCTGAGCTTTGCTTGGAATTTATCTTATGGATCCCATATGCTTTATTCTTCTTTTTTTATTTGTTCGGAACATAATTCAATAGAAATCACTTTAGAATTTCAATTGTAAGCAGCAAAACATTCAATATATTTTTCCAATTTATCGCAACAGAAACAGAACAGTAAAGTAGAAGTAAATGGGAGTAAGGTAAAAAATATATGCAAAAAGTGTAGAATACTTTACGGCATACGAAATAAGTTCTGTTGAGTAGCTGTAATTCACAACAGAAAGCGAAACGTTACAAAAATAAATAGAGTGACCGTTTCGGCTAGAAGGTATCTTTGGTTTTAATCGCGTAGAAGATATTCTCTAGTAAAATTCTTTTTTCTTTTAGTTGCATTTAAATATGGCGCGATTTTTAAACTTTCAAATGGCAACCTAAGGAGAGACCGTTTCCTCGCTTAGGTCTATGGGCTACTGTTCTACTGAACGGCTTCACTTGTGTGGCCCTATGCATCATCCCAAAAAATAGAACTATTGAATTTTGAAAGATATTACTCGTGATTTTACTTCTTCTTTTTATAAACCGCTACATACATCATCTCATCTTTATCAAAAAGATATAGCAATATTAATTGCTATGATTATATATAAAATTTTAATCTAAATCTAAATTTGTTGTCGCACAGAATAGATAGGTAGGTAGGTACGTAAAGTAATAGGTAGAAAGGGAAAACAAAAAAAAAAAAAGGAGGAGGAGGAAAAGGATTTAACAATTTATGGATTCAATATAAAGGATTTGTTTTCATTTGCTTGTTTATGAAGAGCACATAAAATTTAGCTAAATGCTTAGCAATATAAAACATAAATATCAGTTGCATTATGATTCGTTCGATTAGGATTAGGATTCATGAACTCGCTCAGTCCTTTATTTTTGTGTCCTTCTGCTTTTCACAACATATGATTAATCCAATCGATAAGATTGGTCAAATCCTTATCCTTGGCCGATGACTCGTAGAATTGAACATTCTGCGAGATATGACCAAATTCAAAGTCACGTCCCAATTTACCTAGGGTGATGGGTTTGTTTACTTCATCATCGCCGACAGATTGAAGTTTACGGCTACGCGTATCGCGCACCGTATGCAATTCCTTCTCTAGAAGAGTCTTGATTACTACGGCACTTTTGGCTGTCGTCTGATCCTGCTTATTGCAAAGAACCAAAACGGAACACGTCTGTGTGGCACTATCGGCCAATACGGTGTACAGGGAGCTGAAATTGAACAAAGATGTTATAAAGTAATATCATTTTTCAATGCCGCTCAAAATTTTCTTTACTTACTCTGCCACATCACGAATATCCTTCTGCACGGTGACAGAGTCAATCACGAAAACGATGCCTTTCGCCTTATGTTTGTACAACTCGAAGCATTTGTCGCGTACTCTATAGTGTCCAGGTATATCGACTAAACGAGCTGCCGTATTCCCTGTACGATATTCACCCACATTTTCCTTGATCGATGTAAATGTCTCGGGAAATTTACCATGAAGTAATTGCATAAATATGGCACTTTTGCCCGACTCACTCAAACCAGTTAGTAGGAAGTCTCGTCGTCCAGCGGAACGTCTTCGTAGTATGACAAAGATCGCTGCAGTAGGTCAACAAAGGTGCAACAGAAGAGAGGAGACAGTTTGAGCGAGAGCGAGAGAGAAGGTAAATTTGAAATAGTTTCTTTTTTTTTGCATTAAATCCAGTATAATCCACGTGGCTAACTCACCGACAGCTATGAACCCAAGCAACAGGGCAACCAATATGGGTCCCGTGTCAATCTCTCCCAATTTGATTTGCTTCTTTTCTCGTCCACTTTCATTTAATTTGTCCATAGTTTAGCAGTTATAGAAACAATCAAAGAAAAATAAACAACAAAACAATCGAGGAAAATGTCCAGTGCTACCGCTTAATCTGGCAACACTGGAAATGACACGCACTGTTATTTGTCAAAAGTACTTCAGCCCCCACTGCAATCGATAGGTTGTTGAAGCTTATCGATAGTTGAACTAGATCCACAAATAATATTGTTACATATATAATTAAATTTTAATTTAACAAAAGTTTATATAAAAAAAAAAAAACTATTGTTTGTCGAAAGCATAATTAATATTACATACTTTTATTGTCATCTCTAGGAAAACATGACATCACTGATGACAAGATGCTGGTAGGGCGCCAGTTTTAAACACTAATTAATCTTGCAACGATTTTATAAGGGTAAGTTTCCAATTCCATATTATTATTGAAAATTCAATGCAATGTTTCTTCGATATCGAAACATTTCTTATATACAAATTGATGATGGTGGGATTAAAAAATATTAAAATACATCTTTCGTATGTTTTTTTTTAAAATCGTGATTTTATGCTCTTATAACATGAATGTCAAAATGAAGCTTAGCAGTAGTATATAAGCATAACAGAATATATATAATATATATAGTGTATATATAGTGTACTGTGGTTGAGAGACTTTTTCGTGGTTGTTTTTTTTCTTGTTGTTGTTGTTGTTGATTTTATAGATCTAAATGCAATTCTATTCCTTTTGTGTGCCCCCTCACGCTTTTCTTAATTCTTTCACCATGTTATGGATAAGGCGAAATGTAAAATTACACGAGAATGCCCAGACAGGCACCGAAATGGCATTGTTAAGGCCAGTTGGAAAACTTAACAGACCCCCAAATGGCCATAAGCTAATCCTTTCATCTAATATCATGACGGGGGAGCTGCGATTACGGACGGATATAATGATGAGGGTGAGCGTTAGCAAACACTTTGAAACATAGTAGGCAACTGTGTCAACTGTAGATTGCTTAATGGCTTCCAATTGTCTGGCCGATTTTATTTGGGACTCAATGTCATTGACTTTCCGTTCAGCACGCATGATTTTGATGGTCTTGGCATATTCGCCCGAATGCTCGGCATTTCGTACATTATCCACCTCCTGGCGGGCTGCATCCAATTCCTTTTGTAATTTTTGTGTCTCCTCTTTGCTGGTCAGCCAGAAGCGTGACACTTTGAGCTATTATGCATAATTTAGATGCAGGGGTACAGAGTAAAAGACCGAGAGAGTGGTAAGTGAAATTAACCGCTAGTCTGGCAATGTGCGTTATTTCTTTTACTTACGTAGTTTCTTATGAAATCTGGCAGGAAGGTGGCGAGTAGACTCATTATGGCTATAAGTGCAAATAATGTCATAGTTATACTCTGTCAGTTCTATTCTTAATTTAACAATTTATGTTTTTGTTTATAATTTGCTTTTTTTTGTTGGTTAAATGTCCTCTATGTTCCTGTGACTAAAAAGAAAAACAAAATATGGTCAAAAACAGCTGTTTCTTATGCACGACTCTTATTGGTCTATCGGCATAGCGAAAGCAGTGACTGTCAATTGTAACACAGTGTGACAAGAAATATATAAAAAAATAAATGAAGGAAATATTTATTAAAAAAGATCATAACTTGTAACTAAAAAGTTAACAATTTTTTTTATAATAAAAACTCAATGCTAAGCAGAATACTTATTTTCCTTACATTTCAACATTTACAACAATAATTCAATTATTTTATTCTTTTATTTTATATATTTTGTAACTAAGTTACTAACTTTACATTGCTATTATTTTTACAGCATAAGTTAATAGATATAATCTTACCTTACATATATCATAATAAAGTCAGAATCTTTAGCTAGTTTAAGATATTATATATATTCTTTTATATATCCTGGAAAACTATTCTATAAAAATATGATTCGGTTTTAATTTTGTAATTGCAAGGTTTCGAAATATTTGATACTTTTATTGAACGTGTTTAACTGATTATCGATTTTCAAGTTGTAATTTTATATATATAAATGTTGTATAGTTTTATTGTGAATAAATTTCTCATAAAAATAAAGTGAACTATTTTCAAGCTTTAGTCACACAGTAGCTTGTGACTATACCATAACATTTTACTCATCTCTATTAACATCCAACAGCTGTGCGCCGGCAATCAAAAAAAAAAATAAAATTAGAAAAAAAAACAAACGAATATTCGTGAATGTTCCATGAAAAGATGAAATACATATAATACTAAGATAATGGAAGACCGCAACGAAGAGGTAATCTAATTCAGTAATCAATCGACTTTGGGATAGTTTACATCATTGTATTTTTTTTTTTTTTTGTTTTGTTAAAAAATTATGCAGATTGAACCATGTCGAAGTATTGGACCACACGAAGAGCTTGAGGGGATTAAGAGTCAGGCTGTAATTAAATTGTCACCCGTCCAAGTGCCGGCACATTTTAAACGTCTCGAATGCAACACAAATCTGAATTTACCGCCATTGAATTGGTTAACAACATCTCAGAGTAGCCATGGATTACATCAGGCCTTGTACCAGAGTGCAGGATTCGCCAGTTTTCGTCTGGGTCAAATGTTTCCCGATTGTGTTGGTGAAGTGGATGTGGTATCCGATGCAGAGAATATTAAACAACTATTGAAATTACCATACAGTGGATCGCAGAGCGCATTTAGCATGGTTGTTCACAAAGTGGGCAACACTTTGCTATTGGATGAATTTGATATACAAAAGTATTTGTTACGCAAAGCGGATGATGATTGGAAATGGTTACGTACATTCATTTTGGAGCACATTCTTTCATATGGCGGTAAACAGGGCAATTATTGCCTTAAAGAGCATAATCGTGAGGTATTGCAGACCAAAAATTTGTTGTCCAAGTTTCTATATCATAGTCTGAAACAAACTGGTGAGGCAGGTGAAAATTATGAAGTTACCACACCCACACAGGTGACAAGTCGTCGTCGGGGATTACCCATTATTGGGCCTGTATTGCCTGAACCAAAGATTGAAGAGAATGTACCAGATCCAAAATCGAGTCATGCCTTCAATCGAAATGTTGTATGGACATTTGAGGATATACGCATGTTAATTGGCACCGATATGCCAATATTTGGTGGACCAAATCGTCCATGCATTAGTCTGCGTTTGCGCGATGCTGCCCAACCCATTAATGTATTAACAGGCATCGATTATTGGCTGGATAATCTCATGTGCAATGTACCCGAAGTGGTAATGTGTTATCATCTGGATGGTATTGTACAAAAATATGAAATAATCAAGACTGAGGATTTACCCTATTTGGAGAATTCACAATTTTCACCGCAAGTGGTTAGAAATGTGGCCCAAAATATATTGGCATTCCTAAAGGCAAATGCAACAAAGGCTGGACACACCTATTGGCTATTTAAAGGGCGTAACGATGATGTCGTTAAGCTCTATGATTTGACCACTCTATGCCAAAGTCAAAGTCAAGGTGGTGGCGATAAACATCAAGAATCGCCAAAGAAACAACAACAAGTGAATCCATTTACTGTCCCAGTTGGTATGTTATTATATTCAGTGGCCAGAAATATGAAGAATACATTGAAACGCATTAGCCCACAAACAGCGGGTAATATACGTGCCCTATTGGATAATTGTATTAAATTGTTGCCCAAAGAGCAATATCCACAAATTGTTAGTTCCTCACATTATATACTCTCGGATTTACATATGCCGGCTGGCATAGATCCAAAAGCACCTAAATTTGATGACTGTGACTCGGATTCTCAATCACTATACGAAGATGACAGTGAGGATGAGGAAGATGATGATGAGGACGTTGATGAAGATTATGAATATGTTAATTTAGATTTTACCCAAAATAAATATTATCAAAGTTCCGAACAGAGTGGTGGTAAGGCAAATGTAGCCGTTGGTCATATATGTGATGCCCTTAGAAATTTTAAATCGCATGCGAAAAAATCAAAGCCAGCTCCATTAATGGCATCCACTGTGGAACGTTGTAATATATCATTGGAACATATAAGTGCTGGAATATCATGTCTACAATATTTTAATAGTAGTCAAGAGGAGAAGCTTCGAGAGACGGAAACCCATGCCAAGGAAGAGGAGAAGCAACGTATTTTGCATGAAGAACAAAATCCAAATATGGCTAAACCATTTAATGCTATACCCCTTCCCTATGAGCAGTTAAATATACCTAGCCAGGAACAACAGGCAAATAAGAAATATTTGAAATCAAACAAGGATAATAAATCTGTAGAACTTGATAATACTACAAAAGCAACTGGCAGTAGTGCCGAAATCAATGATAAAAACGAAACTGATCATCAATTAAGTGCCAAATTTAATAATCATAGTTTTGGTTCCTGGAATGTCCATTTGAAGCTTCTTCTATTGGAAAAGGCATGTCTAACGTATGCCACCTTGGCGGAACATCATTATGAAACTGAGAGCTTTGGTTCCACATTGCGTGCCATTGAGCTGGCTTGCCGTTGCCAACAGGTGCTCAATAAGTATATGGCCAATGTGGTATCTCAGCAAAGTTGCCTACTTGGACGTGCCGGTGATTGTTTCTTTCAAATGTCGAAACATTTTTCCGATATTGCCATATATAAACATCAATATGAACAGGAAAACGATTCGATGCGCATTATTGACGATGAAATAATCCAGGAATTGCAAAAGAATGGCGATGATGATTTACTTTCATTATCGCCCAGCGATAATGTTGAGCAAATGATGCTCCTTAGCTGTAAATGTTATGAAAAGGCACTTAAACATTCCCAAAAGATTGAAAGCAATGAACTTTTGCGTCGTTTGGGCAATGTCCGTAATGAATTGGGTCTAAAATATATGTACTGGGCACAGGGTAAGTAAAAAGATTATAAAATAATCCTTTCAATTGTTTATCTCTACAAAAAAAATTCCTACAGAGGAATATAGTGAATATATGACTAGAACAGAGGAGGAGAAAAACAAGGATAAGGAACCGCTCTATGTTCAATTAAGTGTTCATTCCTTTGATTGCCTACGTCGCGGTATTGAGGCCTTTACAACCGTTGAGGATAATATTAATTTGGCATTTCTCTATTGTAATATGGGTAGATTTATGCGTCTACGTGCCCATCTAACTATGCCTAATGAAAGGTATTTATACCGAAACGAATTTAATTAAAATAAACTTAACATATATCTTTTGTACACAGTGGCATTGTTTTAGATAATCAAAGAGTCTTTTATAATGAAGCCTTTAATTATTATGAGAAGGCCAAAGATTGCCTGGATACACGTAAAGCCAATCCAGAACTTTGGGATCTAATGCAATGGGAACTTTCCACTGCCACATTTACATTAGCCAAACAATTGCAAGATCATGGAGCAACAGATAAAAATACTCTAGTTGAAACATCCAAAGAGGTATTAGATCTATTACAGAAATCTCTACGTCTATGCGATGTGGAGCATCCTGGTGCAAGACAAGTTCTATATAGTTTCCGTTCGGGTCTAATACATAGAAGGTAAACAATCTAAATCAAATGCCATAAAAAAAAGAATCGGCATAGAAAATGGAAAGTTTTGCTTGGCTTTTTAAAAAATTTAAACTTTTTTTTTTAAATTTATGAGTTTACTATTTACAGGATTGCCTCATTTCATTATTCTCAATTGAGGGCCATGGGCCAATGTGAGTTATCTCAATTGCCAAAGGTAACATTGCAGCTATGCAAATATCATTATGAGAAAGCGGCACAAATTTTAGAGAGCCTGAAAGAGGTCAACGAGTTATTAGTGGTACAATTGGAGCGTATATCTCTCCATGAGTTTCTAGCAGAGCGTAAGTATCTTAAGGAATCTACTAAATCGACTTAAATTGAAGATGATTAATATGTTAATACATTTTTTTTTATACAGTAACCACTTACTCGGCACAGAAGATTAAACAAATGCAAGCGGCATTGGATATTTGCTTGCAATGCCAGCACATCTTTGCCAACGTCATCGATACTACCAATAATAGTAGCAGCAGCAGCACTGGCAGCGATATTACCAGCACTAACAGCAGCGGCAGCGGTGGGAACAACAACAACAACAATAATATTAATGGCAACGATGACGATTTTGGAGACCATTTGACACTTTTTGAGAGCCGCCTACAGAATTCATTGAAAACACTAACAAAATTATTACTAACCACCGGCAAGGATTCCAAACAGCTGTCGGCATTGTACAAGCGCATGTATATGGAAACCTTGACTGGGAATCATGTCATAGGGGAGCAGCATACACCAACAGACACTGGCATGTTATCACAGCATTTGCACACGCTATTAACCCGGCTGAAAGCCATGTGCGACGCTCACTTGGCCAATGACTAGCTGCCGTTACCGCTGCTTCAACCATTTTAGCTCTCTGTACGTGTCTTCTACGAATTTGATATTTTGAAAAAAAAAAAAAAAACAAAACCAAAACGAAGAACAACAAAAAACCAGTTTAAATTATTTACATTTGCTATTTGTTTATTGATCTGCATTATTTGGCAATTGGTAAAATGATCTTAGCCCCGCTGTCCACAACGGCAACCGTCCGACAATTGTTCAAAAGCCACATCAGCGGCGCTCAATTGTAATGCAGCCATCATTAGAACAATGGCAATTTGTATGATCTACAAAAGAAATACATTAATTAGCACCATGATAATTATTGCAACAAGTTTTGTGTCTTTCTTACCTTTAAGCCCAGACTTTGCATTTTGTTGTTATTAATAACTAGATCTCTGCAAACTGGGCTAAGCTCTTATAAAGGCCCGAAGGCCTTCCATCAAACGTGTCGCTCATCAAGATTTCACATGCAATATCTTTGTTAGCTACCTATAAAAATGTTGTACCAACAAGCTGTTAAAAAGATATATATATACTATATATAGATACCAGGTCAGCGGTCTACAACATTTTTATATATACATATATATTTATTATAAATCATTAAAGACAACTAAATATTTCAAATCTAAACTCTTCTACATGAAAAAGAAAGAGATAAAGATAAAGAGAGAGAAAGAGAGAGGCCTTAGTTAATTTACATATATACTTAGTTGTATTCCCATTTCAATAAATATTAAATATACATTGAAAAAAAAAAAAAAAATAAATAAAAATCATTTCTTTCATTTTCTTTTAACTCATTCATATATATGGTAAGAATCTTTAATATGTATATTCTCATATGAATCGAGTATTAAGAACTCAGCGAATATAGTAACTTTCCCTACACATTGTTATTTTATATTGTATTATTATTTAATAGTTTTTCAAATGGGGGGGGCATATATTTTTTAATGTAATTTTATCATAATTACTATTTCATTTTATTATTATTATATTTTTTATTTAATTTTTTTTTGCTTTTGTATATAAATTCTACCAACGCAGCAGAAAGTTCAAGTCAATGCCTTGGCTTGTTTTATTTTTTATTTTTTTTGTATGTCAGTGGGAAACGGTGTCAAGTTATTGTTACTGTGGTGCAAAAACAATTAAAATGCTTAAGCTTTAACACATGTACAGGTGAAGTGCGGGGGATGGTTTTAGTGTCATGAACGGTTGCGTAATGACGTCTCTTCAATGGGGAAAGAACACAATGGCGTAAGCATAGACGTCTACTATCTGGACCTAAGCACAACGACCAATACAAGTTGTGGCCCCAATTTGAGACTTTTTAGTTTTCGGACTTGCACGTCGACATCGGCGACGTCTTGAGATTATAGACTGGTAGAATTAAGGTGGGACAAAGAACATGGGAGTTCCGAGAGACTGAAACCTGTTAGCTTGGTCTAGCTTATTGGGCCAAACTTGCATCACATTCGTCACGTAAAATAATTGAATATTGCCTGGATTTAGTATAAAAACAAAACAGTCGGTGACATTCAAACATTAGTTACCTCTCTTCCACTAAGACAAACTAAAAAAAAAAAAACAATCCACAAAATGATGAAGTTCATGGTAAGTTTTCACACTCAATCCTTCTCCTGTTGCCTCCCAGCCATAAACTAACTTATCTTCTTTCTCCTCATTAGTGCATTTTCGTTTGTGCCATCGCTGCTGCTTCGGCTTATGGTAGTGGATATGGCAGCGCTCCTGTTGGTGGTTATGCCTATCAGGTGCAGCCTGCTTTGACTGTTAAGGCTATTGTGCCCAGCTATGGCGGCGGTTATGGTAACCGTGGTGGTTATGGTGGTGGCGTTGTTGAGATTCCCGTTGGTGTTGCATACAGCAATCCTGGTTCCGGTTATGGCAACCGTGGAGGATATGGTGCTCCACCAGTTGATCGTCAGGCTATTGCTTTGGCTAAATTGGCTTTGGCTGCCCCCAATGCTGGTGCTCCCCTCGTCTGGAAGGAGCCACGTCAGTATGTGGAGCGCTCTTATGAGCCACGCAGCTATGCCCCCAAACAGAACTATGGTGATGAGGCTCAGGGTGCTTCTGCTGCCGCTGCATCTAGCTCTGTTGCTGGCAAGAAGGATCAAAAACGGTCCGGCTATTAAGTACAGTGATTACTAAAAATGAGCTTATTAATAGCTCATGACTCAGTTAAATACTTCTAAGACTCATAGGGAATAAATAAAAAGCAAATGAATCAAAACAAAAGCAACAAATCTTAAAAAAAAAAAAACAAAATATCTTTTTATTGCTATATATATATATATATTGATATATATATAGGGGGTATTCTTTAATGGGTTAGCTTATAAAGCAAAATTACTTTCCATTAAGTTGGAGAAAAAAGTCAGCTTAAAAAGTAAACAAATTTTGCTTAAGCAATGAAAATTTTATGAAATTAAAATATATTTTGCTATATAAGAAAGTAAAAATGCAAAATCTATGGTATTATACATGAGCTATATATATATATATATAATATTTTCTGTATATATTTTTAATGAAATGTCCAAAATGTTTTTCCTTATAGTTTGTTTGCTTTTTTTAAGCATTTTTCCAAGGCATTTTTAAAATAATAGAAAATTTTCTATACTAAATTTGTTCCGCTTAGAAACAGTTTATTTATTTTTTTATTTATTAATATATATATATATATTATTTTTTTTTTTTTTGTAGAACCGCTTAGTTGCACGTTATTCATAAGAATGTGCTTAATTGTAAAACATATTCAATTTACATGAAAATTGACAATTTGGCTAATTCTATATACAAAAGTCGCGCGCCAAGTTCGTGAGTTCAACTCGTTGTCAATTGAAATTGAAATATTGTCACTGGGGGGTTGGGTTCGGTTTAGACTAGCATTATCATGGCTTAAACAAAACAATGGTGAGGTGAAGGGGAGACATCGCGTAACCTAAGCGATTTTATAACACAATAATTGGTTTATACATAGGTTTTTTTTTTTTTTTTATTATTATTATTCTATTATTATGAAAAACCACATTTCGTTATATATGTATGTTATATGTTATAATAATAATAATATATACATTATATATATATATTTATTTATGATATTGACCTGTGTATATAGGTCACGTAAGCTATATCCAGTCTAATAATTTGAGTATAAAAGCAAGTGGCAGTGTTCTAGTAAATTATAGTTTGATTGATTACTACAACCAACAAAAACTAAATATTCAATATGAAGTATCTGGTAAGTAATTTTTATTCAATCAAAGGATATAACTTGTTATACTAATCCTTAAATCCTCTTCATAATTACAGTTCGTTTGCATCAGCTTGGCCCTTTTTGCCTACATTAACGCTAATCCCGTCTATGGCTCCCGTGGAGGTTATGGAAATGAGCGTTTGGCTTATGAGCAAATCGAAGGTGGATATGGTGGTCATGGTCATGGTGGTCATGGTGATTATGTCCAACCTCTTCGTTCCGCTTCCAATGGTGCCCGTGCTGCCGCTGCTGCATCTGCAGCCGCTGCTGCTGTCCGTCCAGGCTCCTATCAACAATATGTTATCCCCAGCTATGAGATCGATGGTGGATACAATGGTCCCAGCCGCGGTTATGGCGGTGGTTATGGCCGTCGTGGCTATTAATTCTCCTCCCCCCCCCCAGTACCAAAAGTTTGTTCAATTGAGCGGAACTGACAACTAAAATAAAAGAAAACCATGCTGAATGCAATAACGGCAGAAATATTGAACAAAAATTCAAAACAAATTTTTTTATTTTATGGGTCTTAACACAGAAACATGGCATACTTTTGAGCGCAACAAATTAAATCTTGGGACAAATAATCCATATACCTATATAATAGGGCAGTCAACTCTGAATTATTATAGATATAAATGAGACTGGGATATACTAGTAATATTTGAAATTGTTTAGTTAAGGAAAATAGTAAATTTTCTTCAATGTAAGATGAGTTGGTAGGGCGAAGTTTGTTGGGAATAAGTTGGCATTCCTTTCTCTCTAGGATATAGGTAATTCCTCTTGCAAAATCCTTGAATAATATATTTGTTAGATGATTTTAAAAATATAAATGTTACTAAAAATATTAATATAAAAATTGTTAAAAATAAGGGCAACTCTTTTTAGAGTTATATTTTATGAAATATTTATTTAATAGTTAATATTTTGTTAATTCTTTTTAAAATTAATCAAAATTAAATAATTTTTAAATAATTCTAAGTTAGATAATTAGTTAGTTTCTAAGAAACTCTTTTTAAAAAGCGTTTAAAATATATTATAATTAATAGTTTCGAATTATTATTTCTAAAACTATAGTTTAGAAGTTGGAAAACTCTATTATTGTTTTCTTTTTAAAAAAACAAAAAGATTTTCAATAAAAATTTTTAATAGAAACATTGCTTAGGCTCTCGAAAATTCTTCCTTTACTCTATAATAGTTCTCTATAATAGTTTTCTAAAAATTTTAAATTACATAAAAGTAATTCTAAAACTATATAGTTAAATATTTGAATAAAGTATCATTTGCCTCTATAATCCGGCCCTGGTATTGGCTCTAATCAGCATCAGCCTAAACACTCATCCAAGTAGCCTCACCCTCACAAATGGACGACCTGATATGTGAGTGTGAAGAAGCTGCTTTAGCTGTATGTTACTTATTGGCCATTGATATCGACCAGGTTTTTGGCTTTGGACCAAGTTGAGAGCAAAAGACGTTGTGTTTTGAGCTCAAGAAGCTTAGCTTTTACCCACAAAAGGTAAACCGTGATAAATTCGCGGCGAGATCACGTTTCGAGTGCTACAATTATTTTGCTTATATAAAGAAGTGTGCTTGGCATTTAATTTGTTAATTGTGCCAACTGTGCCAAACAGAAATCATAGCCATGAACAAATTCGCTGTAAGTACCCATGACATCGACATCATCATCATCGACGACCATACGCCCATAGTATTGGCCACTTCCCGTTCCGTTTTCCAGCAGCAGCATCATTAGTAATTGTAATTTTTACATCAATTTTCCAGACTTTGGCAGTATTCATCTGCGCCTACTTGGCGGTCGGAAGCTGTTATGGCGGTGGTGGCTACGGCAGTGGCCCAATTGTCGGTTATGGCAATGATAATGGTGCCGCTTCGGCTGCATCCAGCTCTGCTGCTGCCGCCGGCAATGAGCAACGTCCCGTTGAGATAATTGCCGGTGGACCACGTGGTGGTTATGGCAGTCATCATGGACATGAAATTCTCCGTCCCATTCGTCTGGAATCCGGATATGGTGGTGAGCGTCTTGGTCACGGTATTGTCAATCGCGGACATGGCAGTTATGGTCAAAGACACGGTGGCTATGGACGTCCACGTTGGTCTGTCCAACCAGCTGGCGCTGCTCTCCTCTATCCCGGCCAGAACAACTACCGTGCTTATGTCTCACCCCCAGAATACAGCAAGGTGATCCTTCCCGTCCGTCCAGCTGCCCCAGTGGCCAAGCTCTTCATCCCAGAGAACAACTACAACAATGCTGGTTACTCTGTCGAGGGACCCAAGTACTAAAGAGATAAACAATCTCTCTAATGCTTCAATAACTCAATAGCGGATTGTGTAAATACCATCAAGCTGTTCCAAATGGCTTAAATAAAAAATTTACAAAACAAACAAAACAAAATCAACTTTAGTTTTTATTATTATTATTGTTATTATTGTATAATTTTTGGGGATGGGATACATTAGATAAATGGATCCGGTTTTTGGTAGTTTAACATTCGACAACAGCTGTTGCAGCTGTTCAAAGACAAAAACAAACACTTGATTGGACAATTTAGAGAACTAAGAAAACTGAACGTGCACCGATCGGTTGGTAATAAAACACCGTAAAACTCTAAGATTCGATGGAAATTCATTGGCTTCAAGTGAATGTTGAATGAATATATTAAATGTATCTTCATAAGTTTTAAGTCTTAAGTAAAGTTACTTGGTTTGAGATTGGATATTAATATATTGTTATTTCTGACAATGACATATAGAGATATTTTAAACAACTTTACTCTATATTTTGTTCAATTGAAAAACTTTTATACCATTTTTGAATCGGTATAAATATAACGTTTACTATTGGAATATTTGATTCAAAGTATTTCAAAATATTACTACAAATCAATGATTTTTTAAAGGTTGTATAGAACTACCGAAATCTTTAAAGTATACATATATCAAAACTATATATCAATATTGGTTACTCTAAGATTTTTATTTTATAGTTTTTAAACAGAAATTGGAAAAAAAATTTAAAAATTATAAGTATTTTAACGGTTAAATAGCAATATTTAATTAGTAAATACCGTAATCTTGTTAATTAAACAAGATACCATAACGGTTATACCAACTGTAACCGTAATAAGTCATATTGAAATCAGAGAGCTGTTAACTTCATCTGATATCAAATAGTTTTGCTCTATATAAACCTAAAATAATACCGGTAATACCTTTACCGATAGATAAATAAATACCATACTAAAACGGTTATAACGGTAATATTTGCTTAATTCAATATATATTTCACTTATATAATGAAATAATTATTTGTCATACATTAAATTTCATCGAAATTGCATTTCATTCTTCATTTCTTGGACTTTCATTTTTATCAGTGGAAAAGTTTCAAGTTTGTTGACTGTGACGATTATTTTATTTTTGTGAAAGCAAGCAAAACTTCTGCTGAATTGTTTAGTCGAATTGGTTAAACTTGGCTTCAATGTTGGTTTTTCTACATTCGTTTTTTTTGTTTTTTAATTTATTTTGTTCTGCAGTTTCTCTACCTTCAGCTATGACATTCGAGCCAATGATGAATGATTCACAGATAATTTAACAAAAATACTAAAATAGAACGTAACTTGAGTTCTTTATATGTCAAACACGGGAAGAAGATAGTATTTGAAGTATTAGGGAACTATTAATGTCGGCTTAGGTCAAATTCCTAGGGAAAGTGGGGCAGACTAGGGGAAATCTTGGATTCCTTACCTTCTCCATAATTTCCAAAAAGCTTTTTCAATTTTAGATTATTTTCCCCAATTGCTGCTTTTGAAAAACATAGCATAGCAAAGAGTCTTTTTGGAGACGTCTCCAATTGAAGACTTGCCGCACTGGAATGACGATGGTCAGTGCGCAGTTCATTGATCACTTAAAGCTGCCACCCTCATTTTCCCCCGATCTGCTCATTTGGGAAATGATGTATGATGCTGCGTGCAGGTAGCCAAGTGAAAGACCATAGATATTGCAAAACATTATTACCGAACGGAGCGTGCCATGCAGGGGGAAGCTGCTATCAATGGAGCTGCTCTTAGTGTTCTTGGGTTTTGACATTGTCGTTCTCGTTATTGTATTCGTATTCGTAGAGTCGTAGTTGTGGTTGTGGTTACAATTTCGAGTGCTATTTCAATAAGAATAGAAAATTAAAACCGAACTGACTGGGCCGCGATGGTTTCGTCTGTCTGTTAGGGGGTCGGGGAGGCCTTATCAGGCTTACGGAGCTGATGCTGGCATTGGGAGGGTTGGCGAGGGGGTGCCGGCACCTTCCTAAAGTGTCACAGTTTCGTCATGACTCGTCGTTGCTCTCAGGTACGACTGTTGTTTTGGTCACGTTTAGCGCACTCACAAATCTCTAGCCAACTCAAATAATATGGCTATAAAAGCAATTTGGCCACATGCTATTGTTAATTAGTTTTCGAAACAACCAAACAAAATAAACATGTCCGCCTACAACATGATGCGTCTCCTTTGCCTGATCGCCTGCTGCCTCTCAGTAACCATGGCCTACAAATCGAACTATGGCCGTGGCGGTTACGCCGATGTGGTCAAACCATACGAAACTGCAGAGGCTCAGGCTGCTGCTCTAACCAATGCTGCCGGAGCTGCTGCTTCTGCTGCCAAATTGGATGCTGCCAATTGGTATGAATTGAACCGTTATGGCTGGGAGCAGGGCAAACCATTGTTGGTGAAACCATACGGCCCATTGGACAAACTTTATGCTGCTGCTCTGCCACCACGCTCTTTCGTTGCTGAGATCGATCCCGGTAAGTACTATTAAAAGAATTCCATGTCATTTGACTGTCATACTAATTGATAATCTTTTGCATTATTTACAGTTTTCAAGAAGAACAACTATGGAAGCTATGGCTATGGTGAGAAATCCGCCATTTTGCAAACTGGCGTCAAATTGGCAGCTGCCGCTATTTAAATGCAGCAACTGTTATTTTGTACAGCTCCAAGACTCTTAATAAATAGTGATAGTTTAAAGTAAAATTATGCAACATTGATTTTCTATCTATTTGGGTTGGTGGGGCATCATAAAATTCATCACTTGGGAATTATAAGGAGGCCTGAAAAACCAAAATGTATGTTTTTTGCCATCCATAAGAAACAAAATTCCTAACAAATCCTTTAATATTTAAGTTAAGGAATTTGTAAAAAGACAATTTAAGAATTGTTCTTGGCATATTGGAGTATATGAGAATCTTTCCGTATACACGTTGAAGGAGAGAGGGAAACTCACTTACTGAAAAAGAATCTTACTTACTTTAAACCTTTTGAAAAACATCTTTTCTAATACCCAATCATGTCAAATAGTGTTGGTTTTTCAACGTAAAGCTCTTACTGCTGTGCTAACCAGTTGGGAATTATATGAGTTTTAAAAGACTTTCTTTTGAGAACGTTTTCTAAGAATTAAGAAATTCAAATTGGTGTCTGAAAACAGAATGCTTATTGCTTCTCTGACTGATTTGAGACACTGCAACTGCAACTGTTGTGAACCCACTCAATTGATTGCCCATTCCCCACTTGCCCCAATCATCAGTTTTTCTTTTGTTTCGTTTTTTTTTTTTTTTTTAGTTTTGGTTTTTTGTTTTCTTTGTTTGTTATTATTTATCAATTAAATTCGTTTTTATTTGCAAAATACAAAGTAAAAAATATGAAATTTGCTCAGTTTTGGATTTTTTTTTTTTTTTTTTTGTTCTTGTTGTTCATTTAATGTAAAATTCAAAATTCGTTACGAGCACACAGAAATATTTACCTACTAAACATAAAATGAACTAAAGAAAAAACAAATAGTTGAAGCGGTATATATTTTGTTTCTGGTTTTTTTTTTGGTTTTTTTTCTTTTGGTTTTTAAAACTCGGGTAACTCGTTTGTTGTTGAAGGGTTCACATTATTAATTTACTGTGGTTGGTTTTTTTTTTTTGTGTGTGTGTGTGTTTTTTTTTAAATTTTTATTTTTTTTGTATCCATCCATCAGCCAAAACTCTCTCATTCTCTCTATATATTTTCTTTGTTTTTTGTTTTCTCTCTCGGAAAAGTTTTCAATTTTTTATTTTCGCTGTTTTTCAATTTTATTGGTACTTTTCTTATGTATTTGTTTTTTTTTTTTTTTTTTTTTGGTTTTTTGATTTTTCAGGTTCATTATTTTAATTAAATTACATGAACTTCAAAATATTATTATTATTATCATATGTATAGATAGGATGTGTGTGTATATGTGTGTGTGTGTAGTGTAGTGTAGTGTTATGTATTTATTAAGTAATAACCTATACGAACAACTCTACGGCGACTCACTGGTATGGGATAAGGGGTATCCTATGATCGTTTTCTTCATCATTATCATCATCATCATCATCATTATCATCTCTCTGATCTATTGATCATGTATGTTGGTGTTATTTGTATGTGTGTGTATTTGTGTTCGGCCCAAAGAGATGCAAAAAAAAAAAAAAAAATTTTAATCAAAAAAAAAAAAAAAAAAAAAAAATTTAAATTATAAAATTGTTTTTCACGCAAAAATTTTGTTGTTGCTGTTCAACATTTTGTTATTGTTCTTGTTGCTGTTGTTGTTAATGGTTTCAAAAAGTTGTTTAATATCTGTATTTTATTTATTGATTAGTTCAATTTATAAAATGTTTTATGCTTTGTTTATTCTTTGCTTTTATTTTTTGTTTTTCTTTGTTGAAAATGTTTTTGCTGTTGTTGTTGTTGTTGTTTTTGGGGACGTGATCTATTCGGTGATTGTTCTTGTTGTCTCCTGAATATAGACCTGAGAGCCAGGCACAGTGGAGGTGGTAACGAATGTGCGGTGCTTGGCGCGAATCAAGTTCAAATTTGATTCAGCAACATCGGCGCGATCCTCGGCAGCCTCCAATTCGCGCTGGAAACGGCGAACACGGGTGGTGGTCTGTTGGGTGGCACCCTCCTGTTCGGATAGCTGGCGCCTATAGATATTAATCTTGGCAGTGGACTTATCCAAAGCATCTTGCAGCAAAATGATATTCTTTTGATCCTCCTCGCATTGTACAATAACCTCCTTAACAGTGCGTTCCTTCTTGCGCAAAATCTTAATGGTCTCGGCATGACGGCGTTTCTCTTCCTCCAATTCCAATTCCAGATCACGAATACGTGCCTCCAGTTTGCTAATGATACGCTTGCTACCAGCAACGGCATTCAGCTCAACCTCTTCCAGGCGAATGGACAAGTTCTATGGATTGAAAACAATAAAAATAATAATTAGACAAATCTCTTACTCTTTTGCACTCTCTCTCTATCTCTTACCTTGACTTCGACTTCCAAAGACTTCTTGATGGTCTCCAGCTTGACAATGCGTTCCTGTTCCTCATGGACCTGTTCAACAACATGCTTCAGTTCGACTTGCACCTTCTGGTAACGCTCATCGCTGATGCGCAACTCCTTGGACACTTCCTCATAGTCAGAGGCAATAACAGTCAATTCCTGTTCCAGTTTCGATTTCAATGAAACCAAATTGACATTAACAGTGCTCAATTCGTTGATGCGAGTGGTTGCCTCCTCATATTGGAGTTCCACAGTACGCTTGGCACGGTTAGCGCTATCCAAATGAGAGCGCACCTCCTCCAATTCACCATTAAGACCGGCCAGACGACGCTGAGCCACAGCATACTGATCAAGGGTAGCCTGCAATTGACGCTGCACATCCTCGTAGTGGGCCTGGAGTTCGGTCAATTGCAATGATTGCTTCTTGATCACCTTCTGCAAATCAATGTTGGTCTTGTTGGCCACATCCAGAGACATCTCCAGTTCGGTGATCTGGATCTGCAACTTCTTCTTAATGCGGGTAACCTCGGTCTTCAGACGGGTCTCGGCCTCAATAACACGGGCATTGAGCTGCTCGATCTCGATCGATGTCTGCTTGCTATAGAAATGCATTCAATTTAATACAAATCATTCAAATCAAATACTTTCAATCATTCAATTACAATCAATCAATATTCAAACATCGCCCTGGAAGTATCATATACCCATTGAATATTTTCAATACAAATTTACCTTACAAATTAAACAAGTTTTCATTATTTATTTTGTGCTCGCTTCGCTTTATTTTTGGCCCCAATGTACTGACCCACAAAATGTTCATTTTCGCACCACTCAGCACTCAATACTTAGTTGTAGTCAGTATACACTTTGGTGGTGCACTCTCAGGTGCTTTTTGGCATTGTCAAAAATTGCATTGTTTTCTTGGCTGCTGCATTTGCGAATTTTCTACCTAATTTTTTTTTTTTTTTTTGTTTTTCATTTTATTTATTTATTTTTACGCTTGATAAAGACATCGAACTTGTCACAAATAGCAAGCATTCTCTTCTATTAGTTCCTTGCTTTGTGCTTTGTTGGTTAAAAGGGGGGAAAAAGGGAGGGTATATAGGGTATATAGATATATATATATATTGTAGAGTTTGTTAAGCAAGTGCATCATGCATCTAATTTTAGTCATAGATTTTGGCTATTGTCATTACCTACAATTGCCAACATAGAATTTTTGAGTAATTTTTATTTGATTTTCTAATTGTAAATTGTTGAATCATAAAATTTTATAGAGATGGCCAGACATAAAGTGAATTAATATATATATATATATAAATATTATTCAATTCTATTTTTTTTAGTATTTCTATTAGCCATGTCAATTGTTTCTATTTTCATCAAAACCAATTGACTTCAATTGGTAAAGTAGAAAACTAACTATAATATTTTATATGTAATATTTATATTAAATAAATTAATCTATATCTGGGCTTATTAACCTAAATTCTGGAGAGAGGCATTAGGTAAACTATTCCATAAAATTCAATTGCTTAGATCTACCCAGAATGAAATATAGATTTAAAAGGTAGGAAAAATTTAGAAATTGAAAGAAAATATTAAATGGATTATTCTTTATTGTTATATAATAAAAATCTATACATTGATGTACTTTTATTGATGATATTTAAATATCGAATATCTCTCTCTCTTGAATATCTAATATCTATTTTTGAAATAACTGTTAGATATCCAATATCTTGACAGAACTTAAGAAAAGTTTTTATAATAACTCATAAGCTAAAAGAGAACTTTTATATGAACTATTCTATAAGATTCAATTGGTTAGATTTGTATAGAAAAGTTAGCTAATAAGTAGTGTACCTTACTAAGATCCTAAGAGAAGCTATAACATTTTATATTCTATAAAATTTCATATGGCAATTCTAAACTATATTTTCTAAGTATAACAGGAGAAAGCTATAAGGTTCTATTTAGATTTATAGCTTTCTCCTGATATACTTAGTTTATAGTTTAGAGTTGTCATGTTCTATTCAGATTTAAGGAGAAGATATTATTAGTATGGCAATTCTAAACTATATATTCTAAGTATATCAGGAGAAAGCTATATGGGTTCTATGTTCTTTTAAATTTAGTATACCAAATCTATATAGTACTAGATAATATCCAAACTATATTTTTAAAGTATAGCACAGAGACTTAACTAGATTTAAAGACAATTATTATATCATCTATTTCTTAAAGTAATATTTTTCAATAGAGCTTTTGTGGAATACAGAAATGGAATACAGATCCATCAATCAAATGTATAGTTTCATAAATCTTTAGGTTTTGTTTTCTATATATGCTAGATCAGATTATCAGATCATTATAACCATTTGAAGTCTAAATACTAATTCCTCATTTGCCTTTACGTGAAACAATATGCCAAAAGCAAACAGAAAATAGAAAAAAAAATAGGAAAAAAAAAAAGAGAAGCCAACACACATTCATCATTCAGATCATCTTTGTATTATTTGCTAAGTTTTTTCTTTTCTTTTCTTTTCTTTGGCTTTTCTTTCTTGTTTTTCTATAGTTTTTCTTTTTCTCATGTCTTGGTCGGTTACTTAATCTATGTGTTCCCATTGTTGTCGCCTTGCCAAAGTATTTATTTAGTATTGTATTTAGCATTGTTGTTGTTTTATGCAAACGCAAGTGAGTTTTCATTTAATTTTTGTACTTTGTCTACGCAAAAATATTTTGTCAATTTTATTTTCATGCTGTCATGCGCATCAGTTTTCGAAAAAAAAAAACGAAAAAAAAAAATAGAAGAAAATGAAAATATATAGAAATGTTCATTTCTTGAAGGACAACATAAGACAACAATGGGCTACAGGGTTACAATGGCAAAGAATGTGGGGTGTAAGGGGGCGGTGAGGAGGTTCTTAACCAAAATACCTGAGTAAATAGATTTGTGTGGGTGCGAAATATGATCATACAGTTTGTTGGCATTAGTTTTTCGTTGTATTTTTGAAGGGAATTTTAACAATTTTTGTTTTTTTTTTCTTTTGGGGGGGATTCAAAAGCACTTGCGCTTTCCGTTTCAATATTTTGACAATTAAAATATGCAAAAATGTTCTTTTTTTTTTTTTTTTTTTTTTTTTGGGGTAAAATCCTTGAATGAAAAAGCATATTTACAATATATGTCTATAAATTTTTTCATTTTTCATTCTCAATTGATTTTCAATTCCAACTGCAGACTTTGTTTTATTATTTATGATGGTCAAAATGTATGTGCCAGAAATGAATTTTTGCAGCAATTAGCCAGAAACATTAAAAATAATTTACAAAAACAGAGGATAGACAGACAGAGAGACAGGAAGACAAATGCCTCAAGTGTATAAATTGTACACACAAATGAAATGAAGTCTTCTATATTAAAACTAGAAATAAATTAGCAAACATTTTGGTGTGAGATTTACAGAAGAGACATAGAGTAATTATACTATTGAAATGGGTTATATTTTATAGAGGATTACGATTCAAATGAGAAATAATGGAATGGAATAAGAAAATTCTTAAACAATTCAAAATTAGTTTGCATTTATTTTTTGAAAAAAAAAAAAAACCAAAAAACAAAATTTGATAAAAGGAGGAAAAAACTAAAAAAAGCAAGAAAATTAAATTACTTTTGGTCTATGTATAGGAGAATTAAATGAAGTAGTAAATGGGCAGAGGAGAAGGATGGGGAGAAGAAGATATAGTTAGAATTTTAGTGCTTCCAATAGATATAACTATAATCCTTAAGTTTTGGATGTGTTCGCAATACTTTGCGACATATCCAACATTTATCCTCAATACCGCACCTGCTATCCGCATAGAATTCAACAGTGCGTTGATTAAGTGTCGACAATTGACGCTTAACATTATGAAGCGATGAGGATACACGATGATCGAGTTTATCGACCAAACGATCATCCATTAACTCAATATGAAGAGCATGGGCACGTATTTGGCCATCGATGGGCGAAGTGGAGCGAGCACGCGATACCGCACGACTTGAACGGACTAAAGTTTGGGCAATATAGTCCTCTTCCTCCTTTTTGGCCGTTTTAATATTTCGCTCCGATTCCGAAAGCAATGCCTGGGCAATGGCACTGGCGGACTTGCCGCGTATTGAACGCTTAAAATCGTCAGACATTTGATCAACTTCGTTATCTAGCTCTATTTTACGTATACGCTGTAATATTTTTAATGTATCGCGTTTAATTAAATCCTCGAGCTCCTCCTGACGACGGCGACGACGCTGACGCGATCTTTCAACAACTGTGTCCGGTTCAATATGCTTGGCCACACGCGTTGCGTCGACAAGCTTCTGCACACTGAACGGCGTGCGTTTCTGTGCCCGAAAGCTAAGCAGAATTTCATCGGCGCGGGCAGCGCAGGTGCGCGACAGGCGTACAATCTCATCGGCATTATACTGCCTAACCGCATTTGAGGAGCGATATTGCTTCAAACCCCTCTCACTAACCCATGGTAGATGCGGTTGCTGTACTTTTAGGCCTTTTGCCTTTGCATCCAAATAATCTAACATTGGCTGATAGAAATTCATCGTATAGCCATAATTGTCATCATATGTGGTAGTTGCATGACGGAAACGCGATGGACGCTGTTTTAAAGCGAGAGCCATTTCTATTAGCAGGTGTAAGGGGAAAACAGAGGAGGTATATGAATATGGGATAAGAGAGAAGAAGAGAGTGTTTTGTGTATGTGTGTGTGTGTGTGTTCTTAAAATTGAGTACTCTAATTAAAGCCACAAAAGACTTTTGCTGTTGCTCTGTTGTCGCTCTTGTTTAGTGGGGAGGGATTCGCTTATATGGCTTGTCGTTTTGTAGTTGTAGTTTTGTAGTTCTCTGCTTTGTGGTCCTTGTCTTCTTCTTTTTGGCAACAGTTGCTGCTGCTTTGCAAATAAATTTTCAAATTTGTCGAAATCTATAAAAAGATTTGCAGTTTTGTTGGTCTTGTTTTTTTTTGTTTCTTTTTTTCTTTTTTTTTCAGCTGTTGGCATCGACCAAAAGGTATGAGCATAATAATGATGACTCTAACATCATGATCATCATCATTCTCATTTGTTGGCAGTCAATTTGTTGAGCTTTTTGGCTATGATTGATCCATTCTGGCATTGCTTCTACAGACATACGCATTTTATGCAATACTCAAAATTTCATTGAAAAAAAAAGGAAACAAAAAATAAAACCGAATTTTAGAATTTCCGAAAATGTCTTTTACTGAAGGCTATATAAATGCACTGTTTAAAGAACATTGTGATGTTCGTTTAATACCTACGCTTAAATTTCCTTTTCCGATCTTAAGCCGGCTTTGCTTTAAACACTAGCAACTAGTGTTGGAAATAGGTATATAAGCAACACAGTCATGAAACACAGATCAAGGACTTTAGGAGAACTTATCTCTCTCTCTTATCTTTTATGGTCAATCATAGCCAATGGGCTCAAGTTTATTAACTTTAATGCCAAACTAATACACACATACCTGTTGCCTGATTCACACATTCAGTTAACTGTTTATCCAATTAATCCAAATGAATCTCTTTCCAAATAAAAACTATTAAAAAAAAATGAGCACTTTTGATTGTGTAATCGCAACAACTGCGCAATTTTCTGTTGAAAATTTTTTAAATATTAGCAAAAAATTAGTTTAAACTTTTGTTGTATGTAAAACAAACTTCTTGGACTGAGCCTGCTTCTGTTTTGTTTTTTGTTTTCTTGGTTTAGAGTCTGTTTTTTGTTGGAACAGGATCCTATTGTTCTCCTTTAATGCTTTCCTGCTTTTGTCTAGAAAACTAATGCTGTTGCTTTATGCGCGACTGTAAAAGTTGTACTGATTGCTAAATGGGTCAATTTGATATCAATTGATTTTAGCCAATTAAATGTTAAAACGATTGAAAAACAATCGATTGATTTCGCTTCGTCAGGGGCTTCCGCTTTGGCAGAGGAAACAACACTTTAGTGATTGGCCTTCTGTTGTCTGTTGGCACTCTTAGCGTAAAAAAAAAACTTGGGCGTAAACGTTTGTTGTTTTGGGCCACTTCCAAGAGGATGATTTGAATATGAAGAAATGTAAACTAACTTACCGAATAGCCTCAATTTCCTCATCCTTCTCGGCCAGACGACGCTCGGCATCGTGACGGTATTGATTGAAATCAGCGGCCAAACGTTGACCACGCTGCTCCTCAGCCTTGCGACCCTGTCAATGGGTGAAAGAAACGAATGTAAATGATTAATGAACAACAAACAAAAACAAAATTGCTCTTTCTCCCTCTCTCATTCTTTTAGATAACTTACAGCCTCGGCTTCCTTGTAGGCAGCGGTCAGCTCATCACGTTCATTCTCCAAGCGACGCAACTCCAATTCCAACTCATGTAGACGACGGTTCAATTCGTTGATGGCACCCTTGGCATCATGCAAATCATCTAAAATTACAATTAATTTACAATTCTGGGTTTTGTTTTTGTTTGTTCATTTTGTAACTTACCTCCCAATTTCTTGTTCTCACGGGCCAACTGGTTGTTGGAGTCCTTAACCTTGTCAAGTTCGTGCACAGTGCGCACAAGATCGGCCTGCTTGTTCTTCAGATCACGCTGGCTGGTCTCGTACAAGACAATGGTCTCATCCAGACGGCTCTTCAACTCAATGTTGTGCTTCTCCAATGTGTTGACAGACTTTTGCAATTCGCGGCAGCTGTTGTTCGATTTCTCCAGATCAATGATAAGGACCTCAACTTCGCTGGCAAGACGAGTCTTGGTCTTTTCCAGATTGTTGACCTTGACAATGAGGGTTTCGATATGCTCCTCCAATTCGGTGATACGCACTTGGTACTTGCGACGAATCTCTTCGACCTCTTCGGCACGAGCTGCAACTTCGGCATTCCATTTGTTTTGCCATGAAGTAGCATCGGCATTGGCCTTGACCAACTGACGTTCCAAGTCAATACGTGCCTCGGATTCTTCCTCGAGTTGATTGCGAACCGAATCCAGTTCGATCTCAACCTGATGCAACGAAGATTCGAGCAGCGAACGACGACGGTCTTCGTCTTCCAAACGACGGCGTGCATCTTCCAGTTGGGAGATCACTTGGCTCTTGGAAAACGAGACGGTGTCCAGCTGGGTCTTGAGATCTTGGACGTCCTTGATCAGCTCAATGTTCTCCTGCGAGAGGCGAGATTTGTGCGAAGTGATATCGATAACAGTGCGATTCAGTTCCTCGATTTTCACATTCAACTCGCTAATGGAGATTTCCAACTTGGAGATGTGTTTCTCCGACACGATCTTCTCCTTGTTGTACGATTCGATTTGGGAGAGCAACTCATAGACTTCAGCCTGGAATTTGGCCTTGTCCTTTTCGGCTCTGAAATATCACATTATGAAAATCTCAATATTAGTTATGTCGATCATTCAATAAAAATATTCAAATACTTAGGCATGGGTTTTACGTTTTTTCAGTTTTTGATTGTTTTTTTTTTTTTTTTTTTTGATTGTGAAGCTTAAATGGATATTTCGCTATGGGCCAAAGCTGAGAAGCTTTTGTATATCAATGGCAAGCATGATCGATAGATATGCAAAAGCTCTGCAGGGTCTAAACAAAATCAAATATCATTAATATCGCCTGGAAGCAAGCTATGAAAATTGTTAAAATATAAAATTCATTTCATTCGTTCGTTCATTATGTATGTATGTATGTGTGTGTGTATACACACCCACCCCCTTTTACATATATGTATGTCAGTGTGTGTGTGTGTGTGTGTGTATATACAGTTGTTCATTCCATACATTTTGGCACGATTCACTCAATATGATGCAGGGCAAATGGGCTGAGGGGCACGGTGCAGGGTGCATGGGGCAAACCAATTCACAATTCCTGACCCACCCACTCACCTATAATAACAAATGTGAAAAGCCAAAGCAAAAAAAAAAGAAAAAAAAAACGTATCGAATTTCCACAAATGTTCAATTGGACGAAAAGAGACAACAACAACAACTAAGAATCAACACACATTTTGAATATGATTCAATCAAAGACATATTTGGGTTGGGGCGTTGGTGCAAATGAGAGAAAGACAGACAGACAGACAGACAGACAGAAAGAAGGAAAAACAAACAGATAGCCAAAAAGACCGACAGACCGTTAGACAGACAGGCAGACAAACAGACAGACAGACACACAGGCAAACAGGCATTCAGGCAGGCAGGCAGAGAGAGACAGAGAGAGACAGGATGACAGAGTGAGAGGCAAAGAGAGAGAGAGAAAGAGTGGGAGAGCTATGGCGAGAGAAAGAGAGAGCACAACAACAAAGAATTTAAATGAAAATTTTTAAAATTTTCTATAAATAAATGCCAAAAAAAAAAAAGAAAAAAAAAACCGAAACAATATTTGCCTAGCCTCTAATGTTGTTGTGGTTGTTGTAGTCGGTGGTGTGTGTTGGTGGTGCCACAACATATGATTGCGTGCGTGTGCCAAAACAAAAAAAAAAAAAAAAGAACAATGTCGAAAAAGCTTTTCAAACAAAATGAAAGCTTTTTTGCAGTTAGAGCGAGATAACTACATTGTCTGATATTTTGCATCATGTGGCGGAAGTGCGCAAACTCATTGGGAATTATAACAGAAAGTTGCAACAAGCAACTAAATGAAATTATTTTACTAACTGTAAAAGTGTGATTAAACTATATAAACTGTAAACTGTATAATCGAGGCAATATAAGAAATAGAGGCAAGGCAGCAATTTTTACATATTGGTCATTAGCCTTGAATTGGGCAATGATTTTGAAATTTCAAATTCTTGAGGATTTATTTTTGGAAATTTAACATGTATATATATAAATTTATATATATATATATATACTTATAGATGAGTGTGTGTGTGTTTTTTTTTCGATTTGGAAATATGAGCAGCAAGCAAATGTGTGTGTGTGTGAGTCTTTTTCTTCCTCTCTTTTTTAGTATTTCTCTCTCATTCTCACTTTTCGAATTTCGCTTACAATTTGTGTCAATAGAACTTTGCAAGCAATGCAATTTTTAGTTGACGATTTGTTTTATTTTTTTGTATTTTTTTTTTCCGCTTGTCATGGCATTTTGATGAATTGTTTATGATCTGCTTTTTGGATTTTTGCTTTATGGTTTATGTTTTATGGTTCTTGTCTATATATATTTCTTTTCTTTTTTGGGTCAATGGGGCAAATGCAAGGTTACTAAGCCATTCATTGTGTTTGTAACAAGACATTGAAAAGTCAACCAGCTGATGGCAATCGATCATTTCAAATCATATGTGTTTTTTTGTATATAGAATGAAAGCAAGTATATAATATATATAATAAAGTATATAAAAAGATATGATATGAACATATATATATAGATGTGTGTGTGTAATATACCTAGCCTTATTTTTCGTTAGGATTTCAACTTGTTCCTGGAAATCCGTAATAATTTCGTTGTGCTTTTTCTTCAAAAGCACGGTGGTCTCCTCAGATTCAAGATGAACATCCTCAAGCAATTTGCGCAGCTTCAATAGCTCAGCATCACGCTTGCGATTGGCTTCAAACTATTAGTTAAAAAAAAAAATATATATATATAAAATTGTAAATCGTTTTCAAGAGATTTATATATATATATGGGTATACTTACTTGATGTTCAGCACCACCCTCGGCCTCCTCAAGACGCTCGGACATCTGTATGACCTGAACGCTGAGATCGGCTTTCTCACGCTCGATCTGTGATTAAGGTTATTAAAGTTAGAAGAAAGAGAATAATTTATTTATTAATTTAATTAATATTTTAAGTAATTTGCTATTACTAACAAATATTTAATAAATAAACTAAAATTATGTAGAACATTTTTTTTGCTTAGATATATGAAAATCTTATTCAGAGATATAATTCAATTTAATACAATTTTATTTTTTTCTCTAAACTAAAAATAATTTCTTCTCAATTTCATAAATATGTATAAAAGACATGTCCAATTCAAACGGCCCATAAAAAATTATAAATCACATTAATCAGTCAAAAATAATTATGCACATGCAACACCTAAAATAACAATGGCAAAATGCCAAAATAAAAAAAAAAAAAAAATATAACAAAATTTTTTCAAATTATCTATAGGTATAAAAAAGAAGAAGAAAAACTGCATTGGTTTATAACATCTCAGTCATTCCATATGTATATATATTTTTACTAGATTCCTTTCTATATAGCATTTCCAAAAAAAGCAATTCAAAACAATTATTTTTCTAGTTTCAGCAGAAAAAAAAAAAAGTATATCAAAATGTTTTTTTTTTGCCAAAGTTGACCCAATTGAAACATTTTTCTTCTTTCTTCTCTTTTTTTTGTCTTGGACTATGTAATTAAATGATATTTTATGAGCTTTTGGCATTTGGGGAGGCTGTCAAATGTAATTTCTTTAAGCAGATTCCGTGAAATATTTGGCATATCTAGGAAAATGATCTTAATTGGCTTAAATCAGCTTAAAAGCAAAAAAAAGTAATTTAAAAGTAAGTTTATTTTAAACAAAAGTTTTCTTATATTGAAAAAGCATTTTTATCATTATGAAAATTCTATATTATCGTGTTTAAGATTTATGCAAATTATTTAGTTTATAATAACGTCCATTTATGTATATATATATATATAGATATAAGTACTTAAAGATCTGTGTATGTTAGTACAAAGTTGCTTTAAAGGCCACATGAGTAAGGAACGTAAATCCATTTGCGCCATATGTATCTTGTAGATACAATATTTTGTGTTCTATATGCATATGTAGATAGAAATCTTCTAGATATATATATATATATATACCAGGCGGTGTGAAAACTTTTAATGTGCATGAAAATTATTTAATTTTCCCACACACACACACACATACACGGAGAAACGTATTAGAGCAACCCACACACACACACACATTGAAGGCTTTTCAGCTGTGTATGTGCGACTGTGCCAGCGAATTTTTTCTTCTTTTTTTTTTTTTTTTCATTCGTATGATCATAATGATGATGTTGCTAAGGATGATCATGATGATGATGATGATGATGATGTTTTTGGCTACTCTATTTTCTTTTCTTTTTTGATTTTTTTTTTTGTTGCCACTTTGGCTTGTTCATATTTATTTTGTTGTTGTTGTTGCTTCTGCTTCAAGTTAATCATTTGCTTGTGTATTGAATGTCGTGCGCTAATTTTAGCCATTTTGTTCCATATTATGAGTGTGTGAATGAGTGTGTGTGTGAGTCGATGCTTGGAGCTTATATGAATGTACATATAATCATACAAATATATATATATATATACATATATATATATAAACACGTGTATATGTGCGCTAATCCATAAAGCAAAAGTAATTAAAATTATTTCCACAAAAAAACAAAACTTTTATATATATATATGTACATATATATATATATATATATATATATAAATGTTATATTGTCCCTCACATTCCCCATAGCACCTATATACATATTATATCTCTCTATACTACGCCCAGGCCAGGCCGGGCCGCATTTTCTAAATTTGTAATGGCAAACAGGAACACTTTCTGGGGACCCAAACGAAGATGTTCTTGCCACATGCACATGCACATATGCTGAATGGAAGTGCTTTGGCTTTTTGGTATGCCAAATTTGTTACACCCTAAACCCCCTTCTCTCTTTCTCTATCACTCTCTCTGTTTCTCTGTCTCTCCACCCCAATTTTTGTTGCATTTGTTTTGCAAAAACATATACAAAGTGTCTCAACAAAAAGGCGTTTTGTCTTTGCAAAGACACAACATAGAATGCAAATACAAACATACACACACACATACACACTTAATGTTGGGGATAGAAAGGGAAAAAACCAATTGAAGTTCAATGCACACATCATTATCATCATTTGCTAACAAACCAATATAGAAAAACAAATGAAAATGGAAAAACTCTTGAAGGGTAGTTTATTCTTAGACCAGCAATTGGTTTTTTTTTCTTTTTCTAGCTTTCTTTTTTACTTTTACTTGGCTTTATATATTGTTTTTCTTTCATTCTTTTTCTACTTCCATTTCTCTTTCTTTTTTTTTCATTTTTCACATATTTTTGGTGTTTTTTTTTTAGGGTGACATTTGCGTGAAAATTAGAAAAAGGAATTTTTCATCATTATCATCATCATGAAATTCTTGCCGGTAAGCAGGTGAATTATACATACAGACATCATATATAGATATAGATATATATACATATAGGTTAATCCTTTCATTTATATATAAGAGAAAAAATATTTTATTTTTTAGGGTTTTTTTTAGAGCTTATTTAGATAAATCTATAATATAAAGTAGAAGTAGTTTCATAAACTTAAAAATATTCTAGATTGATCTTATATATACTTAATATATATGCAGATTAATATGTTATTCATAATATATATATATATATATATATAACTCACCCTTTGACGCAATTCACGTTCAACTTCAAGATCATCTTGGAGCAAACGGATCTTGTCCTGTAAAATTTGAAAAATTTCATCATTTAAATATGTTATATCAAATTCATTCCATTAACATGATATATACAATATTTCTCTACATATATCTATATATATATATACTTATATATATAATATATATAGATATATATATGGAATTGGTATTAATTTCACATTCTTAGTCATTTTTTTCATATCACAATTAAAAAATTATTTTGCACATAAAAAAAATATATAAAAAAAAGAATCATCAAAAAAACAAAATCAAAAGGAGGAGAGAAAGTCAAAAATTTGTTCATTGTATATTCGAAATGTATCTCATAGTTGTTCATTACATAATTTTTAGCAATGCGTATAGGTATGTATCTATACGGACAGTTGAATATAGGTATCTATATACATATAGATATATATATACATATATATTTATATATATATATTTAGATATAATTTGCTTAAATGAATTTCGTATATTTCCACACACAAAAACGGCGCGAATATCAACACACACATACACACACACACACGCATAGATACATGTGTTAGATACATATGTATCTTATATAGAGAGAGCGTGTGTTGCAGAATTTTTTTTTTCTAGTTTGAGTTTTTTTAGTGTTTTTTTTTTTATTTTTTTGGTTTTTTTTCTCTCTTTTTCCTTTATTTTTTTTGTGATTTTCTTTTGACTTTTCTCGTATTCCTTTCTTCACACACACATAGAAAATTTTTGGCGTACATACGCACACTTTCTAATTTTCTTTGGCTTTTCTTTAACTTTGCTTTTATCGTTGACTTTTCATTACAAATTTTCTTTTTTTCTTTTTTTTTTTTTTTTTTGGTTACACAAATTTCTGTTTTTTTTTTTTCTTTCTCTTTTGTTCCTCTTTTGGCATCCAGTGTTCAATAATCGATATATATTTGTTGATGTTGCCTGTCTTACCTCCAAGCGGGAAAGCGAGCTCAAATCCTGAATATATTCGATGTTAACATCGGCCGCACCGGGTCCGGTGGATGTGGCCCGGTAGGAGTATTTCGAGGAGCGTACAGCTTGCGATGACGACATGTTTCTATATCTTTTTTATATTAGATTTTTTTTTAAAAAAAACCTGGATTTTCTGGATTTTTCAACACACAAAAAAAAAATTCCTTCGTTACGCGATTTTTTCTTAGACGCGTTTTTTAAATTTTTTCTTTTATTAAGTTGAAGTATTCTGTTAGAACGGGAAAATCTCTAAAGGCACCGCGCACACAGAGTTTGTTGTAGTTGTCACCGAGTCACCGAAAAAATTCGTAATAAACGTCGGAGTAAGGCTGGTGATCTACTGAACAAGAGATCCCGTTGTCGTTCGAATAAAGAGTATTTCGTTGATTTGGTCGCTGATCGCAAATGTTTTCGTCTATTTCTACGATTTCTCGTTGGCTCGGTTCGCCTGTTTTTTTTTCTTCAGTTTTTTTTTTTCAATTTTTTTTGAGTGTGCTTTTTTATCCCTATAATGCTTTCGGTATACGGCAAAAACGGTGCGTTTCTCCTGTTAAAATGCTCAAGAAAAAATTTTTTGAGTGAGTTTTCTTCTATACGATTCCGATTTCGATTCCGATTGCCAGGCTGGTTGGCTGGTTGGCTGGTTGGCCAGCATTAGCATCTATTGCCGTGTTCGTGTGTGTTAATTGCTCAGTTGTGTGGAACATTCTTTGATTTGACTCCTCTTTCGTTTTTTTTTTCTTAGATTTTTTCATTTTAGCCTCTTGGGCCGCAGCGTGTGTAAACGCATTTTCACGCTAGTTGGCCGAGTATCGCCCCCCAAAAATAAACTCAACGAAGATTTTTCATCTCATTTTAGGTGTGTCTGTGTATGAGTTTTCTTCGCTTTCTTTTTTTTTGTTTGTTTGTATTTTTTTCCGCTTACCTGTAATTAGCCTGTGTCATTTATATGCTCCTCATGCGTTTCATTTTGTGTATGCATCACTGAATAGCGTCTGGCCAAAGCGAAAAGAAAAACCAGTGAGCCGAATTAAGTATTGTCATACCGATAGTTCCAATACCCTGGCATATATATACATATGTATATACTTTAATTGATTTTATATAGTCGTTTGGCTACTTAAACATGAAAAATAAAATCTTCCTTACTGTTGTTTTAAAGGATCTTTAGAAAGCTTACAGATTTTTGCTAAAAGTTTTTAAAATCATAGTTGACTATGCCCATTTTTATTTGACCAACTGTGGCTATCAAAAAAAAAAAACATTGCTCTACAAGTTTAAGAGCCTTTGAAACACTTAAAATTAAGATATTATCCTATATAAAGTATAGCTTTAAAGTTAATCCTGTTTTGGATTTACTTGAATCAATATACCCTTCTTTTTATGGGTATCAACAAATTGTATCTACACGTAAATTTTCCTACCATAACATATAAGTCATGTTGAAATTTTTGGCAGCTTCTTTTTAAAAAAGAAACACGCTCATAAAGTTCATAATTTTTGAAAAATCATAAAAACAAAGATATATATATATATATATAAAAACTCGAGAAAAACAAGATTGAAAAGAAAAAAGAGAAATACAATAAATATATACATGTATATATATATTTGTTTATTTTTGTATATCTCCAGCTAACTAGTCAGTTAGTTAGTGTTAGCCATGTTTTGAAATATATCGACTTTTTTCAGGTTTCTGTTCAAGCACGTAGACCATGATAATAGACAGAATTTTGTGCGTTAAGTAAATAAAAAACTTTTAAATGCATTTAAGCCAACTCACAATGTGACATGTTCAATTACAACAAGACTTTACAATCCATTTACAATAATAAACATAGAATTTATTTAATATTATTATTATACATTTTCCTGTAGCAAATGTATCCTTTTTGTGCTTTGGCATTGATATTTCTCCTTAGTACTCAGTGTAAGCAAAAGTCTTTAAAAATAAAAAAATACAAATCAATTCTATTTAAAAATCGATCTATATAATGTATGATACAAAATATGCATTATCTATTTATTCTATTGATTTATTTATAAATTCAAAATATTTAATGCCAAATATTGTTGTTGATTTATTTGTTGATGAGATGAATAATGTATATCGAATGCAACAATGTAATTATTTATATTTTCAATCATCTATCTGTATCTAGTTATTCTAATCCTAATATGATTGATGAATTTCTTTTTCCATCTGTCTATCAATTTAGTAGAAAATTTATTTGCAATACAATGTATAAGATAAACTATCTTAGGACTGAGTTTTTGTTAAGAAATTCTTTTAAATTAACAAATAAAACTATTTAAATGAAATCTTATAATGCCAGGCTATATATATTATATTACTGGGTAAGGTAAAGGTTTGAAATATTCTTTTAGATTTCTGAAAAAAGTTCAAGCATATGGAAATTATTTGCCTGAAATTAAACCTTTCTATCTTATTTTTAAAATTTCTATTTAAGGTTTATTTTATCCTAAAAAAAATCCTAAACTTGCAATTTCTATTTAAGTTTTATTTTATTTATTTTAAATTCTTAAACTTGCAAACAAATCTATTAAATATTATCTATAACTTTTCTAACTATTTTCTAAGTATTTTTAATGATTTCTAAATCTATCTATTAGATGCTTCTAAGCATTTCTTATATAGTAAACATTTTTAAATTATTTCCCATTCGATTCCTCTTAAAAATTGCAAGTCCTGTAAAATTGTTATTAAATAATTCATGGGTAACGATATGGAGTATTCCTTAAATCCAAAATAGAAGTTCCTTCTTCTAAATCTGAATGCTTTTTATATGTATATTTAGATATGCATATATATTTCGATATTAGATTCTTTAAGTATAGGGAGTGTTAGTGGATTGTGGTTGGATTGTAAATGATATATATAAACAAGAAATCAGCTCCAAATGAGGTTGCAAACTTGGCATTTCTTAAGATAAAAGTTAAAGCTCAAAGCAAAGATTTAGCTATCATAATTATATAATAGTTAGTAGATTGATTAAAAATTTGTAATTTTTAAAATTTAAGAAAAGTCTAGTACTAAAAAATTGAATGTTTTCCTTCATAAATTCCAGTTACTTAATTTTCTAATAATTTAAACCTTTTTTTGTGATTTTTACTATTTCAAAAAATTTTTGCCCACGTGACCATTGTCGCATTGCCTGGAGATGAAAATTTTGTTTGCTTACAGTGGTTTTGGAAATTTTACACTTATAGATATCTATATATATATGTTTTTAAGAAGATATATCTATGCCAACAGCCAATTTCAATTATATGTAAGAGAGAAGAAAAAAAAAAAAGAATAGAAGAGAAGAGAGCAGAATATGTGACTTTTGGCATCGAAACATTTTATGCTGTGACATAAATAAATAATTGTAAAAAAACAATAACAAAAAGAACTATTAACAAATATTACTCGATTTCTATATATATGTGTATATATATATATATATTTATGGCTATGTATTTATGTATATCTAGTTTGAGTGAATTGAATCCTTGGCAATGCGCTGACAAGGCTTTTTTGTTTGTCTGGCTTTTCTCAGACAATGTGCTGTCAGCTAACAATTGTTGTTTAATGGCCATGTAAATGGCAACAACAAGAACAACAACAACAATGTACATACATGTACATAAAAATATGTATACATATAACAATATTTATAATTTAAATTGTTGTTGCAAAAAAAAAAAAAAGTATTGAATATAAATCTGTATATAGAAGCTAGCTGTTCCATAGACATAAGAGCTCGGCATTTATAGATATGTACATATAGTATATAGCTAGCTGATCAGCAACTGCACGCATTATTAAATAATTTTGTTACATTTTTGAGTGAGTTTTGTTTCTGTGAGTATTTAGTTTAGTTTTCCAAAAAAGCTTTTTGAGTGAACAAATATAGGTATATATATATATATATATATATATCTATCTACTCGACACGATCGCCTCCACCTGTGTCGTACACACACACACACATACACATACGTATGTATAGCTATGTATTTATATATACACACTCCTATATAACTATATATACTTAAAAATGATTTTTCGCTTATTTTTAGCAACTGAATTTTACGTTATTTTTTTTTTCTTTCCTTTTTTTAATTTTTTGTTGTTGCTCATAATCATGTTCATTTTCCACACACATTTCACCTGAACTACACATATACATACAAACATACATTTACTTATATATACATACATATGTGGGTATGTATGTATATAGAAAAAGATGGCTGGCAAAACAAAATATCGTTCGTTTTGGTATCTTCTAGATACTTAGTGCTACTTGAGGATCGGCACTGCCATAACTTTATTTATTTTATGCATGTAGATACACACACAAACACACACTCGTGTATATATGTATATATATATACATAGGTATATTTAAAATATTCTCTGTTTGCCACATTTTGGAATGTGTAATATTTTAAAAATAACATGGCGAATATGTAGCAAGCAATCTAACTCGATAAATAAGTCAGCTAAAAATAAACCAGACAAACGAACAAACGGACGACACCTTTTGTCAAACAAAAAAAAAAAGACGAAAAATTTAAAAAAAAAAATGCCTCAATAAATGATTGCAAGACATTTCCTATATAAAATGGCAAACAAAATTTCCTTACAATTCTCAACTGCTTCACGCACATGGTTGGAGTGTGCGAAAGAGACAAGATGCGTGAGGTTGTTAGATGCTTAAACTTACCTACCTAACTTTCCGGCTCACTGCCCAGCATTTTACAGTTACACTGAGGTCAGTGATGGAGACAAACGCACACACACACACACACACACACACCCTGGCGTATAACAGGAGCTTCTCTGAAGACAGAAGTCACTCATCACTCTGCTGTGATGTTCAACTCATCTCTTTCCTCCCTCCTGCTACTTATGTATGTGTTTTATGTTTCGTGTGCCAGCACATGAAATTAGGTCAAAATTGTTATGATCACACACACTCATACATCTAGACACACACACACACATACACATACATTTGTATGTTTGTATATAGAAGCATGCCTGCTATGCAGTTATATATAGATCGGCATCAGGCTTTGCATGATGAGATGAGGTGTTTTCCTGCTTTTATAAAGTGTGTGCCCATTTGACAAGTGTTCAGCCACTTTTTGCCATGCTACACTTGAGGACGAAGCCCTTTTGCCATAAGAGGTCTCCCAATCTCTAGCTCTTCTCCTCTCTCTGGCTATATCTCCCTCTATCATAGGTCCAAGTGCCAACCAGATAAGCTCAAGTGGGCGCCCCATGTGGGTGAGTTTTGCAGCAGTGCCCGCCGAAATTCCAAAGATCATACCAAAAATAAACTTGGTCTAATGCATCAGAACAAACAAACAAAAACAACCTACAACCACTATATATTTATATATACATACATATATATCGGCCCAGTCATTTTTAATGCATTTATTTAGTTCTATGAACATTTTTCTATAAATTTCCTTACACGTACAATTTCTTTTGACTTATATTTTGCAAAATTTTATTTAGAATTTATTTTTTCTTCCCCTCCCCACCATCTGATGACAAGTTCAAATTTTTTGCAATTTTTTATATAGACTTTGAGATACTTTATAGCAATAAAAATTAATATAATCTTATGTTCTTAGAAGTCATATTAATTCCAGAACTTTTTGTTTTTGTTTAATAGGATATTGTTGATTAAAAATATATTTGCCCTTAATCTTTGTTTAAATATTAAATCCTTGTGATAAAAAATTATTTAAAATATTTGAAAATTATTAAGAGAATATATTTTCAGAGAATAACTCGTGTAAATTTCTATATTTGGATGGTTCTCTATAAAAGAAAGAATCGGGATATTTGAACAGAAACTTTTTATGTATAATAAAGTTTGGTTTTTAAAAAAGAGAGAGAGAGAGAGATTAATATACCTTTTAATTGTTCAAGGAAATGCTCCCAAAAACTGTTCTAAAAGTCCTTTAAGATTACAGATCAAGTATACCCAAATATTATTTATTGTAGGGTATAAAAAGAAATGATGGTTCAAGCAACGTTTGATGATTCAGAATTTCTTCCAATTTCCCTATGTCAATAGCCATTGTTTGTACCCACTCAAATAGAATATTTGTCAATTCAGAGATTTTTTATATTATTTAGTTCTTGACCATTATATTTCCTTCTTTATTTTTTTTTTGTCAGATATCTAAGAGTAGCACATCTACCTATAATATGAAGTGACGTGTGCGTTTGAAATGAATCACAACGGCCAGGCCATGAATCGTATTGTATCTTTAAATATATATATATGTATATACATATGTTGATATGTACAACCTATCTATAGAATTTTACATATTGAGATACGTGGGCGATGTATGTATATATCTAAATGAAATATTCTTTATACAATATTTGATCGGCCCAAGCAATCTAGTACAAAATTTTTTTTTTTTGAAAATGAAATATTGTCGTATTTTGTATTAGAACATGTGCAATTAGATGAAAATATGCAATGAGTCTGACCTTTTTGGCAAGAATTTCCAACATATTAAATACATAAATTTTAGTACATTTCGTTTTTCTGAATATATATATATATATATATATACTATATACTTGATAAATATTGCTAGCTATGTTCCTGTTTTATCGTTCCACTACAATCAATCGAAGGTAAAAGCCACTACACAAAAAAGTGTATGGTTATATACATAGAATACATCTTGTATACATATATATATCTTCGGTTTAACTCCACAGAATCTTTAGTCATTTATCATTTAATTTTATTAAGTGTTGAGAGAAGAGTTTATGAGCATTTCACTATACATCAAATAAAATATATTAAACGGTTTTTCTCAGTATATATGTACATATATCTACCATAGGTATAATCGCTTGGTTAGCGTATTTACAATTCGTGATGATAAAATCATTTTCTTTTTGGTTAATCTTAATTTAGCAAAACGATTAATCATCAAAAATATTTGCAACTTGTGACGATAAATTCAATTGCAATTTAATTAATGCAAACAGCAGACACATTTTTGTCAATACAAATTATTATACTTTAACTAAAAAATTTGTGCCAAGTATTGTAATAATTTTTGACAAATTAATGATTCAATTAAATTTGTTAGAAAAATACTTATGACAGCCCAACGAATCTCTTCACTAATCTGTCAAAAACATTATGAAATTTAAAATTTTTGAGCAAAAAAAAAGAACACAATCAATAAAATAATAATAATTTATAATCATAAAGGAGTTTAAGAATATGTTAAACTTTTATCTAGACTATTAACTATATTTTTAAAATGTATAACTAAGAAAATAGTTGGGTAATTAAATAAATAGAATTGTTAAAACTTATTTGTAAAACTAAGAGTGTTTTATTAAAAATCATAACTAGTTGCTAAAGACAAAATTCAAGTTTAAAATTGTCTATTTAAGCGGTCATTTTGGTGTTGCCACCTTATGTTATTTATAGTAAATTTACTTTGCCACTACGTTTATTAACAGAAAAGCTTTGCCATGTTGTGGCAGCCCTATTAGTATTAAAAGCGCCCTCTATGAAGTCAATAACAAATAATTATGCATAATATTGCATAATTCTATAATAGCTTAGGCTAAGTATTAATACTAAATAGCAACATATCAATATGTAATAATTTGTTCTAATTTTTAACTTAAATTAAACTCTTTTACAATTTTGATATCAATTTGCGCCACAAAGTCAAAGCATATGCCATCTGGCAACCTTAACATAGAGTTGCCTCTGTGCTTGACTAAAATAATGTAATGTGGCACCCTCTAGGGTAAAAGCTTTAATTAAGTGAGACCGTTTTGAATAGTATGACCAAAGCAATGAAGTGCATAAATCTTTAAGTGCCTTTAACCGCTTAGATTGTAATTTAAATGCATTTAACTTAAAATTAATTTACAAATAAAAATTAAAATATTTTTGTTTTATATATTGTAGAAAACATTGAAGAAAAAGGAATTTTCTTCAATATTTCAAACTTTTAAAAATATTGAGAAATCTGAAACCAACTTTAACCACTAAGATATAAAATAATATAAAAACCTTCTGTTTAACAAATCAAACCCCTTTTTCAAAAGTTTTGTGTAACTTTGGTAAGAACCTTTTAAAGTGAATTTACCACTTAAACCTAATCCATTAAACTGATAGTAATTTATACATATTGTTATTGCTTGAATGGTCCTCTTTTAAAGAAACTTTTGAGTAACCATTAGTTTATTTAACACAAACATTTTAACTTAAAAAGAACTCAACTAAATTTGTTAAACGGCGCATGCTCACATAGTTGACAAGCACTGCATAGGCATAACAAGTGTAGATATATGCCCACCATTGAAAGTGTATCGGTATCTTTTGCCAGCTACCTCTTCTGGGATAACCGTATCCCCCATAACCATTCGATTGCAGCACATGAGTATGATGTCGTTCGGTAAGGAGGCGACGAAACACTGCACCGCTCAAATAGACAACACTTAGCAGCAGAATGAGACGACGCAAGTGGATCAAAACAAGGGCCATTTCTAAACGATTGATATATAATCGATATAATTAAACGTCTAGAACTTTAGTTAATAAACTTAATGCATACTCACTTATTTTGTATACAGCTTTTCTGTGGTTTGTACTTCTAGTAAATGAATTTAAAATACAATTTATATTTTGTTTAATATTTTTTTTTTATTTTGTATTTTACTTGTCTTTTATGCGAATTATTTTTGCGTTCTACTTTGTCGTTTTGTTTTCCTCGCTATTTTCGTCACATTTTGTTGGCAACACTTGCAAAAGTTTTTAAGAAACATTTTTGCAAAATTCACTAAAAGTTTATATTTTCTGTGTGCTTTTTACACTTGGCGGGTTTCTTTGCTATTTTTTTGAAAGAGATGTCTGAGAAGAAGTCTTAGTGCCTTTAGGTATAATAAAATGTTGTTTAAGTTTTAAAGGAATAAGAAAACAATGATTGTCTTAGGAATACTTAAAACATTTACAATGACAATAAAAAAAAGCGGTTAAAAACAATTCTTTAACTTTGTCAAGGAAAACAGAACAGAACAGTAAAGAATTAAACCTATATAAAAGCAGATTTCAATACCCAAAAAGTAAATATTGCAAATCTTCTTTAAGCCTTAATTTCGTCATGATATTGAAATCAAAAAAAGATGTTTGCCAACAACTGATAAATACCAATTTATCACAAGTATCTATATCTGGCTTTTAATCTGACACAAATTCCAAACAAGAAAGAAATCTATGTCAGCGCTTGCTAAATCAAATCAAATCAAATTCAAATCAAAAATCCACTTCAAAGACTAAATATTATCTTCCTTCCCTCTCCTACCTCACGATTACCACTTTAGAATGCTTTTCAGCGCGTCAAAATGTACATAAGCTACCTACTTCCAAGTACTGGCCATAAAACAAAAAAAAAAAATATGCTAAAGAAGAAAATGAAATAATCTATACAAATATCAACAAGCTACATGGCCTAGTCTACGCAATATAACGTATACGTAATATTTTTCATATAAAAATTCTCAAGACAGTGGCACTTCACACTAGGCAATGGCTCCACTCCTCCAGACCAAATGTAACCTTGAAAACAAAAAAAAAAAAACGATCAAATCCGGAGACCATTCAAAACACAAAAGAATCCAAAGCCAAACAAAAAAAAAAAAACCATTGGCAACATATTGCAACATAGTGAGGTTGGTTAAGAATCGACCGAGCCAAAAAACATACAATATTTAAATTAAATATTGGCACACCAAGCAGCTACCCCAAACTAAAAAAATGTGTGCGTGTTGTGTTGCAATAGCCGCAGACAGCAGCCCCACCAAGCTGTCGACGAAAGTTCTTCTTCTAAATAAAAAACCAAAAATACAAAAAAAAAAAAAAAAAAAAAAGATATACAAAAACCAAATAAATAAAAACAAAAAAACTATTAACTGCAGTTTGTTATTCTTAGCTGTGACATGGAAAGCCAAACAAATATTGAATCAATTGGAACGAAAATGTGGCAAAAAATTTATAGAAATTATTTTTCAATTAACAAAAGGATATTAAATACAGAATAAAATATATAAAAATTTATGCCTTATAAGTTAATATAGTTTGTATTATAAGAAATTGTAGAAAAATTATTTTATTATATAAAGTAAGCATATAAATTTTTATTTCTTATATTTCTTTTTTTTTAATAATTTTGATCATTTTCTTACGTATCGTACACTTAAATTACTTAAATTATCTTCAGTTAATAAATTATATTAATTGTGCATACAAAATTTTGAATTTTATAAGTCAAAGAGACTACGAGACTATTTATCTAATTTTGGTAATTCTAATTATATATATGTGTTAACACAGACATCGACTCAGCTGTTTAGTTTTATCACAAATATATATATATTCTCTATATATATACTCATGAGCTTTGTTCTGACATTTTCGTCTTAATAATGCGTTTATCTATTTAATTTTAAGATAAATTTCGAAGGAATTTATAGTGAAATGATCTTTGGTTTTGGTTTCTAGTCGGTGCACATTCAAAATTTTTAATAGTAGCAAGAATATTAAGATCATTTTCTCTATCATAGAGTCATTAAATTATAGAAATTATAGAATTAAATTTATAGATAAAATGAATATGCAGAAAAATTATAAATTATTTTAAGCTTAATTAAAAAAAAAAATTAGTTTAAAAATATTATTTGCGAAACAACAAAGAAAGAATCCAAAGTAGGAAACGTATGAAAACTAAAGTGTTCTAAATTTGTGGCCATCATTGTATATATTTTTTTTTAGTAATGAGCTTATGAAAAAATTCAAAATTAAAAAAAAATTTCTTTTTAAAAATTAACTACAAAAAAGTTTAAAATATAAATTCTGTTATACGAGAAAAAATTCTTTATAAAATATAAAAATTCTACAAGAAAAATTAAAAATTCTATATATAAAATAAAAGTTGTTTTATACAAAAAAAAAAATTATACAAGCAAAAAAAAAAAATTTTAATAAAAATAAAAATTTTGTATTACAGAAAAAATTCTATTTAAGTAAATAAAAAAATTCTGCAAAAAAAAAAAAAAAAAATTCTATATATAAAATAAAAATTGTGATTTATAAAAAAAACTTTTTATTTTTGTATTACAGAAAAATTCTATTTAAGTAAAAAAAAATTGTACAAAAAAAATAAAAATTCTATATATAAAATAAAAATTGTGTTTATACAAAAAAAAATGTTATATTAGAAAAAAAAATTCTACTAGCAAAAAATAAATTTTTTTAAATAAAAAAAAAAAAATTCTGTATTACAGAAAAATTCTATTAAAGTAAAAAAAAAAGTAAACAAGAAAAATAAAAGTTCAGAGTAAATATAAAATAATTATTTAATCCAAATTGCAATCTTTAAAAAAAAAAAAGATTTTTTGATAATATAAAATACATATAATTTAAATATTTTTTAAAAATTACAGAATAATACTTTTAGTAAAGAAAAAAAAAAAAAGTAAGTAAAAGAAGATGTCTAAATCGACTTGGTTCTAAGTGCTAATCTTACTGATTATAAGTTAAACATATATATTATCCAAAAGATACATTTTAGTGCCCTTAAAACACAATCCATTTTTATTTTTTAATTAGTTTTCAAAGAAGAAAAAATTAAAAAGTCTTTTTTTTTAATATCCTGTTAAATGACAAGAAATCCTTTAAGTTGAAAACTTTAATAAGTTTTTAATTTAAGCCAGGTCAATGCTGTTGACTTAAAAACCTATTTCTTGCTTTTCCTTACTAAGTATTTTTTTTTTTCGTTTTTATTACATTTTTTCTATATATATTGGGCAAACATTGTGTATTTGTGTGTGTGTGTGTGTGTTAGTATCAACACACTTTTGCCTGTTTTCGATTAATTTTATTAACTAGCATTTACATCTTTCTCCCTCACTCCTCGCTCCTTTTTTTATTTCTTTTGGATATTTCTCATTGCATAATCTGTCGCTGATGGCACACCCCACGGCCCCCTAAGACATAAATTACAAATACGAGAAGAGAAAAAAAAAAAATTGTACAAATGATTGAAAGCCCCGGCATAAGAGAGATCCCCACAAAAACTGGCCCAACTTTTTTCCCGTTCAGCACAGTTCCCAGCAGCAGCAGCAGCAGCTCCCTGTATATAGTATTATATAGTATGAGTATGATTGACCGACCGCGTTATGCACCTCGCTGGCTAGATGACTGCCTGGCTGCTCCCGGGTATTGTCGGGGTCTGACTTTTATGGTTGTCGGTGTATTTTTTATGGCCTGCCCCAAAAACAAAAAAAAAAAAAAAAAAAAAAAAAAAAAAAAAAAAAAAAGGAGAAAAATTCATTTCATTTCTAGTTTTAAGGCGGCCACAACATTTTGTTTCCTCGATTTGTTTGCATTCGCTTTTCTTTTTCTTTTTCATTTTCTTTTCGATTGCGTTGGCGTCTCTGCCACGCATTGAAAAAATATTTGTGGAAAGCATGCAAAATGCACGCGCCTGTTGTGGCTCTTTTATATTTTTTAATGCAGCGTTGAAAGCTATTTGTATCTGTCGGTCAGATTGGGTTAAGTTCTCCCACCCCCCCTCTCTCGGTGTCCTATTCTTGTTCTCAGTAGTATCCACTGCATGTCTTTCGTCAAAGTGTCGAGCCACTTTGCTTGCCCTCTGGAAAATGATCATGATGATGATGATGATGTTGATGATGATGATGATGATGATGCTGTTGCCTGCATTCTGGCTATTAGCCCATTGATGCTCCAACTTTGCTTGCCTGCCTGCCTTCTTGATTTTCGGATTTTGTTGAGATTTTCAGGCAATTTAGCGTATCTTTTGTCGCACATTCTGATTTATGTATGTGAAGAGGGAGCAACTGGTTGGTTGATGCCAACAGGGTAAATATCGTTTCAATTTCTTTTTTTTTTAATTCTCTGGGTGAGAGTGGAAGAGAGGCAGGGGTGGGTGAGTAAGTATCATTTGAATGGGTTTTTGGCATTTTGCGCATATTTAGTTTAAATGTTTTTACTAAAATGAAATAAATGCTTTAGCATTTGTTCATTCACATGCACAGACGTCATCTTTTCTAGCCTCACGCTTCCGGTGATGCCTTTTGTATGCCCCGTTTGCCCGTTTTGTTGCCTTTTTTCTGCTGAATTCTCATGTTTTTCAGTTCAGTTCAGCGGATCCGCTGGCAGGCAAAAAAAAACAAAAAAACCCAAAAAAAAAAAGTGGCACACAAAATTTTATTTTTAAAAAATCAGAACAAATATCATCATTTCTAGCCGAGTGCGCGTTTATCTGTCGTTCTGTTTCTTTTATATGATATCCTATAATATTAAACAAATATCTCTCTGATATGAATGAATAAAGGCCTGCAGAATGCATGTTTAGTAAGAGACAGAGGGGAGAAACATACAGACACGAAGGCGTATGGAAAATTGAGATATATTAAAAGGTAAACGTATTATATTATGAAATCTGTTTCCTATGATTCCCATATTAAAATTGACTTTGCTTTCAGTACCACTCATCACAGAACTTTTAGTATTAAATTAGATTAAATTCGATTAAATTTTCTTCATCTAATAATCTATCTAATAAACTTAAAATATTTCTTTATTAAATTTTATAAAAAGTAGCAATTAAGTTATCCTAAAACTAAGAGATTCAGAACCTTTTAGTTATAATTTATATAAAAAGTTTAGTACAAATTCTCTTTACAGTTTCTTGATTTTATTTTAAAAAGGAAGCCAACAATTACGAGGACTATTTGATAAGTTAATGTCTTTCTCCAGCAGGTTGCTTTATATAGTTTATATATAGCAGACAGTTGGAAATAAAAAATCGTTTGATAATAATTTTTGGTTTACTTAATAAGTAGATTTATTATGTTTCTCTAAGAAAACGAGGCAAAAATATATTTATATATATAAAAAAAGTCTATGTCAAAACGAAGACTTTGTGTAAATATTAAATAATCAAAGGATATAGAATGAAGCTGATTCAAAATATATATATTCTATATATAAAAAGAGGCTAATAATAAGAAAAGACATGATAAAGTCTATTAAATTAATAAACCAAAGTGAGTGGGTTTAATGGTATCCCATTTCATGTTTTTATATTAACAAGTTGCCTAATTTGATAACAAATTCCCACTGAAATGTGCAAAAGATTAAAAATTTCAAATGGAAAAACTATTGAGAATATATAAAAATCCTTTTAATAAATATAAATTAGAGTTTTGCTTAGTTTTGTTATAAAAAGAGTAGGCACAGATCGATCCCATAGATTCTCATACAGTGTACCTGTTAAATTTGCTTCAACCAATTTCTTATTCACAATCCAACACACACAGCATTCACACGTATTCAGGAAAAAAATTTTAAATAGTTTGAAAAGTTCACAAGTTAATGGTAAATAAGTAAATTTAAAAATGGTTAACACAAATAAACAAATCTTTGACGAACAATCGTGTTCTATCAGTGATGTACAATTAACTGCCAAAGGGAGCAAAAATAAAGAGATTAAGAAGAACAGGAAGCCAGCTGTTAAATATATCAAGAAGGCGATACATGTAAGGGTTTTGGGCAAGAAGGAAAATGCATCAATCATTAAGAAGCTATTCTGTGGGCTGCCATTATCCCGTGACAAACCATCTCGTGAGGAGCCATCCCGTAAGGGGCTATTCTTCTGTGGACACCCATCCCGTAACGAGCCATCTCGTGAGGAGCCCTTATCCCGTGAAAAACCATTCGGTGAAGAGCCATCCCGTAAGGGGCTATTCTTCTGTGGGCAGCCATCCCATAACAAGCCATCTCGTGATCAGCCATTCCGTGAGCTGCTATTATCCCGTGAGAAGCGATCCCGTAAGAGGCCATTTTATGGACTGCCATTATCCCGTAAGAGGCCATCCGGTGACGAGACGTCCCGTGAGGAGCTATTCTCTGGCCTAGCATTACCCCGTCAAAATCGATTTCGTGAAGAGCCTTTCTGTGCGAAGCCAACATCCCCTGGCGAACCATCCCGTGAGCGGCGCTTATTCTTTGGGCTGCCATTGTCCCGTCAGGAGCCATCCCGTGAGCCATTCTGTGGGCTCCCATTATCCGGCGAGCCACTTCGCGAGGAGGCATCTTATGAAGAACCATCCCGTGAGGTGCCATTCTATGGACTGCCACTTTCCCGTAAAGCCCTACACCACTGTGAGCTGTCATTAATCCGTGCGGAGCTATCCCGTGGTCAGCCATTATTCACTGGGCTGCCATTTTACCGTAAAGAAACAACCCGTGAAGAGCCATTACTCAGTGGGATGTTCGACCAGGGAATATCCTGGGAGCAGACCTCATTCTGGAAGAATCCATTATCCTTTGAGAAGCAGTCATTCGCTAAGGAGCAACCATCCAAAGAGGAGCCAATGTCTAACCAAAGTCTATTCAAATTCAAAAGACTCAATGAGCTATCACGGCCCTCGGGGAGTCAATCACCTCACAAGTTGACAATTCGTTCAAAGTTGGGACATCAGGCCAGACGACGTCCTGTTGGAATTCCAAAGCCTCTTAGTAGAAACCCAGCGGCTATCTCCAAAAGGATCAAAAAGTTCAAAAAGCATGAGCATTTGTCGTTAAACCCATTTTTGGCGTATCTAAAATATTATTGTAAGACTCATCCTCAAATGATCACCTCGGATGCAGTTAGAGAAGCTGCTGAAATCTGGCCGAAAATACCGCCGGCAAAAAAGGATTTATTTCTTAAGAAATACTAATATCTTAAGACGAATTCAAAACCATATCCAAGTATACGAAGATCAGGAAATATTGGAATTTATTCAATCTCGTTTCGTATAATTTATAATTTTTTAATTTTTTTTCAAAATTTTTCAACCGTTCAACTTTTAAAAAGCTTTTACAAAATTTATGTACTACATTTTAGAAAGCATGCTGTGTCGCTCACTCTTACTATGCAATGATGCATTTCAGTACAAGATGATTATAAATATATATATCACCGATATTGTCCGATTTGGACGAAATTTGATCATCTGATACCTTTTGGTCATATTATTAGGTGTGCTAAATAAGAATGCGATGTCTAGTTATTGGGTTTTTTTTTTTTTAAATTTTGGGGGCGGAGATGGATCGTCGGAGGCCAGAGAGCTGGACCCGGTTAATGGCAACTTACCAGACGAGGAGGAAATATTCGTCGACCGTCCAGGAAGCGATCTCATCTGCGAGACGCAGATATTTGAAGGGGGAGGAGTTAACACTGAGCGAGCTGTCACAATGTAGAGTCAACGAGTTGCCTCCCAGCTAGGAGAACAGGCACTTCTAGTCGAGTAGTCGAACAGCTAACAACTAAATTATTTGAGAATAAATTCTTAACGTTTTCATTGAATTCCTGGTCGGTAATTATTGTAAAGGACGGGGAGTCGAACCCAGACATCACACATTATAGTGCACTGCCCACTAAATTTGTTTGCTGTAGCTCTTATAGTCTCAGAGATCTAGGTGTTCATACAGACGGATGAATAGACAGACGGACATATCTCAATCAAATCAAATGTTGATGCTGATCAAGAATATATATACTATGCTTCCTTCTGGCTGTTTTTCAGCTTCCTTTATATACCCTCTACCCTATCTGTACGGGTTATTAAAAAATAAAACATATATTGATATATTTATATATAAAATTCATTGATTACTCACCTGTCCAGAAATAAAATTTGAATTAAAAAATATTTATTGTTTGTGGCTAAATATATGATAGATATTCATAAAATTTGATGCAAAATTCCTTTCAATTTTGTTGTTTTTATGTGCATTACAAGAATTTTAATACATTTCCATCTTTTTGTTGTTTTGCGGTAATTTGGAATGAGAAATGAAAAAGCACTTTTGGGCCAAGATAAAATGGGATGCTGTCAAGATATTTACATATACTTACATATAGATGGGTTGGCCGATTATTTTTTTTGCCAGATATATGTATACAAGAAATCGTTTATTTAGTACGATATTGCAATTTATAAAACTGAACGATCTTAAGATATATGCACAAATGGAGAGTAAGATAGATAGATGGAAGCAGAGAAAGAGAGAGAGGGAATAGGTAGTATGAGAATAAAGAGCATTGGTTTAATAGATATATATATATATATATCTATATGTCTAGAGAGAATGATAGAGCAAGCGAGAGAGAAAGAGAGAGAGAAATCTCTTTTGCCGAAAATATACACGCACACAAAAATATTATTGTGTATTTTATGCTTCTTGTTGAGTTGAAATTCTTTTTTTTTTTCTGCTTTTCAGCTATTCACACAGTTTTGTATTCAATTTGGTTTTTCACGCAGTCTAGGGAAAAATCTCGGCGCGATACAAAAAGATTGTTCGAACAGTTTTCCTTTGACAACGCGCCGAGTCGCACACGCCACGCGACGCCGGGCAAAGTAACAAAAACAACAAAAACAAAAAAAAAAAAAAAAAATTTAATAAAAAAAAAAAAAAAAAAAACACAAAATTTTATAAAGAAAAATCGCGTCGCTTGACTCTGTTCGCATGCTGCGACAAATGTATGCATCGGATAATTTTGCTGAATTTAAAAATAACAGCAAAAGTTCTCTCACTCTCATTTAACCAAAACGACAACACAAAATGTGATGTGATGTGTGTGTGTGTGTGTGTGTGTGTGTGTGTTGCCTGCCTGCCTTTTAGCCTGCCTAGAACATTTTCATGAAAGTGAAGATAAAAAACGTTGTCGTACGCTGAGGAAAAAAAAATATCAACGCATAAATAAAACGCCCAGTGACGTGTCGCATTTGCCGGCATCTGCATTTTGTATTCTCAAATAGATCGCTCGGTACTTGATCCGTTAACGTTCCCATGCCCATTCCCGTAAATCTCCACCGGTTTGGTGCGTGCCGGCGGATTATGTAAAGTGGCCCAAATCATAGAGCGCAAAAAAAAAAAAAAGAAGAAGAAAAGAAGAAAATACAAAAAACAAACAAAACAGCAAAAGAAAACGAAAACACTCACGGAAATTTGATTTGGTCGAAAGGAAGAGTAAAAAAAAAAACATATATCTGTATATATATATACTGTACCGATACAAGATCAGCATACCATAAGACCATCCCATCGGATTGTATCGCATCAAGTAAATGTGTTTAATTTATTTCGCATCTATTGCAATTTGCAATTGAGTGTCGGGCAGTGAGTGAGCTAAGCAAGGCAAGCGCGGCGGATTGTTGCGGCGCATCCGAAAGATACGTTATATATCTTTATTTTTTTTCTTGTTTTTTTTTTGCCGTCAGTAGTTAGTTAGTTCGTCGCGTGTGTGCATCGAGGCGTACTGCATATTAGATTACAATTAAAATGTCAATATGCCCAAGTGAAATAAATAAATAAAAAATAAAAAAAAGAAAAGAAAAGAAAATAAAAAGAATTCACTTAGACAATATTCTTTTTGCTGGCCAATAAATCTGTAGACAAAAGCAAGTATATAATTATATATACATCGATATCTATGTGGTAAAGACTTTCTTTGATCGATCGTTTGCCAAAATAACGTAATCTATCAGTCAGTCAGACAGTCAGTCAGTCAGTCATTCAATCAGCGGCAATGTCTTCGTATCGCAGTTATGTAAGTAAAGTTTGTGCAGCGCCAAGTTTAAGTTTGTATCTCAATATTTTCTATACAATTATATATATCTCTTTCTCTGTCTATGTGTATGTGTGTGTGTGTGGCAGTGTGTTGGTGTATATGTTTATGTTTTTTGCAATTGTTTGTTTCTAATTGTTAATACTGTTGGTATAGCCAATGTATTTAGCAGCTAATTTATACACTTGACAAAAAAGAACTTATCAATGATCAAGTCAATTTTAAGTTAAATAAATAAAAAAATATTTTTTTTTATTTTTTTTTTTATTGTAAATCAATTTTAAGGCCTTTGCCTTTGTTTCTTTTGCCTAGTTTAGCCTTTGATTTAATTTTATTTTTATATATTTTTAAAGTTAATTTTTGTTTTTAGTTTTAGTTTGATTGAGATTATAAGAAATTATTTTTATTTAATATTTTAAAATTTTTCATACTTTTATCCTTGTTTTTTCCCTGAACAAATAATTGATTTTAACAATATTCGAATAATTTTTCAATTAGTTAAAAAATTATAATCCTCAATAGCTTAGCTAGTTTACTTTTAAATCTTATATTAGATCAAGTTTTGAAAGTTCATTTAACCTTATAAATAAATAAATTAATTAAATATACATTTTAGTTAAATTTTTCTTTTAGATCAAAAAGATTATTTGCAAGAATTGTTTGGTTAGAAATTTTATAGTTTAATTTAAAATACAAAAATTTATAAACTTTGATTAAAAAGTCAGTCCAGTCAGTTTGCAATTAAATAACTTATGGATCTTACTCAAAACTTTTGTTTGAATCATAAAAAAAAAATATAGGAAAAATTATAAATACATAAATATTCAATATTTCTTGTATGTAAATTTCATTATTTTTTCTAGAGAAACCAGAGAAAGTAGTTCTATATTCTATAACATAAACATTGTTAATACATTGTCTCAATAGATTTTCATATTTCCTAAAGATGTATATATATAATTATATATATATATATATATATATATATATATCTAATATTCTGGATTATTAAAATTTGTCACTTTAATTAAAAAAGTTATCAAAATGAAGTTTTCCTCACAATTTCTAATCGTATGCCTCTTAAAATGTGTGATTTACTATATATTATCTATATGAATGTTAAACTGATAGATTAAAGGGTTTTTTTTTTCTATATAAAGCAAAATGTTTTAAAATTTTAGAAATGAAATACTAACTTAAAGAGAGAGAATAAAAAGTTACCTCTAAAAACAATTCTTATTTATCCTTTCTGTTTCAACTTTGGTTTCCTTTTTTTTTCAAGTGTACTACCTTCAGCTCCCACACAGATAGATAGATGAAAGTGTATTGGCAATTCTTTGTGTATTATTTAAATATGTATGTGTGTGTGTGTGTGTGTGTGGGTGTGCGGCACCTAGTTCCATGATAAACAATTTGGAACAACAGAAAGCCATGCAAAAGTTTTGCTTATTGTTTCGAAAAATCTATTGAAAAATTGATTTTATTTTACGATTCTCTTTGGTTTTGGTTTGTTTTGTTAAATAATTTGCTACAATTTTCCCTTCAATGGCAAAATTTATATTAGAAGGTGTGGCATCAATGTTTGACGCTAATTGGCCAGATTAAAACAGATTCAATTTGTACAAATTCAAACGATTTGTTTTGCGGTGTTGAACTCATTATATATCCTTTAGCCCCTTTTGTCAACCCTTTGGCTCATAAATCAATGACAATTTTTGAGTTTCAATTTTTTTCTTTTCCCCCCATTTCTGTTGCGCCTTGCATCTAATAAACCAATCAGTTTATGAGTATATATATATATATATATATATATATATATATATATGTGTTAGTGTGTGTGTGTAAAGTAGCCAACAAGTTTCAGTATCTTAAATTTTGTGGCTCAGTATTTTTAGAATATTTCAATCTAAAAATGCACGAAAAAGGAAAAATGATTTTATTTTTTTTTTTTTTTCTGTTTTTGCTTTTCACGATTTAGTTTGCCTTTATTTGAATGTTAAAAATTGTTTCGTTTTTGTATCTTATTTGGTGGCGTTCCTTGTTTTTGGATACTTTCTTGGTACACAAAAAAAAAAAAAAAAAAAACAAAAATAAAGGGAGAGGGACTTTTATGTGTCTAAAGGAAGTTGTAAATATTTATGACACGCATAAAGTTGAAAGTTCTATTTGGTATGGGCACGCACCACCTAATTAATTAACAAAGTGTGAATATTCAATACAATTTGTAAAACAACTGACTAAAAGAGAGGATGCCACATCAATTGATATAGTGGGAGTGGCTGTGTGTGTGTGTGTGTGTATGCAGGAGTGCGTGTGTGTGTCTGTGTGTACATGTGTGTGTGTAAGAAAGTTTCAAAAGGTAGGCCAAAAGTTAATAATCAAACATTTGTTTGATTCTCTTGTCATCTCGAGCTATATGACCAAAAGTATTTAGTCGTATTTACAAATTTAATAAAAGTATCTGCTAGCACCACCCCCCCCCTCCCCCAATCGTAATGCCCCGACGTCGTCGGCCACCCTGCAAGGTAATACCATCAAATATTTTGCATAAAAAGAGTCCGGATAGTGGCAGGCGTGAAAGGGAGCGGGAGAGAGAACGAGATTATCAGCGTACCCAAACGCATCGGCAGTATTATTACCATCATAATCATCATCATCAGCATCATTATCAGCTTCATCATCATTATCAAAATCATCATTTAAATGGCATTCATCGAAATATCGATGAACAAAATGATACTGAAGATGCCTCAACATCTGCCTCAACATCAGCCTCAGCATCCATATTTAATGATGTTAGTCCAAAAAAGGAATATAAATTATTCCCGGAGCTTTATAATCAACAGTCATCCCTGCCAACATTTGCGGATATATTTGGTCAACCTGTACCATTAATATTTAATTTTCAAGTTGATGATATGGACACATTTACCACACAATCGGATTTTAAGTGTCCATCATTGGAACAGCTGATTAATAGACCATTATCCATAATTCATGATGATTATGGTATTGTTGGCATCTTGGATCGAATACGAGCCGCTCACACAAATCGAAATATAGCACTTTTATCAATTGGCGAAGATTTGACATGCTTTGGTCTCGATCTAGCTGGACAGGGTGATATCTATGTACATTTTAATGGTCCCTTTACCAATCATCCACCCCAAAGAAGTTCAATGGATTGTGCCCTTGAGTTGGGTATGCGGGGTATGCGCGATGCCATTATCAAATATCCAGCAAGACCGCCAATTTGGGATCCATTTGTGGCAGACACCAGACATTTGGGTCTAAGAAATATCAATAGTGGTAGGATAGCCAAAGTCTATAGACAGCCTTTTTATAGAAAAGGTTGCTAATTGTTATATAATTGTGTAGTGACTTATAGTTGACAGTAAAAAACGGACACAGATAATGTTTAATTTATATCAATAAGTAAAGAAACTATAGATGAACTGACTAATGACTGTGTGTGACATTCTCACCATTTTTTATACGACTCATAACCAAAATAATTGTGGCCATATAAAACGGATTGTAATATAAATATATAAACTCAAAACACGATGACGAAATCTCCAAGTATGATATCGGGAAATGATATTAAAAAAACTCAATATAACTATATATACATAAATATATATATATATATATTTATAAATATTTTGTGTGTTATTTACTTTTTAAATTAGTTAACAGAGGAAATATGAAACGATTTTCAAAAAATGCTAAAATTCTATTCTAAAACGATCCCATGTTAGCTATAAGATTATGATATAGTCTTCCGATCCGGTTGTTTTCAATATATGTTCAGTGTGTCGTAGAAAGAAGACTATATGCAAGAGTTTATCGTGATAGCTTTAAAACTAATGTAAAATATTAGCATAGATTCATACAGATGCCAAGAATATAGATAACTTATGAAGTCGTTTATTTCATTTCCAATTCCAACTCGTAAAAAACAATTTAATATATTTATTATATATACTTTAATTGGTTCGAAACTTTTGTATGATATACAGAATTGAAAAGATTCCTTTCTATAAAGTCTGTGAGAAACTGAGCCATATATTTTTAGCAATATATTGCCATTATTTTCACATTAAAAATTTCTTTTTTTTTTTTTTTTTTTTTTTTTGTAAAACGGAGAAGCATTTTCGACACTAAACATATATGAACATATGACAGAGTAAAACTGAACAATTTTAAAAATAAATCATTTGTCTGCATTAACATGGCACGCGAATGTTTAGTCTGATTTTGTTAGTTTCACGAGAGACAAGCGGCACATCCTCTCTAAAAATTTACTTAATGTGTATATGTGTGTCTGTGTGTGTTTGGCTAAATGTTTTTATAGAGTTTACTAACTGACAGACAGGCATTTCCATTGGTTTTTCAACTTGTTTAATATTTGTTGTCCTGGCTGGCATCCATCGCCTAATTGAGTCCGCATAATAACGCTGTCAAACCAGCAAAGCATCTGAGAAGAGAGATACAACACTCTTTTGGTATGACTGGAGTGCCATGGAGTGGCGTCCAAAGTACAAATACAGATGGCAACCACACATACCACACTTTTTCCCCACTCCCACCGACCCTATATTAACAAAAGCAAAAAAAAAAAAGTACTCTATCGACCAACTATAACTACATACATTTGCTTGTTTTGCACATTGTTGTGCTATTTGTGTTTGGCATTCCATTTCACTCTGAGCAGATGAATACAAAAACCAGCAGCGAAAACAATTAGCTGAGATCGTTCATGGAATATTACATTATATATACAATGATATCTATATATACATACTGTATGGGCTAGACCTATAGCTGGAGAAAATAATATATAAGTATATTGCTTTTTTTTTATGATATATATCATATTGTATGGTGTGTTCAGAGGGGTCAAGATAGATTGAGAAAGAAACAGAGCATTGCAACTGGCGCCAATGTTAAATTCACTTGGGACATAGCCAGAGCTATGACACTTTGATGAAGAAATTTTCTATACATAACAGAATTTTATAATATATTTGGGAATAGCAATTGAAATTTTCTATATATAGGAAAAGAAGAAACTCTGTTTATGTTTTCTTAAAGTAAGTTAAGTAAACAGTTGGGAATTCTAAAATATGTTTTAGAAGTTAATAAACTAACTATAAAACATATTTTAGAAGTTAATCAACTAACTATAAAACATGTTTTAGAAGTTAATAAACTAATTTTAATCGTAAGATAGACTAGATTTAAAATCATTTTAACTAAAAAATGCTTTATTTTCTTCTATAGTTTTTTGAGATTTTCTTGAATATTTCACATAATATTTTTAAAATAATCAAGCTATGAAATAAGAAATGTCAACTTACTTACCTATTTGAAGCACCAGCATAATATTTCTTCAAGTAACACCTAAGGAATAACTTTCGTAAAAAACAAAATCTTTTGCATACTTTATGGAGTCTTTAAACTACTACCTGTACCCATAGGGTAAAAGGGTATATTAAAGTCGCTAAAATGTATGTAACAGGCAGAAGGAAGCATTTCCGACCCCATAAAGTATATATATTCTTGATCAGCATCAAGAGCCGAGTCGATTGAGACATGTCCGTCTGTCCATCCGTATAAACACGTGGATCTCAGAGACTACAAGAGCTAGAGCAACCAAATTTGGTGTCAGCATTCGTGTAGTGTCTACGCTGATCAAGTTTGTTTCAAATTTTTGCCACTCCCACTTCCGCCCCCGCAAATTAGTAAAAACGAATACCTAAGGTCGTATTAAAGTTATCACATTCTTATTTGGCATACATAACAATATGGCCAAAAGGTATTAGCTGACCGAATTTTGTTTAAATCGGACAAGAAATATCGAAGATATATCTATGTACAGTTTGTACTGAAATGCCCAGTGCGACATTGCGTAGTAAGTGTGAGCGAGATAGCATGCACTCGTTGCTGCTGCTTGTGAGGAAAATTTTAATTTGAATTAATTGCAAATTTTAAGGAGTTTGATTTACTAAAGTTCCTCTACTTGGTGCAGGGTATACGGCAGGGACGACTTGCTTGCTTCATTTTTTTTTTGTAATTTAATTTAAATGTTTTAGTTAACTTTTTAGATGGCATTGCCAAAAGAAATATGCATTTATATCTATTTAATTATATAATATTTGTATTTTGTTGACTAGATTATATATAATATATATATGGTATATATGTTTTTCTTGGGTTCAACAGCATTTAAGCACCCAGAACCCATCATTAGATATATTAACAATAATTGGTGCAAATCGTTCGTTTGCCAAAAACTATAAAAAGCCGACATTGTAGACAGATATTTTGCAATATTAAATGGATGTCCGTTTTGTCAGTTATGATATGTGGCTAAAATGAAAAGAAATCTTAACAATTTGCTTAGTCTTGTTGATGGCTTTTCTATAAGTTTTCTATTAGTTTTCTTTTAGCCTTTATCTGGCAAATTCACAGATATTGGCAAAATTGTAAAGGGCACCCATGCAATGTGTCTAGCTGGGTGTGGATATGGGTGTGTGTGTGTGTGTGTGTGTATGTCTACTTGTGTTTATGTGTGTGTGAAGGCAATTCTTCTAATGCGCCATGCGATTAAGATTAGAAGGGAAGGCAGATGTTGAAATAATCGAAATGAATCTGTTTACACGTCGAAATTAATTGAAAAACGCGTGCTACAGCGCCATTTAATTGAAAATGAAATAGAAGCAAAAGCAAAAGAAAATGCAATGCCAGGAGAAGGCGAGTTCAAAGCAGACAACCCAAAAAAAAAAAAAAAAGAAAAAGAAACGAGTTGAGGTATGGAAGGAGGGGAATCTAGAGAGGCGTTGGCGTCGTCGTGTGTTGCTGGTGTTGATGTGTCTGCTGCTATGCTGCCACAGTTGGAATGATGTTCTCTTCCTCATGATGATGATGATCATGATGATGAAATGTGTGCGAATAATTGTCGAGGGCATCTCTCAATGAGCCATACACATTCTCGTCAAGGGTCAACGCATCCAAGAGATGGGCCAATCAGTAGCACATTGCATCCTCAGTTTGTTTGCCGTTTGTTTGGTTATCTAAGTGCACCAATCAATCAAAATCACACAATGCACTCAACAAAAGAAGAAATTCTCCAATCGAATTTATCTCCCAAAAGATTTGAATTTTTTTTTTTAATTTTTATTAAACTGAATTATGCGAATTTGCAATCTCCTTTAGTAAAGAAATACTGATAAATTAGTTACGAGTTTTACATTTAATCAAGTTCCGAAAATATATTAAAAGAAATAACATAAAATTTGTAAAGATCTTTGTTATCTACACGGTGGAAAAATTTTGAAAAATTTGGAAATATAAAAAAATTAATCCTGGTTACGACGCTTCATGTGAAAAAAAATAGTTCCATTCTTACTTGCTTGATATCTGATTCTAAACTGACTTAGAAATCGCCTTATATTCTTAATAAAAAGTTCCTTTTTAGCGGGAGTAAAGGTGCCCCAGGATTCAGCGGCCCTTTTCGTCACTTCCGTACTATCCATTTCCGAATGAGTGTAGATGTAATACTTGAGATACGTTAAGTAAGGGGATAACGACAAATTTTCCGCTCTTCCGAACTGCAGGGTCCATCGGTCATTTAAATTTCGCTTTCTGATGGCTGGCTGTGGACGACTATTTGGACGTGGTTTGTGCCTATTTCCCTTCTTTGACTTCTGCGTAGATGATGCCTCACTGGAAGATGGCCCCATGCTGGAAGAAGGTCGTCCCTTACTGGATGATGGCTCATCAGAGGATAACTGCTCCTTGTTGCCAAATTCTGCAACTTGCACATTGTCCTTCTCTGTGTTCTCTTTGTTAACGCTTTCTTCGGCAGTTGCCTGAATATCCTCGTTAGAAGATACGTGTTCGTTAGTGATTGGTTTATTTGTGTTATCCATTTTCAATTTTAGAGTTTAAATTTTTTACTATTCAAACTATTTAAATGAAATATTTCAGATTTTTTTTTTTTTTTTAGTACGTGTGTCTGCTGTGTTTATTGATTTGTGAATAACAAATTTACTAAAGCAAATTTAGCAGGTACACTGTATGAGAATCTATGGTAGGGATATGTGCCTACTTTGTTTATAAATAAAATCAGTTTATATTTGTGTGACAGTTAGTCTTTACGTTGAAAATATTAATGATATTTAATGTTTTAATTTATTTAATGCCATTTTAATTGTAGACACCCTGGAAGTCCAGTTTTGGGAACTCGTATAAAACAGGAAGCTCGGCGGTAAGTAGCTCAACTACTTAATCCTTTGCCTTTTTTTAGTATCTTATTTAATCAATTGCAGTACTCTGCTGGAGCGGATTCAACATCACGTTATACATCATTGGCCACTCCAAGTGCCTACAGACCTTCATTTTCGGGTGGAACATATCGCATTAAACGTGATCCACCAGCGACAACGACATCAAGTCCAGTTACTGGAAGTTATGTGAGTCGATATGCCAAAACAGAACCCAAGGAGGCTAACACAAGTGAGAGAAGTAGCCCAATTAAACGATATACAGGCACAACCACTAGCACATTGGGGAAATATGGACGTTCACGTGATCCCAGTCCGGTGGCCTTGGAACATACAAATCGTGCTAAATCAAGAGATCCGAGTCCAGTGATTGATAATGCAAGAAGCAAATTGGGTGGCTCCTATAGAAGCAATAATACTCTACGAAATGGCTATAGCAGTCGCTTTGGTGCCAATTCCACTAGAATCAATGGAAATTCTAGTACCACACTGGATAAGTCAATATCCTACTTGACAACTAGTGATTTTCATGCCAGGACCGCAAGTCGTGCCAAAGCCAGCAGAGAAAAGGAATTGGAAGCTGCTGATGACCAGACAAATGTGGTTACAACTGAAGACCCACACAAACAGGATGAAAAGAATGAATCGGGAGAAGGAGAGCAAGAGAAGTCCGAACAAACGCCAGAGGAAACATATGTATCAGTGGCGGTAGTTACGCGAGCTACTTCGCCCACACCGCCTGGCAGCACTACAGTGCAGCGAACTCGTCGCATTGATATTGCTAAAACCATTGAGAAGACCATACAACGTTCTACCAAGCCGCGCCAAATGCTCGAAAAAGAAATACAGTCGGATAGATTAGATGATTCCACACGATATCTGCGTTATAGTGCGGGAAGCAGTAGCCTTAGCTCCAATTACAGTCCGCATAGAGATAGGATAAGCAATTTGCGATATAGTGCCAGTCCATTATCGAGCAGTTCGGCCAACAAGTCCACAACGAACTCAACATCAGCTATCGGTGTTGGAGTGGCAGCGCCAGCGGTAGGCGGTTCGGCATCGCTGTCGGGGGATAGTAAATCTCAGACTTCGGAGATAGTTAAAACAAATACAAATGGTTCTGTTAGCTCTAGGTCGTCTAGTAAATCCAAATTGTCACCACCAAAGGCAATACGTTTGAATGCCTCACGTCAATCATCAGTGGAGAATCTGGCAAATAAACCACCAGCAGCCCCTAGTAAATCAGAGTCACCTACAAAGACTGGGAGCTCTACATCTAGTAACTCTGTGGTTAAATGGCCCAATAAGGATTTTCGTAAGAGTTCATTGAATGTGGGTCCTACTGATAGGCCACGTAAATCTCGTACACCAAGCAGTGGAGCTGAATCTGAGGATGTGGCAAATGGCGGACAACTTGAGCGTTCACCCAGTGCTGGGTCTGAAAGTAGCCTTACCTCAGCATTGGTGGGATCCACTAAAAAGGTCTCAACGAAACCACCAAATCGTCAAATTAAGGGTCATAAATCATGTGCACCCACGCCAAACAATGACACTGCCACTAGCACTGCCACCGCCTCGTCCTCTGCATCGGAAAGCGAACAGCGCGGGAAAACAGCGAAAAAGCAGAGCAAGAAAAAGACGCCAAACAAAGACGCGACGAAGGTCGTCATTAAACAGAAGCAGGAGCTGATACAGGGGACAGCGACAGGTGATGCTGCCGACCAATTGATTAACCAAAATAGCCACATGTCCACAACTGACTCACGATCTGTGGAAAATTCGTTGCCAGCATCACAATCGCGATTGCAGAAGCTCTCGTCGGTATCGAATTTTTTCGCCACACGTCACCAAGACGCAAATAGTGAGCCGATCTTCCTCGAAAGCTCCGACAGCTCGGGCGAGGTGGAAACACTCGATGGCCCCACATTTAGTCTGGTGACAGATATTCAAACGAACGAAACAAGAACGACGCCATCGAGCGAAACGAATCCCTCACTAAAATCGATCACAAATAACTCATTGAGCTCCACAACCCGCTGTCCCAGAGAGACAACAACTACACAGGATACCCAGGCAACAGAAAGTCAGGTTAGCAATACTTCAGCAATAACAACGACATCGGAACAGGATCCAGATCAAGAGGAGCCCAGTTGGTGGCAAGATACTAGTTTACAAATTAATACAGCTTCTGCTCTAGACTATAATAATCGCAACGAAATGCCGTATAGATTGAGACACATTGATTCTGCGGAAGATCATGCCTGGTGGCTGCGTCCCGATGAAGATGATACTCTAGCCGAAGAAACACTCAATCAATTGGATGATGCACAGGAGGCAATAACTGAGGGTAACAGCAAAAATGCTTGGTGGAGCAAAGATGAGAACGAAACGACAACAAATGGTTTATCCAACGGTCATAGTTGTCAAAGTAATGGCCATGACACTCAATCTAGCTATAAAGTGAAGGCCATGCCTCGTAGTCGTATTTCACCCGAGCATGATGCCTGGTGGCTGGATGAGGAGGAGATTGTCGAAGAAAAGGTCCAACTGAAACAGTCACCCCAAAATAGTAAACAAAATGGTTATGCAGAAGATGAAAATAATAATGAACCACATGTTGAGGTTACTATCAAGCTGCCCAGCAGTGATCGTAGCTCCAAGAGCAATCAAGAACCGAAACACTGGTGGATGTCTGGCCCCACTAAAAAGCTTTTCAATGTCCAACGTGTGGAGTCGGGTGAGCGTGCCTGGTGGCAGGAAAAAGAGAATGATCCGATACCAGTTAAACCACCAACACCACCGCCACGTATAATCAAACATTGGGAATCGGGTGAACGGGCCTGGTGGCTACAAGATGAACAGGAAACAGAAAAACCCGATCCAAACAGTGATATGAATGATTTGGCCAGAGACGAACCAGATAGGCAAACATCCCACAATGAATTACAGGATGCTCCTAATGAGTTGAGCAGCTCCTTTAATTTTACCTATTCAGTGCGTCCACCACCATTGGGACAATGCGCCAGCCCCGTGCCACCTGAACAGCGTTCAGAATGCGCTTCGCCCTACGATAACATTCCAATGTCAAAAGTTCAAATGCCAGTGCCACAGACAACAATGCCGGCAATGACTGCCCTCACTTCCGCCTCACTGCAGACTCGCCGATCTTCTGGCGAAAAGCTTTTCATTTCACGCCATCAAAACATCGATGAGCTTTTGGGTGGCGCATGCCGTCCACTTAGTCCGCTCTTCTACAATAGCGGCAATACGGCAGAAAGCGAGGCCACCACCCCCCTATCATTGGCCAGCAAGAATATGTTTCTTCTCGAAGAGATTACGCCGGATCAAGTGCGCATTCATGACAGCACTGCTCAGTTGCCGGTCATACAGCGTATGCAGCGGTGAGTTTAAGAATGAAAAGAGCTTTTCATTGCGTTAGTTTGTTGTGTGGTGAGTTTCGTCACTCGGAACCACTAACCAACATGTTAACATGTGGTTGTTCAAATTAAAATGCTTTCTCTCTCTCTCTTTCTCTTTCTATCTTTTGATCTTGCAGCGATGTGGAATGGTTAGAGAATGGTAGCAACTTTTACGAGCAGCCGAAGCAGCAGCGTCGGGTAAGTAGCCAGCCTCCCTCACTTTTGCCACATGCATCCATACATACGTATGTATATATGTATGTATGTACATATATGTTACCTTCCCACACTTTCGTTCTAAGCTGATTGCAACAATTTTGGCAGTCTGCCCGGCTTGTTACGATTTCATCTCTGTCTACACTGTGCCAGAATCGCCCACGCCAAAGTTTATTTATTTAGATACCCTTAAGGGGGTGGGGACATCGAGAGAGGGTACATTAGTTTGTTCCCAAAAAAGAGAAATACAATTTAAAAATTTTCAGACATACATTTAAAAGAAAAACAAGGCAGAAAAATTGCATTTTCTTTAAAAGAAACCATTAATTTTATTAATTTATTAAATTAAAATCATCTTGCGCTTTTAAAAATGAAAGAACATATCAATATTTCATAAAAAATAATATATTTACATATTTGAAAATTTTTATTAATAATTTTAAAGAAAGCACAAGACGATAATTGTATGGTTAGATATATACATACATATTCTCGATCAGCATTTGGGAATAAGTATTAAACATATATACGAAATAAATTCCAAAATTTTATATAATATCATATACATATTTAAAAATTAATTTTTTGGAACTGAAGCATATATATTTAAATTTATGAGAATAATTGATAAAATTTCGAGTTTTTGAAATTAAGAAAAATTAAGTTAAAGATAATTTAAATAATGAAATAGTAAATATCGAATTGAGGTCTAAATTTGTTAATTAAAAGTTTCTTCTATTTATAATTTCAAATCAATATTGATTTATTATATAGAAAAAATCGATGATCTAATATATATATATATATAATTTATTCTATATAATAAAATAATCCAATTCAAGTAGGACTTCTATTCCATAGAAATGATCGTTTCAAGTAGTACTTCTACTTTAATTAGACTCTATATTAATATCAACGATTAAAAAAAGTATTCTTAGTAGATAAAAAATTTAGTTTTTTTTTTTATTAAGAATTGGAAAATAAATAAACTAAATTATATAAAGTTTCCACAATTTTCTCAAAATATTAGCTCTCACGTTTTCAATTTTTAAACTATTTTTTAAAAGAATTTAGTTTTTTAATTAAGAGAAAAATCTTAAAACAAATAAATAAAAATGTTTTAGAAATATCTGAAATTTAAAAAAAAAAAAAACCCAGAATTTCTTAATCTTAAAGACAAATGATCATAAGATCTATTCAACAAAATTGCTTTATCCTAGAGTTTATATAAAATTTAATTGCAAGAGTATACAAATTTCTTAAATATATTTTAATATATTGCTAAATGTAGCACAAAAAAAAAAATTTTTTTTTTGTCAATTTTTTTTTGCAGTGTAATTTTATCGTAGAACTTATGAGTCGCGCTATATCGGTTACAACTGCAGCTGTGCTGTTACGATATGTATGTGTTATATGGCAAAGGGCAAGGCTTGGCTTAACCCAACTTGGCCACAGGCACAGAAATCCTCACACACACATACACACACACACACCCAATTCGCCACTTATCACCTCCGGCATCTTTCATACAAGATTCGGTCTTGAATGACAGCTCTCAAGTGTGTATATAGTATACATATATACATATATATCTTAGGGCTTTGGGGGCTTTGTGACTCAGCCTGAAAGGCTCTACAGCAATCACAACAATGCCAGAACTAAATACGGAACAACAAAAAACAGAATTAAAGAGGCAAAAAAACGACAAAAAAAAGAAAAATTATTATCTTAATTATATGCAGTCATGTGGCTCACTGCTGCTGCAGCGTATTTGAATTCTGAGATTTCGTGTTTACTTCATTCTTTAGGCCGCTCCAGTTTGAAAGTGGCAACTCTCAGTGAAATGGGTCATAACCAAAGCAATTATCATGCACATAAAAGCAGCCAAATCAAGTGGGAAAAGGGCCACAACTGTAAAAGCCGACAAAGGTTGCCAAAGGTTGGCATTTTGTATAACAGTATGCCGAGTAAAGGCAACAACAATAACCACCACACACACACACACACAAATTATTAATAAAAAAAAGCGATTGCAAATATTTATTTTGTTTACTTTATTCTGTTTGATTTTGTTTTTGAAACGCATCGTCGAGCATTAAAAATCGAAAGTACATTCAACTTGGCCAATGAGTTAAAGATAATGGCCCATTCATTTTGTTCATTATGTTCTCACCTTTGAACTGTCAACTGAAAGTAAACATGAAGAGTTCGTCACCATCATCTTTTGCTCTTCAATTAGTCAGATTGACTCGTAGGCCCAAAAATAGCAATTGGCATTGAGGCGTGAAGACAATAACAAATACCAAAAAACCAAAAAAAAAAACCAAATTACATTATAAAAGACATTTTGGTTTTATTTGCAAAACAACAACAGCAACAACAACAACCACATGCGCAATTGTCTTAATGACACAACACAACAAAACAGATCGCTAAAACTGATGTAGCGAATGACTCACAATATCTGTTCCTTCATCCCATATGTTTCTCTATATATATACCTATATATATATATATATACATTGTACATACTTCTTTTTGTTGCTCTTCTATGAGACAATTATACAGTTTATTGTTGCTAAAAAGAAAAAGTAAATGTAAAAATATTCACTTTATCATCAAAATTTAGTTCATTTTGAACTTAGTTGACATTAGTAAATAAAATATTTAAAGCTTGAATCGTACCTCTCTGTGTGTACTTAAGACACATGGGTTTTTAAAAAAAAAAAAAAAAAAAACATAGGTATATGTTATTTTACTTACTCAACATTTGTCTAGTGAACTTCATATCGTAAAAACTGTAAAACAACAAAAAAAAAAATGTTTTGTATCTGTGTCTCGCAATTGAAACTTGAAGGTTAATTGAAAATTTGCATTATAATTAGGAGAAAAAAAAAAGAAACAAGTTAGGTAAAGAGGGGCTGGGCTTTAACTTTAACTATGAAACGATGACATAGTCAATTGGTAAATATATGGCCAAAATAAATAAGAATTAAAAGAAGAAAAACCAAACTTGAATATTTAGATAATTTTTTTAAAAGCTAAGGCAACAACAATCCCTTGAAATATTTAGTAAGATAAGAAAAGTAAAGTACTGTAAATCAATTATATTTATTTATAATATAATTTTGATATAATTAATAGAGTAGGACTCTGATAATTGTATTTACAGTCATTTTAATTGGTATAGGTTAGTTTCTTTGAAGAATCGAAAGCTGATTAAGTTATTTTACTTGTTGAAGAACTGGAAAACCATTAAAGTTGGATCAAAGGTAAACTGAATGAAATATATTTTCTACAAACAAAAAACCAAGTGAAATTCGAAACCCGACTCACTTTTAACAACCCAAATGTTCAGGCCACGTAATATATAATATTTTGTTATATATATATATATATATATACAGCAGATATATATCGTAGAAGTTCTATAAAATAACTCTCTAGATTTCTACAAACTAAAAACTAATTTAAAAATAATACTTTTAAATATTATTAAGATTTCTAAAATCAAAATATGTATATAGATTAGTATGACAAAAAAGAAGCTAATAATTTATTTGTTTAAATAGAAACTGATTGAAACTGCAAGGGAAGTTTCTTATACAGAAGAAAATTGTGTCCTTGATATAAATTCATGATTCTTACTATTTTACTATAAGAAAGATCACTAGAGATAAGTTTAACTAGATTTCTTATATGATTTCTTTTCTTTTTAAAGTTTCCTTGAAGTTTTCTTAGTAAAGTTTTTAAAATCAATTTCCATAATATCATTTTATATTTTATAATGAGAAATTTGAAAATTTTAGAAAAGGAAATTAACCTCAGAACCAAATATTTTCTATTTTTAAACTTTTACTAAATACAATTTATATTTTAACATTCCAAAAAACTTTATTTGTAGATCTTTTCTAAATTATTTATATCAATTTTTAATTTATTAGCCTTAGAAATTAACTTTTACTTTAATTACTTATAGTTTTTTAATAAACTGTCAACTTTATGTTAAAAAAACATTTGATTTCTATATAAATAAAGTATTAAATATATATATAATAGAACAAGTTCTATATAAAGTAAGGCTTCTAAAAAGTAATCAATTTAAATGCAACTAAACTTCTATATGATTGTATGTATGTATATATCTATGTATATATATATATATATCGTATATATACCGATCGATTTCAATTTGGTGGCATATCAAATGACTTGCCATTAGCTAACTCTGTGCACTTGGTCTCCATACAATTGGGTAGACTGGCCTGGCAATTATATTCTCCAATTCGGTTGCCCGCACCTACAACTGAAATGGATGGCCCATAATCGAAGCCCGTGCTCACACACACATATACACACACCCACTAAAATTTACACTTAGCACACACATACACACACACACACATAGCCGAGAGACTCGTAACTTAAATGGCTAAAGCCACAACCAGAGCCAGCCAAATGTCCAGCTAATGATAGGCTAACGTTCAATCAACGATAAAGCCAAATTGTGGCACACGCGCGCCTGTTCGCTTGGTCTATTTTTAGCAATTGCATGAAGTACCCAACGCAAGTGTGTGTCTGTCTTCCCTTCTCTATCCCCTCACTCTCTATCTCCCTTAAGTTCTGCAGGCAATCGTACTCCTATCAGCTGCAGTATGTTCAATTAAAAACATGTTGCAGCAGAAGGTGCTGGCTAACTCACCTGGCCCAGGCTAAAGACTTTAAAATGTAAACTCACCACGCTCCCGTGTGAGCATCACAACCTGCCTCAAATCAACAGAGAGAGAGAGAGAGATAGAGAGAGAGACACCTTACGTAGCGGCAATGCGTTGTCGTTACGTTAATACCTTACCTTTCTGCTTTACGTTGTCCAAGTCTACATATATATGTATATATACATATATATGTGTGTGTGCTCCTCACCTCCACTTTCTGTGCTGCTTCTTGCACTTCTTCTTCGTTGCGTTGTTGCTGTTGCTGTTGCTTATGGGGCTTCGTCAGCCCCACGACAATATTGTGGCTTTCAGTTGCTTTGCGAACGCGCTTAAGTGTAGACGTATTTGCGCCACGATTTCGTCATCTCTCTTCGTCGTCGCTGTCGTCGTCAACGTCTCCGAATAAAACAAAAAAAAAAAAAAAAACTACGCTCAGCTGCGCGCGTCGCTGTGTTTTTTAGCCATTTGCCTTACTATTATTATTATTATTATTGTTATTGCTAATGCGGCAGTTGTTGTTGTTGGCAACAACAAAAGATTGGTAATTGAAATGTTCAAACTCAAAAAAAAAAAATAAAAAAAATTATAATACAAAACAAAATTTAAAAAACGTTTAAATATATATATATAAAAAAAAATACAATAACAAAATGACCAACTGTGTGTTAATAATAATGAACTGAACTCGGTTAAAAAGTTAAAAAAAAAAAATCTTGCAATTTGTTTTTTTTTTGTTTTTAAATATATTGATTTTTTGTTGTTGTATTTTTGCGTGTCACTGTGTCAAAGTCAATGATGAAAATCGGCAAAATAAACGAAAACTACAAATACATAATAATATATTATATATATATATATATAATATGTATATATAATGATAGAAAACAGTTTTCGTTTTCTTTTACTTTAATTTTGTTAATTCTCCTAACGGTTAAGGTTAATAAATGTGGTGGTGAGAGGGAGCGTGGGAAGTGTTTTTTTTTTGTTTTTTGCTCGCCACTTGAAGCCAAGCTTCAGTGTCAAAGCGTTCTTCACTTTTCAAACAGCTGTCGTTTTTTGTTGTTTTTTTGTCATTTTCGTTTTATTATTGTTCTCACTCAACTTGTTATGATCCCAACAACAAGAAACGAGACAGGATAGAAACGTTTTTGTACTTGGACTCCAACTTCTATTTTATATGTGTCCCTGGCAACGTACACAAGAGAGTCAGATGGAAGAAGACACACACACACACACAAACAAACACACACACTCATAGCAAATAGTCCAACTAAAAATTGAAATATACAAAACAACAATGAAAAAGAAGGAAAGGAAAAATAAAAATAAAAATAAAAATAAAGAAAAATCTCAAACGAAAAATCCCAAAACCGGAATTGTGCAAATAAATCTCGATATAAGTTTCTGGACTCTCCATGGTCTTGGCCAGGCTTGTCTTGGATTTTTTTGTTGCTAGTGTTTTCTGTTGTTGTTGTTGTTGTTGTTATTATTGTGGCAGAAGCAACAAGATCGACCATTAAAGAGGACTGTAATAAAAAGCACAACAACAACAAAAAAAAGAAAAGGCAAAATGAATGAGAGAGTGAAAGAGTCGAAAGAGGAAGCAAATGTTCAGACAAAAAAAAAAAAAAACAAAAATATTATTTATTTTCACCCATTAAGAAAATTGCCATTTGCCAAAAGAAATGATCTTGCAACAACAACAACAACAATGCCGCCCACTTTATGCCACTATCTGTGTAAAAGTGTTTTTTTTTTTTTTTGGCAAATTTGTAAAAGTTAAAAGCATTTGCATTGCTAAAATCATTCAAAGCATCTGTCACCTGGTAACCTAGAAATATTATTAACCATAAATTATTTCTAGTAATTGCTTTTAGTTCCAAATAGTTAAGCATAGAGATGACGTGTCTATCAATTAGTTATTAATAATAATAATAATTGCATTAATTAAGTTAATTTCTAAAAAAAAACTCTTTAGAAAATTATAACTAAATCTTCTCCCTCTCTCTCTCTCTCTCTCTCTCATTTGTTACTTTAATCACTCACACAAACATTGTCTGCTGTTGAATTCCTCAACATTTATTTAAATTTTAATATGCAAATAATAACTGTGGAATTTATTATGGCGAAAAGTAAAAAAAAAAAAACAAATTATAACAGAAGAAGTCTAGTTAGTATCTGTGTAAACTCTCAAAAAAAAAAAAAAACAAAACAAAACTGGGAAAGGGCATTGCGGCAGAGGGGTTTGAGGCGGGGGCGTTAAGTAAACCTCATTTCAACGCGGTTAGTGCGCTAAGTACGTAGTACTTACTTGCCAACTAACAAGAGCTTCTATTTAGTTATAGACACAAGCGACATGAAATACACTAGCTGCTTAAAGTATTCGAACGGTGTGAAAATTAATAAAAATAAAAAGACAAAGTTATATTGAAAAAAAAATCAGAAAATAATCTTAATTATAAATAAAAAAATCTTTCTTATAAATAAAATCTTGATAGATTATTTTTTTAATTTATAAAATTTCAAAAATATCTTTAAAATTTCCTATATTATAAATAAAAACTTTATAGTTTGTTTTTTTTCAATTATAAAATTTCAAAAAAATTTATAAAATTTTTTTTTATCACAAATAAAAACTTTTTAATTTATTTTTTACTCTTTGTAAATAATTTTATATTTAATAATTTTAACTACATTATATAAAATTTAAACTAGGAAAAGTTTCAGTGTGACAATTAATTTTGTTATATAGTTTAAAAAATATTTTTTACTTTTGAATTTATATTATTATAAAACAAAAGATAATATATATATAAAAAAAATAATATAAATTATAAAGCAGAAAATATTTTTAAAACTTTGTTTTTATTCTAATTTGCCTCTTAGTTTTTGTTTGATTTGTTATTTAAATTGTTTTTAATTGGTGTTTTGTTTGTTTGGAAACAGTTTTGATACAAAATTGACTTTTAGTTTTACGTTTTTAAATGTACTTTATTATTAAAAAACATTTTTTGAATTCCGGATTTGTTTTTTAGTAACAGTTTTGAGTTCTTTTTTGTTTACCCAAATTTTGTTTTTATATTTTAAAAATACTGAAAACTGAATTTTATTCTTTTAAGAACATTTCTTTGAAAAATTTACAAAATAAAATTTTATTTAAAAAAGAATTTATAAAATTTATAAAAAAAAAAAAAACAAAATAAAAGTTAATTTAAAAAAATTGTTTCTAAAATGTAAAAAAAAAAAAAATCAAATCAAAAAACAAATCCTATTGACATATTTTTTTGATACCAATCAAGATTTTGTTTCATTCTCTGCTTGTCATTTGGTTGCATAGTTTTTGTACTCACTATGATATACTTAGTTGCTTGGCTTTTCTCTTCCCCCTGCCCTGAACGTAGTTACGATTTTAATTATCTGCCAGCGTAATCTGCGAACGTCGCTGGGTCTGCCGCTTCAGTTGACGTGCCAACCGCGAGACACTTCAGATTCAGCTACAGTTTTTACCTCTTTTTTTTTTTTTTTTTTGTATTTTAGTGGTAAATGAAGTATTCCCCTAACCCTTGGCCAAGCTAAATCCGACCAACGATCCGCATTCTCCCTTCTGTTAACTTCATTCAGTTTCTTCTTTTGCGGCAGCCGCTAATCCAATTTTTTAATTGTGGCTGCAATGGCAATGCGAATGTGAAGAAGAGCTGAGAACATCATCCAGCACTTTAAGTTAGTGGTTTGCTTTTTATATATTCTCTCCATCTCTTTCTCTATCTTTCTTTCTCTCTTTTGTTAAAGTCTTAAGTAAACAGGCATTTGCAAAAGCAAAAAAAAAAAACGAATGCTTTTTACTTTATTATTTTACTCTCTGTGTGTTTCTTAGGCGTTATCTTCTAGCGCTTATCTGACTACTGACTTGAAGTTGTTGCCTGGTTGTTGACTGCTTTTTGACTATGCAAAGTCAAGGTGAGTCTTTTGGTTGTGGAAAATGAGGTGGAAAATAGTTTTTGGTTATGTCTAATTCGTTTTAACTGCCAACTGACAGCTAATTATAATTCTCATCTTAATGCCAAATTAAGTTGAATGACGAACATTTGTATATACAAATATATATAAATATATATATACATTATCTGTATACATATATGATTTGTAAGCGGCTTAGTCTGTCAGCTCCAACGTTCAATTGCGTGGGAAATCTTTTACATTTGTCTTATATAAGACGGAACTAATACATTTTGCCACAAAAAACTTCATTTTGCCTCATTAACTAACAATAAACTTTGCATACAAAGCGCATTAGTGAGTAATTTCCTTTTATTTTTCATACATACATATAGATATATGTACATATGTATATATGTATGTATATATAGAGTCATATCATTTCACCGATAAAACACCAGTTAGACAATGAAAGTGTTAGTGGTGCAACCACGCCCTACCTCCACCAAATCGACCAAAAATTGTTGCGTTTCAACGTTGCCTTGCTAAATGCTATTGAGGTCAGTTGCTTAGTACACGCCACCATCATCATATACATATATATATATATATATATATATATATATATATATCCAATGGGGGTTTGCATTCACTTGAAAAATAAATAACCTATTAGCACGAAGGTTTCACACAACAACTTATTGATTTTCTTTCTTTCTTTCTATCTATACCTGTCTCCCTCTCCCTCTCTTTCTCTCTAATTTTGTATAGTTTTTTTTTTTACTTTCATTGACATGAATTTACATTTGTGTTCTGTTTTCATTTTTAAATATATTAGACAAACATTGAACAAATTGCATTTGCAAGTCACGGTCTCAAGCTCTGCAAAGAAAAAGCATACTAGAGCCACCTAGCGGTCAATTGTTTAATATTTTTTATATTTCATATAAAGCAATTCAAGTTGATATCATAGCAGTTTTTTATAAAATGTTATAATTGAGGCTCTACAAAATTTGTTTTAATAAATTTAAATAAATATATAAAAAATAGTTAAAGTAAACTTTTTATGGATTTTTTCGAACATTTAAGCTATAAATTAGTTGTAAAAAAAAATATTGGAAAAAAATTTATTATATAATATTTATTTTCCAAAAATCCCCAAAAAAAAAGTTTTGTCTTTCTTCAATCTAAATAATTCCGTGAAACTTTATAATATGTTTAACTTTCATTTAAGGAGAACCAAAAAAAAAGGCAAAGAGGGTTAAAAATACATTGAAAATTTTGATATTTTTTCTTACCAAGTAGTTAAAACCATCTTCTGAAATTGAAAGAAAGCTCCTTAAGGTCTCTCAAAGTGCCACTAGAATGTCCTTAAAGTAGAAAACTATTTAATTAACATTTTTAAAAAATTATTTTACTTAATTATCAAAGTAAAATTTTGCAAAATTTTATTCAAATTTCACAAAATTTTATCTAAATTTTAAAACAATTTCTTAGATATGAAAAATATATAGAATTGTTGCCAATTCTGCCAGATCATATATTTATAATAAGCTTATATATAATTCAATTTTATATAATCTTAAACTAAGTTTCTCACCGATTTATGAATAAAAGAAAATATTTAAAAATAATTTTAAAGTTTTGAAGGAAGAAGAAATGACTCTTATTAGAATCATGTAAAATATATAAAATAAATATAATCAATTCATATATTTATATTAAGTTTATATATAATTCAATTTATTATAATCTTAAACTAAGTTTCTTACCGATTTCTGAAAAACTTTATTTTTGTAAAGAAAATACTTTTAAAAACATTTTTAAGTTTAAAGGGAAGAAGAAATGACTTTTATTAGAATCTAGATTTAGATATATTTTTTTCTAATATTTCTCGAACAAGTTTGCTACCTCTTCTTCTTTTTATTGTATGTTTACTGTTACTTAAACTTAAATGACATGTAAATCTGAACCTTTTTGCCTAATTAAGTGATAAGTTGTCATTGCATAGAGGCTTATCTCTGTTTGAATTTCAACAAATTTTCTATGATTTTTATCGCAAGTAAAAAACAAAATGACTTTTCAATGGTTTTCAATGGGTTGTCGTAAAAAGTTGATTACACGTTGATGAAGATGATGATGATGATGATGATGATGTTGATGACGATGATATTGTTGTTGTTGGTTTTTGGGTTTGGTGCAACCGTGGGGGAGCCCAAAAGGGACCATAAAATGCAAAGTAGTTTGATTGTCCGATCATAAAAAAAAAGTTTACAGCAAACAAAATGTCCATAAAAGCAATTAAGTGAAACAAGTTGAACGTTGTAAAAAGTGAACAAAATTGTGACTGGACTTGAAAGAGAGAAAAAGAGAGAGAGAGAGAGAGAGAGAACGAAGGTATGGTAAGGGAACAAAAGGGAAGTCAAGATATCATCATTAAGTTTGCATTGACTTGAACTGTTTTGCTTTGCTGTAAAATCAAAATCAATGAGCAGATATTTCAAAACGATTTGCGGTTTTGTTGTTTTTTTTTTTATTATTAAAGAAAAAGGAGAAGAAAAAAAAATCTTATTACCACACATATTGTATATATATATATACATATATATATATCATGTAATGATTGTGGAATCATCCCATCTCATCCATTAAATTATGAAATTGAAGCGACCTTGATGCAGTTGATTTGCATGAAAGAGATTACAATTTAGGGAGCGAAAGATCAAAATGATAAATGCCATCATGATGGCTAAGATACATATAAGATTTATGGTTACGAATCGGGATTTCATGTATGTATGTATGTATCTCTCTCTCCCATTGAAAATTGCATTTCAAATCAATCAACCTCAACTTGACCTTGCCACGGCAAACCCCATAATTTAACCAGAGCCAAGTTGAAACTGCCACACATTTAGCAGCAGCATCAGCAGCAACCAAGAGTTAACTTTTTCCATCGTATGTATGTATGCCTTTTTCCAACTCTGGCTAAGATGTCTTGGTCAAAATGAAATACCCAACAGCATTGGCGATTTATCAAATAATGTTGGGGCAACATTTAAGCGGGCTGCATAAAATCTGCATAAAATTAACACGCCGGCAAAGTATTAGGCGCCTGACCAAATGACCAGACAGCCACACACACACACACACACACACATAGGTATATATCTAGTGTGTGTGTTGAAGTTGAAGATTTTTCATAAAATTCAATAAATGAATTGAAATTGTGTATGCATTATGAGTCGTCAATGTGATTTATGTTTTGAAAATGCAATGCAACAACAGATGCAATCGAAAACAACATCGAAAGCAACAAGAAGAAAAACCCACAAAACACACACACACAGCTCACACACATACACACACCCTGAATGCAATTTATCATGGCTAAAGTGAAAACACGTTCGAAGAAGAGTTTGAAGAGAGATAAAAACGCATTGTTTATTAGACTATAAAGTGCTTGTCTTGTCATGTCTTCTCTTGTCTTATTTTGCCATGGTTTTGATTTGCTTTTAGCTTTGGTTAGGCGCATCTCATTAGGCTAAGAAATTATTGTTAGAAACCTCAAAACAAAACAAATAAAACTCTTATACGCTTGTCTAACCATTGTTATACAAAATATGACTATTTGAGTTATTTTTGGTGAAAAGAAAGAAATGAGCATTGACCATGACTAAACACGTTAGTCAAAACACTTAACTTATACATATTTATTAACCATCTTTAAACATCAACTCTTTCAAGCTTCTATGCATCTATCTTTGTCTCTTTCTCTCTCTCTCTCTCTCTTTCTGGAAAGCTAAGAACCATTTGTGCATAGATGCGTCAACAGTGCGTATGAATAATGTAAGGCATTGACTTTTCTTTCGTCATAATGTGATTAAAACAATATAAAATTAACAATTTGTTGCTCTAAATATAATATATATATATATATATATATATATATATATATATATATTTAACGGCATCTATAAAATTTTATCTTTCTATATATATTTGCTTGCTCTCGATTTGAAATGAAAAAATTGTCACATAGAAAAAATGCACTGATGAAAAGTAGGTCATTTACCCGGTAGTTTTTCCTACACCATCTCTTTCTCTCTCTCTCTGTCATTTTCTCTACAAACTGCCAAAAAGTCTTTTGCCATTATTATTATTGTTATGCTGTGTGTGTGTATGTGTGTATTTTTGTTTTTGTCATTTCTATTGCATAAGCGGAAAAATCGTGGCCAAAAGTGTTTTTTTTTTTTTTTGAGCTTATTGCATTCAAATAAAAAATATTAGTCACGCACTCACACAGACCAACAAATTAGTAGAGCAAATGAATATTTGAATATTTACATGTAACAATATATATATATATCTGTATATATATATATAACTATATATATCTAGACTCTAGTATTTGTATATTTCTCACAGTCTCTGTTGATATTTTGTAAGAATTCATGTCAACTGCATTAAAAATAACCACAAGCAGATGAGATCTCTGATCTTAGATGTGGCCTTAAAGATGAAGAGGGATAGATTTACCTTAAAAGAGAGACAGAAAGACCGAGAGAGAGAGAGAGGTACCAATAAACTGGCCAGGGCATGACACATACAAATGTAAAGGTAGATGAAAATCGGATGGGTAATCTATCAATATGACAAAATGTTTCAAATGCTCTTACTGTCAGTTGTTTTTAAAAATTTTATGGAATATTTACTTATAGAAATTTATGATAGAAAAAATATCAACAACACCGAAGTTTCTATACACTAAGACAGAAAATAAACAAATTGTCTACTGTTTACGAGTCTTTTGATATAATTAGAGAGGAAAGTTGAAAGATATAGACCGAATTTATATATAGTGTTACTATTATATAGTTTTGGAGTTGAAGAAACATTTTATTAAGAGAATTTGTTTAATTTCATAAGTCATAATATTATTTTTCGTTAGTTAGATCCTCAAGAAATTTAAGCATACTGTGAATAGAGTTTTCATGGGAAACTACAAATAGATCGTATATATATATATATATATATTGTTTATTACGTAATAAAGTAATCAAAAAAACTAGCTTTTTCTTGGTTTCCTGCTATTAAAAGCTATCAAAATAAAATTGTTCCATTTAAAGCAATTTTCATTTAATTATCAAAGTAAAAAAAAGTAAACAAAATTCTTATAAAAATATATCTTTAGATCTTAATGAAATAATTCAAGCATAACTTTGTAAATATATAGAATATAGACAGTTAGATATATAGAAAAATCTTTATTTGATATAGTTATATAAAATATATAGAAATATCTAAAATTAAGAAAAGAATACAATAAACTAACAAACTTTATAAAGCAAAAAGTTAAGAAAATTAAAATATTTTGTAAAGAAAATAATTTATTATATAAAAGAATTGAAAAAATTGCAAGACATTTTCAATAAAAATTAAATTTCCCTTTTTCAAATAATTTATTATTTAAAAGAATTGAAAAAATTGAAAAGGAAAAAAGGGAAAAGGTTTTAATTTTTATTGAAGATTTGTTTCTTCAATAAAAATTAACACCTTTTCCCTTTTTCCCTTATTAAAAACAAATGAAAGTAATTAAAGTAAAATATTTAAAAACTTGGAATACCTAGATATATGTATATATATTCTAAATCCATTTTAAATTCAGTTTTCATATTCAGTTTTCAAATTTTTTCCCATATATCGAAAATATTTTCAACCTCTCACAGATTTAACACAAAATTTGATCTTCTTCTTTTCTAAACCTTTGAGAAACTTTCAATAAAAAGCTAATCTTGTTTTCATACATACATCAATATATCTTGTCACGCTAATCAAGTATATATATATTTGTTTGCTGCATTATTCATTTTGATTTAAATCTTTATTTTTCTTCTGTCTTTGTGTTTTTCTAACCTAATTATGTTGGCTTAGTAAGTCATGGGATTCTATAATAACGTATCTAACCCAAATTCTTTGTGCCCTTTTTCCATTCTCTTCTTTATACTCTTCCCTCTTGATATTTTCATCTTATGTTTTATGATTTTCTTTACACATCTTGGGCAATTTTCAACATAAGCTGCTGGTATAAATTATTTGATTTTTCTTTACAACTCAAACACTTTCCATGGGTTAAGTGGCTACCGTTTTATGCATTTTTATGAGTGCAACACACACACACAGAGAGAGAGAGAGAGATATATACTTAAGAGTAGCATAGCAACAACAACAGTAGGCAAGTGGTACCATAATCAAGTCAAAAGCTGCTGCCTTACTTGACCCCAATCTTATAGTTGCAGTGTGCAATCATTTTTACTCTTCTTCATCCCCCCCCTTCCCATTCTTGCCTTGGCAATTAACATTTTGTCACTTACATTTCGCACTAAGCCATTTAAATTCCAGGTGAACACGTCCATATGGCCTATGTCTATGTCTCCCGTTTCCCATTTTCCATTTCCCATTTCTCGGTATCTTTTGTGATATTTTTTATTTCCGCTTTTGGGTGTCTTATGACATTACAATAAGCTAAGACGATTTGCTGCCTATTGTTATAATTAACTGTGAAGAATTTTCTCTCTTTCTCTCTTCTTTCACTCATTCTCTCTGTCTGTGTGTGTCTCATTTTGGTCTACGTTTTTCCTGTGGCCCAGCATAATGAGTTTGGCATTCTTGTGTCCAATGTTTTTTTTTTTTTTTTTTTTGGGGGCATCTGTTGCATACAAAATTAGTTTTGTTGGTTTGGTTGTTGGTCATTTAAAGAATTCAATAAATCAAATTGAATGAGCTGAACAGCACACGCAGTGTATGCTTTGGTATGTGTCCAATGGTTCAATGTATGAATCTATGGATGGTCTATATGTAAGTAGGATTTGTATTGAATACACTTATATACCTATATACATCTTTCAAGCTGAAGTGGCATGCAACAGTTTTTCTTTTATCCCTCTGTCTCTCTCTCTCTCCCTCTGTCTCTCTCTCTCTGGGTTTTGTAGTCATTTAACCGTTTCAAACCTCGAACAACGTGACACAATTTTCTGGCTAACTTCTAGCGTCAATGTCTCTGCATCTCCGTGCGGTTAAAACTCGTTTCTTAGCCCTATTATATACAGTACCAGGCGACCGGGCAATCATCATTGTTGTTGTTGTTGTTGTTTGTCTCTGTTTTATTGGCAGCTGAAATTATTTTTAAATGCAGTCGCTTAACAATTTTATGTGTTGCAGTCAGTCAGTCAGTCAGTCAGTTGTTCGGTCAGTTGAGAGGTCAAACAACTTTTCTTCTACTTCTATTTCTTCTCGTCCTACTGCCCCCTTCTACTTACAATTTTCTTTAACTCTTCAAAATAATTTGTTTGTTTGTCGGCTGAAAAAAATACATATGGTTCCATTTTTATTTTTTTTTTTTTTTTTACCTTTCATGTTGTTCTTCTGCTCTTAGCGTGACAAATTGTTTTGGAATGTCTTTTAGCTCATTTGGGCAAACTGTTTCTATTTATTTGCTACACATACAATCCAATATCCATATATATATATTTGTATATATATATATTTCCTAACATTATATCGTTTGGCCAAATATTTGCCATGCAGTGAAGCGCAACCAGCAGAAGAAAAAAAAAACTTGCCAAAGAAATGTTTTTTTGTTTTTCCATTTTTGGTTTTTATTTCTTTATTAAGTCAAACGATAAATATCGCCAATGCGTTGGCAATTCCTCTAAATATTTGTATCATTTGAACAATGTTCGATTATTGTTATAGGTATATTTGTTGTTGTTGTTCTTAGCGATAAGGGAATCAGGGAGTATCATCATCAATAGCTTACTACAACCGGAACAAGGGAACAAAATGAAATTCTTAAGGAAAAAAAAAACCTTAAAATAAATTGAACTTGAATTTTTTTTTATCAAATTTGTCACGTGAACTTAATAGAAGATTTGCCATCAATCAATTGTAGATTAAATATTTATTTAATGAACATTTTTTTTTTTAAAACTATATAAAATTATATTGATAAATATATTTTGTTTGGTTCTTGATTTGGGCAATCAATGAAAATGATTGTCTTAGTTCTAGGAAAGTGTCTGCTTAAAGTTAAATAAAGTCAATATCTTAGATATGATTTTATATATAAATTTGACTTTATATATCTATTAAACAATTATATTTAATAATATAATTAATATAAATATTTAAAGATCATCTTTTTTTTTATTTATTTATTAGTATTGTAAGGTTTAAATGAAATAACTTACAAGGTAAACCCATGGGACTTGGCTTCTATGATCTTTGAGTAGATATTGAAGATCTATTTTCTTATTAACATATTTCTATTTTTTTATTTAAATGATTATACTATTAATTATATTTTTTTTTATATTTAATTTTTTTTAAATGATTATGTTTTTTCCTATTTTTCCTAAAACTGAATAAGTTTTTATATAAATGATTTTATTTTTTATTATATTTTGTTTATATTCAGTTTTTAATTAATTGATTATATTTATTTTATATTTTTTTTTTATTTTGTATATTAGTTTATATTAAGTTTTTTTTATAAATGATTATATCTTTTTTATTATATTTATTTTTTATATAAATGATTATATTTTTTTTATTTAATTGACTATGTTATTTCTTATTTTTAGTTTATATTCAAATTTTATATAAATGATTTCATTTTTTTTTAAATGATTTATGATGATTATATTTTGATTTAAATGATTATATTTTTTATATTTGGTTTATATTAGGTTTTTATTTAGTTAATTATATTATTTATTTTATATTTAGTTGATTATATTATTTTTTATCTTAAGTTTATATTAAGTTTTTATATAAATGATTATATTTTTTCATTACATTTATTTTAAAAATATTTTTAAATTTCTATAGAAAAAAAACTATTTCTTAAAAATATTGTATTTAATTTAAAACTATTTATATATCCATATAATTATAAACTATTTTGTATATGTTTTAGATCATTATTTGAATGATTATATAAAGCATTTACTTTGATATGATAATTGTAGATTTTTGGAAAAAGGTTTCTAAATTATAAGAGTAATATATATACATATTTATATCAATTTTTTTTATTTATTACAAAATGATAAGTAAAAGAGCTTAAAAAAAATTCTAAACTAAAAAGTTTTCGCTTACTAAAATTATACCTAAATGAATTTAAAGTTTCTTTTGTTGGATTTCTAAAAAGTCTTATAAATTTTATAATTTTTGTTTTAGATAAAATAAATAAAAAATAAGATATTTTAACTATAATTTAGCATTTTTATATAGGGCAATAATATTTCTATTATAAATCATATATCAAAGTTTTATTTATATATTACTTCCTGTTTAGTTGGTCTTACCCTTTTTTTTTTGTTTGATATCATAATTTTGATATTGCTAGCAATGCCAATGATCTGTCATCTAATCTTAATGATGGGAGGTTTCTGCTATAAAGTAAAGATGAGGGCGTGGGTACAATTTGTTGGCAAGTTGATTACAGTAGCTGCCAATTAAGCGTCTTTGTAAATTGTTAAGTTTTTAGCCATAGTCAAAGTATATACAACAACAAAAAATGAAGGAAATTTGCATAATTGATGGCAGAAATCAGGCAAAATTAATGGCCCCCAACAGCAGCAGCAGCAGCACTAAAGCAGATGCTGCAGCGGCAACAGTTGCCTGCCTGAGTCTGTCAGGAGATTGCAACATGTCTTTGTAAGAGAGAGGTTGCAGGGGGTGGCAGTTTGGTGGATCACTGAGAAGACCACAAGGCAGTAAAAAGTGAAAGTTCATTTAAGCAAGTCAAGGCAAGTCAAAAAACAACAAAATATAAAAAAAAGTAGAAAGAGGCGACCAGCATGGAGTTTCCTTGAGCCGGCGGGCGGGTTTCATTACCTGCCAGTTGTTACTGTAGCTATAGCAATAACTATACTTGTTGTTGTTGTTGTTGCTGTTTTTGTTATTGTGGGTGCCGCACTGTTGTTATTGCTGCCAAATTGCGCGAACGAACTGACTGCAGCATTTGCATAAATTATTTACACTTTAATATGGCCAACATCGTTGACGTTGGCATCGTCGGCGCCATTGTCGTAATTTGTAACTAAATATGCTGTGGCCAGTTAAACTACAACAGCAACAACAACAGCAGCAACAACAACAACAACTACTGCAACATCAACTTTTTTTTGGCTGCCACTTAGCTGCCGTTTTGTCTTCTTGCTCTTGCTGTTATTGTTGTTGTTGTTGTTTACTATAATATTTATTAAATTTCATTAAATTTCTGCACGTCGACAATAAGGAAGCCATTGCCAAAATGTGAACACTTAACTTTTGACTTGAAACCCTTTTGGTCAGTTTGTCTTTGTTGTTGTTGTTTTTAGGTTCCGGCATTTATTTACAACCAAAAATTATATATGCGTGAAAGTAAAATTTAAAAAAAAAAAAAAAAACAAAAAATCAAAAAGAAAACAGCCCCTCAACATAAAAAGAAAAATGGCTAAAAATATTTTCAATTTCATTGCCAGTAAAAACAAAAAACCCAAAAACCAGCAAAGGGTCATATTAGCTTTTAAATTTATATGCGAATTTTCTATACACTTGCAAGAGAAAAAATAAATTTTAAAACTAATCATAACTAAAAGGATGGGCTAACTTCGGTCACGCCGAAGTTCGGATACCTTTGCAAACTGTCCTTTTCAATTACATATAAACTACCAGAATTATAAGAAAGTATATAAAACTAATCATGCCCGTGGCTCCAAGAAAAAAAACTTACGAGTAAAAAAAAAATTTTGTTTTTTGGTCCTATTGTTCCTATAAGAGCTATATCATATAGTCGGCCGATTCTGTTAAAACTCAACAGACACATTTTTATATATACCAAACTTACATATACCAAATTTCGAGTGAATCGCTATTAAAATAACAAAGATTTTCATCTAAAACCAATTTTTTGTCCGATCGTTCCTATGGGAGCTATATGATATAGTCAACCGATTTTGATAAAACTTGGTGGATATGTTAAGAAGTACATAAATCTTACAAATATAATAATATTTCGTTGGAAAACAACAAAGTTATTGAGGTTAAAGCTTATTCACGACCGATCGTTCCTATGGGAGCTATATGATATAGTCATCCGATCGGAATGATTCCGAGATATACAATGCCTGCAGCAAATAGAAGCCTTATTCCTTATTCTATATAGTAAACGATCTTGTCTTCGCGAGAATACATAGAAAACTAATTTACTAAGTTAACAGCCTTAAAAGACAAACGAAATTCTTAAAAGGATGTCAGTTAGTTACTTTCTATGCCATATATTTTAATTGCTATTATAGTGCATATAACCATAGTAGATGAAGAGTATCAATTGGTTACCTGTGCAACTTGACTTTCGCATGATGATGAGAACTTGTTGGTTTTGTTGTTGTTGGTTGGTTGGTTGGTTCTTTCCTGTGAACAACTTTTGGCACACCTGCCTCTGTTTCAACAACTGCAAAAAAAAACTCCAAGAAAGAAGCCTGACTATATCTTCCCTAACTGCTGCCCCTTCTCTACACTTTACTTGCCCTAGCTAAAGACCTTTTCCTTTGCCTTCTCTTTCTTTTTGTTGTTTTTTTTTTGTAAGCCTTTCTCTTTCAGAAGTTGAACCAAAGTTAAGGTCTTTGTTTGGGCTTTTGTGTGCTTACTTCCTTTTTGCTTAACTTAACCCTTTTTACCTTGCCTCTTAATGACTCGATTTAATTTTATTTTATTTCATTTTTCTTTTTTTTTTTCTTTTTGGCTTAAAACCTTGTTGAACAGCTGTTTACGTTAACACAATATTCTTGGCTCATTTCATCTGTGTTTCTGTGTGTGTGTGTATTTTATTAGCTCTTTTTATGCTTTACGTTTTGTTTTGTATTTATTTCTGTACATTTTGTGTAGTAAATTATTGCAATTAAATTTTGTATTTTTATTTTCCTCTCTTTTTTGTGGCTTTTTAAAAGCCGCCGTTGCCGCCGCCCATTCAGGCCTGCCCAAAATTGGCAGCTGCACTTTGTTAGTTAGTTACAAAAACAACTCTACAACAAATATATATAGTAAATAAATAGTTAATAATTGCATGTTGTGTGCACAGTTAACAAATTTATATGCGAAAAAAAAAGGTGTAATTAAAAGCACATTTAACAAATGACCAAACCAAACCAAAACCACAAAATGGCCAAATAGTTAGTAATAGAACTTGGTCTAAATGGTTTTCAAATAAAAGTTATACAAGGAAATATATATATATTTTTGAACTTAAAAATTTGTGTGGATTTTCTATACTTGATTTAACTAAATTTAATTATAATTGTTTAAATAAATCTTTTCTGATTTATTTAGTAAAGAATTTTATATAGGCAAAAATCTGCTTTGGTTTGGTTAAGATTGATATATTTTCAAGTTGAAATATTTTAAATATTAATATCTTAAATTATATAGTGTATTGAAATATTTCAAATATTTATTTCTTAAATTATATAGTGAAATATTTAAACGGATTGATTTAACTTGATTTAACTAAATTTAATTATAATTGTTTTAATAAATCTTTTCTGGTTTATTGAGTAAAGAATTTTATATAGGCAAAAATCTGCTTTGGTTTTATAAACATTTTGATTTAACTTGAAATATTTCAAGTATTTCTTAAATTATATAGTGTATTGGAATATTTCAAGTATTCATTTCTTAAATTATATAGTGAAATATTTAACCGGATTCATTTATAATTGAAGCAAACTTAAAGAACTTTTAACAAATTAACAATATATAAATCATTCAATTTAAGAAAAAAGAATATAAAATATTTTAAACTTACTAAGTAAATATTTTGCAATATTAACTTAATAATATATTATTTGTTATTAATCTTTATTTTTGCTTTTTAAACTTTTAAGCCTTTAGGTAACTCTAAAATAAATTTTTAAATAATTTCTAATCATTGAAAATCTTATTTAATTTTTTAATAAATTATAAATATTTTATTTGATAGCTAAAACTTTTATTTTTTTGACTTTATTTGTATAATAAAGAACTAGAAATTGATGTTAATATAAGTTTCGACTCTAGTCGATTACCAAAGTATTTAAGCCAAAAGCTTTCAAATGAGCTAATTGCTGTAGAAAAGTGAACTTCGACTGACCTAGACATTTGACATTGAATGAATTGAAATCATATTGGCCAGCAAAGTGCAGGGTCTTTTATAAAGATCTATATCTAGATCTATGTATAGATCCCTTAACATATAGGTAGAATAGAAGGCTTTAGCAATATGCTAACATAGGCAACATTCTGGCCCAAAAGAACCAGTTCCCACATTAATGATATTCAGATAAGATGTAGAATGTCTCTCTAAATGGCTATTGAAGTTTTTAAAGTTCTTTTTTTTAAATTAAACTTTTAACTTAGCTGCCATTTTGTTTCGACTTTAATTTAATAATATTTTAAAAAGAAAACTTAAAGAACTACAAATTAAGCTTTTAAATTGAACTTAGTAAGGAAAATTTCTAAGACTTTTTCTTTCAAATAGAATTGAAAACTGAAATAAAATATTAACTTAAATGCAAAACTTACTTTAAATCTCTAGCTATCTAATTTTTATTATTAAAGATAAGAAATAAAATCATGTTAACATTTTGGTAATAACTTTGCCAACTTTTTTTGTTATTGAAATTATTTTTGCTAAGGTTACCAAATAGGTAAGGTCATTCATTTGCCCCTTTGCATTTGATTTTGTTACACTCATGCCCAAGAAATGAACTCTAATTGTATTTACCACTTACAGAGTTTACTTTCCAAAAAAACCAAAAAAACAAAAAAAAAAAGACGAAATATTTGTTGTCTTGTTGGTACCAGCATTTCTTAACAACAATCTATGGACCTTGTCGAGTTCAATGTCAGAGCAAGACAAGTGCCACAATTCCGTCAGTAATCTTGTTTTTTGTTTTTTTTCAGTCTCATTTTACGTCTCCGTTCATTAGAGTCACGTTATAAACAATTATGTGCATAGAGAGAAAGAGAACTTGGCTATATGCTGGTAAAGACCAAGTTAACAAGCGGCCTATAAACACAACCTTTGCAATAGCAACAACCAAGTTGTCTAGCATATTTGCATAAACAATTTACGCACATACCAATAGCCATTTAGCGGTACTTGGAGCAGACCCCCCCTCTCTCTTCTTCCCATTCCCCTAACCATATACCCATAGACATTCTCTATTATCGGCCAAAAAGACATTACCTTTACCTTCTTGTATTGTATTTTAAGGTTTGATTTGATTTTGATTTGAGGCAATGCTCTCTGAATGCTGATTGAAAATGGGGCGGGGTGTCTGTCTCTCTGTCTCTCTGTCAGTGTTGTTGTTTCTTTTTTGTTTTGTCGTTTTTCTGTGTTTTTTTTTGTTTTTTTTTCTTGTTTTTTAACTGACATTGAATTGAAAGTTACACAACTCCATGGAGAGTTGTTTGGACGAGCAACCGAGAAACGTACAAAACGAACCAGAAATCAAGACAAATATTTAAAATAAATGAAGGAGACAGAGAGAGAGAGAGAGAGAGAGTGCAAAAAAAGTGGAAAGAGGGGGAAGTAAAATATGTAAGCCGGTTCGGCATAGCAATTATATGATGGTTGTATTTTTGTTGATAGGAGCTGTGGGCGTGGCAGTGCTACAATTTGCAATGTTTAGCATAAAATTGCGCAACATGCGTGTGCCGTATATTATGTGTGTGTGTGTGATGTGAAAGATACAACAATTATGCAACAATTTTGATTTGAATTTCGTTGATTGGGCCAGGCCACACCCCCACGCTTCATTACAATCCTTCTCCCCATCCCCCCCCTCTCAACATCAACAATGCCCTGGAGTAATAAAAAATTCAAAAAAATTAAAACAAATTGCAAGCAAATAAAAAGAAAAGAGAAAAAATGAGAAAAAAAGTGAACAGTTAATGAACAAAAAGATAGATAAACTTTTAATTCCAACCACGATTCATTATAGTTAACAACAACAACATCAATCTCAGCAACAACAATTGAAATCAAGTGAAAATGTAAATTGTTCAAACACATTAACTACATAAAACGTGAAGAAGAAAACATCTAAAAAAAAAGAAAAGAAAAGAAAAACAAATCCCAAAAAAAAATAAGTAACGAAACGAAACCAAAAAAAAAGATTACAAAAAAACAATTTCAAATGTGCAAAAAAGTGTTTCAACATTAGAAAATTTAGCATTCATCATTAAAATCGTGTGATTGCAGTTCAATTTAAATAGCTAAAGCCAAAATGATTGTGAAAATGGAACCCGACGAGCTAATCACATTTCGTGTCCAGTATCTGGTCGATAGTGATCCATTGTCGGCAACAACAGCATATCCAATACCAGTGCGTGCCCCAACCTATGCATTTGCCACAACAATGCCATTGGCCACACAATTGAGCACAATTCTCAGACTATTGAATGCACCACAAAGTGTAAGAATTATAATAAATAATATATAAATATATATTCTATATAAGATAATACTCTCTTGCCATCTCTTTTCTTTACACTAAGTAACAAGTATTTAAATATCTTTAAGTACACAAAAGTTTTCTTAATCATCTAAAATAAACAGTTTTTAGGGTTTTATTTGTCTTTTTTTTTTTTTTGATTTACTTAATCCTTAGGAATTTTTAGTTTTCTATAATAATATATATAATATAATAATCTTCTAATTCTATTTTAATTCTTTTCAAAAATCCTTAAAAGAAAGTATTTTAGCAGTAATGAAACTGATTTGTTAGAAAACATTTAAATCCTATAGATTTGCTTTTTTAATTGACCTAATGTTGTCATTTGTCCAACTAGCAAGTTAAATCATAGACTTTAGTTGATGTAAGAAAAGTATATAATCGAATATAGGCAAATGATCTTGTCTTCACGACAATACACAGCAAATTGCTACTTACTACTATGACAGTGTTGCAAAACAAGACAAATGGTAAAAAGGCTGCCAGATAGTTACCATAATTTGCTCTTATAGAAATACATCGTTAATTTCAAACACTTAATTTGGGAGATCTAAAAACTGAATAAGCAAATATCGATTTATACTGTATATACTATATAGAAAATTTAATTGTAGCAATAATACAAATATTTACTATATATTTTTATATAGTTGTTATATATTTTCATATATTTTTTATAAATTTTTATATATTTTTTATATAAAACTTTTCTATATTTTTTTTCCTATTTTTAAATATTTTTTTCTTTTTTTTTTTTTCTATATATTTTAATATAATTTTTTTTATATTTTTTATATAACATTTTTTATACATTTTTTTCTATATTTCTATTTTCTATTTTATTTCAATCTATTTTATATATTTTTAAAATTTTTTTCTGTATTTTTTATGACTTTCTTATATATTTTATAGTATATATTTTTTTTATATTTTTATACATTTTTCCTGTATTTTTTATGTATTTTTTAAATATTTATTTATATATTTTTTATTTTTTTTTTAATTTTTTTATATTTTTGTATATTTTTTTTTTATATTTAGAATAGAATCAGATTATTCATATGGCATATCATATAAATAAAGTACAGATCTGTATATTAAATTTTTAAGATAATCATTTGCTTATTTTTGTTAATTATTTTACAACCTTTTGCGTTTTATATAGTTAACCAATTCAAAATAATTTTTAAGGTTTTACTTAAGGTTATTTTAAGTACCAAAAAAAAAAAAAATAGGGAACAAATTAGAAGACAAGACGGAAACTGAATTAAGTTATTAAATAATAATTAACTTAATATTTCTAATAATTTCAAATTTAATAATTCCAATTAAGGAAAATGAACAGACAAAGTTAATCAGTTAAATCTCAGGAATTTCAATTTTAAAGTAGCTTTAATTAAAGCCAAATTTTTTTGTTTCTGTTTTTTTTTTCTTTTTCTTTTTTGCTCAGTGCAAGTTAAAATACTCAGGCCAAGAAATAAAAACCAAAATCTCTTTTTCTTCACTGGCTTAACTTATCTTGCTTATCTTGCCCAAATCTTTCTTTTGTTTGTGAGAGTGGGCCTTTATATACATATATATATTTTTTTGGTTTTTTTGTGCAAAATTAAGCAAACAATATCAAAAGGCATTAAAATTTAACTGCGCATTCATGAGATATATCTACAAACATAAATACATAAATATCAACTTCTTTAAAAAAAATATCTCTCTATGCTTCTTTGTAGTTTGTATATATCTGAAGGTCTTTATTAAGTTGATAATATATATATATATATATATATATTTATATTTATACTATGATGACGATTATAATTTCGATTAGAAGTTTTTGCACACGCCAACTTTAAAATAACTACTGGAAAAACGAGAGAGAGAGAGAAAGAGAGAGATAAATATATATATAAAAAGTAAGGTAACTTACACTTTGTCATAAAAGTATTCCGACTTAATCAATTAAATGTCAAAGAAATATTTGGTAGCCCGAATAACAAATCTATTACTAAGTACTTTACCTTTAGATTATGGTTTTTTTTCTTATATTATTCAGTTATTTCCTTCTTAAGTACTTAAACTTTAGATTATATATTTTCCTATATTATTCAGTCTTTTCTTTTGAAAACTTTTGAAATATTATATAAAACTTAACAAATGCCTTTATTTAGTTTCTTTTTTCATTCAAATATTATTTTTTTTAAATATTTAAAGGATTTTCTTTAAAGAACTTTATAGGTTTTGGAATTTCTTTATTAAACATTTATAGATTTCATATCTATTAGTATTAAAAATTGAATTTATTAAAAATTTTAAAAGGTTTTTTAAGGTCTTTTTGAAAATTTTTGGAAAATTTAACAGAGATCGTTTATAGTAAATATCTTATACAATATTATTATAAATCATCTCTTCTAATATAGATATAAAGATATTTTCTTTACAAAGTGTTATAAGCCTTATGCTTATATTAATATTCCTTTTTTTTATAGTTTAATATATATGTTGCCAGTTTTTATATGGCCAACTCACTGTGATCCGTTTGCTAAATGTTGGCTAAAGATTTCCCCCTCTCCCCCTTTTTTTGTTTTGATCTTCCGTATCTAAAATAAAAATCATTTCAAATCATTTGCATAGCCTGTTTAGATTAAACGATTCCATTTGATAATATTCAAACATATGGCAAAAAAAAAAAAAGTTCTATAAAATTCATAAATAAATAAACAAAAGTAAGAGAGAGAGAGAGAGAGAAAAAAATTGAAGAAGCAAATTGTTAAACAGGAAAAAACAAAATTGATTTATTTGAGAAAATTTCATGCGAAAATCAATGATTAAATAGAAAATAATAAAATCAGTTGAAATTGATTTAAGAAATTTTATCATAAAAATAGAAAAAGATAGAGTAAGAGAGAGAGATAGAGAGAGATAGAAAGTGAGAAAGATGGTGAAAAGCCACTTGAGGTCAGAGGGGAAAATTGAAATTTGCTTGGCTTCCTCTGGTAAAATGTAAATGTGAAAATTTTTATTTGTGCAGAGCGTTGAAATGGAAAAACCACAATGAAAATTTAACCCACAACTAAAACAACAGATGGAAAAGTTTTTTTCTTCTCTTTTTCTTCTTTTTTGCTTTTTTGTTACAAAAATTGGTAATTGGTAAATAAAAAAGTTTGGACTGCAAACCAAGAGAACAAACAATACGTAAAATTTGTTAAACAAATATAGGTATATGGCATTAAGCCAAGTTAAGTCGAAATGGTAGAAGACAAACTAAAAGTGTTTAGCATGTTCTAAACTGCTGCTGCTGCTGCTGCCACTTATTATATATATTTTATTGTTGTAAACATTTAACAAATGATCCATTGCAGCAATGATGCAAGGCAATGACCCAACAGACAATGGTTAAAAGGGTTTGGCCAAAACGATGATCTAGTCCAGTCCCTCCGGTAACTAAACCTTAACCCTAACCCTAACGAAATAGTGAAGAAGAGTCCATAGTGGTTTGTTATTGTTGTTGTTAGTTCAGCTGTTTCTCTGCCTGAAGCTAACTTATTGCTATCGCACAATCTGTTGCAACTAATAGGAAGTTGGGGCTAAAGCTAAAGAAAAAAAAAAAAAAAAAAACTTCTTGCAGCGCTTTTCATTGGCATTGTGAAAGCCATGGCCAGCAATTATCTAAGCCTGCCATTGTTTGTGCCGTCGACATTGCTGACTTTGACTAATTTGCAAAAGCAACTAAGCAGCAATACTCCATACAACTAGTTCCTGGCCCAGTCGCAATCCCAATACCAATACCAGTCCGCAGTCTCTGTCTTAGTCTTAGTTCGAGGCCATGGCCAGGCCATTCGCGTTGCTGTTGCCTGTCATCTGTCATCTGGTGCAGCCGCAAGGATACGTAAATCTTGACAAGCGGCAGCAATAAATTCTAATGAGCAAATCGCAAAAGGAAGTTCTGGTTTTCTTTCCATAAACCCCCACTGCCTCTCTCTCTCTCTCTCTCTCTCTCTCTCTCTCTATGTATCTCCATCTCCCTGTTTTAACTCTCTGCTGCAACTCAGGATGTTGTCGTGGGCAGATTTATGTGGCAGGCGGCAACGGCAGCTGTAAATGCCATTTGTCCAATTAGTCAGCCACATAACACGAATTGGCATAGAACTTTGCCATTACCTTTTGATTTTGCTTTTACTATGCCTCTTATATATATATATAATTTTGTATATATCTATCTGTCTATATATGCAACTTGTTAAATTTAGCACATTACAATAGATTCATAAATTAAACTGATCGAACTGTGGCCTCTAATCTCTGACGAGCGTTTATTATATGCCCAAATAGATGACATCAGACACCAGTATAAATTATAAACAAAATCGAAAATTGGAAGAGCGAAAAAAAAAAAATAAATAGTTAAAAATATAAATAATCATTTCGTACAATGAAACGGGTTGTTTTAGGGTATCAATTGAAATGAAGGTATATTAGACTAGAAAGTGTTAAAATCAGGAAAGATTAAGGATACAAAAAGAAAAATTATTTGGAATTCTGAAGGTTTATATCTCTCTTTAAACCTTTCACAATCTCTTTTAGCTATCTTTTTATTGTTATTACCTTAATCAATTTATTAGATTGCAAAATCACAAAGGCAAATAAAATTTGTTAAAATTTTTATATAAAGAAGCTTTAATATTACTTTACAATATTTTTTTTTTAAACTTTGAATTGATTGTTTTTAGCATGATCCTAAGTCTTAAAATTATACCAAGAAGGATAATTCTCAAACAATTTCCTAAAAGATCTTTCAAAGAAGAAAAATTAATTTTATTATTGATTATTTAATTCAATTTGAATTGGTATTAGTAAATAATAATAACTAAAACTTGAAAAAAATTTAACTATAATTATAAAACTTAAAAAATAATTCTAATTAGTAAATGAAATGATTTTCGTATTCGAAACTGATGAATAAATGAAAATTGATTTTGTCGTATATAAGTTATAGAAAGAAGATGATATCTATGGATAATGAATGTAGAAGTATCTATAAATGATATAGTCATATCCCTAAAAGATATATATGATTATATATTTGTACCAGAAGTTATGCATAGAAGATATCTATATAGAATATGTTTAAAAGTATCTTTCTATATATAAAGATATAATTGATCTTATCTTTTACTAGAAAAATTATTTATAGAAGGTATGAACAGATCTATAGAAGATATCTATATAGATGATTATGGTTATTCTAATAGAAAATAGTTATAGAAGATATCTATCTATATATATATAGAAGTTATATATGAATCTGTTTTCTTATAGAAAATATATATAAAAGATATAACCATATTTATAGAAGATATCTATGTAGAACATAAGATCATATCTGTAGAATATATATATATATACATATTGTTTACTAAAAGTTAAGCATAGAAGTTAGATTATGTCTCTAAAAGTATATATATATATGATATAATGATATCATTAAAAGAAATTTTTTCGATCATATCTTCTACTAGAAATTATATGTAGAAGATATTTATAGAAAGTTTGAACAAATTTATAAAAGATATCCATATAAGAGATATGATCATATCTGTAGAAGAACAGCAAATAGGTTTAAAAGATATCTATATATCTTTGTAGAATATATGATCATATCTGTAGAAAATATATATGAACTAATAGAAGATATCTATAGAATTTATGATCTTGTTTCTAATTGATATGATATCCAAAAATTTGTATAACAATATTTGTGATATATCTAACTTAACGATATAGCTAACTATCTAAAAACTTCCATTTCTCTTTGATCGATCTTTAAACCAATTAGTCTAAAGATCAATAAAGATAAATATATTTGATATATAAGGAAACCATACTATATTTAGGTATCCATATATAGATCTCTGATCCATTATTTAGCTTCCACTTAACTAAGAAACTAACAAGAAAACGATAATAAATTACAATTCTTTGAGTGACATTTTTTCAGTATGTAGATTAGCTATATTCTGTCAGCTATATCTATATAATTTAATTGCTTACAATTATTCACTCAGTATTTATCAGTCGACTATTCATTCGCCTTGTTATTCATTTATTTTGTTATTCCTTTTTCTTTATTTTTTTTTTTTTGCCAATTAATTTTGTTGCTGTTTTTTTTTTTTCTTTTCAATTTGTTTTTGCACGTCACCCGGCAACAACAATATAACACAATACAACAATAAAAATCGCACTATATAGAATTTAGATAAGCATATATATACATATGTATATATAAAGTAAAGTGCGCTCACTTCCAATCAGCTAAAACCAAACAAAGGCAGATCAATAAATTAAACTTCAAACAGTTAAATGTAAAGCAATCAAATTGTTAGAAATCTCATTTTGGTATCCAAAATAAAAAAAAAAATAGTAAAAATGTTGAAAAACAATTGTGGAAAATCAAAATAATCCATTAGATTGGTTTATATATATATATATATATTGCGTCATTTACACGGGCTTACAATAAGTCGTTCTGCATATAATATATATATAACAGATATATATATAAGGGAATTATATAAACAAAAAAAAAAAAACTTAATCGAAAATAAAGCCAATACGGGCAAAGGTATTACCTGCAATTGTGTGACATTTCCATATAAAGTATATATATATATATAGGTATATATAGTTAAGCTGACCGAATCAACAAATATTGACTCTTACGCATCTTTAGTTTGTCGTTTTTTTTTTTTTTTTGTTTTCTTTCTTTATATTTTTGTTGTTTTTACTATTTGTTAATATAATTCGCACAATTTGGTTGAGTCAATGGAAATACTTTTTGAAGTTAAGCGAACGTAAACGATTGATGAGATGGCTTTTTAATAACAATTAGCATATAACCTGGGTTTTTGCGGTCAATTTATGGGCGGGGTCAATCAACTTGGTTCAAAAATTGTTTAAAAATAACTATTATATAGATATAAATTAATCCAAAAGTTACTTTTACTGGTGACATTCTCTAGTTACTTTTATATTTATTTGTTTATAAATAAAATATTGTTTAAAATGCTTAAATTTTTTAATTTTTAAAATTATTTTTTATGAATTTTTTTTTATATATTTTTTTTGAATTTCCGTTTTTAAAATTTGTTTTAATTTAAAACATTTAACTAAACAAAGTTTGCTAAAATCTTAAAAAAAAAAACAATTATAAATTATATAGACAGCTATTGCTAGTCTTTATATAGATATATATATAGGAAAAATAAGTTTAAATAACAATTTTAATTAGTTTTCTAGGCAATTAGATATCTGAATATATATATATATATATATTTGGATATAAACCATATAAAATTTTTGCTGTCAAATTATTTTCATTAGCTTTATTTTGCATTCTTGTCAAGCGTATTAATTAAAATTAATAACAGAAAAATGTTTTTTTTTTTTTATTTAGCAATTATTTATTTAGCATTTCGTTTATTAATTTTTTTTTTTTTTTTTTTGAAATTTTATTCTATAAATTTTGTTTTTTTTTAACTATATTTCACTGGCATGTCCAGTTTTGTATGGGTTAAATTTTTGTTTATTGTTTTTGTTTTTGTTTTCTTTTGCATTTTCTCTCTCGTCAAAAGCAAACTGTTTATGCTATTTGGACTTGGCTTAACTGTGTCAATAGCCACGTTAATATCTTTGGCCAATGCAAAATGAGGAATATTTGATTCAAAAATCTTGTCATGCTTCAGTCAAAAAGTCAACAGAGCGAACAGATAGCCAAAAAAGAAAAAAAAACCGATAAATAAATTTGCATAAAGTTGTGAATGAATCATGTGTGTGTGTGTGTGCCTGAGACTTTGATTCAATCAACGACCATGCCCCTGTCTTTGATATAGTTTTTCCATTTTGATTTAGTTCAGCTTTGTTCAGTTAACATACAAAAAAAATGCCTTTAGGTTATTTATATTTTCGCTTATATGTAAATATTTGCTTTGATTTTAATTGCCGTATCGCTTATATAAAGACATGATGATGATGATGATGATGATCATAATGATGATGATGATGAATGAAAACTAACTCACGCATTTGACACACAATTTGAATATAAATGTCAAGTAGCACGTGTAAATAACAATGACTTACCATGTTTGTCAACAAATAATAATAATTATTTTTTTTTTTTTTGATCTGTGTTTTCCCCTACCCATTTTTGTTTGTTATCTAGAAAGTTTTTTCTATGCCCAATATTAATAATATTAATTGTCTGAATCAGCTACAGGAAGTTTTTGTTTAAAACTCGCTGGCGTCATTTTATATGATTTTTCACGAATCAAGCTAAATTCAAGTGGACATTTTGATAAGCAAACGTGACTCGTCGAGATTTCTATTAGACATTGTGGCTAGAAATGATTTTTTACTCAACTATTAGAATGAAAGTTGATTAAACAATGGCTCATACAATAAATTCATTAATCATTGCACATTGTTGTTGTTGTGTTTTTGTTTTTTTTTTGCAATTGAAGCTTAGAAGAAGTCAATGACCAAGGTTAATGTTACTTTGTCTGCACTATGTGTTCTTTGCTTTTTTAATTTCCCAAATAGCCTTTGGGTGCAGCAGTTAAAAGTTATGAAAGACAAGAGAATGAAAGAACCTTAGGACATGCGATGAACTTGGGTTTCAAAATACTTAATGGAGATATTGTAGGTGTGCCATCGACTACGATAGCTTTTCCTTTAGTTTTGTAATCTGTATCTCTAAAGGATAGAATTTGGATTTTTATTACTAGATAGTTTCTTTAATATATTAAAAATCAAAGAAGGGGACAATACTTAGTTAAATAAAATTCTAAAAAATATAAAATTATGAACAAAAGATTTTTTTAAAGAAAAACCTTAATTTCCATTGATCACTTCTATGGAAGCTATTACTTTTAGTTGTCCGATCGGTCTAATTCAAGAACTTGGTTTACCTACATGCCTATAAAACTGATCTGTGAAGTTTTATCTACATGGCTTAAAATCTACTATCTAAAAACCACATAGAAACAAACAGACAGAAATGGTTATCGATCTACTTGACTACTGGTTGAACACTTAAGTGTTTAAAAACTGTTTCGCTGCATAACAAACAGATTATTTTACCTTCTGCAGGGTTAAAAATTAAAGTTTCAATGTTTGATTATTCTGCTAAGCTAAGATTGGAATTTAAAAGCCGTAAAGCCATGTTAGTTTGTTCTGAATTGAGCAGCGAAAGGGATTAACCGCATTCTTATAATGCAAAGAAGATATTTTATTATAAGAACATATGAAATTCTTCTAATATTAATTACCTTAAATACTTTAGTGGCTAAAACATTTCTACTCTTTTGATTCAGCTAGCCAAAAAGACTAACTGCAACTGGCTTTAGCTTTCATTTTATAAATAAAATACTTGGCTAAAAAACCTTTAGTTATCAAATATTTCAAGTGTTAATTTTGCTTAATATTGTCCTACATATTTGGTCTGTGATCAAAGCGGCGTATGTGTAATCTTCACCCGGATGACTGACAATATTTCTCAGCAACAATGACTACTATGGCTGTGGCTTTTTTCACACATTAAGCAAGCGTTGTCGACACACATAATTTCATGTTGTCCGGTAATTGTTCTGTAAATGCAGAAATAATTACTTTCAATGCGCCAATAAAAAGAAAAGAAAAGAAAAAAAGAAAGAAAGAAAAAAATAAAAGTAAGAAGAAGCCAAAGCCAAAGCCAATGTCAGTGATAGGCAGCAGTAAACGGTGCCCCAAAGCTACTTTGGAACGACGTCAATCAGTGCATTTGTGCACGCAGCAGGAGCTTGATCAATCAAGCGGAGGCAGTCAGAGGCAATCAGCGGCTTGAAAACTGAAAGCAAAGAAAAGTAGGTGACCAGCAGACGACGACGACGCCGATGATGGCAATGTTTGGCATCATCATCATTGTGGCCGGCAATCCACTTACCTGGCTGACTGTCTTTGAGAGCGCCTAAACGAAATCGTCTGCCAACTTTCAATGCAACCGTCACTTGCACACACACACAGCATTTACAGCAAATGTTCTATGGTGCCTCTCGACTTCAAGCTCCTTCTTTCTCTTTTTTTTCTTTTTTGTAAGCCATAAACAACTTTTACTGCGTAGTGCAGTAGTCGGTGGGTTAGCTGCCATTTACTTTTAGCCTGGCTTTAATTATAATTGCCAACGAAACTAAATTCACTTTGGTTCAAACTCTTTTTTTTTTCTTTTTATTTATTTTCAGATCGATGATGCTGCCATTCAGGTCTATAAGGACGGTGACTATGGAGCCTATTTGGATTTGGAATCATCATTGGCCGAACAGGCCGAAGAAATTGAAGGTCTTAATGCTAGGTGAGTGGACGAAACCATATAAATATAAAGGGAAAGGCAAGGAAGAAAGGCTAACATTAAAATTTTTTTTTAAAGTAGTAACTGAATTTCACTTTTTTTTTTGGTCTCCATTTTCAAATATTACCTTGAACCCAATTTTTTTCCCAAAAGGAAAAAAATAAAAAAAAAAACATTTTCAAATTGTGCGGAAAAGCCACAGGAAATGTCAAACTGGTTGGCATTTATCTCTGTTACTTTGGCTCTTTGGGTTTCTGGGGCAGCTGCTCGTGGGTGGCTCTGTGTGTGTGTGTGTGTGTGTGTGTGTGTGTCAGTGCCTTTCACCGAAATGCAACTTATTACACATACGCCACGATGGTGTGGCAGCTCCATTTCCATTCGCTAATAAAGTTATTTGGTCTGGCCATAAAGAAAAAAAAAAACTTTGTCGCTATCTGTGGGGCACAGGAAACTGCCGGCCGTCTGCCGCCTTCTATCTACCCAATCTACTCAAACTCCTTGCCAGTTAGCCAGCCAACCAACTAGCCTGACTGCTTGCTGACTGCCACTTGGCACTCACTGGCCAGACATTTGCATGCCTTGTCGTTTGTACGTGCAACTTGTTGCGACTTTGTGGCTGCAACTTGCAGTTAATTTGCATTTAATCCGCGCACACACACAACGAAAATAAAAGGTAGAAAAGAAAGAAAACCACAAAAAAAAAATTATTAACAAGACAAAGTAGAAAGACAACAAATAAAAAAAAAATGTTGCCAATGACAGTTTTGAGTCGTTGTCATAGCTCTCTCAAGTTGTTATAATTTCATTATTATATTTTGTAAACTTTAATCATACCCTAAAGACAAGGCAAGGTAATTTGGCCAAGACAATAAGTAGTTTGCCCATCATTTGTTGGTATATCATAGTCGATCATTAGTGTTGGCTATATTTTTCTTTCTGTTTTTTTTTTTTCTTTTATTTGGTGAGGAACGTGATGTCATGACAAAGGCAGGCGCTAAACCGCGTCCACAGAATAAAAACAAAAATATATACCTACATATATATATATATATATATATATATATATAAGAAAAGAAAGAAAGAAAAATATAATGTACGCGATGGGGCATCAGGGTCTAAGAATGTAAACCCAAGGAACAAACCATAACCGTACCAGGGGCAGTGGTTCAAAGTCAATGTACTTAAGCTAAGCGCAAGAAGAGGTAAAAAAAAAAAAAAAAAAAAACTAAAGCCAATGGCAATGAAACTAAAGGAAAGAGTGGGGGGGGGGTATGTAGAGAGGAGAAGACACCATAAGCAGATGCTAGATCAAGTTTAGTTTATAGTCTATTTCTGACTTTCACTTCATATCTACTCATCCCCTGTACTATGGATAAAATTATTACTTTATATTTTTTATTATATAATTAATTAATATTAGCAATGGTTAAGCATAAAAAAAAAATTTATTTAGTAAATATATTTTATATATAAGTTAAGCCATATCCATCAATTAGCTTGTTTATCTGTTTCTCTGTTTATATCTATGCCAATTTTTCAGTTAGTTTTCAAGCTATCATAAAAAAAACTTTAAACACACTTTTCTTTTCTCCCTACACTATATATATATCAAAACGGGGCGGATCGAACTACTATATCATATAGCTGCCAAAGAAACCTTTGGTGGAAAATAGAGTTTTCATTTAGAATGCAATATTAAACACATATTAATGACTCTAACAATTTCAATTGGAATCAGTTAACTATATCATATAGCTTTCATAGGAACAATTAACCATTTTTTATGTTTTTTTTTTTATGCAAAGAAATTGCATTTGGCCCATAGTACCTTGGTATGATCATGATTGGCTTATGAAAGAGGAAAATTACAACGTAAATGTCGCCGCATTTGTGCAAATTGCAAAAGAAGAAGAAAAAAAAAAAAAAAAAAAAAAAAAAAAAAACTTTTTTATGATGAGATTCGTCTGCTCTAGCAGCTCTATTTAGTGTTAGCCTGGCGCCAATGACTGAAGTAAGAGTTGAATTCTAGCCTAAGCGTGTCCACTACACTCCACTTTACTCTACTCAACTTGACTCTACTCTATTCTACTGTCCTGGCCTGGTCCACTAATCATGCTTATCGCATTAGTCATGGCAGCAAAGTCGCATGCAAATCATGCGCTTGCGCTTCAATTCACATCAAAATTCCGCAACAGGCTCACGGGTTACCCTTTTGGTAGATTGGAACTGGGTTCTGGTGTCTTTGACAGCGACTGCGACTGGGGACTGGGTTTTGCCTGTCAATCTGCAAAAGACAACAGACAGACACCACACACCACACCACACCATACACCATATACCATACACAGGTGTGGCAATGTAAAAGAAAGAGAAAGATAGAGAAGAATTACCACATTTCATTATGAATTCTTAGCCGGGCTTCGACTCTTGATGCCTGCTGCCCGATGTCTGATGCTTCATAGTCCATTTTCAATTATCTGCGTCGTTTGTTATTACTTTTATTATGGTATGGCATAAGGTATATAGGTAGGTGAATAGAGTGTTTGAAACTCAGCGGGTAATCAATGTTCTTAAGTGGTCAATGAACCAAAAGGTATCCCATTGTGTTTTACTTTTAGTTTTGTTTTCTCTCTTGTAGGTATAACCTGCTTGCCCCATTGCTAATGAAATTATATACCTACATACATACAAATAAAAAAAATAAAAAAATTAATTTCAATTTTTATATTGTTTTTTTTGCAGTCGCAAAAACTCTTTGGTAATACGGACTCAGCTTAGTGTACGCGTTCATGCGATTATTGGTAAGAAAACAATTGATTGCTCATACGCCATGATGTACCTAAAAGGCAGTATAATAATGTTTTTCTTTTTCTTCCATATTCTGCAGAGAAACTTCTTTCCGCTGAAGGTAGCGATCTACGTCGTGCCCTATTCTCATTGAAACAGGTGTTCCAAGAGGATAAGGATCTAGTTCATGCATTTGTAGCTCTCGGTGGTCTCAATTGTCTGGTGCGCGTTGGCAATTGTGCGGATCAAAACTATCAAAATTATATATTGCGTGCCCTGGGACAGGTAAGTCACCATCGTATTGATTATCCCATGATCGAAGCATCATAATCATAATCATATCATTTCTTTCTTATTGGTTTGATATCGACATTAGGTCATGCTCTATGTGGATGGAATGAATGGTGTTATGAAGCATGAGCCTACAATGCAATGGCTTTACTCATTGATTGCCTCAAATTATCGTTCGGTGGTGAAGACAGCTCTCAAATTGCTATTGGTCTTTGTGGAATATGCCGAATCCAATTGTTATATCTTGGTCAGTGCCATTCATGCAGTGGATGCAGCACAAGGTACATTACCCTGGTCTCACATTATGAGGTAAGTCGCCTGGTAATTACATTTTATATTCAATATATATATATACAAAAATTTGTTTATATTTGTTAGATTGCTTAAGGATTATGATAATGCCGATGCTGAATTGGTTATATATGCCACATCTTTGATTAATAAAACACTGGCCGGACTTAACGATCAGGATAGTTTCTATGATGAAAGTGATCTCTTAGAGCAACAGGGCATGGAGAGTGTAATACAACGTTATATGTCTAAGCCAGGAACAGATTTAGATTTACTCGATCAATTGCAACTCTATGAGGCTGTATTAAAGTAGGTTTAATTATTATAAAAGAATATTTTTATGTTATATATATTTTGAAATCAATTTACAGATTCGAGGATGGTGAATCCGATGGCCAACGTTTGCCACAGAATTCTATGCGTAAAACTCAACGCTATCGTCCTGGCGCGAATACCACAGAAAGGCGTAAAAGTCGCCGTCATAGTACAGATAATAGTCCGGCTCCCATTACCAAGGTTCTGCCGACAACTGTAATGCGTATGACTCCAACTCAGGCCACATTGGATGAAGATAGTTCGGGGTCAGCCAATTCAACAGAATTTAGTGGTGAACTCTTTCAAGATAAGAAACGTAAGAAATTAGAGAATTTGAAATCTTATTAATTAAGAATTAAATTTAATTTATTTATTCATTTTTTTTTTTTTTTAGCACGAGACGGTGCTGGTGTTACACCTGGTCTACGGCGGCGACGTGAACGTGCCGAAAGGCATAAAAGTTTCCTTAAAGAGCAACAAGAGGCAGCTGCCAATGGTCTTTTCAATCCCTTCGATCAACGTGAGGGTGGTTTGGGTAAGTTTCAATGAAATTATTTCAATTGTTCTTTTTATATATTTTTTTCTGTTGCTTATCAAAAAGCTGCTGTAATTGAGAAAAGAAATATCTAACTTTAATTCTCTCTCCAATGCTAAACCATTCTGTGTATATGTCTTTGTTCACCCGCTGATCATGCTAACAATACCCAAAAAAAAAAAAAGGTCAAATTGTAACTGCCATTCCTGCTACCATACAAAGCGGTGATAGTCCGCCGCAATCATTGCAACAACAACAACCACATGAGCTGCCAACCCAGTCCTCGCCAGCCCAAACGGCCACCACCACCACCAACAACAACAACAGTTTATTGAGCCACACTAACAACAACAACAACAATGACACGCCCAACAATAGTCTATTGCTGCTTAGTCCTACCAAGCAATTGCTATGTGGTAGCCACAGCATCTCCATTATCAACAATAGTTTCGACAAGGCCAACAACAACAACAATAATAATAATAACAATAACAACAACAATAATAATAATAACAACAACAATACAAACAATCAAAATGAGTTCCTTACGAAAAAGAATCTATTTCGGGAACGCAACGCAACTGTGATCAATGGCATTATGAAGAATATCCAACAAACGGATAATGCCTATAAAAAGTATGAGAATGATGCAAATCGTTTAAATAACTATTATAATCAGCTAAGTCAGTCGCCGAAACATCAAACGACAACACAGGTCACTCCAACCGATGGTGTTTTAAGTCCAAAAAAATCTATAAATGCAAATGGTTTTGAATTGCCATCAATTGTTGGTACACCCATTAAATGTGATGTATTACCGGAGCCAGAACCCTTGAGTCCTATAAGAAAACCAGGAGTTGTAGCACCACCACCACCACCGCCACCTCCACCACCACCGCCTCCGGGTTGGTGGCATGCTCCCATCCAAACAATCATACAGCCAATGGCAGCTAAAATTCTAACCAGTACTAACATAGAGCAATCAGCGCCGACACCACAAACAACAGGTAAGAGGCAAAAATAAAAAAAAAGCTTACTTACCGTATTATAAAATATGTGTTGCCTACTTTTATGTGCTGACATCATCTTTTTTGCCAAACAATTTGTTTTTTTTTGTTGCCTACTTTTACCTGCACTTAAACCAAATTTCTTTTCCCAAAAAAATAAAACAGATCTCGATAATGAAGATAAACAATTGCTGCTACAATTAAAACGCGATCATACGGTCAAGGATCTAACACAAAAATTAAGCAATTTACCCAGCAGTCCCACACATCAGGAAATGGGAACAACTGTTTGTAATCGGGCTATAGTCGGTGATATGTCTGGCCTGATATCAAAAGCCAAAGAGGGTCTTGCTAAAAGCAAGAGCAAAGGTGAAATATCACGGTAAGAACACAAAAAACAATCTATTTTAATCTTAATATCCTTTATATTTTGCGGTCATTTATTGAGGTTAACAATTTTAAGCATATTTTGGTGCATATTTCTCATAGGTGGCAATATAAGCAGCCTTAGCAGCATCAGTTGATAAACCCTTATGCTTATTCCAGGCATTCCATTTAGCCTTGCCCTTCAAATCCAATGTACCGGGCTCAGCAGTATTATTATCACCAACTGTAGCCTGTTTGTATAGACCATAAAATTCCAAGAATTCATCATTGGTGGGTGTCTTGCTGAAGCTCTTGGCTTTCTCAGAGGCGGTAGCGAACTATACAAATGAAAAAAAAAAAAACACAGTTTATAGATTGTATCCTTTTGATCCGTTACAATGTGTATTTAATTAGTTAATTTACTTACATCCATATCGGTGTTTGGTTCAATAACTAATGAATGTGAGCTCTGTACCCTGTTTGGCTTTATATACTATATAGCAAGAGTTCTTGTTGCTGATAACTTGGTTTTATGACAAGTTACGTTTAGATATCGATGTGCCACCAACCAACTAACCAACCAACCGATCATTGATAAGCCCAACGATTATGCTTCCAACTTAGTCACTTAGTCCATTTAGCTAGTACTAAAGTATATATATATATATACAAGTATATTGAGGCATATAAAACAACAAAAAAACAATTGTTATATCAAAGGTTCTCATTCACCTGACTAACTAACTGACGTAACTATCGGTATATCCCTTCTTTTCTTTTTCTTTTTTAATAATAATAATAATAATTGCGGTCAGTTCAGAGAGTCTTTAATTTATAACCATTTTCTTGACAATAAATTGCAATATTTATAAATCAAAAATTTTAACCATAGAGTGGTGCATATTTCTCATATAGTACAATATATGCAGCCTTGGCGGCATCTACAGACAATCCTTTGCGACTAAGCCATGCCTCATATTTGGCAGCACCCTCGGCATCCGATGGCTTCTCAATATTCACATCACCAGAATGGACTTGCTTGTAAAGACCATAAAATTCCAAATAGACATCATTTGGTGGCTTCTTGCTAAAGGCCTTGGACTTTTCACAGATTGTCTCGAACTACAAATAAAAAAAAAATATATATATATATAGGAACAATCATAAATAATAAAATGCTATATAAATTATATATATTTCCTGTTAGATATATGAGATAATTTACAACTATTAACAGAAACCTACATCCATTTTGTATGGTTAATGTCAGTATACTAATAATTTGCCACCATGCAATCGCTGCCTTTTATATGAAGTAGTGAGAGAGAAAAGCAATATAACTAAATCTTATCATCGATAATCAATAAAAAAAGAAAATAAAAAACCTAATGACAAGTGTGACATAGACAGAAAATTTCTTTATAATATGATTTATATTGCAACAATTGCATTAGATTTATGTAATAGATTTTACTTCATATATATATATCCACTTGATCACTTGATCACATTTACTACTTAGCCCCCAACCAACCTTCGTACACACTTTACTATCATTGTATATATCTCTTTCGATTTCTTATCTAGAAAGTGGTCTGCCGCTTAACTTCTTTGTTATCGCTTATCTTGCTGCTAGGCGTGAGAATTGATAAGGTTGTGGGGTAGTATTAAACATTTATAATATGGGGCAATTGTCCAATCTTATGATAGGCAAAAAATATCATTTCATGACCATTTCTATGAAAATTGACTATGTAACTCTCTCTATATCCCTCTATCTTATTGATTTTATATTGTAGCTCATCGAGCGTTGATCAGGAATTGAAAAAGTCTGAACCGAAGAAATCGGAAAATGAATTACATTGGGAGGAATTGGTACGAAATATGACACGTCCATTGAATCTCTGCGATTTGGATTTTACCGATCTCCATGAAGATGATGAAAAGGATGTGTTAGCACCGCGTGGCCTTGGTGTAGGTATACCACCGCCACCACCACCACTTGGCGGTGGCATGATGCCGCCACTAATGATGCCATTACCACCACCAAATCTTGTGCCACCGCCCATGTTTAGCTATGGCGGTGGCTTTGGTGCCGGCAGTCTAACAAATAGTGTAAATAGTTCCCTAAATGGTTCAATAAATGGAGAACTGGGCAATGGCAATAATACCATTAAAAAGAACAAAAAGACGGTAAAACAGAAAAAAAAAAATAAATAAATAAAGCAAAAATTTAATATTTTTTTTAATTTTTCATATAAATTTCTTAATAGGTTAAACTTTTCTGGAAGGAAGTACGCGAGGATATGATACCTCAGGTGGTGGGAAAAACTATTTGGGATGAGTTACCCAATACCAATGTGGATACACAGAAGCTTGAGCATCTCTTTGAGTCGCGGGCCAAAGACTTGATGACCAAGGTGCGTATTATTATAATACCCCTCACCCAATCCCCTCCCCCCCTAAACTAAACAATTCTTACTAATTTATGCTCCAAAATAACAATTAAATCTGCGTAAAAGGTCAAAGGTTCTCGAGTTTATAACTCAAGAGTGTGATTTATTAAATCTCAAAAGTTTTTCCCCCATCTACCAATTTATATATATACATATATAAATGTAATATGTACTTAGAAGAAGATTCTTTGTTTAATTTTAGTTTATATTTAAAGGTATCTTAATGTTACTGTTAGGCATACATTTATATCTATTTATCTTGAAGATATAAAATGAAAAACAGATCCCATAAATGTACTTCTAAGTACGACTGAAATAACTCAACTAAGTCCAATTTTTTCTACCAAATTTTGTCTATTTGATAATGAGCAAAACTTGATCAAATATTGCTTACAGTATATAACCATTAGTCCAATTCTTAAAGGATCGATGAAGTATAGTTAATTATATATGATCTATCACTAGTCCCAGTTTTAAAGTAAAATAAACTTAAACTTTAGTTTACAATTCTAAATGGCTTTAAAGCTTAAACGTTTCATTCCCTTTGTTCCGATGTTCCGATTCATTTTTACCGTTTGAAACTGTTTAGAGTTGCCACAAACAATTATAACTTGTTTGATCTTATTTAGTTAATTCTAGCTATGATCTTTATATTAAAACTTAAGTTTATTTCATAATTATATGATCATTAAAGACAAAGAATCTCTCCTCTATAAATACACAAACATTCTTACATATATATATATATATATATATATATATATATATATCTATATATTTCTATATATATATTTATCCATATTTGTTCTTATGTTGCTATAACCAAATTGCGAATGATATTTGTATTCTTTTCCCTTATTGTTTTCTATTCTAAACAAATTGTCGGCGGATAATATCTACATACTTAAATGTTGTGCTAAAAACAAAAAACCAAAAATATATTTCCACAAAAAAAAAAAAAAAAAAAACCAAAAAAATATACAAAAAATGTTTTCAGGAGGTGAGTGAAATGAAATGCCATCTTGTTACTCTCTCTCTCTCTTTTTCTGTATGTATCTCTCTCTGTCTTTCTGTATCTCACACTTACATACACACACCATATCTGTTTCTCTCTCTGTTTTGTGTTTTCTTTTTGTTTTCTTTGGTGTTGGTTCTTCACACGCACACACATGCAAACAATGTCTTTATCTCTCTTTCTCTCTCAACAAAACACACAGAAACATGCACACGATCTGTTGTTGCTTACACTTGTTCACAATGGAATGAAACAGATTAGAACAAAAACGAAACGAAACGAAATTGAAACTCTTTTACAGTCTGCACACACACTCTCCTTTTTTTTTTTTACTCAATCACCTTCTTCTCCATATTCATTGCACATCCTTTATTACGAGTAGGCCCCCACAATTTGGAACATTTTTATTCTCAATTACTTATAAAATTTTGATTTCCAAAACCTTGCAGAAACAACAAGAGCTAAATAAAAGCAAAGAGATTATCGTTTTGGACCATAAACGTTCCAATGCCATCAATATAGCCATTACCAAGTTGCCGCCACCGCGTGCCATTAAGGCGGCCATTTTGAAAATGGATGCAACTGTGGTAACCAGAGAGGGTATTGATAAGCTACTTAATATGTTGCCCACAGATGAGGAACGTGGCAAAATTCAAGAGGCACAAATGACCAATCCAGAACTACCTTTGGGCAGTGCTGAGCAATTCCTTTTGACATTGGCCTCCATATCAGAGTTGGGAGCTCGCCTTAAACTCTGGGCCTTCCGCTTGGACTTTGACAACAGCGAGGTAAGTTTCAAAAGAAATTAAATTATAAACTTATACTTATTCCAAATTTTTTTTTTTGTTTTTGCAGAAAGAGATTGCGGAACCGCTGATGGATCTCAAGCAAGGCATTGAGATTTTACGTCAGAATCGTACTTTCCGTTGCATATTATCCACTTTGTTGTCTGTTGGCATCTTTTTGAATGGCGCCCCCGTAAAGGGTTTTCAAATTGAATATTTGGCCAAAGTGCCTGAGGTTAAGGATACGGTTCATAAGCATTCGCTATTGCATCATCTTTGTCACATGGTAATGGAATCTTGCAGTGATACAAGCGATTTGTATTCCGAAATTGGTCCAATTACACGTGCCTCAAAGGCAGATTTTACGGATTTAGCCCATAATTTAACCCAATTGGAATCAGAGTGTAAGGCATCGTGGGATCGTTTGAAACTCATTGCAAAGCATGATTGTCCACCGCCACTTAAACAGAAATTAGTGGATTTCCTAGCAGATTGTGCTGAACGGATTATAATACTACAGATTGTCCATCGTCGTGTAATGAATAGGTATAGGAAGTTCCTTCTTTGGTTGGGTATGCCCCAGCATAGTGTGGCCGAATCACGTCCCAATGAATTCTGTCGCACACTCTCCGAATTTGCTTTGGAATATCGTACGACCAGGGAACGTGTGCAACAGCAATTGGAAAAGAAAGCCAATCATCGGGAACGTAATAAGACACGTGGCAAACTAATTATTGATATGGCCAAATTTAAAACCAAAGAAGATGTGGCCGATGCTGAATTAAAGTAAGTAAAAGTAACTTTTAACAAGAAATGATAAACTAAAGTTCTAAATTTTTTTTTTTAATATCTATTTCAGGCAACTTCTGGGCACACCCACAGCTGATCAGGCCGATGGCACCTTAACCTGGCGACGTCGTCGTGCTGAACAATTACGCTCACCAATTGCCCGTCATAGTGAGGAACAGTTTACCGATGGCGATGATGAGATATTAGAATCTCTGGTTAAGACAGCTACCAAGGCGCCTGGTACACGTACCACGCCCAGAGAGCGTAAAAGAACACGTCATGCGGATCGCAAATCATGTAAGTGAATTCCAAAACAAATTTTATATATACAAAAGGAAAACCTTTACCCTTCCCCCCACACACACACCCACACACACTCACTCTATGCAAATGTTTGAAATACATTTCAATGAAATTGTTTTTTTAATGAAAAGGTGTTGTTGGTCTATCTTTTCAACATTCACACACAGCGCGCTATGTTTATTACCTGCCCAACCAGAACTCTACACACACGCCCACCACAGGCGAGACAAGCCACAAATAGAAACCACAAAGAAATAAAAACAAAAAAAAAACAATAAAATGAAAAAGAAAACAGTCGATAAATTGATCAAATATATATATAAAAATAAATAAATTTTCTACACAAAAAAACCAAAAAAAATATTCAAAATTTACCACACTTCAATGCAGCTTTAAGCAAATAATCCCTCTCTCTCCCCTTCCCAAAAACTCTACAACCTTTTTCCCCCTCTCTTACCACTTGGGCTTTGGCATTATATATAATAAATGAATATAGTATTATATATATTTTTTTTTTTTTTTGGCTAGCTTATTGAATCTGTTGCCTCTCTCTATATTGGGTTTTAACTTTTTTTTATTTTTATTTTTATTGTTTTCTTACCATTAACGCACCAATCCAACCAACCAACCAACCAATCAATCAATCAACCAATCAATCAATCAATCAACAAACAAATCAATAAACAAATCAAATCGATTAATATACCGATATCTACATATATATATATCGATTTGTCTTGTAAAATCTATCGATTGCATATCGATAACAACAAATTTGACAGTGAAGCGCAGCCGCACACGCGAGGGATTTATGATTGAAAGAGCAGCATCGCCATAGGAACTGTTATCAAAGTAACTGTTATTGTTACCGTTACAATCAAAGAGCAGCCAACTAACTTTGTTGTTGTTGTTTGTTTGTATATATTTTTTTAGGTTTTACCTAACCTCCCACTGCCCTCACTACAACCACCCCCCTTGTTTTGGTTAGTTATAATGAATTCTGTGTTTTTTTTATGTTTGTTTTTTTCTTTCCTTTTTATTGAATGAAAATTTTTCTATTTTGTTGAAGCTTTAAGCTTTCAGTTTTGTTTGAATTTGTTTTATATATTCAATTTGCATGTTGTTAACTGTATTTTTTTTTTTCAAAAATATGCCACTGAAATGCATGCCACAAACTGCAAGGACATACACAGACACACATACATACATACATACATATAGCTAACAAGGCTTGCTTGAAATTCCAATGCCAAGTGCCTCAATCCAAAAACTAATCATATATAAAATATTTATCAATTTGATGTATATATATATTTTTATTATTTTCTCTTACTGATCGTAAATATATATCTCTATATATATACATATATGTTTTTACAGTGCGACGTACGCTGAAGAATGGTCTGACCGATGAGGAGAAACAGCATGTGGCTGCCTTAATACAAACCTATTAGAATTTAGTTGCAAATACACACACACACAAATACATACATGTACTTAATATATATAGAAGCAAGGGATCCTTCTTCTTACCCTACTTAAGAAAATAGAAGAAAAATTCCCTATCCCTATACCAACCAGTGACGTCACAAGTCGGACTATGCGCGCACAGACTGAAATTGGCGATCTCACATGAGTAGGAAAACAAAGAAAGTTTATCTTTCCTTAAACCAATATACCCCCCTTATCCCCACACACTTCCCTCCCTATCTGCTTAGGAGTTAAGAAAGAGAAAGAGAGGGAAATGTATTTTATATATAACGACAAGTGCGACGCAATCAACGAAAATGTCCTTAAAAAACATAAAAAAAAAAAATGAAACCACGTTTGATTTTAGCTTATCTGTTATCTTTTTGTTTTTTTTTTTTTTTTTTTTTTTATTGTTTAGCTAAAGTAAGCTAAGTATTATTAATTTGTATTAATATACATGAAACGATTTTAATTATAGAAAATTTTTATTAGAAAACCAACAACAACAAAAAGATGAACAAGAAAATTGTTTTAATTCAAATTCTCACATTCAATTTGTATTTTTTGTTTTTTTTTTTTTTTTTTTGTTTTCAAAATTTGTACCAAAATGCGACAAGATTTATCGCTTTATAAACTTAATTTAATATTAAATATTAAAGTTAATAACTCTACCTACACATACACATTAAAATACTATGGGAAAAATCGAAAATATCAAACAGATAAATAAATAAAATATATTTATTAAATTAAAAATTGAGAGAGAAAATGTTTTTTTTTCCCCTTAAAAAGTGTTGCCTACTTTCGAACGCAAACAAAAAGAGAAAGAAAAACGCTAGCGTTTCTTTAGCGTTAAAAACCGCTTGTACAAGGCTGTTGTACATAATCTAAACAGAAACCACGATTATCTATATCATTTGGTGCTTCCACACCATCGGTATGAAAATATAAACGAAATGGACGTACACTGGCTGCAAAAAGTAAATTACTAGTTAGCAAATATAATTTATATTAAAAGTTTGTTAACAATTTATACTTACATTGCACTGTTTTGGCCAACATGCCAGCCTCAGCACTAAAGGTTCCCCCACATACACGATCCTCACAGCCCGGAAGCGGTGGTATACGATCTGCTGAACGTATGCAACCGATAAGCAACCAATCACTAATGCAACCATTTGGATTTGGTGTTGCACCAACACCGCCACCGCCACCACCACCCACCATAGTTGGTACCGGATTATTGGAATTACCCGTTATAGTAAAGGCTCTGGAACGATTATTCTCTAAGTCTGGACAGGCATTATACTGTATGCCACAGAAATTACGCTCATTTCGTATACAAATGCTATAATCCTGATTGGATAACTGACGACCGGCCACAGTATTGTAATTGAAACTTCTAATCCGTCCACTAATTGCCGTATAATACTGTAGACAACCCTGATCGGCACGACTAATACTACCGCAATGGATTTGCGTTACACGTATACGCCAAAGACGTGGAAAACTACCGCTAGTTATGATCGATAAAATGATTTGTGAGCTCTGACCCAAACCAGCATCCACATACACTGAGAAAAAGAAATAAATACCAAAAAATTAGATTAAAAACATATAGATTATTCTATAAACTTACTATGATCTCCTGTGGAACTGCCACATATTGTGGGAGTTGGACTGCCACCGGATATAAGTAACTGATCTTGATTACACAAATGATTAGCCGCCTCAGGTGGTGCCACTGAGAACATATCGAAATCCAAACGCAATTGACATATATCAGGATGTAATTTCTGTATTGTAACCTGACAACTGCCAGTACCATCAAATATATCCGGATGATTGGGATTAACAAAATATGTAGAATTTTCACGTATAATTCCTCCACAAGTCTGAAGAACTAATAATAATAATAAAAGGATATATATTAAATAAGACACTCAGCGATTATCCTTTCATTTTTTTGTACTTACATATGCAACACACACCATAACCACCGCCACATGGACCCGCTGGTATACCATTTCTCATAACACAATCCTTATTAGGTATGCAATTACCCTGTTCTCCGGATGGTGCCGAACAGCTGCCGGGACCAATGGGAACCAAAGCAAATATCGGCAAAACTAAAACCAAAAGAAAAGTGTTATGAATTTCCCAAAGATAGGATTTACACTTACACTTGGATTCACGTATACGTGGTGCTGGTGATAACCATTTACTACCAAAAAATAGATCACGCCAACTATTTATATGGCTATTTGTATTGCTATTAATATTACCACTATTTGGATTTGATACTTTACACCATGCCGTAAGGATCATCATTAAGGTAAACACTAAAAAAACTTGCATTTGCGTACGTAACATTATTATACATATACAAACAAAAAAAAATGAAATGAATCTCGAGCGAACCGTACACAACAATTTCCAATACAGTTATGGCAAAAAGTCATCATCGAGGCGACAATTTATTTATTTTTGTATGACAAAAAGGTTTAATGACCGCAATTTGTTGACGCTTTGCGCTTTTTAGTTTAACAAAAACAAAAACTGACTTTAGCTAAATATTAATTACAATAACAAAACGCAGCTGCAGACTGAACCAAAAAAAAAAAAAACAATTAGATGCGCCACAAAAAACCCCTTCCACAGTGAGCTTTTACATACATTACTCCCACCCAAGCGTTTGCTCTTTTCACGTTTCGTCAACTTTTTCGTCGTTTTGCTTCCTGTTGCGAATTTGTTTTCCACACCTACGAAACTATTAAATATTGGGCAAGGCCCGAATCAACTACCAAAAAAAAAAGAATCGTGAAAGTTTACTATATATCATGGAAATAGGAAAAATAATAATAACAATTTGACGTCATTGCTTCATATAAGTTAATTTGATTATATAATTTAACTTAACAACAACAATTGGGTCAATGTTAAATGCAATATTTAATTGAATTAACATTAATGCCACACATTGACACTTTTTGATTCCCAGCATAATTTAGGTAAGGGATTTAGCATATGTTTTATTATCAGCATATAACTGACCTTCGCAATGAATCTGCACGATTTGTATAAATCTTTTTTATTGTTAGTCTTACCCAAAAAAAAAAAAAAAAACAGTAAACATATGTATTTACCTCGATATATATATTTCCTGAAGCTTTATAGTTGACAGCTGAGTTTATGTGTTGGGAAAAGTTAAACAAAAATTCTTAAGAAATTCCCCTTGAACTTTTAGCTCATAAAATCTAAGCTAAAAGTTGTGATTTTTTTTTATATTACTTTAATTGAAATATAAATAAGGAAAAGTTATTAACTAGAAATACTAAAAAGTTAATATTTTCTTTTTGAGTTTTATTTTTAAATTTAAAATTAAATTAAAATGAGAATTATGTTGGATATTCTTTAGTATAAATTTCGGTTTCAATCGACTTTAAGCAATTTACTATATAAGCTCTAAAAAATTCTTATTAAAATAGAGAGAAACTTTTCTGAAATTTCTTATCCGTTCTCGATATTAATTAGTTTTTTATATATATACATTTGAATTTATTTATTTATTTCTATAATAATATAACATCCAACATAGATTCTGGATTTTTATTATTTTTATTTATGTGCTTTTTTACCCAATATATTTATTTCTATTTTAAAATACTTTTTTCCTATTATTAATTTTTTTATTTATATAATTATATTTTTTTAATATATTTATAGATTATAAAACAGAGATTCTGCTTATGAATGTATTTATAACCTATTTAGACTAGATCTCATAATAAGTTTTAAATACCTTTAAATACTTTTAAATACCTTTAAAATACTTTTAAATACCTTTAAATACTTTTAAATACCTTTGAATACTTAATAATATAATACATAACAACTTTGAAATACTTTAAAAACCTTTAAATACCTTTAAATGCCTTTAAATACCTTTAAATACTGTTAAATACCTTTCAATACCTTTAAATACCTTTAAATAACTTTAAATACCTTTAAATACTCAATAAGATAGTCCTATAAAGTTTCCTTTATCACATTAAATTATATTCTAATTCTGTATTTATCTATAACCTATTTAGACTAGATATTATAACAAGTTTCAAAAACTTTAAAACTTTGTATACCTTTAAATGCCTTTAAATACTTTTGAATACCTTTAAATACCTTTTAATACTCAAAAATATAATCCTATACTGTTCCTCCTTCTTATATTAAACTATATTCTGATTATGTATTTATCTATAACCTATTTAGACTAGAATTAATAATAAATTTCAAATACTTAAATACTTTAAATACCTTTAAATACTTAACAATATATATACTATAAACTTCGCTTTATCATATAAAATTATAGAAAATGTTTTAAAAAACCTTAAAAAATAGACAAAGAGATGTAGTTTCCATGATTATATTAAATAAATTCTGAATATCTTTTTTAATTCTGAGTTCTTTTATAGATTTTCTTAAATAGTTACTAATTTTATATAGTAGATACTATAATAGATACTAAACAGTGAATTCCTATTGCCGATTTTCATACATTAAATCCTATATTGAATTTGTAAAGTAAATTTTGTAAATATTTTAATGCTTTGAATTCTATAATATATCATCTGAAACAGATTCTGTTTTCATATAGTAACAGATCTTATAAAGTAGATACAGATGATAAATTGTAATATCTTCGATCCTTTTCATATGAATTTCCTAAGATAGATTCAGATTAGATTATATATATAAATATATGTTTATTTTGGACCCTATAAAGTAAATTCTAAAGATCTTTCCATATGAGTTTCTTTCGCTGCATTCTACAATAGATCATCTAAGATACATTCAGACTAGATCATATATATGTATATATAAGTACATGTATATTTTGAATCCTATAAAGTAAATTCTAAAGATCTATTCATATGAATATATTTCGCTGAATTCAACAATAGATCATCTAAGATAGACACAGATTAAATCATATAAATACAAATTTAAAAAAAAAAGAAACAACAATTTATATAATTTTTTTTATATATTATTTATTACATAATATTATTTATTATATGTATTATAGGTATACACTGATCAAGCTGCAGCCCGATCACATTCCAAGCTAGTAAGTTCACACGGATCCACACAAAATTTGCCTGAGTTAATGTCACAGACTTTATTTTGAGGACATGTTAGAATCTGATCCCCCTCGGTTTCTCCATTGCACATGACAAATGTTGTCCGACTTGTACAGGCAAAAAGTTCAGTTCCATCGCAACCCTTACAGTTGGTACTGGAACTTGACGGACAGGATGGTTTTATAGCATCGTTTTCCTCAATGCAGCCAACATCAAGGTTTGTGCAAATTTTACCATCACCACAATATAGTATAGCATCATTTAATTCAACATTTTCCACACAGACTTTAAAATGGGTTTCATTAATACAATTAAAACCATTTGCTTGGCACGAACAATCGGATAGAACTGTGACAATCATAAGGCTAAAAGCTATGACAAAGCACTAAAAAAATATAGATAGAGATTATATCTAGTTGTAGTTGTTAAAAAGTTAACTTTGTTTACCAATTTTCTAAGGAACTGTTGCATTCTGTTAGATTCTTCTTAACTGTCTTTTGGCGACTAATGAGTAGAAGGAACATGTGCCTGACTTTTATATGGGATCAGCAAATGTAAAGTTCTCTTTGCCAAAATAACACGAATAGATAAGTTGGCTATTTAATGTTGGGATTAGACTACACAAATATATTATAAATCTGAATTTATCGGGGAATATGTTATAGCGCTACCGTGCTACTCGGAAACCAAATGATATCTCTTAAAATTTTTATAATGGGATCGGCATTGAGAGATAAGGATCTTGCCATAATAAAGATAAATGTTTTCTTTATAAAGCAAGTAACAATTCTATGATCATTTCAAATAAAGACTGGATATGGCAGTGAGCAAGTTACAAATAATATTAGTTGGCCTACTCTCAGCCATATTTGTGGCAAGTGTTGTGAATGCCACATGTAATCAGTGCAAAAATTCTCATGCCTGTATCAACGAAACATCCTTTCAAATCTGCTACAATGGTAAAGTAAGAATACAAAATTATGTATCATACAAAAAAAAATATTTTGATTCACATTCATATAAAATTCATACAGATGTGAGAAATGATTCGATCAGCTTTACCTGTCCCAGTGATACACCCATTTGTACCGATTATAGCACCATCTGTATGCCAAATGCAACAACTATATCTCGTGGTTGTGGTGAAGTCTCAAAGTGTAATGATTGTAGTAATGATGCCATCTTTGCATGCACATCATTAAATACCTTTGGCCTATGCAGTAACGGTGTGGTTACATCAGGTAGATCAACCTGTGCCAATAACTATGTATGCAGTCCAACAGGAGCTGCCTTAAATAATGATATCTGTGTGTCACCTTGTACGGCTGATGATGGTGATATATGTGATCGTGTTGAGGAGATAAATGATTCAACAACAGAAAGTCCAACTACAACAACATCTACAGCAGCAACTGTTACAGATAATCCCATTACCAGTACTACAACTGTTACAGATAATCCCATTACCAGTAATACAACTGTTACAGATAATCCCATTACCAGTAATACAACTATTACTAATGAACCCAGTACAAATAGTACAAGTGTTAGTACTGAAAGTACTACCATAACTACTGCTAACCCCAATACACCGATAACACCCACAGAATATTGTGCAGATGTAAAGATAAGTGGTCGTTATGCCATACCAAATGATACTGAATGCACTAGGTAAATATATAGAATAAGAATATATATATATATATAGATAGTATAGGAAATAGTCTAAGAAAGTTTACGGATTAATATTAATTATATTCCTAGGAAACTTATTTTAAAGAACTTTAGAAGAATAGGAAAGTTTGACTGTGTAGAAAAGGAAATACAATGAGAAAGTTTTCGGATTGAAATTTTTTTTCATATCTAAGAATTTTATTCTAAAGAACTTTATCATAGGATAGTTTGACTGTATAGTATAGGAAATACAATGAGAAAGTTTTCGGATTAATATTTATTTGATTTTAAAAAACTTTTTCTATAAGTTACTTTATCATAGGAAAGTTTAACTGTATATATATATATATATAATTTATGAAATTTCTAAATTTTCTTATTATTTCTTTTCAGTTACATTTATTGTTTTACCAAGAGTAATGCTTGGCAAGGTCTTGTCTATAATTGTACCGTTACTAAACCATATTTTCATAGCAATGCAGGTTGTGGCACAACAAAACCAACAGGAACAAATTGCACTAACTAAATCAATTTATAAACTAAAACTAAATCAAAAATAAAAGTCAAAGAACGAAAAAAAGAATTGTTATTGGGTTTGTTTTTTTATATATTAAAATCCTAATTTGTATATAATTTAGCGCCTTGTTGGTCATTGGCCGTTATCAACATTCTAATGACTATAATGATGATATAACAATCTAGAAATAACACTAGAAAGATCACTAGTTACTGTTGGCACCTCTCTTTATGCTTAAGATGCCTAGACCCTAGACGGCAATCATGTGGAAAGCCAAAACAAATAACTTAATTAGCATGCCTGTAAACCCAAATAGAGATAAATAATGAAAATTTCACTGCCTACCACAAAAAGAATTAAAAAAAAAACCTTAAAAATAATGCTTTCAACGTATTTAGACATTTTAGTAGACGAAAAACCTTGACAGCGAGCAGAAGCAAAAAAAAAAAAAAAAAAAAAAAAAAGGAACCTAAAAAAATGTTAAAAAATTATGGAAAAATTCTGGCATTGGTATGAAGGAAAATTTTGTTTTGTTTTTTGGTTTTTTTCTATATAAAATTATCTGTCTGTATCTTTGCCTAAAATGGACCTTAAATTTTAAGCTATATGATTGAAACTTGGTAGACAAGTTCTTTTATTCATCAGGCAGATAAAGTATAAAATTCAGTCCAATCGGACAACTATAAGATATAGTAAATTGACATTTGTTTGCTGAAACAATACAAAACAAGTGCGATTGATGGAATTTAGTTTAGAACTGCAAGGATATACCGACTGCGTTAACCTCTTAGATTTAAATTAAAGGAATATCAAATATATATTTAAATATTAAAATCTAATTTATAATTTTATAGGTCTTGGCTTTGCTCTATTTGATAATCCAAACTAAAGCCGCTTGTAATGTCTGCCAAACGAATCAAGTGGCCTGTATTAATTCAACATCATTTTATTTATGTTTCGGAGGTTTGTTAACAAATTAAAAATTAGAAATTATTGTAAGAAATAAATTCTATATATATACATTTCCATTTTTTTTTTTATATAGATGGCACACCACATACAAATCAATTATATCATTGCTTGGAAGGATTCGATTGTACAAATTTAACAGCAATTTGTGCACAAAAGAGTAGTCAAAGGCCACCAAGTTGTGGTGATACAGCACAATGTGGTTTATGTAGTGCTCAAAGGAATTATTTATTTGCCTGCCTAAGTCGGGGTATATTCCAAATGTGTTATGGTGCAAATTGGCCAAGTGGTAGCTATGGTTATTGTCCAACCGGTTATGTTTGTGATGCAACTACCGATACGGTTTGTATTCCTGAAGTTCAGGGACAAACTTATACATGTGATATCAATGATGATCTAGTGGATACAACAACAACTACAACAACAAGTACATCTACATCATCAATGGATAATAATACAAATACCAGTGAAACACCAACCACAGAGGATACAAATTCTAGTACATCAATACCATGGACCGCCTTGGAGGTATGCGAGGAACAACGTCAAACGGGTCTATTTAATACAGTGCCCATAGATAATTACTGCCAGCGGTGGGTAGAGAATATATATATATATATATATATAGATTTATTCAAATTTTTATTACTTATCATTACAGTTATATATATTGCTACTATAAGAACGGTGTGATCAAAGCCGCTGAATATAATTGTACTGCCAATTCGTATTTCAATGCAGAGAATCAAGTCTGTAGCTACATTAAACCAGATCATTGTCTTTAGTAGCTAAAAATGGCTAAATAAAAATATATAATAATAAATATTTATAGAATTTTTCTATTATTAACTATAATGTGACACCATTTAGTGTTAGACTAGACACTGTTGTGGAGCAAGTGGCCGGCAATGAAGAGACACATAGTTTACTTGAACTGCTATAATAGAGATTGCCAGGACATTGATACATTCGACCACTCCAGCTGCCATTGAGTAGAAAACAATAGATATATTGTTGACAAGTGGTTGTGGGATCAGTACCAACAGGATAATATCCTTGCGATTGCATAGCTGCACAATAGGCAGCCGGATTACTAGTTGTTGGTGCCACAGTAGTAGTTGTTGTCGAACTAGTCGATACTGTACAAATAGTTGGTATTGTTGATACACACAAATTTGAAGAGCTACTAAAATACATGTCGCCCGGACAAGTATATGTCTGACCATACCAAATGCCACCATTTAAGAAGCAGTAAATATATTGATGACATGTTGTATCCGGATCATAGCCCACTGGATATTTTCCTTGTGATTGTACAGCGGCACAATAGGTGGCTGCATTGCTGGTAGAAATTGTGGCTGGTGTGGTAGTTGCTGTGGCACTAGTTGTGGTTGTGGTAGTGGTTGTGTCATCGGCATACGAGCATGTGGGCATTACCTGTGTACGTACAAAAGAACATTATTAAGTTAGTAAAACGAAAAAAAAAAAAAGAAAAAAAGTGTAATTTTTCATTTTTTTTTTTTGTACACTCTCCTCACCCCGTTTGCTTCCAGGCCGCATATTTGAGGGGAGTTAATATTGCATACATAACCATCGGCACAGGTACCTAAGGAATTTTGCGGTGTAGTTGTGCCGAGACACAGGGCAAAGGTGCTTGTACTCGTGCAGGCAAAGGTGTTTGTCGCATCACACGTGTTGCAATCCTGACAATCCGCCACACTGGACGCACTTGCCTCCGGTTCGCATAGCACACCAGTCGACCCGCTGACACACACATAACCGCTGGGGCAGTTATATGGGTATCCGGTGGGCAAATTATTTGCATCGCAGGCTTGCGTTTGGTTCATCGAATAGCAAGCCATGCTGTTAACCGTATTGCATACATTGCATGTGGCCCTAGAGAGGGTTACCAGGCTGGCCAACAAGAGGAACAAATGCCAAATACTTTTGCTTAACATTTTAGCGAACATTGTGAGTCAAGTAGTCAGCATCACCATGCTTAAATATCATTTTTTTCGGCAGCTAGATGGTTCTAATTTTAATTTATTATTATTTTTTTTTTTTTTTTTCGGAGATTGCCCTTAATCTAGTTGGACATTTTTGTTGACTTGCAAGAGAACTCGACCTTGTTTGGTTAAAAAAAACTGTCTGCCCCAATTTAGATAAGAGCTATGTACAATTGCATTGCATACTTTGTGGCGCCACTAAAGTTTTCATAATAACAGCAGCAGCAGCCAACAGACGTCGGTCATATATACAAGAAGACCTTGAATCTTTATTTGTTTTGCTAAAGCCATAAAGAAATTATAAGCTCTGTTGTTTTTTTTTTCTTTTTTTTTCTTTTAGATACGGCAAATACAACCGAACTTTAGTTAAACTAACAAAACATTACTCACACGAAATTAAATTTATTTATAATGCAAAATGTCCCTGACATATGTAGGCTTTAATCAATTTAAGCTGCAAGCAAGGAATTGATTATATTCCCGACAATCGTGTAATATAAATGTAAATAGAATTAGTTTTAGCTACTTCGTCTTATTAGAATTAAAAAATACATACTTTTTATTGTAGATTTAAAAAAAAAAGCCCAGACAAGAACTTAAAATGTAACGGTTCATATTTTTGAAATGCCAGCCCAATTGCAGAGTTACCACTAGGTTGAAATAAAAGAAATGCTAAAACTAACAATTTTATTATAATAATAATAATATATTATCTGATATTAGTCAAATTTGTCCTAATAATATTTATTTATTTACTTTATCTATAAATAATTTTCATTACGCCAAACAGTTTAAAATTTAAAAAAAAACTTCTTTTTTTTTGCTAGGATCATAGAGCATTAGAGCGCTCTCTCACTTTATTCATCTCTCTCAAAGTTCACTGTTAACTCTCTCTCCCACTACTACGCCTCTCTTTTTTAATGCGTAGTTTTATTTAGCCCCTTGTCGCGTTAAGTTCAATTATTGTGCGTGCCATATTTATAAAGTGTATTTTTGCATATTGCGAATAGTGAATTACATCCACATAAAGTTCACGCGATCGGCTTTTCATTGATATAATTCGCATTCAAATCGGTTTAGTGGTTCTCGAGTTATTTTACTAACAAATTTTCAAATTTTGTGAAAAAAAGCGAAGAAGAAGCATAACACACTCAACAAAGTTAGCGACGCCGTCGACGTTGACGCTGCTGCAGTTGCGTCCGGGCAAACGCAAGAGAGCCAAAAGAGAATAATCGTGTAAGAGTAACCGCGCCGTTGCGGCTGTGCAACGGAAAAAAGGAATAGACAAAATACAAAAAAAAAAAAAAAAATCTAACAGAGCGACAAAAGAGAACAAGAAAGTTTTAATGTGATAATTGTGATGCGCACTCTGCTCTATTTTCAGTGTTGTGAAATATTTTATTCTTTAGCAAGTGCTAATGTTATTTTTTTTTCCAATTTTTTTTTAAGTGAGAGTGTGTGAATACAAAAGATTATGAGCTGATTTTAAAGAAAAGGTAAGTGAAGTTTTTATATTATTTTTTTGTGCATTAAATGTAATGCCAAATGTCTATATAAAGATGGAACATATAAACAATTCTCTAATTAAATAATTTCAATTGGAATTTTGTGGTGAGTTTTTAAAACACATTTTATGTTGATTTTGTAGAATACTCAATTCTCTGTATCTACAAAATTATTTAATTTTGAAATTTTGACTTAGTTTTTCCTTAATTTGTATGTGTAAGCTTTCAGTTGTTAATCTAGGTATTCTATTTTCAATCTGTTTTTCTTTCAACATTTTCGATATCTTAATCTAAAGCTCGATGAGATTAGCTTAGTTTGATTACATTTCTGATTAAACAACATGGCCAATTGTTAAAGTTCACAACGCCAGACTTAGTCACAACACAAGTTGATGCATTTGATTTGCAGATATGCAGATGCTGCAGTTGCCATTGTTTCTCGTATAGAGAGTTGCCTCTGTCAGGTATGCAGCTAGAACATTTGACAAGTGTCTTTGGTCTGTGGTAAACAATGTGGTTGGCCGGCATGTCGAAAACCGAGTTTCAATTGTCATCCAGTAGTAGCAGTAACTCCTTTCCCACATTGAAACCATTAAATCAAGCCCCATGTGTATCCATTGTATAGGTTAGTTGATGATTTGATGCCAGAGTTTACCTCTGCAAATGAAGTACAGGTATTTGGTTTGATACAATCCCCATAAAAACAACACAAGGTCGCAAAAGTGCCAATGGAGAAACATTTGTTTTCGCATTCACTTAAATGGGGCATACTTTTGGGAGCTGTGCTCTATTGTTCACTGATGTTCATTAAATTATGTAAACTAAAACCACACAAGTTGATGATTGTAAATCATCTTGACAATATCTTGGAAAGAATTGTTTTACAATAGTTTTTAATCTGTACACCAATTATCTATCTAATTTTGCTTTGATAAGATAAAACAAAATGGATAAAATTAAGTGCATTTCATAGAAAACTGCAGTTGACATTAATAATGCTGCTCTTACTGATCTTACTGGGAATCGGTATCCTTGGCTCAAGTCAAGCCGATTGTAATTTCTGCTCATCATTATCTGGAGTGGCCTGTGTCTCAGATACAACATTCAAATTCTGTGATGCCACAAATATACCATTTGGTAACGAATTAAGCTGTCCAGTTGGCTATTATTGTACAGCAAATACAACAATTTGTAGTACAACATCAGCCTTTAAAGCGTGCAACGGTTGCGAAGTGTGTAATAGAAATCAAACATTTGCTTGTTTAAGCTCCCATACATTTGCCCTATGTCTGGGTACTAACAATTATTTGACCTACAATATAACCGGAAGCTGTTCCCAAAATTATGTATGCAATTTGGATAATCCGAATATATGTGGCACTGCCACAAGTGGTTCACCAGCATCCTGTTCAACTGAATCGGACAATGAAACTCTAAATCCTGTAGATTACACTCCCTCACAATATTGTCAATTGCTACAGCAAGCTGGAAGATTTCCCTATGGTGTTACGTTATCAACAACATGCAAACAGTAAGCAATTTGCAAAATGCTCAATTAAAAAAGTTATTAACTCTTAATATTTCCATTCAGATATGTCTCATGCTATATATACAATAACATTTGGTATGGATCACTATATACATGTCCTGGATCCACTTATTTTGATAGCGCCACACGTATATGTATAACCTCCATACCAGCCAGATGCACCACTGCAGTAAACTATTTGAGACTTAATGATCTAGTGATGGTTTGAGTAATCTATCTTATACTTTCCATATATACTATATATATATCTGTAAAAGAAAGTAAATAATAGAAATGCATGCAAATGAAAAATTTCGTCAATTCTTAGAAAGGACTTTGCTATTACTCTCTCTCTCTCTCTATGATTTTTTAGTATTTGGTTTGAGTACACTCAGATCCAATTGAATTCAATTCATTTCCATATCACTGAATGGTAGCACTCAGGACTTGCGTTCATTTTTCTTTCTCATGGCCACAACGCGGCGGTCTGTCAGTTATGGCATTTTATGACGCATACGTCCCGTTGCCAATTGCACCTTGAAAGTTCTGCTCCTGGATTCTCCACTTTTAGCCCTTACCAAAGTGTGCTTGCATACAATTATGAAGTGTGTGCTCTCTCTTTCCCCAACTCTCTTTGGCACTAAAAAAAAAAAATTAGAAACTATTTTAGTTGGATGATGGGGGAAGTTTTTATACCCTTGCAAATTTAACTATGTATATAAGAAACGATTCTGATTTAGATGTAAAAACAATCGAAAAATTTATTTTTCACTGATTGTTTCTTTCGAAACGATATGATATAGATTTATAAACTGTTTGCTTTCGTTATATAAAAAGATTTAGAAGGCAAATAGGAATATATTCCTTTGCTCATTAAGAATCTTTATATATAGTTTATAGTTTCTGCAGTTTTTTCCGTTCATGCTAGGGAAATTTCTAAGCAAAATTAAGATGAAAATTAAAATTATTTCTAATTCTTTTTGTAAAGTAAATACATATATATATTTGTTGTTTTTACATATATAACGAAGAGCTGAGGCTAAGCTAAATTTATCTATCTCTTACCTATTCCTTTTTTCACCAAAAAAGCTAAAAGGAGAAAAACAAAGTCTTTTGCGTTAAAGGAAAAAATAATTAAAAATAATTTTCTTAATGCATATAGAGTACATTGAGATCGTTGTTTACTCTATGATTTTTCTATTTTTTTTGTTTTTTTCGCAACATGCCATGAAAAATCTTTTACAGACCACAATTCCTGTACTTTTTTCCCCTCTCCCTCTCTTTTTCACTCTCTCTTATTTCCTTTTTCTCTCTTGCTCTTTCGTTCTCACGCTGTATATGAATGTTGTGATGTGGGTCAGTTACATGGCCTCATGGGTTGGTAAAAGTTTGCCTGGCATGCCACCAAAAAAAAAAATTCAATTGAATCCAAGGTTGGTCCGCAAAACTTTTCATTGAGTGTTTTCAATTTCAATAGTTTCGATTTCACACGCCCCAAAACCAAACTGCAAACCGAAAACCGAAACTGAAACCAAAACCCAAACACGCACAGACTTTTGGCTCCACCACTTGCATCTACCTCTACGTGCACAATATGCAATTGATTGACAAATCTATAGAGATGAGACGTAATGGGTGGGGCAAATGAGAAGAGTATGTGTGTGTGTGTGTGTGTGTGTGTGTGTGTGTGTGTGTATGTGTGTGTTTGTGTTTGTTGGGTTTCCGCGATTTTACCTTTTTGCGTTGCGGTTTGGGATTTAATATGAAAATCGACCACAAGTGATAATATGGCAACAAATTTGAACATAAATTCAATTTTAGGCCTATTTCTGGATCGACAGTTGCTATAGCTAAGTCACATATATATACGTATATATATATATATATATATTTATAGACATGGAAAGATATAGACAAGATATAGCCATGACAATGTGTTAATCTTGTTGTAGGCGTGTGGTTTATTTTTCCCTTTTTTTCTTTTCTTTGCTAAACTAAACGTTTTTTACTCTCGCCAAGATTTACGATGCTTGAAAATATTTTTGAATAAAACAAAAAAAAAAAAAAAAAAAAAAAAAAGCCAAAAAAGAAATGAGCAAATATTTTTGTTGAAAATTATTGAATCACTTAACGTAAAAGCCGCAAACTAAATGAAAACAAAAATTATGAATAATCTTTAAAAATAAATAAAATGCCATGAAATGTGAAAACTTATTTAAATTAGAATTTTAAAAGATTTCCAACAAGAAATTAAACTAATAATAATATCTATAATTAGATTATTTCTAAATCATTTAGTTAAGATTTAAATTTAAATTTACTAAAGACTTTTAATCTCAAGGAATATATTTTAAATAAACAAATTTAAAGAGTAGAAAAGTCACTTAATTCTTTAAAACTTTAATAGTAACAATTGGATTAAAGGATATTTAAGATTTCCTATATATATTTTCTAGACTAATTCTATTGTTTCTGACTTGCAAATCATTTGATATTCTTAATAATTATAGTTTTTTCAAGTCAAGAATTATGATCCAATTAAATTTAATTCATTTACATATTACTGTATGGTAGCACTCAGGACTTGCCTTCATTTTTCTTTAAGTTTAAGTAGTTTTTCAAAACAAAGTAGGCAAAGTTAAATCTTTCAATTTAAAAAACGTTTACAATTATTTTTAAAAAGCTTAAATCAACTTTAAACATTACAAAGAATTTCTCGAACAAATCTATAATTATGAAAAACAAAATAAACAATTTGTAAAAGATAAATCGAGACATATATTCTGTATCATGATTGGAGATCAAGAATCTTCCAGGAAGAACAATAAGAGCTAGCCAGTCAAAGAATGTATCAAGAATTTAAAGTACAGTGTCATACGTTGTCCAATTTCCCGTAAGATTGTACGTGAGTTAAAAAATTCGTTGGGGGTTAGTATAAGGAATTATTGGAAAGCTTATCCTGAAATCCCCAATAGGGATATAAACCCTAAAGCTCTCGCTACATGGCAATGCAGGCGATGAGAATGATTTCTTTATAGGAAGATCTCCAAATTGATAAATGAATAAGATTTTTCTTTTAGATTCATATCAATAGATGTTTTCAGGATTCTCTACAAATTGTAATATATATTTTTCAATATTTAACAATGATTTAATATAAAACCAAACTGATTTATTTAACAAATTTATTTTAATTTGTTTAGTTTTTATAAAAATTTGTGTAATTTAAAATGAGTCAAGCTAGTTACAAGAAAAACTTTCTTTTAAATTTTAACTAACTACCATAGGCTTTATATACATATATGTACATCTAAATGTGTATGTATGTATGTATGTACATTTATGAATTTTTCATCACTTGTATAATCATAATGAAAATACACTATTCCTACAGGCTTTTAGGCTAAATTTGTGCATATTAAATAGTTTTCTAGGCGCAATATTAGTTTAGGCAAACTTTATGTGCATCAACTGTGCACATTCAACACAGTTTTCTATTATATATATATATATATATATATATATGTATATATGCCACAGCACTTTATTCTCGACTTTATCTCTGAATGTAGTTTATGTTGTTCTTGAGCGTCGTCCCATCATCATAATCATCATCATTGTCATCATCATTGTTGACTTCGTGTTCGTCATCCTTCTCACTAGCGTCAAGTATAATGGCTGCACTTAGCACTGATGAATTCATTAATTATTTTTTCTAATAGAATCAACTAGACACACATATAGACAAGACAAAGTCCCACTAATTAAATTGTATGCATTCAGTTACAGTTTTCGTCTTTGGTTCCCACTCCTATGATAAGTCCGTCAGCTATGGCCAGCTGTTCCAGCTACTAAATTCGATTAATGCCTTACATAATCTTAAAGTTACAGCAGTAAGGTAAAAGTCTTGATTTACGTCAACTACTTTACACTTACAATCCTTTCACCTGTACAGGAATAAGGGTTTTTTTTTGCTCTCTTTATTTTTCCCCTTTCAGACACAGTTTTGTCTTATGCGCAGGATTTTATGTTATTTTTATGCTTGTTATGATTAGTTTTCATATATACATGTATATATATATATATATATAAGTACACAGAAGTTAGCTTTAAGGCCATAAAATGCAGACAAGTGAGGCTAAAAGCAACTGTGACAACAGACTTTACACTGCCTTAAGGACATTTGGAGCCTGCTAAGCTAAACCCAAACCCAAACCAAAACTCAACCTAAACTTAAACCCCCATGCCAACCATGCCAAATTCCTATACAGGCCAAAGTAGACATTCAGCCACCGACTGACTCTCTGACACATCATCAACTTAACGTTGCTGATGCCACCTCCCCATTTTCATCTACTTTTGTACCAAAAACTTCTTGTTTGGGCTCCTTCAAGCTGGCTTAAAGCATCAGAATCAGCACCATCTACATAAATGTATGCAGAGTCACCGCTGCTTCTATGTATCCACAATGAGGCCAACTGCAAATAGACTTTAAATAGCAGAAAAGCTCCCGCTGTTTACGTATATGTATTCATAAAATACACTGTACGAAATTAAACAAGCTAATTATATTAACAAAAATACTAACAATAGTTTCTATAAACAATATAAACAAGTTTAACAGGTAAGAATTGAAAAAGGAGAAGAGAGAAATGAGAAAGAAGTTTCAATATTTTAAAATTTGAACGGTTAAAATATTTCTTTCTATTAAATTAGAGTTTTACTTTCTTTCTATAAGAATTTATTTAGCTTCAAAACTTTTCTTAGATCTTTTAGAATTTTATATTGATTTCCCTTCTTTTTTTTTTTTGATCAATTTTATTGATAATTCCGTCAAGTGTATTAAAAAAAAACTATATTTGGTTTGAGAAATAAAAAGCGTTAAGAGGTTAGGGGATAGGAAAAACTATTTTCTCTATTAGACGTTGGCTTATTTTATTTGCCCCTTCCCCTACTCATTTTTTTTTTTTTGCTTTGCCTTTGCCTTTTGCTTTTAATTAAAGTTCTATTTTCATTTGTTGTTTCGGTTGGCGGCCAAAAGTGCAGCCTGGCGCCTGCCGCGCCCATCTTACCACCACACACACACACACACACACGAAGTCACCTCCACCCACGCCCACCTGCTGATAGGGAGAGAAACTAAACGGGTAGATAGGTAGACTCCTAGATGCGTAGTATCGGTGGGGGGAGGGAGGAGTGGTGCGTTGGTAAGGGGGAGACCTTACGACTGTCGCTGCTGTTGACTGCAATTAATTTATTTCATTTCTCTTCACTTATTGGTTTGGGTTTTATGGCATAAACATTTTGTTTAGTTTGTTTATGCATTAATTGCTTTAATTATGTGAACGAAGAATCTAAATTGTGTTCCAATTTAGTTTTCGCTTTAACTTTATATTATTCTATAAAGTTATCGAAATTTATTGACTTACAACTTTTTAATTTTGATCATAAATATTGTTAATGGCGTTTTTATAACCTTAAGAAGAAAAAAAAGACTCTGAGATATTAAAAGGAAATAGTTGTTCAAAATTCTTTTTAGTCTTAAGGAAAAGGAAATAATATTAAATTTTAAATGTTAAAGAATATAGACTAAAGGCTAATGGAACAAATCGTTTGGTATTTCAAGTTTCTAAATACTTTTTGGGAATTAAAATTTTTAAAAATTATTTAAGATTCCTTTTATCTTTATTTGGAATTATTACAAGTTTTTTTGAGCAATTTTTCTCTTGATTTGTATTACAAAATATAATAATTATTATTTTAATTAAAAGAAAATGATATTATATTAAAAAAGCTATCTTATCTATATTTTCTTAGGTCAATTATCAAATTGAGATCTTTCAATAAACCTAAAATATATTTCTATATACATTTAAATATGGCTTTAGTTTACCCAAGCAAAGATTAGAGTGAGTAAAAACAATTTGCATTAAAAAAAAAAAAGAAAGTAGAATTAAAAATATAAAAAAAAACCAATTTAGAATCAATGAATAATTAATTCCAGTGAATAATTAAACACTTGCCTTGGTCAGCATTTTATTGGAAAGCTTTAGCTAAAGGGGAAAAATTCAAAATCATATATATATTTATAGGTATAGATATATAGATTGGGTCAGATGAACTTTCTATCTATAAATTGAACTGATGATAATGGCAAAAATTTAACAATTGCACAATTAATTTACCATATTAAAATTTGATCGTTAAGACCAAATGGCAGTGGCAAATTGCAATATGGCTTATCATAAAGGTTTTTCAACTGAAATCATTAAAATCAATTAAAATGAAATTGACAACGTATTTAAGGCACATTAACAAACTGATGCATGTATATATATATATACATATCTGTACATACTTTTTATATGTATACTTATGTATATGAAATGAAAATCGCATTACAGGCGGCCAACAATTGTTTATCAGCAAACATCGACACAGTCAACTGGGCGCCAACAGTTTTCATTTAATATTTCCATAGGTTATTTACATTTTATTTTCATTATGCAAATTTAACAGCAAATTAAACAACGTTTCAATAAAGTGCAAAAATAAAAATACAAAAAAAAAAAATAGTAAAGAAAAACTGAAAAATAGCAAACTCTATCATATTTTTGTGGCATTCTTTAAATATTTATATATGTAAATGCGTTTTGCTGTGCTAGTTCATAAATTTAAACCGCAAACATTAGAAGCCAAAGATGAGATGGACCAGGTTGGGTTAGGTCATGAATTGGGATCAGTATATGATGATGTTGGTTCCTGTGTTTTTTTTTTTATTTTTTGCATCCTGGTTGCAATGCCGCAATTTCCCTTTGCTCTGTATTGACTTTGACTTGGGCCTGGCTTTGTGCATCAGTCTGTCAGTCCGTTAGACTGTTCGTCAGTGAGGCAGTCTGTCAAACCGCTGACAGTTCTTTTGCATGCATAGTTCACATCTCCATCTCCCTCTCCCTCTCTCTCTCTCTTGTTCATGCTCTTTCTTTCTTTCTCGGCATGTGGCGCATTTGCCACTGCGCTTCATTATGCAGGTTTCCTGGCACCATCAACCGACCGGCAGTCCCCTCTCTCTCTTTTTTATATATATAGCTCCATTCTCCTTTTAGCTATCTATAGTTACTATACCATACCATACCCATCCAGTTTTCCTTCCTTCCTTCCTTCCGGCAGTCAGGCACAGCAGGACAACACATGCCATGCATTCTTCCATTCTTGTTCGTGTCTCTTCCATTCTCTTTCTCGCTCTCCTGCTATTGCGGTCTTCTCTGCCATTGTTGTGGGCGTTAAGGCGTGGCATGCCATGGCATTTCATAGCACATGCCACAACAATGCCGCATTTTATAATAATGTATTTACATGTATTCATGTGTGTGTGTGTGTCTCCTTGTGTGTATGTGCGTGTGTGTGTGTGTGTGTGTATATTTGTGGGCGTTTGGTGGGCAGCGGCGTTGACCTCGTCCTCTCGATTGCATGGCCATGTCAAAATTGTCATGAAATGCTCGTGTACTTGAACTGTCAACCTGTGGGCGGTCTGATTGGAGTCGAGTGTGTTGCTTTTTGTTTCGTATTAACTATTATCGAGCGGTTTTCACCTATTTTTTCCTTCTTTCCTCCAATTATAATTGCATGTCACGGTTTAGAAATATATTTAACAAAAGAAAATCTTTATCTCAAAATGAATTTCATATCAAAATGAAAAGCTGTCATTGCATTTCTTGTTAGATTTCTATTTCTATTAATATTCTAGTTTCTCAGAATCAGAAAATTGAACCAAAAAGAGCTTAGGTGTAATCGGATGGGAATTAGTTTTTGTTAAGACTTTAGATTTCCTCTATATATCAACTTAAAGGCATAGCTTCCTTCCTTCCTTAAGTAATACCAAAACCATCGTCAAAATTATAACCCAAAAACTTATCAGCTTGTCTAATTAGATAACTTCGTTCACCAGCAAACCGCTTGAATTGCATTGTCTTAATACTTCTTTAAGGCTTGAACTAGTTGTGAATTACAATTTAAAGAAGCCTTGAATTGAATTGCAATGCCTTAATACTTCTTTAGCGCTAGAACTAGTTGTGAATTACAATTTAAAGAAGCCTTAAACTGTTTATTTATGAGAAACTATACAGGAAAACTTTTGTTTTGTGTATACCATAAATTCTGATGTTTTTTTCTTCAATTCAAAAAGGAATAAATAATAATAAAGTTTAATAATATAAACAAAATACTAATAAAACTGCGTTAGTTATACATTCTTTTCTAAATCAATTGGATGAAGTAAAAATAAATTTCATCTCAAACAATCGATTTGGCCATTGATATGAATGTAGAGTAAATATACTTAGTAGGATGAGAAATATTTCCCTTTCTCTATTGTATACATTTTGGCAATTTAAACATATATTCCTTAAGTGTATGTAGGGTGTAAGTGTAGGGTATAATATGATCTTTCCTTGTCTCTGAATAAAACTCTTAGTTATGGTAATTTATGATTTATGATGATTTGTTTTAGGAATAATTATATTGAGTCTCATGATTTTTAATTATAATACAAATGATCCCTACTTTATATAGTATAAAGAATTAAAATTATACATTTTATATCCTAATTTATTCGGACTGTTAATGATTTAGCTAAATTTTATTGACTAAAGTTCTTAAATTAAATACAAGTGCTGTAAAAATAAGTTATTCTATGAAAGTCATCTAATTCGTTAAAATAATAGAATATATGGCGATGACGTTAAATGTTACAAAAAGTATATTGAATAATATATATATATATATAAAGATCAAATTGCCGCCTTTACACTTAAACGATTTGCCTTGAAGAAATTGCTTTAGATTTCAATAATAAATGATCATGAGAACCATTGAGATATAATAGGCCTTTTTTTCTGGGCGTCACCCTGTGACTTACACACACACACACACACCGACACTAGAAACACTTGCACACTCATAAACTGAACAATAATAAGTGTATACAATGAAAATCGTTTAAAGAATGCGGAACAAATATTTATGACACGAAATGACATCAGTTCATAAATCAACTGGCAACAAAGTGTGGATGGAAGAGGATGGGCTCAGGCCATAAGTGCAATTGCCATTCTCTCACACTGGGTGGCTGTCACTATGCCACTGGCACTAGCCACTGTCCCCTGTCCCCTGTCCACTGTTCACTCTCCACTATCCGCTTGTTGTCCATTGTCGGCTATTGGAATGGCTCATTGACAATTGGCGATTGTATGACAAATTGTTGATTGACATGTGCAAATTGTTTGCAAATTATATTATAAAACTCGAAAGTCAAACATTTGGACGGGTGCTAGCTATGTTATATCGAGAGAAATAAACACTTATCGAAAATTTGCTATCAATTAGGTTTCTCTTGACGACATGTCTGTGGGATTGCGTTTGGGATTGGAATACGAGACATTATGCCCACATCTCTGTGACACCACAAATGACATTAAATCTCTGACAAGTGACTTGATAGCGGGACGAGTGGGTTGATTTTCAGCAAAATTGAGTAGTATCTTAATTTTTACTATAATAATAATTCTATACATGATGTGGATTTTGGTTGATAAATCATATGGCCATATACCCGACGTGTGGGCACTGCAATAATATTTATATTTCTTTTTATTCTCCACCCATTTTATGCCATTCCTTCGTCTCCTACACTCCCACTTGAAGTAACAGTGACAAGTGCTGGCTAAATGTAATGGGTGAGTAAGTGAGTGGTGGTGGTGGTGGTGCTAGAACTGGTGGTATAGGATGAGCTTAGCAAATAAAGCTATTAAGTAGTGGACTCGGCCTGTGAGAGTGGGCTACTTTTGTTACTCACAGGCATATAGTAATATAGAAATAGACAAGAGTAGAATGGTGTAGGGTGTAGAGGGGTAAGGGGGCGGCGGCTTGATACTTTTCATTAAGCAAATAATGGACAAGTTACGTACGAGAAACGCACTCAGACGTACTAGAGCGAATGCAATTGCTGTTGCATTTTCAACTACTCCCATCAGATGGGTTTCATCCAACGTATTTGTTAGTGGGTCACTCAGTCACATGTGGCCCAACGCATCATACTTCTATATATATATATATATATATATATACTTATATATTTATGCTGCATACGTAAATGCCTTTAAATTGCCGTTAATTGCAATACGCTGTGAAAATTGCAATGCAATGAAAGTAAATTACATTAAAACGCTAAACTATATATGTCTATAAACATGTATGTATGTATGTATGTATGTATCTATGTATGCATGTATGTATGTATTTGCATGTGCATTGCAATCCGTAATATGCAATATTTTTTTTGTCAACATTTTGTTTGCATTACACTCAATCAGAAACAGACAAATACCTATGGGGCATAACTAGTATTTAATCAATGCAATTGCAAATGGAAATCCAATTGACAATTGCCAATTGCCAATTGGCATCGCAATTGCAATTCATCAAGCGAAACGATTGTCGCCAATAGCCCTTGGCGCCACATTTTACGTGTAAAACCGTTGGCACGTTTTAAGGGAGCATGCTGGACATATCCATATAAATATCATTGTTTCTTCTTCTCACAAATGTAATATGTATGTATGTATGTATATAATTATTGTGGTATAGATCAATATCATTCAATTGCTTACATAGTACAAAGGGATTTTGATTTAAACATAACATTTACACATTTTATATACACCTACAGCTATAATAGAAAACGTTTGATAACTTTTAAATAAACATGCAAACAATTTATCTTAGTCTAAAGTTGCAATAAAGTTTGCAATAATAACATAATTTAAGTATAGTTTTTAAGTGAAAAAGAGTTATGCACCCATTAAATGAAGTCGTTCTTGTCATGTTTTTCTTATATATCTCTTATATTTAGTTGTAATTCTCAACTAGTTAAAGCAAGGAAAAAGTTATATTACATAATTCAACTATAGTTTTAAAGTGAAAAAGGGTTATGTACCTATTAAATGAAGTCGTTCTTGTGAGTTTGTCATGTTTTTCTTATATATCTCTCATATTTAGTTGTAATTCTCAACTAGTTAAAGAAAGAAAAAAGTCATATTTCATAATTTAACTCTATTTTTTAAGTGAAAAAGAGTTATGCACCCATTAAATGAAGTCGTTCTTGTCCGTTTGTCATGTTTTTCTTATATATCTCTCATATTGAATTGTAATTCTCAACTAGTTAAAGCAAGGAAAAAGTTATATTACATAATTGAACTATATTTTTTAAGTGAGAAGGAGTTATGCATCCATTAAATGAAGTCGTTCTTGTCCGTTTGTCATGTTTTTCTTATATATCTCTCATATTGAATTGTAATTCTCAACTAGTTAAAGCAAGGAAAAAGTTATATTACATAATTGAACTATATTTTTTAAGTGAGAAGGAGTTATGCATCCATTAAATGAAGTCGTTCTTGTCCGTTGTCATGTTTTTCTTATATATCTCTCATATTGAATTGTAATTCTCAACTAGTTAAAGCAAGGAAAAAGTTATATGCCTAGCTTTGAATCCTATTTTGAATAGATCTTATTTTAACATTACCTAATTTACCTTGATTTACATTGATTTTTTTTCTAGGGTAGCATTTACGTGTCCAGCGGGTATATTTATTTTACTTTCGTAAAGCAATTAAACACTATTTGCAACAGAGACACATCTCATCTCAGTTAACAAACTCATAAATTTAGTGTCAGTTGCTTGGCACTTAGCCTCCCATCATTTATCACTTTGTCTCAGTTGATGGTGGGAGGTGGTGGGGGTTGGTTATGGGTTTTTGCTTGGACTGAATTTGGTTTTGGTTTGTTTTCGCTACAAAATGGCTCATAGCTTAGCTGACGTCATGGTTCGTATTTCGAATTGGATTCCTTTTTGGACATGACGCAACTGCAATTGCAATTGCAGCTATACTGGCGCCAGTGGCAATCTCAAGGTTTGTTGGTCACCATTTTTAGTCGACTCTTTGACGACCTTGCCCCTTGCAGCAGCAGCAGCAGCAGCAGCAGCAGCAGCAATAGCGGTAGCAAAGACAGACTTGGGCAGTGCCAACTATCGATTGACGTCGCTGTCGTTGCATTTGTTTTTTTTCTATCTCTCTCTCTCTCTTTTCTAGTGGTGGCGCCCATTTGAGTACCAAAATGTTTGTCAGTCAAGGTCATGCAGTAACCGGAATAGATTTGGACTCATTTCTTGGTATCCCAAGGCATTCATTGCTATCTACGTATGTATGAGAAACTTCCGTTTAATCAATGCGTACGTATGTACTATGTATGAATGTATTGTGGACGTAACCTGGTTGCGCATTGCCCTTGCATCCTTCTCATCATTTTGCTTGACCCCGTGCGGCCTGTGGCCTCGTATGTGCGCGTGTGTTTGTGTGTGTGTGCACATCACAGCAATTTGCGTGGTCATTTAGTCGTTGCTTGATGAGGGCGAGTTGAATTCTGCGGAGAACTGAGCACTGCGGTTTCCCCCAATTCAAATTCGATGGGTCTGATGCAGTTCACCATTCGCTTAACATTTGCGTTTTGATTATGTTGTTGCCTTTGATGTTACAACACCGCCATTGTTTCGGTTAATTAAAATTTGTGGTTGCCCCATGTGTGAGCGTGTTTGTGTGTGTCTCTGTGGGTGTGTGTGTGTGTGTGTGTGTGCCTGCAAATTTCACTAAATTAGTGAGCGTCGCTGGAGGATAATGCCATTGGCATTGTTGCCTCTACCTCTTCTGCCAATGCAACTGATGGTGCCTCTCATTGCTGTGTCTTGCCTTATTTTGCCTTGCCGTTCCTCGACTCGCCTCACCTCGGTTCAGTTCAGTTCGGTTCGGTAAGGTTTGGTTTGGTTTCGGTTTCGGTTCTGGCTGTTACCTTAAATATTTAATATGCAGAGCTCCAAGCGGATGGGCATGAAATTGCCGCACTTGAAGCTCAAGACAAACGGCCTGCGACTTGGGTACTGGGCAAGAAGTTATCTGCATTCCGTTCCCCAGCAGCAGAACCAGTTTTCATTTTGCCTTCCACCTCTGCCATCCGTTCTTATAGCTCCCTAAAAGAAACACACACACTTTAAACCCGACCAACAAAAGCGATGAAAAGCAAAGTAAAGCAAATGCAGGCCCGGTGATTCATGCTCCATCTCCCAGACTCAGCAGCGTCCGTTGGTTGGTCCTTTTTTTTTTTTTTTTTTTTTTTTTTTTTGTTGTGTGTGTGTGTTGTTGCCTTTGTTTTGCGTTGCTGTTTTTTTTTTTTTTTTGCTTTAATTTCTACTTCTTTCATTCAACAACATGTCGCGAATATTTCGCTCTTTGTTTCCCACGCCGCAAAATGCTCTGCTCTTAACAGGAGTTTGTTTTTTTTTTTTTTTGTTGTTTTTATTTTATTATTTTTTTTTTTTTTTTTTACCATTTGGTTTTATGCACATTCCTTCACTGGCAAACGTGGCGTATGCGTAATCAGGCAACAGTCGTTAGCCAGTTGGCCTTAAAGTTTTCACATTTTCCAACCACGCATGCCAATTTTTATGACAAACTTCAGTTTGCCAGCAGCTCAGCTCAGCCCAGCTCAGCTCAACTGAACTGAACTTGGTTCTAACAGCAACACCAACTCCATCAGCACCAATTTCATCTCCCCAACTCTTAGCAACGCTACGCAAAAATCTTGTTAAGCTCTAAGCCAATGCAAACCGCCCAGTGGTGCATTAACGGAGTGAGGTGATTTGAACTGAGCTGGGCTGGTCTGGGCTCGGCTGGTATGGGCTGGCATGGGCTATTGGGATGGGGTTGGTGTTGGTGCTGGTGCTGGTGCTGGTGCTGGTGGTGCTAGTGTGGCAGTTTTGGGTGGAGCGGAATGGAGTAGAATGGAATGGTAACTAACTATTAAACTTGTTTCCTCCTTTTTTAGCAAAGTAATTTTATAGAATTTATGACCGTCTCTACGAAGGGATCACAAAGTTTTTCAAGCAACAAAGTTGTATGTAGTTGAAACTTTTTATGCCATCGACAGACAAAAAAGAAGAAAAATACCAAAAATTTGAATATTCACTCAGCATCTTGCTATTAAATTTAAAAAAATTCACCATAAATGTTTATCAAAAAGAAAGAAAAACAAAGAAAATAAAGCAAAAATAAAAACTGCAACATGAACATTATATATATATATATATATATTATTATTTATACGATCAAAACAAAAAATTGAAATCGTTTCCCACAAACAGAGCCAAAAGGATTCATTACAATCATAATAAATAAAAGAATTTTTTATTCTTTACTTGTACTTTCTAAAAGTGAAAAGGGGGAAAAAGAAGTTAAAATCAAAGATCTTTTTGCAATAACAACTTTCACGCTCAAAAGAAGACAATGTTATTATAGGCTCAACATGCATCAAAATGCCGCAAAGCACACACACACAGAGAGAATATTTTGATATAACAACAAAAGCAACCAAAGAAACAAATTCCATTCTTCAAAAACAAAGAGTCGACATTTGAGATACTTTGAAATATATAAAAGTAAAAATGTAAAATATTTTTTTTTTGCACAAAAATTGAATTACTTTTGGCAGTCATTAATCATTCAAACTGTCAAGATCTCTATAATGCATTAATATTGTATCAAAATTGTATTAATAATTTGTTCATATGATCCATAATGATCTGCCATTAAAATGCTCTCTTTGCATCATATAGTTTACAGGGTATGGCAAAGAAAAAGATACAAAAAGAAAAGAACCAAATTCCATGGCAAAGAAGCCGCCGCCCAAACTATAGATACAGATACACGGTTCAATGTTGTTGTTGTTCTTGTTGTTGCTGTTGTGCGCCGACGCGCAGGCATAACTAAGCGTTGCACGAATTCGCGAAATTGGCCACCGCAGCAGCATGGAAAGAGGGAGGGGACAGCGACGGCAGCAGCAACCACATCAGAAGCCACAGCAGCATGAGCACCCTAAAATCAAAAGGACACATATTGAATTTCATGTATTTGCCCCGTCGATCCGGAGGTATCGGTATTTTTGCTCTGCTCTTTCCTGACCTTTGTGGGCCAATGCGGGGCCCGGTGCCAGTTTGATTATTAAAATGAATGCGATTTCAAAGCACTAGTTGCATCAACAGCAGCAGCAGCAGCAGCAGCCAAAGAATCAACCGAAGCTATGCGACTTAATTACAGTAGAGTCAGAGTCAGCAAACGATGAAAAGAAGAGGCAGTCTCGATGGGAAGAGGTGGGGTGAATGTTAGGTAGAAGGAGACACAAGTCCACAAAAAAAAAAAAAAAAAAAAAAAAAAAAAGATGCCCCATGTAAATTGTATACAGAGAGTCAAAACCGCCGTCTGTCGTTTATTTATAGAAAATAATGAATTGAACAGGTGAGATCGAGAAAATGATAAGCATAGAAATTCCAGCGTGCAACCGAACCCAAAAGCCAGTCCAGCTTCCACTTCAACATTGACTGTCCGACTGTCGGACTGTTTCGACTGCCGCTGACTGCAGTTGGCATTGCGAAATCAGCGAACGAGCGCAGCAAAAAGCAATCCAATTTACTGATTTATTTCTTATTTTACTTTGACTATGCAGCAGCAACTGCAGCAGCAGCACCACTGCCACCACCAGCAGCAGCACAACAGTAACAGAAACCACAACGGAGGCAGTCACGGCAATGGCAACGGCAACGTCACTGGCATCGGCATCGGGAGCAGCAAGCAGCTCCTGAGCCGCCTCAGCGACTCAACTCAACTTAGCTCAGCTCAGCTCTCCTCTCGACTGATGTAGTTAGTGGGCTTTGCTTTGATCTTGATGCTGAACTGCGACGCCTGACAACGATGACGAGGCACAGCCTCAGCCAATACAAAAGGCATGCCAAAAAAAAAAAAAAAAAAAATGTACAAAAAAAGCAACAAAAAAAAAAAAACGACAAAAAAGAAGTGCAGAATTCATATACATTTGAGAACACACCGATGGCAATAATACAGTTAAACAAGAATAAACAATATGATATAAAAAAAAAACATTTAAAAATCGAAAAAAACAGGAAATACGAATAATATTTGATGACAAAAAACACACAAATAAACCCCATTTAACAGCGGTTTTTAGGGGGTTTTCCCCATTTTAGAGTTTTTTATTAGATAAAAAAAAAGTTGTTTTCTTATAGAAGCAAATAAAATAAATATCAAAAGGAGTCATTTATATTTTAAGAGTGATTGAATAGCAATAGAATGTTTAGTAAATGATTCACTCAGTTAAAAATTTCACAACATATGAAAATCCGAGAAAGAATCATGTCTCAAGTCACCGCACTTTAGGCTCAAGTCACTGTTTCTTCTACAAACTCTAGATCAAGCATAAATAAAGTTCTAATAAAATGGAACTAAAGGTTTTTTAATATACATACTTTTGATTTGAAAGGGTATTAAAATGGAGAAAACAAAAAAAGAATAAACGAAGAAGGCAGCGGAACGGCGAAAAGGCATCGCCAACGACAATTTTAACATTCGTGTGTAGGCAAAAGATGCCTGGTTGCCTGCCTGCTTGCTTGCTTGCTTGGATTGCCTGCCTGCTGACTGTTGGCTGCACAGATGCAGATGCCACGACATTATTTTTGCCACTTGGACTCTGGGAGCCGGCGGCCACGACGACGATGACGATGACGATGACTTGGTTCGCATCTTTGTCGCTCATGCTTTATTTAAGGTTTCATGTATAAATATTTTTATTTATTGTGCAACACATTCGCACACGTTGCACAGCACAGCTTAGCTCCAAAGTGCTTCAGGATGTGTACGGCACGACCAAAACTGAGACGCGACTGTGACTCTTTACGATATATATTTTTTGTTCTTTTTTTTTTTTTTTTGTTGCGATCCGGGTAAAGAGCGGTGAGCGGGTGCAGTTCGGTGCGGTGCAGTGCGGCGTGGGGTGGCAACAGCAACAATAATGATGATGATGTGTAAACTCGCGGTTGGACGCTTAATTTCTACCTTGGCCAAGGCCTGGGATTCGAACTGGGTCTGGTCTTGGCTGCTGTTGCTGCTGCTGCTGCTGGTTCGGTTTGATCTTGGTCTTTTGGTCGTGGTATGCTGGCTGGGACTCGGTATGGGTATGGGTATGGGTAGGGCCATGTGCATATACATAAATATAACTACATATATTTATATTTGTTGTAAATTCTTAACGTTCTGCACTGTTGCCAAGTGCATTGGGACCGGGCCCAGAGGCTGCTTTATGAGTATTGACTGATGATAGCAGCAGCAACAGCAACAGCAGCTTGGTCATCGGTATGGTGGACCATCTGGAAACGTGTTAATAGACAATGAAGCTTTAAAATAAAATGATGGGAATGAGAAAAATAAGCATATATATTTATTTTTAGTGTTTTTTTTTTTTTAATGAAATGAGATGTTGTTGTTGTTGTTATTGTATTTTCTTATTCGTTTATTTGATTGCATGACCTTCTTTTCTAATTTCATTTGACACATGTACGTTTTCTCTTCAAATTTACACCACCGATCTATTACCACCCCTGTGTATCATTCGTATCGTGTCATGTCATCTTCTAACTAACTCACCCCCGATATAGATGAGCAGCAGGCCAAAAATGAGAAGAAGAAAAACAACAAAAACAACAACAACAACAAAAAAAATAAAATCGATTTCATTCATACGCAATTGCGTTGAAATCTGTCAATGACACGTTCTCGTTGCCAAAGCGACCCAAACCGTAACTCAAGCCCAAGCTCAAACCTCAGACCCCCATATCCAATAGGAATCCCATCCGCCCTCTGCCCAGCGGAACACAAGTCAACTGGCTGGCTGGTTGGCTGGCTGGCTGGCACCTGCAGCACACACAAGTTGTACAGAAAGTCTATGCAGCAAAAGTAGTCATGGCCATAGAGGAGGTGGCTCCTATGGCTTGTGCGGCGCACACACTCATCACGGCCATTGACAAGTAGCTGTCAGACACACCAACACCAAAACACACACACACACGCAAACACATATGGTTACAAAAGAATTGAACGGCATTGGGTGCACATCAGCGAGACAGCGTTGTTGCTGTGGACCACTTTTTGACACAAGTAACTTGGTGAAACCCTTGCCCCATGGCGATGCTAGGTGTATAAGTATATATATGGGATGATAGTAGTGGGTATATGGGGGGGGGGGAAGTGGGGATGGGAATTGTGGGAGATGCAGACAGGCATCGCATCATCACAATGTGCCAAATCAAGCACAAAAATCCAATATCCTGCAATGAAATACAATTACACGGTGCACAGCTCGATTGACTGGAGGCAAGACATCTAATTGGTAAGGCCAACCACCATAACACATGGGTAACAAAATGTTAAGATTTTTCTTCAGTGTAATATGCCAGGGCATTGATTGTTACATGATGAAGTGCTATCGATGTCCGTTTCGTTTGACTGATTTTCATTTTCGTTGGAAAAACGAGACGTCTTCGAATGTGTGGAATTTAAGGTCAGAACCCAAAGAGGAGACGATTGTAACTGAGTGAGTGAGAGAGATAAAGTTAAAAAAGATTGAGAAAGAGAGAGAGAGACAGAGAATGAGTGAGATAGATAGATAGACCCTGGCATCAACTGTGGTGCAAGTGCCGGTGCCATTGCCGTTGTCGCTGCCGCCCAAGTCTTTAAAAGTGTAAGACCCCAAAGCCAAGAAAAACGATGGCATTCAAATATGTTGGTGTTGTTGTTGCTGCTGTTGCTGCTGTTGTTGGTACTGCTGGTGGGGCTGCTGTTGCTCGATGACTTCACACATTCCTGAGCACACAGTACCAACGAACCACAGCAAGTTTGGGAGCAAGAGATGAAGAACTTCCTTGAGCAGCCGCACAATGTCTAAGCCAAGTGAAGAACTTAAACGGCGAACCAGTTTTTGGTGAATGAAAATCAACAAAACCAAAAAAAAAAGAAAATACAAAAACAAAAAAAAAAAAACAAAAAAGTTGCACACAATCAACCAGCTAACCAAGGAGTGCAGGAGAAGTCGAAGAACAAGAACAGCATGCTGAAGAATAAAAAAAAGCTAAAAAAAAAAAAAAAAAAAAGAACGAAGAACGTCGCAACTAAAATATATAATAAAAAGAAATTAAAATAAAATTCAAAAATGTGCAAAACGAGCGCGCACTGAGAAACGAGAACGAGAAATGCTGCATGCCAGACCAAGCCAGACCGGGCCAAGCCAACCCAAGCCAGGCCAGGGCAGGCCAGGCCGGCCAGGGCCAGGGACTGACGACGACGACTACGACAGCGACGACTGTGACTGCAAGAAGAATCTCCATGGAACCTGTTGGACCAGTCGCACATACAAATACTCGCACACACACACACCTATACACCTATACTAGCAAACGCAAAGACAGAGGCAAAATGCCACCAACGTGTTGTGTGCCTGCCCAGGCCAGGATAAAAGACAAGCCGGGTTGAGTTCCCGTTGCCATTCCCCTCTCTATCTATCTTCTTGTTCGAGGATTTCAAGTGTAAAACGCTGTCGCTTGTGGAATGTGCACACACACACACACACATATACACCTATAAAAAGACACACGCATACATAGATAGATAACCCAACATTAGCCATATTTGCTGCACTAAATCAAGCGTTTAAACGAAATTTGAGTTGGCCCAAAAAAAAAAAAAAAAACAAAAAAAAAACTTAACATAAAACAAAACTGAAACGAAACAGAACGGAAAAGAAATAACACACAGCGCATCGCTCAAAATGAAATAAGAAATCTGTTCAGTTTTAGGATTGCTCTCATATTTGCTAACTGATCAAAAAGTCAGGCCAATATAATTTATAGATGCCGTTTGCCTAAATTCGTTTAATTTCATCTTAAGACACACACAAAGCAAAAAAAAAAAAAGGATAGTGTGCGTGTGTGTGTGTGTGTATGCAAGAGTAAGAAGACGATTCATCGGCATCTTTTAGCCTTATTTTACCTGTTGTATGTATATATTGCTCCAGTTGTTCAGAAAGGGTTTCGGTTTCGGTTTCCTCTGCTCTCATCGAAAATGTTTCTCGCTGATCGTCGTCGGTCGTTCCTGTACATTATAATTTATAACTTTATCTAAACGATGTGGTGGTGTTTAATTTTCGACTTCACCTTTTCAATCTTGTTGTTTCTTTTTTGGTGGTGTTGTTGATGCTGTTCCTTGCCCATCGTCATCATCATCATCATCACCACCAGCAGCAGCAGCAGCAGCAGCAGCAGCAGCGGTCGTTCGAATCGATACAATCCTGAACTGTTTCCGCTTCGCATGACTCATTTTTTTTTTTTTTTTTTTGCTCTTCGATTTTTCGGTGGTCTTTGCGCTAGTATTGAACTGTTCCTTCTCATCTTCATTTTGTTATTGTTGTTGTTGTTCTTGTTGTTATTGCTGATGGTGGTGTTTGTTTGGGCCTTGTTGTTTATCGCACGCTAATTTGAATAGAATCCAGTTCCAGTTCCATGGACGTGGACTTGTACCATTTCGTGCAGCACAGAAGATGAACATATCACTTGGCTTGAACTGCTATGGACCGCTGTTGGTAACAAGGCCAATGAGGGCGTTGCTGCTTTGCCGCTCAGCTGGGTGTCCGCCGCCTGACCACCGTGAAGACTTTTTTTTTTTTCTTTTCCTATATATATATATATATATATTGTCTTTTTGTTGTTGTTGTATCTTTTTTTTCTGTTTTTCTGTTGTATCTGGTTAATGAAGAAATAGATACCACCGCACTGAGTGGCTAAGCTGGCCAGCAGGCAAAGTGCTGAGTCGTCACAATCGTCGTCGTCGTCGTCGCCGTCGTCATCGTCGTGGGTCTCATTTGGGATATCTGGCGGTAAAAGGTATTTAACATCGAGGCCAGTGCCCAGGGAGATAGGAGAAAGTCATGCAGAAAGTCGTGCATTGTTGTTTTAGTTTTGTTTTATGTTTTTTTTTATTTTTCTTTAGCCATTGCAGTCACTCATTGCTCGCTCGATCGTTTAAATATGGCAAATCACACACGTGCTGAGCAGGGCAGAGCAAGGGTCATGTCATGCCATTCCATTTATCCACTAGAAAACAAAATGTTTACCCTCCAGGCAACCCCCCGCTCTAGGCAATTAATGCCCTGTTTTAGCTGACCTAAGACATGCTCAGAAGAGTTTCATTATCAAGGGGCTAAAACTGTTAATAGCGCAAGGTGTGAAATCTGAGCTTGGGCTTGGCGATAAGAGTTTGGTATTCCGGGACAAACTATTCCCCCTCCGCCCGTAACTCCCTTACCAATATGTCTACTAATCGCGATCGCGATCACTAAACAAAGACGAGTTCATTAAACCGATCATAAAACCTATAAATAAAAAATTAGAATCCAGTCAGCAATCAATTAAGAGCATGCAAATTTTTTTTCCATTTTTTTTTTTTTTTTTTGTGTTTAGCGGCAACGATAAAAAGAGAGAACATGCCAATCGAATGGAATGAGAAACCGTATGAGAAATGGATCTTTGTTCCAATGGTTAAAAGACTACTGAAATTGGAGTGGGGTGGCCGCCGCTGGGTGGGGAAGGAAGGGAGATACTTGAATGAATACACATAGATTGATTTACAAAATGCATAAATAAGCAATGTCTGCATACAACTACATTTACACACGCATACACATAACTACAATTCATTGGTTTTTTACATACATATGTATGCATGTATACATTAAAAACTACATTCCCAGGCTATTCCCCAACTTCTTCGTTGTATTGATCAGTTTATCTCACGATTTTGCCTCACTGTATGGGTATCATCTGTTTGCCGGTTGCTCATGTGTTAACGAGAGCGAAGCGAGGGCGTTCTGTTGCCACTCTCTTTCATTTACTCTCTCACTCTCTTTGGCTGTATGTGTGTGTGTGTCGCATAGCGCCGTGAGCAGTGCCTAACAGTGCCATGTTAATGTTCAGTTACCAACTCTGTTAAGTCTCTCAGGCACTGTTGAAACTCGATTCAGTTTCATTTGAATTTTGGTCGTGGTTGGTTCGTTGCGCGCCAAGTTGCCAAAAGCGAAAAAGATTCAATTCAAAAATAAAGGCGAATGCATTACGATTTGTGAAACGCCGGTTCCCCATAGTCTCTCGTCATTGTCGTTTTTCGTTTTCGTAGTCGTCGTCGTCGTCAAAGTTTAAAAAGTCGCAGACAACGGACGCATACGTATGATAAATAATGCAAATGCAATTGCAAAGCAATTGAAATCGGCCGCAATTCGCAATTATCTATATATATATAAATATATATATTCACCAATATATAGCTAACAAGTATTGAGTGCAATCTTTTTTTTTTTTAATGTTGTTTCGCCAAAACAAAAAAAAAAAATAGAAGAAAAATCAACTAATTTTACTAAGTAATCGTGCAACGCAATATATTGAACGCATATCAATAAAACAAAACAAAAATAAAAAAAAAGGAATTGAATACTATATATATAGAAATACTTATACTATATATATAATTGAGCAAAACTAAAACTAAAAATCAGAAAACAATCTTCTTGGCCACATCTGCTATATTATTCCGATTATGTCATGGAATCTAGCTAAATCCTAAAAAGAAAAACAAAAAAAAAAACAGAATATTTGCAAACACAAAAAATTTTTGCTAATTATTTAATGTGCGTGTGCTACAGTTTAAACAAAATCTTAACTGCCTAGACACGCGCTTATTTTGCACAAACACACACACACACACACCACACACTCAATTGTTGTTGTTGTTGTTCTATTGAGTGTTGTTGTTTTTTTTTTTTGTTTTGTTTGTTAGTTCTGTTGTTTGGCAAGAGAATAAGTGAAACGGTTTTATTTTTATTTTTTTTTTATTTTCTTTTTTGGACACCCGCACACACTCAACCCCTTTTGCGCCTTACGTCCCCACGTGCCATTTTCAGTGGGTTGTTTTTTTTTTTTTATTGCTCACGCGTGTTTTTTGGGCCGTTTTGTTTTGGCCTGTCTCAGGCAGTCACACAGTCAGTCTTCGTGCGTATGTGTGTGTGTGCGAGTGTGTGGGTTATTTGACGTGTAACGTGAACGTATATGTGTTAGCCGGTGCAAGTGCAAAAAGTTATATTGAGCGTGTATTGGTGCGAACAGCTGTTTAAGTGCAACATGCAGCAGCAGGCACAACTGCCTTAAATTGTCTACAAAATCCAATGAAAAGCAAGGCAAACTAAGTAAAAGAGATTACAAAAGATACAAAATCAAGCAAAGTATCTCAATCAAGACTCAGAGTAAGAGTAAACACGAAAAAAAAAAAACAAAATATAAGGAAATTACATTGGACCGTTTAGAACTTTCTTCGGACACATTGTCATCATCAGCATTAACAACAACAACAACAACAACATCATCTTTAGCATTATGGCCAGTTACAAGCTTCTAATATTTATTATGGCCATCTGTAGTATTGGCCTGGCCAATGCCAAGCACTTGGGTGCTGGCGACATGGCGGCTGACAGCATTCACCATCATCAGCATCAACATCAGCACAGTGCCGCAACGCACCACCGGCGACGTTTGCAACGCGATTCACGAGCCAAGGATACAGTGCAACAGCAATGCGATGCTGTCAAGGATTATTTTAAATCGATCGACATCACTTCGAGTGGCGTTTATAATGAAAAAGGTAAGCAAATTGACAACATGTTCAATCAATAAAATATAAAGTAAATAGAGGGAAACTTATTATATTTTAGGTATATAGTTATAGAGATAGTCGATCCTATCAATATATAGATAGATTTATATCTAGATGTATGTACATATATTCAGTCCAACGGTTTCAAGTTGTCGCTTAAATCAAATAAATCACTTTCAGCCAAAGTTTTTTGACTTTACTGACTTACTGCAAGTTTTTACTACCATTGCACACAATCATCCCTTTTATTTGCCACCTACTTTATCACCCTCTCCCTACCCTCCTGCAATTGTCCTTGACGTATATATATATATATGCAAATTCATTGAACTGACTTGGCTTGAGGCTCACTCAAGTGGGCAGCCACTCGAATCGAACTATGAACAAGTGGAGCGCCGCCGTTTGCAATTAGAAAAGCATTGAGCAACGCCTCGAAAACTTTTTCGACGAGCCATGAACAAACTTTGCCTACGCCCCAGGTTCATTACACAATTCGCATTGATACATACTAGATACATTTATACATACATATGTATCTATGGTTTTTTCTTTTTTGTATATGTATACAATATGTGTATATATTTATCTGTGGCGGCATCATTTATTATTCTGATTCGTTGCCATATCAAGTGGCACGCATCTAAAAGACCAAAGAGGAAAAAAAAAAAAAAAAAAAAAAAAAAACTATGTGAAGGCTATAGATCTGAGAGGTACATTTGATTTCCCCCCTCCTGGTACCAAATTTCATCTATAAGATACTCTAATGAATATCTGCAGCATATATTTTGTTTATGCATATTTCACACACACTAAATGTTAGCCATGGCAGCCAAAATGAACCGATAAGATCGAACATAATAACCAAATGAAAATAGTTGGCAAAATACATAAATTTATATATGTATGTATATATAGATACATATATATATGTTGTATGTATTGTATTGTATTGTATCTAAAGAATGCGAACAACAATTTTAATAATAATCACTAAAATATTACAATAACTTAAGCCGCGACGAAATTTCAATACTCTTGCAAATATTTTCAAATCTAAAAAGATGTTTATTTCCTATCTATGGTATATAGTCTCCCGATTTTCATGAGAGATCCATTAAAATATCCATATAACAAATAAAACTAATTAAAATCAAAGTAAATATAGTTTTCATACTAAAAACAAATAAAACTAATTCAAATCAAAGTAAATATGATTTTTATACTTAAAACATTTTAATTGATTCGATTGCTTCTTTATGATATAGTCAATTGATTCTAATGAAATTTTGTTCAGTTATTAATATGTATATAAGGCCCTTATATACCAAATTTTAAAGTTATTAAGCTAAAACTTTTAACTCGACCGTTCGGCTTTAAGGGAATTATATCAATGATTCAGTTATCTGATATCTAAAAGACATGTGAATGCAAGAAATTATAAAAATATATATCTACTTTTTCTATAGTTACTTTTTATCAAACGGAATGTACTCCATTTTGCAAGGGTATAATAATAATAATGGCAAGAATGAAATTCACGCAGCGTCGCATGTAATTGAGTGAAAAATAATTGTTATTGATTAACCGACCTTGACGTGGTATTTACACATTTACGCACAATTACAAGACAATCCAAAAACGCAGATATATATCTCTTTGACTGTATCTATCTCTTAATATACATACATATATACACACACATACAACACCAGTCATATATCATATATGTATGTTTGTATGTGTAACGTATAACTAAGGGGCAGCAATGATGTTGCAAGTTTCTATACCTGGTCTCGCAATCGTAGTCTCGTTTTTCTCACACGCAGGTAGTTAACAAATAAACAAAAGTATAAAATAAAAAAAAAAACGTAAGTAAGTATCTGTAAGATACATTGTTCAATTCCGCACCCTGGCCACTCTGACTGTCAAGTATTGGGCGAGTAGCAACTGAAAGTTATCAAAAGGAAAAAAAAAGTGTTGGCGTTCTAACCAGCTAGAGATTTGCTCTTTCTCCTGTCTGTAAGTCTTGCAGACTTTTTTTCAAAAAAAAAAAAAAAAAATCTATTCACATGAATGTTTAACCAATTGTGGCACTTCAGCGTCCAGCGACCTACTGTTAATCTATCTATCTATCTAACAACTCTCTCTCTCTCTTTCTGTCTCAGTGTGTGACGATTTTCAAGTTATTAGCGTTTGCTTTGTGGAACTTTAATTTGGCTAATGGTTTTCGATGCCATATCGATCACTTGCCTACCTATATATATATATATATATATATATATCTGTAACTGTAACTGTATCTCTCTAGTTAAATCTGTGAGTTGTATCTGTAGCTTTTTCTATGTATCTTCCTGTCGGTCTGCTGTTGCTGCTGCTGCTGCTGGTCGTTGCTCTTAATGGCCTGCTTAAGTATGCCGAACTTTGTTTTTGGTACCCTGAAATGGCGTTTATTTACTGTTTGCATAGTTCTTTCCACTTCCACTTGTAGTATATCTACTTCTACTTCTATTTCTACTTCTACCATCGACTTGTGGGCCCTCTGAGCCTCTCTCTGAACCAAAGTAACATAGACCCAAAGTCAGAGTTTTATTTACGTTTGTGTGTTACTTTAACGTTTATGTGCTGTTTGTGATGCTAATCTGATGTCGGTGTCATGCATACGATAAATGTGTGTGTGTGTGTGTGTGTGTGTGTGTGTATAACAACCATCCCCCTTTCCCCTCATAACATTACCATCTACCCCACCTCATTATACTTGTGTGTGTTGGCTCAGGTAAAGTAAGTCTCGGTACGCATTCTTTTGGGCGCTACACATAAAATTAAATATAAATTTAATTGCGCACATTGCCCGACTGTTAATTGAGTTGCTGCCGTAAGCATAAACAATCCATAAGTAACCTAAAATAACAACAACAACAATAACAACATTTTTTTTGTTTTTTTTTTTTTTTTTTAATGCTTGTCTTTTGTTGTTTATTATATGTAGTTTACAGAAGTTTTTGTCAGAATAAGATTAACAGGAAGTTATACCATAGTATATAGTATCTAATCATATCATTGTATCTTTAGCTCTCTATCTGTATCTGTATCTGTATCTGTATCTGTATCTGTATCTCTGTATCTTGTAAAGCAAGCCAAATGCGTCGAGCATGTTACTAAATATTTAAGCAACTCGCAACAGAAATTAGAGCAAACTATAAGATACGAGTTTGATGCCGGTGCGTATCTATGTCTCTCTCTCTCTCCCTCTATGTGTGTATGTGTGTGTGTTACTGTGTATATTTGTGCTCACCCGTACGTAAGTTAGATAAGTGAAAAGTGCAAATAGAAGGCAAAGGCAAAGGCAATAGCAAAACGTGAACCGGTAGACCCGTGTCAGTCATTTATACAGTCAGTCAGTCAGTTAGTCGCCACTATCTATCTCAATGTATTGGTAGTGGTAAAAAGGATTGAAACAACTTTTCAACAGCTACATGAACTATTCATGCTTGCATTTTAGATGCGTGGTTGAAAAATATTTCGAAACATTTCAATGCATATCAACATTCCAACAAAAAATAATTATTGCAGGACAAATAGAGATACCAAAAATTGTTTAATTAACCGCAAAAAAAAGAAAAAATATGTTGAAAATTTACAACAATTATTTCTCTATATTGTGGTAGAGATTTAAACAAAAAAAAAACTTTATTCTATTAAAAAGCTGACTAAAATAATTTTATTCTATTAAAATTTTTTTTAGGCAAAGAATTTCTTTATTATAAATTTCAATTTTGAATAATTTTTCAAAATATAAATTATTTTTTACCAATTAAGGTTTAACTGTAGCATTATGCTTTCAAAAAGCAAATTCATCAAAAAGTAGCTAAACAAAAATGCCAAATACACAAATAAAGATGCAGATACAGATACAGATACATACACACACACACACTATAGAGAAGGCAAAGAGATCAGAAAAACATTGAAAAATGTTCCATAACATTTTATGTGTCGATCGTTAAAAGCCGTAAACAAAGCGAATTGAAATATTGCAAAAAATTGCCAAAGCCATGGAGAGACATTTATTACACTTGGCCAAAATGAAGAAAGAAAAAAAATACAAAAAAAAATAATCACAAACCAAATCCCAAACAAGAAACAGGAAACTTGTTTTTATTTTAATATACATTTTTTTTTTTTTTTTTTTTTTTTTATTGCATTTGGTTTGCTTTTTTTATTTTTTCTTCTTATTTTGTTCGTTTTCGCTCTCCTTAAAGTCTTTTTTTTGCTTTAGGGTGGCATAATAAATGTTGGTAGATCATTATTGGCTAACTAATCCATTTAAAGGCAACTTTAGGCACTTTTTCATTTTATTTTTATTTTATTTTTGTTAATAAGAAATTTTCTCAACTATTGAAGCATAGCATAGACAGTAACTTGAACTTATCTCATCAATTAAGTTTCAGTTCATTCTTAATGTTCAATTTAATTGCTCAGCTCTAGTTTTACTAACTCATTTCACTCCCTCTCCCTCTTGCTCTCTCTCTATCTATTTCTTAATTTCTCTGTCTCTATATTACAGCGGGTGATCAATTAAACTGTAAGCCAAACATTTCTAATTGATTTAATGCTAGTAAAAAAAAAAAAGAAAGAAAGAAAGAAAGAAAAAAAAAATTAATTACAAGTGCGTTTTAAGTGTTTAAGAAACGTTTGGTCCAGTTGGTTGTCCTAATGGCTGAGTAACCAAACCAAACCAAACCAAACCAAACTAATAGAACTTACAACAGCATTGTTAGTAGTAGGATAAAAGAGGAAATCAAGGGGGGGTGGGAAGGTACAACTCTTGGCATTTATTATGATGAATATGTACTTGGGAATACAAGTTTTACCTTACCGTTCAGTTGGTTGTATCTATCTATCTATTTGTCTATCTTTCTGTCTGTCTTTTTATGTCCGGTGTCTGTCTACTCAATTTTATTCACATTAAAGTTTTTTTTTTTTTGTTTTTTACAAGCTTTTTATTTTATGTCTTTCATGGATCTCATCCTCATCCATTGATTGACTGACTCACTAACTTCTCCCCTTTCCTCATCATCACTTGCCCTGACGCACTTTTTATTGTTTGTTGTTCATTGGCATTGGTAATATTACAACATGGCCCGGAACCCACCATGTACGATCTTTCAACAATTTGCCGCATTTTAAGTTTTTCCTTTTTCTTTTTTTTTATATTTGTGCTAATTAGTTTCAATTAAAATTAACGACGCCTATGCCCATCGATTTCACACGCATTTGAATCAAGAAAGAAACAAATGAACAAATGAAAGAAACAGACAGACAGACAGACAAACAGATAGATAGACCAGACATTGGAGGGTAAAGAAAAAAGAAAATCTTGTTTTTGTATATATACAGATATATCTATATATATATATAGATATATATGTATATAGCAATGTCTTGGCTACTTTCTTAATGTTTGCGTTAATTTTGTGTTGTTTTTTTTTTTACATTTTTGACCTCAATACAAAAAGGCAATTTGCGTGCGTTCGTTCATTTATTTGGGTTCTGTTTAGTTTTTTTTTTCTATTGCAAAGTGATGTCATTGATTGGCGATTGGTTTTTGTATCTCACAGATATACATAAGATATACAAAGCCCACAAACATTTGTATATATATATATATATATATATATATCTGTATTAACTTATGCTTATACTTTGTCCTCTCAGTTTTCATTCATTTAAACTAAAAAAAAAAAAAAATGTATTTTCCAAGAATTTCAAATTGTAGTAGATAATAAACATAGCCACAAGTGACATTTTTATGATGGTTCCTACAACATTGTATCATTTTTTTTTTCCTTTTTTTTGTCTTTGTAAATATTTAATTTTCATTCATGTCTTAAACAGGGCGGGTGTGTGTGTGTGTGTGTGTGTATGTAGACAGGTTGGAGAGGCCAAAAGCTGTTGATGAGTTCAGTTCAACACTTTTTTTTTTTTTTTTTTTTTTTGAACCTGTTTTTGTGTATATAATTTTTGTTTTCTTCTTTTTCTGAGGTCGAATCTTATGTCTCGTCTTTAGTGACCCGTCTGTCGTTTGTCTTTTTAAACATTTTAATTAGAAACATGCTAAAAGTGGTTGCAATTAAGAGTCTTTCATTTAAAGTATATATATATATATCTTGTCTGTTATCCGTAAGGAAGTTGTCAACTGTTGCTTGTTGCTTCCGCTTGAACACCTGAAAACCATAGCCATAGGTAAAAGGGTAACGTGTTTGTTGGTTACATATCCAATTGTTGTTCTTGTTGTTGTCAATAATGTTTAGTGAATGCATTTTGTGATAAGACTAACTGACTGACTGACTTCTGAGATAAGATAAAGTTTCAAATCAACTAGAGAGTCATAAAAGCAATTAAATATTTAGTATAGTTTCATAGATGCCTACAAGACATAACAAAATGAACCCATATACATATACATATATATATAAACCATAAAATGTGTGAAATGTGCCTCAGACAGGTAGTAGATACATTTGTATCTCACGCTTTGTACCTGGCCAAACCGAATGCATACATGTGCATATGTGTGTAGCTATTTTTAAACATTTACAAGTAAATTCATCAAACAAACAAACCTTAAGAACTTGAAGACAAGCAATTGAGATGCATTTTATTGTTTATTGTCTATGTGTGTGTGTATCCGTTTCTCTTATATAAATTGTGTGATACAATTTTTCAGTCTTTTTTTTTTTTTTGGGCCGATTTACTTTGGTCTCGTCCTGGCTTATGCAATGTCTGTGCTAACTGATGATGATGCAGCAGCAGCAACAGCAGCAGCCAAAGTCACAGTCAAAGCCAAGTTTGCCGACTTACTTACCAACAGTTTTTCTTGTCTTATTCTATTGGTTGTTCTCCTTCTTCTTCTTCTGTTTTCTCTTCCTCTTCTGTTTCTTCATCATCTTCATTTGCTTCTTCTTCTTCTTCTTTATTGTTTGTCCATGCCTTTTGTGCCGCGTAATCGTTGTTTTCCAATGAACACACAGGTATTTGAGTGTTTTGTCTCCATGTATGAGTGTCCCTCTTTCTCTACCTCTCTCTCTCTCTCTCTCTCTTTGTGTATGTTTGTGTATGAGATACAAACGTCGCCGGATTCTTTGGTTTTTTGATTCATGGATGCCAGTGCCGCTGTTGGTTTGCTTTTTTTTTTTGGTTAGATTGTTATGTTCACGGAAAAAGGTAAAGGTTAATGCCTAGTGAAGTGTGCACAGCATCGAAATAGAAGGGGGCAAACACACACACAAACAAACGCACGCACAACAAACAATGATAAAGAGAGATACACACACACACACACACACACACACAATTATATATATATATATATATACTTATACATTTTGTATATTCATAACTAACTAGTTGGCATTTCCGCTCTAAGTGGCGTTAGTTATGGACATCAGACAGTAAGAGAAGGGTATTATCCATATAATGTGTGTGTGTATGTGTATGTGTATGTGTGTGTGTATGCCAAATAGGTGATTTAAGTAGCGCTTTATTTGCTTGTTACTTTTGAGGGATTTGGTAAAACCCTTTTTTTTCCCCCTCCTTCTTCTTCTCTTATTCTATTTTCCTTTTTCTTTTGTATTGAGTTGAAAGTTTTCTTTGAATTGGAAATTGAGTTAAATTTGACACATTAGAACTGAATAATCATATAGATAGCATATATATAGATAGATATTTTGTTGTTGACTAATGCTCTGGCCATTATCACATTTTGTTGTCTTTAATTAGATTATGCAAATTTCTAACTCAAATATTATTTAAATATAAAATTGACCTTAAAGTTTAACCTCTTCTCTCTCTCTCTCGAAAACAATTTTTGTTTTTCTAGAGATTTGAGATCAATAATTATATATATATATGTATAAAAATTCTATATAAATTTGATAAATAATTTATTATATATAAAATTAAGCAAAGTATAAAAGATCTTCTATATTAAAGTCGCTTTTTTTTTGATTTCAATTGAAATTAATTCAATTATATTTCTATTAGTTGTTAATTATCTATAATCATATCAATATAATTCTTAATTATTTAAAGTTCTCAATTGAATTCTTTAATTTAATTTTTTGTTCTCTTGCATAATTTATCTTATATTTGTATTAATATTTATCTAATTAGTTGAATACGAAATATTTTACCTTCTACCACATCTCTAAGGCATGACTCTTTTTTTCTGTCTGTCTGTCTATCTCTGTATTTGTTATATCTGTTTTGTTATTGTTGTTGTTTTTTATGCTTTCGTTATCAGACAAGGCAAATGCTTTTGTCATATTTTCATTGCACAATGGCCACCGTTACCGCCACTGGGACTGGTACTGCCACTGCCACCAGCACCACCATCGCGGCGCATAAATCAATTATTTGCACCTAAGTCTCATAAATCACTTTATATGACGAGCAACAGCCACAGCCATAGCCACAGCAATGGCTAACAAAAATAATAATAATAACAACAACAACAAAAACAATAACAAAAATGGCCAACATTAAAATGGTCAGCAGAAAGAAACAAAAGAATACGTTTACAAATATGAAAAGAAATGAGCCAAAGTCGAGCAAATTTTTTTTTTTTTTGTTTAATTTTGTTTTGCGCTTTGGCTCTTTGTAAATAAATGCCATGAAAGCCAGGCTAATATGGCGTTGGCGGTGTCTTGTTATCGTAACAAAACGGAAAAAAAAAATAAATAAATAAATAAAAAAAATACTCAAATACATACATGTATGTAGGTATATATATATATCTATCTATCAATGTATATGTGTATGGCAAGTAAAGTGACCAACAAATAAAACTTCTACTTCAAGTTGTCTAAGCCACGTTATGTATGTATATGTAAGGACTGTACTGTACCAAAAATAAACTAAACACTTTACTTTAATAACAACTCAAAAAGGTTTTATTACATTTCATTTCTCTATATTATTAACTTAATTGTAAGAGCACTCTAACTAAAATACTTGAATAAAATGAATTGTCCTGTTAGTAAACTTAATTGCACTTTGTTTACCCAAAGTCCTTTGAATGTACTTAATAAATATAATGAAGGAGATATATATATATATATATATATATATATATATATGTAAGTTATGTTATATAAAGAGTTCAAACTTAAATGATTTGAAAAATAGTTAGAATAGAATAAAATAGAAATTCTTTTTTTTTGGGAAAACTTCAGGAATTAAACTAAAAGGATGGGCTAAGGGACCAGAATCATAAGGAAGTATATAAAACTAATCCCATTTGTGTGGCTTCGAAGAAAAAAAAAAAACTTTTAATAAAAAAATTGTTTTGTTCCGATTGTTCCTATGGAATCTATAGCATATATGCGGCTGATTCTTTAGAAATTCAATAGATACATTTCTATATATACCAAACTTACACATACCAAATTTTGTGAGAATAGCTCTTAAAATAACCAAGTTATTTATCTACGTTATTATCCTTGGCCTTTCGTTCCTATGGGAGCTATATGATAGTGAACCGATTCTGATAAAACTTGATAGATATATTAGAAAGTATATAAAAGTAAGAAATATCAAATTATTGCTTGAAAGCCATATTCATGACCGATTGTTCCTATGGGAGCTATATGATATAGTCAACCGATTTTGATGGATATTAATAGATATGTTAAGAAGTATATAAAACTCATAACCAGGTTAAAGCCTGATCGACTGATTGTTTCTATGGGAGGAATATGATATAGTCATCCGATCGGAATGATTCTGAGATATACAATGCCTGGAGGATAAAGAAACCAAGGCTTTAAGCTCTGTCTCGGAGGAGATTGCATTGGTACAGGACATGGTTATATCAACTTAGCTCGTCGTCCTGATCAAGAATATATATACTTTATATATGCGTTGCAAACTTCTGACCAAAATGAATATACCTTTTATTATTATTTATATTTGTATTGATTAAATTTATGAGTAAATTTAATACTAATATACTTGGTTGTTTATCTTGGTGTGTTTATAGATTTAAGGGAAACACCCCTAATATATACACACACACACAAATGTTTCTGTATGTGTGTGTGTGTGTGTGTGGGAATGCATGTGAATCAGTGTGTTTGTGTGACTGGATTTAGTTTCTTTCGTTTGGTCATTTTGTTTTTCTTTCTTTTCTTTTTTTTTTTCTCATTGATTACACTTGGCGATCCCCCTGTTTTTTCGCATATATATTTATACATATACCCAACTCCCTTTTTCCCTCCCCCCTTTCCCAATATGTACATAGATTTGCTCTTATTGTTGTTGTACATTTATACGGTTTATTGACTTTGCTCTTTTTTTTTTTTTGTCGGTTTATTTTATTTCTATTTTTTTTTTTTTTTTTTTTTTTGTTGTATTTTCGCACACTAAGCTAAAAACCAAATAATAAAAGAAGTAAATGCAAACAAATAAAAAATAAAACAAACTCTTTAAATATGTGAAGAGGGTGGAAATGTAAAGAAATATAACAATGTCAAAATTTTAAAGCCGGATTTAAACCAGATATAACCGAAACCTGATTAACTTTCAAAACAATGAAGTTTGTTTATCTTAATAGATTCTATAAATGGGTATAGAAAGACAGGGATAAACTATCATATAAATGTTGCATGAATAAGAAAAAAAGAATAAACTTAAGTGAATCTAAGTGACTCTAACTAATTTGTTCATTTGTTTACTCTTCTCATTGCAGGTGTGTATACTTATTCATAATGGCAAATAGTATTTTATCTTCTATTGACAACAACACAAATACATACATATTATATATATGTATATATATAATTGTATGTATGTGTATGTATGTATGTTTGTAGACGTATCTATAATGGAGATATGGCGAGTTCGAGTGGTAAGTTGGTCAGATAACGACCAGAATGTGCACTCAACTAGACAGCTTGGCGGTTTTTGACTTGCCAAACAACAGCTGAAAGAAAAAAAAAAAAAGGAACAGAAAAGTAAAAAAAATAAAAAAAAAATTATAATATGCCATAATATAATGTGTAAATAATTGTGTGTGCGTGTGTGTGTGTGTGTGTAAGTGTAGGTGGTTGGTTGGCAGCAACCTTAACAAAAGATCATCAATCATTTAACAACAAATGCGAGGCGCTCAACGCCAACACCACCAATACCAACCGAAAACCTAAACTAACTAAAAGCGTTAGAAAAAAAACCGACAATTCTATACCCTTAAATGAATATCTCAAAATATATTCTGGCATTATTCATCAGCAGATTTTAGACAAATCTTTAGATAGATAAAAAGAAAACAAAGTTACTAAAGGACTGCAGAAAGAGGATATACTCATATTTGTAATGAATAGAATGACTAAACATATAAATAATTTTGTATTCAAAAATATAACATTTCCAATACCTTAAGGAATATAAAATGAATCACAGTAGTTAAAATTATTCTTTTTAAATACTTTAATAGAGAAAATATCCAATTTTTTATTCGATTTTTGTTTTTCATTCATTTGTAAACATTTCTAATGAATTTGACTGACTACTAAGTAACTCCTTGGCATATAAATATCTAGTATATATATTGTTTTGTACTATATTTAGACAATTGTGATGTTAATATAGGGTATTAAAGCAAAATAAAACAAAAAAAAAAAAGAAAAGTTCCCCCACGCCATCTGCAAAAAGAAACAAAAGAAGGTGCAGGTGAGAGAGTAGGAAGGAAGGAAGGAGGTATTCGAATTACCAAATATGAATATAAATGCGCGTAACAAAATAAATATGAGCACATCGAGAGCTTAACCTCTCCTCTATATATGCATATCTATATATACATATATATATATATATTTATATAGTCTACATAGAACAGTAGGAAAATTTAATATAACTTGCCGCGTCGTCGCGTGTTTATCAACGGGGGCGGAGATGCAGAAGAGCGAACAACCGAACGACCGACCGACCGCCATTCACTTTTCATTATTAATATTTTTCGTTAAAATTATGCTAATCCGTTGAAATATGATTATGCCAAATGACAACAGCTTGAAAAGACGAATAAGCTTACCATATAAAAGTAGCGACTAAATGTTACCCTATAATAAAGTTATATATAAATCTATTTAATCCTTTATCAAACTGTTATTAAAAATGTTTTTCTATTTACTAAATTAGTTACAAATATTTTAACTTTAACTCAATTAACTAAAAAGTTTCATATACCTTAACTATCTTAATATAAAAGTAAAGGGTATATAAATTATGAAAATACTCTATAACAGCTAAAAGCGTAACGGGGCGTGGTCATACCACACACAATCACAAACACTCACACACTCACACGCACACCCAAATTACTTGTATGGACATCTGCAGGTGTGTATGCCTATGTTTGCGTGTGTGTATGTGTGTGTGTGTGTATGCTACCCTATGTAAGGTGGCTCTTTTCCTTTTCTGCATAATTTGATTGCCTTTCGCAGCTAATTTTGTTAGTCGGCAAACGTTACTCACCCATTTACATATAATTAAATACATGACAAAAATTGTTCTCATATTTAATCATTTTCCATTGTCGGTCATATGAGTGGATGAAGGAAGAGAAGGAGGAAGGAGGTTGCCATGAAACTTTTTCAATTAAAGCCATAGAGACGCGGGGGGGGGAACCAGAGAGTCAAACAAATAGAAATACCTCCCCGACCTTCAAAACAAACAAATTTTGAAATGAAATTGCAGATGGAAAAAGTAATTTAATTAGCTTAACCAAAAATAAAAGCAAAATGCAAAGTGAATCGGTATAGTGGAAAGAAAAAGAAAAAAAATAACAAAAGAGAAATAATTTCTGTAAAATGAAATGAAATCATTTCCGCGCCAGCCTGGAAAAGGGTTGCTGCAAGACGTCTGTCGTTACCCCATCGTTGCCTTATAGCCATCGTTGTCGCGTGTTTGACTAGTAAAAAGTTTTTTTTTTCTTTTTTTTTTTATATTTTTGGCCAGTCGGTGCCAGTCGCCAAAGTTTGAGGCGCCAAACAAAAGGGAAACTAGCACTAAAAGGAAGTTTCGCCCATTGCAAATGCACAGGCCCAAGACGTTTGCCTAAAAGCTATGCAAATTGGTATTGGACGTAACCGTAACCGTAGCCATAGCCGTAGCCGTAGCTGGTCTCCGGCCAAGTGTTGACTTCCGCCATTTTGTGTAGTGAATGAATTTTTTAAACGGTTTGCGGAAATGGAAATAGCTTTGGTCAAACAATTTTCAAATAGATATACATAGATGTTTCAATAGATTTTGCTCACTCTCTCTCTCTCTCTGTTCGAGTTGGCCATGAATTTTTATAGCAAAATTTAATATTGGTTCTTTGTTGTATTTATATTACTTTCATTCAATTGCTCGTGATTGGAAGACGTCATAGAAATGATTTTATAAAATTAAGTTTAAACGGATTTCCTTTTTTTTTCTATAACGCCGAAAGAAAAAAAAAAAAAAAAACAATTTTTAAATATGTTTCGTCGGTTGGTTGGCATTGCCTTGTGCCACCGGCCAGCCAGCCGTGGTAGCATTAGTACGCATCATATCCGCTCGTATGCCGAGCAATATGGAAATTCTGGTTTTAATCAAGTGGGTTGCAGCCGACCGTTTGAGACTACTAGCCAACGTTCAAGGCGAACAGCAAGTGAACCTTTGCAACCGGCACGACGACAATCCTGTCCCAAGGCAAAGCAAGGTGGTCATTCATCATCTGTTGACAAAAAGCCATTGAAGAAAGGGGAGACATATTATGATATCCATCAGAGACATTTAGATGAAGTGCTTGAACCGCGTCCCATTGGGCCACCACGAAATTCAATGAGTTTGACGGGGGACTTTGGTTTCTCAATGTCAGATGGAACAGGATCGACAGCGGGGTCTTCTGGAGGACAATCACCTGGTGGGCCAGCAGATGGGGAACCTCCAGATGGGAAATCGCCAAGTGGAGGATCGAAAGGTAATGGGTCAGAAGACGGAGGATCGTCCGGTAAAGGTAAAACTCCGCCAGATAAGATGCCAGTTAATCCAGCAGGATCTCCCGGTGAGGGCCAACCAAAAAATCCTCTTGCACCACCGTTTACACCTTCACCATCGCAAGCACCAAAGCCAACGGCAGAACCATTCCATGTACCTCCGACAGCGCCAATTCGGCCGCCAAATCCAGTGCCAGCACATCCGCTAACGTCTCCCCCCTCAGCGCCGCCTAGTCCTGGTGGACCTCCAGCGCTACCAACTCAACCGCCTGCTATAAAACCAACACCTCCATCGAGACCATCACCTATCGCTCCTATAGCACCGCCCAATCAAGCTACTCCTGGAGGAACTCCAAATTCGCCAGTTCAACCGCCAAGTCAAGCACCTTCCAATCCACTCAAACCACCTCCACTTGGGCCACCACATTCAGGACCACCACAGTCAGAACCACCATCAAAGCCACCACGAGAACCTTCAAAAGGACCCCCAACAAAGCCACCGCAAGAACCACCAAGAAAGCAAATGGAAATACCACCACCAGTGACTCTTATCAGAAACGATCCACTGGGACACCGTTCCAGTGGAGGAGGGGGAGGAGGAGCAGAAGGAGGCAATGGCAGTAAAGGTGGCTCCAAGGGTGCACCTGGAGGCAGTGGTGGCAAAGGTTCCCAGCGAGGCGGCAAGAATCCTGTTAATCCGAATCATAAACCACGTACCATTACTTTAATGCCGGGTGATGGTATTGGCCCTGAAATTTCACTTGCCGTCCTTGAAGTCTTGGATGCGGCCAAAGTCCCACTTATTTTTGAGCCTGTTGATGTGACGCCCGTTGTGGACGACAATGGCCGGACAACAGTACCAAAGCAGGTAATTGAAAGCATGCAGCGCACCAAGGTGGGTCTCAAAGGTCCCCTTATGACGCCAGTGGGGACGGGTTTTCGTTCGCTTAATTTAACCTTACGGCAAATTTTTAATCTATATGCAAACGTAAGACCATGCCGTTCTTTACCTGGAGTAGAAACGGTCTATGGTAAAGTCGATGTCGTTACCATACGCGAGAATACCGAAGGCGAATACTCGGGTATTGAGCACACTTTGGTCAATGGTGTGGTACAAAGCATCAAGCTAATAACCCGTGCAGCATCACTCAGAGTGGCGGAATATTGTTTCTCATATGCCTTCGCCATGAAACGTAAAAAAATTACAGCCGTTCATGAAAAGTCGTCGATGCGCATGTCCGACGGATTGTTTATCCATTGTGTTCGCGAAGTGGCAAATAAGTATAAACAACAAATGGAAACTATGGGCATAACTTACGAGGAGGTCACTTTAAATACTGTATGCCTCAAAATTGTTGATGATCCCACACGTTTTGATGTACTCGTTTTACCCAATCTATATGGCGATATTATCTCGGACACATGTGCAGGTTTGATTGGTGGCCTAGGACTGACGCCTTCCGGCAACATTGGCACAGCTGGAGCAATTTTTGAATCTGTGCATGGCACAGCTCCAAATATTGCTGGCAAAGATTTGGCCAATCCAACAGCTCTACTCTTATCCACTGTTATGATGCTCCATTACATCAATTTTCATACATATGCGGATGCAATTGAGAAAGCTGTGGTCAAGACAATCAAAGAGGATAATGTACGGACTATGGACTTGGGTGGTAAAGCTAAATGCTCAGAGTTTACCAAAGCGGTAATACAGAATCTTAAGTGATTACTTAAAAAAAAAAAAAAAAAAACGGAATGGAATATCGGGAAAGGAAACCGATAAAAACTTAGATGTAACGACGTTTTTCCAATCGCATTTGATTCAAAATTATTTAATCTATATAGATTGTTGTGAAATATTTTTCGAAAATAAATAATATTGATTCTCAATTTTAAATTAACAAATAAAAAATTATATACATATATAATTAAATGGAAATATTTATGTATATATCTGGTCACACTCGTTTTTGGATCAAAGATCACAGAAAAAAACCGAAAAAACCGCCGGCGACGTAAGTCAAACTAAAAACAAGGAGTTGCCCCTACTCCAAACTCGTTGCTACTAAAAAGAAAAAAAAAAAAAAAAAAAGAAAAACTCAGACCAAAAAACCCAAAACCAAAACCCAAACCAAATTCCTGACCAGGCCAGCAGCCAGCCAGTCTAACCAGTGCCAAAGTCAAAGTCAGAGTCACTCAGTCTCTGCGAGCCCGAAAGCGAGAGCCAAGTGCAAGTCATCAACCGCACATGCACATGGTTTTGAAGCCCTTCCCAGCACCACCACCACCACGACCACCACCACTAGTGCCAGCAACAGCAGCACCTACCTGCCCCCGCTCTGCCATAGCAACAGCAACAGCACCAGCCGTTACCACCGCCCTCGATCTAGCCATTGCTTTTACTCTGCTGTTACTCTCGTCCCCCTCGATTCAAGTTACGTTGCATTTTTACATGCATGTTCAGTTTGGACCACACTCCAAAACTCCCAACTCCAACTCCAGCTCCAGCTCGAGAGCTGCGTTTTAAAGGCACCGACGTCCAAACTCTAAACAAACCAAACTACTAGCCAACAACAAGAGCAAGAACAAGAATAGGGCGCTCCTTCGGGCTGTGCGTTCAGTAGAGCGTGCAACTAAAAAAAAAAAAAAAAAAAAGAAAAAAAAAAAAATATGTATATGTATATACACATATAAAAAAGAGCAGGAAGAAAATGCCACAGAGCCAACCAAAAGAGCCATATAAAAATTAAAAAGAAGAGAAAAAAAATATTTAATTTTGTGTGTGAGAGAGTGTGTGCATTTCAAAGAATTTATATAAACAACAACAGGGGGCAGCAGGCAGCAGAAGTAGCACCAGAAACCAAGAACAAAAAGTTAAACAAAAAAAAGAACAAGAACAGAAAAGGGGCAGCCAAAAGAGATGAGAACGTGAACGTAAACGAGAACGAGAACAAAATCGAGAAACCGGGAGAACCGAAAGATAAACTCTGTTTTTGTGTAATGTGAAACAAAAGTCAAGAATTTTTTCGTTATTCTATGGCAGTGCTGCAACCAACGCATGATGATGAGATGGTAACCGGTTTTCAGTTTCGTTTACTGCACCAACAACAGCCCAAAGAAGCTGACACCCAAAAGGACTTGATGGAGCAATGGTATAAAGTATATACATACATAGATGGCAGAGCTGGGGGGGGGAAGATTGGATTAGGGACAGGAACTTGCAAGTAGATCAGCCACAATGCTGCGGCCTAGTTGTCGCTGACTGTCTTCATTCATAAACCTTCAATTGCCCTCCTACTTTTCATTGTGTTCACCTTCTTTCATCTCCATCTCCTCCTCATCTTCATCATCAACTCTAAACAAATCCATCTCGTTTCAATTGGCTAACACGCAAAGGCTAAGCTTGACTAACTTGGCAGCTGGCAACTCTTCCAGCGAATTGCACAATTGTTGTATGGCAAGTGGTAGGAGACTTGGCAGGGGAGTTGTAGGGGTGGCCAATAGACAAAAGAAGGCGGCGCCATAATTACCAGGCCATTGGGGGCTTCACTCATTAGAATGCTAATTTGAAAATGCAATTCGTATGATAGCTGGCGAGCTGTGAACATTTGTGCCTCTTCATAATTGCTTCAACGAATTTGGTTTTTCCCATTTTATATATATTTTTTTTTTTTTTCTTTTCTCTGGAAATTGAGAAATAAAATTTCAAGGGTGGTAGGTCATTGAAATTATCAAGAATTATATAGCATATATGATAATGGATATGGAACATATGTATGTTTTTTCTTATGATCACTTGCGATACTTGGAATACTTGGCTAAAACTATTTTAGAAATTATTGAAAAACTTCTATCAAATAGATCCCTATCTAAGTAAAGTATATACTATGTACTATATGATCTGGTAAATCTTTTTTATATCCATTTTGTTAGAGCTAAAAATCAATTAGAAAATGTAGATCCATTATAAAGATTATATGTAGAGAGTTATAAATAAAGTTTAAAATTTACCCTTTTCCTTATATAGTTTTATACTTTAAAAACCATTTTTTTTTTTTTTTTTTGGTTTATAGCCAAGTTTTCAACTTTTTTTGGTTGTTAAATCAAGTGAAGAGTAAACTGAATTATCACAACTGTCTATTTTAACTTAACATAAATTGAAATTGAGTTTCTATGGCTTAGTTTTCCATTAGAGCCAGCCAAATCATCATTCATCTCGCAACCCCCGATCGACCCGACCCAAAAAAAAAAAAAAAAAAAAAAAAAAGAAACGTCTTACAAATGGCCAGACAAGTGTTTTGGGTGTGCGTGTGTGTGTGTGCTGGTTACATAAATAGGTAACCCCTGTTAAATCGGTTAAATCGTAGCAACTTGAAAACTGATTTTCATGCTCATACACAAATTTTCACGCCCAGATCATTGTACATTTGCACTGTTGTCTCTCTATCTCTATCTCTCTTTCTCTCTCTGTATCTATTTATATGTATGGTAACCCTGATGCTCTGTCAGGCCTGTTCAGGCTGGCTCTTTTACCCTTTCTCTGACAAGGGTTAAAGCAGGGCACTTTTACAAAAGATTTACGACCGCTGTCAATAGTGCTTTTGCATGACAAACCCTTTGCAACAAACAGTTACACCAACGCTAACACCAATACCAATGCCAAAAAAAAAAAACCCCAAACTCATCCATTTCAATGGGTTGTACAACAAAAACAAAATACACACACAGCAAGACATACAAAAAGCATTTTCAAATTTAAATCTATTTGTCACTTGCAAAACTTTTGCCTACCTTTAGACTAGAAACTTTTCACAATCAAAACACTCTCGGACCATTCGGTAAAAGTTGAAACATGTAGATTTTCATGCCAACAACAACAACAACACACGAAAAACAAAAAAAAGAAACGCACCAAAATACAAAAAACACAAAAAAATTGTAATGTAAAGTGACAGTTACAAATTTGGTGAAATAAAATTCGGGACGAGCAAACAACAGAACCAAAAAACGAAAAACATTTTATAAGTATGAAGAAAGACAAAGACAGAGAGAAAGAGAGAGTGATTGGGTTAGGGGTTTGTGGGGAGGGTTGCTTGAAAAACAGTGTTTCATTCAAATGAGTTGAATGGCTACTTAGTAGGCCTGTCCACCCCGTGACATTTGCTTGATTCTTGCCGACTTTTACCCCACTGGAGCACTTCAAACGCCATTTACAATATCACAATCGCAATCGCCATAATGCTTCTACCCTCCCCCCACACACACACCGTTTCGAACCTTCAGCACCAACCCTCCCCCACTACTCCTCTCAGTCTTAGCATCAAAAATCCAAAGCTAAGCCAGAGGCTAATATGAAATAAGCAGCTTGTTTTACTCTTTTAAATATTTTATATACACTTTTAGGAAAATAATAAATAATTAAATAAAATTTAAAATTTACTTAAAAATATTTCAAAATATATATATATATATATAAATAAATAAATAATTTTATATAAATTTATTTATATTAACTTATTTTGTTAATGAGATTGCATATACCCTATTATAAAATTCCTAATTTAGAGGGTATATACAAAAAATAAAAAGAAAATGTGCGAAGCTGCTTTGTGAAAGGAGAAAAGGAACAACATGATTTGCATTTATTTGCCTAGCTCCTGTTTGCAATTGTTATTCTCACACTGAGTGGAAGATTGAGGCGGCCAACAGACGACCAAAATGGAGTCGAACGGGAATAGATGGATGGAAGGAAGTAAGAAAGAAAGAAAGACAGGAGGGTAGATTTGGGGAATAGATGGGATCAGGGGGGAGTGGGAGTGGGAGTTGTACACTATGTTATTGTTTTGTTTTGTTCTTTCCTCATTCTCTTTTGGTCTGATGATAAAAATAATCCCATTTATTGTTTAATGCTTAATAAATAAAGCAATTTTTATTTATTTGCAAGCATTTTGTTCTCCCTTTTACCTCTATTCTCTCTCTCTCTGTGTTACTTTCTGCCCAACGTTCAATTGCGTTTTGTGTATTTTATTGATTATTTTTTTTTTTTTTTTTTTTTTTTTTTATTTATATATTTGTTGTTTTTGTTTTATGCTTTTGAGTGGTTGTGGTTGTTGTTATCGTAAGTAAAATATCATCAATTGTTTATTATTTTGATAATGCGTTTTGTTGTACTTTATTGTTTGTTCTTGGGCTAGGTTGTTGTTGTTTTATTTTATGTAGTTAGGTAAGAAAAGGCAGGGAGTTGTATGTATGTATGTATGTATGTATGTACATATATTTTTTGCGTGCACTGTTCCAGTTAACGATAGCGTTCTCATTTCTTCTCTTTTCTTCTTAGTTACTTAACAGTTTAAGAAATTGTTGCCTAATTATGACGTAAACATGAAATTGGAATAATAAGAGAGCCTTAATTACTCCTTGCATGATTTCTTTACATTTAATTTATATCAAATAGTTTTATCAGTTGATTTATATTAAGTTATTTAGGCTAATGTGATTGGTGGACTTCCTTTAGCCATTAGAAGAATAGAAGTTCCATCAATAGTTTGAATCCAATCAACAGTGTTAAACAGGAAACATGCATTGGGTCAGCCATCAACTATATATAAATTGATATAATATGTATGTAGTATGTATGTATATATATATATATCTTCCATATATCCTGGCTTTCTGCATGATTTGCCCAATTGTGCCAGAGAAATAAAAGGAATGCAAGAATTGATTGCATTTTTCACGCTCAACGCCTGCATGCATGAGGAGCTTTGCTTCCTTCAAGTGCGCGACCCAGTTATGCCACATGAGGCGCATTTAAGGAGGTATATTGCTCCTCTCTCTCTCTTACCCATGGCTAGTTCTTGCATATGTTTATATGTGTGTGTGTGTGTGTGTGTGTGTGTATAAGTGGCTACAACCTGCCATACAAGTGTTTGGCCAAAAAAAAAAAAGAAAAGAAAATGGAAAAATGAAAATACAACGGTCTCAACTTTTGCATAATGCGCTTGCAAACCGGCCTCACTCCTCCCCCTCCCCGTTTTCAAACTCCTACCTCCATGCATCCCCTTGCCTTTCTTTGTTAGAGAGGGGCGGGGATTGGCCATGCATAATAGATTTCAATGTGAGCCGGCCAACCAGGCAGCCAAACATATAAAGTGAAGCTTTAGGTATATGTTGACCTTAGCCATACACAATGAGAATGCCCAGGAACAGGAGCAAAAGTTCATTGCCTTGCCCATAATAGAGGAGGTCAGAGGGGTGTTATGGGTAACAGGAAACGAGAACGAGCAACGGAACATAGATGGAGCTGGAGCTGGAGCTGGAGCTGGAGATTGGAGACAGGAACAATGCCGTTACCGAGTCTAGTTAAAATTTTATGCTGTTTATTAATTTTCAGCAAGCGGACTTTGCTTCTATGTATATAAATTTTGGGACATGTTTGCACGACTTTCTATATATTTATATATATGCATATATATATATATATATATAGCAGGTGCGGCCAAGTCCATTGGCCTAGCCTAACAGCAGTTAGTTGTTCTTGTTGTTGTTGTTGTCGTCTCATTTCAAATTTACAAGTTTTAATTGAAAAACCACTAAGCAGGATTTGTGCTGATATATTGTTGCGGCAACTATAAACAGCATTTGGCCCACTGCCACTGCCATTGCTTACGTTAGTTATATACCTACATATCCAGTCCAGCATCAACAAGTGTTGGAATCCATTCTACCGTGACTTGGCCCAGAGTTCGTGTCACGTAACGTCAGTTCTATGCTTAATTACCGGAACTTGCTGCTCCGATACTAGCCAGGACAGGTAACAACCAACAATTAGTGTCTCAGCCACACCCACAACATATAAAATTTCCCCTTTCCCATACATACATCCATCCATCCATCCATCCATCCATCCTTCCCTGACATCATCTAACACACAGCAAACAACTAGAACAATAAAATAGTAAAGCAAAGCCGATTGCAGGTTTTCTTGGTTGGCTCAAATTACCCTTCCATCCACTTCCTTCCCGCAAAAGCAACTTGTAACTTGGCTCTTGTTTGTGGCCTGTACTTTTGTTGGCCAACATTTACAACTTTATTTAAGCTCTGACTTTGGCAATTCGAAATTTCTTTTCTGTTTTTGGCCAGCAATTCAACTAAATCGTTTGAGATACATGAGAAATTGATGTACTAATTAATTGATTTAGAATGATTGCTTTGATTTTTTTTTTTAGTTTGTTTTATGTTTTAATTTGCTTTGAAATAAATTTGTTATGGAAAAAAAGTTTTTATAGTACATTTATATAGCTAAATAGTTGGCCAGAATGTAATTAAAGTATTTATTGGTAGTTAAAAAAATTTAAAGGAATTTTTTAAAGATATTCCTAGATAACTTATGCTATTTCTTAGACCTGTTTCGAGACTTACCTTATACTCATTGGGACATGTTCTTTCTTTCAGAAAAAGATAGAGATATTCATTGGTAACCCATGATATTTCTTGGTGCTGTTTCGAGATTTACCTTATACACTTTGGGACATGTTCTTTCTTTGAGAAAAAGATAAAGATATTCATTGGTTACTTCTGCTATTTCTTAGTCCTGTTTCGAGATTTACCTTATACTTATTGGGACATGTTCTTTCTTTTAGAAAAAGATAGAGATATTCATTGTTAACTTATGCTATTTCTTAGTCCTGTTTCGAGATTTACCTTATAATCTTTGGGACATGTTCTTTCTTTCAGAAAAAGATAGAGATGTTCATTGGTAACTTATGCTATTTCTTAGTCCTGTTTCGAGATTTACCTTATAGTCTTTGGGACATGTTCTTCCATTCAGAAAAAGATAGAGATATTCATTGGTAACTTATGCTATTTCTTAGTCCTGTTTCGAGATTTACCTTATAGTCTTTGGGACATGTTCTTTCTTTCAGAAAAAGATAGAGATATTTATTGGTAACTTATGCTATTTCTTAGTCCTGTTTCGAGATTTACCTTATACTTTTTGCGACATGTTCTTTCTTTTAGGAAAAGATAGAGATATTCATTGGTAACTTATGCTATTTCTTAGTCCTGTTTCGAGATTTACCTTATACTTTTTAAGACATGTTCTTTCTTTCAGAAAAAGATAGAGATAGATTCGAGATTTACCTTATACTCTTTGGGAACATGTTCTTACATTTTGTTTTCTCTTTTTTTTTTGTTCCTTTTTGCTTAATGCGTAAGATAAATGTGCATAAAGGAAAAGTTCTTGTTAAATTATTTATATGCTTGTAGCATATGCTATCCTTTAGCTTTATGGGCAATTTCAATTATACTCACTCGACATTTAATTGCATTAATTAAAGCAAAACGAAAATGTTGAACATTTATTACATGGTATATATATATATATACTATATGCATTTCCATGACATTTATACCCTGCATTTAAGTGAAGTGGAGTGCGAATACTGAAACCCGATGTCCTTATCAATTGTAATTCTTTTCATTTCTCCCTCTCCCTCTCTTGTGAAAGGGGATTTCCGGTATTAATTGAATGTTGCAAGACCACAGTAAGTGGCAAGTAAGGGGGGGCGGTAAAAATTTTCAATTGGAATTGGAGTGTAGGGGTGGCTTGGCGGATATCTGCTGGTCCGGCTGTCAATGCCAATTAGCAGTGACAACTGTTTGCAGGTTCTTTCCTTCTTTTACCCATCTTCAACATTTTGTCTGACCCTTGGCACATTTAACTCTCTCTCTCTCTCACTCTCTCTTGGTTTCTGTCAATTATCATTTTATTGATTGATTATTTCAAATATTTTTTACCCAGATTTGGTTAGCAACAATATCAACTGATTGATGTATTCATTCCACTTCTTTTTCTCATTGTTTTCTATACATATATAGATAGATATATATATATATATATTTAGATATGTATTTTTTCTTATATGTATATTTTTTTGGCATTATTTATCTTTTGTTTATGCAGATTTTATTTGTTGGTTTCAGTTGATTGCCCAGGGGCCCATTGATGAACGTTTCAATTGTTTGAATTATCAATGAATTTTTATAATCGTTTTCAATTTGAAGTTATAGAAAAATATAAACAAAAAAAAATATAAATATAAATTTTTTAATGCTTCTAGCAAAATTGTGTCATACAATTGGTTGAGTCATCTCAGTCAATGATAGATGTATATATATATATATATAAATATATATACTAAAATATCTCATTTTTTGTGAATACCAATGCCACGTGTCTGCCAGGATTGTCTGCTGTCTGTCGTTTTGTTAAATAATTTATTAAACAAAGAGCATGCTCAATGGCAACAATGACACTTTAGGCAACAGCAGCAGCACCACCGCCACCACCACCACCACCGCCACCACCCCCCACTATAATCAGTAAATCACACCAACAGTACCTTTACCTTTCATTGTCAGTCTTGTGTTCCCCACTTCACTTCAGTTCAACACTTCAGGATACTTCACTTGATACGCCCAGACGTACTTACTACATGTACGCACATACAGAACGCGTCACTCATTGTTCTAAAGGTATAAAAAGAGAAACAAATTAATTATATAGCACTCTAGATACCCTGGAAAGTAAAAAAAAAACTATAAAAGGAAATGTTGCAGTTTACAAACATGAACCATGAACTTGTTTCTAAACTACTTAAATGTTAGATATATATTTATATATATATATACAAATATATTTCTAGTCTTAATATACCCTTTCTATGCATATTACTACAGGGTAAAAACACAAAGACACAAAAAAATTGAAATACTAAAGCAATAATAAGGCAAGGCGGCATATAAATAAATGATGAGACTCGGAACACATGTCAAAAGGCCACCGTGTATGAATGCCAGCCATCCGGCAATGTCTAATGAAATTGTCAATCTGCCACGCCCACCAAATAATACAAATGTCTGTGTATATACAATTGTTCTATATTTTTTTTCATCTGGTGACAAATTTGCAATCTAATGCTGACCAAATGGCAAATATTCATGTCTAGTTAAATGCAATTTTTATTAAATGTTAATATTATTTATAATGATATTGGTAGAGTATATATATCTATATATATATATATCTACAATTTATAATTCTAGCCGAGAGCTTGCCTCACTTGTGCTTATTGCAATTAAATACACATAATTCCCAACTAATGACATGCCCAGGCAAATTCAAACAGAGCCGCGCTTATCTTGGCCACGTTAAGCTGGCAACATAATTTAGCTCAAAAGACACGCAAACACACACAGAGAGAGTAAGAGAGAGAGAGAGAGTGAGATAGATAGATATAGATATAAACTGATGCCGGCAAGTGTTGGCCGCTTCCGTTTCCGGCTGCTGCTGCTGCTGCTGATATCGGTTAAATCCCTGCACTAAATAACTGTCAGACAGTCTGTAGTCTCTTCCTAGTCCCCATGCTGCTCCCCAAACTCATCCCTAGTCAATTTATACCAAAAAAAAAATAAAGAATAGGAAGAAAAAAAAAACAGACAACAAGTAAAGTAAAGAAGCAAAACTTTGACAATTTCTATGAACTGACACAAAATGGCCGTCTCTTATTAGGAACAGTCGAATGGCCGACAAAACTTGCAAAAGTTTTTGCATTTTGCAAGCACCAAACAAGGCAACACCCCCCACCACACCATAACACCCCCCACCACACCATAACACCCCCCACCAATGTCCCCCCGTTTAACTTGCTTGCTTTTGGTTAGCGCCTAACCATTATCCTTACTCTCTCACTCTCGTTTTCAGTATATGTAGTTGCCAGTACCAATTTCTTTTTGCCTCTCTTTCAATCTCCCCTCTCCACTCCGCCACTGTACCGGAATTGTTGTGCCACATTTTACATAACTCTGTGCGCAATAAAAATTAATTTGCTGCCCATTTGGAAGTGCTTAATTTGTAAACGAGACCATTGGGGTCGGTTGGAATCGCTTCAAATTGTTGGCTAAGGGTTATAAGGGATGTGAGGGTAGGGGGAGGTATATGGGAGCTTGGATTTTCGGTTTGAGTTTATGGGGTTGTGTGTGTGTGTGAGACTATATTAGTGTATGTGTTATTATAGCTATTGTTGGCAGAGCTTTTATAACTTTTAAGTTAAAAAATATTGAAATGTTGGTAACAATTGCAAGTTAATCTATTAGAAAGTTAATAACTTTTCTTTTTTTTATAAAGAACTTGAAAATGTTTTGAAAATATTAAGAAAATAAAGAAATAATGTTAAATGAAACTATATGGAGATGGCAAACAATTAAGAAAACTTTATTTTCTATAAGTAAAAGATATTTTTGTTATCTTTTCTTTAAAAAATTTATATATAAATTGTAGTTTTTAGATAATATTTTGTTCAATATATAATATTTTGTCTTCAATGTAAGGGTATACAATATTCGTTGTTAGTTTGATTTTGTATTTTCCAGTTATTCTCAGTAATTTTTATTGTTGCCCAAAAGCGACAACTCAACCAAATCCCAACCCAAGGCACAAACACACACATACACACACACTCACACTGACAATATACAGAATGGCAGAAGAACTCAAATGCCGAGTACAGAGGCAAGAGAACTTTTATGGCAAAAACGCAAATGGCGATGAATGTTTGCAATAAAACAAAAGTTAAACAACATCTCATTTGTTGTTCTTGTTGTTGATGATGATATTGTTGCTGTTGTTGTTGTTGTTATTACTGTGCTTGACCCCGAAACGCGTTGATTTTCCAATGTTGATGCCTCTGTTAACGTTAACGTTACCGTTACTATAGCCACGCCTACTATACCATTCTCTTTTCCAGTTGATGCTGTTAATTATGTCGTTGACTGTATAAATTTATTGTTGTTCTGGGGCAGTCGAAATTCACTGTCTGTCAGACACTTTGCAGCAATTACCGAAAACTGTGCACTTGATGCCTATTTAGCATTCAGAAAGAGAGAGAGAGAGATAGGGATACTCACAACGGGAGATATGGAACCCAAGTCAAGTATCCGTTTCCTCATTGCAAAAAAATGGTTGCTTGATTTTGATTAATAATTGTCCCCCAAAAAACAAAAACAAAAAAAAAACACATATATGTAACTCTTTTATTCTTGACTTTGACCTCTGTAAGCTAACTGTCTGTCTGTCTGTATGTCTGTATGTCTGTCTCTCTATTAGAGCATCCGCAATGACAGTATGTAGGCGGGCGGCCACTATGTCATACTGTGTGTGGGTGGCCGTAGATCCATTTTTCAAGGGGAAAGGCTTTACAAAAAAAAAAAAAAAAAAAACAAAACGCTTGACAAATGTCAAGTAAAAAGCGTCAACTGTACAACATGGATGAGACCAGCCCAAGGGTGATATAGAGGCAGCTAAAGGGGCGCCATGTCTCTCCCTCATTTTTGTCTGTCTGACTGCCTGGCAGTATATATATATATATATATATATATGTGGGAGGCTAACATTACGTAAATCTAGACGCTGTCTCTGCCTCTTTGCATTTAATGCATACAAATTGGTCTGATTTATAAAAAAAAAAAAAAAAAAAGAGAAAGAAAGAAATTCAAACAAAAATGTTGTACAAATTTGCTAAGGCACTGCCGCAGATTAAACAACAAGCTTGTGCATCATCATAAGTATATATATATATATAGTATAAGTATAATGCGACTAAAGTGCCTCAACATAAATGTTCCTGCTGACTTTTTCGTCTGTCGTCTGTCTCTCTAAATGGTTCTTATGGTTTTGCAGGATAAGATATAAGACTATATAAAAGTCATCTTACTATATACGATATATATATATCTTTTCTGCTTATGCAAACAATTTTCCACTTGAGAGCTATATACAGTTATATAAAATTCGAATATTTCGTATGAAAATCACTTAAATTTTATGCGACACAAAATGTTTATTATTTTGTTCAAATTAAATTCAAATAAAAATAAAAACAAAAAACAACAAATATTCCCCCATTGAGTTCTTAAGAAACAAATTTTCTCCTTTCCATTTAAAGCAAAAAAAAAAAAAAAAAATTTTCAGTTTCAGCCTTGTCAAACTCAGCCGAAAAAAGAGGGAGAAAAAAAAAAGTTTTCCAATAACCATTGGCTCCATTTGGTGTGTAATGTGTGTGAGTTAATGTGTGTGTGTGTGTGTGGGGCTATAACTGGAACTGGGTAGGGCTCTAGTAAGTGGCTATCAGTGTTGCTTGCACTCTCCAGGACAGACTTCCTCTGACTTTATGGAAGCATTTATTATACGAGCGAGTTTTGGTTTTTTCCTTTCCTTTCCATTGCTTTTTTTTTTATGTATTTTTCAAGAACTTTTTCACATTTTTTTTTTTTTTTTTTTTTGCTTATCCTCTTCCCTCACTGCACTGCTCTTGACTGCATGTCAACGCATTGCTAACGAATTGTGTCAGCGACCATGTGGCCCGTGGCCCGATGATGTTGGGTCGTTTGACAAACTGCAATGCGTGGCAGGAATCCAACCCTAACCCATCAGGCCAACCACTTGCCTTGGTTGACGACGACGACGACGACGATGCGTTATTTGTCTTTCGACACGGTGCATCATCATCATCAACATCATCAGAGGGAACTCTCAGCCAGAGCATCATCATATTTTATTCAAGGCAAAGTGTCATGTGCACATGAACTCCGACGCCGCCGCCACATTCATTCAGACAGTGAACAGAAGCTAGCTCTTTCAGTTACCACTTCCACTTGGCCAGGCAGATGCTTGAACTCTGACTATGCCCCACCCCCCCACACCCAACCCACCATCTATATTTCTTTGCCAACCTGCCACCTTTTCTCCTTTACACTCTAATGGCAAATTCTCAACTTTTGCTGGCAATGGTTAACTTCATTTTTGAGCTTTTAACGGTTGTCATTGGCCAGGGCTTATCAGTTTGTGTCCAGCTGTTGGAATGGCTTTTAATTGCCGCCAGGCAGTTGTTGTTGTTGTTTCTTTTACCCTCCCTCCCCCCCCTCCAATTCTCAGTCAATAAACTTTACCAAAAATAGATGTTAGCCTCATGTTGAACTTTGACACACAAGCAAACAAACAAATTAACTGCAGTCGAAGCCAAACATAGCCAGGGCCAAGAGCCAGCGCCAGTCAATGCCCAATGCACTTTTAGATCTTTCAATAATACCAAAAAAAAAAAAAAAATTATAAAACCAACAAAAGCATTAAAATGCACAATGCCTATTCTAAACAAATCCGTTTCAATCAGTCGAAATACAATACAAGGGGAATCGGCATGTCAGTCAAAAAAACAATATAAGCAAGGCATCAAACAGATCACTGGCCGACAGATAGAGAGAGAGAAAACAGAACTACACTGAGAGAAATACAAAATTATATAAAAAATTAATCTAGAGATTGTTTGTGCAAAACTTATCATTTATTTTTCTAGCATTGTTTCATATTATTTCTTAATTAATTTTAACAGTATATAGAATCTATTTAAAATAGGGAAATAAGAGAACCAGTGTTGGAAAAGGTATGGTTTTACCTTCAGTAAAGTCTTATTAGATAGTGGAATCTATGGATAAGAAATTACATCTTTATTAATCTATATAATTTATAGATATTCGAGCTCAAATCATAGCTCTGCTTGGGATTTGGTGTTTGAAATGGAAACCATCATAGTGTTGTAGAGTTGAGCATTATATTATATATATTACTGTTATATGAGATATAAATTATATATATATTATATATATTGTACATATATTAATATATGAGTAAGCTTTTCTAAATAATTTATAACTATTTCTTTCGATTTCGTCCTTATTTTTGTAAAGTAATGGAATACATAATGGAACTCTTCAAACTGTTGTCATTTGTTCATTTTAGCTTTATTTAATATAAGTTTTTTCGATATTTACTCGATTTGATATAATATTAGATTATATAATATAGTATAAGGATACTCTAAGAAACTCCTTAGCAGCATTATATTATGATATAGTACTCTTTTTTTAGGATTCTTGCTTAACCATTATGGTTAGGTCTGAGTAAATCTTTGTAGAATATATAATATATACTATATCTACATTTATTTAAAAAATCACTTTCTAACACTGAAACCTTCTGCAACTGGATTTCTCCCTGTGTAGGAAAAGTGCGTTTAACGTTTTACAGTTTCATTTTCCCCCTTTTCTTATAAATGCATATATATATATTTTTTTTTTTTTTCCTGCCTCCCTTCGTTTTTTGTTTAGCTTGTTGTTGCCACATAATTAAATCTTAATTCAAACAAAATGCGCTAAACATTTCAAGCCATTTTATGACCGTCTGATGGAATACACGCGAGCTAACAAAATGATAAAGAAGATGAACTGACTGAGTCTCTCTCTCTTTCTCCGACACTATATACATACATACATACCTATATAGAGTATTTGTTGTATGTAAGAAAATAAATTCTATGTTCATGCACTTGAGGATTAACAACAAATGGTGGCAATGATGGCACAAAGTGAATCTTAACTTTTTAACTATTGTAAAAGTAATTTCAAAAGTAAAATGTTAATTAAATTTATATTTTTTTTTTTGTTTTACAATTTCAATTAATTTAATTAAAAATCTCTTTTATTTTTGCAGGTAAGCATACAGTTTGACAAGCACAATTGTAAGTACGCAACATTTTGAGATTCATTTAATGGTCAGTTGACTTGCGTGGCACGTAAAATGTCATTTACCAAGAACGGCAAATAAGTGCAAGTGTTGGTGCTTGCTGTTGGTGTCTGATGGTTACCTTTCTCCTATACACCCCTCTCCACTTTATCTTCTACAACTCCTTAACCTCCCTAAGCTATTGCTATTTCTGTCCCAATGGCCCAAACGGAGAAAAATCACAACAATTCCAAACGACATCTTCAAACAGCAATGAGGACAAACAGACAGATAGACATAGGGACAAGAGGGACAACGGGCTGGCCTGCCTGACAGTAAATGGAGAGCAACAATTGTTGCAGACACATTGACGACAACTATGATACATGGAATGGGTGAAAAAGAGATGAAGGAGAGCAGTAAGACCAGAAAATGCACAAGAAGAAGAATCACAAAAAAAAAAAAAAAAAGGAGCACCATGGCACAGTGCCTAGTTTGTTGGCTTTTCTTTGGCTTTTCGCTTTTTTTTTTTTTTCTTTTTTTTCTTCTTGGCCTGCCGCTGACAGATGCTGGCGACCAACTGAGTGTGTCTACGATTGAACGCACATTCTGTTTTCTGTGTGTGCAACATTGGAAATTGATAATGAGCCGCAGCCTGGAGCACATACATATATACAGATGCTTTGCCTTATTTGGCAGCGATGTTTGATAAAACCAAAGGCTGAATGAAAAAGTCCAGAGAGTTGCATCAATGACTGAATGAATGGCCAACTGACTGCAGTCTGAATGACTTTTACTATACAAACAAGCACAGAGCGAGTGAGAGAGAAAGAGAGAGCAAGATAAAGACATACATATATGTATATAGATAGATATATATCTTTATGTATATAGCGTAAAAAGCAATCAAGCGAACGATAAGATAAGTCCAAAGCCAGCTTGCCAGCCCAGGGCAGGGCAGGCCAAGCTGGGCCAAGGGGCAACTCAACCCCAGAGCCAAAAAGTTTTAATTATGATTGACATGCGGTTTTACTCTGCACTACAGATGCCTCCCACAACAACTCAGCACCACCAATAACAACAATAACAACAACAAGAACAACTGGCATCGATTTCGACACAACTTAATTTTTTGAAGAGGGTTGTTGATTGCCGTTGCCAGCGTGCGGTGTTGAAACTCATCAGTCAAAAGCAGCCGCCAACCGACCGACCGACACGAGACAATTGCAACAAAAAGTTGCGACCACAAAACGAACAAACGAAAAATCATCCCCAATATACCGCCCTCAATGCTGAGGGTTGATCACCATAAGCCTGCGGACAGGGTCTAGGGCAGACAACAAGACAAACACACACAAACACACAAGCACACACACACTTAAGCAAACACTCACCGGTAGACAGACAATTGTAACAATTTTCGCAAAAAAAAACCAAAAAAAAGGAAAACAGAACGACGAAAATATTAAATTATAGTCACATTAACTGGAAACACGCAACCTGACAAAGTCACTTCAGTTGCGTGCCTGCATAAATCTGGCACGCAATAAGGGAAAACGACTGACTATATGTATAACCGATGGGATAACATGGAATTCTGAATTGTTGTATAAACGAACAGCAACAACAATGGATGCGTATAACATAGTGTATATACATACATACATACATACATATACCATCAACCTTCTTCTTCAGTCAGTCTTTTCATTTTACTTCCTTTTCCTTTTTTTTTTTTTTTTTTTTTTTGCTTATCGATTTGAATAACCAAGATGAGTTTTTAAATAAAACTTTAGTTAACAAATATTTGTTATGACAAAGACTTAATATTTAATATTTTTAGCATTTCATCAGGTCAAACCCAGACCCTTAAAACCATCTTACATGGTTCGTGGCCTGTATGGCCCCTTATCTACACAATAGCCATAAAGTTTTTCTTGTTTTTCTTTTTTTTTGCTGACGCAACCCTCTCACATTCTATATCGACCTTTCACATTTTCCACATTTGAATATTAAAGATTGTGCAGAAAAGAAGAAGAAGAAGAAGCAAAAGACTAACAACAAGAAGCAACGAAAAAAGGATCTTTTCCGTTTTGGCTGTAGGGGGTCCCTTTCGTTTAGCTTCTTTTTTTTTTTTTGATTTTTTGCTCCTCCTTTTCGAGCAATTGTCAGAGGCAAAACTAAAAAAAAACATGAATATACATATTACACTGAAAGAAAAATACTTTTCACCAAGAAGAACAAAAAAAAAAAAGAAATGAAGGAAACAATATAACAAACTTCCGTTCCATTTAAGACTGTTAAACGCACAACGCATTCATCTTAATTAGCAACAAGCCAAGCAGACATAGCAGGAGGTGAAGCGTGCGAGACAGGTGGAGGATTTTAGAGTCAACCAATTTTCAGTGTATAGCCAAAAAAAGTTTGCTAACAGCATGCCATGCAAAATACAACAACAACAGCAAAAGCAAAAGCAAAAAAACAAAGGAAAAAGGGCCAAAAACAGAACTTTGGCCAGGACATGGTAGAAAACAGAGCAACCCTCTTTGCCTTACCCCAGACACACATATATATATATATATATCTATGTATATATATATACATATATTGCCCATTGGAACAACAATGCCGACGCCACTATGAATGATTGCCGCTGTGCGCTTTGTTCATGTACGTTTCAAAATTTCTGTGGATAATATGAGAGATGGTCGGTTAGATGGTTATAGGAAGGAGTAGTAGTTGACGGTGGCAAAATGTATAGTGGAAGTAGGCGGAGAGCCAGACAGTCAACGGAAGCGAAGCAAAACGGAAGCGCTCATACGCCATGTTGGCTGGCAATGGCGACGGTTGAAAATTGAATAAGCGCAAGTTTCGCGTGCCAAAAAAAAAAAAATGTTGTTGTTGTTGTTGCTGTTATTGTGACTAATGTTGTTGTTGCTGGCTGTCCGTTTTCTTGGCGCTCCCCTTTTTTCATTACCAAAAACTGCCGTCACTAGGAAATTACTTGAGACCAGGCTATAGCTAGAGCAACTTCAACTCTTGGTAGATACTTACTCGGCGATAAAAAGGTCGCGCCGTCAGCAAAACCAACGACAGCAGCAACAACAACAACAACAGCTACACCATAAAGTAAAGGGGGGGCCATACAACTCAATAAGCCAAGTTAACAGTCTATCGAGTATGATGTCCCTACCTACCGTTATACTGCCATCCCCTTCTCCACCCCTTCCATCAGATTGTTGTTGTGGCGGAACTGACAGTTACCTAATAGCAAACATAGATAAACCATTAAGTTTCTTTGGGCCCAAAAAATGGCAAGAGCAAAGTTAAATTTCAACCATCTCTCCTATCCTCTGCCCCCACATTACCCTCTCTCTATCCTTTGGCACTTTTCGCGTATGAGAAATGCCCTGAAATGTCGATCGATAATTCGTGCTAAAAGATAAATTACCGTTATGCGCGACTCTGCTGCAGTCGACGCTGCTTTTTCTTCATCCACTCTTCCCTTCTTATTGGTTGGCTAGCTGGCCACAGTTGGCTAATAGCAGCGCTGATTCCATTAATTTGCCAAATGACAGCAGCAAAAAAAAAAAAATAACAAAAAAATAACAAAAAAAATCTAAAAGAGGAGCACTAAAATGAGTAGAGTGGAATGGTATAGAATGGAATGGAGTGGATGGTTAGGAGGTGAATGGCGACAGTAGCGCCGCCCAACCACCAAAGCTAGTAAAGTGTGACCCGGCTCTGGGTTTTTAATACCCTTTCAGAAGGTATAACAAAATTGATCAAAGAGATATAAATATTCCCATAAATAAAAATATATTTACTCTTGTTTAGCATTGAAAGACCCTCTGTCTGTCTGTTTCTATATGTTTTTTAGATAGTATTTTTTGAGCTATGTAAATAAAATTTAATATTTAAGCTTTTTAAGCAATTAGGTAATTCAAGTTCTTTTTTTGATCCGATCGGACAACTATAACATAAAGCAATCATAGGAATAATTGAAAAATAGGTAGATATATAAAGTTAAGACACATTGAAACAATAATTTATTAAATAATATAACAACTGTAAGGGTATACAAACTTCAGCTTTGCTAATCCTAACTTTTTTCATTATTTTTTTTTCTTTTTTTTTGTTTTGTTTTTTTATTTTAGAGATTGGGATTCTTCATTCCTTGCTGAACGAGCCACGGCTCGTGCCATTTTGACACTAATTAATTAAGTTTTATTCTCTTGATTTTGTTTCATTTCGTATTGCTTTATTTAGTTGTTGTTTGATGTGGGTCTAGCTAAGCTTCTCCCTAAACCCTCCTCACTCTCTCTCTGTCTCTGTCATTATATACTGAATAGCTACTCTTGAGGCAAATAGCTTAAATTATAGCTGACTTATTGGCATCTATTTATATTAAGCAATTTGGTTAAAAGAGTACAAATATATTATGTTACCAATTTCTCTTTATATAGTAACAGAAAAAAAAAGAAATTTCAAATATATATAAATCCTACATTTTGGTAAACCAAAGAGAAAAGTCACTGTGGTTCTTCTTATATATAGGTATATGTATATATATATATACTTCCACGATCTTTCCGTCTCCCTAGCTAAATGTTGACATTTATGCTTTATTACAACTATTTAAAAAAAAACAAAAACCATATATTTTCATGGCGATATCACGCAGAAAACATTTCCTATTCGCCTCATAAAATACATCAAGCAATGGCATAACACAAATCCCCATGGAGCTTTGCCATGTCGTGTGCCTGCCCCAACAGCCCATTAAATAAACTTGTATGCTATGGTCTCCATCATCAAATATATATATATATATATATATATATGTATATATAAATCATGCATGTATGTATGTGTATGCAAAATATGTGAAGCAATGAAAATCTATCTATCATATCGATTACAGGTGTCAAAATAAAATAAAAACTAGAAGGATGGGCTAACTTCGGCCACGCCGAAGTTCGGATACCTTTGCAAACTGTCTTTTTCAATTATATATAAATAACCAGAATCATAAGAAAGTATATAAAGCTAATCATGCCCGTGGCTCCAAGAAAAAAACTTACAAGTAAAAAAAATTTTTTTTTGGTCCGATTGTTCCTATAGGAGCTATATCATATAGTCGGCCGATTCTGTTAAAACTCAACAGACACATTTATATATATACCAAACTTACAAATACCAAATTTCGACTGAATCGCTGTTAAAATATCAAAGATTTTCAACTAAAACCAATTTTTTGGCCGATCGTTCCTATGGGAGCTATATGATATAGTGCCCCGATTCTGATAAAACTTTTCAGATATGTAAGAAAGTATATAAAACTCATAAATACCAAATTTGGTGATAATCGCTTTTAAAACAACCAAGTTATAGCACGAAATCCATTTTCAAGACCGATCGTTCCTATGGGAGCTATATGATATAGTCAACCGATTTTGATAAAACTTGGTGGACATGTTGAGAAGTATATAAAACTCACAAATACTGACTTTCGTAGTATTTCGTTAGAAAACAACAAAGTTATTGAGGTTAAAGCTTATTCACGACCGATCGTTCCTATGGGAGCTATATGATATAGTCATCCGATCGGGATGATTCCGAGATATACAATGCCTGCAGCAAAAAGAAGCCTAGGTGCAAAATTTCAGCTCTGTAGCTTTAAGGGTCTCGGAGGAGATTGCGTTGATCCAGACAGACGGACAGACGGACAGACGGACAGACGGACATACGGACAGACGGACAGGGCTAAATGAACTCAGCTCATCGTGCTGATCAAGAATATATATACTTTATATAGTCGGAGATGCTTCCTTCTATGCGTTGCAAACTTCTGACCAAAATTAATATACCTTTTTTGCAAAGGTATAAAAAAAATATAAAGCTTACCTTGAGGTTCCCCTCCCATTAAATATGGTCAACTAAATATAAATATGAATTGAGAGGTAGATGAAACTATACCGGATTGAATATATATATATATATATATACCTTACTGGTAAATATTTTAATCATGAATCAAAGATCTTAAATTACTTATTACTTGATATATATTTTTTTAAACAGGACCAATCTCATTTTTTTGTTTGTAAATAATACTAAAATTGTTTAACTTAAGAGAAGTTTTTGTTTTTTACTTTTCATTCATATAAAAAATCTATAAATTAAGCAAAGAAATTAAATTGTTTTTATTTAAAATTTATAAACAAAATACTTTTTACCATTTATTCATATAAAAAATCTATAAAATTTATATACAAAATTGAAAATGAAGAAGATTACAATTAACAAAGAGTTCAATTGTTAAACTATTAAAAAATTTATATATATATATATATATATACATATCTAAAATGAACAAATCTTTCAATTTATTTCAATCTAAATCATAATTTTCATTATTTAAATCCTTATCTAAATAGTATTTTATCTTCACAATCTTATCAAGAAATATTTCAAACGATTTAGCTTAAATATATTTTAATAAAAATATATAAAAATTCTAAAAATGAAGTTAGATTTCAAATAAAAAAAAAAAAATTATTAAGTTTTATTATTTCTAAAAATTTTCTTACATTCATAAACTAAATCCGCTCCGGTCTATGGAGATTGATATTCACATAGATACATACATAAATCTTAACAAAGAAATGCACTCAAAATGCCACAAATTTCATTTACTTTTATTTATGATGAAAATTTTCACATTTATATATATATATATATATATATACAAATATTTGGCCAATAAAATTGACGACAAGCTGAATTTATATATAATCTAAATTTAAACATTTTGCCAAAATGAAAACTTAAAAAATCTTAAAAAAAAGGGAAAACTATCATGAGTATATATCATTTTAAAAAGCTTAATTTATGCCAGTTTGACAAGATTTTTTCTGTTGTTTTTTCTTTTTGGCAGCTGAAACAAAAAATGAAAAAAAAAAAAAATATTAGGAAGGGAAAAAAAATTATAGAAAATAGGCAAAATAGTATTTGAAATGTTTGGCCCGTTGCCTTTGCTGTAATTTTTTTTTTTTTATTTTTTTGGTTTTTTATGTGTTTTTGGCCCGTTGCTAAATTTAGCAAGCAAATATTTGATGCCCCAAGTTATGCAATGCATCCGGGGGACATGATATTTTTGGGTGCCCAAGCAATTTAATTGCCCACCCTTTCGGCACCACCATCACCACCACCAGCCAAGCAGCATAGAATAGCAGCCAGTAATGCCACCAAACACCAAACATCATGCCACACCATACACAAGTGTCAAAGACCCTATGACCGAGTGTACCAGAGACCGAACGGCAGACAAGCGGAAAAGTATATATATATATATAAAAGTTGAAAACTGAAAAACAAAAAAAAAAAAAAAGTGGCAACTGGCAACAAATTGGCAACTAGTTTTAAGCCACATCATGTGCATTGCTTCAATGCGTTCAGTCTAAAGTCAATATATAATATTATTGATGAATATATATAAATAATTATATATAAATCTGGCAAATCTTTTCTCCGAGTTTCTTTTATATTATTTTACTAATGACAAATACATGGAAAATAATTTTTTGACATTTCTCGTCAGATCTCTCTCATTAACTGAAAAATAAATTGCAAAAAAAAGAAGAAAAAAAAACCTCTATAATCGTAGATAAGGTTTTGGTTAAGAAGGAGGTAGGTAGCGGGGAGGTAGTCTTTGTCGGCCGTCAGATAGTTGCCAAATTAACGCAGCCGTAGACTTTCAGCACAGACTGTCGCCGCTTCGTCGCCATCGCCATCGTCGTAGTCGGTCTGACTGCTGCAAAAGCAGATGCAGATGCAGATGCTGATGAGTCAGTCAGTTGTCGCAGCCACCGTCTGTTTTCATCTACTTCTCTTACCCCTCATACCTCTCCCTCTTGCTCACTCTCTCTCTCTCAGTTGCATTTTAATTTTCATGTGTGCATTTGGCTGTGAAAATCGTTTTTCTATATGTATATAAAATATATAAAAAAACAAAAAAAAAAACGAAATAAAAGCCAACCTGCATGCAATTGCAGTGCTTTTCTGGCTGGTTTTCTGTTTTTTTTCTCTTTTTGTTCTTTCCACATCCTCTCGTTCGTTTTATACGTTGTTCCTCTTAACATTTTTTTGCAATTTTCACACAAAATGCAATTTTAAATGAAGAGAGAGAGAGAGAGAGAGAGAGGGAAAGAGGAGAAAAAATGGCAAAAGACTCCACTACTATGGCTTTTGTTGCGCGTAGCTTTTTGTCTAAAAGTTGAACCAATTTTATTTGCATTAACTTTGCCATTCTGCACGTGCTTGCGCTTTTACGCTTTCACAACGATGATGCAATCGAAATTCGTATATACACATAGAGTGAGAGACCAACTAAAACTAAACTGTTGTGACTATGCCACACACTAGCACACACAGACACACACTAACTTGGATGACTCTCCCCTCCTGAAACTGCAATTGCCAATTGGCATTAAGCTGCCTGTGCTAATTGTTAAGCCAACACGCAACAAACACAAAGCTACGGACTTAGCCCCAGTCCCATTCCCAATACCAAATCCAATACAAATACAAATAAATAGCTTAATACATATGTATAGAGGTATATATGTATGTATTTAGTATAGTAAATGTACCATAACAAGGCAATGTTGGTGAGAGGAGTTTTAAAATCTTTAGAAAATTAATATTATATATATATAAAGCAATTACATAGCATAAGAGAATTTAATGCTTAAATCTTATTGTCAAAGGTCAAGCGATTAAAAGGAAATTGAGAAAATGAACATTTTTATTAATTGTAATTTTTGTAGTGCTTCTCATACTTGCGAAAATTGCTAGAAAATAACAATAGAAAATTGTTACAAAAAAAGAAAGAAAAACCTGAAATTACCAGGTGATGTTCACCTGTTTGATGAAAATTTAAGCAACAAATTGAACATAAGTTTAAGAATACATTTAATGTAACAAATGAATCTACACAAGGGAAATTAAACAAAGTTTTTACCAGATGTTCTTGTCTTAATTATATAAGTTTTAGCCAAATGTAAGCAAAACATAAATGAAAGTATCTACGAGTTAATGAAATACAAAGTCCAGTGTCCTGAGTTGCTCTAGCCATGTCTATCTGTTTGTCTCATTGCCATATAATCCCTCAGTTTTTGAACTATCATAATGCAAAATTTTTATACACTCATATTTCTATTTCACACTGACCATATATCGAAATCAGACAAATCGGGCGACTATATCATAGAGTTATCATATAAACAACTGAAATTGCATGCTCTATTTGGCTCAATACTCAAATTATAAGGCTTATCTATATCTATATATATGGAATGTAATGCGCACTTACAATAGTCTTTTCTTATGCTTATAAATTTGATATAGATCGTGTTTATATATATATATATGAACTATATAAATTGCCTTATCGATACAACAAAGAACGTTTCTTGTTACCAACTTTGGCCAGTTCTATAACAATTTGTTTAATGTGGGATTAATAAACGTAAATAAAAAAAAATATATATTATTTATGGTTTTATATTTACGATTTAACTGCTTAGATCACGTTTATTTTTTCTTCTATGGGTGTGTGTGTGTGTATAAATGATAACGGTTTAATTCTTTTAGCTGCATTTTGAAAATTTGTTTTAAATTTTTATTAGTTTTTATTTCCTTACTTATCATTTGACTTTGACTTTAGTTAGTTAATTTTCAACTTCATTCAATTTTATATTTTATTTGTTCGACAGATAAATTGCTCATTGAGTTTTCTAAGAAAATAGACAAGTTATCAAAGTAAATAAATAAAAAAAAATAATAAAAATACGAGGTCATTATCGCTTTTAGTTAAGTAATCAATAATTAAAATTTTTGCAAGTTCATTGTCAATGTTTATTGTTTGATTAGATTACAGTTAAATTGAATTGCAAACATTTTAGCCATGGCCTACTGTAGTTGCATTTTAAATTGCTTGACATAGACAAAATTGTTTTAGTTGCTGCTGTTGTTGTTGTTGTTGTTACTAGAGTGTTGGTGTTAATGTTGCTGTTGTGCTCTGCTCTGTGGCAGACAAACCGACGACAGCTCGAGAGCTTCAAATGTGTCAGCAACTGCTGCAGCACCACCACCAGCACCAGCAATATCAACTTTTTTTTTTTTTTTTTTTTACCAATCCAGTTATTGTCCAATGTCCCATTTTGATTTTGTGTTGTTGTTGTTGTTGTTGCTAACGTAGTTGTGGCAACTTTTGCCTTGTGGCAAGGCTAACAACTTGGCAAATCTCTGCCAACTGCTCTGACATCATCGCCTCCTGCACTGCAGTGGCAATTAAACGATTTTTCCTCTCCACACCCCCCCCCTTTAAAAAATACAATTTTCTATGGCACATCTCTTCATGTCCACTAGCTAGATTCCCATACCCAATCTCTCCATTTTCCCCATCTAACCAACTTTTATTGCCAACTCATTTAATGACTAAACATTTCTTGCTCATGTGATTGATGCATTTTTATGACATTCGCGTAGGTGTTTGGATTGAAATGCTCTCGTAATTGTTTTTAAATAGCTTAACATGAGACGAGGGGAAAAGCTAAATGAGAAAAGAAAAACCGGTTGAATTAGAAAAGAAAGTCTAAATAAACATTTTATTAGCTCATTTATTTATTGCAATTGAAATTGTCTTAGAAAACTGGAGTTGGAGTTGAAGTAACAGCTGTATAAACTTTCCCAGATCCCTTGCGCATTTAACACTCAATTAATGTATGCATAATTAACCGGAGGGCAATTTAAATATGGCTAATTACAAGACCGGGCTTGCTTGCCATTTGCCCTCGGGGCTAGACGATTGGAAAAATGGTTTTCAAGAGAGAGTCAGTCAAAAAATGTTCATTTAAATAAACGGCCCAAACAAACACGCAAGCTTAACTCGTCTCAAAACTCTTAACTGAAACTCATTTGCCTAACTGCTAAATAGCCGGCGGTTATAGACAAAAATTAACCAAAAAAAAAAAAAAAAAACCCGGGTGAGGGGAAAGAAAATAACAACAACAACACAAAGAGGGTGCGATTTCCTCTCTTTCCCCTTTTAACACTTTGGCTTGTCGTTGCCATTACTTTAGTGACAGGGACCTGTCATTTTGCATTTAACTCAAAATGTTTTAAAATATATAATATTATCACTTAATTATAATTATTTCTATGCCTCAGTTGTTGTTGCCCCTTAACAACTAACCACCTTTTTTTATCGTTCTTAAATACCCTTTGCAACAAAACAAAATGAGTAAAACTTTACACTCTTTGGATTGCAACATAAAGAGGCAAAATGTATTTATTAAATATTTTTATTTATCAGGTTTGTTTTCCATTAAAAAATATTTTTTAAATTTGGAATCTGAATTTGGTATTGAAATTTTGATCCCTGAAAGAAATAGAGAAATAAATAAGCTTTTTTTAAGAAAATGGTTTCAATTTTTAGATATTTTAATTAAATAATATATATATTATTTAGAAAAATAAAAAAATATTTCATATAATTTATCGAAAAATTGTAATATTATAAAATTTTTCTATAAATTAAAATTGAAAATTAAATTTTTCTATAAATTATATCTAAAAATCGCTGAAAAAACTAAAGACTTAAATAAGTAAGTTTTTTGTTCAAGAAAATGATTTAAATTTTTAAATATTTTATATTTTTTAATTAAATAATATTATATATATTATATATCTAAAAGATATATAATTTTAAGAAAAATTTTAATATTATAATTGATAGAAAAATTTTAATATTATAAAATTTTTCTATAAATTATATCTAAATATCCCTGAAAGAACTAAAGACTTAAATAAATAAGTTTTTGGTTCAGGAAAATGATTTAAATCTTGAGATATTTTATGAGATTTCGAGATCTATTCTAGTTTGTCATGACTTATACAAAACTTCTTTTAGGATAATTAAGTATAAATGGAAGCAGTTTTTGTAGTTACTTTAAATAATTACTTATTTTTTTAATCTAGCAGTAAGTTCAACTTATGAATTACTTTACAATTTTCTGAAATTTACTTCATAAAGTCCACTTGATATGATATACAACTACTTGAGATGTAAACTTCTGTCTATATAGATTATTCCCCTATAAAAGTATCAACTTAAGGATTTGCTTTATAAGATCTATTTTTATTAGATTATTCTGTTATAAAAGAATCAACTTAGGGATTTCCTATATAAGATCTATATATATAGATTATTTCCTTTTAAAAGAAATAACTTAGGGATTTCTTATATAAGATCTATATATGTATATAGATTATTCCCTTAAAAAAGAATGAACTTTGGATTTTCTAAATAAGATCAATACATATATATAGATTATTCCTTTATAAAAGAATCAAGTTAGGGATTTCCTATATAAGATCTATAAATATATATATATAGATTATTCCTTTTTAAAAGAATCAACTTAGGGATTTCCTATATAAGATGAGATATATATAGATTATTATTATGAGATATATATAGATTATTATTATGAGATATATATAGATTATACCTTTATAAAAGAATCAACTTAGGGATTTCCTTTATAAGGATTAATCAATTTGGAAAGAAGTTTACACCTCAAATAATGTATTAGAATTTTGCCATATTTTAAAGGATTTTCAACTACTTTTAAAAGATCTTTTCTAAAATAAATTATAAAACAGTTAAAGAACCAATGTAAATTTTCTAAATTTTTGATCATAAATGAATGAAAAACCGCCTAAATCTTCTTAGATACTTAAACTTATCTTTAGTAAACTTAAAAAAAGCTGCAAACGTTAATTAAACTAAAGTATTTACAAATATTTCTTAGTACTTGAAATAAATATTGCATAGTGTATGCAATTATCGGTGTAAGGTAGTTTGTTTTGACCTGGCCTTCTCTCTATCTGTATTGTATATGTGTTTTTTTTTTTTGCATTTTCTTGGCCCTTTTGCATATTTCAGAGCACGTTTTTTTTTTTTGTGCCTTATCAGCGGTTTTGTTTTTTGTATTTTGCTTTCATTTCTTTGACTTTTCTTTACTGCATTTGCTAAAATGCCATAAATTAACTAATTTATTGTTAATGTTTTTGCAAGTTAATTACGCAAAAGCAACAAAAACCATCAACAAGATGAAAAAAAAAAATAAGAAAAAACCTTTTAAGTGGCTGCCGCAAATTGCCAACGTGCAAAGGCGGTCACAACTTTGGTAAAGTTTCCTTCTTCTTTTTAGTTAATATATGTGTGTTGTTGTTGTTGTTGTTGTTGCCGCCCTTTTTTGCCTTTACTTGGGTTTTAGTGCAAGAAAATGAAAATTATTATTATTGATTAACATAAAGCTTTCATTTGTTAGCTGTCTTCCTAATTTTTTGTTTTCTATATAGATAATTTTCTCATCATCTATCTCAATTCTATTTCCATTCACTTTTCACTGTCCGACAAAATATGTTGACTGTGATTTTAATTAAGTTTAATTTAGTTAATTAAGTATAGAAGCTGGCGGTACCGCCGATTGCCTTTGGCAGTTTATTAACAGCAATTAGTTAATTTTTAAGTTAATTTAGGCAAATAACCTATGATCTCATATTACTCATATATATATATATATATATACAAATGCCAACGGCAAAAGATCTTAAAAATCACGACTATAAACTATATATAAGAGATCACAAAAAATCGAATATATATATACATATTTGACATATGATTGCTGTGTTGTGGTTGTTTTTGTTTTTTATTTGTCAGCGGCAATTTTCGTGACAATTTATTGGACATATCCATTGACAAAAAAGGCAAATGCAATTGCCAGAAATGCATTGGCATAAAACTTGGCCAATGAAAATCTGTATATATATATATCTTTTGGGTTTAATTTTTTTTTTTTTTTTTCATTTTATCTATATACAAACATTGAGAAATCTCCGACATAACGTAAATGCCATGTGCCATGTTTTGTGTTGGCTAATTCTGAGATTGCAAAACTGAGAAATTGACATAAAACTTATATATATATTTTTTTTATAGTTGTTGTTGTTGTTTGTTTGACTTTATTTTATTTTGTTTGGCTGACCAAAATGGTCATAATGCAAAATGTCAAAAGCACTCACTTGACATACACTGAAAGAAAGACTTGAAAGCTTAAAAGGTTCTCATAAAGAAGAAGTTATTTAATATAATAATTTGTATAATTAATTAAAAATGTATAATTTTCTATTATTATTAATATATTTATGTGGAAAAACTAAACATAAATTTATAAAAAAAAATATATATTTTTAAATCAATATTTGTTGCTGATTTTTATAATATTTTATTATTGATATATTTTGAGGCAATTTTCAAGCCATTTATCCTAAACAAAACCAAAATATAAATTTGTATTTTATAAAATTTTAAGAATTTAATAATTGAATTTAAAGTTTTATCTATAAAACTTGATTTAAATTATTTATTATTTTTTATAATTTTTAATTATTTATTTATATTATTATTTAATTAAAAATATACACAAAAAAATTCCCCAAACTTTTTAAACATATTTTTGTTTCTACAAATTTTTGTAAAACTTTTTATAAATATATTTTTCTAAAAATTTAGCAAGAGAAAGTAAAAATTTTACAAAACAAAAAAAGTTTATTAAATTATTTATTTATACTAAAAAAATGTTATATATATTTTTTGCCAATTTATGTATATATTTATCTTATATTTTATTTATCTAATATCTATCTCAATCTATTCAAAAACAATCTTGTATTTTGTAGAGCAGTGTAATCCAAGAATTAAAAACTTTCATTGCTAACAACTTTAACTTACACTTTCTATATAAAGGCCTAATTCTTTTTCTTTCCCTCGTCCCCCTTAAATAAATATTTTTTCTAAATGTTAGTTCTTAGTTTTAATATATAATTTTTTCTCCTGGTGTCTGGCTGATGTTGCGTTTGTTTTTTTTTTTACTTGTGTCTGCTGCTTGTTGTGCCCTGTCATTGTCATCCTTTTAAAGCTGCTTATGTGGCACGCCTCGCTACAACAACAACAGGAACAACAACTACACACACACACATCAAATATAAAACATACTATTCAACAACTTCATTTACGCCGCTCTTAACATAGCTCATATTACACGCACCGTCTGCTTAGCAAAAAGAAAGAAAAACCCCAACCCCCAGCCAGCAGCCCCTTCCTTCTTCTCTTCTCATAAATCCCCTCAAGTCGATGTCGTCGTCGTCTCTCCCATGTCGAACTCATGCACAATTAGTCACTTGCAAGTCAATTAAGTTCCCAACGCGCAAACCACAACAAACGCCGGCTCTTGCTCCACCATACCAAGCCAAGCAAAGTCAGGCCAAAGCAGGGCAGAGAAGGCCAGACATGGCAAAGGCAACACCACACGTATGGGTGATGATGACGCTGACGCTGACGCAGATGACGATGATGATGATGAGGGAGAGACACACGGATACCTGTAGCCCGGTATGGGTATGGTAAGATGGAAGGAACAACCATGGACCCAAACTACTAACTACTCAGACTTGTTGTAATGCTATTCTCTCGCATTCATTTGCAGTAAAAAGCAATGACAATGTCGGCGACAACGACTACAACATGAAAATTAAAGACACAGGCCAAGTCCAAAGAGTCAAAAAACAAGAGAGACAGAACACAAAGATAGAGATAGTGTGTGGCAAAAGAACAGAAAACAGAAAAAGGCAACACACAGAAACAAAGACAGAGACAAAAATATATATATATATATAAGCATAAGCATAGAGAAAGAAAGAAAGAAAGAGGCTAAAAGTAAAACAAAAACCATATTATTAACGCCTCATTAAACTTTTAACGATTTTAAATTACAGTCTGTGAACGGGCCAAGCTAATGAATACAAATTAGCCGCAGAATGTGTGCGCACTGCGACGATGACAAAAACAACAACAACAACAGTTTCTTTGCAAAACAAAATTTTTAAGAAAAAAAAAAAAACATTGAAAACATATAGCATAGCATAGCTATGTTAGCCAAAAGATATAGGTATAGATATAGGCATACAGATTCAAATACAAATACAGTAATAGATATAGCTACATACAAAATACATTTAATGAGACAAATAAACTTACATACATACGATATTATGAGCAAATATTTAACGACTAAGGTATACCCTATTTTTGTATTTAATGAAATTTAACCCTGTAAAGTTTTGTCTTTTTATAGGTTGTTTAGTGTTGAATATTATCTCAATAATCAGTTACTTTTATTTTGTAAACAATCTACTTATATCTTTTAAACAAAATGTGTCTAAATTTGGTAAGGTTTTAAAGTAATATAGAATAGAATTTTAAAAGATAGTAGCAGCTTCTTAGAAACGTAGTATAATAGCAGATTCTTAAGAAACTGTAAAATAGAAGCAGATTCTTAAGAAACTTTAGCAGATTCTTACGAAATTGTTAAAAAGTAGCTGATTCTTAAGCAATTGTAAAATAAAAGTAAAGCTCTAAAATAGTGGCAGATTCTCAAGAAGTTGTAGAATAGTAGCAGATTCTTAAGAAACTGTAGCAGATTTATTTTAAAAACTATAAAATATAAGCAGATTCTTAGGAAGCTGTAAAATAGTTGTAGATTCTTAAGAAACTGTAGAATAGTAACAGATTCTTAAAAAATTGTTAAAAAATAGCTGATTCCAAAAACACTATAAAATAGGATTAGATTCTTACGCAATTGTAAAATAGAAGCAGATTCTTAGGAAGCTCTAAAGTAGTAGCAGATTCTTAGGAAATTGTAAAATAGTAACAGATTCTTAAAAAAACTGTAGTAGCAGATTTATTTTTAAAATTGTAAAATAGTAGCAGATTCTTCAGAAACTGTAGATAGTGTAATAGTAGCAGACTCTTAAACAAACTGCAAAATAGCAGATTCTTACAAAACTATAAAAAAAAAAAAATCGAAGTTCCTTAAGAAACTATAAAATAGAAAAAGATTCCTAGCAAACTGCAAAATAGTAGATTCTTAAGAAACTGTAGTAGCAGAATTATAAGAAATTATAAATAGTAGCAGATTCTTAAGAAATTGTAATTTTTTAATAGAAAGAAGATGCAAAATTTTTTAAAAGTTTTAAAAACATCGTTTCTACAAATTTCGAGAAATTTTAACTAGTTTTTAAAATTCCATTTCATTTCAAATTCCTTTCAAATAAGTTTCTTAAATCTCAATTTCAGTTATTTCTTAGAACAAATTCTTTTCTTTCTAAAAACATATTATATATAAGTTTAAAAAACTTTTCTCTGACAGTTAATCCTTAAAAAAAATGAATAAAAAAAGTGATAATATCAATTATAGAAAAGGAAAATCAAAAATAAGGGATTTCCTTTACCAAATTGAAACATATAAACTATAATTATTATTACCTAAACCCTTGACATAAAGAAAAATCTAAAGCTAACAGACAATGGACAGTCATTTCAGCTGTTTCTTAGAACAATTTCTTAATTAATATTTCATTTTTTTTATTACATTTTATATTAAATAGTTTTATTTAAAATACAATTCAGACCAATCAAATAAATTTTTCATTAAACAATCTTTTCTATTAGTTCATCTCAAAACTGAATTGTATTATGGCCCTGTCAATTTATTTAACTCTTACAAATGCTGTCAATATTATTATACCCCATAATACTTTTTGTTTTACCCTTTTTGCCTGGCTACAAAATATAATTCAATAAAAAAAAAAAATAAGAAACAGAAAAATGTCTTGTCTAAATGTCTTTTCAATGTTAAACAATTGTCGCGCCATGCGTAATTGTCATTAATTGTTGTTCAATGTGTGTGTGTGTGTGTGTGTGTGTGTGTGTTTGGGTGTGTTTTTATATATGTAGCTGACAGCAACAGCAAAAGCATAAAAAACAAAAACACAGAAATAAAAAATAAAATAAAGAAAAAAAAAGAAAAAAAAAGATTATTAATCAGGCATTCGATAGTTTTATTTATTTATTTCTTTTTTTTAATTGTATTTATTTGTAAAATGCAAATGAATTTGGGACAAACGTCGGACAACCCCAAGACAGGTCAGGGCGCTCTGATTATCACGATTTTTACAAAACGAGGGGACGGGGAAGGGGTAGACGATCTATGATGGAAAATTGTGTAGGCACATGGCCAGATTGCGGACTTGACTTTGAGCAACAATAACAAATAAAAGGAAAAAACACACACACACACACATACAAAAGACGCTCTAAAATAATCAACCAAATGTCTAAATGCATATTTAAAAATATTTTATTTGTCTGCTTTGTTGTTGGTATTTCTTCTATATATATATATATATATATATCTTAAATTAAAATATATGCCTAGCCAAACATCTTTACATACATTTGTATATAGTTTGTGTAGATATATATATTGTTTTTTTGCTCATAAAGATGTTATTTGAATACCCTATAAACATAGTTAACAGAAATATTTGAGCATATTGACAACAAGTAAATTGTTGGTAATAAAAATTACTTATAAACATTTAAAAGTTAGATTCATTTTAATTTAGAGTTTAATTTTATGTTACATTTATTTGAGGTTACAATTAAATTACAGGGTATTTCTTAGTCATCTTTTTAATCTGAGATTCTTTGTCTGATGTTTGGTTTTTATTATTAAAGTTTAGTTCGCATGGCAAATTAAATATATAATTAACAAATTAACTGCTTCCGTTGACGTTTATTATGTGACAGCATTTTTTATATGCAAAGACAAAGAAAAAAGTTAACAATAGAAGGAAAAAAAAACACAAAACAAGCAACAAGAAAATTATGAGAAATAGACAAACATGTTGTTTATTTTTAAAAACAAAAACAAAAAAAAAAAAAAACACTATATAATTTGGTTTAATGTAAAAATCTGTTTTTATTTATAACACTTTTGACTTTCATTTTGATTGCCGCGCCATAAAAAATTATAAAATATTGCCATCAATTAAAAGAATACTTTTATATAATTTGTTACGGCAAAAAAAGCAAACCAAAACTATTTTTTTTATATGCACAAATATCCAATGATATATATACAAATATCAACTGATATATATATATTTATGTATATGAAATATTTGTACTTTTACCTGTTTGTAAATTTATATTTATTTATCTTTAATTGTAAAAAAATTAAAGGAAAATATATATAAATATAAAATTTTAAAATACAACATTTATAACTTAAATTTTTAAATATTAAAAATGCATATTTCAAATATAAATAGATCAAGGCAACATATTCTTTTGATAGTTTGAATAGTTTATAGTTGAATTAAAATGTTTTTATATTACTTTCAAAGAGCAAAGATTTTCTTGGTATAACTCCCTTTGTTGGCACATTTTTATATTAAATCTGCGAGGTCCTTGTATTTTCAGCTTCTTGATAAGGCTTAGACTAGCCACGCAGTCGCACAGCCACTCTAAAACTGTTAACTCTCTTTCAATAACAGCGTCATATGTGGCCCAATTCTATTCTATAACCTGCCTGACTAAACACTGCTTAGTAAGCAGTCAGTGTCAAATTTGCATGACTAAGCAGTCAATGTTAAACTAACATTACAGTACTTAAACTTACAAGACATCAGTCACTTTTAAACTGTAAGCTTCACAATGTATGGGAATTATATAGAGAAGCCGTTAAATAAAAAGAGAAGCAAGAGCACATAGGATATGAAAGGCTATGTAAGGCACAAATATATATATTAATCTATCATTTAGTAGCAAGCAACTATATACATATGTAGATATATAAACATAGAAATTGTTAAATTATGTTAAGAATGTTGACTTTAGAAAGAAAAATTTGTTTGGCTTTAGAAAATATTTAAAAAGAACATTGAAAAAAGCCTTTGACAAAGTTGATCATCCAAAAGAGAGTGTATATTTGATAAACCAAGCAAACCAAGGTTCTGAGGGATTACATATATATGTATAGGTATACATCACTATATAAAATCCTGAAAAAAATTTTTTTGAAAACGTTTTTAAGCAACTTAAAAGTTGTAAAAACCAAATAAAAATCGTTTTATTAATATTATATAAATATAAAATACTATAAATTCCTTAAATCTATATATAAAAACGATTCTCTCTCTTAATAACAACTAAAACTAAATTTAAAAAAAAACTTTAAACAATCAACTTAAGCTCATCTAGAAGATATTTCAATCAACTAGTAACAAAATTGGGTTAATAAAATCATAATCATAGAAGAGTTTGGAAATGATTCATTTGCTTTATTCACAAATGCAAATGTAGTAGTTTCTTTACTGGATATAATATCTGATTAACTGATTCTTTGATATAGTAGTCTGGCATCTATTCACAATTCATCTCCCCATTTTACCAGCCACCTTTTGGTTGATGTTCGTTTTTCTGCTCTTCCTTCTGACATAAATGCTTTGTGGCTTGGCCTGGTCGATCGGTCAAACGGTTGGTTGGCTTCTTCTTTGCGTTTCGATTTAATATCAAAGTGAACCGACATATGTATGTTTATATAGTATTGTATACAGTAAGAATATACATATATATAATATAGCCACGCCCCCATGCTAAACAACCACTCCACCTTCCCCCCATCTAGCATTGTATATGCCTACGCTATGGCGGTCTTCCACTTTGTTAGTTTTTGGCATTTTTTTGTTGTTTTTTTTTTTTTTTGGCAAGGGGAACACACACAAAAGTTAAATTGTACGTAACGTGAACTTTTTTTCTGAGTGTTTCTTTCTGCTGACATTTCTTTAGCTTTATTGTTTTTCTCTCTATATATATATACATATATATTTCTGTATATTTTGTTCGATATTTATTTAAGGTCTTGTTTCAAAATTTGCAATGCACAAAAGCCGAAAAGTAAAAGCAAAGCAATAAAACAAAAAATATAAAAAGATATAAACATACACATACACATATGTATATATCTACATATATATATATATATATATATAAAATGACAAGCGGCGGCAGCAAATTAAAAATCAAGTCCAACACAATAGAAATTGTCAAAAAATTTATGCAAGGCTCGCGCGATAAGCCATCTGAAAATGGTCTGCGGCACCAAAATGAAATCTCTTAAGGTTTTTGGACTTGGATTTGGCTATGGTTTATGGTGAGATGGCTAAGAAGAGGTAGAGGTAGTAGAGGGTGTAGTGAACGGGCCAAGTGGTAGTAGTAGTAGTAGTAGTAGCAACAAGCCAGCGGGGCAACTTGAGCCGAAAAAGAAAAAGATATTTTAAAAAACCGCTGTGTGGGCGCGTGTTATATTCACCATTAAAAGCTATAGTCCACAATCATTCCCCCCTTCCCCTACTTCTCTCCACTAACCAAAATATATAAGCAACTGGTTTCACTATATCTGTGGATGTTCGCTGGGATCTGTCTGTGTCTCGAAAATAGATTTCATTTTTATTGAAATTATGACATTCATCTTAATTTGCGCTATCGCTTAACTTATTAATTTTTATTTGTTTTCTCACTCTTTAACCGTTTCTCTCTCTCTGTCTATTTGCAGGTGTGTATCCATGTATCCATGAATTTCTATCTATATCTATAAAGGGGAACAGGTTTCCATAGAATGCTGGAATTTATGCATCGTTTGATGCCATCAGATACAAAAACGAAACGAAACGAAACAAAACTGGGAAGTAGCTAAAAAAAAGAATCTGCTGACTCTTGCGACTCATTAAAACTGCAAATTGTTGCACAAGTGAACTTGAGAGAACACTAACGAATGCAATGCCGTTGGCAAGAACACACCCACCACTCTCCCCCTTACTACAATTCTAGTCAGTTTGGCCAACAGTTCAGAATGTGGCTGCTCATTATAATCTGACCAAGAAACAAACTAAAATGGAAAAAAGACAGAGAGAGAGAGAGAAGGAGAGGTATATATATTATCATAGATAAAAAAAAATGAAACTGTACAATAGAAAGAAAAAAAAAATGTATATAACAATGTGTCCACTTGGATCTATCTACAAAAAAAGAAAAGTAAAATGGACATGCAATTGCTTTAGTTTCGTTTTTGGCATGCCTCAATTGCCATATGATAAATTTGTAGCATTTTGTTTGCCATCATTTTGTTGTACAGTAATTTAATTAAAATGCAAAAGTATCATCATTAATTTCATAGTAACATCAAGGCCTTATAGACAGACAGACGGACGGACAAAGCATATGTCCCCATTCAACCCATACCAATAGCATACTTATACCCCATAGACATCGACATATCTACATACTTAGACATATATATATATATATCCAGTCATGTCCATGTCCGTGCTCTCAGGCTCATGCTTATACTCCATGTGTCTGCCCAATGTTTGAGTCTGTCATTAATCTTTCGACAGCTCTCTCTCTCTGTGCACCCAGACGGAGGCAACTATGAAAATTGTAGTCTCTCATTTTCAATGGCAAGGCTTTGTTTTTGCTTTTGTCTAATGATCGCGTGCAGTTTTTCACATGTTTCATATATATATATATATATATATATATATATATATATATAATGGGGCCAGGCGTCATATATCATATTTATGCCAAACTATTGCCATATTCATATACATAACAAAAAAGCAAAAAAAAAAAAGGCAACAACAAGAACTCGTATATCTATAGCTCATTTGGCTTGTGACAGCTTCACAGTCAGCCCAGCTTCATTTTTAGCTACCAAAAATATTAAAATACAGAAAAAAAAACAGAATGCCAGATACCAGATACCATAATATCAAGATACAAGATACATTTAGAGCGGGAGGCTTCAACTTTAACCAGATGCAATATAATGCCAAGTGATTAATGTGAGCAATGTGCATAACTGTCAGCATTATAAATGTTTTTAGTTTCTCGGTTAATCACTCCCTGTAATTTAAATAATTATTACAATGTGAGAGAATCAAACAAGAACAAATAAGGACCCTTAAAACGCGAAACAAAAAAAGATTAATTGTTTCTCTTAGGGCTGCAATTTAATAGAAAAAAAAAATGGATTTAGAAAGTTCTCTTGTCCTGTAACATAAAAATAATACTAATAATAAGATGTTTTTTAGACAACTTGGGAATTATATACCAAAAAAGATATGAAATGTAAAGAAAATTGTCAAAATTTTGGAATATTACTATTATTTATATATATAAAAAGATTTATTATTATATTTAGAGTAATTGTAAACCTTAAAAAATAGAGAGGTATTTGTTTAAACTTTTACTTATTCCTTTATCTGATTTTTATTACTTGATCTAGCTGATTGATAGAGCAAACTTTTTATATATTAATAAAGATTGTTGGTTTTTTTTTTTTTCCCCCACTTAAAAAGAACAATAAAAGCAAATTGTTTTGGCTTTGTAATAAGTTTTAATATTAAAAAAATACCAGCAAACAATATTTAAATGCTCCTCATCTCTTTCACACACCACCTGTTGTTATTAATGGTATTTTTAGTCCTTTTACTATATCTTATAGTTATCCGATCTGACTGATTTTCATACTTGATCTACCTGATGAGTAAAAGAGCTTATCTACCAAGTTTCAACCATATAGCTTAAAATTTAAGGTCTTTTCCTAGCAAACAAATAGACAGATGGAAATGGGAAATCACTTTATTAATTTTACCAATTTTTAAAGTACTACAAAATAAAATAAATTAAATTATTAATCATAGTAAAAATTCTTCAAATCAATTCTAGCTAGTCTCTAGAAATAACATTGTTAGGAATGTCTAATTTGATGTACGACCGTAATTAACTAAGTGACAACTAATTGTAAAATGCAATTAATAAATTCTTATTTAATATACATTTAAATATTCTACGAAATCAAAAAGCAATAACAATTATAGAAAATTTTTACCACCCACCGAGTTACTGAGAAAAAACAAAAACAACTCAACGTCAAGTCTTGAGTGTGGCAATTGAATTTTAATATATGCATAAGCAAATTACCTCCAACAACAGCAACTACAACAACAGCAACAACAAGAGCAGCAGCAATAAAAAGGAAAGGAAAAATCTGTAACAGAAGTGTTGAGATCGCACTAATTACATGTCAACAGACACACACACACACACACACACACAGGAGACACACGCCCAGCGGCAACAACAGCTACAACGCCAACACCTTGACGCATAAATTTACAACAAACGACGCATGCCCCCTGTCTCATACACCCTCCAGTACACTCACTATACACTACACTACACCATACTATACAAACATACATATATGCATATGATACCTATACCCTCCCCTTGGCAAAGACCGATTCGTATATGGATATATATATACATATATATATATATATGGAAATATGTTGCATGTGAATTCGTCGTTGTCGTCGTTGTCGTCGTTGTTGTTGCGGCTGCCTCAAAAGTGTCAAATATGAAATTTATGTAGGCAACTGGAAAAGAAAGAAAGAGAGGTAGAGAGAGAGAGAGACATATGGAGACATTACATACATATAAATGTATGTATGTATATAAGATAGCTACCCAATCACTTGTGCGTTGACAGAGCATGCGCAGCGGTACCCTCCCCTCCATTCATCTAGTTTTCTTCACCTTCCCTAAAGTCTTAAAGTTATAGAAAATTAACGCACGTTTGTTGTGCAAGAAGAAATAGAATACAGATTTGAATAAAAGTCAAAACAAGTTGTTAACTTTATTAGCATGATGTTATCCATTCGTTTGTTATGTCTATCCATTATATGCAAAAGGCAATCTGCAATTAGGTGGCAACCATAAAGTCTGCAAACCATAAATTAAATACTCTAACTTATAAAGTGATATCGAAAAGAGTTAGAATTTAAATCAGCAAATAATTAGATCTTATGATAAAAACTTAGGAAGTTGTTAACTAATAATATTAGTTTTTAATTCATTTTATGTTTTTAAAAATTTAATTTTGATTAGATAGATATATGTTCTAATTAAATTAAGACGGATGAGATGTGTATTTTTTAGTCTTTTAAAGATATATTATATATCGTATGCCTATATCTATGCCTATAAATATACGTATACCTAAACCTTTACCTATTCCTATTCCAATACCTATTCCTATACCTATTCCAATAAGTATACCTATACCTATTCCTATACCTATTCCTATACCTATTCCTATACCTATTTCTATACCTATTCGTATACCTATTCCTATACCTATTCCTATACCTATTCTTATTCCTATTCCTATTCCTATACCTATACCTATACCTATACCTATACCTATACCTATACCTATACCTATACCTATACCTATACCTATTCCTATTCCTATACCTATTCCTATACATATCCCTATACCTATTCCTATACCTATACCTATTCCTATACCTATACCCATATCATATTCACAGATAGATATTTTACACTTTTGATTTATAAGAAACGATATATCAAATATTTTATAAGCAAACATTGCAGAGATAAACAATTTTTAGACAGAGAAATATTTTGCCTTCCATAATTATATCATCCGAGATCTTTATAATGTCTCACAATGTTACTAGATCATACAGAATATGAATTATAGAGTTAGACTACATAAATATTTATTTCCAGGATCTTCAAAATATAGCAAATTTTAGTGTAAAACTACTAATATGTGAGGACTATATAGAAACAGTATCCTTGAACCATTTAAAGCTTTAAAATATTTTTTTAAATTATTCAAAATTTAACTTGATATCTTTTAACTTGCATGTGCCTGTAAAAGAGCATTTTAAATTCGTTATATTTTTTTCTCTTTTGTAAAAGTTTTCATTTGTCATTTCCATTTTTCAATTTCATTTTTCATGCGTTTCTCTGTAAATAAATGCAAATATTTTTCTATGTCATATTGTTGCTTGTCTTTTCATTGTTGTTGTTGTGTTGTTGTTGTTGTTGTTTTTGTTTTGTTTAGTTTTTCATAAATATGTAGAACACGTTCATGTAGGCCATGACTTGTCGTCAGCTAGTCATTCAGCCAGTCATTCAGACAGTTAGTCAGTCATTTAAGCGTGTCGTTGCATTTGCCTAGATGAAATTCATTCATTGAATGTGTCACCCTATCTCCCCTACCCCCCATACCCCACAATGTAATGCCCTATCTATCTGTCTGTGTGTCTCTTGTTGCATTGTTATTTTTATGTTTATGTTTATTAAATGTTGTCGCTGTCGTTTGTTAAACGTTGTCCATTGTCAATGCACACACAAATTGAGTCTTTACATAAATATATATATATATATCCTCTCTCTCTCTCTCTCTCTGTCTCTCTGCATAGACTATAACAAAAAGGAATTATTCTATATATTGCACGCCCCACCATTCATTTATGCATCCATCCATTCATTCACTCATTCATTCATCCATTCACTCATTCAGTTAGCCAGTTAGTCACTCCCCCACCCAATTCTGTTGCCTTTGCTGTCATCTCGAATAGAAATATTCGTAGTTTGATTCTATATTTAACTTGTCACAAGGTCCCAGACTGAATAAAACTATGTTTTAGCTGTCAGACTTGGTTCAAGGGTATTTTGATTGATGGCTTATGAGTTCATTTTTGGTTGACTGACTCATACACCAAAGACAAACACACACACATACACAATTGTACAGTTTTCGTATGGTCATATATCATTATTTATCTGAATTTGCCATACAAAAAGTAAGAAAATTTTACTAACTAATTTATTCACTTACTTTTCTCGTTTCCTGTTTATGAGAAAGTAAATAACAACAAAAAGTATATATATATATATATTTATATATAGAATATTTCACATGCAGGCACATCTCATCCCTCTTTTTTTTTTTTTTTTTTTGGGTTATTTAATACACTTTTAATTACAAAACAGCCATAAAATGAGACTACCTGCCAAATAATTATACTCAAACTGTTTGCAACAACAAGCAAGTGCAAGTGGAGGGGTTAAGGGGGGGGAGCAAGCAACGGTTAACTTGGCAGAAACTTCAAACTTTCACTTGGGTACGTAATTTAAAAAGAAATCTCCCCTGGGAGAACTCATTGCACACCAATTACAAGCGACGGGTCGATAAAAAAAAAAAACGCATAAATTACGACCCAAAATTGGCAGGCACAAGCAAAAAAAAAACAACAAAAAAAAAAAACATTCCAAGATATAAAGCCTAACATACATGATATATATATATATATATATATATATTGTATATAACTGCAAAGAAGCAAAACAAGATAAATAAAATGCTGTATAAGGAAGTTGAATTGAGGCATGCGAGAGACTGATGCTGCTTAATTGAATACAACTCACAAATATCTACAAAAGACAAAAAAGGCACCTACATGGCGTATACGTAATTACAAAATTTATGTGAACGAACCATTAGTGTTTCTCTGTGTGTGTGTATAACACAATTAACCGTGCAACTGAATTTTTGGCAATTTTACAATTGGCAAATGTGAAATGCATTATGCAGTAGGCTACGCCTGCGCTTTGCCTACAGCTATAACCTAAAATATAAATATATATATATAGATATATACATAAATTTATATTATATATTTATATATATATATCTATATATCTATATGTATAGGCAATCAAAATCAATAAGCTCGCACACATTACAAATTGTGAGTCTGCCAAGAAACTGGATCTGGCCCACGCCCCAGAAAAAAGAAAATATGAAACACACACACACACACATGGATTAAGCAATCCCAATCCCAAGGCTCTCTTTATCTACTCACCAAACCCCCAACCTCCCCCCACCACCCTACACTCCTCTTATATCACCACTGTCATATCTAATGAGGTGCGAAGTGAGGCGTAGCAACGCCTCCTTTTTTTTTTTTTTTGGGTTTTTTGTTGTTGTTGTTGTTCGTTTCGTTTTAACCACACACACACACAAAAAAATATTGTCAACAGCTTTGCTTACAACATTTTGCACTTTATATGTGGGCTTGTGCTGCTGTGTTGTTTGTGGTATCCATCGAGTGGGTAGTGAAAACTTGCTCCTTGCACCTCGGACTGATGAAGCTATTAAATTGAAAATTATATGCCGGCATTTGGTAATTGGCCAAGTCCATTGAAATTAAAGCTTGTTAAAGTTTCCATCCCCCCCGCCCCCCTCCCCCCTTCTATATAATATACATGCACACGCACAAATACATACACACATATATACATCTATATATATGTATGTATATGATTATGCATGTAAGTTGAGCAAATTATATGGAAATTACAAGCCAAGTTAACTAAGCAAGAACAAAAAAATGGGCAAAAACACTTTGCCATTAAGTACACTGTAAGAAAATTAATAATAGTTTCCTTCTTTATATATATATAGGTATATATATATAACTGTTTGTAACATGATTATTAATCAAACAATTGCTCAATCCATTAAAATTGTTTATTTATTTATTTATTGAATGGTTTTCGAAAATCAATAGCGGACATTATTCACAATGATTCGTTATAATTCACAATGATTAACTGATTCATAATGATTCATACTATTCTATAGAGTTTTTATACTCATTTATATACCTAAGCTTAAATTTGATGTTAAAAAGAGAGAGAGAGAGAGAGAAAAAAACAGGATATAAGAATTTTGCACTTTCTTTTATTAAAATTCATAATGATTCATAATCATTCTATTCTATATTTATTTGTATACCTTTTTTCTTAGTATAGCTTAAATTTTCTGTTAAAAAGAAAGAGAGAGAGAGATATATAACAATTTTCCACTTTCTTTTATTGAGAGAATTTTGTTCAATTTTGCCCACTCAATTGTGAAAATAAATTGCTTGAACTAGATTCCATATCTATATATATATGTGTATATATGTATGTATATATATATATATGTATATTTATCTTGGTCGATTTGTAAAGTTTTTCTTATTCCCATTTCAACTTGTTTTGTGCTGTCTGTCTCATATAATATTCAATTGAAAATTGAATTTTTCAATATTTTCAGCTGCAAATTTATAGAGTAAAAGTGTCTAATAAAAAAGAGCATTTCAAGTTCACCTAGTTTGTTGAAAGTTGTTGCCCCCCCACCCCCCCTTACTTGTGTCTCATATATTATTCCCTTGTACTTGGTTATGCATATAAAGCAGCAAAAATGTAAGAAAAATAAGAAAGAAACACAAAAAAAAGGCATTTTCTTTCCCTAACATTTTCTGCGTTTTTGCACACGAATAAAAATAAAGATAGCAAATATGAAATGTAACCCCACACCTCCCCCCTCTTTTGCCTTAACACAGAGTGCCTCATTCTCATTCATATGAATGAATGCTTAAGGCACATATAAGTATATATATATATATATATATATTCATATATAGATATATGCAGACAAAGAGCATGTCTAATTGCTTCCGTGAAAAAGAGCAGATCTAAAATTATACAATTTCATATAATTTAAACAATGAAAACAAACACACACACACACACACACACACACACACAAACATAACAAATGTTTCCTTCAACAGAAGAATGAAAAAAAAAAACTTGAAAGAAACACAAAAAAAAAAGAAAACATTCCAAAAACTGAGCAAAAAGAAAAACAATGACGTTGAACAATTTTTCTGACGTTAACTGATAAATAAACAAGCACGTGGATTTGGCCAAAATGTTAAATAAAATAAAAAACAAATCATATAAGTAAAAGTTTTTCCTAAACATAGAAGAAAATTTGATGTGTGTGAGTGTGTGTGTGTGTGCGTGTGTGTGTGAAATCATCGTGAAAAAAGGCTGCAAATTTTTGCGCCTAAAGCAAAAATTACGTGAGCCGCATATAAAAATGGAAATGGAAAGAAAAATTGCCCCAAAGCCAACAACTGTTTGTTTGGCCAAATGAATCACTGACTAACTGGCTAAGTGACTGAATGACTGTCTCTAGGTAAGACAATAAAGCAAACCGACAACCCACCAAAACAGCAGCAGCAATGACAAACAAAAAGCCAAGTGAAAAATCCCAAAAAGGGAAAAAACTGAAAATCTCTGGCATTGTTTACTCTGTCTTTCCATCTTCTCCTTCTTCTCCTTTTCTCTATCTTTTACGTTTCAATCTTGCTATCTTGCTATACGCGGCATCTTTTTTTTGTTTTTGCCATCTTTTTGTTTGTTTTGCGGCTTTAACGCCAAAACTCAATATTTATTCATTTCGATTTAGCCCCCTACCCTTTACATGAAAACTCATGCTGCTATTTGCAACTGTTTGCTTCTCCTTCAAGTTGGCCAAGAAGCGTGTATCCGCATTAATCCCGATTTTTATGGCGAAAGCGTAAAAACGTGAAACGATTTTTGGTTTGGCCATTTCAACATTTATTCGTGGGCGTAATTGAAAACCTCAAAGGCTTGAAACACGAATCTCGTAGCCGCAACAAATTTTTCTCTCTTTTGTTGGTTTTTATTTTTGTTGGTTTTTGTGTGGCAACTATTTAGTGGTTAAATCAGAAGGCAGTAAGAAGACCACAAGCAATAACCAACACCAACATTATCAACATCAGCAACAGCAGCAGCAGCAGAAGCTATTGGCAGCAGCATTTAGGATAAATCGAAATGGCATAGATTTGCAGCTGCCTAAAGGCTTCTACAGATGATGCTGGTCAATGCGGCGTATGCGCAATTTGTTTTCCCAAAAAGGCAACCTTGTGCCGCCTACACTTGTAGCCTTCAACTGTTGCCCAGTGTATGTCCTGCCATGTCCTTTTCCATTCATTCTCTATCTTCTACTCTAACAATCTTGTTTTTTTTTTCTCCCCTTTATTTTTCTAGTGGGTTGAAAATAAAAATGTCGAAAAAGAAAACTTGCGGGCATTTGCCAAATACTTGAATCTTTTTGGTACTGAATTGCAATTTCAATGACTTTATTTTTTTTCTACCTTCCCCTCCCCATCCTCTTAGAGTGTCTGTGTGTTAGGCAAATATTGAAGCATTGAACACGTTTCAACCAAATTGCATTTTTATTGTGGCACCTTTTTTTTTTTTTTTTTTTTGCCTTATCTGAGTATTAGATACAATTCAGTGAAAACATTTACCCAATGTCGGGTTAAAGTTGAAAAAGATTTAGCAAATCAACATGTTTGATATAGATTTACTATATATATATATATATATATATATTTATTAAATCTAAACTTATTTTTCTTTTGTTAAAATTAACTTGTTTATATTTATCTTTTGTTTTCTTTCATTCATTTTCCATTCTGTTAACTTGTTTACATTTATTGTTTGTTTATGTTTATGTTTCTTGGTCAATCTAATAAACAGTTAAGATAAGCTTACTTACAAAATGAACTAACTAAATGACTAAGCGACTAACTAACACCTTTGGCTATGTTTAATAAACGTTTACGTTTCCATGTAACCAAATTCATGTATTGCCAAAAAAAACCAGCCACATAGCAATTGGTCTTTGCCTATAATAAGAATAGGGCCAGTAGCTAAGGGAGATGAGAGTTTAAATGTAGATGGAAACGAGTTAGGTAAGAGTAAAATGAAATAGTATAGAATGGGTTAGGGTAGAGAGAGATAGAGAGACAGGGAGACAGGGAGAGAGAGTAGGGTAGGTGTTTGTTGACTAGACCAAAAGCAAGTTCTCATTGTTGTCATGCAATGCACAAACACAAAACTAATTGAATTTTTCGTAGCACCACCCCCTACTTCTTCTTCTCCTCTCTCTCTCTCTCACCATCTCTTGTATGTTGTATGCCATTTTCTGCAAGTCAGCAAAGAGACAAGAATTGACTTAGGTGGGAGAGAAGGGCCAGACTTGGGCAGAGTCGTCGCCTTTTGTCTATGCTACGTGCCACAATTTCAAGTTGTCACGATGTTGTTTGTTGGGTGTGTGCTGCTGTTTATTATTATTGTTGTTGTTGTTGTTGCTGTTGTTGTTGTTTGCCGTTGATATTGCCCCGAAAACATAATCAGCATATAATTAAAAGCTACTAACATGCAACAAATTACACGCAAAGTATCTTGTAGTTACACAATATAAAACACGAGCAAGGTTATATTGGTTTCTCTTCTGCTGTTTATTTTTATGTTTTGCTGATGTTGTTGTTGTTGTTGTTAGTTGGCATCCCCATATCTTTTGGTAGTTGGTTTTGCTATTTTGTTCCATGCCACCATTGCTGGGCGTGGTGTCTGTCGCCAGACTGACCCAAAAATCTACTTCAAAACCAGCACCAGCCAAGCAAAAATTTTTGTTGTTGTTTTGTCTTATTTACTTAACTTTTATGCTGAGTCTCTATAAAAAACAAAACTGACAACTGGCACAATTTTCATGGCCCGAATTGTTGTAGGCTAAAGTGCTTCTTATATACCACTAAACAATACACACAATGCAATGCAATTATATGTATATACAACCAAGAACACACACACACAACATATACATACATACATATGTCTATTTTCAAGTGCCTTAAAAGATTTTGTGAACGCACTTTTATTGTCCATATTGCATATTCTATATAATATTTGAATGTGACCCAATTTTTCAAAGTCATTTATATGATTTTTATTTACTTTTTTTGTTCTTTGTTTATTCTTTTTGAAAATGAATTCATTTTGTTGATATTTTATAAATGTTTTCTTTTCGTTTACTATTAATGCAAACCTTTGCACATTTCTATAAAGTAATCTGACACAATTGTCTGAAAATATATAAAGAATGAAAAGACTTTTGAATTTAATAGGAATACACTTGACAATTTGCTTGACTTGTTGTAATTAGAGAATTAAAGAATCAAATCAGATAATATATATATAATGTTATGGCTCTTGTTTGACATTTGTCCCATTTATGAGACTTGTAATTACTTGCTTATCAGTGAAAAGCCACAAAAAAGTTGAAAAGAAATTGAAAACCAAAATAAAAAAAAATCAAATTTAATAGTAAAGAAAAATAATCAAAAAAAAAAAAAAATTATAATTATTGTGAATGAATATTTAAGTTGTCTTTTGTTAGCTCTTTAAATTGATTTTCTGTTTCTGTTGATAATTAAAAATCTTCAAATTCTTACAATTTCATTTCCAAAATTTTTTTAAATATCAAAAGTTAAATGCAAATTTTTGACTGCAAGAGTAATAAAAATTGTTTTTTTTTCTTCTTTTCTATATAGATATGTAAATTTAATGTATGTATCAGGGTCTCGTATTTAGTAATAAAAAAAATTTATATAAAACTGGTTTTCCTATATAAAAACTGTTAAATATTTTTTTTTTTAAATCTCTCAGTTCCTAATAGATTATTGTGTATATAAAAAATGATAAAAAGAGTTCTATATATCATATTGTTCTGATGATTTAAAAGACAAAATCATTGCGGTTTCATTATTTTGAAGATTTCATTGGCAATTAAAGTTATATCTTTAATATATTTCTCTATCTATTCAATCTAATCTGAATTGATATAGCCTTGTCCTTCTGTCCGTCTGCCCGTCCGTCTGTCTGGATCAACGCCATCTCCTCCGAGATTCTTAAAGCTGCAGAGTTGAAAGCTAGGCTTCTTTTTTCTGCAGACATTGTACCTATATCTCGAAATCATACCAATCGGATGACAATATCATATAGCTCCCATAGGAACGATTGGTCGTGAATAAGCTTTAACCTCAATAACTTGTTGTTTTCCAATGAAATATTACGAAAGCCGGTATTTGTGAGAATTATGTACTTCTTGACATATCCATCAAGTTTCATCAAAATCGTTTGACTATATTATATAGCTCCCATAGAAACGATCGGTTGTGAATATGGATTTCGAGCAATAACTTGGTTGTTTTGAAAGCGAATATTATAAAAATTGGTATTTGAAAGTTTTAAATACTTTCTTACATATCCACCAAGTTTTTTAGAATCAGCTTACTATATTATATATCTCCCATAGAAAATAGTTTTAGGTATGTAAATAATAAGAATCTTTTAAGAGCGATTATACTGAAATTTGGTATGTGTCAATTTGGTATATATAGAAATGTTTCTAGTGAGTTTTGACAGAATCGGACGACTATATGCTATAGTTTCCATAGGAACGATCGGTCATGTAATACAAAATGTCAGTTGGAAAAGGTATTTGAACTTCAGCGCGGCCGAAATCAGCCCATCCTTCTAGTTTTATTAGTCATTGAGTAGAATATCATGAAATAGCTTGCATCATAAATATTATGGTGATTCATATCATAAAGTGTCTATTATATTTGTATGCTGACTAGTGTAATAAGACATACGAAATTGTTTTTTTTGTTATTTTTTTTATGAATTCTAAATATTTGTTAATATTTAAACGCTTAATTGTCTATGGCATTAATGTGTTTTTGCTACTCCTCATCAAAGTAATCGAAAGAAATTTATGCACATTAAGCAAAGTATTTTGCTTGGTGTTGGTGCTGATTTGGCTTGTTCTAAGATTGGCATGACAATTGCCAGTAGCAGCAGTAGCAGCAGCAGCAACAACTCTGCATGGATATAAAAACGAGTTAATTACAATAGGATTACCCATAATGGCTGCATATCTCTTGCTCCCTTGCCACTTGCCTCTATCCCAATGTGTATGTATATATATGTTGCATATTTTCCCATTGGCATAATCTCATAAAATGCCATTTATGCGGGGTCCCGTGCAAAAGGTCTCCCATAGTCTATGGGATCTGGTATCTGCTGCTGTTGGGGATCGTTGATGCGTTAATTTGCATGCAACATGCACTATGATTACCCGCAGCAATTTGCCCAGTCAGCAGTCAGAAGCAACAGCAACAACAACAACATCGATGGTAGGCAACTAGAGCGCCATTAGCGAGAAAGCCAAACGATGAGCAATTGCAGCTGGTCATTGGCTATGAATTGGATAGCCATCGGTGGCAGCTGGCTTATACTCGTTTGCTTGACTGGGAGAACAGAAATTTTGTTGTTGCATTTTGGTTATTTGTTCGTCATTCTTATTTCCATTGTTGTTGTTGTTATTGTTGTTGCTATTGTTGTTATCCTCTTCTATTTTGTATGTTTGTTTGTGGGCCAATGTTTGCACAACTGGGCGGCTAATGGCAACAACAAAACAAAACGAAACGAAACGCAAAACCAAAAAAAAAAAAAAAGAGTAAAAGAAAGAAAGAAAGAAAGAAAGAATGAACCTGGGCAATTGCACAGATGGAATCAACTCCCATTTTCTGGGCGCCGAGTTGTATAATTTGCAATTGTTTGTTGTTGTTGCCCCTGCTGCTGTTGCTGTTGCTGTTGCTGCTGCTGCTGTTTTCGCTTTGGTTTTAATTATAAAACATGTTGCTGCTGTGAGCCCTCTTACTGTTGCTGTTGCTGCTGCTGTTATTGTCAGCAATTTCCGCAATTATTTGTTATTGCTTCTCTGTTTGATTTCATTTGTTCTTCTTCTTTTTCTTAAATCTCTTTCCATTTTTTTTTTTTTTTTTTTTTTTGTTTAATTCTTTCTTTTTATAAGTTGAACATTTTGTTTCTTGTTGTTGCATTTGTTGTTGTTTATTTTCAAATTGTATGTTTAACATTTGCTTGGACCAATCGTTTGTGTAATTTGATTATGCTGTTTATTTAAGCATATATTTATTATTGTTATTGTTGTTGTTGTTTTTGCTGCTCTTGTTCATCATCAGCTATGTGTGTGTGTGAGTGTGTATATTATTCATTCTCTGCAAACTGAAAAACATTTTTTTTTTTTATTTATAGATTCGTAATTCTTATTTGTTTAACATTTCTGTTGCATCTCGAGAGGATTTATGTGCCCTGAACTGAGGCTCTATTAAAATCTCAGCAGGGCATAAAACAAAAGAAACTAGAACTCTTTGGTATTTAGTAATATTTTTTCTTGTTCTGAAAGAGTCTTTAATGCATGCAACTGTAGCAACAGCAACAAGAACAACATTAGGCATCACTGATTGAATTGAATTAGCTTTCCTTCTGTCAGTTGAAAGCAAAAATGAAATACATTTTCCATTGCATTGCATTGCATTGTACATATGCATGAATATATCTGCTGCTAAAATTGCCCAGAATTAAAATATTTATCCATAGCAAATGCTTATAGTTGAGTATAAGGAATTGCACTTTTAAGTGCAATATCTTAAAATTGAAATGGCCCAAATAATGCTGCTGCATAAACAAGGAAACAGAAAATGTGTGCAGAAATGGAATGTACGGAATTCATTAAGGCTGATTAATGGCATGTAAATATGTAATGGTTTATACACCAATACTATTTTATACAACATGACCATGGCCGGATCAGTAAATGTACTGTGGTTCTAGCACCTATAAAACTAAAGTGAAATTAATTAATTAAAACTAAAGTTAAATTTTTTAAATATTAAACTTGTAAGATTGGCATTTAAAATACAAATTATAAGTTTAATTTTCTCTTGTCCCTTTTACACACCGTCTGTTGATATTTATTGTATTTTTTGGCTGTTAAAGTCAATTTACCGTATTTTATAGTTGTTCGATCCAACTGATTTTCATATTTGATCTGCCGGATTAATTAAAGAGCTTATCTACCAAGTTTCAACAATATAGCTTAAAATTTAAGTTCAATTTTATGCAAAGAAACAGACAGATAGACAGACCGATCTTTAAAAGCTTCAGTTTTATTTTTAATTTATATAGATCATTTCATTGACAGTTTAATTTGATTCCAATTAATGATCATAATGAGATCATACAATATAAAAAGATGTGTATGTATATTAATCCATTTCTGACTATTAAACCGATCGAGGAGTATAGAAATTTGCATATAAATAGCAAAAACTATTTCTCAATCTCTCTCTCTCTCTCTCTTTCTCAGTGTTTCCCCCTTTTCAATAATCGACATTCTCTCTCTCTCTCTCTTCTTTTCTATCTTTTCTTTTCTAAAGATTCGCTTCTCCATCATAAATCTAAATAATTAATAATTGCCAACAGCAGAAGAAGAGGCAGTGGCAGGGACAGGGGCAGAGAACTCTGGCAAATGGCTAGCAATTTGAAGACTGACATTTTTTTCAATTAAAATTTTCCGTTATTTTTAATATGTTTTAGTTTGTTGTAGTTGTTGTTGTTGTTGTTGATTTGCATTTAATTTTTATCCATTTGGCCAATGAAGAGGCGTCTGCCTGGCGCCTGCCAAAATGTAAGCCAATCAGCAATATTAACTAGCAACTGTAAAACTAGCAACAGTTGTTGCTATTGCAACTATCGAGTGACCAAAAATGGTGCATGCAACATATACAACTATGCAATTTGACTTGGCTCTTGGCTTTAGTACAAGTGAACTTTTGACTAGAATTGGTCTTTGGTTACCTTTTTGGCTTAATCATAGTCAGTTGACATTTTCATTGGTGAATTAGCACAAAGTGCAATGCGTGCGGCACCAAGTTGTGGCTGCCACATATATATATATATATATATATATAAATGTTGTGTATATTCAAATGCGAATGCAAATAAATGGCAAAGAGATTGTCGTTGCTGGTGTTGCCTAGTGTTGAATGTTGTTGCTGTTGCTGTTGTTGTTGCTGTTGCTGTTGCAGCCGCCGCAATAAATTTTACATGCAACGCAGACGTGGCGCCAAAAACTGCCAGCTTCGATGTCAGCAATGTGTAGCATCGCCGCCATGTTGCTGTTGCAAGTTCTGCATTGCGTACATATGTGTGTGTGTGTGTGTGTGTGTGCGTGCGAGTGTGCGTGTGTGTGTTAGCGGGGAGAATTTGCCGCACAAATTGAAAACTTATGCGCACATTAACAATTTATCAGTTGAATTGTTGAGATTTTCCCGCATGGCAGCTGCAAATGCAAAATAATCTGCCGAAAATAAAATTGTATGCAAAAACTAACAAATAAATTAAAAATACAATTTAAAAACAACAACAACAACATGGAAATAGTGCAGCAAACAGTAGAACCTCCTAATAAAGAAATGAAATCAAATAAAATGAAATAAATTTCTCTAGATAAACCAAAAACAGTTTTCTTTAATTTGCAAGCTTCACTGTACATGCTTAAGTAAAGCTTTTGCTAATTCTTATGATTAAGCTATAATTTACTTTATTTAGAAGCTTCACTGTAACGCTGGCATGCATATTTCGTTGACAGCACAGCTTCATAGTAAATTTGCCACATTTTGTTCCTTTTTTTTTTTAAACACAATTTTGGTATTTTTGGCTTTTGGTTTTTATTAAATTAATGGAAGGACACAAAAATAGTTGATTTCAATTTCATGGCTAGCAGCTTTTCAATTGGCTTTCTGGCTATATATATATGTATAGACATCTGTATGTATAGCTATCTCGACACAAGTTGTATTATAATTTATGTTTTTAACGATAAGATATTGTTGAAAATTGCAAATAATTGCGGCGGCTAACTTAAACCCAACTAACTAATTAATGCCGTCAAAACTCTTGACTTATTAATAGAAACCAAAAAAAAAACAAAAAAGAAAACAAAATCATTGAGAACTAAAGTTCAACGAACGTTTCCTGAACTAAACAGATACCGAGAGATAGAATAGTTTAGTGTTGCCAGGGAAATATTTGGGAATGGGGGGGAAGTAAAGAATTTCTAGGGGGTATATATATATATACCTACATATATCTGCCGCAACTGATGATCATAATCATAATGATGATCTACACACGCCAAAATGAACGTGTCGTAACAACAGAAATCAACGAACCATAAAATGTATTATAACAGACCAAGCATATCGATAGACTTTTTCCCTTTTTTTCTGGCTTTCTCCTACATATATATATATATATTCCCCTATTGTTGACTTAATTGTTATCGCTGGTGTTCGTGTTTGACAAGTAGTTGTCAACAACAACAACAACAACAGTTCTTTCTTTTTTGATAAAAACCTAACCGAAATATATATATGAAAAATGATGATATATGTTCCGTTTGACATTTAGCCTCTGTATAACTAGAGTGTCAGATTATGACATGATTGTAAGGGAATCCCCGACTACCAAAAAATACAAATATATATATATATATATATACAAATTGAATGGCTCTGTTAACCATTTACCCAACTATCGTTTTCTGGTTTATTGTATTTTATTTGCTTTGCATTGCATTTTGAGTGGCGAGTTTTGCCTGTTGGCATTTTATAAATTTATTATAGAATTTATGGACATGGTCAAAATACATATATAGTTTTCTACTCTTCTTCATTTGGGTAAAAAAAAAAAAGAAATTCTGTTGATAAATTGATTTTCAATCAAGGTCGTAAATTATAGTTTATAGAAAAATATTGCTTTAAATGAATATTTATGATGAATAACAGGAACAAGAGCATATGTATATATATATAGTTTGGTTTGTTTCTGATTTTTACTAAAAGATTAAAATTTAAGTGCACTAACATTATTCAACATGTCACTTTCTCTCTCTCTCTCTCTTTATCTATCTTTGTGTGTGAGTTTAATTACATAACATTAAGTCAAAGTTTTGAATACTTTGTCTGCACATATTTCAAAAGGCAAACACATGGAAGCCAAAAATGGTAGAACTAGCAAATTCATGATTATCAACACATTTACGGTAAATTGTGCAAATTGAAAACGCATAGAGCAGATGCTCTATGGCCTGGCCTGGCCAAACAGAGAGAGGGGGTGGGGGGTGGGGGTATGGTATTGTATAAATTGAGGTAAGGCTGTGTTAGTAAGGACGCCTAAAATATGTCAAGGTATGCAAAATCTACTCAAGAGCCAAGTGCTTTTGCGGTGCTAAGCGCTTTCTTGGCTGCCAGCCAAGTTGGGTAATGGTAAAAGACAAGTGAACCATAGGCTGATTGTCTGTGTGTGTGTGTGTGTGTGTGTGTATGTATGTATTTGTGTAATCCAACAATAGACCTAACACACCATTCAACTCCTACCGCCCCCCTACCCACCTCCTTTGCCTTATTCAAGCCGCCCACACTCCAAGTGAAGACAATTACAGTAAACAAATTCGCACACGTCGCCAGTTGCATTTGCGGTGACAAGCGGCAGCTATAGCAGGCCTGAAAATAGAGTGAAACAACTGCAGCAGCAATGAGATAGAAAACAACAACAAAAAAGAATTGCCTGAAAGCCTATGCAAGACTATGACAAGCGGGCCACAAAAGCTGCCTCTACTGCTCTGCTTCTCTCTCTCTCTCTCTCTCTTTCGCTCGCTCTCTTTACATTTTATCCTGTTTTGTGCGGTCATGGTCGTGCCTTTGGTATATTTTTGGCAAAAGCAGCAAGCACAATATCTGGCCATGCATGAGATTTGCATTTTTTACACAGCCTCTCTTTCTCTCTCTCTCTTTCTCTTGCTCACTCTCTTTCTTTTCTCTATGTCTTTTCTCTGCAATTTGGCAAACCGTAGCATACTTTTCTGGGCCACAACATGATATATATGCATAGTTGTGTGTGTGTCACGTTGCAGCAATTGAATTGAATTTTTGCTGCTGCTGCTGCTGCTGCTGCTCGAGTACTCTGAGCTCTTTAGAGTTGACTACAAAACGCCAAAAGTTGAAAAACGAAGAATTCCCTATAGTGAAGAGAGAGAGAGAGAGAAAAGAGGTGAAAAGTACGAGATAAAGGACTGACTGACGCCTCCGAGTCTGACTCCATTTCTGGCCTTTTGCCATATGAAAAACTAAGTTTCCTTTCCATTCTTAGTATTTGTGTGTGTGTTTTAAGGATTTATGGTCGTTGCAATTTACAAAAACAAAAAGAAAATAAGCAAAACGCATAAACACATTATATGGCAAGCGGCCGGCCTTAAGGCTTATTCGATCACTTAATCGATATCCCTTTAAAGGAATCTCTATATATCCAAAAAGGAAAATTTACATCTTAAGTTTTTTTTGGGTCTATCAATGAATTTTTGTATATATCAATGGATCAACAATGTCTATCATCATTGAGTGAATTGACATGTCATCTGGCAATAGCGTTTACTTTAAAGCCTCTCCCTTCCCTCTCCTCTTCGTTCACTCAGTCTCTAGCCTCAATTGGTTAAAAATGGATTGCAGTTTTCATTTGCCATACAATTTCGTGCACATTTTTCAGTCCAAATTGTTTCTATGTTTAATTTTTTTTCAATGCATGACATGAGGCATAAGGCATAAGGCAGAAATATATGTCATGGCTTTTGTGCGGTGTCAGAAAACCGAGCAAAAGTTAGATAGAATGTATACAGATAGATGAAGATGACTCTGTGGTTGCCCCATCCATTTGGCCTCATACAAGATGAGTGTTAACTTTTGACTGCAATTTTCGATATAAGCAATTAACCCCCGCCACTCCTTGCAAAATCCACCAAACCCACTCCAATTGGCTTTTTTGTTTCAACAGCTGGAAATATATATATATATATATATTTTGAGTGCATTTGGCTGATCCATCATCTTGACAGCTTTTAAATTTTTTTTTTTTTTGTTTTTTGTTAAACTTATTTCATTTGCTAATTTTATGACGGCAACAGATGGCCACCGAATCGGGGCATATATTTGCATATATATATATATAAATATGTATATATATGTGTATTTGTGTAGGTTTTGTGGCATTCACATAAACATCATGTAAAAGCCATTAATTTAAATTATAAACTATAAAGACAAAATAGGGAGACAGCAACAATAATAGAAACAAATAATGTCTCATCGACGATTTTGAACCATAAAAGTCGATTGCTTAAAGCGGCTGCTGTTGTCGATGGCAATGTTGTTGCTGTTGCTGTTGTTGTTGCTGTTGCTGTTGTCATTGCATTTGTCATGAAAAGCTTGTCACACGCTTTGTTGCTAAATTTATGTCATCAACCCACACCAGAAATGCCTCAGTCTATAACTAAAAACCTCCACCCTCAACTGAATTTATATCTCTCCCTCTCTCTCTCTCACTCTCTCTTTGTATCCCTCTCTATCTCTTTCTAAACAAAATCGTAATTTTTATTATCATTTTATACACTTGAATAAACAAGTTAAATTTTAGCTTTTAGTTTTCTCATATTTAAATCCTTAAATATTTTCAATTAATATTATAAAAATTTTAGAAATTTTCTTATAGAAAAAGAATTTGTATATATATATATATATATATATATATCTTTTATTATTAGCAATTATCAGGCAATTTTTATTGTTTTGAATATTTTTAATGATTTTCATAAACATATTTTACAAGTAAAGTTTAAGAGAAATATATGTAAAAACATTTGAAATTGTGAAAAAATAAAAAATAAATTATTGGACATTCATTTTCTCTTATATATAATATATAAAAAAATATAAAATATGTAGAAAAATATACAAAATATATAAAATATATAAAATATATAAAATATATAAAATATATAAAATATATAAAATATATAAAATATATAAAAAATATAAAAAATATAAAATATATAAAATATATAAAATATATAAAATATATAAAATATATAAAATATATAAAATATTTAAAATATATTTAATATTTAAATATATAAAAAACAAAAATTATATATAATAAAATATAAAAAATATAAAAAAAAATAAAATATTTAAAATATATTAAATATTTAAATATACATAAAAACAAAAAAATATTTGAAATATTAAAAATATATAAAATAAAAAAAATAAATAAAAAAGAAATATAAAAAATAAGAAAAATAATAAAAAAAATAAATAAAAATACCTTTGTAAAATATTCCAAATCATAATTATTAATAAAAAAGCTTTTAAAAAAATCTCTTAACAGTCAATCTTTCTTTAAATCTGTGACTTAAAATATTATAGATACTTTTGTATCTTTTCTATGATAATTTCTCAGTTAGTATACTTGTTTAGTTCATGGTTAAGGCTTTTAAATGAAACAAGAAAACGGGAATTGTTGCAAAGTTTCTTCTTTCTTTCTTTCATTTTTTTCTTCAAGTGCATTGACATAGATGCAAGTAATTTGGAAAAGCGATTAGCAAGTAATAACCATAAATTTATTGTAACATTTTTAAGTTTTATCCGCAAATCTCACAACACTTCCTATTTATTTAACGTAAAGAAAGTCGACAACTCAACAGAAAAGTTGTAAATTCTTTGATTCTTTCATACTTTTTCTTTTTTTTTTTTCTCTCTCCCCATTGGCATTGCAACAAGCCGTTGCTGTTGTCGTTACTATTGCTTTTTCCTGGTCTATTCATTAGAGTTTTTTTTTCGTTGTTTTTTTTTTGTTTTGTTTTTTTCTAGGGCATAGCGATTAGTACATAAGTTGGCAAACGCTTTAGCCCACTTTCCTTATGCTCAAAGTACGAGTTGTAGTTGGTCTACACATTGTCATTAGCAGACCGATTTTCCAAAACCAAGAAAGAAAGAAAAATGATAGAGAGCAAACCAAAAAAAAAAAAAATAGATTAAATAGGGGAAAAAAAACCACCGCAGCAACCTCGAAATGGCTTTGCTCGACTTTTAGTTGCTGTTCATTCATTGGCAGCTGAAAAAACAATCATTTTAAAATGACAGTGTTAAGTAAAAATTGTAAGCACTTCTGTTACATGCTGTGAATTTTTATGGCCAAGCTTAATTTATAAGGCATAAACAGAAACAGAAAAGCATCAACAATCAAAAGAAGATGGAAGCCAACTTTTATGTATTATGGAAGGAGTTAGCAGCAAACAAAATTTGTAATTATGAGCAATTTAAAAGTTATTAACGCTTCCAGCCGGGCGGACAATCTTTTTTGATAATATGACAAACTAGTTGCCCAGCCAAGAGACCAAATTATTAAAATAAAGTATATAAAAAAAACAGAAGAAAAAAAAACTATAATGACACCAATATTGTAATACACTTTTAAATCTTCGATATCAACATAAACTTTTGATATATAATTTATGATATCAAATAATGGCAATATATTTTGAATTATATATAAACAGTTCATAAAAATTTTATATGAAATTCTATATAAATTTCTATAAAATTTCTGTAATTTCTATATAACATTCTATATAGAAATTTTTATATAAAATTATATATTTATATATATGATACAAAATGTTAGCTAAATATTTATTTCGAAATTTAAGCTATATAAACTAATCTCATCTACTTAATGTTATTTATTTTTTTTTTTTTAAGATTTTATTAAGCTTTATTATCTTTAATTCAAATAATTTATTTTAAAAATATGAAATAAAAAAAGTACTACGATTCCAGCTTCAATATATTGAATATTTAAAATGTTATCAAAAATTATATAACTTATAAGAAAATATTATCAAAAAGAAATTTAAATAAGCAAATATTAGCAAAAAGAAAGTTAGTTAAGAAAGTTTAACAGAAACTAAAGATCTTTTAAGAACTATACGAGAACTATACCTCAAAGATCAGAACTAAACTTAAGAATTTGAGATCAAAAATTATATAACTTATAAGAAAATAATATCAAAAAGAAAGTTATTTAAGACAATAATAGTAAAAAGGAAGTTATATAAGAAAATATTATGAAAAAGATATTTATATAAAAAAATATTATTAAAAAAAGAAAGTTTTATACCTTTGATAGAAACTACAGATCTTTTAAGAACTATAAGAGAACTATACCTCAAAGATCATAACTAAACTTAAGAATTTGAGATCAAAAATTATATAACTTATAAGAAAATAATATTAAAAAGAAAGTTATATAAGAAAATATTATCAAAGAGAGAGTTAAATAAGAAAATATTATTAAAAAGAAATTTATATAAGAAAATATTATTAAAAAGAATCTTTAATATAAACTGAAGATCTTTTGAGAACTATAATATCAAAGATCATAACTAAACTTAGGACTTTGAGACCAAATCCTTAATATTATATTAAGTAAACTAAATATCTAATATATGCAAATTATAGGGCATCTAAGTGACTACTTTTTCTTGTCTTTAGTTCTATACTTATCGTCTATAATTCTATACTTAAAGAGGGTATTAAAGTTAGTAATTACATTTTCATTAACACTTTTGGCCAAGAAATTGATAGACAACAACGACTAACTTTATAAGATATAGTAAACATTAAGGAATATGGTAAACGTATATGTATATCAATCATATTTTGTCTAAAGTTCGTCTAAGCTAAAGAAGCCAAAGCTAGAGAAAGAGTATTTATGATAAAAGAAAAACTTATATGGGGAAACCCACGCGAAGGCATTTAAACGTGATGGGTGGCGCCAGCGGCAGCAGCTTTATATATATATATATATATACATATATACATACACACATATATATGTATATAGATATACATATATACAATATTTGTTAGCTATTTTGTTGTTGTAGTTGTTGTGGTTGGCTTACACACGCCCACCGCAAAAACTAAAGCCCATAAACAATTAAACGAAATAAAGCCACACACACACACATACATGTAAGTGTGTATATATGTGTATGGTTAGCTTAGAGTAAATATTTGCCTTGGGCGATAATTTGAAAATGATATGGGCACTAGGCATGTCATGCAAAGAAGGAGTCCTAAAGGAGTTTTGTAACCTTGCTTGCTTGCTTGCTTGGCCAAGTTGAATGGTTATTGTTTATAATAAGAGTAGGCAAGTGATTTGTGGCCCAAAGCCATATTAGAGTTAAACAGTTGAATGTACACTATACATATATAATCATTGATATATATCATCTAGAACATATTTGCTTAAAATGCTTATTTATCAGTTCAAATCTATATATATTGTCACATTAATGAGAGAGTATATGCTCTTTTGCCAGCAATTGATTTCTGATATATCAATTATAATTGTCAATATGTTTTATTTACTATGTCATCTATTTTATTGTCTATTTTTAGGCGCCATATGCGGTGGCAATTGCTGTAATAATACCACCGAACAGGAGTTACGTCAAAAGGCATCGGGAAAATTTGAACAATTGTTGCATCATCATACAAGCAGCCTCCGTGGCATACTCGATGAGACAGCCAAACAATTTCAGAGTGAGTATGCAATAGAATAGACCAAAAAAAATTATTAGTATGAGCATATAAAGAGGAGCTCTATATGTATGTTGGTATGTGTGTGTGTATGTATATGAGTTAACTATCCAAATTGCGAATGAGTGCAGTCATGGCAAATGGCTTTTTATGCAAATGAAAAGTCTGCAAAGTTTTTTTTTTTATCCTTCCTTCCAAAAAGCAAATGCAAAAAAATTTAAAAAAAAAAAAAAAAACCCCAACCATATTTTCGTGGCAATAAATAATTTATATTATGCAAATGCTAGAGACGTGGGTCCAAAAAAAAAAAAAAAAGAAAAAAAAGTATTTTGGCGTTGAAGAAGAAGTTAACTTTGCCTTGAAATCGAAATTGAGTTTTCAACTGAATTAAACTTGAAACGCGAAATTGATTTGTAATTTGAATTTGTATGCAGATCAAAGCGGACTATAAAATAATGTCCAAATTCATATCTATAACCAAATATATATATATATATATATATAGACAGATATGATGTGATTCTTTAATGTTTTTGGAATGCAACAAACGCGACTGCATCTAATTAAAAAGGCATTAAATAATCTTGTTGTTGTTGTTGTTGTCGCTTTTTTTTAGACAATTTGCAAACTTTGTTTGGGTCACGTTTTGGTACAATATATATATATATATATATATGCTTCTCATGCTACTCCTCCTTCTCCTCTCATCCTTAGTTTTTAATACAATGCCTGCAAATTGTTGTCGTACATGTTGTAAATCTCGCTTTTAAGGCGTGCCCAGAACTTGGGGTGCTGTTGCAGTTGTTCTTGTTGTTATTGTTGTTGTTGTTGTTGTTATTATTGTTAAAACAGACATTGCTGTCCGAGTCATACTCATATTGTTGCTGTTGTTCTGGTTTGCTGCTGCTGTCTGCAATTCTTGGAAATGGTCGCGCATTTAAAATTTAAATCAAAAAATAAAAAAAGAAATATATATACAAAATATCTATATATATATATATATAAACATTTATATCTCCTTCCATTTTTCGTAACACTCTCTGTTTGCTTATTTTTTTCTCTCTTTTTTTCTTTCCTTTTTTTTTTTTTTTGTTGATTTGTGTGGTTTTTGCAAATGTTCGTTTTGCATTTTGTTGATTTGTCATATGAAAATTAATTTATGCCTTTCATTGATTCATTTGGCTTATCGCTCATTAAATGTTGCCTACTCTTGAGTGTACAATAATTCATGCAATCTGACTGACTATGCCAAATACCCTTTAAAAACAACAAACTAATAAAGGAGATGATAGACTAAATGTCATCAAATTAAATATTGAAAAGTCTTTGGGAGAATAATAAAGTATTAAATTAAGTTAAGTAAATAAATAAAATTAAAATAAAAAATAAAACAAAAAAATAAAATAGAATAAAATAAAAAGTAAAATATAAAAAATAAAATAAAAAAATACAAAATAAAATTAAATAAAAATTAAATTAAAAATATAAAATAAAATAAAAATTAAACTAAAAATATAAAATAAAATAAAAAAAAAAAACACAAAAATAAAAAATAAGATAAAAAAATTAAAAATAATAAATAAAAATAAAATTTAAAAAAAAAAACAAAAAATAAAATAAAAAATAAAAGCAAAATAAAATAAATAAATAAATTCAAAGAAATCAAAAAGTAAAAAAAATAATAAAAAACAATATATAAAAATAAAATAAAAAGTATCATAAAAAATAAAATAATGAATAAAATAAAAAATGAAATATAAATAAAAAAAAATTAAATAATATAAAATTAAAAATTAATATTAAAAAAAAAAAAAATAACAAAATAAAAGAAAGTTAAATAAAATGAAAATATAATAAATTTTGCAAACTTAATTTATATACTATAAAGGTGAAGATAATTTTAAATCAAAACGAGCAAGAACTAAAAATCTAATTAAAAAAAATAATTCACAATCAAAATAAAAAAAAAAAAACAATTTAATTAAAATTTTAGAAAACTTACTAAAAAGGATTTTATTCATTTTCAATTCACAAATTTAATTTACCAACTGAAAAATAAAAAAAATGATTATGATATATTATATACATTTAAAAATTCATACAAAATTCCTTCTAAAATGCACAAAATTTAATGAATATATTATAAATTATTATTATACATTAATATAATAATTAAAATCAAAGTAAATGCCTTTTGTTTTATTTTCTAAAATCATTTCTCGAAAATTTGTATAGATAAAGATAAGAATTGATTACTTTGCTGTCCATATTTAACAGCTGAGTATTTAGTTTTACATATATAGTAAATGTCCAAACAATCCTCTTTATCTTTTTCTTACCCTTTCTCTCTAAAAAGAACATTCATTAAACATTCATATGGCATTTCTTATTTTATCGCATGATGTCACAGACACAGCTAACGGACAAAAAACAGAAATAGCAAAGCAAAAAAAATATATATAAAAAATAAAGTAAAATTTAAATGCAATCAGCGAAATCAAAAAATTCAATTTAAAGAGCAATTTATTTTGTTTATGGGCTAAAAAAAAAAAAAAAAAAAAAACAAAAACAAATGAGACGCGTGCTTAATGAATGAATGGTTGAATAAATGAATTAAATGTGTAGATCTTTTTATTTTTTTTCCTTTGTTTATATTAAAAATTAAACAGGAAATGCAATCTTAACGGATACGCAACTAAAAAAAATTTCATTCATTAATAAAAAGAAAGAACAAATATCTTGTATAATTTCTTAACTTATGTTTGATGATTAAATATTTTTACTTTATCTTGAAGATATTTTGAATTATATGCGGTTGATGGTTAAAGGGTTTTAGCACTCGAAAACTATGTTAAATAAAATTTTGTTTTTGTTTTTCTTTTTCCTTTTTTTTTTGTACCCCAAGTACTTGGAATACATCAAGCGCTTTATGTCTTGACACGCGCGCATATCCCTAGCAGACGGTCATAAAAATTGATTTACTTTATGGCAGACCGTGCGTATGCGTGATATTCTTCACATCTTGTATTTTGTTGTATATAGTTTTGTTTTCCTTTACTTGCTTTTGGCACCTCACACAAAATGCGCATCTATAAAATTTTATGCATTTTACAATTGTTTTTGTTTGCTGCTGTTGGCAAAATTACGCATAAAATATGATTGTATGGAAAAATAAATGCAACACAACAACAACAACAACAACTGCAGAAAGAGCAAGCATTGAGATTATAGAGAACTATAGAATGAAGCTTAAAGCATATGCAATACAAGCGCAGGTTTCCTTCCTGTTGGTTTACTTTGCTTCGAGGCATTCAATGGCAAAAATGCAACCAAGTGATGTACCCACCAAGTATCGCATCTTCTCACTGACTCTCCTCTGTATCCAAATGCTGTTGCTGTTGCTGTGGCTGCTGCTCCTCTTGGTTTTCTTTCCGTTTCCTTTTGCTTATTGTTGTGCGTCTCCGATTGTTGTTGTTGTTGCATGATTGCATGTGTTCCGCTTTACATTTTATTTTTTGTTTTTTTGTTGTATGGCGTATTATTTTTAAGCAAGTATTTGCGTGTTTAAACACGTTCCGCAGCTTACAAAACTAACCCGCCTACGTCTTCAAGCATGTGGCAAACACCCACCACTCCTCCCCCCCCACCAACACACACAAATACACACACCTTCCCTTTACCACTCCCCCCTTGTTTCTTTCTTAATGCGTCTCCATTGCACTTACCACGTCGTCGTCTTCGTCGTCGTTGTCGTCTTCTTCATCTTCTTTTTTTGGTCGTCGTCATCATCCCTCCCCTCATGCCACCTTAATATGGGCGTGAGCCTGCATAAAAGTTCCAAATGCTGACTTACAGTTGCTAAAAAAAAAAAAAAAAAAAAAACAAAAGCGACAGCAAAAACTTAAAAGAAAACTGGGTAAAAAAAGAAAAAAAAAATTATTTCTTTATTTTTGTGGCAGCAGCAGTAACAACAACAACTACAAATACAACTTGCCATGCGTGCACTTTCATAAGTTGCAACTTTCCTGGCTGCTGCTGCTTCTTGGCCATATCTTGCCTTGTCTTTAACGGCTAAAGTGGTTTTTGGCCGCCATCGCTTGTTAGCTTGGCTTTTGTTTGTCTTGTCACACACACACACACACACACACACAAAATGCTGGAAGCTGTAAGGTGGTTTACGAGTAACAACAATGCAAGTGCCTGCAAGTTGTAGTTAGAGTTAGAGAGTTTCGAGTTGAGCTGTATTGCTGTTGTTGTCATTAGTTTTTAGTATGGTCGAGGAGCAATAGCAACGACAGCAACAACAACAACAATAACAACAATACCAACAGAGTGTGCGACAACAGAAAATTGAAGTTAAGCTGGGATTTTGAAGAGCTATTGAAAGGTTTTCTCAATCAAGACGTAACTGGTATAGGGATTAGGATTTCACAAAAAAAAAAAAAAAAACAGAAATCTGCAAATGGACAAATTGTAAAAGAAAATTTTCAAATATATAGAAGTGCAACCAAGGTAATATAACTGACTTATCTTATATATATATAGGATTATTGTTAAAGCTTAATAATCTGTTATTACTTAAATGTTTTCTTAATACTTTTTAAGATCTTCTTTTTATTGAGGGAAAACAACATTTAATTAGTTTAATATGTGTATAATTTTATAATGGCACAAGAGAATATTATTTTTCTATTTAAAAAACATTTTTGTATATTTTTTTATAAAGTATTCAAAAAAAAAAAAAAGGAATAATTTCATAGAAGAAAAGATTTTTGTTTACTAAATTTGTAGTTTTTACTGGTGCTTAAAATTTATTAATAAAAGAATTTTGATCTTCGATAACTGAAAAAAAGTTAATATTTTTAAATATTATTTATTAGATTTAAATATTTTATATATTTTAAATAAAAAATTGGGCATAACGGCGTTAATATTTTAAATATTTTTGATTATATTTCAATATTTTATATATATTTTTATATATATAAAAAAGAGTTCGTTTTGGTCAAGAAAATGTTTCTAGTAACTGCAAGAATTAAAAAAAAACCGAATAATTTGTTGTTGTTTGAAACCTAATTTATTTTTATTATTACTTTATTAAAAAAATAATAAAATAGGAATCATATGTTGTTATTTTGAAACTCAATTTATTTTAAATCTATTTTATTTATTATTTTTAATTTACAAAAAAAAAAGAAAATAAGAAATTTGAAACTCTATTTATTTTAATTTAATTTTATTTGATATTTTTATTTTTTTTTAAATTTCCCAAAATTCTAGAACATTAGTTTTAGCCTAAATATATTTTTTAAAAATATATTAAGGTTTTATATATCAAATTAAAATATTTTCTTAAAGTTTTAGAACTTTAATTTCAACCTTAAAAAATATATTTCATAAATATAACAAAGTTTTATTTGATTTAAAAAGACATTTTTAATCCTTTTTGAAAATATTTCAACAAAACTCTTTTATTTTTTCTAATTTAGTATGAAAAATTGCTAAAAAAAAATATTTGCTTTTATTGAAACAAAAATAAAATATTAAAATTCATATGAATTTTTATAATTTGAAAATAAATTTTTTACATTTACTATAACAGAAAATTAAGTTTTATGTTTCTGTCAAGATATTGGCCACCGTTTAAAGACCATAAAATGGTTTTTGGTTAAACACACACACTTGTTTCACATTTCAAACTTGTTTGACAGAACGCACAAGTTAATTTTTTTTTTTTTAATTTTATTTTTTATTTTTAAATCTCCTCGTTCGTTTATTCAATTTATGATATGTGCTGGGGGGTCAAGCAACATTTGCTACTACTAATTCAAACATAAAACAAACCAAAAAAATGCGTCTCCATTTTCGTTATTGACCTTGATGCAGCATCTAAAATTTCTGAATGAAATGATCAGGAAATTTAAGATCAAACTTAAACGCTGTCGCCGCCCCCTCACACACACACACACACTACTTCCCTCCCTTTCTTTCTTTCAAAAACCAGTTGAGGCGACAAGAGTTAATTATAATTATTTGCGTATTTAAAATAAAAAATCTCTAAATCAATATACAATTTGGCATCGAATGGAGTCATCTTGAGGCTTAACAGGTTTCAATACAAATCAAAAAAAAATAACAAAAATTTGGAGCCATTTTGTCTGGTTTGTTAGCAGACATCACATTTGTATTAGTAATTATCATAATTAGTTAGTTAGCTCTTTGCAAATTGAATGCTTAACAAAAAATACTACAAAAATTGGTAAAAAAAAAAAAAAACGTTTGGAGAGGATCAAATGACTCCTCCACCTCAATTGATGCATATGCTTTGAAGCATTTCAATATGTCAAAAAGGAAGAAGAGCACACACACACACACACACACAAAAAGGGAAAGGGAAAAAGCAAAAAAAAAGGAAGAAGAAAAACAGGTTGACTCTCTACTCCAACAATGAAAAGTCATCCAATTACTTTGACATTGTGTAAGAAGAGGCCCCAAAGACGACCGACCCTAAACCAGGCTAGCAAGGGTAGAAGAGAAATATAGAGAGATAGAAAGAGAGAGAAACAGGGAGAGGGAAAGAGATATTGCCAAGAGCCCACAGCTGTTGGAGTGGTCGGTGGCTGGTAGTATATGAAACCAGGAGGATGGCTTAGTCTATGGTTGTAGCTGGATGATTGCTGTTGCCAGAGGGGTGTGCCCATACCCAGCTTGGCACGCCTGCAGATAGCTAGTTACAATACATGCACTTAAAGTGACGAAGATGCACAGTGGAACCAATCATCACTTAATCAATTATATAATTTATAAAAAATTCAAAAAATTTTGAAAGCAATCAAACTTATCTCATTTCTATAATATTTTGAAACTATTTTCATTTTTCTTTGATAAAAATTTAAATTTCTGGAATATTTAAAAGATTTTTCAATTTTGTTTTCATACAATTTCAATTATATATTTTTATAGTAGTTTATTATAAATTTTCTACAATTCTTTTTAAAACAATAGAAATAAACAAAATTCAACAAAAGTTGAAGAAATTTTAGTAGAATATTATAGATCATATATTATGATAGATCATACAATTTTAGACTGCTTTAACTATTTGGTTTAAATAGTTGTTAAAGTTTTAAAAAGAAAATTATAAAAGAAAATTTTAACAACTTTTTTTATATAGAAAAAAAGTAAATTAAATTTTTAAAAAATATTAAAATAAATAAAGAAACATAAAAAAAAATACTTTCATTTGAATTTGTTAACTAAAAGAGAATCTAAAACAACTTTCAGATCAGCTTTTCATAAGATAATAAAAAAGAGAGTTGCTTAAAGCTACAGTTGTTGTGATCTAAACAGGATCAAAAGGATCTCTTTAAGATTAGCTTGTTAAAAAAAAACTTCAAATTAAAATCTAAATTACAAAAATCTTAATTTAAAACCAAAAAATCATTTGAAATCCTTTGAAAATGGCCAAGTGCATGCATTCCTTTAACATTCCCCATGATCCCATTCAAATCTTATGCCCCACTGTGGCAAAGGCAGCGATAGCACCCGGTAACAGCTACAGGAGGTGACTGGCTTGGCTCTAGACCAGACGGACAGACGGCTCAAAAGAAGGAAACAAAAACTGAACAACAAAAAAAAAAACAGCAACAAAGAGGAAAAAGAAGTTCAAAACGAAACTAAACGCGGCTAAAAAGCTAAGCTGAGGTAGAACTAAAACCAGGAACAACAGCAACACAAGAGATGTGTGATAGAGAGAAAGAAAAAGACAGAGAGAGAGAGAAGGAAGATAAAAATGAAGAGCACTAACAAAGTTGCTTTGGCATTCATAAGGCGGCAACGGATTCCAAAACAGAGTAGAGCAGGAAAGATTGGCAATAGCAACACACACACAAACACACACACACACCACGATAGGTAAATCGAGTGGGCTGTAGTGGGAGAGAGAGAGAGGGGGAGCGGGTGGCTGGATAGTAAAGAAAAGAAATACATGCATATAAAATGCAAATAAAAATGAAAAGAAAAAACACAAAAAAAAAAAAAAGAAGCGGCAGATACTAAAATTGTAATATCCGCACAGGAACGCAGCCCCAGGGAGTGGGGGGGGGGGGGGAGATGAAACAGCAGGAGCATCAGAAACCAGAGAGGCTAAAAACAAAAACGTATAAAAAAAACAACAAAAAAAACGCACAAACTACAAATAAAATGCAAAAAAAAAGAAAAATAAAAAACAGAATGAAGAAAATAAAACTAAACTAAACCTGTGGGCTGACTATATATACATATATATACATTTATTTGTATATATATGTATGTGCGTATGCGAGTGTGTGTGTGTGTGTGTGTATTGCTGCATATTTGCCATGGCGTGGGAAACAACAACACACTAAACTTTGAGCTAAGCGGACCGCGGTCGCGCATCTGCCGCATCCCATTGCCTTGCCATTGCCGTTGCCGCTGCCTCCCGCACCGTTTTGGGGCTTGGCCTCAGGGCTCCAAAAACAACAACAAACAGAAGAAGAAAAAAAAACTACAAACCGGTCATACCTTGGCAAGAGGGAGGAGGGAGGGGCATGCTAATCTTGTAGCACTCCTGCCGCCTGCTCCTTCTAATGAAGTAATGAAGAAATGAAGAGTCTTTTAGTAAGAGTGAGACAGCTAGTGCGGAAGAGACTTCAGATACAGATATTTGCTCTACGAAATGGCAGCAATAAGGCGCACTTTAAGCCAAAAACCCATATGAATGAACAGAGAGAGACTCTCTATCTATGTATATACATTTAAATGTGTGTGTGTGTGTGTGTGTAGATATTTTTAGTGGCCAGGTCTCTTCAATGGTGTGGCATGGCATAGCGTGGGCTGTGGGACCATCTTCCTTCCTCCGTATCTTCGTCTCTGTCTCTTCTTAGTCATCTTCATTTCACTGGCTAACTACATTGGGGACCAAAACGTTGTCTAATTCAATTTCATTGTCTGTGTTTGCCCATTAGTCCAACTCTCCATGTGTGACGACCGACAACAACGATTTGGTTTGTTTTGAATCCCTTTTACTTTATCTATCCATCCATCTATCCATCTATCTATCTAGCTATGCCCTTTCCCAAAAAAAAAAAAAACCTGAGCTTAATGAAATTTTCATGTTTCATTGCCAAAGCCATTTGCTCTGCTTTATATTTAGTTCTTGGTACAATAAAATTTCTTCCTTTCAGTAGTTAATTGTTAAAAAGAGACAGACAGAGAGAGAGAGAGAGAGATTGAGAGAAGGTTGCACACACAAATTGCAATTAGTTGCACAACAAATTGCATATAAAGTCAAAATGTTGTCTCTGCCCGCAGGTGAAATATTGTTGAGTTTACAATTTATCAGATAGATACAAAGATATATACAAATGAAATTCAACTGACCAAGAAGCCAGTGGCCAATGGACAATCTTGAATTGAATGCCGCCAATCTCCTTGTGTGTCCTTCTTCATAAGTATGTGGGTGACTGTCTCTCTCTCTCTCTCTTACAGTGTGTGGGTGTAGATATCTCTTTGTGTGTGTGTGTGTGTGTGTGTGTGTGTGTGTGGGCTGTGTGAAAACCTCAACTTAATTGCTCATATTAAGCCAACAAAGGCAGCTGCAATAATATCAAGTATACGCAATGTTGCCTTCGGCCATGAGCGTAGCCAAAATGACAGATAATTAAACATCACAATTTACATTTTACATAATTGTATTAAAGTGTTCAGTATTTTATATACAATTAATTTTATCGAAAATGTTCAAAGATTTTCTTAATATGAAATTTAATTTATTTAAATGCAATAAAATTAATAAAGAAATCAATTAAATAAATTCTTATAGCATATTATTTATTAATTGCTTATGAAAATCGATTTGATGTAGAGAAATTTGTTTCGCTTTTTTTTTCTTTAAATGTTGTTTAAAGTCTAAAAGAAAGTAAAGAAAACTTAAAGCTAGCAAAGAGATATTAGGGACATAGGGGCAATATCTCTGCAAGGATATAAGAATGTTTATATATCTGAATCATGCCTAATTTTATATATATTTATATGAAAAAAGTAAAATTTTTATCAATTTCTTGATTTAAGTTTTCATTCTGCTTGAAATTTTCTAAATTTTTTCTATCAATTGAAAAGGGAATCTTTATTTTAGGATTTATATTAGAAGTCTTTTAATTATTTTGTTCTACAAAAGATTTTTTATATAACTAAAAATCTATATAAATCATAAAAACTATATATTTCATACATCTGATATATTTTTCGATTTAAAAGAAAATTTCTGTCTTATATAAAAATATTTAGTAAAAAGAATTTCACATTTTTTTTTTTAAGTTACAAGAAAAATTTCTTTAAATTATGTTGTCTACGCTCATGTCTTTACTTTATATATATAAATATATCCGAGTCCTTTAACTTTCATATATAAACCTATATTTACATATATATATATATATATATCTTTCTATATATGTATATAAACAAACTTGATTGAAATGTTCAAGTTGTCTATCAACACCTTAAAAATGATAGACAATTTAATATAATTTCACTTCTTCTGTAATTGAACGATGCTCTTTCAATTGTAAATTAAATTGCATTTTCATACACAATCAAGCACACCCCCTCCTCTTCCCCTTCTTGTTGCCGACTCTTTCCTTTTGTTTAATGGGCCAATCTATTCTCTTCTGCTATTGCAATTATCGTGTGAGAATATATATCCGCGCATCAACACGTTCCAGCGGAACAGAACAAAACCAAGAGTGGTGTATTGATCATAGAGAAAGAGAGAGAGAGAGGGGGAGGGGGGGAAGGGTAGGAAATTGTATAGTTAGTGAGGTGTCTGTCGTGTTAATAATTAAATGCTTCCGCCAGTCGACGACGTCAATGCGATTAGCGGCAAACAGGATGTATGATGGACTCAAACCAACGACATCATCTTCTATTACTCCTCCTGTTTGTTGTTGTTGTTTTGCTATCATTGACGCATTGTCGTAGTGTCATAAATTTAACAACAATAACAATAACAATTTAGTTGTTGTTATTGTTATTATTAGTATTAGGCTAAATCAATTGATTGACTCTATTTATCACATCCTGCAATTGTTAGCAATTGATAAATGTTTCAAAACAGCCGCTAGCCCGTGGCAGCAGCAGCAACAGCAATAGCATTCTATGAATATTTCTTCATTTCAATGTTTATTTAAATCAAAACAATAATAAATGACAAGAACAATAACAACAACAACAACAACAGTAACACGAACACAAACAACTTACAAAAATTCTATTGAAGGGTAAACTGAATTCTCTTGCCTAAAGAAACAGCAAAAGATGACGCATCAAAGGCCATTAGCCGATCAACCATATAACTCAACTGCAGACGGACCCAACCCCGGTCCACTCCACTCCAATCCAATCCGACCCGAGCTAAAGCCAAGCCCAAAAAACAAAAAATATAAAAAAAACCAAGAACTTAAATGCTGAGAACGGAAATGCTACAACAGCTACAACAAGAACAACAACAAAAAAACCACACACACACTCGCTAAAATCAAAAATGAGCCGCACTCTACAAAAGCAACAACAATAAGACTTTAAAACTCTTATAACGAATTTTCGATATCCTATAAAAAATAATTTGTTATTGTCTTTTTTAAAACCAAGAATAGAAAAGTGGTATATATATCTTTTTTTCTTACTGCCCTTTAGATTAGATCGATTGTTCTATGATTATACCAAAAAGGTCAATAAGAAAGATCTTTCTAGAACCGGAAAGACCTATAAGAAAGATCTTTCTAGATAAGGAATCAGGACTTAAACTAAATTATAAGTAATAACTTAATATTAAGAGATAATCTTATATCAAGAGATACTCTCTTTATAAAATAGAATTAACCTTTAAGGAACTTTTACATTGCCCAAATGTTGATGAAACCATTTGGGACTTATCAACACTGTTAAATTGACTAAAGTATGTCACCTTTCTGATGAAAATTGGTGGCAGCCAAAATTTTCTCGGTCTTTAGACCAAGGCCAAAGCCTGTAGCAATGAAAAAGAGCAAATTATCACTATCCAAGGCGACCTCTGATTGTTTGGGCCTTACCAATCAGATTTAGCCTTTTATATTTCCTTTTGCTATCACCTCTTCTGGTAACAGAAAAGCTAGTGCTTGCTGATTCCTTATCCAGAAAGATCTTTCTTATAGGTCTTTCAGGTATCAGAAGAGCTAATGCTTGCTAATTTCTTAACTGTAATGCTACATCCAGAAAGATTACTGGCGTTTGTGGTACCAGAGGTACTAGTGCTTGTTCATTCCTTAACCTTAGTGCTACATCCAGAAAGGTCTTTCTTACTAACCTTTCTATTACCATAACTGATAGTGCTTGCTGATTTCTTTACCTTAGTACTGCATTCAGGAAGATCTTTCTTATATGTGTATTTGGTACCAGAAGAACTAACCTTTGTGCTACATCCGAAAATCTTTCTTACTAGCCTTTCTGGTACCAGAGGTACTAAAACTTGCTCATTCTTTAGAACCTTTGTGCTACGTTAAGAAAGATTTTTCTTAAAAGCTTTTCACTTAAGTGCTAGTCCTTGCTGATTCCTTAACCTTAGTGCTACATCCAGAAAGATCTTACTTATCAGCACCTGCAGCATTACCCTTGTCCTTTCAACCTCTGCTCGTAATTCTGGAGCAAGTAATTGGGGAGTAATTCTGGTTGTCAAGAATTCTCCGATTCTAAAGAATCCTTTCGTTCAAGATAGTGCATACATGCCTTACCAAGATATTTTGCAATTCATGTTCCTAACCCAATAGAAACTCAGAAAAGCTTAGACTTCCTATTTACCCTTACCAATCGTTCTGCAATTTTAAATTTTAAATGAAAAACCAATTGTAAATTAATTAAGTATGCTCTACTTACCTTATTGCTCGACAAATCAATTAAAAGAAACTGTCAAATAATTCTTTGCTTACTTTAATACAATTCTTTCTTCTTTATTCAAATTGTTGATATGGCAACTCTATATATTTTTCTGTATAATATGGCAACACCCATGAAACTTTCTTATATAAAACTTTATCTAAACAAAAATCATTTTGCAAAGTGTATACAAAAAAAAAAAAGGAAAAAAAATCGAGTGAGAGGAAGGGGATAACAAAAAAGGAAAATCACTTTGCCTTTTTATGTTTTGTGTTTGTGTGTTTTTTTTTTTTGTATTTGTTATTTGCCTTTTGCCAATTAACAAAAAGATTGACACTTTCATTTGAAAAGGAAACGAAACGCGCAACTCTCAGACCATGCAAAATTGGAATTCTCGATTCTCGTTTCTTGTGTTGCCTCTTTTTATGCTGTGTGAGAAATCACTTAGCAATTTGACAATTTGTTTTTTTTTTTTTCTCTCAAATTATACCTTCTTCTTCTTCTCCTCATCTCTATTAGCATGCCCGATTTGGTCATTTGTAATCTCAACGTATTAGCTGCGATAATGACAAGGCGTAAAAGTGTGGGGCGGGGGGTGTGTCAGCATTGATAGCAAATCAATATTTAAATCGAATTGGACAAATGTTGCTGACACTTTGACAGATAATGTTGTGTCACTTGTATTTTGTGTGTATAAGTGTGTGTGTGTGTGTGTGCCTGACAGGCATTGCCTATATATATATATATCTATATATATACATTTGGATATACATAAATTGATCAAATTGAGTTCAAGATTTGTGTGGAGATAACAAAGATTGATTTGGGTTGAAAATCAGATAAAATTAGCAATAAATTGGCATAAAATTAAGTATGAATAAATAACACAGAATACATAATTAACGGTTAGAGAAGGAGAACAAAGAGAGGGGAGGTTTTACCAAGTTTTTACAATATATTTTTGTTGTTGTTGTTGTTAATGAAGCTATCTGTTGTTGTATTAAAAATTTACTTCTATCAAAGTGAAATCAAAATAAAATCTCTTAAATATTGTTAAATATTTTTAGCCATTCCAAATTTTTTTTTAAATGTTTTTCTTCTTAGTTTCTTTAACTGTTTTAATTTTAATTTAAAAATTGTAACTAGTTTTCTTTAGGATTTTTTTTTTTAACCACTTTTCTAGGTTTCTTTTTTTAAGGGAATCCAAAAAAAATAATCTTTCTTTAGTTTGAAATTTAAGTTTCATTCTTTCTAACTTTTTTACTTGAACTTCTTTTTATATTTTAGTTGAAAAATATTGAAAATTCTTAAAATTTCACTTTTATTTTGAATTTTTATATTATTAAGAGAAAAATTCTCAAATCGAAAGATATAATTCTTTTATAACTAAATTTGTGATTTAAAATTTGAAGAAAAATGCTTCTATATAAATTCTCTTTTTAAATCAAAACAAAATATAAAATTTTATATATTTTTTATTAGGCAAACAAAAGAAGAAAGAAATGCTAATACTTATACCTTTTTTTCTTTTCTTAATTTTACTATTTTTATTAACAATTTTTTAGAGAAATTTCTTTAGAAAGAAGTCATCTGTCAAGAAGTCGATTAAGTTTGATTTCATTAACTAAAAGCTCAGACAAACTGACTGTTTTTTTTTTTTATTATTATAAAAGTATAAAGGAGAGAGGGGAGAGGGGGAAGAAATGGAATGGAATGGAAAGTTATATGTATATACAAACGAGAGTCAAATCCCAGTCGGGCCATTAGAATCGATAAAAGTTTCTGTGGCAAATCCGTTGAGAGCCAAAAAACTTGCAAAGTGATTAAATTTTGCTTGGAATCTGTGCAAAAACAATAATAAACAATATATATATACTTTCTGTGTGTGTGTGTGTATGTTTGTTTCTTTTGTTTTATTTCCTTTACTTATACTCGTCTTTTCTTATTTTGGCTTTTGTTTTCCTTTTTGGCAGGTCACGTGCTAGAACTGGCTCAGCAATCGGAGAATAAGACGCTAACCGTTTTCTCAAAGGTTTACATTAGGATGGTTCCATTGTCACGAATGATGATACGTCAATTGTATACGGAAATCATGAAGTACGTATATATATGACCAACTGTATACTCTATCCTTACAGTATTAAATTCAATTTCTTTACTTTTTTTTTATCCTTTTTTTTTATAGCCATCTCGTGTACACATCAAACTATACGAATAGCAATGGACAGAGCAAAGGATTGACTAATAATATACAAAGCAGTTTAGAGGATGCTTTACACAAATTCTTTGTACAACTATTTCCAGTTGCCTATCATCAGGCTGTCCACCTAAGCAAGGACAATTACGGTGAAATGAATGAGGACTATATAAATTGCCTGAAGCGCAACTTTGATGAGCTGCAGCCCTTTGGTGACATACCCAAAGAGATCCAAAGCAATCTACTACAAAGTGTTCACATGGCCAATGTTTTTATGAGCGCCCTGCTCCAAAGTGCCGAAGTGCTGAGTGAGGCGGATGCCCTCTATGGCCAACAATTGACAGATACGTGCAAAATGCATCTGCTCAAGATGCACTATTGTCCCAACTGCAATGGCATACAACAGTCGTCATCCCATGGCCAGCCCAAAGTGTGCTATAGCTATTGCATGAATGTGATGCGGTAAGTAACAAAAAAAAAAAAAAAAGAAACCCCAATGGATTGGATTGTATTGGATTGGATTTAACTGTGAAAGACAGAGAAAGAGAAAGATTATCTAATGTGCCTGCATCACTTTGCCTTTTTGGTTTTTTTTTTTTTTTTTTGTGTCTGTTTTCGGTATATAGCGGTTGCTCGGCTCAGTATGCTGGCTTCTTGGATAGCCCCTGGTCAAGTGTGGTCGAGGCATTGGAAAATCTTGTTAGCAATCACATACGTTCTGACAATGGCATCATGAATACCATCAAGCAATTGGACACTAAACTATCCGAAGCAATTATGCGTGCCATGGAGAATGGTCCCGAATTGGAAAAGAAGGTAAGGTCAATTAGATAAATATAAGAATTTGAAATATCTTAAAAGGCGTATAAGCAGATATATAAAGTCAAATTTGAAGTTTTGTTTAAAATAAAACAATCATTATATCATTCTAGTCTATTCGTCTGTCTGTTTCTTCGCTTGAAATTGACCTTCAATTTGAAGTTATATGGTTGAAACTTGGTAGTTAAGCTTTTTAGTCAATCAGGTAGATAAAGTATAAAAATCAGTTGGATCGGACAACTATAAGATATAATAAATTGACATTATGAACCCATTGATTTTATGTGTTTGATTAAATATTTTTGAAGTTCTTTTAACTCCAATGAAAATTACAAGTTAAAGGAATAAACCAATGTGAGAAGACTTTACTAAAGATATATATACTATATACTGTATACTATTTTCAAAACAGGACATAACAAAAAAAAAAGAAGAGATTCCTTCACGATTTCCTTTTATCATTTGTTCGAATAATTGTCTTTAATGAACTGCTCCCACACTATGCATTATGGTCATCCTTAACCAGTCAGGCCGGATCTGTTTAAATGCTTTATATAGAAAATTTTAATTTTCATGCAAAAATCTTTTAATGGAATGCTGTAAACCCTCTCTCTCTCTCTCTCTCTCTCTCTCTCTGTCTGTTATATGATACGATCCATACATGTTTCCCTATTGTCCAAGGACATGGACATGGATTGCAATGATTTAATTGCTATTTAATTTATGAACATTTTAAATGAGTTTTATGCGGGTTTTGTCGGACCATCAATGGATGAATGGTAACCACCGAACTTGGTGTGGCCACTCGAAGAGTTTGTGGATCGGTTGTGTTTTTTATATATATATATATATATATATATATAGATTTTTTTTTTTGTACAACCTCGAAAAACATTTGTAGCATTTCCAGTGCTTGTTAAATGTGCACATGACATTCAATTAAAGTGCAGAGACCATGCATTCATTATGCTGCACACCCCAGCCACTCCCCCCCCCCACACCCCGTTTATTCTACCCCTTTGGCCATTCTGTGTCGCATAATTGGCATGTTGAAATGAATTTAAAATGCTAAATTAGATTGCATTAAGTTTGGTTGTCATCGTCGAATGCAAGTTGAGTTGCCATCTACATGCAAGGCGGTGTGCGCATTAAAAGCTAATGACTACTAGAGGGAGGGAGAGAGAGAGGGGGAGAGAGAGGTGATCAAAGAAAAATAGAGAGGGGGGGTAAGGGGATTAACTGGCACACGTGCGCATTGCATGAACAGAGACGATTAGCAAGCAAAGAGGCCAAAGAATCGAGTCCGACTTGATGAGAGAAAATGTTAAAAAGGAAGTCTTTAAACTGTAGCATCTTTTTTTTTCCTTCTCTTTTCTTCTCTTCCTTCTCCATTCATATTCGCAGGTTAAAAAGACTTGCGGCAAACCAAATCTTTTGCCATCATTGACCAATGTAGAGCAGGAGACACGCTCACAGATGCATCAGTTGCCAACAATCAAATGGGCATCACCACCAGAGACAGGAATTGCCCATTTTCTGACCACCATTGATAAATCTAAGGAGATCTATACAAATATTGTATTCAAGTAAGTAGTAAATCATTCAGATATATGTATATATATAGATATATATATATTTTCAAGTGCAACTGTAAATTAACAAACAAACGAACGTAGGATTGATTAATCAATCGATCAATCGATCAATCAATCAATCGATAGATTGATCTATCTATGTATATATATATATATATCCATCGTTTTGTGGTCTCGCATCTAATCACGACCCTTGCCGCTAAAATCACGCAGCATACCAATCACATCCCTTATCAAGCACACATAAAGTGGAGCGAAAATTGATATAAAAAATATTATATTGGCCAAAAGACTATTCTTAATCGGTGTACGGCAACCCTGTTGATGATAAAAGAAAGAGTATATAGATGTATATATATTATGAGTGTATTATATATACTTACACCACGAATCACCACCGAATAGGGACGAGCCAAACACCAACGATGTGCCGTGCGATGAATAAATTCAACAATTTCCTTAAACATTTTTTTTTTTTTTACTGTGTTTTGTTTTTCCTTGTCAATTTCTGTATATACTTTTTTTTTGTAACTTTTTTTATCGAGTAGAAAATTTTTTTTTGGTTTTTCCGATCTTGTTTGTGAGAGAAGCCAAAGGTTAATGCTTTAAATTTATATATCTATAGATTTAGTTACTAACTTGATTTGAACTTAAAGGCTAACTAAGATTTGTTTTTTTTTTTTTTTTTTTTTTTTTTTTTTTTTTTGTGTAGCTTCTGTGATGAGGATTATACACAGAGTGATGATCATATGTGCTGGACAGGTGATCGTGTTGGTGATTATGCACAATTATTGATGACACCGGGCACTGATAGGCAACGTTATAATCCGGAAGTGCCATGGGAGACTGAAACACAGGTTAGCAAATTGAATGAGCTGGGTGATAAGCTAATCAAGATACGTAAGAGTATTGGAGCAGCGGTAAGTGTGATATATAAAATAGATATTAGCAGAACAGACATATAATAATATTATATTTCTTTATTTCATTCACTATATGGCTATCTCTATCTAATTGGCATTAACTAGACACCAGCCTTCTCCTATATGCAATTGCATGATATTCAAAGCGATATGGGACACGAGGGTTCTGGTGGTGGCAGTCAAATTAACGACGATGATGACGAGTATGGTGGCAATGTACAAGGTTCCGGTGATGGTTCTGGCGATGGTAAGTTATTATTTATATATATCTATATATACAGGATCCATCTATATTCCTATATCTATTACTTACTTTTTGTAGGTACCACGCCCAGCATTGGTGAATCGCCTGGCACCATGCCGAATGGCAACAATGACACTCAGTCGCGTGAGAATAACGATAATAGTTCGTCCAATTCACCGACAGTCAATGCAATGTGCCTGCTCATCACACTAGTCACAATACTCTTTAGCAGTTGTAGTTAAGGCGCCAGTTCAAAAAAAAAAAAAAAAAAAAAAAAAAAAAAAAAAAAATTAAATAAAAAAGAAAAGAATACAAACAATACGCCGCGACTAAAAAACCCAATCAAGTGGATTGCATCGAGTAATATCATTTACGAATTAATCTATTTTATCATTATTATTATTATTATATTATTATCTTATTATATTATTTGTATAATTTTTAAGTTGTTACAAGTAATTTATTAGCTTATAAGTAAAACAAAAACAAAAAGAATACGCATTCAGATAACAAAATTCGAAACGCCTCTCTCTCCTAACCAATCAATTAATCAATCAATTCCTGTTCCCCTAATCCCCTATATCCTTATTGATCTTCTAGCTTTTCCATACTAAGATTAGATATGACGAATTTCCATGCAGCATCCAACTAGACTTGTTGTGCCATAACAAAAAAAACAAAAAATAATATAATAATAATAATAAAAAAAAAAACATGTTGGAGGTCTTCAGATTGAAAATTTATAGGACAAACAAAAGGAAAAAATAGGCTCAAAAAAAAAAAAAGAAAACTCATAAACAGAACCTACCTACATACAATACAATACAACACATAGAGAAAAAGTAACTGTTCTATATGTTCAGATATATATAGATATATATATATGCTAATATAAATCACACAGATATATAACTATATCTACATACTTACCGTACATAAAGCTCAATGTTCAAAGCAAATTGTTCCTTTTTGGTGTAATTGAAATATAAAAAATGAAATACGAATATATAAAATATTTTGCAATTTGCAGCTATATACATATGTGGCACAATTCAAATGAGAATATAAAAACAAACAACAACAACAAAAGAAAAATTTAAAAGTAAAAAACAAATTCTTAATACGTAATATCAGAATTTAGATTTATAGAGCTAGATAACAGGAAAATAAAGAAACAAACAAACAGAAAACAAACACACAAATAAATAAATGTTACAAACTAAAAAGAAAAACATGAATTAAATTTAAAAAAAAAAATTTATATTAATAATATTGTTGTCTACACAAAATTTCGAACTGAAATACGATACAAGAAAAACAAAAACAAAAACAAAAAAATTAACTACAAAGCGAAATGCATATTAATGGAATTTAGTTGAGTAAAAATGCACTTTACGGAAAAACTAGAAGACTTACAGCTTTATACGCAAAAAAAAAAAAAAAAAAAAAAAAAAAAAAAAAGAAAGAAAAATAAGCGAAAGATATGAAAATATATTGATATATATAATATATATATATATATATATAATATTGTAGCATTATAAACTGAAAGTAAATACTAGAAACTTATGCACTGGATATGCGTAAATATGAGAAACAAGAAAGAAAATACTGATCATTATTTAAATATTGTAAATTTCACTTGAAAAACAAAAAAAAAAAAAGCCTATTCAAAAAAATCTTCAATTACATATTAGAGCGCACGACAAAAGCATACAAACAAAGCAAAGCAAAACAAAAGAGAGGAAATAAAAACAGAAAAAGAAATGAAAATTAACTCAATTTATAACTGAATGCAATTTTTAGTGGTGCAAAATGGCATTAAAATGGAATATGGAAATGAAAGTGGAAATATATAAGAAAAAATAAAACTATTGTTGCAATCTAACGGATACTTTACAGTGTTGCAAAGCGCTGCAAGCAAAATACGACAAATTATTTAAATATGCAGGCAATAGTGCTGGCGACACTCTAAAAATTAAATATATATATATACACATATGTATATATATATATCTATATACATATATAATTAAAAACAAAAACAAAACAGAGAAAAATATGCATAAATATATATCATTAACAGCAATAAGATTTAACTAATTAATGAATATAATTATATGCTAGCGCGTAAAACTGTAACAATTTAGCATGTAATGTGTAAAAAGAGCAAAAACAAGTTGAATGAGAACAACAAATTTAGTTAGTAGCCAATTTATTGAAAAGAAAAGAAAAGAAAAGAAAAGAAAAGAAGAAGAAGGAAATCAACCAATTGACCCATAAACCATATTAACAAAAAAACAAAACACTCACAACAACAACTACAGCAGCAAAAGCAACAGCAACAACAAATTGATCTATACAATATATATATATCTAGATATATATATATATATATATATTTAATTGATTCTATGGCAAAATGCATATTGTATGTGTTTGTTAAACTATATGTATATGTATATGTATTTTTTTTTTTTTTTTTTTTGTATTACGATTATTATTTAACTATTGCATGTGATTAATAATATTTAAGTTAAACGTAAAACCCAACATATTACATTGTAACTTATGTATACCGCAAACAACAAAAACAAAATCATCTTTGTATTGTTGTTAATCTATTCGATGATAACCAATGCAAACATAAACATTGTGCACAAAAACAAAAACGAAAAACAAAAAAAAAAAAAAGTTAAATGTACTACTTTTTAGATGCCTAAACAAAAAACAAAAAAAAAAAAATAACTACTACAATGCAAGTCCAAAAAATATATATATTGATTGGAATTATGAAGTGAAGAACAATGCTATGAGTAATTGAGTATAATTGCAATTTATAAACAATTTTTTTTGTAAAATTAAAACCCAATAAACGTCAAATATTTAAAATTCAAACATATGGGCGGTTTTTTTTTATTTAACAGAGCATTATGAGCACCATAACAGCACTATGTTACGTTAGTTTACACAGTCTCATTATTGAAGTCGATATGTTAACTGAGATCGCTATGTTATAGTAGTTAACATAGTCACGCTTACAAATCGATAAACCATTGGCATCGATATGTTAATTTACATCATTACGTTATGTTAGGTAGTCATTAAGTCGGCATGTTAACTTAGTTAACTTAACTAAGAACGCTATGTTATGTTTACTAACATAGCTTCTTAACATTTTAAATAGTCATTTACATCGATAAGTTAAATAAGAACGCTATGTAATATTAGTTAACATAGAAGCGCTAACATCGATATGTAAACTTACAGGCGCTGTTATGGTAACATGCGGTCACACTTGTAGTATCGATACCAAATACCAATCGATTACTGGTGGCACTTCATACATTTTTGGCGGGAACGAGACCGCGTTGCAGAAAATTTTCATATTGTGTTTCATTATTAATAACAACAATCCCGCGTCGTAAACAACTCGAAACGTTTGCCTCTGTTAAGGACTCATTGTTTATTGTTATTTGTGAACTAAATTCAATATTAAAATGGCACGCCGCGATTATGCCCAAGACCGCGGTGAGTGAACCAAAAGAAACATAACATAAACTTCTTTAAAAGCTTAAATCTTCATTCTAATCTTATGTGCGTCCTTTTTCATGCAGATTCCATCAAGACCTTCCTATCGGAGTTCTGCAAATACGATGATGATGGCAAAAAAGAGTTTGTGTATGGCTCCCAACTAGTAAAGTTGGCCCATCGCGAGCAAGTAATGATTACCATAGATCTGGACCATCTTTCTGATTTTAATGAGAGCCTGGCTGAGGCTGTAATTGACAATTGTCGCCGATATGCGGCCATATTTAGCGACGTTATTGCCGAACTGCTGCCAAGCTACAAGCAGCAAGAGGTACATGCCAAAGATGCCCTCGATGTTTATATTGAGCATCGTCTATTGATGGACGCCCGCACTCGTAATCCCATGGGACAGCGGGATGAACGTAATAGTTTCCCTGCCGAGCTAATGAAGCGCTTGTAAGTTGGTATATGAGTTACTTTTGTTGAAAAATACTAAAACAAATATTATTGCTTTTATCTTTTCAGTGAAGTGGGTTTTAAGCCATTATCCACAGAAAAGGCAAACTCCATACGCGAAGTGAAGGCTCAACATATTGGTAAACTGGTCACTGTTCGTGGTATTGTAACACGTTGTACCGAAGTAAAGCCCATGATGGTAGTAGCCACCTATACTTGCGATCGTTGTGGCTCTGAAACATATCAGCCAGTGAATTCGCTCTCCTTTATTCCTGTCCAGGATTGTCCCTCGGATGATTGCCGTGTGAATAAGGCTGGCGGACGCCTGTATTTGCAAACACGTGGATCCAAATTTGTAAAATTTCAAGAGTTGAAAATGCAAGAGCATAGTGATCAGGTGCCCGTGGGACACATTCCACGTAGCATGACAGTGCTGTGTCGCGGTGAAGTCACCCGTATGGCCCAACCCGGTGATCATGTATTAGTCTCGGGCGTATTTCTGCCCATGGTGCGTACAGGTTTTGCACAAATGATGCAAGGTTTGCTTTCAGAGACATTTCTTCAAGCACATGTAAGTAGATTGATGCTCAATGAAAAGATGAATTGATTTATATTTAAACTATTTTTATAGCGCATCATTTGCATTAATAAGAATGATGATATCTCCGATAAGAATTCCGAACTAACGCCCGATGAGTTGGAGGAATTGGCTCAAGATGATTTCTATGAGCGATTGGCCACCAGTTTGGCACCCGAAATCTATGGTCATCTGGATGTAAAGAAGGCTTTATTGCTCCTATTGGTTGGTGGCGTGGATAAGCGACCAGATGGCATGAAGATTCGTGGTAACATCAACATTTGCCTTATGGGTGATCCTGGTGTAGCCAAATCCCAATTGCTGGGTTACATAAGTCGCTTGGCCGTGCGCTCTCAGTATACCACGGGACGCGGTTCCTCCGGAGTCGGTTTGACAGCAGCTGTAATGAAAGATCCACTAACTGGTGAAATGACTTTAGAAGGTGGAGCACTTGTTCTGGCAGATCAGGGCGTCTGCTGTATTGATGAGTTCGATAAGATGGCTGATGCCGATCGTACAGCTATTCATGAGGTTATGGAACAACAGACCATTTCCATAGCCAAGGCAGGTATCATGACCACCCTAAATGCGCGTGTATCCATATTGGCAGCTGCTAATCCTGCTTTTGGTCGCTACAATCCACGCCGGACAGTCGAACAGAATATTCAGTTGCCCGCTGCTCTATTATCTCGTTTCGATCTCCTGTGGCTTATTCAGGACAAACCAGACAGAGATAATGATTTACGCTTGGCCAAGCATATTACCTATGTTCACAGTCATAGTAAGCAGCCGCCATCGCGGGTTAAGGCCCTGGACATGAATCTCATGCGGCGCTATATAAATCTATGCAAACGCAAGAATCCAACCATTCCTGATGAGCTAACGGATTACATTGTGGGCGCTTATGTAGAGTTGCGTCGCGAGGCCCGCAATCAAAAGGATATGACATTTACCTCGGCACGTAATCTGCTTGGTATATTGCGTCTATCTACGGCATTGGCTCGTCTACGTCTATCCGATCATGTAGAGAAAGACGATGTGGCCGAAGCTTTACGTTTATTGGAAATGTCCAAAGATTCATTGAATCAAATACATGAACACCAAAAGGGACAGTAAGTGAAAATATATAAATAATCTAATCTTTATGATCTCTCTCATATGATATCTCTTCCTCTCTCTCTCTCTTTTTTAGTGTGCCAAATACTTCGGATCGTATCTTTGCCATTGTACGCGAATTGGCCGGATCAGGCAAGGCAGTTAAAATTGCCGATATTATGGATCGTTGTACAACGAAAGGCTTCAAGCCTGATCAAGTGGACAAATGCATTTCAGATTATGAAGAGCTCAATGTTTGGCAAGTCAATATGGGGCATACGAAAATAACGTTTTTGTAAAACTGCCACAGTAAGCAAGCCATTTCATTTATCTCTTTTACGTCTCTTACGTCTTATTATAGTATTAGTTTTTTTTTTTTATAATTAATTAATTTAATTCATATATTACGTTAAGTTTTTGGATAAAAACATACCAAAATGAATCAATCTATATCTAAATCGATCTTTTTAACGATCGGAAGAGAATTATTTGTTCTTTAACTGGCACAATTTATTAGTGATTCAGTTTAAGAAAAGTTAATCTACTTGATATCGTTATCTCTACGATACGATTATATATTAACGATAAATATTTATAGGAAACATAATTTTTTATACGATTTCCTTTTTAAACGCAATATTTATCGTTCTTATTTTAGTTGAGAAAGAGAGCGAAAAAATGTTTTAATTTAAATTCATTTTAAATATTAATATTAAAATTAATATTCATTCATTCAATACTCATTTTTACCAATTTTTGTCCATTTGTTTTCATTGTCATTATAAATAAAATATTAAAATTAAACAATATTTAATACAATTCACTAGTTAAATTGACTTTATTTGCCATTGATAATTAATAAACCACACAGATAAATATTCAATTTGATTTGCACAAATACATAAATGTGTATGTAATATATATTATAGAACATTATAGATTTATCTATATATATATATATCGATTAACAGACACAAAAAAAAAAAAAAAATACTCATATTAGTCCTTGCCTATTTAAATTCGTAAGTACTTTCGGTTCCTTAAAGGACCTCCTCACACACACAATACGATTTTCGTTTCCGTTAAAACAATGCGCTTTTATGCGTATTTATATATATAAATATATATATATACCTATGCGTATATATATATATATGTGAATATGATAAAAATTTCTCTACTAAGGATTATATATAGATAGATTCATTAATCTTTTTTTTTTTTTTTGGTTTTTGTTTTATATGCCAATTTAGAGGCTTTTGTTAAAACTTAATGCAGCACGCAATTTATTTCTTATGCGTGGCGAATTCCAACGATTAACACCAGAGGATCCTTGACCCGACACTGAGCGCAATTCATTGGGTGATATACCCTCATCTACATCATCGGCCTCCGTTTTAATTTCCATCTTTTGGACAATTAGACGAACCAGTTGATGTTGCTGTTCCAGCATGCGGCTAATGTCACGCAATTTATAACGATGTCGTTCCAATTCTGCATTGATATAATCTTCATTGTTGTCAAATGATATAACATCCATGGCCGCTATATAAAAACAGAGGGAGAGACAAAGAAAGAGACACATATATATGATAGATGTTATATAAGTTAAACTATGAGACAGACTACTCACAGTCTTCATTGAATGGATTTGAGAACCATTTACGTAGTATAAAGTCACAGATACCAATTTTACATTTTGTCTCATTTGGATATTCAATAAGTTCCATTTTATCCACACGCTGCAACCAAACATGAGGCAATTTACGTTCAAGTTCTGTATGGAGTACCACCTGCATGGCCAAACGTTTCAATTGGGCATTACGACGCACTGACTCAATGTCACCAACAGCCAAACCGATAAGCAAATTCATCAATAGAATGGGCATTAGAATCATAAAGACGCCTAAGTGAAAAGACGATTAAAAATAATTCTAAAATAATCCTAAAATTTCTTAAAATCTTACTCAAGATCAAAAACGAAGTCATGGGTACTTTCAATTGGTCACGATAATAGGTGTTCACATAGGTGCCAACAAAATCCAATTCTCCCAACATCATGGAAAAGGTGCGCAACAATGACATTGGTATATTTGAGAATGATAAGTGATTTGGCTGTGGATCAATAATCTGTGGAATAAAATTAATCAATTAATCTATCCTTAAGCAAATTCATCTAGAATTACCTTTGAGAGTAAGATATAGAAAGCCAAACCAAAAGCAATAATCAGTATGGAAAAGACCATAAGGACTTTAATCAATGTCTGTAGGATTTCTAAAAACATCACCACATAGATGCCAACTTGATCAAAACGCTGCAGGAATAACAAAAGACGAAACCAGGACAAAAACACAGCTATGGATGCGGCCGAATAATGAATTGTATTGATGGCACCATCGGGCCTAAAAGCCGGTTGAATCATCACCAATGCCGATATGTATAGTACCCAAGATATGAGATTCACTGTCTCCACAAGATAATGTAAACGTTGCTGATAAATCTGTATTATTTCACGCATTGAATTGAGCAATATATAGACTACAATAACGATAGCACAAAAGAGTATAGCTGTAGTGCGATTAATGTGTTCCACACATGAATCCAGACGTAATTGTGATGCCACCACTGGATTCTGTGATAAATTCTGGGTTAACTGATCCCAACTAACAAAATATTTGATTAATATATAGGATAAAGGATATATATATATTAAGGGAATTATAAAACTTACCCCATATTGCAATATTGACTCATTGTCTTATTGCCATCGGCTCTCAATTCAATATGATTCATCATTAGGGATGAATAGATTGTAACAAAAACCAAAAATATTGAATATATCAAAAGATTGGCCAAATGAAAGTATTTGCCATATGAGTTCCATTTCATTTGTAAATATTTTTGACTAAGTGGATGTGCCAATAGTTCCACACGTCCATGGGTTACCATGGTCTGGATACAAATCAAAAACAAATGAAAAGGGGAGGAAAAGATATTTGTCCGATTTGTAAATAAATATGTATATAATATTTGCATCTATCAATATATATACATACATACATTTATCTATATAAACATTTATAGCGACGATTCACACAACAACAACAAAAGCCATTTACATTATTAGTTAGTTGGAATATATTTAAAAAAATTTTGGTTAGTGGGCTTCTAAATTTAATTATTTTTTTGGGACACAGGGACATACAAGTTAAGCAGAAAGAGATAGAAAAAGACAGACAGAGAGAGAGATAGTATACATATATATTATGTACCAGGGAATGCAATCGTTAAATATTAATAAATATCCGAAAAAGAATTTCGCTTATTGAAAACTTAAAAATTTCTATAACATTAAAACATGAGAAAAAAAGAGATAGCTAGATATCCCATTCTTCTCATCGTAACAAAAAACGTTGCCAATTCTTTACTAGTCCTGATCCATTTGAACAGATAGAATAGGACAGAAGAAAATAAAATTGAGTATGAGAAGTAATTTGATATTTAAGTCAATCGGTTAAATGAGAATATTGTTTGTTTTCTATAACCTGTACCCAAAGAGATCTACTCTATATCAGCAAAATCTATATAATAATCCAAGACTATTGTCCGTACACCACTTTGACTGTCTGTCCGTCTGATTGTCTGTCAATCCGCCAGTTCGTCTGACATTTCAAAGAAGATATTGGAGACAGAAACAGCTAAAGGAACTAAACTTGGTGTGCTTATTCCGCCTCCTTATCCGAAAAGTAGAGCAATATTAGGATTACTGTATTTAAAATTAGAACACTAAAAAGTATAGCCATAATTTAGTAGTTAACCAAACTTCTTAAAAATCGGACCATGAATAGAGAAGATATATGTATGTACAAATTGTAGACTAAAGAGGAGTAAGCCTATTTATAAAGAGAATTTTATTTGAGAATGATTTTAAAGGAAATTGTTTTATCTTTAATTGGTACAGGTTATAAGCCAAGTCGTCTTGGCCGACTTATTTACTACAAATATATATAAATAAGCATTTTCTGATTGCATTCCCCTCTAATGCTTGTGCACCTTATTAAGTTACTGTTTGTCACATTTTGGCACTCACATTCACCACGGCCAATGGCGCCGGACGCCATTTTGCATCATCGAATTCTTTACGTTTTGCCTCGATTTGTTCGGGTGTTTTTTGGTATGGCCAAAATGAATATTTGATCTAAATTTTTATTTAGTTAAGATTTATCAAATCAAATAATCTTGATGGTGGTATTATTATATGTATGTGTGATGATTTAAGCCCTTCAAAAAAAAAAAAAAAAAAAAAAAAGAACCTTTCCAATATTAACTAACTAACTAACTAATGGGGCACACTGAGAGAAAAACACACACACACTTTCGCACACGCACTCATACACATTTATATAGTATGTACATTCATGCTTTGTATCAGAGAGAAAAAAAAAATTATGAGTAATAGAGAGAGAAAGAAGAGAAGAGAGAAATTTATATTTTCCTGCTTACATTCAATGCCGGCAATGGTATGGGATTGGTGGTCATTAATGGCTCTCCGGTTTTCTCATCGATCTTAGCAAACATAAAAGGGCATTGCAAGAATGCGAAAGAGTACTTAATCTAGATAATTTTTAGATAGTGTATTAGCTTTGATGAGATGATATGAAATATTTGAAATATATCTTCAAATTGCAGCTTCTGCAACAATAGAAAACCAACGATAGACTTACGTAAAAACTTTTTGAATCCTTTTTGCAATTGGCTTTTGTAATGCATTTATCTTGTACCGCTTCAAATACCTTTGGCATAGATGCAATAAGAGCCAAGGTGACACATGGATGTTTATCGGATCGTAATGCCATTACCTCATTTGCACGCTCCTCATGTGTGACCATTGCCAATGCAGCTTCTGGATATTTATAATAGATGGCATAATCAATGGCGCTCATGTCTAGTATATTATAAACCAATTTACAGCCCATTGACATGAGTACAGAAATAGCATGGGGCTTATTCTCCATGGTGGCCAAATGTAGAGCCGTATTCTGCAATTATGTTACATCAATTTATTTTAGCTTTATCTCTTGGTAATGGTATTAACTTACCCCATCCTTGTCCACCTGATCTAGAAGATGAGAGTGCACCGAGTGCAATAGTTCTATGGTCTCAGTATATCCGGACATGGCTGCCAATTGTAAAGGATTACGACCACTGTGGTCACGATGAAGTAATGCGCCACGATTCAAAAGCAATTGCACAACACGTGTATGTCCTTGCTGGGAAGCAATGTGAAGTGGTGTCATCCCAGCCCCATCGCTCTCATTGATAATGAACGAACCCTTCTCCGAATCTAATAGCTGACGCACTGTATTATACCTACCATATCGAGCAGCAAAATGTAATGGACTCTCATTGTTGTTATTTTTAAGATTGATGCATGCACCTAGACGTATTAGATTCTCCAATGAGCGTATGTGACCATCACGACTGGCATAATGCAATGGCGAGCATCCCATATTATCCTTTTCATTAAGTAGCAACTTTAACTGAGACTGGGTCTGACAATTGGTAACCTGGTCAGCAAAATCAGTTAGACGACCACCATTCATAATAACAAAATGAAGGACATTCCGAGCAGATGCATCCTTGATACTAATGCAAGCACCCAAACGTATCAAAAGGTGCACTGTGTAATAATAAATTTTATTTCCATTTCTTTTGAATTTCATCAATTAAAAGGGACACCTACCCGTTTTCCAACCGCTGCGTGAGGCAGCTAACAATAAAGGAGAACGATGTTCTTTGTCTAGGGCATTAATGTCAGCCCCCTCGCTAACCAAATATGATACAATATCCGGATGATCAAACATGGATGCACAATGTAGCGGTGTCATCTTCTGCACATCCGTGCAACTGAGACAAATTCTTTTCTCCAGCGGTTGCATCTCAAACATCAATTTTACTATCTCAATGGCGCCCTGTATATGAATGAAGGTTTAAATGCGTAACAAGAAACGGAAATCGTTGCGGAAATCTACACAGCAGCATGCCCATGGCATATTTACTCATTCCTAACACACATACACACACACACTCACATACACTCTCTGGCTCAATACGCTAGTTGACAAAGTCACGTTCGGGTTCGTTGCCATTTGCATAAGAATTTGTCAAATTAAAGTCAGCAATGTTTTTTACACGGAAAGCGGAAAGTATGCTACGGGAATAGGCAGTACCCAAACTTCCATCCATTGAACATCTTAGATTGGTGGACAAACGGAAATCAAAATGGTTTTTTTGTTTTCTCCTTGTTATACCCTTACAAAGGATATAAAAGTTATTTGTCCGATATTAGTAGTCCCATAAAGTAAAAGTCCTTATATCTGTTTGTTTCTAACTGCCTTATACTCTCATTTTTTTTAGCTATTGCATTGAAATTTGGTATATAAGTTATTTAAGTGGTTAGTTAGCTCAAGTTTTTAAATTTGTTGATTTGGACAACTATATCATATAGCCATAATAAGAACTATCGGTTAGAAATAAGCAATTTAATCAAAAAAAAAAACTGTTCCTGTTTCTTTCCAAAAAGAGTATGCAAATTTCGTCATGGCCGAAGTTAGCTTTTGAGAGACATTTTTTCTTTTTTCTTCTTTTTTTTCTACAATTTTGAACTTCTGCGGAAATGTAAGTGTTTCGCTTGACAAGTTAACCATGGAAAGGCAGTAGAAACCATGGTTACCAGTAGCCGCATCAGTAGCAAAAGAAACAGAAGCAGCTTGCATCTTGTCTCCACTTACCTGGGCACAGGCCAAATGCACTGGCGTCGAGAGATCATGTTGCTGAGTGGATATTTTTGCACCAGATTTCAGGCACAACTCTACCGCCTTAATGTCGCCGCCATGGACTGCTGAATGCAATGGAACGTTGCCCTCCGAATCATAAAAGGATATCATTTCCTCGCGGGTGCAACCCCGTTGTTCGCCCCACTACAAAACAAAAAGGTTAAAAAGTTCCATATTGATTGATTTATATATTGAATGGAATCAAACAATGAGTATATAAATATTATTATTATTATTATTTTCTTTTCAACCATGCCGTTTCAATGAGTTTTAAATAATGGAAAATTTATACGATTTCGAGCGAAAATTTTGAACAAAAATTTAAAGGTTTACTGAAATACTTTATCTATTGATCAAATTAATATAATTAATTTAATTTATATACATAAACTAATATTATACATTTTTTTTTTACTTTTAGGAAAATCTATGTGAATATTATTTATATATGCTGAGAAAGGATTAATAAAAAAGTGGTAAGTGAAATTTTTGTTTTATTAACTATTTCGAGAAATTTTTACTTTAATAAATTAAGCTCAATTACTACACTTTAAGTAATAGTAATTAATTAGATAATTAATGTTGTATTGATAATGAATTTCTATTTAGTTTCTTTTGGTTCTCTCCCCTTTCAAGTAACTGATAAATTCTAGAATATTCAATATACATTTTTTTTTACTCTTCTTAGAAGAGTAACTAAGGAATGTTTTTTTCTATATTCCTACCAAGTCGTTGACCGACCTGCCGGGCTTTTCTTATTCTTTCTTGTGCAACATTTGATATTTTTAAAATTTTGCTTTCTATTAAGAATTTCCCATTTTACATCATTGACATACAAAAGGAAAGCAAAAACCAAAAAAAATAATAAAAAAAAAATATGGCAAGAGCTTCAAAATTTGATACTTTTATAATTGACTTTTCGCTTTAAAGGGCTTTGACGCTGTCAACGCTGCGTATAAGCAATTTGTTTTCTTTTTTTTTCGCTTTCCACTGAAAAAGCAACATAACAGAAAAGTCGACTTCAACTTTAAAATCAATGCACAAGTGCACAAGAGGGGTCAGACGAGAAAGAAAAAAAAAAAAGACAGACCGCCACACCCTCCACCCCCTCCCCTCTCAAAACACGTGGCGTAGCCAAAAATAAAGAAAAAAAAATCATATAAGAGAAACAAGTCTAAACGGACGAATCGACGGACATTGAATTGAAGCACTTAGAGATCAAAGTGGATGAGATTTAGTTAGAGTGTCTATCGATGGCATGCAACAATATGTAATACTTGCCTGAAAGAAGACTTCCATTGTTTTTGAGCTGGCATTTTTAGCCGCTTCGTGTATTGGATAATAACCATTGTTGCAAGGTCTACGGGGGGCATGCATCGAATTCTGTAATCTGTAAGATATGACGCAAGCATTGAGCAAAAAATATAATATATATATATATATATATTGTCTAAATTATTTAAATATATATAATTCTACAAATACATACACACACACGCTCACACACACACACACATACATTAATATATGTTGTATAGGAGATAAAATCAAAGCATACTTTCGTGCGCAGGCAAAATAAAATTACTTCCGAAAGGAGGGTACAAACCTTTTTTTTGTATTCTATGATAAATTAATCATGTATGTGTGTGTGTGTTTGAATGCTATATATATATATATATATATATATATATATTTGTGTGTGTGTACCATTGATTAATGGCAGAGGATGTTTTGTTGTGTGTTATATATCCCAATATCTTTACTTTATCAAAATGCAAATAAAATGCATGAATAAATACAATATTAATTTGATTTTTTTTTTTTTGGTTTTTTGTGCAAAAGTATATAAAGTATATAAAACCGAATATCTAAATAAGATAAAAAGCAAATTATTTATGTAAATGATTAATTTCTAAACTCACACCACTTACCAGGATACGAGCGCACTCTTCGTGATCATAAATTGCAGCTAAATGTAAAGCAGTACGTCCATGTTCACCCCCCTGTTGTATATCGATAACATTACGATATTGACCCATCACCTGCAATGACTTGACCTTATTGAGCTCAGTGGCTAAATGGACAGGTGCCTGTTTCTTTTCATTAAGAATTCCCGTATCCACCGGACTAGAAAGGAAGAACAAACACATATAGAAATACTTAAAGTTTGCCCTAGCAAACAGTTGTAGTTAGTTGGTTGGTTAATCACTTACATGGATAACAAATAGTCCAATGCATCGTAGGCATCACTTTCAACGGCAATATGTAATGGAGTATTGCCCGCATTATCCTTGGCATTAAAGTCTAAACAGTTATTGGCAATCAAAGTCAGACAATTGATTAGTTAAATAGTTAAATAGATACTCACCCCCAGATTGATCCCGTATGTAACCCAAAATGTTGACCCGATTTCTAGCTGCCGCCTGATGGGCAGCTGTACGCCCTTTGCCATCCTTTAAAGCAATCCGTGTATTATCGGCCATAAATAAACGCTTAAAATCATCCAGATTACCAGATTCGGCCGCCTGTATATATATATATATATATATAAAATAATACAAAATGATGCAGGTGCAGAAGGTTCTCGCAATTTAAATTAAATTTATGCCCTCGGTGTTTACTTAACCAAAAGATTTCTGTACAAAACATCTACTTTAAAGATAAACAAAAGTAAATCTAACTGCTTAAAGTTTCTTTTAGTTGAACTTAAAGTTTAAATACGCTTTTTTTCAGTCATACGGCCACTTGTTTACTACCTTTGTCACAAAAGAAAAAAAATTTCCTTTGCAAATTAAAACAGGAATGCAAAGGTTGTATTCATTTGGCAACTCTGTGTTGTTTAGACACAAAAACCCAAACCAAATCAAACCAGACCAGACCAGACCAGACCAGACCAGACCAACCCAATAGCAGCAACAGGAACAACAGATTTCTAGCTAAAATTACTATTGTTAGAGAGTCTCACTTTTTTTTTTGACAAATTTAAGAAAAATTTAACAGAAATTTTGAGTATGACTATATGGGAGATTTCTATAAATTTTATTTTCTTCACTTAACAAATGTAGAAAAAAAAAAAGTTTAGTTTTAATTTGTTTAAATGAAAATTTAAGTTGACTTTTAAAGTGAACTTTTGCCATATATAAAATATATAAAACTATTTCAAAAATATAAAAGATAACAAAAATTAATAAAAAAGGCAACACAACGAAATTTTTTGGATAAAAATATTTTTGTTTGGCTATATAATATAAAAATAAAATATAAAAATTAAAAATTTTCTTTTTCTTTTTTTATTTCAGTGTGTGTTAAAAAAAAAAGTGATTTAAAGAAGATTTTTGTTTAAGACTAATTTATTTTGGATATGCAATGGGTAAGTCAACTATTTATTTTTAATATGTTTTTTTTTTAATATTTTTTTTTATATTTTTTTTTATATTTTTTTTTATATTTTTTTTTATATATTTTATATATATATTTTTTATATATAAATTTTTTTTATATATATTTTCTTTTTATATTTTTTTTTTATATATTTTTTTTTATATATTTTTTTTTATATATTTTTTTTATATATTTTTTGATGTAGATTTTTTTGTGTATATTTTTTTATATATTTTTTTTATATAATTTTTATGTAAATTTTTTTGTATATATTTTTTTATATAGTTATTTTTATATATTTTTTTTATATATATTTTTTTATGTAGATTTTTTGTATATATTGTTTTTTTATATATTTTTTTATGTGTATATTTTTTTATATTTTTTTTTATGTAGATTTTTTTTTATATACATATATTTTTCTATATATTTTTTATAATTTTTTTTTCTATATATTATTTTATATATTTTTTTTATGTATTTTTTTTTTATATCTTTTTTTTTATTTATTTAAAATATATTTATTTTATATATTTTTAATTGATTTTTATATTTTTGTTCTTCTGTCTATTATATATATCAAACCATTTGAATTTGTTGAGTTTTTTATATTTTTCAAAAATATTTTGGCAATTTTTTTGAACCCATCCAAATTTGTTACTAGAGCTGAGATATATAAGAGTTGAGATATATAAGTCCAATAGCTTATATATTTGAATTGAAATTATTTGAATAAGCATTAAATGTTTATTCTTTTTAGTTAAGTAAGATCTCTGAGCAATATTTATTCTATATAAAGGTAATTAATAAAATTACCTTCAATCGGAGAACTAGTTATAACAACTTGGGTTTTAAGCCAGAATATTCTATAATTTACAACATTTTGAAAATAAGTTTTCTTTAATTTATTTACAAAAGTGTAAATTTTTTATCTACTGAAACAATATTTTTTTATTTGTTAGTCAATTTTATAATTAGCTTTTCTATACAAAATGACAAAGTTTTTAAATATTTAGTTAAACAAATCAAAATACTTTGTTTTTGTAGAACCAATACTCAATTTTGGTTTGTTAAACATTTAAATTAAAATTAGTTAAGAAATTTTTTGAAAATTTGAGAATTATTTTTTTTATAAAATGTACAAGAATTTTTAACAAAATTTTAAGACTTTTAACTTGAATTTTATAAAATGAAAGAGTAAATTTAAAGCCCCAAAAATGAAGTAATAATTTGCTATTATGAATTGATTTTCAAACAGTTTTTTTTTAGTAACTGAGAACTATTTTCCTTCATTATGCAAAAATTTATTTGTAAAAAGCAATTTAACTTTTTTCTTATCCGAAAAAAACTGATCAAAGTTAGATAATAAAACACTTAACATTTGCTTGTGTTTGACCTAATAGAACTTTTAGTTACCCAGAAAGATATATATATATATATATATATTAACAAGATTAAACACAATCGAAAGCAAAGTGCATTGGAAAAGTTAATTTTCTTTTCTACTCCCAAGTGTTTTAGCCAATTTGTGTGTGTGTGTGTGTGTGTCTGTGTGTGGTTTTCCTTTCTTTTTATGATTTAATTCGGTTTGTTGTTACCTGCAAGAAATCAGCAACTTGAATTTTCGGTGCGGATGACATTCGCAGAATGCGTGCCCATTTATTGGATAGGGGAATATTGAGGGGACCTAATGCAGTTAATTCGGCTCCACGAGTACATCCGGTAATCAAATAACGCAACGGACTGATGACCTCCTCACGCTTCGGAGAAGAAGTCTTCTCTGGGCTATCGCCACTCATTTTAATGGCATTCGTTGGATTGTTTTAACCGAATTGGTTTTATGGTTAACAAACATATTCTAGATCTTAATTAATTTGATTCAATTTTTATGTTTTGATTCTTTTTAAAATTAATTAAAAAACAGATTTAATAGCAACAACAACAAAAATAGCAAAAATTTAGTCAGAAAAGCTAAGAAAAAAAAAACACAAAATTATTTTATAGAAATTTTTTTACTTTAATTTTGCACTTTTTATAACTGTTTTTGTTTTGGCTTAATTTTGTTTTTATTATTTTATTATTATTTATTTTTTTTTTTTTTTTGAGAGTTTCTTTTGCCCCTGAAGGGCCAAACAAGACTGAAATCTCGGACGCAACATCCTTTGCTTTTATAGTCCTGCACAGGACTCTGATTCTCAGAGTCTCAGTCCGAGTTAAAGTTGGGTGCGTGCGTGCTAACGCAATTTTGCCAGAGGGCAAAGATTTCATTCATTTTGACTCGACTCGAATTGTAGATTGAGTTTCACTCAATTTGCTAGACAATTTTTTTTTTTGTTGCTCCTACTAACTCTGCTCACTCTATATCTCTGTGTGTGTGTATAATGAAAACTTGTTGCATTGCATGTCCTGTTGATATTTGATTTTTTAGCATTCAATGTAAATTCTACAAAAATAGTCCACTAACTATCCACATATTAATGGAAATTTCTCGAACGTAACTTGAAATTTCTCATTTCTATTTATGAACTATTTTTTTTTTTTTTTGATTAAGTTGCAAAATAATCGATAAACATTTTTCATAAATCGTTCGCCCAGAGAATATGTATATATATATATATACTGCCACTTTAGAGAATTGACCCACCTCCCCTGCTGCTGCTGCTGCTGCTTTACCATTCTTAACACCCCGTTATCAATTTATATTCATTCATATATAATCATTGTTGTCCACTTACTCGCAATATCCTAAAGGGGCTGTCACGCAGAAGGCAAACTTGTTCGGCTGGTGGTTCGGCAGGTAATATAGCCTCCAATGGGGTATCAATATCATTGCCAATTTCTAAACGCTTGGGACCACCACTACGCTCAATTATCATTGAGAATATCCAATACTGTGAAATGAAAATAATTTTAATTATATAGAAAAAAAAAAACTAGAAGGATGGGCTAACTTCGACCATGCCAAAGTTTAAGTACCTTTGTAAATGATTTTTGTTCCGATTGTTTCAATGAGAGCCATAGCATATAGTCGGCCGATTCAAGTGAAACTCAGTAAACACAAACTTACTTATACCTAATTTGGTGAGAAACGCTCTTAAAATAAGCATGTTATTCATCTAAAACTATTTTTTTAACCGATCGTTCCTATGAAAGTTATATGATATAGTGAACCGATTCTGATAAAACTTGGTGGATATGTAAAAAAATATATAAAACTCACAAATACCAAATAATAAAAGTGATAATCGCTTTGAAAACAACCGAGTTATTGCTCAAAATCCATATTAATGGCCGATCGTTCCTATGGAATCTATATGATATAGTCAACCGATTTTAATGAAACTTGGTGGATATATTAAAAAGTATATAAAACTTACAAATCTCGGCTTTTGTGATATTTCATTGGAAAACAACAAAGTTATTAAGGTTAAAGCTTATTCACAACCGATCGTTTCTATGGAAGCTATATGATATAGTCATCCGATCGGAATGATTCCGAGATATACAATGCCTGTAGAAAAAAAAGAAGTCTAGGTGCTAAATTTTAGATCTGTAACTTTGAGCGTTGATCCAGACAGACGGACAAGGCTATAGCAACTCAGCTTATCGTACTGATCAAGAATATATATATACTTTATATAGTCGGAGATGCTTTCTTCTATGCGTTGCAAACTTCTTACCAAAATTAATATACATTCTTTGCAAAGGTATAAAAAAAAGAAATATATATATAGTTAGTTGTAGTAGTTACCTTGCTGTTGCGATTACTGGCATTGCCACTGCCACTGTTGCTGCGTGTTTTTGGCAACATTTTTGGTTGTGCCTCCATTATATCTTGCTGGGATAGACTATCACATTGTCCACCATTGAAGACACCATTATAGAGCTTCGGCATTTTAGGACAATCTCCTTTTTCTTTTCCTGTTGCTACTGCAGTTGATCTTGTAGTTGTTGTTATGGTAAATGGTCGCAAATCGCGACTGTACATTTTGAAAGTTAGTTAATACAATTTTAGTATGAATATTTCACAATAATCTATGGCATATCTATCATTAGCAATACAATCTAGTTTTCTAATTAGATATTGATTGGCCAAAATGTTAAATGAACGCGTAAAACCGTCAGCCTAACAAACAAAAAAAATTTTTTTTTTTTTTTTTTTTTTTAGATAATTTCTCTATCACATGATACGGTCTAGATAAAAAACTAGCAACTCAAATTCTGTTGATGCAATAACCGTAACGGATGGATTGCAACTAATGTGTTGTATGGTTACAACGATAAAGACATTCCGTACTTTAGGTGACACAACGGATGGATGGATGTCAACGGCCGGCTGTTTGTCATACAATTCCACGTATGTACTTACTACCTAGTGTACCCTACCCTTTGTACTCAAGGGATTTCAACTTGAAAAAGCAACTTTGAAAACTTTTATATATGTTCATACATATATGAAATGTGGAAATGGAAATGTCTAATTAACATTTTATTTAGTTTTGGCAGTCATTGTCAGAAGTTTGGCCGCTTTATGTCAGTCTAGTGAGTAGAGTTGAATTTGCATATACATATGTACATATACCTATATATATGTAAAAACACACCCTAACTCATACACACACACATTCGAAAACTTACTTAATCTCCTCTAATTGTTGCAACATATTGCCTAGAATTATGAAATGAAATGAACCAATTGCCGCAAAGACTACTTTTCAACTGAATAATGGCTAAATCCGTATTAGATTTTTCATTTGTGGCTTTTCATTAATGAAATTATATTGTGATCATTATCAAAATCACGATTTCCCAAAACTAATGAAATTGCTAAAGGACCTTAGAGACATAAGGATGACATTTTATGGATATATGTTTTGATTGTATATATATATATATATATTACAACAATGATGATGAGTAAAGTGAATGTGGTGGTGGTGGTGGTGGTGGTGGTCATTTGTGGGTGGATGAGTTGTTGAAATTTGACTCGTTGTCTGTCTAACTCTATTAGGCTGAGTGGTTTTGGCCAACTGGCTAAACAAATAGTTAATAGACAGCCTAATGCAAATAAAAAAAAAAAAAAAAAACTATAATGCCAGACTAACTACGAACATGCCGAAGTTTGTATACCCTTGCAAATCTTTTCCATTAAGCAGCAATTTAGAGCAAGTTGCGATATCTTTGTAAAGATAGTTAATTGTAACGTCTAGAAAGCAATTTAGTCAGATATTTGTTTAATAATGTATAAATATAGTTAACCAATCATAAAAAAGTATATAAAAAGAAGGAATATATATACATATAACATAAGAAAAGTTTTTCATACTATAACCTTCCTTAAAAATGTTATTTTTCTATAGCAGTTTTTTGATATATAGTCAACCGATTCTAATTGGTCACTTTATTAAGACAAGTGCTAAACTACCTAATACTAAAATCCCAGAAAGTTAATAATCCAAAACTCTATTCTCGACTAATCGTACCCATTAGATCTATATGATATAGTCGTTTGATTTGCTTAAATTTGACATATGTACAGCGTATAGCAAAAAGAAGAGTATCTGGAAAATTTTGATTCTATTAGTTTAAAAATTGAAGGACATTTTAGCAAAGACTCAGACAGATGGACAAAAGAACTTTGGCTAAATCTGATCAGCTCCTTATGCTAAGATGGATTCATTTTATACATTCCAAACTGCTGCTTATAACTAATATACTTTAATTGCAAGGGTATAATAAATAGAAATAAAAAAACGAAGTAATGGCAATTTACCTGATATTTGTAAAGTGAAATGTGATAAACTGTTGACTTGTTGTAACCACATAAAAATGTTAATTCTTTCTTACTCTCTTGGGTTCACTTTTTTTCTCTCGTTATGTTTTCTAGATTTATATATATATGGCGTATATCTTTGTTCCTTTTTATATATATATAGGTGTATATATATGTGTAGAGATTATTGTTTTTCAATTTCAACGTATAATTTACATTTTTCAATCGACTTTAAATTTAAGAAATTTAAATTTAATTTTTATTTCGGCCAACACTAATGCTGTGCAGAAGAAGCAGGCGCAACAATGGCAATTGCAACAACAATAACAATTAAAATTTTCAAAAATTTTTCTAAATGAATTTAACAGCATTTAAGTCTAAGCGCCTGAAAGTATGCCATATGTTTTCACTTGCGTTGCGATCTAGCTATAAAACTAACAACCAAACAACGCACAACCGAGCAATGGCAAATGGCGACAAGGACAATGAAGCACTTCAAGTACAATAACCCGTTGCAAAATTAGATATTCCTGCCGGAGGTGCACTTTCTCCTTTACCCCTGTTGTTATTTAACTTTTTTTTCTCTCTGTTCGGTGACAAGGCAGTTTAGTAAGGGGAAGGATAGTGGTAATAATTGCTCAACACTTTAATTATAAAACTCAATTAACACTTTTGACTGATTATAGTTTAAATGGTTATATATATACATATATATATAAGGTTTTTTTTTTTTATTTGCTTTTCTTTTTCCTGGTTTTCCTTTGACGTTTTTCCGTACCGACAGCTTTGCTGGCTGGACTCCAACTAAATGTGGCCTTTGAATAATAGTTCAGTTCAGTTTTATTCGGTTTACTAGAACACAGGCTACAGAGATGGTGGCAAAGAGAGGAGATAGAGTGAATGGGTGGAGGGGGTGATAATCATGGACCTGATAACAAGTTCGTTGGCAGCCTTTCGTCACTTTGTCACCCGGCTCGTCTGGAATTCTCGACGACGCATTTGTTTATTTGTATACCCGCCACTCGTCTAACCATCAAACACATCTATTTCTATTCCTATAGATATATATATATATATATTCTTCTTTTTTTTCTCCCCCCGCTTCTTTTTTTGTAATTAAAATATCGTTTCTTCTCTTTTGCCAATACATATGCATTAGATATAGCAGAAAGCCATAAACGTTTCATATATGTATGTGTATGTGTATGTGTATGAATGTATGTATGTGTGTATGTGTGTATACGTATGTATGAAGTGGAAAATTGTCGTTTTCATATATGGTGAAATTAAAAGGCAATTTTGGTACTAGCATCTAGATGATTACTATATACTATAGCTTTCAGATCTTCTCTATTCTCTTGACTTTACTTTAACCAAATCAATGATTAAGCTTTAATAAGTTTAAAATTATATTATAATTTATTTTTGGATTTAAAACATAAAAGCTTCGTAAATCACATCAAAAGAATCTCTAAAAGGGTAGCTCCTGTTTAAGTTTTTAAAACAATTTATCCTTTTGTTTCTTTCTAAATCTTTCCTGTTTTATCTGTTAAAAAATTGGCTTATTTTTTTAGATTTATATGAAAGTTTATATAAAATCTGAGACTCCGATAAAGTTAACTAAGTTATATATAGTTCTTTTCAAAGAAATTCAGACTTAGATAAAGTTGGCTGAATTATATATAGTTTTATCCATAAGAATACGAATACGGTTTATATAGAACACACTGAATTATTTTACATTTAAAGTATTTTATTAAATGTAAATAAAAAAAGTTTTGCCTAAGAAATACTTTTGCCGATCTTAAAAGAATGAAAAAAATCTCCTAACTTTTGTTAACAAAAGAATAAAAATTCCATAAAAATGCTAAGGCATAATTATAACTAAATCATAGAATAACTTAACAAGTTTTTTTTTTCAAAATAATAATACTCTAAAAAACCAATTAAAAAAAACTTTAATTATAATACTAAAATTACAAATTTTTAACACATTTTCGTTAAGAAGCCTTATTAACTTTCTATAACTTTTATCAGAAAGATCAAAACTTGTTTACCCATAAAAAATAAGGAAAAAAAAAGAAAAACTTATGGTCAGCTAATGTAAAGGTCAAGGAATTGGCCATCAAAATGGGAGGAGTTGCATTACTTTTAGCCTTTTTAGTTATCGGTTTTTATCTCTTGCAACCCTTTTAACATTGCCAGGAAGCTAATAAGTAATTGCATTTAATAACTAGTTTAGTGACGACTGACAAAACAACAACACAAACAACAACAATGAAAGAAAAACCAATAAACAGTATAATTTATTTCACAACAACTTTAAACAAAAAAGAACTTTTTCAAACAAAAAAAAAAAAAAAAGAAGAATTTAATGCAATGGCAAGGTCATTAGTTTGCCTGGTATATTGCTAATGAAAAGAACTAAACCCATTACAATGATCACAATTAGAACTGTCCATAGAACGTATTTACGTATAGCTGGCCAAAGAATGCGGCTAAAGGATTTCCAAGGATGCGTCAAAGGATTAAATGATGTAACAGGCCGACTGCAAAAAGAGTTGCAATAAAAACAAAATTGGGCTTCAATATTACAAAAAAAAAAACCAAAACCAAAACCAAAGAGTAGAGCTTAACTAAGGCCTTTCCAATGCCATGGGTGGATCATGTCCCAGACCAACAGGTGAACTGGATGCCTCCACTTCAGTACAAATTTCGATTGCCAATTCGATTTTACCCTATTACCCAACGAATATAATTATATTATGGCATTCAATTTTTTTTTTTTTTTTTGTAACTTACAATCATTTTGTTTACTGGCATACCAGATTTCGGTATTGGCCGACTTTGTAATGGAAACCAACCCTTGATAGACTTTTGTATGAAAAGATTTATATGTTTGTGTTTCTGTGGATATTCTTTGCATTGCCTTTCTGTTGAATAGGGTAATGGCATATTCGATAAATTCAATTCAATGGCAGCCAAATAATCATTTGTGCTCATTAAATCCTTATCCCAAACTTGAAAATATATTATTGGTGGCCTCTTGATTTCAAATTCCTCATGCAGTCCGCTCTTCCGATGTATTACCATCTAATATTAATTGTAATAATCATAAAAATGTTTTTTTGGTTGATTAATGATGTAACCCGATATCCCATCATCTTACAGTACACCAATTAGGCAAGGCCGGCCGTATACCAATGGCCAAGGTCCTTCCCTCTCTATTGGACCTTTTAACTTACCATATCCTCGTTTGCAGAATATTTGATAGGGAAAAGCATGCGCCAATTAAATGCCGCATCTCCAGCAAATGAACGGTAATGGATATCAGTGGACTGATGTTTCTGCGCATCCTGGCACCAGCTGCACGTGGACCAAAAGAGAAATGTTTCTAATTGAATATTGTTTACAATGGGGAATTTTGGTCTTCCCTTTTTTTTTTTTCTCTCTCTCTCCTTTTTCTGTTGTGTAACACCCCAAACTTACCCAATGACATAAATGTCGCTCATTAATTTGCCAAACACATTCCTATCGGCTGCCTGTATTCCGCTTAGATTTTTAACCACAACACGCACCTCATAGCCACTGGGTGGTATGGGTGCAATATCAATGGGCTCTGGCATATACATGTTAGCCTCATATAGTTCAATCCATAGCTGTAGTTTTCCTTGCTCCAAATTTGGATATTCATTGCGGTATAGGGAACGAGTCTCAACATGTTCGGGTACAAGGCTAAAACCAAATGATGGTAGCTTATCTAAATTTTTTAATACGGTTAAACTTAGACGTTCTCGCAGGTCTTCATCTATGAAAAAAAAAAGTTTATAGATTAGTAATTAGAGTCCTCTCTCTCTCTCTCTCTTTCTCTTTCTCTTCGTGTCTTCTACTCACCCTTGGATATGATTGTCTCATCACCAAATAGCATACCATCAACTTCAATTACCTTGCCATAATAATATGGTGCCTGTATACGCCTTTGTTGGCATAAATCCAATAATATTTCAGATGGTAAACGTATATCATGCCAGAGATTATAACCCTGCCTGCTATATTCATTAGAAATACCAACTGTAGCCCGATGTTTACTACGCCAACGATCCTCTAAATCAATATTTGTTTGCCCAATTATATCATCTCTTATTTTATCATGATCAGACACAATTATCTGTAGCATATGATCGCCAGGTAGTGTGGCATCCAATTCAAAGAAACGTCCAAAAATAGGATTACTTTGATTAGCTATATAGTGGGCACTATCAGATACTGTTTTGGCACCCACCATTATTCTAACAAAACAATCTGAATTCTGATTTCTATCACGTGGTCTCATCTGTATACCCTGGACAACATAAACTCTTACTATCAATTTAAGTGATTCCCCCAAGTATTTAACTATGGTCTGATAATGTGAATCCAATGAGTCTGGCAAAGGTCGCAACATGTCACCACCACCACCATTATCATCATCATCGATGCCTTCACACTGGCATGGTGTGAGTTTAATATGCAACTTTAATGTGGCATAGATATCCTCTTTGGGTGGTCCTTGTTTCTTTGTCTTCATCCCGTGAATCAGTGGTACGGGCAAAGCCCAATCTTGAAGGTATCCGAATTCAGATTGTTTTTCCAGCTCATTGGCATAGATAACCAATCGATGCTTATATTGATGAGATATTTCTGACTTATCGACATAAATTGAATTGTAGAATTTGGTCCACCAGGAGAATTGACTGGTACCAATTAAATCGCTCTCATTTATGGCCTTTTCAAATCTTAAAGCACGTCGATTGGCATAGGCAGCTGGACGTAAACCGAGACCAAATAATAGACGCATCCAGCAGTTTCTCACTTTGCTACGTGGTGGCCCAACATACTCTTCTTCATCATCATCATTATCATCATTATCATCATCGTCATCATTCTCATAATCATCATTGGCATCATTATCGGTTTCGTCTACTGAATCGACACTCAAAGTGGTAGAAGCAATCGAATCTTGTCCATCTTCATCTTTTTTTACACAAACTTTTGTTCTATTCTTTTGCAAAAACTTGCCCAAATGTGGTACAAGAGCAATACCCAATGTGGACTCATGTCCAAAGCCAGAGAGCAAAATATCCGATGCTATCATAGCTGGCCAATATTCCTGCTGATCGGGTAAACTCTGCAAATTGATTTATAATGGAAATGATACAGTTGTAAAGGAAACAGCAGCAGATTACCCACCACGACACCAGAGGCATAGGACATAAGGAAATTAATGCTATGTCGTACGCGCGTAGTGGAAAGGCCACTTGTCAGGACTAGATCACCCATCATAACCTTAACACGACGCTTACCTGACGCACCTAAGCTCGTTTTGGTATAATTACGAAGTCCCACAAAGATTACCTCTAGACTTTAAGAAAAAAGGAGGAACCCATTAATAAGATAAGATTATTTATAAGATTTGACTTACACAAAGTTAACCATATTGGGTCGTATTGGTGCTGGTATGCCAGTGGTTAGAACAAGTTCCTTGTCATTGTTTTGATTTATTGCATCCCCCCCAACTAATTCAATTAGTTCGGCAGACATAAGTACTTCAGCCAGAACAATACCCTTTCTGGCCACTGATATCCATTTAAGAGGCGGTGGACTGATATGCTTTAATTTTTGTAATTTTTGAAAGGGATTTAGTATCCAGCATATTCCTGCATCATCCCAACTTGAATGCTTTAAAAGTTCATCACTGATTACACTTGCTGTAATATAACCTTTTCCCACATTATCATCACTTGTTGTCTTGTCAGAGTTGCGAAATTCTAGGGAGAGCACTGGTGGATTTTCCAAATACCATGACACGCCGCCTGGCAATGATATACCTTTGATGGTTATCACTGCATTCCATATGGGGGAATGTGTTTCTGGTGATGTGTACGTTTCGGCAACATGTTGATCAAACAAAACTCGAAGGTGTCCATCAGGTATACTTGTCCTGTCACCAGTTGGACGAACCTTTGCCTGATGCACATAGACATGACAACGGAAATGAGTTTCAACCACCTTGGGTATCCATAGCATGGGCTCAGGTGATGACCATTCAGAGGATATGTGGGAGAAGAAATCTTTTCGCTCTCGCTCAACAACAATTGATAGACAACCGATTACAAGGGCAGCATTGCATCCACAATTTGTGCAACTGTGATTACAATTGATATTTTTGAATACAAAACTCTTAACCTTCCAGCATTGATTGGTTGTGGGATACTTTTTCTGACCGTTCTCTGTGTTAAGAAAATGCTTGGCATTTAGACGACACACGCCCACTTCTTTGCCACCGGCACTTAATGATAAAATAAGTTCCGGCCATTCATCTTGAACACGCAGCATATTTGACAATGAATTGATTTCCCTTGCCAAACGATGCAATTCATTTACTACATCTAAAACCGAAGTATCTAAATGCTCGATGAAACACCAAGATAGTTTCTGCCTCAGCATACGCAATTTGTTTGGCACTTTGGAGAAATAGTCCAATAGATAAAGCTGTCGATTAATATCCCAAGTGGTACGTTGGGTTTCAACCTTATAATCGAAACGATGTGCACTGATCCCTTCTTTGATTTTATTCAAAATATTTGTTATAATCGACTTCAGGCACTTAGCTTGGCTGTCAAGATGATCTGAGAACTTGAGTTGAAACATTTGAAATGCTTCCAATTCAGAGCGCTGTTTTACAACATAAAAGCCTAAATTAATGAAGAATATCAAAAATTATAAATTAATAATTGCTGACCATATGATTAACCAGTTCAATCATAAAGTAATCACTTTCATATTTCAACCGATTGTCGGGCAAACGAACACGAAACAAACAGGAATGATAGGGAGACTCTTGATGAAAATATTTTGTTTGAATGGATGTGTGACATTTTCCCGTAGGCGTCTTCAAGTGTCCCTCCAAGAAATTTGATGTATGCTCAGCTAGCCTAACGGAAAATTTATAATGACTTGCACTAGTATGTATATGATCGCCTATTAATGGTAAAAACTCTATCAAATATATATCATCCCGCCAAAATCGTGACTCATCCACACCAACTACAGTTTGAGTTAGTAAAACATGAGATGGCTTCGAATCAATCATAGATTCGGAACGTAATTCCATTAGTAAACGTCCAACATAGTTTAGAGGATTGACAGGATCATAGAAATGTAGATATGTGGGACCCAAAGATGGTTTATCTACAAAAAAAAAAATTCAATCAAGATAAAGTTAATATTTCAAATGTGATCTTACCATTAAAGGCAATCTCCTCAAAGGATATTTCATATTCTGTAATGCATTTCCATTGCAAATGTTCGTAGGCAAAGATTAGTATAAGAAAACGTTGAGCCAATGAGGGATAAATCCAGGCAAATGTTATCTGATGATTCCATATTGGGGTCGTTGTATTTTTAGCCACTTGTGTTTTGCCCTTGAAAGGATGGAATCTGTACTTTAAAAACGAAGGACAAATCAATGTAAACTGGTGTATATACATTGAAGCCAGCGAACGATACTTGTATCATGTAGTTACTTTTCTTCATAAAATATCCCCGATAAAAACCAATAAAATATCGTATATTACTTGGTGTATATGTACTTGAGTTTTGCAACAAATTGCTGTAGTGTGATAAATTATAATTGGTCATATAAATATATATCTGTATCAATCATACGCACCTTTGTATATCATCATAATTTTGATCCAATAACCAATTATTTAAATGTTGTCCCTCTTCCTGATCCAATTTAGATGCAGTCAGAAAGGCACCATGTTGTGATATAATTGCTAAATCAATTTGCAAATGTCCATGTGATTCACCTCCATCACTTTTTTGTGTATTCTCAGCAATAGATGATTCTAGTCTTCCCCATTTTTTTATATAGCTATGATTCGGTTGATTCCATACACTATGCATATCTACCAATAATTCACCCACAATCATATTCTTCTTGTAATGCATTGACTTTTTCAATTCAAAGAGTATAGTGAGTCGCAATAGTTCCGTTAGTGTGCAGTGAAACTCAAAGACAAAGTACTAAGCACATTAATTGTTCAATTATTTAAATAAAATGCATATTTTTACCTCATTGAAGAATGGATTTTCGCTATTGGCAAAGCTTTTTGTTTTCTTTGTCATCTTATCCAGACTTACTTTTACATACAAATCACCAGAGTTTACTCCCACTTTGGCCGCCTTGTGTACAGTTACGCAGACGAGAAACTCTTGTGCTGCTCCAGCAAAACAATCATCCATTTTTCAAATTAAATTCTGAAAGAAAAATAAGATTTTTAATTTATTTTTGAATTGAAAAAAATTCAATTTGATTGAAAAATAACAGTCATTGAAAAAGTTAACGTTTAAGCTTATATTGAAAGCTTTACGGTTTGGATACTTAACACTATCATTAAAAGCTCACACCTGACTGCCATCGAGTGAAGTTACTAGAAAAGCTTAAATTAGCTTAAACGACACTTTGATAAAAAAAAAAACAAAAAGCACCCACCTTGGCTGGTATCAAGTGGCGCGAAGCTTTCAGCCAGCTCCAAATATCTATGCATGTATTGGTAACGGCGCCGTTAAACGAGTGTGTATATGTGTAAATATGCGAGAGCTTGCTTCCCAGCTCAGCTCAGTTTCTGCGTTCAGTTCGTATGCACGGGCCCAAGCAAACAGTCGCCAATCGCAGTCGCAATCCGCAGTAGCAAACGAAACGTTGTCTCGCAGTCGTACCCGCAGTCGCAGCTCGTTCAGCGTACGGTAAAGTTGGGTATTGAAGCTGCTGAGATTCTCATATTAGAGAATTGAAGAATTTGAGTTGATTTTTGTGTTGGTCGTCGTATGTCGGTGCCTGGGATAGTGTCGTTTAAGCTGGGTAGCCTTACTCTAGCATACACACATCCGCACGCTTGCACATAAACACACAAACACACACACACACACCCTATATTTACATCTACAGAAATTTCTCTCAGCTCCCAGCTCTCGGTGCGTCTCTATGTATCTCGTTTTATCTGCTTTTTTTCTCTGTGTGTGTGTGTTTGGAGCGTGCGTTTGAGCTTATGTGTGAGTGTATGTGTGTGTGTGTGTATGTGTGGGTCTGTGTATTTTTTGATTTTGTGTATAATTTTTTGTTGACTTTTTTTTTGCGCGCGCTCTCAATCAAAACAGTGTTCCAATTTTACAATATTCATTTTCCAATACATTTTCCATAAAGAAAGAAAAGAAATTAAAACTTTACAAAAAAAAAACACGAAAAAAATACCCCAAAAAAATTGTCTTATATTCCCAAATCATTGCAGTTGATTTATTGAAGACGAAACAAGGCCGTATTCCCGTATTCCCCGTACTCCTAAATTATTAATAAGCTCGTGCTCACTGGCAAAAAAAAAAAAAAACAAGCAAAAGAAAAAAAAAAAAAAAAAAGCAACAACAACCAACAAAAAAAGTAAAACGTGCCAATATTTTACAGGTAAGTTTAACTTTTAGTTTTTTATGTGTCCGCATAAATCAAAAAGGGGTCGGGGGTGATGCCCTGCTTCTGTACTCCCAGTGCGCTCTCAACCAACCCACCCACTAGTTACCGTTACCCAACCCAACCCAATTCAATCTAAAGCAACACACCACACCCACGCCCTTGGTGGTGGGGGGGTGGTGGGGATGGGAGTAGAAGATGTAGCTCTTTCAGCCTCCCCAACCATCCATGTGTCCAATATAATCTCCATCCTTCCCTTAACCCACCCTAAAGCATCAGTCCTATACCACGCACTTACTTTTTGCGTCGTTGCCTCCTTTTGGGCTGATTGCTGATGCTACTACTGCTTCCTTTTTCTCTTCTTTTTTTTTTCTTTTGCATTTTTTGATTTTTTTTTGGTTGGTGTGTGTGTGTGTGTGTTCTTCTCCTTTTTGTACCGTTGCTTTGTGGCTGGCTCTGGCATCTGTGCCACTTTTTCATTATGCGCGGCATTTCTTTATGTTTATCACATGTTTCTACATACCTTGTATTTTGTTGTGTTGTTGTTGTTTTTTTTTTTTTTGTTCAACTCTCCGCTTGACTCTTGCAGTGAAAGGTTCGCCAAAATACTTCCGCAGCCCATTTGCAGTTCTTTTTTTTTTTTTTTTTAGTTATACCCTTACCCACAGTAATCATATTTGTTTTTTCTTCTATAGCAAAGATATAGTATAGATACTGATTAGTCATTTTATATAGATCAAACTTGATTTCTTAATGAATTCTAATACGGTTCAACTTATGTAAAATGGGTAATTAAATTTATTACTTATTGATAGGTATAATGAAAAATTTTATATTTTATAATTATTTATACATATTTATCAATCTACTATATCTATAACTTGTTTTTTTAGTTGTTTCCTATACCAAAAATATTTGGAATTTGTTAATGTTTTATTATTTAACATATTAATTTATGATTTATCAATGATTAGGGTATAGAATATGCGTTATGTTTAAAGTTAATTCATCCTTCTGCTGCTTACTGCTGGCTGCTCTGCTCTCTAGTCTTCTTTTTTGTTGTTGTTGTTGTGTTGTTTCTCATGTGCAATTTCTTTTCTTTTTTTTCCGCCACCATTCGCTTTTTTGATCTTGAAAACATGCTGACTTGTCTTCCGCTCCCTTCTTCCTTCTCCGCCATCACTCTTATTGTCCTCTCTGTCTCTCACCTCTCTACCCCAAGCCATTGTTTTTGCTTAGCAACCTGTCCGTTGATGCCGAACAAGTTTATCAGGAAAACCAATAAGAAGCAAGAAGAATTGTTTATTGCGAGACCTCACAAATCTTGTATTTTATTGGTATGGCAGCAAAAACGGTTGGCAAGGAGTGCTGGTTGAATGGGGGGAAGAAGGGGGGGACAAAGCTTGTCTAAATTCAGTTTCATATATCAGAAAAATCACTTTTGATTTCCTTTCACCTTATATGTAAGTAGCAATTAATTGGTTCTTAATCAACAATTAAACAATACTAATTGTTTTTGCTACAGAAATATGATAGAAAAAAAAAGAGAAACAAGTTTGCAATCTTTTCTCTTCTTTTGTTTTAGAGTTATAAATAGATAAACTAAAAAAACAAAAAATAAATAAGTTTCTTTAAGCTTCTTTAATATTTCATCTCTTTTTTTTAACATGTCGCTCACATTCTTTTGTTCATAATTCACACCTTTTGAACAATCAATCAAAAACAAATATTTATTCTCTATATTTAGAGAATGTACGAAATTTTGCACTATGAAAAAAAATAAAAATAAAGATATAATAGATAGCAGTGAGAATTAGAATCATTTATTTAAGAGAATAAATATGTCAAGAAAGAAGTTTTTTTTAGAAAAATATCAACAAATTCCTAAACAAATAATATTATTTAATATTATTAGAGATCTTTGGTTTTATGTATATATTTTAAATATTTAATATATAAAGTTTATATAGAAAAGATTAAATAAATGATTGGTAGTAATAAGAATAGTAATATTATAATATTATTATATTTTTGAAAACGAAATTTAATTTAAATTAAAAAATCTTTTAATAATTTAAATTAAAAAATCTTTTTTATACTTTTTCCCATTCATTTGATTTCCTGAAAGGATTCTTTTTCTCAAAGAGATTTCGTTATTCCTAAAATATTTCGAACTTTCCGTAAAAATGATCGAAATAGTTAAGGTTTTTTAGGATTTTTTTTTGGAAGACAACAAAAAACCCAACCACCGATAAGGAAATGTTATAATTACTTCTTACCAACTATTTGTTGGTAGTAAATGTATTGTAATTGGTTTTTAGGCAATGAGAGCATTGCGTATGCATAGAAATATGTGAGAAACCAATTGGAAACAGTTTATTTTTGTACAAAAGGGTGGAAAAAAGAGGTATATAGAAGTTGGCTTAAAGAGTTTTGGGAACAAACCTAACTTTTCATTTAGTTAGTTATATGAAATTGGTTAAAATAAATTGTTACAACTATAAGAAATAGCCAAGTTGTTAAATGCTGAAGTAATAACTCAATTACCAAATATCCGCAATGGTCTAAAATAAAAGCAAATGTTGCAAAGAACTGCAAATTGACTCCAAAAACTGGTAAAAAGAATCCATCAAGCATGAAGCCCTAACAAAATGTGCAACATAATTCAATTAGTGCAAAAAAGAAGCAAACAAAAAAGCCAAATAAAGTCAAGAAAAAACAAAAACACACACAGATGGCTAAAAAAGAAGTTTGTTGTAACATCCGTTGCCGTCAGGGGAACGCACCAGCAAGCATGAAATCAGTTAAAGGCCAATAAAATATGTATTTCACCTATAGCCAAATCAAATGACCCAAATATTAAGGTAAAAGATGGATAGATATCTTTGTTGTTTCTCTGATGCCTAAACTTGACCGCGGCGGCTAACATGAATGTGGCTAAGATTCAAGGTGAACAAGTTAAGGTGTATCTATAATAAAAATGTATCTCTGCATTGGCCATCCGCCGCTCAGGTTACGTGTTGCGCATGCGTTGCCTTGCATATTTTATGGTAATTTGAACTTGGTCTGGTCCAGTCCATTTCAGTTTAGTTCAATCCCAGTTGAATCGTCTCCTAACTACCTAACTATAGGCATGAACTTGGACACTTTTGCAACGTTGCCTGCCACCCTCTTACCAATCACACACGCACACTTACTCAATCTCAAATGTTTTATCCAACAGGCAGTTCTTTTTTTTTTGATGGCGTGGAATTTCCCACAGCCAGGCTTAAATTACATGACTTTCTGTGTTTGTATCTCAAATTACAGCCGCTTGGGCTTCAAGTTCAGTGCTCTTTGGTGCACTTGTTAATAGTAATTAAAATCAACTTGGCAATTATCTAAATATTTCAACTCTATGAATTCTTCAAATGTCCATCTAGTTGTCTCTCTATCCTTGCAACATTTCATTAAATCTCCCTCAAGCATAGTATTTTTTTTTATCTGCTGTGGCTCTCAAATGACTTTCAAACGGAAATGAAGTACACACATACATACATACATACATATAATTGAATGTAGATGGCAAGTTGTTGGCTTTTTGATTTGCAGTTTGCAATTGTTCAACTGGTCAACCGACAACGACAAACTGAAAGACAGACACAAACAGATGGACCAATAGCCTAGACCGTTCAACCATCCGCCTTGGGCTTTTCCTATCCACATGATAGATACTATTACATAGATACATACATACATACAACTCCATGGAATGTCAAACGTATCGATTCATTTGGATTTATATTACTTACTATAGTTTATCATTGTCTCAATAGAGCAATACTAAATCCCTGGTTGACCATTTTCTGAATGCTTCTTTTATACTAGCCATTGATTTAAATTAATTAAAATATTTTCAACCAAAAAAGAGAGAGAGAGAAAGAGAGAGAGTGAACGGGTGAAAGAGAAAACTTCTCTACATGTAGTTAATCCCCCCTTTTTATACCTTTGCAAAAAAGGTATATTAATTTTGGTCAGAAGTTTGCAACGCATAGAAGGAATCATCTCCGACTATATAAAGTATATATATTCTTGATCAGCACGATGAGCTGAGTTCATTTAGCCCTGTCCGTCTGTCTGTCTGTCTGTCCGTATGTCCGTCTGTCTGGATCAACGCAATCTCCTCCGAGACCCTTAAAGCTACAGAGCTGAAATTTTGCACCTAGGCTTCTTTTGGCTGCAGGCATTGTATATCTCGGAATCATCCCGTTCGGATGACTAAATCATATAGCTCCCATAGGAACGATCGGTCGTGAATAAGCTTTAACCTCAATAACTTTGTTGTTTTCCAACGAATTATCACGAAAGTATTTGTGAGTTTTATATACCTTTCAACATATCCACCAAGTTTTATGAAAATCGGTTGACTATATCATATAGCTCCCATAGGAACGATCGGTCTTGAAAATGGATTTCGTGCTATAACTTGGTTGTTTTAAAAGCGATTATTTTTTTAATTTGGTATTTATGAGTTTTATATACTTTCTATCATATCTGGCAAGTTTTAACAGAATCGGTCGACTATATGATATAGCTCCTATAGGAACAATCGGACCAAAAAAAAAAAATTTTTTTTACTTGTAAGTTTTTTTTTTGGAGCCACGGGCATGATTAGCTTTATATACTTTCTTATGATTCTGGTCATTTATATGTAATTGAAAAAGACAGTTTGCAAAGGTATCCGAACTTCGGCGTGGCCGAAGTTAGCCCATCCTTCTAGTTTTCTTAACTATCAGTAATCTGAATTTAAAATCGATTTATATAGTTATATATACTTTCCAATTGCCAGTTTTAAAAACGTTTCAGTTTAAGCCAAGTTAAAATTAATTGATTTAAACTGTGAGAAAGAAAATCAACTAAGTGCCATTGTTTAAATATTTGTGTACATTGTCATTATTTCATAATAATAATAATAATTATAATTATAATAATGATTTCATGCCCTTTAGTAATTTGGTAATCTTGTCATACACTTACTTTAGAGAAGTACATAAGCTTTAATTAAACGTTTGCTCAACTGACATGAAGATAAAAAAAAGTTTTTAAATTTCTTTTTAAATCTCTAGATTAAATATAACTTGTGAGTTTTAAAGCTTCTTAAGCTAAACTTTCATTAAAGTTCACACAAAAAGAAAAGCTTTTTTTTTTGTGTTTAGAAGGAAAATGCTAAAAGAGTTGAAAAAGGAATAAAGTATATTTACTTACTTCTACTTGAAGCTTCTTTTAAGTTAACTTTTAATTAAGGAAATTAGTGGATATATAATATATATATATATATATATATAAATCGATGTAAGTCATCATCAAATGACAATTATAGAAAACAAAGAAAAAGTTGATCATCTTTAGTCTAGTTTTTTCCTTTTAAACATTTCATCATATGCTCAGGAGGTACTCTCTCCCCCCCCTCCACCATTCCATTTACCTTCTTCTCACCCTTTCTACACTCTGCTCTCTCTCTCTCTGTTTTTAACTACCTCTCCCTGTTTCTATCACATGATTAATGAATCAAACGACTAATATCTAAAGTCATTGTGTTCAGGAAGCCCATCGAAATGGTCAGTAAAAAAATAGAAAAAAAAAAAAAACATATTTACTTTCGCAAGCCATGAAAATCAACCAGACACACAAAACATAATAACAACAACAACAAACAGAAGAAAGAAAAAAAAAAAACATAAAATTAGTGTAAAAATTTGTACGATTATGCAATTGGAAATGCGTAACTTAAGTTTGGTTTTTTTTTCTTGGCTTAATTGAGAGCTCAAAACTGAGGCGAAAGCAAAAAAATTCAAAAAAATTAGATAGAAAGAGAGAGAAAGAGATGGAGAGGAAGGGAGAGAGAAAAACTAAAAGTGCAATTAACTGAAATCTACCATTTACCCATTTACGAGCTTTAATCATTCCAATTTCCTAACTTGTTGCCCTCTTTAAAAGTAAATTCGGAAGTTTCAATATAATAATAGAAAAAAAAAAAAAAAACAAAAATCATAAAAATTTATTGTATTGTTGTTGTTGTTTTTAGTGTCCAACTATTGAGTAATTAAAATAAATTTGAAATGTGACTTTGGGATCAAACCTGCTGTTGCTTTAGCTGCTGCTCCTCTTGTTGTTTCTCTTAAAGCTGATTTACAAAGTAAAGAAAAACACATACACACACACACACACACACAGAAAAAGTGAAAGTCTGTTGCAACAATGCATATTAATTTTTTTTTTTGTTTTTTTGGTATTTTATTTTTGTTGGCGACAGGGAGAGAAACAGGTAGACAGGTAGAAAGACCAAGGTGCGCCTGCGGTTTGAATTTTCCCGCATGTAAAAGACAGCCAAAAAAAAAATTAAAAAAAAAAAACCAAATAACGAAAACGATTAACACTTAAAAAAAGAAAAGAAAACAATTGAAAGGTTAAACTGTTGCAACGTTCATATAAATACCCTGTATAAAGTATAGAGTATAAATTTATTGGTAATAAAGTTACTAAAAGTTAAGACAAGGCAAACTGCTTTTTGATACCATTTCTCATAATTCAAAAAGAAGATTGAAAATTCTTTCAAATTTCCCTTTTCTATGATTGCTAATCTAACCAAAAATAAAAGAAGAGGTTATAGGATATAGAAAAACATTCCAAAACTGATCAAAGCTATGGAATTATTAAAGTTTTTTTTTTTGTAAAGAGACTTTGGCGCATGTGTAGCACAGTCAGACGAGAGTTGTTTTTTATTTTCTTTCCTCCCCCCACGCCTCCATCCATCTTCATCTCCATCTCCATTTCCATCTTTCTTTTGCCAACAAGTTAGTTGCATATTTGCACGCTGATGCAATTGAGTGTTACGAATAAACGAGGCTAAAAGACAAAAAAAAATAAAAAACTGGCCCAGACAAAAACACACACACACACACACATATATATATATATATAAGCAGTGACAATGATGAACAGCTGGTGTTGGTGTTGGTGTTGGTGTTGGTCATCGGGGTGACTGGTAATGTGGAGGGCCAAGTTTACTTTATGTTAATTACCTTAAAGCTAAAAATGTAAACTTATTTCCAATTTTCACTAAAAAAAAAAAAATGTTTCGCAACAAAGAAATTGCTTTTCAGTGTCAGTTAACAAAGTGTTTTGGCCTTATCTTATGCAGCCTATGTAAATATAGAATAGAATAGATCAAAAATTCTCATTCTCTTAACATTTCTCAGATGGGTTGTTGGCAGGAAATGTTTCGGTTATTAGATAACTTGTTTTTGCTTTTTTTTCTCTCTTTTTAGTTTTTCCACATAAACAGTTGAAGCCAAGTTGCGTTAGGGCAAAAAGAAACAAACTTCCCACATAAATTTACACACAGATTTAGTTTTTTTTTTAGTTACACCTAACCACCCACCCACACACACTCACACACATTTTACTTTTTCTTTTGTTTCTTTTACTGAATGAAGAGTGAGGAGTGGGCAAGAGTCTTGCAAAGTTGCAATAAAATATCGAAACTATATATATATATATATATATGCATTTTGATCTTGGTTTTTTTTTCTCCTTCTTTTTTTGCTTTAGGATTTGATTGCGTTTGCATTGCATTGATTGCAATTTCGTTTATTGCAAATAGCCAAGTTAATTGCCAATGAATTCGCAATAGTTGGCCCGTATAGATATGGATTATCTATCTTAATATAGAGAAATGCATATGAAATATAACTTAAAAAGAGATCAAGCCTTAATATATAAGTAAAATGTAGTAAGCAAAGGTTAAGATATATCGGTTTTCTATATATTGAGCATATAAAACTCCTATATAAAAGTCTAAATATCTAAAAAATCAGTTTTTAGTACAAAAGAAACTTATTATTGAATACGTACAAAAGAAACTTATAAAAGATATTTAAGTAATTAAGAAAATGAATTATAACTTAGTTAAAATGAAAATATTGTTAAACATAATATTAAAATTTGAATTTATACAGATTCAAAAGATCTATTGAGAGTTCTATAATATTTTAAAATTTGAAAAGTAAAAAAAGTTTTTTAATATTTCGAATAAATTATGCTTTATCAATTGGTATTATACAGATTCAAAAGATCCATTGAGAGTTCTTGAATATTTTAAAATTTGAATAGTAAAAAAAGATTTTAAATATTTTTAACAAATTATGCTTTATTGATTGGTATTACACAGATCCAAAAGTTCCATTAAGACTTCTTGAATATTTTTCTTAATAATTTTTAAAGTATTTGCTAGATTTTCTATAAATTATAGAATAATTTTTAATAGATATTTGTAATTCTTACTTGTACTTTTATTTATTTAAGTAAATTTCTAATTGGTAAAGTTTTACTCTAAAATTTTTTTTAGCACCAAGTTTTGTCTTTATATTTAAGTAGTTCATAGCAAAAAAAAATTGAAATATTTTGAAGAAAATTTGACTTTTTAAAAAAAAAGATCCTAGGGATACGTTCACTGATATAGTTATACCATTTATTCATGTGGCAATTTTGTTGTTGTATTAAGGAAGTGCCAAAGGTTGCGGAATGTGAAAGTTGAGATGAAAAGTAAATAAGCCACAAAAGTTAAGCGCATTGAACTTGTGACTGCCACTACACTACACTCTCTGCCTGTGCCCACCCTTCCTCTATCATATCTCTCAGGCTTACAATTTTACACTGTCTTTTCTTTTTCCTTGTCTCTGCTAGTCTGTGTGCATTTCATGGATAGGCCAAAGAAAGTTAAAGGCGAAAATCATTAAAAACAAAAAAAAAACACAAATATAGATACAGAGAGATGATAATGTTAGATGCAACAACAAATGTTATTTGTACATCTATGTGAATTGAGTTGTATGTAAATTGTGTAAGTGTATTTTAAAAATTAATGTGTGAATATTTTTCATCATACAATTTATGTCCCGCTGACTGAAAATGTAAATTCATTAGGCCTATATACATACATATATACGGGATTATGTCGTATATAAAGTAGACACCAGCTAGGTGACTAGTTTATTATTATCTGCTTGGATTCGTCTGGGGGTCTCTCATTCCTTTAATTCTCTCTCTCTCTGTCTTTGCTGTCTAGTATTAGTAGTATATATATATACATGTCTGTCTGTAGTTTATGTATGTATATCTATCTATATAATCTACAAATCTGTGAGCATCTGTTTTGCCTGTTCACAGAGATTTGCCCACACTCTAATGGAAATTTATTTGCATCTGCTATGAATTGAAGTGACAGCGGGCGTTCGTTTCATTTGCTCTTGTTTCAATTTTGCAGGAAATTGTCGCATACATGGCGTATGCGTAATTTATATAAATATATACATACAACTAACTTATTATATATATATATGAAACAATCAACAGACAGACAATGGTTTTTGTGGGTTTTAGTGGGTTTTTTTTTTTAATTGGAATTATTTATGGATTATTTATTAAACTATGCTCAATTAACTAAACAACAACAACAAAAAACCATATTTGATATAATTTAATTTTATTTATCATTTCACTAACAATAAATACCGTAAGATGAGAAAAAAAATACTCTTATTATAATATTTAAGGCAAATGAATGCAAGTATGTCAAACTTGTTTATATTTTATGACCAGTACTCGTTTTACATTTTGCTTTAAACAATTATGAAAAAGTGAGACGACAACAACAACAACTACAACAACAACAAAATCATCAACAAAGTAGAGCAAAATAAGCAACAATAAACCAAAAGACATTGAACAAATTCTGGTTCTGAAAGTTTCACTTTTCACTGTTGAAAAATAATTTAAAAACCGACAAAAAAAATTAGCTAGAGGGGGAGAGAGAATGATATAGAGAAATGTAAGAAGTAGCAAGGTAAGGTAAGAAGAAGGGAGGGGGGGGCGGGGTAGGTAAATGAAAGTGTCTATCTATAAGTAAAGTTTTATGCAAAAGACTCATTTCATTGTTGACCATACAAATATTTCTTGTTGTTGGCTTTCATATTTTCTTTTTGGTAATTTTAACAATTAACTGGGTCATTGTCTGACGTTCTTGGCAAAACAAAAAACAAAATACACAAAAAAAAATAATAAGAATAGTAATAATAATAATAATAATAATAATAATTTTTTTGATGCCCTGGCAGAATTTGTAGGTTGAAAATTGAAACTAGGACACAAACTGTTCAATATTTCTTATGTTGGCGTTTCTTTTTTTTTTTCTGTCGTAATCAAAATTTCGAGTCCAAGTTATTGATCGTTTTATTATATATATATATATATATATATATATATATAAGATATAAAAAGAAGGAAAACCTCTCGCAAAATATCACATAACTTTGCTAAATGGCCAGACATGTGTCTTTTTTTAGGCTAGTTTGACTGGCGGCAACTCTCGTATCTACTCAAAAAAAAAAAAAAAAAACCTCTTCTCTTCTCCCAATTCCAACTTTGACTGTGGCTCTCGTAATGTGTGCCGGGGCGTTGCCTGCTGCTGCTACTGCAGCAAATAAAAACGTTTTTTTTGTTGCCATTGCTGCCTGATGCTGTCAGGTGTTAAATTGGCAAGCTATCAAATGGTGTAGATTTTCATGACAAGTCGTCAAGTCAATGATAGTGTAAAGGTAGGTTAGACGCCCCCCCCTCTAAACATGACAAACATTTGCCAAAAGCGAGCGACCATTGACCCAAAAAGGCAAACAAAGGTGCCTCTTCAGACCTCTCTCTCTCTCTCTTTGCTTCTCTCCTCCTCTAATTATGTCAAATTAACGCACTTTACTTGTATATATATATATTATATAAGACAACAACTAAAGTTGAATGACATGACAAAATATGATATATATATAGCTTACACATATCTTTTATGTTTTTGACACTCAATTAGCTTACTGTCAGCATCAGGCGCAGTCATTACAAGTTTGAATTTAATAAGAAAACTTTTGTCCCTTCGTTTGTCCTTTTAAGCAAAAAAAAAAAAAAAAAAAAAAAAAAAAAGAAGAAAAATAAATAAAAATAAACACCGACTAAGAGTTTACCCTAGCCAAACAAAGGCATTTAATTTTTCTCTAAATAAAATTAACTTATTTGCATATTTTAAATTTATATTTAACTAAAAATGTTAATTAAAATTTAATGAAACAAATTTGCAAGCCCCAATTTATATTCTATATATATTTATATCCATCTTCCATTCTAGTGTGTCCTTTCATCTTAAAATTTAATAAAAAAAAAAAAAAATAAAAGAAAAAAATGTATTGAATTATATTTTATGCAAATCATTTTAAACAATTTCGTTTCGTAAAGTTAACAAACTTTATTTGCATGGCTTCATTTTGGTTATAAAAAAGTTTTCTTATTGTTGTTGTTGCTGTTTTTGTTTCTCGTTTTCTTTGCTTTGTATTTGCATTAATTAAGCAAAACAAAAAAAACAAAAAAAACAAAAAAATTTATAAATAAATTGATTGTGTGGCTCGTGCGGTGGCTACGAAACAAAAAAGCAAAAAAACCACCCAAAAATCAACCTAAACAACAACAACAACAAAAATGTTGCGCTATATATTTCTCTCTCAATTATATGAATTAAGGACCAGTTTGAATAAGTTCGGGTTTAAAGCAATTTTGTTTTTATATTTTTTTTTTTTTTTTTTGCAATATTTTTTTTATATTTTTTTATTTGGCAGAGACAAAGGCAGATAAATTAATTTAGCTTATTTTGCAAGGGATTAAATGTAAATTTTTGTTTTTAATACGAGTATATATATATATACAGAGGGGGGGAAAGGGTATGAGGTGTGTGTGTGTCTAAATGCAACATCTGTGTGCGTGTTGATAAAATTTTAATCAATTTTTTTTGTTTTTTTTACAACCTTTTTGTTTGTGCTAGATCCGACACGTTGAGATAAAATTTATTTGCTTATTGAAATTTTGAAATGTTTTTTTAAATATGGTTTTTTTTTTTTTTTTTGCAACTTTTATATTTTTCAATATGTCATCTTAAACATATTTGTTATAATTTATGATAAATTTTTAATTAAAATTTAAGTATTAAATAACCTTTTTTTTATTGGCAATGTTAAATACAGATTTGCCATAGACTTTTTTATTAAAAGTTTTATTAAACTATAATGAAAAATATATATTATATTTGATATGAAAACTTGATAAATGGTTAATTTATTTATTATAAAAAATTGTTTAATATATATAAAAGCAGTTAAAATCTTTGCCTTTTTATGGGAACTTTTAACTTTTAACAAAACTCTTTTAATATAGAATCTACAAAATTTAAAAGAACAATGTTTTGGATTAGGTATATATATATTAGTATTAGATATATCTAAGTATTAGGTATATAATAGTATTAGATATATATTGGTATTAAATATATATTAGTATAAATTTTGAAATGTTTAGTAACCAAAGTCCTTAAATAAAATTACTTAAAATTTAGTTAAAGACTTTATCAACACATTCCATTGTTTCTATGTGGCAAGTTTTAACTTAAGTTATAATTTACTTTAAGTTGAAAATCTTCTAAAAATGATTAGAAAAGAAAAAATGAAGCAAGCAAGTCATCCCTGTCGACTTTGAGTATATCCTGTACCAAGTAGAGGAACTTTATAATATTAAACTCCTTCGAATTCGCCAGCCGGACAGATGGATATGACTATCAATCGACTCGGCTGTTGATGCTGATCCAGCATATATATACTTTATGCGATCGGAAATGCTTCCTTCTATCTGTTACATACATTTTAAAGACTTTAATATACCCTTTTACCTTAATGGGTACAGGGTATAAAAGGTACATAAATTTAACAAGTTTAAAGGCAAAAGTTTTTCTAATTCAATTTTGAAAGATTTCAAATTTTTAACTTTTATATCCTATCAATCAAAATCCATCATATACATATATATAACATTCTTTTCAAAGTATAAGTAAAATAATTTAATTAATAATCTTACAATCAAAATTAGAACTCATCTTTTCATATTCCAGTTTTTCTTTTCCTTTTGCCGAGTACCGAGTAATTGAAAATAATTGTGGAAATGCCGTTTAATCACTTTATTAAATTAAAAATATTCACAATGTGAACTAGAAATTTCAAAATTAAACCACTCAACCACATAATTTTACCATATGCGGGTATCAACTTGGACTTAAATAGCTCTCCCACAATTGAAATCCCAGTTTCAGTAATGAGAAAGAAAAAAACGAACAAAATTCCCAGTTTAATACAGCTATGCTGCCTACATATAGACATATATATATATGTTGGGTATGAGCTTTGGTTGTGCCACCCACCTGCATTTAAGTGCTGTGAGAAAAGGCATCTTTATATATATATATATATATATCTATCTACTTGCCAACCAAAAAACTCTTTGACCCAATTCAGGCGGCTTATTACTTGTCTATAATTTAATTACCAAAGCCACAATTTCTTAGACAAGTGTGTGTGTGTGTGTGACAGAGAGAGAGAAAGAAAAAGGGGAAGAAAAGTTAAAGCCACTTAGAGGAGGTAAAACATTGAAGAAGAATCTCAATCTTAATCTCAATTTCTCACGCTTAGTCGTAGTATAGAGATGAAGAAGCAATTGCTGTGGCACTTTTGGTTTCCAGCAAACATCATGATGAGCAATGACTACTGTAGTAACTATTATAGCCATTACAACAATTTTTCATCATCTATGTATACTATTTTACCCCTCTCCTCCTCCTTGTTCACACTCAAATCAAATCAACAAAAGTTGTACAAAAGTAAAAGAAGAGAAATATAGAAAAAGAAAAAAAAAAGCATTGGCAATAAATACAATTTCTAAATTCTTACCAAGCAGATGAACGTGACAAGTGCTTTGAGTGTGTGTACTCTCTATGTATGTATATGTATGTGTATGTGTGTGTATAGTGTGTGTTGTGCAACTGGGAACAAGAATTGAACCACTGAGCAAAAGAAAGCATTTAACGACAGTAAGGAAAAACTCGATTTTATGGCTCCATGACAAAGTTGAACTTTTCAAGTTGCAGAAAACTGAAAAAAAAAAACTACCTTTTCAACTTTTGCCTTTTGTTTTTAATTAACGACTTTCTTTAACCCATTTTTTAGTTACCAGATATATATATATATATATATTGTACTATGCATTATACTTCCCAGAGTTGGTCGCATTTCCTTTTCTGCTCCATCATTGTAATAGAAAATTTTTTAATAACTGCCGCCAAAATGTGCATTGCATTGTATTTTATACTATATATATATATATATAGTATGATGAACAGCATCCACAGCATCAACAACAACTTTCTATTGTACAAATAAAAGTTGGAAAAAAAAAAAAATAAAACAGAGTTATATACAAGCATTTAATTACGCAAATAATAAACAAATGCCTCAAACAACAAAAGCAAAAACCAAAACACAGACCAAGTCAAAGCCACAGTCATAGCCGCTTGTTAGCCATAAATTTGCAATTTATTTTGCGGTTTTTTGTATACATACATACATATATATATATATATATATATTGCTGCATATATAATTATATTGAATTGTTTATTATACACACACACACACACAGACGAATAAATAAACATATATATATATGATATATGGCATATATGAATATGCACAGTCAAAAAAAAAAAATGCATAATTTTTTATTCAATTTTAATACAAATATAAAAATTATTTAAATATACAAAAAATGAAATCAGACTTTGCCATAATAAACTTAAACTATATCAAATTATATATAAGATATATATAGTATTTGATTTGAAATTTGAATACAAAAAAATTTAAATGAAAATAAATAATAAATCAGTGCAAGTTCAACAAAAGTTTAAAGAGATTTCTTTGTATTGAGAACTTAAATATTATCATTAAAATAATATATATTATTTTATATTTATTTTATCATAGAAATTTTAGCTTAAAAATTTTTTATAATATTTTTTTTAGCCAAAAAATTTTATGGCTAAGACAAGCTGCTATGATTTAAAAATTTAAAATGGTTTAAAAAAACAATAAATAAACAAAAAGAAAGAAAAGCTTTTGTTTCTAGGAATAAATTTTCTGTAAGCCATATTAAATGCATAATTTTTAAAAATAATTTCAAATTTAATTTTGAAATATTTTTTTTTTGTTTTTTCTTTCAAAATTTACAAATCATTTTTATTTAAGCAATAAATTTTGTCTTTGAATAACTTGCAAGTCTTTAAATTGAAATCAGCAAATATATAAATTTGAAATACTATACTATACAACTTTTAACACATATCGTATGCTAGATTATATATATATATACTACTTCATCCGCTTGACAATCTCCTCAAAATGACTCCATTTTTTATTTCTTTTGCCTATTGATTTGAAGTATTTGATATATATATGCAAGATATCAATTACACTAGCTAATACGTTTATCAAATTGAAATAAGATATCGATATCTATATATATATATATTAAATTTGCTTTTCTTTTTTTTCTCTCTGTGTTAAATTGTTGTTGTTAATTTGAAAAGCATTTTACATTGGCAATGGGCATAAAATTTAGTTTAATTAGTCTTTGGAGATTTCAGGCAATTAAAATTGCCTACCATTTGATATTTGAGTTTTTCTCCGATTATATGTGTATATATACATACATGTTCAAGTTGATATCTGGCAAGTTGATGTTTGAGTTTATGATATGCTGATGGGACATTTATGTTGCGAGTAGGGAAAATGTGCTAATATTTTCCATGAGCCACTTGAAAGTTAATTAGAAGATTTTACTTGCATGTATTGTGTGTGTGTGTGTCTTTGGTTACATGTGTGTGTGTGTGTGCTAATGGCAAGCTCTTGAATTTTATATGGCATATGGCAACATCAGCTTAGTGGGCGGTGTTGGTTTTGGAAGCTTTGCTACTTACTTACTTACATCTATATACATATATATATATATATATATATCTATGTATATGATGCTGTAATTAAAGCTTTGGACCTACTTGCCACTCTGTTGTGGCATAAGTGAATAGTTAACAATTTATTACTTATGAAGTTGAAGTTAAAGTTAAAAGCCATTGTAAAATTTACTGGTAACATAATTGGTTAGTTTTCCATTAAACAGTAAAGCCATCATTAGACTGGTGGGTCTTGTGTTGTAACCTTTTAAGGTGACAATAAGTTACACTAAAAGAAAAAGTATATTAGTTATATAATATAAAATTACAACAGTTGGAAATTAGGCATTTGGTTTTGACCTCAAAACATTGCTCTAAGCGAATTAGAAACTAATAAAATTTCTTCATTATTTGTAGTTGTAGTTGATTTTTGTTGACATTTGAAAGCTATATATTATAATTCAATTACTAGTAATTTACCATTTAATAAAAAATTTTTAAATTTTTTAAAAAATTTCTTTTAAGTTTATTAAGAGAATATTTATTAACTAAATTTCAAGTAAGACTTGCTTATAGCTTTAATAGGGTAGTAAAAAAGGTTACATTTTTTAATTTATATATTTATTGATTGATTTATTTATTATATACAAATATATATTGAGATAACTTAGGTATATATATATAGCATACATATAATAATTTTATTATATAGTATTACTTACTTACTTATTACTTATAGAGTAACAACTTTTAAGGTTTACTTTCATGGATTTTTCTTTCTAAGAGTCTTTTAAAATTTATTTAAATTCTTGTAAAATCATTTACAAACTAAAAAATATAGTTTTTATTTTCTTTTTAAAACTAAAATATTGTATAAATATATTTTTATATCATTTATTTTATGTTTTTATATCATTTATTTGTTTAAAACTTCTTTTCTTCTTGCTTTTCAATCAAAAACTGTAAGAAGGGCTAGGGGGAGAGAATGGCTAAATAAAAATTTAAACAAACGTTTAAAAGCCTAAAAAATTAACAAAAAAAAAAAACAAAAGCAAAACTTTATGCTTATTAAAACTTTAAACAATGGAAAAAGCAATTAAGCAATTTTTTTGTTTTTTTTTTTAGGTTTTTGCACTTTTCCAAACAAATGATAAACTTTTTTTGTGTCTGTGTGTGTGTGCATAGAGCATACCTACTATATATGTATATATATATGTATATGAACATAAGCCTTTAAACATTTTCCATACAAGTACCTGCATTTAAGTCTTGTGTGGGTGTATCTGTGTGTGTGTGTGTGTGTTGTGAGCGCAATTACATTTGTGCCAAAACATCATTAGAACTGGCAAGCGAGGAGCCACAACAAATAGGGAACAGTCAAGCTTTTTGCCGCGCATAAAAGTGGTTTTCTAAAGGAGGGGGAGAGGTAGAGAAAGAGTGAAAATATATATAAAAGTTGGCCAGGAATATGTTGGCCCGTTGAGGCAGTTGGCAACAGAATTGGTAGCAGTAGCAGAAGCAGCAGCAGCAGCCGCAGCCAGCAGCTGGCAGCAGAGTGCTCTACTTTTTAAACTTCAATAGCTCGTGACATTGTTTGTGTGTATAATGTTTATGTGTTTGTTTGTTTGTGTATGTGTGTGTGTGCTTACCCAAATAACTAGATTCTCACATTTTGTATAGGTGTGTATGTGTGTAGGTTTGTATCTATGTACAAAAAAAAAAAACCAGCTACTAGCATCAAACAACAACTGAAAAGAAAAGTGCCTCAGCTAAAGCCATCAAATCATAATGGAAAACTTTTTTTATATATTATAACAACCTGGCCATAAGTTTACTACAAATTGCCGTTTTAATATTATCGAACAATTTTTTTTATATATATTCCTGTTTACTGTACTATATAAATATAGAATCTTTAGTCTTTATTTTAGATTCTTTTTGAAAGAGAGTAAAAAATTGCATTGATTTGGTTTCAACTTAAAAAAATGGAGTTAAAATATGAGATTTTTAACTCTTAAGCCAAACTAATATCTTTTTTAATTTGTTTAACAGTTTTAAATATAATATACTATATATCGATCGATAGAGTGATTTTAGTTGATATCTAAAAGTTGCTTGTGGCTTAGAATTAAGATTATAAGTTGGAACTTATAGATTTAAAAGGATTTAAAAAGATATTTCTTTAGGTTTAACTATTTTCAAATAAATATATATATATATATTATATATATTTGAACAGTAACTTTATCTGCTATGATTGTAGCTTTAGCTTTTCACATACTTAAATATTTAATGACAATTTCTCAAAAAGAATTATCCAACATTTGCTTTTAGTTGCTTTAATTATTCATCTATATATGAATTAAGATGCTGTATATGGTATGTTTTGGTACAGTCATTTCCAGTGTTGAGTCATACACTAATTTTCAATGAAGCGCTTTACATGTTAATTTGTTAAACACGGTCACGTAACTTGAAAATTGATAACAGAATTCCTGGTTATAACTAGATTGTTGGAAAATGATTTTCTCTTGTTAATTTGTTTAACAATTCTGGGTATTTTTTTGTGTTTTTGTGTTTTGTGACGCTTTCTTTTGGGCGTGCATTGGCACTTGATATAATTAATAGAAATTGTTGTTGTTGTTGTTATTAAATTTAATTAAATTTATTTCTAAAACGTTTTTGTTTTTTCTCTTTTCTTCTTTCTCTATTTACAGTTTATTATTGTGAGCAGCTCGTGAAGCAGCAAAAGCCGTCAAAATTTCGAAAACAACGAAAATGGTCTTTGATTGTGGAGTTTGGTGTGCAAAGTATTTGCTTTGCATATTTAATTTTATATTTTTTGTAAGTATTTATTGCCACACATTCCACATAGTAAATGAAATGAAATGAAATAAAGCAATAATTGTCCGTCTCAAGCAAATTAAACAAGTAGAGAAATATGCGTGGCAATCTCTGATGCTTTGGCTCTGTCTATGTCTATGTCTATGTTATTGCAATGCTTCACTTGCCACTTTGTTGCCTGAGAGGCGCGGTCGCTGTTGATGCCGATGCCGATGCAGTCAATCAAGCAAATCTCTGCGCATGCGCAGTTTTTCAACATTTCAGCCAGCGGTTCATTGACTCCATCAAACGTCGTCATCAACGGCAACAGCAACAGCAAAAGCAAAAGCAACAAATGCAATCAACATGAGCAAGCAACATAATCAACATAATCATCATCATCCAAGTCATAATCATCATCATCATCATCATGCTGACTTTGCATGCCATGTACTTAACTTTGTTGTTCCTTTTTCTTGTTTTCCTCCCCTCTACCATTTAACAGGTACTAGGCACAATCATATTCGGTGTTGGACTATGGCTGGCCATCGACAAGCATTCGCTGATTGCTCTCCTCAAGCTGGTCGAGAGTGAGCGCATTGAGGTAAGTGTCCATCCACCTGTCCAGTGAAAGTGTCGACAGCGCACATGAAAAAAAAAAATTAAACCAAAACCAAAACAAAAACAAAAAACACCACCCCAAAAGAAAAAAAATGATGCCTTATATTTTACACCCTAAAAGAAAATCCAATCAAGGCATGATTGGTATATATCAATCTCTCTCTCTCTATATATATATAGCTATGCACTTGCTTTATTCAATTATAATTGACACAGTGGCGTATACTATATAACTTAAGGGGAAACCACCCCATAAACTCATTTCATGTCCGATTGTTGACATTAACTAAAAAAAAGGGGGGGAATGGAATGGAAAATCATAGAATAGAGCGGGTTTTGGGGGGTAAAAACAGTTGGGGTGTGGTAAAAATGCTCTAATTGACCCTCCCGTAAAATATAATGACAACTAAAGTTGCCAAGGGGGACGACGGGTAGGAGGGAGGCCGAACAGTGTAAATAATAAAAGTAACTAACCACTAATCAAAATGCACAATGCACATGACAATATCTACATACATACATACCAATTTGATAAACACAACAAAAAAAGGGTGGAGAGAAAGAAGAAGAGTTCAAAATTATTTCCATTTATACTTTCATAATAATGGAAAGTTTCACTACTGAAAAACAAAATGGAGATAAAATTCTAAAAACCTTTATTATTAGCTAAACTATTAGATAGATTACCTTTACAGTGGTCAATGAACCAAGAAACTAAAATTATATTAAAATAAAAACCTGATTGAAATGGAAGTTATAGGAGAAATATATATTGAATTTAGTTTTAGGTAGTTTCAAATTATAGATAAACTTTTTTTAAAAAGAATTTTCCAGAATTATATAGAAATTATGATATAATAACTGAAAATGGAAACAGAATAGAATTTTGGAAATATCTAAAAATATTGACAAGAATTTCTAAGACAAAGAAAAATATTGAAAAGAGTTTATAAGACAACTTTATTATAGAAAAATTCAAAAAAGGAAAGTTTAGAAAAGAAGATTTTATTATAATCTAATTTTGGAAATATTTATAAAATTTAAAAAAATATATAATAAATTATAGAGAAATCTAAGAACTTTTCATATGATATATTATTTTTCGGTGAGAGTTTCAAAACAAAAATATCTTTAAAAATAGTTTAGAACTAAATTCATTTGATTTTGAAAAACAGAATAAAATGCAATACTTTTGATTAAAAATCCTTATATATTCACTAACTATCTAATAAATATCCTAAAAATTGCAATAATATGAAATAAAATTCTTTTTTTTTTTTAAATTTTTCTTATTTACAATTATTGAAAACTCTTTATACCATTTCTAGTACCAGCAACTATGTCCGTGTTTCATTAGATAGTTGCATGTTAACTGAAAATTGAACAAACAGCAACAACAACAAAAAAAAAAAGATAAAATAAAGTAAAAGGGAATGAAAACTGCATGTGTTCCATATAAACAGAACAGAACACTAATTGCAGGCTCATCTAGGATTGTAAATGATAAAAATCTAATTGACAAACTTTAACCCCATTTCGCTGTCTCTTTTTGGTCAATGAACTTTATTTAAATTTGTATAAGAATTTGCCTACGCCAATTATGAAAGAACATCTACAGTATAAAAGCAAATATATATCTTATATATATATATATATATATATATATATATATCTTTCGCCCCCATCATAATTAAATTACAAGAAAAGTAAAGAGCATTTAGACATTCAAAGTGCAAAGGTTAATTAAGTAGACATAACTCTGCAGAGACATTTCTATATCTATATATATATATATACATACATTTATTTATTTACTTGATGACATTTTATTCAATTCTTTTAGCAATTTACACAGCCGCAGGTCATAGAGCAACTGGCCTATGTACTTCTCGTCATTGGAGCCATAATGTTCTTTATGAGCTTCTTGGGCTATTTGGGTGCTATGCGCGAGTCACGCTGTCTGCTATCAACGGTAAGTTGAAGATATAACTACATAAATACATATACATACACATACATATACATATATCTACATACATACATATACATATGTATATATATAACGACTGCAATCAATGCAATCATCAATTTTGAACATGTATAAACAATCATGGTGACAATTTGATGAAACTTGCATCATCAATATTGAATTGCAATTTGCAACTTTCAATGATGATGCTTGTAAAGATTTTCTATATATATATATATATACATATACAATCATAATCCAATGATGAAGTGAGAGAAAGAAAAACCTTGAGTCACATTTGTTGATTGTTTGCATACCTTTCTTTGACTTTGACTCTATAAGTTTAGTTGGTAAACCTCGAAATTGTTAAGAGAAAGTTTAATGCACATTAAGTAGGCATTTTTTTTTTTTTTTTTTTTTGTTTTAATATTTATACATATATACATAAATACATGCATACGTACATACATATATAAATAAGTAACTCTATACATATTTATGCAGGTGCGGTTTATTAGTTAAGAGGGCTTAAATATATAATAAGTTTAAGGAAACAAATCAAGATAAACAATCTCTGATCTATATAACAGTTGATATAGAAGGATATATATCATTATCTGTCAAATTATATTGGGAAATTCATAACTAGAATAGAATCATACAATCTAATCTAATAATTCAATAAAAGAACAGCGAACCCTTGTGAATTCTATTTAAAACTTTAATGTTATTAACATTTTTCCTAATATATTTGGAACTTCAGTCCTATTCCCTACCTAGAGGGTATAGGGTTATATTAAAGTCAGCAAAATATATCTATATATAGATATAAGAACAGTTATTCTTTACCTATTAAAGGTATATAAAAATTCCTAAGCTGGCTTATAGATGAACGAAAGTTCCTCTACCTGTCAAGTTCTCTCACCTTCAATCTATCTACATAAATACATATCTGTCCCTCTGTTCTTCCATCCATCTGTCCGTTTATTGGCATGTCCTGCCATCGCTATATCCGTTTGTTGCTCTATCCGTCCGCTTTTCTACATTCTCTCTTACATTCTATTCCAATGACCGTCCTTTTGTATAAACACCCAGATGTCAGCTACGTAGATCACTTCAACTTTATATTTTTTCAAGGACGCCTTTCGCCTCTTCTATTTCTTTAAAATCTTTAACTACCGCAGTATTAAGGATTATTTTTATTATTTCCTAATTTAAATTATGTCTGATCAAATATTCTTGATACTAAGTAATAAATTTTCAAAATATTCGTAAAAAAAACTTTTTGTTTTTTAAATCCAACTTAAAAGAATTTTAGTGAATGCAAATCGAAAGTTGTTCAAGTTTATAAAATACTTAAACTCGGTAAAGGATATTCCCAAATTATGACTTCTTTTTAATGTGGAATATTTTTTTTGAAATTTTTTTTGAAAAAAGGAATATAATTCCAAAAAACCAGAAGAAAAAGCAAAAAGAAAAAGGATTTTGAATGGTTATCATAAAATTTCCGATTTCATGAGTTCAAATAAAGAAACCACCAAATAGATAAGCATTATTTTAAACCATATTCTTAATCCGATTTCAATAGTATATATAAAGGAATATATACTTTAAATCGTACTAAATTGAAAGAGATAAAAAAAAGATCTATTCATTTAGTCTAATGAAGAACCTAAACGGTTGGAACTATAAATATATAATCTATATATTCCTTTCTTTTTTCTTTTTTGAACCGGCCCTGTACATACTTTGTACATATTTATTTTGATTTTCCACTTTTGGGCATTTTTCATGAGTCCCAAACGTGTTTCAAGTGTCGTGAGGGACAGCCCTCACATGATCGCACTTCAAATATAGGCATTTTTCTTATAGAGCAATGACAAGCCCTTCACTTTTGTATACTTGATAATGTTTTGTGATTGGAATTGTAATTTCTCCAGTACACACACACACACAAACAAATTTACTTGAAGGTAGCAAAAAGATAATTTACATATATCAAGTAGCCCAGAGCCCAACCTTAGAGTGGACTTTCTATGATTAAAGATTGTGTGTCTCTGTCTCTGTGTGTGTGTTGCAGGGGCAAGTGTGTGTATAGAGTACAATTAATAAAAGGTTTATCACATTTACGGCTGCATTATTTACAGTTTTTTCATTCCACTTCCTCTTGAAACCCCTCGAATACAACAACAACAAGTACCAAACAGACTTGCCCATATAAATAAATTAATGTACAACTGGGCTTGGTCAATTTAATTGCACTGCCAACAGCAACAGCAGCAGCAGCAGCAGCAGCAGCAGCAGCAGCAAACAGGTGAATTGCTGTCACCTTTTTACTTGTACACGCGACTTGCATGTGAACCGAAACTAATTTTTAAACACATTTATTTATTTTTATTTTTTTTTTTTTTGTTCAAATCAAACAAGGGCAACATTTATACAAAACTATTATCTCAAGGTCTTCTCACACACTTGGCCAATGAAAAAAAAAAAATGTTTTAAAATATCTTAGCATTGATTTGGTTTCTTTAAGTATCTTAAAAATTTGCTGGCAATTTCAATTTACTTTCAATTTTTTTTTTCTTGTGTTTTGGCAACAATCGAATGTTTAATTGATAAAAATCACAATAATTGCCTTCCTAATGAAAAAGAACATGCATGAGATTTGTGTATCTGATAGATACAGATAGATGTTGCCACCACCCACGCTGAAATTGGCGTTAGTTGTTTGTGTCTTCATAAAATGCTGCAAGGCATAACAAACCGCAAAAACACATGGAAACAAGTTAGTCAGAGAGCAAGTTTCAGTTGCTGCTGTTCCAGCCAGCCTCTGTGCCCTAACACTTTATCAGGCCAATGCATCAGCAGCAACAAAAACAGTGACAACATTAGCAGCTTTAGGCCAAAGAGAGAAGAAGAATAAAAACCACAAAAGCTTTTAGAATAAAATGCAAGTAACATTGCCAAATGACCTTCAGCATTTGGTATATGGCTAGTGGGAGTAACCACCACCAGCAGCAACAGCAGCAGAAGCAGCAGCAGAAGCAGCAGCAGAAGCAGCAGCAGAAGCAGCAGCAGAAGCAGCAGCATCAGAAGCAACATTTAAGAGAGAGAAACAAAACTCACCACCATGATGAACATTTAGCTCAGGGTCAAACGCATTGAGATGTATGCAGCAAACACATACACGCACGCACACACACACACACACACTCATACTTGCACTTACACTTGCACTTACACTCACACTCACACTCAGAACAGAGAAAGAGAGAAAAGCGCATTGGCCTCATTAAATTAGGTCAATTGCAGATGGCGGTGGCGTATACGCAATTTTTTTTTTTTGTTTTTTTTTTTTTTTTTTTTTAATATTATTCCCCACATATATTTTGCCTTATCTTGTCTTAGTATGGAACCTTTTTGATACTACTACTGATTGCCGAAATTGTTGCCGGTGGTTTGGCCGCCTTCTATAAGGATAAAGTACGTGTGGAGAGCAAAAACTTTTTACAAACAACAATCACTAGCTATACTTTGGGTGAGAATGTCGATGCCACTTCATTAATGTGGAATCAATTGATGAGCAACTTTGGATGCTGTGGCATTAACGATTATCATGACTTTGATGCCTCACCGGCGTGGCAAAATAGCAAAGGTAATCGTACCATACCAGAAGCTTGCTGCATGTTGAAAGAAGTTAGCAAATTGTTGCCCCGCGATGAGGACTGTGTTACCAATCCCAGCGATAGTAATAGTTACTACAAAAAGGTAAGTATATATATTTTAACATTATAATTCATTGATTATTAATCAATTGATAATTACATTTTAGGGCTGCTATGAAGTCTTCACCGAATGGTTAATTGGCCAACGTGAACTGATTATTGCCGTTATTGTGGTTGGCATTGTTCATTTGGTTTTAATCATTTTAGCCTTTGCGCTATGCAAAGCATTTGCCAAATATAATGATATGCGTCTGTAAATGCATTAAAATTGCAATATATGTGCGAAGGATGTATCAAGGATGTATGAAGGATGATTGAAGAGAAACCAATTTGCAATTCCCCCCAGATATGTTTGTGCAAGAATTTTTTTTGTATTTTTTTCTAGTAGAACACAAAAGAAATGTAGCCAAAAATCAGGCAAGATTATTTAACTTACCATATACACGTATATATATATATATACAATACATTGAGATGAAGAAACAAAAAGGATAAAACAAATGAAATGGAAAAGAAGAGCCAAAACAGAGAAACACAGAGATAGAGAGAGAGAGAGAGAGAGTGAAAGCATTTTAATAAACGGAGAAAGGAAAAATTGAAATGCTATCCAGACTCCCGCCAATCCCCTCCTACCGAACACCGTGACGTGCTCAAGCTAAACAAAATAACAACAACAACAACAAAAAAAAATATATATATATAAAATACAAATTAATCTGCATTTGAGGAGAATCTTCTACAAACAAACACAACACAGCATATGCATTCTTACAGCTCTAAAACTAAACATAAGATTATTACATTCATGCATGGATAATATTCAAGGATATACAATACATACAACAAAAACGAAAACAAACAAACATTTATATAATGAAATGAGATGTTGCTCAAAAAAAGAAGAATGCAAATTTTTTTTTTTTTGTGTCACCGCCGATAGGAAACACGATAACAAACGATAACAACAACTTAATGAAATGACACATACATTTATAAGATCGTAAACGATATCGGGTACAGTGTGACTCAGATTTAAAAAAAAAAAAAAAAAACTACAATGCATATTTATTTGTGAATGAAATAATCTGTTTTGATAGCAGTTTTTAGTTTTTAAGTAGTATTCTACTCTATATACATACTTATATATATATATATATATATACGTATATATATATAATTGTTAATAATCTCTATATAATAATTTTTTTTTTTAATTTGTTTTTTTTTTTTTTTTTGTTTTTGCCAAAATTAATTAATTAATGCAAAATGAATGCATTCCACTCAAACACATCACATTGGAGAAAGAGAAACGCTCAAAAGTTGTGTTGTTTTTCTTTTTCTTTCTTTCTTTCTTTTTTGTTTTCAAATTGAGAAATTATATAACTTTTAATCACTTAGGAGAGGCATACAACAATTTGTTGCAAGCAAAAGCAAAACAAATTTAAGCAAAAGAAACGAAAAAAAAACTAAAAAGAAATCACGACTTTTGAAAACATTGAAATTGTACTACTTAGTATGTGTATTAGTTTGTAAGCAAAATATATATATATATATATATATATGGTTAAGTTTTAATTTTAGTTGTTTTTTTGCTATATTGCCTATCATCGAGTTTTTAACTACATTGTGAGCAACCGGCAAAGCCCTTAAAAGCAGAAGAAGAAGGCCCCATTGAGGTAATCCGGCATCTGCCCTTTGTTCCACCAAAATCCTTTTTGTTAAAAATGAATGTTGTACATTTTTTGAATTCTATATATACATATATATCTATTATTATAATGCATAAATATTATATATACACACAGACACATACACACACCCACACCCACATTAACGTATGTATGTCTCTAGATTACTTGAAAATGAAAATTTTTTGAAACAAACAAAATATAGTGAAAGAAACAAACAAAACAAAAAAGAAAAAGTAACCAAAAAAAAAGAACGAAAACAATGAAAACTAAAATAAAATCAAAAAATAACACAAAAGAAAAATAAGAGTAAAAATGAAACATAAACAAAAAATGATCGATAACAAAAGAAAACGAAACAAATATTTCAAATGTACATTTCTGAACGTGAATGAAAAAGTAATTCAAATAAATAAAGAAAATTATTCAAAATGTCATTTTAATTCAATTTCAGCATTTGTGAAAAGTAATTTATTTTAATAAATTGAAGTCATTTTAATTGATTGATTTAGATTAAGTATAAAAAAAGATTTGTATAAATTTTAATTTTTTATATTATTTCTTAATTTTTTATTAGATGAGAAAGACTTTACTTCAGTTTTTTTGATTATTACCTTATGCTTTATTTTGATTTTATGCTAGATTATAATATTTATATATGCTAGATAATTATGATTTGAAATCTATTTCTATTTGCCCAAGTTAAGTCTTCTGTCTCAGTTTAAAATGTAAGAATAACTCTATTTTATGAAATTTCCATTTTTATTTTCAGTATTTAGTATACAGTCGTTTAAGATATATCTATCCGTTTCTTTGTCCGAGATTTAGATGTCTTTATATTAACAATAATTCTCTAATGTCAAATATTTTCTACTCTACATATAACAAAACTTATTTACTTTAAGGCTTTAGAATAAGTTTATTTGATTTTCATTTGCTGCTACTACTACTCAAGCTATTCACTTATATGACAGATTTATCAATTTATATCTACTTATTATTTCAGTTAAAAAAAAAATAAGCAGTCTTCAAGTAATCCTTGAGACAACTGGTAATGTAAATGGAATAATTCCTCATGGATAAAAAATTTGTTTGGATATAAAAAGAAAAAGCTGCAAAATGGAATATTTTAAAAGGTAGGTGGCGTTAGTGTGTTCTTTAACAAATAAGAGTGAGATGGCATATATATACATAGATACATAACTGTCATAGCGATAGAGAAAGGTAACATTTACTTGTAATATAGTAAATGAAAGTGAGCTCTCTCTCTCTCTCTCAGATAGAAATTATTAAGCTAAGCTATAGCCGTTAGCTTTTTCCCTCATATTGTAAAGCTTAAAAGCTTTAACAGTTACAGTTTTTGAATTCCAAGTCTCTAAAAACCTTCCCATTCAAAAAAAAAAGCATAGAATTGAATTTTATAACCAAAATTGTAGGCATTCTTTATTGTTGTTGCTCTTTTATTCATGTTTTCATGTATGTAAAAGACATTTGTAATTAAAAATAATTTACTAATTCCAGTTTAGTTGCATGTAAATGATATATATATATATATTTACTCAGTTATTTGTTGAATGCATACGATATTTGGAACCCATGGATATAGTTTTCTTCTTTTTCTTTTTGATAAATCTTTTGGCAAATGTTCTCTTATTATGGTTCTACGTTGGTTGAAACGCAATTAAAAGTACGCATTATTATTGATTCGCTTAGATCGTTTACGATATTCGGGAAAATTCACACGCATTCTTAGTAAACTAATTGGAATAGATAGATATTGTATGGTATATTATATAGTATAATGGATGTATATAAGTTTATATCGAGCTATATGCCCAGCATTATGCCATTTGGAATACTTGACGTGTAGCCTTCACAGAGCGGCTGTTGAAGCACGTAAAAAATATATGTATGTATGTATATATAGTCATATCGTACGTTCTATTAAATCACCTCCACCTACAATATTATCGTTATATGTCATTTTAAAAACTTAAATTATTTACAATAAATATTTGCTTACAATGTTTATGGTGCAGAAAGCGACAAAAAAAAAATAAGAATACTTTCAAAAAATCATATAAAAAAAAGGAAATTAGGTAAAAAAAAAAAAAAAAATAGATACAAAAAGAAAAATAAGCGTTTCGAAATTGTCATTTTTAAGTTTTGGTTTCATTCGTGGAATTGGTAGCTTATTGTTAAGTACTCATGAATGCAGCAAGAGATCTCGGATCTAAGCTGAAGCCATTAGCTACAGTTGATTTCAAATAATCATAATAATAATAATATTAATGATAGTGACAATAATAATAATAATAATAATTCTAAAAATTCACAATATCTTACACACTTTGTGTTAAATTCAGTTGTATATAGAAATTTGTTCGTTTAAAAATTATATATTATATAATATGCATATAGTTTCTTTGTTCTTTTTGGTAACAACAGATTTCTTTTTTTTTTTTTTTTTTTTTTTTTGTGTTTTTAAATTAATTGGACGGCCCCGGCGGCTCGTCCTCATAGTTGGGTTTGCCGAGGAATGGTATAGTAAAATCAACCATATTTGGATACACCAAAAATTTGTTGACAGCCTCACATAGTTTGCTTTCAATCACATTGGTCACAATTGACCAATCGACGGATTTATCCCCAACCTGGGGCTTGGTGGATATCCAAAGACGTGGCGGTCCACGGAAACACAACCACACGCGATCTGATGGTGGTGGCGGCACATTAATAGTGCCTCTTGCAACCAAACCCTTCAAATCCACACGAAGTGTTATGTTCGCATTCATATTCTCCATGGCCCGCTGCACATAGGGTAATTCGGTGGCATATTGAAATAAATTTGATGTGGCAATACGATCCACAATCTTAAAAATACGACGTGCATTTCCCGGCGAATTCTGAAAGAATCTGTAACAAGCAATGCAATGTAAACATTTAGTTTTAAATGTAACTTAAGAGAAGAAGATAGTTTTAACTTACTCAGTTCCACCAGCATTTTCATTGGCGGCACCTGGAGGCGGACTCTCTGTCTCTGTGGAAGAACCGCCTGAACTTTCCGCATCGCTATCATAAATAACACTATTAGTGTCCAATAGAGCGTCATCAGATATGGTTCGGGTATCTTGCGGTGGATCTGGCAGAACAGTGGATGTGGGCCCTATGTCTGTTGTTACTGGTGAAGACTTTGGTTTGGAACGTACACGCAATAAATTCAGTCTAGTGGTCACTGTTATATGGGCAAGTCCTTCATAGGTTATATCAGCATCCAACCAAATGCCACGCTCATCTAGCATTGGCTGTGAGACACGATGACATAGTACAGGCGATTTGCCCATGTAAATGTTTGTAATGACCACCTCTTCCATAAAACTGGGAAGCTGCAAAAAGGACACACAAGCATTAAACAAAGTATTAAAAAGAAAGAGACAGTAAGAGAGTGAGATGGAACATACCTTAATGGAGTTAAGTTTCTTTTGTAAAAACTCCTTAATCTTCTCATGTAGAAGAGTGTCGTGCAAGCAGCTAAAAAGACACCTTCCAGCAAGTATATTAGCCCAGACAATGCTGCCCGATGGACCCAAAAACAACGACTGATCAATACCCTTCCAAAGTTCATCTTCTTGACGCTTGTTACGACGAGACTTTTGGAAAAAAGCAAAAATAAATAATCGTTATTATATTGTAAAGCTTCTCCTTCTTCTCTGGTTGTTGTGCACAACAAGATTTGAATGTGTTTGAAAGGAAAATAAGATGGAAAAAATCATAAGACATACTTTTCTATGGCGTTGACCATTAGCAACCGCATCGGTACGTGGACATCGGGTTACGGGTATATGGCTTTGATTGCAAGCTTTCTAAAATATGTTTTGAAAAATCATAAAAGAAAAACCAAAAATAAACAAACAAAATGAACTACAAATCATAATGGCATGGTATGAATGAAATGGATTGAAAGGAAGCCTTTCTCACCTGATAGACGGTCATAAATTTAACATAGTCAGCTGGATTCCTCGCCGTATCGGCACTCATAATTAAACCCTCAAAATTCTCCTCCTTTGGCACATCCGGAGTACAATCCTCTTCAAGTACATCCTCAAATTGTGCGTCTGGTGTATTTGAATCGGCATCCTCATTATTGTTTGTTGATTGTGATGCCTCAGTGAAACCACTTCGATCATCCCCATCCTTTGAACGGACAGGCTATGTAAATAAATGAAAGTGAAAATGAGAGATATAAAAATTTGCTTTATTGCACCAACCTTTCCACCATTTCCCATTGTTAGAAGAACAGCCTGCTTGGCAGCAGCTGCTTGTAAATCTGTCTCATCGACAAAACGTGCCATCGGTACTTGTAGATCCTGCTCGTGAACACGACCCTTACTAGCGGCCACAAAGCGACGATACCAATCCTCCTTCTCACGATCGCAACGTGAAAATAATAAAAGACGCACTTCATCGCCACAGGGTACAGTAATATCATTCAATTCCGTATCCGGATTAACAGTATTACGCAATTGTTGCAGCTAAACACAAATAGATGGAATTTCTTAGTTATCGTAAGGGATCAATTCTATAATTCTTACATCTGCTTGCATCACAGTGGCACCAAAATCAATCGCCTTCTCCTGTTCATCGACACTGGGTGGTGTCATACTAGTTGCTGCTTCCTTAAATTCCACCTTGGCAGTGCCATCGGATAGACTTACAACACTAAACTGTTCTGATGGTGATTCACAGCTATTCTTGATGATCAATTGTATGGGATACTTTCGATTGAAATACCTAAAATGCTTAAAATATGTAAAAAAAATTGAGAATGCAATATGCTATCTCTCTCTAACTTACCGCTTTTTAGCCAAACCGACAGGAAGAAGCTCAATGCGACAATCTTTGAGATCATATGAACGATGATCGGTGAATAGAATCTTATTACGATCAATAGGAATCTCATTCCACATGCGTCGTTTGGGTATTTTGGCATTTGTGCCAGACATCTTTAGAACTGTACCATCCAAACGGACATACACCGAACGGGTCATGGTGAATGAGAAAGTGTTCGGATCATAGCTATTCACTTCATTTAACCAACCGGCATAGGCCTTAATCGTTTTGTGCTCCTCAACGGCAGGAATTTCACAAATGGGCATATCATTATAATTGGGTATCTCGAAAGCTGTACGCTCTGGATGAGTTTTAAGGATATACTGTTCAAGGAACCAACGTATATAGCCACCGCACGAGTCCATTAAAGCAATAAATATAATTGTGGCAAATATGCCACGAAAAAAGTCATGCAACGGTAATACCAATACCACAATCAGACCTATTATAAAACCCAAGGGTGTGGCAAATGCCGCTGCTAAATGGATATTATTACGCCAGTGTATATAATGACTGGTAATGCTCCAATTGGACTGAATGCGACTGATCGATGACATTGATTCATTGTGCTCGCCATGAATGTTACCTATAGATCCGCCCGGTAATGGGTTTACACCGGATAATGGTAAGCTTAGCGTTGCACGTGGCTCTAGTTCATTGCCAGCATCCCTTTCATCTAGATTGCTTCGTGCTGTTGCTGCACTGGAACCGGCTATAGCAGTTGGTATCATATCCTCAAGGACCTCAACACCCGACTCAATTTCCACATCTTTGCGGGCTAGCATAACTCCACGCTTTGCCCTACCACTGGCAATGGGAATCTCTGTGCCTGAGACACTTTGGCGACTTTGCCGCTGATCTGTCTGTGGACTAGCCGATGGCTCAGTGCTGGCTTCCACCACATGACGTCTGCGTAAAAAATTGCTACGTAACGATGATGTTCCACTGGGTGTGGGACTTATGTCCTTTTTATTCATGGCTGATGCCGCTTGATGTTTTGCCTTTACCTTCGATTTGATGTGGGCCAAGCCACGGCGTAAACGAGAACGTTCTGGATTTGCTCCTGGTAAAGCTGCAGCAGCTCCAATATCTCCGCTACCCAAACTGCTGCTATCGTGCTGCAATAGTTCGCCCTCTGCATCAGAGTCGGAATTCTGTTGCTGTTGTTGCTGTTGTTGTTGTTGGTGTTGTTGCTGGTGTTGCTTATGCTCTTGATCTAGTGGCAGTTCCTCACATATCGATGTATTTAGTGTAATGCACTCGGTATCCGAATCCGGTTCGTTACTCCAGCCAACAGCTGTTGAGTCTGCCACAATAATGGGTATAACTGGTGCTGCTGCAGCAGCAGTTGCTACTGAAGATGATGCTAATGGTGTCTGCTGCTGCTGCTGCTGCTGGTGTTGATGTGATGGATGCGTATGTGGATGCTTGGACGATTTAATTTCCTCAATAGTCTGTGACACTTTGCCCTTAATCAGTTTCCAAGTGCCCACATTAGTGTCAATGCTGCTGCTGCTACTGCCGGAGCCAACGCTACTAATGCCAGCGGCTGATAAGGCAGCTATCAGATTGGGTCCACTAGCAGTTGGGGAGACTCCTTCAATGCTGCCGGATCTAAAAATTTTTCAAAATAAAAGGATACATTCAATTTGAAGTTTCAAGCAAAACCAAAAAAATAAAACAAAAACCCTCCCAAAAAAAAAAAAAAAAAAAATGAAAATGAAAAATAAAACAAAAATATTGAAGTAAAAATAAAGACAGCATTTGTTTGTTTGTTTTTTTTTTTTTTTTTTTTTTTTTTTTTGTATTCCAGAAAAAGTATTTTTTTATTTTTTATTTTTTTTTTTTTTGTTTTTATTTATTTGAATGAAGATATATGTTCTTTTATTTTATTTTATTTTTATTTTTTTGTTTTGTATTATTCAATAACCTGCATTTGCGTTTACCTCTGTGTGTGTGTGTGTGTTTGTTTGTATGTGTTTGTGTGTGTGTGTGTGTGGGTGTGTTTATTCTTTTCCATATTTAATTTGTTATTAGTTTTGTTTATTTGATTTCTTAACGCTGACCAATTTACGGATGCACGATTTGGTTTTTGAATATACACATATATATATATATATATATATGCATATATATATATATACATATCCTTTTTATTATGGTTTTACATTATATTTTGTTCTTGTTGTTGTTGTTGTAATTATCAATTAATTCATATTTCATTTGATTTCGTTTTTTTCTTGTTTTTTTCCATATTGTTAAATATTTGCATTGAAGTATTGAGACAATGATATATTGATTTCATTTACATATCTAACTGTTGTTACAGTTGAGCTGGATCAATCAATATGCTTCAAATATAATCGGTTTTGTCTTTCAGATGGGGGGGGGGAGGAGGAGGTTCGGATATACCATCTAATATGTAATGTAAATGTAATTGATTTCTATTTTATTTTAGCTTGAATATTTTGTCATTTTTTGTTTTTTATTTTTAAGTACATATTTTCGTTCTGTAACATTTCATTCAACTATTTTTTTGTTTTCGTTTTCTTTTATATTTCTTTCTTTTTGTTTAATCCTTATTTCAATTTGGGGGAGGGGGGTTTAAAAGGTGAAAAACGATTTTTGAATTTTTGTTCTGGAGGAGCAGAAAATACGCGAAACGATTTCCAAGTTTTCATTTTACGTTTTTGGTATTTCTGATTTTGTTTTTTATTTTATATTTTTTTTTATATAATTATTTTTGTTTCACAATGTTTTTATATATTTTGTTTTTTTTGTTTTAGAAAACTACAAATTTTTGGTATTTTTTTTTGGAATTTTACATTTTTTTTTTTTTTTTTAAATTTTTTTTATTTATTTTTTTTTTGGTTTATTTTTCAACTGTTAAATTTTGTAAAAATTAAAAAATTACGTTTATTGAAAATGACTATAAAATATGGAATATTTCGCTAGATTTTTATACATATAATACGTGTCTGTTTATATATATATATATATATATATATGTATATATATAATAATTTTGTCCATTTTTACTATATAGTGTTATATATATACATATATATATATATATATATATATATATATATATATGCATATATATGCCAACTTTTTGTTTTTGTTTACTATTTATTTTTGTTGTTGTTGTTATATATATATATATATTTTTGGTTTTTTTGTATAATGCTAAAAAATTATATGCTTTTGCTTATTTGGTTTTTTTTTTTTTGTTTTTAGGTTCATTTTTTTTGTTTTTCTTGTTTTATTTTTTGTTCAGAATATTTTGCTAAAAGGAATTCATTAGTAAGGGCGCTCAATTTCAGTTTATTTGAAGTACTAAATCTTATTGTATATATATATATATATACATTTGTTAAAAAAAAAAACAATAAACAACACTAAAAAACAAGTATCAATTTCAAAAAAAAAAATAAAATTTATTTATTTAAATTTTAAATTAAAAAATGGAAGTGCGTGGAACGCATTTACAGGCTACTTTTTCTCAATTTGTTTTTCCTCTCTTTCATTTGCATTTTCATTAATTCAATTTACTCCTTTTTTTTTTTTTTTTTTTTTTCCTTTATAAAATTCTTTAATTATGTTTAAAAGGTACCAAATGTTGTTGTTGTTTTTGTTTTTGTATTTAATATATTTTCTTTTTAACCTTGTCTTTGTCTTGTTGTGTTGTTTCTAAGCACATAAAATTGAAAGTTCGTCGATTGCTCAGAGTTTTTATAATTTTAGTTTTAGTTTACAAATAATTTCCTATTTAAAAACATTGCAGGATTTCCTTTTTAACTTTTACCCATTTACTTTTCTTAAGTTTTCACTAACTACATAACGGAAAGTTGGTTGACAAGAACAATATAAAAAAAAAAAAAATTATTAACCCAAAAAGAAATCTGTACAAATATTGTGCTATATGAATAAGACTCGAAGAGAAAATCGGAAGTAGAAGCTAAAATTTCATTTCAATTTTGCTGTAAATTTCATCAAAATCTATGCTCAATTCTATATTCCAGATTGCGTAATTCCATTCCATATATACTCTTTCGATTTTGTTTAAAAATTGAAAGTTCTTAGAAAAGGGAAGCTCATTTTTTTTTTGTTTTCATTTTAGTTTGTTTGTTCCTGAAACAGTTGACAACTGACTGAACTAGATTTAATTTGACTAGATATATATAAAAAATAATGGAGATTGTTTAAAGCCAAAGAGAGAGAGAGAGAGAGAGAAGGCGTACAGATATATAAGCTATATAGTTGTATATATCTGAAGGTTTTCGAAACATAAAATATATTTACTTGCAAGTAACAAATCTTTTCTTTTAATCCATAGATAAAAATGGAAATCTGCGTTTGGGGATCACGTATATATATAGATCGATTCTTTTACTACTGGATTTAAGATAATGCAAGGCTATATACATATATATGTATATATATAACTGGTAAGTCAAACTTTTTCTATTTCTATGGAAACTTTTTTAAAGGAATTACGAAACGGAATCGAGAACGAACAAGCGCTAAAGATTGAAAATTTTTTTTTGGTTTTTTCATATAATTTTGGAGTTAAAAAGTTTCAATTTTGTTTGTTAGAAAGTAAAGTGTTGTCTGTGTGTGTTTGTGTGTGTGTGTGTGTGTGAATGCAGCCTAAAGAATTGCTTGGTTTTTGGGGGGTTAGGAGGGGGAATATGGAGGGTATTGCCTTTATATAATTTATTTGTATTGTTTAAAGGATATATTCTAGAGTTGGCTATTATAGCGTTTATTTGAAGCAATTGTCTTATATCATTTGGTTGATTCTTTTGTTGTTTTGTTTTGGTTTTCTTATATTTTCTTATTCATTTCAAAAATACATAAATCTTTTCAATTGTACTACGTGTAAATTTTATATTTATTTATTTTTTTTATATTTTTATATATTATAATAATTTGTTTTTGGTTTTGTTGTATCAAAAACACATATTGACCATTTTGGGTTTGTTTTTTTTTTTTTTTTTTTAGTTTTTTGGTTAATAAACATATTAGATTTGTATAATAAGTTAATAAGTTCGAATTCCAATACTTTGTTTTTTTTTTTTTTCTTTTTTTTGCAGAGTCTTTCATATCGTTTTTAAGTATTTTAGTTATACATACTAACAGTTTGCCATTTATGTATGTATATGTGTGTGTGTGTGTGTGTGTGTTTGGTTTTTACTTTGATTTTCTTTTGTGTATTCAGCTAATGTTTTAAAAAGTATTTTTTTTATTTACAATGTTTATAAAAAAGTCCATACAAGTTATGTATATAAAAAAATAAAACACAATTTACGTTATGTCCGTTTATTAATTGCAAAAAACGTTTTTTTTTTTTTTTTTTTGTTTTTGGTTTTTGGTTTTTGTTTTCGTTTTTCTGTATATAAATTGTATATATATCAAATATATGACGCATGACGCATAAGAGTCAGTAATGGTTTATATTCATACAATATCTATATATGCATACACATATATAAATATATAATTATATTCAATTAAATAAAAAAAAACAAAAGTATATATAAAAAAACATAAAGAAAATTGTTTAAAGCTACAGGAAAAACACTAACAACTACAAAACATATAAAAAATATATTCAAGAATTAGATATATAAAAATATAACACTAGATTTTTCACATACAAATATATATATTTATATATATATATATATAAAGTATATAATTACATTTTCTCAAATCAGAAGAAGAGCAAACCAATTCAAAACAAAGTTAAAAATTAATAACAAGAATTTATAATTGCTACAATTTTGCAGTTTCTCTTTAATATGACATATCTTTTTTTTTTTACTCTATATAAGATCAGCTTCTATATAGCATTTGTTATAAATTTTTCTATTTAAAACGAACAAATTAGTATTATATTCCAGTTTTAGTTGGGTTTTAGCTAAGAAAATTTAGTTTACATTAAATACATTTTGCAATTTTGCATATCGGACAACTATAGCAATACATATATATATCTATATATATATATCTATATATATATATCTATATATATATTATCAAAGCTATATATATTACATTCGCAAGATTTCATCATATCATAAAGCAAAATTATAGAAATATTGACTAGCCAATATTAAAAACTTTTTTTGGTTTCTTAAACTTTTCTTTAGGTTTTCTTCTTCTTTTCCTTTGTTAACTAAAACTAAAGAATATATAACAAATAATAATAATAATAATAATTGTAAAACATAACCAATAGTTAAATGTCTTTGACTAATTCAATTTGGAATACTTAAAATGAACAAACAAACAATCTAATGCTTAATTATATTATAGCACGCTACATAAGATTCCATTCTTCTTTTTCTTTTCATCTTCTTTTCATTTACTTTTTTAAGTCATTATATCTTTATCTTTTTATTCTTTTTTTTTGCACAAAAACATTGAGCGGTTGCATAAAATTTTGTATCTTTTTTTTATCCATCTTAATGTTTGTTTTTGTCTTCAGTATAGTAAAAATATTCTTTGATAAGTTCTTGTAATACAACGTTTTTTCTTGTTTTTTTTTTGTTTTTTTTTTGTTAAACAGTTAAAGTATAAAGTATATGTTTATATAAAAGTATAAAAATCTATAAAATATTGAAATTTACTACATTTAAAAAACATCTTCATCTCATGGTTGCCTCTCCTTTCCATCTTTTTTCAATTGGTTTGGTTTAACAGGTTTTATGCTCACTTAGAAACAACACACACACATAGATATATATGTATGTATGTATGTGTGCTTGTGAGAGTGTGTGTGTGTGTGTATTGGTATGTATGTTTTAATGTTTGTGTGTGTTTAGAGGCCTTTTCTTTAAGGACTAGCATTTCATTCTTGGATTACATTCAATGTTTAGAACAACGGCAAAAACTTTTATATATATATTTATATAATACACACTACATGGAGCAGGCTTTATAATCTGTAATCTTTGTATCTGTATCTTATTTCTTCGTAGATTCAATTAATTTCAAGTTACAAAAGGATAAATAAAGAAGAAAAAGATAAAAACTCATTACAAACAAACGCTACATTTTGTAGTTAAAATACATACGTATATATATATATATATATATATACATGGATATGTGTATACATATATATATATATATACATATATCGTTTATAATACATATGTATCATATAGTATAGAATTATATATGTATACATATTATATGCATCATTTGTTGTTTTTTTTTTTTTTGTTAATTTTAATATAAAAATTCTAGAAAAATTGCTATTAATTTGTTTTACCAACTTTAGTTACAAGTTATTTATTTTTTTTTTTTTTTTTTTTTTTTTATAATTTTTTTTGTTTTCCTTTACAATTTTGTAAACAAAGCGCGAGCAAAAATTTGCTAATAGATTTGACTATCATATATATATATATATATATACAGAGAGTTATATATATATATATATATATATATTATGTTTAGATATATTTTTGTTATATATATATATATATATATATTTAAAAGTCCAAAGCGACTTGTACTTCCTTGTAGATCATTTTTCTGTTTTTAATTACTTTTTAAATTGAATATTATTTTTTGTAGTTGTTATTTCTGATAGATATAGAAAAAATATCGGTATCAACTGCCATTAAACATGCAAAAAGTTTCCTCATATAAATTACAAAATAAATTGAATATATACATATATATATATATATTTTTTTTTTTTTTTTTTTTTTGGATAATTTTCTTTTGTTTTTGCATTATATGTCTAGATATTTTTTTTTTTGTTATAATTTTTCGATTTCATCCGATTGAAACAATTACACATTTATCGTTTAGTTATCGTATCGATAATGATCAGTGAAGCCAACATTAACAGATGTGGTACAGCTTATTATAAACTTTGGATCGTTATCTATATCTTTAGCTACTTTGGTTATGCGATTGCAATTATCTTATGTATATTTTCTTGAATAGTTTAAATTGTTTATGAGATAGTATTGCACATTAGTTTAATATATTTTTATATATATATATATTTAAATTTCCATTATATGTTTGCTGTGTGTTTCTGAGTGTCTGTGTGTGTGTGTCTTTTCTCTATAAATTTGGTTATAACAAATAAAAAAAAAGTTATCATTCTTTTCTTTTTTTTTTTTTTTTTTTTTACAAATATTTCTATATAAAAAGTTTAGTTCTAAGATATACAGTATTGAGGGGATGAGGAAGTCAGGTGAATGGGGGGGGGGGGCGGTAACAGTTACATGTTATTACTTAAATCCGATTTCATTATATTGTACCGAATGATTTGGCATTATAAGAAATCGGAAATCAGAGAACAAGTCTCGAGATATATTGGCTTATAGGTTGGTTTCCCCTTTATTTTTGGTAGTATAAAAAAAAAAGTTACATACATATATAGATATATGTATTTGATTCCGTTTTGCAACACGCCCATTAATAATTAAAATACAATAACAACAATATAAGTTAGAAACAAAAGAGAAACCTAGTTAATAAAAAGGATTAATTTAATTATATATAAAATAAGGCAAAAAAAAAAGGATTAAACAAAATTACATAATACTGAACTCAAGAGCAATTTCGACCTTTCGCATTATAATTTAACAATTTATTATTATAATATTGTTTCTATTATTATTATAATTATTATTATTATATCAATTTTTGTATCTTTTTTTTTTTTGATTGGATTTGATTGCCCTAAAGAGGCAAAAAATGCTTTTTAAGTGATTCATTTTTTCTAAATATTCGTTTAGGTTGCTTTTTTTCCAGTGTATTAACAAACAATGTGTATGATGTATGTGTGAGTGTGTGTATGTATAACAGAAACAATATAATGTATGTGTGTTTGTATGAGTTTTTGTAAGTGTGTGTGCTTTTTTGGTTTCGTATGCATTTAAAAAAGAAAAAAATTGTTTTTTTGAAATTTTTCTAGTATATGAAAAATTTTGTAGTTGAAATTGGAGCCACATTTTGTATATGACTATGAAAAAATATATGTATAATATTATATAGAATTATTGTTTCGATATTGAGAAAGTGAATAAAAGTGAATAGTAGTAGTAGCAGAGTGCATCTGTAAGATACGGCGGCGGGGGGGGCAACATTTTTTTTTTTTTGTCACAAATGGGTTTAATTTAGGAAGGGTATTTACGGCTATTAGAATTTCTTTTTTTTTTCTTTTCTTTTTTTCATGCAAATGTGAAATGAAGTAGTTAACCATGAACATATTTTGTTAACCAGCAACGTGTTTGAAAATCGTATATATTGAAATGGCGATAAAAATATATACGATTTTTTTTTTTGGTTTTCTTTTCCTTGAATCGAAAATTACTTTAATCACCATAATGGATCTCTCTGTGTGTGTGTTGTGTGTGTAAAGAACTCTGATTTGAAATGGCATCTTGTTTGTATATCTTGTTTAATCGGATATTCGTGCAGCTTTATTTCAAATATATATATAAACGTATATATATATATATAGTTTGAAACAAATGTTTAAGTGCGTCTGTGTGTGTGTGTGTGTGTGTGAGTGTGGTATGTCTGTGTGTGAATGTGGTGTCTGTGTTGTGTTTGTGTATAGAAGCACAAAAGCGAAATATATATATATATATATACATATATAAGAAATCGATATATATATATAATAATCATATATACATGCATATATATATATATATATTTAATACATATATGATTTGGAGGTGTAAAGTGATCTCCAGTATTTTAGAAAACGGTTTTAGAAAACGATTAGCGCTATTTACCGATATGAATTTAGTTTCTTTTTGCCGTTTCTTTGTTTTTTTGTTTTCTTTTGGATTACTACTAGTTGCTTTTTCTTTCCCCTTTTTTGGTATCTTTGTTTTTGATATTTTTCGAATAACCGATTTTATATATGCATTGGTCGACTAATGTCCTTTGCATCGTTTTTGTTTTTTCACTTTCAATTTGAATTGAATGCCCACAATTTTTTTTTCTCTTGGGCCACAATTTAGGAACTTGGGGGTGGGGGGCGGGGATAAGTAGTGCAAATATATAATTTTTTAAAAAACTAAAACCGAATTTTAAAGACTCTTTTAATTATAATTGTCGTTGTCGTCGTTGCTGGCAGCACTCTTGGGCTCTTAGCAGCAGCTCTCATATGATTTTTAGACTAGCCTCGAATTGGCATATATATAAATATATATATATATATATATACATATATAGAATTATACATACACATACACATATATATAGATCCTTTTGCGAGGATAAGATTTAATTATTTGGCTGACTATTTAGGAAGTATTTGGAATAACTCCTATTCACTTTATTTGGTGGTCCTTGCGAGATGATTTCAATGGCAATAACTAAAAGTTTTGACTATTGTAAAATTGTAAAAATAAAGACAAAAAACTATTTAAAAAAAAAAAAAAAAAATTTAAAGTACAAAAAAATACTGTGCAGGCGCGTAACAAAAGAAAAAAAAAAATGAGAATATATATATATATATAATTATATATATATAATAATATATAAGACTATAGACTATGTTGCTTTTGTAGGCGAGTGTTACAGAAGATAACATTTTCATCTCTAGACTCTGTTTGGCTAATGGGCGGGAGGGTAGAGGAATGGGGGGGGGCTTGGGAGGGATATAAACACCTGCCGCCACTTTGCCACAACATGCACCATGTTTCGTGGTTTTCCTATTTATTGCTTATACTCTTCCCTCTTTCTCTCTCTCTCTCGCTTTCTCTAACCTCGACCGACATCTACTCCTGGATCTGATCCAGTGTCTTTTGATGTTATCTCTATTCTCACTTAATGAGCGGACATGGTTGAGTTTTGGTAAGTGTGTGTCCGTGTGTCGGTGTGTTCTGTTGATTGTGTTTTTTTTGTGTTTCTTGTTTGGTTTGTAGGTTGATTGGTACAAGTATTATAATGTTCTTCTGGAAGGGGTGGGGTAGGGCAGATGGAGTTTTGCTTATGGGGGGGGTGGAGGGAGGACTGGGAAGATTGGTCTTACAAGCTAATTTCCTACTTTCTCCTTTGTGTGCTCATCGTCGGCCATAGTCGCTGCTGCTGCTGCTCCTGTTGCTGTTGCTCCTCCGCGTTTGCCTCAGGCGTTCTAATCCTTGTCATTGTCGACGTCGCCGTCATCGTCATGGTGGTGGTGGTGGTGTTGGTGGTAGTGATTATTCTGGGCACTGCCAGCGCTGCGTCCAACAACCGATGTCGTTGCTCCCTCTGTTGGCGTCTTTCATCGTGCAGCGCGGCCTACCAGCGCCGCCGTTAACACCAGCGAAAGGGTACCGCACGCGGCCGATCGGCTCCCTCCTTGACTAATGGCTTATGATACTCTCTGCCTGGCCGGGAGTGTATTACAGCCCAGCAGTGCTCGCAGTAATACTGCAGGCATGTAACATTTGCACAAAAGAATGGTGCAAATTTACCGCCACATCGCTGACCCTCACACTCATCGCACATCTGATCGTCCAGAACATAGGGTTTAACTTCAACACGCTTATCAATATCGCCATGCTGTAATTGGACAAAACGCGCCGAAATGGCTGCTATATAACTCTGTTGATTCGAAAAGGCCACCCGACCAGCGCCTTTGGGATACTTCAGTTCCGGATCGGTATCGATACCGGCATAACAAACGCCACCATATAGACGATCCATTATCATTGCCAGTTCAAAAGCTTTCAGTGGACGTGGTACGCCGCCCACAAAGACAGTTTTGCGTGGATCCAGGGACATGGTTGCATCTAGCACATAATCAGCATCACCTAAACGCCATGGGCGAATCTGTACGGCCTTGTCCTTGATAGTGGGCGAAGATACACACAGATACAGCTTATCTTCATCGGTGATGCATGAATCGATTAGCTGTTGCACGCTGCTCTCGTCCTGGAACAGCAAAAAGGCATAGCCTTTGGGTGGAAAATATGACTTTGACTCTGCCTTGTGGGGCCAATCAACCACCAAGGGTCCGAATCGACGAAACGACGTGGTTATCTCATCCTCATCAATATCTGGTGGAAGGCCTCCCACGAACACCTTCCGGGAGAAACGGGCAGTTCCATCGCCAGCACCATTACCACCATTATTTCCACCTTGGATCGGCGAATGGGATGAATGCGAGGATAGACGTGACGGTGAACCCAATTTTAGGGCATTCAAGTAGACTGTTGGATCATTGCTAGCTGCTATTGCCATTGCATCAGCTTCACTCAAATGTTTGGGTCCACCCAACACGCGCATCCGATCTTGCATCATGGCCAAATTGTTATCACCACCAGCGCCACCGCCACCACCCATTGACATGCCGCGCATATAATCACTTAACGTATTCTCAATGCCACTATGATGCAGCTGTCCATTGGCAGATACCAAATTGCCATAGCTGTTGCCCAGATATGGTGCATCTCCACCTCCGGAAGCACCAGCCGTACCCATAACGCCACCGCCACTACCTGAACCGTTGCCAATTGATAATGTTGGTATCATGTGACCACCGGGCATGCCGTCCATATGGCCACCAGGACCGCCGCCATACAAAGCCGTTGGTGAGTTGCCCTTGATGGGAAAGGATATGCTGCGTCTGTATTTGGGTGATACTCCTGACATTTGGGGAATTGGCGATATGCCACCACTGCTGCAACCCGCTTGCGAGCCATTATACGGTGATCCACCTCCGCCCGGTGATGAGGGACTGTGTGCTCCACCTCCGACCACTTCCCTCTGCTGTTGTTGCTGATGATGATGCAGGCTCAGATTTGGCGATAGCTGCTGCTGCTGCTGATGGAGCTGGGGCGGCTTGCTCAGATTGAGATTGGGCGGCAGGCCGCTGCAACTGCAGGGAGGAAGGTAACAAAGATGAAGAAGCTTTTACAAACATTTCGCATTTTGGTTTTTTTTTTGTATTCATTTATCTGTCTTGTATTATTTGTGGATGAGTTGTGGTTGATTTCAAAATCCTTGTACTCTTTGCATTATAAAAAGGAGCAATTTGTTCAAAGATTTGCTTTCAAATTCAAATTGGAATTGATGGTACTTTTGATATAATGCAATTAGTCCCGTCTTTTTTAACCCATTCTTCTTTTAACCCATTGCCGCCCAGCGTACCAAATAAACGAACGAACATAAGAGAAAAAAGAGGGGAAGAACTATAATAAAACTAAAATAGTTACAAAAATGTATGCAAAAATATATATGTAACGAAATCCTTTTGAGTGCTGCCCATATAATGGGCACATGAATGGTCACACTGTTCTGCAGTGTTGGTCAATAACGATAGGAGGGGAAGCCCCTTTTTCTAGTTTTTCTGCTAGCATACGGATAATATTTTAGAAATCTATCTATGCATATATATATTCTTGATTCCTAAACACAAATTGCTCCTTTTTTTTAGTTTAGTAAGTTTGTTCATTTATAAAATGTTGCTTTATTTTGTTGTTGTTGTTAATTGTTTTTCTTGGAGATTTTTGTTGCTGCATTGTTGTTGTTGTTGATTTAATTGATTGGTTGATTGATTTGGTGGTTGGTGGTGGTGTAGGATTGTTGTTGCTGTGGTGAATGGTGTGGGTGGTGGTTGTAGTGGTTTTTCTTTTCTTTTTTTTTTTATTTGTGGTTCTGTTTTCTTTCTTTTTCTCTTGCGATTAAAAGAAGAAGGCGCAGGTCTATATAAATATATATATAGGAGAGGCTCTGTATTTTGTATTTGTATTCCGATACTATATCGGTTATTAGTATTTAAAAGGCACTGTACAATATTTAACACTTTTACTGCAATTATCGGCACTGATAACAATAAACTACATTTTCTTTTGTTAATTTTTTGTTAATTTCAAATTGGGTTTTTCTTTTCTTTGTTAATACGGCTGCAAAAAGAAAACTTTCCAGAAATTTTTTTAAAAGAAAATTCAAATGAAAAAACCAAATTAACGAAGACAAAAAAAAAATAGGTAAAGAACCGAAACGATGAAGAGATTATATATGCAGGCAGACGTCATACATACTGAAAGTTGGGATTTCTGTTGATTGATTGAGATTGGTTTTGGGCGGCAAGGGGTTAAGGGTAGAGGGGTGTAAGGGGCGGGGATTAAGTTAAGTATTGCGCTAATGAATATCTAAACTAGTTTAAAGTATGTTTCAATTTGTTATTTGTTGCTGTTGCTGCTGCTGCTGCCGTCGCTGCTGCTGCTACCACAAATCGCACACTCATGCTAATTGATTGAACGAAATACAATGCATGTCAAACTGTAAGGCCAACGAGACATGAAATTGCATGGAAATTTTTAATTTAAAAAATGTTGACGACGACAACGACGACAACTCGGAGCACATACATACATACATACATAGTTGCCATGGGGCGTAAAGATTGTTGGAATATTGTGCGAAAAGGGGGAGTGTGCCATAATGTTAGATTAAAGGTGGTTTGGGGAGCAGGTAGAAAGGTGGAAGAGGTAGGCCGACTGTTGCAGTTGATGACGATGATGATGATGAAATGTATGTATAACAAACATGTAGAAAAACGTGTACAAGTGTAAATAGATAAAAAGTAAAGTAACAACCAACAGCCAGCCATCCAGCAGCTAACTGTAGCTGGTGGTGGTGATGGTGGTGTTGGTAATGGCATGTTAGTGGTGGTTGATGTTGTCGTCGGCGCGTCGTCTGCTGCCTGATATGTCTGTGTGTGTGTGTGGGGTGTGTGTGTGTGTGTGTGTGTGTGTTTGTGATAAGAGACTGAACTACCTTGCCCGCATCCCACACAGGTGAAAGGCAACTATGAGAAACAGCAGTAGCAGCAGCAGCTATCAAACAAGGTTGCCCTTGCGACAAGAATCATAACGGTAACTGGGCCTGTCGATAACGAGACAAACATCGACATTTTAACGTTACAAACACGACATCGACGAGGACAGTGTTGAAAAATGCAATCATAAAATGCAATTAGCCGACAAACTTAATTAAAAATATTTAACGGAAATGAATCTAAGCGGAAGTGAGCAACAAACGAAAGAAAGAGAGGGCAAAAAGGTAGGAAAACAATTTTGATTGACAAATCTAAATTGAAAAAATAAATAGCAAATGGACTTGAGAATCTTGCTAACCACTCACTTTGCAACAATTATGGTAAGCAGAGCTTGGCAAATGAGAAAAGGTACAAAAAGTAACAGCAAAAAGAAACGTCTCGTTAACATACAACCACCAGGCGACGGTGGCGTTAGGTAGTGGTGTAACCTACAGTCTGGCAGCCAAATGGACGGACAGGACGGGTAACGGTGGTGCGGTGTGGTACTTGAGAACTGAAAAATTGTAGACTATGTTGGAGCAGAGTGAGCATACAAATTTCTTCATTCTTTTTATTGTTGTTGTTGTATGTATGTATTGTATGTAAAGAAATGTGTGTGCGTGTGTGTGTAGCATAAACAAAAGCACCCTGGCTGCTGCTGCTGCTGGTGCTGTAGTGCACTCCACCACATACAGAGAAACAGTAAATGCAACAGCAACAACAAAAGCCACCAGACGGGGCAGCCTACAAGTTTACGGCCATTGGTAGCAGAGAGCCAACAGAGATAGAGAGAGAGAGATAGAGAGAGGGGGCAAGGAGGCGTGTCGCCAAGGCGGCTCAGGCGAGAAATGCATTAAAAATGCACAAGTGGTGCAGCAGGATATAAAAACAAAAAAAAAAATGGGAATAAAAAAATTAAAGTCACCAAACTGCAGTGTAAAAGTAATATGCAACGGTCAATGAACTAAAAGGCAAGAGGGACAACAAAAATTTCTTAAATGGTGGAGGGGGGTGGGTAATATAATAATTGATTTAACCATTTTTCCACGCCCACTAAGTAAATGTTGGCTTTTGCTATTGCCATTGCCAATTTGCTTGGGTTTATTCAATTAAAAGCTTGTACTTAATTGTAATTCTTGTAAATTATGTAAATGAGTGTGTGTGTGTGTGTGTGTGTGTGTATATTGAATGCATATGAAGCACATGTAGTATAGTAGTAGTAGTAGTAATAATAGCAACAAACAACAACAACAAACAGCAACAACGAACAACAAATATGACTCTTTTTTTTAGCCGGTTTCAACTTGGCTTTCTTTTATTCTTTTTGGTGTTTTTTAATTTCATATTGTTAGTGTATATATATTTTATATCAATTAATATATGATATATATTTATTATTAATCGCTGCTTTACCCCACACAAAAAAAAAAAAAAACAGTGTTGCAAAATGCCATAAATTTTCATTTAGAGAATTGAATTTTTGTATGCACTCACCTTTTACGATTGAAGAAGCCGCCGCTCTGTAGAAAATTATTGCGCAAATTTACCTCGTCCGTCTTTTTATATATATAGAGAAAGAAAGATAAAGATAGAGAATTTTATAGCAGAGGGGGGGAGAGGGGTAAAAGAGATACGATAGAAGAATAAAACATTTTGCAACAAAATGAGTAAACTTTGCCAAAACGATTTTGCAATCAGCAAAACACATCTGTTGCAAATTTTGGCAGTAGTTTTTATGTATGGCGGGGCACAGTCAAAAAATAGATACAAACTTTGAATGACAAAAAGATACACGCGCGCGCAGGAACAAATAAAATGTATAGATAATAAAAAAAAAAACAAATAGGAAATCAAAATCATAAAGAATGGACTCTCCATTTATCCCATCTCTTTCTCTCTGCCACTAGGCAAATCAAATCAAATAAATGTGCTACTAATTCGGGCAACAAAAATGCTAATTGGCAATTGACGGGAAAAACCCGACTAACTGCGGTGCGTTCTGTCCAATTTGTTTAATTGCATTAAATGCGAATTTATGATCAAGATGAAACAACAAATGAATCATAGTCGCCGTTGTCAATCCGTCCGTCCGTTTGTGCGTGCGTGGGTCTGCTTTGAGAGAGAGAGAGAGGAAGAGAGAGAGAGAGTGGGGCCAAAGTATTGTAAATAATTTCATTTGGCACCTATCATTGCATCATTCGTTAGATTTGTTTGTGCCCCACCATTGAAAAGTTTACGTTTAGAATACTTACACCAAAGAGCACTGCTGCTGCTGCTGCCTGTTGTTGCTGTTGCTGTTGTTGTTGCTGCTGCTGATGTTGATGTTGCGAGGGACTACTGGATAGAGAGTCACAATGGGCATTTGGCACTACCATACTGCCAGTATTTAGACATAAGGCAGTGCTGCTAACGCTACCATTATTCTTCATGCCCAATAAATTTGATGTGGGTGAGGCATCGCCACCGCCGCCGCCGCCACCACCACCACCACCACCACCTCCGCCAGCACCGGCACCGCCGCTGGCTCCAACGGTGCTTGAACTAAGCTTATTATGATGAAAGGATTGCAGGATATCATCCAGTGACTCTTCGTTGGCATTGAAACGAACGGAAATGGGTGATGTGCTGCTACTTAAGCCAGGCGGAGATTTTGCAGCTGATGCTAATGCTGTGACACCGCCACCAACACCACCACCACCGGCTACACCACCTATAGATATTGCTCCTGGTGCAGCTGATGATGTGGGTGATGTGGCTGCCGATACAGATGTTGAGCCGGACAAATTGCTATTACTTCCACTAGCACTGCTATTGGCACTGTTGGCTAAATGAAACAAAAATTGAAACCAAAAACGAAATGAGAACAACAACAACAACAACTGTCAGTTTGTCATCTCTCTCTTATACACTTACCCTTTGGTAATTTGAGCGAGTCCATGACGCCCTCACTGAATGTGTTTTTTATACGGCTGCACTTGAGCTGAGCTGCGCTGTCGTTTGCGTTGCCTTAGCCTACATTAAAAAAAACAAATAGATGAAAAGAAAGAGAAGAAAAGTGTACCATGAAAAGTGGAGCACATTGGAATATCCAAAAACATCAATCAGACGATGGCGGCACATGAAAAAGACACGAGAACGAGAGAGAGAGAGAGAGAGAGAGAGAAAGAGAAAAAGAGCAATGAATGAAAGTGTGAGAGCGGAACAGAGATATATGTATATAGTTGGGTTGGAAAAGCGTCATGCGATTAGTTAATCATATTTCTCTGTACACACGCTTTTCGGAATGTCAAACGTTAGAGGTACATGGTGGGAAGGGGGTGGGGGATGGCGGCTGCTCCTCACCCCTCCTCTTTTTATACCACAGTCCAACGCACGTAATTGCGTTTAAAAATAAATAAAGCAAGCAGCAGCAGCAGCAGCAGCAACAACCGACAAAACAAAGCCACAAAAACAACTATTTGACATTAATTTTTTTGTTTCGCCTATTTTTAAAACCCTTAATACACATTTCGCTATTCCTGATACACACACACACATACATACACACACATAGAAAGAACGACCAACCAATCAGATAATATATAGTTTAGACAATAGTTTAAACCAATTAAGAAACATATGGTTCTACAATCTGAACACTTTGGTTATCTTGTATGATAATTGGACTCGCAGGGCAACAAATTTTGCCTTAAAGGGCAGCGTTAATTGCGTTTCTATGTGTGAACGCTAGAATTTTATGGCCCAAACACACACAGACACACACTCGCACAGACACTTATACATACAAACGGAACACATTTATTATCAATTCACGTTCACGTTTTATCGTAAACAACGAAAATGCTTAGATAAAAATATGCCATTAAATGTGCACTGCGTGTTGTTGGCTGAGCAACAACAACAACAAGAACAACAATTACAACAACAACAACAAGAATCAATCAATCAAGTGTTTGATAAAAATGAAAAGTAGCAAAGACGTTAAGGAGTAGAAAAAAAAAAGCACACAAACACAGCCACACACACTCATTTCTATATGAGTAATAAAGTAAATATATATATAGTATATATAGATATATATATATATATATAGATATGGTGCGATTGGTTAGTTGGTTTGTTTTTTTATTTGTAGCGCAATTTCAAAGTGAATCAACAAACTTTGCTGCCCAAAAAAAAAAACCCCATCATCATCATTATTGTAAGCCTGCCTAATGGAAATATCGGTCAAATATGCTTTACTGTTTTTCTCAGTTTGCCCACAACAACAACAACAACAATTCAACAATATGGAATGAAAATTTCTAAAGCTCTCCCACAGCAGCAGCACGCACTTTATTTTTCAACCGGAAAGCGCCTATTGTTTGAAAAAGCAAAACGGGGTTGGTAATGGTGGTGCGTTGCTTGATGGGTGGGTGGGTGGTTTGTTGGTTGGTTGGTTGCCTGCTTGGGGTGGGGTGGGGTGGGGTTTAATTAGTTAAATGCAAAGAGACAACAAAAAGTTGTTGTGCCAATGACAATGTTCACTCGGGCATGAAGGAACTGACCGCAACTACCCGCACCCTTTACCACCCCCCCTCTATCATCTTTCCATTCAACCAGTAAATAGTCAAATTTTTGGAAATTTGTTAGTTTTTATGGTGACGAAGTCAAGAATACCCTCTATTTAGAATATCTAATACAAAAGTGTTAAAAGGGATAGAAAAGAATATAGTACTATTTTAATATACCCCCCCTTACACCCCTTTCGAACGCTTAAGAGCAAGTACAGGGTACTAAAAGAAAGAAGGGCATAATCAATACATAATTTTGGCCTACAAACGAGAAAAGAGCGACCCCCAAAAAAAACAAAAACAAATTTTATACCCGAAGAAGAGAGACACGATTTACAAAAAACAACGAATCGGGCCAGCAATAACAATAATAACAGTTACGCCCCCATAAAACGAAACACAAACACACACACACAAACAACCACGAGGAGCAGCACACCTCACACACACACACACACACACACACACAGAGACACAAGTATATACTTGGAAAAGTAAACAAGTGTAATGTGCCGCCAAAAGCACAGACAGCTTGGCTCAGCATCAAGAGAGCACCACCACCGCTACCACAGCACCAGGCAGGCAGTGGTGCACGATATATTTGAGATGAGACTCAAGTAAACGAAGTGGATCTATGGATTTGGCCATGAATTTGAATTTTTGTTTGTGAATAACAATTCAAATTTAAATATATAAATATTGACATGTCTTGCCACCCACCCCTCTTCCTTCCCCATAATTTCTGAAGATAAATATGTTGTGCGCAGCAAATAAATTTTCGTCGGAAAACTCCCGGAAAGTTTTTGTTTTGTCTGTGTGTGTGTGTGTTTGTTGCTGCTTCAGCTGCTTTGTATGCACTTCTATTATCACGTTTGCAATTAGATTTCAGTAACTGGGCCAAGTTGCAACAACAACAACCAACAACAGTGGCAAGTAGCAGCAAATTGCTTGCTCAGTTTTGTTCCAAAGCCATCTTGATTTACTTTTCCCCCACCTCTTTTCCATTTTCTTCTTTACCTTTTTGTTTAAGGGTTTATCAGGGTCTTTGCTTTGCTCAACCGATTCGTTGCCGTTTTTGCCAGTTGCCCCAATTTCAATTGGTTACGCACACACACACACACACATACACAGATACACGGAGAAGAGAGACACAGAGCAGCATAAAGAGCAGAGGGCCACCCTGAGCCGTGCGAGTTGTGTTGGGGTTGAACGAGTTTCACGAAACTAGGCCAAATCATGCTGCTGTGTCTGCGTCTGTGTATGTGTGTGTCTCTCTGTCTCTGTGTGTGTGTGTCACAAGAATATAAAATGTCAAATTTTTGCGTTACGTTTTAAGTTTTTTGGGACAGGTGCAGGTTGGCTTTGAAACATCAAATAGACGCAGCAACTAACCTTTTTGTTGCCTTTTACACTTCCTATGCTTTGTAAAATGCTTTTTAGCCTTGTTAACTCGCTGGCCTGATGCTGCTGTTACCGCTGTTGCTGTTGCTGGTGCTGCTGCAACCGAAGCACGGCCCGAGCAGGCGCACGAACACGACGGATCAGAACAAAACGGAGGAACAGAGTAAACTTTCAGGTGCAAGTTTTTCTTTTTGCGCTAGTGTACGTCCCTGTGTGTGTGTGTGTGTGTTTGAGTGCGTCTGTGTATGTGTTACATTTCCGGGGGTGCTGCTCCATACAACCACGTATAGGCCGTCTCACTCACACCCAGCAATCGCGTTTCTGTGACGTAGATGATGCCAATACTATGTATGTTTTTCTTTTCTTGCAACACACACACAGCAGCGAAAATTCCTTTTTCTGTTCTCTTTCTCTCTCTTACGTTTCTTTTATGTAAATTGAAAGCAAGCTTTAGCAACTTTTTCCTCCTCCAACAGCTACGCTTTTCTTTTTTATTTCCATTTCTTTTTATTTTATTTTATTTATTATTATTTTTTTTTTCTGAGTGCACTTACTTTGTTGTAGGTTGGTGTTTGTTTGTTTGTTGTTGTTTTAACACATCGCAGGAACCAACACACGGACACTAGATAATAATTTATTTTTTTTTTTTTTTCTTTAACAGAAAATTTAAATTACACTTCCAATTTTGTTTCTAAAAAAAAAAATAATAAGTATTTACACTAAATTTATTTTCAATAAAACTTTTTTTCCCGTATTTACTTAATTTTTGTGTTTTAATTTTTTTTTTTAGAATTTTTGTCCGAGCTACTGCTGGCCCGTCCGCACGCTAGCGAGACGACTGTGATACTAAAATAATTTTCCCTTTTGCTAACAGCCTCTCTCACATGGAAACGGTCGTCGCCTACTTTTCCGACGCAACCGACGACAAAAAATCAATCATTTTCAACGCCTGCTAAGGTTACATTTAAATGACTGAAAAGCTTGTAACACACTAGAAAAAGGGTAAGTCCGCTTAATAACATAAATAACTAGATATTTGTATTTCTCGGTATGTAAAGAAGGGAAACTTATCCGTGTCCTTTAAAATATAGCAAATTGGCATTGAATCATTGAAACAATTATTTACCTAATATAAGAAAACTGCTTCTCTTTAATTGGTCTGATATTAAGTATGTAGAAGACTTTCTTATTGCACGAAAACATTCCAATTTGAATAAATTGATATTAGAAGGAAAGTTAATTGAATAATCTGATAAGAAAATAAATGTATAGGAAATATGAAAAATTTCACAAAAGGGTACAAATTTTAACTATTTGCATTTGGTTTAACTGTCATTAATTCTGACACTTCCGCCGTCACACGGAATTCTAATTTTCAATACTAACCAGTGTTAGTTTACTAGAATTTTACGACATCGGTGCATTACATTTTTAATAACGTTGTTCCGGTTTCTTTTTTTTATTTGTAAGGCTTTAAATTTTTAAGCTTAATGATTTTGAACTACTAAATTGGTCACTTTATTTAACGGAATTTCGCATGTTGCATGGTCATCATTAAGGCAGATTCCTGCCTCTGTCTGGGAAAGGGAATACACAAGTTCGGAAAGTTGACTCAGCAAAACATACGCTTTTGGGTTGTTTTGCTTTAGTATGGTGTTTCGTGCTTTTTCCACCCCACAAAAACAACAGCAACGGCGACAGCTGCTTGGTTAAGCTGCAGCGGCGCAGTGTTGCCCAACTAGATGAATCGATTCATCGATATAACGATATATTTACATGCATTTGGCAAGTCTGTTGCAAATAAAAGCAAAAGAACATCTCAACAGTCAAAATAAAGCATAGGGATACACTTTAAATCAATTCCCATTTGCATGTCGCAGCAGCAAAGTCACAGAAATTATGTAAAATGAATGCACCTGTCCCCAACCCCCTGCAGCTTTGATCTGGCAACGCCTCAGCTGTTAAAATGCAAGCAAAAGTCGAAAAGCGAATTATATAAAACTGCACTACTTACAACAATAAAAACGCCAACGCAGTTCCGTACGTTACTTTTTGTTTATATCAATCACCCTTTCTCTATAGCTGTTGTTTTTTTTTTATTTATTCCGTCCGTTTTCGTTTTTCCCCAAATGTTTTTTGTTTTGGCACACGCGCTGCGAACTTTTGTTGTTTTGCTTTGGCTCTCCTTTCTCCCGTTGTTCTGTGTATGGGTATCGTAATATGGTTGTAAAAAAGCGGAGTGTTAAGTGATTTTTTAAAAAATATATATTAGGATAATTTGTGCATTTTTTTTTTTTTTTTTACGGTGTAATATGTTTTACAAATATCTCCTAGACGAGAGCAACGACAAGCACACGACAAGAGACTAATGAAGTTTTTACATTGTCGTCGCCTACTTCATTCGCAGTTTGTGTTGTCCGCTTGGCTGTTTTCACGCCAGTTTTGTTTGCTTCTCTTTTGGTAAGTGCTGAAACATCTAGCTAGAAGTTTTTATTTCTGTGTACACAATATGTAAGATTTCGTGACTATATATATATCAAGTTATCCGGTTTTGTTACTTTTAAGTGACAAAGCTTTTATTTTACACTTTCTATTACAGTATAGAAACTCTTAAAAAAACTAAATAACGAAATTCATGTAATCGATTGCCAAACAAAAGAAATCCAGATAAGTGAAGACTCGATAAACAAAAGGCGCAATTTTTAAAATTTTATTTAATACAAATTTATTCATGTAGTATAAAAACACCAAACAATCAACTAGTAATCATCAATAACCTTGATCTGGGGTAAATCCCGGGCAAACAGCGTTGCTCTTACAAATACACATCCATACATCTGATTATCATGCTCTAACAAAACAAAAACAAAAAACCAATTGAGGACCGGTTTTTGATAAGTCTCAGAGTGCTTCCCAAAGCTTCTGCCAACGAATTCTCCTGTTTCTTCTAATCATTCGAGATTCTCAGCTCAATGAGATATGTTGAAACCAACGCATACTTTTCTTTGGGGCTGTTGTGTTCTGTTACAACTTCTGGCTGCATCTGGCTATGAGGTACCAAAGGCAACGATTCAGGTATTTTATCCGAAGGGATTTGAAGTATCTATACCACATGAAGAAGGCATCACTCTATTTGCCTTCCATGGAAAATTGAACGAGGAAATGGAGGGCTTGGAAGCTGGCACTTGGGCTCGTGATATAGTAAAAATGAAGAATGGACGTTGGACCTTTCGGGATCGCGTAGCAGAACTAAAGCCAGGTGATATCTTATACTACTGGACATATGTGATATATAATGGATTGGGTTATCGTGAGGACGATGGTGCTTACACAGTGGGTGATTACAGCGGCACCTTAACTACCACAGCTAGAACTGTAGTTGTTCCCACACCAATAGAAACATCAACACCTTGGGCATGGTCTTCAAACACAAATGCGCAAATCGATATTCGATTGGGATGCAACGAAAGTAAGACGAGGGTGAATGGTGCTCCCACTCGCTGTAGTGGCCAATTGATATTCATAGATGAGTTCAACTCGGACAGACTGGATCCAGCAAAGTGGCTAGTAGAAAATCGCTTCTCCGGACCACCAGATCATGAGTTCAATCTTTACGTAAACAACGCATCAAGCACATTAAAGTTAGCACATGGACATGCTGTGCTCGAGGCTACAACATTTAGAAAACTGTATAAGAAACAGTTAACCTCGCAGCTGGATCTACGAGACGATTGTACGGGTGATTCAAGTTTGATCGAAAACTGTTTTCGTGATGGTCGTCTCAGAGTTGATCGGCTTCCTCCTATAGTAACAGCCCAGTTCTCCAGCCGGCGAAGCTTTGCCTTTAAGTATGGACGTGTTGAAGTACGTGCCAAAATGCCTAATACAGCATGGTTGATTCCCCAGGTCTGGCTGGAGCCCAAAGAGAAGTTATATGGGTCTGAAGATTATCAGTCTGGCCAGATTCGTTTGCCCTACACTCGGGCTCATAATGGTACAGTTGATCTCTATATGGGTCCTGTATTAAATGCTGTCGTACCTTTGCGTTTTAGTAAATTCTGCATAGAGTCGGGCACTGGCAAAGGCAATGATTGGACCGAAAGTTTTCACAACTACACACTGGAATGGACTCCACGGGATTTGAAGTGGTTTGTGGATGGACGTGAAGTGTGTCGTCAGGGAAGCGCCGATGGGGCATTCGCTGGGACAGTTGCAAGTGGAAAGCGTTTGCCAAATAGTGAAAAACTGGAAGAAGGTACTGGCCTTGCCCCGTTCGATCAGGAATTTTATCTGACATTTGGTCTCGGAGTAGGCGGATTTAATGAGTTTTGCGATGTGGACAAACCTTGGTATGAACTGGATCCCAAAGCCACAAAAACTTTCTGGCAAAATTATAAGAACAATGTCGACACATGGTTAGATAATGCGCAACTAAGAATTGACTATGTAAAAGTTTATTCCCTGTAAACTGTTGAAAACATTCAATTTCGACTAAGCATTTTTAAAATAAATTGATTTGTAAAAGTGCGCCGTATCAGCACTGCCAACTTAGCTGGGAATATCTTTATCGAGATTCGACTATCAATAACAAATTTCTGTCATTTGAAAATCATATAAGGGTGGCAGCATTGTAAGTTAAATTTGTTATCGAAGAACCGGTTAATACGATCTGGCAACATTGCTGCTCACATAACCTGAGGATAATTTTATACTCGTAGAAAAACAAAGGTAAAACTAAAAAATGTCTGCCAATACAACAGTTTAATGACTAAAACTCAATTTCGACGAATAGCTCCTTCAGCACAATGCATATTACTCGTCTGGCCCTGCGTCAAATTACACGCCAAATTCGTATGCAACGCATGTATAGCGCTGCTGCGGCTACGACTGCTGCTACTCCAGCGGAAAAGTTGGTGCCTCCAGTGCCAGAAGGTACTGCAAAACCACCCAACGCCAAATTAGACAGCATTGTTAACAATATCGCCGCCTTAAATTTACTTGAAGTAGCCGAGTTAAGCACGCTGCTAAAACAAAAACTGAACCTGCCAGAGACCGCTTTTGCCCCACAGATTGCGTTTGGTGGGCCAGCACGTGCCGCTTCTGCCGAAGATGAAGAGGAGGCAGCCCCCAAGAAAGTACAGACCTCATTTAAGGTCAAGCTGGTCAAATTTGATGAGAAGCAAAAAGTGGCGCTAATCAAGGAGATTAAAAACCTACTGGAGGGCATGAACTTGGTGCAAGCAAAGAAATTTGTAGAGAGTGCCCCAGTTATGGTCAAGGATGACATACCCAAAGAGGAAGCTGAGAAGCTAAAGGAAGCACTTGTGAAAGCGGGTGGCGTGGTCGACATAGAATAATGATTTGTTTTCTATAATTTTTTTGCCCTCTGTAGTTATTGTTGTAATAAAAATCCAAGCAACATTTGCTGTAAACTTAACATTGCGCTGCTGCTATAAAGATTTAACTGTTGGCGACAGTTTGTCACTTTGTTGCAACTTTCTACGCATCGCCCTGGAAAACAATCGAGTGTCCATTCCACTTTTACCTTCTTAGTGAGTTTAAACATTAATTAGTGGCCAGATCTGTGCGATTAGTAACCGACTGCTAATTGGAGTCGTGCGTTAGGAGGCATTCTTGTAGATGATAACAAAAAAAAGAAAAAACCCCAAACCAAACATCAATGGAACAAAATTCTGTTGCAGACAAAGTTAACAGAGCTGCTTACACGCGCCAACTTTAAATGTAGCATTACCGTTACATCATCTCTGTAACTGTCGTGCTTAAACTTCTATAAATAAATCCCAATCGAGCGGTTAAAACGTATTAGATATTATGTATATATTTATACTGTGGATATGTAAATATCTCGAAGCACTTTCTATCATGAAATCATGAGACGGGAAAGACATATGTATATACTTATATGTACATATGTTGATCACCACGACAAATTGGGTTCCGAGTGCCTGGTATTTCTATCACTTTCCTCGTCCAATTGTTTGTTTGCTGTCATTTAGAATCATAAAATACGCTTGTACCATAAAAAATCAAATAATTTTATATGCCAACAAGAGGAAGGAAGAGATCAGCGAAGCGAACTTGCTATGCGTGAATGCTCCACATATTTATCAGATGAAATAAACTCCACACGACTTACCAACAGGAGCGGTTTTTTACCCTCAAACTGAAAGCTACTTGTATTAGTATTTGCAAGTTCAATAAGATTTCTACCGCTCAATTTACGCTAGTCTGGCCCTGCATTTGTGCTGCACTGCGCCAAAACCTAGAGCGCAGACTAACGTCGCGTCGGGTTCTCTCAATTAGCACCTGCGTGAGTGACATAGTAAGCCCCCAAAATCTCTGGCTTCCTTAGATCAGTCTCACTAGTAACATACACGCCTACGGACGTGCTCTCGAGCTCCAAACACAGCTTCCTTCTTTTTTTTCCAAGTGAAAACTGAAAGTGAATAGTCATGTCGATGTCGATATCTAAACACTCTACACATTCCACTCGTATCTTTGCCATTGTGGTCATATTCTTCAGCTGTTACATTGTTGGCATATACAGTGCGGCACGTGCCAGCAGCATCAGCAGCAACTCCCAACTGATATTAGATGACACACATAATCACAGTTACAGTTTGGATTTGGCACAAAGTTCCTCATCCATTGAAGAGAACGAAGGGGCATCGTTTCGGAACAACTCAAGGCATCCTAGATGTAAGTTTCAATGTTTTGAAATGGAAAACCAAAGATCGTGATGTTGTTTAAAATCTTTTGAGTGCTGACCGTTTGTGTTGTCGTCGTCGTTGTATGTGGGTCACACATCAATTATCACCCAAAAGCGCAGGTTACCATACGCTGGATTCTTTAGTCTTAAACATTGTTACCCAAAGAGTACTGTCACCATCATTTCCGCTTAAATATGTATCCGCATAGACCCAATTTCCCAAGTACATAAAGGTTTAAAATATCGTATGCCTTTGTTATAAAAATTTTTATCTTCAAACCTATTGTTTATTATATTTCTCGTTTTTTTTTTTTCGAAAAACAAATTTAACAAGTAATTCTCAGTAAATTAGAATCACCATTATGCCCCTGCCCTATATATTATATGTCAATATCTTATCAAGTCGTGAATAATCTATTCGCTCCTTTTTATTTCACAGATTTGCAAATTTTGAATGAAAACTTTTCCACTAAACGAATACGTCTTTCTTTGTATAGAAACATATATGTATTTTTATATACAGAGACAGAAAATAGATCTTTAAATATTATATATATATCCAATAAAGATATATGGATCTATTCTCTTCCTTTGTTATATCTATATGTATCTATACTCTTCCTTAGCTGACTTTCACTTCAATCCTTAAAGCAATTGCCAAGTTGTTTTTTCTTTTTAACAGATTTAAAAAAAATCTAAAGAATGAAAATTTCATTGTTTTTATAATTGGTTTAATCTGGATTCTTTTGGTTTTAGTCAAATATTCAAAATTACAATTTAATTCCTAAATTAAGATTTGTTTTCTTTTTCTGATTAATAATTTTTTGAAATTTTTTATTCTACAGGGTTTCCCTTTTACACAATCGGTCGTTTCTCCAATGACATATGCATTGGTAACAATTTGCTCCTGGGCACTTGTGTCATCAATGGAGAATGCACGGATAACAGTGGAGTAGCTGCCGGCAGCTGCTCCACCATCACAGCTCAGGCTATTTGCTGCATTTGTAAGTATTTGAATCTTTGGCCAGTTATCTTTCAGATAGTAAATTAATCCTTTGTAGATCAACGGAGTTGTGGAGCGAGCACTACATATAACAACACTTATTTCTACAATAGCAATTATCCAGCTCCTTATGCTGGTGGCGGACGTTGCTCCATTACTGTCACACCACCGGATTCAACTATATGCCAGTTGCGTGTGGATTTTCTTGCTTTATCACTGGCGCCACCAACTGGCGATGGAAGCTGTACTACTGATGCCCTGACTATAACAGGTGGCACTTCCCAAGTGCCCGTCATTTGTGGCGAGAATGCGGGACAGCATATATATGTGGATTTCAATGGAGTTAATCCCATTACTATATCAGTGGCCACATCGGGTGGTTATACATTCAATCGTCAATGGCAATTTCAAATTCGTATGCTTTCATGCAAGTCAGACTCACTAGCGCCATCCGGTTGCCTGCAATATTATATGCCCTCCAGTGGGACAATAGCTAGCTTTAATTATGTATCTGCCGCATCGTCAGCTCTTAACTCGATTGGTGTGCAGGGTACGCGCCAGTTGGCTAATACAAGATATGGAATCTGCATACGCAAGTCAGCGGGAATGTGTTCCATTACGTATAGTCAGGTCAGTTCCGATACGTATTCGTTTACGCTGACCAATGATGTGGGCGCTGTGGATCCCACACTACTGGCCACATCATCGGTCCAGAGTCAGGAATGTACAACGGATTATATAATAATACCAGCGCCCGTACAAGGAGGCGTAGCAATGCCAAGTGATAGATTCTGCGGTCTGGGCCTGGTCACAACAACAACGGCAGCAAAACCATTTGTTGTATATACTGTAACCGATAGTAATGAGGATATGGACATATCAAATCGGGGCTTCTACATATCCTATTCACAAAACGCATGCCCAGTTCTATGAAGGTATATATACATTCTCATATGCATACACACAAATATATATAATGAATATAGACTTGATTTATCATACTAAAGTGAAATCATTGCCGATGAAATTCAACGGGAAAGAAAGTTATACATGCAAATTAAATTAAAATTGTATAATTAAATTTGTATAATTCCTAGAAAAGTTAAAAACATCTCTTTAAAGACTTAGTCGACTATCTAACAATAACAAGGACATCTAAGATATTTAGTATATTCACACACAACATGATCGCTACTCCACTCATTGAACCAATGGCTTGAGACTTGAAATTTCGGCTTCCAACTCCTTGATCTATAAAGTAAAAGCATAGAAAAACTCGTAAATATTGAATAGCCGATATATATTTAGCTTATAAGAAAAACTTACCCGATTTTGGAAATGAGTACGTGTAGCCTTATCGACAATTAATAGGAACGCCTCATTGTTCATACGACTACGATATTTTTCCAACTCGTTGACCAATTTCTGAAGCTTCTTGGTATTAACTTGCTGCATGGCTTCTCTTTTCTCTACAGTACTTGAGAAATCATCACTCAGACTAAGACCAAAGGAGCATAGAGCTCCAGCCGTTGAGAATAAATTCAATTTTTTGCAAAATTTCGATTTCTCATTGAGAAGTTCCAGTTCAACAATATCGCAGCGCGTTAGTACTTGGATTTGGGACAAATGCCGATTAATTACCTGCTCGGATTCTGGATTTTGGGCAAATAAACTGAGTTTCGGAGCGTGCCGTTTACTAATCTGATTGCGACTCTTCAATTGACGTACATTCTGGCATATGTTCACAATCTCTGAGACTTCGGCTTCCAGTTTGGTATCACGATACTGTGTTAGCTTAAGTTCTATGTTCAGAGGCACATGTTGCAGTAGCTCCGAGGTAACAAATGGCGCAAAAGGTGCCAAGGCCTGTAGTCCCCAGCTAAGACAGGCAGTTAGGGTACCTACATGAATATAACCGGCGGCAGTTTGTTTGGCTATTTCCGATTTGGTTGTTTCCTAAGAAAAATTAATTATGAATTATTGAACAAATTAAGAATGACCAGATAAAGAATGGTTAATCTAGCTACTTACTATATAAAGATCACAGAGATTTTGATAGAAGAATTGCTTCAAGGCTGCTGTGGCTAAATGGAAATTATGTGTATTATAACAATCTGAGCAGATCGATAATGTTTCAGCCAAGCGACCAACGATCCACTGATCCCAGATATTTAGCTGAACTCCCTCCATGGTCTCGAAATCGTTTAGGCGTACACCCAGAGTCTCGGCTGCACCCTTAGTAAATCGCATGGCTTGCCAGATTTTATTAAAAAATAGTTTGTTTGTATAACAGGCATCCACATCAAAGTTGATAAAATGATTCTTAATGTTGTGACTCATCAAGGTGAAACGAAGGGCATCTGTGCCACATTCCTTAATGCCTTTGGGGAACATTTTGTTCATGCCATCCAAGGATGTTTCCAATTCTTCAGACTGAATGACTCCAGCTTTGTGGGATTTTTGCAGTTGATTCTGTAGACTCTGTTATGGCCAATGAAAAAAAAAAGATATTAGAAGTGGATTTATATTACTTATCGTTAAGACTTACATCCAAACTGGTCCCTTGAACCACTTGCTGTGGGGTCACAATGTTGCCCAGACTTTTGGACATTTTCCGACCATATGTATCACAGATTATACCATTAAGGAGCACCTGGTTAAAGGGTGCCTGGCCTGTTAGCTTCAAGCCCATCATCATCATGCGAGCCACCCAAAAGAAAAGTATATCATGACCCGTTTGCATTACATCCAACGGATACTTTTCCTTATACTTTTCATCGGGCCAACCAGCTACGGAAAAGGGCAGCAGCGATGCAGAGAACCAGGTGTCTAGCACATCCGTGTCACGAGTTAGTATAAAATTTGTAGTGCCCAATAAGGCGGTGGCTTTTGATTGGGCGATTTCTTCATTAGGAGCAGCCACCCAATGTGAATCACCATTTGTATCGATGGCCTCATAAGCAGGCACTTGATGGCCCCACCACAGCTGACGAGAGATGCACCAGTCGTGGCAATCCTGCAGCCAGCGATCCCATTCCGGCTCAAAGTTAGGCGGCATGATTTGAAGTCGGCCGCTGTGCAGTTCAGAGAGCGCTGCTTCGGCCATAGATTTGGTATTAAGGAACCATTGTGGCTTGGCCATGTACTCGATAACATCTCCGGATCTCGAGCAGAAAGGCAATTGCATGGTGTGTCCGCGTACCTTACGCAGCAGATTCATATTTTCTAGGCGATCAACAATTATATTACGAGCATCGAAACGCGGCTTGCCCTTGAACTCCGGATAGGAAGAGACAACGTGCCCGCTTTCGGTGAAGACCTGTAAAGATTCCAGCTTGTGACGTGCAGCCATCTCAAAATCAAATTTGTCATGAGCTGGGGTTATCTTTACGGCGCCTGTTCCAAACTCTTTGTCCACGGCTATATCGAAAATAAGTGGAATGGTGTCTTCGCGGAATGGATGCTTCAGTTTAACCTGAGGACGATTGCGGTATTTGCTATATCGTGGATCTAAGGGATGTACAGCGACGGCTACATCGCCAAGAATAGTTTCTGGCCTAGTTGTACATACGACAATTTCCTCTTTGGAACCATCTTCCAAGACTTCGCCATCTTCAACAAGATAGGCAAACTCATAGATTCGACCAAAGAGAACTGCTTTGTCATAGCCGGGAATTTTAAATTCCTCTGGCTCTGTTAACTGTACCGTGTTGACCTCAACGTCGGAAACTGCTGACCGTAAAGCGACTGACCAATTAACCAACGAATTTCGTCGTTGAATGAGACCTTCTTCAAATAAACGTTCAAAGGCCGTATTTACAGCCACAACCTGGTGATCGTCCATGGTAAAATACTCTTGATCATAATTTAGTGTGCAGCCCAACTGTTGTAAGTCATTTATAATGCCATTTCCCTTTTCGGCCTTCCATTTCCACACCCGTTCAAGAAAAGCGGTCCGTCCCAGTTCTTGGCGTGTTTTACCAGTGGTTGCTGCAATAGTCCGTTCCACTACCGCTTGTGTGGCAATACCGGCGTGATCAGTGCCCGGTATCCATTCCACTTCATAGCCTAACTGGCGACGCTGTCTTGCAATTACATCCTGAATTGTTGCCATTAGGGCATGTCCCAAATGTAAACTTCCCGTAACATTTGGTGGTGGTAGTAGCATTCGGTACTTGCCACGTCTGCAATTTTCGGCAAATTTTGGTAAATTGGCGTTTTGCTTTTCACGCTGCCAATACGCCTCCTCCACCTGTTTGGGTTGAAATCCTTTGGCCAGTAAAACATTCGCATTTCCATCTACAAAAATTTAACAGACTCTTAAGCCGGCTGTTGTGTTATCAATGAAAATTTTTAATTACTCACCTCCGGTTGTAGAGTAGTTAATGCTCAATACTTTTGCTTTGGATAGCAACCTCTGTTTGAATAATTTACGCGAATAACTCCTAACTATATGCATTATTGTGTAGGTGTATGTAAAACTTTTTTATTTTTAAATTTTTTATCAGCTGCTTGTATGAACACTCGTCAGCTGATTTTCTCGATGGCAGAAAGACAAAAATCGATAGTTTCACGGTTGATGGTTATTATCGATAAGAAAACTGCGGCAAAATTTTGAAACCAAAATTTAAATATTTTTAATTTATATTCTAGATTCGCGAGTTCAATGTATCCCTGTCCATCTATGCAATTATAAAACCTATATTACTTTTGGAGCTCTGAGCACGTAATTTGGTATGTAGCCCCCGTTTTATATCAAATATGTCTATAAGTATTTATACGAATGTGTGCCTGGTTAAAAATCCAACATGACTGATATTTTAGTTACTACTTGACTGATATGTTAGCTACTACTTGGATAATACATATTTAAAAAAAAGAAAAACTAGCAAATCGTAGAAAATGAAATTTTTTGACAAACATTTCAAAACAATAGTTTAGGTTTAGGTAGTTGCCGGAGGAAACAATAATACAGTTATTCAGATGTTATTATTCATCATTTGTTTTAAAATTTATTCTACATAGAATTTTATTTATTAGATTTTAGTGTATACAATTTAACTTTTATCAAATCAAACTATTGCCCAACTGCTAATTAAAGTTTTGACATTAATGTAAAGCGATTTGTGCGCTGCCACGCCTTTAACACCCAAAAACATGGCGGTGTATTTAACTTTTCGCATTCTCTTATGCTTCTTCAATCTCAACAAAAAAGGAAACCCAAAACATTAATGGCTTGTGGCTTGTGCTGCAACGCGAGCGGAACAGCCAACACACGACCGCCATTTTGTCAACAATGGCGTCAATTAAATGGAAAATGCAGCTGCAGCACAAGCCAACAACACTAAAAGCAACAGCAACGACAGCAACAACAACAACAACAACGAAAAGACAATAAATGCGTCTTAAGTTTAAGTGGCACATTAGGCTTGCCAGGTTGGTTGGTTGGCTACATCCAGACAGACGATGACAACGAAAGCAGATAGTAAGGATACTGGCATCCCAAATACAGGGTGTTGCCAACAGCATAAGGATACACATGTATATACATACATATATGAATGGAGCTAAATTGGAGGCACCCTGTTTGCATTGCTGAACGCCGTTTTGTATGCAGAGCTAATTCAAATGCGATTATGACAACGCGACCGACGCAGGCAATGGATGGATGGGTTAAGTGGTGTATGGATAGGGGTTGTTATAGGGGTAAAGGGAAAGGAAGGTACAGGCAGAAGAATGGGGTCTGCTCAACTTTGCGGTGTTTGAACTTGGTTGATGGTTGCATAGAAGGAGATGCATCTGTACACGAGATGTTTATGCGGTACACGAAAACATAAAAGTTCTTTTCTCTTAAGAAAATTCGAACATTAAATTAACTCACACGATTAATAATCACTCTCTTTTCAAACTGCAAATTCCTTTTTTTCAAAAATTCTATATAGAAAACGAATAACTGGAGATTTTAATGAATCTTTTCAACGCATAAACCCAATTGTTCTAGCAAAAACACATACTCTGATTGCGCGGCTATTCAACACAGTTTTCTGCCTCATAGACACGCTTCCATGCATTTTCGCCTCAAGTTATGCAAGAAGAACACAACAGAAATCAAACATCAAGATCCATTAGACATGCACTTTGATTTTGCCCAACAAATTTTATTGTCATCTAGTGCACTTTGTGTTAGATAATCATCAATCAAGTAATTAACTAGTCAATCAGAAAGACATGTATAACATTTACTCCTTAAAGGATAAGAATATAAATTTCATTCATATATTTGAATGAATCGGTTGTCGAGTGAGTTATGGCCGAAAAGTGACCAATTTACATATTTACTACATACATATACATATACATATAGATTAGAGAAGACAAATAAAACATTTGTTCAACCAATTAGCAGATCAATGAATGTGATAAAAATTGGTCTAATAAAGAACCTGCCCTGACAGCTTTACGTTTTCTCACAAATATTTGCAAAACGTGAGTGGAAAAATATCAACAAAACATTTTTTGGGTATCCTTTTTGAGGTTTAACCTCAGCAACTTCATCACCAACTCACTTGATAACCATAACCAAAATGGCGTGACCAGGACAACCAGATTCCAGATTAAAGGCAGCCTTTGATAGACACAGGGGAAAAGAAACAAGTGAGCGATAGAGAGAGCGAGATAAAAGTAGAAAGAGAGACCATTAAGTAGCTGGAAAAGAATAAGCATGAAAAAATAAAGAAACCAAAAAAATGTTTTGCAAATTATTTAGACAAATAAGTAAATGGGATGGATGGAAGGTAGTTGAGGCAAAACAGATTTGCTGTAGATAATATCCTTTTTAGCTGGGAAGTTTGCCTCTGATTTGTCGACGGCAGTCGGAAATGAAAAGCAAACAGCAGCAGGCAAATAAATTTGCCTAAATAGCAGCAGCAGTAGCAAAAGCAACAACAAGAACAAAAGGCAAACAACAAACAAACAGAATTGAAGCTGCAAACCGCAAAGGCAAAGGCGACAAGGATACAGACAACAACGACACACGCAAACTGTTACTTAAACACACACACACATGTACACAAATGTGCATATGTATGTATGTATGGTATGGGACACAAATATCTGAACAAACCGCCTGACATGTCTGACAAAAGCACAACAGCCCAATGGGAACAATTCTGGGTGGTGACGACAGCATCGACGGTGGTAACGATGTCTCTCACCTGATGTCCTGCCGCCCGCCCCTCTATTCCACTATTTGTTGGCCATTTCCGCCAGTTGGGCAAACCGCAAGCAACCTCAACTTGCCCAAGAACCGAAATAAATTTATGTTGACAATTTGAATAATTTAGTATATTGAAATTGCGTATACAAACCGATTTAGATGGAATATAAACAAATATAAACCTTAAGTGGCAAGGCGAAACATCGTTTCAATTTTTAATTGGTTAAAAAGTTGATTTACTTTGACCAGATGGAAAATTTCCAAACTTTTTTAGTTAGTTAATTAAGTATGTTTATTTATGTATAATATTTCTGATATAAATTATAGTGTAATAATAATGTTTAACTCGCGACTTTGGCGACTTAAACTCTTTGACTTTGATCCATAACTTTTTTGACTTGCTTTTCAGACTTTATGCTTCTTTTTCTTGATTGCGTTGCCACCTTTCAGCTGTTTGACCTAGTCATTTCAACTTAAGATAGGCAAGGTTACCATATGGTTACATTTATGTATGATAAATGATCTATCAAAATTGGAACAATTGGAATTGAATAACTTACTTACTTAACTATAATTCTATAGCATATAAGCACAGAGTATAGAACTAGCTTATTGCTAAAGCCAGCCTAAACCCTTATGAATACTTTTTATATATATATTTAAGTGATTTATAAAATATAAAAGTTATATTATTTATTCAAATTAATACTAATTGGCCAACACTTTATCTTTACAGAAAAAAACTACAATGATCCAGTCTACAAATTTACTTATAATAATAAAATTGCGGGTAAGTGAAAATTTAAAATTTTTAAATCGTTAATAAATCCTAAAAGAATCAAGTGACTGAGTGAGAAAAATCCTATTATTTCCTTGTCAAAGAATCGAGCTGATATATTTTGAAAAAACATTTTTCTATTTACTATATTTTTTTTCGTATCTTGCCACATTTTGTGTTTTCCTTTAAACCTTTCTTTTTTTCCCTTTTGGTCTGGGTTCTTGAATGTCAAATACACAAAATATCAACTTGTTTCGCTTATGCCTGATTTTGTCCAATTTCGCTTAAGAAGGTTTATTTATTCACCTTGGCCACAATTAAGAAAAAAAAAAGGGAAAAAGGAAAAGAGAAATCTTGGGTTTAGCTATTTCCGCCTTTGCCTTTCTAAGCATTTCTCAAAGTGTCACAAAAAGCATCAGCAACAACAAAATGAAATAAGGACGAAAGAGAGAAAGAGAGAGTAAAAAACATCTAACACCCAATGGGCCACCAATGGGCCCACCCAATCAACCGTCTCACCCAGCCACTACCCACAAAAGAAGAAACATCTCCCTAGAGCCCAAGAGTTCCTCTTCCTTGACTCACACAAACTGTATATAATATTTATTATGTTGGCATAATAAATTGCAACATGGGGCAGATTCATTTTCGCACTTGCGGACATTTTTCATTTTGTTGCCGACCAGGCAGCTGCTTCTGCTAGAACTTGTTGTTGATAAAAGAAGATAATGGGGGAGGACGGAAGCCAGAATGTAAAGGGACGAGACGGTGACGGTGTCAAATATGGGCAAGTGTAAAAGACGCGTTGGCGCCACATCTATGTGTGTCGCCATTTCACTTGCCACGACGTTGCGGTAACCAAACTGATGAGCAAAAAAAAAAAGGACCAAAAAAAAACTTGTTGCTCCTTGCCCCCAAGAGAGATGAATGAATGTGTTAGTTCAATACAAATTTCATGCAATTTACCACTAAAAATTGGTAAATAAAAACCAACTATAGATTGCCTATTCCATACAAAAGAAATTCAAACTGAAATAGGATTCTTCTTTTCAAATAGAAAACAATTTGTCTTTAAATCAAATATATTCTGTTTGCAATATCAAATGAGAAACGATCACCTTAAAGAAATTTCATGGGATGACTGAAAATGAAACGGTTTCTAATGAATCACTGAATCAGTTCACTTTTATATTAGAACGAACCAGTTCCATTTTTTATGCCATCATTGATGCTAGCAAATAGACTTGGCGTGTGCGCATTTTTAAAATGGGAAATTTAATAAAGCTTGTCCTATTTCATGCTCATTAGTGTCATGATAAATTTTATGGCTAACAACCAACAAGCAAGTTCTACACTCTAAGAAAATATTCTATCAAGATATATGGAATAATATAAAAAAATGCCGAGATGTATAAATAAGAAAACATGAATGAGTAAGCAAAATGAACTGAGTAAAGATGCTATGGCGAATGGAATAATGAATGTAAATGAATAATAAATATCTGCTAATATAAACAATTTTATATAGTTTTAAAATTTCTTCTTTAACTTGCTTATAACCTATAGGTTACTGGCTTAAAAGGACACTGTTCTTTAATCTTTAGTTGATCCTATTTTCTATAGCATTTAAGGAGCAAGATGTAGTTCTACTTTTTTCTAGTGTACAGAGGTTTCAGTTACTCAGGTGAGGATAAAAGTTCAAAGGCCACAGGCGCTTAACTGTTGCATAACCAAACACCTCGCACCGCACCGCACGGCACCGGATCACAATGCCATCGTCGTTCTTATCCGCAAAACCGATGGCCATAAATTAGAAAAGTTTTCTCTGATGCGGACAAGTTGCCTTTGATTTGCCAGTTTTGCTTTGCCATTTTATGGCCGTTTAATGTGCTGACATGTCGACAATTACAGACAGAAAGACAAAGCATAAGAGAGGAGAGGGAGTGAAAGTAGAGAATAGAATCGGTATACATATACATACATATGTATGTATGTATGTAGGATCTAATAGGGTTTTCTGGTCATGGCATTCAGTCAGTCCATCAGTTCATAGAGCCAACATAAATTTAAGCTCAATAATCTCATTGTTTTCTCATGCGCTTCATTGCGCGGTTTTTAGTACGCAACCAAAGTGAGAGGGAACTGAACGAGACACTTCATCCTGCATCCTCCATCCTTTTCTTTCTTTTTTTTCTTTTTTTTTTCTTTTTTCTGTTGCCAGCTGATGTTGCTGTTGATGTTGTCAACAAAGTTTTGCAGACACAATATGTCTACTGTCTACTGTCTCTTGTCTGTTTGTCCATTTTGGTTTTGCTTGCAGCTGCCAACTGATGTAGCTACTTTTATGGTTGATGTTATTACTTTTTGCTGCTCTCTTTTCAGTTTTTTTTTATTCCTCTTTTTTTTTTTTGTTTTTTCTTTTTTGTTTTTGCTCCCTCAAAAGTCTCTAGTTTTTTGTCTATGGTACTTCTTTGCCCTCTCTATCACTAGACTAGTTTTCCAACATGCAACAGTATGAAAAAGTTGAAAAACAAAAATTCAAGTCGCTCTCGAGTTGCTCTTGGCAAATGGTTGACTGCAATATGTATGTACATGTCCTTAAAATTTTAAATAAAATTTATATTTCTTTAAATGGAAAATATTGTAAAATTAGTTAGATATTTGAGATACTTTTGTATTGAAAAATCCTCTTTTTTTTATTTATAAGGTAAACTTTAGTATGAAATAATATATTCAATTGTTAAAAATTGAATATATGATTCAATTTTCCAAAAAAAAAAGGAATACTCAAAAGATAAATTATCAAAGATTTTTGTGGTTTATTTTAAACTATTTTATACTTTTTTTTAATCATAAATCAAAGGCTTAGACTTAGACTTAATGAACTAGTTCTTAGTACTATAGTTTGAGCCATATGCCTTAAGAACTTTAGATAAATACTTAAATAAATCATATATCAACTTTAATTACAAATGATTTTAAAATCTCTGTTAAAAGTTTGTAGAACAAATTGTTAAAAAATGTAACTAACTAACTAGCAACTAACTAACTAGCAACTAAGTATGTTGTTGAACTTATTTAAGGGAATAATTTTTATTGGTTTAACAATATGGCAATTAAAGTATTATAATGCAATGCATACATTGAGCATATGGTACAATCTGAATTACAATTTTCTTGCTGTTGTTGCAATATAGTTTTTGCAACTTCTGTTGCCGTTGTCGGTTGTCGGTTGTCGGTTGCTGCACTTCAGACGTCGGTCGGCGACAACATTTAAAGCGCCATGAATATGCAAAACTTTTACACTTGCTGATTCCTTTTTTTTTTTTACTCTATATATATATACAAAAAAAAGATATATATATATATATATATATTAAGACAACAACAACTATAAAATGCAAACACAGCAAGGATATTGCAAGTTCCTGTCTGTTGGGCGAGATGGCAACATTGGCAAGTTTTGTTATTACCCCAGTTACTCATACCCATAGTTTTCTCCATTCACCCTCCCCCCCCCCCCCACCACAACCATGTCGCGTAATAATTCTTCAATAATAACAGTAGATAGAAGAGCAAAACGTTTCGTTTGGTGGTTAAGCAAAATAGAGAATTGGTAGAGCAGCTCCTGCTCCTGCTTCAGCTTCAGCTTCAGCTGGAAGCCGGTAAAGCCAACTCCATTGCAGGCTATAAAATAAACACTCACTCACTTTTGCCACAACTCCTTGTCGAGGTATCCTTCTTTTTTCTACTTCCTTTGCGCTTTGGTCTCCTCCTTGGGTTTTTTTCTATTTTTTTTTTTGTCGCTTGTTGCGGTTTAAGTTTTCTCCTTTTTTCTACTGTTTTGCCTCTGCGGCTCAGGGAAATTTGTTTGCATTTGCAATGCAGAATTAAATTATTGCTTCCTTCTATCCCTATCTCTTTCTTACTCTCTCCATTTTCCATTTTTTTTTTCTTCTTCTTCTCTCTTTGCTTTCTATCCTTTGACTGGCGACGCATAGCAACTGTCTGGCAACAGAGTCCCGGTCGAATTGCTGTTGCTGTTGCGGTTCCTATTTTTTCTTTTTTTTTTTTTTTTTCGTATTTTGTGTTGCTGTCACTGTTGTTGTTGTTGCTGCTGCTGTTGCTATTGCTACTGCTGCTGCTGGTGTTGTCGTTGTTATTTTGCGCACCGCAGCAACATTATCGCCGGGTTTGGCTTGTTATTTGAACGACGCTCCGTTCCGCGTTCAACGAAACTCAGAACTATGCACTGCGGTCTGTGTGGCATATTGATTGGAATCTGGAGGCGCTTAAGGTTGGTTAGCATCGGTTAAGGGTTTGGTAACTGGAGCGGTGATGGTTTACGCGGTGGGGTATAGTCAAGTGATATATATCCAAAAGATAGTTGACGATTCTCAAGCTGATGTAGATAAAACATTTCGAGTATTTATAGCGTTTAACTTTGAATGAAAAACAGCAAAATGAAATCAAGATAAATATCTTTTTTTTTGTTCTCTATTATATTTATTTTATTTTTTTGATATTGAATCGAAAATGAATTTAAATCGAATCAAACTAAATTATACTTATACTTTTGCATTGTTGAAATTATTAAATAGAATTTTTGGAAAATTTCTTGCTCTAAAATGTAATGAAGAAACATTTAGGACATTTAGAAAAAACACTGTAAAGTAGACCTTAAATTAACAAAAAAATGTAAAACAAACAACAAAATTTTAATGTATAAACAGATTTTTTGAAAAAAAGGACCTTTAACATCTTTTTGTTACCAACTGAATATCAAAGCTAATGTTGCAAAATTTGCTTTAGAACGTATTCAATGAATTGAATAAACCAAATATTTACTTGTTTATAATAAAAATTTCAAAAGTTTTTTTTTTGTTTTTTTTTGGTTTACTCATCCTTTGCCAACTTTGCCGTCTCAAGGATTTCCCTTAGCGGTAAATAACAAACAGCCTGACATGAAAATTTTTTTTACTCTCTATGGCTATTCCTCACTGTTTTGTTTACTCTTTCAATTGTAGATACATTCATTTTAAACAAATGTTTGCAATCGATTAAGAAGACAATTTGCTTTTATTTGTTCTATTTCTTTAGTACAGAAAGCTTAGTCTTAGGAACTCCAAATAATTCATATTACTAGAGAACTTCGGCTAATTTTCAATGAATATATCATATATATTCCTGATCAGTATGACAAGCTAACCTTTTAATAGATATTTGTGCAGTTATTGGATATTTTTTAACAAAATATACAAATGTTTCTATATATTGATAGAGAGAACATTATATATATTCAATCCATTTTGATAATGGCATAGAAATCCATTCCAGTTACTTTCTAAGAAATGATCATTCTAAAACTTGAGAGTTTTTTTTTTTTTTTTTTACTATTCATATAAATATTTGTGTTACTTAAAATAATATATAATTAAATGTAAAAGTTTAAATAGATTTGCCTTTTAATTCAAAACTCTTGAAAAAGAGTAGCATACTTTTTGGGGCAACAATTGCTTTCTCTGCTAAGATTATCTATTATATCTGTTATATATAAAATTCTTTTCCTAATAATATATATTTATAAGGGTATATTAACTTCTTTATGGCCTTTGTTAATACAGATCTTTAGTTTTTGTCTATGTTTGCTGTTGTTGCTGTTGGCACAACCCAAAGCTGTCGCTTTGCATTTATTGCAAATATTTGGCGCTACATTTTGCGAATAATTTTTGCATGCTTACTTATGTATGCATTTGGCTGGAATCAGGAAAAAACGCTAAAGTGCAGAAAAAAATAGATATATCTATATATATATATATATATAAGTGTATGTGTGGCAAAAACTCAAGAAGAAAATCCAACAAAAAGTCATTCTTTTGATTTTTATGCTCTGCTCTGAGAAATCAACTAACCAAATCTAAAAAACAACAACTAGAAAGCAAAGGAAAAGGCACACCCACACACTGAGATAGAGCGAGAGAGACAGAGGGGAGTATAAGGACACCCACAAGCGGCTGGCTTTGGAGGGTACCTTAATGCGTGCCTCTGAATTATGCGAGGCAGGAAGACAGAAAAAAAAAAAAAAAAAAAAAAAAAAAAAAAAAAACATAAAAAGGAGTGAGCAAGAGCAAGCGAGAGGGAATAAAAAAATGCGAGAAGAAAAAAACGTATAAAAAAAAAAAAGGAATCGTAGAGGTAACAACTCCTGACTCCTGTGATTCCTGTGACTGGGCGAAGTTTGCCAGTTTGTGTCATGGCTGACTTGGCCTGGGCATGAACTGTGAACCTTACCGAGTTACCCTCACCCCTCTCCCCCTCACCCGGACAAGGAGTAAAAGTCAGGCATGCAATGACTGAAGATGAGGAGGGGCTTGGGAGGGAGGTGGAATGGCAAGGAGTGTGGGGTTAAATATGTTTTTGTTATTTATGCAAATTCGTTTTTGTGTTGCCAGCGACTTGGGCTTTGTTGTAAGTCATAATAGGTACACATGGTGGCAAGTGAGAGGGACGGGTAAAGGGTGGGAGAGGGGGGATGCTAACCTGTTGTTCGTCGCCATCTCCGTTACCGTTTTGCTAGAGTTTCTTGTTTATGTGCCAAACACTCGCGCTTTTCTTTTGCCACGTTTTTCTTTTGCTTACAGTGTATTTCTTCTTCAACTCTTTTCTTTTCTTTCCTTTTTTTTTCTTTTTTTCTGTTATTTTTCCTACTGCAATATAAATTTTATGCAAATTTCTTGTAACGGTCGCATTTTCTTGCTCATTTTCCAAAAGCAGCAAGCGGCAGCAACAAAATTGCAACTTTGTTTCTACTTTTTTGCCCTTTACATTTTTAATGCCCAACAATAGTTTTGAATAATGAATGCATTTAATGAATACCCTTGAAGCCTTGAAACATTTGACTAACGCATTTAACCTGGCTAACACACACACACACACACTCCCTCACACACATCCACATTCAATATTTGACACATTTGTGTTAAGGAGAGCAACTTTAATCTCAACTTTGTCCCATGTTCTCAGTTTATTAGATTTTTATGTCATAATTTATAATGTGCCTGGCTCTATGTGGCCCAGAGTGAGTGTTGGTTAAAGGCCAAACACATATTTGACGCTTTGGGTTGGACCCAACGACAACAGCAACAACAACAATAATAACAACAACAACAACAACAATTTATGTATAAGGGCTCGTGTAGTTCAAGAGTAGGCCCAGAAGCTTCAACTTGAAAAATAAAAAAAAAAAAAAAACACAAGAGAAAAAAAAAAACCAGAGCATAGAAAATTTAATTAAAATTTGAGTTGTGTTTTGGGGGTTAAAGTAGAGGTCTAAAGTGTTTGGTTGGGTTAGCTCAGTTTACCTCACAAGTAAAGTATATATATATATATATATATATATATATAGGGTGTTATTATCGGACGAGATTTGATTTTGGTCCTGCATATAAATGAAGTAACATAGTATTTTATATTCTGTGATTCTCTCAATCAACTCAACTTTATTTAATTAAATGGAACTTCCTTAACAAATGGATTAGAATAAATAGAAAAGTAACAATCTTTTGATTTTTATGGAATATACATATATATATATATATATATATATATATATATATATGTATGTTTATATATAAAATTGTTACCTAAATCAAGAGCTTGTTTGTTGATGCCCTAAAAATAGTAAAGAACTCCTTTTTGTAAAGTCTTTTTGAATTGAAATATTTTCAAAATGGATTTGAAAACTCTTTTGTAGTTAATTTTAGAAGATAGCTTAGACTTTTTGTTATACAAAACTATCAAAAATAAGAAATATATTATAAGATTTGAATTTTTCACAATTATTTTGGTAAACAGTTCGAAATTCAGCAAGGACAAAAATAAAGGAAAAGCAAAATGTGAGATTGGTAATAACATATTCTAATAACGTTCCAATTTAGCTGAAAATATATGCCAATTATATAGATTATATACTTCTTTGATTCTAGTTTTCACTGTTGTTATAACAAGCTAAAGTTAAGAATCTTTCTTTTAAGTTTAGTTTTCAATAATTTCAAATATATCCCTTCCATTTTTAGATGATTTTATATAAAATTTCAATACAATTTTCTTGCATTTGGTTTAATAGAAAGTAAAATCAGTTTATATACACACCAAAATAACAATCTCTCGAAATCTTAAATTCAAAAATAGTTGGCTTAAGTTAGTAACAGAAAATGGAAGAAAGCCTTTCCCTTTGACTGTTAAGTTAATGAAATTGAAATGGTATATCATTGTGAGACTTGGAATATTCTTCATTCTATTTGCATTGGCAGCACCCGTTATGCAATATCCTTGGTAAGGATTGTGTAGTATGTGGCCAGCACACACACACACACACGCACACACAAGGCTTACAAGGATATCAACAAGAAACTACGACACCAATTTGTGTGGCCTCAGCTAAACCGAGTGTTGGGCGTGTGTGTACTACATGTGTGTGTGTGTTTGTGAGTTAATTTATTTAAATCTCACTTGTAATTCATATTTTAGAGGCAACGTTGGACGCATAATAAGCAATGCCAGAATTTAACGCTTCTCCACTTTCTCCTATTTCTCTCACTCTCTCTCTCTCTCTCTCTTTCTCTCTGCTCTTCTCTTGGTGAATATTTGAGACATAAATTCTACAAAATTTTTGGCTCTTGACTAGGTGGGCAGATGAGTAGTTAGAATACATGGTACGTGGCTTACACACACACACACACACACACACATACACACATACACACTGTGTGGCACGTGGTAGATGGTCTAAACCGTGCTTGGTGTAAATTTGCAGATAAGTAGCATTAGTTGGGCCTTTCATTTTGCTGTTGCTGTTGCTTTCGGGTTATTATGTACTTAACGAGTGTTTATTAGCATTTTAATTACCTTTTGGCGCGTGAAAGCTGCGCGCATTAGTCAACCTTTAATGGCAGAGTCAGGTACAATATCTGACATCCCCCCTCCCCCCCAATTCCACCATTGTTCAATACCCAAGGGATAAAAACTTTAATTATGTTTTTAAAGTTTAATGAGAGACATTAGCGGCATTGAAAATATTTGCTAACACCAAATATATTTCTGATATTTCAATACAAAAACAAAAACAAAAAAAGGAAAATTAAATTAATACATTTTTATATACAGTTAAAATGCTCTTTAGTTAATACATATAAAATTATAAGCTTCATATGGTTAAAAAAAAAAAAAAAAAAAGAAAATGGAAAAATATTTGCATTTGCTTTTATTAGCAGCGTAGAAAACAAAACAAAACAAAAAAAGAAAAAAGAGAATATAAAATAAAGAGATGAAGGAATTGCAAAAAACTAATTGGATGTGCTGAAACAAAATATATATATATATATATATACATATATATGCAAAAAAAAAAGAGGGAAAAACTGAATATTTAAAAAAAAAAATAACCAAAACAAACAACTACAACAACTACGCAGTGTGTAAAGATAGTGCAAACGGTAGGGCGGTCTGGGCGTGGCAGTTGGCTTGTTAAAAGTTCATTACACTCATAGAATGCTTGTAAAGCGCGATGATAAATTAATCTACAGCGTGCAACGAGGCGCACTATTGAGATTGAGTGGGTGAAGTAACAGGAGAGAGCGAGTGAGAGAGAGAGAACTGACATAAATGACGAGTTTAATTTGTATGCAAACAAGTTGGTGGCGTCGTCTGACAATGATGATGACGTTGATGATGATGATGATGATGATGTTGGACCTACAGTAATTTTACACATATACATTTAAACCAAATGCACTGACAGCACACATATACAAAAGAGCGGCATAGTAAAAGAGAGCGATTGCGAGAGAGAGAGAGAGAGAGAGAGAGTGTGTATGCATAAGTAAGAGGTAACTGTTTCGTTTCATATTGCTGAGTGACGTGCGAATGCCAGAAATGAATCATCACTACTAAGTGTAAACTAAGAGAGTAATAGCAAGAGAAACAATAAAAGACAGAGCGAGCTAGTGTTAAAAAGAGAAAGCAGCACAGAAGTAAAAAAAAAGAAAAGGAAACCAATCTTATTATGATGGAATAATATATGCATTAGTTTAGCGCTTCTAGAAAGAAAAAAAAGAGATTGCAGCTGGTGTAAATGATAATAGATTTTCAGGTAATGGCAGAGAGTAAAAAAGAGAGTTAGCAAAACCAATGAATATAACGGTGAATTAATGAGAACTTCAAAGCAATAAAGGAATAAAGATTGTCTATACTATAAGAGATTACAATAAAAGTTCTATATGATCAAGTAAATCATTAAGTAAACTTGAACTGAAGAGTAAATGATAACTTTATAGAATGAATCGAATGGAATTGCTACTATATGGTTAAGGATAAAGTTTTCTCAGCTTATAATAGAAAGAAACAAGGCTCTTGATTATTAAAAACTTAGAAAAGCATTTAAAATGCCTTGTGGCTAATGGATAAAAAGGATTTATTTACATTTCAACAACTATAAATGTTTGTTTGGCTTCATTTGTAATGCATTATCAACTCTCAACTCTTACAAGATTGCAAAACTAAAATTTGTGCTTGTTTATGCGGCGTATGCGTAATGTGTATGTATTTATTTTTCGCCTTTGGGTACCCAAAAACTTTTGCCTTGATAAAACTTGAACGCCCTTTTAATTAGATGCCGCCTGCCAACAAATTGTTACGCCAGACTTGAGCCACATAATTAGCATAAACTTAAATAGTTAATTAGCGTAATAATTGTGTTACATTCGAGAAATATACAAAACTCAATTGGATATGGAGTGTGAGTGTGAGTGAGAGACACGAGTGGAGAGATAGAGAAAAAGAAAAGCGAGTACAAAAAGGAAATGGAAAGCCAAAAGCGTGTTACATAAACTAAAACTATTGGTGTCTTAATTAGCGTGCGTGTTCAATTACCAGAAAGGAAAAAGGAGAGAGAAGAAAAATCCCAAAAAAAAAAAAAAAAACAATGAAAGCAAGAGAAACGAACGAATAAGAATGAAAATGAGAAAAATGTTGGTAAATGGTAGAAACTTCTCCTTCTCATTCCTCGTTCTCGTAATAAGCCATTATCAGTTGCTGTTACTTGAATTTATTTGCAGAACAAAACAAAAAAAAACAACAACAAGCAAACAACAAAAGCAAAGAGGAACAGTGAAGAAAGAGAGTTAAGAAACTAAATCCAACATTTTACCCCTCATCCCGCATCATTCTTAAAGAATGCCACTCATGAATTTCAAATAATGTCGAACACTTTGACTTTGACTTGCTGCCATGCAATGCAATGAATGAATGAATGAATGAACGAATGAATGCCATGGGTCGAGTCAAGTCGAGTTGAGTTGAGTTGACTTGAGTTGAGTTCCTAGTTCCTGGTCCGCCCTAATGTCGTGATTCCATTCCGATTCCGTGATGCCTGGCATGCCAAAATCCAATGAAAGACGTTTAGTTTGCCTGGGTGTCGACGACGTCGCAAGAAATTCGCAAAGAAAACAAGCAATGAAATCGCATAACTAACAATGAATTCCTAACTCGAAGCTACTTGAGCAGCCAGCCAGCCAGCCAGCCAGACAACCATCAGGATGAGCATAAGCTGAACGTGGTCTTGTGTCAGCTCCTGTGCGAAAAGTCGACATGAAGTTCCATGGGATTTTCATAGGAAAAATAACTTGAAGCGTATATACTCTCCTGTTGCCTTGTGGGTGTCTATAGGTCCCGTCTGTCCGTCTATCTATCTATCTATCTATCTGTCTGTCTGCCTTCATTCTTATGCTGCTTGTGTGCGTTCTGGTCGCGATTTTCTTCTATTTAGTTTTCTCTTTGTTTTTTTTTTGTTTTTTTCCTTCATCCTTTTCTTTCAAGTCGAACGTGAATACTTTGGTGATTCTGTTTAGTTTACTTGCGGGCGCATATTTGATTTCCGCTTTTTGCCATTTCAAGTGGGATTTCATCAGTTTCAGCTTCAGTTTTTACGCCATTTGAACAAATGCAACTGAACCATTGAAAGTATTAAGCAAAATGCCAACGACATTCAATACATGAGTATATATATATATATATATCCAATATATATATGTTTCTATTTATATATGCTGCAGGGCAAACTTTTACCAAAAAAACTTGTACATCTAAACAGTTGACTTTCTTTTGAAGAAGATTTGTCTTTCACTTGGTTGGCATACCAATCCTAATCGCTTTGAGAAACCCTTCATTTGGTGTGACCAAAAAAAGCAACTTTCAATGTACTTGAATTGTATTATATATTGAAGTAACAGAAAATTACTTATTGAGCTAAAAAAGTAATTAATTAAAGTCTTTTTGATTAACTCTTCTTTTATTCTAAATTCTCAACTAAACTACAAAATTATTTTTATTATACTTTTCATTTGAAATATGGCTAAATTTGATCTAATTTGTTTTGGCTAATTTTGATTTCTAAAATGTTTTAGTAAACAATTTATTATGCATATTTTATAATTGATAAATTTATTATACGATTTGGCTAATTTGAAATTAAAACAATTATTAATATGAAAATAAAATCAGTTATTGTTTAGCAATTATAAAAAAGGAATTGAAGGTCTCTATATAAACTCGTTGATTTTTATATTAAAGTGATGAAAGTTTTAAACAAATTCAATGAAATAGTTATAAAAATGTATTACTTTTTATTACTGTTCTAAATGAAAACATATTTAAAACAAAGTTGATTTATTGAAACACAAATAGAATGGTGGGAGGGGAAAGAGTGAGATGAATTCTAACTAAACTAAAGTCAAAATATATATATGTATGTATATACATTTATACATCTAACTAAATCAATAAACATTTGAGTAATTACATTTACAAACAATGCATAAACCATTTGTATGCATGTTTTCTTGTTGTTTTTATTGTTGTTGTTGTTGTTTGATGTTTTGCTTAATTTTTGCCAAACAACAAAATAACAAAACATGATTCCAATTTCGTAGCAACCTGCTCTTGACTTGCATTTCAAGTGCATGTGCCATGCCACACGGCTTCATTGTGCCATACCATTGTTGCGGGTCTGTGTTGTTGTTGTTGTTGTTATCCTTCTTTGTTTTAGTACTCTTGCAAGAAGAGTATATGAACTCTGGTTAGAGATTTGTAATGCATATAAAGTAGTATATAAACTGAGATATATATCTATCTATCTGTCTGTATCTATGCCAATTTAGTCCTTCAATCTTAAAGCTATCGTAATAAAATTTAAACCACACTCTTCTTTCTATTGCACGTTGAATATATATCGAGAAGAATCGTAACAGACAATTATATCATATAGTTATCATACGATCTATTGGTTGAGAATAGAATTTTAGGTAAATAAGTTTGTAATTTTCTATAAGTTTTCTTATCTATTCAAATGCCTCTATTAACTTTTGTTAGATTTACTATAACTTAGGATTCTTTTGCTTAAATAGTTTCTTTATTCTAAGGCGTATAGGGGAATAAGGGAATAGAAGGGAATAGGGTATATTAACTACGTCATAGTTGAAGTTATAATGGCCTTCTAGTTTTTGGTATTTTTTTTTGTTTTTCCATTTTTTTTTTGTGCGAAACAATGGCACAGACTGCACATGACAGCATTTCATGTTGCTTGGCCTCCCATACTCCACACACACACAGACTACACACACCACATCCCATACACACACACATATCCACCTGCCACCCAGTAGCCGATTTTCTGTATATATGTGATTCTATATGCAGCAAACTACTCGAATAAGCTAAAAGGGAGAAAGAAAGAGATGCTCATTTATGTAAAGTTGTTGCTATTGTTGTTGTAGCTAATACGCCATAATCACAGCTAATGCAAAACCACCAGATATATATATATATATATATATATATATATATATATATATATATATATATATATATATATATATATATATATATATATATATATATATATGTTTGTTTGTATAAATGCATAATTTGGAACTGAAATGACAGCTTATCAACGCCTCTAATCAGAATAAGGTAACATAAATGCAGCCTCGAGGCAGATTTGACTTGCAGTCAAGTCTAGCCAGGAATGAAAGAAAATGATATTCCGTGAGTCTGGATGGAAGTACGAACGTAGAGTAGAGGAGGCAACATTAATAGCCAACTACAACAGGCAAAACACAAGCAAAAGGACAGACACACACACAAACACAAACAAAATATAAATAAAAGTGTGTACAAAATAATTCCACAACAGAGGAAAGAGGGTAAAAATAAACAAGCGACCTGAGCAGAAGGCAAGGTGAGAACTGTCTGACTAGGACAATGGTAAAAACAATGAATAAAATTTATGCAAAAAAGAAATGTTGTTGAAATTAAAATTAAACAAGTTCAACAAGAAATATGTGGCAAGTGTACAAAATTTAAACAAATTAAGGATGAAAATCAAATGAAATGAAATGAAATGAAAGGATTTCAAGTTGATATACTAAAAACTTGAAAAAGTATTTAAATGCAAAAAGGAATCCTTTTTAGTTAGTCTTTCTCTTTATATCAGTTTGATTAAGGAATTATAAAACTGAAATAAACTAAAAGAACCAATGTTAGGAAGTATTACAAGGATTACTCCTGATATACATAGAAATATGATATTATAATATGATATAGTTATTGGATATCCTTTTGCTAATAATTCCAACAGACAAATTCAGAAATTTCTGTCAATTGTTTGATCTAAGAGTTATATATTTTTCGATTCTTACTATTCTGAGCAGAAAAGTGCTTAGAACAACCATTGTAATATAGTGTAGTAAGATCTTGGTAGGGGGAAGAAGGCATTTTTATGACACATCGGCATCAAGGCACAAGATGATGATGTCCTGGCAGCAGCAGGGAAGTTGCTGCCGTTGCCAGAGTATCCAACATCATGCTTCCGAGGCCTGCTTAGACAGACGTAGACAAGCATCGTCGGTGTTTACTTATAGAGAGTTTGCCAACAACTTGTTTTCTTCTTTTTTTTTTTCTTTCTTTTTTTTTTTTTACGTGGGGTGAAAGAAAATGGCTAGGCGGAATGGCGGTTAAAAGTCTTCTTCTCACAAATTCTAATACATGTAAAAGAAATTGTATAAGGTTATATGGTAAGGTTATGCCACGGCAGCTGTGAAAATGGCAAACGCAGTTTTCTTTTCTTTTTTTAATTTTTTTTTCATTTTATCCGTGTCCCAAACACCACACCAGAAACCAGAACCATTCCCTTCCATTTATACTCACGCCCCAGCAATCTCATCTTCTGTGTTGGGTCTAAAATGAAAACTAAACGAGTTTTGTGCTGGCCTAGGCAACGGCACAGGCAACATCATCAGCCTTGACTTGACTTGACTTGACTTGAGTTGAGTTGGTGGCAGTCAGCAAATTGCCAAACGCACTGCGGATTTGGATTCTGGTTGGTGCTAAAATATATATATATATATATATATATATGGATGTGTCTGGCGACAGTAGAAATTGCTGAGCCAAAATGGATATCGTTTTAATTTTTTTAAATTACAACATTTCATTTGCTCGTTAGCGGCAAGGAGGGAGGCTAACTGAAATATTTCTGTATACCGGAATGGAAAGCATCTCTCAAATGCTCAAAAATTTATGAATTTAAAGGAGAGAGAATTGTTAAAAAAGTAAGCCGGAAAAATCAAATTTTTCCACTTGCAAGGCAAGCAATCTCATAAATCATAACTTGATACGTTGAAAGCAATTTGAAGTAAACCATTTTAGACTTTTATTATATATCCTGTACGTGTATACAAGTCTGAATGATGGCAAAAGTATCTAAAAAGGGTTAAAAAGTAAATAATAAATATTCATTAACAATATAAACTGAACTTTTGTTGCCATTAGAAAGTTAAAGCCAATGGCTTACATTCAATAGATTAAGTTCTTTTCATAATTTAAGTAAATTTCTCATATTTAATCTTCTTCCTGTTTGTTTTTTGTTAATGTAAATGAACTTTTGGGGTAATACAAAAGGATCTGCTTGTGTGTCAGTCAGGTGATTTGTGTGGCGCAGCAAATTTTCATCACCTTTTAAATTGTGTTGCCTTATTCGCCATTGACCAACACATTGTGCACATTGGCCTGCTGCTTGACTGACTTTACATAATGCTGGCTGATTAGTCGGGCAAAGGGTAAAAAGGATATAAAGGAGGGGAAAGGGGAGGTAGTATGCATGCAATACCCCTTTCCACCTTAAACTGTATTGCTGGATGAAATGCAAAAGGAAACATGCAAGTAGGCCTCAAAATATATAACAGGACGAAGAGTCTATGTGGCAATTGTTCATTTGTGTATGTATTATATGTATGTATATACACTGTGTGTGTGTGTGCGTGTGTGTGTGTGTGTGTAAGTATATAATGCCTGTACATGTATTGTATTTGCATGAGTAGGCCTTGTCCATGGGCTGTGTTATGTGTATCCAGAGTGCGTACGCAAAATTCATGTCTCTATACGCACAGGCGGCAACATTCGGCGAATCAATAATGATGACCTGAATACGCAAAAGCTGCACCCGATTAACTCTGGACACATGCAACATGCAATGTACCGAAAGATGCAACGGAAATCGGTTTTATCTCTCACATTCTCTCTCTCTCTCGCTCTGTCTTTATCTCTCACTCTCTGTATCTACCTCTACCTCTCAGTCTCTTCTTTATCTATCTTATACTTCTGCTTCTTCTACTGTTGTGTTTTGCTTTAAATTGCAATTCCCAAAGCTCTCAGTCAAATAAAAGGAAAAAAAAAGGGAGGCTTCGGGAGGGGGTATGAGAAAAAAAAGCAATGTTCCCATTTTCATTTAGGCTTTCAACTGCTGCTGCTGCTGCTGCTGTTGCATCTTTTTCTTTCTGCTTTCATTGTCTTGACGCTTGATTGTTCAAAGCGCAGCGTTCAGCTGGAAATTTGTAAAGTGCCATTGGAGTCCACATTGCGTCCTCGTTGCAGTCACCTGCCAACGCGTTTTACTACTACGATTCCTCTCCATATATATACAGATATATATATATATATATATATATAGACTACAATCACATACTACAACTACTACGACTATTGCCACTACACAGACACATGTATATAGGCTCATGTTTGTATCTATCCCGCTTTCGTTCTCTCACTTTTATATACACACATCCAATGATTGTCCATGTGTGTGTGTTTGTGTATGTACATGTATGTGTGTGTGTGCTATATTTATAGTCGTGTGCCAGTGTGTATGCCATGTGCAAGCTGCCGTCCGTTTTCATTGTGGGTCATTCCTGTTTCCATTCCCTATTTCCATTACCATTCCCATTCTCACTCCTCTATCTTTAGTCCTTCGTCTGCCCATTCTCCCGGTTTTTATATTTTCGACGCCTGCCTGTTTCCATTTGCATTCGCACTACTGTGCACACGGAATCCGCTTTGCTCACACAGATACAGAGATCTACACATACATATGCCTACACATACATACATACATACATACATGGTACTCTGTCCAGTCTCTAGCCTGTCTCTATCTCTTTCCCTCTCTCTCTCTCTCTATATGCATGTTTGCATGTTGCGTATACGTCGTGTGGCCCATTGTGAGCCGCGCCTTACCTCGCGCTTGTCCTCTGCTTTTGATGATGCTGCTGCTGCTGCTGCTGCCGCTGCTGTTGCTGTCGGTTGGCATTACTCATAGGCAAAATAAAAAATAACAACAAAAAAAAAACAAGAACAGCAACCAACAACTACAACGAAAAAATCGAAAAAAGTAAGATAGAGAGAGAGAGATAGAGAGAGAAGGGAGAGAAAAAAATTGGAAAATATTTATTCATTTACGTGGCAAACCAGGGCTACACAGTATAGCCAAATGACAAACGAGATGAAAATTGAACAAAATTGGGTCACAAATTGAAGTCGGGTTATTGTGGGGGATTTGCCGTATATTGAAAGTTAATAGACTTTTTGATTGAGTTTGATAAAAAAAAAAATATATATATATAAAAGATTCCATCGCAAGGGGATTAAACGAAATGAAATGAAATCAATAAAAAAAAAACAACAGCAAATTAAAATGATAAAATGTAATCAATATTAACATTATAAGTCCTTTAAACAGTTGTCCAAATAAACATTTTAATGAAATGGAATAAAAGGATTGAGATATATATATATATGTATATAGAATAGTAATAGTAGTAGATTAGATTGATTAGCAATCGTGTTTAGATCCACTTTGGAATAGAAGCTAGTTTTATGCCTCATATGGAAAGCATTACTCCATATGGAAAGGATTAGTCCTTATTTAATCCTCCTTATTATCTTAATGTTAACAATTTGTTATTTCCTATTTATATTGTTTAATTCTTTGTGTTTTAGATAGTTTTATGTTTTAAGCGAAAAGAGTTATTCTATTGTATCTTACCTTTTCTTAAAGTGTTTGGGCCAAATTGGCTTGATAAAATGATTGTTTGCTTATATCCTTGTAGCTTAAATGTACTGTTGAGATTAGAATATAACTAACTAAAGATTAATTGAACTCTTTAAAGCAATTCCTAACTCATTTTCCATGTAAATGTGAGAAATGAAAGAAAGAAAAAAAGAAAGAAAAGAAAAGAAATCTAAAAGAATTTGTTTAAAGTTTAGAGTAGTTAAAGAGGTTTTTTTGATCTTAACTGCTGCTACTGACGACCGACAAACAACTTAAACAAGTCTTCTCAGGGTTGCCAGATTGTCAGACATTAATAGATCACCCAAATGACAAAGCCAATGTGAAATTGATAGTCCCTCGATGGCAACTTTGCTCCTTACATAACCACAAATCAAATTAAACATAATTATTATATTAAATGTTTAACTAAAACATTTAGTCACTCTGTTCTGAAGGACATTATGTCCATATATGAAGCTCTTCCTTCATTTCTAACTACTTCATAAGGACTTCTAATACCTTGGATCTCAACAAGTTTGTTTCTGCATTAAAATTTTACAAGAGAAAGAAATTTTTAGCTTAAATTGTTAAAGTTGAAATTGATTTAAATGAAAGAGAACTTAATTATATAGTTGTATGATCCAAATGTTTCTTTTTTTTTGTTTAATAATTACATATATCATTGAATAGTTTTTGGTTTTAAGTTTAAGGATCTATAATTATTTAAAATATTTGCTTAATTATAACTTGTTTATTTAGCCTTTGGCTAAATTATGTAATTCGTTGGTATTGCAAGCAAATATTTCTTAGCTATCTTACAATTTTCTATTGTATTGTATTGTTATTTAAAATTGTTTTTAATATTTAATTTGATTATAACAGAAGATGGCTCCAGACTCAATCTATTTACTTTCTAATGTTGTGCATTCTGAGTTTCTGCTTCAATTCATATGATATGCCATTTATCTTTGTTATGCATAGCACAGTGATAGGGGGAGGCGGGGAGGTGCTATTCCATACACACACACACACATAGATATGTCCTACCTCATACTTTTAAAGACTTTTGCCAGAAGATCTTCCACCTCTTACTTAACTTACATTTGTTATGGCACTTAAAACATGACCCCCTAATGCAACTCTATTCAGTTATGCAGCATCTTTCACTGACCACATACACACACATACTAACATCATTCTCACACACACACATACATACACATATATATGTGGCCCAGCCCTGTTCTATAAACATCATCCTGGACGACTGCTGCAATTTCATCTTCTTCTTTTTCATCTTCTTTTGCAATGCATTTTGCTGCATTTTATTTATTGTTCCATTGCATGCATGTTGCATACATACATTTTGCATTGCCACCTCTTATATATATATATATATATATATATGTGTGTGTGTGTGTGTGTGTGTGTATCTGTGTATTTTGCATTTACGCCTGCTCCAATTTATTTATTGTATGTATATTTGTTTATATCGTATATAGAACTCTCAACAAATTGCCGTTGTTGCTGTAGCTGCTGCTGCTGATGTTGTTACTGTTGATGTTGTTGTTGCTGTTGCAGTATGTGTTTGTGTGTGTGTGTGTGTGTGTATGTTTTTTTTCGACATTTTTTATTGGGCGTTGGCCGCTTTATCGATTGGTTTTCAAGTGTTTGTGGCGGCTTTTCATTTTTCTTCTCCCCTCTACCCATCAGCAATATCTACCTCCATACTATGTATATCTCTCCCGCTCCCTCTCTCTCTCTCTCTCTCTCTCTCTCTCTCTCTCTTTCACTCTTCTTGGAATGCAATTTCAATTATGCACGCACAAATAATTAAATTGTTTTAATTGCAAGAAACGAAGTTGCCATGTTGTTAATTAACAGCAACAGCAACAGCAACGGCAGCAACAGCAGCAACATCAACAGCAACAGCAGCAACATCATTCGAGGCAGAGCAACAGCAAAGAATTGTAAAATTCTGAGCCATATTAAATACTAAATATTTATCAGTGGCTTGCCACATATGACAAATGCCCACACCAAAACCAAAATTCATTTACCAAAAATAAAGCAAAAAAAAAAAAAAAAAAATAATAAAATAATAATAAACATAAAACTTAAGTAAAGTCTAAACACAGAAGTTTCTATACACTTTACCCTCTAAAATGTTCAGTTAGATAATATAATATATATATATATATATAACAGATGCAGCAGATGAAAGCTAAGGAATAAAAGTGGAATAAAATTTAGTAAAAATTTAAATTAAAGTAGAATAAATAGACAATTAAATTAAATAGATGAATAACAATTATTTACTTAATTATTTAATATTTGTTTTATTTTTATAAAATAATTTAATTAAAATTTATTTAAAGTTTTTTATTTAATTTTAATTTCAAATCAAATTTAATTTAATTCATTTAAATTTTTAAGAGAAACTTTAAACGTTTCTTGTTTTATAAAGAAAGTTTTATTTAAAATTATATATATATATATAAATATATACATATATATATATAAAAACTAATATTATCTTTACAAATATTCCTTCATTAATTTCAAGAATTTTTTTAATTTTTTTTTAAATTGCAAACTTTCTCTCTAAAGTGAATGTTTTATTTTTGCTTTTTCTTTTTGTATAAAGAAAGAAAGAAAATTTTTACTGATGCTTTTCCTTTTGCTTCCATTTGAGCTTATCTAAAATTACTCAACACACACACACACACACACAGAGACATATATATATATATATATTTATATATATATATGTATTTATATAGATATGTACATATAGAGAGAAGGAGGATAGCTGGCAGCAAGATTAGAAAATATTAAGGTCAACAGGTTAGTGTGTTGGGAAGACCAGACCCAAAGGACTCAAAAAAAAAGAAAAAAAGAAGAAACTGGCAACTGAAATGAAACGCAAAACTGTTTTTAAATTTCATTTTTTTTTTTTTTTTTGTTGCTTTTCTCCCTTTTTTCCTTCTTTTTTTTTATATTTTGTGAGGCGTTGAAAAGTAGGTTGGCCAACACATTCAAAAGGGACAACTTACCAACTCACTCACCAACAACACAAACACACACACACATACATACACACACACACACACACATACATTGTATGTATGTATTTTGATTACTGCCTAATTTTGTGACGAAGAGAATGTAACATGGCGTATACTTAACGCTTTTCCCTTACTTGCCACAAGGCAGCAGCGGCGTCTGCAACTTCCTTTTTTTCCATGTGAAGTATTTGCCTCTTTTCTTCCTCTCTCTCTTTCACTAGCGTTGTGTAGTATGTGATGTGTGTGTGTGTGTGTGTGTATGAGTGTGGTTTTAACTTGAGTGAATGAGGGAAACCTTTTTCTCTTTCCCTTCGTCGCCATTTATCCTCCCCCCTTTCTTTGGTGCTTCAACTCCAACGCAATTTACGTACAATTGCTCTGTCTCTCTATGTGTGTGTGTGTGTGTGTGTGGGAGGTTGGGTGTGTGTGCGTGCTGATGACGATGCCAGCGACATTTCAGTAACACTTGTCGCAAAATGCCGCATTAAGCAACGTGCGTGGTATATAAAGTCAGCTCGGGTGTTAGAGAATGTTAAATGCTCTGGCAGCAGCATTTAGAATAAGAAGTGAGGTGAGTTGCGGTAAAGGGGACATGGCATGAGGGGACTAGCATGGTGGCAGGAGACGAAAACGGAGACGGAGATGGAGTCAAAGCGGAACTTACCCATGATGTAAAGCTGATGAGAGGTAAGCTTTTGGTTTTATATGGGTCTTGGTATGTTAGCTTGAATGCCACAGAGGATCGGTTAGCATTAGCACTGAGAGGATTTGTATTTGAGTAATAAATTTGAATGGAATTTCAAGGTAAATGCCTCCTCATACAAATATTTAACTCTATTCAATTACATTTTCAATTGCATAACCGATGAATGTGCAATTAAACATATCAAATTTTGCAATGCAAATCATTCTATCATTCTGTCTTTGCTTAACAAAAGCCAAAAATTGTTCTTGTTTTATTTTGTTATATTCATTGAATTGCAAGTTTCTTTTTCTAATTTAAAGAATTAAAATCTATTAATAGAAATTTCTAATTCTAATTATCATTAATAATTGTATCTATTTTTGGCTTAATCTCAGTCAGTTAACTCATGTTGTTGTTTTCAATTGTTTAAAGTAATGTAAAAAGGCTTTTTTATGAATCATAATTTACTATTTTACTAAATATGCGAAATTTACTATTCATAATTGAACTATTTTTACTTCAAATTATATTCATTTCATTCACGAGAAATATTTTTTATTTAAGTATTCAAGTTAAAGTTTTCCAAAAGGGAAATAAATTTTTTGTATATGTTTAGTTTTTGTTTTTGTCAGTGCATTTAACAAAAGCGTTTAAACAAGTCGACTTTCCGCTACACACACATACAGAAGCACTTGTGTCCTTACAGAAACTGAGACCGTCACACGGACAAAATGTTAGCATAATTTTAGGCACGAATGCGCGTCGGTTGTGTGTCTGTCTATGGTCTTTTCCCACAACAACTACTACTACTACTACACCGACAACAACAACGAAAATTGTAAAAGCACAGGAACAGAAGCTGCATTTGGTGGCAGGGGTAGGGGTAGGGGGGGTAGCCGGTATCGTTGATGGTTGCTGTTGGGTAACGCCAGTCAAGGAAGATTCTTCTAAGCATAACTCAACGAGTCAATGACTTCTTGGTGGCAAATGTTGATGGGCTTTAATATTAACAACAACAACACAACAGAAGAGGGGCATAACTGTAGAGTAGAGAAGTAAAGAGGTGGCATATATATATATATATATATTTGTATGTATATGTATTAAGCGGCATTTGAAGAGCGAGCCACATTGCGCATCAAACTGCCACTTACCCAAGCATACAAATAAATTTGCAAATGAACACGTTCCCAAGCAAGCGTTGCTTGTTGTACAAAGGTATAAGAGAGGGAAAGGTAGAGGGAGAGGGAGAGGAAGATTGAGAAGATGCTAGAATTGGATGGTGAATGGGTATCCCTCTGTGGCTGCCTGATAAGTGTGTCAACAGCCCAGGTTTTTGTATGCCACAAACCTCCCTCAAACTAAATCAGCAAATTGGCTCCACTTGACTCTCAACGGTCGTCGTCATCGTCGTCGTTTTGATGGTGCCTGCTTATTAATAATCATTTTTCTGGCATTTCTTCTTTAACTATATACATCTTGTTCCTTCTCCTCCTCATCATCATCATCATCATCATCATCATCATCATCATTATGATATTCAAGTTGGTTTTCTTTTGGGAATGGTAATTAAGCCACACAATAATCAGGCAAAGAGATGCATAAATCAGCAAATTACTAACCATCATCAAACCGTCGTCTGCCTTTACTAACTTGAATGCTGTTGCTCCAGCTACTGCCAGCTACAGCTTCAGCTCCAGCTCCAGCGTCAGCTCCTGCTCCTGTTCCTGCATAATTAAATAAAAGGCGAACGTGATAAATAACAATCTTTCAGCGGGAAAAACGCAAATACGCTGGGGAGATTTTTGCATTAAATTGATTAAATGCGCAGCACATGCAAAATGATAACACCAACAGCAGCCAGAAGCAACAACAACAACAACAACAGTAACAAAAATGATCAAGTTGGTCGAAAAAACCCGTTGAGACTCATAAAAATGTGCCACTTAGCAGCAAAAGGCAGCACTGGGAGTAAGTAGGGAACAAGGATGGCAGCTAAAATGTATGGCATAGGAATGGCATAGGTCCTTTTTTTTTTGTGGGTGGCAATCATCCTGGTCGCATCACATTGCGGCATTATAAATGTTGCCTGTTGGTTGTGGCTGCCACTAAAGAGTAAATTCAATTGAAGGTTCTCTTCTTGTCATGGTGAGCATGCGCATTGATGGACCCGACCAAAATGGCGGCCTATAAACAAGAGAGAGAGACACAAGACAAATGGTTAGCGTGTGAATGAGAGGGTATAATATTGAGAGGGGAGATAGATTAGATTCACAGAGAGGGACAGAGAGAGAACTAAAGAGAATGACAGAGAAAGGGAGATGCAAAGTGAAAGAGATGCCGTAAATGTCAAGTGTAATGTCACAATCAGCCGCAATCAAATACGCAAACATATACACACACTATCACACACACACACACACACACATACATATATATGCACACATATGAAATGCAAATGTATGCGAAATGCAGTTTTGCAATTGCAACTTGTACAGGAAATGGAAATGCAATGACAGGCACCCGGAAAACTGACCAAAATGAAGTCTAACCAAAAAGATTTAAGCTAAAGAATAACAAAGTTGAAACATATATAAACAATACAATAGTTGGGAATATATCTATATCTATCTATATATATATATTCATATTCATTTCAATTATTCATTTGAAATTACACAAAAAAATTCTTTAAAGAATTTTTTTACAAATTTATGCAAAAAGCACCTGCAAATTGGTTAATACCTTTGCTTAATAGAAAAGTTTCGCTTTTTCTTTCGTCCTTTGCCCTTTGAATGCAAGTCAAAAAAGAAGGAAAAAAAAGCAAATACAGGCCACTCATTATGTGCATTTTACAGGCATTTTCTTCTGTTTTTTTTCCGCCTCACTTTTTTTCTGTTTTTTTATTATTATTCTTTTACTTTTTTTTTTTTCTGTTAGCCAAAAAGTTTTTTGTAGGCAACAAAAACTAACAGGCTAACAGGCAGCTGAGCAGCAACTGGCCCAGCAGCAGCTTCTCTTGGGGTCAACCTCAAGTCTTGGCTCTCAAGTTTGAGGTTTTTGCTTTTTATTATTATTACTATTTTGTTGTTGTTATTGTTGTTGTTGTTATATTTTAAGTATTTTTTATTTTGTTTTTTGGTGGCATAGAGGGGAGTGGCCAAGGGTCAAAAGTGTTATTAGTTTTTGCGGTGCAAGCTCATAAAATGTTTTACTTTTTGGTTTTCTTTCTGTTTTTGTTTTTTTTTTTGGTTTTTTTGGATTTTTTCTCATTCTTTTCGAGTGGCGCCGCGCAAAAGTTTAACTTTCTTCTTTAGCTTCTCTTTTTGTTGTAACTACAACAAGTTTTTGTTGTTGTTGTAAAAGAAGGAAATAATTAAAAATATGAAATAGTTTGGGTTGGGCTCATAGTTAGAAAGTTTTTTTTTTTTTTTTTTTGTCGGAAAATAAAAGAAAAGAAAATGGCTGTGAAAACTGCTGCCAGCTACAAAGGAAATCTGCTCGAAACAAGCTTTTGGCATCGGTTTTAAAAATGAATTTCCTAAAAGCAGCTTAAGAACTAAGCAGAGAGAGAGAGAGAGAGAGAGCTTTGCCAAAATATGAAATTAATCCTGTGAAAATTGAAAAGCCACAAATAAAAAAAAAGTAAATATAAAAAATAAAAATTAAATGAAATCAATAAGATAAAACCAATTAGTTGAAATCTACGCAAAGATTATAAACAATTTATTATTGTTTACAACAGAAATTGTTAAAATGAGATGGCTAGAAGTTGAAATAGTTTGTAGATAATTGAATAAAGAACTACTAATTCTATATCTTTTACTAGAATATAATGTAAAATATGAAGCAAGCAAGTTGTCCTTGGCAACTTTGAGTATATCCTGTACCAAGTAGAGGAACTTTATAATATTTAACTCCTTTGAATTCGCCAGCCGGACAGACGGACATGACAATCAATCGACTCGGCTGTTGATGGTGATCAAGAATATATATACTTTATGGGATCGGAAATGCTTCCTTCTATGTGTTACATACATTTTAGTGACTTTAATATACCCTTTTATCCTATGGGTACAGGGTATATGATTATTCGTAGTCAGATTTTAGAATCCTTAAGCAATATTTAAGGCAAGTTAGGTAAGAATCTTTTCACTGGTAAGTCCTATTTTAGAATGGGTTACCTCAATACAAATCACACCAAGCAAGAATATAGAATCGGTAAAAAAACAGTTCTAGCTCTTTGCTCTTGGAACTTGGTTCGAACTAGGATCGTAATGTCTTATTTGCCTAGTACTCTAGTTATGTCTTCTATTACTTGGCTTTTCCTCTCTTAGTCATAGTAAATTATTACTTGGCGTCACTCCTTAAGGGTAATATAGACTCACCCGAGCTAATTAAACAGTTCCTTGTAGATCTACTAGAATTTATATACCTCTATTTCTTTTATCCTCTACTTATTGCAAGAACCTCTCCCAGTTCTTTGTTCTGTTTATCATGTTATCAATATAGAGAGCTCTTTCTTTCTTCTGTACTAAAAAGGGTAGTAATCCTTTCATATTTAGCTCGTAACTAGCTTTAGTTTTACTTTTCGTCTGTAGTTGTAGACTGTACCCAGGACTTGAGTTTTACGTTATGGAGCTTGCTCCTCTGGGTCGGAAGTTTTGGGCATTAGTGCTTCTTTTTTGAATCTTTGCTTAAGAATCAAAAAGTTTTTCATATGAAAATATTTTCTGCTTGCTGCCTTGATATGATTGTTCCTTCATTGTGATATAGTCCTACGATTCCTATAAGATTTGGTAGTATCCTTAAGATACTTCGTTGGCAAGCTATTAGACTACTTTTACAACCATAATTATTATATCATTTACTTTTTGTTTTTTGGGTTTTCATATAAATCGAATTTAAGTTGAAAATGTATACCCTGTACCCATAAGATAAAAGGATATATTAAAGTCGCTAAAATGTATGTAACAGATAGAAGGAAGCATTTCCGATCCCATAAAATATATATATTCTAGATCAGCATCAATAGCCAAGTCGATTGATTGTCATGTCCGTCTGTCCGGCTGGCTAATTCAAAGGAGTTAAATATTATAAAGTTCCTCTACTTGGTACAGGATATACTCAAAGTTGGCAAGGACGACTTAATTGCATCATTTAATTGGCAAATGTGGCAACTTTTATCAATTTCTTCTTATCAAATTTATTTACTTTTCATAATATCTTTTGATCATTTAGTTTTGCAAGTTGCTGGAAAATGATTTTTCCTTTTGCCAGTTTATTTGTCAATTTAATTTCCATGTTTTCTTTTCTTAGTCTTGTTTTATTGACAATAACAACAACTATAAGAGAAATGTTATTTAATAACATTCTCATTTTAGAGATATTGTTTGTTGTTGTTTATTTTTTTGTGTTGTCTTCTCTTTTGCACTTCATTTTAAGCTGTTTATGTTTGGTTTTGTAATGTATGCGACAGCAACATTTTTGCCATCACATTATTACCAGGACACACATTCACTTATATACAGATATATATATATATATACTTGCAACTGTTTACACATACATATATATATATATAGGATATATATATATATATCTACATACATTGCATTGCATTTCTGTGGCATGCCACTGTGACTGACTGTGCGTATGCCAGTCATATTCCATTGCCTCTGTCCTTGCTGTCCTTTCGTTAACATGGTAAGGGGTTGAGGAGTGAAGCGATAGGAGACTGAGACTAAGGACAGGGAGTTGGCTAGAATGCTACCGCCGTTGTTGCCACAGTTGGACAAATGCTTGGATGCAGCCATGTGAAAATATGTGGGTAGCTTCTAGCTACCACTTTCGAGTTGAGTGGCATGGCTTGTTGAAACAGCGAGAGAGGGGGGGGATAAAAACTGACAAAGATAGCGATGCCAACAGAGAGAGAGAGAGGGGAGGTTAGAGTAAAAGAAACAGAGATGAACATTACTTGTTAACTGTTACTTACCACAAATATTAAAAAATCACAAACTAAAATTGTGAAACAAATGAATTGAATGAAAAAAAAGGTTAAAGGATCTAATAAACATAATCAAATATATATTTAAAAAAGAAGAAGAGGGAATAATGTTGAACAAAGAATCATTATTTGACATAAATAGATCGATTTACTATAATTTTCCATATCTTTAAAAGAATCTGACATAAAAAAAGACTAAACAAATATGAAATATCATTTTAAAGATCATTTAAAGCATTTCTTATAAAAGATTTGCTTTAGCTTTGGACAGATCTTTATTATTGATCAGTTTAAGTTTAAAAATATATATACAGATATATCTTTTAAGATTCTATCCCTAATGAAGAAATCAAATATTTTTGTTTTCGTGTTTTTTTTTTGTTTCTTTTACTTTCGAAGAGTCACAGTGAGACATTAGAATTGCATATTATCTCTCATCTCCAAAATGTTAAAAGGGAGATAGAAAGCAAGTACTGGATGGACAGAGGGAGGATGTGGTGGCTAGATAAAGGGGATATGAGAAAAAGTGAAGGGGATACACATTGGACATAAGTGTCAAAAGCCTTTTGTGGCCTGAGTGAAAAGCAAAAAAGAAGCAAAAAGGCGTCAGATTTTGGACAATTGCTTATTTTTTCTTCTCTACTGCAATTTCTTCTTGTTGTTGTTGTTGTTTTTGTTTCTTTTTTCTTTAACTGAGTGTGTGTGTGTGTTTGTGTGTGTGTGTCTTGTTGGGGTATAGAGTTGCCTAGTCATTTGTTTAAATTTTAACCAGCTCACATTTACAGTAATTAACAAAACGCCCCAGTATCCATGCCCACGCCCACATCCATACCTACGCCCACTCATACCGCCATTGCGGCTTACGTGCTTGGCAATTATAAGCGCAAAAAATGAAATGGAAGAGCTTTTCACTAGGGTTTTGCCAGGCAGGTCTTTGACTTGCCCTCATCGCTTCGTTTTCATTTCGGTTTACCCACAAGTACACCGAACTCCTACCTCCTACCCCTCCCTCCCTCACCATCATCGTAGCGTAGCTTCTTTTTTTTGTTTTCTTTTCCTTTTCTTCTTCATTCTTTTCTTTTGGTTTTTTTTTTTGTTTTTTCTTTTTCATTTTGCTTACAGTTTCAGTTTTCTTTTTGTTTTTCACATTCCATCTTTCAGTTTTTTTTTTTTTTTTTTTATTTTTTCATAATTTCTCTCTCTCTCTTTCTGTCTCTCTGTTTCTCTGGTTTTTCCTGGCTTCTGTTTTGTTTTCCTTGGCACTTGGGGGGCTTTGCCACGCCTTGTGTGTTGGTCGGTCGGTGTTGTAATGCCATTTGCCAACGTCAACACCCCAGCCCAGATGTGAGTACATGTTGAAAGTTATATTGTTATTTCTTCTTTTAGAAAAAGGAATGAGTGCGTGCAGGACATTTATATTGGCCATAAAATGTTTCATATGAAATATATGTGTTATCCTTCTCCCCCCCACCCCTTGCCACTGGCAGGCAAGTTCAATCAACTTTCCGTACAACAAATTGTTTACAAAAGCAACAGCAATTATGCAATAATTTGTGGCCTGCAAATGAATAGAAAAAACAAAAATATAAATGAGAATGAAGCGTATGCAAATCGATGCCCCAATAGAGCAAAAATATATATACATACAAACATACATATATATATATATATATATATAATATCGAACTAATGGTTTGGACTGTGCGTGAATGTTATAGAAGTGGCAGGTGCTGGAATAGTATGTTGGTATGAGGTGTGTTTCAACGTTTGTGCCGGGGACCCGATCAATCCAGCCAACGCCCAAACAAACGCCTCATTCCAATCCAATACCACCCCCCCACCCCCACCCATCTACCAATGTTGCCTATACACATTTTGTGAATGCTTCTACCCACTCTGATTGCATGCAATTGTTGGCTACGTATGAATGACCAGAGACCACATTGCCAATGAGTGCTTCTGACCCATGCTCTTTCCATATTCTTCTTCTCTCTCTCTCCTTCTCTTTCTCTCTATTTCCATAGGGCGGCGGCGGCACTCTTATGTGCATGTGCTTATTTGTATGTATTGTATTAGCCAACATAATAGCTGCAGCAACAACAACAACAACAACATTCATACACATGAATGGAGGCTAGGCAGGCAGCAATTTCGCATTGGTCATAACGCAGGCTCAACTATGGGGTCAGCCGTTTCCGGATGATGTTGCTGTTACTGTTGTTGTTGTTGTTGTTGCTGTTGCACTCCTTGCTGCAATCCAATTTTCGTTGCTGCTATGTTTTTGACACTTACAAAGTGGTTACGGCTTTTGCTTTGGCATTTCTCACTTCAGCAAACCGCACCGAGGGGTATAGAGAAACAGAAAGAAGCGAGAGAGTTAGACAGAGTGAGAAAGAGAGAGAGAGAGAGGGAGAGAGATATGGCCTAGCAATTTACAAATGTGTGTCAAAATCTCACCATCCATCGTCTTTGACCTCTGACTGGCAACCAATTCACATTGACCAGGTCAGTTTTTCCACAAAGCGAATATCTTACAGTTAGTCTTATCATCATTATCATCATCATTATCATCATCATTATCGGCATCATTATCCTCCCCCCGGGGTCCTGGCAATTGAATCTACATTTGATTATGGCCAGCTTTATAATTAATTTATCATTTTGACATTTGGCAAAGGGGAAGCCTTTGCCTGAATTTCAATTGGTCTTTCTTTCTATTTGTTGTTGAAATGTCTAAAACTCTTGAGAAATAAATTATGCTAAATATGCCAAAGGACCAAAAAGGACCCAACAAAAAACAAAAAAAAAGGAAAGATAATGCAAATACATACATTTCTCTTTATCCATATATATATCTATGTTCTTGTACATTATTATATGACCTTTGAATGCTTTAAGTGTTTTGTTAATTTGTTAACTTTAAAAGCAACAATGAGACTTTAAGTCCAAACATTTGTTAACATTTCTGTTAACTTGAAATGAAAAAAAGTTTGAGCTACAATCAAAGTGTTGACTTATGATAAAAGTTAGTTCTCATTTAGAATGTTTTTTTAACTTTTTACTTACCTTCAATTAGTTTTTGTATTGTTTATATTTGTTTATTACTTTCTTGACCTAAAAACAGTCCAAGGACCTTTGTTTTAATGAGAATGTTTGGTCTAATAAAGGGTGATTTTTTAAGCGTCGTTTTTTTTTTTTTAAATCAAATAAAACACACAAATTGATATCATATAATCAAAATGTTTATTGGGATCGATCAATTGATCAATTGATCGTTACCATTTACTTTTTAAAGATAACTTAATGTAAATGTTATCCGCGGCTCTTTTTCGAGTATTTCGCGAAAGTTTTTGGCTTGTCCGCATAGACCAACGACTTAACATATTCCCACAAGAAACAGTCAAGAGGCGTCAAGAGATAAACTGCATACCAAATTCATTCCTCAACATGTCCATTGTTTCATGAGCTGTGTGGCAAGTCTTGTTGAAACCACATGTCAACCAACTCTAAGTTAGCCAATTGGGGCAAAAAAAATGTTGCGTAATGTGGCTCAATATCATTAGCCGTTGACGGTAACGCGTCTTTCAAGGTCGTCAGCCCATAAACTTGAAAAACTTAACTTTTAAAAAATCACTTTTTATAAAGCAGGACAGAAGTTGTAATATAATTTTATTGACTAATCTAAATTAAAGCTAACAAAGAAGATAATCTTAAGATCTTACACTGGCAACGTTCTTTGTTTCATATGATATACAAAAAGAAATTTGATTTCAAATGTGAATATATCTATATTACCATTACAAAGAACATTCAGTAGTCAATTCAGTGAAGTTTCATTGAAGATTCATTGAAGTTTCATTGAAGATTCATTGAAGTTTCATTGAAGATTCATTGAAGTTTCATTGAAGATTCATTGAAGTTTCATTGAAGATTCATTGAAGTTTCATTGAAGATTCATTGAAGTTTCATTGAAGATTCATTGAAGTTTCATTGAAGATTCATTGAAGTTTCATTGAATATTCATTGAAGTTTCATTGAAGATTCATTGAAGTTTCATTGAAGATTCATTGAAGTTGCATTGAAGTTTCATTGAAGTTTCATTGAAGATTCATTGAAGTTTCATTGAAGATTCATTGAAGTTTCATTAAAGTTTCATTAAAGATTCATTGAAGATTCATTGAAGTTTTTCTTTAAAAGTTGAAAGAAAAATTTTTGTGTATTTGAGTGATTGAGAGTCTCATTGCTCGATACACATGTCTCACATCTTTCATTTTAAAATGAAAATTGCAAACATTTTTATCATAATTTTGTTGCTCGTTTTTGTTGGTTGTTAAAAAATTGTTAATGCTGTGTGTTAGCCCAGCGTATATTACAAATGTTGTGCATTAGGGGCATGAATTTTATACACTTATGACACCCAAGCGAGTCGTAAATGCGAACCGCACGCAAATGACATTGGACAGAGGGATTGGATAAAGGACAACCATAAGCTAAAAGCAGGAGGGACAGCTGATCTGTTCGAGACGTGTGTGGGAGTGGAAGTGGGGTAAAGAGCTGCTGAGTTCCTGTCTGACTGTCTTGACTGTCAGCTAAGCTGTGGCATTTATTAGAGTTGCCACGCGACAGTTGTTGCTGTTGTTCCTTTCTTCTAATGTTGTTGTTGTCTTTGACTTTTTTTTATATAAGCAGAGGCAGCCACAACCACCGCATAAGCTCATTTCCAATGGTTGTCCATGTGACAGTTACATGAAGACGGCAAAAGACTGAAGTCAGCAGCCAGAGAAGGAGAAGGAGAAGGAGCAGCAAAGGCAAGTTCTTATTGTTTTGCTGAGATGGGATATATCCAAGTTGAAGACGCCACAGCCAAATTGTATTTTGCATGCAAGTCGCTACATGTCGGCAATGTCCTTGCCATCCTTGTTGTTGCTGCTGCTGCTGCCGGTACAAAATACATGTATATATATATGCAGATGGCTTGCCAACAGGATACAAATACAAGAAGACTGCAGAAACCAAACGCACACGACAGCAACGAGACAGTCTAAGTGAATTTTATGTCGAAAAGTTTGAAAAGGGTAGCAAATAGCGTAAGCGGGTTAGGGACTGAATGAAGGGTATGGTAGGGACATCTCCTTTAGCTTTTAAGCAACAAGTGCTTTGCCGAATGTTGCAACATGCCGTGAGTCAAAGTCTGAGAGTGAGATGAAAGTTCTCCTTCTCCTCCTCTTACTCCATCGTTTTCTTTCCCTCCATCCTCTATCATCACCTTCTTCTGTCTGTGTGTGCCTTACGGCATTTGCATTTTGGGAGATTTTCCTTCTTTTTTTTGTTTTTTTCTTATTTTATTTTTCTTGTTTTTCTTTTATTTTTTTGGGTAGGGGCTGTGGGGGGTTTGGCAAATTATGTAAATGTTAAAATAACAGGATTCATTTTGGTATTTCCACTTTGCTCTCATACCGCACAACCGTTGTGGTGTGGCTTAAGCTAATTGGAATAACAAATTTTAAGATGCAATGGCTGAGGATTTTTATTATTTTTGTTTTTGTTTTGTTTTTAATAAACTTTTCTCGCCATGTAATGGGTGTACGTATCGTGTGGCGTACGCCTGCAGCAAATTGCACTTAATCCTGCCACATTGTTGTAATTGTTGTTATTATTGTAGTTGTTGTTGTAGTTGTTGTTGATGTTGATGCCATCGTTGTAATTAACTGTAAAATGCAATTGCATTCAACTCGCTAGCAAGGACATAAAAAGATAACGGCCAAGCACTTATGTTGCCCATTTAAAGTTATGATAAAGTACAGCAATCGCCCAAGCCCTTACCAATTTACCACCCTTTCCCCCAAAGAGCAGTTAAAACTTGGATGACTTGTGATGCGATAAAGCTTAAGTAAGAACATACCCAAGCAAATGGCAAACTTTCTTTGAAACAGCTGTTATTTTCCTACACACACACACACACTCCGAAACTTGCTTCAACTAGAAATATTTTAAGCCATAAACAACATTTGTTGGCCATTCCTTGGTTGTTGTTTCGGTTTTTATTAAATTACTCGCAGCGACAATAATTTCTTGAAAATAAAGTATAAAAAAAACAAAACAAACAACAACAAAAATAGAAAAATATTTCAAGCTGACTTTCGGTTAAACCCTATCCTCTGCAGTTTTCCGTCACTTTTTATTTATATATGTATATACATGAGGATTGCTATGAATATATACGTACTCGTATAATGTTTTATATTCTTGACTTAAAATATTGTTAGAAAACTGAATTTTAAAGAATTGATTAACACAAATAAATAACTGTAAGAGCTTAAGGAAATATTTACTTTATTTTATTGCAAAAACTTAATCAAAAATATATAAACAGATAAATTACTATTTGCACTTAGTCAGTAAATAACAAATGTTCTATATATCTATATAAAGTCTCAATGTTAATTATTTAACTAGTTTATGCTACGACTAAACAAATAAAACTAATTAACAGTTAAGGATTATTATATATCTTACTTTTATAAATCCTTTATTTTAACTTTTATTTTTCATTGCGATAATTTATATAATTTTTATTATTTCTTATATTTCAGGAACATTCCGATCCCTTTGGTCTTCAATCAGCAACTGCTAAACACTAAGCTTGGAATTTTTAATGGGGCAAGAACCAGATGAGCCAATCGGTCCACAAAATATTACGTATTTGTCCCCATTTCATCAATCATTGCTAAAAGCAAAAAGCAAAAAACATCCTTAAGAGGATTATCATAAATCTGTATTTAAAATTTCAAATTTATTAGATTTATTTAAGTATTACATACTTATTATTATGTGTCTTAACTAAGGAAACTTTCTTATATTATTTTATAAGTTAATATGGTAAAACACTGTAAACAATGTAATTTGGAAAATTTTGAAAAGAAAATCGATAAGGATTGTCTAGCAAGCTGTGAAGTGAAAGCTAAAAAAAAGGATAAACTTCCCGAAGCCACAACTCCGTACGACAATCAGAGATTTTTGCAGGATACCTATTTTTATGTTTTCCAGCAACAGGACATACGGTCTGCACCCAAAGGTTTTCAGGATCTGATGAAAAGTATCCTCTCAATTTCTGTAAGGGGGTTAGCCATCCAAATCGTCAAAAAAACACAAAAACGCCTGTAACTCCGCCGTTTCAAGGACTATCAGGATGTCCTTTGGCCACAAGATAGAGTTAGTTAATTAGCATCCATTGATCCAAACATATCCTGGAAAGTCCTTCAAACAGCTGAGAAAAATGGACTTTTCTCTATACAGAAAAACGCGAATATCTGGCCAGTCCTTTGAGGGATCAGGACACTAGTCCTGTCAAATTAATCTGTTTCAATAGGAGTATCATCCGTCCAAAGGATATCACAATAGTCCTACAGGGGGCTGAGATATCGAGGATTTTATATTTTACGTCCATTTTACAGCTTTTTTACAAATATATATTTCGCAGTATACTTTAGGGGTGCAATTAAGACGCCATCAAAAAGTTTTATATAGCATACTTTTATGCGACGAACCACGTTTTTGAAGCATACTTTTGGTCAGAAACTCACGGCGATCATCTTTATGCCATAAAAAATTTCTATTGCATACTTTTAGGCGTTTAACCCCGATTTTTAGTTTTTGGAGCATACTTTTGGGCGCTTAACCCCGATTTTAGTTTTTATAGCATACTTTTGGTCAGAAACTCACGGCGATCATTTTTATGCCATAAAAATTTCTATTGCATACTTTTAGGCGTTTAACCCCGTTTTTAAGTTTTTGAAGCATACTTTTAGGCGTTTAACCCCGATTTTTAGTTTTTGTTGCATACTTTTGGGCGCTTAACACCGATTTTAGTTTTTATAGCATACTTTTGGTCAGAAACTATCAGCGATCAATTTTACAGCATTAAAATTTTTTATTGCATACTTTTAGGCGTTTAACCCCGATTTTAGTTTTTGTAGCATACTTTTGGGCGCTTAACCCCGATTTTAATTTTTATAGCATACTTTCGGTCAGAAACTCACGGCGATCATATTTATGCCATAAAAAATTTCTATTGCATACTTTTAGGCGTTTAACCCCGATTTTTAGTTTTTGTTGCATACTTTTGGGCGCTTAACCCCGATTTTAGTTCTTATAGCATACTTTTGGTCAGAAACTATCAGCGATCAATTTTACAGCATTAAAATTTTTTATTGCATACTTTTAGGCGTTTAACCCCGATTTTAGTTTTTGTAGCATACTTTTGGGCGCTTAACCCCGATTTTAGTTTTTATAGCATACTTTCCGTCAGAAACTCACGGCGATCATATTTATGCCATAAAAAATTTCTATTGCATACTTTTAGGCGTTTAACCCCGATTTTTAGTTTTTGTAGCATACTTTTGGGCGCTTAACCCCGATTTTAGTTTTTATAGCATACTTTTGGTCAGAAACTATCAGCGATCAATTTTACAGCATTAAAATTTTTTATTGCATACTTTTAGGCGTTTAACCCCGATTTTTAGTTTTTGTAGCATACTTTTGGGCAGAGTCTATAGGAGATCGTTGTTATGGCATAAAAATTTTTATTGCATACTTTTAGACGGTTTAATAGTTACAGCATACTTTTGCCCAAAAATTATATTGCGTATTTTACGGAGCCATGAATTTATTTTTTGTAGCATACTTTTGGAATGCAATTTTTAATAGATAATATTAACAAGGGGGTTAGCCATGAAAATCGACAAAAAAAACACACAAACGCCTGTAACTCTGCCATTTTAAGGACTATCAGGATGTCCTTTGGCCACAAGGTAGAGCTACTTAATTAGCATCGATCGATGCAAACATATCCTGGAAAGTCCTTTAAACACCAGGGAAAAAAGGACTTTTCTCTATACAGAAAAACGTGTATATCTCGGCAGTCCTTTAAACGATCAGGACACTAGTCATGCCAAATGATTTTATTTAATAAGATCCATCGTCTGTCCAAAGGACATCACAATGGTCCTGCAGGGAGCTGAGATATCGAGGATTTTGTGCTTTTCGTCCAATTTTTAGCTTTCAGATATACATTTTATACATCAGCGGTTAAATTAAGATTCTTTACTCTGGATTCCTAGATGTTCCCATTCAGGTTTATAACTATTTTTTGTCTATCATACAATGTTGGCATTCAAAATAGTACATCCACAAGGATAGATGGGCGATTTCAGAATTTTCTAGGAACAGTTATATAAAAGATGGGCCATAGCTTTTGGTTTCCGACCTTTCTTGCGGAAAGCCAAGGCATCATTTGTTAACGACAATGAACAAAGCATCTCCAGCCACTTATCTGCCAGCTTTGGGGCCAGGCACGCATGTTGCATATTTAATAGCCTTCTGACAGTCTAATCCATTGCATACACAGACACACACACACACACAAGCAGCACACTCCCTGTGTGTGTATGTGTCTGGCCTAAGTCTGGATCTTGGCCAGGGATATGCCTGGAATTTCAAGCATAATTTGCCGCATATATTTGGCTACTGTATTATTTAACTATTAAGGTTCAATTGCCGCAAAGATTTATCGTTCCGGCACTTTTTTCAATATCTTAAAGCTGTTGCCAGTGTGTGAGCGGGCATTCCTTGGGAGTTACCATCGTTGCTGTCTTCGTCTGAGTAACAAAGCAAAGAAAAAAAAAAAGACATAGCAGAAAAAAGAAAAGGAGAAGGTAATTCAATATCTTAATATCCGCATAGATCAAGTGCAGGTACGTGCAGGTTTGCACAGTTTGACTTGGGCGCCGTTTAAGGTGACTTGCCTCTGAAGCCGCTTTGCTGGGGCTTCCTCATACAATTCCCCCCATCCCCTACTTGTCTACCGTCTCTTCTGCTTTACTTTTTTTTTTTTTTTTGTTTGTTTTATGCTCTACTATTTTTGAATTCCAACAAGTACAAAAGGGGTCTTCGACTTTGGTTCGGGGCCTGATTGGAGGCGTTTTTTTTTTTACCCGGATTTTTGTCTGGCTGCTCAACAGTTTTGTGGCAAGAAGGGCAACATTCAACCATTGAACCATGGAGCTATTCAGGCAAGCAGTCAGCCGGCAGTTGATTATCCAGCGTTGATTTGTGAATTGAGAAGTTTGAAGCAAGTGTTGTTAGTTATTTAGTTGCTCCTGTGGTTATGGACAATCTCGGTAAAAGTTGTGCGGTTATTATTATACATTTACGTTTTCGTTTTCGTTGATTCCTTTTTTTGTTTTTACTTCCTTTTTTTTCTTTTTTATTTAATAGTTTTCTCCTTTCTTGTTCTTTTTGGTGTTCTGTATTTTGTTTCGACCGAAAATCTCGTCGAAACTTTTGCAATAAAACTAAAAGTTTCAACGTTTATTGTCGCCAACTTGAAAGTTGAAACAATGAGCAGCAGTTCATGAGTTACATTTTTTGGTTTGGGGTTCGTCGTTTGGAGATGCGTTGAGGATAGACTACTTGCAGGGCATGGCGTGGAGGTAGAGTTGGTTTGTGGCTAACTATGGGGTTGCCAACAGGCGGCATAATTAAAATCTAAAGCCAAGTACATGGTGGGGGGGGGAAGGGTAAGAGTAGGTAGGATAAAAAAGTTTAGTTCTCTTTGTTATCCACTTACACGTTAAGGTATATACGATTTGTTCTGCTTAGAAATTATAAATATAGTAAAATTATTGTTTCTTTAAAACTATAAAAATGTTAAATAAAAAATATGTTAATAATATTTCTTTTAACTTACTTAGTAGCTTAACTTACGGTTCCAATAAATTACCTTTAAATCGATTTACTACAATAAATTTAAAATAGTTTTTTTTTTTTTGGTTCTCCGATTTTTTGGGTAAATTCAATCCTTGAGTTTCCTGTTAGCTTCCTTGTCCTTGATTGAATCCATGGTAATAATTAAAGGGTATACAGTTATCGACATTTTGTCAATTTTCCGTTAGCTGGGAAAGTAATTAATAAAGAAAGAAAAAACAAGAATTAAAACAAAGAAATAAAAAAGAAGATAAGCCACATCAGAGATAGGGCGAAAAAAAAAAATCTATATTAAAATATTAACTATATGGTGAGTATTATAAATTGTTATAAATTATGTTGGAAATTATAAAATATTAAAAATGTCATTTGAAAGCAAAATTAAATGACACAAACATACACACACACACACACACACACACACATATATATACCAGTATCTATGTATATTATATAGATATATATATATATATATATTCTTGGACTTATATTTTATTTAAAATGGGATAAAATTTTTGCTGCCGTTGACGTTTTTATTGACCCACATGCAAGTAGGCAGTTTGTGTGTGTGTATGTGTGTGTTCTGCGTGACGGGGCGTGGCAAACAAAAAAACCTATATATACCTATATATATATATATATATGTGAATATATATATATATCCAAAATGACAACTAAAAATTGCCATTTGCGGCAGCTGCATAGTCCATGGCTTATGTACATACACCTATATATATATATATATACATCTATATATATATACGATTTTATATATATCGTTTTAATGGCGCTTTTATGTTTCCTTTTTTCCAGCATTTTTTAGTTGCAAATAAAATTTATTTATTTAATTTGCTGTTTGCTGCTGCGTTTTGTGCAAACAAATACGCGAACAATTCATTTAAAATGTAACGTGCAGCACACTTACAAACACACATACACACACACATTCACATATATATATGCACATAGATTGCAATCCCTTTATTTGCATTTGAAGTTACCCAGCAACGGAAAGCCAACTTTTTTATTTGTGGCATATTTTTTCGTGGTACATTTTGTGGCCATATTTTTTATGCTTTTCAATTGATTTTATGTACGTTTACATATATATATATATATAGTATATATATATATATGTATATGTACATGGTATATAAATGTAATATATTTCTATAGAGCATATACCAGGTGAGTATACAGTTTCCATATATAAATAGATTAGACAAAGAAATAAGGTTAAGCGATTAAGTCTTTGTGTGATTTGTAATTGATTGTGAATGCTTTTGGTCATTGGTTGGTTATAAATTATATAAAGAGATTATATGAAACTCAATTTCCATTAACTAAATATTATAAATAAATGATGAATACTTTTAAATTCGTTTAAAAGATGAAAAATGACAACTAAGTGCACAATTGACTCATTAACATAGCATAGGAATAAGTTAACTAACAGAGTAATAAATTATGTTAAGTAATATATATAACATTCTGTCAATCTTATGTTAATCAATAACATATACAACACTGAAGAGAACATTCTGTCAATCTTATATTATGTTAAGCCGAAGAGAACGAAAGCTAAATACAAATGTTAAGTTAGAAACTATGAAATGTTATCAATATGAAATGGGGAAAGTTTAAGGAAAGATTTCTAGCATTAATATAAAATATTATTTACTTAAGACTTAAAACATAAGAAGAGCATTTAATCTTCTACTTGGAAACATCTTTAAAGACCGAGAAACCAAATAAGTTAGAAATCTGTGGATTAATATGATATAAGTTCAACTTATTAGCAGTTTTAGTTAGTATAATTCTTATAAATATATAAATATATATTTTAATTTTAATTAATGAAACTTTAAAAGTATTTTCCCTGCAATTTAATTAACTATTTAATGAAAATTTGTATAAAATAATTTAACTTTATATAAAACATAGAAAATTTTCATAGCCTTGGGCTAAAGTGAAACTTTTCTGCTTGCAACTTGCAAGACTTGCAATGCCACAAATTACAAAACATAATAACACACACACACACACACACACATACATATAGAGACATCTGATAAATACATAGCAACCCATTTAATTAATCGGCTAAAGAAAATTGCAGTTTATATTAATCTAAATTGTTTAAACTGTGATTAACAATTGTTTGTTTGTTTGTTTCTGTTATCTCTTTTGGCATTTGGTAAATTCTGTGAAAATCCTTTTTTTTTGCCAAGTGGCGTTGCCTTTCTCAGCATGTTAGAATTTCATTTCGTTTCATTTAATTCAATATAATGAAAAGTGAATGCTTCGTTATCCTTTCTCTATACCAATTGGTCGTTCTCAAACGCTTTGTTGGTACAATTGTCTATCAGTCTGTTGATCTGTCGGTTTGTCTGTTCATTTATCGGTCTGTCTGTTTGTTTTTGTTTATTTCTTGGCCAAAAGAACCAACAAAACTAATAACATCCGTTTTGCGGTTTGCTCGTTTGATGCTTCAAATTCAAAACGACTGTCAATTACACGCAATTAAGTTGAATTTCAATGTATTCGGATTCCCATTTCCGCAACGTGTTCAAATATTAAACATCAGCCACAATTCCACAAACATTCAGAAAAAAAAAGGGGGGGGGGGGGGGATTGTTGAATAATATTTTGTTGGTTAGGAGGTCGGAGATCGGGTGTAAGTCTTTCGTAAACGGAAATTAATTTCATTTTTATTTATTGTTATAGAAAATCTGATTTATTTAGGATACCCTTACCCACTGCCTAGCCTATACCTGCCAGCCACAATGACTATACAATTTTGGCCAATTCTCTTCTTCCTCCCCATCCCCCGTTCTATACTGTTCATCTGTTTGTGTGTGTCCAGTTCGGCAGAAGGCCAATGAACCTTTGGTTATTCGATAAGCATATTATTATAATAGGACCACAATGATGGTCCAAGCCCAAAAGCACACATAAAAGATGTTGACACAGGGCCAGTGAGTGAGTGGATGAGGGAGATACAAGGTAGAGAGAGAGAGAGAGAGAGAGAGAAAGAAATGTTGAGGCGATGAGTGAATGGAAAAACTTTTTGATATATTTTGCAAACAAAAATGCCAATGGCAAATTGACAACAGACTGGGCCTGGTCCTGGTATACATACAGTCAAGATAAACCAACAGATTCAAGTGCAAACAGTAAAGTAAATAGAAACAGAGAGAGAGAGAGAGAGAGAGAAAAAGAAAGAGAGCAAAAGAGTAGACAGAGATGCCCACAACTGGGCCTTTGAATTACTCATATCATGTCATGTCAAAGCCATGCGAGGATTACCCTAAACATAAGTTTTATGACCAACTCTCGATTCTCCTTTTGATCCAAACAAAAATAAAAAACAAAAAAAAAAAAACTAATACAATAATATGCCGAACAACTTTTTCCATATTCCAACAATTTCATCTCTCTCCCCTCTTTTAGTTTCCCCCCATTTGCATTCTTTCTTGCTTAACTTTCTCCCCACTCCAACAACATTCTCATTCTACTGCGAAACTTTCACTTTGAGTGTAACATACATTAAGGCGTGTTGAAGCGCATTGAATTGTGTATTGGGATTTGTTTACAATGCTGCAAAAAGTTTTTACGTTCACTTAGCCAAAGGCAAAGAAGCCACTCGCAAGTTTCTTAAGCAATTGCCTGGTAAGGGACAGAATATCCAGAGAACAGACCACAGTACAGTACGAAGGACCATAGCAGATACAACATGAACTGAACTGAGATATGGTGATGTGGGGGGATGAGAACTGAATTGGTTTGGGGGGTGGGGGGATAAAGGCAGCTTTTGGCATTTATTAGATGCACAACTCGTTGCAACTGCCCCCCCCCAACACCCTGGGGCAATGACATAACTTTTCAGCCGCAGCATTTCGCTTTGCGGTTGTTGTCATCCCTCGTCATCGTTGACTCTTTTTAATTTATTTAAAATACTTTTGTAGAGTCCAAAAGTTTTCCTTTTTCCTTGTACAAGAAATGCCTATGGTCTCTCCTCTCTCTCTCCCCTCCCTTTCTCGCTCTATCTCTCTGATGAAAACTAAAACTTTTACTCATCATAAAGATGATGATGATGATGATGAGCAACAAGTTCAATTTTTGTTATGTGGGTTAAACCTTTACCTTCATATATTGTATCTAACTATCTATCTATCTATATATATATATATATATATGCATGTAAAGTAATAACAAATTGTGAACTTTTATCACTTTTTGTTGTCATTCTCATGTCGAAGGACACAAAACTTTATACTTTACTTTAAATAATTTAATTATATCTTGTAGAAGAAATTAGTTAAGAAACTTGTTTAATTTCTTTGTTTTTTGGTTTGAGTTTGTGTTCAATAAATTTAAGAAAACTTTTAATTGATTATTTGGTATTAATAATATCAATTGTTGTTTTTCTTTATGTATTTTTCCCTTCGATTCTTATTAAAAATAATCGCAGAATTACTTTTAAGAGAAGAAGAATCAAATATCAAGAATATCATTTTTATTCACACTAATTATATTAAACACTTTTGGTTGTGTGAATAAAAGTGAACATTTTATTTTCGATACAATCCTTATGTTCTTCTTTACTTTCATATTATGTAAATGTACTGTTAATATGTTTTTCTTTCATCATTTTCCACCTCCTGGTCCTTTTACAGGTCAAACTCATCCACCCAGACAAATTCTCACACATACGTTCGCTTTTTCTCTTCCTCTCTCTCTCTCTCTCTCTTACAATCTCTGTGGGTGTGTGTGTTTATCTAGCAAACAAATTAGCTAGCCATTTTCAATGAAGTTCAGGTTTTGTTTCCCATCTCCATCTACATATCTCTTTCTTTCCCTCTCTTTCTATTTTTTTGTAACTCCCATCCAATTCTCTTGCCCATACCCAAATCGAAATCTCCAATCTCTACTCTACTCTCACTCTCCCCTCCCCCCATTCTTCACTCTTCACTGTGATAACAAAATGTTTCAACTATCCGGATGGTTGCCTTCTGGCTCAAAGTCAATTTTGCTTTGACTCTCAGCTAATATCCTGTCGCCGCATTTTGGCTAAAACTATTTTAGATAGTCTATCGCAAAATGTTGTTTTGATTTTTAATTGCTTTTGCCCAGGGCCATCGACTCTTAATTATATTTTGAATTGGGTTTTTCTTCTCCTTTTTTTTTTTTCGTCTCACATTTGTTGTTTTTATTTGTTTTCTATCTTTCGTTCTGTTTTTTTTTTTTATTGTAAATTATTTTGATTGTATTCGATGGGAGTTTCAACTTTAGAATTTGTTTTTTTTTTTTTTTTATTATCATTGTTCAAATGTTGTGTTGACATATGGATGATAAATTTTTGGATAAAATTACATTTTATGAACATTAATTAGAAATCGAAATTCCCTTTAGGGGAAAAGCTTTGGCTATGGATGCTTTGGGGCATCACCTGACACCTGAATAACAACTGAGTCTAAGTTACATCCGGTCAAAGGATATACAATGACATGGAATGGCTATAGAAGTAGAAGCAAACTCTCTGACTCTGACTGATGAGATTAATTAAGCAAGGCAAACAAAAGGATTTTAGTTTCATGTAGACACACTTGGCATTGCTTTTGTTGTAGTTGTAGTTGTTGTTGTTGTTGTTGTCATTGTTGTTGCTACTGGGCTGACAGGCAACATTGCGTATGCCTGCTGGCGTTTTTATTGACAAGGACACATTAATTACTCAATGACATTGTAATCAAATGTAAGCATTGCCTGGAAGCACTTGCCAACTTGTTTTTGTTGTTGTTGCTGCTGCTATTCCCATTATTATCCTTGTACGTGCGTGTGTGTGTGTGTGTGTGTGTGTGCCAAAGTTCAACGTTGGCTCTGTAAATCTTTTGCTGTTGCGTTGTCAATATTGCGCATACGCCACCGTCACTCACACACAACTGTTTGCTTAAGTTTCGCCACACAGACAAACAGACACACACACACACACATATATACAAATCTTTTGTATATACATATATAGTAAATTTATATATATATATATATATATATATATATATCTTCATATGTAATATATACAAATATATATATATATATATATATGTGTGTGGGTATTTTATGCGAGCCTTGGACACGCCCTTATGTATCCTGTGTTTTATTAATTACGTAATTATGTAACAAATTAAATGTATATGTGTATGTTGTTATATGTGTGTGTGTGTGTGTGTGTTTGCGGTTAGGGAATGGAAGTGAATGTGGAATGTAGAAAGCCTTTTCAGCTACTTAAAGTGTTTGCTTGCATGTCGATGAAAGTAAGTGGGTTAACTTGAGCTAAAGGATTTTCTCTGTAGCACATCCTCAGAGACAGCGACAGCGGCAGCGCCAGAGACAGAGACAGGGATAGAAAGTGGGTAGATAGAGTAGATAGAATGAGGAAAATGGGGAATAGTAGAAGTGCCATATGTGCCCAAGAGAGTGCTTAGTGTTTACTTGTCCTGCTGTCGGCAAGATAAAGTTCTCTCCAAAGTATCAAAGCAGTCTAATTACAAATATGAAGTGCATCTGCACTGATAGTTAAGAGATACATTCCACATCATATCCACATCTCGCATTCCACATTCCACATTCACTAAGATCTACACACAGTTAGAGAGGAAATCTATCTAAATCGCTGTTGCAATCAAAATCACAACACTTTGCTAAGAAATCCAACTAATTGCAGTTGCTACAACACCATTTTTTTTTTCTTTTTCTTTTTTAATAAAAGTTCCATCCAACTCTACAGATACATATAGTCAGATAGTCAGCTAGTCAGTTAGTCACACACCTGGCAAAAGTTCTCTCTGTCTACGTTATAAAAGGAGAAAGGTGCAAAAAAAAAAAGGAAAGAGAAGAAGGTGATGTTAAGGTAAGGTAGGGTAGATGGAAGCAAAAAGTTTAGCCGTGTGCCACATTTGTCTCATTTTCACTGTAGCCGCGTCAAGAGTCTCCGGTCTCCGGTCTGGGTTTCTCTCTCTCTCTCTCTCTCTTTGGTCTCCCATTACGCCCGGGCACGCATTTAAAATCCAAATTAAATATTTCCGCATGAAACTCAAATCTTACAACTGATTAAATAACCCAGCTCCGGATGAAGGACGACAGCAGCAACAGCCACAAAATGAGAAAGAGAGACGAAGAGAGAGGGAGACTGTTGGGGTGGTAGGAAAATGATATGTGGTATGTGGTAAGGGGTAAGGCAAGTCAAAAAGGCAACAAGGACGTAAATTGCGACAAATATGTGTATGCCTGCGAATGCCAAACAGGAGACATACCCATTTACTGTACTTACATTGGCATTGCCTCAGCTCTGCGTATGTGTTAAAAAATGTTTCACATTTAACAAAAAAAAAAAGGAATCCTTAACATTGTGTTACCGTCGCCAAACACCGCACCTGGCCATCGCTTTGGAAGGTAATTGTGTTGTTATTTGCTCCTTTCACGTTGTTGGTAAAATGAAACAAAAAGAACAAAACAGAATAGAAAAGGAAAAGGAAAAAAAAAAAATGAAGGAAAATAAACGAAGAAAAAGCAAAACTCATTTGGCCCGGCCAGGTGGCTATACTGGCTCCTGCCAGGATGTGTGTCTGATTGTGCATTTTATGAATGAATTCAGCTTCGTCTTCATCTCCATCTCCATCTCTATCTTCAATTCTCGCCCCCTTTCTCCCTCTTGGTTGAAGAAAGTAAAAAGGACAAAATGGAAAATGACAATGAAACGAAAGGAGACAAAACTTTGTCCTTAGACCTTAGCGTGGGTCTGCTGTTCAGCTACAGCTACAGCTTCAGCTTCATCTACAGAGCTCCGACTCTGACTCCGACTCCTGTCACTCACTCGCTTATTGCTTACAGTAACAACTTTTTCAGACAACTTTTCCTCGCCTTGGACCCAAGGACCAGGGCAAAGTGAAAATCATTTGCACGGTAAAACGTTTTTCGGTAAACTTGACTTGACTTAGATTGTGGAATATAAAATAAAATTACCAACAAATTGAAAATTGCATCCTGCGTGCAGTTCTGCCATCCACCTTCGCTCCGATAGCCTTCTCTACACCTACACACACACACACACACACACACACACACATACAAGCCTTTTTACCACACACCTCACCTCCCGCCACCCTTAATACACCTTACCAATCCCTCTGGCAAGCATTGGGCTTCCATTTGTGAGTTGGAAACACGAAAAGTTTTCTATTTTATATCCAAGGATTATGCTATGAATATAAAATCTTGCAAAATTACACACACAGACACATACGCAGGGCAAAACTATAAGTTGCGGTCGTGATGTTGCAATGGGCGTGGCAAAGGTTATAACTGTATATATGTATATGTGAAATGAGTTTTGTATGACTTAGTTGTAGGATTACATACACTGTACAAAATTGATCAAAACTGATAAATGAAAACATTTGAATGATTATAGTGAATATTATCAAATGATATTTGTTAGAATTTCAATCAATATTAAGCAGATAAACTAGTTTTAGTAGAATTTACTGGAAATAGATTAAGTTTTGTGTTTCGTTTTGCCAATGGCATGCTTAGTTTATAGGAAACTTTCTATCTGATCGACACGTTGGCGCTTAATTGCAAAACTTGCAAAACTTCAACTCGAGTTTTTTGGGGTCACACACTTTGCTGCCCTTAAGCTAAGTGCGCTCAGTGTAGTGTTTTGAAAATTTGCTGCAATTTAAGCAACTTACTTGCAGTTTTTGTCGCTGCATGGCAGAGCAACTGTTGGGCAAAGCATCTGGTATAGTTGCCGCAAGCGCAATCATAAGCCAACACCTAAGCACGTCAACAACAGAGGCAACAGAGGCGCACAGTGCACTCCTGCCCATTCTCTTTCCTCACTTTACGTTACGTTACTGTGGCAGCAGCACCCTCATCTCCACCCTCATCAACAGCAGCAGCAGCAGCAGCAAAACTAACGCTATTTAGTGTGAGAGGAAACTTTTTCCCAGTTACTACTAGTACAAGTAAAACTAAAATTTGCCAGATCATTGCTTCCGCTACGTGCCAGGACTAAGGACGCGTTGGCTGTGCACAGATTTTGGCTCCTCTGCTCACAAGTGAAATGTAATGTTATTATGCATATGCCGTCCCTTTGCAATTGTTGCAATCCCAGCTTGTTGTCGTCCTTGTTGCTGTGATTGTCAACAGGCATAGCCCAAGGAGCATGAGCTAGAGGAAAAACTTGAAAATAAGTTTCGGGGTTTGCGTTGCTCATTTTCTCTTCCTTTCTTTTTTTTATTTTTTCAATATTTTGTTGTTGTTTTTTGTTTTCCTTTCATATGCCTAGGCAAAAGTTTTGGCCAAATTAAATGTTAATTAAAATGTTATCAGCTTTATGGGATTGGTTTTTTGCTTAAGGATTGAGTTTTGTGCGGTAGCAAAATTGTTTGAACAATTGTTAAGCATTAATTTTCTCTCTTTTTTGCTTTTTGTTTTCCTTCTTTTTGTTATTTTTTTTTATTTTATGCTCAACCATTGGCAGGGCTTTGAAACTAAAGTTAAACATAATTTCTGCACGAATTGCCACTTGGCAGTTGGCAGGCAAGGCTTCGTTTCTACTTGCTACTTGAGCGTAAATTGCACTGCTCCCTCAGTCAGTGCCAGAGAAAGGAGTTAGCTGCAGTTGGAGTCAGAGTCAGAGACGGAATCACACACACAAACACACACATACACACACTCACAGACATACACACACAAAGGCAAGCAGTGAGGCGAGTAAACTTTATACTAGGCTACTGGGATGAGTCCTGGTGGATTCGGTGTGGCAGCAACAGCAGCAGCAGCAGCAGCAAATGAAATAAACGTGAATGCCAAGGCAGTGAGGCGATGTGAACGCTAGCGACCAGCTCTTTCCCATTGAGCCACTACAAAACTGCAATGAATGGTTAATCAAGCAACCGGCTTGAACAGCTTTTGGCTTCATTTTACGGCAAGTTGCTTTAGAGTGGCAAAGAGTGGGTATAGATGGGTATGGCAACTGGCAACTGCTTCTAACTGGTAACTAGAACTCCCCCAAGTGCTGACTCCCTGACTGCTTAACTGTCGAGCCCAAAGTAAAGTAAGTATATAATGTACAGGACGCACATATTTAAACAAAAGCCAAAGCCAAATAGGCCGAGTGCAAAAGAGGCAAATGCCTGGCAAAAGGTGCTCCATGGTTGACATGGCAAAAAGGATGTACTAACACACACACACCCATATATATATATATATACAAATGAGTTTGTGGGAATTAGTGTTATGCCATACTTAGTTTCTAACTAAAGGGTTGAGTCTTGGTAAAAGTTCAAGGGGTCATCTCCATTATTGGATAAAGATTGTGGAAAGATAATGAAATTGATAAATTGTATTGACTGGCACTCAACTGAATATAAATATATAATAAACCAACCGATTTAATCTATTGTGGTTGGTCAACTGGAAAAGTTTCTATTGTTGTTAAAGATTAAAACCAATCCAATATGAATATGTAATTTATTTAACTATCATTATCATTCTTAAGATATTTATTAAGATTTAAAACAAACCTTTTTCTCTTATAACAAAAGTAACAACTTAAACATTGTCAATCGACCTTTATATTTACCTTGTAAGGTCTTTGCATTTAGCTAATAGTTGCTATTCCCTTGGGATTATATATCTATCAATTGCTAAATCATCAAGTTTTGATTTTATTACATTATAATCTATCAAGTCATTGCAAGTGATTTCTAAATGATAGCTTATCAACATTATAGGATGAAACCAAATGAATAAGGTGAGAAGTTATTTGAAATGGGCTGCAAGATGGACGCCCAAAAGATTTTAAATCCTTTCAAAGAAGTCCTATTTAATCGAACTTCTAGAAGATTATTTGAAAAGCTATCTCCTTGTTTCCTTTTTGGTTGCAGCTTTCAATTGATTAATAATTTCTAATTAATATTTATGAATTTGCGTGGTTAGCTCTAAATTTTAATGGTCCAAACTCGAGTTAAATTACTACAACAAGAATGCTTCAAATGCTGAGAATTTACAAGGGGATAGAAACATCAACAAGGGGGTAAAGATACACTGGCATTCTATTGGAAAATATTTCAACTTAAATCAAAATCTAAAAATATTTACATAGCAGGAAATATGTATATAAAAACTATGAATTATTGTGCATTTATATATATTAAATATTTTTTTATGATTTGCTATAAACAGCTTTATGTAAAGGCGGAGCAAATAACAGCATATAAATATGACCAAATGCAGTAGTAAATATTATTTTTTCTTTTTACCTATCAACTGGACGCCAACTAACTGACAGTTTAACTATCCGTTAACAAATAGGGATAGAAGGGGGGAGGGGGAAAGGAAATGGTTACTGTTCGCTTTTATTGGCTGATAAGCTTAAAAAACGTTGAGTTTCTATTAAATATCTGGCGCACACGTCGTATACGTAATATCAGATTACAGTGCCAGCTTAAAGGCAACAACAGAATACAAACAAAATGAAAAGAAAAAAAAAACAACAACAACAACACATACATACAAACACACACATATAAAAAAAAGGAAAAAAAAGCGAGATGAAAACAACAAAGGTAAATAGACGGGGGTAAATACAAAAACAAAACAGAGTGGCAATGGAGAATGTGAGAGAAAATGAGAAAGAGTGAAGAAGCAAACAAAAAACGCGAGCATAAAATAAAATGGAAATTACACGAAGTGAGTTGAACGGGGAGTTTTGTACTAGAGAGTGAGCGAGAAAGCGTACAACAGAGAGAGAAAGAGAGAGAGAGAGGGAAAGCATGATGGTGCTTACGCTTTTTTAATTACCTCGTTTAAAGGCAGGCTTCCTCTTGCATTCGCATGTGTATACCCACATATATATATATATATATATATTTTTATATCTATGTATGTGTGTGTGTGTGTGTGCGCTTTTATCAACTCGTTTCGCCGTGTTTTACTCACTTGCAGCAGACGTTGCCATAAGTTTTAATTAAAATTACTTTGCTCGCTGCTGGGTGATGGTTGATGCTGCTACTGCCTCCCTCTCTCTCTCTCTCTCTCTCTCTCTCACTCTATGGCTCCTACTTATCCCCTTTTACCAACTCCAACTCTAGCTACAACTCCAGCTTCAGTTCCAGTTCCAACTCCACCTACACATTATCACACACACTCACACACATACACAGACACATACCACACACACGTCTCTTCTTGGTTGAGTGTTTTGCCGTGTGCTTTTTGTTATTTGCTATTTGGCCGCTCAGCTCAGCCCAGTGTGTGAGTGTTTTTTTGCGGTTTTTACTGTTGATGGTCTTGCTTCTCTGTTGTTGTTATTGTTGCTGCTGCTGCTGTTGTTGTTGTTGCTATTTGCAGCTGCTGGCGCCGGCAGTTTTTGTATATACTTTTGCGGCTTGCGTCTCTGACATTGCCCCATTGCAATTGCAATGACAATGGCGACAGTCAATGGCCGTTGGCTTTAGTTGTTTTTGTTTTTTTCCTTTCTTTCTTTTTTTAGTTGTTTGGTTTGTTGCATACATTTAGGCTCATCGGATATTAAAATGCCACGGAAGTTGGAAAAATATTGAAAAATTCTTTCAACAGTAATACACAACACATTAATAGAACGAACTCTGTTTGAACAATTTGTTGCAATTTGTTACAAGAAAAACACAAAAAAATAAAAATAAATAAAAATATGATTATATAAAATGCGTTTAACTGGGCATGACAATTCATTGGCAATTTTATAGAGACTCTCTCTCTCTTTCTATATATATATATATATATACTATATACTCTATATATGCTGCCACTGATGGTATTGCTATTGCTTTTGCTGCTGGCTTGCCCATTGTCGCTGCCATCATTCAAACAATCAGCCAACTGTGAAGCGGCGCACCCAAACGAGCGGCTCTAAACGGCGCAGTTCAACGCTTGGCTTGTCCCAGGCACTGAATTCTCTGGCTGCTCTTCTGGCTGTCCTGGTGGTGCCTGTCGGGGTATATTTGCCACATGCTGATAAGCAGACATAATAATAAAAAATGTATGAGCTGCTGCCTGCCAAGCAAGCGGTAGTCATAATAAAATGTGCAAAATAAAATGAAATGGCGAATAACCACAACGAAAGGGTGTATGGCGGTGAGGAAGGGAGAACGGCGACGAATGGCGGCAGCGGATGTGCGGCAAAAGCAGCTAACGGAAACGTTGCACAATTTTGTGGCTCACACACACACACACAGACACACACACATAGGGCATAGTAAGGACAAACGGCGACATAATGAAGTCAAAAGTTGTGGCGGTGGTGGTGGCCCCAAAAAAAACAAAAATAAAAAAAAGGGGTTCCTTTTTTGAAGTTCTTTTTAAAACGTTTTGGCTAATGAGAGTCTCGAAAGCTGGCTGTGATTATCAAAATGGCCAGGATGACAGCTAAAGCCAAAGATGCTTCTACTAAGGTCCTACAACATAATATATGGCACCCAAAAAGGATGCCGAAAGTTTAACTACAAAATTGCTACAGAAGGTTAAATTAAAATTCAAGTCAAATAAAGGGAAACTTATGAAACTTTTTTGGTAAATAAACTAAATTTCAATCTTAAATATATCTTAAAAATAAATAAGTAAATTGAATTATTTCTTAAAGTTATTTGTTTCAATAGAAAATAACAAATACTGTTACGATTCTATATCTTTAAGATCTATCAATCAAGAAGTTAATCAAGTTGACTGTCAAAAAAGAAAAAAAAGCAATTTTCCATTTCTTTTCTTTTAAGAAAAGTTAAGGCAGAATGTTTTCAACATAAATTTCGATAAGATAATGTTGAAACTGAGATTCGAGTAAATGTAAACTAATCATAGAAACTGACTGATATCGACCAAGAATATATAAGTATATATAAATATAATGTAACTCGGCGTTTTAACAATTTAGTTAACAAATTGTTTTCAACGAAATTAAAGTGAATTTGATTTCCAAAACACATGCTAGTTATTTAAGATGAAAAAACCAACAAACAAACAAACAAACAAAAAAAAATAAGCGAAATATATTTCAACATTATGCTACTCAACGCTGCTCTTTGCTGGCAGTTGTTGTTGTTGTTGTTGCTATTGCTGCTGTTATTTTTCCAACGAAGGCGACAACATTCATGGCCTTTGGCATTAAGAACCTTCATAAATTTCAGAGAGCAGCCAATGAGCAGTTAAGGAGCAGAGAGGAGAACGACGACGAAGACGACGGCGACGGCGACAGCGACAAGGATGATGTTGATGGTGATGCTGACGCTGCTGGCAGCATTGAATGAAAGTCTGCATTTGATTGATACTTGATGAAGGCAGGGCAACGCAGTTAGAAGAGGGGAAGTGGTGGTATGCTTGAAGATAGGAGCAGAGCTGAACGAAGCTGACAGGCGAATAGGAGAGACAGCACCGAAATGTGCGGCCAGGCGTTGGATGTCAATGTTGTTGTTGTTGTTGTTATTGTTGGTGGTTTTTGCTATTGTTGTTTGTTTGCCATGTCAATGATGTCCTTGTTGTTGTTTTTGTTGTCATAAGCAACAACAATTTAATAATAGATTCATTACATATACACATACACACAAACACACACACACACACACACATATATACATGCTGCCTGTCATCAGGGCATAGAAAAATAACGCAACATCTTCCACATGACATTTTCGGAGTACCCATTCTCTTGCCCGCCCTCCCCAACTTCCCTCCCCTCTCTCACTCATCATTTTACCAACAACATGCGTATCATTATGTCAACAGAAAATAAGTGTCTCTATATAGAATATAATAAATTGAATATATTTTCATCAGCAATCGCAGGAAAACAACCGCAACAACAACAACAACGAAAGCAACGACATCATCAGCAATGAAAACATCATGTTAACCAAATGACAAAATGGCAAATGCCAGAAAATGGCAATAATGAAATAAAAAACAAAAAGATAAATACATTTATATATACCTAGATACATATATATATATATATATAATGATAGAGGGCGACAAGTGATATGAGTTGTAAACAAAACTAACGACAGTTGTGCAAATAACCAATAAACAAGACCGACGAATTGTACAAGTAAGTAAGAATTAACCAGAAGAAGAAAATATGAAAAAGAAGAAGATGCCTCATCAAACACATAAGACTTATGCAACACTGTAAGAAATAAAGAAAAGATATCTAAATATAGCATACTTTTGGGTGCTTACATGGGAAAACAGGTAAATATAAATGCATATGAGAGCAAATGAGAAATGTTGTACGAAACTTTTAGTTTTAAACCAAGTGCTTAAAAACATTGACTGTATTTAAAGATCTTGGGTTTAAGTTGAACATAAATAAAGTAAATGAGATGATAGTGATAAATGTTTCCATTCACCTTTTGCTATCTCTTAACTAGCCGGTTGTATTTTACTTTGATTATCTGATATATAGATCTTTGAGTATATATCTAAGATATGTACTTAAGGTTGCACTTAAATTTACTTTTATCCACCTTTTGCAAATTAAAATCAAATAAAATGAGGTTTTTATATATAAAATATAATGTCAAAGATGTGAATTAGTATTACTTATTCAGTTTTTTAAACTTTTTAGGTATATAAATATAAGTTTTAGTGGTTACAGATTAAGTTACTTTAATAGAGTCTAAATGTCTTATGTCGTAAAGATCTTAAGTACTTGATAGAAATAGCTTGAATCAGTAATTAGAATTATGTCACTTAATCGTTTGATTATTAATAGATAAACACAATACAAAACCCATAGGAAATAATAAAGAATTTTAATAAAACTAAATTTATATTAATAAGAAACTAAAAGTTTGAATATTATTATTATAACTTTATGCATTAAAAAACAACTAGTTGGCCACTCTTCCTTTGGTAGGATGAATGAGAATTGCTTTAAGATAAACTACAGAGACTTTGCTTGTTTCTTGTAATGCTTTTCTTCAAGTGTAGACTCTTATGTCTTTAGTGAGTTGAACTGAAACTAAAGCTAAGCTAAAGCTGAACGCTGCGCTGAGGCGTTGAGGCGCTAACATTTTTGAAGTTTATTTGACACTTGGCATTGGAGCTTAGTGGCATGTGGCAACCGCCAACATGCCAACACTCTGCTGTTTATCTGTTGTTGAAGCATATTACCAGTATCTTTTCGCAGTCAGGCTATGCCTTCGTTGCCATCAACGGACGGACGGGTGGACCCTTTTTCCTTCTTTACTTCTTTTTGGAGCGTAGAAAAACTTTCAATAAAGTTTGCCCCGGCATCATGATATAAAAATTTTATATACACTTGCGTTTGATATTTTATTTATTTTTATTTGCTTCACTCTCTCTCTCTCTGTCTCTCTCTTTCGCTATCTTTCTCACTATGTCCTTTAACTCAGTCCTTCTTTCTTGGTTTGCTGCCACTGTCTTACCCTACCTCTATTTTGCTGCTTCTAATCAATTCCAAATCATTTAGCACACGCATGAGCTGTCAGTGTATGTGTATTTGTGTGTGCAGACGCCATTTTGTTTGAGTTAAAGCCATAGATGACTTTAAGCTCAAAAGATGTTAAGGCAAATGGCGGGCCATAAATCAGCTGCGTGACAGGGCACAAAAGCCAACCGACAAAAGGCCAAAAGCTGTGTGGGTAATTATGGCTAATTAACGTGCCAAATGCCCCCACACCCTTCGCATAACATCCATTCCCTTCTACACCTCATTCTGCATCGATATTACGAGAGAGAAAATAAGAACCAAGAAAACTTCCTTTAATAAAATCATCAAATTTGCCTCTAAGCAACATAAAAGGCTTTTGCCGCAAAAGCCATAAAAATGTCGTCGTCAATGACCAAAATGTCGCCGCCTTAGATGAAATAAGAAAAGTGAACAGGATTCGATACGACTGTTTATGGTCAGCACATGTTTGCTCTCACTGGGGCACTTCACTCCACTTGGGACTCGGACTTGGACTGAGAGTAGGACCGGGACTGGGACCAGGACCAGGACTGGAACATGGTCTGTGCCTCGAAATGTAATTTAAGTGGCGTAAATTATGGTCAAGAGGTTGTGCGTTGCCTCCAACTATGGCCCAACAAAACAATGGCACATTATGGCCAAAGAGAGAAAGTAGAAAGAGCAGCAGCAGCAGCAGGAAACGGCTTTTATCATATGGTATATGGTAGGATATATATATATGTATGTATGTATGCTTACTACTTGCCCTTCATCCTTGCTCTTCATCCAACAAAAGCAATTTCGTGCAATTTCGCGCAATTTTTTGCAATTTTATGTACGTGCCAGGAGGACAAATATGACAAATGTCCACAGTTCGGCTCATATAAAATGTAATTTCTATTAACAGAAATTATAAACTGCCAGGACAATTTTTACTTGCCACTTGCCACACACTTGCACACACTTTTTCTTGTGTTTTTTTTTGTGCCCTTTCTTTACTTTTTGAAGCCATTTCATATTTTGGAATTGTCTGTTTGGTTTTGTGGCCCCCAAAAGTAGATATTTGTTTCGGTTACTGTAGCTGTTGGTATTCTACAATGTTATTTACTTATTTTACTTTTGGCTCCTGCTCGACGAGAATACGCAATTCAGCACGTTCCTTTTGTTCATAATAAATGTTCATAAATAAGTTGATTAGTTTTTTATGTGGTTAGTGGCCAGTTTTCTCTTCTCTCCCCCACTCTCTCTCTCTCTTTCTCTCTGAAGCGACAATTTGAGTGGCAGAACCAAGAGGCGCTTGCCGCCGCCAGGACAGTAATTGAAAATGGTACTTAGTGCGTGATTATTACATTTCGTCCAAAAGTCTTACATCTCTCTCTTCCCTCTCTCTCTCTCTCTTTCTCTTAAGAGCAAAGGCAACGTGATGGGGCAGAAAACAGAACTGAACTGAACTGAACTCAATTGAAAAAGTGCCTCCATGATGTTGTTTGATTGTGTATTTATGTGTGTACTCGTATTTAACTTTCAATAGAAAGTGCGTGTTAAGCGGCTTTTGTATTGCTTAAAATTTTTATAGATTGCAAATATTTTATCACTTAACATTAAACATTTGATACATAAAACGTTTAAAATGAAATTCAATTGAAGTAAATTTGATAAATTATCTGTATTGAAATGCTTAAAGTTGAATCTTTTAATATGAAAAAATGTTGACATAGTTGAAAATATGCTTAGTATATAGAAAGCAGTCAATGAATCGAATACAAAAACAAAGGAATTTGAATATAAATTCATTTTTACAAAGAAAAATTCTATTCTAACTATAGTTTTTACTTATTTTTAAAGAAAAATCTTTTAAATTTTTCTAAAAGAAAGTTTATAGTAATAAAACAAAAGTCTCAATTTCAATTCTTCAGTATATAACCTGCCAATATCATTATCATAATCATTATTCATTATCATTTGGTGTATTGAATGTATATTCATTTTGTTCAAAAAATGTTTGTAAGAGTAAGAACTATAGAAAGTAGTTTTATTATAATAATAATATATTTTTTAAATATAATAGAAATAGAATAAATTGTTTTCTCTTTTTCAGAGTACAGTATTCATTTTTATACCTGACGAAGACAGCAAAGAAATGTATGCAAACAATGTTAAGAATACTTGAAAAGGATGTCTATTAAACTGGAAGAGAATGTTCATTAAACTGGAAGAGGATGTTTAATTTGAAGAGCACATAAATCAAATATTATAAGCATTGAAAGAGACTATTCAGTAAAAAATTTGTTTCTTTAATAAAAAATTTAATAGTAAAACAAACAAAATTAATATGTTAACTAAATTTTATTTAATTTTAGTTGATTTTATTTTACATTCAATAAAAATCAAATTAAAAATATATAAAATTAAGACAAACTGTTGCATGCTAAGCAAAAGAAGTATATAATTTCAGAATATATATATAAATATATGAAATAAATGTTTCCATTTGGTATATATATATAACACATTGTTCATATTATTCGACTATAAAATAAACTGGGCTATATAAATTGCCACTTTTCGCTCTTTTGGTCATAATTTAAACAACAACAACAACAAAACTATTTGAAAAGTTTGACTATTACAACATTTTATGTACTATATGAGCCAAAATCACATCAAATAAAGTTTTCTTTAATAAACTTCGGTATGAACTTTTTACATATACCCCCCCGCACACCTCACACACACACACCAATGCCTCTTGCTTCGCTTATTGTCTTTGGCAATTTAGTAGTAAAACGGAAACTAAGTAACGGCCATTTGTCTATATGCTAGCGCATGTATTTAGATATGTATTTATGTTTGGCAATTTCATCACAATTTCCGTTCGTTGAAACTTTTCGGCAAATGCTTCAACTTTATACGAGATGTTCAACAACTACTTGGGCAAATTGTTTGCCATAGCCATTTCCGTTTGCTATACATGGACAAAAAAACAAAAACGAACAAAAAAAGAAAAGAAAAAGCAAGAAGAGAAAGATGTAAAAAAGACATAAAGCGAAAGAAGAACGATTGCAAAGTAATCAATGTATATATTTGATGATTTGCCAATGGATTTTGGATTTGAAATCATTGAGCAAGTGTTACACATATAACTTAATTATTTAATGCCTCCCACACAACCATACAACCCCCCGCTCTATCCCAACCAGCCGGATTGTGGAAGGAGCTCTGGTTCTTCCTGGTTTTTTTTTTTTTTTTTGTTTTTGTGGGCTGTAAATGCATTTTGCATAATTTGTTTGTGCGTCGAGGCGTGCGCTCAGAGGCAACATTCACGTCAGACTCAACTCAAATATCAACATCAGAATCAACCCCCCCGCCCTCTTCCTCTCACCCTCTCTCTTTCTATTTCTCGAACCCCTACTGCCACGCATTTACACTCTCACTTTAATTTGTGTGCCATGAGGTTGGAAGGGTTCACAACCCGCAATTTACACACACCCACACACACATATATATAAACACACATACATTGAGAGCCCATGCCACCTAAACAATGTCACTTGGCTTTTGTAAGCTCACGTGTTACATGCAAATGCGTTTCCTGCCCCCTTGCAGTCATTTGCCACTGCTGCTGCCACTGTCAGGCTGGCTGAGCTTTTGTCTTGACATCACAGAGGTTAAAGAGGGAGTAAATATTGTAATGATGTATGTGATTCCTTTTGTTGGACCATGTTTGTTTCCCTTACCCCCCACTCAAGCAATCTCATACCATTTACAATATAGCTTTGCTTTCTTACCCATTCTACAATGATCTGATCCCCCCACCCCCCACTACTATCCCACTTTATCAATCCTCTTACCCATTGCCACTCTACCGTCTTATCATCAGTTTATTGAAATCTCTTTATGCATGCTGACAACCAGTTCAACTCCATCTGCAATTTCATCTTGAGTGCAGACAGGCACTTGAAAAATTTTCTCCAACGAAACGAGAAAAAATGGAAATGCAACATTTTTAATGAAGTAACAACTTGGCGCAAAAAAAAAAAAAAAGTCATTAAAAAGAAAAAAAAAAAAAAACAAAAAATGCTAAATGCATGCCAAAAAATCAATAAACAATCAACGCAAAATACAAAATATATATATATATATATATATATATATATATATAAAAGAGAAAATGAGAAACACACACACACACATACACACAGAATTGAAAAAGAATTTCCATCCTTCGTCCTCAAGGCTGCAATTATGTTGAATGACGTTTGCAATGTTGTCAAAGGAATTGCGACAAAAAAAAAAAAAAAAAAAAAAAAAAGCGAACCGAAGCGTGGGGAAAGCATGTAAAATGCGTTGACGATTGCGTTTTTCAAGTGCAACAGAAGAGTCAGTCGCGGGAACGGGATATACATGTGGTGGGAATGTTGGTTGAGATGGTGCTACCATTGGTGTTTCGGGGTAAAGAGGGAACCCCAGCTGCAAAAAAAAGAGAACTGTGTACACCAATTAAAAATGCAATGGACAACGCCCAAAAAAGGATCTCTGGTTGTGGGTGCATTTCGGTGAGTTTATTCGTTGATGGGATGGATAGTTCCCCGACCATTGAGGGAATGGTTTGAAATAGTCCAAGGGAGTTTTGGGTTTGGGGTTGGAATGATGGGCTATAGCTATCCTATGTGGCAACTGCTGTCAATGACAGCGCAAATAAAATGCCACAACGCTTCTTGTAAAACACGCAAAAATGAAAATCAATAGTGCAAGCTCATACATACATACATACCTACAAACATTTACACATACATACGGATATACATACGTACATACATACATACATAGATATAGTATATCTGCATCTGCATAGTATGTAGATATGTACAGTACACAATTCATATGATATCAGGGACAGATTAGGCAAAGCTTAAAGTTTCTTAATCTTTCCTAAACTGTTTATTCAATTTTACTTATGAATAACCGATTAAACAGTTTGATTATATATATAAATTATATATTATATTAGCATAGGAAAACAGAAATATGGCACATGGCTTTACATCATACTATTAAATCCGCTCCTGTTTTATGGTGATTCTGGGTTGGCAGATTGGAATGGTCAGCTGCTGCTGTTGCTGCTGCTGCTGTCGGCTTATACATAACTGGAACAATAATCAAAACGACAGCCAGTGTATGGGTGAGGTGTAACAACAATAATGACAACAATAATAACAACAACATAAGCACGAACGAAAGCGGAAACGGACGACAGGCAGGCAAACAGGGCAGACAGAGACCGGACACTCTACTGAGCCTAGTCCATGTTGACGTCAGTCATACACCGTACAAATGTTGACCTACATACAAAACGCTGAGCAAACAGGCGCATAAATGCCGCGCCAAACAACTGCAAACGGACAACCAACAATCCAACAGTAGCAGCAGCAGCAGCAGCATTAACGGTAGCAACATCAGCAGTAACAATATCGCACACTGCAAAGATAGGTCCTTTATAATTTTTTTTCCCCTCCCCCCACTTTTTTTCTGCCAACGCATTGTTAGAAATTGCTCACAGGACATAGTCATAGTCAAATGTTGAATTGTTATTGTTTTTAATACTTACCCAAGCATCAGCAGGCATCATAATTGTTATGTAGATTTATAGAATTGGGTGACCAGTGGCCAACGGCGAATATGATGACCATAATCCATAATCAACGCACAGTGGCAAACTGTTGTGATTAGAATGCTAAAAACTGTAAATAGAGAAAAAAAGAAAAGAAGGAATTTCAGATTACAAAAAAAACTATTAATCTATGAAAAATGTGTGTTGGTTTGTATCAGAAGAATTGAAAAGTATTAAAAATTATTTAAAAACCTTTTTAATTTGTATTTTAATTCACTTTGTTATAAGCAGGACAAAGTTCCTTTAATACTTTTTCCTTACTTACTCCTAAACTTATCTTAGCTCACCCTTAACTAAGCAAAGCAACAACTTAACACTAACAAGACCAAAAATGAAATCAGTTTTGTTAAAATTTTGATAAATTTGTTAGTTTGTAATGCATTGGAAAAGTTTTCAAAATCCGGCCACTCTGTTAATTTTGGTCAGTATGGTTTGGCTATACCGATTTGTCCATGACCGCCTTTTGTTTTATGATGCCGGCTCGTTAGTTTTGCCGCTTTTTGGCACATAGAGTGGGTTGGTTATATGTACACAGATAGATAGAAGCAAAAGTGCCAGAAAGTCCCACCTGACAATGTCTAATGATGATGGAATGAAGCGTGGTGTAGGGGAGGTATATACCTATGGTGGGTGGAATGGGAGGTAGGGGTTTCGTTTAGTAAAATGATGGTGTATGGTGGGGTATTACTGTTGATGTTTGCTACGTGTGTAGACACGCAGGCAGGCAGGCAGGCTGTCAGGCAGTCAGGCAACCAACGAACCAACCAGCAAACAAACAAGCTCACGCTGCTTGAGCCAAAGAGTGTTGGCCACGGGAACAAGAAGAAGAGGTAACAAGGGATGCACAACAACACACACTCTCACACAACTACATATATGTATATGTATATGTAGAAACGCACACACTAACACCCATGCATGGACAAAACTCAATGAGTCAATGACTTTTTGGTGTCGTTCGTTGATGCGCGACGCGGTGTCGTTGTCATTAGTAACAACACCGACACGCATACAGAAAGACTATGCAGAGAAGTGTATGGAAGAAACGAGAGCAACAGAGAAAGAGAAAGAGAGAGAGAGTCACACACACACACATATACATATAGAGAAATGCTGCTGTTGTTTCTTTGGTTGCTGTGGGAAATGTGAACAGGACCAGCAATAAATTTGGCAAACAAACACGTTTTTGGCTTATGTTTTATTGTCTTTGTTGTTGTTGTTGATATTGTTGCGGCTGTTGTCGTCCTTGGCATGGCTAATGTGTGTCAGCGGCTGTGACTGCGGTTTTTGTAGCTCTCTCACACTTTTTACGCATTCACGCGTCGTCCTCAAACGACACAAGCAAAATAACAACAAAAAACAACAACTACAAGAACAAAAAAAAAAAAAAACAAAAAATTGGCGTACCCACAGCAATAGAAAAAATTATATGCAGCATGCTTTTAGGCTAAGTAAGTAATTATGATTTTTTGGGCAGAGTCCAAAATCTAGCATTGCTGTTGCCACTTTTTGCTTTTTGTATTGCTGCTGCTCTTGTATCTTGTTTGGCCATAATTTCCCTTGATGCTCATTAGCTGAGTATGCCAAAAAAGAAAAAAAAAAAAGAGAAAGGACACAAAAAAAGAAATATATATATATATATATATAATGTAGGCGACGAGGAAATTTGTAGTCTATATTTATGCGCAGGCAGGCAACAAGGTCTTAAGTGTGAAATTGTCTGCATAATATGCCAAGTAAATTATGCAAATATACATAGATTGGAGTCCATTAAATGCCTAAAAAGAAGCTTCTATTGTAACCATTTAACATTTTTATGGGAGCATCAAGTAAATTGAGGAAATTGAAATGTTCAAGGTCATGGCTTACATAAATATATATATATATATATATAATGATAAACAAATCAGTTCGATTACTTGAGTTAAAATGAAAGAGTTAAGTAATGTGCTCTCCCTTTCTATCTTTTGCATCTGGTAAAGTTTTAGCATGATCAAAGTAATAGAAACATTTAGATAAGGCTCTCACGCATGTAGCTATGCCTTCCTCAATAGCATGGCTCTCTGTTTTTTTGTTTTTTTTTTTTTTTTTTTTTTGTTTTACCGACTAGTGTAAACATAGAGTCACGCAAAAAGACAGCTGTTCGTAGGAAGCCTCGTGCCTAACCACAGACAACAAATTGTGGTACGCATGCGTTATTTTTCCCTAGTGCTGCCAATTGCCGAAGTTACCGAATAACAACATAACCAGAGTCACCTCACTGACATTAACTTAAATGTCGAGCAGTTGCTATTCGAGGCTCGGAGTATACGCACGGCTTTTGTCGGTAGAAAGAAAATGCAACTCGACGGCAAACGGCAAACATTTAACGTCTGTGTCCTAAAGTAGTGAGTGGCGAATACGAGTGCCTGTATGGTGAATGGTGAATGTATTTTTATGGTGTTTGTGGTGAATAGGCGACTGAAGAGAGAGCCAGCTAGCACCTAAAGAGAGTCCCCTAAGCGAGAAGAAAGCAAGAAAAGAGAGAGAGAGAGAGAGAGTGCATATCATGTTGATTACTTTCACTTGGGCATCCTAAAACACAGGCATCACAGTCAAGTTTGGTCCTTGCAGCCATTCAGTTGCCTGGACGGGGAGTGTGCCAAGTGCTTTTTCTGTCTGTTTGTCTGTCTGTATGCGTGCTTATGTGTGCCTGAGTGTGCGTCCCCGTGAGTGTGTGTGTCTCTATTTTTTGAAAAGTGCCGGCAATAAAGTGAAGGCTCCAGAAATGCCATACCATAAAACATAATCAAAATATCAACTCAAAACAAAACAAAAATCAAAAAAAAAAAGAAAGAAAAAAAAAAGAAAAAAAATTCAAAAATTAAAAGAAATTTAAAAAAAAAAAAGTAAAAGAAAGTAATTTTGAAATTGTGCCAAAAAGAAAGGAAAAACAAACACGCTCAACACAACCAAAACAAACGTCACTGCCTAAAACAAATATCAAACGTACAAATAAAAGAAAACAAAAAAATAAATAACCAAAATTGCAAAAGTCAAGTAAATCGAAATCAAAACACAAAACCGGAAAACATGTGGATTAGTAGCCGCCTTTTTGTGATTTGTTTGCTGCTCAATTTTGGTAGGTATCTTCCTTTCCGCCCCCCCTATTCAAACCTCTTTAACTCACGGTCTTATTTTCATCGTATCTCTATCTCACTCTCTCTCTCTATGTTACTCCCGCCTTCTTTCTGCCCTATACTTAAATTCTCTTACCAAACAGACTCTTAAGCCTGGCCCAGCCGGCTTCAGTTGTGGCATTTTATGTTGTTGTATTTTCCTTTTTGTTTTTCTAACAGAAAATTGCTTGGCACGCGCGCCTCAAAGTATGCTTACATTTTGTTCTATAAGTTGCGTGTATTTCATCTGATATATATATATATATATATATATATATTAAGATGAAGGGAATAAAACGGCATCAACAGCTGTCGGCATATTTGTGGTGTTTTGTGTTGTTGTTGTTGTTGTTATCAGGAAAACTTATTATGGCTGATGCATAAAACAAAAGAAGCGTTAAGGCTTGACGGGGATTTCAAAAGGATTTGCACAAGAAATATGCAGATAAAATAAGCTAAAAAAAAAAAAAGAGTTTTTCATACAAGAAGAAATTTTTATTGTATATATTTTGCAGGTAGTAAGATGATCATGATTATGATCATAATCATAAACATCATTATAAATTGCTAATGCTTAGGCTAAGAAAAAACTTTGTAACTTACAAAACCTACAATTCATTGGAATAATTAGAGATATATATTGATATATAAAAAATCTTTTCAAAGACCATTTTATATAGTTTAAGTATTGAATTAATAGTTTAGTTTCTTTATGTTCTTACATTTTCATTTTAATGATTAAACTAATGTGTCTGTTTAGCGCTTAAATTAAGTTATAATTCTTATTTTACAGTTGTGGTAATTAATCATTTTATTATCATTTCAAAACTATAATGCCATTGAAAACCTTGACAAAAATTTATTTGAATTTATGAACATTTATAGAAGAAATGTTGTTATCATAATTTATGATACAAACTCCCTGTTTCTGTCTCACTGTCTCTATCTCTTTCTCTATTCCTTTGTCTGTCTTTCTCTAACTTACTGTATGAAAGGAAACTAAGTGCAAATGACTTGGTCGCTTTATGAGCCAACCAAAAGCCATAAAATGCCGGGTCATAACAACATACAGAAACTAAAGCCAAAAATGCGTATACATAATATGAAATTGCCTTATGATAAAAACCAGGCGTCAATTTATGCCATAGAAACAGTTAGGCCTTAGCTCCTAGTTTCCATTTTCCCCACTCCTATCACCAAACCATCCCTACACAGTTACTACCTTACTATTGCTCTAGACTGTTCCGGATAGCCTAATGAAATATGTCAGAAGCAGAAACACTCGATCGACCTTTCCAAATAAATGGTAGTGTTAGATAGGCAGAGAGAGAGAGAGATATGAGAATTTTTGGGGAAAGAGGTTGAGGGAAACCTTTAGGAAATTTGATATTTTCCAATTTTCATTGCCCTAGCTTCTATAACTCTGCTCCTCTTTCGCTCCTCTCTCACTCGCTCTTACTATATCTTTTACTTTCTGGCAGTTTTCATTTTATGATAGCAATAGCAACTGGCATTCATATTTTTGCCTCAACAAATTATAAAAATTCCATACATAGATATTCCCCTACAAATATTCCCCTAAACATATATATATATATCTATATCAATATATATATACATATATATATTATAGTATACATTTTCGCACCCTCGCTTGAAGCTTGAATGAAAATGAAAAATATGCAAATGAAATTGTTACTCAATGTCTAAGCTCACACATTTCACTTTGGGGCATGAAGGGTGTCAGTAGGTTCGCCTTTTGTGGTACGGGTATGCAAGGGAGAGGGGGGTATGCCTAGGGTTAGAAGTTGGGGCCACTGCCAGGGGGTAAGCTGATTTCATTTTTCTCAATGTTGTTATTCCATTTTCATGCACATAAACATAAAAAATATAATATGTTATTTAAAATCAACGCCAAATAATAAAAAAAAAAGAAAGAAAAGAAAATTATGAAAAAGAAGAAAAAAAATGATATAGAAAGTAAGGAGAATGTTAGAGGGGTAGAAAAAAAAAGGGGCAAAGTTATGATTGATTGTGTTTTAAACCCTTTATGACAAACGCTTTAATTTGTTGGAGGATTAATGAAGTGCGAGGCAAGAAAAGTTCAACACAAAACAAAAACAAAAACCACTGTATGTGTCTATGTCTGTGTGTGTGTGAGTGTGTTGGCATGGCTCCAGAAAATAACAGATGGCAAATAATGAAATGGGTTGCAAGTATTTCATACTAAATGAAGTTTTCTAAAAGCAAAAAAAAAAAAAAACAAATAATAAAAGGGAGCAACAGGAGCAGCAGCTGCAGAAACTATACCACTAGCAGCAAAATGAAAAAGGATATTAAACTAAAAGCAAGTCTGGCAAATTTACTATTAATCAGAGATAAAGTTTCAGTGCAACTTGATTAAGCTTGTCAGAAAAATTGTATATTATTTAGCACAATCTAGAGCAAAATATTTGAAGCCTTAAATAGTTTTCCCAACTAATTTTATACTCTAACTGAAAAGGGTCAAGAGGAGATTAGCTTCAGATCATTGAAATATATAGAGAAGATAACACATATCGAATTTCAAATGAATCATAAGAATCATACAGATCATGAAAATATATATGCATATATATCTATCTATCTATCTTTCAAAAATGTTTGATAAAATTCCAAATGGGATTGAATGGATTACCTAAATGTAATATATGGAAAGGATCAGTTAGTTCTAAAGTAGAGTAACTCCAAAGCCGACTATTTCATAGAATGTGCTGGATTCTTTTTTATAAATCTTCGATTTATTCCCTCTTCTTTTTTTTTTTTTTTTTTTGTTTTTTTGAAAAACAATTTGCGCAGCAAAGATTTTAACATTACAGTTGCCCTTTTTCCGGCCTTTACCCATTTGGGTTGTATGCCTTCGTCCTTCTAGACCCTTCTCTTCTACAATTTTGGCTTTAAAGGGGCTTAAGAGGGCCAGCTGGTAAACATCTTCTGCTTCAGCTTAACCAAAAGGACAACCAAGACAAAAAAAAAAAAAGAAAAAGAAAAAGAGAAAAAAAAAAGAACAGAAAATAATAAAAAGTGAAAAGAAAATCAAGTTATTTACAATTATTATTCGGTCTCTGTTTGTTGTCCTTGTTGTTGTTGTTATTGTTGGTCGTTGCGCGTTGGTCTGTAAACGCTTTAAGTTCTTTCAAGTTTTGTTTTCCTTTTTTTTTTTTTTTTTTTTTTTTTTTTTGGCACAGACAATATTGACTTGGTCCTGCTCCGAGTCTGGGTCTTGGTCTCGGTCTTGTTCTTGGTCTGGGTCTCAGTTTTCTTCATTTCCCTGTGTGTGTGTGTGTGCGAGTGTGTGTGCTTGTGTTTTTTTGAGCATAAAAATTGAATTTCCTGTATTTTTTTTACTCCTCTTTTTTTTTTTTGTTGTTGGCCTGATTGCTTACAAGGTTCGACCCACCATTTCCGCTATTTGAAGGCGTTGGCCAAATGGCTGTCATTTTGTCTAAGAATTTCCGATGTCAGCTTTAAAATGGCAAACAACTTCAAATGGAGCATTATAAATATTACTTTTGCCGTATCACAGGCTCATAAATTCAGTCAACTGCTTCAATGCGACGACTTTGTCTGCAGGCTATGAAATAATTTTCAAAAGTGCCAAAAGGGCGCAAAAAAAAATATGAAGAGAAGAAAAAAAAAAAAAAACATATACAAGATATATGTACATGCATGTTTATATCAAGCGGTTAAGAGAGAGGGAGAGAGATTGAGAAAGGAAAGGGTAAGGACGAGGACGAAAACCAAGTCTGAGAAGCTTGGCAAAGCAACCCCTTAAGGAAAGCCAAGTGGATGAGAAAACACATACGAAATGAAATGTACGAACGAAACAAAACGAGCGGAAATGCAAGCCAAAGCAAAGAAGTGCTATGTGATAATAAGAGAGAGAGAAAGGATCTAACGTATAGGGGGTGGGGTGGATCTGAAAGAGGGTGTCGATGGTGCAACAAAACAAACCTTTAGTAAGAGAAACCTCCTTTACCATAAAAATGGCAAATGCTGACAATTTAAATGCGCTTCGATATTATTAATAATTAATAAGTTAACTAAAGTAAAGTAAAAAAAAAATAAAAATTAAATTTTAAAAATAAAGAATAATAGGTTAAAATAAATAATAAATCATTTTTAATTTAATTAAGCTAATTTTGAGAAAATTTTGTTAACAAATTAATGCAAATTTTATAAAATGAAATAATCCTCTCATTAGTTTTGTTTTACAATCTTAATTAAAAGGTTTTTAATACAGTAAAAATAAAAATATATATATATATATATTTTTTTTTACTTTTTATCAATTTTCACAAAAAAATTGTATCTAATAGCTTAAGCTGAATAGCTAAGGAAACTTTGGGTTAAGCTTCTTTTGTTATGATTTTTAAGTCATTCATTTTCTCTGGACAACAAATTAATCTTCTGCCTATCTAAAAATTTAATTTCTTAGTAAAATGGAAAAGTATATAGGAATAATTTCAGTATTCAAAAGATATTACTGCCAATATACAAAATATTATTATTAAATCTTTTACTTTCCAAAGCGATCAAATACTTATCACTCAAGTGATAAATGATTCCTTTCAGATAAAGTATTATTTCAATTCAGGATTCTAAATTGATAGATGATTCCTTCAAGATTAGGTAATATTTCAATTTAGAAAAGATAGATGATTCTTTAGAGATAGAAAGATGATTCTTTGTAGATAGATAGATGATTCTTTGCAGATAGATGGATGATTCTTTGGAGATAGAAAGATGATTCTTTGTAGATTTAATTATATTTCAGATCAGGATTCCAAATAGATAGTTGATTCCTTACAGATTTATTAATATTTCAATTTTGGATTCTAAATTGATAGATGATTCCTTGCAGATCGAATATTATTTCAATGAGATGATTCTTAGCAGATAGATAGATGATTCTTTGTCGATTTAATTATATTTCAATTCAGGATTCTAAATTGATAGACGATTCTATCAAGATTAGGTAATATATCAATTCAGAATTCTAATTAAAATTTTCAATACAAAATGTAATTTCTAGGTTAAGTTCAATTGACCCATTGGATTTTTGCCATTTAAAGAGATTTGAAAATAATATTAGACCGAATTCTTTTCCTCTCTGGAAAGTTGAATGATTTTCTAGAAAATGCTAGACAGCTTCAACAATTTGCTGAGCTAACTAAAAAAAGAGTTTCATTTATCATATATCCGGCAAATGTAGCGCAGTCTGCAAGAAAAATTCGCATGAATTTTGAATTCGTCATTTGTGTGAGCCGGAGTCCAAGAGCAAAAACAAAAAAAAAAGAAGAAAAAAAAGAAAACTGAATGTGAATGGGTTGCCAGTTGGGATGGATGCAGGATGAACGGAATGAAACGGAACGCTGCAAGCGTCGACTTTTTTGTTTTCACAGGAAGGAATAAAAAAAAAAAAAAAAAATGCCTACAAGTGGATGTACACACGCACACACACACATACACACTCTACGCTTTGAGGCACATGCTCGTAAAACACACACACACGCACACACACACACATACATACATAGAAGAAACGAGTGCCAAGCATACTCAAGGCATACTTGCAATAATTTTATGGCCTAGCCCAGTGGCTGTACCTTCCCCCCATCCCCATATGCCACCACTGACGCGTCTTGGGCCAGGATATGGATGTGGGACCCATGAAATCAGCGGGGAAAACAACAGCAACGAAATGGAACGAACTAAGAGAACGTAACCAGAAAACAGAAAAAAAAGAGGAAAGAAAGAAACAACAAAAACCAAACCAAACCCAGAAAGAAGTAACATAAAAATCCATGCTGTCGAGCATAAAACAAAAACCGCCTGGCCAGGCACAACAAAAAAAAAAAAAAAAAAAAAAGAAAAAAAAACACACACACAAAAAGAAAAGCAAAAAGAACAAAACAAAACAGAAAAAAACAAAAAACAGAAGAAAAAAAAACAAAAAACAACTCTAATTGCAGACACAATGACTTGATGGAGGCGGGGCATATGGGTGAGGCAAGGATGAAGTAGTCGGCTGGTTGGAGATTGAACGAGTTGCAAGGATTTGCACAGCGCCGCAGGGGAAGTCGCCCACTTGGGTGGCAGACAGCCGAGGCGCATTCATGTGGAATATGAAGCGAAATGTCAATTTGAGAAATATATATATATATACAGATATATATATATATATATATATAGTATATATCTCAAAAGAGTAAAAGAGAAAGAGGTTAGAGTAGAGAAAGGGCCTGTTAGGGTAGAAGAAGATTTGGCTGAAGACAAAAATGTTATTCTAATTTAAGATAAGGCAAAAATCTGTTTGCTTGCGAGAAATGGAAATGCCACGATGGTTTCTTTCCTTCATTCTGTTTTTTTTTTTTTTCTCCATGGGTATTATAAAAAATTTAAATGCTTATTAAAGGAACAGAGATGGAGATGAAGATTGAATGGAAGGCGCTTGAGGGGAGGCTTAGGCTTAAAACTTTGGTTCGGTCTCTTAAACCGTATTCACATTCAATTCCATATTTGATAGCTTCGCTCTGGCAGGCAGTTTATGGTTATTTGTTAAGCATTTAATAATTTTATGTATTTATATAAAATTTGGGAATTATGGCCAAAAAGGAATTGTAAAGGCCTTAATATTTCAACTGTATACCATTTAAAGAAGAAATATTAAAGACAATAATTCAAAGTAATAATGCTTTTTGGTTTCTTTTCGTTTTTGTTGATTTGCAGATGCCACCTACAGTGAACCCTTTGAAACACATTTACGTGGTCCCGGCTTTGTTATGGAGCCACCGGGACGCGTTGAGTTCTCCAATTCATCGGGTGGCTGGTTGGATTGCTCTGCCTCGGGTAGCCCACAGCCGACAATCGATTGGGTACATGCAGATGGTACAGCGGTAACCGAAATTCATGGTGTACGACGCGTTCTCCGGAATGGCACACTTGTCCTGATGCCATTTGCAGCGGCTGCCTATCATCAGGATATACATAATACGATCTATCGATGCATTGCCAGCAATTCGGTGGGTCGCATTGTATCCCGGGATGTGCAAGTGAGGGCGGGTAAGTAATCGAATCCACCCCCCCACCAGCCCTTTTTTAAATGCATCATAATAATCGTAACATATATATATATATCTATTTTTATCCAACTGCAGTTGTGGCACAGGCCTACAAAGTGGATGTGGAGGTATTATCTGCATCGCGGGGCTGCACTGCCATTTTGCGTTGTGTGGTGCCTACATTTGTCAAGGAATTGGTTCGAGTGGTCTCCTGGGTTCATGAACCCGCTATCTACATCTATCCCTCGCTACAAGGCGGTAAGTAACGTAACGTAACGTAAAACGGACGACCGTTGGTTAAAAGGGGTAAAAAAAAAACACACACACACACGAAAACTCATCCTCTATCCTCTATGAGTAAGTGTGTATCTCTCTACTGCTGCTGACGAGGCAGCAACTGAAACGAACCAAAGTGAGTTGTGAGTTGTGTCTCGTCTGCATCCTTGTCCCTGTTGAAGCTACTGTGCCAGTGCCAGTGCCAGCAACATAAGCGACAACGACAGAGACAACGGCTTACCAAGCCAACAAAGTGCATTGTTTGTATGCAGTATTTGCCTCTCACATGTTTGCCTGCTTAACTACCATTTCCATTGCGTCCGTCTACTGTTCCCTCATCTGCTGCTGGTGCTTCTATTTCTTCTTTTTTTGCTACTTGCCTCTCGTGTGCTTTGATGCATAATTAACATTGTCCTTTAGCAATTTGAGAAGCGCTTTTAACCCTGCTATAACCCTCTCATATTCATCTCAACTAAAAGGTGCAACTATGAGTTTTCTTTTTGCTTTTTGCCTTACAAAATCTTGAAACTACAATGAAAATAAGAAAAAATCTCTATTTTTTTCTCTATTAATAGATGGTAAATTCCATTTGCTGCCCACTGGCGAACTGCTTATACACAATCTGCAGGAGAGCGATGAATCGCAATCCTTCCGCTGCCGTAGCATGCATCGGCTCACACGTCAGGTTGTTGTCAGTTCACCTACGCGACTGCGTATTAATTGTGAGTATACCTAAAAACCAAAAAAAAACATACACACACACGCATACCACAAATATGGTGTAACTATGTTGAACTAACCAATGTCATATCTTGTAACTATAGCACATCGCGGCATCATATCACCCAGCGTTGTCGAGCACACGGCTCATGTTCAGGTATCACAGGATGAGGGAGCGGTTCTATTATGCGTGGCTCAGGGTTGTCCTTCCCCCGAATACAGGTAAGCTCTCTCTCTCTATATATATATATATATTAAGAGAGGTATATATATATATATATATTCGTAGAAATCGATGATATAGTAGACACTGAGAGAGTTTTAGTACACACACACACACACAAACATTCCTGGTCGAAACTTTTGACGTTGACAGGAGGAGGCTTTCGCTTTGTCTTTACCTACATCAACATCAACATTTCCACCACCTGCATCTTCTGCACCTGCACCTGTCCCCATCAACTAACTGAGTGCTATAGTTATTAGTGCCACCAAACGACTTTTGTGTGTGCGCGGAGTGTGGGTTAATTGGAACGCATACACACAAAGACACACACCTCATTTGGCGCTTAGGTGGTGGGTGATGAGTTGGTTAAGTATTTAGTTTGTTGCAAAACAAATAAATAATCCGCCCTCCCTTCCCCATGATAAAATGTGTCGAAAGTATTAAAATGTGTGTGTGTGTGTGTGTGCAAGAACTTTCTCCATTGTCAAACACGGCGTGTGTGCAACGAGCGTATTATTATTATTATGTATACGCCATGTTGATCAGTCAAACAATTCAAGACACAATGGCATAGGTAATGATGCATCAGACAAGAGAGACACAGCCACAGCCATAGCCAGACATATAACATACATAATTACGCTTTGATAATCAGGCAAAAAACGAACGAAGAACGGATATATGTATATATACATATATATATCTCTGCAGAGAAAGAGTTGCAACTGCCAGACGATGGAAAACAAAAGAATCTATTGGGGGGAAAAAAATGCCAGACATCAGACGGCAACTGGATAGATGAGCAAAATGCTACAAAAAAAAAAGGAGGAGAAAGCAAATGTTGTAGCCATTTCATAATTAATAGAGCAAAAGGGTAGGTGAGTAGAAGATGGTAAAAGTGTAGAGATTGAGACTCCAAGGATTAACGAGTAATGAGCGTGACAGCATCAAACAAAAGCGGAAGGCAGCAGTCCGTCAGTGTGGACGATAAGGCACAACTGAAGCTCTATAAACCTTGAACTTAAATTCAAGTCAGTTTTCATTTCTTTAAAGGACATTAAAGAGATGGAACAGTTAATAGAGTAGTTTAAGGTTTTCGATTATTAATTGACTGTTGACTTGCATGTGGTTTGATTTTTTATTCTTCTCTTTTGATATTTTCAGTTGGTATACACACAATGGTCCTGGTCCTTTGCCTGTATTGAGTGGTCCGCGTGTAAGGCTCCTTGGTCCCATTTTGGCCATTGAGGCTGTTACTGGCGATGATTCCGGTGTCTATAAGTGCACCGCTAGCAATGTGGGCGGCGAGGCAAGTGCCGAATTGCGGTTGACTGTTGCCACGCCCATTCAAGTGGAAATCTCACCGAATGTCCTTAGTGTGCATATGGGCGGAACTGCTGAATTTCGTTGCCTGGTAACAAGCAATGGCAGCCCAGTTGGAATGCAGAATATTCTTTGGTATAAGGATGGACGACAGTTACCCTCATCCGGTCGCATTGAGGATACATTGGTGGTGCCACGTGTAAGTCGCGAAAATCGTGGCATGTATCAGTGTGTGGTCCGAAGGCCCGAGGGTGATACATTCCAGGCCACAGCCGAGCTTCAACTAGGAGGTACGTAACCCAAAAACCCGCAATCGAAAAAAAAATCCACAAAAAAAAGAAAAAACACAAAAGAAAGAAGACAACAAATCCGTATGAAGCGAAGTAAAAGAATTGGTTTTGCTTATGGTTAAAATATTAATGTGACCTCGACTCATCTCTACCATCTACCTATCTTTTCTCTGTCTCTCTTTCTCTCTCTCTCTCTCTCTCTTTCTCTTTACACACATTTACACAGATGCTCCGCCTGTATTGCTATATAGCTTCATCGAGCAGACACTGCAGCCGGGACCAGCTGTGAGCTTGAAATGTTCCGCAGCCGGCAATCCAACGCCGCAAATTTCATGGACATTGGACGGATTTCCGCTGCCATCAAACGGAAGGTAATTGAACTTGTTGAAAGCCAGAGCCTGAAGAGGCTACTGCCTAGTGAATGGGTGGGTTTTTGGTGTTGGTTTGGTTCGTTGGGCTCCCCAATGCCAATGCTGCGGGCGTTCCACAAAATAAAAAAAAAAAAATAGAAGGAAAAAGAGAAAAAATTTATCTCAACTGTGATTCCCGACTGGGGCTCTAGCTGCATTTATTGCCAACGTTGTGTGTTTCTCCCTTTTCTCTTCTCCACACTGTTCTCCCTCTCTTTCTCATTCTCTCTCTTTGTGTGTGTGTGTGTATTTTTATATCATTTTTTTCCCATTTGCCTTTCAAAAACATTGCACACACACAAACATTTCTATATATATATATATACATATATATAGAAAGTGGCTACCGCGCCTACTATGGCTAGGCAAAATGCTGCGCTGCGCTGCGCTGAACTGAGCTGCATTGCATTGCGGCAAAGGGTAAAAGCGGGGTTTGGGAAATCTGCTTCAGCGTTCATTCACTTTGCCTGTGTGTCTGGCACAAGGTTTTGACTTTGCCTTTCTATTTGTTAATTAAGTCCTTTCCCAAGTCTATGCACCGTGAGACTACCGACTACCGCTGCCGACTTACGCATTTAATTGCATTTTTAGCCGGCTATCCATGTCCACATCCGTATACGTATACGTATTTGTATTAGTGTCCATGTCCATGTCACTGTCCCTGGCCATTTGCCAGATTTCTATGTTATATCTCTTAGTGGCGCTTTAATGACATTGACATTTGCATTTGCGTTTGCGTTACCTAGACTCAACAAATAGTTTTACTTCGTTTTTAGAAACAAAATAAATAAAATGCAACAGCGCAACATCGATTGATTGTCAACTCAATCTCGAACTCGTTTGTTTGTTTGTTTGTTTGTTTGTCTGTTACTGTTGCTGTTGCTATTATTTCTGACATTGTCAGCGAGATTTCATTTGATTTTTACTCTACTCTCTCTCTCTATATATATTCCTCCATCTCTTACTCTTGCTATTTCCTCTTTTTTCTTGATTTTTTATTCTTTCCTTCTTTTTTTTGTCTATTTTTTTGTTGTTGTCCACATCTCACTCTTCATCTGCACTTCATTTGCAGTTTGTTGGCAGCTGCCACTAATTGTTTGAGTTACGTCTGTAATGATTTGCAAGTCAAAGTTGGTTGCCAGTTGGCAACTGTTGACTTCTGTTGTTGATTAAAAACTACCAACAGCAGGAGCAATTTTTTATTTGCATTTGACTTTGACTCTCGTTTAGCGATGCAAATAATAATAATAAAAAGAATGGACACACAGAGAGAAAAAGAGAAAGAGAGAGAAAGAGAGAGTGAGACATGGCAAATATACTAAAAACAACGAAAGAAAAAAAAGTATAGCAGCATTTTAGGTGGCGTGTCCTGATTGTTGTTCAGCTGTGCAATATTTTAATTAAAACTTATGCACTATGGTAAACTTTGAATATTGTCATACACTGAGAGAAAACAAAACATATTCTATAATATAGTCAACCGATTCTATTTAAACTTGAAAGTACTCTTAAGATATATACAAAAATGGTTAATACCAAAATTTGTTGACATTATTTTAGGATCTAACAAAGTTTTGGTTCAGAAACTCTTTTATAAATTGATATAGTCATACGATCTAGCCGATTGCCATATATATACAGAATGTATATATGGAATTGGATTACAGCATAAAAACAGTTCGAACTATTGCTAAAGTAAATACAATAACTAGTTGTCTGATTAAGATAGTTTTTTGAGATAGTTTTGTTAAAATTCTCTATATCCTGCTTATAGATAGCTCCTTTTAGATTAAAGAATTTCAAATTAAAGTATTAGTCAGAAAGACTAAGGAGTGAGAATACCTATTAACACTAATTTGTTATCATAACTTTAACTTCAATAAGCTTCTTTTCTTTACATTTTCTTAGTGCAAAGTTGAAAATCGTTTACTAAAATTTATTCATATCAAATTCGCTTGAAATTGCAACTTGAAGTGGTTCAAAGTAATGTCATGAATTTGTTTTACTCAAGTGGCTGGTTACTTTCCCATCTTCCATTCCCTTTTTTAGTTTCTTTCTTGTTTTATGGTTGTCCAGTTTTTGGGTTTCTGACCACAAGACGAAAATTGATTACAAAAATTGTGCTGTTATGTGGTCGGGTGTGAAAACTCTGCTTTTTTGGCTAAAAACTTCTACAGACATTTGCAGTTGGCGCCCTTTGGCTTTAATTTAAAAGTTATTTGAGCAAGCAACACAATTTTAACACATAATACCTTTAGGCATTGTGCCAGCCCAACTTCAAATCCAACTCTCACACCGAAACAGAAACAGACACAGATACAGATACAAGCACCGGCTCCGATGTCGATGGCAATGGCAATGCCGACACCAAAAGGTGGCAAAGGCAACCTAATTTGCCTGCCAGCGCCATCTTACAGGCCTCCTTCTACTTGGGAGTGTTGCATAAATTTAGCTTGTTGTTATTGCCGAGTTTTAAGTGGTTTACATTATTCGGTTTAAAGGTATATCAACTTGGTAAGTGTATTTATTTAATACACACTCATATATAAACAGACAGACAGACAGATGTACACACACACACACACATAGAGTCAACCAGAAATGTAGGCAGTCAGGCAAACAGACGAGACGAAAGCAAGTTGATGGCTCCTACAGTATAGTTAAGATGTATAAGAAAAGGAGGCAGAGACAACAAAATGGGCAGAAGGATGTGGAGCAAGCAGCAGCAGCAGCAGAAGACGCCTTGGGGCGGAAATTAAATGATTGCGCGCACGAGGTAACGCAACACTCAAACGCTCATTTTACGCCATTTTCAAAAGTTTGTCTGCGGCAAGTGAAGGCAGTTTCTGTGTGTCCTTCCTTTCCTTTCCTTTCCTTAACTTAACTTACCCTTCTGTTTCCCTTTCCTTTTTCCTCTTTCTTCATCATCTCTATTCGGTTTCCCTGGTCTGTCTCAAGCTTTAAGAAGACATGACGACAAGCATGTGTAGGTGATGTGCGTTTGCCTTCAGGCATTAGAAAAGTGTGTGTAATTTTGGTTTAAATGAGAAAGTGCCTTAGCCGATTTTAGCCATAAATGGATAGTTAAATACTATGGGCTATAAACATAGACAAACTATCCACATATTAAAAGCGAAAAAAAAACTTTACTTGACTTGACTAACATTGAATTAAGTGATAGGGTAAATTGATATCAATATAGTAAAGTAAACTTTGTCACTACTTTTTGAGTTGAAAGCCAATTGAATTACCTTGAAAAGTTTTCAAGTGGTTCTCAATTTGGTTGGAAAGTGGCCAAGTTTATAACATTTCCTCTTACTTTGGTAAGAATATTTGGGAAAAAAAAAAACAAGAAACATTTAATCGTCTTTAAATAAACATTTTTCTTTTATTTTATTTAACAGATCAGAATTTGTTCTAATTCTTTGATGGAAAAATCTTTTACTATCGTATTTTATCTGTCTTAAATAAATCAACACTTTTAGCCAAATAATTCCATTAGTCAGCCCACTGCAAATTTGGTTTTAAGCACTTAAACCAAAACTCTAAACTCAATTCACATAAATTGAAATTTCATAATTTTCTATAAGTTAGCCGGTAAACTTTTCTCTTGGGTTTGAAGTTGTTTTCTACATACACACACACACACACACTCATAGCAGAACAACCATAAAAATTTCTTATATAGTTATTTTTGTTGCCTTTTTGTTATTGTTGTTGTTTTTTTTTGGCTTGGTTGAAATTAAGTAAGCCAGTCGCCACAGAACCGCACAGATCTAGAGGAGCGAGCAATCGGCTAAAAACAGCAGAGAAAAGTCGCGCCAAACTATTAGGTTTATATAGTTGTTGCAGCCAAAGCGTTTTATGCACACACTACACACACCACACACACACATACATACATATATACATACACCACAGTCACACATGGCATACACAGACATTGAAAGTTTGGCAATGGCGTTTAAGCTGCCGCAGGATTCAGGCGAGACATGGAGAAACACTCTTACAGTAACATGTACGGATGAGGAGGCGGATGCGGATGTGTGCAACTTTGTTGCAATTTTGTCCCCGCCATTGTTTCAATGCGCTCAAGTGTTGCAGTTTAGCGCCCCAGCAATGAGTAAGAGAGAAAGACTCTGTCTCTGTCTCTGATTCTGAGTTAACTACAGTTGTTATTGTTCCTGCTGTTGTTGTTTTTTCATTCAAGCACTCAATAAAGTGGCATCAGCCACCCACTAGCAGCAACCACTGTTACGATTGCACCATTGTTGGCCAAAGATTTTTGGTTTCAACTTGGCCACTTTCTAGGAGGTTAGGGGGGGAAGGTTTCCACTTTATGCATTTATAAGCCTTTTCTGGCCCATTTGGGAGCCCCGTCGTCTCGGATATGGAAAAGTTAATTAAAATTGTAATTACTTCAACTTGTACTCTAATGCCAATTGAAAAGTTACCACGAAGCCACAAACTAATGAGCATAAGCTCACATAGCGACAGAGCTACAACAAAATGCCAAGGCTAACATTGCCACATGGCGTATGGGTAACAATTTTCTTTCTAATTAATGTCTATGCCAATAAGAAGGCTAAGCGGCGCCAACAAATACAAATACGACTACAAACTTACGACTACAACTTAATGTCAGAGCTAAAGCGGTTTATAAAATCCTTTTTTTTCCCCCTTTACTTGTCCCTCCGTAACTCTCTCTCTCTCTTTCCATCATTATTTCAGTTGAGTTGAAGCGTAATGGCCGTATCTTAACTGTTTTGACTGTCTATGGGCATGGGCGTGGCACATGACATTGAAAGGCTTGGAGAGTGTAGAAAAGGGATTGAGGTTGTGTGAAGGAATTGAGAAACTATGTTAAGCTCTGGCAGCTCGACTGACAGCCTTCATTACAGCTAAATAATGCAATGTTTCTTGTGTCGAAAAATAAAAAAAAAAAAAAAAATAGAAAAAATAGAAAAGCAAGTAAAAGAATACAAAACCAAATGAAGCCTACAGCAAAAAGGATTTGGGTCAGCCTGCATTTCAAATGCTTGTGAAATGATGTTCTGAGTGAGTGAGTGAGTGTCTGTATGTACACATATGTATGTATGTATGTATGTATATATGTATGTATTTATATGCATGTATTCTGGTTGAAATATGCAAAAGAAAGAAGAAGAAGAAGAAAAAAACAATTCTAAAATAGGCGCATTGCGCATACGCCGCATAAGCCCAGTCAAAATGTTTTTCACATTAATGCATCTTTTCTTTTTTCGGTTATTTGTTCTTAAATACTCTAGCATAAAAAGGGGAATACTGATATTGGTTAAAAGTTTGCAATCCTTAGAGGAAGAAAGCATCTTTGAATTTCCAAAGTATATTCTTAATTTAAATTGATTATCTGTCTGTTTCTATATATAAATCAACGTCAAGTTTCTAATCTTTCGTGATGAAATTTTGCACACAATTTGTTTTCTATGTCACGCTGAATATAAGTCAAAGCCGGCTGGATCAGATGACTATATGTCATATATGTCCAGTATAACTATCTAAAACAGATTTTGTTTATTATAGTAATTACTTTAACCTTTAACCTGTCAAATGGAAACTTTTCGAGGGTATATAAACTTCAGCACAGATTATTTTTTTCATATGTATTAATATTTTGTTTTGTTGTTGGGTCTTCTCGTTTCAGATTTATGATCGGACAATACATCACCGTGCATGGCGATGTAATTAGTCATGTTAACATAAGCCATGTCATGGTCGAGGATGGTGGCGAATATGCCTGCATAGCCGAGAATCGTGCGGGACGAGTGCAGCATGCGGCCCGTTTGAATATTTATGGTATGTTGTGTGCTCACACTTGGACGAGAGAACATATGCATGGGAATAAGGAAACACACACACACAGATAAAAATATATATATATACATACATACATATTTATATAGGCAGCAGCTACTTTACACATGCACTTAAACGTTTTTCATGTGTTCTCTTCCCCGTCTACACTTTTTCCTCCTTCTTTTTTTTTGTGTGTGTATTTGTGTGTTTTATTCTCCATTTTTTTTTTTTTTTTTTTGGCATTGCCGTTGCCTACTTTTGCTCGATTTTGTTTTACAACACGTTTGCCATGTTCTCGTCGCCGCCATTTCCCCTCACTTTTTCACCTCCCTTCCTTCTTCTTGTACCCGACCAAGTTTACATTTGCCTTTGCAGGCAACACTGTAAAGTGTTGTTCGAGGCGCACACTTTTGTTCAACATTGAGAGACCCAGTCCCGGTTGCATTGCTTCCCCCCCTAACACCCTCTTCTCCCCCCCTCCGGCTCAAGCAACCTTGTTTTTGCAAGAAATCAAATATTTTTGTGTCGCCAGGCAAACAAAATGGCGTTGCTGGGCATAAGAAGGAGCAGAAGGCCGACTGACTGAAGGGCCTGAAACTGCAACTGGTAGAGAAGGGTTTGAAAAGGGCAGTGGGGGGAGGAGTAAAAGATGAGAGACTACAAACAGCAGAAGCAGCTACAAAAGAAAAAGAGAGCTCCATGTTTACAAAAGTTTTTGCAACGATGGCGAACAAGTCAAGTTTGAAAATAAAAAAAAAAAAAAAGTAAAGTTAAACATAAATCGGTAGAAGACAAAAAAAAAATATACAAGAGCTTTAAATACTCTATCAATTGAGAATACAAACAAACTAATATCAAATTAAAAATAAATCCAAACTTCTATTTAATAAGAAAACTTATATATTTTAGTTTAACTGACGGACTCGAACAAAGCAAAGTTTATTGCTATATAGAAAACTATTCTCAAGTTTTCAAATTTATGTTGATTAATTTGTCAATTAGATTTAATGACTTTTAAGTAACTATATAGTAATTGGAAACATTAAATTGAATGAAATGTTGGATAAACTAAATCTATTTAAAATTGGGAAAGTAAATTTAGCTTTGAAATCGGAATAAATTTAAATATTTTAAAGAAAAAACTTAATTCAATAATTGTGTGAAAATTCTTTAAAAAATTTCTAATATTTTTAGTTAATAATTAATTCTTTGTTTTCTTTGATTTGTTTTCTTTAATATAATTTGTAACTTTTTTTAAAGTATTTAAAATCTTCAATGAAAGAAAAATTGAAAGAATTGAAAAAAACGACGGAATTTGCTGTTTAAGCATTAAAAACAAAATGGAGGATAAATTTAATTTCAACTTCCACCATCATCATCATTTAGTTTAAAGCCTTTAGCGCTGTCGCTGATTACGCGTCTTGGTAATGGCGGTGATTACAAAAACAACAAAAAAAAAGGACGAAAAAAAAAAACGGGAGAAAGAGAAGAAAATCTCGTCCTTTTTCCCATGTACTCATACTCAAACTCACAGACCACATAGGGGAATGAAGGGACGCCCTCACGTATGACATGCTCGAAAATTATGCATATTCTGCAGAAAGCCGCAAGCACAAGGAGTAGCAGGAGTAGGAATAGCAGAAGCACGAGCAATAGCAGTAGCAGTAGCAGGAGTAGAAGTAGCACCAAGCGTTAGTGGAACAACAACAAAACCTTTCTCACCATGTTGCCATGGGCCGTCGACATTTGCTGCATTATTTCCTTCCTTTTCGTGTACCGAAAAGTGTTTTGGCGCAGAGTCAGTCAGGATATGCATATTACATTGTAGAGCTGCTTCCTGTTGCCTTTCGCTCGTTTGCGGCCTGTCCCAGCTCCAATTCCAGCTCCCACTCCACCTCCAACTTCAAGTCCTTGTCGTTGTTTTTGTTTGCTGCATTATTAAAAAAGCAACGTGCGCGCAAATCTGTTAAGCATTTACATATATTTACTCTTTATATATATATATATATATATATATATGATTCCCTTTCGTTCGCAGGTCTTCCCTACATTCGACTAATACCGAAGGTAACCGCCGTCTCGGGCGAAACATTAAATCTTAAATGCCCGGTGGCCGGTTATCCCATTGAGGAGATTCATTGGGAGAGAGGCGGCCGTGAGTTGCCCGATGATATACGCCAACGTGTCCAGCCAGATGGCTCACTGACCATCAGTCCGGTGCAAAAGAACTCCGATTCTGGGGTATATACGTGCTGGGCCAGAAACAAACAGGGTCACAGTGCCAGGCGCAGCGGCGAGGTGACGGTCATAGGTTAGTATGTGAACCAACTTATGAGCAGCTATTAGCAACAAGAAAACAAAAAAAAAAAAAAAAAAAACCAACCAACGACCGACCAACCAACACTGGAGGTCGAGGATTCTTTCACAGCTTTACCCTAGCTTGAACCTACGGTGGTTGAAGCAAAGGGTCAGGGAATTGGGGTATTGGGCTGCAACAAGGACGTCGCCAACGACGACGACTACAACGACGATGATTGTCAACGTGCCAACGGGCTCCCAAAATGGCCAAAACGGGCCAAAGAAAACGAAGTGAAAATTGCATTTTAATTATTAACAGCAAACTAAGTAGTTTCGTATGGCGCTTCAAAATTTTTGCTTTTGCCTTTGCTTTTAGGTGTATGTTTTGCCTTTTCCTTTTTATGTTTTTTTTTTCCTTTCTCTATTTGGTTTTTGTGTTTTCTACCCCTTCCCTGTTTCGCTTTCGCTGTAATTAAATATGCGCAATAATCTAAGCTTAAAAGTTTGTAAATTAAAAAAAAAAAAAAAAAGTGAAAAAAGGAGTAAAAGAAAGAAAATGGAAGGCTACCAAAGGAGAGTATAAACAAGCAGCAAAAGGAAGCAAATGAAGAACTGGCAAAAACCTGAAGACCCTTTTTTTCTCTCCCATTTGATTTTAATGTTAATGAATGCGCGTCCTAATGAAGCGCAACGCTGATTAAATTTTCATAATTTTGACCCGTTTTCCTTTTTTTAATATACTCTTGCAAAAATGGGTATAGTGATTCTCAATCAGAACCTGGCAATGCATAGAGAAAAACGTATATACGACTATTGATTTGAGTTGTTTAAGAGATATTCTTTGTGTCCATCTGTCTATATCAATGCAATCCCTTTGTGCATTAATAGGATCGAATAAATTTAATATCTAACTATTATATAGATCCTTTAAAGAGTTTTAAACTTCACAACTTTGTTAATTTTCACAATTTTGTACCTAAATTTAGTATTCATTAGTTTGATTTATATCTCAAGGTCACTACCAAGTTTCATAAGAATCGGTTGACTATATCATAAAATTTCTATACTAATATCTAATCAATTTTCCTGCGTTAAACTATTTGCAAGGGTATAAAAACTTCGGCATAGTTGAAGTTAGCCTGACCTTTTGAGATTTGTTTTTCTTTCTTATTAATTTTGGTTTGGTTTTTGGCTGAAAAAGCAGCTTTGATTGCTGCCGCACTGAGGCAAGTGTTCTTTCCGTCTATCTCTTTCTGTTTTCATTTTGTGGGCTGTTGCGCATTTTTGTTTTTGTTCGCTTAATTCCTTTGTTGCTCATCTGTGCTTGACTGTGAATCCCTTACAGTGCCACCGAAGTTAAGTCCATTTCAAACAAATATATTACAACTGAATATGGGTGATCGCGCCTCATTGACCTGTTCGGTTGTTAAGGGAGATCTACCATTAACAATCAATTGGCGCAAGGATAATCGTCCCATCGATCCCACACAGCATATGTCGGTGAAACAGGTGGATCAATATAACAGCATACTGGTCATTGAGAATCTGGGAAGCGATCATACTGGCAACTATTCCTGTGTGGTTAGGAATTCGGCTGCCGAGGTGGAGAACTCGCAGGCCCTTTTGGTTAATGGTAAACAAATTGATTGAAAAATGAATTTGAATTGGAATTGATAGTCCAATTGTTTAGTTGCAAGTATTTAGTTAGTTGCGTTTTCTTTCTAACATATTTGTGCACCTTTGTTTATCTATATATTAATATTATTCCAATGTAAATTATAATTATCACAAAACGGCATTTAGTAAACATTAACATATACATATATATATATATATATACATATATATCTTCAACTTTTTGGAATGTTTGTAACGAATTGAATTGAAATACCATTTAATAGTAGAGTTTTAATTTTGTTTTTTTGTTTTTTTCATCTTGATACCAATCCTTTTAACAAAACTGCGAAGGTTTAGTAGTTGTAAATATATAATTGAACTAACAATCAAACTAAAATTCAATCAAAAAGAAAAGAAAAAACAGAGAATATATATTAAAATATAGCAGCTCAACGCGGGACAAATAATCAACAACAACAACAACAAGAACACCATCTTGCAAATGGACATCTTGCAATGATACAGGATTCGACTATAAAATGGGTTCAATTGAAATGGTTTATCTACGCTCCCCGGCTTAACCAGTCTCGTTGCTCTTTCCTATTTCCAGTACCGCCGAGCATAGAACCATTCGCCTTTCAGGAGGGCCTGGCCGAGGGTATGCGTACACGCACAGTTTGTGGTGTATCGCGCGGTGATGCCCCATTAAAACTGATCTGGTTGAAGGATGGTGAACCGTTGCCAGAGCTTTTGGGTGCAAATGTCACTATGCTAGATCAATACAGTTCATTGTTAAGCATTCCCTCGCTATCGGCCACACATTCTGGGGAGTATACATGCGTTGCCAAGAATCCGGCGGCTGAGATCAAATACACAGCCCTGCTGCAGGTTAAAGGTAGCGTACTCTCTCACACACACACACACAGGTCACACAAACAAACATACACACACACACACAGAAGATATACCATTCACTACAAGATCAACACCTACTTGTACTAATTAAAACTAAATGATTCTTCACTTGCCCCTATATCTCTATATATATATATATATAATATATTTAAACAAAAAAAAAAAAAAAAACCAAAACTACTTTTTGACAGCTTCTTAATAGTTTTTAGTTGTTGAACTTTTAGTTAATTTTTGTAAAGAATTTCCATAACTTTTTGTGATGCTTGTCATCGATCAAATTTCACTGATCGATCAAATCGATGCGTTGGACAAGCCCAATAACTTGACCAACTTTAACGTTGCCTAAACTCTTGCCTAGACAAATAAAACCAAAAATCAAAAGAAAAGAAAAATCTACACACAACAAAACAAAAAAAAAAAAAAAAATGAAAAGAAAAGAATATAAAAATGGTGCTTTAATTTTTTGACTCTTAACAAAATAAACTTTCTAAAACTGAAATTATAATACCTGCCTAACAACAATAACAACACTATACCTTTGCCCTATGCCCCGCCTCCGCTTACCTATAACCGTATAAAACAATAACAAATATGAAAAGAAAAAAAAACGTATTTAATTTATTTGCTTAAAAGAATCCTTCTACCCTTAAGTCGCTTTGGCACGCTGTGGGTTAATTTTGACAAGAGTCTCTCACCAGGTAACAGTTTAACATGCACTGCTTCTTATATCCAAATCAATTAAAACATTTACACACACCACAATATATATATATATATATACCTATACATATACATTATGTAATTAAGTCTATATCATCATTATTAATCAATTTTCAGTTGCTGAATATAAACGCTTTAAGTTATACAACCAATTAAAAGCTTCTTTAACCATTTCTAATTGTAAGTTCAATGCCAAAAGGCAATTGCCGATAAATATAAATACCAAAATACAATTTTCGGCAACTGCATTTATAGCATTAAGCAAAAAAAAAAATGAGAAAAGAAAACCATAAGCTGCTTTATGAATAATTTGCTGATGTCGCTTAGTTGTCGTTGTTTGTTTTTTAATTTATTTTTTTTTTTTTTTGTTTTTTTTGTCATTGCTTTTTCTGTTTCTTTAGTTGCTGCCATCGTTATATGAGAAATGTAAAGGATATTCTCTATATCAATATATATATATATATATATCCTCCCCATTGTTTCGGCTCATCTGTCTTTTATTTTTGCTTTGCCTCTTTGGACTTGCAGCTTCTCGAAAGAACTTTTAGCACAACGGCTGTCGTTTGCCCTTTCCCACCCATCTTTAACCCATCAAAAATAATAATAATTACTAACTAACTAACTACCCAAAGGAAACTTTGGAACACCAAAGTTAAGATACCTTTGCAGTGCTTCTAACTAATCGATCGAGTTTTGAAATAAATAAATCTCTTTTAAAGCTAAAGTTTATGCATTTGACTTACCATTTGAACATATTTTAATTAGTTGTTCTTTCCATATCTTTCTTAAAAAGACGAAGTTTGTCCGATTTAAATTTAAATTTTAGCTGAAAATATATAAGAAAATATTGTTAATACTTCTATTATCAATTATTGCTTTAAATCTATTTAAACAACTAGTTTTTTATTCGTATACCCTCTCTGCAAGGGTATTTGGAAAATATATATATTTTAACTAATCTCAAATAGAAAAGAAACTGAGAATGGCTTAGCTAAATGTGCTGTGCTTAATTAATGAATATACAAAAACAAAACGAGATGCATAAGGAAGCAAAAATGAAAGAAAATAAACAAACAAACAAACAAAAAAAAAAGAGAATACAAAAATGGTATAATAAGAGAAAGAGCAACATCAAAATCCACACTAAATCCAGATATACAGAGAAATCCACAAAAGATGCAATAAAACACGCGCTGCTTATGCTTCAATTTGGCTTTGGGTTCTAATTGCTTACCTCTCCCCCTAACCATTATGCGCCCCCCGGCTTCAGCTCTCTATATATCTCTCTTTCTCTCTATACAAAAGTATGTATGTATGTATGTATGTATGTACGTACGTATGTATGTATGTATGTTTGCTATACATACATATAAAAATTGTCTTTGCTACTCTGGCGACATTTTTAAGCTGTCTCTTTGTCTCTCTATGTCTTGGTCTCTCTTCTTGAGTGTCGCTTTTTATCACTTTGTGTGAGATACATACTTATATATATATACATACATACATACCTACATACATACATACATACATATATATATGTATGTATATGCATAACTATCATTTTTATTTTTTATTATTTTTAATTTTTTTTGCAGAACCAAGCAAAGAACTTAAACCAGATTACTATATATATATACAAAAAAATATATATATATATATGTATATATTCGATATATACACATATATATATATATATATATGTATATATATGTATATATGAAACTCTATATATAAATTTTAAAGCTTCGCAGTATTTGCTAATGTAGTTGAGAATGAATGTTTCCTCCTTTCAAATTCATAGCTCAAGTGTGGCATGTTGTTGTGGCAGCAGCAAAGTATGCTGCACTTTTTTGTTTTTGGCATGCAAAAAGAAAGAAAAAAAGAAGGCAACACAAAAACTGTACATAGAACAAAAAAAAAAAAAAAAAGAAAAAAAAAAATCCCCCCCCCCACAACACACCACACTGTACCACCTAACCAACCAACCACCCACCAATTCCATTTGCATGTTGCGTAGTGCTAGCTAGCCAACAAAATGTGATTTTGATTTCAATTTATTTATGATTTGCTTGCTCTCTGCTCTGTTCTTTTAGTCCCTGGCTCTTAATTTGTTTTCATATTCATGCAAATGCAACCCAAAAGCGTTTTCTACTCAATTTAAGTGAAACTAAAAAGCAAAAGAGACTTTTGTTTGCCAAACTACACTTTGAAGAAAGAAATAACCAATTGGCTACCAAAATACAATTGACAAAGTTTAACAACATAAAACAAAGAGAAAAGAGTTCATTTCCATTTTTACATTTGTTTAAAGAGACTTTTCTAAAATTTAATATTAGTTTCCACAGATCGCAACTAAATGAGCCATGTAAGTAGATAGAAATAATATTTTAAGAATTGAAGCAACTTGAAAATCAGAAATTTTAAAATTTTCTAATGGGATTAAAACTTAAATTAATTCAATTTAGTTAATTTAAATGTTTAAAGATTGAAAAAATTATATAAAACTTTATTAAGCGTTCTTTGAGGATTAACAAAACAGAAAGATAGATTTTAGAAATGAATCAAATCTTATAGATTAGTCTCAAGAAAAGTCTAAAATTTCATTATGAAGTAATTTCTATATACCTATAGATCAAATACAAGTTTATAGTATTATATGGATTATATAATTGAAGTGTAGCTTATAGATATTAAAATGTCTTAGTAATAGTTTAATTTTTGCAAAAGATTTATAAGAGTTTATGCAATTGATTGCTTTAGATTTCTTTCAAAATCAATAAAACTGATTAAAGATTATAAAAGGAAAAGTTTTAGAAAACTAAATTCCAATTAAATAGTTTATCTAATATATATATATAAAATTTATATAAAATATTTATACTGAGAAACTTGATTTTCCAACAGTTTTTTTTACTAGGGCAGCCTTTGTCTCGTATTTTGTTTTTCAAGTGTAGTTGTTTGAAATAGTTTTTGGAGCGCACACACTAAAAAAAATTATTCATTTATTTTCAATTTTTTTTTTTTGTTTGTTTTCGTTTCCTTAAATAATTCATTTGATTTCATTTTGTTAATGCCCAATTATGCCCAGGCCACTGCTGCCGCTGCTGCTGCCGCTGCTGCTGCTGCTGCTATTGCCGCTGTTGCTGTTGTGTGCAAAGGTTTTTCTTTTTCCATTTTATTTTCCCTTTGTTCTTACGTCCAACTAGTCGCTGCTATTAACCAACCCAAAAAAAAAAAAACGCGCTGCTGCTGCTGTGAACCCTGAACCCCCGCTTTATAAATACAAAAAACAAAACCAAACCAAGCTAAAAAAAAAAAAAAAAAGATCTCTCTGTCTCTCTCTCTCTCTCTCTTTATAATTTTGGAAAAAAATCATTTGCGAAATATTTAATAAAAAACCACAAATGCTTTTTAATTAATATTGTGCCCATAGGCCAGCTGTTAATTTCATTTATTGTCATATTAAATTTTCATTTTAAAATTGCACTTTTTTTTTTTTTTTTTGTTATAATTTTGTTTTTTGTTTCAATTGTTGTTTTTGTTGCGCTGCACAAACAAAAGGCTGGCAATTAAATGCAGCAGTTAAATAAACAATTTTATTGGCCTTAATAATTTATTAAAATTAACAAACAAAAAAAAAAAATGACAAAACATTTTGAAAAACTAATTATTAAAGGACAAATTTTTTTATTTTATTTTTGCTTTGTCGTTTTTAATGCGGATTTATTGATTTATTCGCTCTTGGTTTGGTTTCACCCTCTTTTTTTTTTGTTTTGTTTTGTTAGCTGCGTGTGCAAATAAAAAAAAAAAAAAAAACAATAACAACAACAACTTATATAAGATTTAATTTATGTTGCGCAACATAAAATATGTTTTCGACATACGCTTTTGGCATGCCTTCTTATAATTAATTATTATTATAGGGTATTTATATATATTTTGGGGGACATTCTAGTCGAACAACGGAACAGCGCGGCGTGGCACACAGAGCATTAAATAAGTTACCCAAGAACTAGATTGGGGGGAAAGGGGGTTGGGGGGTTAATGGATAAATATGACCAGAAAACCATTTAATAAAAGAAAATCCTTGCACACACACATCAACAGAAACAATTTTTGTAATTAAATCTGATCTAACTAAAAATGTATAACAAAAAACAAGAACAAAACCAACAAAAAATAACAAAAAAAAAAAAGCATCAACTTATTTCATTTATTTCGATTTTTGCTTAAGTTGCATAACTAACTAAATTATTTTGTTTTTGAATTTTTTAATGCAAAAAGAAAACAACCCAATAAATAATTATTCCTTCCCTTATATCCAAAAGTAATCTATATATATATATGAATTATCCAATTGTACCTATACCTATAACTATATTAGTTAAAAGTTGCTCTCTATGCTACCCAACTATTTCCATCTTTCCACTATTCTATTGAAAAAAAAAAGAAAACCAAAATTCCTTTTTGCCGTTTTTTACTTTGCCAAAAAAAGAAACTCTTCACTTTTCCTTTCACTCTAACTCTCTCTCTCTATCTCTCTATAAGTATATATATATATATCTCTCTCTCTCTCTCTCTCCATAACTTTTACTGTATGTCTTAGCAGTTCTTCACTTATATCATCTTTTTAATTCCTTACTTTTTTATCCATTATAATTAATGATTAAATTTTGACATCACTTCACATTACTTGAATACTCTTAGTACCACCGCGTTGGATTGTTGAACCGGCAGATGCAAATGTTGAACGTAATCGCCACATAATGTTGCATTGTCAGGCCCAAGGTGTACCCACACCCAGTATTGTATGGAAGAAGGCCACGGGTACGTATTTCTTTTACTTTTATGTTGTTTTATATTGTTATTATTGTCTTATTGATGGTATATAGGTAGCAAATCTGGTGAATATGAGGAAGTTCGTGAACGGCCTTTTACCAAACTATTGGGTAATGGTTCATTGCTGTTGCAGCATGTTAAAGAGGATCGCGAAGGTTTCTATTTGTGTCAGGCAAACAATGGCATCGGCACAGGCATTGGGAAGGTCATTCAGCTAAAAGTGAACTGTAAGTATCCAAATGTAAATGCAACAACCAATGCCAATGTAAATGCAAATGAAAATGGAAAATGGGAAAAGTGCAAGCAAAGGGCAATTTGGTTAATTGGAATACTGACGCCTTGTGGGATTCATTTACTTTTTCTTTTCATTTTGTGTTTTTGTATACTCTTGCAAAAAAAGGGTATGATAACTCTTGATAGAATATTTGCAAAACATAAAAGAAAGCATCTTTGATGTGTGTTTTTCCGTGTATCTGTTTGGATCTACGCCAATTAATCCTTTAAGCTTTAAAGATATTGTAATAAAATTTTGCACACATTCCTCTTTTTGTTGCACTTCGAATATATGTCGTTACCGATTGGATTGAATGTCTATATGACGTACATTCAATCTGATCTACTTCTTTATATAAATAATCAAACTACTCTAAATTGCTAATAGAGAAACATTACCCTTGCAGGGTATACATACTTCGATACTATCAAAGTTTTTCTTATTATTATTTCTGTGGCATCTGTTTTGGTTTCCATTTCTGTTCTGATTCCCCCCACCCTGTATAATTATCTTCTTTTTTGTATAATTTTTGCAGCCTCACCATATTTCTCATCCACCTCACGTTCGGTAACCGTAAAAAAGGGCGACACAGCTCTGTTACAGTGTGCCGTCAGTGGCGATAAACCGATTAACATTGTATGGATGCGTTCTGGAAAGAATACATTGAATCCATCAACCAATTACAAGTAAGTGCTTTGCCTTACTATATATATAGGAATTCATATTGGTAGTTACTAATTTTTGCTTTTCTTATAATCTTTGTGGCTTTCAGAATTTCAGTTAAACAGGAAGCCACACCAGATGGTGTCTCTGCGGAACTTCAGATACGCACTGTAGATGCCAGCGATAGTGGACCATATTTCTGCAGGGCAAGCAATCTCTATGGCAATGATCAGCAGCTAGTGCAATTGCAGGTCCAAGAACCACCACAGCCACCAAGCGTACTAGAAGCGGCCATGATAAGTAGTCGCTCAGTGAATCTGAAATGGCAGCCCAAATCGATGAGCACGGGAGATGTGTCCAAATATCTAGTGGAATATCGTGAGGCAGATCGTAAGTTTGGCTATTCATTTGGCATTTATCAATGAGGTTTATTGTAAACATTTTCTTTCTATTTAGCAGCTCTATTCATTGAGCAGTGGCAGCATATGGAGGTCAAGGATCCACCTAGTTTTAATGCTTTAATTGAAAATCTTAAGCCAGCCACCAGATATGCATTTCGAGTGATAGCCGAGGGAAATGCAGGAAGAAGTGCACCCAGTCAGGAGTTAATTGTCCGTACAGAACCCCAGCGACCAGCTGGACCCCCACTTAATCTATCCGTTAGACCTCTTTCATCGACCGAACTTCTAATTAGTTGGGTGGCGCCATTGCCAGAACTGCGACATGGCGATATACAGGGCTATAATGTGGGCTATAAATTGGCCAGTTCGGGCAACACAGCATACAATTTTACTTCTGTTTCGGGTGATGGCGATGGTGGTAATGGTGAACTCCTTCTTAGCGGATTGGCAAAGTTTGCCCGCTACAATGTGGTAGTACAGGCATTCAATCAAGTTGGACCCGGTCCACTATCAGAACCAACTGCTGCTCAGACCATGGAAGATGGTAATTTATTTCATTTTTTTCTTTCTGCATTTATTTTAATCTTTGTGCATTCAGTTCCCAGTCGCCCGCCAGAGGATGTACGTTGTGCTGCTCTATCATCGCAATCTTTGCAAGTTTCCTGGCAACCTCCACCAATTTATCATACCAATGGCCTTTTGCAAGGATATAAACTAATCTTTGAGCCCATTATCGATGACATTTTGCCCAATAAGGATGAAGTTGAATCGCGTAAAACCACAGCTCTTACCATGGTTCTAACCGGTCTGCGTAAATATACAAACTACAGTATTCAGGTGTTGGCTCACACTCGAATGGGCGATGGCGTATTATCCAAACCCCTCTATTGCCATAGTGAGGAGGATGTACCAGAGGCACCATCCGATATTAAGGTGGTGGTAAGCTCATCGCAATCTCTCTACATCTCATGGCAGCCACCAGCAGAACCAAATGGTGTGATAACCAAGTATAGTCTATACACACGTGTGGTCAATGGAAGGGAAGAGTTGAACAATGAGAAGAGAAGTCTGCCATCGCAACAGGTTTACTATGAGGCAAAAGGTTTGCATCCACATATGGAATATCAGTTTTGGGTAACCGCCAGCACAAGAGTGGGTGAGGGAAAAAGCTCTAGGGTTTCCTCACAGATAACCACAAATCGTGTACCAGCTAGAATTATCTCGTTCGGTGGTCCTGTGATCCGTCCATGGAGATCTACTGTAACACTCCCCTGCACAGCTGTGGGTAAACCCAAAAGGGAATGGTACAAAGCAGATGTGGCTCTCCGGCAAGGCGGTCTGCATAACTCTCAGCTATTGGATACAGGAGATCTCATCATTTCTAGCCTGCAATTGGCCGATGGCGGAAACTATAGCTGTCAGGTTGATAATGGCATTGGCACAGATCGTTTAACCCATATGCTTTTAGTACAGGTGCCACCCTCAGCGCCAGTTCTCTATGTGACCAGTGCGACCTCTAGCAGCATATTGATGCATTGGAAATGTGGCTTCACTGGCAATGCTCCAGTAACAGGATATACTCTCTTCTATCGTCGTTCCACTGGTAATACGGATGAAATGCAATTATCCCGTCATGCTTCCAGTCACGAGCTCAAGGGTTTAGTCTGCGGCAGTACTTATCAAATTCACCTAACTGCCCAAAATAAGGTGGGCACATCCCCGGCTAGCATTATGTTACATGTACGCACCCAAGGACAGGCTCCTGGCATGCCGGCAGCTACTAGTCTCTTAGCTCCCAATTCCACATCCTTATTGGTTCGTTTGCATACATGGCCGGACAATGGATGTCCTCTTTTATATTTCGTCCTACAATATCGAGCTGTGACTGATGATACGGAACGGGAATGGATATTGGTTTCCAATGCTCTCAAGCCACAACGTCGTGTGGTCATTGCGAATCTGCAATCTGCTACACTTTACCAATTACGCATGGAAGCCCATAATGTGGCGGGAACATCACAAGCAGAGTTCACATTTGTAACACTAACAAAAGATGGTAATCCTCCGCCGCCAGAGATAGTGCAACGTGGTCAGCGTGGTCCCAGCGTCTTCTATGGCAATATCAATTTGCTTATACCGAGTATAGCTGCCGTTTCAGGAATGATATGTACCATAGCTTTGGTTATTATCTGCTATAGACATAGTAAGTTCATCTTATACTCATATTCGCATTGGATGATTCATTATTTATTCGCATTTGTAGAGCAAAGCAATCATATACAAAAAGAATCACTTGAGAATCGTGCCAATTCAGAGGCAGCCCAGCGGGAACGTTATTATGCCACCATTCATAAGGTTTCCATGCAGAACAATGACAAAATTCCAGGTAAAGACACTTATATTGTAATCCTATGGAATAACCCGAGGCTAGATTTACTTTTGTTATGTGAATAATGTTTGTTGATTATAATGATTATTTCTTAGAAACCTCTGAGGACATTTCACCATATGCCACCTTCCAATTGTCGGAGGCCGGCAACATGTCACAGCCCCATCACAGCGGTCCGGCAAATACACTGCTGCACTCTTTTATGTACCATGAGAGGGCTTTGGCCGAGGGCTGTTCATCGCCACCACCAGCTGCGGTATTAAAACCAACCACCACCACCCATCACCACCACCACCACCACAACCAAAACCAACGTCCTCAAAAGACAATTCATAATTATTATCAGACCTCACCGTTTCATAATATCGTGCGTTTGTTTATTCATTTCTTTGATTATCTCTCTCTCTCTCTCTCTCTCTATCTATTTCTCTCACTGTCTCCATCTTTATATATGTATATTTATTCTATATCTATCTTGTATCTGTCCCTGTAGGGGTTCGATACATCGAACAGCCCAACAATTACTTTTATGATTTTCTTTTGTTTTTTTTTTTAACAAATTTCTAGGCGCTTTCTATACCCTAACAAAAAAAATTTCAGTTAAAAGAGAATGCAACTCAACTCCGTCTATATAAAGTATATATATTCTAGATCAGAGCAATAAGCTGATTTTATAAAACCTTGTCTGTTTGTCCTTTCATTTGCTCTTCAAAGCTTTAAGCTACTGAGACTTAACTTATCTTTATTTAGTTGGACTTACTTTATAGTAAGATTTAACAAAATCGGTTGACTATATCGCTAAATGCCAAAATGGAATATTTGCAAGGGTATAGAAATTTCGGCTTTATCGAAATTAGCCTGGCCTTCTAGTTTTATGTTTTTTTTTTTTTTCTTAAACACTGCTCGCATCGTATTGTATTTTAGGTTTCCATTTTCATTTAGATCAATTGCAATATCATGAGATAGAGAGGCAAAAATGCTTTGCTCCTCTGCATTGTATCACTTGTCCAATACTTTTTTAATTATATTTTTTAATATCAGTTTTATAATTTAAGAAAAAAAAAAAAAGGCGTTTCCATTCCAACCCTTCCCCCCAGGCGCTTTTGTAGTCGCTAGTCGTACTTGATACTCAATTGTTATTAAATGAAATTTCTTAATCTTTTCTATAAACGATATATATAAATATATATATATAACAACAGTCAAAGAATCGAAGACGACATTCAAGGAAAACCGAACCAGAGAGTGAGGAATCGGAATCGGATCAGGATCAATTAACCTCAAGTCGGACAGAGTCTTCCAATCAGCACGAGGGCAAAATTAAGCACAGTAAGTAATATAAAATATATTTTTTTATATAATTTATCATTTAGCAGTATATTCAGATTATTTGTTATGTTAATTCTCGATTATGTGAAAGTGTACAATCAATTTTTTGTATCAGCCAGCTCAATTCTATTTTACTGTGTCTCTGTTTTTTTCTTTTATGTTATTTTATTTTTTGCAGACTCTAGATTAATACAACACTTTCCAAATCACAACATATCGATAACTTATCTGTAGTAGGTTAACGACATGAATCAACATGAATTTCTAAAGACTATAACTATGGCGATTCAAATTGTGTATAATTAGTTATATAAGTTAGTTATATAAGTATTTGTATTAACTAATTAATATATCCCACACCCCATCCGATGAACTCTCTATTAGCCCGTTTTGTTTCTGTTTGTTTCGTTTCTTTTTTTTTCTCTCGATATTTCTCTATTTCTTTTTCTCTTTCTCTTTCTCTCTCTCTCTCGTTATCTCGTTTGCTCAATCACGCTCGCCCACTCCATACCTAATCGTCTGTGTGTGTGTGTGTGTTTGTGTATGTGTGTGCATGGTGTGTGATGTATGTTTATATATATATATATATATATATATACATACATACATACATTTGCAACGCAGGCATCATCTACCATGGAGCACAATCAAGCACGTCCTCCGATCTGTCACCAATGTCCGAACAAAAATCATTGCCACGACGCGGTCGTTCCAGGTATCATCATCAGCAATATCAGTTTTCCACCAATACAACACCGCGCCATCACAATGGCAACAAAAGCAACAACAACATCAACAACATGAACAACACAAATACAACAGCCACAAATACAACAAACACATCAACAAACAATTCAAATAAAATTCTATCACCACGAGGTGGTGGCATTGCCGGCAATTTGAAATCAATATCAAGTACATTTAAATCTCAAGATTCAATCCAATGCCATATACCAACATTGGTTAAATCACCATCGATAAGTACACAACAACAGAAACAATTTCATAAACAGCAACAGCAACAACAACAACAACAACAAAAACAACAATTGAACAGTAGCCCCAATCAGAATCCAAACCTAAATCATAATAATCATAATAATCAGATCCATAGCCAGACAACAAATAGTAGTTTAAAACAACAACAGCCCCTGTTGATAACGCCCAAACTCCATCAGCTCGAATCATCATCGTCATCATCGCCATCGGCGTCGATGTCACAATCGCATGTTAATGGTCAGGAGCTAATGGGTTTGGATGGCGTAGTTAGTAGTCCCCTAGCATCTGTTGTGCCTGTCACTTGCATGCCCCCATCCTCACAGTTTCGTCCCATACCCCACAAGTCCATAATGTCCGCGCATGAGCCACCACATCATCATCATCAGCAGCAGCAGCAGCATCAGCAGCAGCAACAACAACTACATCAGCAGCATCAACAGCAACAACATCAGGGTGGTACACTCTTGAATCCATCGACAGCTTTGTTGTCCTCCAAATTCTTTACAGCACCTACGCTGCCCAAATAGGATACGGCCAATGGGGGGAGTGAATATGTTGGTAGTGATACTTTAGGTATAGGTGGAAATGGAGGTAGTGGTGGCTTTGGCTATGACAGCGGCGAAATCTCCTGCACCTATATGGATCCTATAGATCAGACATGAGACTTGGCTTATGGTGAGGTGTGCGGACCCGAGGGAGCCCATTAAACAAAAAAAAAAAAAAAAAAAACAAAATAAATAAAAAATAAAAAAAAATTCAGCCACACACCAAATATAACACCAATAACAATAACAACAATAACTACAACAACAACAATAACAACAATTACAGTAACAACAATTACAGTAACAACAATTAACAATAACACAACTAAGTCTTAACTGAAATGCTTAAGCTGTGGTTGCAATCAATAGAAAAAGAAAAAAAAACACACAACCCCCCTTACTCCTTCCCTCATGCACATCCAGGGCTGGCATTTTGCGTACTCTGCATCCCTTGCAACTGCAAGCCGAATGCAATACTGCTGGAGCCTTTCATCATGCAGAAGATGGTTTGGGCGAACGTATCGAAATGGCTGAAGTTGAATGCGATGTGGATACAATCAAGAAACTTAAATTGGGACAGCGTTCATCGCTATGGTCGCGTCCATCTTCTACCACATCGCAGCTCCAGCAAGAGCATCAGCAACAGCAGCAACAACAGCAACAACAGCAACAGCAGCAGCAACAACAGCAGCGACAGCAGCAACAACCACCGCATAAGCGTGCACATTCAAAGTCACCGCAACCGCAGCAACAGCAACCACTACAACAACAACGCCAACAACAACATTCACCCGCTCCAGGCCAAAAATTGCTAAGTGAGAAATCGGATTATTCAATATCCGTCTGAGACATTGGTAAGATCTGATCGCATGATCAGGAACAATTAGGATGAGATGGTCGGCAGGTACATTGAATCCATTCACATATATATATATATATATATACATACATATATATTTAATCAGCCGAATCCAAATTTCTTTTGTACATTTTTATAATGCATTTGTTAACCGACCCCCCCACCACCACTCCACCAACCCACTTCCTCTTGAAAATGAATAAAATACACACAAACACACACACAACTCCACTCCACTCCATTTCACTATCCAATCAATCAATGAATCAGCTCCCCACCCCCACCCCCTCTAGCAGCTTGCCAAATATCCAAACAAAACACCAAAAATAACACAATGGAAAACTTTCGGACAATCAATATCAAAATTTGCGCACAACCATCCAAAAAACCACAAAAGAAACTCCAAAAAAAAAAAAAAAAACAAAAAATAAAGAAAAGAAAGAGAAAAAAATGAAATAAATAAAACACTTCCCATTGAAAAATAACAAACAAACAAAAAAAAAAAACAAAGAGTGAAATAGAAATCACAACAAGAGCAAAGCAAAGAAAAAAAATAATAAATAAAAACCCAAATCAAATAAAAAGATGATAAGGAAAATTATAAATGAAACAAAATAATGAAAAATCTCTCTCTTCCCCTGCATATATATATATACAATTTATATATATATATATATACATATATATAAGTATTAACAATTTGTGCATGCTATATACATATACTACATACTATATACTCGTATATAGGGCATGTGTCCAGAATCCAGACCCAGGTCAGTTGTCAAACTTCCACAAGAGTAAAACCAAAAACAAATTCCAAAAAAAAAGAAAAATGATGACATGATGATGATGTATATACATATACCTACTATATAAAGCATTTATATATACATATACATATATATATATATACTTGTATATGTATAATTCCCAACTAATATAAATACCTAAGTACTTATGACTCTTACAACTGTAACTCGAACTACTAACTTGGCTAAACTATAAAATACTTGTACTTTTGGGTAAATCGATTCAAAACTCGTACTAATCGAATATATATATATATATATATTAATTTTTTTTGTATGTAGACAGGTTGTACTTCCATTTTGAAAGATTTTTCAGTTATAGCCACTATATCTAAGTAGTTTTGTAAGTTCGGGACTTTTTTTTTTGCCATTTTTCCTTCTTTTGTTTTTGTATTGAAATTGAAAATGAAATTTGAAAACTTAACTTAAATCAAATGCAAAAACACACACACACACACAAAAAAAAATCAAAAAGAAAAGAAAAGAGAAAACTCAGACATATGCTGTGTACAAATCTATATATATATATATATATATTCGTATATTTGTGTCTAACAATATATACAACATGATCATGATATATAATGATGATAATGCAGCTATGTGCTATATACAAACACACACACACACACATACAAACACACACAGAATATTTATCTAGTTAGTTGTTAGCGACTCTAAATCTTTCTCTATATCTATATATGTATGCATATATATATGTATATATATATATATATATATATATATATATAGTATATAAAGTAGATTTTTTTCTGTACATAAGATAATGGAAAAACCATAAATGGACTGAATGTGAAAAACTATGCACGAATCCATTAAAATGACATAAAATGATATGAAAAATGTTAACTAAATGTATTTGTATTTAATATTATAGTATATATATATATATACTACATATATATATATATATATGTATACAAACGATGTAACGCCAGCTGAAGCAGTATTCATACATATATAATATGACATGATATCGCAGTATCTACACACACAAACACACACACACATACACATACAGAAATTTAGTGTTTTCATTACAATAAACTGTCGTTCGTCAAGTTGTAGATAAATGTTTTTAAAATGCAATGAACCCAAATAATGCATATAGTATTAATAATTATAAATAATTATATAAAAAAATGAGTAACAAGTTTTTTTTTTTTTTTTTTTAAACGTAGGCGCTCTCTGCCCATTAGTATTAATTGCTCCTATTGGGCACTCGAATAACTCGAATAAGTAAGAAAAAAACAAAAAAAAAAATAAGAAAATCAAATAGCAAGTTGTAATCAAATTTTTGACATATTCAAACATACAGCAGATAAACTACAAATTACAAAAAAAATAATTACACCTAACTAGCTGGTATGAAAATAAAAAAAAAAAAAAAAAAAAGAAAGTAATCGAAACACTAAATACTTATTACAAAATTCTTTTCCATTTTTGATAACCAACTCCGCAAACAAGTAACAATTTATTCTTAATTCTATGGATTATCTTTTTATATCTTATCTTATTATAAATTTCTAAAACCAAAGAAAACTCTCATGAAACTTGTCTTTAAGTGAAATAAGCAGAAAGTTCTTCTTTTCTAAGTTCCAACTAAGACAATTTGAAGTCCTTATATTGATTAAATATTTGCAAATAGTTTGCCAACATAAAAAGAAAGTAAACTTTTGTACTCACCCTCGTATTGACTTACTCATTCATAGAATTCCAAAAACTGTTCAACTTTCCATACATTTTCCAATTCACTTTACTTGTTAACAAATCTAGAAAAATAAAGAAGAAATATGTTATAAATTCTGGACTATAATTCATATAATAATTTTTATACCCTATAAAATTGTCCGTCTGTTTGTTTCTTTGCATAAAATAGACCTTAAATTTAAAGCTATGTGGTTGAAAATTGGTAGATAAGCTCTTTAACTAAACAAGAAGACAAAGTATGATAATCAGTCGAATCGAACAACTATAAGATATAGTAAATTGAATTAAAGTTTAATTATTTATATAATTATATAAAAAATTGTGTCGATTAGACAGATAACAAAAACAAGTTCTCAGTTCTCAAAACTGCAAGGGTAAAGTTAATTTCTTTAATTTGAAATATTAAATTCAGTTTGAATAATTTTTGTATCAAGCGGAGTTACAAATCGAATATGGAAAATAATTTTGATAGCTGTATTTTAAACTAGCCCATGATTATATATAAGAAAGATTTAATCCAAGATCAGAGAGAAGTCCTTAACGGGAATGCAGTAACAGAACAGATCAAAAACCATTTCGGAAACCATGTGCCAAAATTTATTTTAACTAAATGAAACCAAATGAGAATCGTCTTAAATTATACAATAAACAATAATAAAAAACCACAAAACAACAACAAAAAAAAAATATACAAAAAATACCTAAAATGAGTAAATAGCAGCAGACAAATATATAAATAAATTTAAGAGAATAAACAGGAAAAAAAAACACACAAAAGTTAATATAAAAAAAAAAAAATTATTTAGAAAACATTTTGCAGATGAAAATGGTATTCACTTAAGGGAATTTACGAGACATCCTTGGCCCCCAAGTTGGCCTTTGCGGTTGATTTTTCAAAAAACAAAAACACAAAAACAAATTATATCATTTTAAACAAAAAGTAAAAATAATAAAAACAAAACAAACAAAAAAAACAACGTAACAAAAAAGAATGAAATGAAATAGCAGCACATTTTCTAATTTATTATTAAGCAGAATTTTTAAACAAATTAATTTTTTGGTTCTTTTTGATATAAATTTACTTATGAGAATGTGTAAATGGAAATGGTTTATTCAATTTAACATCGAATTTTACGAATTTATTACAAGAACAAAAACAAGAACAAGAGCAAGAACAACAACTCAACACAGAAAGCGAATCAAAAATCAAGAATAAAATCAAGGAAAATGGCAAATTAACTTCAAATCAGAAAAAAAAAACAAAATAAATACAATCAAACTGCAAAAAAAAAAAAAAAAATATTAAAAAATGCAAAAAAAAAGGAGAAACCAAAATGAACAAATTTTTTTTTTGTTAAACATATAATTAGCACAACAACTACAAAACAAAAACTATTAATGTAAAGACCCAACAAAAAAAAAAAAAAACAACAAAAGCAAAACAAACAACAACAGCAATTAAAAAATATATATAAATATTTAAAACAAAAAATAACTTGAGCGTCTTTTTTTCTTAGCTAAATAAGTTATTAATTAAACTAGAAAAAACTAGAAAGATAGGCTCACTTCGGCCATGCCGAAGTTTGAATACCTTTGCAAACTATTTATTAGAAAAATTTTTTTGGTACTATTGTTCCTATGGAAACTATAGCATATAGTCGACCGATTCTAATGAAACTCAGTAAACATATTTCTATATATACCAAACTCACACATACCAAATTTAGTGAGAATCGCTCTTAAAATAAACAAGTTATTTACCTAAAACTATTTTTCTGGTCGATCGTTCCTATGGGAGCTATACGATATAGTGATCCGATTCTGATAAAACTTAACATATATATTAGAAAGCATATAAAACAGACAAATACCAAATTTTGTGAAATTTGTGCTTTAAAAACAACCAAGCTATTTCTCGAAATCCATTTTCAAGACCGATCGTTCCTATGGGAGCTATATGATATAGTCAACCGACTTTGATAAAACTTGGTGGATATATTAAAAAGTATTTAAAACTCACAAATATCGGATTTCGTTATATTTCATTGGAAAACAACAAAGTTATTGAGGTTAAAGCTTATTCACGACCGATCGTTTCTATTGGAACTATATGATATAGTCATCCAATCGGAATGATTCCGAGATATACAGTGCCTGCAGCAAAAAGAAGCCTAGGTGCAAAAGCTCTGTAGCAAAAGGTATAAAATATTCTTTAAAAATACAAAATGAGAAAATCTGTCATTTTGACTTGAAAGAAAGAAACACTGATTCTTCTAGCAAACGTTTACAGAAATAACTTATATTGCTTCTGCTTACTATCTCTTTATCTATATAGTTGAAGTTTCTATACTCTTTCTTTTGGCATATGCTTTTTTCTTTATAGATTTACCAAATAGGAAAATCTATTATTTTGGTTAAAGAAAAAGAATTGGTAATTTTTCTACCAAACAGAAAAATCTTTCATTGCTTTTGCTTACTATTTCTTTATCTAATAGAAGTTTCTATACTCTTTCTCTTGGCATATGCTTTTTTCTATATGAATATAATATAATAATCATGTAGTTGATTTCTATGCATTGCAAACATCTAAACGAATTAAATATGCCCACACAACAGCCGATAGTCTAAAAATAGACAAGATGATGTCATCGGCTACGATGCGGCTGCTGAACGTTAAGCAAACGTTAGGCAAACGTTTACAGAGCAAACGTTTCGACGACGCGTCGTTGCTGATAAGCGTCAAAACGTATGGTAAACGTTTACCGGTTAGTATAAAACCTGACAACGGCAAACCGAAAGTTATCAGTGTGATTTGTGTGTTGAAGCAGTAAGAAAGAAAGTAAGTGCAATATTTATTACAGAGAGTGGAATATATAGTGAAAAGTATAGTAAAAATGTCGCAGCAAGCAGTTAACAAAGTAATACATATGGATGAGGAAATGGTAAACAGTGAGACACCGGCAGCTTGCAAGGGTTGCAATGGCCAAGAACCACTTTCTGCACCAGTTGAGGTAGAAGATATGGCCACACCGGCCTTGGAGAAGTTAATACGTAAAGCAAGCATAGCCCAACAGATGCTTGAGGATGTGATGAAGCAATTACAGAAACAAAGATCCAGTTCGAATGCTCCGTCGCAGCGGTTATCAAGAGGGCGCAAGTCTAAAAGCCATTCAGGAGGAGGAAAAAAACATAAAGGGCATGGTCATCATCATGGTCATCATCATAATCATCGTTTGGATACAAGTTCCAGCTCCAGTGATGGTAGTGCTAGTGATTGTGAACTCATTGCCGTGGAGTTGGAGAAACGTTTGGAGGAAGAGTATCAACCTAAAAGAAGGCATGTACGGGAGGATCGCAAACGTGATCGCTCTCGCTCACGTGGTCGTTCTCGCGGTCGTTCTCGTGGTCATTCCCGTGGCCGTTCTCACGGACGTTCTCGTTCCAGGTCCTACACAGATTCCCGAAGACGCAGTGCATTGCCATTGGCTTTGCCCCTGACGCTTTCTGTGTGAGTAGCTGACCTTCATATTCATCTAGCCGTTAAGTTAATAATAATATCAAAATACCAATAACAATAATCAATAAAGAATAAAGAATATTATTTATAAAAATGTAAAAGCTCTTATGTCTTATTATTTCAGTTGGAACAAACTACTTTGATTCTATAGGTCAGATAACGCAAATTAAGTTTGCATTGTAATAGTAGATAAGAAGGAATTATTGTTTGCTTACTTACTTTTTTTTACAAACAAAGTTTAAACAAAATATTTACAAACTTGTTGGAATTGTTTACCACTTTTCAAAAATACCAGTGTTGCACAGTTTATTTTTTAGCTAACAGGTGATGTTAAGACAAATAAGCGAAGCGAATTCAAGTTTCGCACTTTACACACTTACAGTAGGCAAAACGAATTCGCAATGTAATTTTAACATTGTCTGTTAAACTGCAATGCAAATCTGGGACATTTTTAGACCAAAGTTATGCCAATTCAAGACAACTACCATTCAATCAATTAATAAAGATAGAAATTTGAAATAAAATATCCTAAAGTAAAGGAACTTCCTTTTTTATGCCAAAATGAAAGGAAATTATACCAAAAGCAAAGACAGTCTTCTTTATGCCACATGGACAGGAACTTTTAAATGGAACTTTCTTCTTTTATGCCAAAATGAAAGGAAATTATACCAAAAGCAAAGACAGTCTCCTTTGTTCCAAATGGACAGGAAATTTGAAATGGAACTTCCTTCTTTTATGCCAAAATGAAAGGAAATTATACCAAAAGCAAAGACAGTCTCCTTTGTGCCAAAACAGACAGGAAATTTAAAGGACAAATTTTAAAGAGCGAAAATATCCCCAAATTATGCCAAAAGCAAAGACATTCTCCATAATATAAATCTTAAAACATCCCGAATTATGCCAAAGTGCAAGGAAATAAAAATGGTTAAATAAATCTTCAATTATGGTAAAAGCTAAGACATGAACCATTATGACAAAAAAAAATAATAGCAATTGTTAGAAACAAATCAAAATAGAGAGAACAAGTGGTTTGTTAAGCTCTTTTAATTGATTGCGTATTAAAAAGCCGTTTAAATAATATTCGTAAAATGACTAAAATTCTCTTAAGCAAATACAAATGATTTGAGTAAGATTGTAAAATGTATGTAATTGGAAAGGGGAGCTAACTATAATGTATAGGACTTATCAGATATCTAAGTTACACTGAAAACAAGGTTGAATAGCTTCTTTTATAATATAAACTATGTGTAAGTTATTACTTGGGACCATTGACCTTTGATCTGCTTAATTGCTAATCTATGGCGAGACAATATAATATATTGTAAAGGTTTTATCAATGAAACAAATCGACTTAAAAAACCTTAATGAAAGATTTTTGCTTAAGTGTCAGAAACATTGTTCAACGATCTCTTTCTCACTCTTTCCCTCTCTCTCTCTCTCTCTGTAAAACAGACGTTTAGCTTTTTTCCCCCCATCCCCCTTCAGAATGTATAACAATGAACATGAAATACATGTCAATAAGACTTATCGTTGATCCTACGAGTGTTTGGCTGGTTGGTAATGAGGCACTAGTCAACGCCACCGATGCCACATTCTATTGACGATGGCATCAAGTAGAAGTAGCTTTCAGCAGGGCATTGAAATCAATTGCTAAGTTGATAAAGTAAAGGGTGGGAAGGGGGGGGGTGATGGAAACTACTTAAGGCTAAGTGCATTTGATTGAGCAAATATGCCATAAGTTCATAGTTCATATACATAGGTCACACACTAAGCTTTATTTTGAGAGAGAGAGGCCTGGCAAAGTAGTGGAATGAATGAATGAAAGAATGAATGAATGGGTGTGGGATGGGTGGCTAAATTTTATCATTTATCATATAACGTAACACACATACACACAGAGACACACACACATATATATATATATAGTATATCTCATATCATCTTTATATCACTTGTCCAAGCATTATGCTTGGCTGACAACAATAACCACTTGAGAGCCAAACACACTCAACGATACGACTCAGGACCAGAAACAGGAACTGGAACTGGAACAATAACAGCAACAACATTAAAATCCAGCAGCAGAAGTAGCCGAAGTAGCACCAGCAGTTGAACTATAGGAAGGTCAATACGAGTTGAATTGTCAAAGTATTTTTACGTAAGGGAAACTTCTCAAACGGCAACGGCATGAGGCAAGTTGAATCAACCTTCTTCCCTTTCTACATGTACTGCATAACTTTGCAATACATTATATACATATATCCCATAGATTATATGTATGTACATATATATATATATTTGTATCTCAGCTGTTTTATTAATGCATTGTAATGCCCGTAAAGTGCTGGCAAATATTTGGCCACATCTGTCCATGTTCATTCATAAATTATGTTCCTATTGCACTTATCAGCGTTTCAAGTGTCGCGTTGCATGCAAAATATGTTTTTATTGATATTACGCATTGTGCACCGTGTTGCCATAGAGAGAGAGAGAGAGAGAGTATGTACAAAATTCATAATATTGGCGATAATTTGTACAAATTATGGTCGCAATTCGAAATTGGTATACGATGCTCTTATTTCTCTTTTTGCATCCCTCTCACTTTCCACTACATTCCTCTGCTCTAATTTGTTCCGAAATTTATTTCTATTGTCGACCAAAACGAAAACAATTACCGAGAAAAACCATGAGATGGGATGGGGTGGGGAGGGGAGGGTAGGTAAATGGAAATCTAATTGTGAAAATGGCAATGCAAATATGCAAACACAAAAATAGTTATGGTTAACAATTCAAAAATGTTAATCGTTTCTTTTTTTGTTTTTGTTTTGTTACTTTGTCCTGGCCAATAAAACAGGAACCCCCCCTTTTACCCTATCCTTGTTGTTTCGGTTTTTGTTGCACAAAATTGGCGGCACCATAATATGATAGTGTGGGCCAATATAAATGCCGCATGCCACAATCCAAAACTCGAAGGCCAGGCGAACTTTTTAACGAAGTTTGTATATCCTTTTCTATTAAAGCTTTCAATTTTAACACTTCCTGGTATTTTAGCTATATAATATAGACAACAGATTCTTATTTAACATGGTAATATCCTTCTAAACAAGTGAATTCTAAATGTAAAACAGACAAAATTCTATTCTCGATAGATCATTCCTATGGTAACTATATGATATAGTCATTCAAACTGAACGATTTTAGAATATGTTAAGCATATAGCAGAGAAAGGTTTATGTACAAAATTTAAGAACAATAGCTTTTAAACTGTACAATTAAATGGCATTGATACAGACAGATGGGTTTAGTTTGGCGGGTTGCCTGTTTATACCTATTTTGTGTAAGGGTATAAAAATTAAAGGGGTAAAGGGGTAAAGGGACAGGGGGTAAGGGTTAACCGCAACATTGTTGAATTTTTGGTTTGCCTGCAAAGTGATTTACGCAATTAAAATAATTTCATTCAAATGGTATATAATTCAACTCGCATTTCATGCGGTTCCTATAGCAGCGGGCCAGTTAATGTCAGGCCACATCTCTACCATGACCACGCCTACACCCACACTTGTACTCACATGTCCTTAAAATGCAAACAGTCGTTGACAATGCACAAACACTCACACACACACACAGAGCTCACGTATATGCATTTAGTAATCATAAATCTCTTGTAGAAATTTCTATATAAAACTGTTTAACCCGCCGATAAGAAATATAGAATAGTTAAAACTTAACAATTGACTAATACTCTACCAAAAAAAAAAAAAAAAACATCAATCAGCATAGAAATATATTTTTTTCTATTCTATATTTAATCCTATTTACTAGCCATTTGCTTCTACTTAATATCTTAATATCCGGTTATAGGTTATAATACATATATATATATATATATATTTTCTCTTGAAAAGTTTTTCTCGTTTCCGTTCAAAGAATTAATAATATATATGTAAGTATATTGGTATATATATATATATATATATATATATAGTAACCTATATTCACTTACCAAACAAATAAAGCATTTCCTTATCTATTTTTGTCTGACAAATTAGGCGCTTAACCAGCCGTGGTCATGGCATTACTAGGGATTTTATCAATGTATCTAGATTTACAGTTAAATTAGCGTGCAAATGTTGCCAAAAACTAAACACACACACAAACACACACAGGGAGAGAGAGAATAATATTATTGTTCGACCTAAATTTGCTGTGTATTGTTGGAAAAAAAAGGAAACCAAATAGAAGTTGAGTGCTTCATAGACTTTAAGTGGGTTTAAAATTGATTTTGAATGCCCCGCTGTGTTCAAATCAATATCAAAGATGAGATGATGCCTCAGATCAGATGGCAGTGACGACACAGTATGTCAGTATATCCCTGTAGTAGTCAAGGGAAGAAGAAGGAGAAAAAGTGTAGGCAACAAATGTGGCTAATGCCATGCCATTAAGTAAAATCTATCAGGCCAAATTACATGCCCATATCCGGGATCCATGTCTCTGTGGTCTAAGGGAGTTTTGGTATGAGGGCCCTGACCTATGCTTTTGCCTTTGACTTTGCCTTTTGGTGTTGTGCTGGCGTCTGCGTCTAATAACTAAGCCAAGTCTAAGGTCCAGAGACGGTCGAGAACAACAGCTTGGCGGCAATGCGGTTGCTTAGGCAACCAAAAATTTGCATAAAGAGCGCGCCATCAATTTAGATTCAAGCAAGCGTATAAATATTTTTATGCCAACGCAGTGGCAAAATGGCCAAAACAGTCCTGGCCCACTGTTAGTGTCTCTCTCTCTCTCTCTCTCTCTGTGTCTCTTCCTAATCTTCATTCTTAGCTTTTGCCAGTATAAACCACACACATACGCAATACATTCAGCTGTAGGTCGAGGCATAGATTTGGCCTAGAATTGGCTGTCGTTTGGTCAGTTTTTGTGGCCGCAAAATATCCACATTATTATTTTCAATTCGTATGCAGGCATGCATAAGGATTAGCAAGGATTTTGTGGCGAATTTCAATAGAATTACAACTGCAAATGGTATGATGCGTTACCGCTGCGGCAGATGCAATTGCCACTGCCACTGCCAATGCCACTGCCACAGTCATTCCAATACAGCAACTGCTGTTACGCATTTTACATTCCACGACATTTAAAGGACATTGGTCCTTGTTAATTAATGAGCCAAAGCATGCATTTCAATTGCAATTCGGTTGCGGTTTTTGCTTGACTGTCAAAGTTCACAGCTCAACGAATTTGTCCATGCAATGAGAGAATTATTTATGCACAGAGAGAAAACATATTTAATATAATTTGAATTAATCATTTTTGTTAATGAAAGAAAAAATATAAATAGAATTGTTTGACAATAATGAAAGAAACAAAAGAAAGAAGTTCCTTTTATACTTTTATGTAAAATATAATCGAAAAATGCTCTATAGTGTAAAATTCAGTAAAATAGTTTGTAAAATTAAGCATATTGAAATATTTGTCTTATTTTGCTTTTGGAAATAGATTTAATATATATATCATAGAGCTAAGTGATATAAGACTAGCTAGGAAGGTCTTCAAGAAGAAGACGAGAAGACAAATTGAAGGTGAGTTAGATATAGAAATATCAAAACTTGTTAAATGTTGAATCTTTCATACAAAAATCTTTTTTTTTGTAGAAGAAATCTAAGACACATATATCTCTTTGAAATGTCTTGGATATTGGAATAAAATAAACTATATATTATATCAATTTTAAAGCAATTCATACAATTTAATGAACTTATATAAACAAAAGAATGTTAGAAGTAAAAAAAAAACATCAAATGAAAGTCTTTAAAGAAGAAAATCACTTTTATAATTGGAATTTATTCCTCCTGTAATAAGGAGGAATCACATCCAGTATATGGGAGTTTAAAAGATATCATACTAAACTGAAGCTTAACTCTAAAAGGTGTCTAAAAAGAAAAATGCTTCAAAGTTGGCAACTCGTCCCAGCCAACTTTAAGTTAACCTTGCACCAAGTAGAGAAACTTTTTATAATCAAACTCCTAAGAATATGCAATGAATTTAAACTAAAGATCTCCATACAAGCCTTAGCAGCAAATGCATGCTATCTCGCTCACACTTACCATGCAATGTCGCACTTGGCATTTCAGTACAACATATATATAAATATATCTCCAATATTTATTGTCCGATTTCAACAAAATAAGGTTTAGCTGATTCCTTTTAACCATATCATTGGATAAGCTAAATATTAATGCGCTACCTTTTCTACTAATCTAGTTATGTGTTTTTCCTAAATTGCGGAGGCGTACTGGGCGTGGCAAGAATATGAAACAAACTTGATCTTCGTGGACACTAGACAGATGCTCACACGAAATTTGGTTGCTTTAGCTTTAAAATTCTATGAGATATAGGTATTCATACGAACAGATGGCCAGACGAACATGTCTTAATCAAATCGGCTTTTGATGCTTATCAAGAATATATATACTTTATAGTGTCAGAAATGCTTCCTTCTCTTTGTTACATACATTTTAGCGACTCTAATATACCCTTTTACCTTATGGGTATAGGGTATAAAAATTGCATATCAAAAAATCAGAAAATAGATTTTTATGCTCGCAACAATTGTTTAATAAAACAAACCTTTTGTTTTTGTTAAAAGATAAGAAAACCAATTGGAAAAAAGTGTTTATTAACCTTAATCATATCAGGAATCAAACTAACACTATACTTGATAATAAGTACATTCTTTTTCGTCCACATTTATTACTTATCCATTTTAGCTCTTTGTAGAAATGAAATTGAGCTACAAATGCAACTTTTGGTTTCCTTTCTTTTCAATACATATTGATGTGGAATTTCTAAGACACTGCACCTGCCACAGATGATATCTAATATGTGGTATCTACCCATGGGAACAATTTGTTAAGGGTATGTAAGCTTCGGCTGGTTCAAATAGCTGTTTGGCCGTTTGGGTTATGGCTATCCTTTTTTGCTATCCTTTCTTTTTTCATTTTAAGCTCTTTCGATTTATTTGCTGACCCAGTTTTCAACGACTTCATTCACCATTCTTCTCCAACCAAGCTTCGGTTCGGGTACTGTTCCATCTTCAGCTCCTGCTCCTGCTGTTGCTGCTGCTGCCATTCTGGCTGGCTGTCTATAATCCAGCGATTACATGTGACACACACGCATACGTTGCAGCTTATTTTTCATTTCTTTGGCTGTCGTTGCGCATTTGTTGAGTGGAGTAGTGTATTGTGCGGATGCGGAAGAAGGATGCGAAAGCGAATGCCAAGGGAGAGCCAGAGAGAGAGAGAGTTGCAAGATGTGTGGCAAATGGGTTGATGTGAGGAATAAATGTGGCAGCTGTTATATTCCCTTGTAGTTTGCATAAATAATTGAACATCTCTCAACTCATATCGAAATGAGAGAGAGAGACTCATTTCACTTCCTTCCCCAAAACCCCCTTACACCTTTTCACCTATGTGTTATCGATAAATTTACATGTTCTACAAGTTGCCAAGATTAAAAAAACACATTCAAAAATGTAATTTAAAAAAAAAAAAAATTTTTTTTTTTTCTGTTTATTTTTTACCACTCTTTTTTTTTTGTTTTGTTTTTTTTTTTTTTTTTTTGTAGTTGATTTTATTCATGTTTGTTTTTGTTTGTTGTTGTATGCAGTTCGGACAAAGGACAATCAGCAGCAATTGCAATTTTTCTTTTTTTTTTGTTTTTTAATTTAATTTAGTTTAGTTTTCGTCTAGTTTCTCATTTTTGTTATGTTTAGTTTTTCCCTTAGTTTGCCCTCAAAGCAAATATTTTTCTGACATTTTCACAAAATGCTGATGACAAATTTATTTGCTTTGCCTTTTTCGGTTTTCATTTTGGTTTTTGGTTTACTTTATAGTTTTTTTTATTAATATTATTATTATTATTAGTTTTGTTGTTGCTATTTGTTTTTGTTTTGGTTTATTATTATTTATATTGTTGTTGTAATTTGCTTTTTTTTTTTGGTTTGGTTTTGTTTTCGTTTATTATTTCATATTTTTTATGGTTTTTCTTTGCTTCTATATATATATGTAGTATATATATATTTTGTCTAGTTATGGCCATTTATATTAGTTAGTTAGTTTAATTTAACAGTTAAAAGTAATTTCAAGTTTTTTTTTTTCAAACTTTGTTTTCTTCTTCTTGTTGTTGTTTTTTTTTTTTTATACAGTTCAATTGTTCAATTTATGAAAAACTATTAACTATGCAATTTAGTTTATATGTATATGTAGTTATGCATGCACACAAATACAAGCGCACAAATACCAACACATATACATACATATATATATGTATAGTGTTATTGTTGTTGTTGTACAATTTGCACTAATTAACTTTAATATACAGGAATTATTTAGCTGATGGCCAACTATTATGTAGATTTATATACTCAACTTTAATGCATGGCAAATGCTTGTGGGGCTTATGGAATTAGCTGGTTTGTGTTCATATACAAATTGGCTGGCATATGTATGTATGTATGTATGCATGTATATAATGTATGTATATATGTATTTGTATAGATTCCAATACACTTAAACACTTACACTTATACTTGCATCTATGCATATATATATATATGTAATTTATATATATTTATTATGGGCATGTTTGTATGTATGTATGCGTGAGTATGTGTGTGCGTGTGTGTGTATATTAATGTATCCTTTTCTTTTTTTTTTATTCCAATTTGTTTTTGATTGCATTTTGTATGTGACACTGACACCAACATTAACATTCTCTGTTAGTCAATCCCTTTTTGGCCAATTTTATAGTTGACTTGTCAAGACAATTATTTCATTTGCCAAATATATAATTGAATTCTTATAAATTCATTTTGATTTGGTATTAACTAAAGACTTTTGATTGCATTTAAACTGTCTAAATTGTTTAGTCATCAAATTAAACCAATTTTTGTTTAACATTTGTTAATCTTTTAACCTTTTATCTCTTTCTCTATCTTTGACTTTCTCTCTCTCTTTTATTGAGCTGAGGTAATCAACTTGAAGTGGCCAAGAGTCTAAGAACCTTTAAGTAGTGTGAATTAAAACGATTTGCTAATTGATATTTTTTAAAGGCTTAAACAGAATCTATGCAAGGATATCAAAATTTTAAAATGTTAAAAAAGTTTAACAATCTTTTGCTGGTTTTCAATTGGTACATTAAAAGTTTTCTTATAATTCTCCAATCCTTTTTTCTCCTCGATTATTTGGTCAAACTGTTTAGGAAATTATATGTAAAGAACTTACTAAATGGATAACTGAAATTATTAGCAAAATATATTGGTTAGTTCAAAGAGAACTAAAGAGTTGACTTTGTCAAAAGTTTAAAGGAAGAGAAATTTATTTTACATTAACAAATTTGAATCAATAATTTGAAAGTTATTAAATCAATCTTAAATTCTCTGACAAGTTTAAAATATATCACTCAAGTAGTTTTGAATTCAAATTGAATACTGTTACCAAAAGTAGAATCGAAGTTACGAAACTAAATTGAATGTTGTTTCCAGATGTAGAATATTCGAATTGGAAGCTGATACTAGAAACAGAATGGAATATTCAAATATAAATTGAAAACTGTTACAAGAACTAAAATCGAATATTCGAATATAATTTGAATATAAGTTAAGTACTGATACTTGAAGTAGCATCGAATATTCGAATATAAATTGAATATAAGTAACAAGATTTATTTATATTCGAATATAAATTGAATATAAGTTGAGTACTGGTACTAGAAGCAGATTGGAATATTCGAATATGAATTGAATACTCATACTAGAAGTAGAATCGATTAAAAATTGAAAACTATTACTAGAAGCAGAAACGAATATTCGAATATAAATTGAATACTGATACTAGAAATAGAAACGAATATTTGAATACAAATTGGATATAAATTCAATACTGATACTAAAAATAGAATCGAAGTTACGAATCTAAATTGAAGTCTACTAGAAGTAGACTTAAATATTCGAATATAAATAGGAAACTGATACTAGAAACAGAATGAAATATTCGAATATAAATTGAATACTCATACTAGAAGTAGAATCGATTATGAATTGAAAAGTATTACTAGAAGCAGAAACGAATATTCGAATATAAATTGAATACCGATACTAGAAACAGAATTGAATGTTCAAATATGAATTGGAAGCTGATACTAGAAGCAGAATGGAATATTCATATATAAATTGAATACTGATACTAGAAAGAGAATCGAATATTCGAATACAAATTGAATACTGATACTAAAAGTAGAATCGATAGTACGATACATTAATGACAATGGAATTGTATGATTGTTTGTTTGTTTGGTTGTTTTTTCCTCTTCCTTTTTTTATATATATATTTTTTATATGTTTACACACTCACACACAAACACTGACACACACATAATTAGCTATTTATGTATATGGATAGTACATTGTTGTTGTATATGGTTATTAGGCTTGCATAATCCTAGAATCTGTTTATAATTAACATTATAAGAGTTATTTTTACAGCTAACACTTAAACATAATGGGGGAAAAAAAATTGTATTTATGGCAATTTTCTTATTTGTTTAATTTTTGTCATAGCTGCTGATGTTTGTTTTTGTTTTTTATATTTTTTCTTCTTCTTTTCAAAAAAATAAAAATCTATTTATAATGTATTGGCATTAATTTTCATTAAATGGTTTTTTTTTTTTCAAATGCAAGATGGCAAACGATTGCACTAACTTTTTATGTGAACGATTTAAACTAAAAACCAAAAGTTGTATGCAATTTTGTGCAATTAGTTTTTTATTCAAATATCATTGAATTTTATTTATTTTATTTTTATTTTTTTTTTTTTGTTTTGTAACGGTCAGATAATATTGTTATTTTTTAATTATTGCAATTAAAAATCTACGCATGTACATACCATACATATGTATGTATGTATGTATATATGTATCTAGATACATTATATTTGAGGCATTTATGCAATGTGTCAATATGGCTTTTGGCTTTTTCGGTATGATCAAAGTGTTAAATGCATTGCATTTTCTAGTGGGTGTTAAATTAAATTATATAATTAAAATTTTGCGGTCATTGAAATTGTACAAATTAAAAATTGAATTTATTTTCATGCCCAAAAAATCCATTTAATCTAATTAAAATTGATAAATAATTACAAAAAAAAAAGGAAAAGAGAGGTAACCAATAAAGGAATCGAATTCAATAATCAGAATTATTTGGTAATAGAAATATAACAAAAATAGTTGGCCTATAGCAAATATATTTGCTTATAAATGAGAATTTGATTTAAGATCTTGGAAAATTTTATGAATTTGTTTTCCGATCTGTCTCTTATCAAAGGCTAAACAAAGATTTAGCATAAAAGAGTAACTAAAATTATGTTTTGCTCTTACTAGACCTTTAATATAGTAATATATATACGTACAGATATATCTATATGTACAATATATAACTATTCAGAATAGGAAGTACGATTATTTAAACTGAAACTCCAAAAGAAGAATGGGGATTTAACCCTCTACTGCATCTAATAAACATCTTAAATGAATATCTTTCTATTGGGACAAAATACTGTCAGCTCAAACGAAATACAGTGAAAAATTTTGGCGCAGAATCTTTTCTCAACAGGATAAAGAATCAACTTATATTAAACTAGATAGATAATGTTTAAAAAGACTATGTGACATACATATGTTTATTAACACGGACTGGGCACACTGGATCTAGTTCGCTCTAAGATCAACTGGTAGAAAACAGTATGGCAACTCAGCCATTAAAACAAGGAAAGTGGCAATATAAGTAATGTTTGAAATTTCAACTTTAGGTTTTCAATCTATGATATAGTAATCACACTATAATAAATCGGTTTTAGAATTACTTTTAGTAAAGAAGACGAGAAATTTATATACTGCCAATAGATCGTTATAGTATAATGATATTACCATTTTATATATATATCATTCAATGATTGAAAACTAAACATATAAAAACATTCGTCTATTGGGAATTTTGAAAAGCTAATAATAAAAATAGAATGTTCTTGATTTAATTAGGTCATATAATTCTGCCAGTAATAAAAACTAAAGTTTTGTAAAACAAATTAAAGTGAAATACATAAAAAGAAAGTCACAATAAATAGAAAACAAAAGAGCAGCAATAGAAATGATATCATAAACTGCTAATAAAATCAATTTTTATATAACACAAAAAATTGTTAAAATAGAAATGGAAAATTTACACATTTTTATAAACGAAATAAATGCCCAAATCACCCAAATAATATTTTTTATTTTGAATAATAGAAAAAAGGGGAAACCAAGGAATGAAAATATGCTTAAACTATTTTGATTTGTTTTTAAAATATTTTGTAAAATTTCATTTGGGTTTAATAAATTAAAATCAAATGTAAAAAATAAATAAAAAGAACTTACCAAATAATTTCTTTCCCTTACAGAAAATTGATTTTTTACGGCAGCAAATAAAAAGTAAGCTAAAATAAAAAAAAAAGAAAGAAAATATTAATAGAAATAATAAAAAATTATAAATAAAGTAAAATATAAATAAAATCCATTTTAAATGATTAAATAATTTAGTTTAACAAAAGTTTTAAATAATTTAAAGAATTTAAAAACCAATCCGAAAATATATATATATATATACATAAAATAAGTATTGATTTCAATTATTCTAACGAGCAAGAAAATAATAATTATATAGAAAATAACAATTAATTGTTCACAGTATTTTTTTTTTTTTTTTTTTTTAATATAAGAAGTTAATGAATCAAATTGCAATTCTGTTTTTTCTTTGATTTGATTTTGGTTTTTTTTTTTTTTAATGACTTCAAAGCGAATTGGTTTACTTATGATTTCAGTTGCCATTTCGTTATAAAGAAAAAACATAAAATTCAATCAAACAAAAAACCAAAAATTAATGCCATTTGTAGTGGGTGAAAGAGAGGTTTCAAGGGGGAGGGAGGCTCAAAAAAAAAAAAGAAAATGGTTTACATTTGGTATGGGGGAAAATTGCGAAGAGTAAATATTTGCATGATATGGCAATTAATTTAAATGTTTTATGGCATACCATTTGTCTTTTCTTTTTTTTTTTCCTTCTTTCTTTTATTTGCTGTTATTGCTACGGATTTTTATCTAATTATATTTAATATAGCTCGCTTCTTTCGTACTGTACAATGCATTTTATTTGATTATTTATTAATTTATTAAAAAAGAATAATCGCTGCGAGCTATATGCGATGCGAGATTATTCATTCAGATTTTTCGCTTCGCCATTTGTTCTACTACTATTTTTTTTTTTTTTTTTTTTTTTTTTATTTTCATATCTTTTTTTTTTTTATGTGTTTTCTCCCATTTTTAATGGGTGATAATTTTTTTTTTTTTATATTTTTTTTGTTGTTTGCTGTAGTTGTTATTTACACGCTCTTATACAATGAAAAAAATATATATAAATAGTTTATTTAATATACACATTAAATGGTAATTCATTAGGTTTTACATATGTATGTATAGCAGCTTTACAATGAAATAGAGAAGAGACAGAGATGGAGATGGAGATAGATTTGCAATTTGTTTATGCACAAATATTGATGCATTTTAATGTTAAATAAATAATTAATAACCAAAAATATAATAATTTTAATTAACAACCTTTTTAATATAGACATCAAATATTTGTTCAACATTAAAAATACATATCCAATATTCCGGATTTCGGGTCAAATTTTAGTTTGATGTCATAAAAGAAAATGGCAAATCGTTTGACCCAATTCTCGATCGTTTCTATAACATTGTTATAAGCAGATTGTATTATATATATATATATATATATATAGACATACATTATATATCGTATAAGGGGAGGGGTAGGGAGGGGGTTTGGATATGCCAAAACACATACTTACACTGAATGTGTTGTCATATCAACTATTAAATATTTTGCTTTAATTTTTTTTGGTTTTTTTTTTGTTTTCTGTTTTTTTTTTTTTTTTTTGATTTTGCTGTTTAGTTTAAAACAAAAACATTCATACACTTTCATTTACCTTTTTGAATTTCCCTTTTGCATTTTCACTTTCACACATACACGCACACACACACTCACACACACATTCACATTCACATTTCATGTGCTGCTGGTTTGCTTAATTTACGCTAGTTTAGTTGTCGTTGTTGTTGCCTCAATTTGATCATCTGTGGCAGAATCGTTTGGCATGGGCATGGGTATGGGCATGGGCGTGGCATGTGGCTTGGCGACAGCTGTTGACCACAGTTGATGACACTGTGGCAGCACGACGTTTCGTTGTTACTACAGTTGGACTTTCACTTGATGTTGTTGCTGCTGTTGTTGTTGTTGATGCGGCCACATAGTGCTGACTATAGCATAGAACCAGACTCAGTAGTAGAACAATTGTAAGCCAATTGTACTGACAACCGGATGAGCCAGTTTGCATTGCCTCCGGATGTTCACCTGAAATTATGGCCCGAACTAATTTCAACTTTATTGCATTGTCTTGAGCTTAGATGTTAAATTTGTACATGAACAATAAGAGCAGTAAATAAATATATATATATATATATATATATAAATATATATATATATATATCTATGTGTTTGTGTTTTAGTTTGTATCTATATTTGTAACTGCATTTGTATCTGTATCTGTGTTTGTATTGCAAGTTTCTATTTGTATCTGTGCTAGTCAAAGTCATCGTGCCGTAACAGAAATTTTGATTCTTGTACTTTCCCATACCCTCCCCTCCCCTCCCCACCCTCTTTATTTGTTGCGCTCTGTTTGGCCTTTGCACATGCAAGTGTTTTTGCTTATCAACTATTTGATTGTTTGTGTTTGTGCATATAAATATTTAATTAATGTGCAAAGTGTTTCAGTTTTGGTCCAAGATTTGCCCAAGGGAAATCGCCGAGATATGTATTATATAGTCTGCTCTCTCCCTCTCTTTCTCTCTTTCTCTATTTGTACTTTTCTAGTGTCAGTCGATGCATATAAATTATTTAAATATAAAATTTTGTGCAACACAAAACAATTAGCTAATTTTCCCAACCAAAAAAAAAATAAAACAACAACAACAAAACGTCTAAAATCCATTAATGAATTAATAAATTTTCATGTTTTAGCAAAAATGTTGCAAAAATTTCAAATATTTTGGTTTGTCAAAAGAATTTACCAACTAAAATGCCTAAAACACACACACACACTCATACACATATACGCGCATAGTTTTGTTTGGCGAATATTCATGGCCAACGCCTGGAAGTATGCAGTGAAATATGTTTAATTGGCGAAATGAAGTGGCACTGTATTAAAACTCATTGACTTGCCAGCTGAAAAGCCCTCGAAAGATCTTGTCGATTAAATCAAAAATGTTGCCTTACATCTTGCCAAGGGTCTGTGAGTGTGTGTGTGTGTGTGTATGGCTGTGCGCGTTTGAGTGTGTGTTGTGTCCTCGTAAATTGATTGAGTTCAATTTTTCAAGCAATTAAGTTTGACACTTGAAACCCAATACACAATGGAGTAAGTAAACAATGAACAGAGAGACCAAAGAGAGGGGGGCAGCCGTGTAAAAAAACAAAAAACAAAAAAAAAAAATAAAGAGAAAAGAAAGAGAAAACCAAGGAAAGGCAGAAGCAAGTGGCAGGGCGTTTCATATAGTTAATTTCCTTGGTTCGTGATAAGCCTGCTCCACCTGTTTCTCTCTCTTTCTTTCTTTCTTTCTTTTTTTTACGCCATGTTCTCTCTGTCTCTATTGCTCTCTCTCTCTCTCTCTCTCTCTTGTTGTATTCCTTTGATTTTCAGTTCGAATTTTTGGGGTTTTTGCGGTTTGAGTTGCAGCTGTTTAATAAATTTGATACCGCAGCTAGCTTGATCTCGAAATAAACATATTACGCATACGCAATGTGGGCGACAAACGGAGATATATACATGTAAATGTAAGTCTAAGTGTGTGTGTGTGTGCGAGCGATAGGCAAAAACACAATGTATTTGTTGACAGCACTGGAATTATTAATAACATACGTGGCTCACATAATTCATCATCTGAGTAGACACAAGGCCACTTGCCGTCACATAAGATGAAGACCCTACGACCCGTTTGTTTGTATGAAGTGTGTGTGTTTCCTCCTGCTCCCTCTCCACCTTCTGTCACCACTCGATTTTCATTTCTTTCTTTTTTTTTTTTTTTTTTTTTGGGCATAGCTAAAATATCTTTCATGCTAAAGCTGTGAAAACACAAGTCACAAGGCAGCTAAGCCAAACAAAAGCGAGCAAAGTGCAAGAAATGATGGAAAAAAAAAAACAAAAAAAATTGTTATGGAATGAAAGAATAAAAGTGGGCAAAGGAAAATGTGTGGGTAGCAAAAGAAATACGATGAAAGAAGGAACAAAAAAAAAAAGAAAGGACGAAAAAAATGATTGTAACTGAAATATGCAAAATTAACGCTGATGGATTTTCAGGAAGGAAACCGGGCATGTAGAGGCGGCAGGAAGTAGTAGCTAAGCAAGTAGCTTGTTTCCAGACACAGACAGAGCGAGACACACAAACACACACACACACAGGGACAGGGACAGAACAGAGACGAAAGTAAGAAAGAACAGACAGCAGTAGAGCAGAGAGACTCAAGGACAAAGGACTTGCAGCAGCCAAATGCCTGAGCTGCATGCACGTAGTTTTTGAGTGTCTTTACGAGCAGCTTTGCATACTTTGGCAGTATTTTTACATTTTACAGTGCGTTTTGTTTGTGCATTTGCCGCACGGATGTGCGACAAAAAAAAAGAAAAATATATAAAAGAGTATTCGACTATGGATGTAAGTGTGTGTGTGTGTTTTTTTTTTTTTTTTTTTTTGTGGGGAAAACACTTGAGTAACACTTCAGTAAGTGCAATTGAAGAGCGACATAAAACAGCGATTTGTCTATGGTAAGCGGCTTTCAATTAGGCAACGATTGCCTCTAAACATTCATTCATTTTTTTTATACACATTTCGTGCAATCAGTTAAAGGTTCTCTCCATTTCATTATTATTTTTATTATAATATTGTCTTGTTGTTGTTTATATTACCTTTACCCCTCACTCATTGAATTCCACTTGATTTTTGTTTAAGCATTCATAATCATTATTAAATTACACAGTTCATTAACGTACTTGTTTTTGTTTTGTGCTCAACTGAGCACAGGCAACTGTTAAATAATTTTCATTATCCAAGTGCAAACAAGTGCGAATTAATAAAAAAAAAAAAGAAAATAAGAGTATTGACTGTTTGCCCTTAAATTAAGCTTTAAACAAAAGCATTACAAGAGGTGTTTTTTTTGAAACAAACTTTTCTCAAGATAAAAGAAACTTTGGGTAAGTAATTTAGAAGAAGATTTCCTTTTAGTAATTTCTATAATTTAAGATTGATCTAAAGAAAGATAATTATGTTTATTTTACTTTACTTAAAGTATGGTAAGTTGAATCTATAAGCTATGCATTCCAAATGTTTCATATGAATATTACTATATATTACGTATACGCAATGTTATACAATTACAATAGTAAAGAATCTGCTTCCAGACAATAAAAAAGAAAAGATCTGCCCTGTTTATATAATTTGACTATTTCAAACTAATTTTTTCTTTTAAAAAATAATAATATTTTCAATTCTATGGCTTAGTCAATGGCATTTATAAACTTTAAAGATTAATAGTAAAAGTATTTAGGTTTTCCTTTTTGTATATGGTAATCAAAGAGTGTTTTTTTTTTTTTTTTTTATACTATATGCTTGATAGTCAAAAACAAGAACGGTGATGTAGGGGAGGGGATGATATGTGCATACATTTAATCGTAGCACATTGGTCGGAAATGGCTTTAAATGGCCTTGCCATGGCCGTTCATGCATTGTTTTACTTTGCGTGCTTTTCAATTATGCATTTGCTATAAAAAACGCTTTGCAGTTTGTTTCGGTTGCTGTTCGGTGGCTCTATTCTTGTTGTTGTTGTTGTTGCTGTTGCCGCTGTTTGACACTGTGCACATCCGGTTGGGGCATGATAAGCATTTTACGAGTTTTATCGCGGTGCATGCAACGGGTAAAGGTTAAGAAGCATGCCTGTTGAGGTGGTTGGCTGCTTTTTATTTTCCACTTTGCTGCAAGTTTATAAATAAAATGTGCATATGTGACACTAGCACACATACACACACACACACACACACACACACGCAATGGTTGTTACCAGAGTTCAGTTGAGTTGGTTGAGTTTACAGTATGACTAAAGTAAACCAGGATCAGGACAACCATCATGATGGAGGTAGGGTGGGTGTGGCTCAAAATACCAGCGCGTGAACAAAAACCGGAAGCCATGCATCGTTGTTGCCGCCTTTTACCCCCTCTCTCTCTCGGCCCTTCATTATTGGCCCTGGCTTACCTACCCAAACTTCCTTTCATACTCCATCCCCTTTGCTACCCTTTCTTTTTGCCATCCAGCTGCGCCTCTTTATTGTTTTTGCCACACATTGCGGTTGGTAAAGTTGTGCCACGCATTTCTGGATATGTTTTTCATTCTGCGTTGACATTTACTTTGCTGTCATTAATTTTAAGCTGCATGCATTTTTGGGGGGGACCCGGAAAAACTTCCGCATATAACGAACAAAACTACTACCGGAGCCAATCTGAATGTACCTTAAAACCATTAAAGAGGAAAGCGTTATTTCGTTGCAAAATTGTCAAGGTGAAAGTTTTTGTCTACAATCATCAACTTTGGCAACAATCTTAATACCTGTGAATGTTTATGTTCATTCACATTGTGAATCGAGAGACGAGAAGCGATCATAAAAGCTTGACAAACTAATGTTATTATATGGCGGATCTCTAATCCTTTTTCTCTCTCTTGTTCGTTCTTAATACAATTTAATTCTTTGTCTGTTTGAAAAACCATATTTGAATATTTGAAAAGTTTTTTTTGGCCAGGCTATCATAGATGCAGATTTGTATAAGTCACTTTGTCTATCATTGCTTCATCTTGCTTTCAAATTGCAATTTAAAAGTTTCCCTTTTGAATTTTATATATACAGATATATAAAATTTGGTTTCTTTTCTTTTTACATTTTTATTTTTATTTTTTTTTTGTTATTTTGTTTTTGTACAATTTGTTTTGATTTTATTTGGCACAAAACTATTTGCAAAGTTTCACATTTAATGCGCATATACGTATTATATGCCCCCCCGCCCCGCCCCTTTATACTGTCAGTCAGTCACCCAGTCAGTAGCATTGCCATCTACTATTTTCCTTATCCTGCGACATTTGTCCTGTCCTATGTAATACATTCTAACAATATTGTCGTTTGTCGCAGCATTTCGTTTTCGTTTGCTAAAACTTTTTTGCACCGACTGGGCTGAAATAATAATTGAATGTCACTTGAACGACAAGTTGTGCTAGAGAGCTCAAGCTACATAGCCGAAGCCAGAGAGAGAGAGGGAGAGAGAGAGAGAGAAAAGAGATAGCAGAGTAAGAAACAGGAGTCAAAATCAGAGCCAAAGCCGAAGCCATTGCCATAGTCCGGGCGAGAGCTAGATCTAAAGCTAAAAACTACCAACAATTTTGTCAAAGTGACAAAATGCCGCTTGGAGGCTGCCAGGCAGCCAAAAAACTTGTTTTTACAGGCTTAGCCAAGTTTCTTTATATATATATATATATATAAATCTATACATATATATATATATCTAAGGCAAGTGTAGATGTGTGTGTATTTTATCAGTGGTTTGGTTGCCTTACGACTTTGTTGAGTTTAAAAGAATCCGGGCCAAAAATTTGAATTGAATTTTGAGCAGTTCAAGAGGAATTTTTAATTGAGAGCTTGGCCAAAACTAATGCATACAGAGGGCCAAATCTTAGCACTTTGGTTCTCAAACTCAAAACCATGCCCAAGAGAAAGCAAACCGCAAAAATAGTTTCGTTAGTTGCAGCCACCAACAACAACAAAAAACAAAAAAAAAAAAAAAAAAAAGAAAAAGAGAACCCAACAAATAAGACAAAATGAAAAAGAAATGGAAAAAGACCAAAGCCAAAAATCTAAGCCAAGCCAAAGCTGCAACCACATTTTAAGTCCCTGAAAGCGACTCATATAAATCACGAATGAATTAAGTGTGGCCTGACCAGTTTCTACTGCTGTCCTGCCTCCCTTCTCAGTCATCTGCCTTGCCCAGGACTTCCCCTTTCTGGTCTTTTCTAGCTGCACACGTTTGCCTTTTTGAGCGCTTCGTTTCGTTCGCTTCTTCCTTTTTTTTTGATAAACTTGAGACGTGCGTCCTTGTCTGTATATATGTATTGAATAGAAGAGTGTGTGTGTGTGTGTGTGTGGGTGTGTATGTGAGTGGTTGGTCGGTTGGCTTGTTTGTGTAAGTCAAACCAACAACAAAAAGACTGGAGCATTACTAAGACGCCTTTTGCTGTTCGTCATTTGAGTCATTGCGGTCAAGGCGCCGCCTTTTACTTCTCACTTTGAGGCCAACTTTCAGATACATACATACATCTCCGTCTCCTTTTTTTTTTAGGGGGGAGGGGAGCCAACTCTGTCTCTGTTTTTGCCTCAATATGTGGCTAGCTGTTTTAATGCTTTATTTGCACGTGTTGACGTTTATCTCGGCGCAGACACCCACACACTCACACACACACAAACTTTGGATTAACAAGCCAAAAAGTTGGCCATGCAGAGTAAAGCAAAATGGAAATGTGGCCCAAAACATGGCCCCAGAACCCATCTCCACAAAATCTTTCTCTCTCTCTCTCTCTATCTCAACAGGGGATTACCAAAACAAATTGTACTGCTAATGTGACGCACTCAAAGTAAAGGTTACAGGCTAAAGCTAAAGGTGACATCATTCAAAATCCAACTATGAAAACCTAAACTATATTATCATATTTATATACAATTTGTATATCAAATAATTGGATTACAATATATTGATATACAAAAATATATATATAACTAGAAGGATGGGTTAATTTCGGCCATGCCGAAGTTTGAATACCTTTGCAAACTTTTTAATAAAAATATTTTTTTTGTTCCAATTGTTCTTATGGAAACTATAGCATATAGTTGGCCGATTCTAATGAAACTCAGTAAACATATTTCTATATATATCAAACTTACACATATTAAATTTGGTAAGAATCGCTTTTAAAATAAGCAAGTTATTGCTTGAAATCCATATTTAACACAGATCGTTCCTATGAGAGCTACGATATATATATATATATATATATATATATATATATATAAAACTTATTTCATTCGAAAACAACAAATTTATTGAGGTTAAAGCTTATTCGACCGTTCCCATGGGAGCTTTATGATATAGTCATCCGATCGGGATGATTCCGAGATATACAATGCCTGCAGCAAAAAGAAGCCTAGGTGCAAAGCTTCAGCTTTATAGCGTTAAGGGTCTCGGAGGAGATTGCGTTGATCCAGACAGACGGACAGGGCTAAATGAACTCAGCTCGTCGTCCTGATCAAAAATATATATACTTTATATAGTCGGAGATGCATCCTTCTATGCGTTGCAAACTTTTGACCAAAATTAATATATTTTTTTTGCAAAGTTATAAAAATATATATAAAACTATATATATATGTATATATATTACATTTTTTAACACTTTTAAACATTTTTTTTTAAAAGATAATGCTTTATTTTGTTATTTTACAACTCGAAAATGTATATATATTTATTTCAAGCATTAAAAATAAAAATCAAAAAAATAATAATTGGAATTTTGCCTACTTTTTGTTGGTTTTCATTCTTAGACAAACATTTGAGTGGAGAGTAAAAATAATGTCCATGGGAAAAAATAATTATTTGATATATATAAATTTGATCTATGATTATTTTGTATATATATATATATTTTTTTAAATTGTAAAATCAAAGTTAAATATTATTTTGAAAGCAAATAAATGCAAGTAAATGATAAAAACAGGAAAATATTTTGATTAAAATTCTCGTTTTTCAAATTGAATTTCAATTGAGAATAGAAAAAATTGTATAATTATTTGCAGTTTAGTTTGTGAAATTCTTCAACTATTTGCTGATTTGTTAAAATATTTGATGCACATTAAACTATACAACGGATCCCGATGTCCTTGTTAACGCCTTTGCTTATGCCTTTAGCATGGTTGGTTGTTCCTTTTTGGCCATTTTGCCAACTTGCGACTTGGACATGAACGCACATGTGGCCAACAAATGAAAGTTTGTCTAAAGGGTGTTAGTTTGTGTGTGTATTTGTATATATATATATATATATATTGTGTGTGTGTGTGTGTGTGTGTGTGTGTATGTGTTGACCTATCAGTTTACGTGCCATTTAGCACTCAATTAAATTCGTACAGCACAAACACACAGGAAGCAGCAGGAGCAGACCATTTAAGTAAATGTACGCTCATCAGCAGCAAGCAGAACCAAGACACAGGCCAGGAAACGAAGAGAAGACCCCAAACCCAAACGCCTCTCCATCCCTCTCCTCACTTACTTAACAAACAAGTAAGGGATTGGGTAAGAAATAGTGAGCGAAAGGGAGAGAAGAAAGAGAAGGAGCAAAAGGAAAAAGAAAAGGAGGCATCTGCAATCCATTGGCTGCTCCTGCTGCTGCTTCTGTTTCTTTGCTATTAATCAAAGCAATGAACATTTTGTTGAAAGCAATTTATTTCGTTATCGAAAGGATTTTGTCGAAAACTAAAGGAAGTTGCTTAGAAGACGAGATTGGTGTTAGGTGGTGAGAGGGCATGATGGAGGGTGGTAAATTATGCAAGCCAGGCGAAATGAAGGATTTTGCTTGCCAGTTTCATGTTGCATTTCACACGTCGTCGGGATTAGTAGTTTCCTCTTTTCATTTCAAACATATATATATATATATATATATATATATATATATATCTGTATATATACCTGTATGTATGTATGTGTGCATGTATGAGTGGGTAGGTTGGGTTGGGGCTTTTGTGTGGTCTTTCTCTGTGTGTTTACTATAATTAAACAAGTGGACAGAGTTTGCCTTGCTTCAATCATTTTATTTAGTCCTAAAATATAATTCATATTTATCGATCGATTTGGCTCAAATATTTTATTATTTAAATTACAATTTCTCTCAGCTGTCTGCCTTTCGTGTCTTTGGAGTAACAATAAATGAGTTTCGGTTGAATTTCAATTATTAGTTTTCCCTTTTGATTTTTTTTTTTGTGTTTGCTTTTGACCATCTTTCAATCTGGCTAAATAAGTGCGGGCAAAAAGAAGGATTTTTACTTATTGCTAAAAGTTTATCAAGGAATTGCACACATGGACACTATTTCAAAAATTGCTCATACGCAATGTTGTGCTCAAAATGGTATATATATTTTTTTTTTTCCTTCTTTGTTTTGTTAAATTTATTTTTATTGATTTTGGACGCTTGATTAAACACCACAACGCATTGATAACTCTCAACAAAAACAAAAACAACAATACAGAACAAATCTCAACGCGTTTTGCAATTGAGTTTCGTGTCTGCGTAGCCATTACATCAAGAAGGCAATCCAATTAGGATTTTGATTCAGTCTTTGCTTTTGGTTCCAATCGGAGTCCTAGGCTCGTGTCGATTGCCTCTCTAACTGGCTGACTGGCTATGTGAATGAGTGAACGAATGACAGACTTGCTGATTGGCTGCCTGAGTGCTTAAATGATTGCCAAATTAGGCGAAAGTGCACTTAGCGTAAAGTTGGTTTTATATTAAACCGTTCGGTATACGAAATGTGTCTATAACCAGAAACGTAATCACTAAGACTAGATGAAAAGGTTTTTTTTTTTTGTTTTTCACTTTTCTTACAAAAAAAGTAAAACAGAAGGCAAGGACATCCAAAAAATTCTATACCCTTGCCAATTAAGAATGATGAAAAGTATTTCTGTTAATATGATTTTAGTTGTTCCTGCACTCTTGGCAATTTTACTTAAGTTTTGACCAGAATCTATATACCCCGTTTTTACAAGGATATAAGAACAAAGTAAAATGGTATTATTTGATAAAAACGTATTGTGTTTCTTTTAGTAATATCATTTCATTTTATATAACTAGATAACCCTTTTATCACCCAAGGCGAAACCTTACTCTCACCTTTCCTTATTGAACTAGTTTGGTAGAATTTAAAATTGTTCGCTATACCAGACATAGCCTTCTGCCCGCTCCCTTGGCAACCACATTTTGTGTAGGACACTTAAATTTTTAGTTAAAGTTTATGCTGTCAATGTATTTGTGTGTGTATGTATGGCACCATTGAAACCTGAAACCGTGACAATTTTTGGGGCCAAGAACTTTTTCATAGCCGCAACACAATATGTTGTGGGAGTGTCTCAGGTGTACTCACACACACACAAAGACAAAACTTACCAACTATAAGGAGAGTTTAGTGGATATAGTTGTACTCATGTAGAACATGCCGCATGGTACATTTACCTGTATGTGTGCGTGCTGCCTCAAGTGCTCTATAAGTAGTCCTGTTGTATCCTTACTATCTATCTCTACATTCATGTTTCTTTCTCTCTCTCTATCTTTATCTTTTTTGTGCGTTTAGTTACAGCATTTTGTGGTAAGTAAAACATTGCAGTCCCCGAGTCACATGACACACACACACACACACACACATACACTGAGATGAAAAAACCAGCCAACTAACCAGCCACACAAGTTGCATTCTAGGTCAGTTTGGACCGGTGCTGCTGCCATTGCTGGGCAGGAGCACGTCCATCGTCAAGCAGCGTGAAAGTGGCAGATCCAGACCTAGAGCCAATGGTAACGTTACGTTACGAATAGAAGCATATTTTGTATAAGGACCGTTGCGGTGCACCTCAAATATTATTATCCGGTATTTTTACTGATATTGCCCTCTATACAAGAGCAGGACAGAGAGAGATATACCACTTGATGTTACTGTTGATGCTCCAGCTGCCACTTGCATGCTAACTGGACATGTATTAAGGACAAATTCAACTTGTTATGGCCGAAAATTTTTAACCTTTTCAAAAGCAACAAATTCTACTATTTCATTAATTTCCTTAGATTTTTGTTCATTTTTTTTCTAATTTTAATTAAAAGTTTGCTACATTCTTAATTAGAGATGACCAAAAGAAATATTCTTGGCATTTTTTTAAGTCATCCAAAACTTTAAATTTTTAAAAGAAATAAACACTCTACACTTTAAGTAGATGATCAAAGATATTAGCTACTTAGCCTGTTGCTTATATACATATACAAATATATATATATATATATATATATATGTATGTATATACTTTAATTTAACCTATTTTATAGGTATTGCTACTTGCCAAGCGCCGGTCAAGAGGTATATGAGAATGAAATATGAAATGAAATGAAACCGGAAATGCATGTAGTGAAAATGAGGAAAACTTGAATGCAATTTGAAGTAAGCGAGTTGAAAATGAGTCGTCCACTAAAGTGGGTAAAACTTTGCAATTACATAATGATGATATATGAACACACCTCCCAACCCTTCTTTACCCTTTTTCAACCCCACCTTATTTCCTTATTTGGGGTATGCCAAGAATGGGCATTAAAAACATGTAGTAACATAATAAAATATTACATAAAGTACAGAATGTTGAAATACAATTACATACAATAAGTAGGCAAGTGCATATATATATACATATGTATATAAATATGTATATATGTTTGTGGATCGTATGGCATAAATGTGTACAAAGAAACGTGCACAATTTGTTGTTGTTTCTTTTTTTCATTTAATTTTGTTGCAGTTGTAGCTCTTGAAACTTTTTGTGCAGCATATGCAGTCGAGCGCTTAATTTGCAACATTTCTTTGTCACAAGCACAAGAAGAGGCAGCAGCAGCAACAACAACAACAACAACAACAACAGCAGCAACAGTCAACAAACAGCAACAACATTGCAGTCGCTGGCACGCCTTAAATGTGGCAGCAACCAGGACGACAACGACGACAACTCGCACATTGTAAATAAGATGTAATAATTTTAAAACGCAAAAACCGTAACAAAACACAAAAAATAAAAAAAAAAGAGAAGAGAAGGAAGAAGAAATAGCTGGATGAGTGGGAGGCCAAAAGGCTGCCTCTCTGAGCTGACTTATTGTGCACGAGGGCTGCATATGTGTACATGCATAGATGCTAAAGTGGTACAAGTGGTGAAGTGAAGAGGAGTGAATGGTGGGGGGGAGTGAGTAAAGGCAGCAAAAACCTATTAAGCCAGAGGGAAGTGAATGCAGTGGCGGGTTCCTTCTCTCATCATTGGCATACACACACATATACACGCAAAAAAAAAGTAGAGAAAAAAAAAAAAAAAAACACAAAGCATGTTGCAATTGACAGCGGCATGGCAGGCAAAAGACGCAGCTGCTGCTGCAACTGAACTGCTTTTGCCCTCTCCCTTACACATACACATACACATACGCATAGCTATAGACAAAGACAACTGGGAGACGTAGGATCTTTCTGCCTTAGCACCCCCTCTAACTTATTCTCCCTCCAGCTATCTCTCTCTCTCTGTGTCTTCAACCAGCTGCTGCTGCTGCTGCTCATGCCCAAAAAACGTTTCGTAATTAAGTGCTGCTGGCAAAGTGTTGCCTGTACTTGTCTATCTCTATGTGTATGTGTATGTGTCTGTATGTGTTGGTAAGCGCACTTGGTTATTGGTAGTGGGTAATGAGCATAAACTGCGCTCAACACCCATCTAACGAAATGTGGGAGTGGCTGTATGTTAGACCCAACTTGGCCATTTGTTTGTTTATTTAAGTTTTTAGCCCCCTTTTACTTTTTTTCAACTCAATTTCTCTCTCTCTCTCTCTCTTTCTCTGAACTTTGAATTAGAAATTCCCCTCAAACTACATCATTATCATTTCCATGGATTTAGTGTTTAATTATAAAACTTTAACTTTACGATTTCTTTTGTTGCATTACTTTTTGTTTCGTATTTGGCCTTCGGTTAAGCTAGGCCAAAAGAAAAGAATGAAAAAAGCAACTGCTTATGGGGCCAACAGGTGACAGTTCGATATCAAGCGACTGTTTTTTGGCAGTACAAATAGAACAGAAAGTGGAAAGTGGCAAACGGAAATTGTAACAAACTTGGCAAACTTTGAAATGTTCTCTTTTCTCTTTTCTTATAAGAGAATAGGGATAGAACGTAAAAACGTGGCCAAAATACACAGTTTGGTAATGTCTTAGAAATTTCATTTCCACTTTACTATCTCTCTCTCTCTCTCTCTCTCTCTCTCTCCCCCACTCGATTGCCATTAAACTGATTGTAAAATACAAGTAAGTAAGAAAAGCAAACGAAAAATTACACACTAGATCAAGTCAGAGTTTATATACCAGATTATAGATAACTTAAGTGCAATTGATAGAGGGGGGAGGAGTGTGAGGGAAAATAGTATATTTGCCAAGTGTTTGGTTTTTATGCTATAAGTGTATTATTAGTTATAACTTTTAACTATTAACTTCTCAGTTAAAACTTATTTTAAGAGATTTTAGAGAGATTTTAGAGAATAAAATTTGTTGAATTTTAGATTTGTTCAATTTATTAGTACTTAGTATTCAATATATTTAGTATTTATTCGTATAAATACATAAATTTGCAATCTGAACCAAAGTATTTTCAAAATTGTTGCCATTTATTTAAGTCTACCCCAAAATGTATGCTACACTTTAACAAATTTAGAAGAAAGGAAATCCCAGAACAAACACACACACACACACATACATGCACAGTAATCGTGCCGCCTGCCCCCACATAGAAATGCATTCCAAAATAAACGGGGAAAAAGCATGCGGAGCTTATATTTTTTTCCTTTTTTTTTTGTAGCATTTATTTTCAATTTGCTAGCGAATTATTCGCGCACACACACACATATATATATATATATATAGCACTCTTGTTCGCCCTTAGCCATTGTTTTAGCCTGCAGCTATATTTTAAGGTTATTTGCAGCCGCAAGTCCTGAGTCCTCAGTACGCCGCGGCCTTTTTTCCGCTGCTTCTTTTCCGCTTTATTCTGCTGGCAGTGTTAAGCAGCTTAGCCAAGAGCTGGCAACGGCAGCTAACATAAATTAAAATGGCCAACGTTGTTTTTGCTGCATTTGCTTAAACACACACCCACAGCCAAAAAACAAAAAAAAAAAAAAAAAAACAGAAGCACACACACACATTGAGAGAAAATCACGGAGCAGGAGGACCTTTGACTTGGCTTGGCCTTTGCCTGTTTCTCGTTTTGTTCATTTGCGTGGCAAACAAATCGCTCGAGCGGCAACAAATTGAGTTTCTTTATGATGTCCCATTTGCTGTGTGCAGGTGTGCGGATCAGTGTATATATATACATATATATATATATATGTTTATATATGTGTGTGCATGCGTGGGTGTTGGTTGCCATTTTTTTTTTGTTTTTGTTGTTGTTTTTTTGGGACAGTTTGTGAAATGATTTTTCATCTTACCTTTTTGGCTTTTGGGTTGACTTGGCATTGCCATCTGTTTTGGCCGCCGACAAATAATTTCTTCTATCAATCACAATTAATTATGTAAGCTAGACGGTTCCTCTCTTCCTCTCTCTCTCTCTCTCTCTATGTGTCTGTGTTTGTTGGTTGCGGTATATATGTGTGATAAAGTGCTGGATATTTCTTCTTATTAAATTAAGCTTGCAAAAGGTGCACAGCAACAAGCAGCGACAGAGGAGAGAAAGAGAAAACGAGAGAGAGAGAGAGAGAGCGTGAGCGAAAGGGGGAAAAGAGAGATAGAGTTGCTTTCTTCTTCTTAATTTTCTTCTTTAGCATTTCATTTTCACCGTCTTGGCCGTGGGGCACAATTTGTAATTTCACGGTAGCAACCACTGCAATGCAGAAGCAATCCTGTTACTGTTCTTGTTGTTGTAGTTATAGTTGTTGCCGTATATATTAATCGTTGCTCAAGCATCCAGCGATTCCATTAGCCCAAACATTAAAATCAGTCAAGATAAAAATTACATGAAATAATATTTACAGACGGACGACAAAAAAAAAAAAGAATAATAAATAAATTGAAAAAAAAAAGAAAAATAATAAAAACAACAAACTATTATCGACTATAGTATACCCATTTAATAAATTTCTGTGACAGTAGCAAAGTGTAGAATTATATCAACATTTTTGTATAACTAATTATACCCCTGATACCCATTAGATATGCATTATATAACCAGGTGAAGAACGACAGTCAACGTGTAATGAAGTGAAAATTGTCCTTAAGCATCAATTTGCAGCTCGAGACGAGACATTCGCGATGATGTGGACCAGAAAGATGGGGCGGCTGCTGCAGGTTCACAATGTCAATAATGTTGCTGGCATCTTCTTCGTTGCTATCAGATGCTTTGGTGTTGCTGGTGGTGCTGCGGTTGGTGGTTTGCCCTGATAATTTGATGCTTGCCGATGCGCGATAAATATAATTTGTTGCACGTCATGTGTATTAACTTTTTTTTTTTTTTTCCCCCAGACACTGTCTGTCCGTTACCGTTCTACTGTCATTTACTTGGGCAAAGTGGAGAAGCTTGTCACTGGGCAAGAGGGGGTTTGGGACAATGAGGGGTGATTGCATTCTCCCAAGGACTTGGCGGTATTTTCATTATGCAGCTATTTACACACGCCTTGGCCCCAATTGGGTGTTCTCTATGGGCGCGTATGTGTATGCTGACCACGCCCACTATTTGTAATTAAAATTGCATAGCAAAATTGATTATGTATGTATGTATGTACTTGTCGGTGTCTGTGTGTGTGTGTGTGTATGTGTAATACAGTTAGTTTTTTGTTGCCCATAGCTGTAGATAGTAGAGAAAAAGAGGAAAAGGATGGGCGTTAGGTTATAAGGCGAAGTTGCTGTAGATGACAGTAAGTAATTTCCAGTGGGTCGCCAAAAGTGCGCCAAGTGGAAATTTTTAATTAAAAGCAAATGCTTTTCATTTTGACTACAAATGTTTTCGACTCATACTTTTAAAAAGGGGCTTTAACTACGGGTATAAGTTTGCTTTGGTAGATTGCATCAAAATGCAAACCCTGAACTTCTGGGCTATAATGCTTCATTAAGGGTCCAACACTTTAGCTCATTTGCTCCTTTCCTTTTTGGTTTTTTTTTTTTTCTTTTTTCTCTTCACTTTTAAAAGTAGCCAAGAGATGATAGAAGGAGGGTAAAATATGGCAGCAACCTTCAATTAGCCAACTGACCTCCAAAAGTTGCTTACATTTTGTTAATTTTTTGTTGAATCTATCCCATTGAAGTTCACTCAACAACTGCTCGAAACTAGTGATGGGTGGAACCTCAATTCATTTTACATAACAAGTTTATTTTTGGCCCAATTTGTTTGGCTTACAAGTGAGCCGTACACTATACCTTTTTAAGTTTATGCTCTCTCTCTCTCTCTCTCTTTCTCATATTGATAAGATTTTAACTTTTATAAGAGATTTATTTTTTTTGAAAAATTTAATTGGTTACTTAAATTGAACTTTGTTAAGTGCAACAATTTGTTTATCCAATCCAAGAATGTGACACACCTAAAACAATATTCTTTTATTACCAATTCCTAAACTGATTGTAAGCCTGATTCTAAACCAAACTCTTCAATGATTACATTGCTTTTCTATAACTTTTGCAAAACCAAAATATATTCATTTTGGTCAGAAGTTTGCAACGCATAAAAAGAAATATCTCCGACTATATAAACTATATATATATTCTTGATCAGGACGACGAGCTGAGTTGATATAGCCATATCCTTCTGTCCGCCTGTCTGGATCAACGCATTCTCCTCCAGGCTCCTCCTTAAAGCTATAGAACTGAAATTTTGCATCTAGACTTCTTTTTGCTGCAGGCATTGTATATCTCGGAATCATCGATCGGATGACTATATCATATAGCTTCCATAGGAACGATCGGTCGTGAATAACCTCAATAACTTTGTTATTTTCCAATTAAATAACACCAAGTTTCATATCATATAGCTCGCATAGGAACGATCTGTCTCGAATATGGATTTCAAGCAATAACTTGCTTATTTTAACAGCGATTCTCACCAAATTTGGTATGTGTAAGTTTGGTATATATAGAAATATGTTTATTGAGTTTCATTAGAATCGGCCGACTATATGCTACAGTTTCAATACGAACAATCGGATCAAAAAAAATATTTTTAAGGTATTCAAACTTCGGCATGGCCGAAGTTGGCCCGTTTCTGTAGTTTTTTGTTTCCTTTCAGTTATCATGGAAAATTTATAAACACAAAAAAAAAAAAAAAAAAAAAACGAGATAAACATTTATCTACAATGTTTCAATTTTCATATAGTTTTGTTTGTTCTCTTTTGTTATTGTTGTTTTACAGTTTTTTATGATTGTGCAACGATGTGGAAAATTGGTATAACAAAAACAATAATAAAGTAAATAAATTGTAGTGTCAAGTTTTGTATATATATATAAATATATATATATATATATTTATCGATGAAAACAAATCTTGATTTTTGATTTTACACATTTGCTGGAATTTAATTGCATTGCCAAATATAATTAAAGCCAAACAAACAAAAAGCGCGGAACAAATCTGTGTTCATTGAATGGTTAAATTAATTATTAAATATTTTGTTGTTAGAGTTAAAAGAATATATATAAATATATATATATATATTTTTTCCTATTCATTTTGCATAATATAAATTTATGATGAAACGTGAGAAATCTTTGAAATTGATTAATAACTTAATATTAAATTTATTAACACAATTGAAAACGAAATATTTTCAACTAGCCAAAAACCAAAAATTCAATCTAATTTCATAATACATAATAGAAAATGTAGGAGAATGCCTTTTTTCTATATATGAAAAATACCACAGCATGGGACTTAAATATATTGAATTTATGCCTGATTAAAAGGACCTTCAAAAATTTTCATTTGATTTTCATAAATTGTGATAAATTAATACACGAATGAGAATAGTAGTATATTGTGGGGGGAAAGCCATGTTTCTATAATTGAATTGCGAAACAAAATTGGTATTTAATTAATAAAGCAAATGCAATTTTTGGCAGCATAAATAAACAACAACAACAACAACATCATCAGGAATAGCAAAAGCGACAAGCAACATTGAAAAACATCAGGTTCAAGTCTGGTAAGCAAATTACCATTTAGCACCCGGATAACACAAACATTCATTCAGTACACACACACACACTCATACACATATTCACACATGGAGCATCTATTGGGTCTGTAGATAATTTGACACTAACAGAGAGCTAGTGTGTGTGTGTGTGTGTGTGTGAGGATAGAGAGAAAGTTTTGGTGCCAACCTGCCCTGGAAAATGGCAAAAACTCTCTAACGGATTTTCGCTTCGTTTGAAATAATCAAAACGTCCAACAAATGAATGTGTCACCTGTACAAAAAGCCGCACAGCGACAACACCCCCCCAAACACACACCTCTCTCCCTCTCCCCCTCTCACTCTCTCTCTTTCTTTCTGTGTTTGGACTAGGATTGAAGTCCGGGCACAACACAAGACGACAAAGCACATAATGGAAGTTGAGGCCCATCACATGATGGGTAATAAAGCCAAAAGGTAAAAAGAATCAGCAACAGCAACAACATTATCAGACAAACTGACAGCAAATTGAGACATACGAATAATAAAATAAACAGATACACATACTCTTACATAATATACCTATATATATATATATAGGAGTAGTATATATATATACGTGATGTTGTGATACTTTTGGTTTACCTTTGCCAGTTTATGCGGTAAATATTCATGTAATTGGTATTTAGGAAAAAACCTTTCATTATTATAAATTAATCTATTACGTCGGTCGGTTAACTTAATAAGTTTTTTTTTCTTTCTTTTGTGTGGAAACAAAAAGAGAATTAAACTTAAAGTAAGAGAAAGATTTCATATAAAAACAATTATCCAATTGAATGCAGTTCAATATATAAATAATTATATATAGCATATATATATATATAGAATATTTTCCATTTGCTTAAAAAATGATTAAAAAATTAAAAACAAATAAGCAACTAATTTTCAAAAACAATTTAATAAACTAAAAAATTAGTTTTTAATTGCTTTTGTTTGATGTTATAAAACATTTAAAAACAATTATTATATATATATTTTTAATTTTATTTTTATTTTACTCAATTAAGCCCTAAGCTAAATATTAGAAATAAAATTTATGAAATTTCTACTTCTTTATTGTTTGAAAATTGTGTATAGAATCATTGCATAAATATCTATTACTATTGCAAAAGAGTTATACCAGACAGATAACCAGGCAATTGAACAACTGGCAAGGACATGCATAGCAGACAATTTGATGGTATGTGGGTGAAGGAGTGGAGTGAAGTGGAGTGAAGATAAACGGAAATGCTTTGGCAGGCAGGAAGTCCACTAGTCAAGTTGACCTGCGATTTCAGTCTTTTGGCTTTAGGTTTTATATTTTAGAAAAACCATCGGTCTCTCTAACCTATCTATTTTTACCACCATTACCCGCATACTCATGGCAATGACATTTACTATACACTTCAGCTCACTTGATGCTCGACTGAATGATTGATGCCTTTTATTCGTTTTCACAATTTGCGCAAAAACTTGATTTTCAAATCACATTCGTTAAAATCCCTAGAGCGATATGGCCACGGCTACCGGCAATGGCTATGGCAATGGCAATGGCAAGGACAAGGACAAGGGCAAGGGCATATGGCATATGGCAAAGGCAATAGAATGGCATCCATGGTACAGCATGACGATGAATCGAATCAAATGGACGGGTATAAGGGTATAGGGATTAGGGGAATTCGTGTGGCATATTCACGGTATGGGAATTGGGCCAACAGAACTTGGGGCATTAATGCCAAAGCCAACATTATGATGCCACCTAAGCCAAACCAGTCCAAGTTACCGTCAAGTTGGCAATCTTGTTGGTGTTTTTGGCATTTCTGGTTGTTGCTTCTCTTGTTATGATTGTTGTTGTAGTTGTTGTTGTTGCTTTTGCCTCATGTCAAGTGACAAATTTGGAAAATGACAAAATGCACGATGAAAAATGCGCGTCCCGTTGACCGACAACCGAGCCATGATAATCGAATTTTTTTTTCTTTTTTTTTTTAGCCATTTCTATTCGTAGTTCAGTTGTGTAGTTATTTTGGTATTCATTTTAGTCGTTTCGTTTCGTTTGCGTTTTTTTTTTTATTTTTGTTTTTGTTTCCTTATTTTTTTTTTTTGGCTACCTTTGAGTTGTCATAATTGAGTTTGTGACGCCCTCAATTTTTGCTTCCAATTCGAATTTCCCTGCATAAAAAATGGAATTCTGTCTGCTGTTTATCCCTTTAGTTTACCAACCATCCATACACACACACACTTACACACACACACTTATACACATCCTCCAAGCATCAAGGCAAAAATTGAAAATGAAAATGAAAATTTAATTAAATTTTGATATTCGTTTTGGCCATAAATGAGTTCAGCAGTAATTTTTGTACCCAGTTAGCCGGATAAGCGTATATATGTGTGACTGAGTGTGTGTGTATATATGTATATATACATATATATGTATGTATGTATGTGTATGCATTGGGGACAGCTGGGCTACATTAAAACTTGATTTCAATTGAAAATTCAAATGGAAGAAGAATGCAGACGAGGATGAGCTGAAAATATCAGAACGAGACATTGATAGAAAGCCAATATGCAAAGTGTCTGTATATGTGTGTGTGTGTGTGTGTGTGTGTGTTGGCCATTGTACCCTTTGAGATTAGCCATGGCAAATTGGAAAAGCATCGCTGACAGTGTTGTTGTTGGTATTGGTATTGGTATTGCCAGTGATTATGCTTTTGACCAGTGACCTGTGGCAAAAATCGACTGACTTTCGATTAGTTTGTTTGTGGTCGATGTCAGCTCAAGTCACCTACAAACGTGTCCAATCATAAAATTTACTCAGCTGACAACATGCATATATATATATCTAAAGTATATATTTCTATATAAGCCATATCAATGTACTCTATGTATGTGTAATGACTAACCATGTGAATATGAAGGCAAAATTTTGATAAATTAACCGCAAAACATCAAATTTATATTTGTACCCAAAATATGACAGAATTTCTATAAACTTAAGAAATAACATTTCTTTAATATGTCAAATTCAAAGTAAATTTTATCAACTGTCAATTGCAAATTTAAAAATAAATCATTTTGCCATTTTAATGCAAACAAAATGTATCAAAACATCAAAAAGAAAGTTCTTGATAAATTTGAAATATTTAATAAATATTTTATTCTAATTTTTATTTGCTAATTTTGTATTTAAAATTTTCCACTTAATCATATCCTATATATATTTAAAGATCTGTATGGGGAGCGATTAACATAAATAATTAGTTACAGGCCAAGTCGAGCATCAATAATAATAACAAACGGCCCCAAAAACCATATTCAGTTAAATAGAAAAACAGGTTTCAGGTTTGACCTGACCAAAATACACATGAAACAATATGTTTTTGCCATGAAATTAGCTTTTGGCATAAATCTTATGTAAGTATTAAAAGAAGAGGAAGAAGAAAGCAGCTAGAACTGGTCAACAAATGAGCCGTTTCAAAGCAGTAGAACATTAGATTTAGGATATATGTGGAGGGGTATGCGGAGTAAGAGGATTTTAGGAAGCAGATGCGGCCAGGTGTGTGTGTGTGTGTGTGTCCCTTTTGTTTTTCTGTGTGAGTTAAGTAGCAATAGTTTACACACCAGTAGATTTTATCCTGGCCCTACATTCTCTTCTCATAGCTTTATTCTCTTAACTCTGTTTCATCTACCTCATCTTACCTGCTATTCGAAATGCTTTTTGCATATGTGTTTGTAAGTATATATCTGTGCGTACGTGTGTGTGTGTGTGTGTGTGGCTTGCGGTTACTGCGGCTTGCGGTCAACTGAAAATGGTTGGATTGGGTGTTGCACTTACTGGCCAACATTCGAAACCTAAATCCCATTGGCGATTGGCCCGGCAACGAAATTAATCTCGCACAATGTGCCAAAGTGAAAATGCAAAAGAAAATAACATACAACAACAACAACACTACCAGCTGTAACAACAACAACAACAACAACAAAAGGAAAAGGTCAGCCAAAGGTATGCATTGAAATGGAAGCAGGAGATGGGTAAATGAACACACACACTCCCACCCCCACCACTTTTGTTATATATATATATATAACCTCCCTATATTTTTATGTATTTATATATATATATATATATATACATATATTTTGTACATATGTCGTGGCAAGTTTTGTATGCTGCCGCTCATGTAATTTATCAGTAAATTAAGCAATTTGTTTTATTTATTCCATTACGTAAATCATGCAATTTGTGCCCCGATTTCGTCATAGGTCTTGCGACAAAACCAAGTAGAAAAAATGAGAGAGAAGAGGAGAGAAAGAGAGTGTGTGAGAGAGAGAGAGAGAGAGAGAGAGCAAATATGCCAACGGCAGCGTTTTCTGGCCAGGATTTACATGTACATAACCTCCTCTCTTACTTTCTTTCCATCTCCCCCCTCCCCTCACATAGCGTTTTTGTCACCCTAATATACGATACATAGTTGTTGAAGTTGTTGTTGTTGTTTTTTCACCTACACGCTTTAGCAATTTTATTAAAATCACTTCGAAGAGATGGAAGTGGATTGCGGATTTTGGGTTTTTTGGTTTCTGTTTGGGTTTGTAGATTTGAGCACGCAGTGTTCCCATAAAAGCAAACATAATGAGCACACGCATTCCCTCCCAACCTCCCACCCTCCCTACGTTCCATTCATCTACCTACTATCGAAAACTTGGCTAGAAAATGTATGAATCTAATAAACAAAAGCCGTATATTATTAGCTGCGGATTTGTTTGTTGCTCTGCTTTTGGCTTTAACTCTGTTGATACTTGTCGATGCTGGTGCGAAGGAGTTATATCCTGGTACATATATACTTATGGGGACCAGGCTCAATGGTTGTCGACTCTGGCTTTAGTTGTGGCTAAGGGATATGCGGTTGTTTGGGGAGGGGTTTGGGAGTGATGGAACGTTGTTCAACATGGCACAAATTATGTTAGTTGGCAATCTCAGTGGATTGACTATGCATGAACGAAAAGCAGTAAGTGCGGAATGGTAGGACCACATAAGAGATGATGCCTAAACGGACTAAGGCATAGGCAATCGACACACACACACACACACACACACACATATATATAAAGAGAAAAAGCTAAAGCGAGAGAGAAGGAAAATGTTATCATAAGTTATGACTAAAGTTTTTCCAAGCATTAGTTAGTTTGTTCTTACACTGAAGTGAATATAAGTTTTATATTTGATTCATTTCATTTAAATTGATGGAGCGTTTGTTCAGGTTTATATATAGTTAACATTTACTTAATTTCTGTATTTCTATATATCTGCCTTAAAAGAAAATTGAAATTTGAAACTTGTTTTCTAATTTGCATTTGAAAATGTAACATTAATTTAGAGTTTTAAATGTAATTTTTGTAATTTAATACTTTGTTTTAATTGCCTCCCTTCGGCTAAAGGAATCCTTTACTTGTTACTTTACTTCGTAGTAGTAGTATCCATTTTCCCTCAGTGTAGTTTGTTGACGGCTATCAAGGAAGAGGCATCAAAGCCATTTAAATACGAATACATAGAACATGGGCCAATGAATTCGGTTTGACTAACATTTCTCTAGACAACTTCACTCACTTGGCCCATTTATTTTATGTAGTCTAGTGTAACAACTACAACAACAACAGTAATATTCAGTTAGTTATTTGGCCCGAGAGATGTACAAAAAGGTAACCACGACAACTGACACCGACGGCAAGGATGAAACAGGAAGTGTTTGCCGCGTATTCATCTATGTATATGAGTGGATGTTTGTGTGTGTGTGTGTGTGTATGTGTTTGTAGTTGAAGTTGTAGTTGTTGTTGTACTGGTAATGTAAATACTAATGGAGCCTGGTACTAGTTTGGTTTGGTGGGTTGATGGTAGACAGGTGACCAGTTGGCAAGATGAAAGTATGTATACTGAGCTCATACAACGACATTTGTACACGTACACACGATTAGATGGGCAGGACAGTAAAGCCAGGACATGCACTCACACACACAAACACACACACACACTCGAGAAATAGGGAAACACATATAGATCCATACATACACCGACACGCGCAAACAATGAAACGAAATTTTTGCGCTCTGGCATCCTTAAGGCGAAATGTAATTTCCTGTGACAAAATACAAAGCTAATCCCCAACACACAACGTTGTCGAGCTTGGAGAGTGGAATAAATTCGCCATTCTGCAAAAGTTGGCTAAAGGATTTGTATGTCTGTGTAGTTGCAGGACATCCCAGTGACTTCGATACGTGCAACGAACCATAGCGACTCTACACTCTACCTCCACCTCATTTATCTCTCTATCTCTCTCTCTCTCTTAACTTGGCCCAGAGAATGCACACGGTAAAGCAGGTCAAGGCTTTAACTTCTCACACTTTTCCGTGAGTTGCTTTCAGTCGTTTGCCATTTGATGAGCGTCCAGGAAGCGTTTGCTAGCCTTTCTTTTATTTTCGAATTGCAGTTGCCCAAGAAGCGAGCAACAATAAAAACAGAAGAACAACAACAATATATATAAATCTATAGATATATATATATATATATATAAATTGAAAGTTGAACTTTTTGTGCAACAACAATAACTGGCAAGACATTTGTCGTGTCTTTTGATTGCCAACCGTGTATTTTGTATTCGGACCAAGGGCTTTCGTTTGATTTCTCAAGTGTAAACTGAAAAAGGATTTGCAGGCTGTCACACAAAATATCAATATGCCAAAGAGTCACCCAACTTGGATTTTCCAATCTTCGTAAAATAGGTGAAGAGACATTAATTCAATGGGAAACGAAATGAAACGAAACGAAATGAAACGGAGAAGAGTAACACAAACAATCACAGGGACACATTTAAGCCAAATTGAAGAGCGAATTAAGCGGCTAGCAAGTGCATCGAAATCAAACTAAAAATAGCTTCAACATCAACAATCGCCACAGCAGGAACTGCCAACTCTCTTTTTGGTAAGTCAACTCAAGGGTTCCATACTCATACTGACAGCAAATAGAAAGAAGTACTAAAGCACAGTGGGTGACTTTAGTTTGAATCCTTTGTCTTTTTATTAATGGAAGAAATTCATTTTGCTTTTTAATCATAATTCATAATTAAAAACAAGATGAACAAAACGAATAACATAGACAATGTAAAGCAATGAAAAAAAAAGGAGAGAATTAATCCTTAACTCTAAAGTCTGAATCAAATGCAAAGACTTTTAGTTTAAAAGGAAAAATTCTATAAGCATTCTTTGTATAATATCTTTTTTTTAATTGCATTCAAGGAACAAAGTCAGGCAGGCACAAACTCAGGCACAATTCTGGACAGGTATTTGCTAACAAATTGAGTCCCAGTCATTGTTTACCTGCCACAAATTATGGCCTGTCGTTGTCATTCATTATTAAAATGTTGTATTCAAAGGGTCAATTATAAAAAATTACTAAAAAAATGCTATGGACTATAACAAATGTAAGCTTATTAAGTTGAATTGCTTAAACAATCAATATAATTTTCAGTTTACCAACAATAATTCCGTTTGCATGACAAATAATGGAGCCTATAAATTATGTCTCTGGGTTACTTCAATTTCATTAAGTTTGTTAAACGTTTTATGGGGGGAAAAAAAAGAAGAAAGATCTCAATTGATTTTTTATTGACAATAGACAACTTTATTCATTCTAAAGTCGATATTAGAGATGGGCGTCGGGATCGGGATTTTCGGGAATCCCGCGGGACCCGAAAACTTTATGGGAATTGGGCGGGATGGGGAAGATTTTCAAAAAACCGGGGATGGGACGGGATAAGAGGTCGATCCCGAAATTCCCGCAGGTCCCGGAAAAACTATCGGGACCCAAAAATAAAATGTTCGATAAAACTTTCAGTATTTATCGATATTACTCACTGACTGCAATTTATTTTAGTAACAAGAAATATTACTCGTGCAATATTTCGTGTTTTCCATGTGCTTTTACTGTAACGAAACCTGGTCACTCTTTTTATATAATGCTAAAGAAATGGAAGCAGTGCAATGAATTGCCATTATTGCAAATGCTGACTAGGCAAACTTTAAATGTTCCGACATCCTCTGCAACTAGCGAAAGTGTTTTTTCTACTTCAAGTAGAATTTTGGAAGACAGAAGAACTCGGTTTATTGGAAAAAGTTATGAAAAAATATTGTTTTTAAATAAAAATATGGATATATAAAGTAAGAGTTTATTGGAAAAATAAATGTATAAATAAAATAATATGCATATATGAAAAAATTTTTTCGGGAAAATGTCGGGACCCGCGGTCGGGACTGAAAATTTTTCGGGATAACCGCGATGGGAAAAGCAAATTTGATTTCGGGACGGGATGGGACGGGAAGCATTTTCTTTCCCGATCCCATCTCTAGTCGATATACTAACAATTGCTTGAAATAAGATAAAGATATATTAACAGATATTGCACTTTCGTTTTCTGTTTAAATTGTTTCTTGGCCTTCAATAGATTATAGATAATAATAATAATTGATTTAATCGAAGAGAAATCAATTAAAATTTCAATTAAATTTACTATGATTTTCCCAATTAAATAGTAAATTGTTATCTAACTAATACTTTAATTAACCAAATTACTATGCGTATATCATAGTAGTAGTAGTAGTAGTAGATTGCAGATTCCAATTAACTAAATAATAATATATATCAAGGCTTTTGCAGATATCTGTATGTGTGTGTGTATGCTTTTGAAAAAATATTTACCACAGCACAGACTGAACAAAACAATATCGGCTATATACCAAACAACAACAAAAACAAAACAAGAAAAACCAATTGCTATTGTCCTTATTCATTTTGTATTGTATTCAAGTTGTGAGCGCGCGTGGCCTTTGGCTCGTTTGCATGTCGCTTCATTATTTTGTTTGGCCAGGCTGATCACCTCCTCTATCTCATCGTCCCTTAGGTCAGAGCACCTGCACCTGCTTCTGCACCTACCCCTTTCTATTTTCCCCCCTTCTTCTTTATTTTTGTTGTTACCCCTTGCTGTTGTCAGGGATGGCTTGGTCCTGTTTTCCTTTGGCTATTTTCTATTTCTATGCATTCATGCATAATGGCTGGCAAACGTTTACAATGGCAACAGCATGGATTTCCGCACGTTGCCATTTGCGGTCCATTTGCGGCCGTATAGAGAGGGGAGATAGGTAGGGGCATGGCATGGTAAAATGGGCGGATAGTTGGCGATGGTTTAGAGCCGTTAGCATGATTGAAAAACGTGCCCATGCCCAGCTTTTGATCCCAAACCAAAACCTGAACCCGAACCCATACCAAAACCAGAATCAACCCACGCCATCTACATTTCCATGTCGACTGCTGCTGCTGCTGCTGCAACCAGAGTTTAAATTGCATGCCATTCTGTGCGCTGTCAGTGGCATTGTTGTTGCCCGGTATCCTTGCTTCTGTTTCAGCTTGTGCTTTTGCTTCTGCTTCTGCTACTGTTACTGGCCCCAATCCTTGTCTATGTCTCTACCAAATTACGTAATTTATTTTAACTGTGTCAAATCCACGCCGATCGACAACGATTATGCTGGCAAATTGCAACAACAATTCCTTTGCCATTTCTCTACAAAGTCCCGCTTGCAATTTGTTAACGTCGTCGGCATCCGTCTTTTGTCTCTCCCGATGCCAGCCAGCCAGTCAGTCAGCCAGTTAGCTGGCTAAATGTGTAACAGGAGTTTAGCCAGAACAGCATAACAGAGATTGGAGTCGAGACCAGGAGCAGGAGTAAAACTGCTGCCACTCACTTGACTGCAATTAACCGCAGTGTGCTAATTAATTTGCTCGTAATTGATGCGATTATGTGTGTTCATTTGTGTGTCTCAAATACACAAAGCGAAACAAAAACAACTGGCGCCCGGGGTAGCATCAAAATTTTGTGCTCGGCAAAATTTTGAGTAACAGTAGCAGACAAACATGGACCACAGTTGGTCCTGGTGGAAATCAAGCGAATTGAACGACACACACACAGACACACAGATACATTTACAATTTATTAATACCACCAGTCAATTGTAAAACAGTCACGAGCATCCTGAATGCAAACGGAAACGAGCCAAATTGTAGACGGAAATGGTAACGATTGTGGGTCAAGGCGGTCAGTGGTCAATCGAAGTGGATTTTACATTGGTAGCCTAGCCTTAAGCCTCATTCACTATATGTATGTAAATGCTATACCATTTTCTGTTAGCCAAGTGTGTCTAGTTGCCTATTCGAGGGAGTTATTGTCACGGATATATGTATGTAAGTATGTGGCCGAATTGGTTGCCATCAGCAAAAACCCTCTCTACTAACAGTTGCAAAAATACTAGATAACACACACACATACACACACACAGATGTCATGAGGCTTATTGAGACTCAGCTTCTGTTTCTATTGCCTCCTTTTTATCCTTCCATTGCCACTGTTAGTCAGTTAATGTAACGCTTTTACAATTGTAATGTGAGTACAAACGTTAGGGTAAAGTGTTGGTTGGTTGGTTGGTTAGTTCGTTTGCTCGTTCGTTAGTATGTTCGTACAGTGTTTAGTGTTCGGTATTTTACCAAAAAAAAAAAAAAAAAAAAAATAGGTACAGATGTGTTGGTGTTGGCTTGTACTTACCATTTAGGACATGCACTCGGACACTGGCAACATCTGCATTGGAGGGTGCACACGAATATTTGCCCGAATCGGCCAGATCTGCATTCTGTATAAGCAGAAATGAGGTTGTCACATCGCCCTTTTCGGTAATTACCGACACACCGCCTCTTGATGAATCATAATTAATGACCTGCAAATGGGAATTCATTATACAGACAGAGAGGGAGAGAAAGAAGAGTTGATCAGTAAATGGTATATAAATGCTAAATACCAATATAATCTAAAAGGCTTAATGCTTAAACAATAAGAAAGGATAATACTGTAATGACAAATACATAGATACATATATAAATTATAAAAAGGGTATTCAAGTAAAAGTCTATGGAAATAAAAGTACCTAAGGAACTTTAGTTAAGCTGTGACTTAGGAGACATTACATTGGAAAACTATTTTCAATTCTTATGATGTCCTGTAAAACAATTTTAAAAGGAACCTTTTTCTAACTTCAATCACAATTACAATGTTCAGATATTGTATTATATAATAATATGAACTTAAAGCAAAAACAAAAGCTAAGAAACTAGATATTTAGAAAGCTAGAGCTAGATAGTTAAGAATAAAAGTTTTGAGTTGACAAATAGAAATCTCTGATTCGATTACAGGATAAAGACGGTTGTAATCGGTACAAAGAACTCGAAAAGGTTCATGTAAAGTATAGTTAAAAGTGCAGCGAGTTAAAGTTAGAGTGACAAAATTTCTAGTTCTTTATCTGTGGTTTTTCATTCAAAAAAATATCTCAAGAATCTTAGAAAGGACATATCACAACAACTTTCTAAAGATTACCTAACCAATCCTTATAAAAATTGCTTAATTCGACGAAGAAAAATCTAAACTATTTTTGCCTTTAAGAGAATACTTTGAAGATATTTGAGGGCTAAAACGATTTGTTTGCAGTGGGTAAAAGTAAAAAAATTTTAATTAAAAAAAGGAAACGCAGCGATTCATCATGTATATATATATATATATACACACTCAGTTGTAATTCTTTTAAAAAATAATCGTTTCCTGCTTACATATATAATATATTGCAATATTCAGTTATGATTCAACTTTTTCATTTATTCCTTAAGCGGATTTATTTTGTCCTTCAATACGTTTAATGGAAGAGAAACAGGATTTATTTAAACACTTCAGTTACAGTTTTCAAAAATGTTTTCTCGTAAAAAAAAGGATGTTTTTATTGAACTGAAAAAAAATGTTTGTAGTTTTGTATTGATTCGATTTGAATATTTTCTATTTTGTTTTATCAATTAGCTAAAATTTTGATGACCCTTGGAATTTTGGTGACAAAAGGATTTCAATTTGGATTTCAAATGCGTGTAAGGGAACATTTGTGGGCGGCTTATTTTTTTTTTTTGTTTTATGTGTTTAGGGAGGCATGACAACAGCTGCGCTTGACTGACATTACAAATCAATGGAATGTCAATGCGAGTCTTGTTTATTTTCCGTAACGAAAATGTATTTAAAATTGCCATTTTAATTGGAATTTGATGCCTCGACTGGGCTTGGCTTGGCTTGGCTGATTAAAGTTAACTTACGGATAAGCATTAACATCAAAGGTCAATGGAGGAGGTTGGGGGGAATGGAAACGAAGCTGGTACAAAAATTATGCTAATCAAGTGGATTTCAGTCAGCATTTGGCCCCCATTATGATTATTACTTTCTGTTCATGCGATGCTCTGATTGGAAATCAGAGTAAAAGAGAAAGAAAGTCAGCTATCAAAGTCAACTTCATTATCGATTAATATGGCAGATGGAAGGAGGAATGTGAATGACGATGACTGCTTTTAACAGCAGCGAAATGCATATTAAGTCACAGACGGAACTGACAAAAACAAATACTGGAATAATTTGCCAATACAGAAAGCAGCAAGTTCATGACAGTAGATAGAAGGATAGAGAAACAAACAGAAAAAGGGAGAGAGAAATAGAGAGAGAGAGAGAGAGAGAGAGAGGATGATGAAGATATTAACACATCATGCCACTGACAGCAGCTAAGCGAATGGAAACAACAACAACATTTACGGAAATGAGACTCTGGCTAACCCTTGGCCCCAACATTGGCCCTTTGGGCAGATTTAGCCTTTGTCGACTGAGCTCGCATAATTTGCCATCTAATCTCAACTAATCGACAACATTTGCAATAATATGAAGAATAAGAGTAAAAGAAAAGTTAGCATCACTGATAATGATGACGATAGCAAAATTTAGAAATAAAGAACTAGAAACATCAAATACAAAACAAACTCGACAATTTGATACCGATTAAAGCTGTTAGCTATAACTTTTGATATAGAAGAGTTTGAGATTCTTAACTGAAGGCAATATATAGATATATGAATTTGGATACAAGTTTTATGTCATTCGAATTATTTCAGTAACAGATTGATATGAAAATTTGAGATTGAGTGATAAATTTTAAAAAATAGATTAGGATTTATATACTTTGAGAAGCTTGTTCTTATCATTTTATACATTGCAAATAAGATAAATTAAATTTTTAAATTCATTTAATTATAAATAATTGAAATGTAAATTCATTTTAAATTATGTCTATAAGTTAAGTATCTATATAAAACATGAACTTGGCCTATGGAAAAGAAGATAACCTTTCATTGAAAAGTTAGCAACTTAACAAAGAGATCAATTTATATTGAAATTATATGGAATTATATCGAAATATAACAGACAAGCAAAAAACAATAAAGTTTAACTTGTTAAATGATAAGCGAAAGCTTAAGAAATATTAAACCAATACCCTATAATCAGTTTATTTTCCAAGATCAATTTCTTTGGACAAAGTAAAAACAAAAACCCTGAAATATTCTTTTAGAAACGAAAAAACAGACATTTTCTTAGTAAATTTGAAATTAAGAAGAGAAAATTGATTTTAACCAGAGTTTCATCTAAATGTGTACCTTAGTTTAGATGTGTATAGACCCATCACATCCTTTACCAAATGATTCCATGGTATTAAAACAATGAGAATGACACAAACTTTGTCACCCAAAAAAGGAAAAAAAAACTTTTGGCAAGTGAAAAGTTTGCCTATCATCAAAGACAGACAGGCCATGGCCTGAATGTTTCTGCCACAGCTCCTGTCATTTCTCTTGCTACTCCTTCTATTTCCATTGTCCTGGCTGACTTGCTTTGTCTTGGGCATCAGCATAAAATTCATATTTGTATTATAATTTGTTTGGCATTAATTTACTAATGAATGAAGAACTGGCGACTTTAATTTTGGTTTTTGGAAACAGCTTTTGGCCATTTTGATTGAATTGAAAGAAAAAAAAAAGAAACATAAAATAAAACCAAAACGACGAAAACAATGAAATGGAATAAAAATGAAGCAAAAGAACCATTTTGCAGTCATGGACGAGGGTGCATTAAAAATTTACACCATGCCGTTTGCAATTTTCATGACAACTGCAGCTGTTTACCCATATTGGACTACCTACTGACGGGTGACGGGAGACGGTAGAGACAGAGTACGAGAATGAGTGGATAAATGGGATGGCAGGGGATCAGGAAACGATATATATGGAGAAGGGAGGCGGCTCCATGACGAAGCCAAGGGAAAAAAAGACCGACCATTCGTATAACAATGACAAAAAAAAAAAAAACAAAGAAGTAAATAAAATATTTGTGTGAAATGTTTCTCGCTCATTGAAAATGCGCATATATCCGATTTATGTGGCACTTTGAACGCAATAATCGGTCGCATTTTTCTTCTTTCCCATAATAAAAAAAAAAAAAAAAAAAAAAAAAGAAACCAACCCAAACCAAACCAAGAAAATCCAAATGTTTTTCCACTAAAAGTACATAAAAGTCACCAAAAGTCATGTGAAAATCGGGCAATGCTTTCGAGACATTATTGAAAACGGCAAGAAAATAAATTGAAATACCATTTTCAATGTGATTCAGATTCATGGTTGGCCCAAAGCTATGATTGCAGAAAGAAAGAAAGAGGAAAGAAAATAAGCAAAGGAAAAACCAGTTAGCTGACTATAATTGCTTTAAACATGTTTCGATTTTGTGAAATCAAGGTAGAAAAAAAGGAAAGAACTCCATCTGGTCTTTCTCTTACATCTCTCTCTCTCTCTCTCTCTCTCTCTCTTTTATGTAGTTTTTTATTTCGCACACACACACATGCACAAACATATGCCATATGAGCGTCAGGCGGAAATACCTGCCAACCTTTTGGCTGAGATAGAGGGCAAAATATGTAACACGTTAATTACAATTAGCGAAAGCGGAAGTGCGAGCAAAAAAGTGTTGAATACTTTTCAGCGCTGTGGCCAGCTGCCAAAAGGTGTATATGTAGGAGTAAAAGAGAGAGCAAGGAGACGTTAGGTGAGGTAACTCAGCTAGCACTCGAGGTAGTGCATCAACAGAGTTTATCCATCCATTAAACTAATTAACAGCAAATTTGCATGGATCGTAAATAATCCGTGTGCACAGAACTGGACGTCACGGAGCCCTATAGCAAGGACGAGGTTATGCATACACACACACATGCGAATCTACACACACACACACACAACACATATATAGCACTCAGATATATAGCATGCACTTGCTCATGGCCAGGTGCCCAAATGCACACAATTGTGGCAGAGCGGCAAGGATTTTAATTAGAAAATTCCTGGAATACATTAAAATGCGCCAAGTGGCAGCTAAAAACTGAGCAACAGCAGCAACACTAGCAACAACAGTGGTAACATTGCCAAATGGCAGCAGGATTTGTGTGTTGCACTCTTAACACTTTGCCAGCCAGAAGTTTACCTACTCTCCTTCATTTTACTCTTTACTTTACTCTATGCTATTCTGTTCTATTCTGTTCTCTTGCTTATAGCACATTTTTTCTTTTTTTCTTTTTTTGTTGCTATTTTGTTTGGCTTTTGCATTGCAATTAGCATGCAACTGTTGCGGCCATGGGCAATGTCTCCAGGCAGGCGATAGGGCCAGGGACAGGGACAGAGATAGGATACAGGCACAAGGACCTTCTCGGACACGCTTCTGTAAATGTGCCAGTGTGGGTTCTGTTTAAGCTCTTTTAATGCTGCGCAATTAGCTTACAGTTTATGCTGCTTAAATCGCTTAAAACAACTGAGCTAATTGGCAGCATGCCGTCAGTTTGGCCAACCAAAGACGTTCAAAGACATAAGCCAAGCAGAAGACATGCAACCACACCACCTGATGACCTCACCTGATCTGACTAAACACAAAAAAAAAGAAAGAAAGGAACAAACAAAAAACTTTATCGTCTACTTTTCTTAATTAATTAATTGTTACACAAGCTAATCAAGTTAATTCAAAGCTTCTGAACTGATGTTTTCTTTTCTTTTCGTTTCTTTTTTTTTTGACTTTTTTCATTTCTTTAAATTTGTTTCAAAAAAAAGAAACAATTAATACAGACACAAACAAAAAGGCCGGCACAAATTTTTGCCAGACATCCTTCTTCTATTACTAGGACTAAATGGTCCTTTCGACCAATTCGCTTATTACAGTGAATGAAAACAAAACGAAATGTAACAATAAAGTTTAATTACCTCCTCATGATGATACCAAAAGATGTAGGCTGGCGGTTCGGGGCTGAACTTTACAGTGCAAGTGAGATTTATGGTGCTGCCTTTATCAACATGAAGGTCAGGTCCTCCAAGTATGGTCGCCGTTGGCACTGTCGTCGGGCAGGATACCAAAAAGGAAGACAAAAAATAAAAAATAGAAAAAAGATAGATTGAATAGCATGAATAAGAGGCTGAAGAAAACACTGTGAAAGAAGTGAATGGAAAAATCGTTGTTAAAAAAAAAAAACAAACCAAAAAACAAGAGCATAAAAAACTACAGACACGAGTTTACTTTGCCTGTATCAACGTTTCTATACCCTTACAAATAAGCGATCAGATTGAAATAATTTCGTTAGTTCTAGATAACATTTTAATTATATTCCAAAATTAGAAAAAAAGGAAAGTTAATTCCACTTTTTATATAAAAATATATTAAAAATATCACTTGATATTGAAAAATAAGATAAATTGTTTATCTTTGTTTTGTTTTTGATTGTTAAAGTAACAAAAAATTGAATCTAAACATGTGATCAATAAGTTTTAACCAATTTTCTAGGATAACTATATCCTGATTGAGTACTACTCTCATTTAAGGATAAGCCAAAAAACAAAAAACTTTTCATTAGAAAATTTTCCTGTAAGGCCAACTAAAGAAATCATTGATAAAATGAATATACCTTTTCAGCAAGGGTAGACCAAATAACAACAAAAAAGACAAGAAAAAAAAAACTGGAAGGGGGGTAAAAAAAAAAAAAAACACGAAGAAAGACAGATAGAAAGAACGTTGGGTCATAGGTACAAGCTGAAGGCCGGGTTGACACTGTAGAATAATAAACTACGAGATAAAATGGAATTATTGTCGTATAAAAACCAAGTTCTTGGCGTTCCATCGACATTGCCGTTTACCGTGCGTGTTGCGCACTCGTTTGCTGTGTGTAATTTATTTGTTCAACAAGGTTTCTCGTCTCTTCTTCTACTTTAGTTTTTTTTCTTTTTTCTTTCGTGTACCCTTTGTTATTTGCGACGACAAATGGTTGATTTTTTATGAAGCCGATGCCGATGCCGATGCCAATGCCGATGTCCATGGTTATATCCACAAAAAAAAAAAAAAAAAAAAAAAAAACTGAAAGCAAAAAGGGGAACTGCCTTCACTTTTATACTCACCGACAACATTCAGACGGACAAAATAACTGCGCACCGGCTGCGTCGATATCTGGCATTCGTACATGCCGGCATCTCGTTTCTGGGCCCATTTTATCTGCAGCGTCCAGTCATCGGTATCCTGATGATGTGTGGCCTGAAACCGCTGATCGGATGTATATGTATATGAGCCGACAGTGAGTATATGAATGTCACGGTGTCGAATCCAGGATACCTGCAATGGCAACAAGATGAAGAGAGAGAGAGGGAAATGAAAACAAACAAAAGTTAACAAAATGTTTATTTTCAACATACGAAAGAGAGAGAGAGAGAGAGAGATTGAAAGAAGAGGTAAATATAAATATATGTATGCTCTTTGGTTTCCAATAATTGTATTTGTTTTTGATATAGCTGATATACTTTTTCGTTTTTTTTTCGACTGGCAGTGTATTATAACACTAAAAAGGCGGAGCTGGCATTAAAAATGCAGCAATTGAAAAACAAATTGCCGACGCAGTGCCATCAAATTCGAATGAAATGCGAGGGCTTACACTGATTAATCAGAGTTGCCAATGTGCAGAAGAGCACACGTGACGTATGAGTAATGTGTGACAGGATAACTTGAGATGCTTGACTTTGACAACTTTATGAGTTGCACAATTCTTGCCGAATCTTAGCCCTTATATCTAAAAGAGGATTGCTCTTGTTGTTGTTGTTGTTATTGTTGGTGTTGCTGGTGCTGCTGCTGCTGACTGTTTGCGTTGTCGAGTTGTTTTTAGCTTTGCTTAATTATCACAAAACTTTTTAAGTAGTTTACGTTGCACAGAGATAACTTTGTAAGCTGGTGGCATGCCCCCCCCCCCCTCCACACACACTCTCTACATATTCTCTCTTTCTCTCTATCCTCTACCTTTTGCGCAAGTTCTTTTACTCTGGTTTGGGTTAATATGCAAACTTATTAAGTCAAATGTAAATGCAAAATTATCACACTTGACAGTCATACAAATACCCACACACACACACACACACATACAGATACACAGGCATGGGGCAAATTCAAAAATGATGCGTGCGTGCGTTTAATTATACGAAATGTTGTTGCATACTTTCAAGAGTCGCCTGCAACAACGACAACAAAATAAGGGACGAGCAACGGGTGTTTTAGAAAACATTTGTGCCCTGCATATGGACTGCAAGGAGTGGTGCAGGTCAAAGGGTTTGGGGATTGGGCGGTTGCCTGGTTGCCCTGTTGCCGGGTGTGTATGCATAAAAGTGAGAAAAACATGTCGGGTGCTCTTTCAGAAAACGACAACTCTGCCATTAAACAAACATTTTACGCAACAAATTAAAGCGTAATTAACAAGTGCACGCTGTGTGCCGCCTCATGTGGCCATGTAATGGAACATATCCTCCTTTCATGCCCTTTTTCCATTCCTCCCACATCTCTCTTATATTAGCAGCAACGCCTCTGGAGTACACACACCCGCATTCACACAAGCACACACACATACACATTCATACACAGATGGATAGCATGCATGCACATTAACAGCAGCAACAACAAGAATAACTCGACTCGACATTCCGCTTCAAGTTGCAAGTCGTGCCCAGTTGGGGGCCTAACTTTAGTTTTTTGTTTTTCGGGCTTCGTGCAACTCGGACTGTGCTGCCAAGTGCTGTTGACGCGTGCGGCGAGTGCAATTTCAGCGAAATTGTTTAAATAATTTCGCGCTCAAATGCAATTGAAAGTGTAGAGAGTAGCACAGTGTATGGGCGGGCATGGAATGGTATGGGCGTGCCGCATGATTGTGGGCTCAAAAAGGCGCGCCCACTTGAGGTTGAACAGCTGATGTGTGTATGTGTGTGTGTGTGTGAGTATTTGTATGCCATTGAGTGAGTATATTGCACATACATATTGTATGTCTATAAGTCTGTGTATTTCTGTGCTAGTGTGTGTGTGTGTGTATGTGTGTGGCACTCGTCGCTCTTTTGTTTGGCAAGAAATTAAAAGTTACGCCTGCCAACAGCATCCTGGCATACCCCAGAACTAGCACCAACAGCAGATCCTCTTCCTGTCCTGCCACTGGGTACTGTTGGCGCATTTGTGTCAAGTACTTGCAAGCGTGTTGAAAGTTTGTTGGTTTTTGGCATTTGGGGCATGCTCCACCATTTCATCTCCCTCTCGCTTACTATTTGTTTGCCTTTGTGTTAATGAGAGGAAGAGTTGGAAATTTAAGAGTTGGGGGCAATGCCGACTCTGCATAACCAAAAAGGACAAAGGCGAGGCATAAAGTTAGGGTTGGCAAAATGAAATAGATTCCGCTATTTTCCATTTTTCTTTTTTTTTTTTTTTTTTTTTTTTTTGTGCTTCTTTTCTCTTTTTTGTTTTTATCTCCCACTCCGTTGAAACTCGGCCATGGCACGTTCTGGCCATCATTAATCGTTCTTCTTATGCGATATCTGCCTGTTATACCAACTCGGAGTCTAATTATTCATAAACTTGGCATATTAAAAAAAAAAAACAAAACGCTAAGACCCTACCAAAAAAAAAATAAAATAGATATATATATATATATATAAAATTGTCACGCCCAGGCGGTGGCAGTTTTCACAATTATACATTTCATTTAACACCATAAGAAAAAAACTAGAATACAAGGCTAAATATGCCGAAGTTTGTATACCCTGCAATCTTTTGAGTTACAAAACAAACTTTATACCAACCAAGTTTGGTATTTGATCTTCTTTACCTATCATTTCTATGGAAGCTATATGTTATAGTCTTCTGATATTGGCTATATCAACTCAACTAAACAAGAATATGCTTGAAGATGCCTTCTTCTTTTGATCAAAACTAATATACCTTACACCTTATAAAAGAGAAGATGAATAGTCAACTGTTTGCTAAAGATTCTAGTATTATAGCTATTAGTATTTGACTTTTTCTTTCCTTTTTTTTTTTTTGTCTTTGGCTCCTTTCTTAATTAAATGTTTACAAAAATATGCCAAATTAAAAATGTTGCCAAAGCATTTACATTGTGCATATATGTAAAAAAAACATTTCCTTCATCTCATCCAACTGCTACACTGCGTTTGCTCAAAGTAAAAGAAAGAAGCTGGAGCAGCAGGTTGCCGCAGGGGCTCCCTTTGTCTTGCCAACTTCTATCATAAAAGCAACAGCAGGGAGTTTGGGCGTGGCAATTAAAGCAGATAAACAAAGGCAAACAGAAAAACCAAAAATATAAATGAAAAAGAAAAAAAAGAAGAAGAAAATTGCTAAATTTTTAAAAAGACAAAACAACTTAATGCCGCTTCGAAAGTTCCTTCGCTTCGGAAACGTAGCTGAAAACGTTTTCTGCCACAAAAAGCAAACAACAATAGCTAAAACAGGAAAAACGCTGCCCATTATTGGATGAGTAGAGAGAGAGGAAACGAGAGATGGAGTTGGCAAGTGGGTGGCGGATGGATGGAGTTTTCATTTTTTTTTTTTTGGAAGGGGCGTAGAACTAATTAAAAATTTTGCAGTCATGCCAAGGGAATTACATTTTGGGCTACGCGACTGCGGACAGGTTGAGAGAAGAAATCAACGACAGAATTACGAAAAGTTAAAACAAAAAAAGAAAAAAAAAAAAACAAACTTTAAAGACTTGCCAAGTCGTCACGCGCGCTCGGTAACAAAAGTTTCCACAAATTTATACATACAACCAAACAAACAGAGAGACAAGGCAGACAAAGTCAGATAAACAGACAGACAGACTGACACAAATACACATATATCGCTCTATAGTATATATATATATCTAGATATATATATATATTTACTACTAACTGGCATACTCACTGTTTTGTTGGCCAAATTTCGTACACGGCAACTGAGATAGGCTGACTTGCCCATAAGGGCAGTGACATTGCGCGGTGTTGAGGGATCAAAATATGGTTCCATCCATTTGGGATGAGTGTAGCCGACGGTGGGAGCAGTTGGCAATAGCATGGCTTGCTGACTGCCTGATGTTGTTGTTGTCATCATCTCATCCAACGAATTGTAGCCCTCGATGGGTCCCTGCACACCGCCATTTGTCATATCTGAAAAAGGCGAAAAAAAAAGAGTTGGTTATTTTTTTGTTCTTTTAGTGCGAAAAAGTCAAAAGCTGCAAATAGACACAAAATGTTTCTAATCCTTTGCAAACGATGTCTGTGTATGTATGTATATATATATATATGTATTTGTGTGTGTGTATGTGACAGCTTTTATCTTTGTGCGGTGCCCCACAAAAAAGTATTAAAATCCAAAGTGCAGCTGTTGGAAAAATTTGTGTGGCATGCAGCACACACAAGCCCAGCAAATTGTTAGAGTCGCAATAGAAAAAAAAAAAAAAAAAGCGAACCTGTCCCAAAAAAAAAAAAAACCCCAAGGAATGAAGGAAAAACTAAAATTTCATTTAAATTCATTCAAGCCGATCTCCTTAGGGGCAAGAGCCATGGCTCTGGGTGTAGTCTTAAAGTTAGGGAATCATATTTTGACGTTTTTTTTTTTTTTTTTTTTAATTTTTAAAGCAGCTTCCAGTTGATTCTCCAAGGTAGTTACCCATACTCCATGAACTTTGCTCATTAAAAGCGTATTGTGGTCGAAAAGGTGGGCAAGTGGCCACAATGGTTTTGAATGTGCCCACTCTGTCAATGGTTGACACTATTAAGCCTTTAGTTTCAATTAGAATCCAGCGGAGTGGCTACACAGGGACAATTGAATGGGAGGCAGGGACAAAATAAGAAAAAGGGTCCAGGCAAATGCATTTAAAAAGCCACAGACAAATGCCACAAACTGAACACCGACATACACACACACACACACACACACACCCCATTACAGTGGTACAAGACAATAGAAAACTTTTATATAATACATATAATTGTCAAACAAATGAAATAACATTTGAAAGCACAGATTAACTTTAAGTCTTTATTTTCAAGCTATTAATAAATTGAAATAAAAGGCTTTAGGTCAATAAATTGAAGATGCAAAATGTACAAAATGAAAATGTATAATAAAAGTTGAAATTAAGCTTTTAAGTTGGAATAAAAGTTATTTATATTTTTGAAAAATCGAGCAAATATACACACATATATATATAATTATTTATATAGACTTGTGTATGTATGTTTATTTACCATCATTTGATGCACTGTTCTGACCATAAAACTGTAATGGTTTGTTAGAATTGGAACTGAAATGGGGCCTGCTTTGCTCTGCTTTTGCTTTGGCTCTGGCTCTTGCTCCTGGCCTGGTGAAGCAACCTTCAACCGAGTGAAGTGTTTGCGGTTGGCAAGTACAAGTGCACATATACCCCACAGCCCTCCCCTACCACCCTTTACGTCTCTAGCCTATTCCTGTTTCTCATCATCACATAGCACACATACGCATAGCGGAATTGTGTCACTGCTTGCACCGCACACACATACGCACGCACACATACACACACACACACACATATATACTGAGACTTGCAGTAGCAACCGCAGCAAGTTCTTCTCTCTTTCTCTCTCTCTCTCTCTTTCTCTATGTCATCCCTGGGTCGAGCTCATGGTTATGCAAAATATTTGCACTCAAATCATATTTCAAGGATTAAAACTTGCATTCATTTGAAAACTGTTTTTCCACATGCACACCCCAAAAAAAACCACCCTCACCTCACATCAGCCCCCCCCCCCTTCCAACCCATTTGTCGCCTTACACCATGCCATCCCAATTCATATAGACGCCCACAACTTCGGCTTCATTTAACAAAAGGTTCTCTAACGCGCATTTGCATGCATGAATTGGGCGTTTAGGCGGTTATGCTAGGGGCTGGGCGTGGTCTAGATCTACAGTCTTAAGTTCAATATGGTTAATGTCTTTTTCTAGAATAACTAAAGAAAATTCAAGTAAATTTAAATACAAGCCTAGAATTAAATGTAAATGTAAATCATTTTCCATAGAAGGCAACAAAAAACCAGTTTTGAATGATTTTGTATAACAACAAAACACAATAATAAATAAATAAAAAAAAAAAAATAGAAGGAAAGCGGAAAGAAAAAGGCAAACAAAAAAAAACAGAAATCAATTCAATTGCGCCGTTAAATATGCTTCATTTCCGACTCATGGGAAAGCTGCATGTGTAAATGAATAGAAAAGGCAGCAATGTAAATGTATATGTATATGTATATGTATGTGTATGTGTATGGGTGTGTATATGTAAGCGAGTGTTTGCTTAATCATTACGTAGGCAGACATCTACTCAGCCTTTCAAAAAGGGGGATTTCCCCATCCACCATTTCCACTCTCATTCTTTCACACAATGACTTTGCATATTTGCGCTTAATTTTCGACAACGTTGACGAGCCCCGCGTAGCAATTAAGAAAACTTTTGCAATTTTCACGCTTTTGTTTTAACATTTTTTTTTTTCTCCTCCTTCTCCTCTTTCTCTCTCTCTCTCTTTCTGTTTCTCTCTTTATCTTACTCTTTCGTTTTTCTTTCTAGTATAATACCCCTTTTGTTGGCTGATGAAATGATGCGTAATGTGCAACATATTGAACCCGCGGCCCAATGAATTTTTGCGTCACAACAATTCGTTTTGCCTTTCGTCTCCCCCACATTTTCCCCAATTAAGGTGGCAGGTGGTGAGTTAAAATGAAAGTTGAATGCTAACACACTTAATTGTGTTTTATGGCATTGAATTTCATAGTAAATATCGTTGCTACTTGTGTTCAGTAATTAAAAACCAACATGGTAGAAATTGAGTGAATTTGCCCTTTGGGGCAAGCGACAACTAAACTAAAGATGAAGTTTCATCTTCATCGGTCTTGATGGTGGATGGCGGCACTCATTTAGAGATGACGTGGCTTCCATTATGCGAATGTGAATAATGATTGCCCTCTGACATTGTCTAAACGATTTAATGCGTGAAATCGTGAGTTGGCTAGAAATCAAATGTACATTGAGATCCACCTAACTGGGCTTTACTCTTGCTGACAGCTACAACTTGAATATGTGTGTGTGTGTGTAAATGAGAATGAAGGGGAGGGGAAAAGCATGTGGCAACCACTCAACCACTCAGTCAGTCACTCATTTATTTATGGTGCAATGTGCGAAGCTTTTGTCCTGGTCTCTCCCCCTTTCGTACCCCCACTTCTTATACAGATTCTCGTACTCGTTCAGGTTATGGCATGGGTTATGGGTCTCGGTTCGGGTTCAGATTCTGGTTCTGGTTCTCGTCCTCGGTACTGGTCCTGCGTCTCTTTTGGTTGTGGGCTGCGGCTGGGGCGTCTTAATTAAGCTTAAATGATGCTGCAAAATTTATTTCATTTCGCACTCGAGGCTCACAATTGAAGGCAGATGAAGCATCTTCTATACGCACGCCATGCATATAAATTATCCAAGCAAATTACATGGCACAGTGAAAATTGAAATTGTGGTGGGCCTCCCATACCCAGAAACATACACACGCACACACACACACACACTCACGTATATGTAAATGGGCCCCCCGACTTTTTTCCTCTCTCCCTCTCTTTTCTGCTGTCAGTCATAAGTATTTGTGTGTCATTTCTTTGCTTCACACATAATTATTTTTAATGCTGTTCATTAATTAGCGTCAATCGGTAGCAACTTAATTGCTCGCATGATTACACAAGGACAATAAGGAAAAACTCAATTTTGCACACTATGCATATGGCTCTGTATCTGTAACTGTGTCTGTGTGTGTATATCCTGTTTCCAGCTTGATTTTCTGTATTTTTTAACATGAAAAAGAAATATTTCTTCTTTTTGTTTTTTTGCCTATTCGCTCTTGAAAACTTTTCCAATTTCTCAACTATTTTTGATTTCTTTCAATTTCTATATGAAATAAGTAAATTTTGATATTGAAGCTAGCTTCTTTTTGTATCCATTTGCATCATGCACATGCACATAAGGAATTTATATTACAAAAAAACTTATAAAACAATTAGCTTTTTGCAGCACATATGGCTGGGTATATATGGGCGTCTATATAGATTGCTATAGGGGCGGATATGGTAACCCAAAAAAATGCAAACTTCCCAAGCTCAGCAGCCGCTTGGATGGATGGATTTCGTATGGATGTTCGAGCAACTGAAATATTTTTGACAAATTTCATAATTTTTTCCCTTTTAGCCATTTAAAAAAAAAAATTTGATTTTTTTGTTGTTGTTTTGCATTAGATGGGTAATTTTAAAGCTTAGTAGTTGGTCCCCCATCCCCCCACCACCCCCTCTTTTGTCTTTGTTGTATTCAACCTTGATTGACAACATTTTTGTACAAGGCTTTTGTTGCGGCTGATGTTGTTGTTGTTGTTGTTGTTATTGTTTGTTTTTGCATAGCCACTTCGTCTGACAAAACATCCGATACGACACAACAAAGACAACAAGAACAAGCAGCAAGCAAAGGCCAACGAACATAAGACACATGGGCGTAACAAAAAGGGGCCCAGGCAAAATGTATTACTTAGTTAAAAGTTGTAGAGAAATTATTTGAAGCATTGTTTAGTTAGGACTTGACATTAGATCAATGAAATCTTTAAAAAGCAAGATGCTCTTTTTTAAGTGTTCGCCTAGATAAACATTCAAGTAAAGATCCATTAAGTTAAAGAATCATTATTTTACAAATAAAGTTAAAATTTGACAGAATTTCTAAGATATTTTAACATTGGTTGCTTAAAGAGAGGTTTCAAAACGACTTTAACTGACATCTGACAATTGAATGTGATAAGGAACCATCTTGACAAAGTTAAGAAAGACGTATCTAAATTTGGGACAGTTAATAAAACTATATGGAGAATACCATCCAAATCAAGAAGCAAGATTAGAAGAGTTTCCAGCTGTTTCTTCAAGTTTCATCTACATGATATATGATGATTGGGAACACATAATACAATCTATAACTAGATCTAGTAATAAATAACCTTTAACTTTTTGTTATTAATTTCACACCAAATCCCCCATAAACTACACCCATGAATAAATATGTATTAATATATATATATATATATATATGTAAAAGCGACAAGCATAATTCTTGTTATGAAATATTCGTAAAATTTCATACAAAGTACAAGTAAATGGCATGTGAGTGAGCTGAGCTGAGCTAAACTGAACTGAACTGAGTAGAGTTGGGTTTAGTTTACTTGGGTTGGAGTATGTATGTATGTGAATGTGGGTGTTTCTGTATATGAGAATATGAGCATGAGTATATGGCGAATTGAAAGCCAAAAAAGCATAAAGTGAAGTTTATACAAGAAGTTGACTGCCTCACTGGCCCACTCACTGTGTTTTGGGGGTATGGTTCTGGTTTTGGTACTGGTACTGGTACTGGCATGGCTTATCACCTCTGGCCTCGGTTGAAGCTCATAATGAAGCATTGTTTGTGGCACAAAGTTTTTGGCCAGAATGAAAACAACAAAACAGCCAACAGAAGCAGCAACAGCAGCAACAACGTCAACAGCAACAGCAACAACATTAATAATACTAACAATGCCTTGAACAAAAAGACCAAGAGAATTCGCTCGTGTGTGTGTGTGTGTGTGTCAACCAAGCACATACAGGAGTCAAGTTTAAGAGAAGCTGTAGGTGTGGCAACAAGATATTAAAATAATATTTACCATACCAAAAGTGGCACACATAAATGCATGTATTCAATGCCTATATAGAAAGCTAAAAGACACAATCTTATTCACATAATAAGAAGCATTTTGCATTTAAATTTATATCCGTTTCCTGTTCATTCTTGCAATCTTTGTTCTGCCTGCCTTTGCAATTTGCCTGCACAATTCTTGATTAGAGTTGGACCCTCGTTTGTTATTGTTTGCCACACTGTTACGACATTGTCGTCGTCGTCGTCATCGTCATCGTCGTCGTCATCGTCATCGTGGTCTTCATTTTATTAATGATCATCATAGATTTTCCAATCAGAATGTGTAATGCCTTTTCTGTCCTAATGGGGGTCCCTTTTCTTTTTTACCCACACACACGTACAAAGTGTGTATATATGGGTGTGTGTGCGTCTGTGTGGGAAATCTATTCAATGGCTTGGAAAAAAGGGTCAACTTTGGCCTTGACTAGAACATACAAGTGAATTTTCTTCGATTGAAGCCCAAAATGTTGTAGAATTTTAATTGCGGGTGTTAATTTTTTTTTTTCCTTCTTTCTCCTTTCTCCTTTTTTCTTCTTCTTTCTTTTTTTTTTCGTTGTGTGCGTTCACTCAATTTAAATTTATAGTTTTTTCTACGATTTGCCCTTTTATATACCCTAGAACAGTTAAGGTATATAGGTTTTAGGTAATAATACTACACAGAACATTCTTCCCCTTTGGCAAAGATTTCAGATGTTTCTTTTCAAATTAAAACTAAAAAATTTTCAATATTTTTCTACTTATAGTCAGTTTAATTCTCTATCTATTTCATTTAAAAGGATATATGGGAGATATCTTTAACATTGAGTGAATGAAATTTAAATAAAATATTTTCATTCGGTATCTGAAAGTTGTTATCCTTATATAAAATAAGGATTTTTCTTTGTCTGTATTGTGTGTGTGTGTGTTTTTTTCTTTTTATTTTATACGAGACCCAGCCATAAATTGAAGCAACGATTTAAGAAGGCGACAATTTATGTGTATTGGCTTGGCCGAGATGAACGAATGGAAAATGATATTCTTTTTCTTCTTATTTTTTTCCCCTCCTTTTTTTTCTTGGCCTTTTATCGATTGGTCTCTTACTGACCAGGTGTTATGTGGTCTGACGCATTATTCATTAAACTTAATCAATCAGCTGCTGAGATGGATGGGTTTAAGTAAAACACCTTGAATTTATCTTATGTGAATTTTGTGTTTCTTGTTGCCATCAAAAACCGCAATGTAGACATTTATGGTGGAACTTTTAATTGAAGCCTTGTCACTGACATGACACAACACTCGAAAACAGAAAATACATACATAGAGAGAGAGAGAGGCAGAGAAAGAGATAGGGATGTATAGAGAGACACACACACACACATACATACATATATGTATATGCATATTTACAGTTGGTGGCAAACCGCAAAAGGCAAACTCAATTGCAATTGCTTGTGTTGTTTTTACTGCTGCTGCGGCTGCAACAACAATAAAATATTAAATTCAAATGAAAACACAATAGATTTTCTCTGCGTTGAGCCATCGTTTTCTATACACTCTCACAAAGAGATTGAGTATATATAAATTATTCCCATGTTTGTATTCTAACTGTTTCTATGCAAATAATTTAGTCTTTTGTTAGATAAAACTATAGTTGAATAAATTTCTTATTGATTTTTATCTCTTTTTTTAGTTTAAGACAGTATTAAAAATATTTAAAAGAATATATTTTATATATTTTAATGATTGTTAAACTAACTCCGATTGAGAAAAATTAATGGAAAATTCAATTCTAAAAAGAAAAACTTATTTTTCGAAGCTAAAAACTACCAAAATTTATTAATTGTTTAATAATTTTTATATTTCCTAAATTATTCTTATAAATATATATAAAAATATATATATACATATCTATTTAATGTATTTAAAGTAAACTTTACTTTCTGTTTATTCATTTTAAATTATTTTTATTGACTTCTTGTAACTTGTCCTAGTCATGGCATATAAGAAACAAATTCTGATCTCAAACATTGTAAGAGTATTTAAAATTCGACTATGGGATTATAAGTTATAGTTCTCATACTTTTTGTTTTGTTATTGTTTGCCTTTTTTACTGTTTGTTTCTGCTGTGAAATATATAACAAAAGCTAAAGTACAGTGGGTCCACAGTATTTACTGTACAGAAAAACTATCTATAAGTCCATTACATTTAATTAATATTCCTTTCACTTGGGAAAAACTATAAAAGAGACTACGATTCATATATAAGCACATGACTCTTATGTCTTAGAATTTAAGAAGAGTTTTATAAACTATTATTTTATCTATACTAAAGTGCAAAAGAACATTTATTTATAATAAACATAATATAATATCTTGTAAAAGGTTCCTTTTCGATATTTATATATATCTTCTAGTGACAAAATTCTGGCTATTAATTGTATTGGTTTATTCCATTGTCATAGTTGTGGCCCAATTGTTGGTTGTAATGAAAACCGCATGGGCAAGTGTAAACAAACTTACAATAAATCATTTCTCTCTCTTTTTTTTTTTTTTTTAATAATTTACAATATGGGGAAAATCCAACGAGGCAGCAGCCACTTCAAATCAATGTGCAGTTGAATTTGTCTGCCATATTGCACACATATTGCCTTTTTAGGGTATTCCAAAAATTGAACACCAAAATGCAGAGAGAGACGCACACAAACAAAAACGAAGAAAAGTATTTGTCAAAAAAAAAAAAGAAAAGAGAAAAAAAAAAACGATGAAAAGAAGGATAGAAATTCCGTTTCGTTTTGCTGTCGCTTACTTTTTGGATGAAGGTGGCACGCGTAATGGCTAAGCCAAAATCCTCACTTTTGCCCGTCACGAATTCGATGGCAGATTCGCGAAACGTGCATCCGGCAGACAGTTGAAGGAAATTGGTGGCACTGCATTGGATGTTGCAACACTGAGAACTTTAAACGAACGAACTACAGACAAACATACATATAGATTTGACTGTGGCTTGTTTTAAAGTCTGTTTGCTGTACGCATTTGGCCTATTGAGCATTTGTAGGTGGAGTCCGAAATATAAAGAAGTGGTTGATAGAAGAATGTTTAAGGGAAAGCCAAGGAGTGGGTAGAAAGGCAACAAACAAGGTACATACATCTTGCTGCAAGTTTGATTGAGTGCCACCACCCTTAAGGTTGATGGCCGCATTTCGAATTGAGTTAAAACGTAGCAAATGACTTAAAAGTGCCAACTATGCTGTGCTTAGCCATGTCTCCTTCGTCCTTCTATCTTCTTCATCGCTTAGTGTATTGCAATGAAAGGCTACATATAGAGAGAGAGAAAGAGAAAGGGTGGAGAGTGGTGGAAGTGAGTTGGATTGGATTGGGATCTGGTCGGGGCATGGAGCATGTGTCTGGGGTCCGGGGTCCGGGGTCTGTGCCATGGCAGTTATTCACTTACATAGTGGCACTTAGTTATAGATGAAGCCAAAGGAGAACGTGCACAATCATTGCGTCAGTCACGTTTTGAATTGAAGGAATTCATCAGACAATTTCGACTGGTGATACGACAGCAATTCCTTTACTACATCCTACACACTTATCCACTCATTTGTTGCCATATACATACATATATATATGTATATATATATATATATTCATTTCGATACGAAGGATTGAAATGATATACAGACCATATCAGTGAAACTGTTACGAATTGATTGAATTAAATTGAGATTCCTTTTATGATTGCATTAATAAATTCAGTTGATACCTTTCTCCATCTGCCACATCATCATCCATATCATCATCTGTTGAGACGAAAGCACTTTAACTCATTCTCAAATCCCATTCAACTGGCTCATCATGTTTTATGGCGTTAAATTTTCAATTTATAGTTTATGCTCTTCCTTCCATCATTTCTCTTTCATTTCTTTTTATTTATTTGTTATTATTATATTTTTTATTTGGTTTTAGTTTTTTTTTTTTCTCACTCTCCCTTGTCTCTCTCTCTCGCTTTATTGTTTATTGCCTCAAATGCATTGGAAATGGCGGTTTTTTTGTTTTAAAAAATTTTTATGGCACACATTTCGCAGCGTGAATGATTGGCACATACTACTCTCCCTGTTGTATATAGCCAAATTGATTGGTTCAAATAATTTATTGGCTAGTGGTTTTCAGTTTGCATAACTTGTGAATGGATTTGCACAAAAATATTTGAATTATAATGGACATGATGGCAGTCAGCGTGCCATAACACATCGATTAACAAATAAATATTCCCATCAACAACACACAAAAAAGAAAGAGAAAGAGAGGGGAAGAAAGAAAGAGGCAGGAAGAAAGAGTTTATAAAGAAGAAGCAAACAACAAATAACTAAGAAAAGTTAGCAGCTTTTTTTCTTCTGGTATGGACATGACAATATAATCAGATAACCAAGTGGACATCAAAGCCCTTGTTGAATCCACCTACATAAACTGAAAACTCATTTCCCACTTGGTTACGCACAGTGGTCGAAAATACAATGAAAATCCTCACGAAGGTTTTACAAAACAATTTTTAGTCTTGATTCAAATGATTGTTCTATGCAAAGCTTTAATCCTTTTTGTTATTATTGCAAAATTTCAAATAAAAGTAATTATCTGCTTGATTGATTAATTATTTTCGAAACTATTCGCGAATTAAGTAAACTTAAGATAATATATATATATGTTTTTGCCTAGATCGTATACAGAATACAGAGTGCACATGCACATGTCCATGTTCATGTTGAACTTTCTGTTGAACTAACTTCTGATAAGTCAGCGGCAAATAAGCAAGGACTTTCCTGATAATATTTAAACTGTAATTCAATCGATGTGAACAGTTGCCAAAGGGTTGGAGGGAGATGATGAGGGTGCAGAGATAAGTTAAAGGTAAGCGCAAAGTTAAAATGAACAGCAAACAAAAGCAAAACCAATGAGGGAAAATAAAGGTCCACACAATGCAGTGGTAATTACAAGTCGAGTCGGATAGTCGAATCTTATTTGTGGTGCCACCGATGATGGGTACCAGCTGCACAGACGACTGCTGCTGGCACAGTCAGTGGCATTTGTAGTACCAGGCACGCGCTGGAGCAGTACAGTTACACAGAACATACACACACACACACACACACACTCATATATACACATGTCTGGATTCCCAGTGCTCCGTATTGCCAGACCGAAATCACAACATTGGCTGAAAGTGAATGAACAGGAGCAAGAGCACAGGAGCTGGATGAGCTTAATGTATGGCAGCGGGCCCTGAGGGTTTGCCATTTAACTGGCTGCCTCACAGGACTCGTCGCACTGTATGAAATATATATATATATATAGGTATATGTATATATTTTCATCTTTTCTTCTTTTATTTTTTTCTGCTTTGTTTGCTTTTTGTTCATATTTTTCTTCACCTGACTACATATATGGCTTGCTGTTCTCTCCACTTTTCTTGTGTTGTGTTATAAATTTTGAAAGTACACACAGATACTTGCATACACACACACACACACGTGCTCACGTACACAAGTTTTTCTCATGCTTGTTGTTTTTGTATGAGATAACAGGTAACAGGACTGGCTGCTTTAGCTTTAGCTTTAGCTACAGCCGGTGGGGGTATCTCCTGGGGGTAACTCAAAGAGGAAATGTTTGCCTTATTAGTACATTCAGCAGTAAAAATGTGTTAATCTATAAACGTGCGCGCCTTGGCGCCCGAAAGTATGCAACTGTGTTAGTGTGAGTGCGGTTCAGTGTATGTCTGACTAAGTGTATGTATGTGTGTGTGTGTGCATAGCACTATATTATTTTACATTGCCCACGAGACAAGGCAACCAGATTTTGAGGGCTGCTCGCAGCTCTTTAATGAATTTATCGCGTGTTGGGACCATGTTCCACATACGCCTCGTATGCCTGGCGGCCGTTAAGCAAACGGTAAGCAAGTACAAGGACACGCAGCGAAAACTGCTATTTTAAAAGACTCTTTCTATTTACCTACCTCCCCCCACATACGTTCCTCTTTGTCACTTAGAGCAAGCAGCCTATGTCAGTGCCTTGATTCTACAAGTTTTGCTAGTTTCATTAAAACTATGTGCTTTTAATGTTTATAGCCTGCTGCAGAGATAGAGAGATGGAAATGACTGTCTGCGCTTCAACCTTTTCCACTGACAGGTGCCATGACCATGCGGCGGCAACAACAATCCTGATAATGCTAATGATGACGATAATAATGACTTTGCTACCTGCCACTTTGAGCTTGCTACCATGTAAAACATTAAAGTTTGACAGCTTTTAATGTGAAGTATAAGAGAGAGAAAGGAGAGAGGAAGAGCAAGGGAAGGTTACAAAAAAAAAAAAAAAAAACGACCTCACGTTGAGCACATCTGGCTAAAAAAAAAAAAAAAAGTAAAAATTGAACGCTTTCAGCCTGCTGCTGTTGACGGCTTTTAATCGCTGCCGCCTGCATAACTGAGCAGCTAAAGGATTGCCATTTACAGCAAAGTTGTTATTGCTCCCGTACCAAAATAAATCATCCGCATTCCCATCAACAGCGAATTGCTATTTTGCCATGCAACCGAAATAAAAACAAAAAAAAAAAAACAAATATTTCAACGGCAATCACATTACTTTTTCTTTTTTTATTTTTTAGTACACTTGGCAACCATGCCAGACAAATTATTGTTTTCCAATTAATAAATGTCAATTACGTTCAAAGAAAACAAAAAAAAAACAAAAAGGGGAGAAAATAAACAAGGTCAACTACCGACAGAATAACCATTGATTGGTTTATGGCACAGACAAAATTTATGAAATTCAATTGCAACAAAACAACTATAAAAATAGTTAGAAAAAAAAAAAACTAACAAAAACAAGTTAAGAGAAACAATAAACCGAATTTCATGCTAAAATATAAAAGAAGAAGAAGGATCTTTATAATATTTGATTTGTTTCAAATTTAAAACAAATTATCTTTGATTGCAATAAAAGAAAGATCTTTAATTGATTAGACGACAGCCTAAAGGCAATTGCCATATACCAATTAAAATATATTTTAATTGGGCCAAATACAGTGCCTAAAAGTTAATTAAACATAGACAAAAAAAGAAAGAGATTGGACAAACTGTTTACTTGATATATATAATATATATATATATTATATATATATATATATATATATATATATAGAGAGAGAGAGAGAGTTTCTTATATATTAACTTTCAGAGACTGAATCTCTTGTATAATTTCAAGACTTAAATATTTGTATGTTAGGAGTATTAACACTGATTCCATGTGTAAATTGGTATTTATCGTATAAACCTGAAAAATTGTCTTTCGCTCCACTGACTGTTTTATGTTTGCACAATTTGACCACATAGAAAAGCAGAGCAAAGCGGGTGGCAGGATGTGTTGTTTGGATGTCCCTTTTTTTTCTTTTTTTTTTTTTTTTGTACTGGTGCTGCTGTTGCTGTTGCCGCTGTCATCTTAAATAAACGACATGGCTGCCAGGGGCTTAGCCATGGGAGATACTTCTACATGCTCCAATCCACCGACCCTCTGACTATATCTACAATTTCTCCTATATATGTCAAGCAGAGCGCCGCTCGAAATGAAGCATAATGGACGTTGTAATGGCCAAATGTGAGTGAGTATGAGTATATATATATATACATATATATATATATATGTATTTGTGTGCTCTGTGTGTATATTTATCATGGTATATGCATGTGTGTGTGTGTGTGTGTGTTGATGCAGCATACGTAAATGCAATTTGTAACATTTTTGCACAATTTTATGAATTGACAATGATTTCATTTTCGGTTTGTTTGACAGCCAGCAGCAGCAGCAACAGCAGAGGCAAAGTTTTTCCCCTACACTGTACTATATTCGTATGTGGCAGTGTGTAAACTTATATATGACTGACTATGCAATGAAATTCTGTATTTTTATTTACTTACTTTAGAGAGAGAGAGAGAACCCTTCCTTCTCTTACACTTTACTATGCATATAACTTCATCCCCTCTCATACTTGTCTTTTGCCCCACGTCCTTCTTGGCCATAATTGCATACTTTGAATTTTTGCCTTGTCTTGCCTTTCACTGTGATTGCAATTCGTGCGTTTGTTGCTTCTATATTCTTTTTTTCTTTTTCTCTTATTTGTGTGTGTTTTTTTTTTTTTTGTTTTTGTTGCATTTGTGTGGCACTTGTTGTAATTGCAATTTACATTCGCATTCTGTGTGAAAGAAGATGCACTTCATCTGCTTTTAGGTTAACATCGCCTTCAACATTTCCGACAGAAATTATCACCCTCTACTCACACCCCTTCATCAAAATAAACAAGAAAAAAGCTAAAAAAAAAAAAAAAAAAATAAACTTTTTAGGGAAGAGCAGTTTGTATCCAACACGTAGTCACGGTAGCAACTGCATTTGCCCACATATATAAGGATTTGGTTACATTTTGGTTTGGTTTTTAGTTTACAGAGAATTTTTGTTACTCAGCTAGTTTTACAGAATGTTTGTGGGGAGGAAGGGGAGTGACATGTCTTGTTTGTACAAATTTTATGCAATCACACTAATGCGAACATATGTACACACACATACATACAAACAAACAATCATTTACACATGGTGAGAAAATGGCAGGGACAGTGGTAAGGACAACGACCTAAGCCATAGACACCTCAAACAGCAAAAATGCATGAGCAAGTTTTATTAATGGTTGCAACAGCAACAGCAGCAGCAGCAGCAACAACAACAACAACATAGCCAAGTAAATTCCATGACTCTGTGTTAATTAAAGTCCGCTAACAAGGCCATCGTAAGTGGCCCACGTGGCGTATGCGCAACTAAGCACTGTTTATTAATTGCTAGCAGTTTTGCAGTGGCCAGAAGCTGGCGGTTGTTTTTTCTCTTTATAAATCTTAAATGTGAAACTAAGTGAATTTTACTCAAAAAGGAAATCTAGCATATTCACAAAGTGTTTTTCATTGCCCTTTAATTGAAAATGAAATGTATATCAATTTTAATATAGCAAACTAATACTCAAGACAGGTTCTAATTATATAATTATGGCTTCTAATTGCATCTGTAAATACAGATATATATATATTTATATATATATGGCTTATAGCTTATCATAATAAAGGCATCATCATTACATATTCTAGACTATAAAAGGGATATAAGTAATTTCAATAAGATAAATTTATTGGTTAGAGCATAGAAAATGATTCCTTTTCCTTTTAGGAACTTTCATAAAGTACTTAACATTGCTTAAAGTCTGAATAATCAATTAAATTAAACTATCTTGCTTTTATATTTTAATCATTTATATTGAAAATAAATAAGTTTTCTCTTCTTACCTTATTCAATTCTTTAGCTTTAATCAGTAATTCTCTATAAAGGACATTTTCTTTTTGTTAAAACTAACTTTAAAGGTTTTTCAATTAATTCAAAAACAACTTTATATAAATCGAATGATCTCAATCTGTTGAAAAAATAACGTTTTGTTTATCTTAACATATTTAGTTTCAATTATGTATAATTTGCATGTTTCCTAAATAAATGTTTGGCCATGGCTGGCCCGCTGGAACAGTAGCAATTTTCATGTGGCCGGCAACATTTTGCCCCCCATTTGGATTGGGGCATAAGGGAGTGCAATTTTTTATGCACATATATATATATATATACATATACACAAACGAACTAGTTGAAACATGGAGATAGGGAGTATGAGTGGAAACCAGAGAGAAGGGAGTATATGTAGTTATATGCAGAGTAGAGGTGACGTGAGTGCCCCTGTTAAATCATCATGAAAATTTCAGAGACCTGCACACTTCATTGGCCACTGGCTTGGTAAATGGGTATGATATGGGTGTGTATATGGGTGTGTGTATATGGTATGTGAATGCTTTAAAATGCATGAGACAGAAAAACTGGTAAAGGCAAACAAAAGCTGCAACCTTAATGGTATATAGCAAAATTCCACCCATACCCCTTCTTACTGCCTTACTTTTATGCCAGTATGACCCAACATACCAAACACCCATTACCATGGGGGGACCCGCCCACTTTTTAAGCAAAAGGCGTAAGTTATATGCACATTAATTTGGCCCGGCAGCAGCCAAAGCATTTGTCTTGCCATACATCTGGTAAGAGATGGTGCAAGGAGGTTATAAAGGAAACTGGCAAACTGGAAAATGGGTGTAGCGGAAGGAAGCATTCGTTCGCTGTTGGTTGTCGCTTGTCGCCATTACGCGCACGCACAATGGCGCTAATAAATTAAAAACGAAAGCTAATTTCTGTAATTGCCAGCACACACATACACACACACACACTAAGCAAGTCAACATGAAACCTCTAACCTACCATCTAAGGTTTTTGCTCCATTCCGGGTGCCATAATGACAGCGAAATGTCATTGTCAATTGGGGTTAGGAGCAGCTGTTTAAGACTCTGAGATTTACGCACTATTGCCAAAGAAGGAGGTGTGAGGAAGGAGAGGTGACGCCTACTCTTTGCTTCATTTCACATTACATATATACACATATATATATCTCTTTCTTCTCTTTTACTTTTTCTATCCCTTTGTGCCTCCCTCTCTCTCTCTCTCTTTTTCTTGCTTTCTTGTGATTCCTTATATTTGCTCTGATTTTTACAGTAATTATATTGTATTATAGGGCAATGTCTTGCCGAGTCTGGAAATGGAATGAGAATAGGGCATGGCATACCATGACTGGCAGAGTGTCCTCCTCAATGTAGTTGCTTGTGTTCCCTTCCTTCCCTTTTTTTTTCTTTCGCTTGAGTGTAAGTAACTTACACGTAATTAGCTGCATATTTTATGAAAATGGCGTCTTAAGAGTATCGTGTGCCTTTGTCTCATTGTCTCAATGTCTAAACAAAAAGCCTCGCCCATTTTAACAAATCTTTGTCTACAAATTTCAAGTTGGCAAAAGCCTTTAATGGTCCGCAACAAAATAGTACAATAAAATCAAATCAAATGAAATAAAACAAAACAAAACAAGTTCTTCATATTCATAGAAATAAACCGTATATTAAGGACTATTGAAAAAAAGTGATTTTACTTTAAAAGTTTGCTAAATATTAGAAAAGAAATACAATTATAAAGTAGAAGGATAGAATAACTTTGGCGATGTTGAAGTTTCAACATCTTTGCAAACTTTTTAATAAAAATATTTGTTCGATTGTTCCTATGGGAACTATAGCATATAGTTGGCCGATTCTAATGAAACGAAGTAAACATATTTCTATATATACCAAGCTTACACATACCAAATTTGGTGAGAGTCGCTTTTAAAATAAGCAAGTTATTGCTCGAAATCTATGTTCAAGACAGATCGTTCCTATGAGAGCTATATGATATAATCATCCGATCGGAATAATTCCGAGATATACAATGCCTGCAGCAAAAAGAAGCCTAGGTGCAATTTCAGCTTTGTAGCTTTAAGGGTCTCGGAGGAGATTGCGTTGATCCAGACAGACGGATATTCGAACAAATGAACTCAGCTCATCGTGCTGATCAAGAACATATATACTGGAATACTCGGTGATGCCTCCTTCTATACGTTGCCAATCAAACTTCTGACCAAAATTAATATATCTTTTTTGCAAGGGTATAAAATTAATAGTTTTCTCTGCTTTATATACATTAGGAGATAATCTAGAAGATAAGAACTTTAAATGAAACTTCTTTTTACAATCGATTTGCAATTGGTTTAAAGATCTTTTAAAAATTTTATATTAGTCTAGGGAAAATAAAATATGGAGTTGAGTCTATTAAGAATTCAACTTGATTTTCTACAACAAATAATTCTCCGATTTATATAATAAAATTAACAATATTAAAAAACCCAAATATATCTATATATCAATTTTATTGATTTAAACAAAGTCACCATAACATTTCTTTTATCTATTACCTAGTAAATCTGAGTCATTTACTAACTTTCCTTAAATCGTTTTTTAGCCCTAACATAAATTATTCATTACTTAAGCTACCACAAACTGAGTAAATACAAATACTTTAGGGAAAACTATAGAACTATCGATTTATGGGAAACATTTTCTTTTTCGTTCAAATGTTCCATAACATTTTTGACTACAATTAACAATAATAAAAAAATATGTTTAAAATACAATTTAAATTCCAACTTGAACAATTTTAGAATATATTGTTTTTATGCGTGTGTGCATTTGTGCATGTCTGTGTTTGTATTTATGTCTAATCTTCAATTTGTCTAAATCCAATTTGGTTTTGTTTCAATTTTTCTAACAAAATAAATACAATTTGTATGCATTAGCCTCTGCCTTTATGTGATTTGACATCTGTTAAATTGCATTTATGTTCCAAGCATTTTCATTTGATTCAATAAATGTTTGGCTAAACATTTTATTTTAATAGAGAAGTACATGCAATTGAATGGAATCTATATATATATATATATTTTCATTCCATAAAGAGTTAAATGCCAATAATTATGTTCAAAATTTGATTTGTAACTACAAATTTGAAATTACCATGGCCATTCATGTCGAATAATATCACAGCAATAATAGCTAGGAGAAACATATGTAATGGAAATGCCAGTAACAAGATGTAAGCCAAGATCGTGGCAGGACGCGTGTTCTAACTAATTGACATCATTATACACACACACACACACAAACAAACCAGATACATATACATACACAGGCAGACATATTAGTCAGGCTAAATGCAATTCCATTCAAAGGTATTTGCTGTTTACTATTGTATATAATGAAGTTGTAATTGAATATCGTTATTAAATTTTGCCAAAGCGGTAACATAATGCTTAGTTAGCAATTGAAATTTATGGAGTCTTGTAGAGTCTTTCATTGAAAATAACATTGCAGAAGCAAACATAGCATAAACAGCTAGAGTTGTGGTTAAGACATTGAAATGAGAAATTGAAAATTGGAAACCAGAAACTAGAAACCAGAAATTGTGCAGACAATAATGAACCAGCCGCTACTAGAATGATACCACTAGTTAGCTGATTTGGTTGGTTAATGCTACTGAAATCTCAATGCCTTTCATAAACCTGTCCATGGTGTTGGTATTTTATCTAAGCGCAGCTTAAATGATAAAAATTAAGCATATAAATTTGTTCATTTTACGCTAGTTGAAACTCGTAGCGGCTGCTCGTTAAATTTTCTCTCTTTCTTTCTTTCTTCTTTCAATGTTGATAGAAAACCGCAATGGGCCCCTCTAGACCCAGGACAGGCAAAAGGGATATCTAACTGAGATGAGTACAAGTAAACAGTGGCGCAATTTTGTAAGGGGTACAAATAGAGTTTCAGATAAACATAAATCAGCATTTTGTAATCAAAATTTCAAAGTAAATATATAATTTTTCTATTTATTTTATATCTATTTATTATTTGATAAATTTCATTTTGTATTGCCTTTTTAATTTTTGACTATACGCCACTGAGAGAAAGGGAATGCCGTAAATATAAATCTAGGCAGAGCTCTAAAGAAAACTAATATTCATTAAATATTTGAACAGCGGATGGTAGAAGGCAGCAGGCGGAAGGCGGCAGGCAGGACGATGGGGTAAACATTTCACGTTTGAGTGCTTCAAGAAATTTATTTGCAAGATTAATATCAGTAAATTGCAGAGCAGTTAATGCATATAGAAGTCCATGCATATCCTATTTATTTTATGTAAAGTCTCGACCAAAAATATGCAATTGCAATTGCAATTGCATTAAATTAAGTTGTAAAATTTATGCAGTAAATCGCAAGAATCAGGCCCGAGAACGGATGTTATTGCTGTTTGTGTTGCTGTTTGGTGTTGGAGATGATTTTTGAGTTACCTGTGCATTGTGAATTTTGCATGAATGCACTTTGTGGAATTACATGGCAAAGTTTACACTGGTTGTGAGAAATGATGAGAAGAGTGAAAGGAGGAATGGGAGAAGATAGGATGGTTGGTTGGTTGGATAAATGGTTTGGGTTGTGTTGCTCGTCGAACATTTCATATTTTACTCGACCTCGACAACAACAGGCGCGTCATCAATTTGATTTGAATTCGTAATCGAAACGTATTGTTAGAATGGTTAAGGTTGAGCATACGCACACACACACATACACACACATACACATACGCACACACGTACAATTGCAACACCCGCACGAATGGCGTTGCAAATATTTTTTTGCGTTGCGATTTCAGAACGTGCAAAAATAATCGTTTGAAATTCAATTGATGACATGATTCCCAGACAACAGACCGACAACAGCAATAGCAGCAACAGGAGCAACGCAACAGCCGGCAAATGGAGCTGACTATGGCCATGGAGCGTTTTTCATCAATCTTAGTGGAAATTGCAATTTTGTGGTGCATTGCATATAGCAGTGTGAATACATAAGTGAGTGAATGAGCAACAGCAACACACAAACAAAAATTGTGCTGTTTCATCAGCATTGGCATTGCTGTGGTCCAGTACGGTCCGTTCTACTTGTTTTGTTGAAAACAAAAACAAGGTTTTTATTCTAGCTATCGTCATGGACATTTAGTGAGAGCATCTTTGGCCAACAACGTACGGTTAAGAATTTTAAATGCCTCCAAAAAAACAAGGACGACAAAAACATGGCACACAGAACGGAAGAGAGAGAATTACCAATTTCTTGTCCATTTTTTTTTTTAACCAAAAATTGTTAGCATTTTTAAAGAAGCTTTTCAATTGATTTTAATTTCTTATAGGAAAAGAATTAAAAATAATTATTTAAGTACTTGATCCGAGTTACCAATATGCTTTCACTTTACCCTACACCCTTGAAAAAGGAACAAAAACAAAAAAAAAACCAAGCCACAGAACAAATAACAACAATAGCAAAAAGAAAGTGTAGAAAAAAAAAGAAGGAAAATTAAAAGAAAGAAATGAAAAAAGAAAAGAAAAATGAGTAGAAAAAAAAAACCCTTCTCCCGAAGAGAAATCGACATTCAAAAATGAAACGTAACGTGAGTTGTGCAATGTCTGCATGCCTTTACCATTACCTTATATCCTTCCCTTTTTTTTTTTTTTGCACCTGCTCTCTGTGTCTCACTCAAGCCAGTGACACAGTGAAGGGGTTTAAGTTTAGATAAAGCAACTCAGATAGTTTTGAAAAACAATGAATTGAAAATATTTGAGTCTTAGTGCTATATATCAACTTTCTTGATTCAAGCAGGGATATATATACCGCATTTAAAAGTATATAATCTTGCTTAAATATATATAAAAAAAAAGAATTTAAATCTTTCTAGTATAATTTCTATTTAATTTTTGTTATTTTAAAGAAGAAGAGAGAAAAATTTTAAGAAATATTTCATATATAGTTGCCCTTTTAGAATAAGTTTTAGGCTACGCTCATGTATTTAGTATGCGAGGTGTGTGTGTGTGTGTTCTCTGAATGAACTGCAATTGTTGTTGAAAGCATTTGCATGTCGCTCGTTTGCATTGTGCGCACCTGTATTGGTGTTGTCAACGCGCCCGCGATTCTGCAATCTTCCCAAATATTGCTTCAAGACCAACCCGAAATCCAGTCCCAGTCCCAGCCCCAAACTCAAAACCCAATGGTCCAATGCCACTTCTACTCATATCATACATACTACACACACACACTTCTCTTTCAGCAATTTGCAACCTGCACGCAAACACACTCACACACACACATACACCTATCTACACATATTTAATGCAACCATTCTATATGCATGAGTATGTAAAGGAGAAATCGTCCGTTTTGGGCATCCATTGTTGTGGCCCAAAAGACGATGTGTAAATGAATTGCTAACAATGGAGACGGTATTGCTGGGGTCCTTTTTCTTCTACCCTATCATGGTAACATATTGGCCATATATACGACGAGTATATGCCTCATGTGGCAGGATGCAACCATTTAAGCGATTGATTTGCCACAACTTTTACGGACTTCCAACTGCAAAACTATGGCGCTGAGGCTGTAAAGTAAACAGAAAACTTATATTCCTATCCCTTTACCCTCACACACACACACATACACACACACACACACTTACATTCTTCTCTCTGCCAGTAGACAGATGAAGCAAGCAACTCAACTTGCACCAGCTGGTGGCAGAGTCTTTCTCTTCTTTTTTTTTTTCTTTGTTTTTTAACATTTTTGTTTTATATATGTATATTTTACCCATTTTCTCTTTCTCTCTCTTTTCCTTTCGGTTGCAAGACAAACAAAAAATATGTATAATGCAATAAAATAAAATAAGAAGAAAAAGGTAAGACAATATGCCAACGTTCACAAGTCAAACACTTTGTGGAATCGAGGTGGTTTTGGTAAATGTTACGAACCCTGGTTAGATGATGGGTAAAAGTCTGTGGATAACAGGCAAGGATATAGTTTAAGATAGTTTAGAGACGATGGCGAAACAGTTCAAGTTGTTGCATCACAAAATTTGCACATTGCATACGATTTGCATTACACAAACTACAACCAAAAATTGTGAACTTTGCAGGTTACACTAAACTCTAACCATGCGTGTGTATGCGTATATGTATGTGTGTGTGTGTGTGTCGGGAAATCAGTAGAAACAGAATATTATGAAGCTAAAGTAAAAACAAAGGCATCGCTTGCTTCGAGTTATAAATATGTAAATAAGCAGCAAAGTTACCAGTTTTCAGTTGGCGGGCAGGTGCAAGTCTAGATGCAGATAAAGATGGAGCTGGAGATGGAGATGGAGATGCAGATGCAGATGCATCACATTCAGTTGCCAAGGATGTGGGCAAAAAGTTAACAATATGCTCGACATGGCTCATGTTCGGTAAGCGTAAGACAAGCCAACTAAAAGTTGATGACAACAGTTACATCACAGCGGCATGTTAAAACCGGCACAGTGGAAATAACTAAGAATGCCAACAAAAGAACGAAAAGAATCTTTAATTGAATCTTCATTTGAATTTGAATTACAATTAAACAGAGCAAAGTTGAAAATTGTTCATTTAAAATGTAAGAAAAAGTTTAAAAAATATATTGAAAATATGAAAAATATTAAAACTAATATTGAAGAGTATTGAAAAGTTTTGTTTACTTAAATGAATTTGTTTTAAAGATCTTATCAAAAGATCTCAAAGATAATTTAAAGCTTTGGTTATAGTAAATAAGTTAGAACTTGTTGTTGTTTCTTTTTTTTTTTTTTTTGTACTTATGGCAATTCAAAAGACTCTGGCAACAGTTGTTCAAGTTTTTTTTTTTTTTTTTTTTTTGTTTTTGATTGAGCGGTTGACGACACTTGGTAAAAATTTTATGCCACAGCAGCTAGCAGAACAGAGAAAAGAGTAGAGATTTAGAGGCTGGCCTCAAAGGGAGTGGCAGGCAGTCGGATAGGCAGACTATGGCAGTCAGTCACAAAGCAAATGCAGCCGTTGCGCGTTCAAATTAATTAAAAGCATGTCTAAGCCCAAACCAGGATACTCGTCATCGTATACTGACGGTATAGGAGTGCATAGTGCAATCCTCTTCATGCAGCTCCAGTTCCCGCTGTTCCTGTTCATGATTCTCTGGATTCGGTTTTCCAGTTGGCGCGCGGAAATTGCAAACGCACAAAGACAAAGCCTTCAACACATGTCAGATGTCAAAGCAAATTAGAAAGCGACTGAAGCAGTTAGAGAAACAAAGCCAGGGAAAAGGGAGAGGAAGAGGAAGAGAAGAGAAAAAGAGGGGCCGGCAAATGGAAAGCTGAAGGAAAACGCTTAACTTGTCTATGAATTCATTTTTTTTTTTTTTTGGTATTCTTTTTTTTTTTTTCTGTGGTGGGGGAGAAGACAAATTTATGCGGCTTTAAAATTTCGCTATATCCATAATATAAAATAACGTAAAAAGAAAAAGGAAAATGGAGAGAAATGGTCTCATTCACATAATTTTTCACTAGTTTGGCCAGTTTATTTTCCCTTCGTTCGGTTTTCCTTTTAAAAAGGCCATTGAGATGGGTGGGTTGAAGGGATTTGTACATCATTTGCGTGTTCTATCTGCTTGATCTTAAATGCAAATAAAAAGACCAAGCAAATTGTATTTATTTATCGCTTATTTTCTTGCTTTGCCCCCAAGTACAACAAGAAAAAAAAGGGCAAATATTTGCCAATGTCAGAACGCCGCAAAGTATGCAAAACAGCTTTGACTAACACCTACACACACACACACACCGATATAGAGGTCCCCACTCTCTCTCTCACTCTTTGTATGTTGACATTACTTTATCTGTGTGTGTGTGTGTGGGTGTTTGTCTAAGGGTCATGATGACAATTGTGCAAAAAACATTTGAACTAACCAAACCAAAGAAAAACCAAAAGGAAAATTGCTCAACAACAGCAACAACAACAACAAAAATTGAAGCATAAATGTTGCTGCAGACAAATCCAAATCTTATCAACTATATTGCCATGTGGTTGTTTTTGTTTCAGATGTTGTCATTGTTCTAGTTTTTAGTTTTGTTTTTTCAGTCCCTTTTTTTTTTTGTTTTTTGTTTTTTAATTTTTATGTCGTCCAAAGAAAGGGTAATCGAACGGGTACATATAACTATTATAGAAGCTTGATTTGAATATAATATCCATCTAACAAATTGTTAAAAAAAAACCTGAAATAAGCTAACAATTTTGATATTACATATTGATGTATATGTTTATCCTAGGATATATATCCATTATTTCAACGCTAGATTTGATATCTTTAATATATTTCAAAGTTTACTCAACTGATTAGTATTGTTAATTTATATTTCCAAATATATTATTCAGTTAATTTTTTGATAATTTTTGTATTCTGCCAATTCAAAAATTGCCTTTCTATATATGGCTAAAGCATTTAATTTCAATTGTTTTTGTTTTTATTGTTTAAATATACAAAAATTTAAACTTTTTATTTACCATTTTGGCACCTATTCTGCCTATGATATATTTGGTCACTTTTTCTGCAGGACATTTGCAATTCCCATTTGATAGTAGCAAGGGTAATCACTCTTTGACATTCATAGGACTTGTTCCATTGTGTGTGTGTGTGTGTGTATGTGTATGCGTGTGTATATCTTGGTTAACAATGGCATGTTGTTTGCACCGGATATGTACTATATACATACATATATGCATCAGGGCTATGTCTCACTTACTCATTCACTCAGTCAGTCAGTAACTCACTCATACAGTCAGTCAGTTATTCATTCGTTCATTCATTCATTCATTCATTTGCACATTTATATGTTGCTATTGCTATTGCCATTGCTTGTATGTGAGGCATTTTCATAGAATGTATGTAAGTTTTCTTCTTTCTGTTGCCTTAGCCCCGCTTTTGGGATATTTACGCTCCATTGTTTGTCGCTCAGGCGGAAGTATAAAATTGTTTACTAGATAAGACACACAGACAGAAGGACATGGGTATAGAGGATAGAAAAAAAAAAAATAGAGACAAAAAAACAAGAGAGAAAGAGAGAATGAGATAGAGAAAGACATCATCATCGACTTAAATGGTTTTGCCTATCCTTTCAGTTATATATAGTTTTTCCCATTGTGCAATGTGTGTATATTGTTTGGTATTTTTTTTTTTGTTTTGTATTTTGTATTATTTCTTCTTTTTTTTTTGTTGTATTTTTTCACCATTACATCTCAGTTTTATTGCACCTGACAAAGTGTTGTAACAATTGTTGCAATCCAAAGTGAGTATCTATATCCTAATGGTTCAGCTATTTAATCCAGCTAGACAGGTGACCTCCTAGCCAGGGCCAACAATAAAGTGAATACATTTTCAATAGTTTTTTAAAACTTGTTGTCGAGTTTAATATATATATATATATATATATATCTGTTATTATACATATTTGTTGTCGCCGTCGCGTCTGGTAATGCCGCACTTTGAAATTTATGGTTCATTGAATGCGCATGAAAAACAATCGGAGACAGACGAAATGGAGGCAAAGAAAGAAAGAGAGCCACGCAAATTGTGCAAAATGGAAAAACAAAAGAAATGAATTTATTTTTTTCTTATATATATATATATATATATTATCTACAAAAACAACAAGAGTTAAAATTATATCAAGTAACAACTGGCAACTGACATTTGAAATTTCAAATGACAAACAAGAAAAGTATCTAAGCCAACCACAAAAAAGAAAAAGAAGAAAAATAAGAAAAAAAAGAAGCCAAAGTATTAGCAAAGATTAAGAGAATAATTATATAAAAAAAAAATAAAAAAAAACATTTATATAAATTTTCATATATCTGACTGACTTTCCCCTTTCAAATGCCACGACACTGAAATATTTCCATTCATTTCAAATTTTCTGGTAAGGAAAACACAAAGCACTCGAGTGAAAAGCGGAAAATGATTAAGGTAAAGCAAAGTAATGTTGGCAAAGGGTAAAACTAATGCAATAAAGCAAACAAAATATGTGACAACAAGTCAGTCCTGACTTTTAGGTACAGCATAAGTAACATCATTGTTATGGCAACAGGCTGGATATATATATATATATGTAGGAGATTATAGCATTGAGAGTTTCCTTGACTTCAGTCAAGAACAAACGAAAATATTGCAGCAAATGGCAAAATTCCTTTTAAATAGAGACAATTTTTAGCTTAGAATCTTTTAAGTCACTTTTAACTTTAATCAAAAGATAGCTTTCTTTTAAAAAATAATTTAAAAAACAACAAGTTAATTATATAAAAGTTTTTATTTTATGTTCGACTGCTCTACATCTTTTTAATCCTTAAGTTTTTGTTCAAGATGAAAGAAGAAAGAGTAAAAAATGATCAAAATGGTTAAAGAGTAAAATAATAATCACAATATTTTTAAAGCCAACTTAATAGTAAATTTCCAATTTCCTATATATATTTTCTGATTTTTAATATTTATTTGAATTTTAGTATAATTAAAGCAGATCAAATATAATTAAAAGGAAAGTAAAATATTTTTCAACCCACGTAAGAATTTTCAATTTTAGCAAATTAATTTTCAACTAAATATTACAAATATTTTTTGCAATTAGGGAGGGAGAAAATGCAAAGAAAAACTATAAACAACAATTGTGGAAATATAACAACAACAACAACAAGGTGCCAAGGTGTAGTATAAACCTGGAAAATTCTTTATATTTTATAACCTTTTGTTTGCTTTATCATGTGTATTATATTTGTTTATTTAATTGCATTTATCTAGAGCTAAATTTTCACTTTAAACATTGAGAAATTGCTCAAAGGCATTTGCTACGCCTCAGGTTATGCTACACTAAATTTGTATTGCAATTACAGAAAACGAAACGATGGAAAATTAAATTTAATTATTTTCACAATTTTTGCAATAATGTTAAAAGCAAAAAAAAAAAAAAAAAACAGCAAAAGTCAGCAAACTTCTACTATACAGTCTTTGATAGAATATATATATATATATATGTGTATATATATCGAAATCTATACAGTGGTGGCCAAGAGTATATACATATATTTCCTTTAACATTCTGTTTAGATTTAAGGCTCAATAAACAAGTTAAAAATATTTGTATCAATTTTTAAACCAATTTTTATTAATAAAAAAGCATTCGACAAGGAATTTGGTAAACTTTTTCAAAAACAAAAACTGGAAAATTAGAATAAAAACCAAAGCGAGATTTACTAATGGCTACCACTGTATGTATGCTATATATATATATCTATGTACGGATAAAGAACTTGAGATAGTCACAGAAATAGAAAGACAAACACTTCCATGTGCAGACATTGCAAACTAATTGAATTTTAGAATAAGAAAAAAAAAGAAAAGTAGAAAATAAAAAATAAAAGTGAACCAAATAGAGTTGAGAAATTCAATTGAAAATGCTGCAGGCGGCAATGAAAGAGAAAGTCTATCTGTCTCTTTCTCTCTCTCTTTCTGTAGCTGTGTGTGAATGAGTGTATTAGCCTGAGGTCTTATAAGAAAGAGAGAGAGAGAGAGCAAAAAAACTCCAAACAAAACAAATTGTATTTAGATATATATGCGGAATTTATAGCTGGCAATGTCACGTATTATTTCAATCTCGTTTGAGCCAAAATTGCAGTTTAAAAAACAAAATATATATATTTAAATATTTAAAAGATGAAAATATATAAATGTTTTACTTTAAAAACTTAGTTACATAAATATTTGTTGTTTAAGAGTCAGCCATTTTGTGTTGGTATTGTTAACATTTGCCATTCATTTGATTTGCGAGCAACTGTTAAGGTTTATTGCCATAACTTTTCTATTAGAGAACAACTTTAGTATTTTAAGTGGCCGAAAGGAAAACAATTCAACAATAACAACAACAACAATAACAACAATACTCAGCATGAAAATTAATAAAGCGAAACTTTATTTGCAACTGCAAATTAAGTAACTAAACTCGGCCAAAGCATTATGGCCAAATTACTTTTTATGAGTTCATTTCCTTTTTCAATACAACGAAAAATCGCACAAAAAAAAAAAACACAAGACAGTGAGAAGACGGCCAAAAAAACACAAAAAAATACAGAAAAGCAAAGAAGAAAAAAGTAGCCAAGGAAAATGAGAGAGCAAAAAAAAAAATTGTTTGCCATTTTGCTGGCAAATAAAAAAGCCACTCACTTCAATGAATCGACACAAAAAAAAAAAAAGCAGAAAAAAATACGAAAAGAAAAGAAAAACGAGAAGAGAAAAACTTGAGGCAAACGGTGAACACGGCACACAACAACTCAGCGAAAATGCGAGGAAACAAAACGTCAGTCAGAGTCCTTCGATCAACAACAAAATGAAAAGGAGATGAGGGAGGAGGTGAGATGAGTTAGTGGGTTGGCATTGGCTTCGACTTTAACTATGGGATTGAGTTTGGGTATGGGTTTGGTGTTAGGAATTAGGGTCGATGGTCAGCCAGATGATGCGGTCTCCTGGCTGTCAAGTACCTGATGATGTTTAGCTAAGCGCTAAGCTCTCCAAGAGCGTGCGTTGCTCTCGAGTGCTGGCCGCCAATGATGAAATTACAACATTAGCAAACTAATCGTAGCCACTTTAGATGCCAACAACGTTTCATCGCAAATACGTTGAAGGTGGTAGCGTAACGAAGGAGGATTGCGGATTGGTGGGAGTATGGTGGATTGGGGTATTTGAAAGAGCAAGAATGAATACTGGGGAATGGGTGAAGCAATATAAATGTCTGGGGTACACTCTCCTCGGGCTCGAATGAAAAACAAACAATACGCTACACAAAGTTGAGAATTGTGTTTCACCTTGTTTGGTCGAAACAAAAAACCAGCTAGCTCGAAAATAAAGCAATTTGAAGAGGTGAGCGCCCAGGCATCAAGAACTCTGATGTATATATATACACACACACACACCCACATAGAGGCTACATACAGGTGGGCCAAAAGATTGAAACAAAATTAAATGAAATGAAATTCATCAATAAATCTCACAAGACGAGACAAGTCTTACGGCTGCTATACCATAAATATCCAATGGAGCACATCATACATATATAGAATGTTGCCTATATTGGCCATGTTTTAACTACGGAAATTGTTTGTATTGCAACGGAAATACCTTAGCTTAATAGGCCAATACAAGTGTGAGAAAGACGAAAGACCTAAAAGTTCAATGAATGTTTTCTCAATGGATGTTGTTCGTTTTCTTCTTGTTCCTGCCGCTGTTTCTGTTGCCGTTGTTGCTGTTGTTGAGGCAATACAAGTGCGATTCGTGAGTCAGAGCGTAAAGTGCACTCGTGGGAATTCGCAGTGGCAAAAAAAAAAAAAATAAAGAAAAATAACAAAAAAGACAAGAGGGAAAACAGAAAAATCATCCCGCCCAACCAAATTTGTGTTTGCCTCACGTATTCAGTCTGTAAGCAGGAAAATGTGTAATCACTGCTCATCAAATGATGCCGTCATTTCCACTGAACAAAATAGTATAGTTATAATACAATATAGAAATGAAATATATATAAAAGGATAAGGTTTCCAATATAGAAGAGAAAATTCAGAGTAAGATATCAATGTATTTAGTAGAAAGTAGGAAACTAACATAATAAATAGAAATGAATAAAGTAAAAGATAAAGATTGAAATAAATAGAAAAGATTAGTGTATCAGACAATATTATATAACATCTTCATCTTCAGAAAATGATTTGAAAAGCTAAATTCTTTCATAAGTCAACCTTGCTGTCGTCTCATAGTATTGCAATGCCATGACACACTCCTGCAACGTCAAAACTAGTTGAGAATTACAACTCAATGAAGAGAAACTAAGCTTTTTATACCATAGATCACCCTTTGTTTGTTTCAAACGTAAACAAACAGCGTAAAAAACTTTGTCTTTTAATTACTAAACAGCATATCTAAAGCTTACTTGTATCTTAAATTGATATCAGCTATCTTCGAGTCCATCTTATCTTTAATATAGTATAAGATTAAAGTCCTCGTTTCAATTAATTATTTCTTGTTGAAAATATATAATTCTTATGGATTAAGGGTAAACTAATTCATTACTTGTACTTGCTCATTTTTTACCATTTCGTTTTTATGTACGGTTTTTTGTACATTTTTTTATATTTTTATATTTTTGGCAAATGAATTACCACTCTGATCAACAGGAGGATGTAGCAGAGGCATTACTTTTCTTTTAATTGCTGCTCACCGTAAAGTTTGCTCTATAAACATTTTAACTAGGCCTATAAACCGAGGCCTAATAGGCGCCATCAAGTCGTTTGCATGATTTATGGACCAATGTGCCCCTTTTTTTCGCTACTTCTTTTTTTTTCTCTTCATTTTTTGCCATGTATTTGCCGACATTAACAATCTATATACAGATACATAAAAAGGTAGTAAAAACCCAGCACACTGGAGCACCACCACAGAAGGAGACAGAAAGTAAATGTGTGTGTGTGTGTGTGTGTGAGAAAGAGAGAGAGAGAGAGAGAAGAATAAGCAACACTGGGGTCTCGTATGAGAGGCATAAAGCGATGCCAGTCAGTAATTGAGGCTGAAATAGGAGCAGCCACTGGCATGTCCCACTTCAACATAAATTTCCCCAGTGGAGCTTAATCAATACCCAAATCATATACGGAAGTTCTTCCTTCTCCATAGAGAGAGGCGGATAGAGAGGTGAGAGAGAGAGAGAGAGAGAGAGAGAGAGAGAGAGATAGAGGGAACGCAACAGAGAGATAGAGCAACAAGAACAATGCAATATAAATAAATATTTGACGTGTGAGAACGTTTGTCTTTTATGTTTACGGGTAAGTGAGTTGTTTAGCAGGCGACATAACAATTGCAGATTTAGTGAAATTGCTTTTACTTGGTATAGGGCCACACCCAAACCACACACACACACACACACACAAACACAGAGGCCAGCCTCCCATCTTCCCCTGATTGCTGACAGCAACAAGAATGCGTGTGTGTCCTTGTCAACGTGTTGTAATCAAAATGGAACTTGATGGCAGAATTGCGCAAATTGCGCTTTTATGTTCCCTGTCGATACGTATGGTGCGATATACCAAATAGCCATTCCAAATATACAATATATACATATATAGATATCTGTGCATATGGGGACAACTAATGCATATCAAACTAATTGAAGAATGCAGAAAATCTATTTTAGTTCTAGAATATAAAGGAACATTGTTTATTTGCAGACTAATTGAATATGAACACAAGTGAAACCAAATCAGTTGTATGAAATATTTCCTTTATTACAATTTTTGATGATCCATAAAAAGGGGGGGACAGACAAAATAAAAAGCCTATTGTCAATTGGAACAATATTCTTTCTCAGTGCAATTTTATTGAATCCATAGTAATGTAGTGGAAGCTTTATGTTCATATGGCCAAATACGTTTAAATTGTAACTTTTGATTTTTTGCCAACTTTTCATCAATTCTTTTTCTTTTACCCATTTGTCGGAATGATTATTCACTCTTTACTCTTTGTTCTAGTTCAGAAAAGAAAAAAAAAACAAATGAAAAAAACAAACGTTACATTACGAATAAAAGGTAAAATTATCGCACAAATTGAAAACGTGAAGCATGCGGTTCATTGGTAATTCATTTATGCGCACAGTTGCCATGACTGTCTGTCCGTCTGTCTATCTCTGGTCTGTCTGGTCTCTGGTCTCTGGTCCCTGGTTCCTGGCTTTGGCTATAGGTATACTCTGGCTCTTTTCCGTTAGGCAGCTGCAGGTGTTTCGCATAAGAAATGGCCTGCCATCGATAGCAGCCCTGGCATTACATGTAATTTATACTTTTCAGCAAGCATCTAACCACTCACTCACCATCCGGTACTACCAACCACCACCACGCACGACTTGACGTCATGATAATGTATCGAATTCATTTTCCAGTTATTTTGCTTGCCAGTTTTTCTTGTCTCTCTCTCTCTCACGCTGACTCTGTCTTTGCCATTCTTGGCCACCTTTGGCATCTACCTTGGCACACCTTTCTTGCTAGCATTTTGTTTGGCAAATATCACAAAACGCTTTCGACACATTCCCATTTTCTATTCGCAACACTCTCCTACACCCTACCCCTGCCTCTATTTGTCTCCCTTTTTTTCATTTTGCCGCCTTCACATTCATACTCAATTACCTACGTGGCTGTGCTAGCCGCGTTTTTATACGTTTTTCTTTCTCATTTTTTTTTTTTTGTATATTTTTTATTTTGTTTTTTTTTTTTCTGTTCATTGGAGAGTTGGCAAAGTTGGCTAGAGAGTTGGCTCGCTTCACTTCACTTCACTCCACTCATTTTTTCATTTCCATTTTCTGTTTGAGTTTGGCCAACGTTCAATGACTTGGCTGGGCCACCGAAAAGTTTGTTGCAAATATTTGACCATAGCCTACCCAAACGAACCTATACCAACCTACCAACAGCATTGCCCATCCATTGGTAGCTAGCTGAATGAACGAACTCACATTTGCTCTACTCTTTCAATTGCAATGCAGTTATTTATTTGATTTCTTTGCCACTTTTCTTTATTTATATTATTTTTTATTGCTCTCTCACGCTCTTCGGTCAAACAGGCAAACAAAACTAAACTAAACAAAAAAAAAAAATTTTCATACTGCACATGATTGGAACTTGAAAAATATTATTATTTAATATTAAAATATGTAAAAGTGTTGGCAATTGCCTTTATGGAGTGGAACAAACTCGTAAATTTAACTTTGTATAATTTACTGCACAGGGAAAACAAAATTGGAAATTGTATTCAAAATTAAAATAGGAGTAGATGGTGGACCCAATGGACCAACCAATTGCACAAATATTTCTATATATATATTATATATTTGTAGTACGTTTGTACATATTTACCAATAAAAATTATTTAGTTTGATTCCATTGACTGACCATAAATCAATCATAATCAATATTTCAAATGCAACAAAACAAACAAAACTCTTGAATTTTGATTTAAGAGCAAAACAAAAAGTGTAAAATGGCGAGGGTAATTTAATAAGTAACAAAAAGTAAGCTAAGGCATTACATTAAATTATTATGAAGCAACAATATTTGAAATTTATTTTAGATATTCTCTAATCATTTTAAAGCTTAAAAACTTAGACTGAATGTTGTTTTGAAGTTTAAACCAAGTAAAAACAAAGATAAAGGCCTTGCAAAATATTTAAATAAGATAATTCTACATAAAGGAACTATATTATGATTGATTATCATTTGCAGATCTTATCTAAACCAACTCAAATTCAAATTGTATGTCAAATGCATAAAAAATATTATAGTAAAAGAGTTATTTAACGAATTTTAAGCGTTTTAAAATGATAGCTTTTAAATTTGATTAGTTATCGAATGGCCCTCGTTAAATGACATTCATTTAATTTGTCTTAAATGGCGTTCATTTGGTACATTTGTTCGCCATTCTGGTTTCATTTTGACGCCACAAAAACATGCAAATGCACTTAGAAGAGGACATGGACAGATGCGGACACGTGCCATGACGTACCTAATACCAAATACGTAATGCCTAATGCTCGTTTGCCCGTTGATAGATCCATTAGATTGATTGATAGATTATTTTGTAGATTGCTTGATCGAGCGTGCCATGTCGATTAGTTAGCTCCAGTTGAAAACGCGTTAAAAATGCTTACCGGCTGTCAGCCGTCAGCCGCAGGAGTAAAATACAAAATCCATTCGTTGACCGTAATTCAATTGGCCAACATATATCCATTTCTCTCTCTTGCTACTCTACTCTACTGTTTTAGCCAGTAGTTAGCTAACGGCAATTGGCAAATGCCAAATGGCAAAAATTGTCAACAATAATGGTGGGTGAGGGGGTGGGGTGGGGTTTATAAAACAAAAAGAAAGAAACACCCGAATGCCCGAAAGCGCTGACCGTTTGGCATTGTTGTCAATGTGTATTTATTTTTATTTTTTTATTTTTTTTGGTGTTGTTTGCCTTTTCCTTTTATTATTGATGTTGTTGTTGCTGTTCTTGTTATTGTTTGTGAGAAAAGGGGCATAGTGGGAGAGAGGGGGTGGGCACTTTAATTATTTTTAACACCCACCTGGCCACGCCCCCAAGCGGAAATTGCATAGTGTCACTGTCAGAATGTCGCTATCGAGGAGTTGTCGCTTACGTTGCTCTTCCTGTACAGTTATTTTTTTTTTTACCATTTTTATTTTTTTTCTTTGGTTTCTGTTTTATTTTAATTGAATTTTGAAATATGTGTGTTGCCAATTTTTTTCCTCATTTTTTTTCTCATTTTTTTTCTCATTTTTTTCGTTTTTTTTTTTCTTATTTGCTGTACCAAAAATGCAATTAATTCGAGCATTTTTTAAATTGTTCCATTGACCCTTTGCAATGAAGAATTATTTGTTACCGCCAATACAATAAATATTCGAAAGCATTCAAAAAATATAAATCAAATGCATTAAACGTGAACGTGAAATGGCTGGCAGCTGAGCAGAAATTGTTAATAAAATCCTTTTTTGTTTAATTGTTTTTCTTTTTTCTTTTTAGTTTGCTAATTTTCATCGGTATCATGGGAAAGAAAAACAAAACAAAAGAAACCAAAATAAAGTTAGATAAAATGCCCATTTAAAATTGTGTTAATACTTTAAACTGCCACAATAAAAGCCATTTGATTTTGGCCAAGCTATTTGCAATGGGTTCATTTAACTAAAAATTGTTGAGAATAGAATCTAAACTAAATAACAATAGAATGAACAATGAATACTCTTAAAATAGATATAAGGAAATATGAATGGAAATAGTTCTAAATGGAAAACCCTTTTTTCAAATTAGATCAAATTCAAGTTTCTTCAAGTTTAACAATCTCAATTGTTGGCTTAGATATACAAAAATATCAGTAACTTGTTTACTAAGAACTTTCTAGAATCTAGACCATAAAATATGATACAGGAATATATTGATAACCAACTGATAAACAAAATATTGTTTATTTTAATTCCTTTAAATTTGTTAAATTTCATTTATATGAAATTTTTAGTTTACAATTTTCAAAAAAAAAAAAAATAAAAGAAACTCTTTTCTTTCTTGGCTAATAAACATCTTAAAGTTTTATATTAAATCATTTTAATGATGCCAAAAATATTTTAATTACCAAAGCCAATTAAAGTATTAAAATAATTTGACTATATAATACAAGCGAAAACAATTTAATAACCAATTGTCTGGCTGATGATGATTTTGAATTCAATGTCTTTGAATTACTATAACTGCAACATACATGGCGTATGTGTTATATTTTGCTTAAATTTATTTACCTTGCCATATGAAATATTTTATAATTTGATATATATTTAAAATAACAATACAAATAATAATAATAATAATAGCCATAAAGTTAACTAAGCCAATTTGATTGATACAAAAACTGTTAATATTAAGTATCTGTTGTCTTACTTGGTTTTTGTTTTTGTTTTAGCAATATTAAAAGGTTAATTTAGTGCTTAAATTAACTAACTATAAAGATTGTTAAATAATTGGCATATTAGCCAATTAAGATGCACAATTGAAAACTATAAAATTTTAAATGCAAATAACTTATTCTCAATCAAGCAACAATAATTAATTATTGGCATCATTTATATGATTGTTTGAAACAATTATGTTTTGCCATTTCTTTCATAAAGAAAGAAATATTTAAGTGAATAACTGAACAATTAAACAAACACTTTTGTACAAATTGTTTAATGTATGTCCTGCCAAGCTTATATAAACGATAACTAAATTGAAATAAATATTAAAATGTTGTTTATTTAATCAATGAGCAACAGTAAAATCAGTAGACAATATCTTAAAATATATATAGATAGATATATATATATATTTAAGGCTGGCTGCCTGAATAAAATTCAACTCAAACTGTGTCTATGCTTGGTTTAATTAATTTAATTAGTTTCCCCTTTTTACTTTACTCTACCAATGTTGTTTTATTACAAACCCACAAAATTTTTAACTCATGTTTTATTTCACTTTAACATAAAGTTTTTTACAACTAAAGTAATAAAGTAAAAAGGGATTCAATCTTTAAAACCTTTCTGTGCCTTTAATGACACAGAAAATGGTCTTTAGTTAAACTCAATTAGCTACAGACAAAACAAGGACATTATTGAAATACTGATCCAATATATATATATTTAAGTCCTTTCATTTAACAATAATAACAGGAATATTCCGGGGTATGGGAAAAAAATGATTCTAATTGGAATGAAATGTTTAATTCGATTGGCTATCAAACAACTTGTGATATGTGTGGCCAACCGCGAGCATTCGATACATATCGTTTGTATGTATGATATATATTTATTTATTTATTTAATTTTCATTTTTATTTTTTAATTGAGGCAAACAAAAAAAAAAAAAAAGAATGGAAACAAAAAGAGCCACTTTAATTAATGTTTTCAGTTTGCATTATGTGACCAAGGCCGGCTTGATGGGCGTATACGCAATTTTATTTTACTTAATGGTTTATGGCAAAAGCATAACTTTTGCGGCAACTTTGGCCAGACATAAAAAAACCAAAATGGTAGAAAGAAACAAAATAATAAACTTTTCCACTTTTTCAGTGTGTATTTTTTTTTTCTGTTGTTGTTGTTGTTGTTGCAAACTAATTGTTAATTGAAACAAAATCCAGTCAACAACAAGAACAACTGGGAAACGGCAATTACAGGCTGGCTTTCTATTCAAAAGGATTCGCCGCCAAACAAATGCCAACAATTAACTGTGGCAACAATAAAACGAAACGAAACGATACGATACGATACGAAACAAAATGAAATGAAGCCCCCCAACTAGAAAAGAAGGCATTCCCACACCCCCTCCTCTCCCCTCCTTCGCTAACAACCCATAACCAAGAGTAGTATAGTAGGCGGCGAAGGCCGGCCAATGGCATAAATACCCCGGTACTTACCGCTCATCACAATCACGACGAGTAGCAGCAGCCAGGCCACACAGATGCTGTGCGCCATGTGGAGTGGCATGGCGATGCAAAGACGGCGACAGGAACAACAACCGGAAATGCAGTAAGCCTGCCCTGGACGTGGTCCGTGGTCCGTGGACGTGGACGTAGACGTGGACGTGGACGTGAGCGCGGAATGTGGGCAATGGCAATGGCGATGACGAGGCGACAGCAAAGCGTGGGCGTTGCGCTTTAGCTTTTTGTTTTTATTTTTTTGTTTTTTCCCTTTTTTTTTTTTTCTTTTTCTGTCTCTGTCTCTCTGTTTCGGTTTCAGCTGCCTCTGTGCCTCCTATTTATACTGGCAGCAATAACCAAGTTAGCAGCGTCATCATCAGCATAAGCAGCAGCAGCTGCAGCAACGTCATTATCGGGCCTCCCGGCTCTCTATTAACTTGGCCAATTGCCAGACACAGACAAAAGGGCTCTGGTTTGCCTTGGTGTTGTAGACTAAAGGAAAGAGTCTGAATTTGGGTCTGGGTACGAGCTCGCGCTCGCATTCGCGCCAGCCAACTTTCTCGGCTAGTTTATATGATGCCTTCGTTTACTGCCGCTTCTGTTTTATGCTCGAAGTTTGTACACGGAATTTGGCCTGTAAAAAGAAGCAAATGCATTAAATTCTGTTGCTCTTGCTGGACTGACGCGAAAATTATTGCAAGTGACATAGAGATGGGGTAAATAAGAGTGTGGAAGAGAGGCAAAAAATATATGGGGTAGGGGTTAGTTGAATAACAAAGGATGGCAACTGCTTCCTCAAAGTCAAATGCACTCATTGGCTTCTACCTCATCCGTTCTCTCTCTCTCTCTCGTTCTATCTGTTTCTCTGTCTCTCAGTCTCTTTCAACAAAATCAAAAACGACAACGGAAATGAGCAAAATGATAATGAAGCATGCTGACTGCATAATAGATACGAACACTAAACTGTCTGTACTATGGGATTGAAGTTGTCGAAAGGCCAATTCAAATTGATGTCACAAACTAACTTAACAGAAATTATTTGTATAATTCAAACTAATTAAGAGCAAAATTTTCATGAAAACTTTTATATAACTAACTTGACTTTTATATAAAGTAATAAACAGAAAAGATAATAAACTTGAGAATTTACAATCAACTACTTTAGATTGACTTTAAAAGTTAAACAAACTTTAAATTTTATATTCTATTTTGTGTTATATAAATAGGGAACTTTTGTTAAGGATTCTATATATCTAAAAAGAAACTAAATCTTTTCTCTATCTTGTCTCTAATGTAATCGTGTAATTATCAAGCATTGTTCATTCCACAGTTAAGCTAAGTATTAGTTTTGAAGTTTAATTTTTCTATTATACATTTTCAGCTTGCCACGTGCTAAATCTCTGACAGTAATTTTAGCAATTTCATTTGCCAAATAATTCTAGATATATATATATATATATATAGATCTATCTATATGTATGGGTTACTTTTCTTTTGGTGTTATTTTGCCAGAGAGGTGTCTGGTGTGAAAGTTTAAACAGTAATTAAGTTAATTGTATAGCTGACATGCAACGCCCCTAGACCATTGTATCCACCACTATAATCATTTTATCCCCCAAAAAACGAGGGGAACAGGAAAAAATAAAAATTCCAAAAATAAAAAGGGGTGGAAAAGGGGATAGGAAACAATTCTCAGCACTGACACTGTGGATGATGATCGATTTGGGTGGGCATTAATGTCATAATAATAGCAGCAGGCACATTTATTGCGTATACGCCATGTGCACACGCCGTAATATGTGCAAAATTTTTGTATTTTTTTTTTTTCGATTTTTTCGCATTTATCTAGTAAATTTTTCCGGCACTGGCTGCCATTATTTGTTAGATTCAATGGTGGGCGGTTGGTGATGATAAAGAGAGGAAAGTGTTGGTTATAGATGGCACAGTAAGAGAGGTGAAGTGACGCAGGACAGGGCATAATTCTAATGCATGGATATTATGTGCCATCGTCTGCTCATGCAAATTACCGCACCACAGAGCAGGAATATGGTCATATATTTATATATATATATATATATATATATATAGATTCGAGGTATGTTTATAAAGAAAATAGAAAGTACAATAAATTGATATTTAATGATTGCAATAATAAAAGAAATAAACTAAAGTTCTGTTAAGTATTTTTGTTAATCAAAGACCAAAGATTCTAATAAACTGATGACTTAAGAAGTAATTGGAATGATAGGATCAATTCTTAACCTAAAACTTGTAAAAAATATTGGACAGAAAGCTAAAACGAGCACAAAAATAAGCTTCAAACTCTGTTAAAGTAGACCGAATCTTTACTTTAAAGCTTTCTATACATTTCTCTAAATTAAATTTAAACATTTTGTATGAGAAATTAAGAATATTCCAGTTTCTTAATCTGTTAAATTTAAATTTTAAATACTTTTCAAACAACTCTCGTATACATACATAGCTCCAACACTCTGCCTGTACTTATTGTTAGGAAACGGAAACGAGGCAGCAAAGTAAAATGAAAAAAAAAGGCATTTTTATTATTGTTAGCTATTGGTTATATGTATGTACACACACATACATGGGTTTGGGTGAGTGAATGTGCCTGTGTGTGTGTGTGTGTGTGTACCCAGACATGCCAGATTTCAGACTTTGGAAAGCAATTTGCCACGCACTGTCAGTGAAGTTGAACGCAGTGGAACATTTCTAATTTTCAGCTACGAAAAATTTATACAATAAAAAACGCTTTAGCTGCCTGAGAAAAAAGAGAGAAGAAGCAACAACAAAACGTTAGAAATGGCAGAGTTTACATAAACACACACACGCACACGCACACACACACAGATGTTCATGTAAATTTTGTAACAGACATAGATTTCCTTTTACTTTTATTTGGGGTTTCTTTTTTTTTTTTTTTTCTTTTGCTACCTTTTTTGGTGTTGGTAAAAATGTTTCCTCATTAGAGAATTTTCCTTTTGCTTTTCATCCAAATGCAAATTGTCATAAATGAAACGAATTCACAGTTAGTCTTAAAAGTCTTAATCTTATATTCTAGAGGACACAAAAAGGTACTTGCCAGACCAGTCAATTGTCGTCTGTCATTATAATCCTTATGAACAGAAACTGACTAGATTAAATAATATATATATACACTCCTATCTGAAAAAAAGAAATCTAATCTACAATAGGCTTTATTTAACCTAGGAATTATAGATAATCTTTTATATATTTTTTATACCTTTGCAAAAAAGGTATATTAATTTTGGTCAGAAGTTTGCAACGCATAGAAGGAAGCATCTCCGAGTATATAAAGTATATATATTCGTGATCAGCACGATGAGCTGAGTTGATATAGCCATGTCCGTCTGTCCGTCTGTCTGTCTGTCCGTCTGTCTGGATCAACGCAATCTTCTCCGAGACCCTTAAAGCTACAGAGCTGAAATTTTGCACCTAGGCTTCTTTTTGCTGCAGGCATTGTATATCTCGGAATCATTCCGATCGGATGACAATATCATATAGCTCCCATAGGAACGATCGGTCGTGAATAAGCTTTAACCTCAATAACTTTCTTGTTTTCCAACAAAATATTACAAAAGCCGGTATTGCTGAGTTTTATATACTTCTTAACATATCCACCAAGATTCATCAAAATCGGTTGACTATATCATATAGCTTCCATAGGAATGATCGGTCATGAATATGGATTTCGAACAATAACTTTGCTGTTTTAAATGCGATTATCACTAAATTTGGAATTTATAAGTTTTATATACTTTCTAATATAACTGTTAAGTTTTATCAGAATCGGGGCACTATATCATATAGCTCCCATAGGAACGATCGGTCAAAAAATTGGTTTTAGATGAAAATCTTGGTTATTTTAACAGCGATTCACTCGAAATTTGGTATATGTACGTTTGGTATATATAAAAATGTGTTTGTTGAGTTTAAACAGAATCGGCCGACTATATGATATAGCTTCCGGTAATTTATATGTAATTGATAAGAACACTTTGCAAAGGTATCCGAACTTCGGCGTGGCCGAAGTTAGCCCATCCTTCTAGTTTTATATATATATTTCTGTCTCTAAGTTAGACAATATAAAAAATATATATGTATATATGTATTGAATATGTTTTTATAAACCTTTTACAACAAGTAAATAAAAAGTGTTTAAGTGCAATTTTTGTTTTGTGTTTGTTCATTTGATTGCTCATTGAATAGTTTGCATATTGGTAAATTATATAATTGTTATTTAAATATATATCAATTTCACTATAAACAATTAAATGTTGACTTAATTGTTGTTGGTTGACATCATTAGAGTGAGGGCTAAAGGGAAAAGTGTGGTATGTGGTGTGTGGTGTAAATGGTAAATTGACTATAATTGTTGCCTGTTAACAGTTGGCTCAAATGAAATCAACAACAAATAAGAAAGAACTGAAATAAGAAATGAATGAGCCAAGTTAATCCTAAGGCTTTCCAATCGTATTAGAAGCTTCATTTTCCTACTGTTTTCTTTATATCTGGTAATTACTCACAAGCAGGCAAACCACAAGAAAAACAAAAAGGAGCAAAACAAAACAAACAAACCAAAAAAAAAAAAATGAGTAACAAAATTTATATAACATTATAAAGCAATTTGCAGTAAATCACCAAAAGCGACGCGCGTGTTTATAAATCACAAGTAGCTGCCTCCCCCCTTCTTTCACTCGTCTTGCTCTTCCTATCATCATTGTTGATACCCTTGCATAAGAGGTCATACACTTTACGGGATGGGATGGAGAAAGTCTAAAGTTATCTTTATGATATTTGTTGCTTAATTGTTATTAATGTAATGCAAATATATTAAAAGAGAATGTTTATTCAAATCAAGACAAATTCTATGAAAGGGTATATGTCACTTCGGTTTAGATAAAGTTCATTTGATACTCTCCTTTTTCGTTTTGCGTTTTGCTTTGTTGTATCCCGCTGCTGGCAAACCAAAAATCGAAATGAATAATTAATATGTCGCGCCTGATGCCGACGCCGAGGCAGACAAGGCTTCATATTCGCCTTTTGCCACATGCATGGCTGGGCTGGGACGGGCCGCCTGACTGCCACATGGCCAAATATTGGAGTATGGTAGCCCTTAAAACAAAAACCAACACAATTTGCTGGTCTGCAGCAAAAAGAAAAGCAAAGCCAAGACTTCCATATGAGTCCCTGCGGCGACTAAAGATTGAAGTCGACTTGACTAAAACTTGAACTGAGAACTGCCAATGAGAAGGAAAAGAACAACAAGAAATAAAGTAGAAGAAGAAGAAGATGAAGCCAAAACTCTCGTAAGAGATTGACAAATTTGGTAAAGCAAATGAAATGCTACAACTCGGCGCGGTTGCTTAATTTTTCATTTATGACAATGTTTACGTAATTCGACAGTCAAAACAATTTTCTCATTCCAAAATCTCTCCCTCTCTCCCTCTCTCTCTCTCTCTCTCTCTCTCAGTCTGTTTTATTTCATTTTCATTTTTATACTATTCGTTTGGCTACATCTCGTTTACTGGGCATACGCAAATGGGCGCTCATTTATTGTCAGAGATTTCCTACAGGAAGCGAGTTTTGCGCTTTGTCAAGCACCAAGCACCACAGATACTTTTTTGTATGAATGAGTGTGTGTGTGTGAGTATGTGGCATGGTAATGGTATGTGTGTGTATATGTGGCAAGTTTGCCGGGTGATTGCAATGGCTTTTAAACTGTTTTAAATGGCCAACAATTTACTTGAATGTTGTGACATAAAATTGCAATCTATTGCCCATTTGGGTATATATCCATAAGCATATACATAGGTGAGCCTTGGGCCCTCAATAAGCCTGGTTAAGTAGCTAAATGGAGCTGCAACAAGCCCAATGGGAAGTCTATTTTGACAATTGTTTTGACTCTTCTGATAAGCAAATGTTTTAACAACAAAAAAGGAAGATATACAAAATGTTAATGTGGCCAATTGAAATTTGTGTTCAACTTGAAGTTTTCTCGTTATTAACTAAATATGTAAGGATAAGTAAAAGCAATTTGAGAGATACAATTATTAGTAAGTTTTTTTCGGTTTATAACAAAATACAAAATAATAAAAGAAAATTCCAAAGTTATATATCTTAATAAAACTGTTGGAATTCATGTGAAATCAAATATTTAAAATTAAAATTAATTCACAGTGACACCCACACAATTAAAATCAAAATAACCAGATCCATCATATACTGAAAATCTAAATCTAACAATTTCTCAGTCGATTTATTCGTTTGCCCTCGTCAAACTTTATGATAATTGTGTAAATTAAGCGCAGATTCTAATTGAAATCGAGCAATAAGAAAACCACAAACCACCACAAACAACAAGAACAACAACAATAATAAGAACAAGAACAACAATTTTCAACAATAATCAGAACCATGATGATCCGCATGACCTTGACATCAAGTCATTAGTCATTACCAGAAACAAACAGAAGGACCAACGACCAAGAGTCAGGCAGATGACAAACAAACAAAATAAAAAAATAAAAAAAAAAAAAAAATATGAGGGAAATTATTGTTTTCTGCAATTTTTTTTTTTTTTGGGGGGGAGATGGAGTGGGTGGGTGGTGGTGGTAAAGTGTGCTCATAAGAGTGCCTGAGAGAAAGCCTGGTCGCTTCACGGCATATTAAACAAAATGAATAAATTACAATTGCAAATAGGCAATTTCCTACACTTCCTTCCTTCCTTGACATTTCACTGTGCAGTTGAGCAACAGCAGCAGCTATTGCTATTGCTATTGTTGTTGTTGTTGTTGGTCGATTTCTTGTCCCTTTTTGGCAGCGGTCGGTTTTGGTCTAAATAACGTCTAATTTGCAATTTTGTTTAATTGTTTGTGGCTTTGGATTTTGACATGATTTCCATTGCTTGTTATATTTGTTGTTGTTGTTGTTGTTGTCACCCCGCCCTCTGCCACACCCACACACAAACTGAACCGCATTGTGTTGGCGTGTGGCAGAGACGTAACTTTAGTTATTCTTATTGTTGTTGCTATTGTTGCTGTTGTTGTTGCTGTTGTTGTTGCTGTTGTTGTTGTTGCTGCAGTTGTTGATGTTGATGTTACTGCTGCTTTTTGTGTTTTGTGTTATTTGCGGTTTTTAGTTTAGGTCAACGTCGATGAGCACGCACACTTTATCCCCTCCCACTCCACCCCAAAAATTCCCACATTTACTTCTTTACTATATCCCCTTTACTTTGTCTCTCTCTCTCTCTCTCTCTATGCTCTCTTACTCTTACTTAGTTAGTGGTTTCCGCTCGAGTCAACCAAACTGGCCGCATGCCGTGCCTAAATTATAATAAAAGGTTTCCATTGCGGCCAGTCAAATATGCGCGCAACTTTGCTTTTTGCTTTGAGCAATTAAAAGCCAAACCCGAATACACAAAGGAAATTCAATTCAATTGTTCTTGTTGTTGTTGTTGGGCAGAACTAACAAAAAAAAAAAAAAAAAAAAAGGAAAAGAAAAACAATAAAAACAAAACAAGATACTATCTAAATTCTATCTATCGAATAGCTTTATACTCTACGCAAAAACAAGAACTTTAATCAATTGGAAAATCTCTTTCTATCTCTAGAAAGAGCAAAAATTGCAAAGCAACAGCAAGAAACAAAAAAACCAAAAAAAAAAAAAACGAAAGTCAAAAAAACTAGAACAAGAAGAAAGACAAAGATAAAGAAATAGGTAAGAGAGCTAGAGACAAGACACACTTGATAGAAAAAATGAAAAGAGACAATCAAAGATAGAATAACCGAAATATGAGTCAAAGAATGGCAATAAGAGAGAATAAAGAAAATAACTGAAAATAGAAAATAGATTCATTCTACTTTATCTTATTCCCCTATATATTGGCAGAACTTTCTTTTTACTTTTTCATATATGTACAAGAGTTCTTTATTCGATCTATTTCATTTCATGTCAAACGAGACAACATATTGTAGATGCTTACTTTTATTTGTTACACTAATCCTGCTCCTGCTCCTGCTGCTGCTGCTTTTAACCCTACAACAACAATGGGTAAAGGGCTTGTAAAAATTGTCTAAAAATGGGATATACTAAAGCTGAGCAAATAAATCCCCCACTTTTCCATTTTCAATGTACTTTAATATGTACATTTCAAAATGTAGACTTTATTCATTTACATTTACATTTCTATTTCTATTTCTGGAAAAGGGAGATACTTTTTCTATCTAACCACAAGTATAATCAATTTGTAGAAATTTAATTAAAACAAGAAAAAGAAGAAGGCGAAAAAAACTGTATGGAAAAAAGGTAAAAAATCTCAATTAAAATAAAAGCTATTTTAGTCGATTTTAATTCGCCAACAAATTGAATTTTATGATATGTATCTTGTCTTGTCTACTAAAGACAATGAACACTGAAATTTTCCATTTCACACTGTTCACACCTCGATTGCAGGGGGAAAGAAGAAGAAGAAGGTTAAAACTATCAACCAGAAAAGTATACTACGATTTTTGGCCAACCATTCGAGCAGCATTCTCTCTGTTCTTCTTTCTCTCTCTCTCTCTCTCTCCCTCTCGCTCTCTTAACAAATTAGCTGTGTGGCAATGACAGTGCCTTGCACTTACATTTCGTCTATATACTTTTCAAAATTGGCTTTCACACGCCATTTGCATTTAATTGCCCAGCTGGTTTGACTACTACTACTACTACAACTACTACTGCAGAAGAAGAGGAGAAGCTGCCTTAAGGCATGGACTCCATTGTCATGGCTGAGCGCATTTTGGTCTGCCTTTACCCGTGTTGGCCTTGTTAACAAGCGCATTTTGCCTAAAACTGCGTATACAATGTATATATGTAAATGAGTGTAAAGGAAGGCAAAAGGAGGAAAGCTTCATTTGCCAAATCAAATATTATTGTTAATGTCGAGTATTTCGAGAGTTTTGCAAACCATTTGAAGCGTGCCATTATCGCCTTGGCCGATAAGCGGCAATTTAAGTTCTCTTCTCTTGGGTGGATGTATGTGTGTGTAGTTGGACATCACAGAGTCATCATCATCATCATTATTATTATTATAATATCATCATTATGATCATTTTCTCTTTGTATGTATACTCATTCCAAACTTGGCCATGTTTGTTATATGTATTTTCTGTCAATAACAACAAATGCGACACAAAAAATATTGTAAGTGTGCATTGAATGCCATCTAAATGTCTATATGCGATACATTTGATATGTATGTATGTATTTTGTAGATTGAATTGGAAGTTGACGCCACCCACTCTGCCTATACTTCAATTGAAAATTGTCTGCGTGGCAAAAAGAAATGCTGAAATGCTTCACCAGAGAGAATCAGAGAAACGACTTGGCGTCTCCACCAGTGATTGTGTTGGATTGCTGACTGACGGACTGACTGACTGACTGAATGCCAGCTACCTCCTTTCTCACTCTCTTTCCCAGTCCAAAGGCAAAGCCGATGCCGTTCCCGTTGCCAATACCATTGATGTTTTGCTGCGCACTCGAGTGTGTTTTCTTTGGTAATGGAATTTATTAATATTTCATTGTGTGGGCCTGTAAAAATCAGAGAGAAAAACCCAAAGAGAGAGCGGGGGGACCAAAAGTATTGGGTGTTTTGGGGGAGGGGAAGGGCTATATAAGAAACCCTTGCGTGCGTAGATGGGTAGTCAAGTGAATTTGTGGCTGACTTTAAGGAATGTCAACAATTGCCAGCACTTGGAATGCTTTTACCAATGACACTGGCCACCATCATTTAGACAAAAAGTTATATGGCCATGACTCTTGCTGCTAAGTACTTTTTGAAATCTTTGTAAATGTGTCAAGAGACAATTTTCAAAATGGATTTATGGTTTTTATGTTCGACAAAACCAAAATATATATATATATATATATATATATATATATAGATGATTTGACCTTGTTGCTAATGCGTAACAATCATTTAACGTAAAGGGATTTTTAATACCAAAAACATTCCCATATCTTTAAGTGGCCCAAAAGAAATCGATTTAACGAATAAATGATTGAAAGGTATTTGTTATTAGTTAAACTCTACTACTAACTTTATAGTTATATATGTGGGATTGTTATTTACCCAATAAGTATTTTTTATATTTTAAGTAAGTTTATTTAGGTAACTGTGTTATTATGCTAAAATACAATGAAATGAATAAAACTCGTTCGTCGTTATGATTATTATTTTCCTCGTTAGTTGTTACTTCTTTTTTAGTTTTGCGTCGTTCGTCGTTTTATTTTAAGATTCGCGTCGTTCCTCTTAATTTTCACGTTGTACTCGTTGTCGTTGCCACTTAAAACTCTTCCCCGTCGTTGTCACTTCTCTTCGTCGTTGCCACTCTCATATTCGATCATCGTTGCCAATCTTATCATTGACCGTCGTTGCCAATTCAACAGAAATGGTTCTGGGCCACGGCTGCCAGATCCCATCCCACATATATTAAAGAAATCTCTTTTACTTATTGTCTCTTAAACATCTTCATTCAAGCATTTCAACATGTTTATATCCCACAAATTATGTTACGAATAAGTTACTTAAACATTAGCAAACCATTTTCTCTTTAAATTGTTAACTAAAGATGTTAAAAACTTCTATAAAAAATGGCTCTATATATATATATATATATATATATATGAAAAGGAGTAATAAACTGTGCTCTTGGGTGCCTTTAAATCCTTTGATATTGTGCTTTATTAATGTGTAAAGCAACTAATTTCAATATTAAATAGCATAATTATGTATGTTCATTCAATTTGTCACCGGTCCAATGCAATTTCTTATGCTTCAATGTATTTTACGCCCGATTTACTTAATTGCAAATTGTCAAAGACATTAAGAAATATTTGCCAAATGGCTGCCATCTATACTTTCAAAACAACAAAAACAAAACAGCAATAGCAGTAATAGCAACAGCAACAACAACAAAATAAAAGCACTTGCAGTAATCTTCAATATTGAAGCTGCCACTAAGCTCCACTCCATACCACACCACAATACATATACATATACATCAACATTCACATTCACATTCACATCTACATCGACATCTACTCAGTCCACTTCAATTTGAAATCCAAGTCAGCCGCATGCATCCATAATTCATATGAAAGAGCAAAACTTTTGCAACTGCAGACGAAGAATTCTTGTTGACCAACAAAGCGCATAATGCAACATGCCGAGTGCAAAGGGAGATAGAGAGGGCCAGAGGTATAGGGATAAAACAGGGTGGGATGGTCCAGCAATGAAGGAAATGGAGCAAGTGAAAGAGGTACCAGAATCCCCCGCCCCCCATAATCATTTCAAATTCCACAACAAACAGCAAAAATCAAATTTCAAAAACTCGTAAGATATCTTGCATTGCACTAACTCTTTGCCTCCCCCATCGACCACCATACACAGGCGTCTTATCAAGTCTTCTTCCTCTCTTCCACTCTCTCTCTCTCTCTTTCTCTCTCTCTCTGTCTGGTGCCGTAAACTTTTTTAGCCATGGCCAAACAGAATGGAATACGAATTTTTGGCGCAACGCACAAAAAATGATATGAAAACGGAAGGCAAGGCAATGCAGAGAGATCTATGGGTGTGCGTATGTGTGTGTGAGAAAAACTCTTGTGATTTCAGCAATCAGAGCATGGGCGTGGCATAACCATCCAACTACCACACCCCACTTTTAGCTTGAACAATATGAAAATAATAAAAACAGTTACATAAATCAAAAATGATAAAGAAAAACAGTGCATAAAAGTTAAAGAAAATGCAAGAAGCGAGAATAGTCAGTAACTTCTTCGTCTCCCTCCCCCTTCCTCCTTCTGCTATAGCATCCTCTTTTTCCTTCATCTACATTGAACACTCTTTATCCAATTTTTTTCTTTCCTAGATTTTCTTGTTGCTTTTTCCTTATTTTCTTTTGCCAATGCGGATTGCAATGCAAAACATGAAATACAAAATCGAAAGTTGAACTCCAAGCTAAAACGGAAATCGACTTGAACAACACAGGAAGAAAATTGTTTATTGTCCTTTCCAGTCATCGAGCCAAACTCTCCCCTCCCTCCAGCCTCTTTCATTTTTTGCTCTCCCCACACCCAACTAAAAGGTGAAAAATACGTGTCAATTTTTTTCCCATTTACTCACCCAACCCACAATTTCATCCCATCTATACAGTTCACATGCTCGGAATCACTATTATTATATCCTTAGAAGAAGGGGAAGGAAAATGGCGCCTCGAAGATGAAGATGCAAAGCTACAAACTTGAAATTATGCAAAAAGATTGAAAACAATTTTGCAAATGAAAAGAAGAGATGATTTTTTACTTGCAATCGTTTTTTAAATTGTAAAAAGGGAATAGTTAAATAGAAGATTATACATTTTCTTGTGAGCTTAAAGAGAATAAATTAAAATAGGGCGTGATTCTTCTTCTTCTTTGATCATACTTAATCATTACTATGTTATTTTTTTTATAAATATTCTTTAAGTCCACAGTTTTGTATTCTATCAAAAACTAAACTCTTTCAGCACATAATTAAAATGATAATTTGGATTAATAATTTAGCTTTTAAATGAACAAATAGATCGACAAGATCAATAAAAAATAAAACTTGTTATAAATGGCTTCGAAACTAAAGAAAAAGATTGATTTACTTAAGATTTTTAAAGCAGTTTAGTAGACATAAAAGATTTGTATTATCATGAACTATTATTTAAGTTATATTAACTAAATTACTATTATAGAAGGCTGAACTACCTTTGCAAACTATTTATAAAAAAAATTTTGTTTTGATCCGAGGAAACTATATCATATAGTCGACCGATTCTAATGAAACTCAGTAAACTCATTTCTATATATACCAAACTTATACATACCAAATTTGGTGAGAATCGCTCTTAAAATAAGCAAGTTATTCATCTGAAACTATTTTTCTGGCTGATCGTTGCTATGGAAGCTATATGATATAGTAATCCGATCGGAATGATTCCGAGATATACAATGCCTGCAGCAAAAAGAAGCCTGGGCTATTTCAGCTCCCTGACTAAAATTCCTATACCTTTTTTGCAAAGGTATAAAAATATCTAAAAGGCAACCGACTCGCTGCATAAGTAGTAATCAACTATTTTAACATTCTTTTTATATTGTTTTTACACACACACACACACACATATATATATATATATATATATATATATATATATATATATATATATATATATAATTTGATGTAAAATCAAAAGAATCAATCTAATCCTGGTGATATATGAAAGCATATGGAACACATTGCCACTATGTTTGCTATCATTCCTTTAGCATGTTTATTTTAGTTGGCTCTTATATGTAGATAGGCAGTTGGGCGTGTCCATTGCATTAGCATATTGGCCATGGCCATACCACGCCCACAACGCACAACGCGCCCCATGGCAATGCACATTTGCCGTTGCCATTGCCTTTGCTTTTTGCCGACAAGCAATCAGCTGTCGATCTATTACAAACTGTAAGCGGTCTTAGATTATTTATTTTACGCTATACAGTGCAACAAGGATTCTCTTATATACCACCTTACCCTCTCTCTCTCTCTCTCTCTCTCTCCCTCTTTCTTCTTTTGCCCACCTAACCGCTCGCTATGAAATAGATAGTGATTTGTTGTTGTGCCAGCAGACTTCGCATACAAAATTACTGACAACGCTGTCGACGTCTCTAGAGCGCTGGCAGTTAATGTGAAAAATGTGTTGAAAATGCCATTCATGCATAGATTTACCCAAGACACTGGAATAAGGAGAGGGGAAGACTGAATCGAGAATGGTTAGAGAAGAAGATGGAAGGGATTAGGGGAGGAGGATTTACTTGGCATCTACTGGCACTCGCATTCGAATTCGGTATCTCTCTCTTTCCTTTTTTTTTTTTTTTTTCTCTTTAGTCTTAAACCCATATCGCAGATACATACATATATTGACTTAGTGTTGCCCTTTAACCAAAGATAGAGTGGATTGAATGATGAGAGGGGTAAAGAATGGTAAGGAGTGTTGACTAGCAAAACAAATCAAGACTGACTGGCTGGTTGACTTTAAGCCGACATAAAGCTGGTATGAAATGCAATTAACCCAACGCCTCACTGGCTCTCAAACTTCTCCTCTTGCCACAAGCCGCAAAGTCAAGTTTTAGCTTCTGAATTCAACATAGATGAGTGGCTAACCTTTGTCCAAATATTTACCCAGACTCGCCGAGCAATCAGCAACAGCTAACATAAAGAAAGATAGTAGAGAAGGGAAGAGAAGAGAAGAGAAGAGGAGAGGCGAGAAATGGGAAGAAGTGTAGAGAAATGAGGAATAAAAAGAGAACTTATTGCAGGCTCTTAATGGGCCACATTAGGCACAAAATACGAGCACATTTGTGGCATCCACAAAAAGGTAAACTGGCCACTGACACCCACATACACACAGACACATATACTCATACGCAGAAACACGTATACGCTTACACTCACACATACTCATAAATGCGCAATTTATGGACAATAATTGCCAATAAGAGCCACACAGCTGTCGTCGAGACATTTGCCCACATTAGTTTGTACTACATTTGTATAATAAAATCCTGTGGTTCTGTTTATGTGCAAATTCCTTGCCCTGCCAAAAATTTGCATGGCAAAGACGGTAAGACAAGCTCTCCATCTTAAAGATAGCATTGATATTGGCTTTAGCTTTGGCTTTGGCATTGACTTTAGCTTTGGTTTTGGCTTTCCCTTTAAGGTTTTATCTAAGGGTCATAATTTGCATGGTTAAGGCAAACTGATGGCAACTGGCGGATGGGATGCCTAAACTTAAATAGTCTAGACTTTAGCATAATTTATTGTTTGGCTTAATTTGCTCACGCATAACATTGAAATAGGCCAAAGGATGTGAGTGCAAAAAAAGCGTAAATTACATAATAAAATGGATTTGAATACGAGATAAAATAGATAAGACTTTTATATGGAAATGCTATAAAGAAGACCAATTCAAATATATTTGTGGAAATTTTCTAAAAAATAGTTCCATTATATTAAAGTAAATGAAAGTATCTTATAACTAGCTCTGATGAAACAAACTTTTGATACTTAAATATATATATTTTTATATTGGAATCGAAATCAGATTATAAAATAAATACAATTAGTTATTTTTATAACTTAGTTAATTACTATAATAATGTTTTTTTTTTTTTTTTTTGCATTTTAGTTATGTTATTGTTATTATTATTATTGTTATTTGGTTTTATTATTGTTAATATAATAACCAAAGGCTATATGCTATATATAAATTTGTTGGTTTAATTAGCTTTCATAATTTACAGTGAACACAAACACATTTTGATTAATATAATTGCTTTCATGGCTATTAATATGGCTAAAATGCTTGACTTAATTAATGCCACACTTAAATTATCTTTCGCAATTTCAAATTCAATTAACCTTTTGGTTAAGCTGCCCAAAAGTTGAAATCAATCAATTTAATAAATTTTAACAATTTGCTAAATGTAATAAAATTGCAACAACTAAATGTACATGAATATATAATATATATATATAGATATAGATATATATAATATATATATAGTGTATTTATAGTATAGTTTGTTTAATATATGTATAAGCACGTACATTTGTTTCTGTTCAACAACCGCAAATGCAGCCGCAAAACAATTCCTTTGTTCTGTATGGGTGGGTGTGTGTATGTGTGTGTGTGTGTGTATGGGTGTGTAATGGGCTGCACGAGTCATTTTGGTGCCGACTTTAATGGCAATTTAAAATGTCGGAAAGCCGCAAATTTCCGTTATTCATATAAAATTAAACGCAAATACAAGGCAAAGAACATTTACGCAGAGTAAACAGAGTTGCCAAATGCACACACTCAAACACACTCACACACACACACACTCACTCACACACATGACTGTTGGCTTCACGTGAGTGCAAACGTGCCGTAAGGAAATTAATTTCCGACAGAAGTCACACAAAACGGCATCGAGGCGGCGAGTCGCGGCAATGATAATTAAGCTCACACAAACACACACACACACACACTGAAAGGGACACGACCACAGAAAGGACTCATTGGCCACACGTCGAGCTGCCGGTTGAATGTTTGTCTTGAAGACGCAGAGAGCCACTCATACTCAGAAAACTCACGGTCGCTGCCATTGAAATGAATGAATGGATAAAAAAAAAAAAAAGAAAAAAGGAAAACCAGCACAGGACCAGCAACAAGAATGGCAACAACAACAACAAAAACAACACTAGCAAGGAAAGGATGGATGTCAGGCCAAGGGTATGGGAATGGGAATGTAAGCGACATGCCCGGGGCCCAGCTGTCAACGCAGTGAGAAGGCGCTACGATAAATTTCGGTTGGCCAATGCCGGGCGGCGACATAAATCAGGCAAAAGATTTATGGCGATTTGCGCAACTTGGCGGCCATACCGATAAAGCCAACCGACCCAAAGAATGTCCAACAAAAAAAAGGAATACCAAAAACAAAAAAAAACCAAGGCGTAATCAAGGAATGGCTGTTGCATGCCGTCGCCTACTAAGTAGTGGTACTACCAATAGTAGTAGTAGTAGTGGTGGCAGTGGTGACGAAGGAAACCGGATACTGTGTAGTTACCATGGCGTCGTCTCTTTGATACTAAACGTAAGCAAGTAATTTGGGAAACATTTTTGTGAATTGATTAAATGGATTAATGAAAATAACCAGAAACCAAAAACCAACCAAATAACTCTACCTCTCTCTTTCTCTCTCTCTCTCTCTCTGTCTATCTGTCTCATTTGCTCAACCATTCTCTGTCTATTGGTTTCTAATTCCGGCAGTATATTTAAGCGTTATCTTGTTTATCTTCATTTTGAACGTTAAGACAAGAAGACAAGCGAGATGTTAACAAGGGGTTTCCAATGGCCTTTTGCCACTTTGTGATAATCACAGAAAAAAGGAACACAGGCATGCAACATTCAGGACACATCAGAAACATCATGAGGAAATTGAAAAGGGTATGACCGTGTCCAGTCCTCGCTCATTCATTTTTTTCTTTTTCAAGAAAGTGAGAGATAAGAATGTGGATGTGGGTCAGCAAACATGGGGAACATGGGACAAATTCATTAGGCGCTCCGGAAATCGTCCAGCAATAACAACAACAACAACAACGTAATACTCTCGTAAAAAAAAAAAAAAAAAAGAAAGAAGAAATAGGAAGAAAAAGGAAGAGAATACTGCCTCAAGAATGTCTCAATTTACATTTCGGACCATATTTTGCATTAGCACAGAGAGCCATAGATATTGTTGAGCCATAAAGAGTGTCGGTCATTTCATTTCATTTAGCTGAAAAGCCCTTTTCTGTACACAATACAAAATATATATATATATATATATAAGAATACGAAAAATATTCAAAGCGAGAGAATTGAAACGAAAATGCCAAGCCAAACCAATGGCATTCGCGTGCTGCCTTCGCGGCCAATATTAAAAATAAAGTCCATCACTTATATTTGCCTTCTTATTTATGCGACCGCCCGTCGACAGTGGTTCCTCTATAGAGACGATTGGGGTAGAGTAGTGGGAGTTGATGGAGTTGAAGTCTTTCTTTTCGTTCGTTCGTTCCTTGGTTCCTTCCTTAGCGCATCCATTGTAATCGCACTTGGTTATTCATGCGTCTGGCAGCTTGCTCTGGCTCATAAAAGTTAAGCGACGGCCAGCGAATCGAGAATGGAGAAATACACAACACACGCACACACACACCACAAGGACATTGAGTCAGTCAGTCAGTCAGTCGGCCAGTGAAGTCCGCAAAGCAAAGATGAAAGTGAAAGTTAAGAGCCCTTTATAACATTTTTTTTTCTCTCTTCTTTTCTTCTTCTTCTTCTTTTTTTATGACTTATTGCGCTCTTGTAGACGATGGCTACAGCAACGACAACGGCAACAACAAAAGCCTCTGCGTGAGCTATTATTGCTCTTGTTCGCATTGTTGCTGTGCTCGCGCATAAATATAAACAATCATAACAGCAACAACACAGCAACAATAACTTGAAATTTGCAAACGGCAATGCGAAAGTATGAGACTTTTTATGAGCTTCCTTAGTCGCACTAGGTCACAACGGGGCGTATGAGTAATGTGACTGAGCAACAAAAACGAAAAAAGCTAAGAAGAAGCAAAACAAAAACGAGGTAGCTGTAACTGTAGAGGTGGCAAACACCTGGCTCTTGTTATTAAAGCTATCTTAAGATGACCAACTGACAAGTTCCAACAATGAAAGTAAAACCAAATGATATATTACGTACGAGGAGTGCATAAAACAGTCAAATAGCCAAATTCCTATTCCTATATAAAAATATGAGCAATTGGTCTATTAAGATGTCACACCTTTTTGTATCTGCTATAAATAGTAAAGAAAACCAATGCCTACACAAGATTTTGTTATGATATAGTCTTTTAGAGGCCTTGAAAAATCATTTAAATATATAAATATTAAGAACTTATAACAAAATATATATATATATATCTATATAATATATAATTTATGTATTTTTAACTTTCAAAGTCGACAAAGTTCAGAATTATCATCTAAATAAATTGGTATTATATTTTTGCTTGCATGCGCTGAAATGTATGCTTTAAAAAATTTGAAAACAGAAACAAAAGCTCCACAAATGTTTTTTTTGATTTAAAACAAATTTATCGAACGTAAAAATTGATTGTTTTCCGATGCCAAGGCAATTTATGTGGTTTGTAATTATTTTCTTTCCAGTGAGTGGATGAAAATTAGAATAAGTAAATGCAAATTGTATTAGAAATAGGAAACTTAGACATTATTAAGCTAACGTGGCTAACTTTGGCAAAGGCAACTAGACAATTTCCATTTAAAAAGTAATTAACTAATCAGAACTGAGCATTAAATAAATATTTAACAAAGATCAATGTAAAAAATAAATATGTAAATAATATTATAAAATTATAAAGTAGCAATAGCTCTTCTACAATTGTTAATAATTTAACAAGAAAATATATAAAAATAATGTAAAAAGGGTAAAATACAATTCGTATAGCTTAATGTTGAAGAGTTTCACGCGCCCATCGCCAAGAAGTTTGTCTGCAAGTGCTGTGATGTGTCACACAGTCCTTGTCCTTCTATACCCCGCACCAAAAGACACCAACTCTCATCTTTATCCACAAAAGCTAAGGGCATAGAAAGGTAGAGGTAAGGGTAGAGGAAGAGGCTAAGAAATGTCCCAGCTACAACATAAATACATACATAATAACCATGAGCAACATAAATGTTGATATGTGTCACATTATGGCATTGTCGGAAGCTGCTGCCCGCGGCTGGTGTTATTGCTGGTGTTGCTGCTGTCGCTGATGCCGCTTTCTGTCATAAATCTTACTAGCATATAGCCATGGCGTGGATATCTTTGTACAATATTTGCTGACATGACAACCGAAAAAAAACATACTTGGCACACAGTGGAAGGTGATAATGAGAGTTTAGGCATTCATTACACGTGTTGCTGATAAGATGGCAGGTGGACGAAGAAGAGAGAGAGAGAGAGAGAGTATGCCAGTAGACAACAACGACAGTAGCAGAGCTACAACAACAACAATAATAATAACAACAACATTGACATGGCCGCTGATAAAAGTCAACAATATAAATTAATAAAGCTGCCAGGCGCGCGAGTTTGTCCCCCAGGGACCATGTTCAATGTCCTGCGTGTTTGCCATAACAATATATTTCATTTGAATCAACAAGCCAAAACATAAGAAACACCAAAGATATTCATATCAATGTATATATATATATATATATATATTTGTATATCGTGTATATATTTTAAAATATGCACATTATAAGTAAAAGTAAGCTGATATTTATGCTAATGAAGCGGCGACAGTTGCCTCTGGACCAGACCAAGGCCATAAATTCTTTTTTTTTTTTTTTTTTTTTTCTTTTGGCCCTGTCAGAGAACACGTCTTTAAGGCAAAGCAATTACTATAATTGCTATCATTCACTCTCACACTCCTACTCTTACTTACTTACACTCACACACACACATACACAGACAGAAAGAGAGAGAGAGAGATAGAAATACAGACACACATACATCAATATTCATTTATTTCACATGGGAAACTTTGTTTTCTGTTTGACTTTTGAAGCAAACTTTTGCTCATCAAATATCAAAGCAACACGTGTCTCCATCCTGGTCTCGTCTCGGTCTTGGCCCTACTCCTAATTCTGGTTCTCTTTGTTGATTTGTTGCTTTTTATCCCACTCCAATGTAACCTACGCTAACCCCCACCTCTCTCCTCACCATCTACACCACATATATGCCATCTCTACTTCTCATTTCAAGCCACACAAGGCAGTCCAAGGATCATCAAAGGCTCTCAGAGAAGGCAGGCATATTCTTTCTTCTACGACAACAGAGGCAAAGTTAATGAGCTCAAGCTGTTGCCCAGCCTCATTCCACAAATCCACCACCCTACCTCCCTCCCACCCTCCTCTCTCCCTCCCTTCCTTCACAATAACAAATATAAGAATAATAATAATCCACCTACATCATCATCATCATCATCATCAGCATTATCATTATCTGATATACAAGCAAAAGAAGTCATTCATGATATTTGAGTAAGAATTGTTATTAAAAATTCATTTGCATTGCACATTTGAGGGACATCCCCCCTCTCCACCCCACTCCAGCAACAAATTTTTTTGGCGGCCAATCATTTCAATGATTTGGATGGCTAAATTTAGCCATCAACAATTAAATAAAGCAGTTCCTTTTCCTCTCATACCACTACCCCTACTAGTACCTCATTCTCTCTCCCCCCCACTCCCCGAAAAAAATTCTCATTTGTTGATTGCGGCAAATGAGAATGGCAACTTCATGTTGAAGTAAAGAAAATCAACGCAAAGTAAACTTCATCAGCATTTCAATATTTCTTCTCTTTTTTTTCTCTTTTTTGGTTTTTTTGCTGCCATTTTGGTAAAAAAAAAAAAAAAAAAACAAAATTTTTCCCCCTTCTTTTCATTTCGTTTCATTTTTTTTTTTTTTTTTTTTTCGTTGCTTTATCGTTTTTATTATTTATTCAGATTTTACGCCTGTTGCCTGTCATTGCTTCTTGGCTTCTACTTGCTTTTCTTCTGCTTTACTTGCTCGTCTTTAGGTCTTATTCTCAATTTTGTTCACTTCACTTTGGCACATTCATTAGGCGAATGACTTGAAGCCAACATAATTTGTATACCTGCCACACCTTTTATTTTACACCGCCCATCAACAACACCATACCATGGCATACTATACTACGACTACCTCTCATCTCCCAGGACACTTGAATGAAATGGTTTTTAAGAGTTACACAAGAGGATATCTCGACGGTGATACTGAAAATGCAAAATGCGAAAATTTCAATTTGAATTTTACCCATTGGCAAACTAAAACGCAAATGTTTAAGCAAAGTCATGGAAAATTTATCAAATAAATCAACGTATAAAGTGCATTTTATTATGAGAAATCCTTAAATTTGGATATATATATCCTCAAGGGAGATTTTAACTTGCCCAAATTAGATATTTGGCAACTGCCTTTTGAACTAATAAATTAATATATTCTTTAGGCGAGTTTTTGATTTATTTTTTTATATAATAAATCGAATATTGTTTATATTTTAGAATCAAAAGATTATATAAAAATGACTTTAGTTCTGTTTAAAGTCAAGATAATGAACATTATGGAAATTCTGTATTTTTTTTTTTTTTTTTGTTTGTTTTAATGCCTAATGTAGTGTATAAAGTTGCCTTAATCTCAACTAAATATATTTCATTTGCCTTATTTCAAAATGCGCGCACAATTAAAGCATAATTCATGGCCATAGAAGGGAGCTTAGTGCTCTTTATGTTTTTAACAGCGCACTGGGGAGCATTTGTAAGTGCACAACAATAACCAGACTCTGAGATGGACTAAAAGGCAAGGCACTAAGCGAACCAGATATACAGATATACTGACAGAGAGAGACTGAGAGAGAGAGAGAGAGGGAGAGAGAAATGAGATTTTCGGTAAGCAATGCCAAGTCGACTTTATGTGCTCCGCTTTTAATTTGTTTCGTGTGCTCCCACGAATATGTAGTATATGATATAAACTCAGCAATGGAAAAAGATACCATACATATCTCTCACTAACCATGTCTCAGATGCCATTCGGAGTGTAACATTTGTGGGTGTATATAAAAAAAACAAAAAAAAAACAGCAAAAAAAAATGAAACAGCCATCATAACTATATATAGAATGTATATATATAGAATTCATGCCCATTGAAAGAGAGGAGGGCAACAAAAACACACACACACACAGAGGCAGATAAAAAAAACGAGCCGAGAGCTGAGCTGAGCTGAGATGACCAGAGCTGAGAAAAAATGTAAACAATTTTGCGCCTGCATGTCCGTGGAATGAAAACGAGCCACAACATATATGGCTTTTTATGAAGCCTTGACCAAAAAGCAGGCCAATGGCCAACAGCATAGTAGCGGTAGTGGCAGTGGCAGCGGCAAACAAATGGTTAAGTCCGAGTTGGGCTATGGGACCAGTAGACGCCAGACAAATGCACTGGGGTGCCACAAACAGACAGATTCACAGACAGACAGACAGACAATTCTGTACCACTGCCAGACTGACGGACTGACCAACCGACTGACTGGCCAAGTGAGCAGTGCAACACTATAACGAGCGCTTAAATAATTAATATTACTCATACGCAGCGTTAACTTTGCTTCTGTTTCAACTACTTTTTCAGCAGCCACTGGTTTTTGCCTTTACTGTATCTGTATCTGTATCCGTATCCGTATCTGTATCTGTTACTGTTTACACTTTATTCTTACCATTCTCATTCTCTCTTGTTATTTCTTTCGCTTGTTGTGCTCTTTGTATAAATCATAAACGTGCACTCAGCGCGCATATTAAATCTTTCAGGCTAATAAACGTTGAAACTGATTGATGAAGCTGATGTGGATATAGAGCCCAAAAACTCATACTCTCTGTCTCTCTCTCTCTCTCTCCATCCATCTCTTTTTCTCTCTTCATCAAACTATCTACTGTAACAGCAGCTCTAGTAAAGCATCAATTTTTTAACTCTTCTTTTCTTAATATTTTTTTTTTCTCATATTATATAAGTGTGTATCTTTTACAGTTTCAGTTTACTTACGCACACACACACACACAACTTCAATTAATAATAAAGGAACGCGAAAAAGTTTTTAGTCTTGGCCATCATTAACATTTTGCATTCATTCATTAGTCCATGGCAGGCAAAAGTTTGCCTTCATTCTGATGATAAATTGCAAATTTTATTTAGAAAACTTCACTTTAGGGCATAACGAACGACGTAGGAAATCAAACTTCTTAAGATACACTTTTGACTAATACATTTTCATTTAGTTGCAAAAGAACAAAATACAAAAAAAGAAGAGTGATTTCAATCTCTTTGCCACCAGCTTAGAAGAGGAACCCTTTACATTTTATGAACCATTCGTCTAATCAAGATAAACAAAGGCAAACCACAATAATCAAAACCAAAAAACAACAAAAAAAAACCTAAAATTTTTTATATATATATAAACCTTTGTCGCATTAGTTATGAAGAAGGTATGTTAGTCACTGCCATCTTAACCATCTTAAATTGTTAACACTATTTTGTTTTGGTTTTTCTTAAGAAGATGTTTAACTTGGCCAAGACAAAATTAACTAAAAACCCTTAAGAGACCGCAACTTTTAAACTTAAATGACTTTGGCAAATGATTTCAATTTGACTGACTAATATTTACTAATTTTTATATATTATTTAATATGAAATTAATTTTATATATTTTGTTAAAGAAAAGATGACAAAAAAAAGGAAAAAAGTACTTAAAATATTTATTATAATGATGAAAAAAACAAAGCGAGCTTTAGTTATTTTTTATTAGCCATGTTTTGTTTAACTTAACACATTCACAATAAGTTTTGTTAGTTAATCGTTTTGCCTTTAGTGGATTAAACTACGATTTAATAATAAGTCTTACTCAACTAACTCAACTTAATTATAACTTTAACTTTATCTAATATATTTTAAACAATTTCCAGATTCTGTTTATATCATCCTTTCAAGGTTTATCATTTAGTGGGTAACACTTGAGTCGAGTTATAAGAAAAACAAAAAAAAAAAAAAATTGTTCATCATTATGTTATACTTTAGCTTAACTTATTCTTGTTATTTGCTGTTTTTGTTTTCCTGCTGCTTTGGGACAGCGCATTATTTGAATTATTAATTAGCGCGTAATTAGTCGGGTTGATGTTCTCTGTTCCCTGTTTCTTGTTTCTTGTTCCCTGTTCCCTGTTTCTTGTTCCTTATTTCTGAATGTTTGGTTTCTTGCTTCGCTTGCTTCTCCTTGTTTCGTTTTGTTTCTGACCACGTCCTGCGGCCATAATTTTCATGCGCCCCTCAAGCCTTTGATCTAACTGAGATTCTACGCCTTTTGATTACGTAATTCATTTACCTCTTTTCCCAACACCAAAAAAAAAAAAAAAAAAACAACACAAAATTAACAAAAAAAAAAAAAGAAAAATAAGTATCCGCAAAGCAAAGGAAACTTTTCCTCTATTGCATAGAAATTTATCAAGCAAAAAAATAACTCATTATGTGTCAAAAAGACCTTAGCACCGCGACTCATCCCTGGCATTTTGGGCAATAGTCCCATCCCTTGACCCAATTAAGAAAGGAACTTCAATCTTGAAAGTTTTGTGCTTCATATCCTGACACACCGCACCACCATCTTACAATCCTTCCCCCCCCCTTCTATCATCACATCATAACTCTTTGAAGGGGGAAAACTGTCCATGCAATTAAAACCACTGCAGACTGGCTTATCAAGTGAAGCTCAAACTCTCGAATGACGGTGGTTGAGCAATGCACTGACAAAAATTTGGTCCAACGAACGATCCTCTCTCTCTCTATCTCTTTCTCTCTTACACTCCCTCCTTCTCTTTCTCTCACTCCATAAAGTCAAACAAAATAAAATGATATTTTGTTGTGCTTTCGCTGTTGCGCTTAAAATAGTCAAAAAGTTTTAATGACTTTATCCTGACAAAACGACAGCGTGTCCTCTCTCTCTCTCTCTTTTGCTCTCTTTCTATCCTCCTCCATCTTCTGACATAGCATAGCATAGCAATCACGGGGGAAAAAAATAGAAGCAAAATTAAGCCACAATCTTGAGCATTGTGACATAAAAACTCAGCCCAAAAAAAAGAAAATTGTGCAGGCAAACAAACAAAAAAAAAAAAAAAAAAAAAAAAAAAAAAAAAAAACATGGCAAAATAATAAAAAAATAAAAAAAAAAAACACAGAATTGTATACAAATTAAATGTAAATATGTACAAAAGAAGTCGTTAAAAGTCAATTCAAATTTTCATAGAATTTTGATAAGGCCAAAAGAGTGAAAACCGCTTACTCCCATTGCTCCCTAGCGTTTCATGTCCGTGTCCGTGTTCGTCCCTGTACCCAAGTCCACCATGTCCTTCCTTCCTTCCTTTCTTTCCCCTTTAACACTCAACCCATCGAATCCGTCCAAACCCCTCTTAGTCGTTTAGCTAGTTTCTGTTACAGAAATGGCATAAAATTACGTCAATAAAAAAAGGTATACGGCAACAAGGTTTCGCATTTATATGCATATACGAGACTTTGGTTCTGAATATATCGCAGTTTTATTATGGGTACACATTTTACTACTGCCTTCCCCCCTCCCGTCATTTCCTCTTTCCTGTGTGTGTGCGGATTATACAATATGTATGTATACTATGAAAGCGCCTGGCATTTTATCGAGCAAACTTTTTGACATATAATTCACACCAGCTGCTAATTTAAGCGCTCAAATTAATGACTAAGACATAAAATTCAACGAGCCAAACAGCTAAAAATTTAGCAAATCGGTAAGAAAAATTAAACCTTAAACCAATTTAAATAATATAATCTAAAGGTAACAAAACACTAAACTATCTTACAAAACAAAATGTAATCAATTGATTAAAGTTGAATTTTAGAAACTTTCTATTTAAGTAGAAAACAAAACATCAAATGGAAATTTTTTTTATTTATATATCTAAATAAAAATTCTTTCTTAGAATTAGTTCTTTTAGGTCTATAAAGATTCTATATTCTATATATATAAAGTTCAAATTAAGTTAATGTATATTTTAGGATAATTTTTCCATGAAAATGTTGAGCTCTTTTTTTTTATGAGGCCAAGTTTTTGCACGTTTAAAATAAAGTAAAATGTTTTAAAATTTAAAGTAGGTCTTAGCCTAAATTTTTTTCTGGCTTGAGTCTTGCATATAAAAGACTTAATTATATTTCAGTTTAGACTAAGCTAAGACTCAAAATATAAATTTAGACTAAGACTATGGCAAACACAACAAATGTTGTTTTTACAAACAGGACAATGTCTTAAATATCTTCTATATAAATACCACTAATAAAAAGGCAAAACATAAATCACAATATTGTTATTTAAACGTAACTTTGCTAGGACACTAAAAAAACAAAAAGAAAAACAAACACAAAAAAAACTTTCTCATGACTTCTTTCAACTTAAATGAACAAATTTTCAAATGGTACACAATACTTAAAGTTTGTTCAATTATGAGTTCAATTATAAGTCCCCCCAAATGACTTGAATGTTCAGTTCAGTTTTCAGTTGAGTTTTCAGTTGAGTTTTCAGTTTCTCTGTGTTACCGAGTTTTGGTATTACCGACCAACAAAAACTGTTTAATTTTGGTCAAAACATTTGCTCCACTTTATGGCATAATAAAAGAGTATGCAAAAAAAAAAGCGAAAAACGAAAGAGAGAGGGGGGAAAAAAAAAAACAACAAAAAAGTTATACTAAACGAATTTGTGTTGCACCCCCACACGCGCCCCTTATAACCCCCCCATCTAAAGCGTCCTTGCGTCCTTGCCCTTCGGCTGGTCCCTAAAGCTACAATGTTCAACATGGCCAATTTGCTGCGGGCAAAAACCGAGGATGAACCCCCCCACATCCCTTTCCACCCTCTTTTTTCTCTTCCCTATGGCCACTAGAGCAACTTTGACGTCTGTTCCGTCAAAGTTTTGAAAGCTGCGCGTTGAAAGTGACAACACAGAGTCTTTCGTGTGTGTGTGTGTGTGGTGTTTTTTTTTCTAATTTTTTTTTCCCTTTCTTTGTGTTAGTGTATGATTAAATCACAGCCGCAGAAACTGCATTAAAAAAGTTATATAATATATATATATACATTCATATATATATGTAAATGTATGTGTCTGTATGTGTGTGTGTGTGTGTTTTTATAGAAGACAAACCAATGAAATTGCATTAATTCGTGTTTTCTACACAAACACTTTTGGGTTCACATTTTGTTGTTTGTCGTTTTAGTTAGTTTGTGTGTGTGTTTTTTTTTAACACATACTGTTGTAATGTCAATTTATTACAGTTGAGTGTGTGGACTTTTGGGGAGAGAAGAGAAGGGAAAGAAATGAAACCAAAAAAAAAAAAATGAAAAACGAAAAACGCAAATAAAATGCAAATGAAATTTGTGCTAATAAAATTCAGTTACAAACTTTTTGGCAATGCCAAATACAAAAATACGACAAAAAATATTGCCCGCCAGCGACAAGTTTCAAAATGACAACCACGAAATGCGTTATTTACACAGCCGCACACACATACAGAGGTGTATACACACACACACACACACACACACTCACATATGCAGAGAGAGAGTCAAATGGTTGAAAACTCTTGGTAGTAAAAGGCATTTTGATTCTGCATTGCATAAATTAAGGCTCATGGGTAAAACGCATGCAATGCAACGCCATTTGACATTTGAACCAACCGCTCAACCGAAAGACCACCGGACCACCACAAAATTGACAACTGCCACCCGCAGATGGTTTTAACCATTTTCCACAATTTTTCTCGTGAACTTTTTAAGTGAATTTCTCTGGCAGTTGTCACATGCACACCTAACGTGCTAATTAAGAGCGGTTTAAGCATACACACACACACACGCACACTTCATCAAAAAAAGGATAAAAATATACCTTATATATATATAGTACTTTATATATACATATGTGTCACTTATATAGCTAGCTAATTCAATCCCTTGACAACATTTTTGATGGCAATTTCAATATTTGTTTAACATATTCAAATATGCAAATTTTCTATTTACTTAACGAAATTTGAGAGCGGATTTCAATGTCTACAAATTGTTTACATTCTAGGGGTGAACTCAAGTGCTCAAGCTAAATTTAACCAAACAAGTATCAATGTATATATACATACATACAAGCATATATATATATATATATATACATATGTGTGTGTGTAATCTAATAGCAAGTGTGCATAGAATTGTTTATTTCAAAGTTGAATTATTTAATTTGATTTACTTTTTCTTTTAAAGAGTTACTTATAAAGCAAAAGTAATGCCTTGATGGATCTAATAAAAGATATAGATATATATGTATATAAATGTTTATAATAAAGATAAATATTTAGAAGCTAACTAAGGATAAAAGCATTTCTATTGACATAAATTTGAAGTATTATCTCTTGGCATTAGGCACTATAAAAATTCAATTAAAATAATATGGAAAAAGGAAGATAGCCAAATATATATTCTATATCTATATCTTTTCTTTATATAGAAAACTTCAAAAGTAATTTTAGTTAAAAAAAAAATAAATTAAAGTTTACTTAAATAAATTAAATGATTATAGAAATGCTTTTGAGTGTGGAACTTTAATTAGTTTCTATTAGCTTAATTAAAAAGTTCTATGTATGTGTGTGTGTTTGTGTGTGTGTATTTTAATTGAAAATATTCTCTAAATTGAAACATTTACTCATACCATTTATTTAATTATTTAGTTTAGGTACCCCAATTTCCTATTTAATTGGTTTAGATTCGTCCTTTTCATACATGTGTGGAGGAATTTTTAATAGAATTCCTTTAGTTTTAGGTTTTGCTTATTTTCATCTGTGATTGATCGGTCCAGTTAGAAGAACAGATTAGGCAGGCATACTTTATGATACTTTAGAACGTATCGAAATGATACTTGACCCAATGGCTTCTATACACATTTAAGTATAATAGGTGGAGGAACTTGTGCGCCATTATGTCCATGTCGAGGAGACACTCATTCATTTACTCATACTGTTGGCTTTTGATGTGAATGCCGAGGCTGTTTTCTGTCGCCATCTCTGGTCTCATCTCAAATCCACATTAATTCACGCTTATTGTGTGTGTGCCTACTATATCTTCGACCACTGCCTATCCTTCCCCCTCTCTGTCTCTCTCTCTCTCTCTCTCTCTCACAATGTTTTCTTGTTTTGCATTGTCACGCAAAGTGTTGCTCCTGTTCCACCAATTCCACTGCCACAGTTAACGCCTCCTTCTAGTGCTGCTGCTTCTGGTAGTTCGTTTTCTCCACCACCACCACCACCACCACCTACTCTTGATGTTATCGCGCATCAACAAGGCATAATAAGGAGGGCAAGCTTACCCACTTGGCTAAGACAATGCTTTAACACACTCCTCCAATCCCGTCTGTTAAAATAGTCTCTCTCTCTCTCTCTCTGCCTCTCTCTCTCTTGGCTCCTCTTGTCGTGAAGCATTTGCACCCAGCTTGACTTTTTTAATATCCCTGATATTTGCGCCTGTTATCATTCGATGGCGATACCCGTCTGTGTCGATGCTCCTCCTGCTGTTTCTGTTTCTTCTTTCTGTTACTAGTTGCCCCTCTCTATTATAGGCATTCCCTTCCTTTTCGTTTGCGTCTGCCTCTGCCTCTGCCTTTACCTCAACCTCTAGCTGCTTCTCTTGTTATTCATGTCGTCATTTCCTATTGTCGTCGTTGCTGTAATTGTTGTTGCCATTCTGGTTTCCAGCCGGCGCGTCGTCCTACATGCGCGCCGAGCAACTTGTTTTCATTTTACGCTTGCCTGCCGCTTTTCAGACCAACTCCTCTACATGTCCCTCTTCATCTCTGGGTTTTCTCATTCTATCTCTATCTCTATCTCCTTCTCTTTCGTTGTCATTTTGTACAATTTTGCGCTCTGATTTTTAAATATAATCCCAACAGCAACGCCTGGGCTGGCTCTAGCTCTCGTTCTATGTGAATTGTAGGGCTGCCGCCCAAGTCCCCGCGATATCGCGAAATCCGCTTTAGCGGAAATCTAATTGCGCATCGTGTTGCTCTCTCGCTCTTTGGTCCTGAATACACTGGGATGCTTGGATGCTTGGATGTTTGGTTCCTGGGTCGTTCGTTGTTGAATGCTTTGCCTGTGGCCGTAGGCTGATTTTAACATAATGCTTTTTTAAATGCAAAGTTACAAACGTTCGTTGCCACACCCACAAACCACTCCTCTAACAGCCTCATGTCAACCCCGACTAACCCACACTGCCACGTTTCCTGTGTATTAGCACATTTTATGGCAGAGTCCACCAGGCCAACATTAGCATAAAGCAAAAGACACAAAAGGCAAAAAGAAATGAAATAAAATACAAGTTAGAATGGCTCTGGTTTAAGATTCGACCATAGGATACCCGACAACAAAAGATATAGCTAAAAAGAAGAATACAACAGAAGGACATTTACAAAGATTCGAACTTAACTAAAAAAAAAAAAAAAAATAACAATAATATTCTATAATTACCAAGATGACAAAAAAAAACAAAATTTATTAGAAAAAAAAAACTTGCTTCAATAGTTTATAGACAAAAATGGCAACAGAATAGAAGAATAGATTCTGGCTATGACTAAGATATAGAAATAAGCGATTTGAATTCCACAATAAGTTAAATATGTTTTTAATGTGGCAAAAAACTAATTTTATGGCTTAGAACAGAACAAAAGTATTGCATGAGATCAATTGGTTGTATAAGCATTAGATAAAAGGCAACTTTCAGTTCCAAAAACTAGCAAAAAGATTCTAAAACTAATCTTGTTATCGATAATTTTCGATTCTTATTAGTTTATATTACCAAATGAAGATAATTTTGTTACTTGATTTTGATTCTAAATAACAAAACTGTAGCTAAATCAAGAGTAACCTTTACAGAAGATTCAAAAACTAATCTTGTTATCGATAATTATCGATTCTTATTAGTTTATATTATTAAATAAAGATCATTTTGTTACTTGATTTCGATTCTAAATAACAAAACTGTAGCTAAATCAAGAGTAACCTTTGCAGAAGATCACATAAGAGGTATTAATATGTATATATATATATATTTCCATAATTATATATATATTCATATGCATGTGTGTGTGTATGTGTGTGTATTTAAATATAAATTAAATTGCGGTTGTGTTGACATTTGACTTTTCCTCATGTGGCTTGTCCAGCGGGCAGCTTTCTTTTAATTAATGAAAATATTTGGGCTGCTCAGACCTCACACACACACACACAGACACACAACCACATTGAGTAAAAGGAGATAAATAGAAAGAGAAAGAGATATCAGTTTTAATGGAAAGACTAAAAGAGAAAATTTCTCTTAACTAATGTGGATTTTGGGCACGCTAATGCATTTTGGCCAATGTTTGGCCATAATCAAATTGCAGTCAATAGGCCAGGACAAGAACGATAAGTTGCATTGACAGTGCATTTCAATAAAGGCAAACACACCATATGCATACCCATTTAAATATAACTATATATATATATATATATATATATATATATATAGACATAGGCAGAATGCAAACAGTTTACATCAGAGAACCATAAAACCAAAATGAAAACTAAATTTTAATTAACTGCTTGAACACGCAAAAGTGAAAATGTTTTCAAAAATTTTCAACGCGACTAATTGAAATAGTTTTCCCATTGAAAAGTCGGTAAAAGGGTATGAGGGGAGTGTTGGAAAATGTATATATGGGGATGCAGGCAAGTGTCAATAAATCGCATCCCAAAAGCGAACCGCAAACAAATGTGGCACACAGTTCTAGTGCATGGCCCTCTCTCTCTCTCTCTCTCTCTCTCTCTATGTGTGTGTGTGTGTTGCAACTCATTTTTTTGCAATTACTTTTGCCTGTTTATTTATTTAAAGTCTCGCACAATTTCCGTGACAATTTCACATTTTCCATGCACGCGTAGCTGAGATTTCTCATCTTTTTACACTCGTTTTCAGTTCTATGTTTTCCATTTTTTATGTTTTCTTCTTTGTGTTTTTTACTTTTTTTTTTCATTTGGCGTTTTTCTCTTGCTGTGCTTACCATGGGGCGTATGCGCAATATTGTCGCAAATTGGGCATTTGATTTGACTGCCAAACGTTGCCGTTGCTTCGCGAACTGCCTTTGACAGCAGGGAATAGTTTTTTTTTTCTTTTGCTTTTCTTGGGCAGCAAAGAAAATAGCAAAAAACAAAAAAAAAAAAGCAAACGAAAACCAGAAAAAATGAAAAAGGGAGGTGAAGTGAAGGGAAAATGGGCAAATGTGTTGTGAATTGTGGGTTAGGTGAATGCGGGTAACGACAACTTAGCTTAGACAGGCAAAAAAAAAAAAAAAAAAAAAAAAAAAAGGTTCAATGTGGCGTATGCGTAACATTTGCTCGAGTTCTACTTTTGCTCCTGCTGTGCCTTCTTTTGCTTCTTCAACACCATTTCCATTTACGTTGTTTACATTCGCCAAGGCGAAATTGTGTTGCTGTTGTTGTTTTTGTTGTTGAGATGATGCTGCCAAAGGGCAAACGACAACCGGTTGATGGTATGCGGGTCATGGTAATGGCCAGTCATGTGCATAGGTGAATCCTACATTGATGATACACACACACACACACACACACACACGCACACGGAGAAAAAAAGAAACTAAAGTGACTTTAAAGATATTCCCTTTAACAAATCAAAAATTAAAAAACTTTTGTTGAAATGTATAAGTAGATAATCTAAAGTTGAACTATAATCTTGTGATTAAAGCTAAAATCCTTTTAAAGGAAATAGCTTTCATATCGTCTTAGATATATATATAAAAAGGAAATTCATTTTATAAAGCTTAAACTTTTAAGAAATTTATTAAATAACAATATGGATGCAACATTTATATACTATATAATCTAAAAAACTATAGGATTTAGATTGGGTAATAACTTAGATAAAGAGAGAAACATCTATTACTAGTTTATATAGAAAAGCTGACAACATTTCTTTCATTTGTTTGGTCTAACTAAAGATACTTTCTTTCTTTCTTTCTATTTTAAATATCTTTTAAAAATATAATGAAAAATCAGAAATATATTATACAAATCAAATATAGAACATACTGAAAAATCATTGATAAAGTTACAGCGCAAATCTTAATCTATATCTGATAGATAAAGTATATGAATTGGTAGAAGCACCGAACTCTTTTATGGTTTAATATGTTATCTATATATATATATATAGATTTTCGATTCACTGAAAACAAGTTTGTAGCTAGAAACTATATGATCCTAAATAAAATGAGTCCTTTAAGGAAATAATTTAGAAAATGAGATAGAACGAGCAAATGTAAGCATTTGGCTCAGATATACCTATACATATATTTCTTTCTCTATATAACTCCTTCTATAACTTTCTCTGTTTTGTTGCTTTACAACTTTTTGTGCAGTGTATCCAAGTGGGTGTCAGGATGTGGGAATGGATACCTGTACAACTAACGATAACCGAACCTTTGTTACGTTGTTTCTGTTTTTGTCACTTCACATGAGAAGCAGCAGCGTGTTTACTTTTGGCGCCCCATTTTTTGTTGTTGTTGTTTTTTGTTTTTTTTTTTTTTATGACATTTTTGACTATGATTGCGTTTGTATTTGTGTGTGTGTGCGAGGGAGATGACTAATGGAGTTTATTAAAGTAACATTTGACAGGCAACGCCTGCTGCCAACACCCTTTTTTGCTAGCAAATTAAATTTCATCTTCACTTGGCTTATTTATGGGCGTGGCTAGCTAACCATTGACAGAGAATCAGCCCAGCATCAAAAATTAGCGTGACGAAGCCTTAATTGTGCCAAGGTTTTATATGAAGGCATATTATGCTACCATTGCTACCAAAAAGGAACCCATTGACGATGCTTAATGCAAACAAAACTCTGGGGCGGAACAAAGTCAACGGTTCTCCGTCGGCTACTTCAAAAATTTTGGTTAACTGCAGAAACTGCTGGAAGAGAAATTGCAAAGGGGAACAAAACAAAGAGGGGTGGGTGTATTGAAGGATGTATGGGCGGTTGGTCAATGGAACAAGAGGTTCTGAACCTTTGTTGCCGAAACCTTTGTCAGCTTTAAACAATTTTGGACACTTGAGTTTTGGGGTGGTAGTGGTGGGTGGAGCGCCTCGTTATTGAGACTTCGCTTTAAATTAACATAATTTTTATTTCATTCGACTTTTTTGGTTATTTTTTTTGTTGTGATGATGTCCTAGAGTGAACCTTTTTAGATCGCCATGGAGCCATTGTAATGATGCTTGGCCGATGATTATTATAAGTTTCATTTGGCTGCCCTTTTTATTGCTCAACCTGCGTCCCTGCCATTAACCGAAATGAATGCAATTCAAAATAATGTCCTTGAGACCCAAGCCGGGATGACACTTGCCAACAACAGCATGAGAAAAAAAAAAAAAGCAAAAACTTTCACTCCCAGGACGCGCCCAATATCGCTGATTGTTTTGTATATATACAAATATATATATATATAATGTAGATGTATATATATATATTTATATGTATATGTTTGTATGTGTGTGTGTGTGGTCTCAGATTCGAATTCAGTCATTGGAAACTTGCACAACTAAAAATCATAAATCTTTTTAATTTCATTGAAACTTTTGCAAGAGAAAGTTTCACACTTGACTCCCTGAGGACATATTTTGGCCTGACATTTAAATCGATGATAGAGAGAGAGAGAAGGAGAGAGGGGGAGAGGAGAGAGATAAATACTATTATACGTAAACTCCCGATTCATTGCTACAAAATTATGTGTGGCCGGCAAAAGTTATCGTAAACTTGCTGCTTTTCCAACTTCCATCAACAATTTTCCCTTTTCTTTTCTCTTTTTTTTTTTTGATTTTTTTTTGATTTTGATTTTTAATGACTAAGCACTTTTTCCTGGTTTTCGGGGGAGCAATAAAAAATCATATTTAATGAGCACATTTTCTTGGCAGACGGGGAAAGTAGATAAGTAGGTGCCCCCCCTATAGAGGGGGCGTTAAATTGGACTTAAATGAAAGTCAATGAATAAACAAAAAAAGTAATAACAAATATAAAAAAAAAGAAATATGGCAATTGATTGGAAATATCTGGCCATTGGACAGTTATTATAGGGGCCAATGGGGGAAAATACGGTCAAATGCTTGTAATGACAAATGGGTCGAAGCACGAAGTGGCAACAAAGTTTTCCCAAGTTTGTTTTCCTTTTTCTTTCTTTTTTTTTCAAAGACAATCAACAATTTTTTAATGAATACCAAGTTAGTAGATAGATATCTAAATCTATTTATATTGTTGCTTAGTTAGTATCCTTAGCATCTTTTACTATAACTTTGGAATGGAAAAGAAAGGATCGTATCCTTCTTTAACAACACTTTAGAGACGAACTAGTCTCAATTGACTCGGCTATTAATACTGATCAAGGATCATCTTAGCAGTTTTTTTTATACCCTTTTACCTTATAGAAACTTACAAAAGAGATCAAATGAGACTTAAAGATGATCAATTGTTAATTTGAAGAGGATCCTGACTATTCCAAAGTCTTTTAAAAGCTTGTTTTTCCACTGCAATTGACTTATCTTTTTCTAAAACAAAGATGCAATTCTAAATTCCTATTTGATCAAAGGTTTTTATATATCCTTAAATAGTTTCTAGCTTGATGCATCTTGGCTTCTAACTTTTAGCAGCTTCAGTAAAACGAATCAACAGACATGAAATCGATTATATATATAGCAAAGCAACATATTTTATATATATATTATAATTTATATTTATAATTCATTTATATTTGATTCTCTGCTTTTGTCAATTATCTCAGACATTCCATTAGAAATAATATTTAATTTCCAACTAAAAATGAATTATAAATGCAATTTTAACATTGCACAAAAGGGTTTTGCAATTATTATTATTATTTTATTATTTTATTATTTTTTTTTTTTTTTTTTTTTTTGCTAGTTCTTTTCATTGTTGCTCTATGAAAATGCCTCATCGTACCAGGGGCCTATTGCGGAAAATTAATTACACGCTGCAAGCTGAGTTTTTTCCAATGTAGAAAATGGTAGTGAGAAGCTAGCGAAACAGGAATAGAAGAAAATGAAGAGTGAAGTCCCGGCTGAAGTCCTTGCCAATGCCAACACCACAACTGACCCAGTTGTTTAATTGAATTGAAGCCATAAACACTTGAAAGCAAAGCGAGTTTTCACACACACACAGGCAGACTCACAAATATATATACAAAGCAGGACACGCACACACAGACTTTTACATCGAGTCAAATGAAAAATGGCTGCGACAATGGCGACTCGCTAAATAAGTTTAATTAGTAGTAGTGCGAAATGTGGCCATCAATCACTTTTTGCTAGCGGAAACGGAAACGGAAACCACGTGCCCATTGCTAAGCATTTTGACAGTTCCCCCCTCCACCCCATGCTACTGCCACATGCAACAACAATAGCAACAACATAACAAATATTAAAACGAAAGTAAAACAACAACAACAACAACAAAAAAAGTGCAAATTTCATCAGCATGACAAAAACAAGCGTAAATATGTGACAGGCAGGCAGGCAGACAGTCTCCTCCGCATTCCACTCAAGTGTTTCTTCGCACACACACTTCTCTCTCTCTCTCTCTCTCTCTATCTCTGTACCCCCCTCTCTCTTGCTCTCTTCTATGTACCTTGAATGTAGGAAGAGAAATAAGTAAACGCAGCTTCAGTTTCGAATGCCAAGCAAAAGTTGTTGACATCTTCTGAGCCAACACGTAGAAGTAGCAACAACAAACATGCAGACAAGAAGAGAAATACATACATACAAACAAACACATACATACATATAAATATAGGGTAGCAGCATAAGAGATTGGGCCGAAGAAAAGTAGTAAACACTTGAAAAAGAAGCAGCAGCAGCAACAGTGAATGTTTGCTTAAAAAAGATGCGACTGCCATAAGAAGGAACAAAAAACAAAAATTTGGTTGAAACAGAAAAAAGAGAAGGAGCCGCTGCTGCTGACAGTTGCAAGACGCGTTGACAGTGACAAAGACGGCAATGATGATGATGATGATGATGCTGATGATGATAGCAATGATGGTGATGGTGATGGCGATGGGGGAGGCCAACATTTGGCATAATCCTCCTGACAAATGTCATTACACTCGCTAGTTTAGTTGCCTTTTGAAGTTAAATAAGAGTATATGAAATACATAGATGAAAATAGATACATTTCTGCCAGACACTTTTGAAGCGTCAAACTTTACCCACCATCCAAAAAGGAAAACGGGGGGGGGATAAATGGGGTTAAACTTTATTTATGATGTTATACCAAATGTAGTTATAAAAGTTATAGGAAGGGATATACATATATGTATAAACACACAACATAATGTTGTCATTCCTTTATTTTTTCTTTACCCAACGAATGAAAGTGATTTAAACGCCCAGAAACTCGCATAACTCACTTTTGGATTTGTGAGTTAAGGCAGATTTTTTTTTTTTTTTTTTTTTTTATTCGATTTATTTTGTCAATATAAATAGAATATTGTTATTTTGGGCTATCATTTTCCATATATATTTACACTACTCAGTCTTAAAATACATTTTGTTTGGTTTGTTCCAAAAAGTATGCTATACTTTTTTTTTAAATTTAGAAATATTTTATATAAAAACTTTCATAGATGAAATTTAACTTAAGAGTTGCTTTTCATTTAAAAACTTTAATTTGTTGCAGTTAGAAAACTATTTATGTCTCTTTTAGAGGCAGAAAACTTTGTCAATTAAAATGTTTAATTGAAAGCATTTTATTATAAGAACAATTTAAAGCCTCTGGGGAAATCAAATTTCCAAAGGATTAGTGGTTGCAAAAATTGAATATTCTCTGATAAAAACTATTAATTGGTAGCACAAAAGCAATTAAGAACCAAAATCCTCTTTATACCATAACAATAATAACAACCAAATATATTTTTGTTAGCCATTTAAAGGTAAATTTTCAAACCCAAGCAATAAAAACAAAATCAAGTATAAACAATTTTTATAATTTTTAGATAAGTAAGTTGAGAAGTAACTGTATACAGTTCCTAATGATTTTAAACCCAAGAATAAATATAAACAATAAAACATTTTTAAATAATTTTAATGTGTGTTCAACAAGTTTTCATTATGAAATTTAACTTACCATTGAGTTAAATTGTATTGCAACTAATTCTAGTCCATGGATTATTAGGAGTCTGTTTACTTCTCTATTTTTTTTTTTTATGTTTTAGTTATAACACTTTAGTCTCACATAAGCCACACACACACATGTAGACACAGACATATTCGCACACTAACAAAAAAAATATAAAAGATACACAGGAGTAAAATTGGTAGGTCACGCGAGTTTTTCAGTCATTGACAAATGGCCCCAGAAACTTTGTTATTTTATTATAGTTGCTTTCTCTCGCGAATTGGCCTAGTTTGTCTCGCATATATATATATATGTATTTATATTTATATAGATGTATATGTGTGTGTGTGTGTGTACATTTATGTAGGCCTAGCCATTGCACTAAAGTGATAAAGAGGGCGAATTGCAAGCGGTAGCCGGCACTGGCACTTTGTCTAATGCCTTTTGTCTGGACAGACGGCGACGCAGCGTCTTCTGTCTTGCACTTGAGGAATTGTGGCAGAATTAGCGTGGGCTATTGCCGCACTATACGACTTACGAACTTTTGACCCGGTTTTTATTCTGAGAATACAACAATAACAAACAGCCTCAAAGAGAGGTTTCTTCTCGCTTCACTTTACCGTTTCGTTGTTCTTTAAAGAACACAATAAAAAAAAAAAAAACATACATAACAAGAATGAATGAAAGAAAGAAAGAGTGCTAAGTGGACGGGGTACAGGCTCTGGTGTGTCTGAGCGCTTTGTCTTTTCTCTCTGTTTTCTGTTTATTTGCACATTTACCGCAAAATGCGCTTATGTTTTTATGGTTTAGTCTGCATGGGTATGCTTGTATGTGTGTTTGTTTGTTTGTTTGTATGTATGTCCACACCCTTTGGCAGAAAATCAACTTTTGCGTTTGGTTTTTATTGATTTAGCAGTCGAACATTAAGAAAATCGCACACAATTGAAGCAATAACAATAAATACAACGAATTTTTATAGGCATTTAATGTTGCGTCCGTCTATATCACTTTCCTTCTTATTTTTTCACGGTTTGTTTTTATCACGCTTTCACTATCTCTTTCTCACTCTTTCTTTCGCGCCGGCACGCACTAACAAACAAGATAGAACGTGTTCGTTTCCTTATCTTTTTTTACTAATTACATCTGTTTGCCGTTTGAATTTCATTCAATTAATGTTCCTCAATGTTAATTCTCAAATAACGGGGTTTCACATTTACAGTTTGTTTGACTCTAGGTTGCGCACATTTTTGTTATTCACTTGTACATGGTTGTTTGCCGTCAAATTCGTTTAGAAGACGTTTCTGCTTCGACAGTGCCTCACGAACTAAACAAACGAAGGAACCAGCATCAGTTTTGGCAATGCACGTGCTTTAGAAAAACAGCTGTTGCCGCTGGCAGAAGAAGCTTAACGCAAGCGCAGTAAATTAATCAAGTGGACATATGAAGCATTAATTCTATGTCGACTTTTATAATACTCTATACTGAAATTGCATCATATGCAAGTCACTCAACGGGGCTATACGAATGGGCAGATAGATTGACTTTGTTTTTGTTTATGATTATAAATCTATATAAATCTATTTTTAACCTTATTTAACGCTTCCAATTTTTGTTTGAAAGAAATTAGCTCATTCCAAACACATACGAATTCAATTCCTTAATTTTGTTCCTTTGCCAAAGGGTATAAATATTGGGAAATTTATAAAGCTCTATCAATTTATGGCATTGGAATAATGGTCCCACATTGGCTGAGAACAGTTTTTTGTCTGCCATAAATCCCAGTGTTGGTGTTTTTTGCTACTAATCCTTATGTCTATCTCACTCTAGCTAATTTGTAGTTAAGTAGAAAAGTTGGCGCGAAAATCAACACTCAAGAAAGGTTAACAGTTTCCATTCGCACAACTTTTTAAAAGCTGCAAGTTTTTTTTAGTTGTATACAAAAGCATTTTCATTGATAACCCATAGAATTACACTGTGCAGCAAGTTTTTTGTTTCCCAAAATAAAAAAAACTTCCATTTTATATGTATATATATATATATATATATACTCTTTAGATCCTTAGCCTAGACTCGATTTATCAATATACATAGATTTATGTACATAAACTGATAAACTTTAACGGTATACATATGTACATATGTATAGTATTTATATTTGTATTGTACATATGAACATACCGTTAAAAATTGATATCATTCTCCTTCTTTCTTTCTTTTTCTATCCTATTGCTTCCCATTTTAAATTTTTCTCATTCCAAATGTCCTTGAGCACTTGGATAAGGATGCCAGACCAGAAAATTGTTGACCAGTGTTCTAAAAATGTGGAGGATAAATACGCTTTATTAGCATTGCATAAAAAGACACAATTCTTTTCCTTTTGTCATTCTCCTGTGTTAATTAATTAAAAAAAAAAAACCTAATGCATAAAAATGCAAAAATTACCGAAAAAGCAATCGCACGTCGGCAGCATTCCTTATTAACAACAATGGCCATCATGACCACTATGATTGTGGGCAGCACCTGCTCTATGGGAGTTCTTGTCGCCGAAGGCTGAAATGACGAGATGGCCTTCTTCATCGATACCATCTTTGCGTTTGGCTTTGGTATCCTCGTCGGCAAACTCGCTTAGATCGCGACGCATAGCGTAGGCATCCTCGCCATCGGCATAGTATTTTGGCTCCACTTCAATAATTTTGAACAGGAGCGAGTTGGTGTAGAGATTGAGAGCAGCGCGATTACTTTTACGGACATGCAGCGATACGTACTGGGCATTAAAGCACTCGACCATGGCTTGGGAAGCTTGATTCATAAGTTTTTGGGCCAGGCCCAGGCGGCGATAGGAACGCTTAACCGCCAGTGAGGTAATATGTCCATGTTTGCTCTCCTCACCCGGCTCGGGCTCCTCCATTTTGGCTAGCACATAACCAACTATGCCACCCTTGTCATCCTCGGCCACGTAGCTAAGCTGGGGCCAAGTCAGGCCATGATAAAAATAGTATTTCATTTGATAGTTCTCCGGCAGGCACAGCAGATTGCAGTGCTGCATGGTCATAAGATCTTCAGGTTTAGCGCAGCGTATGTTCATCTTCAAATATTTTAAACTCTATTCCTATAATATTTATAAAAATAATTTTGTAAGCGTGTGCTAGTCGCGTCGTGCTTTGCGTGCTCTATGCGGAAATGGTTGCTGTTGTTGTTGTTGCTCTCCAATCAATTGCTGTTCCTGCTGATCCTCTGGCTCTTCCTGGCCCAATAGCTCACGCACCAGGCGAAATTTTGATAGAAATGCTTTCCAAATCAGGAACCAGCCTGCAAAGAGCCAAAAACAGAAAACAAATTGAATTAATTGTAATTTGGATATAAATAACGTGACGAGTTGTGCACTGTGATCCAGCATTACCCAACAAAATAATAGCAGCAACAAAGCTAACTGAAGCTAATATGGTAAAAATGAAGGCCAATCCGGTTTGCAAGGACATTATCACAGCCTACCAATATGTAGAAAATTTTGTTTTAGTTTTGTTTCAAGAAATTACTTTTTTTTTCAATCGCTGTGAAATCAGCTGTGGAACAAGTGTTACCGTTTCCAACACTCACAGCCAGGGCTGCGCCCCCATAGACATGCAAAATATGGATAAAATTTACAAAACCTCGGCAAGATGCTAAAAATTAACGTTATAAAACTATTATTAAATAATTTTGGCCTAATTCCATCATGGCTTCAGTCATGCAAAAGTTATCTTGATAGTTTTCCATTTCAGCTGAAGTCGAAGCACATGGGCTTCCAATTGTATTTTCCAAACTCACTATTCACCTTAATACTAAACCTCTCGCCAATTGCACTTGTCGAGAAACTTAACAATAACAAAAACAGCGCGCAGCGGTTAACCAATTTAATATTAGTTGCACCTTGAATTTATTTTGTTGAAGAGCACACTTTTCTTTAACACACCGGCAACACTAGTGTTGAAAAGCATCAAAAGGCATGCGGGCACATTTGGTCACACTGAATTATAAGCAGCTGTAATGTTACTAACATATAATCGATTATTTAAGGTGTACAGTGTCATCGATAACATTAGGGAATATCGAAGTTTAACATCAAACATTTTTTATTACAAACACAACATTTTGATAGAATTTATATTGTAGGCATGCACAGTTGAGAATTATTACGATTTTGTCATATTTTGCGCTACTTTGCAACGTGAGTGTGTTGAAAAACAGCTGTTGGCAATAATAATCGATTGGCAGTACTGTTATTGTACTGTTACTGCCTTTGCTTAAGATATTTGTATTGGTAACATAAAATAATAATTAAAATGCAAGAATTTAGCGTCAAACGGGATGCACTATTTGCTTGTCTCGACGATGCCAGCAAAGAGCTAAAGGGCACTGCCTTGGATCAGAGTAAAGCAAAGTCGTACAACATCAGAGCTCTGGAACGGGGAAAAAATACCCAACATGGCCAGGTACAAATAATGAACTATCGTCGTGGACAGAGAATTGAAGTGGACGGCGGGACAGAAACCGAAGATGGCAAACTACGGCGTATGCTAGGCAAAGAGAGCATATTCAAAAAGCCGGAATTGCCCATCGGCCGTTGTCTGAAACCTCGCAAGACGCCCGACTATCAGGTAACAGCATAAATTTTCATAAATTTTAATGTAAAAACCAATAAATCTAATTTTACCTGTAGGTCAATCCACACAAATGGAAGAAATATTCTCTATCGGATGTAGATATATCAGAACAAACAAATTCAGCAGCTGCGCTGTCATTTCTCAGACAAATTGATGCCCAACGTGAGACTGAAACAATCGACCAGGATGAGGATATCAGTACTGGTCACAAAATTGAATTCAAAAAGACTAGCAAATTGAATCGTAATCTAAAGAAACTGCAAGCAGATGAAACCGATGATGTGGAGGTGGATAAGCCCCAGCTAAGAGGCTCAAAACTGATTATGCCCGAATATGTGATTGGACAAAAAGCACCCAGACAAAAGAAATCAAAACCGAATGCCAATCAAAATCGAGCCGCTGGAAAATTACAACTTTCACATTTAGATGAAGTCGATGATGAGGTTGATGAATAGACTTTAAAATAGTTGTATAATAATCCAAACTGTAGATATTGAGTAAGTTTACACGTTAACCTATGAAACTTCCTTCATATGTTTCTTTAGTATCATTTTAAGTTGTCAATCACAGAGCAACTTTTTAAATATGTAGAAATATGGTTGAAATTTTCTATCACATCTATAAGAAACTTCCATTGGAAACATTAACTAAATATTCTTATTTTGAGAATGTTCGCAAAAAAATATTGCATTTTGATTTATTTGTTGAAAATTTGGCAAAGTTATATCATAAACTTTTTACTAAATATTTTTATAAAAAACTATTACGTTATATCGTTGCTATACCCTATAGTAGGGTAATTGAAACACAGTTTTCTTTTAAGAGATTTACAAAAATAATACACAATGAGTATTTGTTCGATTAGAAAAAACCTGGGAAAGAACAATAGCACAAGGACGTATACATATACACATATAATCTAAAGTACATAAATGCAACAATGCGCACACACACAAAAATATAAGTAGGTATAAAAAATACAAATACATGAATATTTATATATATTCAGTCAGGAATGCTGTCATTATATGCACTGGCTATTCTTTCTGTTCAAGGTAATATCCTGGATTAAAATAAAGTTTTTTGTTAAAACCGATATTATCATAACTTCCCGTCTGCAAGGAACCGGCCTTGGTCCGCATTCTGTCCACAGCAGCATGGGTCTTTTTTAATATATCCTCAACATCAGTATTGTGGGCATATTCCGCCATAATGTCACAGAACTTTTGAATGTACCAGCTACCCTTGTCACGATCACGATGCGCTTGGAATCCTGGAGTACTGGCATAGCATACCAGCATATCTGATATGGTGGGCACATTTAAATTGACGCCATCAGTCTCTATACTTGGTGTGGATTGACCAAGATCAGACTTTCTGCCACGACAGAATGGAAAAATTAGCACCTTGGGCTTGTGCACCAAATATGGACTTGAATCAGCTCGGAAATGATTTTTAATTTTTGTTACATCAGCCACAGAGCCATCACAAAACTCCACTTTATCAACCTCGCCGACTCTTTCACCATGCGTCATGAGGGCCATAACAAAGCATTCGGTTTCTCGCACATAAGTCGATGAGGTTACCTTACGAAGGTTATCGAAAAACTCTTCCTGACTTATATTATTATAGGCGAATATTATAAAACCCATTTCCCGAAATAAATGAATTAATGAATCACCATCTATTTCGGCACCGTTCCGTCGGTTCTTCGGATTGGGAAAATCTATGATATTGACCATAAGAAAAACTCCACGATTGTGTTTCGATTGCATTGTATAGGTGCCCAGGGCACTGTCCTTCTGAATGTTTTGCGATTTTGTGACCACACGTGTTTGCCCCTCCACGGGTTTTTCGTAGGGTATGACTGGTGCTGAGATATCATTATAATGAGTCTAATGAAAAAAAAAAAAAATGTTTAGGTCAATTGAATGTGTGTGAAATAAAAACAAAATGTTTACCTTGCTGACACATGGACCTTCGGTAACGGTGGCAACGTTAACTGAAGCTGGCACAGTGGTGGTGTCCACAATATCTGTGGAATTTCGATTGTTATTCATGGTTGTGATAGAAATGAAGGGCTGTTGGTTTGGATGATGATCTGTATCTTCTAAAATTTGCACTGCCTGCGGACTGCCCACTGTACGCAAGGCTTGCAGTAGCAAGTCATAAGCAAGAGGTCCTCTTTTCGTGATCTTGAGAAAAAGCCTTCTGTGCTGTTGCAGCAGAACATCGTCTTCATTAAGATTATGTCGTTCCCCATTAAGATCTTCAATACTTCTACGCATTATTGGTGATATCAGGCCAATTCGCACACATTCAGTCGCTAAGCGATTATAATTGGTACTTTTTACCAGCATATCAATGTTTTCTGTAATGTGATTTCGATGCCTGAGCGGCATGCCAATCTCCCGCTCTCTTCTCTCCAAGCCAGATCGCAGATCCATGTTAGATCGCTTATATGGTGCGCTTGTAGAAGGACACTGATTTGGCAGTGATAGTGGCAATGGCAATGAAAATGAGTCACTGCTTCCTGCTTCCAGTTTCAAATTGAGGTCGCACTTGTAGTCGTTGTCGTTTGTGTTTTCTTTGTCTTCGCTGCGATTTCGATGGTAGTGTAAGGTGGATGGCGAACTTCAAAGCAAAACGTTGATCCTTATTTTTTCAAAAGCAAATTACTTAACATAAATATTGCACAAACTTAAAGCCTAAATAAAATTTCTTTTGAAACAAAAGGAATAAATGCAATTTGTTGGCAGTGGGCAGTGCTGCGAAAGCGCGCGTCCGTTCACACTCCTTTCTATTCTAACAATGAAAGTGTATTTTGGTAGAAATTTTGCAACACTGTAACAGGGTTGCATGAAATCTTTCTACTTTGCCAGCACTTGCCTAACAGCTGGAGTTGGATATAGAGATGAGCAATTGGATCACAGTCACTGGTTTCAGGAAGCAAACATGCAGACGAGTTATCATTAAGGAATTCATTTGGCAAATAAAAGTGGCCTTAAGTTTGAATCTATATATATTCGATATTTAAATATTCTCAAGGATTTTTTTTAGTTGTTTGAAGTTTTAGATAATTATTTAACGTAAGCAAAATCTTCGGTGCCAACAACAGAAATATCCAGTCACGGTAAATTTCAAGTTGCGCCCTCAACACTAACAGAATTTCCGACTGTGTTTGTGTGGAACGCATAAATGGACGAGGCCAAACCAATAATAAAGTCTGACCTGGGGGACTGCGAGGACAAAAAGGATACTGTCATCAGTGGCAGAGGTGGTCTTACTAAACATATCAAGCGACGTGTTCTCTTGGAACTCGAACAGTATGGTTGCACATCACAGACGCTGGAAATAGCCGCCGCTGTTCGTCGAACGGACGATACTAAGACAATAAAAGGTTTGTAAAATTCCAACATTGACATACTAAATCTCTCTTCAGATTATATTATTAACAGCTGTGCCAAAGCGGAGGAGAATGTCGACCAGGAATGCAATTCCGTCAGTCTCACCAACATCAATAAGTGGCTGGAATTAATGAAGGATACGGAACTGTTTAAGCTTTGCGAATATGAGGCTGCCGTGGTAATGAACTCTATAGTGCGAAACGAGCCGCAGCCAAAGCCGAATTCATTGAACGGGATTGACCTGACGTAAATAACAAACAAAGCTTGGCAGTATAATTGAAAATTCACATATATAAATTATACTTTCAGGGAAATCTACAAATTTCTAGATAATGCTCTAATCGGCCAACCACAGAAGGCGTTAAGCAAACCTAGTCAAGCGTTTCTACTTAAAGAGTTTTCTCAACTTATAGCCGAGGCTAATACTGATCAATCAGACATTGAGGCTAGAAAAATGGGACAGACGTTGTATAATCATCAGGACTTTAATTATGTAGCTGAGCCTCAAAATGCCAGTCTAGATCCACTATTTCTGAATCAAAATCAGACTTGAATAATGTGAAAATTTGTTTACGAACTGGCTTTAAGGTATTTGTGGTTCTCTCGCTTTTGATTTCCTTGCAAATTTCGAAACTAGCCGTTTTGAATACATACATATATCATATATCTAAGGAGAAGTATGACTGGTCAAAAAGTAAGTGATGTGAGAGTCTGGGAGTAAAAAAATTATATGGTAGATGAATCTTTGTAAATGCTTTTCTTTGAGCATTAGATCAGATGCAAGTACTCCTAAGAAAACGTCTAAGATGTATTGAAATTTGAACAAATATATCACTATAGAAAAAATAAGATAGTAAATTGTCTTATGACATTGCTATCTATTAAAATCCTTTACTTATAACCCATTTTATTGAATTTTTAGAAAAAACAGTGCTTGCTTGATGATTTCATAATTTCAATTCAATTCTTATAAGTTATTGTAAGTATTTAATATGTCTAAATGTATTAACCAAATTTGAAATATAAAAATATATATGATAAGAAACTCGCTTTTCATTTCAGTTTACCATAAAAGTTCAAAATGAGAAGTTAGTGTTGAAAAATGCTTAAATAAAAGTTTGGTTTCCTTTAGTTAAGCTGCTGTACTTGTTTAGTGTAAAAAATTAGCAAATAGCAAAAATAACACTAACTAATGATTTTCTTTATATATACCCATACTATATAAAGTTACCTGAATGGGGTATATTAGCTATGGACTCTTGTTTGATTACTGGTTATAGAAAAATCCTTGTTTATAGTTTAGTTGGGTTAAAAATAAAAGACAAATCAAAATCATTTCCACACATTTATTAAACATTTAAATTTAAATTTTTTCATTATAGATTATACACGTACAGTACCATTGTCAATCTCAAATCGCACATTTTGTTCTATTCCTAGCCAGTATGTATGTATGTATGTTCTGTATCATTTATCCATAACATATCATGATCGCATTCTTTGCATTCTGCACGCATTAATTATTCGATAATAATTACACTCATAATAAAGTTCATTACTAAATATTTAGTATGTATGTATTGTACTTGTATAAAGAGTTTGGTTTAGCACATTTAAAATCTAATTGTAAGTAAGTACAATATAGTAAGTATGTATGTATGTATGTATGTATATGTATAGTAAACCAGGGGACTGCGAATTCCTTTTATTTAGTTTCACACAAAATTACTTGAAGTATTTTGGCTTGTCTCAAATTGCATTTGCATTTGCATTTTAAATATATATATTTATATATATATATATAACATTTATTGTGCAATGATTGTTATCAATATAATTTTTTTTTGCTTTCTGCCAAATTGTACATATTGCGTATACGCACATACAATGATGTACGTTGGAGTAACAAACGTTTAGACTAATATAAGAGTTAGGCTTTTCATTGTTTTTCAACTTTAAGAGGCATATTAAAACAGTTGAGTGCCTCCGATAAGAGGCAGCACAATAGATCACAAGAGACAGAGTTGGAAATATGTACCGAGTATTTCTTTTTGTTTTTCTTTTTACTAAAGGAGGGGGGAAGGGGAGGGGAGGTTAGGGGAGTTTGGAAAGTGTCACATATACACACAATCAGAGAGTTACATACAGAAATTTAGTTATATAAATACCCTTTTTTTTTTTTTTGTCATTATCTTTTTCTTTTGTTTTGGTTTTTTTTTTTTTTTTACTTTTTTCTTTGTTGGTTTTTTGTTTTTTTTTTTTTTTTGTTAAAAATTATGTTTACATAATAAAAAATACAATATAATTTTACATAATATAACTCTTAAAAGTTCAGTCCAGTTTGAGCTTTTGGTTTTCCCCTTTTTATATTTTTTATTTTTCTTCCTTTTTTTTTTGTGGTTTCTTTTTTTTTTATACCATTTTTAGTTTTCTGTTAAGTAAAATTAATTTAAGCTAAATACATTTTATGATTAATTACTAGAAAAAAAAAAACTTAAACCATATATATATATATATATATATATATATAAATATATATCGATCGATATGCCATGTCAAAGATTCAAAACAAGAGAAGAAAAACAAAGCATAAAAAAATAAACTAAAACAAATTTAATAAAATTGTTGAGGATTTTTTCTTTTGTTTTGTTGATTGTTTTTTTTTCTTCCTTTTATTTACTTATTTTTATTATTTTTTTTTTTTTTTATTGAATTGCCTTTGAACTTTGGATCGAACTCAAAACTGAACAACAACAACAATATAACAATATTAATTTTTAAAAATTATATATTTGATTAAAGTAAGAGCGTCAATAGAATTTTGATTGTCCCGTTTACCGTTCGTGATAATTCTGCTAAAATGTGAAGCATAATCATATACGTACAGATCTTGGAGAGCAGCATATGCAACTATATATATATAGGAGATGGTTAGATTGGATCTAATGAGTTCAACGATTTGCATGGCTATATATAAACATATATATATACCCTGTAACTCCATAGGCTAATGCTATAAAAGTTTGACATTTAGATACAAGAAGATTATACTCAAAAACATCCAAATTCTATATATATAGATATACATGTATGAATTGCATAGATAGATGGACAAAGAGACATGATTGTCTTTATGTTTATGTTTTTTTTTTTTTTATGGGTCTGATATCCATTCTACTTTCTGTTTGATCTATTTTCTATATATGAAATCTTATCTTTTGAAAATATATATTTTTCATCATTTAATTAAACATTTATGCATTATTTAAATTAGCAAGAATTTTCAACGCTAGATGGCGCCAATGTATATGATATGATAAACTCCATTAACAAATTGTTTTTCCAATGTTTTTTCTATTATTTTTTTTTGATACCTTGCTTAAACCTCTCAATTTGACTTTATTTTCCATTCTATATGGAAAATCTGAAAAAGTACAAATCGTTGAATTAATTTCTAACCATTCCTATGAAATTGCATTAAGCTGCTCCCTACAGGTATGTAGGTATATAGAGTATGCACATATAGGTAGAATTAATTGTCCTTGTATATATATATATATATACATATATAGATTTTCATATATGTATATATATATACATATATATTTGTATATATGTAAATTCATATTTAGAGTCGCAATTCATTTTCAATTCGCTAATTACTACTACAACAATGATAATTGTTTTAAATTGCCCATTTAATGTAAATATATATATATTTTACTTTCTTAGATTTTCTTCTTATTTTTTGTTTCATTCTTTAGAGATAGTTCAAAGAGTTTCACATATATATATATATATAAGATTAGTTTTATGGTATATATATATATATATCTATATATTTCTTTTTAACGATTTCTTATTTCTCTTCATTTTCAACTATGCAAATTGACTAGAAAATTTCAAAGTGTTTTTCAATAAAAAAATTTTACTTTGAGGCGTAGTTAATGTACTGTTCATTGGCAAAGGGTTGGTTAGGTGGGCGGGGAGGGGGAGGAGAGAAAGAGAGATAGGGATCTGGGTTACCCAGTGTATGTATTCACCTTAGTAGTAGTTTTCTAAACAAATGTATGTTTGATTTGGAATTGGATAAAATTTAAAGTTTCATCTTTTTTTTTTTTTTTTCTTGGTGTCAATTTGAATTGTGTTTGCTTTATGGCTAAGAATGTTTAATGATTTTGTTTAGATTTTGATTATTTTTGCTATATATATATATATATATAGTATATATGCATGATAAACTCTGGGGATTAAAATAGTATAATATTTTACTTTGCTTTGCTTTGCTTGTTGCTGCTGCTTTAGGTAGATATGCTGAAGGTACACGATTCCTTAGATTGAAGTTTTTCCATTTGTTTTTCTTCCTTTTTTTTTTTTTTTTTTTTTTTGAAATATTTGTGTGTGTATAATTAACTTAGTTTGACCCCCTTCCATTAGATCTATTAACTAATGATCTCGAATGTTTTCTATTTCATTTGTTCCAATTGTTTTGAGAGTATATCTTTAATCTATCGATCCAAAATGTTCTCTTTTTCATTTGTTCCAATTGTTTTGAGAGTAGATCTACTATCTATCGATCTATAACATTCTACATTTCATTTGTTCCAACTGTTTTGAAAGTAGATCTACTAACTATCGATCTAGAATGTTCTATATTTCGTTTGTTCCAATTGCTTTAACAGTAGATCTACTATTTAATGATCTAGAATATTTTATATTTCAATTATTCCGATTGTTTTGGGAATAGATCTTCTAAGTATCGATCTAAAATGTTCTATATTTCATTTATTCCAATTGTTTTGAAAGTAGATCTACTATCTATCGATCTATAACATTCTACATTTCATTTGTTCCAACTGTTTTGAAAGTAGATCTACTAACTATCGATCTATTTTCTAACTATATTTCATTTGTTCCATTGTTTTGAGAGTAGATCTACTATCTATCGATTTAGTATGTTTTATATTTCAATTGTTGTTTATAATGTTAAATTAGATAAGAATATTTCATTTATTTCAATTGTTTTAATAACTAAATAGTTTTCAATTCTTTTGGAGTGGACTAAACCGATTTTATACTGTAGAACAAGGGTGGGCAGCCAAACTTCGCAAGTGAGCCCGACAACAAATTTTACAACAAACAACATTCCGGGCAGAGAAAAAGGTCGCGATCGCGAGTCCGAGCAGAGGTCATAAATGTGCGAGTTTGTAGACAGAGGGACGCACAAGCAACTGAGGGACGCACATTCATCTGAGGGACGCACAAGCAAAGATCTCGAGCTCGAGGATGGGTCATAAATGTGCGAGTTTATTGACAGAGGGACGCACAAGCAAGTGCGGGAGGGGAACGAAGAAAAGGGTCGCGATCTCGACGACGGGTCATAAATGTGCGAGTTCGTTGGTAGAGGGACGCACAAGTAAATGCGGGACGCACACTGAACTGAGGGACGCACAAGCAGAGAAAAAGGTCGCGATCGCGATTCTGAGCAGAGGTCATAAATGTGCGAGTTCGTTGGTAAAGGGACGCACAAGCAACTGAGGGAGGGGAAAAAGGGTCGCGATTGCGACTCGCACATCCTCGAGCTCGAGCTCGCGACATTTTTCCTTTTTCCCCTCCCTCAGTTGCTTGTGCGTCCCTTTACCAACGAACTCGCACATTTATGACCCTTTCTCGAGCTCGAGATCTTTGCTTGTGCGTCCCTCAGTTCAATATGCGTCCCTCAGTTGCTTGTGCGTCCCTCTGTCAACAAACTCGCACTTTTATGACCTCTGCTCGGACTCGCGATCGCGACCTTTTTCGCTGCTTGTGCGTCCCGCACTTAAATGTGCGTCCCTCAGTTGCTTGTGCGTCCCTTTGTCCACGAACTCGCACATTTATGACCTCTGCCGCAAAAATAACGGAAAGAGCTCGGTGAGCCAAAAGAGCCACTACGTGCCCACCCTTGCTGTAGAATATAACGTTTTTATATAAAAAGAATTCAGTAGTTTTTTTGGAGAGATAAAAATAGTTTGAAAAGGAGTTTAAAAGAGTTTTTTTGAGTTAAACACAACAAGTTATCAAATTGTTTTTGAAAGTTGTTTCAATTTTTACTAAACAAAATTTGCTTATATAGAGAACTTCTAGGTTTAGCTTTAGTTTGAAAGAGTTCTTTGGTAGACCTTTTGGAAGGAGGGACAATTCATCGGTTAACCGAAGGGATTATATTATACAATTTATGGGGTCTATATATATATATATATATATATATATATATATATATATATATGTGTGTGTTTGTGTGTAAGTGTAATTATGGTATGCACGTCTATATATATATAGTTTTTGTTTAAATAATTCAAAAAATACATATTTATATTTAAAGTTTGTTTCCTTTTCTTTTATTTTTTTGTTTGCTCTTGTAGTTTTTTTTTTTTTTTGTTTTTTTGTAAATTTGTTAATGTTGTTTAAATAGTTTGTTTAGTGTGAATTGTTTGTTGAGAGATGCTAATTTGTCCTATACTTTGTATATATCCATATATCGTATATATGAATATATATATATATATCTTCTGCATTATAGTATGTATGATTGCATTCTGCAGTTTCTTCCAAAGGGATGTGCAAGTGGTCGGTATATATATATATATATTTTTTTTTTTATTTTTCTTTATGTGTGTTTGACACTTTTTTATTAAATTTTTTTTTGTTTTGTGTTTGCATAAATTACATTTAGATAAATATTTTTTTTGTTAATTTTTTTTATTTTTGTTTTCTTCATTTGTTGTTGGTCACATAAAATCGGTTGTGTTTGGCTAAATAACATTCAGATTGATTGATTGAAATATATAGTTAAATGTATATATATCTTTTTTTTTTTTTAGTTTTTTATGCATTTTTTTTTTTAAATTATTAAATTTTTTTTTTTTTTTTGGTATACGCGTTTACAATGTTTATATTAATATAAGTTGATTACTGGTGTTTCATTAATGGACCGAAATTTCATTTTGAAAATTATATATATATATATATATATATGTATATATATAGATGTATATATGTATATATTTTCTTTAGGTTTTTCTTGGTATTGCAATTTGAAAATATGTTTTTTCATTCGTATCTTTAGTTTCGTCCGGAGAATAGTTGATACTGCAATAGAGTTGTTGCAAAATAATTAGGCCATCAATTTTTTTTCAGTTTTTATCTATTTGATTGATTGATTGTTTTTGATTTGAGGTTGTTGGTATTTGTATACGATTTGCAATATGATTACATATAGTATATATATATATTTGGTTATTTGGTTAATTATTATTATTATTATTATTATGATTAGTTTTTTTTTTTTTCTTTAAAGTGGTTTGGGGAGGAGGGTGGGGGTTCTACTTTATGTACTTCTCGATAAGTCAGCTTTTGCTTACACCGATTATAATACGGCTATATATACGAGTATTACACGTACAAAAACAAACATGGACCACAACGAGAAAAACGAGAGAAACAGTCAAAGAAAGAGACAGAGAAAGAGAGAGAGAGTATGAGAAATAAAATGTTGTATAAGAAGTTGGAAGAGGGGGGGAGGGAGGATTTTAATATAGGTATTTATGTATCTTTGACAAAAACAAATAAGAATAAGTAGAAGAAGAAGGACATCGACTAACGGTTATTTATTACGCTTATAATGTAATACATACTTTGGCACTTAACGGATTTCTGGTGAAAGGTTAGTGGCGGAGGTGGAGAGGGGGGGTTTGGTGTTATTACAAGGGTTTAACTTTTAATATATTTTTGTTATAGGATTCGTTACAATTTCATGCATACAATTACGTTGATATATTTTTCTCTTTTCTGCAAACGGTTAAACACAATTAATCGGTTAATTTCGATTACCTAAACGGTAAACAACTTCTAATTAAGTATATATATATATATATATATATATATGTATATATAATTCTGGAATTCTGGGGAATGCAAACTACACACAACTATAATTAATTACTTTTACTTATGGTTCAAAGTGTGTGTGTTGCTGTGTGTGTGTGTGTGTGTCTACAAAACTACTACTAAGGTACAATGTAAGTGTTTCATTTTAGGGTAAAAAAAACGGGGGGTTGGGTGGTGACAGAGGGGCATTGATCTTGGGGGGAAGGTAGTGTTCTTGGTTATCTCTTGTCTGTGAGTTTATGTGTGTGTGTGTGTGTGTAGGGGCACCTTTGACTTTTGATTTAATAACTCTTACAGCATACTTAACATTTATTCCACAAAAAAAAAAAAAAATTCATATATATATATATAGAATATATATATATATATATAAGTATTCGTATGTAATTATGTTTCATTTTTCTTTTCCTTTTCAATGTTGTTCAATTATTTTTGGTTTTTGTTCAGTTTGTTGTATAAATTTTCTCAACTTTTGAACTTTTAAGGCACATTTTGTTTTGTTTTTGAAGATTAAATACGACTTAGAATATGATTTTGTTATGGTGTGTTAAGTGTTAAGAAGAAGAGCAAAAGCCAAATGTGTGAATAAACCAAAAAAAAAAAAAAAAGGAAAACAATAAAATAAACAATACACGCACACACAAACATATACAGGAAACACTGAACAATTGGACTAGGGACTTAAAAAGACTATGGAAGAGGGGAGTGGGGGGGGCGGACTTACTTGGTTTAAACACATGTATATCTATATATATATATATATATATATATATATATGTATATACATATGCATACATTTATAAATTAGAGACAACACAACAAATAAGCGCAAAGGCAGCCAAAGGATTAAGTATACGCACAGTTTTACATCAATACAAAGACATACAATAAAATACATCTATGATCGATTACAATAAATTCGCCAAATGACTTAAATATCTAAAAGATATATATATACATATATATATATATATATATATACATATAGTAAGTAATATAAACTTATGTACATATATATATATATATATATATATTAAGAGAAATATGTGTATATATATCAATATCCGTTAAGCGGTTTTAGTTGTTAGTTAGTTTTAGTATTAGCATTAGTATAAGTATTAATTAAGTTAGTAGTTTTAGAGAATAGTTGGTAGCAGCCTTTCTTAAGCCTTCAGTGTCAGTCAATCATTTTTGTTTTCTTTTATATATATATATATATATATATATATGAATACTAGTTCGAGCTTGAGTTCCCTTTTTTTTTTTTTTTTTTTTTTTTGTAAAAATTGTATATAATTAAAACAATTTTGGTTTCTTCTCTTCTAAGAACGTTTGCAGCGCTTCTCTTCTTTGTTTGTTTCTTTGTTCTCTTTCTAGCTTAGATTGTAATGCAGTTAGTTCGTTTAGTTCTGTTACCTGCTTTTCATATTATTATCAACTTTTTTTTTTAATTTTTTAATATTTTTTTTTAATTAACCTTATGGTGCAATCAGATGGGCAGAAAGTAAAATGGCAAGTCAAGTATAAAGTACAATTACAATTTCATGAAATACAAAATAGACATAATTACAAAAATATATATATATAATATATACATATATACATATATATATATATATATATATATATATATATATATATATAAGTTAACAAGTACAAACGAGTATAATGATTATGTTCAGTTGCTGATTGTGTGGTTAACACTTTTTAAAAGACAAAACAAGTGATTTACAAATATATATAGACATATATATATATATATATATATATATATATATATACATATATATATGTACATATATAACTAAGCTAGACAGTAAACGGAAATATATTAACAAGTATTCTGGCATAAAGGCAAACAGTTAAAGCCACAAAACGAAGGCATACAAATGAAACATGCGTGAAAAAATCTTTTTAAATTTCAAAATTTTTCTAAATTTTTTGCCCTGTCTAAACTAATAACTGTTAGTTAATTATATTATTATTTTATTGACACTTTTTTTGGTTTCGCTTATTGCACTTTTAATCATTAATAATCTATTCTTGGCTATTATTACTTTTTCTTACTTTTGATATTGCTTTCTCTTCAACTTCTTGCATTCTATATAGATCTGATATATAGTTGAATATATAAATATATATATATCTATATATTTATAAGCACTTTAGGAACTTTTCTAGTTTTTTCCCTTCAAGACACTAAGCCTGATATTGGTATAGGTTTACTTTCTTTTTATATCTTTTCCTTAAACTTTTTTCTTTGATTTTCTCAACAAAAAGTTTTAAAATCTTTCAAATCGGCTATTTGTTTTTTTTTTTTTTTGGCTTTAAGTTTTTAAAATTTGAGAATATATTGAATGTTTTTTTTAGAAACTTATTAAATCTCTTTCCTTTTGTCTTTGTCTTACTATTTTGTTTAAACAAAACCTAAACTTAGTTTGTGGCAAAAAGTAACATGCAAAGTAGTAAAGGAATGCTGCCAAAAGCAAATGATATATATATATATAGATATATATAGAAAATAAATATATATACATATATATATATATAAAATGGTATGCAAAGTATAAAACATTGAAAACTGTGTTGTTATCAAGATGAAAGTAAAATGGAAAGCCTTAAGCGTTCAATCTATTAGAAATTGACTATAAAGTATACTCTATATATAGAATATAGAAAAAATAGTAGTATAGTTTAGGGGGCAATTGCTAATGTTAATCGGGTTTTGTTTACAAATACAAATTCTTTGTTTTCTTTACAACTTTTGTCTTAAATTTCTACCAACAATGAAAAATGTTTGATTTTAAACTGACATTAATCGAATAAATTCATAGTGCAAAGTGCTTAAACTAAACTAATTACTAAATATTTACTTAAATATTAATGATGCTCATTTATTTTTAAGCTCTTTAATAATTAACAATTGAGATTTTACGACAATACGACAATGATTTGCAATAGAAATAAGAAAAAAAAAATCAAGAAGAACAAAGAAAACAGAAAATGTTTTGAAATTCTTTTTTTTGGATTGAGAGAGGAAAAAGGATTAGATAGTCTAGGCTAGTGTTGGCTAAGGAGAGGGGGGACGGTAAGAAGTCTTTTTTCAAATGAAAAGTAAGTTGTTTTTTTTTTCTGCACATTAACTACATACAATTAAATTATAGTATAATAATAGAAATGAAAACAAAAAAAAAATGGAGGAATCTATTAAGTAGTATAGATGTTGTTTTTGTTCTTGTTGTTGTTGTTGCTATTTTATTTGGTATTTTCTTCTTTTTTGCGGTTTTTTTTATTTGTTTAATAACATTTTGTATAATTGTCATTAAACTATAATTTTATTAATATTTTAACTCATTTTACGTTATTTTGTATGTTTTTTTTTCAAGTTTTTTCGTTTTTTTCTCTTGTTAATGAAACTTAAAGAACTAAATAAATTTAATAATAATAATAATTGGAATAACAAGGAATAATGATATAATAATGTATGTAGTATTTAAATATTCTATATATAAGTATATATATATATATATATATATATATATATATATATATATAATTTGATTACGATTCGAGATATGTATGTATGTAGCAGGTAGGCGATTGTATATATATATATGTTTATGTGTATGTGTGTGTGTGTGTTTCAATATTAACATTTATGTTACAAACAATTAAATTAGATTGAATAAATTCTCAAAATAACTTTAATATATATGTATATATATATATATTATATTTTTATATAAATTGTTTTTGTTTTTTTTGGGGTTTTTTGATTAGCAACAACTTTAAGTTTTAACTAAATCTAATATATAGTTATATATATATATATATAATGTAAATTTTAGGTACATTCATATATGTATATAAGTATGAACAAATGACTAAAGTTACTTCTGTATGTGTGTGTGTGTGTGTGTTAGTTTACTATATATATATATATATATATATATATATATCATTGATTGTTTGCTACATTTTACCCTCTGCCCCTCTTTTTTCTTCTTTTTTTTTTATATGCTCATTCATTAATTTTGTTTGTTTTTTTTGTTGTTTCATAGTCTCAGCATTAATCTCTATCGAATTGCAATTCGAATTAGTTAGTTTAGTTTAGTTTTAGTTAGTTAGTTTAGTTTTAGTTTGTTTGTTTGTTTTAGGTTGCTTTCGTTTCGTATTCTGTTTTTTTTTTCTAATACTTTGGCTGATTGAGATTTAGATTTAAGCTTCGTCTTTGAGCTCTATAGCGCACATTGTTGTAATTGTAATTGTAATTTATAGGATTGGGTGTGCCACTGCCACTGACACTGCCACTGCCACTGCCATTGCCAGTTGCATATATATTATGATAACTATATCTACCTCTTTCCCTGTAATCGGTGACCGATGGATTTGTTACACCGATATCGTTCAGATTATATTATTGACTGAATGTTATATTGAGTGACGGACACTTACGGACGTTGTTATGTGCATTACGTGTACCATTTACACGTAACAATGGCACCGGACTAACTGTCCCAGATACGGAAGTTAATTGTCTTACCATTCCGGATCCCAATTGTTGTAATATACCCGAACCGGAACCAAGTGGACCAGATGATAATACAGTTGAGGTTCGTCGTGATCGTATCGATTGCATACTGGATGATAATAAAAATGGTACACTGCTCGATGTGTTCGGCATGGAGCCACCCTGTTTTTGGGAGTATAATAAAGGAGATTTCTTTGGAAGATTAGTTAAGGCATATCATATATATATATGTATGTATGTATATATATGGCGTGTCACATATATTACACATTATATACATATGTATATATATATAAGCAGATATATCTGTATATATATATATATATATATATAAAGTGTGTGTTTGTGTTATATATTTAAGGGATAAAGTGGTGGGGGGGAGGATGCAGTGTATGTGGATTATAAGGTTTTTTTTTTTTTTGGTTTTTTGGGTGCAATTTTTTTTTTTTTTTCGGGTGGGGTGGGGTGGGGGGTGGGGGGTTATGTAACTTATTGATTAAAAGTGATTTTATTTTGTGCTTTGTACAAAAGTTTTTTTTTGGTTTTTTTTGGTTTTTTTGTTTTATAAATGATTAACTTGCTTGCGTGTGTAATATATGGCTATGTATGTATGTATGTGTGTGTGTATATATGTAAGAGATAGCTGATGGTGCAACAACCAAACAACGAAACAAACAAACAAACCAATCAACCAACCAACCAACAAACAAACAATCGAAACAAAATTCATAATATTCAAACTTGAAACTCAATTTTTAAATGATTTTTTTTTTATATATATATAGATATATATATATTTTTTTTTTTGGTTTTTATAACAGTTTTTTCTTTTGGAAAATGCACAAATTACATGTAAAACACAAATACCGAAAAACAATAAAACAAAACAGAAAATAACAAAACAACAGAATATAGAGATAGAGAAAGTTAAAGAGAGACAGAGAGAGAGAGAGAACAAGTGATAGAATTCTATATGTATAGGTAAATATAATATGTACACATATGTATGTATGTATATATATATATATATGTATGTATGCAGGTGGTATACATATGGAATTATTATTCAAGTATATTTCGCATATAAAGAAATTACAGAAATCAAATTTTGCTGAACCAAATTGATGATGGCAGAGTGATGAAGTGGGTGGTGGAGGAGAAGGATGATGATGATGGTTGGCGAATGCCAAACCAAAACCACCTACCGTTCATTTCCCAATGAAATCAAATTACATTAACATAAATAATATCAGCATACACATACATATGTACATATATATATATATATATGTGTGTGTGTGTATCTCTCTGTGTGTGTGTGTGTGTGTGTGCTTGGGTATGTACGAGTATGTAATTTGGCCTCAAAAGCGGAGATTGAGAGAAAGCCAGTGTATGAGAGACAGAGAGAGAGAGAGAGAGAGAGATAGATAGATAGAGAGAGAAGAGGAGAGTAAGAGTGTGTTGTTGTGATTGCAGAGCAAGAGAATTAAGAAACAAAAATTTAATTGAAAATCCGAAATTGTGAAACGTGTACTCACGATCATGCTCCGTGCAAGCTGCGAATTTTTTGGTTTTGTTTTGATTTTTTTTTTTTTCGATTTTAGTTTATGCGTTCAATTCAATTTCATGATTTTGTTTTCACATATTTTTTGTTTTTGTTTTTTTACATATTATTATTTTTTTTTTTTTTTTTTTTCGTACATGAAATGAAAAAACGAAAGAATACACACATGAAATAAACACAGCGCATTTATATATAGATATATATGTATGTATGTATATAAGTGTCTGTGTGTGGGTGTGTGTGTTAATCTTGTTGTTGTTCAAAGAAGTTAAAGAGCAAGAAAGACAAAACAAAAATATAAAGAAAAGGCACAAACATTTGGCATTTGCTTTTGGCCAACACAAAAATACATATAACAGTCAACAGTATGTGTGTGTGTTTGTGTGTATAAAGTGTGGAGTATCTGTGTTTTGGTCTTCTCTTTTGTTTTATAACAACGCAACATGAACAAAGTTGAAATTGAAACATAAAATCAAATTAACACTGAGCACGATCAGGACATTTAATGAATAAGTAGTCAAGTATATATAGTATAGACTGTATATGTTGTATATATATTATAATTATTGTTGTTGTTGTTGTTATACGATTTGCCTAATAAGAGCAAATCCCCGTGCAATAATCTCCTCCAATGTATGGTAAGCCAAAAATAAATAAATGTAGCATACTTTTTTGGGACACCTAAAGACCATATATAGTAATTTATTTTATACTATATATAACAGTTTTACGGTTTAGTTATATATTAAATTGTTTATATATATATATATATATATATATATAAAAAAAATATTATTATATTTTTGTTTATTTCATATGAAGGAAAAAATCCATTAAAACACTTTTTGGTTTGACCAACACTTCTGATAAGTGTGACCATAGACAATGTTAAACGTTAGTTTAACAACATGGGGGGGTTGGGCAAAACTACAGTTATATTGTATAAATTTTTGTCAAATATTTCCCAAGACAGCAGCAAGTCAAATTGATTTCATTCAAACAAACAATTCCAAAATATCACATGTATGTAATGAAAAAAATTGAAATAATTATGAAAAATCAAAATTAATGTTTAACAGAAAAATGCCAATAACAAACAACCGTAATAACATGATTTATATAATGTTAGGCATAATTTACACCATAATTAATATGCAGCAGCAGCAGCACCACCACCATACACCACCCATTAGAGCATTATGGTTAAGCAGCCACTTGAGACAGCTCATTGCCATAGCAACGGATTGTAGGTGGAGAAGGAATTGTGCTGTGGCACAGGAAGATAAATAGGTTGGATAACAAAATAACAAAAAAAAAAAGAATTTCCAGAACTTGTATCCGGTGTATGCACTTGAACAACAAAATGAAAGAAAAAAACAAAAGTATAAGAAACTGTACAAAATGTATAAATAAAAGTAAAAGGTTTTTTTTTGGGAAAATGATTTACAGAAATAACAGAGAGACAGAACAGACAGACAGAACAGAATGACAGCGACAGATATAGCAATGCAAAATGCATAGAGAGCGCCAACAAACCGAATGTATAAACAAAACACGAACTGTGAACAATTTTTATTTACGATTAGTATATGTATAATTTTTTTTTTTTTTTTTTTTTTTTTTTTTTGGTTTATTTTTTGCAACAATTTTTCCATTCAAACAGCACAAGAACGAGAGTTACGGAGTGTATGCATATAAAGAGATTTTTAGGCAGCAAGTCAAATTCATATTCAAACTCAGTTAATTTGTCGAACAGACAGAAAGAGAGAAAAACACAGAGCCATTGAGTGTGTTAGAGAGAAAGAAAGAGAGAGAGACAGAGAGAGAAAGAGGGCAGCTAGCGACGAAACGAACGAGCGAACGAATGAACGTACAACAAAAAGTGGAGGCAACAACAAGTATTTTCGTTGGGCAAATTTGGGCAATTGAATACAGTTGAATAGAACCGTTGCATACTTTTAAGAGCTGACTAGAATATAATACTTTCAAAAGCAACATGTGTGTTAATGTGTATGTGTACGTGTGTGTGTGTGTGTGTGTGTGGGGTGTAACAGAGACAACAAGAATTGAAATCGACTTCCGACGAGTGCAACGACGACAATTTTAGAAAAGAAAAAGTATTTGTAACAAATCACAACGACAGTTTTACAACAAGACAAGACAAGAAGAGTTCAATTTCAATTTCAATGCTGGCCACTTGCTGCTAACGGTAAATCGCACAAAAAAAAAAAAAAAGTAAAATAAGTAGAAGGCAAACTATTATGAATACTATTATTAAGGCCTAACCATGTAAACAAGTGTTGATTTTCAATTATATACACAATACATCTATATAAATGTATATCCTTGCAGTGTACTCTTTCAATCGAGACTCTTAAATTAAAAAGTATTAAGTTAAAATGATCTAATGAAAATGTTATAAGCAGACAAAAGTGGTAAATGAGCTTATTTACTATATAATAAGCTAAATTTCATCTACATCACAAGTAATGTAACAATTTTAACCCAGATAAATTGTTATATTTTTAGTAACTAAACATCTAAAGGTATGTATACTAAAACTTTGACCCAAATATCATCAATTTTGTAATAGATAAACTTAGTTAAACTAAATAAAAGTGAATGACTATTCAATATTATATAGAGATACATAAATATATTCTCAATTTATTAAACGAAAATTAAAGAAAAATAAACATTTTCAAGGATACGTAATATTTTAATATTTCTACTAAACATGAAATTAAATTTTTTAATCCTACAACTTCCTACTAATGGGTATTCAAAATGCTCAATCAATATTTAAACTAATGTATTTTATATATATATATATAGATTTTCTTTAAGATCTAGAGTAAACAAACTGCAGGAATATACTTTTAAACTTCGATATGCCGAAGGATATGGGTTTTATTTTATTTTTTGCTGATTGCTTTGCTTTGTTTTTTAGACTTACAACATAGACCGAGGTGGATGGCACCGATAGACTCGATCCGGAGCTACCGCGGGCACCGTACTATATATATATATATATCATATACAGTAAAGTGAAGATAATGAGGGAGAAAGAGAGAGAGAGAGAGAGAGATTGAGAGAAATAATGTTTTTAGGAGGCAAAAAGGATCAATCAAAAATTCCAACGGCGACAACATTTTTAATGTTGATTTATCAATCATTTAGAATCGGAGACAGAGAAAGGGCCAGAGTGAGTGTGTGTGTGTGTGTGTGTAGGGGCAAAGGGAGAAAGAGAGAGAGAGAGAGAGAGAGAGAGAAAGAGAGAGCGTGTTTTAGAGCATTTGTTGCATGTTCATTGCTTTGTTGTTTAGCATTATTTACGTTTTGTTCTTTGCTTTTCTTTTTTTTTTTTTTTTTTTTTTGTTTTTTTGGGGAGGAAATGAGCTAATCAGTAAACAGTTTTTTAACCCAGAATAATACAAAACAAAACAAAAAAAAAAAAAATAGAAATAAACACTTAAAAAATATAACCAATTAATAATTATATATATTTAAAATTAATTGGAACTGCATGTATTATATTGTTGATGTTGTTGTTGGTTCGTTAAATGTACGCAATGTTCGCTTTAAGCAGCTTGTTAGGTTAGGAAAACTGTAAAAACTGTAAAAACACGCTAAACGCTACGTACGCTAGGCGCTATAGCTAGATGAATAATTTAATAATTCTATATGTGGAACAAAAACAACAACAAAAAAAAAAAGAAAGCCAAATTAAACAACAGAAATAACTATAAAAAAATATATATAAATAAATGAAATGAAAAAAAGAAAAAGTCATAAAAGTTGGCCAAATTAAATTTCAATAAAATATGAAAAGCCTTTTGTAACTGTCAAAAGTCAATTGAAATGCCAACAAAAAAAAACCACCCCAAATAAATACAGACAATAAAAAAAAAAATAATAAAAGCAAAACAACAACAAGAGCAATGTAACCGCAACAAACAATGGCAATCACAAAATAAATATGTATAAAAATACAAAAAAACACAAGAAAACAACAATAAGAACAAAAACAAAACAAGAACCGAAACCAAAATGAAAAATACGAAAAAAAAAAAAAAAAAGGAGAAAAAAAATGAAGTAAAATTCAACTATGCCCAATGCCAGCCAGACACAAACAACTTACAGTTGGTGGTGACAAATTGATGGTGGAGCCACGTCGCTCCTGCGGCCCAATACTTGAATGTCGTCGCGTTGGCAGACCACTGCCCGGTGTACCGCCCGGCGATGAGGCGCACGATGGGGCAATACGTATTTTTGGTGTCATCAGCGTGTTATCGGAGAGTCGTCGATTTGGAAACACATTGCCAACGCGCAGAAAATTGCTATCCGGCGATGATGGGGAACAACCGAACCACCAGCCGCCTAACATGCTAGTGCCTGCAATAAACACACACACAGAGAGAATACATAATTAGCATCAACATCTCCATTACCAGAGATATCTCATCCACCAACATCATTATGAACATTAGATATATATATATATATATGTACAACTACTTTATTCCTAATACCACAATGTTGCTGTTGGCCAGCTAATTAAGTCTAATAATGCTCGCGGTTCTACAAAATACAGAGAGGCACGTACATACATAGACAGATACATGTATATATCTATAGATATATATATATGTATTTGTGTATATTGCCATTTTAGCAGCAGCTTATAACCGAAAACTGAACCATCTAATTTGGCCATTGCCAGAGACATTTGCTTTCCAAATATATACATATATATTTGTATGTATGTGTGTATGTATGGCTGCTCTGTCACTGTCAAGGACAGTAGCACATTTTGCGGTTGCGGTAACGGGTAACGGTAACATGGCGACGGCTGCATATGACTGCGAAGTCGTTCCGGCAAACCGCTGTGACTACCCCCATACCCCAAAAAAAGCCTCTAGCACCCGGCCGCAGACCAATCCGAATGAGGGCCCATTTTGTGGTATTTTATGTCGAAAGTTATTAGTCCGCTTACTGGACGACCTATCCAATGAAGTTATCACCACAGAGCTTTACCCCTACTTAAACAATTTCCACGCTCTTCAACACTGCCCATGAAATTTGCATACACTCTTTTGTTAATTCAATTTTAAATTTTAACTTTTAACTTTGAGTCAACACAAAATATGTCATTCAATTTAAAAACAAACAAAAAAAACTCAATTTGAAACGAAATGGAAACGAAACGTTTTTCATTAGGGACCTGAAATCATATAGTGTTGATCAACGCTCAATAAAGAGTTTTGGAAAAAGAGAACTGGCATTATTTTCAACTGTTGTTACTTAGAGCAAGCTTTCCTCCTTCAAATTTTAACGAAAATCATATAAAAACTGTTGATATTTTAGAAATTTTTTTAACATTTATCTAATCTTAAAAAATACTTATTACGTTTCATTAGCTTGGCTAATAATTTTTTTATAATTTAAATCACGATTAGATGAAAGTTTTAAAGGCAATGCCAATATTTTGATAAATTCTGTGACATTCTTCATTTCCATTGTGTGGCACAGTGGTACAAAACAAACTGCCTTATATATCGTTAGCATACAGTTGCTATTGCAGTTGCAATTGCTTGTTTACTCGAAGACCACAATTCACAGAAGCGGCCCATAATCAAAATTGGTAGTCAAGATGGGCGAGAAAGGAACTTTTGTGGTGGTAAGTATTGCAGGTAAATTTTACTTTTGCAATATGCAGATTTGTATGCCAACGTCCAAAACACACTCACCCACAAACACACACACATACACACACAGTCAAAAACACGCGCACACACCTACACAGTATACGGTAAAATGGATAAGTTGACATAAGCAAAATGGGTAAAAGCAACTGCCGGAGGTTTTATGTTCATTTTTCCCTTTCATTTTTTTTTTTTTTTTCAACTTGCAAAAATCTCTCATATTTTCTCTCTGTTGCGATGGTGCTCAAATTTTTGTGGCAAATTAAAAGTTTCGCCATATGGCATGGTCAATGGGGTTGGGTCTCGGTCTGGGTCTGGGTCTGGGTCTCGGTTCTTGGTACCGGTTGCCTGTGCTGGTACCGGAGTTTTTTGTCCCAATTCTCAGGTCTTGGTGTTGGTCTCATGGTGGTTGTGGTCGCGGTGTGGATGTCGGCATCGTGTTTACAAGCGATTAAGGCCATCATAATAAATCATCGTTAAGGGCAAAAGTTCATTAAGCGACGCTGCAGTGGCCTCTCCATCGCATTGTTGCCATGGCTGATAATTCGAGCTCCGGGCGGTGCTTTTGATATTCATTTTAATTTTAATAACACAATTAAATACTTGGCATAATGGCTCATTGACGGTTATAACCGACTTGCTGTGGGCGTGGTTTGATTATTTTTTACCCAGATTTTGATTAGCGTAACGAAACGAAACGAAACGCCGTCTGTCACGTTCGATGAATATCAAATTAAAATCAAAACGAAAATTTTCCAATTAAACATGACCCTAAGGCAATGCCACAATTCACCATTTCAATTTACTTGATGATATCGTATTACTTCTCTTGTCACTTTTTGTGACATTTCATCACCATCTTCCAACCCCTCCCCCTCCCCACCTACAATTTCCATTTCCATTTTATTACATTAACAATTTGCCATTATAAGAAACTACTTACCGCCAGAGTTTTTGCGGGCCATGTCCTCGGCACTCGATGTCTTACGTTGATCTATACGCAAATTGGGTATATTGAATGGAGGAGCATTCATGTTATCCGTAGAGAATTGATGTCGAAGTGTTCGATGTCGTTCCGGTGAGGCCATCGAAAGGTTGTCCAATTTTAATTTGTTGCGCTGTTGTCGATCGATGGCCTCCAGCATTTGCTGTAGCACCTGTAAAAAAAAAAAATAATAATATTAAATTAAATTGTGATGGGAAAAAAACTTATATTAATTTATAACTTGTAACTTGTTTAATAAACAAATTTTTCCAATAAATTCAGTTAAAATTTAACAAGCTTAAATTAAAAAATAATTTGGCCATTGTATTACCTCAAGCAGATAGCAATATTGTTCAAAATTGAGAGCCGGATTTACTGTATGTGGTATTAGCAATGGCAATACATTGGTTGCCATTGTCTCTACAGTCAGGCCGTAGGATTTGTCGACAAAGAGCTTATGATAGATACCTGTGGAGTAAAAACAAAAGGCATATGTACTATATATATTTTTGTATATACCTGCATTGTAATGGGATATGCAAAAGCTTCGTGTACCTTTCCATGTAATTCTGTTAAAAGCCAAAGCACAGACACACACACATACGTACACACCATTTTCTTTATGGAGACAAAATTGGGTTTTTTTGCAATTAAATTAGTTTTTGGTTAGGAGTAAAAACAAAAACCAACAGAAAAAATGATTTATCTCAGTAGCTTTTGCTTTAAAGAAGTTTATATACACTTGCAATACTTGATTATGCAGTTGATTGAAAAGCAACAAAGTTTAAAGTAAGTTGCAGTCGTCCGAAATGACCGATTCAAGAACTTGATCTACCTATATTCATAATAAACTTATATACAAAGTTTCATTCGCATAGCTTAATTAGTAATTTATAAAACACTCATACAAACAGACAGATATAGCTAGAGTAGGCTAAGTAATTTGACTATACCCTCTGCAAGTGTATAAAACAAGAATAGAAAGAAAGCAAAAGCAATATCGGGATTTCTATAAAATTGCATGAATTTTTCTGCTTTGTTTCGCTTATCCTGTTTTGCACTCTGTGGATTAATCTAGATAAGGGTATATGGTATGGGATATTCAACTTACGCACTGTACGCATAATAATATCCGGATCGGGTATACGAACATTTGCCAGCAATGGCAACACTTCATCCATGACCTAGAGAAACGAAAAGAAATAATAATAGATGAAGGCAAAAAATCATTTTCATTATCCAAAGTTAAAATATGTTAAACATTATTGTTACCTGTGCTCGCTCCATGCGGTCCATTACACGTTCAATGCACATAAGCACATTCTGCACAATCTTTGGATCGGTTATGTTTTTCTCAAATACCAATTTAACCTTGGGCAATACCATACGACGAATCGATAGCTCATCGATGCTATCAAACACATTGGCCACAGCCACTACTGCCGCACTCTGCAGGATAACAAAGTAAAGTAAAAGGTATTAGATAGAAAAGAACGAAACAAAAAAAAAAAAAAGACAGAAATGAAAAAACCAAATATATTGAAGAATACCAAAACAAAAAGTATATGCAATAGAAATCTATAACGGTAAAGGTATATGCATCAAACATTTTGTTTATCTGAATCATGAAGAAACTGTTACTATCAAAAATGCAAAGTTTTGTTATCGTTTTTTGACTGTGAAGTCAGTTTCTTTGGAATCTATATGATATAGTCAACCGATTCGGATCAAACTTGGTAGTATCCATAATATATATACGATATAGTCAATCAAACTTGGTAGTACCATTAATATATATACCAAACTGTTTAATTTTTAATTTGTTGACAATTTTGTAAAGGTATTAGACTAATTCTCTAATATCGACCGATAGTTCCTATGGAAGCTATATGATATAGACGTCCGATCTGTTCGGTTCAAACATATGAACAGCGTGCAGCAATAAGAATTGTGTATACAAAATTTCAGCAAGATAAACCAAATGATTCGTTTATGTAGATCCAAACTGACAAACAGATACAGAAGAAAAAATATCTTAAATCAACGATTTAAAACATAAAATGGCAAAGATTTAATTTAAATGGATTCTAAAAACTTTACAATTACAAATATATATAAATAAATATTTTAAAATGATAAAAAATTGCATTATCTGAGTATTAATCTCAATTGTTAAACCATTCTGTTGTGTTTTGGAGCAACCCAAGACAATGATGCATTAATATTAATGTCTGTCTGGCTTATTTGCATATCTATTGAAAGCACTCACCTGCACTTGTATCGTAGAGCCATCGAATGAAAAGAATAACATTGGCATTATATCGGTGGTAACATCCTCCGGTTTCGTTTTCTCAATAATCAAATGTAAATTCTCAAGTATCGTAACACTCGCCTGAATGGATTTTGGTGTATTGTAGACGACTCTGTTTAGAATGATAGACAGACGGTATACAGATTTCATTTCACCCAAGTTAACACAGACTTATGACCAAAAAATAAACGTATTAGCTTTGTGTCTGCCTATCTGTTTAGCTGTCTGCCTGCCTGTCTGTTGGTGTACAAAAAAAAAAAAGAAAAAGTTGTTTAAGCCAACTTTTATGGCAGTGTCAATAAGCGTCTTACAAGTGTCGAAAAAGTTTTCTCCTATCGCTAGCTGTGAAGAAAAAAAGAAGAAAACTTTTTGGGGCCAAGTAGTAAAAAGCAAAGTCTCACCTATAAATAGTTGGTTTTTGTGTGTGTGTGTGTGTGAGTGAATGTTTTACTAATTTATGCACAAAGACCGTACAATAGATGGGCAGAGTATAAGTAGTTTGGTACCTGGGAATATTGTCATGCTGGCACCTGCAGCAGCAGCAGCAACATCTTCCCACCCATAAAACACCTGAACCTTCAACTTGAGGTCTATAAATTACAATATGAACGGACGCCTCTTACAGTTTCATCCGCTCGACGCATCGGTGTGAATACAATAAAATGCCATGGCAAATAAAATGAAAACCAAAAAAAAAAAAAACATTCTGAATGATAGAATAAAAGAAAAAGGAAGAAAAGTGTCAGAAAAGTTTTTCAATTGTTTAGCAGAAAGTTGAGGTCACCAATGTCGTCGCTGTCCATTGTTTTGTTGTCTAAGGTGTGGGGAAAGAGCGAACAGAGTCAAAGGCGGGAAAGGTACAAAACGGAAGCCACCACAATAACAATGATAGAGAGTTGGCCACTACTTACTGCTACTACTACTACATATAAAAGTTAGTTTCTTGACTACTTCAGTGCAATTATAGTAAGTACTTAAATGGAGGCAGATTCACAATATCAAATAGCATACCCCTCACCCCTTAAACACCTCTTGCCTTATTCCTTTAGAGAGATAGATAAAAGAAGAATAAAATTGGTTGTAAGTTATTCTTTGCATTTGCCTTAAGCAAATGTATTAAGTTCTTGTTTATCATTCACCTTCTACTAAGCAAAAGCTTAAACGGAAAAAATAATACAAAAGTTTGAATACCTTTGCAAACTTTTTAATATAAAATTTTATTTTTGTTCCTATAGAAGCTATAGCATATAGTCGGCCGATTCTAGTGAAACTCAGTAAACACATTTCTATATATACCAAACTCATACATACCAAATTTGGTAAGAAATGCTCTTAAAATAAGCAAGTTATTCATCTAAAACTATCTTTCTGGCCGATAGTTTCTATGGGAACTATATGATATAGTGAACCGATTCTGATAAAACTTGCTGGATATGTAAAAAAGTATATAAAACTCACAAATACAGGCTTTCCAGATATTTCATCGAAAAACAACAAAGTGCAACAAGCCTAGCAAAATTTCAGCTTTGTAGCTTTTGGGGTCTCGGAGGAGATTGCGTTGATCCAGACAGACGGACGGACAAGCTTATTTCAACTCAGCTCATTGCACTGATCAAGAATATATATACTTTATATAGTTGGAGATGCTTTCTTCTATGCGTTGCAAACTACTGACCAACATTAATACACCTTTTTTGCAAAGGTATAAAAACCATCTTATGGCTAATTGAAGTCTACTTAAAAAGATAGTTTCTGGATAAAAATATATACATTTGTTTTAATCGAAGTTACTTTTGTATTATTAAATATAAATATAAAATGCCTTAAAAAATCAACTTGCCCATTTGCTTTTATATTTTTCACTTCTCTTAGTTTTTCAGCTGAACTAAAATTTCACCTATATCATACAAATTTCTTTAAAATATTCTTAATTGAGAAAGATGGCTTAAGTTCTAATGAGTCAATTTTGGCTATATAAAATATTTTAAAACCCAAAGTTGGTAAACTTCTGGTCATGTTTTAGCCACAATATGCAAGTTAAGAGATGTTTACCTCATTGATAAGCATATAATTATGTAGCAATGGATTCTATTTACCTTCTATTCTACTTCTCTTTAGTTGTTTCATATATATATATAAGGTATATATATTATATACTTGTATACTCACTTCATGGTGGCCGACATAAGAGCATCATATTCAGTGTGAGTGGCCTCCTGGACAAAAAGCATAACAGGTTGCAGTACAGCGGCCAAAACTTCATTATTGTTGATCTCGGACTTGAGCATGGGCCAAATGTTTTGCCACCAAAGTTTCTGGAAACGAAACAAAACAAAACAAAACAAAGAAGAAGAGAAAAATAAAGAAAGGAACAGTGAAAAGATAATATTTAGGTATTTAGTTACTATATCATTTTATTTCAATTGCCAATACTAAGCTGTCATTAACAGCATAAGACAATGCGCCTTCCGTTTTGTTGGCATCAACATTTTTGCAACTGTCATAAAACGCCTCGTAATTCACAAATTGTTTGGTCATAAAGCGCACAATTTGAAGCCATAAATGATTAATGAACAACAACAATAAGAAGAACAAACCACCAAAGAACCAAAATGGAACATCTGCATCCATTAAGAATGACTACCTGGCTATTATCTATTGTATTGTACTTACCCTTGGTATCAATGGCATTGCCTCTATTAAGGTTGTCTTATAGAATTGAGATTTCTGTTGTGTATCCTTCATATTGACCACGTCCAGGAATTTCAAAGCACTGATGGCCGGATCACTGTTAAAAAAAAAAAAAACAACAACAATAAACAAAATAACTCAATAAAATTGTTATTTGTTTGCAAATAAAAAACAAGAATCTTTATGTTTCTTCTTTTTTTAATTTTGTTAAAAATTAAACAAAATAATGGCAACAATTTAAACGAAAAAGAATTAAAATAAAGAAAAAACAATAGAAAAACGCATACCCTAACTTTTTTTTTTAAATCTTTCATAAAGGATTTCATATGGCATAGATTTCTGTATTATATTATAAAAAATTTGCTTTAATTCGTTTAAGTAAATTAAAGATTACTGTGAATTTTTGAAAATTACTTTTGTATATGAAAATGTTATATGATAAATTTTAATTTAAAAAAAAATATACATTAAATTATGGAGAATATTTTACTTGGTGTAAGGATTTACTTTTAGATAAGCTTGCTTTTTGATTTGTTATTACTTTTCTTTATCAATTTCATTCATTCATTAAGGATCAAACAGTTTAATGTATTCATAATAACCAACAATGAAAAGTAGAATGTTAAAAAATAAATATTTATATGTTGATTTTAATTATGTTTTAGTTAAATTTTTGTTGAGTTTGCTCGTTTGTTTGCTTGTTTATTTGTTTGTTTTCTACCAATTAGTTAAACAAGTTAAAATAATAATGAGAATAGATATATAAATATATATATATATATGTATATGTATGTAGGCTGATAAGAAAATTTAAATTTTCAACACAATCCAATTATAAACTAACTTAAAATCCAAATAGATATGATTAAAATGCACATTTCTGGCCGCACTCTAATTTAATATTTTTGCATATTTATGGGGAATAACAATGGCAGCAGCAATAGCATTTGGAAAACATTGAACAAAATTAACTAGAAACCAACATTTTATGTATATTTATCAAATTAAAATTAAAATAATAACCCGCACACACACACATATATACATATACAGGGAGAGAGAGAGAAAAGGAAGGAAAAGGAAACTTTTTTGCCTTTGCCGAGTGTGAAATGGCAATTTAAATGCTTTTTATTGTTATGTAAATGCAAATGGTTGGAATTTAATTGCCAAAAAGTGTTTACTCTACATTTATTTATTTTATTTTGGACGCCAACGTTCCGCTGTTAACCCACCCCAAGGGGTGCTCCCCTCCCCTTTCCCTTTAACCAACACTAACAAAATGTCCTATGGCCAATGTCCAAACTGGGACTTGTGTTATCTGTATGCGGCTGGGTAAGCAGACGATGAATGAATGAATAAATGAGTGAATAAGTGAATAAAGAACTTTATGGATTGTTGAGCAATCGGAATGGCGTTGCGGGCAATTGAAAAATTCCCATAAAAGTCAAATGTATTTGAATTTGAATTATTATTATACTTATATAGGATGTATATTGACAGGCGGTGGCAGTGCCTGTGGTAAAATGTTATAAAATGAAAACCAGCAACAACATTGGCTTTATGCAATAAATTAAACAATGACGGCAGCAGCGGCAGCGGCATTCTCTAATATCCATACTAAATCGCATTGCGTATGCGCCATGTTGCACACTAAAGTGCCACTAAATGGAAAAAGGGGATGGATGAAAAGAAATAGAGAATATAGAGAATGGGTAAAAGAGATGAAGATGCCATTGCTAACGGTATGAACTTAATCAGCGACCAAAGCATCGTTGAGCACACAGTCAAGCGGGTAAATCATATTTCAAAGCCACCTACACAGAATTTGTTACCCATTGTAAAGATGAGGAATGAGACTAAAGCAACAGCAGAAGAAGCAGCAGCAGCAGCAGCAACAGCAACAACAAGCATCACCCTGTTGGTTATAGAGAGCTAGGGGTGTGGCTAAAATAAGTGGGAGTAGAATGCCACTGATTGCCAAGACACTTGAGCCATTTGCATACGCTGCTAAAAACGTAGAAAATGTTGACAACATTTAAATTAACTTCAAAGTGCTGCTACCGACGAACTGACGACTGTTTTGCTAACTGACTTAACTGACTAAAGGACAAACTGACTAAATGGCTGACTGACTGACTGACTGTTTGACTAGCAAATGAAAACAGAAGGTAGCGAATCGTTGATAGGGTCTCTTTGGTGGTTACTTGATGGCATTGTATCTCAAAGCGAAGCTGTTGCTGATGTCAGCACATTTAGCTTAAGGATAATTTAAAGGGTATACGTGAAGTATTATTAAATAAATAAAAGCTTAAAATTGTATGGAAAACATATTTAACAATAATAATTTGATTTATTAAGAAAATTTATCTATTTACTTCATTTTCAAGCAGAACTTTTATTTTTTGATACCATAATATATATTTTAAAAGGGTATCAATTAGTTCATAACGTTTTTATAATATTTAATGTACTTTGCCGTACTCTACTGTTCCCTGTATCCAACAAAATCATCTTGCTTGTTTTGTTTTGTTTGTCTTAAAGCGGCACGTTGCTTGCTTCAAAAGTCGTCATCAAGTCGAGTTGCCTTCTTTTGGGTACCACCTTTATCCATGACTTCCAAAAAGTTGACAGGACATATGACAGACATGATTGTACCGAAACTCAAATTCAGTATTATTTCGTTGGTGTCTGTCTAGCAGCTGCTGTTATCATCATAAATCCCAGAGTCAGGCAGTCAGGGCCCTTAACTCAACTACTACTACAGATATAATCAGCTCTCAGAAGAGCCTGTCTCAGTCCCCAATCATGATTTTTTTCTTCATTTACCATCTTCAATTTGTTTTTAGCCATTGTGTATGACTCACTGTTCATGCGTGTGTATGTGTTAAGGGATGTATGTGTGTGTCTTTCAGGCCTGATTACCGTTTTCATTTGGCAAACAGACGTAATTAAAGTGTGCGTGGGATTGAGAAACTGAAAGCTTCAATTGAATTTTATGCTACATGAATGAATTGGCTTATATCTGTATTTTTGTGTGTGTGTGTGCTTAGGAGGTGTGGTCTGTGTGTATGTGTGCTTTTATACAGGTGTCAATTTCATTTAAAATACAAACAGCAAAAAGAAAATTTTTTTGTGTCTTTTGTTTTTGTTAATTTTGTCTACTCACATAAAATATTTGATTAACTGCAACAATTGGGCTGTAGGACGAGCTGTTGCATCCCGACTGGCCATACGTGATGTTGCCTCTTGCAGAGCAATTGGTAGTCTTGGCATTAACTTATGCACATGTTCGTCCAGCTGAAATAATTTGAATGTAAGATAAAGTTAAAAACGTTACATAAAACTTGGCCATAATATTTTGTTGGCCAAAACGATTTGTTGGTTGGATGGCAAGTCCAATGTCCTCCCCTCAACCGACAGACAGTGGCCAAAAAAGTTTTAATGACAAATGCCTGGAGGGATCATATCTCTCATACCAAACCACCACCTCCGCTTAACCATCCCTATATCTCGTTTAGGCATTAACTCCGCCCCGTCCCGTCCCCTCTTTACCACTGCCGCCACCTGGTCGGTCACAAGTGGCAAAATAATTAGAGTTTCAAGTGGACTTTTTGATTACATTTGCATTTGACAAAGCAGCGAATCTAATTACAACTGGCAAACAAGCCAGAAGCACAAACTTTTCATCCAACCAATTGGCACTTGTCCTCCAGTGGTAAATTAATTCAAGTTTTTTGTTCCACAAAATGTTTACGCACCGTTTCCAATTGCTTAGCATAGTTTGAAGTTGAGTTACCGGCCTGTATTAGGGGTCGACCATGATTAAAGACAGCACAAATGACCATGCCCAAAGAGAACATATCGCTTAATAGACTGCATTTAGATGTGGATTGAACTTCAGGCGCTATTAATCCCATAAAAAAAGGAATAGAAATGAAATAAAAAAAAAAAAACAAAATTAAATTTATACAAACAAATAGTGATCAATCGATGGCTGGCCTCTCTATATTACCCATAAAATCCAAATTCGGTTGGGCCATCTTTGACACCCGATTACTCCATGGTGGACACGGAATTGAGCTATTCAAATCAGTCTCATTCATTCTTTCTGTCAAGTGTATATACGAATATGAATACAAATTGCTCAATGAATTTATATCAATTTTTACTACTAAAATGAGAGGTGTATATATATATATATATATATATTATTACTTACCCACATACTCCATGCCAGCCAGTTTCCATATACCACGCTTGGTTATTAGTATAGAAGATGGACACACATTTCGATGAATTACGTGACCGGAATAGTGCAAATAGGCCAAAGCCTCTGTCAGCTAAAAAAAAAAAAGAAGGAATATCGAAAAAAGGTATGGAAAAAAGGAAGGAGGGGGAGGATGGGATGTATGGAAGACATACAACAACAAAAAAAGTGGTTAAGAAAAAAAGCAAAACAAAGCAAAACTCACATATATATAGTGTATGCATGATTACAAATGGGTTGGCCTGGTCTAGTGCTTACCTGTAGAAATCCATATTTCAGTTCCATATCCATGAAATTGTATTCCTTTGCATGAGCTGGCCTTTGGGGTTGAGCTGTTGCTGGTGGCTGTGCCTGTGGCGTACCACCGCCAACGGCTGGTGCCACATTGGCATTCTCATACGTTTTCGATTCCTGTAAGGCCATCACGTAACAATGAATTATAACCTATACCAAAGCTAGGCTTACTTTAATTTAACCTACTCTATTTTTACTCATCTAGTATATCTATCTATAATGCACTCATTTTTCAATACATAAGTACAATATGAAAATTTATTGAAATTGAAAAAGATTTTATAGAAATATGATCATAATTTGCATAAGTTTATATAATATTAAAAAAACGAACAGAGAACAGAAACTTCTTTGTTGTATCTTAATGTTAGAAGTCAAAATTTGATTCAGAAGTTAATAAAAATGGAATTTTCATTGAATAAGATTAAACAAGAAACCAAAAACAAATCATTTTTTTTTAACCCTTTTCCATTTTTCCATCACTGAGAATAATATAAATCTACAAATATCTGTATAAATACGTTCATATTGCATATTATAGTTCTACTATAAATGAATTAACTTCAAATGCAAAGCTATTTCATTCAATTTGCTGTGCATATATGAAAATTTCTATAAAATAAAGTTACTATATAGAAATATTTCTTTCTATTACTTTGCCAATTCATTATAGAGAATTTCGACTTTAATTATTATTAATTTTGCATAAAATGTAGCCATTTTGTTTATATTAAAATTTGATATTTCATTGTAACAGATACATTTTCAGTTTTTGTTGCCTACTTTTTTGGGCTATTAGAGAAAATAAAATATTTTTTTATCACATATTGAATATTCCACAAAGCAAATGCATTTGTACGTTTTTTTTCGTGTTGAATTTAATTTAATATTATATTTAAATTCAAAGAGTTCAGTTTACTGATATCTCATTCAAATAACTCTTATTTCTATGTTGTATTGAACTTTTTATTCCTCCTGCATCACGTTTTTGTTTCATTTTGTTTTTCTGCTTTCGTGTTGGTTGTTGTTGGTTTTTTTTTTTGTTTTTTATTATTATTTGGAAGGCTCGATTGTTTTTCTGAGTCAATTTGTATTTCACCTTTTGCAATTTTCAATGTAATTTAACTCGAATCGACTTTTCTTGAAACTAAAAACTACTCAGGGCTTTCTGTTCTTGGTTGTGTATTTGGGTTTATTGTTGCTGTTGTTGTTGTTGTTATTATTATTGTTTTTGTTATTTCGTTCACCTTCAAACACTAAAATCGTATATATGTATTGGAAGTTTTCTGTCTATATGTATACGTGTGAGTGTATCAATATCTGAGCTTTGTAGACCAAACCGAAGCACTTTATTGACTCAATCTCCGCAGCGTAAACTTTGCCACACACACACACAACCAAATGCTTGAACATACTGTAATTTGATTTAGTTGTGTGTGCGTGTGTAGGTGTATTCCTGTCATGCATACCCAACATTTGTGTTCTCATACCTATGCCAGTTGCCAGGCACTTTATCGAGGACCCAAACTATGCAGTTGACTTGGCTGCAAAACTTTAACAAAACACAAAAAGGTATACCTAGTAGCCGCAACAACAGCAACAACAACAGCAACAACAACAATACCAACAGCAAAAGTATTGCGGCACCCAAAAAGTGGAAAAAGAAAACTAAAAACTAAAAAAAATAGAAACTAGAGTAGAAACAAAAGACTTAACTGAAACTACTACGAAAACCCAACTCACAAAGGACGCCTACCAGGCGACAACACAAATTGCATGTCCCTGGCAGGCAAAAGGAACTCAAACCCAATTCAACACAACTCAACTCAACTCTGCTCTTCTCTTCTCTACTCTACTCAAAGAGCACACGCACACACAGAGAGAGAAAAAAAACACACACACACAGAGAGACAGGTTTTCAAAGTCAACTTGAAACTCACATGAAAGGCCAGCACATTGGATAGACTGGCAAAAATGGGTTCCGCAGCAAAAGCCAAAGTATCTGCACTCTCCTCAACAGTATGATAGATTTGTAATATCTGCAAAGGATTACAAAAAAAAAAAAAAGAAAGAGATGAGAGAAACAGGAGTAAAAAGACATTGGGCCCATAATTAACAAATATTGCTTGCTACCAAAAACTGAAGCCATAGGCAATGCTTAAGCTAAATAAAAATGAAAACACAACAAAAAATTGAAAAAAAAGGGTAGCAAAAAGGTACAAGGATACAAAGGGCAATTTGGATAATGAAATCATGACCAATTGAAGCTTCAATTTGAAATACTTTTTTAAAAAGTTTGCCATTGAATGACTTTACCATAGCTAAAGTTTTGGATCTGAATTTGTTTAAAGAATAAAAGTTTATTTTTTTAAAAACAACAGATTGATTAGTCTGCTAGATTTTGAATATATTTTTAAGAATTTTTCTAAAAAGATTTTTAAACAATTAAATCATTTGCCTTTGCCTTAAATTTTGAGTCAAGCAATAGATTGAAATATATATAAATTGCTTATATAAAAAGTTTTTTAAAGAAATTTCAAATTTATTTAAAGAAATCCTTTAGAATGCTGCTCAAAATTTATAACTTGCTTTATAAAAAGAACAAATCAAAATAAATATCAAAATAAAAGAAAATAGTAAAAAACAAATAGAATTTCATTTCATTCTATAGGCATTTCATTTACCATAATATTAGTTAATTAAATTTTTGTTAAATATTATTTCAAATAAAGTTTTCTACTTGCCCTTGGATGACGGAAACGTTCCAATGTCTTCACCGAGCTTTTGAGCAATTCTGTAATGGTTTCTTTGCGGCGTGGTTTATGCAATTTCTCAGCAATTTTCTTCTCGAATATAAACACAGAACATTCCTGGTAAAAGGAAAAGAAAAATTTATATATTTTTGTTCTCTCTCTCTCCCTCTCTATCTCTAAATTACATTTAGATTTCAAATATTTGGTTTTGTTTTCATATTGCTCACCCTGTTGTCACTCTTACGATATGCATCGTGTATACGCCAGACTAGCTCGGGACCCGCACAGGCCACCGGTTTGCCAATATCAAAGTATTGAGTAATGGGATTGCCTTCGGCCACATTTTGCATCGATGTGGATGCCGCCACATTGGTGCTCTTGAATTTGGCAAACATTGTGCCAGCGGGCATACCATCGATTAGCTTCGAGAATACATTCGAAAAGCTGCCCTGACGCTTGGGACCCGGTTGTGGGGTAACGGCAACTGGTGTACTACCAATTGTTGGAGCTGACCCACTAGCGCCTCCAGTACCAACTGATGATAGATCCCCGCCAGCTGCTGCTGCTGATGCTGCTACTCCTGTTCCACCTGATGCTGCAATTGCTGTCGATGATGGGGTTGATGATAATAATGATGATGATCCGGGACCACTAATTGATGGTCTTGGTCGTACAATACATCTGCCAGCTCCAACGGTACCCGTAACTGTTTCTGTAGCAATTTGTCCACTGGCTTTTGGTATTGCACCGCTACCGGTTGCAGTGGATGCAACAGTATTGCCACCAATTTTTACCAAATTAAATGTATCGCATTTCGTTGAAGCAGATGATGATGATGACAATGTTGATGATTCACCGATGCCATTAACAATGCCAAATCCACTGCTAATGCCAGAGAATTTTCGCGTTAAACCAGATATATCTGGTGATCCGATACCGATGCCAATGCCGCTGCTACTTCTGCTATGACTTAAATCCAACACTGTGCTGCCGCTACGATGACGTGCACCAACGCCAACGTTTCCACTTCCTCCTATTGCCACACCGACTCCAGCAGCCACTCCCACACCCACACCACCTCCGTACTGCTGCTGCTGGCCAGCCCTGGCTGGTGAACCTGCTGCTGCCACCGCTGCCACTGCACCTGCTGCACTTGCACCTGAACCGCCGGCCGGCGCTATTCCAACAGCGCTGCCACTGCGACTGCGTTGCACCTCCTCGACACTATCCAAACGAGAGAAAATTCTGGCCGCCGTTGTTGCCGTGTTTGTTGGTGCCAATTGAGTGCCAACCAGTTTAAAGGATCACTTTTAAACGACTTCAATTTAGTGTTTTTTTCTATGCGGTTTTAGTTTTATTTTATTTTTTGATTCTATTTAAGTTAAACTGGCAAAGTTATATGGTCACTAACTGGTCACCCTAAGTTGCATGTGGCAAAACTGAAAGTAGAACAAGAACACACACAAATTAAGGAAATTTTCATTATAATTGCGGCCACTTCACATTGCTCATACGCACGGTTGAACCAATTCCCATTCTCTTTGGACTAGCAATTAATGCGCTTATTGCCCTGACTTTTTATATATATATATATATATACTACTCAACTTTGTACTCTTACTTTCTAATGAAACAAACAAGCTGAGTGCATTTTATCAATTGATTTGTTTACATTAATTAAAATCAAACAATAAATCAATATAATTTTTAATTACTTAATTTTATATGATTTTGTTTGCTGTTGTTTTATGATTATCTATATATATCTTTCTTTAGTTTTATATAGTTTTATATAATAATGGAATTTATATATCTTTGATTATAAATGAAGAGATCTTTTTGTAGTTTTAGTCTTATAATTTTTAGATCTACGACTTTATTTTCAATGTTTTTCTTCCTTTAAAATATTTAAGTATTAAAAAACAAATACAAATTCTAGAAATTCTGAAATGAACTTTGTTTTAAGATGGAATCTTTAGCTCTTCTTAAAAAATTAGAAGTTTATCTTTAGTTTTATAAATTGCCAAGATAAATTGATAATAAAGCATTTACTTTCAGTTTAAACATCTGACATAGGCTGTAATCTATTAATAATATATTTTAAAATTTAAATATGAAAAGGATAAATTTCAAATATAATTTTAAAAAATTTATAAAAAATTTATTAATATTTGTTACTATTTTTTATAAATTTTTCTTTAAATTCTTAAAATCATCTAAAAATAGCTTATTGATATCATTTCAAAAGCATCTACTTTTGTCCTTTTTAATATATCTTTTAATGATCACCTAGTAAAAAAACATAATTCCATGGATTTTGAGTTCTATATCTATTTATCTATCTATATCTAAGTCTATGTTTATACCTATATCTATCTAGCAAACCAAAGAATCAAGAAACTATTTTAGTGCTGTTTTCTCTTGAAAATACTTTTCAAATATAAAGAGATGACAATTAAATATAAATTATTTTGATGTGACTTTAAATTAGATTAAATCGCATAACAAATACATACGAATTTAAAAAGAAACAAAATTATATATTTAGATAAAAATATTTAATTAAACAAACAATAATTGAAAGTAAATTATTATAACACACATTTTTTCCTCTTCTATAAAATTTTTCTATATAATTATTGTTATACTGCCTTAAAGGAATTACCTTAATTTAAAATGAATTATCTGCACCTCATTTACCACAAAAAGGATAAGAAAATTGAAGGAGTTTATTTAGAGTATATAAGTTTCGTTAGGCATTCCATAAATTCTTGACTTTTTGCCATTTCCCTGGCATTCTTTTGGTTAGCTTCACACAAAACTGCACAATTAAAAAGTTAAATGAGTTTGCTCTATAGCAATTCATACAATGTGCAGTATGAAAATGAAATGTATATACATATATATATATATAAACATATATAAAAGTGCCAAATTTTGAAAAATTTATGAAAATGCGCTTAAAACATAATCTCTTTATTAATTGCTTCAAATGGCGGCTACCAAAACCCAAAAACAAAACGAGAAAAATGCAAAATAAAAGGCTGACAATTATTTAAAATATTTCTACATATATATGTATATATATATATATAGTATACAAATGGAAATTTAATGTAATTTGATTGGATGCAAAAACATCTGTCAAAGTTTATTTCTTACTTAGAAATATGTTGCACTTATCGTAATGTGTAATGGGCCTCCTTTTGATACTGAAACTATAGCAACGGCTGGATGAAATTTCGTCTTATTTTTTTTTTTTTATTTTATTGTTTGTTTACTCAACTGAATTATTTAATGCAAGTAAATATGTAGTGTAAAAACATTTTACCAGTATGCCCTTCTCAGCACATCTGTCTGAGCCGGAAAGATGGAAAGATGGCTGCAAATTGACTTTAGACAACTTGCGCTTGGACAAGGAGACAGCAACAGACACAGACATAGAGACAGAGGCAGTGACAAGGGGAGAAAAAGGAAGTCCGGAAAGCAACAAACGATGGCTACATAAATTTTGAAGCAAATGTAAAACTATTTAGTAAAAACATTTGCTGCTGTTGCCAGCCAGTCCTCTTATACAGACGAAGCGTAAAATTTTTGTTAAATAAATTGTGTTGATGGCAAATAAATAAAATATGAGCGCCCAGAAACTTGGCCGCATTGTGTGCGCTTAATGGCAGTATACCAAGCTACCAACAAGCAGACCAAGTAACATAAGGACAAGAATTACAAGAAGACCAAGGGGGATAGATGTAAAGAAAATAAAATAAAATAAAAGAAACGTCTGACAGATGGCGGAAGGCGCATGGCGGATGGTTACTGGTGACTGCGATGCCTGCCTGGCTGCCTAGTTGATGATGGCAAAGACTCAATATACTTGAAGACGACTTACTAGGTCAGCATTTTCAATTTAAGCCGAACGGCAATAAGGGGGAAATGAAGTTTAAATATTTAAGATGGTTAAACGATAGGACAAACGATACAATTTCATTTTCGATTTTTTATGGCATTGTATCTATAAATATATATATACCTAGATAGATAGATATACATAATACTTATACATATATATGTATGTAAGCTGGTTTATCTATAAATATATAGTGCCTACCTCTACTTATGTTAATTGCATAGAAAAAAAAAAAACCCAAATTACTTTTGTTAGATAAAAATTATTTTTTTCTTATTTTTAGTTCTTTTTTCTAATTAATTGATTAAAAAATAACAAAAAAAAATCCTTAAAATATTTAAATATATATAAATTTGCTCAATATATAACAATATAATGTACAACGTGGCGTATGAGTGATGGCATATCATTTTCTATGCTTAAGAACAAAAAAAAAAAAAAATTGTATGAATGATATTTTTAGCAAATATGCATTATATAATCCCCTAAAATGACACATTATATGAGTGATGGTATTATACCCTGACCAACATGTTGTATGAGTGATATTATTAACAAAACTTGAACATAATAAATCATTATTATTATATTGCTTTCACTCAACACACTCAACGCATATATAACTAATTGTATATTAATTGTTATTTTTATAGAAAATTTTTTTAGCTTCTATATTTGTATGTAAGTTGTTTATCAGCTAATTAAATAGATTTTATTTCATTTTATATATTGAAAGATTCATTTTATTTAGTTAATTTGCATAAATTAATGATATATGATTACATTACAAATCTTGCCTAATTGCTTATTGCCATATAAATCAAATTAATAATGCCAGACAAATGTATATATATATATATATATATATAAATAATGTATGAATATAAATAAATATATGCTTGCATATTAAATGACATTGGCAAAAGGTTATAATAATGAAATGTGCATATATTTTTATACACACACACACACACACACATATATATATATATAAAAAGTTGTCAACATATTTACTGAGTGCAGTCAGTGGCATTAAAATTCAACAAAATTAGCAGTAAATTTCCTGTTAATACTAATTTAAATTTTATAAATGCCACCACGTAACAAAATCAAGGCAAACAAAACAAAAAAGAGAGAGACAGACAGCCACAGACAGAGAACGAAAGAGAGAGAGAGAGAGAGTAAAAGAAAAGTGGAACAAAAATGAGATGAAACAGAAGCAGTAGCAATAGCAGTAGCAGGAGCAGTAGATGGCAATAAAAATGCTGTGTTAATGCCACTGGCTCAGTGACAGCAGTATGGACACGTGAAAAGCAGATCGGGTCAGTTTTATTGATTTCGTCACGGACAAAAGCGGCCAAAATTAAATGATAAAAGCAAAGCGTAAACAAAAGCAGCACAAAAAAAAAAAAGAAAGAAAAAAAAAACCAGAGAAACCAACGAACCAACGAATCAAGCAAACCAGTCAACAGCTAACCAATGCCACCAATGTTGAACCAAATGGACGAATGTTGGGAAAAACGGCACAAAACGGCGCAAATTATTTTTGGTTGGGTAAAAGAAAAGCGTTTTTTTTTGTTGTTGCTGTTTATTTGACATACCATACGGGCATATAAAATGCAAGTCGGTGTCTATAAGTTTGTGTGTATGTATGCGTGTGTATATATGTGTGTGTGTGTCTGTGTATATATGTAGTATGTGCGCGTATCTAATTCTGTGTTCAACAAGCTATGTGAGTTTAATATTTTTAGCCTAAAGTCAAAGCAAAATGGGCACAAAGTGGCGCACAGGAAAAGTAACGACAACGTTAACAGTAGCAGCAGGAGCAGCAGCAGCAGAAGAGGCAGGCAACTAGGACCTAGAGTAGTAGAAGCAAAAACAAGTTGCCAAGCGCTGATTGAAATACGGACATACACACACACACACATAGGCATACACATACAAGGTAAAACAAACACACACACACAGACACATGAATGTCTCAATTAGAAAAAAACTGATGGTCCTTTAGCCACACTTTCTTTTTCTACCTGACTGTGCGTGTCTCTCTCTCTCTCTTTCTCTCTGCCTTTCTTTCTCTTTATATAGCTGTCTCTCTCTCTCTCTCTCTCTCTCACACACACACGTGCAAAGTTATAGCAAACAACAACAGTTAAAGCAACAACTCTGGCACATCTTTTGTTTGCTTTTGCCTCGTTTACTGTACGAAGAACAACAATAATAGGATGTGAAGCAAAAATGAAAGAGAAACAAAAAAGACAAAAGCAAGAGCAACATTTTACCTTCAAGTTAAAGGCATCAAGTTAGCTCAAATTTATTTATGATTTAATTTACAAAAAACCAAAAAAAAAAAAAACAACAAAAAAAAATGTAAACAAAATAACAAAAAGGAAATGTATTAAAAACTTGACTTTTCTAAGCCCAGAAAAAAAAATTTGTTTATTATATCTACATAAATATATAGATACATATATGTATGTAGCTAGAGGAGAAGACAAGAAAGATACTTTTTTTCCTTTTTCTTTGCATTTGCATATGAAATTTATTTTTTTTGCCATATGAAAGTATTTTGCCCTTTTAACTAAACTTTATATTTATAGTCATAAAGTGACTTAAAATTTTATATATTTTTTGCTGTATAGCAAGCTATGATTGTATTAGTAATATTAAACTATTTCCTATATTTTAATTTTGAAATCTAACAGTTTTTTTTTGAGATTTCTGTAAGACGAAGACAAGTATTTAGGATATTAGATTGGCATCTTAATTAATTGGAATTTGGTTTTAACTTTCAATTTTCGAGTTTTCAACTATAGAATTTAAAAAATTTGTTAAAATTTATTATACCTAATTATATATTAATGCAAAAATATATTATTAATTTCATATAAAACGTAAAAACAAAGAAAAAAGTCTTAGTTCCATATTCAAGTAAGCTAATTTAGATTCTCTATTTATTTATTTATATTAAGATGTGAGGGGAAAGCCAAGCTAGTTGAATCACTTAGTATAAGAGATTGATGATATAATAAAGAGATTGTATTTACTTTTTATTTTGCATTAAATAGGTTCTCTCACTCTCAGCTCTCTCTTAAGTGCTCTCTGAGAATAAACAACCTTGACAACATCGAAAGCTGAGAGAGAACGCCAATATATTTGAACAAGAATAGTCGAGAAGATCAATAGTCAAAAATATTTTAAACCTAATCGAGGTATTTCAACTAGTCCATTGTGTTATAAAACCGTTTAAAAAAAAACGATGCTACCTATGAAAGGTCATAAGAACGCTGCTAAAAGCGTTTATCCTCAATATACAGAAATATATAATAGATAATCAGAATATTTCCAATTTTTTTTGGCATTTTAGATTTAAATTCTCAAAAAAAAGAATTGAAATCTATATGGTTTTTGACTAGCAAATCATTTGGTATCAAATCATAAATAATTTTCCAATTTAAACATGAAATTTCAACTAATAAATATCATTCCATTATTCTTTAATAGACAGAATATAAAGCTAAGGCTTAGAGGATGATAACAGTTAACAGGGCTAATTTACTACTTTTTCATGTCTTTTCCTTTTAGAAACTGAGCAGATGACTGTGATTCTAATCAGAATCATATAGATCTCTTCTCATTATCATACCAAAACGAATGGAAAATGATTCATTGTAAAGGTAAAAGTTGTCAGTAGTTGAAAATTCGAAAAAAAACAATATTTGTTTAAAATAATGCTCATAAAGATGATATAGGTGACTTTACTTTAAAAGACCTAACGAAAACGAGAAGTAACCCAAATAAATTCAATTATATGTTACTTTTATAATTCTTTATAAAATCTAGCTAGATTCAAATTAAACTTACCAGCAGCAATTAGACTTTTAGAATTTATATATCCATCGTATAATATTCTAATATTGCTTTGGGATTACATGAATCAATAATTGAAATGATTTTCCCATAGGCAATAGATTATTTTTATCTATTGCATACATTCAGGGGTTGAACCTTTTTCTAGCAATCCTTTTGCCATGTTAATTAGCAAATATTTGATTGAGTAAGTATGCATGTATGTATGTATGTATGTGCGGATGATTTCTGTCAATTTTCAAAGGATATCGAATGGAGTAGGAGCAAATAGAATTCCATTCCTGATTGTCATGTGTCGTCGATGTGAACAATAAGGCAGCATTTGGCATTTGCTAATAATATATGTTACCTAAGTACAGTTGAAAAGGGTTCATGTCCAAGCTTGCCATATTTTCGGCAAGCATCTTAAAGTGTGGGAACTTCAATGCTCAAGCATTTTCTTAATGTAAATCTTTATCCATCCAGCCCTAAACCAGGATACTGACACACAGACTCATCCCTACTATCACAATCAGAATTTCTCCCCCCTTTTTACATTTTACCCATACTTATAAATTTACTCTTGCTTTAGCTATATAGCTCAGCTGAGTCCATGCCCTCGGGTAAAGTGAGCACATTTGCATATTACGCATACGCCATGTGAAACGTGCCATTGCTCCTGGTGATGATGCTGCTGTTGCTGCTGCTGTTGCTGCTGCTGTTGATGATGCTTCTGCTACTCCTGCGTTACGGCTGCTTAATTAAATCTTTTGGGTAATTTGTTTAGTTATCCCCCATAGTATCCTACTTGAAAATTGAATGGCATTGACTTTGTCAGTGTATGGATGGTGTATAGATGTGAATGTTCAAGTGTGGGCTTAAGTGTAGCTTGTATCTCTCTGTCTGTGTGTGTGTGTGTATGTGTCTCTGTGTGGGGTGGTTGTTTTTGCGGTGGGTCTAAACAAAAGCTGCTTAAACAGTTGCAGACATTGTGGCTGTAATTGAATTGTGGCTAACTGCAACAATAATAGAGGCAAGCAACAGCAGCAACAATCGTGGCATAATTATTGGCCGCCTAAAGGCTATAAATTGTTTGCACTGACTGAAATGAAATTATGAAAGCCATTTAACCAGCCAAAAGAAGACTTCGTAAAGAGGGCACTGAAACTAAAGCTAATTACAAAGCAAAAACCAAAAACTAAATGTAACAAAATAAGCACTTCCAATTAACTTGTCATAGATGGAATGGGGAAAAAGTGGAAGAGGGCGGAGGTAGAAATTTCCGCATCTCTTTGCTGACTTGTGACTTTTGGCACATTGCTTTCATCTTCCATTCTACCATTTGGCTGCCATGCCATTTCCTATTTCACGCTGCCATTTTGCCCTTAGTCTTCAAATATTGCTATAGATTGTTGTTGCTGTAGCTGTAGCTGTTGCTCTTCCGTTTACTGTTGCTGTTACTGTTACTTTTGCTTTTGGTGTTATTCTTCTGCGTGCGTGAGCACAATATGTTTTAGCCATATTTGGCTAAGCAGAGCCAGATTAATTGCCAGACCAATAGCCAATATGCGTCAAAGTCAGATCTCAGTGAGTTGTTAATATGTTTGTCTCTCTGTTTTTCTTTTTCTTTGTATATCCATGTATATATATAGGTATAGTAATCAGTTTTCAATAATAACGCATGCCAACAAGCATTAAATGAGCATTTAGGCCACTTAAAGCAATTTCTACTACTATATAACCTTCTCTACTTCTCTTTCTCTCTCTCTCTCTCTCTCTCTCTCTCTCTCTCTGTGTCTGTCATTTGATCAACATAAATCTGTTTACATATGACTGGCTCAATGGGACTTGAGCTTAAATATAGTTTAATTACTCATTAGTGTGCCACATGAATTTCAATTTAGCTTACAGCATATGGAGGAGAAAGACAAAAACAACAACGAAAAAGCAAAAAAAGAAAAACCAATTTGTAGTCATTTGCATTTGGTATTATTATACATATGTATAATCCACATTTATGTGGCAAAACAACATTTAAATGGATTTCATGTCATAATTGATATTATCGAGTAATACAAACAAAAAAAAAAATAGAAAGGTAAATATCATTTATAAATTGATAGGATCAGCATATAAGGCAATTATTATTATATCAAACCAGAGGCTTCCCTTATTTCTGTACAATAATTTTCGAATTGACCAATTGACATGCAATGCCAAGCAATTCAAGAACCATTTATCGTTTACTACTTAAACTTTTATATATTTTTATACCTTTGCAAAAAAGATATATTAATTTTGGTCATATTATTTTTGCAACGCATAGAAGGAAGCTTCTCCGACTATATAAAGTATATATATTCTTGAACAGCACGATGAGCTGAGTTCATATAGCCATGCCCGTCTGTCTTGGCTTCTGGTTCTTTTTGCTGCAGGCATTGTATATCTCGGAATCATTTCGATCGGATTACTATATCATATAGATTCCATAGGAACGATCGGTCGTGAATAAGCTTAAACCTCAATAACTTTGTTGTTTTCCAACGAAATATTACGAAAGCCAGTATTTGTGAGTTTTATATACTTTCTAACATATCTACCAAGTTTTCACAAAATCGGTTGACTATATCATACAGATCACATAGGAACGATCGGTCATGAATATGGATTTCGAGCAATAACTTGGTTGTTTTAAAAGCGATTAGCACAAAATTTGGTATTTGTTTGTTTTATATACTTTCTAATAAATCTACCAAGTTTTTTCAAAATCGGTTCACTATATCATATAGCTCCCATAGGAACAATCGGCCAGAAAAATAGTTTTTTATGAATAACTTGTTTATTTTAAGAGCATTTCTTACCAAATTTAGTATGTGTAAGTTTGGTATATATAAAATTGTGTTTACTGAGTTTCATTAGAATCGGCCGACTACATGGTATAGCTTCCATAGGAATAAACGGACCAAAAAAAATATTTTTATTAAAAAGTTTGCAAAGTTATTCAAACTTTAGCATGGCCGAAGTTAGCCCATCCCATTTCAAATTTTAGTTACTTATTTCTTAATACTTTTTATTCTTATTCTTTCTATACTAGATTATTGTAAATTGCATCTTAATGAAGTTGTTTATTTTTTCTATATTTGCCTTGTTTCTCACAATTTACAATGATCTCAATTTAATAATTTAAACAATTTGTTTACTGATTTTATACATTTTCATTTAGTTCTGTTTATTTTCATAGAAGAATATAGAAACTTTATATAATTTAACAAAAAATCATATGATTTAGTATGCAATTGATGAAAAAAAAAGGAAATAAAATTGAGACGCAACATCATTATATGCAAATTTCTTTTAAACTGTGTGGCAAAAACTAATTGAGCAGAATTCTCTTTATGTAGTAGTATGTGTGTGTGTGTGTGTGTATGTGAAAAATGTATGTATTAGTTGTTGTTATTGTTGTTGTTGCTGCTGCTTTTAGTCTTGTTTTGTTGTTGTTCATGTTCAAGTTAATGTTGATGTTCCGATGCCATGTCATGGCCCTGCCTGCCCCATGGGCAATCGAGTAAATGGCATGTGAATATGCCATACAGATACACACAATTATAGGGTATTTTTTAGGCATATTGAATAGTTAAGAATTCAAAATAAAGAAGAAAATTATTCAAAATTTCAATTACATAAAGGAGGAGTTTAGAAAAGAACAGAATCGATATGGATGTAAATGTGTGAAATATTTAAATTGATTTATATAAAGATCAATTAATTAAACCGCTTGGATTTGAAATTTTAAGAAAATTTACAGAATTAAGATTTAAATTCTATTTTAAAATCTATTTTTAATAATTTATTTTAATATTTTTCCATTTTAGCAACAATTTGATTAGCTTTAAAAGATATTACAGACTTTGTTTAAAGTCTTAACAAATTTTGTTGGCAAAGAAAACATACAAAAAAAAAGCTTTTTTTTTTTTGGAATTATTTTTCAACCTAAACAAAATTGAAATTGATTATATTTAGTTGGAATTGCTTAAAATATATATATATATATATGTATATATAGCTAAAAGCCAACAATTTTATTACACTTTGTAATGGCTAACAAAGTCTTAGCATTGTTAAATCATTTTGTTGCAACATTATGGCATCGATGGCTCATTGAGAGGACAAAGTTAACCATAAAACAAATATTCAATAGATGGTAAGTGAGATATGGTAAAACATTTTATGGGGGAATTCTAAAAACCGCAGTTGGAAAACTTTGTTGTTCGCGTCGCCTTGCTAGAAGACTCAATTATGTGCATTAATATGCAGTGCCAGACGAGCCGCAACAACAACAGGAAAGAACAGCACAAAATGAAGAACAAAAAACAAAAGCAGAAACACACACACAGCCGAACAAATGCTTGGACTATTCACAGACACTTGCCCACTCACACAAACACACACACCCACACACACACATACATATTTGCTGTTGTTGAAATGACTTAATGCCATTTAGGGCAGAGTAGAAATTATTTTAAATTGCAGTAAGCCAACTTTGAGCATGTCCTTGCTGGCGTCACTCACGCTTCATCCCTCAGTGCCATTGGGTAAAAGGACATTACAAATTATGTGGCATGACACAATATTATATTGCAGCATCTTTTTCCTATTTAGACTAAAAATAAAAAAAAAAAATGTAATTTCACTTCTTGTTTGCCACCTCAGTGCTTGTCAAAGTGTGACAGTCAGGTATGACAGTCACTCTATTTGCACAATAAGATAAGGTGAGAGGTAAGAGGTGTGGCCTTAAGCGGCAGTTATTTAAAATCGCTTAAAATTGCCAACACGCTCAAGTTTCTTTTGCAGCTTTCTCATCTAACTTTTGATTCTTGGAGTTCTTGTTCCACTTGGAAAAATTATAAGCTAAAAATTTGCATAAGTTTTTTTTTTTTTTTTTTTTGCTACAACAACAACTTGAGTGGGTAGCAAACAAGGCTAAAACTGATGCAAGCAAAAAAAAAAAAAAATAGCGCTGAGAAAAAAAAAGAAAATGAAAGGCAATGGAGGTCCGGAAATCTATAAAATTGCATAAATGTGAAAACAGTTGGCCAGCAAAAAAAAACTAGGTAAAAAGTTCATTGGATGGCCAAGTCAATTTTTATAACAATTTCTTTTACTTTGTATATATATTTATTGAGTTGTTTGCTACAACTCTGCCATACTTTTCAATATTTAGGTAGAAGGTCATTAAAAGTTTGTTTTTTTCAATTTTTATTTTGAGTCCTTTTTATAGTATTTCACATTCATGATGATCATTAAGGTAAAAGCTTAAGTTGTGTTTAAAATGAGACATTGAAATATTTTGTGAGCATAAACTTTAAAGTTATTTTAAACATAAAGAGCTTAGCAAAATATGTGGTCGTCTCATAGAATAAAAAACAAGGAACTTTCATTTAAATTGCCCAAAATGTATAAAAAAAAAAAAAAAACACTCAATGGCTAGCATTTACGACCCTATAAAGTATATATAACATATTCATGTTCATGTTCCTCATAAAATGAGTTCATTCAGCTGTTTTACTAAAGATATAGTATAGCATCAAGTCTAGTAAATAAACAGACCGAAATATATTTTATTTACAAAATAAGAAAATGTCTCTTTATCACATGGAAATTAATATAAAACTTGGCTCAAACATCTTTAAAAAATAAAAAATCTCTATAAATGTAAAACTATATAACCATTTTGATTAAAAAGTATTGTCATAGAAATTAAATTATTTACTTTTAAATGAAATGAATGAGAAAGAAATAGAAAGCAATACTTTATTGATCTTTTAATAATTTCCTTAAAAATCTAAAATTACCTAAAATCGAACAGTTTATACCTCTTAACATTATATTAACTTCAAGATCTTTAAATTGATTCTTGTTTAGATTTGAATCTTTAAGCATCTTTAATAATGTAGTAGAAGAAAATTCAGTTTTTTAATTCAAATAGAAAAATGTCGAGTGATTTCTAAAGCAAAAAAAGTTATTCATTGCTTAGGAACTGTAAGAATGAAACATTATACCAAATCAGCAACTAATGTAAAGTAAATATAAGGCTGCGTCGTGACCTTAACTGTAGATAAAAGTGTTGATAGTTTTTGAAATTAGATATTTCACTTTGATTTAAGCTTACGCTTAAAAAAAATTTACTAAAATAATACAATCGAATACAAAATATTTGCTATCAATATTTGAAAATTTGAGACTACTAAACATGAAAAAAATTTAATGAAAAAACTTTCAAAAACTTGTTTTTTAAAATTCTGTCATTACTTTTCATAATGATAAAAGCGCTATCTAAACAAATATTAGAAGATAAATAAAAACAGTTTTTAAACAATTACTAAGATAAGATGTTAATTGTTCATATTTGATCCTATCTTTCTTACTCTCACATATAATTAAATCCCTATTTGTTAATGTGATTTAAACTTTAAAATAATAAAACTAAAAAATATTTTTTAAATAACTTTAATTTTCTGTTGTTCTAAAATCTCACTGAAACTTTAATAAGTTTAAAAGAATAAAATCTAAACAAGAATTGAATATCAACAAAATCTTATATATATTTTATAGAACATTACAAAAAAAGGTTTCTCTTTTCTATTCATTTAAGAAAAAAAAAATTGAAATTGAATTTGTTTTATTTGAAAAATAAAAAGTAAAGCTAGAAAAACCTTTTTTTTATATTTTAAACTTCAAACATTTCAATTCTGTAGATTCTCAAAAAAAATGCAAAAAAATACTCAATACTCTCAAACTTTTTTTAAAAATTCTAATTTTAAACTTATAATTCATTTAAACAGTTTTTAATGGTTAATGACTTAATATTTTATGTAAAATATAATATTTAATTCACTCAAAGCACTCAATGAATTTTATTTGAATGTTTCACACATGAAAATGAATTCTATTAACTATATTTCCAATTAATTAATAAACTTTATTTTAGCCAAGTCTTGACATATGCTTCAAAACTTGCCATAATCACTTAAAACTTTAAACTTAAAAAAACAAAAACCAAATTGAAAACCGCACACACACACACATACACAGAGGAATAATCAAGAGAAAATCCTTGAGAATGATGTACTTTTTAATTAGTTATGTTTATGACAAGAGTTCTAATGCATTTTGACAGGGGAGCGAGTCAAAGGTAAGGTAAGGTAAGTTAAAGTAAAGTAAATGTAATAACCCTTCCACTCACCTGTATAAAGGAAGCTGTGTGTATATTGGCCTGTGTGTTTATATATATATATATATATAAATATTGGCCTCTTGATTGTAAATTAACACAAAACTGAACTGTTGTATGTGGGGAAACCTGTGGCATATATGAGAAATATTTAAGTTAAACAATAAATAACTTTTAGTTAGTTTTCTTCACCAAGTTACAGGCTTAAAAAAAAAAATTTATAAAAAAAATTGATATATATATATATATATATATGAAGATTATGTCGTGACAATCAATTAAATATTTTCAGCACTTAATAATCGAGAACATGAAAAATTAACGGCACATTAATGGCAATGCGTAAGGATCTGACTGCGGCAAGTCAGTTTTTTATGGAATATTGAAGTGTCACAAGGAGCAACAACGACACTTTCAGATTAATTAAACGCGTTTATATGCAATACACACACACACACACACACTACTATTGGAAGGATTGGATACAGGTAGTGTGTATATGTGTGTCTATGTGTGTGTGTATAGATTCGTATGTATATATTTTGCTGACCGTAGCGTATCTTTATGCCGACGTTAATCGTAGTCGTAGTCACACAATCTTCTTTTCAAGTTTTTCACCGCGTTTGCAAGCCTCGCACATTCGCACGCGTTGAAGTCCCAAAACAGACTGAGAGTAGTCTGTGTCTCTGACTCCGGCTGCGAAGCCAAGCCGCGAAGCAACAGCTAGCCAAATGTCCCAATCAAGCATAAAAAATGCCAGAACCCCCTCCTAACTACATTCCTCTCATCATTCTGTCTCTTCTGCCCAGCCAAACAACGATATACCAACACCATACCCAATACCAATACCCCGCCCCTCTTTGCACCATCATAATCATCACCATACCACAAAACATAGCCAGCATTAACTGTTGCGCAAAGTTGGGGGAAATTTCCCCTATAAAATGAACCCATAAGCCAAATAACAGACCGGGCCAGAATCTGTACTAAAAACTGAAGAGGGAAATGAAGATGATATCTGCGCAGGCGCTCATAAGGGGTAACAACCAAAAAACAGCTGAAAAGCAACAGTTTGTTGTATTAAATAATGTGGGCTAGGTGAACGCAGGGAATGTAAGGAGAAACAAAAACAAAAAAAGGGGAAATTGGTAGATTTGATGCTTTGGATGTTTGATAGGTAGGGGAAAATTGTAAAGGGAAATGGCAAGTGGGTTGTGGGATGTAGATTTTGGTATCATGTATAAGGTGCAAGGACAGGCAGCCGGTTAGCACAAGTGGGTCTCTCAGTCAATGTCACACTGATGGAGTTTTGCACTTAGCACAAAGGATGAGTTGCAGAAGGAGAAGTTAACAGAGAAAGTGGAGGAGACAAAGACAGAGAGTGAGTGAATGAGTGAGAGGGTGATAAGAAAGAGGTATTTTGACTTAGACTCAGACGAGGACGTTGGCAGCTGATTTGACTTTCACGCTTGTTGCGCCACCAGTCTTTTCTTTGTGTATGTGTATGAGTGTTTGGGTGTTTGTGTGTGTGTGTTTGCTATGTATGAAGGTCTGGTGGGCGTTGCGCTGGCATTTGAAAAGTGCGTTCCAAAACGGGCAATTACGCCAACGAGCCGAGAAGCTAGAAGGCTGAGCTTGAGCACCAGCGTTAGAAGTAAGAGCAAAAGCACCTGGTTGACTGCCATTCTCGTTGTCTGTTGCAATTAGTATGCACGGCAACAATATTAACGCCATTTTATTTGCACATTAAGGAGCAGCAGCAGCAGCACCACCACCATCAGCAAGGCAGGTGACCTGTGACCTAGCCTCACAAGTATCGACAGACAGACAACCGTGCGTTCCGTTTTACCTCTCTCAAACGTGACGCACATATGTCAGGTGTATTTAATTAGTTGGCAATTTTTATGCCACACACATACACACACAAACACACACACACTTGTTCTCCTGTCTCTGTTACCAAAGTTTACTATAGATCTATTGTTGTCATTAAAGATATAGAACAGTTTGCGTGTGTTTGTGTGCGGGTAAGCAGGGTGTTTGCGTGTTTGTCAGGGCATTCAACACCATTTTATTGTCTAGCATTAATTGCGGTGTCAAATGACCCATAGAGCCATTGGCTTCCATTTGAATTACACACATTATTTTCAGAATAAAAATCAATAATTAAATAATTAAAATATCGGTTTGCCATGTGCCAAACTTTACTTCAATTTGCTAATTATATAAATATGGCTAATAAAACCAAAAACAAAAAACAAACAAAATAAATGGATGTAACAGCATTAAAAAACAACAAACATTGCTAAAGAGATTTGTGGTTTTTAAAATTAAATTGTATCAATAAACAATACAAAAAAAAAAAACTGTTTTAAAAATTAGCAAAAACTTAAAGCTGAAAAAACAAAATACCAAACTGAAAAATAAGTTAAAATTAAATAATTTTCAACAATTTACTATTTGAAAAGTTTGTTGTTTTGTTAGTTAATATATCAAATTTATATATATTACCACATTACGTAAACTGGCTAACAGACAAACTCCAATTTGTTTACTAATTGCTAAATTATTTTTAGTTAAGGCAAGTAAAATGGGGGGCGGGGGGGAGGGGGGAATAGACTAACCATTATTGCAATTCTTTTTTGGTTTAAGTTGATAAATTTGATATTTATCATCAAGAAATATATTTAAAGTTATATAAAAATAATTAAAAAATTCATTTAAAATAAATTTTTTTCCAAAATAAATTTTAAAAATTATCTAAATTTTAAAATAGTTTCTAAAAAAAAAATAAAAAAAATTAATTGGGGCAAGTTTTCGATCCTCTAAACTTTAATAATACAGAAAAAACCTTGATAGAAAACATTTTGTTTTTAAGAATTATATTTTATATCAAAGTTATTTTAGTGTATTAGTTTATTTTTTAGATTTATATTTTATATTAATATTAATATATTTTATTTAAAATTTTTTTAACTTTATTTTTTATTTAAAATTTTTTAATTTATATTTTTTTTACAGATTTCTATTTAATATCAAAGTTAATTTAGTGTAATAATTTTTTTTTTAGATTTATATTTTATATTAATATTAATATATTTTAGTTAAAATTCTTTTAGCTTTATTTTTTATATAAAATTTATTTAATTTATGATTTTTTTATGATTTTTATTTTATATCAAAGTTATTTTAGTGTATTAATTTTTTTTTTTTTTTTTTGATATATATTTTATATTAATATAAATATATTTTAACTACATTTTTTTTAGGATTATTTTTTATATATAAAAGTTATATAATTTTTGATTTTTTTTTACAGATTTCTATTTAATATAAAAGTTTATTTTAGTTTATGTTTATTAACAAATTTGATTTCATGTTAATTTATTCTGTATTAAGAAATCTATTCTTATAGATTTCAATAATTTACTTTTATTTGACTTTTAATTAATGTTCAGCTGAATAAACTGAAGAACGTTGCAAACAATTGATATTAAGCTAACAAGAAGGACCTACTAATGAGCGCTAATAAATGAGCGAAGCGAAGCTATTTATAAATATTTGTTCAATTAGCAAAGGTCGGCCATGGTTGTTTCACTGCCTCTGTTCTTTCACAGACGCACTAAACAAACTAGCTAAGTAATGGCAAGGCTAAATACAAGGTTATCTGAAACCAAAGATGTCCGCCTTCAGGTTTACGCACCTACACACACCCACACACACACACACTCACACTATATACGCATACCCATTAGCCTAACTCTTATTCATCTATTGCTGCTATCCAGGTTTATCCTTTGCTAATGCACTTTATATCGAATAGAGCCTGCAAGTATGCAGCATAAAATGTTGAAACCAGGGCAAGACCAATTTGTTGTTGGGTCGCTCGTTGGTTTTGTTGATTCTTTGACTAGGTTCGTTTGTTTGCCTTCTATGTTTTTTCTAGTGTGTTTGCTTTGACGTTGCAAGCAACCAAACGAATGAAAAGCAATAGAAAAGGGGGGGGCCGTCCACATTTTTCTTCTTTCTTTTTTTTTTAAGGTGAAACAAGTCTAGCAGTGCGAGAGAGAGAGAGTGAGCGTTGTATGGGCTGATTTATTGCACACAGTTATATGCACATTTGTTAATCACACCCATCAATGCACATTGCTGCACTGTTTTGTTTGTTGGACAAACATTAGACGGAAGCAATCAGAAAATAATAATAACATTTTCAAATGTCATTGAGCATAAACTAAAACAGAAACAAACGAAAAAAATTATTACTAAAATGTATACATAATAATACGATTCATTTTTATTATTGTTATTCTGCTACAAATGTTTAAGTGGCCTCTTGTGTTTTTAGTGTTGCGGCTGTGGCCTGTGAATTGATATGAATTTTTTACGAGTTACCCACCCACATACCTCTTACCCGCCCCGCCACAAAAAAAAAATTTGTGCTAAACAAAAAAAAAAAGAAATGAGAAGGAAACAAGAAAATGGTAAACACACACAAATGGAAATCAGAATTGAAAGCTCTGTCGACCAGTTTTACATTACATACAGTTGGACACGGCCATAGCAGAAACAACAAATCATTTCCGTTTCCGCCGGGCCTATAAAAATAAGTCAAGCCTAAAATTTTACAACAAATTTTATGCTTAGTCCGTCCTTCTGGACAGCAGCAATTCTCCCATCTTACCTATCCTCTCCTGCTCTTATATATACATTTATTTTGACATCTCTTCCGCTCTTGGTCTTTGTCTTGTTATACTCTGGCATGAAACATGAAATATTTGTAAACTTAAATGAAATAAACTAAAAAGCATTGATCTCTCCTTTAAATTTATAAAAATATAATATATATATACATATACATTCTATGTAAAATCTGTTTGTTTACAGTCTCAAAAATATAAGACAAAAACTAAACTTGAAAAGCAACGAAAAATCTTATTGCTAGGGCTGCAATATTTTAATCATTCCAAACAAGTGATGACCTAGTAGTTGTATCGAAAGCAAATTAAGTTTTATTTACAAGCTTTGTTTTACTTTTTCTTAGTTGAAAAATTTATTTCAAATTGTTCCGTGACTAATTCACCACATGGCTGATATATGCATAGAATTTTGACACTTTCATCGAAATTCGATTACAAACTACCCCGGTCACACTATTTCAATTGGAGATGGTAACACTGTTGCATGATTTTTTGTTTTTTCCATCTTGACATTGGTGCGTTGTGCTAAAAGCTAAGTTTGTCCGAGCAGTTTTTTTTTTTTTTTTTTTTTGATAAACTTAAAATGGAAGCATCAACAACAAAGAAAAATGCTGAGACTGAGACCAAGAATCCAGAAGTTGACGATAAAGAATCATCTTGTGATAATGACTCTGAACTGGGGTATATGACACCCGAGATGCGACGCCAATATTTGCAAGAGTTGGTGAAGGCCCTACCAGCCCCGGTACAAAACAGATTGGTGGCATTGAAAAATTTGCAGCTGGAGCAATTGGAAATCGAAGCTGAATATTGCAACGAGGTCTTCAAGCTGGAGAAGCGTTATCAGATAAAGCATCAGCTATTGTTCGATAAGCGGACAGAAATTGTCAAAGGCATAGAGAATGCAGAAGCAAAGTCAAAAGAATCCGAAGGACAAACTATTGAAGGAGAGGGCGATCAAGTTCGCGAGTCAATTAAGGCATCAAATAGCAACCCTGGAGAAGAAAAAGGTATTCCTGGATTTTGGTTAACCGTCTTTCGCAACTCAGCGGCTCTATCTGATTTGATCCAGACGCATGATGAGCCCGCTCTGGAGAAGCTTACCGATGTGTCTCTTAAATATAATGACAATTATTCATTTACCCTTGAATTCCATTTCGACAAAAATGAATTTTTCTCAAATACAATTCTAACGAAGCAATATTTTAACAAGTACGCTGTCGATCCAGAAGATCCTTTCATATTCGATGGTCTTGAGATATACAAATGCCTCGGCTGCACCATCAATTGGGAGATGAGAAAGAATTTGACTTTGAAGACAATACGAAAGTCGATAAAGAATAGAGAAGACGGATCAGTGCGTAACATTGTTAAACGGGTGCCAATTGACTCGTTTTTCAATTTCTTTGATCCACCGGAGGTACCAATTGAAATAGAGAAATGTGATGATGATTCTAAACGAATTTTGAAAGCTGATTTTGAAATCGGAAACCTTTTGCGTGTTGAGATTATACACAAAGCAGTGCTCTATTTTACAGGTGACATTGTTGACAATGAGGATGATGAAGAAGAAGCAGAGGAAGAAGAAAGTTTTGATGAAAATGACGATAATTTTACCGAAGATGTACCAATGGATGTATCAGTAGATGACAATTCAGAACAGGAGGCCAATGAATGCGCTAATCAATAAATTTACTTATATTTATATATAACTTATATAAAACTCAATTATAATATACAATATATATTTTTTGTTAATTAACTTTAAAGAAAATAAATTGATATATTGTTTTATTCTCCTTGGATTTTTCTTTCTATTTTGTTTGTTTTCTTTAGGTTTAAAGCTTTGTTAATATAAAAACTTAAATATATCTGCCTTAAATTTACAAATTAAAAATTGTCAAAATATTTTGGAGGACTACAAAACAAACAAAACTATGTATAAATATTAAAAGTTTAAAAAAGAGTTTATAAAGAGGTTTTGAAATTTCAATTTCATCAAGTTTTCTATGACTGTTCAAAAATTATATTGAATTCAATATAGGTAAGATCTAAGTAATGTATAATATTTATATAGATTCCTAGTAAACTTTTGTTTATTTTTTAGGTAATTTAGAATAAAGTGCTCCTAAAGGATCTATTGGCTATATTCTACGATTAAGTTCTTCTTATGTGTTTGATATTTAAGATTCAGTTCAGTTCTTGGTATGTATTTGTTATAGAATTTTTGGCTAAGACCTTTTTTATTGGATCTATTGGCTATATTCTATGATTAAGTTCTTCCAATGTATTTGGCTTTTAATAGTCGGCTCAGTTTTTGGTACGTCTTTGTTATAGAATTTTTGGTTTAGACCTTTCCTTGTTATGTCCCAAAGAGCTGTGAAACTTAAGTTTAAGGTTTTTTACTGACTTGTTGTAAGAACATATTTGGCCACTTCCCCAACTGAAGTTTTCGAAAGTTATTACAAAATATCAATTTTCCAAAAAAAAAAAAAAACTATTAAAAGACTTAATTCTTCTACTATCTCACCTGCATTAACTGCTCATATATCTTATAAAGATATCATTCCAAATCTAAATTGGTTTAAATTGCCTTTCTGATATCTTAATTGATTGCATTCTGTTTTAACTGTTCAATATAACATGGTCTAAGAGAAACTTAATTGTTGCATACGGAAAGTCAACAATGATTATAATTCATGGCCTTACCAAATTACAAGTAAATAATATTGTCCACATATCTACATAGATTACATATACATACATACATATGTATATGTAAATGTATGGATATTTGTAGTTTGATCAGAAAATTATAATATTGCTTAAAGGCAATTAAAATGCATGTACTTACAATATAATACAATGGTAGATTTTCCAGTTAGTCAAACTGAAAATTTAAGTTAATTTCATGCGGCTAAAATTGTGTATATATATGTACCTATATATATCTAACATACTGTACATGAACTTAATTGAGCGTATGTGTTGTATGTCGCTTTCCCTGTTGTTGGTTAGCCGTTGCCTGGGTCAAGCAATTAGGTTTTGGGGCAATGGTAATGCCATGTTATATGTTCAACATGGCAAAACAACAGTATATGAATACAGAGAATGGCGGCAGTCAACTAGATACGAGTGTGTCTGTGTGTGTGTGTGTGCGTAGGCATAATAATAATCACAACAACAAATGGATAGAAGGCAACAGTCAGCAGGCAGTAGGCAACAAAGTCATTTTAGACTAGCCTAGACAAAACTGGCTAATACAAACATGAAAGTTAATTAAACCGAAAGACCACTGACATGAATTTATATGGAACAAATAATAATGCCAGTGGCTCTAACAGGCAGACGCTCATCTACTTATATTAGTTGGCCAAATCTCTCTCACACACACACACACACACACACAGTAAAGTGGGTGGTTGGTTAACGCTTCGCTTAATAGCAAACAATAATTAAAACTGACAACTAAATTAGTTCCTTTTCTTTTCTCTTTTTTTTGTTCTGATATAAACTGAGCAAATATTAAACTAAAACAAAACTATATTTATTGGTTAATGTCAGAACTTTAACAATACGGCGGGACTTGGTTGTTTTTTGTTTTTAGTAAGAAAAAGGAAGTTACCGGATACGCAATTCGCACCTGGCTAGATGAGCAGCATCAGCAGCAGCAGCAGCAGGCAAAGCATCCAAGCAGGCAAGTTGTGGGGCTTTTGGCCATGTTTTATTCATGCGACTATTAACTGATTTTATCACGCTACAAATATGCACTACGGGGCGTATGCATAATAAATGCGTTGCCAGGCTATTGTTACTGCCACCGCTACCCATGACTCTACCCTTATGGCACTACCGTTCTTAAGCATCGCACAGCTGCTGCTCCTGCTCCTGCAACAGCTCCTGCTGTTCCTTTTTTTTTTTTTGCTGCCTGGCACAATGAATCTGTGCGGCATTTTGCTCGCAATCTTTAGCGCATTTTATGCGCACATGCTTCTTATATTTGTGGCGCATTTTTTATGACCTTGTTTATCCTTGTCACATGGTCGCATCTTTCAAAAAAAATCAGTCACAACTTTGATGAACTCGTAAAACAAACAAATATAAGTGCAAATTTACACAGTTCAGTACTGAGAGTCGACCACAAAATACTTTAAAAAACTTAAAAAAACAACAATCAAAATGATTTCTATAGATATACAAAATGGGAATGAATTATTATGGCTAAAAGTTGATTTAAGGAATCTCAGAAATCTCAATCAGAAGACTTTTTAAGAGCTTATTGATTCAGCTTAAGGCAAATTGAAATTTAATAGTTTATGCTTTTCGAATTGAAATATAAAATCAAATTTAAAAATTTCTGAAAATTTTAATTTTCTTCTTTTTAAATTAAATTTAGAGAAATATAAAATAAACTTTAATTCTTTATTTTTCTTAATTCAAATAAAAGGAAATTAAATCAAATTGAGAACAAGACAAAATTTAAAAATAAATATATTTTATAAATAAAATTTATAATATAATAAAATATTATTATAAACATATATAAATGAATATAATTAAATATATATTGATTACTAATTTATTTAAATAAAATTAATTAAATAATAATAATTATATAAAAATATAAATAAATTTAAAAAAAATATCTATAAATTCTTAAAGATTTTGTCAGTTTATAGTATTTTATATCTTAAGTCTAACTTAACTACCAAAACCCAAGAAAATCCTTTGACATTAAGGATATTTAAGCCAATATCAAAGTGTTATAGGTAAATCTAACGGTTTATCGTTTGCATTAAGGAATTTTCGGTTAGCTTTATGGTTATCGAATAACCGATTACTTCGATTAAAAATGCCTGACAGATCAGAAACAAAAAATTTATGCATACCCTATATGCACATATGTACATATAGATGCCCTTATTTTTATCACAATGAAAAAAAAAAAAAAAAGGAAAAAGGAAAGAAAACAAAAGGAAGGCAGACATAAAAACTTCAAAGTGGGCGTCATCACTCTACAGTTTGCCTTTAATAAGCAGCAGCAAGGGGGGCGTGTCCTGCTGTGCTTGCTGCCGCTGGCTGACTCTTCATGAATGAGTGAATAAATTCCAAAATGGTTGTCAAAAAAAGCGTCACAGAGAAATTAATGATGACTTTTATACGCGAGTAATTCATGGCATTTTCATAATAAACCCACACACAGACACAAAGCCTACATACACACACACACACACACGCACACGTTTGACATACGCATACACAGAAATGGGTACCTTTAATTTGATTTCGAAGAAAGGACAAAAAATATAAAAAAAAAAAAAAAATATATGCAGAAAAAATTTATTTTTATGAACGCATGGAGGAAATATTTGTCAGGACCAAAAAAAAAAAAAAAAAAACAACAACACAGCGTAACAAAAACAAAACAACAAAAATCTCTTAAATGCCGACCACAAGATACCCTGTATATTAGATCAACAAATGGGTAAACATAATTCTTGATTTAAAGTCAAACTATTTTTTTTTTAAAATATATTCGTGTTAATAAATAGATGGATAAAGAATATAGAATGTGTATATAATCTATATATTGTTCAGATATTTTTATATATATATATAAGCAAACAATTTAAACCACTCTAATATGCCCCCTTGTATTGGTAGAGGGTAAAAAAAAAACAAGGCAAAGTTTTCGAAAAGAAGGCAAATGGTAGCTAAAAATTCATATATGTATGTATGTGTTTGTGTATGTGTGTGTGTTTTTTTTGTATGCGTAGGCGACTTTTAAAAAGCTTTTTTATGCTCGTTTGCATATATTCCCTGATTTTGATGCCGATTTAAGTCAGTTTAACAACCATCAGACGATTTATAACGCATAATAAGACAATCGGACAAGACAAATGCGCCCACATATACATTGGAAATTTATATATATATATATATATATATACATACATACAAACGTTAATACCGTTTTGGTTCTTTGCTTCTTATAAGGCGATAACACAAATTGACAAATTCCCCCCTTGTGTGTATGTCTTATATATGTGTGTGTGTGTATCTCAAATTTCTTCTTTGGCCAGGCAACTTGTCGGCTTCTTGTGGCTGCTGACAAAAGTTGTCAAAGTATTTGCCACAAAAGTTGCCGTTTTCATTTTATTTTTTTGTTTCTTTTCTTTTCTTTACTTGACTTTTCTTTTCCAACTAAAAAGCTAAACAAAACTAAAGGCCCAATGAGAAATGTGACAACTGCAATGCATTTCTTTTTCTTTTTTCATGTTATAGCCATGGTGTGGCAAGTTTAGGATTCCATTCCATTTGGGAATTTCTTTACATTTACTTTACTTTACTTTTTTTTTTTTTTACCTTTTACCTTTACCACTTTCTTTTGGTGTGGCAAAGATTTTTCATTTTATTTGTTGCCCAACAAAAACTTTCAATTGGAAAATTGCTAGAAAATTAGTTTACTTCCAAGAAATCAAATATGGTTGAAATAAACTTTTTCATATTGCCTTTATGCTTGGCTACTATAGCAATATTGAATCAAGATTTTAAGCAAACTATATATACAATTTAATTGGCAGACTAAATAGAAAATTAATAAATTTAATTGAAACTCAAAGATAGAAAATTACAGAGAAAAGACACACAAAAAAGAGAGAAATTTACTTTATATATTATTAAAAGGAAATAAAGGAAATATTCTATAATAATATATATATGTATATATATATATATATATATATATATATATTCCATAATTATGATTGTTTGCAATTTTCATTGAATACAATTTATTCAAGCCTTGTCGCTTTACAATTCATTCAACTTTCATTATATATTTCAAACCAAAGACAATCAAATAAATTCCACTTAATCTGCATAAATTATTTGCCCATCCTTTTAATTTTGTTTTTTTTTTGGTTACCAAGCCGCAAAGAAAAAGAAAAAAAAAAAAAGGTTAATTCTCATTGCCCATGACGACGTTTGACTCAAACCATGAGAAAGAAAAACTTTTTCAAACGCAGAGAGTAAGCCAATGTCGCACAGTTATTATTCAGGGTCGCAACAAGTGCAATCAGTTGCAAATTCAAAATTCAATTTTCGTTAATCGGCTTAAGCTGGCTAACCCTATGGCATACCAATTTGCCTCACCATCTTCCATCTCCCGTCTCCCACTATCCTGCGCTGACAATTCCATATGCTTCATACACGATATCCATTTTGTTTTCCACCATAGTGCACGCATTCCCTATTCTAACTTTTTGTACACCTTTGTGCACACACACATACATACATATATATGTATGTATGTATGTATATATATAGAGATTCATGCATACATATGTGTAAAGTTTTCAGCGAGGTTCCTGCGGTTAGAGAAACCAACAGTGGCTGCAATTCCAATTCTGACAATCAAACAATAGAATGCATAATTAATGCAACGACTAGCATAATACCCTGCTTAAAGAGTTGGATTATTTTGGTAATATAAATTTTAAATATTCTTTATATATATTTGTTAAAAAACTGTTTTAAAATAATTCTTTAATATGACATAAAGTATGCCAAAGTAAGTTTAAAAAGAATCCCTTTGAAGTTTATTTATTAATTATATTAATTAATAATTTAATAAACTATTTTTACTAAGATAAAAGCGTATTTAAGTTTTGGCTTCATTTTGTGTTTGTTTCTCAGTGAAACTTCTAAATAAATATACCCTTATATACCCTTACATATATCCCATAGGGTGCAGGTATATATACTAACATGGAATCACACAATGTGCATAAAGTATATAAACATGAAATATAGATGAACATATATATATATAACCACAAACATATATATATATATATATATACCCGAATGTCTGCAAATTTTATGAATATTTTTTTGTTTTTTGGTTGAACTTTACTTATTTTCTATTTTTATCAATTCTTTTGTTTGCCAAATGTCACCTAAAAGTAAAGGTCTTTGGTCCAAAAAAAAAAAATGGAAAAAAAATGGAAAAAAATCTTCAATATTGTAAAAACTTTTAAAGATTGATTTGTTTTTTATAAAGATGAAGCTGAATTTAAAAGTTTAATATAACAAAAGCCAAAAATATGTTAACAATTTTGATTCTCTTAGAGCATCTTCTAACCAACTAACTTAACTACTTTAGCAGTTAAAGTTATATATCATATATATATATATATATATATATAAATGCTTCTTCTTATATGTTTTTTCTATTGAAATACTTATTATTTCTTTTCATTGTTATATACTTTTCTTTCTTTCTTTCTTTCTTTCTTTATGAAAACATTTAATCAAAAGGCAAACCAACAAAAATTGTGACAAAGTCAACTGAATAAAAGCAAAAAGATAGCAAAAAATCCACTTAAACTCAAATAGAAATTTAATTAATTTTTTTAATTATATTACACAAACAATCCAGCAAATATTATTAATAAAAAATATTATAAAAGTTTCAAGTTTTCAAGAATGACAAAAACTTATATAAGTATTTATATATATACTTTTCATTTACTTTATATATATATTTCCATGCAATTTTAAGGTCGTCAATTTAGTTTTTCTCTTTTTTTATATATTTTTTATACGGATTTACCTTCACTATTTTACGTATACCGAACTTTTAATTAGTGGCGCTAGCTTGAACAACAAACCGGAAATTAAGCGAGTGAACTCTGTCTCTGTATGTGTGTGTGTTTGTGTGTGTGAGGCTAGGGGTTAGGTGGCCTTTTTTCTAGTTTTCTCTTTTAGTTAACTCTTATGCCAAACGAAATAGAGAATTAACATTTAAGCAAAAAATGTTTAATAATTAATAAATATTTTTTTTTATTTTAAATTTTAACTTTAAGCAATTTTTAAAAAAATATTTCTCAGAAGTTTATAGACCAAAAACCAAGTTAAAGTTTGAGTACTCCAAAGTCATTATTTTTTGTAGAAAAAATTAAAAAATAATATAGAATAAGTCTGAAAAAGCACATAAAACTAAAAGGATTATATTAACTCATACAAAATATAAAAACTGAATGCAAACTTTTTGCCATAACTGTCATAATCTATATTATTTAAACTGAATTTCTTTTTTTTTTTTTTAGCCAGACCTTATGAATATATATATATATTTATATATATATACAATGAAATTATTTTGAGAAAAGTTGAGAAGAAATAAAAACTCTCACCCCCCTGACCCCCTTGTAATTTTTCCACTGCAGTTATTTTTATAACTTTTTACTTAATGCCAGAATATATGTATGTATGTGTGTGTGTGTTTGCGTGTGTGGCCATTAATTAGCCTTTTGTTTTAAAGGCAGAATACAAATTGAAATGCATTTTTCATGGCTGGCCAAGCACTTGGTATCCTGCTCACATCAGATACATTCCCACCAACACTATATCAACCAAATGGATGTTTATCCGCTGGCAAATGCATAAAAACGAAACTTGTTGCCGAGTGCATGCAAATGCAATTCGAGTCAAGAGAACAGGAACAGCAGTAGAACAGCGGGAATGTTGGATAGCAGTTGGGGATGGAATGAGCTGCAACTGCACTTAAGCATAAGTAAAAAATATGTTAAAATTTTTCAACATACGACCATGAGATACCCATGATTTTTTTTTGGGTTATCAAGATTCTACAATTGAGTAACTTGAAGTTTATTAGGCAAGTGTAAGCAATTATTATTAAAGAAAAGTTAATTGCTCGTTGTATAAACGAATTTCAAACCAAGAACAATATAATATATTTCCTATATAAAATCTGTCACTATATAATATTCTAACTAAATTCTAAAGGAATTATGTAAGATATGGCAACTCTGGTCATTCTTCAATTATAAAAGTTTTATAGATTAGATAAGTGATTGGAGGGAAACGCAAAGTACTCGAAAGAAGAGTTGTGAAAGCAAGTCAAAAAGGAAAATTGAAGGTTTAAAATACAACGAAAGAAATTTAATAATATTATTAATATACTCCTCATATCAATCATATCATATATTGTCTATTATGTATGATATGGCAACTCTGGTCATTCTTCAATTATAAATGTTACATAAATTAGGTAAGTAAAGGTGGAAATGTAAAGTATTGGAAAGAAGAGTTAAGAAAGCAAGCCAAGAGAGGGAAATTGAGGGTTCAAAATCAGAAATTTAATAATATTATTAACATACTCCTAATAAACTTTATTTTGTTTATATATGTATGTTTAATCATATACTGTCTATATACGATTTTCTCTATACACTTTCATTTCAACTTTTTAACTTTAATTCTTTTACATATCTATCTTTTAGATACTGTTATACGGATCATAGTTTTATAAACTAATAAACTCTGACAGAGTACCCATTATAAAAGTAACAACAACAACAGAAATATGCATATTGCATTGCTGTTAGCAGCTGCAAAGAAAAAGACAAAAAGCAAAAAAGTGTCAGAGAGAGAAAAAGAGAGATGAAGAGATATAAAGACTAACGGAAAGTTAAAAGAAATGCAGAATGAAAACAACCAAAGCGTCCAACGTAAAACAGAGGAAGTTACCACCAGCAACAGCAACACCACTAACCACCACCACCACCACTACTACTCTGGTATCCTAACAGAGTAATCGCAGCTTGAGCTTCTCTCGGACAACTTTCCTTTATTTCTCTTCTCTCCTTTTTCTTTTTTTTGTATTTTTGGGTCTGCTTTATCCACGTCGTTAGTTTTTGCACTTTGCTGGCTGTCATTTTGGGGCTGGCACGTCTAGTGGGCGTGTGCCAGGATACTGCATTATTTACAAACTTGCTGCACGAACCATCACCTGGTGGCAACTACATACATACACACATACATACATATCATTCGTGGTGGCACTCTACGTTTGCGAATGGTTATAAAAAAAGAAAAGAAAAAAAATTTCATCACCATGCAGATACCACATCAAATGGTAAAACAAACGTGAGATATACCACTGATACCTTAGATGGAGGCTAATAGACTAAAAGAAGTGTATCCTTCGCATTAATTAGAGTCACGCAATGGGCAATGGTGATTGTCTTTTAGTAGGGCTTTTTAGTATCTTCTTTTTTTTTTTTTTGCCCCTTAACTCGATTTCCGGTTTGATGCGTTTCTGTTTGCTTGGCCGGAAATTAGTTTCGTTTATTTTACGCTCTTGCTACTCACACCATTTGTGGCCCCCTCTCTACACTACCTACAACTAAATGTACATAAGAAAAACATACGAGTAAGTATGCTGCACATTTTTTATACCTTTCCAAAAAAGGAAATATTAATTTTGGTCAGTAGTTTGCAACGCATAGAATGAAGCAATTCCGACTATATAAAGTATATATATATTCTTGATCGGCACGATGAGCTGTGTTGATGTTTCCATATCTGGATCAACGTAATCTCCTTCGAGACCCTTAACGCTACAGAGCTGAAGTTGAGCTGCACCTAGGCATCTTTTTGCTGCAGGCATTGTATATCTCGGAATCATTCCGATCGGATTACTATATCGTATAGCTCCCATAGAAACGATCGGTCGTGAATAAGCTTTAATCACAATAACTTTGTTGTTTTCCAATGAAATATCACCAAGTTACATATCATATAGCCCCCATAGGAACGATCGGTCTTGAATGTGCATTTCAAGCAATAACTTGCTTATTTTGAGAGCATTTCTTACCAAATTTGGTATGTATAAGTTTGGTATATATAGAAATATGTTTACTGAGTTTCATTAGAATCGGCAGACTATATGCTATAGTTTCCATAGGAACAATCGGACCAAAAAACATATTTTTATTAAAAAGTTTGCGAAGGTATTCAAACTTCGGCTTTACTTTTATTATTTGTTAGTGAGGTATTCTTTTTTCTCTTTTTATTGGAATCTTTTGTTTGCTTAGTTTCCAATCAATTTGCTTAAATTGCACATATATATATATATATATATATGTATATGGAATATGAGTACAAAATCAATATATTGTACATACAGTAAATGGCCAAGAGTTAAAGGCGTTAGAACTCTTCAAGCGTTTGCTGATATTGATTCTAATTTTCTTGTTTCAAAAAAAAAGGTTTATCTAAGATTTCTTTTCCTATATATTGACAATGAAATTTAGTTAATTTAACAAATATAACAAATATATAAACTTTGACTATAAAAAAAACAAAAGAAACTGTTTGATAAACTTCTTTTGAAAATTAAGAAATTTAGAATCTAAAACAGTTTAGGACAACTTAGCTTAGTGTATGGCAAATATAGAACAATAGAAAAATGTTTGATCTCCAGCTAACTATATATATATATATAACTAAAAATTTCAAGTAGTTTTATAAATAAATAAGTTAAATGATATTTAAAGAGTTAAATCTATTGTTGCTTTTGTGTTTGTAAGTTTCTTTATTGAAATTGCAAACGCGTTTTATTCATTTTATTTACAACCACAGCAAATTAACTCAATTTTAAACAGTAAACAAGATTCTTATGTTATTTTCCTAAGTTGATCAAACATTTCTCTATGTGTTGTGTATGTGTGTGAGTGTGTGTGTGTGTCTGAGGGTGTATATAGACCACATGTAGGCGCATTTATTGTTGTGCTGGCAATTTGCGTCAAACCTCAAATAGACGACACTTGTCCAAAGAAAAGAGAAAGAGATACATACACATATACATACACATACACAGATATCACATGAACCCCATGACATTTCTCAAGTTGGCACACACACACACACATATATATATATATATTTGTATATATAAAATGAAGAGCAGAGATTCGGTTTCGGCTTGTTAAAGTGAAATAACAATTCCTAGAATTACAATAAAAATGGCAACAGCAACAAGCAAAATCTAAGTCAGTGGCATTACCCTTTTTTTTTTTACCCAAGCCAAGCCAAGCCATGCCACGCCCCCCTTCCCCCTTTTATACACAAAACTCTTTTGCTTGCTTCTGTTTAAGCACTTTAAGCTGTTGCTGTCGCCTTGTTCTTGGTCTTGGTCTTGGTTCTGGTCTTAGTCTCGGGTCGTTTCTATTGCTCCATCTCATCCCAAAACTTAATACAACGAGATTAAATGTCCTGTCGCAGCAGGCTTAAGCGATAAGCTTCAAGGCTTGCAGCGCTGCTAGAATGAGACAGAATTACAAAAGTGAGACTAAGACAGCGACAGAGAGCAACGGATTTTATTTTTTTTTTTTTTGTTTGTATTTGTTATTTGCCGGGCGGGTAAAATGCTTTGACGGGGAAGAAAAAAAAAAAAAACATTTTTCTTATAGCCAAGTGAAAAGTTGAATTGCCATTTCCTACAGTTTTCCTGAGAAGGCAACAGTTGACTCTCTCTCTGTTTGTAAATCAAAATAAACATTGCTTTTTGGTTGCCTTTGCTGCTTATTATGAAAGTACACACACACACACACACACACACATGTATGTACATACAATTGTTTGTGTTGACGTCTGCACTTCGGCTCGTTTTGGCTTTTGTGGCCAGCTGTCAAGTGGGTGCGCCTTGGCTCCTATATGTATGCAATTCAATTTATTTTTTTTTGCTTTTTTTTTTGTATGTATGTTCATATGTGTGCATGTGTGTGTATGTATGTATTTAAGACTCTTGAGAAACACTTTGCAAACGAAGAAAAAGAAAAACGCACCTTTGATAAATGAGTAAGGGAGGTCTCTTCACATCAATTAAAGTTTCTTTATCTTATTATTGTGAGAATTACAAACCCCCCACCACTCATACTTTGTTTTCCAACACTGGAAACTTTAAAAAAACAGTTTTTTAACAGGTTTTTCTTTGAAAGAGTCTTAATAATGGAAAAGAAAATTATTCTTATATGATTAAAAAATTGATGTGCATAAAGTTTAAAAAATAAAAAATAATCTTATTCCAAGGTTTTTTTTTATTTTGAAAGTTATATATATTCTATAGTTATTAGATTTCTTATATTGCAACAATTTTATATTTATATATCAATCTTAAATATCTTAAATATAAATATCCCATAAAGAAATTAATTTAAAATTTATTTGTAATGAGATAATAATTGAATTTTCATTTATACTTTTAATCCCATATAAGAATTGTTATTTAAATTTAGAATTTTACACGGCATTTGCTTGTGTGTGTATATACAGAAAAATCGATTGATTGAAATTTTCTATATTTGCTCAGTGTATGTGTGTGTGTGTGTGAGTGTGTGTGTTAGCGTCTGTGTTCAAATGTGTGAATGAATGTGTTGGCATTTTGAGTTCCACTAAAGCTCTTACTTAAGTATTTTGCCCCAAAAGGTGCTAAGATTACATAATTAAATTGCAGTCGTGGCATAGCAATTAATTAAATGTCTCATTTATTAACGCTTTGTTAGGCAATATTTTCACAAATGACTACAAAAGCAAAAGTAAAAACGAAACAAAAACGACAAAATACAAAAAAAAAAAAAAAAAAACAGGGAAAGTCAAAGAAAAGAAGAAGCGAAAAAACGTAAAAGAAGCAAAAACGGAAAAGAAACTCTGAGGCGGCAACAATGGAAGAGACATCCTTATAAAAGCCACCCTCACACACGTACACACACACAAAGATAGCGAGTATATATACATATATATACACACACAGACAGTAAGATAATGGTTGGGTTTTGGGGGGGGGGAGGGAAATCGGAGACACGGGCATATAAATTTACGCATTACGCATACGCAACGTGGGTGGCGCTGATTTATTTTTAACCTCAAAGCGTCATTCACAATAAAGATATTTTACGTTTATGACCCACAAAAATGGAAACTTTTACGCTATAAGCCGCTGTATAAGCGCAACAATTTTTGGCTAACACAGTGGGGCTAAAACGTTTACTTGTTGCGGTTGACCGGGCATAAACTCTACGAGACAACAGACAACAATATGACGATGCCAATGCCGTTGCTATACTATGGGCCATGGCCCAGACACCTAATCGACCAATTTCTGTGGGCTGTAATTTAATATGAGGCCGCAACTTTAACATGCCCAGCACGTGGCCGCAGGGGCCAAGACAGGTCGACCGACTCACTGAATGACTGACTGACTGACTACCTGACTGAATGTTTATACTGCCTGGCGCACACCTGTGTCAACAACAGGCTGTTAAATTTTTAAAGCCTGTCGCATTGGCATTCGTTTCATTTGATTTGATAAACGCCATCGGCTGCCATTGCTCTGTAGCATCTCTTGTTCCACAGAGCTTTGGCTTATGCAAACATCAGGCAACAGCAGCCACTCGAGCAGCAACAGCAGCGCCAACTAAAGCCTTTCAATGGGCGCGTCAACAATTTACATTGCCATTGCCCTCGAATTGATAGTAAGTACAATATAATTCACATTGACACAAAACAATAAAATATAAAAGTCTCTTACTTAAAAACAGATAAAGGTTCTAGAAAATGTATACACATAGTTTAAGGACAATCAAAAAGAGTCTCAAACCAAAGATTCTAGATACTTATACATATATAAAATTCTCAAAGGATTCTCTGAAAAAAAAAACAAAATGACTTAAAATTGCCTGAATAAAGCTTTAAAATGCATTAAACGTTAACGCCGGAGGGAATATGAAATGAATAAGACAAAAGTTTTGATAAATTTTATATTTCGCTAAATTGTTAGCTTCGAGACCAATGTGCAATTGTTATTTGCTTTTCATCTCATCTTCAGTGGCAACCCCTCTGCAACCTGCTGCTACCTGCTACCATCATCTCATTTTTGCCTGTTCTGCGTCTTTCCTGACACAATCAATCAACGCGTCAAGGGTCTCCTTTGGAGCATTGCTTCACCGCCACAACTCATACCCAGTTGAAGACCCAGATCGACCATTTGCTTTGTTCCACCAATAAATGCAAAATAAAGGTGTTCAACATTTTGCCATAGCGTTACAATAATAACAACAACATAAAAGACACAAACAACGGGAAAAGCAAAGTTCTGTTTTGTATACCCCATTTGGGGGTCCTGTTGGCAAGGGTTCAAGCGACCTGCATAATATTACGACAAATGTTTGTAAAACTTTTTCAATAAGCAAAACTTTGCATGCAATTGTAGTGGCTAAAAGAGAGAATGAGACCAAAAAAAAAAAAAACAGGGTAACCAATAATGGTAAAAGGATGGAAGGTTGATGGAAAATAAGAAAGAATTAAAGTGTGGGCGTGGTTGCATGCCAATTTGCATAGTTAGTTATTGCCAGTCCAGGGATTGAAGTAGGTCTTCGACTTAAAAAAAAAAATAAATAAAAATAAAGACCCGACAAAAAAAAATTCATAACAAAATTGTATGGCAAATGGATGATGAAGACCATAAATAATCCGTTAGCTGCTGTCAGCATGAAAACGAACATGATGTATCTAATTTGCACACCATTCAGAATAAAGTGCAGACTAGCTACAATCACATACATACATACATACATATATACACAATATGGACTCATGTGTGCTGGCGTCAATCAAATATGGCGTTGGCAGGCAACGCTGACTATGACTGTCTGTCTATCTCTGTGTGTCAGACAGTCAGACAGTTAGTCTGTATGTTTGTTTCACTTTCCGTCTGTCGACAATGCAACTAAAATGATTTGTCAAGTCTGAGAACCAACTTCAAACTCCATCAGCGACATGATTTCTATTTTTTTTCTCTTTTTATACACTTGCAAAAACATCTGCGACTAAATAAAATATATATAGATGCTTTATCAGTATGTCATCAGGCAGTCTATCTGTCTGAATCAATGCTACTTTTTTGCCTTAGTTTTTAAGTTATTGTTATTAAATTTTCTATACACTCTTCTTTATGCTTTACGTTGTACATAATGCGGAACTAGCCCAATTGGACGACTATATCACTTGGATTCCATAAGAACGACTAGTGGTAATAAATTACACTTAGTTATTTTTTATTTTTATATATTTCCTCATATTCAAAACTCAAATGTATATAATGCAAGGATATACAAGCTTCGCTGATAGTTTATGTTATAGTTTATGTTCTTTTCTCTTTTATTTTTTGTTGTCTGTATATTTACTCTAAGGCTGTTTCTACCACTGACTTGCATATCATTTGATGTATGCAAAAAAAACACAACAAGAAAAACACAAAATCCAACACAAACATACACATTCTAAAAAGTTAAATAAAACTATGGCAACAAAAACAAATCTCTATTTGACAATCTGATTATATGTATATATATATATATATATATATATAAAAGTTTATCCTTTAGGTGTGTCCAAGAATAACTCAAATTGTATTGTGTGGATTTAATTCTTGCAAAATCACATGATAAACCACTTTGAATTAATATTTATTTAGCTAATGTGTTTACTAATCAGACTTAATCTTTAAGACCAACATAAATCTCCATAAAATCCCAGAATATAAGAACTTTTGTTTGATAAAGATTAATCATTTTTTAACATATTTTTTTATAGTTAAAAATTTGCAATATGTAATATTAAACCTCATAATTTGAATGCAATAAAAACGTGCCAATTATAAATGTAAATTTGATTTAAATAAGCTTAATTATATGTGAAATATGAAAGTTGTATAATTTTTTTTTTTTTTTTTTGCTTTTTAATTAACTGAAATTAAATTACTTTAGGGTGAATTGTGGGTCGTAACAATTAATGAAGAATTTTATTTGATCCATTTTAATATTCACTTGTCAGCTAGCCGGTTTTTTTTCTCTTTTTTTCCTTTGTAATTTTACATCTTTTGCAACTTTAACAAAAAGTTAATGGCCAACAATGCACTCGACACTGACCGAGAATGAAATGGCAATTGGTAATCTGACAGAGAGAGAGAGAGAATATGAAGAGAGCTAACAGTACATATGATATCCATTAGGTTGATTTATGCATGTGAGCTGGCATTTACCAAACTGTTCTGTAACTGCTTACTGCTATGGTAGATATATATTTTATATACATATATGTATATAGCAGCTGTATGATATTCAGTTGCCTTAATTATGCATATGTTCAGATTAAAACTGTTGGCAGTTTCGCTTCAGTTGCACCATATGATAATCAACATGATGGTAATGATAATGAGTTGACGTTGAGTCAAAGTTCATCTTCTTGTTCTTGTGTGTTGATAATTGCAATTGATGAGCCGTTGGCCATTATGATGATGACGATGACAATGATGATTACGACAAAGATGACAATGACGATGGCATTATTAAATCGAAGATGTTGATCATTTATAAAGCACAACGTTTGCATATTTTATAATAAATGGAACGTGTGACAGCATGCTTAACTTTTGCATTAACTTGGCACGACCTCGGCATATCTCTTATACATACTCCTCTACACAATGACTCTTTTACCTCACCATTTCACACACACACACACATACATAAACACCCCTTTTAACCCCTAACAGACTCCATTTACCTCTCTCTTGCTGTCTGTTTTACTTCTTGCATTGCATACTTACAGGCTGTCGTATACTCGCATACACCCATACATACATATGTACATATATTATTCATATGAAACATTGCAATACATGTGTGAGAGTGTGCATAAGTTTACAGTTAAGATATGTGAAGCAATGGAGCATGTTGGGTAACCTAATAAGTTAAATAAAAATGTTTATAAGTAAAATACGAAATGTGTGCCATCAACACTCTAAATTGAGCCATTAAATGCAACAAGGCGGAAGGAAAACAGTATAAATAAAGAGAAATAAGAAGAAGAAACAAAACTCTAAACTATAACAATGAAATTAATGAAATTTACAGCTAATTTTGAAATTATTTTTATATTATAACAGACAAGCACGCAAATCTTTATAAATATTCATTAAAGCCCGTGAAGGACTAAAGAATCTCTTTAAACTAATTAAATAGATAAACAACTAAACATTTATAACATTTTATTAGGTGGCAACTCCGCTGCATACATATATTAAGCCATCTGTTATTAAAGTTAGTTAGTTTTGAAAACAGTTTGGTAATTATTTAGAACAAATAATCTACAAAAAACAAATAAGTTAAAGTTTTCAAAGGAAGTCTATATATAACCATATATAGAATAAAGTAACTGGAATCTGTTTGTTTTTCAGCAATCTATAAAACAAAAGGAAAGTATTTAGCATTAACTGGATACAAGATAAAAAACTCTTTCAAGTTTATGTAAAGTTTTTTATAAGAAAAAACGTTAGCAATTTGAAAACTAATTTAATTTTTTCTTTTGATTCATTGATTAAAGATCTTATAATCTCGAAAGGAAGTCCCTAAAACATTAGAAAGAAAAGCAAATGAATCAAATACTATTTACCTTAATTTTATATATATATTAATATCCTTTATAAAGTGTTATAGTTAATAAAGCAAATTAGCTCTCTTACCTTTCTATTTAATGAGCTGTTGATATTTCCTTTATAATCAAACACTTTTAGTTCACTAGACACTCACTTGAAAAAAAAAGGGGAAAAGGACACAGTTTATATATATATATATATATATATATATATACTCCAAAAACACATAACACTTAAAAAAAAAAAATAGTAGAATAAAAAAACAAAATTGTTTATATTGTTAATTAATTGCCGAATCGTGTTTTCAATTTATGTCAAACTGTTCGGTTTTGTATAGTCAACGGCCCATCAGTTTAAGCCAATGAAAATGCGTTGTTTAGTGAGCTTTCCTTTTGGTACTTTTTAGACCACATATTTAGATCACACCCTTTAAAAGGGTAAATACAATGAAATGTTTCTAACGTATAAATGAAAATATAAGGGGACGAAGCCTTAAGGTTACCTTAGAAATGATCTTTCTCAATGATTGAAGTGATCTAGTTATGAATTCATAATTTTATAAAAGGTTTCTTTAAATTGTAAATTTTATTTATAGATTATTAATAAATTAATTGGTTATAGAATAGAATAATCCATAGATTTTGTAATCAAATTTACTTCATTTGTTTGTAAATCTAAATTTATTAAAATCAATATAAAGTGTTATATTCTTATTCAAAAATGATCAACCTGAAGCTTGACAACTTCTATGAGTACTATAAAAATATTGTTTTATTTCTTAGCTCTTAAGATTGTATGCCTGCTAAAGGATATCATTTCGAAAACAATTTTTATTATTTTATCTTATTTGTGCAGTTCTATTTATCTATTAACTAATCTTTATCTTAAGTCAAAGAAATTCCTACCTCTTTTATGGATCTTTTAAGCTCTATCAAGGATCTGTTTTTGCCTTAGTTAAGCTCTTTCTTCTTCCATTCTCTTGCCTTTCTTAAATTCTTCATTCAATCCCAAGATAACCCTAGATTTCTAAAGATTGTATTTGATTTTCTTTTTATATATAAGTTCCTCTAAAAAAAACTATTGTTAAGAATATGTCATGCATAAATGATTAAATTTATAGAGTTAAACATTCAATTAACTATTTCAGCTAAAAAAAAAAAGTTAAACAAGTTTAAATCTTTTGATACATATGTGAAACATGATTTATTCCGAGAAATATGTAGATATATAGCATAGCATATATACATATATGTATATGTGTCTGTATATGGCTCGTTACGATAGTACTCTATATGGCAATAAGGCATATCAAATGTACTTCCGATATGGCCATTTGTGTATACAAACGAGCAAGTGTTGGCCGACACAAAAAAGGGGAAGTGTCAGTATATGGCGGGGATTATAGTTTCAAAGCACTTGATGCCAACGCCTCAATGTTCAATGATAGGCGGGGAGTAATGGATGGTAGTGAATCGAGACTGAGTGGATGGATGGAGAATGAAAGTGGATGATGGGGGGTGTGGGGCTGTATACAATTGTGGGTGATGGTGTGGCATAGTCATTGATTAGTGTCCAGCGTCAAGTGAGCGACCTGTGATACAATTTGACGTCGAACAAAGTGCACGTTTGTGTTTAATATGGTCATTGATTATGATTGTGTGACTGCTCTCAGACTGTCTGTCTGTCTGTCTACCGCCGCTCCTGTTTCCCCTTTTACTTAGTCACACACATATAGAGACAGAGTACAGTGATGGTAAGATGAAGTCATAAAAAGCATTGGGCCATATCAAAATGGATTCACATCGAGGGACGCACAAAACTAACAGCCAATTCGTAAGCATGTGGGGCAAGGCACAAAACAAAAATAAAAAAGAGAAAGCAAAAAAAAAAAAACATATATATATATATATAAAAAGGGAGCAAGCAACAACAACTATATAAAAAAAAAAGGACACACAGACTTATAATCAGGCCGAAAAAGATCAAAGCAACTGCAAAAAGGCTGCAGGCGAATCTCAGAAAATCTGGCAAGCGTTGACAGGACAAGGAGGGAATGAACATTGTATTACGTACAGGGAATGGTAACGGTACGGTATTCCATGGTAATGATCATATTAATGGGGATGATGATGATGATGATGCCTACCCAAAAACGTGGCAAGGCCGTCGTCCAATAATTAGGCCGGCCTGTCAACAGGGAGTTAAAAACAGACAACTAACAAACTTTAAAGCCTCAGTCCCAGTGGAAAATGAGCAACAGACAAAATATTAAGTTTTAATAAGACCAAAGAGAAACAGAGAAAAAAAAAAAGAATTAATGGAATGAGGGAAGGTATGTATATGTAGAATGGGGGGGATGTAGGGTAGGTGCGGTTGCAAGGTAAATAGATGGAGAAAAGGTGTAAGTAAGTGAGAGTACGTGGCATTCAGATAACCGTGACGAACTTTTTTAATGAGTACCACCGGTTTGTGGCTAATAAACATTTGCGTGCTGTTGCCTTGCCAGTTCTCTCTACCTCTCTCTCGGTCTCTCGGTCTCTCTGTGATCCCCCATTCGACCCATTGTTGCCATGACGCCATCTTTTTAATTGGCTGCCATGGCCATTTGACCGTTTTGGTCGTCATTTCTTTTGCCTCACCTCTCTGTTACTTCCTTCGTACAATTTATTTTTTTTTTCATTCTTTTCCCGTAGGCACAATGCGCAACAGTTGACGTATCCCGGCGGCCAAAGGCAATTGCATATTTTATTAAATTGCCTCACACAAACAGAGAGAAAGTAATCGGGGGAAGAAGAGGGGAGAAAGGAACGCATTTACAGATACACACACACACACACCCATCAACTTCTACTTACAACAGCAACAATGACCACATTATTTTGTCACAACAATTCATTATAAAAATTTTATCCAAGGACAAGGGAGCCATTGCCGAAAAGTTATGAAAAGCGTTGCGACCCATTTGACATGACGCATACGCCACGTTGACTGAGCAAAAAAAAAACAAAAAAAAAACCAAAGTTTTCCCTTACATTTATATATATATATAGGTGTAGATATATATATAAAGTATAAAATATGTATACCCTTACTTAAGTAAGTGTATTATAAGCTTTATATTGCTTGCATTAAAACCGAAAAAAAAGAAGGGAAATTTTATATTGTAAATAAGCAGCCACTTTTAAGTTAACAAAATTTTGATGTTCTTATAATGGCAACATTATTATAATACAATCAGACAAAGGTTAAAGTATTCTAATTTCATATTGTTTATTAATCAGTTTAGAATCGATTGCCAATTCATTTTTTATTTACATTTGTTTGGCTAGAACTTTTAAGAGAAATCTTTTGAGCAATCACAGAAAAGTAATAATCAACTTTTTATTTGTCTATTTTTTTTCAATATTAAAACTAAATAATCAATCAAGAATTTTAAATGTATATCTCATTTAAATTCAATTAAAGCCAACTTAAGTTGAATGCCATTTCTGAGACAACAATTTGATACATTTTTAACGGTCTATTATGTAAATAATTGTTATTCTTTTTATAAAAAAAAGTTATAAAAGTTGCCAAAATGTCAGATTTTTTGGTTATATATCCAAATATGGTATTGAGTTTCATGTCTACATGCTACAGAGAGTTCAATATCCTGTCAGATGGTGGTCTCGTTAAGGGTATTCAGAGCCTTCTTCTTTAAAATAATTTCCACTCGATCATTGTTGTTGCTGTTGGCTGATACAAGTTTTCAGCATTCAAATTTACTTTGCAAAGTTTTATTTTTTTTTTTTTTTTTGGATAGGGGAATGGGAAGAGGAGACGTGCCGCGCCTCTTGGTAAAGAAAAGTTTTTTTTTCGCCGTTCGTTGCCTACTTTCCGGGGCGCCCTTTTTTCTCTCCTCGTTTGTTTTTTTTTTTTTTGATTTTGCCGCCGTCTTCATTGTTGTTGTTGTTATTATTATTATTATTGTTACTGTTGGCAGACAGCAAATCAACAAAATTATGATAAACAGCTGCAGGTATAAGACCGTTAAACGAAAACGACCCAAAAACGACAAAGAAAAAATGGCAAAAGCAAAAACGAATATCTAAAAATGGGATAGAGGACCATAGAGGTTAAAAGAAAGATAGGGAGCGGCAGAGACAGGGAACAAGGGAATTACAAGTAAGAAAAAAAAAAAAGAAAAGGGGCAAAAAAAAAACGAAAGTGACGGCACGGTTGGCCGCCTGTCCTACCTATACATCCACACACTGTACTTCATGTCTGTGTCCTTTATTACCCTTTCGTATAAGGTATACTCATTCAAAAACCAAATCATTTTAATATCAATATATTGCTTTTGAATTAAACTATTAAAAGCAATTTATATAAGATTGTTTTTATATAAAATTTGATATAGGAAATCGTAAATGATATTTCTGCAGCTCTCCATAAAAGTAGAAAAAAGTTTTAAAAATTTAACAAAAATCTAAAAATATCTGGAAACCATAGGATTTCAAAAGTCTTATATATCTTAAATGAAATTTTTATTAATATTATAAAATATTCTTTTAAAAAAAAGTTTTAGATTTTAGAATCAAGAGATACTTTTCACTTAGAACAACTGCTATTTTGTTTATAATATTAACTGGTTAATATTTTAATATTATATGCAGATAATTTCTTACTCTAATAGCTTTTAAACAAATAAACATATTCTATGCTAATTCTCTATTAAAAACTTGTTAAATAAACTATTTTCTTTCTAAAAATATATATATATATATAGGTATATATAAGTATATAGACAGTTTGCATATGCTTTAAGTTTCACCAAAACGTTTTGAAGACAATTCGCAAATGTTAATGCCAAATTCCATCAATTTCAAGTTAAGGGTATAACATTTTCAGTTCAGTTTATATGTATGTACATATAAACATATTTTGGCTCGACCCGGCCCTCTTTTTAGCATTAAGCGACTTTTCCAATTCAATATATGTCTATACGTATATATATATATATATATTTTATTATTATTTGTGCCCCCCCTCGAAAACAAAGAAGAGAATTTTGCAAAACACAAAAAAAAAAAAGAAAGAAAGAAAAGAAATGGGGAAATAAAATCAACTAAAATATTTGCACATGTTTACAGTGGCGTGTTAAAGCTTTTGATCTTTTTTTTTCTTTTCGGTCTTTTCTTTTTTTTTTTTTTTTTTTTTTTTTTTGTTTCTATTGCTTGACTGTGGTTTTATTAACGCTGCCATACAAGTGTATATATATTTATATACTTTTATATATATATATATATATATAAATACATAGATACATATGTATAGGTATAGATTGAATGGATGGAAGCTCCAAGGTGACAGAACTTCCCATACCAGCAACAAGATTCAGCTGCCTGTTTTTCTCCTTAAAGGTTTTTGCATATTGCCTCCACTTACACCAACACACACACACACACACATACACACTCACTCACACAGACAGACATTGCCTTCAATTGAAGGTGCTGTGTAGCTTACCAACCCGCAACATGTCAAATTTTCCATCATTTCAGCATTTGAGCATTTTCAGCCACTCACCAATACACACACATATACACTAATACACATACATTTATTTTCAGGTAGCAGCCGTGGTAAATATTTGCATATTTGATATTTATGTACCAACAACTTTATACACAATGTAGATTTTCATATCGATTTTGGTTCTACTGGTTTTTACTTAGTTCTTCTTGTTGCCTCTGTATTTTTAGTTTATTTTGCACACACTTGTTAATGTTTGCTCTACACTCCGCATCGCCCACACACACACACACTAACACAACATAGATAGAGTAGCAACAACTATATACAAGTGTTCGCTGTCGTCATGTTTGCCATGACTGCAAAAAAAAAAATAAAAGAAAAATTGTGGGAGTTGAAAACCTTCTATAAATAGAAGCTCTGGACAAACCAGCTAGGGCTAGAGATGGAGATGTTTATGGAACTGTAGCCAAAGCCTTAGACGTAGATGGAGATGGAGCCATTTCATAAAAAGTTACCAATATGCCACCTAACATCCCATCCGCATTCATTCTTGTTTTGTTACCAATTCAAACATTTTGCTATTTCTATCTATATACAAAGGAGAGCAACTCTGTCTGTCTGCCATCCTCTGTACAGCTTTGTTGACTTTTTTTGCCAGCAGCGCTAATGAAATCAATAAGAAAAAGGGGGAAGGGAAAAAAAATAATATATATATATATATATATAATAAAAATAATAATAATGAAAACAAAAATCTAACAAATTTGAAATTTAATTAGAAATATGAGAATAGAATTGATTAACTTTAGCTGTAAGCAATTTATTATTCAACAGTTGAACAAATAAGCATTGAATATATACATATATATATATATATATATATATATATATATCTGTATGTAAATGTATATATAATTTGTATTTGTATTTGTATTTGCTATACAGTTAAAAGATAAATGACATGGCAATATGCCTTAATATTTGCTTATTATACCCCCACCCTTCTCTTTTCTATCTTCTTGGCTTTTATGTTCACCAATTGCCAAATGTGGCATCATTTATCTTTTCTTTTTTTTGTTGTTTTTTTGGTATATCAACCGAATTGACAGGCAAAATTATTTGACAATTTATATTTAACCATAAATAATTGGAAACCAAATGAATTTGGTTAGAACCTTAAGCATTATTTCAGATTTTCGTTTTGATTTTATGTCTTGTAAATATATTATATATATATATATAATTTGTTAAAATTTAAACTCCAATCAAAGAAAACCATAAATCATTTCATATTAAATTTTCCAACACTATAGCTTAGTCTCAAGTTATATTTTTGTACAAATGGAAGGCGGGGGAGAAAAAATAAAGGATAAAATTACAAACTTTGAGGCGCAATGGCAGCGGCTTTTTGTTATGAATAGACCACTCCTAGATTCCATTGAAAGCAAAGGGATTAAAAATCTATAAATATTTCTATACATATATTCAAGGTCAACATGATGGACATTATTCTTTAGGTACTTAAGGTCACCCTATATTAGGGCCTTATTACAAATACAGTTAACAACAGTTTCAGTAAAGTAAAGTACATTTTTTTACTTTAATGTTAGTAATTGAAGAGATTTAATTCTATTTTTAAAACTAATGCTCATTTGCTTTTACTTTTATTATAAATAATTAAGCTTAAAAGGAAAAAGCTTAAACACTGAAAACTAGAAATAAGAAAGAGTTAATGGTCTATTCTTTAGTTATCCTGGCAGCTAGTCATAATAACAAGAATAGAATTACTATAGCTTAAAAAGATATAAATAGATATATATATATATATATATATGCAAATTTCTCATTATTTATTCTCATTAGTTTATATCTATATCCTTTCTAGTCCCAGATTTTCTTCCTAAAGCTATAGAACATTAATATATATAATAAAGTTATTTAAACAAGATTTGTTAACTTGACTATAAAATCGTCTAGCCATATAATTTCTCTAACAACTTGCATTCAAGGAAATTTCAAAATGACATTCCATTTATTTTTTGTATAAATTTTATATGAGAGCTTGTTGATTTTGCCAATTTCCAAAGTACTAACTTGATCAATTTATTATAGTTCAATAGAAGTTTGTCTGTTTACCATTTTTTGTTTACTATTGCCTTTTCATTACATTTCTGTTACAGAAATCAGACATAAAGGAGAGAAGGAGATCGTTTTGCCATTATATTTCATATGCCATATTCATTATGCTTATGTACAAAGAAAAAAAAAAAAGAATAGAGAAGAGAAAAAATAAATTTGAAATGAGTGTATTCAAAAATGCTTCTTGTGCGCATATAAATGCGTTCAAGGATAGAAAGATTGGGAGAAGCATTGAAGCATTCAACAATATGCGCAAAGGTTCCCATAGACACACATGCACACACATACACACACACTTACCCATACACATACGTAGTCACGCAGAGCGACAGAAATGTAAACGTTGTACACATATTGAATCCATAAATAAATCCTTAAGCAAAAATTGTAAATGTCGGATTAAGTGTATCACGAGGACACACACATAGAAGTTATATGTGAATGTGTATGTGCCAGCGCATAAATAAATATCAGGAAGAGAAATGAAGTAAGAGATGTGTGTTTGTGTGTGTGTCTGCAACACTAAAAACTAAATGGCAAAAACACTTTAACCTCCCGCTGCCAGTTTGGCCTCTGATGCCAGCCGTTGTCAAACATGGTTAGATCGAAACAAAGTTAATTCCCTGCAGCAGTTTACACACACTCACACTCGCACACACATACACACACAGCCAAACAGCAGCGATAATAATTACAGGAAACATTGTAATCCTCTTAACAGCCAGATTTACACGCCAAAAGCAAAAGTGTCTCAACAACAAAGGGAGAAAAACACAAAAAAAAGAACAAATAACAAAAACAAAAACCGAGTATAAAACTTATAAGGTGTAAATACAATAGATAAAGAAAAAGTATGTTATCAGTAATAAATAGTCATATTCATAGTCTACATTTAGGCGCCTTACTTACTTCAACTTTTTTATATGACTCCGGCTATACTAACATATACACTCACGCGTTTAACAAAAGTTAGAAGCAATCATGACAAAACATCGTCAAAATATATATATTTGTATATATATATATATATATATTTTGTAGATTTTTCGGAAATATTTATACTATCCTATACTAAAGCTAAACTGATGATAAGTATCATTTGCGCCAAGCACGTGCACACACTACCAAGTCCCCAAGAAGACTGGAGCATATAATGAAGCTACTGTTTGCTCTGGCAATGGCAGTGGCAATGTTTCCTTGGCTTAGCTAACGGTTAACTCACAAACGGAGTTCGGCGGCGACACGAAGTTGGCCATGGCAATTGTCTGTGGGGCCGCACACAAAAAGGTAGAATATATATCCAAAATAAGGGAGGCATAGGGATGGCGTATCATGAGTATTATGGAAAAAAAACTGTTGCGCGTAGGGGAAATGTTGGGAAAATGTCCCAGCTGTATATCTTTGTATGTGTCTGTGTGTGTGTGTCGTTAGGTATGAGTATTTGTGAGCTAAACCCCGCCTACCAAGGGCTAAAAGCAACAGTTTGTTGGCATCAGGGTCACCATATACAGTAAGAGCAACAGCAACAGCATCGTCGTATGCGTATCAATAGCCCAAAAATATTTGCACACGATACGCGCACAGCAATCAGATAGAGAAGCGAAAACGTTAAAGGGAATAAGGGAGATGGGAAAAATGGTTGTATGGGGTGGCTTTTGGACTGGGGCAGCAGCTTTATCAATGTCAAATGGTGGCGGTGGTGAAGAGCAACTAGTGGTTCTCACATTTCCACAGTAACAAATTGTTTACGCTTAATTGGGCTATGCTTACATAGCCACCAGAGACAGCAAACCACCTAAAATACACACACACACACATACACAGTACACGCATACATATACATACAAGAATATGGATATTTTTTGATATTACTCAAAATTCGACACACAAACACACACACACACTCACAAACAAAATATATGCCCCAAAACAAGGACGAAACTAACGATTTTCAAAGAAAATAAATTTGACTAAAAAGCTACAATAAAAGATAGATAACTTTTAATATCAGTTTAAATATATTAAACATTTAAGTATAACAATTTAATTCTTATTAATATTTTAATTACAGAATTCCCAATAATCTGCTGGAAACCTAATATCTTTCCTATGTTTCTGTCTATAAGCTCTGAATATCAATTTCGGTAAGACTAATTAAAAAAATTATTAAAATTATTAAATTATTATATATAAAATATTTGAATTAAGATAGTTAAGAGATCTTATACAAGATCCCACGATTTAACAGATATTTCTTTTAAATTGCTTATATGGCGGAAAATCTCATCATAATATTAAAACTAAAGCAAAATATATTATATATAATTATATTTTTGTTTAAAACAGATATCTAAATATATCTTATTTAATATTAAACGCAAGAAGCTATTAAATTGAAAGTTCATAAAGCATTATATATAGCTTATCTAAGATCTTTTGGTAATTTCTGTTGATATTTTACCCCTAAAACAAGACGTTTTTATAACTTAGATATGTCAAAGAGTAAGTTTTCCATTTACTGAAAAAATGTTTATAGATACAACTTTCCTACCTTCTAAGGCTTATATCATAGGTTCTCTATAAAGAATTCCATATTCCTATTCTATTTTCACTATATTTATACATCAGTTCCCAGAAGTTTCTATATTCTGAAATTATTTAAAGATTTCTATAACTATTTAAAAATCTTTTGCTAGCTCAAAAATCTTTTAAAAGTTTTTAATTCATTAACTTATTTAATAAAAGTGTTAATTATATTAAAACAATAAAAATTTTATAAATCTAAGGAAATCTCTTGACATTTCTTTTTAAAGGTTTAAAAAGGTTAAAGGTTTAAAGAAATTACTAGTTAGTTATTTTTAGAACTTGATAATTCCATCATATAAATGTTAAAGAACCCGGAAATCCTGATTACTTCAAAAAGGACCATTAATCAATTTCAAGTTCAATAACATAAAGCTCATTTAAATAATAACCAACTAACGTTTCATTTAACATGAAAGAATAATCAAATTTGCAAAAGCTTTAAGTGAATAGGATGAGAGTTAACCAAATCCTAAGATATTGGACCATGGTTAATGTATATGCATACATACATACATACATTAATATAGAATTACCCTAATATTTACTCAGAATTCAATAAATGTATTCTTTGGCTAAAAGTTTACTCCCAATTGGTATGATTTTTGATGTGTACCTTCTATTTAAGAAGGGAGAAGAAAAAAATGGACCTTTGAGATTTCTTGGCAGTGTTTAGCTATGTATGTATGTATGTATGTATGTGTGTAACTTCTTTGCTGTTTTCTTTTTTTTTTCTTCTTCTTTAGCTTATACTTTATGGAGAGTATACAAACATAAATCAAAATGGCAGCTCCAGACAATGGTCTTGGGCCATTTGGCATACAAAAAAAAGGCTCAGAAGGACGGTGGGAGGGTACAGCAACACAAAGATATAAAGGTGCCAGAGTTTTTGCGTTACTTTTGTATGTTTTTTTTTTTGCGTATTTCTTCTTCTTCTTCTTTTATTTGTATATATTTTTTAACATGTTTGCTCTGCTAAAAAGTGTCATAAAATAAGAGAGAAAGTTGGCACATAGAGGTCAAGTTTGGTTTTTATAAGGCCACTGAAGGCAAATCAATTGAATCTATACAAATATATATATATATATATAGAGTAATCTATTCAGTTATCGAGACCTTTAAAAGCAACACTTTGGTCAAAAGGAAAAGGCAAAATGCAGTCAACTAAAAGCAATAGTGCTTCAATTAATGAAAGTGCATACACACAAAAGAAAGTGAGAGCGAGAGCGAGAGCTAGAGCTAGAGAGAAAGAGAGAGGGAGAGGCACACACACACACATGTTTGTATGTGTAGTGGCCACTTTGCATATTTATTGTTGCACTTAATTGGAAACAAACTGTCACAGACAGAAAGAGACAGAGAGAAATATGCATTCGTACAAATCAAATCAAAGGCAATAGAACGCAACGAAACGAATCAAAGACGAAAGGTTTATCGATTGGTCAATTCAATTTAATTAAAATCTCGAATTGTACATACATACATACATACATATGTATGTGTGTCCTAATGATGTGCACTTGAGATGTGGATACGGATGTAGATGCGGATACGGATGCCAATGCCAATACAAATGTGGCTAGTGGTAATTGGTCACAGTTGATGGTTGTACTAATTACACAGGCAAGGTCTGACAGCTACATACACACATACATACCTACCTACATATGAACATTCCTTCATTCCCGTTAAAGGCTAATCAAATGAATTTCATTTTCATTTACACTTCAAATCGAAGGCAACACAGGATGTAATGGCAACCGGAAACCAGCAACAGGCGAAAGTACAACGTATCTAACAAGCATCAGCATCAGGAGCAAAAAGTAAACGTCTAGGCAGCTAGAGCAACAAAGGACCTTCAGGAGCACCTCATGCGTGTATGTTGAAAGGTTTCTTGTATTAAAGCAAATTATGCCCTTTTTTTTTATTATTTTGCATCTCAACAGACATACAAACGTACGTACATCAAAAACATAGGGAAAAAAGGCCACCCAAAGGAAAAAAAAACATGCTATTTGTTCTGACTGTGAGTCAGGAACACACACACACACACACATACACATATTCATTCACATACATACATACATAGACAAACTCATTACGAAAAATGAGCGTCCTGCGGCGTTCAAACAAAGCAAGGACCATACCTGAGAGACCCACCCGGAGCTAGGTTTATGTGTGCTTGTTTATGCCAAAAATCATATATACACCGCCCACATATCGATTTTGTTTGATGTTTAGGCACAGGACACACGACCATAGCCCGAACCAAAACCAAAATAAGAAACAAGGGTCAGGGACAAAGATGGGAATACACAGAACAGGAGTCAGGGGAGAGGGCATGGCCAAAATAGCCGCCACCCTAAGGCGACCCATTCAAAGAGGATACATAGTAAGTACTACCTCATCATCGTTTCCGTTTGTATATACCATCAACTTACATTGCGACGTCGCGACGGGTATTTTAAATATTTAAAGCGCATAAATACCGACAAAATTTTGTACACAATCTACCTACCTACCTTCTCTGTCGTTTGTCGCCCTTCCTCCTCAATCTCACACCATACAGGGTGTTGCAAAAGTAAATTGAACTTCTTTGACTTGAATTTATGTCAAATCTGTCATTTTGTATTGCGAATTAAGAAACCATTAAATGACAACGATATGCAAAACATTCTATTAACATTCATTTAAACAAAGAACAACAAACGAAATGCAAATAATTAAGCTTTTAAACTAAAACTCTTTTTTAAAATAAATTTGTCAAATTTAAGAGCGAACTCAATAAAAGTGTAGAGAAAGAGAAGCCATTTTTTCTTAACTGTATATTATTAAATGCAAATGTAGAAAAAAGCCAAACAACTGTAAATGAAATAAGAGCAATTCTGAATCTAAAATAAAAGAAACAGTTATAAATCTAAAACAAAGATTTAAACTCGTTGAATAAATAATATAATATCAATATCAAGAATTTAATTACTTACAATTGTAAATAAATGTCCTTGGATGTCAATAAACACAATTTACCCCAATGGTGCTAAGTATAAACTAATTATAGTTTTTATTACAACTTCAAAACTATCTGACAAAATTACTTAACAACGTCGTAAACCGCTGCGTTGTTAATTTTCTTAAAAATAACCAAACTCACTGAAAAAAAAAACATTTTATATTTACGTCTGTATACAACAGGCAATGAGTAAGAATTGGAATAAAAGAAAAATAAAAAACGATAGAGCATGAGCTTGATTCACTTCCACTTTCAATTAAAACTATAAAAAAAAAAGAAGAGAGCTAACCCACTAATATGTGTGTGTGTGAGTATGTGGCCACATTAGCAATGAGTAAAAGTGAAAGAAAAAGAGCAGCAGGAAGAGCACAACGGGAGTGGAAATGCAATATTGGGGGCCAATCTGTGTTGGGCTAGCGCCGTACTAGTCGTTGCAACGGCGTTGCTGTGATCTTTAGTTGGCTTCGAGCAATTGTTAGTTATTTTAGGTATATTCAGGATATTTATATGTATATATATTCTAAATGTCCAATATTAAATGCAAATAAATTCAAAACGATATTATTTTTTTTTTTAATTGAAGTGAAATAAAATCCGTTTTGTATTAGAATAAACATTTTTAAATTGGTCAACTTTTTTAAACAAATTTCTCCATTGCTTTTAGAAAAATTAAAAATATTTTATGAATCACAAATACATACCGATATCCACCCGCATAACAAAATACATATGTATTATTAACAAAGTCTGACAAATTCCATCAATATCGTTTAACACTCTTGAGATAAAAAAACAGAAAAACAAAAGTGCCTGGTGAAAATTGAGCTTAACAATTTATTGACAGTAAAGACGACAAGTGGAAAGTACTTTTCCTAAACATTCAGCCACCCTGTATAGAGTATAGGGATTTCAAGAGCTTCCACTTGAAGCTGTTTTTTACTACAGTGTTTTTTACGAGCTGTTCAAGCTCTCTTCTTTTTGGTTTTTCCTGTTTTTTGTTTTGTTCGTTTTATTTTTGTTGGATTTTGTTTTTTGTTTTATGCCGAAACAATTACACTTGGTGTTGTGGCCCAAATGTTTGCCAAGTGAGCTCTTTGTGGTGCTTATTGTTTTGGCTGTCCTACGGAAGCTTCGCTGCTGCGGCCGCCACCGCCACTCTGATTGTTGTCCTTTGTACGGTAAAAATGTGAAGGCTCGTATCGTTGTAGCCGTGTGGCCAGTTAATTAGTTACTGCGGTTTTTCCTCTTCCTACTGGAAGTTCATTAAACAACGGCAGTAGGACCGGAAAACGTATGCAAAAAAAAAGACAAGCAAAAATTCTTGAAATTGCCTTTTAAAAAAAAAAAAATTAAAGAAAGAAAATTTCTAAAGATGAACTTACACACCCACACAACACTCATGGCTTTGTGTCTGCTCAATTTTGCCTCTTTTTTTTTCTTTCTTTTTTTTTTGTCAAACAGGAATTGCATTGTGCCATTCCCAATCCGCTTATGGTTGCCGCTAGTTGCTGCTCCTTTTACTGGAGGAGTGCTCTTGCCCGTAAGCAAACAATGCACTCAACAACAATACCAACATCTCCAACAACAACAACAAACATTACACAGCTTGTCCCTATCCCTGTCCAAGTTTCTGTTGTTGGTAAGTGTTGTGCGTATGATAAAAGCTTGTCATATTTTTTTGTCTGCCTGCACTTCATCTTACTTCCATCACGATTTTTGCCTTGTTTATATGTCAAATTTCCATATACATAAATATGTATATATATATGTATATATATATATATATATATTATACATACATGGATGTATGTGCATGTTCACAGTCAATGCCAAACACTCTAAGCTAACCCCATCCTTGCTATGAATCTAAACAAAACCAAAGCATTTTCATTAGCTTACCGCCGATATGGACCTCCTCCTACCAAACCGTTAGCAAGGTCAGCTACAGCTACAGCTCCTTCACCTGGATAGGCAGAATAATATCCTGGGGTAAAGCTCTCTGACATTGCTGTACTAAAAAATGAGGGGAAAAAAACCCTTCAATTTTGCAAAGCTTTTATTGGCAAAGCTTATTTCACTTTGTTCTATACAAAAGGTGGTGGCGTTTGAGAAATACCCTTACATTATGTATGTTGGAGTCAAGCAGCAGCTTGACACTTGTCAAAGTAATCTGATTTTTTATATATATTTTAATAAAAAAAAATAATTGATCTTTAAAAATTCATTTTATCCAAATTTTTTCTATATCAAAACTTAACGAATTCTAATTAGTCATTTAAATAAAGTTTTCTTTAGAGTTATTGCCGAATTTGGTCAAATCTTATAATCGCAATATAAAGATATTGCTGCTGAAAAAAAGCCATAATTTATTTATTATGATAAAATATATAAATTAACTAACAATTTCACAATTATCCCATCTAAAACACAATCACATCCAAAGGCATCATTTTTTTTTTTTTTAGGGTATGGAAACTTCAGCGTAGGTTAGTTAAGCCTTGGCCATGTTGTTCTTTGTGAGTCTTTCCCTTACTTTGTTGGCCTTGACATAGGCTTTAGTAAGCCAGTGAAGCTTTCGCCTTGTAAAATTAATTTCAAATATTTTGCTAATTAATTATTTATTGCATATGTCAAGGAGCGTGCATGCAAACAACAAACGAATTCGAATTTCTATTAAAACTAATTATCTTTCTCTCTTTATTTAAATATAATCGTGTGTTTGTTGATGTTATAGTTTAGTTTTTCTTGTTTTTTGTTTTATAAATTTACAGATTGATAAATAATCATTTTTTTTGCCTTTTTACATATTTATATTCGCTTCTAAATATAAATAGAAAATAGCTTTTAAAATAATTTTAACTAAACAATAAAATTATATGCTCTCTCTCTCTCTCTTTCTCAGTAGGTATGTGGGTGTATGTGTGTGTGTGTGTATGGTGTGTTTTTTGGGTAAGTGTGGTTGTCTTTTCCTATACACTACGAGTATTTGTTATAAGTTCTTATCAGCAGATCCATAATACTTGGACACATCCTTTGCTGCACATCGTTTTAGACATAGTTTAGTGAAATTCTCAGCTCACAAAAAAAAATTGAGTTTTCTTTAACAATATTCAATGAAAAGAACCAATATTCATTTGGGCTTAAGCTTAAGGGTTTCTGTTTTACACTTAATTTATACTAAGGCATGTTTTATGGTTGGGCTTGAAACTGCAACACATCAATTGGTGTGTCGTATAATTTATAATGCTTCTTATTTCGTTATACTTTTTCTTTCTTTCTTTTTTGTTGTTTTTATACAAGTCAAGTTAAGTGAAATAAATAAACAAAATGAAAGAAAAAAACATCAACGCTAACATTTTTAACGTGAACATAACGCAAGTCAAACAATATTCCATATTTTGTATGCCTTATGCCATATAGAGTATATCTCATGTTCACTGTGGCTGTGGACGAAATATCGTTTTATTCCGCATCGAGGGAGAGGCAAGGCAGACCAGTTAATTGATGATTCGCCTGTTGTGCTGATCTTACAGATCGCGGCTGCACGGATGGGGGAGCATGCTCGCGATACGTCTTCAATTTTGTTTCCATGGCCTGCAACATACAACAGAAAGAGCAAATAGTGTTAGCCAAGGGCAAAACAACATCAAAAACTAAAATAAACAACGACAAAACAAAGACACACACACACAGAAAACAAATGCAAAATAATAAGATTACAAAAAAAATCCATTTGTATTTATTAACCAAAAAGCAATTAATAAAACAAATCAACATAAATGTTTAATTGGGAGGATTTGGAGGTCGCCCAGCAATGGCATTTGTCATAGAGGCGATGCGTCCTGAGTGTTGCGCATGCGTTCAGCAAAGCGTTTAAAAATGTTTGAGCCCAAATTGAGGCTACTCAAGCTGCCGTCGCTGCTGCCAGCGGATGCTGTTGTTTGGGCACTACTACTGGGTGATACAAAGGAGCTGCTGCTGCCGCCAAAGGCACGACGAAATAGGCTCGGCTCACTACCAGTTGGCGGCAGCAACGATGTTGCTGATGATGAGGACGACGGTGGCAACGGCGGCGGCGATGGTCGCTCGCAAATGCATCGAAATTTTTCACATTCAGGACACAACAAGGCCTTATCCCACTAAAAACATATGAAGATACATTTAAACTAAACTTCTCTTTTTTGCATTTCTCTTCTTTCTTTTCACTTTAAGAACGTCTTTAACGAATTAACCAATTATATATATAATTTCATAGAAGTAAGGAAAAAGGTTTTAGTCCAATTTAAAGAAATTATCAATGTTGGTTATGCCAATTATTTCATTACAAAGATCAATATAAAGGTAGGCAAAAAGTTGGCATTTTTCATTCAAAAAATATTATGCCTTAAAAAAATATCTAAATTTTGTTTCTGTATGATTGGGAATTATTGTCTTCAATCATTTTGGGAACTGGGAAAACTTGATTGGAATCATCCACTGGAATTTTTTTTATGATATTTTTTTAGTTTTTACTTTTAAAGTATTTCTGTATTTTCGAGAGAAGTTTCAGTAGTTTCGATCTATATAGGTTTCAATTATATTGGTGGGGGAAAGTGGGGAGTAAGAGGGAACTTACGTTTAGTTTTCTTAACATGTCGGCCACAATATTCAGCGCCGTTGTGCGGGAACTGGCATTCATCGAATTGCCATTGATTAGGTTCTCGGGATCTGCAAAAGGAAGCACACATACACAGCAGGTTAGGTTAGTCGAGATTGTGTAGAACTTATGGGATAAGTATTAGTGTTTGATAAACATAAAATACAAAATGTAATACGATACAAATTGAATACACACACACATATATAACATTTAGTAATACATCACACATTTCCTACGAAAAATGTTGCAAATTTTGCCTTATAAATTTCAGTTTGTTGCTGGTTTTTAATGTTTAAAAATAAAGTTACAAAAACAATTCAGCAAAATTATAAAAAAAAATTAAAGACAAATAGAGAGACAGCTTACATCATCTAACAGATTCATAAGGAACAAAATTGTAACTATTTTTGCGCAAGCTTTGTGTGATAAACTAAATTTGCTAGTTGAACTTATTAATCTAGTTGGTGTTTTTGGAATGGCGACTGGATTTGGATGAAAGCTTAAGAACACACTTGGTTTGCTTAAACGAACGCAATATCTTACTTTTAAGCGATTGTTGTGGATTATAATCGTTTCTATTAACTAAACTGCCATTGAGGGCACCCGAGCTGATGCTGTTGATATTTCTTGTTGCAATGTTGTTGTCATGTGGCAATAAATCACCATTGGCCACAATGCCGTTCGGCAGCGAGGAGGATGAGTTCATGGAACTGTTTGCGGCGGTGCCTGTAGAATTGTTGCTAGTGCCATTTGCCGGCGTATATCGTGACTTTACATTGAGCTCCTGTTTGAGATCTGTGCAAATTGAAAAAAAAAAATTAAAAATTTAATTCGTTTTCTTATGCAACTTCCATTTTAGAAACACCCACATACAACAGTTTTTTACACGCTTACCTCTTGTCTCATCCATTAGCCGTTGCAATTTTTCTTGCAGCAGTCCCTTCTCGTCTACCTCCAGCTCGAGCAGAGCATTCTTTTCATAGGCCTGATCTAACATTTTTTCAAAATTCTCTATGCTCTCATTGAGTATACGATGGGCACGCTCCAAATCGTCATTTTTCTGCTCCAACTGACGTAGATATATCTTCATGGAGTCGCGGTCCTTCTTAACTGTCTCTAACTGTTTCTCCATATTCGACATTTCAATGCCATGCGAGTCTAGCTTAAGCTAAAAGATATATGGAAGAAAACATGTCACGCACATCCTTAAGGTAAACTAAACAAAATATATATTATTTAATAATACTCACCTTGAGCGAATCATTTTCTTTCTCTAGCATATTTAGCTTGGCTCTGAGATCTTTAATAATACTCTGTTTTTGCTCCAGAGTGGCGTCCATTTCAATTTCCATTTCACGTGATTGCTCAACAAACTCATCATATTCTTGTTTCACGTCTGTCCATCTGCAAATCAAATCAAATAAAACGGAATTGATTAGATAAGTTAACAACTTTTTAAAATGTGGAAGTGATTTAGGTTCATTTTTCCGTTATTCTTTTTGTAATATACTTACTCTTTATGATACTGTTTGGATCGCTCTTTCCAGTATCTGCACTCATCTTCGACGCTATTGAATATTGGTGGAGTCTCCATTTTAGTTGATTTCCTTACAAATTGTTGCACTAATAATGTTGGTATATTATTTTAAATAAATTATAAATATGTATGTGTACTTGGCGGTGGTCAAACTAAGTTTGAAATTTCGTTCGTTCGAATTGGTTTAAACTTCAGAAGTTCTGTTCAATGAATACTTCGATTTGTATGGGGGGCTAACTTGATGCGTGTGTTTGGTGGCACTTTCGTTTAATTTCGTGTATGTGCGGTGTGTGTTAATGTATGTGTGCGAGTGTTGTTTTTGCTTTTTGCTTATTTTCTTAATTGCAGCGATTAAAAATGCCCAAATACAGTTGTTCAAGATTAGTGAAGTTGCGAGTCGTCGAGCCAATTGATTGATCTAAAAGTAAATGGGGTGGTTAAAATGTGGAAAAATCAATTAGTAACACCTGTTCTCATCTAGATGGCGTTGTTGCTGCTATTGTTGATGTTGGTGTTGCTTGTGCCCCAAACGTCAGATAGATTTAACTTAAATAAACACTTTGTGCGTCGTTAGTGTTTGCTGTTGACGTCGCCGCAACAGCGCCACCAGCAACAACAACAACAACAATAGCAACAGCGTCGCACAAAGCTACGACGAAGTTTCCCATACAACAACGCGCTGTAAAAAAGAAATATATGAAATCATCGCTTATTTTCACACGCCGTTGCAACTTTTATTCGTTCGGCATTCGATTACATTTCATATGCCTGTTAAAATCTGAACTTTTACTTACACTTTGCACTTAGTTTTATTACTTAAAATTTGGTTTATTTACATAAAAACTGTATAAATAGTTATACTCATCAAAATTGACCACTTCTCTTCAAGAATCCACAAGCCAACCCTGGTTCGCAACCAGTGTTGGGTAGTAAACGAGCTACAATAATTTGTGACCCTGTTTGCTTTTGCAGTTGCATTTAAAAAGTGCATATAACATTTATTTCTTATATACGGTTTTATACAGTCGCGGTCGACGTTTTTGGATTTTTGTGATAATTTGGCAATCTGAACGGTTCAAAGGACGATTTATATAAGGTACTGGCTTGCTTGTACCATCATTACTGCTACTGTCATTCGATATGTGAAGCTCAGTATCTGAGTCTGAACTGTCCTCAATTCTAAGACTATATTGTTCGGTAAACGTTATATTATGTCGGACATTGGGTTGGCCAGAACTCGATGGCGACGAGGACTTGTCTCCCAATACACTAAGAGGAAGAGCTTTAAATTGATACGAGGATCCGCGATTTGGCGATTGAGTCGTGTATGATTTGCGGCGCAATTTCCGGTTTTTCTCCCATTGTATATCACTTGAACTGCTACTATCTTCACCACCAGAATTTCTCGTTTCTTCCGTCTGTTGGACTTGTTTTGAAGATAAGCCACTGCTAGTTTCACAATTCTTAGACATTTTAACTTAAATGCCGCCAAGGATCAGCTGAGTTATGTTTAAATGAACTAGATCCAACCACTTGCCAACATTTATTTCTGCATTGGCCAACCCTATGGTGATTACAGTGTGACCAGCTGGCATCACTAGCAGTGCAACTTAATTTCAACAAAAAAATAAGGTAAATTATAGCACGAGAATGGCCAACAAAAAATAGATTAAAACAATTAAAAACATTTGAAAGTGCCATACAAATAAAAACTTCCATGTCTAAGTTGCAAAAGGCGTTGCATTAAAGCTGCATCAGAGAATTGATTGATTGCGGCGCATGCCGAAAAAGAGGGAGAAATATTCAACAGAAAAACGCAAAACGAGTGTAAAAGTTAAATAAATCCAAAAAAAAAGAGGACCAAATAAAAACAAGTACTGCAACAATCAGACAAAGAACGAATTGTTCGCCGCTTTGCTGCTAGCTCAAGCATATTTTCACTTGTTAAACAATTTATGCTCTCAATAAAATTGAACGTGTATTTTTCCATTTCTCTCTTTTCCTCCATTCTTGTTCTTTTTTTTTTTGTTTTAGTTGAGACTTTTGCGTTGCGGTGCAGAAAAGGCAACGACAACAACAACAGCAGCGACAACAACAACAATAACAGAAGCAGCATCAACTGTGAGAAGTGCAATTTAACGGGAGTCTCGTTCGTTTTTTTGTGTTAAGAAAAAAAAAAAGGGAAATTAAAGAGAGTCATAGGAATGGCCGATCCCGAAAGACAGAGCCTTATTAATAATGAGCAGTCGACGATGTACACGTTCCCCTCAGCTGTGGATGAGGGGGCCGAGAATCCTGGCACTGGCAGCAGCTCAGCAGCAGCCGCAGCTCCACCCAACAACGAGGACGGTGCGTATAAAGTGACTCAAACTAGATGAGAATTGATTGATTTAAAAAGACACCTAGGCGAGTCGAGTGTTGGCAGCGGACATTCAACTCGCCTCCGATATGAACATGGTACGTCTCAGCCATCTTTAGGCGGGTCTCGTTTTTTGCTAGAAACCCAACAAGTGTGCGTCCCACTTTGTCGCAATAGCAACTTTGATTTAAAGTTGTATGTCGCTTACGCGTCTCTTTGTATGCATTTCCACGCAGATTTTCACACTATTCTCTTCCACCTATTGCCACCCCCTTCCCACATACTTACAACTGAGTCATGGCCCTGACTTTAGGGATGGTAGGTGGTCTGGTAATCCGATGCCGACAATGATTTTTCATCTATTGGCATTGTTTTGATTTACTCACTTTTTCCACTCTCTCGCTCTTCCTCTCTCTCTCTCTCTCTCTCTCTGATAAGTTGCAACCGCACAGCTGCTTAATCAGTAAAATGAAGCATGAGTCATCTCCAGCCCGTATTTTCCATTATCGGTATGCCCTTATACACTTTTGTACACTTCCTTTGTCATCATCATTACCATCAACAGCATCATTGTTTACCACAAGAACCTGATCCTCCGACATTACAGTGGGCATATCATAAATTGTACATTTTCAAGATATTTATAGATTCATTGCTTGGACTTTACACAAAGCCACATTAAAAGTGGACAAAATAGAGCTGGTCACTCGTTTTAATATGTGATTAAATGAGGCCAAGGAATAATATTCAAGTTCTGCTTAAGTTGATAAAAAATTAATATATACAAAAAATTCTTTGGCTTAGATAAAAGACTGGTAAATATTTACAAGGAATTTAGTAACATCAACTCTACCTGGCGGATATAAGTTATCCATTCCGAGAAAACAGCTGTATTTTTTTATGCTTTGAAATAGGAAGTCTGCATTTATTTACAGTTTTTAAAAGTGTAAACGTTGCAAACTCCTCCATTTGCTGATTTTATTTATTTTTTTATTTAAATTGTTTCATTTGTTTTGCTTTTTTGCTGTTGTCTTTTACACAAAGTTCGAACTTGTTTATAGCTGACACAATTGTGGCCTGACTTAGTTTAGTTTCTGTTTAGTAGCTACTAGTGACAGACAGGAGGACAGCATTCATGGACCGAAACATTGACCCAATTGCGTTTATCGCATCTTCTCCATACCCCATAACCACTATCTTTGGGACGTAGAGAAGAAAGGAGGCGTCTTATAATTGCCTCTTGACTAGCTACAGTGCTGTTTAAAAGTCTTTAGTGGCAAGATGTATCTGTTTTATACAAAAGGTCTACTCTTATCAATTCTCTACAGTATTAAGTTTTTGTTATATTTATCGATAGTTTTCTAATTGTTTTACTTGTTTCATACAGGAAATGGAGCACCAACTATGGTGCCCTTTATTGGACCCGATGAATTGCCGCCACCCTACCAACAAAGCGGCGGTGCTGGTGGTGTACCAATGGTCACCTGTCGGGTGTGTCAGAATATGATTGACATAACCACAAAGCGGGAGCAACATGTGGTCAAGTGCACCCACTGTAATGAGGCTACGGTAAGAGTGGATAATATTCTAAAACTTTTTTCTTATCCCTAATTTATACCAATCCTTGGTCTTGCAGCCCATAAGGAATGCTCCGCCTGGCAAGAAATATGTGCGATGTCCATGCAATTGTTTATTAATATGCAAGAGCTCGTCTCAACGCATCGCTTGTCCACGTCCCAATTGCAAGCGCATCATTAATCTGGCTCCAAGTCCAGTTACCCCGCCCGTGCCTACCATGCCGGGCATGTGTCGAGTCACATGTGGACATTGCTCGGATACGTTTTTGGTAGGCAAAAACTCGAATAAAGAAATTTTTATATATATTTCATTTTAATTAAATGTTTTTGCAGTTTAACACATTTCACAATGCATTGGCACGCTGTCCACACTGCAGGAAAGTGTCATCGGTGGGTGCAAGGTTCGCCAATGGTCGTGGTGTTATGTTTGCTGTTGTGGCCCTAGTCTTCCTAGTGACCGCAATTGGTGTTACCGTTGGCACATACTCTTATGCAGCGGTAATTTGCAACATTTTCTATATTCTGATATACATATAATCAATCCTTTTTGTTTTCAATTTTTTTACAGAAACATGGCGGCATGTTTATTCTCTATATTGCTTTATTTGTGGCGGCTGCTGCTATGTTGGCACGATCCGTTTACTATTTCCGCCTTAAAGTCAGCGCCATTGATGGGCCTATATAAGATGAGCAAGTTGGTGGGATTTGCGACATCAGCAAGAACGGAAGTGCATTGTTTTTTTTATTTTAAATATATATATACATATATATAGATTATATATATACATATATATATATTATGCATATATATCATTCCTTTTGATATTAAACATAACCCGTAAATTAAAGAGAAAACAGCAAACAAACAAACAGAAAACAGCAGCGAATTGCAAAAACAAAAAAAGAAACACTTCTGAACACTGCAAAAGGAATGTAAGAACGAGTTTATTCATGTTGAGCTAAATTTAGCAATAATTGTAGTAATGCCCAAATCCTTCTTTCCACCCACAGTCACCCACAAACACACACACATACACATATATATACACACACACACACTCATACGCATGTTTCCTCTTTTTCAAAGTGATTTATAAATGCATAATTAAGACTAACTTATAAAAATATAATTATATACTTAAAGTAACAAAATTTGGAAATTTGCAACTTAATCCGAATTCAAGCAAAATACCTGAATCTTGGTCTTGCACAATCTACACCTACACAGACCCACACACATACACACACAGGACCCTTAAAATCCATACACATAATGAATTTAAAAAACTTTGCGCTGTTTATGTTTATCTCTTTGTTCTCTCTTTTTAAATCTTATATTATCACACTTATGGTTTTTTTTTTTTTTGTATAATTGTGTTCTGTATTGTGTTTTTTCTTTGTAATTTTGTCCATAAATCATTTATATTTTTCAATATTTATTTTTGAATGAAAATCAAAATTATTGCATACATAATACCAATATACTACTCCTATACTCGTAATGGGCTTTCAATTTCTATTAGTTGGCTCTTCTGCTCTGCTAAGAATTTATCCAATCCAGTTTTTCTCTCAATTAACGCCAATGCAACTTTTACAAAATCAACATGCATACATACAAAAATCAATCAACATACATACATACATAATATACTGGCGTTAGATATAATTCGAAAGGGTATGCTAATACATAGTGCTAATTAAAGTACATAAAACAAAAGAAATTTTATGCATAATTTAATTTAATTAACTAAATGTCTGAAAGAACAAAACAACAAAATGCAACTGGCTCATGGCAGCATTAACAACAGTTTAGACAGCAAACCTGCAGAATCGTATAAATCGATCTATATAAATATATATATATACATATATATGTATATATAAAAAGGAAAGGTTTACTTTTGAAAATATATATATATATATATATACAACCATTTATATTTAGTACATTATATATTAGCATACATACACTGTAAATAAAATGAAATAAAAAGACAAAAAAAAAAAAACCCAAAGAGTTTTTATTTTAAATTTAAAATAATAATCAAAACGTAACTACATATAGTAAACCATTAAATCGTATATTAGATATGTTCATTTTAGTTATATTAGTGTAATTTTTACCATATTCCACTGATAATATGAATAACTACTTAATCGAATGGTTAAAATCTTGACTAATTATTTCCCCTTATAATTATACCTATATATCAATTAATATAATAATATCCAAACATTAAGAGAATGGATTGGATATAACATATCAAGTTATAATTTCTGGCACTCAAATACAATTCCATTGGTTAAAAATTGAAGTACCATGTTCATTTTTCAAGTTGAAAATACTTAAAGAGTATTACGAACAATAAATTACTTCAAAAAATTTTATTGCTCCTCAAGTGGATGATTATAAATGGTGTCTACTAATAGATTTAATCATAGGAAATCTAACGCTCTATTTGGTCATAGACAGCCGTGTCTGTGTTCCTACCTGGTTCACACGAATCAAAGAATTATTATTCAAATTTTAATAAGAATCGTTGCCTCTCTTTCAGTTAAATGAGACAATGGAGCAGCATTGTGATAAGGTCAGAAACTCTATGACGCATTAAAGGTAATAATCTAGATGTACCGCCAAATAGTGATCCAAATTCGTAAACAAGACTTTGAGAAATGGGACACGATAATTGTACGTGTTCCTAGGCAACAATCACTTGGGAAACTGGCCCTCTATATATTATATACAAACTATATAAGATAAACAGTGGCCGTTTTTATTTAGTTTTTTTTTGTTTATTTGAGAAACAAATTCATAGATATATATATATATAAAACTTTTGCATATGTCTAGCTTTTCATTATCTGTTTTGAACAAAATTGAAATATTTATTGTAAGCTAATTTATTCAAAACAAACTAAAACTCTATAACCAAAATTTAAATATGGCCGATGATGATGATAAACCCAAAAAGCACACCCTAGACAGTCTTTTTATAGTTTATTGCAACTATAAGGTATATATAGATAGATATCTGTCTAGCTATTTTTTTTTTTTTTTGATTTTATTGATTTATTTGTATACAGATTGTATCGTCCGAATTGGAAAATGAGGAATTCGATTGCATTTTACTGTCCCAAATCGATGTGTGGTTGGAACAAGCCAAATTAATGCCAATACCCATAACACGAACCCAAACAGGGCTCATCTATATGCGGTACAAGTGGGTATATATATATATATGATTTTATTCCTAAATCTTATGCTTCTTGTTCTAGAAAATGGCGTTTGGAATATGAAGATTTTCTTGAGGTACTTCAGCAATTGGCCGCCGATAATGATATGAACTATGAAGAGATAAAACAGACTCTTATAGAAGCTGGTGTGCCCAGTGGTCAAACTGAAATAGTCACGGTCAAATAGTTTTATTCACAAAATTTCAGTTTATTTCAAGACAATAACAATTACACATAGAGGTTAACTTGTAAGATTCAAAATTGTATAGAAAAAATGAAGAAAACTGGTTTAAAATGATATTGCAAACGAGCCGACGCATTGTAAGCTATATAAAAAAAAAAAAACAATTTTTAGAACAAGCAATTTAATAAAATTACAAATAAATTATTGTTAATTATTGTGAAAATACAATTATGGTTTCAAATACAAATCAAATTAATATATTGATCGGCCCGTTTTTCTTTTTTGACTTAAACAAACAAATCCAATATTAACGTAAAAGACATACTGGATTTGGAATTCGAATTATAAACTGCAATCATATCTATGTAGTTTTATCTATATATTTAAAAATTGATTGGTTTCGATATAGAATTTTTTGATCGTTTTGTGTTTGAATTATAATCTGTTAGAGTTTGGTGAATTTTCCCCTTTTTTTTAGCTTTAGCTTTAGCACCTAAACAAATAAAACCAACGCATTATTTGTGTCGAGAGATTGCAAAGATATATATACATATATATATATATATATATAGAAGTTGTATAAAATATTCATATGTTTATAAAGATGATGAGTATGCACGAGCTTCCCGTAGCATTTGCAATGTTAAGTATATGGTTAATAATGCACATATCATTTTGTACTGGCTGTTTCCCACTGGGCTCTCGGCGGTTGCGAATGCTTAGAAAATGTTTATGATGTCGGTTCGGGTCTGGCTATTAGTCATCATCGTTCCAGCAGCTATCATATGATGAAGCAAAGCACGCAGAGCTCTAAGCATACATACATATATATATATATACATTATATGTACAAATAGTATAAATGTTTGTATGTAGACGTTTATATTGGGGCATACGAAGAGAGCGGCAAAATTTGTGTTTGGCTTTTCAGGTTTTGTATTATTTTCGTTTTTTTTTTTTTCTTTTTTATCGTATTCCCGTAATGCCGACGCCTAGAGCCACAGTTTCAAGGTCAATTTAATTACTGCACATGATTTTGTATTTCCGGTTTTTGTTATTATGATAAGGTAACTGCGTGTGGTTATTCTGTATCTGAATCTTCACTTGCTTCGTCATGGCTATCATTTTTGCATTTTCTTTGTTTTTTTTTTCCTTTTTTGCATAATATTTCTATAGATTTAAGTAGATGTGGCACTTAGGATTAGATTAGTTTCAATTGAAGTCATCTGCAATCTGTCCAATTTATGAGTATATAGTGCGTTCAAGCCAATCGTCTAGATTGAAGAAAGCCGTATCTGAATTGTCTGTGTCGCGTTCACGGAACATCTCAATGAATGTCTTCACCTTAATGGCGCACATCAGGAAATCATCGAAAGGTACCTGACCCTCTCGAGAGCCATACCGATGTGCCAAGGCATTTAGCAGTCGATTGTTTAGATGATAGCCAGCAGAATTGAGAGCTCCACGCAAATGGAAACCATCAATGTTACCTGTACGTCGGGTATCATACAGTTTGAACACTGCCCTCCATTTGGCAATATCTGTAAGTAATGCCTCGAACTCATCAAATCCTAGACGGCCTGAGCGATCTTTGTCGAGCATGGCTACCATAGAGCGTACAGCATCTTTAGAAAAGCCTTCGCCGCCCATCATCACATCACGCATCGAATGATCCAGAATACGTTTCAATTCTTGCCAATCCACCTCTTCGTCACTGCCAGCAACGCTGTCAAACAGGCGACGCAGAGCAATGCGTTGTGGATCGTCCTCCTCTTTGGGCGTTGGTGGTGGCAATGCCGGGGCAATGCGATCATCTGTCTCGCCGAAGCCCACTTCGTCATCGTTCTCTTCCATGTTGTTCATTGTCTCAGAGAAGACACGTATAATAAACTCGCCTTCCTCATTGGGATCAAAAGTTGAAGGCACAATGAGATAATGACCAGGCGGCAGCTTAAAGCGGGCGCAGACCTCGCGCGTATTTATAAAGTGAGGGGATCGAGCTACCGAGGCGCGATATTTGAAGAAGTTTAAACCTTGCGGCTTCACCTGTAGATCTCGGTCTGTCAAATGATAGATGGCAAAACCAATTGTAAGACAATCAATGCCTACGTTACGCTTGCTGCGACGATTCTTTTGCATTAGGGCCACAATGACTGTACACTTTCCGTCATCATCCTCCTCATCGGGATCCTCAAGGGAAATAATGTATTGGGGATTATGCCAGAAGGTTTCCAAGAAGTTACGACAGCCTCCAGCTGTCACGCCTGAAGTCCATTCACCTTCAAACATAGACATTTCCCATTTACGTCGCGAATTATGCTGCTGATCTTCGGTTAGTGAGTCGGGCGACAAATTGCAAATTTCCACGCGATCAAAGTGGTTAAGGAAGTCTTGGAAGGACATCCAGAATTCACCATCACGATCAAAGTTTAAACCAATCTCATCTTTCTGATGTTGAGGGATAAAACGCCATTCAGACGAACTGTCGCTCCATGGACCATTCCATTCGGCATCGTTACCCCAAGGGTTTCTCATACGAATCATGGGTAATTTGCCCTGTCGATTCGGTGTCGAAATATCCATCAGGCACACTTTAGTTATAGAGTAAGCATGTCCCCGAATTAGGCCCTCACGCGTCTCTGCCTCCAGTACATGCGGATCTGGCTCTAGGGAACAGCCCATCATAGAACCACGCTCGGCGGCTTTCATCATAATGCTAAATAGATTTGGTGGAGCATCCTTAATATCATACCATTCAGTTACTCCACCGGTAAAGTCCTCCATGGCTTCGCATGTGGTTCCGCCTATAAAAAATATAAAATTAAGTTAATAAAATATAGAAAAAAAACCTTTAAGGTCAGGCTTACCCTTGAGTGCTTCATAGGATCCATGCAGCTTAGCATAGGCCTTTTCCAGCAAGGCGCTCCAAAACTCATTTTTCTCGGTGGAGTGCATGTAAATGAGTTCCCCATTATAGGTGGGCAATCGATCATCGATAACAACTTCAACCCATTTGCCGTATTGCCAAAACTTAAAGCGAAAGATACCAGCATAGTTTTCATGGAAGTCTTGGTCTGGTGGGATGACGCGGAAGAATAATTTGGAGTCCTGCGTTAGATTCGCAGCGGCAGCGAGAAGCCAACAATCGCCAAGTTCACCCTGTTGCACATCGAAACGAGAGTAGCCCTCGACAAAAAACTCTGGATCACTAACAATTTCATTTGGCCGAAGCCATTCAATATAGCGATCGGGGCGACGGGAAAACATCAACGATGCATTAGTTGCCGGAAATTCCGGATCCTCAAACATGGTTCCATTGGAGACGCATGAATCGCGAAGCGTGGAGAAATCTGCTGTTCCGCCGACACTAGTCTGGCGTGTGCTGGTCGCCTTGCGGCCCATCCAGAACATATTCTGATTTTCTGGGACTTTTACACTGGTGAATGTCAGTTCGGCAATGCCCACTGAGGGCTCCTCCTCCGCTGTAGGTGCACTGGCTGGTGGTGGTGCCGACGGGTAGGGCAATGGCGGAAAACCAGCTTGCTGCGGTGCTGGACTTGCTGGTGTTGGCAAGGGGGCATAGGGCATGGGCATACTGGGAAATGCCGGCATTGCTGATGGGTATGGCGCTAATGGGGCTGCTGGATACGGCAACCCGGGCTGAGGCATGCTTGGATACGGCATGTTACTAGGGTAAGGTGCCAATGGAGCTGCCGGATACGGCAGTGATGAAGACGATGACGACGACGCCGATGGTAAACTTGGATACAAATTCGAGTTGGGGTAAGGTGTGTCACTGGGATACGGAGCGCTTGGCATTCCCACGCCCATGCCCGGAAAGGAGGCATTCTGTGCGTGACTCGTCTGCTTGGTCACATATGGCATTCCGCCCACGGATTCAGATGATGGATAGGGAAGCGAGGGGTACAAGCCCGCCTTTGGCTTGCTCTCTGCTCCACCGCTGCTGTTGCCACTGCTGATTTCATTCTTACTGTAGCCCAAGGCCGCTAAATTTACTAGACCAATTCCACTCGCATGATAATTTTTGGGGTAATTATCTATGCCATACATTTTGACAGGGTTTAATTTTAGTTTAAAACTCCAAACTTAATTCTCTATTGATTGATATTGATGGCGTAGCACTTTTTACCTCGAATAAAACTATTTAAAAAATACTGCACTAAGATGTGAAGCAATTCGCAGTTATAGTAAAACTGCTGACTCGCTGGGAAAAATGCGTTTTAAATGAGAGAAATATCCAAATATAACTTTCTCAGGAACCAAAATGATTCATGAGCTTAACCCTTGTGTACCAATGAAATCTTCGATCGTTATTTTTTGTACAAATTTTCTCTTTTAAAACGAAATACTCAATGAGCTAACGAAATATCGGAGAAATCACTAAAAAAAAAAAAAAAAAACTATTTTAATGGAAAAATCTGTTATTAAAAATAAAAAAAGAATATATAAATAAAATATTATTAACATAATTATTATGGCTCAACAGTTTATTGCTCACCTGCTAATGGGTTAATAAACAGTTGCAGGGCTGCCCAACAGAGTTACCATGTTTTTGGGATTAATTTTTGGTATTTTTTAGCTCGTTAAAAGAACTGTGAAAATCCAGTGTTACCAGCGTCGTGGAAAGAATGTTAAAACTGAAATCAGTAAGCGATGCAAAAGAAGCGAAATTTTAAAAAAGTTGTGTAGAATAACCGGCGAACGTAGCAATGGAAAGACAACCAGAGGTTATTGAGGCACCTCTGCGCCCTTTCAAATTATAAGTATACACCAAACTTATCTCTGGCTCCTGAAGTTTAATATTTGTTCTCTTCTCCTCAGCACGGCTCATCAGGTTGTCAGCCTAACCGGCATTAGTTTTGAGCGTCGTAGCATAATTGTAAGTTTCCCCGTTAATATATATTTACCTTAACTTAATTATGATCACAATACCTTGCAGGGTATGGTAGAGTTAACCATTGTGCCAAACAATGAAAATCTACGCCTTATACGGTTGAATGCCAAGCAATTAAGAATATACAGTGTTGTCCTTAATGATGTTTGCCAGGCGGAGTTTACTTACTTCGATCCCTTTCAAAACATATGTCAAAAAGAAACCAAAAGTCGTTCACTCGATGTGTACTCCAAGTACCATTTGGCCGCAGCCCAAATAACTGATCCGGATGTCAACAATGGTGAATTGTTGATTCAAGTGCCTCCGGAAGGCTATTCCCTCATCCAAGAGGGACGTGGTTTGCGTATACGTATTGAGTTCTCTGTTGAGAATCCCACAAGTGGAATTCATTTTGTCATACCGCCCACATCAGCCGATGAGGAGACACAACAGAATTGCTCACACATGTTTACCAATTGCTATGAGAACTCTACGCGTCTGTGGTTTCCATGTGTGGATAGTTTTGCAGATCCATGCTCCTGGCGTTTAGAATTCACGGTCGACAAGAATCTCACAGCTGTGTCCAGTGGTGAACTGCTGGAAGTTGTTATGACTCCAGATTTAAGAAAGAAAACATTTCACTACTCAGTTACCACGCCAGTGTGTGCCCCCAATATAGCTCTGGCTGTGGGCCCCTTTGAGATCTACGTCGATCCCCACATGCATGAGGTGACCCATTTCTGTTTGCCTGGAATGTTGCCGCTACTAAAGAACACAGTCCGTTACCTGCACGAAGCATTCGAATTCTTTGAGGAGACACTGGCAACCCGCTATCCGTTTTCCTGCTACAAACAGGTATTTGTAGACGAACTGGATACGGACATCAGTGCTTATGCAACAATGAGCCTTGCCTCGGTAAATCTCCTCCACTCGATTGCCATTATTGATCAGACATATATCTCACGTACCTTCATGTCACGTGCAGTGGCAGAACAGTTTTTTGGCTGTTTCATTACCTCACATCATTGGTCGGACACATGGCTGGCTAAGGGCATAGCAGAGTATATGTGTGGCCTGTATTCGCGTAAATGTTTTGGCAACAACGAGTACCGTGAATGGGTTCAAACGGAGCTAGCACGAGTTGTCAAATACGAGGAACAGTATGGTGGCATTATACTCGATTGCAGTCAGCCGCCAGCTCCGCTTCCAGTGTCAAGTACTAATCCTGCTGCTGCTGCAAGTAAACAGCAAGAAATTGTCCATTATTTTCCCATTAAGAGTTTGCACACAGTGTCACCCAAATATGTGGAGGCAATGCGACGCAAGGCTCATTTGGTAATACGCATGTTGGAGCATCGCATTGGACAGGAACTGCTTATACAGGTGTTTAATAAACTGCTGGCCCTTGCCACAAGTGCAGCATCGGCAAAAATTGGAGCCGGCCTATGGTCACAGTTGCTCATCTCTACCAATATCTTCATAAAAGCCATATTCACGGTAACCGGCAAAGATATGTCCGTCTTTATGGACCAATGGGTTCGCACTGGTGGACATGCCAAATTTTCTCTAACATCAGTCTTCAATCGCAAACGTAACACCATCGAACTGGAGATTCGTCAGGACTTTGTCAATCAGCGTGGCGTAAGAAAATATAATGGTCCATTGTTGGTCCAACTGCAAGAACTCGATGGTACCTTTAAGCACACGCTTCAGATTGAGAATACGCTGGTCAAGGCAGACATCACATGTCACTCTAAAAGTAGACGTAATAAAAAGAAGAAGATTCCCCTTTGTACTGGCGAGGAAGTGGACATGGATCTATCGGCTATGGAGTGAGTAAGAATAAAAAGTTTCCAATACATTTAAAGTACAGGTTTTTTTTATTATTTTAGTGACTCGCCTGTACTGTGGATACGCCTGGATCCGGAGATGATTCTTCTACGTGATCTAATCATTGAGCAACCTGACTTTCAATGGCAATACCAATTACGTCATGAGCGAGATGTTACTGCCCAATTCCAAGCCATTCAAGCCTTGCAGAAGTATCCAACGAATGCTACTCGCATGGCCCTGACAGACACCATAGAGAGCGAACGATGCTTCTATAAAGTCCGCTGTCAGGCTGCCCACAGTCTTACCAAAGTAGCCAATCAAATGGTGCCCGCATGGAGTGGCCCACCAGCAATGCTGAATATCTTTCGTAAATTCTTTGGTTCCTTCAGTGCTCCTCACATTATCAAGCTAAATAATTTCTCCAATTTTCAATTATATTTTCTGCAAAAGTCTATTCCAGTGGCAATGGCTGGTGAGTGTGAAATCTGCAATCTGATTTTTCATTCTTTTTTAATCCTATATGTTCCTCTTGGTCAGGTTTGCGTACATCCCATGGCATATGTCCGCCAGAAGTTATGCGCTTTCTTTTCGATCTGTTTAAGTACAATGAGAATTCTCGAAATCATTACACAGATGCCTACTACCGAGCAGCTCTAGTGGAGGCTCTGGGTGAGACACTAACACCTGTGGTTTCGGTAGCCATGCATGGAACACAGATCACCACTGAGAGTCTGTCTACTGATGCCAAGTGAGTTGCACATATATATATATAAAATACTAAACAATTTTTAATACAAATTTGTTTTTTAGACTCGTGCTGGATGAGGTGACACGCCTGCTGAATATGGAAAAGCATTTACCTTCCTATAAGTACATGGTTTCCGTCTCCTGTTTAAAGGTCATTCGGAAACTGCAAAAATTGGGACATTTACCTTCCTTGCCGCACATTTATCGAAGCTATGCCTCTTATGGCATATTTCTAGATTTGCGTATTGCAGCCATGGAATGCCTGGTAGATTTTGTTAAGGTCGATGGCCGTAGCGACGATCTAGAGGATTTAATCACGTTACTGGAAACTGATCCCGATCCAGCCGCTCGCCATGCACTGGCCCAGTTACTAATCGATAATCCGCCTTTTACACGCGAGTCTCGGAGTCGATTGGATAAGCCTAATCTGGTGGAACGATTATGGTATAGCATGAACACATTAGCTTACGACACGAAATTACGTTGCGATATTGTCGATCTATACTATTCCCTTTATGGGATTAAGCGTCCCAATTGCTTGCAAGCCAGCGAGAATCAAAACTTCTACAAGGATCTTATGAAAGACAGTGGTGGAAATATTCCAAGTATTAGTTCGAGCTTTAAGAAAAGCAGTGAATCCAAACCTCTACTCCCATTGCCAGAGATCACTGACAATGAGCCACCAGAGCCACCGCGTGAGAAACCCGCTATGGTCACTATCAAACGAACAGCGACCGAAGCTTTTGAGGTAGGCGATGAGATCATCAAACTGGAACGTAGCGAGGAAATCACTGTAGGCACTGATGAGGCAGCCAATGTGCAGGCCTACGATAGTGAGACCAAAATAAATATTATACCCACAGATGATGACAATCCTGAACTCCATCAGCTTGTTAAACGTCGAAGGGAAGTTATTGATAAAGATACAGCATTTGGAATGGAATTGAATCCTATGCCACCTCAAAACTACGATGAGGCCAAATTTAAACTTGATAATGTCTCCAAAAAGAAGAAGAAGAAGGATAAAAAGAAGCACAAGCACAAACACAAGCATAAGCACAATAAAGATAAAGATCGTGAACATGATCGCAAGGACAAACGTGATCCACAAATCTCACGTTTGCAGGCTCGAGAGACTGGTACACCGGATACACTTAGCTCAGCGGATAGCAGCAATAGCAATAGCACCCCACCGCTGGGCCTAAACTAAGTGATGGCCCAATGCCCACACAAAAACACACAAAATCTATCTATAAGTTTTTGTTTATTAATAAACCCTAGAGCCAAAACTAAACACATTTGGTTGGAATGCTCAGATCGGTAAGATAAAACGTTTCCATATCACTCTTGGGCTAAATAACATTTGGGTTAATTTTTGTTCTTCGTAGTTTTATTTTGTTTTATAATTTAACTTTCGCAACGTGCTGAAACATTTTTACAATACTTACAAACTAGACAAGGACATTTTAACTAAAAAACCAGATACATCGACCATGTTAAGCTTTCGCCGTTTCCTCTGCTGTGGGGGCAGTTTCTTTTGGTTCGCTGCCTGCAACGGCAGTGTCCTGTTCGTCGCGTGGCCGCCGCTTTTGTAGGGCATGGGGATGTCCCTCAATGGGTTGCAAATAGGTGACACTGCCACCACCTATGCCAGTTGCTGTCTGTTGCTGTTGGATTTCGGCTGCCGATGGTGTCGAAACAATCTTTACCGACGGCTCTGATGGGGCAGCCAATGAACGCTGATGTTGATGCTGATGGGCAGCCAGTTGCCGTGTAGCCAGGCGCATCAAATGGGCATAGTCTACAGGCGGATGATTACGATATTCGGGATGATCCTTGACATATTGCTCATAGGGTACAGGAACAGGTACTGGTACAGCCTTAACTGGATATCCAGCATCGACGAGAGCTTGGAATTCTGCCTGGGTCAGAGGTTTGCCATTAGGTGGTGGCAAATTCAATTGTTTCACCTCATCCAGAGTGCGGAGCTTGTGCACCGATGTTGCTGTGGGAGTGGCACGAGATGGTGTAGCTATACCAGTACCCTGCGACACATAGATACTGGACTGCGAGGGCGACGGTGATGGATAGTCATGTATGGGTGGCGGCAGAGAGGTGGGTGTTACAGTTACAGTGCGTTGGCCATGCTTAATCGGATCAGGTGGACTGGGATAGAAATTGGATGGGGATCCTTGATTGCGGTCAGCGTAATCGGCATAGAACAAAGCCTTTGAAGGTGTGGCCAATTTGTAGTGCTTGGAGCGATGATAAGGTTTAGGATTGGGCTTAGGAGCTGCAGTGGGAGTTGGTGCCGCCTCCTGGTAGTAGTACTGTGACGGCTGGGGTTGATTCGCCGGTTGCGTGGGATAGACCACAGGTCCAAGCCTCTTGGTTTCCAATTGGCTAGGTGTCGCCTGACTGGGACTGGGATAAATAGGAGTGGGCTGCTGATAATTGCTAAATTTGAAGAGGGACGGAATAAAAGGTTGATTATTGGCATCTAGCAGGGAGTTGGGTGTGCTGGCTAGATAGGCTTTTGGCTGACGCAATGCTGGATGGGATGTAGGTGGTGGTGGATGCTGTGGTGGCGGTAATTGTGAAGGTGCAGGACGAAGACCATGATGCTGATGATTGACCAGTGTTGGTTCATTGCTGCTATCCACATAGGCCAGACCATGACCCGGTTTATTGGCTGCCAACAGTTTCTCTATTTCACTTTCCAATGAGGATTTTGCTAGCGGATGATTGGGCAACGTCTTGTAACTGATCTGTGGTTGATAGTAGGCAATCTGTGGAGGTAGAGCAGAGATTAGTTGTTGCTGTTGCTGCGCTTGGTGAAGGTGACTCCGTTGCGGCTGCTGTGGCTCTTGCTCCTCCTCTTGCTGGACTTGTTGAACCTGGGACAAAGGCAAATACTTGGGACCACCGCGACTATAGGCCGGAGCAACTAGTTCTTGTTCTGCCACCAAACGTTCCCGATAGCCACCCAAACCAAGAACAGGTTCCGCCTGTTGGATTACTTTATGTGTAGCTGCCGTACTATGAATAGGCAAAGATTTTGGAGACGGATGCTGCTGTGGTTGTGCCTGTTGTTGCTGAGGATGTGGCTGTGGTTGAGCATGTGGCTGTTGCTGTTGTCTCAATTGCTCATGATAGGCACGGGCCTGCAACTCCTCTTCCAGCAATTTAAGAAATTGCTCTTCGGGTATCACTTGATAGGGCTGTTGCTGTGGATTCGAACCTTGTCCTTGCTGATGATGTTGTGGGGCGGGCAATGGTAAAGGCAGCTGATAGGGGCCAACTCCTGGATAGGGACGTGGACGGGGCTGTGGTTGAATGGATACAGCATAACGTTGCTCTGCCTCTTGTTCTTGCTCCTCCTCAGCCACGGGCGTGGCGGTCTTCTTTGTACCAATGGTCGCTCCCTTGCCTTGACCTGCAGACGCCACAAGGGCCTTGGGTTGATGATGCCGCATAATATCTTGCAGATAGACATAGTGCTGCACCTGAAATGGTAGAGAGTGGCAAGAAATGGGTGGGGTAAGCAATTACGATTACCGTTTCCACAGTGGGTAGCAAACCATCAACTCAATGGCCAATGTCAGCGGCTGTTTAAAATGGAGCTCAAAACCATTTGGTAGCAGTAAGTAAGGCATGGCATGGCTTATAATGGCAGGTGGTAGTGGTGGGTGCTTTACAGTGGCATGCTTGCTTTTGTGAGAATGGCGTGGCATCTAAACTAAAGTTTATATAATACTTGAGGCAACTTTGTTGCCGTTGTTTTTATATATGTATAACTTGCCTATAGATTCACCTGGGTCTTTGGCTTCATTGCAATCGTTGGCCAAACATAATTCACAAGCCTAACACTAGCCGACCAAATCTATCTCATAAATGGAGTAAAATAAAGCATACATACCTATACTCTAACCAAAAATTTGTTAATTTTACTTTAAAGAGAATCTTATTTGAAAGTAAAGTAGAAAATTGTAGTTAATTGATATCGATTTCTATATATCTAAATATATATAAATAGGTTCCTATATCTTATGTGTTTTTGGCTATGAAACTCAATATCAATTTGGTGATTAAAAATATAAAAAAGATTTTTTAAAACCTATAACTAAATAATAAATATTAAAGCTATTTTAGATTCCTAGGGATTTGCCAAAAGTTTTATATATGTCGAAATTCTTTTTATTCTTATAGCATTCATAGTTCAAAATGATGTTGTACAGTGTTTTTTAAAAGTCTACGATTCACATTATTAAAACAACTAAAAACTCAGGCAAGTCAAGGCGCCATCAGATAGACAGACAGACATATTATATATATACACTATATATATATATATATATATATCTTTGGGCTACAGGTAGACGGGTCGTCTAAAAGTAGGGTGATTATAACATTATGTCAACTTTCTTCCCACGACAACTCAAAGCAGCCGCCATTGTTTCTTCTATGTGTGTGTGTGTGTGTGAGTGTTTTTTTTTTTTTGTGGAAGACAAAGTTGCCAATGGCGGATGGTGCAAATTGTGGATGGATAGATGTATGGATGGATGAATGGTAGATGGCGGTTAGTTTAGTTGTTGATGTGGTTGCTTTGCCCCAAGAGCGGGTGTTGTTGCCGCGTAATAACAACAATAATTTTGCAATTATGCATTTGTTGTTGTTGTTGTTGTCGCCGTGTCTATGTCGTGACTTACTTTTGCCCATTGCATTTATTATATTTATTTGTCAGTGCTTTTCATTTCGTATAGCAATCTGTTTATATATATATATATATTTATACATTTTTCACCATTATTTTGTAAGGTAAAACATTATCTTTGGTTAATTGTAATTGCTTTTGTTGCTTTGTCGTTTGCAATTTGTTCCAAAAAAACAAACAACACAAAAAGAAAAAAAAAAGAAGGCAAATATTGGTCAAGGTTCAGCTTAGATCAGCGAAAGGGAAAATTTGACAATTTGTCTGGGATTGGGGCAGAGGTTTTATTTTTGTTTTTTTTTTTTAAACTTTTGTTATTTTTGGATTATTTCTTCTTGTTTTGTTTTTGTTTTGACAAAGAATCGTGTAAATGCAGGCAATTGGAAGTCACGAGCTCTTCGTCTGATAGCCTCTGGCCACAAAATTTGACGAAACGCCCGCAAATTTTGCAAATACAAACAAAATGCAAAATAAAACAAAGGAACAACAATGTTCAATCAAAAATAACAACAACAACTACAACAATCATACAATGTCTCAATCAAAATAAAAATCTCACCTCTTGGCTCTGCTCTAACAGCTGAGCGGCATGTGGACGCGAATTGGATGCTGCAAAATTTCTTAATTGTGGCTCTTGATGCGATTCATGTTGCTGATGTTGATGCGGTGCTATGGGGCGTATGATAAATTGATTCGGTTTAGCGCCATAGATAGTCTCTTGTCCATCTTCAGGATCATCACTATTGGCAGTTGCATGATTTGAGGATGCATCGCTACGATGATTGGGATAAATATTTGTCTCTTTACTGCCCACTTGTCGTTTATCTTTGGTCGTTTCCGTTTCCAGATTACCAGTTGAGGCGGCAATTTTACTATCATCATCATTGGTGATCTTTGATTTAACATCGCCATTGGCATCCAAAGCTTGAATGCCCAAAAAGCCTGTGAATGAAAGAAATGGAATGATAAAAGTTAAAAAACGTAAAAAAACCAAACAAGATTTATAAGATTTTTTTACATAATTATACTGATTTGAATATTTTTTATAATTTTAACATGGTTCCACTTTTATTTTCTATTTAATTAAGTGTTAAAAGAAAATATATATAATTACTTAAAATTTTATAGTTAAAAGTTTATGATCTGTGAACTAGTAATTTTTTTTTTAATTTTTAAGTGTTTTTTTTTTAGCAATAATGTTTTTTTAAATAAAGTTAAAGTTATAGTAAACATTTGAAATGTTTTCCAAATAAAAGTTTTTCTTATGCCTTTCAAATACTCTTAATTATGGTATTCTGTCATTATTTAGTTTATAAATATTTATTTAAATATTAGTAGTCTTTAAATATTAGAAGTTTTGTTTATAAATTTCTTATTATTGAACATAAAACTTTGTAACTTTCAGCACTTATTATTATTTTTGGCATAATTTGATATTTTAAATATCAAAAACTTTATAAATTTGTTAAAAAAAAGAATCAAAAATAATAATTTATTACCATTAGATAATATCTTAGAACTTTTCCGATATTACCAAATTGTAATTTTCGAAATGCACTCAAAAACTTAATCAAAAAATCAACTTAACTTTATATAATATTCTAAACACGAATATTAATAAGAAGTCCTAAAAAAACATATAAATTATAATTATATATATAATAATATTCAAAATAAAACTCTTAACTATATATAAATATATAAAATATAATTTAAAAATGTATTTAGTTCTTTAACAAGTTAATAGATTTGAAATTCATAAATTTTATATTTATATTTAAAGTTTTAAATGTTTAATACAGCAAACCATATTTTACCTAAAGATTTAAGCATAATTAGATTTGCTTTAGAAAACATTATATAGATATATATATATATAGATATATAATATCAATTTATATATATATATATATAATATCAAAACCCTTTTATAAGATTTATAAAAGAAATTTTAATAAATATTTCTTAACTATTTCTTATTAATTAATATCAACTAAAGTAAGTTGAAAAAAAAAATTATTTCAAAAACTTTGCCAAATATAAAAAATAAGGAATATCCTTCTATATCCTATTACATGTATGCTTTATAATTTTCAAGTATATATAAATATATACAAATTATTTAATATATTTGCCCATTTCTAGTTAGTTAATAAAACCTTTTATTATGCTTCGCTTTTGGCTTATTATGTAATATAACTTACCAAGGAAAATCGTTAAGGTCAATATTTGAATTCTCATTGTGATGCTGTTTGTGACTCCAACTGTTTAATGGCAGGAACAACACCAACAACAACAACAACAACACTGCACCAACTGCAGCTTCCAGTTGCAGTAGCAGCAGTAACAACAACAACAACAAATAGCCAAGTAATGCGGGACTAATAGTAATTGAATATCTGTATCTTTCCGTATTTTTTTTTTACTTTCACAGTCACTTAGTTTGGTTTCGTTTTGGTTTTTCGGGTTTTTCTTTTGTTTTTTTTTTTTTATTTTTGTGTTTCCTTGTCAAACAATTCGGTTTACGATGACTGCATCTGCATAAAACATTGCCGGCTGCAAACAAAAACAATAAAAAAAAAAAAACAGAAGAAAAAAAATTAAAGAAAAAGAGCACAACACAAAATCCGGATTATTACAAAATGAAGATTATATAATTGGAAGATTGAAAGATTCGGCACACTCAAAAACCAAATGGTGAAACTTTAATTTCAAATTTGAATATGATTTGCGCGAATTTCATTGTGGTTAATCCTTGGATGAGCGCGCGAATTGGTTATATATGTTTTTTGCTCTCGAAACTATGGGGAAATGGAAATGAGACTTAGATGGATGGGTTGGTTGATAGATGGATGGATGGATGTATGAATGAGAATTACTACCGTTTTGCTTACTATATGGAAAACAAAACAAAAAGTAATAAAAAAAAAAAAAAAACTTTTAGTTTTATTTTTTTTCTTGGAGGATTTAATAGATCGCGCCCGTTGCACGTTCGACTAACGAATCTTTAACATTGTGCAGCCGACACTTGTATTTATAAAACCGAAATGCTTAAAACCGAGACAAGACCGCCAGCCGAGAGACCGACCGATACATCCGAAACCGACCTTTGCGTCGTGCCATAGTCATCGCCATCCAGTGCCAGTACCAAAGAGAAAGGTTGGCGGCAACATTTGCTCCTCTACTCTGTGGGCTCTCGTCTCCATTTTCAATTGTAGGGGGGCTACTTTGGTTAATTTAACGTTGACGGCTCTGATCTGGTTGTCGGTGGCTAACCGCTAGTTAAGCACTCGTCTTAATGGTAAGGCCCAAGCATTTGCCTGCCGCCTGGAAGCGCCCCCAAAATGCTAACGTGACACTAAATTGCCCGCCCCAACTCTCTTGACTCTGAATCTTTAGACGGCTGCCGGCCATGGCTATTTGCCTTTGAGTTGCGGTTTTCGATTTTTTTGGGGATTTTATAAATTTTTTTTTTTTTGTTTTTTGGGGTTTTTGGGCTGGCCGAGGCTAAAGGGCACTTTTGTTTTTGTTGTTGTTTTATTTCTATTTTTTTTGGCCATACGATCGCAAATTGCGCGCATTACTTTTAACAAGCATTTTAGATTTTCATTTGCATTTGCATGGCATATTTAATATATACCTATGCCCCAACCCCGCCCCACAACACCCTCTTTGTGAAAACCAAAAAAAAAAAAAAGAAACGACAAGTTCGCTGCTTAAGTCTTTCGTTTGACATTTACAATTGCATTTCGCACACTGTGCATAGTGGTTAAAGAAAAAACTTAAATTCTAAATAGACTAAATCAAACTAGAAAAATTTTAGAGTTATATCTAAAGTAAAATTATATAGAAGAAATCTGTTTTTTGAGATCAAATTTTAGATCAATTTTTAAAATATATATATAATATATAACCTTATAGAGATATAGATTTATTATATTACAAAATTGTCTTAAATAATCTAAATTTTTATAAATTAGTTTTTGATTAAATAGATATAAAGAAAATGGTTCCAAAATATCTAAAAATAAATACAAATATAATTTTAAATGAAGATATATAAAAAATGATTTAGAAATATCTAAAGAAATACAAATATAATATTAAATGAAGATATATAAAAAACGATTTAGAAATATCTAAAAATAAACACAAATATAATATAAAATGAAGATATATAAAAAACGATTTAGAAATATTTAAAAAAGATATATAGAAAACGATTACAAAGTATCTAAAAATATACAAATATAATATTAAATATTAAATAAATATTAAATATCTAAAAAATAAAATAAAAATATATAGAAACTGAATTACAAATATCTAAAAAAAAAAAAAGTACAAATGCAAAATAAAATTTATTGAATAATTTTATTATAGCGAAAGAAAATTACAAATTCTCTTAACTTACCAACTTATTTGATTTCTTTAAAACTTATTTATTTCTAAATCACATATTTTAAATTTAAGAAAAAAATAAAAACTTTAATAAATATTGAACACATTCATTAAAGAAATATTTTTTATACAAATTAAATTTTTTTTTCAAATTTTTTAGTTTATTTAAACATACAAAACATGGCACCACTATGCCATGATCTTCAAGTGAGGATTACAGATTTAACAATTTTAGACCATGCGTGGGCAGCTACACTTAACCTCCCCCAGCTAAGCCATGCCCCGGCAGCTTTAAGATTTTAGCTGCTGGATCGGCTTAAGTCGGTGGCCAATTTGGCCAATTGCCGTGCAATTTAATTGAACTCGCTTACCTAATGCTAATGTCAGTCTACGTTTATTTTTATTTTTTTTTTTTTTGGTTTTGTTTTTGTTGTTTTGCCTCCCATTTACGTCTCTGTCCTCGAGTGTGTCAGCAGCGGTTAACCGTTAAGTTTGAAATGTCTGCGTTGGTGGTGTCAAAGTTAACACGGTAGCTGTGAAATTTGGCGCTGAGGAAATCCGTGCAAAATGTTAGACTGTTGCAAGCCATTTCCTCATCCTTAACAAATTGATTAGGACAGTTCGGCTTAAACTAACCAAATAAATAAGTTTGTAATTAAATGGAAGATTTGTGGCTGCAACAATTTTGCGCAACAACAACAACAGAATCAGCAGCAGCAGCAACAGCAGCAGGCAAAAGTTGTTGTTATTTTGTTCACATTGTCATTTAGTTGTCTGCGTGTTGCTTGTGAAATTGTTGCATTGCATGCCAAACAAAATGCAAGACAACAACAGCAGCAACAACTCTGCAAATGATGCGATCAGCAAGCTGCAACAGTGGCAACATCTTCTTTTCTTTTACTGCTATTTATTATTATTGTATTAGTAACTTGGTGTTTTGGTTTTGGTTTTAGTTTTTTTTTTCTAACAACCAGAAGTGCAACAGTTTTCAGTTGACTCCACTTAAATCAATGACGATGATGATGATGATGATGATCATAATGATTCCCATGATGATGTTGCTGATGCAGTTCACATTTTGGCATTTGCATTCGCTTCAATTTTTTTTCTTCTCTTCTTTTTTTTTTGATATTTTTTCTTCTTTTTTTTGCGACAGTTTTATGCTCTAAATTTTATGTGTATAAATTCATCGAGTTATAGACCGGCAGTCAACCTTAACATTTAGTTTAGACTTTTCATATGTTGTTGCTTGACCGAAAACATTTACTAAAGTCTTAATTGGCAACTCTGTGGATACATTTTGACGTTTTTTTTCATGATACTACTACTACTGTTAGTTATTATTGTTGTTGTTGTTGTTGTTAATGAAATGTGTATATATCTTGGACAATGATATTGCACAATAATATTGTGTGTCCATTGTCGGGGACATGCGAAGACACAAAAATTGGATCGCTAACAACAGGCATGTAACTATTTGTAACTATATATATATATATATACATATGGTACCTACTGTACCTTTTGTATGTACATACTGCACACAAATTGTCATTAAAAATACCACTCTATATGACATGGTAAAATTAAATTAATGATACATGGTAATAAAAACTAAGTAATGTATAATTTAACAACAAACAAATGGCAATTAAATTGCCATTGAAATGAAATGAGTTATTACGTTTATGTAGTAAAAAAAATTTAATTGTCTTACTTAAGGGCCAACAATTATGGGAAATATCTATAATACATTGATATCCAACTAAAACAAATAACCATTGAAAATTGGCTTACCATTTTGATAATGTGCAAGAGAATGATTTTCCATTGAAGATTAGGTTAACTTTTTTTATAATGTTTAAAAGATTAATTCCAAGGGTTTTTCTTTTAATAAGTAAGTAAATTGATGTAGATTAAATAAAGTAATTTAAACAATTTATAAGTTTTTTATTTCAAGTATTAAACTTTTTATATATATATCTTTAAATTAAATAGTTAATTTATATAAATAATATTTAAACTATATTAGAAATTTTCATTATAAACTTTGCTTTGGCTTGATCAAAGTTTTTAAAAATTTTAAAATTAGTATTTAAGAAATAAATGTATATTTTCTCTTTGAAAATTTGTTTTTTTGGATTCCATGGAGTTGAATATATAACTAATATATATAATTTATAGACTTAAGATCTAATAACAATCTGAAGATACTTTCATTTAAAATTTTTCTTATAAAGTAAAAGAGTTTTCTTATTAAGTAAAAAACTTTATAATTTCTCTATAAAATATTTAAACAAATTGAATTACTTTTTTCTATAATTATATTTCAATTTAATTTCAATATATTTTTCGTTTTCTAACAAATCAAGATATATAGCTTATAAAATATATTTATACCCTGTAACCATAGGGTAAAAGGGTATATTAAAGTCGTTCAAATGTCTGTAACAGGCAGAAGGAAGCACTTCCCAGACCCAAAAGTATATATATTCTTGATCAGCCGAGTCAATTGAGACATGTCCGTCTGTTTTTTTGTATGAACACGTATATCTTAGAGACTATAAAAGCTAGAGCAACTAAATTTGGTATCAGCATTCAAATCAGCATTCAAATCAAGTTTGTTTCAAATTTTTGCCACGCCCACTTCCTCTCCCCCAAAATTTAGGAAAACCAAATAACTAGGGTTAAATTCTAGGTAGCGTATTCTTGGCATACTTAATAATATGGCTAAAAGGTATCAGCTGACCAAATTTCGTTGAAATCGAACAAGAAATATCGGCGATATTTCTATATACATTTTGTACTGAAATGCCCTGTACGACATTGCGTAGTAAGAGTGAGTGAGATAGCCTGCGTTCGTTGCTGCCGCGTGTGAGAAAAATTTTACTTTGAATTATTGGCAAATTCGAAGGAGTTTCATTTTATAAAGTTCCTCTACTTGGTACAGGGTATACTCAAAGTCGGCAAGGACTATTTGCTTGCTTTATTTTTTTTTAATTTTAACAGTCTTGAATTAAAGTTTTTATTATATTATACTATTTTTAGAGAAAACTTTAGTTTTTATTTGATTTACTTAAATCTTCTTTTGTTTATATATATATATATATAAACTATATACATTTTAGTTTTATCATATGTTTAATTAAAATTTGCGGTTTTCTATGTAAGAACTTTCAAATTAGTTTGTTGTCTGTACAAAAGAAATAAACCATTGCCTTGGCTTGTGGCAACTTTTTGTTAGATTTTCATCAAATTGTTATTGTATGTAATTTTACATGCCCATTCTTTTTGGGCCCATAATCAAATGTAATGTGTGAATATTTCACATTGTTTATTATTTTAGCAGGCATTTTGCGGTTTTAATCACAACAACCATTTAAGCCATGCTAATGGAAGAACTTAATTGTGGTGTGACCACAAGAAAAACCATGGCCAATCCATGGCAATCTATTACTATCTATGTATATGGAAGCTACTATATATATATATATATAGGTATAGTTATATAATTGGAACACTGGCGTTAATAGAGCACAAGTTCCGCATTAGTTTTGGATGTTTCACTTGAATTGACTTGCATAAGACAATTTGGCACGTAATGCAGATTTAATCCATTGATATGACAAGGGCGTTGACTATATATATATATATATAGGTATACATTATCTATATGTTATATGCATATATGGAACTCAAGTTGCAGCTTGTTATAATCTAATTAAGGCAATCCATGTGCAGTTGCAATTGCAATGACGGGAAACAAAGACATGTGGCAGATGAAGCACATTTTCTGTATTGCCATAGATTATATATATATATGTATATATATATCTATATACATAGATTTACTATTTTTTTTTTTTTTTATTATTAGATTTTGCAGTTTTATTCTTCTCACGCCCAAACATGTAAATGATGTGCTTGTTGTTGTTGTTGTTGTTGCGGGTGTGTCAAACGGCAGCAAAAGTTTACATGCCTCACTGCCTGCCACTAAGCCAAGTTTTCTGTTAGTGTGAAAATCTCTGCTGTTGACTGATTTTTCTGTTATTATTGTTGTTGTTGCTTTTCAACACTCTTCTCATTCATAACTTTGTCTTTGTCCATATGTGTGTGCTCATTGTGTTTAAGCCGCAACTTTTGTGTATTGGTAGTATTACTTTATATATATATTTGGTATATCTATCTATATGATGGCTTTTGTTGATTGCAACGCTTTTCTGATTTCATTCATTAACTAACATTCATATTAGGAAATCTAGGCAAATAATCAAAATGGTGAAAAAAAAAAGAGTCTTTAACTTATTAGTGCGTAAGATTTTGCAATCACTTTTCCTTTATTATTAGTTTCTTTTATTTTCCTTTTCTATTGCACTCTGACATTTTATGATGCATATATTGCATAATCATTATAAATCTATAGCCATAGCATTAATCTATAGTCTATAGCCTATAGTATGTCTGATTTAAGTATATTTACTGCCAATGGTTAGTCAATAAATTGTTAACAAGGTCGACAGCCTCGGCATATGGAGATGAAGATGCACATGGAGATGGCATCTATATAGCATATATATATATAAGGGAAAGAGTTTATTATTGTGAATAGAGAGAGCATTAAAGTCGTAGCATTTTGGCCAACAATTCATGTCTATAAAGTTTATATGTATTTTAACCAAATTAACACAAAAAAGTCTGTCTGCCCACATTTCTTTCAATTGATATAGGGGAAAAGTGGAAAGGGGGTGGAAGGGAGCCCAAACTAACATTATGGAGCGTTTGATTTGGCCATTAAATGTTTGCCTAGACGCCAAAGCTGCCATTTATACTTACAAAACACTTGTGGCTCTTATTGTTGTTGTTGTTGTTGTTGTTGTTGATGGTGGTGCTGCTGGTGGTGGTGCTCTCCAAAATTAAAACCAGGAAAATGCAAATCATATAACAATACAAGTCAAAAAGTCAGCCAAAGAAAATGTTCCATGGTTCATGTAATTCCCCCAATGGGAAATTGTCTACAGTTAACTGGACCTGGACGCTCGCTATCCATGCTCATTAGCAAATTATTTTGCCACATGTGTGTGTGTGTGTGTGTGCCATGCTTGAACAAACCCGGACACGGATTCCACCTGCAGACAAAACTCCAAACCCAAAAAAAAAATAAATACACACTCACACACATAAATTGGACAAACAACTTATTAAGCAGGGCAGGTGGCCAAGGGGGCAACTTCATCTCATAAATCATGAAAAATTGTTAACGCTTCACTGCTTCTCCTTAACATAGGTAAAAAAAAATTAAAAAGAAAAATGATTTTTATTTTGTAAAGCAAATAATATGCAAAAATTAAATTAGAATGCTCTAAAGAAAAAAAAAAAAAAAAAAATGTATTAACAATTTTTTGACAGCTATGATTTATAAATTGTTTACGCAATTGTTGTTGCAATTTTATGTTAGCAAAATTTTAAGTGCTGCAATTACAAATGAGTTGAAGACTTCCACTGACTTTAAGGTGACACTGGTTTTAGTCTATAACTGACATTCTAACTATATGATAAGTGGACTAGGCAATTGCAGTTCTTATGCTAAATGAATGTGCATCTTAAAGATACTTTTAATAGATTTAAACTAGTTATTAGATATAGGTTAAAACAATGTTTTGTACTATCAAGTAGAGTTTATCTATATAGTAATTTCTATGGTTTCATTGCAAAATCGTCGTTTGATTTAACTGATTTTAATACTTAATCTACTTAGATGTCTAAAAAGCTTATATACCAAATTTCAACCATATAGCTTCAAATTTAAGGTCTAAAAAAGATATAGAAACAGACAGATAGACTCGACCATTGATGCTAATTATGAATATATATAATTTTTGGATTCAGAAATGCATATTTTTATTTTATATCTTATCCAATTTTATTATACCATCTGCAAGAGTATAATGTATACCGTTACAAGTATATACATACATATATCCATATACCCTATCTTTGTATATATGTATTCGACTTGCAATCAATTTTAATATATAATTTTTTAAATGTTTGCCATTTTCAAGTTTTCTAAATTTAGATTGAATTTTTTTAAAAAATTTATGCCAAATTGATGTTTAGGAAAGTTATGAAATCCACATGGCTTCATTACTAAAAAAACTCTGTAATCTTCTTACATATTTTTTTTTTTTATTATTTAAATAAATGTATGCAAATTCCAGCATTTGAGTGCCAAGGTTTTTTACAAGAAAACCGAGATAAAAAATAAACGAAAGAAACAGAAATGAGTAAAACAAAAAGACAAATAAACATATTGTTAACGATGTGAACAATTTTGAGGGTACAACAAAGGTTTCGGTTAAATACAAACAATTAAGCACGCACCCGCACAAAAAAATGATGGTGCTGCAAATCGCTGAAGGAGATAGATGGATGGATGGATGGATGGTTAGTTAGTTGGTTGGTTAGCTTTGATTTTGGTTTTGGAGAACGGGATGGGGCCATGGGCAAACAGTTGGCGTCCGCTGACATTTCAATAGAACTGCCAAATGATTTCATTTAACACAATTTATTGCCCATATGGTATCAATGTATGTATAAAGCTACCGATTCTCAACGATAGTCAAACGAAATTGAATTCTTCTTTTTCTTTTTTTTGTTTTATTTGTTAACCAACTAGTAACAGTAACTGGATTCCAAGTCCCAGAGCACCAAGCTCACCGCCACCTTGGCATTTAAAGGTAGTAAAGTGCACAAAAAATAAACCAAGCAAACAGGAAGATTGGCAAAAAAAACCGCCAAGCACCGTTGAAAATTTCTTAATAGAAGCGCCAAAAAAAAACTAAATTAACATCAACAAGTAAACAAAACAAAGTAAAGTTCAAATTTACTAAGTCGTTCTATGGTTACCCTACACTAAGCTTTTTGGCATAAAATTAACTGTAAATACTTTCAATTTTTTATGCGAAAATAATATTGAAAAAGGGAACATTTGTATCCAAATGAGGAACAACCGAAAATGGAACAATTGATTAATGAACAGTTGATCCACAATTTTATATAAAATTTTTATAACTTTTGATCCGAAAAGAATTTAAGAAAACATCTAAAACAATTCTCAAGGATACTGATCAAGAAAATATATAGATATAAAGAGACTTAAGGTTTCCTTTTGCCTCTTACTACTTTGTTATACCCTTTTTTTATTCAATTGATGGAAAAAAAAAAAATAAAATATATATGTATAAAAGTGCCTAGAGGGGGGGCGGCCTTTGTGGTCAGTGGGAGAGGTGAGAGGTTGGCAACAGCGTCTTGGAATCACAAATTAAATGTTAATAGTATCGATGGTGGGGGGGGCGGGCCTTACAATAAGCAAAGTCTAAAATAAAAACCGGATTTGTGGCAGACACAGACACAAGACAATCGCATCTATGGTAGAGAACAATGTGCGCATAAATCTGTGCGACAACATGAGCAACAACAATAATAGTAATAACAACAACAACAGAAACAACAATACTAACAATTTAACCAATGCTGAAAGACCAAATGAATAATAGTCCGGGATTAGCGTCATCTGGAGGCAAAAGTAAGAGAGAAAGAAGAAAAGAAGAAGAGGAAAAAAAGCACAGAAAACCTGCCACCGCTACTGTTGCAGTAATGAAATCAAAACTTGACATTGTGTGACTGAGCCCCACTTAATATTGTTGTTGTTGTGGTGTGTGTGTGTGTAAGGAAGCGATGAGATCCCCACTACTCCTCTCCAAATACATATACGCATATTAAGTGACAGATTACATAATAGCCACCACCATTACCAACACCAGCAACAGTAGCAGCAGCAGCATCAGTTTGAAATCCACAATCCTACGTGACATGCAGTGAAAGTTAATTTGGCAAAAATATGTAGAAAAATTATGAAATGAAATGTATTTTCCTTTCGACTGCCACTACATTGGCATTCATTGTGTTTGGAAGTGGCAAGTGGCAAACGGAAAGCGGAAATACAGTCTCAACAAAGTGACTGTGGGAGCAAGACAGGGCCAAATATCACTACGAACTATCTAGCAATAGCAACAGCAACAGCCGCAGCATCACTTATTCCGCCCAAAAGGTTAATAAATAAATTTAAGATAAACAGGAAGAGTTTTAAATGTAAACCATAACATTGAAATACTCTTTTAAATGGCAACTAGATACAAAAAATCAATCCATATATAGTAATAAAAATAATAATAATATAATGATATGAAATTAAATTCAAATTGAAATCAAATCTAAATTGTTTTATATATTTAGGAAAACTCAGATTTCTTTGTATTCGTTATGGTCCACTGATAACAGATTTGAGAAACCCACCAGTATCAAAGTTAATTGATTACAGCTGTAAAATGTTCTAAATAAAATCAAAATTCTTTTTACAAATAAATTTTTATTTTTATTTTTGAATCATTGTATGGTTGTTTAAACATCAGATGTGTGTAAGGGCATTAATGAAAGTTCCAGGTCCACAAACAACGCCCTCGTCTACACTTAATCAACATTTAGCGTGTGCCATTTCTTGTCTTGCAATCCAATGGAATGGGCAGCAAATTGGCGGCCAAGAGACAAGACCAAGTGCGACCAGGCCAGGTAATCAGACAGCAGACATGCCAACAATTTCTCTGGCATTGTTCGTTCGTCGTTCGGCTATACGCCAGGTGAGTGGCGGCCATTTTAGAAAGGCTGCACATACAGCCGGACTGGTAAACAATGGAAAGGTCCACACGGTCCATACGCAGCACTCGACATATACTCATTCATATATACACAGGTGGTGGACTGGGAGGGAAGGGGTCTATAAGTTTATTAAACATGCTACACTTGGTTACATGATGATTGTTGTTGCTGTTTCTTCTTGCTGTTGTTTTTGTTACAGCATTTACTGGATAATCCAATATACTTATGTGTGTGTTTGTGTGCAGGTTAATGTTTCATTTGAAGTAGGTTTTTGTTTTATTTTTATAGTTTTACATATTTAGCATTTTGTTTTTGTTTCTTTATTTATATTGTTTTTGGAGTTTAACGTTTAGTATGTGGTGTTTTCTTTTTGATCTGTTATGTTTTTGTCGTTTCTTTGTAATTTATGGCAACCAAATCACTGGGTTTTGGTTGTTGGTTTTTTCTGAATTTAATATCTAAATTGTTTTTGTTATTTCTTAGTTAAGGGCGAGTCAGGTTCACTTGGCATCAGAGCCCGAAGACTTGCTCTCTTTAAGTGCCGCAGTGTGTTTCACATTGATCACGACATTGTGTTTCGTTGAGCCAGCCTTAGTGGTCTTGGCTGTGGAGGCCGACTTAACCGCCGGTTTTTTCGCCGTTGTCTTAGCAGCGGCAGCAGCTGGCTTGGCTGTCGGAGTGACAGGAGCACTGACAACAGCAGGTGGTGTCGCTGCTACGGCTGGAGTGGCCTTTTTCTCTGCTGATGACTTGGCGGCCACAACTGGTTTGACTTCTTTTGGTGGTGCCGGTTCGGCATCAACCTTACCATTTGAATCCTCAACGGCATCTTTAGCCTTATTTTTCTCGCTATTACAACAAAAAAATAAAAAGAATAATATTAAATTATTATTAAATTTAGTCGATTTCTAAAACGTACCTCTCAATATCAATGTTTAAGACAGATTCGTCCTCGTCTTCTTGACCAAGGGGCTCCACCTCAGCCAATAGGTCACCCAAATCCTTGTCAACTTCCTCCCACAGCTTTTCATTCTGTTTGTCCTCAACAACACCATCAGCAAAATCTTGGTCATTTTCTTCTACCCTAACATCAGAAGAATCATTTACCTCGTTCTCTATATTAGTTTTTTTAGACTCTTTGTCAGCTTTCTCATGCTTTTCACCATCATGGTCATCATCCTGTTCCAGCTTGATCTTCTTTTCCATATCTTCCTTGTGGCGTATAAATGCCTTGACATGGGCGTGTTGCAAGCAATGCTTCTTAATGTAATCTTCGAGCAAAGTCTCGTTTGTCTTTTTGGAGAACTGATTGCACAGTTCGCAATAGAATGCATCTACAGCCTTGATAAATTCAGGACCAATTAGGCCACGCTTGCGAGTTTCTTCATCGGTACTCTTTTGCGCAAGTTCCGCTTCAGATAGCAAAGCTTCGATATCAGTATCCATTATTTCATCATCGATCTCGCCAACCGAATCCACAGTAAGGAATTTATTTAAATCAATTTCACGCTCATCCGCGCTGTCTTCTGAACCAGATTCATCATTGCGTACCTTGTTCTATAATGAATAAAATGAATGCTTAAGTTTCCAACTACTTTTGAGCTACTTTTGGCGAGTGAACTCTTACACGAATGTGTTCCAGGGAGCAACGATGATTCTCATAGAGCATAGCATTTTTGAATGCTAGATGACAGCAACCGCAATATGGCATTAAGAACTTCTTGATAGTCTTATGGTGCTCAGAGGCTTGATGCAGGCTCTTTGGCTGGCGATAAGCCAAACGACAGAGGCGACAATAGCGCGACTCATGTTGTTCCTTGCAGTTTTCTTCGATTTCACGCTGTGTGGTGCGCTGACGAGCGCGCATACGTTGAAGATCGGCACGTTGATTGAGTGCCACATTACGCATAGAGTTCTTATGAGTGCGCGAATTTAGATGGAAGCTATATTCCTACAAAGACACCGGGAAATTTGATACGAATGAACGGTTAATTGTTATATCATCGCAACCACAAACTTACCTTAAAGGTAACACACTTGATACGGCAATGAACACAAGTGAGTTTAATAAAGGCACGCTTACGTGCACTATTTTGATCCTCATCACGATGGCGGGAGCTACGACGCTCCTTGCTCCGTCCCTCATCATCGCTTTCATCTTTGTCTTTACGCGAACGATCCTTTTTGGAGGATTTCTTTGACTTGGACGGTGTTTCCTTGTCCTTGTCATTAACATCTTTCTCCGACTTTTTCTTACCTGACTTTTCAGCTGTACTCGAAGATTTACTCTTCTCTTTGGGCTTATCGCCGACATCGGCGCCACTATCCTCAGTCTTGGCTTGGGACTTGCCCTCACCGCTGCCACCATCTGCAGCACCAGTATCATCATCATCATCATCATCTTCTTCATCATCATCATCATTATCATCATCTGAAGCGCCAGCTGTAGCACTTAATTTGCCTTTCTTGATGTTATCCGACTCACTATCGCCCTTCTCCTGATCCTGCTCATCGTCTCCGCGCTCATGAAGATCGACATCATTGCCGCCATCTACATCGCTCTTGATGCGTTTTTTACCCGGCGTTGACTTAGTCTTAGCCGATTCGCTTTTCTTCTCAACATCAGCGCCCCCATCATTTTCATCGTCTTTGCTCTTCTTCTTGCTCTTGCCAGACTTTTCATCCTTGTCGTCGTTGTCATCTTTGTCACTGGAATTATCGCTGGTATTGCCTCCCTGGCGCTGGCGCCGCAATGAGCTATAACATGTGAAGGAAGACGAAGCCGAAGTCGAAGTAGAATTCGAGTCCGAGTTCGAGGGAGGGAGGCGCAAAGGCAAATATTTATGGTAAGTACATATTCGAAAAGTTGTTAACAGTGTCGAGTGTTTTTAATGATTATTATTATTATTATTTTTTTTTTGTATCTTGTCGTAAATTTCTCATATTTGTCTCCCTCTCTCAATCATTCCTTCTGTCTCTGTCAATCCTTTTTATATTTTTTGGTTTTGTTTTGAAAAAAAGTTATACACATACACAATCAATATACATATAGAATTCTATAAAGATGAAGAGGCATTATATTCTCAGATTCGATCGATCAAATTAGCCAATAATACAACATTTATCTGTTTATAGAGTTGTCAATACTCTATTCAAATCTGCCAATTCGTGGCATCATTATCCCAATCACAATCTGAATATCATTCTCATCATTATTTACCATTGTGTCACATAGTAAGTAGTCCTTTCTCTCACTTTCTCACACTCTCTTTCTTTCTGCCTCTCTTTCTCTCTCTCTGAGATCGTATCTCAATTTAATAACAAACTCAATTCAATTCAACTCAATTTAATTCCTGTTTGTCTAATTACCTTTTCAGCTGGTGTATTTTGGCCAAACGAGCTCGATCTTTCTGCTGAGCATAGAGCAACTGACGGCGCATAGTACGCAAATCATTTGACTCATTGGCACGGGGACGCTGGACAATGCGCATATTACCAACGCCGCGCATGCTGCGTATAATCCCGCCTCGCATAGTGCCGCCGCGTGGACGGGATATATAATTAGTGCCGGCGACACTGCGCAGCATACGCTTGGGTGGACCCATTGACGAATCGCGCTGATGGCGACTGCCAGAACCAGATTCGTCGCGTGGACGATAAGAGCTAGAGCTTCCGCCGCCGCCGCCACCTCCTCCGCCGCCTCCAGTGCTGCTACGTGGATGGTAGTTGGACGATGATGAGCCGCCTCCCATGTTCTGCGATGATGATGATGGACGATCGCTACGATCGTTCGACGAGCTCGTGCGACGATAATCCTATGACGATTGATGAGTAGGAAGGAGTGTAGGAGCATGTTTTTTTTTGTTTTTGGTTTTTGTTTTGTTTGGTCGAATATATATAAATATATAGGTAACTTTGTGGATGATAAATATATATATAATATATATATATATGTAAATATATAATTGTTATTATTATCCTGGAGAGCGTGTTTATTGTGTAGTAGTAGCATGATGCGGAAACCCTCTACTCTTAACTATTTATATAGATCAAGATTATCTGATGTTGGATTTTTGGAAGCAAATCGCCTGCTGGGATAGTTTATGCCATACATATATATATATCTATATATATAGGAGATGATGTTTAAGAATCGCATTTCTATACGGAAATCTCTGGTTGATTAGCCTGATCTCTAGCTAACTCAGTGTTTGCTATGCATTGACACATAGTAAAATATATATATATAAATATATATTTTATAATGGATTAATATATTTATATATAGCACTCGGTCGAGCTTAACTTTTCAACTGTAGCTTGGAGCTCTGTGCGTTTGTTATAATTATATAATTAACTGTTTGTATTTTTTTTTTTTTTTTTGGTAGGGAAAGCTGGTAACGCTAGAATCCGGCGTTTAACCTTTACAAATAGTGCTATAAATATTTGGAAAGTCATTAACATTACAGAGAACATGGCCAACATTTTATAAACTTAATATGGATAATGAGAAACCTCTGGAAAAACGTGCATATTGAACAATAGCTATATATCAAACTTACATCTTGCCGTGGGCGTTTGTTACGGTCATCTGAGCGATCACGTGATGAATCCTAAATGATAAGAGATATTAAATATATCCATTTTCATATTTCATACTGTTCATTAAATACATACATAGCTGCGCTTGTGGCTCGAACCTGAGTCATAGCGTCCACCACTGCTTGAGTTGTGATGGTTGAAGCTATCGCGACTGCGATTATCATAGTGATGGCTATTGCCGCCACCGCCTCCACCGCCACTACCACCACCGCTGCTTCCGCCACTATAACGGTTGTTATTGTGATAGTTGTTCTCATAGCGTCCGCCATTTGGACGATAGTTGCCCTGTGTACGTGTGCTCACGTAATTGCTCGAGTTACGATTGTTGTAGTACCGATTCGCAATTGTTGTGAGAGAGCCTCTTCCACGCTGAATATAACCACCGCGTCCACGCATTTTTCTAAACGGACAAATGCAAAAAGTTTACAATTATAAATATTGCAGTATACATTTTTCTTTGCAGCATTTTTAGCATTCGTTTATACTCTTATATGTATGCGAGTGTAGGTGTATTTTTATGCGAATGTATGTAAGCATATAATGCGCGTGTATGTGTCTGCCGGCTAGTCCATGGCAGCACCACCTCGAAAAAATCGATATTACCATGCTTTCAGAACTTCGCATATATTCGCCAATCTATATAATTATTTAATGCTTACCCTTTATTCAATATTTATGCAGACTAAACGATTAATGCTTTTAGAGTGATTTAGAATTACTTTGCTTTTTTCAGACAATTCTCTCGCAATCTTCTTTCCTTCACAGTTTTCACAAAATGTAACTTGACATGAAAAACAGTGTACCCGTTTGTTAAAATCCAATTTTTAACAGTGCTGAAAAATGTGGGAACTAGTAGTTTGCGACACACACTATGCCGCGACACTGTGATTGTGCCGCCACTATTGCTACCTTAATAATAAAAACTTGATAATAACTTTTATGCGGATAATATTAATAAAAATCTCAAACAAACTGGCTTACAGAAAATTCATGACTTATACACATTATAGGTGTTATTTATATCGTCGACGTACTTCAAACATAGTATAATTCGAAATGTTTCCCAATCTCACTATGCTATGTGTCGATAATTCACCGAAGCTATTTTAACGGACATCTATTTCTTATTGAAATTTTACAAACTGTATTCCAACACTACTTTTTTATGACTGGTTCCAACTACGAATTGGGCACCTGACTAAGTTTTTTTTTGAACAACACTGGTTACAACGATTTTTTCTTTCGGTGTTAAAAGTATAATTTTAATATAATTTTTATTTGTTGTGCGTGTGTGCGTTGCACGCCTGTGTGTGCGTGTCGCCTGCTGCGCCTACTGCGTTTCAAAGTAAAGTTATTGAACCGAAATTGTGTAAAACAAAAATGAAGGGCATTAATAACAAAAGGAGACAATTTGACAACGACAATTAAATCCCCTCCTTTCTCGCTCTTATACTCGCACTGTTTCAGTCTCGGGCTCTCTCTATCTCTTTCTCTCGCAGTCTGTGGTTGTAGTGTGGGCGGCCCACATAATAAGAAAGAAGGGGGAGAAAAGAAAGAAGGAGTCTCGCCCAGTCATTGCAATCAAAAAATCCTTTGCTCATCGTCTTGCCTACTCTAATCATTAAAAATTCCAAAAGCAAATATAAAATTTGAATGCGAATTCAATTATCATGTGAATAACTCGCGCGTCTCACGCCTCAAGTGGGCGAAATTTAAACAAATATGTACATAGCCAGCTACAAACACACACACACCCAAACACACAGACAAAAACACGGCCTCATACACACATGCACAGCATGCGCGATTAGTATGTAAATAAATGCCACTAAACATATATAAATAAAATGAAAACAAACTTATAAAACTGATAACCACAGACACTATACATTGGTGGACTACGACAAGGCAGCGACAGCGGCATCGACGACGACGGCTGCGGTAACGGCAGCGGCAGAGAAAGAGACCTCGGTTGGCAGAATTTTACGACCATCATATGGTTTTTGCTCTTTACAGTATATAAGTACATGTAAATATATATATATATACTATATACTACCTACTGTAGGGACTAGCATTTCAAGATTCGCGGTTGGTGCGCGATATAAACTATTCATCCGTCAATTGCCTATTGCATTGATTTAATCGAGTAATTTATGAAATGAATATAAAAATAAACCACATTTATTTCATACATACCTATATACTTACATATGTATGTATGTCCTAAACAAGAGGATTATTGTATCTGAACAATATATACATATATTTTGACTTGGATGCGTCATATTGAAAGTCTATTAAAATCGATTAAGAAGACCTCTCGCACTCTCATCGTATATCTAGTATATATGTATATATACAGTGTGCATATATATTCATGATCAGCAGCTCTCAAGCTAAATTCTAATAATTTCCTTTAATAAAGTTATTTTCGAATCAAAGGTAGATTTGTATATAATGTAAATAAAATCCATTATTTGTCAATATATATGTATGTATATATATATATTTTGCCATCCTAAAGTATATCATAAGTAGCTCCCGATTAAAATCTCAAACGCTTCCGATATTGTATTTTTATTTCTGTTTATTTTTTTTTTCGCTTACAATTTCTATATTTATATTGCCGTGTGATAATGAAAATTCAACAAGATTAATTAGGCCCCGGGTCCAGAGCGTTTGTATGTGTGTGTGTCCAAATGTGGTAGAGGGTTGGTTGGTTGGTGGGTAAAGAGAGGGCTTCATCGACTATATGCTAATTTTTACTATACTGTTGTTGTTTTCTTTTCTTATGTAGCCGACGCCATGACAAACAATAAGATGAAGAAACTGGAAGCCTATTAGTAGTATATCATATACGAGCAAGATCAAGAGATGAGTCGCCAGGAGATGGCGGCGTCCTCGTCATCGCTACCATTGGTAGTCCCGGGATCGGGCACCACCATTAACAGCAGCAGTACGAGCACCACCACTACCACCACCAGCACCACCACATGTAGTAAAATATCCACCTCCACTCCTCAAAAGGGTGACGATGCGCAACGTAATGAGGAGTTCATCAACCGTAGTGTCGCAAGTGAAATAGATGCTAATGATGCCATATCCATGTCGATTGATAGCACCAGTAGCACTGGCACAGGCCCCACTTTAAGTGGCAGTCCCGTGGCCAAACGTCAATTGAACTCGGCTAATCTTTCTCGCATACGTCCGCAATCGAGCTACTCGGCTCGTGTCCTCATCTTTGATGATTCTGATCAGGAGGCAGCGGCAGCAGCAGCTGCAGCATTGGCAGCTGCCTCATCATCCAATAGCAGCGTTAAATCTTTTAGTGGCTTGGAATTATTACCAACGTCACCAGCTAAGCTATCGATTGGTAATGATAGCACCAATGGATCATCAATGATGCGAAATCTTAACCTAACGAAAAGTTCATCGGGTGGCCTATCTGGTAGCTCCAGTTCCCTTCATTCGCGTGGTTATACAGCATTGCTGCGCAAAATCTCTTATCAGCAGCACACAAACTCCTTGAGGGCCGTCAGTAGTGGTAATCCTCAAGAGATTTATAACCTAGCAAAGATTACGATTGGAATTGGCCTTGTTTATCATGATTTAAACCAACAAAGTAACACGATTCAGTTCATATATATGTCCGATTCCAATCCCTCATCTCTGCAAAGTTTTCCTCATTTATATATAGATTCATTACTAATTTTATTTTTTCTCTTGTTGGAACAATGTTTAGAGGCCTCCAATTTATTGCGTATGCGTCACTCTTCGTTGGGAAAATCAGCTCCATGTTTAACGGGAAACTATTTTCGTCAGGAAATGGTTGCCGCTGCTGCTGCTGCTGCTGCTGCTGCATCGGTTGCTCCGGCTCCCAATCAGTCTTCTATACAGGGGTCAAATGCTTCGCCTGGTCTCAATATTTCGCGTTCGGGAAGTTGTGCTGGAATTGGTTTGGCCAAGCATCATCATCATCATTTGCATGGCGTAGTAATGCGTGGCTCAACTGGTAGCAGTAGTTCAGGCTCCTCCAGTGGCATCTCCTCCAGTGGTGTGGCGCATCATCGTCTTAGTTTGGTCACGAACGCTGCTGGTGTAGCAGCTGTGGCAGGATCTCGTGCCCACTCACCCTATTCAGCGAGTCCAGTGGATAGTCCACGTCTTAATTCACCCATGCCATTTGCATTTGCACCCATTAAAAGGATTGCCTCGTGTCGCGGAGTCGTTGACGGACGTCGCTGGTCAGTGGCTTCGCTACCATCATCTGGCTATGGTACCACGCCTGGGAGTTCAAATCTATCATCACAATGTTCGAGTCAAGAGGGACTCAATCAACTGGCACATAACAATAATCCTTCATCTGCTGTCGGACAAGAGGATGCCGCAGCAGTAGCTGCTGGAGCATGCTGTGCCGAGCATTTAAAGCAGCATTGTCCCAAGCATTGTGCTTTGCTCCTAGCCGCCAGTCAAAAGCAGCAATATCAGACACCAAAGCCACCTGTCCAGCTGCAGCCACAGAAACTCATTGGCACCGGCTGCATCAATTGCTGTGCTGAGCTAAGTCTGGCCTGCGGTGGTCAGCAAGGCGGTAATCAGTCTGCTAATAACTCACCATCTCAGGCCATGCCCGGTGGCCGTATGTCTCCATATTTTCGTCCACGTTCACGTTCCCTCTCCAGTCCATCGCGTTCGCCTATTGTCGATAATGAGATTGCTGTAATGAATACGCTCTACAAGGAGCGTTTTCCCAAGGCCACCCAACAGATGGAGGAGCGTCTGAAGCACTTCATCAATGAGAATAAGAGCGCCGCATGTAGCAGCTTTCGAGATTCTCAACCCATAGTGCGGTAAGTCGAGTTTTTTTTCCTTTATGCAATTAAGTCATCAATATTAATCTTCTCTCTCACTCTCTTTCCTACTCTCTCTTCCCTTTTTCAGCTTTGTTCATCATCAGGTTTTGGAAATGGCTCGTGATTGTCTACATAAATCGGAAGCCAAGTTAATAACATCGCAATATTTTTATGAATTAAGCGAAAATCTGGAACGTCTCCTTGTGGAAACAAAGGAGAAATCTCCCGAAGCAGCAGCTGAACTGAGCGGTGTAATAAAGAAACTATTGTTAATTATATCCCGTCCAGCACGTTTGCTGGAGTGTCTGGAATTCGATCCGCAAGAGTTCTACGAATTGTTGGAGGCAGCTGAGGGACATGCCAAGGCTATGCCTGTGATTAAGGCGGATATACCACAGTATATTATACATAAATTGGGATTGAATCGTGATCCCATTGCTGAACTCCAGCAGGAGTTAAGGGAGACGCAGCAAATGTGCTCGGAATTGGTTACAGTAGAGGCATCTCAAGAGCCGTCGAGCGGAATATTATTGCTTAATTCACCATTAACTTGCGCCGCCAAGCAATTAAGTAATTTGGCTTTAGATGGCCTTTTAGATAATCCAAATGTCAGTGGTTCAAGTACACCGCAGGCAAAATTACCCACACAACCACCACAAACACCAGTGGCACCCACTGATGCCCATCCAGCACCTAGTTTCGCTTTGGCTGTAAGCCAGCTTAATGAACGAGAGTCTAATGCTGCCTCATCCCAGCAGCAGTCGGCTCAACCTTTACCCCTTGAAAATGATTTTGACATTGTCAAGCTGATCTCAAATGGCGCCTATGGAGCCGTCTATCTGGTTAAGCATAAAACGACCCGCCAACGCTTTGCCATGAAGAAAATCAATAAAAATAATCTCATCCTGCGCAATCAAGTGGAGCAAGTGTTTGCCGAACGTGATATACTTTCGTTCGCTGATAATCCGTTTGTGGTCAGCATGTATTGCTCATTCGAGACAAAGAAGCACTTGTGTCTGGTCATGGAGTACGTTGAGGGGGGCGATTGTGGTACGCTCTTAAAGAATATTGGTCCATTGCCCGCTGATATGGCACGATTCTATTTTGCCGAAACAGTATTAGCCGTGGAGTATCTACATAGCTATGGGATTGTTCATCGTGATCTCAAACCGGATAACTTGCTTATCACTGCCTTGGGGCATATTAAGCTAACGGATTTTGGTCTATCAAAGATGGGTTTAATGTCGTTAGCAACCAATCTGTATGAGGGTTACATTGACTCGGAAACGCGTCAGTTTTCCGATAAGCAGGTATGAGAATTCGAAATATCTAAAAAATTTGCCATACCTTTAAAGTGTATTCTCTTTTTTTTTTAGGTATACGGCACTCCTGAGTATATAGCCCCTGAGGTTATCCTGCGTCAGGGATATGGTAAACCTGTCGACTGGTGGTCAATGGGTATCATACTCTACGAATTCCTTATTGGCTGTGTTCCGTTTTTTGGTGAAACAGCAGAGGAACTATTTGCGCACACCGTTAACGATGACATAGAGTGGCCTGATAGCGAGGATTGGCCTGTACAAGTGGAGGCCAAAGATATTATATCTCAATTGCTTCAACAGAATCCGCGTGATCGTTTGGGAACTCAAACTGGAGCTCTCGAGATGAAGGAACATGTCTATTTCATGGGAATGGATTGGAATTCGTTGTTACGTCAAAAGGCTGAATTTGTACCCCAATTGTCGCATGAGGATGACACTAGTTATTTCGATAGTAAGTCCAAAGCAAGAGTTGCTTTCCATTTAATTTGTTGATCTTCACCTAAATCTTGATCTTCCGCAGCACGCATGGATCGGTATAATCATGATCTAGCCGGTGAGGATACAGATGATACCGATGACACACCAGTTTTTGGTAGCTTCAATTCATATACGCCACAGTATAGGAAACAGCACTACAGTTGGTCAAGAAATGCCACTTCCACCACAATCGATGGCATTAGTAAGGGCAATTTGACATCATTGCCATCCCGAGCCCAGGAATTGATGACAACAGCGACACCATCCACAGCATTAATAACAACAGGAGCTCTATCCAAAATTAAAACGGGAACGGCGACAATCTGTTCGCTAGGAGCTTCCAATGATGGTGTCGTTAATAAATTTTTAAATACGCCACAATTGCGTAAATTGGATGTAAGTAGCAAATACATTATGGATGTGGATTTGTCCGAAATTTACATTTGCTTTGCTTTTTTCCAGCTCTCCTCGAGTCAATTAAAAGTACCGTCGACACCGGATGCAGAGTTTCTACCAGAACTTCTTCATAATGTGACAATTGGTAATGATGCTGAGCTACGAATGCTTAAGCATTATTTACAGCAACCAACGTCAGCTGTCCAAAGATTGCAGCAACGTCATAGCATGCCACCGAACACAACGACGATCATTAGCACACCAGCAACACCGCCGCCGACCCAGACCGCCGCTACACCACCTACAACAACCGTAAGCAGTTTCTCGCGTAGTACACCGGAGAGTTCGCAAACCGATAGCGATGACTTCTCACCACAGATAAATCGTAAGAGGAAGGGTGTCTGTGCCAGGGATATATTGCCACGTTTCTCGATTTCGATTGAAGATGAGACCATTTCAGCAGGCAGTTCCTCGACAGAGAATGTGAATATGCCGAGAGAACAGTCACCATTGGCTTTGCAACATCAACCAAAATCAATGGATGGCAGTAGTACGAGTGGCAGTAGCAGCATGAAGCATCATCGTTCACGATCCATAGTGAAATCTGCATCGGCTTTGGGTCTATCCTTGATGACTTCGTTGGATAATTCGCAATTGGCTGCCCAGCTTTGTGGCATTCAATCGCCAGGTGGAGGTGGTAATGGCTCAAGTACGGCCAGTTCCAGGGATACTTCTCCATGCCGGGAACTCTCACCATTGGTTACCAATCTCAAGCCACCCATAATTATACGTCGTGGACCGCGAGGATTTGGCTTTACTGTCCACACAATACGTGTTTATTACGGAGACACAGATTTCTACACAATGCATCATCTGGTCATGGCTGTGGATGAGGGTAGTCCAGCTTTTGAGGCAGGTTTAAGACCAGCTGATCTTATTACGCATGTAAATGGAGAAGCAGTCCAAGGTTTATTCCATACTCAAGTACTGCAATTGCTTCTCAGTGGCGGAGAACATGTTACTTTAAGGGCTACTCCACTAGAGCATACAAGCATTCAGAGCGGTGGTCGGAAACGTGATCTCATGCAAAGCAAGTTAGCCAAGAAAGGACTCAATCGGCAGAAGAAGCAAACAAAGCGAGAGCACGATAAGAAGCGAAAGACCTCGCTGTTTCGTAGAATCAGCAGCAAGCGTGCCAATGCGGAAATGCAGCAGTACTCAGCTGGCACTAGTTCACCCACCACGCCATCGGCTAGAAATCTTTCCCCCTTGGACTCATCGTATCATAGCCAATCGGCAGCAAATTCTTCTTCTACTTCACCTTCATCCTCATCGCCCAACACGCCGACTGGTTCAAGTGGTTCCAACAGCGGAGGAGCTGTTGTAGGAACAGGAGGAGTAGGAGTAACACCCGCATTAGTGCAATTACCATTAGCCCCACCCACCAATCAGGTGGTGCTATTGCCTCACGTAGGGGCTGCTGTTGGCAGCAGTCCTACCTCAGTGGGCAATGTACCAGGTTTGTTTGAATTCTTAAGAAAATCTTTTCAAAATTTAAATGAAAAATTTGCTTTTTATAGTTTCACCCACTGGTGTGGTGCCGCAGCTATATCAACGTCCATCTACCTTGCATGGTCTTAAGCACAAGCTACATGCTCCCACTACATCGAATTCCACTAATCCTGCAGGAGGATTAAAAACCTTACATACCACAAGCAATAATTCACTGCCCAATCGCCGAAAATCTGTTGGGCATATACCACTCTCTCCATTGGCACGTACCCCATCACCATCACCCTTGCCATCTTCTCCGACACGATCCCCATCTCCATTAGCATTTCCCTTGGTGGGTCATCAACCCGGAGCATCCAATACAACGCAATCGTACAGTCCGGGAAGTACATTGCCGACATTGCAAACAGCCGTGAATTCGAACAACAAGAAGGGGGGTTTTGCAAGAACCAAATCGGCGGAACCAAGTTCCCCGTTGCTCCGACGTGCTCTATCTCCAGATCGTCTGCATCCGCGTAGTGCAGAGACAAAGATATCACCACTATGCTGCTCGCCGCCGATTAAACAGCCGACACATCAACGGGTGGTAGCCACCACCTGGAGACCAACGGCAGGTTCAGGTGCTGGTGGTGCAACCGGTACTGGAACTGGTGTAACATCACAGCCAGTCAATCTTACCGATGAATCTCAAAGGCAATCGGTTGCGGTTGCAGTTACAGCTGCTGGATCATCAGTTCCAGCTTCAGATCAAAGCAATCCTGTGGTTTCGCTACCCAATTGTGAATTGTTGCCACGTATTGCCGAAGAAAAAGATTCACCCACCAGCACCCAGGACAGTAGCAGTGTATCGGAGGGTTTTATGCCCGCCATTGAGGAATACGCCGAGGGCGAATCATCATCTTCGCCTACACAAACACTTGAGAAGCCAGACAAGTTAAAGGGTGGTGGTGGTGGTGGTGTAGGTAAAGTACACATTGAGGAGGACCAAGATCTGGGTACAGTGGGCAAGGCCAAGAAAATAGAAATTGGTATGTAAATAATATTCGTCAATTTAAATCAATTTTAATTGAACTAATTAACAGTTAAGAGCCCACCAAATGCCGCTATTAAATCCAAACCCAGCCTATCCAGTGCCTGTAAAACTTCGATTACAACGACAAAGCACGCCAGCCCCAGTGTAACCATATTAACGCCCGTACGCAAGGAGCCAATAGCTCCATCCGTCAAGCAAAAGAAGTAGCGCCATGAGGATGAAACAAATGGACATGGCTTGAAATATGGCTGTCTGTGTTTGAAATTTCGCCATTAGCCATTAGCAATGGGGAAAATTGATTCCTAATCTCATCGGGAATTATTCTCAATGTTGAAATCAAGGGATTTGTATTTTGTGTGTGTGTTTATTCGTATTTCGTATGGAGTAAGCTTGTGTTTTATGTAATTGCGCAAAAAACATTACAATTTAGCAATGAAATTAATTAGAAAATTTGTGAAAAAAAAAAACAAAAACAAAACAAAAATAACTAATACTAGTAGCTTGTAGTTATGTCTCGTAACACGATTAAATACTATATATATATATACATATATACATATTTGTAAATTAGTAGAAACTATGAGAGCAGAGTAAGAAGATGGGAAGGCGAAAATGATTATGATAATGAACATGAAAAGATATTCCAGTTTAAACAAAAGCAAATATAAGAGGCACAGCACGCAATTTATTGAATATATTGTAAATGTATATATATAAATGTTTAACATTTTTTAATAGAATCCATGGCATTACAAAAAAGGGAGAGCGAGAGAGAAAAAAGTCCAGCTACCAGAACAGTTGCTTTGCTCATTGTGTCGGAATAACAATTTTAACGTTTCTTTCTCCAAATCTACGATACAACGCCCTTATTATGTCGAATTCAATTTAAAAGCAAAAAAAAAAGTAAATATAATAAAATAAATGTTATATGTGTGTGTAAAAATGATATTTAATTATATTTAGGTTTATTCTGGTAGAATAGTTCTAAAAACGATAAAGATATATATTTTAATCTTGGCTAGATAAATTTGCTTTCCTTGTATCATCCCACTCAACTTATTGGCCGTTTTTAAAGTCAAGTTCACCTTTTTCAAATTAATAACGTTTTTCGAATTCCAACGATAAATATATATATATATATATCTTTAAGAAACGGTAGATAAAACAGTGTCATTAGAGCGTAATTTACTTTCGATATATATTATCGATAACACACTTTTGCCAGCTGTGCAATTTTACTATAAAGTTTGTTTCTTGAATTGCTACACAATAATGTTGCCAAAACTAAAAATATCAGCATTCCTTCTTAAGGTATACAATTTTCATTTCTACTAAAGACAGCGCTTAACTTTTAAATTTTCCCTGGCAGCGTCTGGAGCGTGTTAAGCTACAGTGCAGCGGCGTACTATATGGAGTTTTCTATGGTGATGGCACTTTGCTGGTGCTTAGTTTCAATATTGAATCCAGTGTAGGACAGTTAAACTATGAGCAATTACTGCAACGCTTTCCAGCCGAAATGGATCTATGTGGTCTGGTTAAATTCGGCGATTGTTCTGATGCTGAGGCCCATTTAACCGAAGTGATCTCATCGGTGGATATCACAGATAATCCTATCTTGTTGAAATGTGAACTTGGCACTCTGGTGGGATTGCGAGCAAGCTTTTTTGTTCATGGCAAACTAGAGGATGTGCCCTACGAGGTAATGGATGGCGAGCAATTGTACAAGGATTTCTGCTTCACACGTTTGCAGTGTGGTTTCAATTTGCAAACAGCAGAAACACCCGAATCTTTGGCCAGAGAGATGCATTTGCTCAGGAAACGGGTAGCTGATGGTAGTCTTGTGTTTCATGTGCCACAAACAAACATCTGGGTCACAAGTTGCGGGCCGCAAGATAAGACATTTACAAGTGAATCACGTATAGAAAATTTGTTGGAAGCTTTGCCCAAACCCGTGCCATCTGCGGGAACGGGTAGCAAAAAGAAAGACAAGGAAACAGATAAATCTAGAAATTTAGCTGTCGTTGGATGTGACTACGAAGTAGTCAACATTGATGTCCTTCAGTGTAGGACAAGAGATGCAGCCTCCCAGCTTCAGCCTCATTCGGCCTTGAGTATATGTCTTACTGCATTGGATCAGCCAAAAGTAGCGCTACCTCTCGAAGTGGAGGCTATGGCCATTTTGTGTAAGAAAACCAAAATGTTGCGTCTCTATGATGTATTAATCGAGAGCATTTGCCGTGCTTTAAGATTGTTCGAGCAAAGCCTAAATGCATATCTCCAGGAGTCGGAAAGTGGGGGTAAGCTTTTGGTGCCAAAAAGTTATCACTTCTATCCCCAGGAGTTTGGACACTTTCTGAGCTGTGCATACCTTGAGGATTTGGGTGATGATGACCCGAGTATGCTAGAGAGAAGAAAGAAACTGCACAGACAATTCGCACTGCCCGTTTCCCGACCCTATTTTCGACGAGCGAATCAATGCCAATTCCAAAATCAATTGGAAGAAGCACCATGGACGCCGTTACTTAACACTCATCTGGGACTTCGTCCTAGTGGCGTCACCGAGGGGAAAGAGTATCTGGTTAATGGAAATTATCATTACTATCATTATCTTCAGCAGCAGGTTCAAGACAAGGGCTGGGGTTGTGCCTATCGATCTTTGCAAACCATCTGCTCTTGGTTCCTGCTGCAGGGTTATACCAACTCACCAATTCCCACGCATCTGCAGATTCAAGAATATCTGCATAAGATCGATGATAAACCAGCAAACTTTGTGGGCTCCACCCAATGGATTGGATCAACAGAGTTAAGTATGTGCTTACAGGGATTCCTGAATGTAGATTCCAAAATACTCCATGTGGCATCGGGAGCTGAACTCTCCACCATTGCTTCCGAGCTGGCCATGCATTTCCAGACACAGGGCACTCCAGTTATGATTGGTGGCGGTGTCTTGGCACATACTATTATAGGCGTGGATTACTGTGTTCAGAGTGGTCAAGTGAAGTTTTTAATATTGGATCCCCACTATACCGGAGCCGATGATTTGGCCACCATTCAGATAAAAGGCTGGTGCGGTTGGAAGGGAATGGATTTCTGGGATAAACGGAGCTATTATAATCTCTGCATGCCACAGAGACCGATTCTATATTAATAGAAATATATATTATTTGTTCCATTTGAATTTAAGTTGATCTTTATTGTTTTGTGGTTTCTCATATTTTTGTATATGAATTTACATAATTATATTTTATATATGTGTATGTACCCCTAACTACACCTAACTATATGTGCAAAACAAAAATATATGTATTCTAAAATTTAGTTAATTCTGTTTTGTGTATTGCAACTTTTGTTCTTAATCAAAATATGTGAATCTGAGGAAAGCCCCAAATACCTAAGGTAGATAAAATTTAATTTATAACAATGCCGCCAGGTTTTGAGTCCGAACTAGTTTAAAGAACCAGTCATCCGAATCGGTTAACAGACAGGCGGCAGCATTTGAATTTAAGTCACTTTTCATTTTATTTGACTTATTATTATCAATTAATTTATTATTTTGCTGCCATTTACCTAATAATTGTTAAATTCCTATAAAATTGCCATTCTGAGGCATGGAAGTATGTGACCAGAAAATTCTGAGCCCATGTCATGCAGTACAAGGTAGTTATTAACTGATTAACTATGTATGTATATTCTGATAGAGTTTTAGAAAAATCGGCTTATAGAATTTTGAGAGAAATTAATTTTCATTTATGATAAATTTATCAAGTAACATTAACGAGCAATAGGGGGACGCAATTTAAATATACAGGGTATTGCAAGGGATGGAAAGAAATCAAAGCTTATTTATCCTGAATCTAGATAACTGCAGCTACATATAATTGTTCATTAGATAAATCAACAATTTATATGTATGTAAGCAATGCTTCATTAGTTTTAAGAAAATATAAATAAATATTTTCTTGTTAGCTCGCCCAAAGAATATTCCGTTAATTGAAAATGCTTAAAGCGTACTTGGTCATTTTTTTTGTCAGTGTGCAGTCACAAGCGTTGCGTTTTATGACTCCCGCCAAAACAAATCTAGCATACAGGGACGTAGTTATGTTTTTGTAAAGAGGGACCTTAATTATACTTAGAAAATGATCATCAGCTTATATAAGCCTTAAGCACTTGCGGTCGTCTAAGTTAATACATATTCAAATATAACTAAGACATAACGTTTCGGCTTAGGAAAAGCTTATAAAAGCTCATGGTCCATTTTCATATATGTATGTATTTAATCCCCTTTTCAGAAAACCTTAACGCTGTCTCTTTATGCTAGATCTGTTTTGGCGGGAGTCATAAAACACAATGCCTTTGACTGTACACTGAACAAAAAAATTGACTATATCGCCAAATTAAAAAACACTTTATATAAGTTTTGCACTGTTGAACAGACAATTGGGTACAATAATATAAACTAAATAGTGTGCATGTCAACTAAAAAGGAATAAACAAAAAATTATCTACAAATTTGGTTTAATGAATTACTAAACGCACAGCCAAAGTTGTATTAAATTTCATGATCAAGATCAAATGACAAGTCTACACATATTCTTTTGCCTACTTCTGTGCAATCAGTTAATTATAATAATATTCATATTTATATAGTTATTGTTATACAAAATGTAATAAATTACTTTCTCATCCAATAATTGTTGAAATTTTATTTTAGTTTTAGAGAGTTTATAAATTCGCATTAAGTAAACAAGTACGCTAAGCATTTTTTTAAGCATTTTCAATTAATGGAATAAAAACAAAAAATAATTAATCTATATATTCTTAAAACTAATGAAGCATTGCTAACATAGATATAAATTGTTGGTTTATCTAATGAACAATTATATGTAGCTGCAGTTATCTAGATTCAAGATAAATAAGCTTTGATTTCTTTCCATCCCTTGCAATACCCTGAATATTTAAATTGCGTCCCCCTATTACTCGTTAATGTTACTTGATAAATTTATCATAAATGAAAATTATTTTCTCTCGAATTTCTATAAGCCGATTTTGATAAAACTCTATCAGAATAGACATAGTTAATCAGTTAATAACTACCGTGCACTGCATAACTCGTGTTATTACTTGTTATGAATTTAACAAGTATTAAATAAATGGCAGCAATATAATAAATAAATTGATAATAATAAGTCAAATAAAATGAAAAGTGACTTAAATTCATATGCTGCCGCCTGTCTGTTAACCGATTCGGAAGACTGGTTCTTTACTTTGGTTCCGATTCAAAACCTGGCGGCAGTGTTATCAGTGAATATATATGGCATATCGTGCTTTCTCTGACTCGTGTTGTAAATAGATCTATTCCCCAAAGGCTTACAGCCTTTAATTTCATAAATAATGTGATTAACAATAAATTTAAACTTTATTTGTGTTTAAAATTTAAGTTTATAACAAAAAGTTTGAATTTAAAATAATGGTAAAAATTAACAGTACGTTAACAGAGACCGTCGCTAATTCGACATTAACAGGCAGTCGATATCTTGATGGACTTGGACATCAACCGATATCAGACTCGGAATTGGGTGAGCGAGATAAGTGCTAAATAATAATGCATTTGAATACTGGGAACTAAAATAGTTGATCGAGTACTAAATGAATAGATCGAAAACAGGAGCGTATTTTATAGAATCTGTTTTTTATAAATAAAAAAAAAATAGTATAAAATGCAAACAAGAGCGGGATATGAGAGTTCGTGTGTTTGGTTGTGTCTCTGCATATGTGTTCGTATGTTTTGTTCCGTTTGCGTTTGTTCATTGATTTCCTAATTAAGTTTATAATTAAAATTAATTGAAAAATTAGCCACATTATATATGCATATGTACATGTTTTTTTACATTTATGTTTGTGAATTGTCTTTCCGTGTGTTGTAATCAACAAATGTATGTATTAGGGAACATTAAAATAAGTGTTAATAAAATTTAAATGCTTTGAATTCCACAACAAGATTCAAAACCAAAAATTGAAAATGAAAACTGTGCCAAAAATAAGGTAATTAGCAAATAATAACAAAGACATAAAGAATATATTGGTGGGGAGAGTGAGATGCGGAGATGGGGAATGTGTTAGCTTAATTGATGATTTCCTTTTTTGCCCGCGCATTTTATTTATAAATTAAAAGCGTCTGCAATGACAATTATTTATTGAACAAAAGCTTTAGAAACAAAAACAACAGCAACCAACCAAATTGCTCGTCTGTGCTCCATTTTAACTTTGAAAAAGTCATAAATTGCGGCTTAAGTAAGCCTAAGACACTAAGAAGCATTAGCGGCTGAGTCAGTGTAGTGGTGGTGGTTGAATATTTTGGGGGGGCGGTGGTTCGGTTTCGTTCATAGTAGTTGATGGATAGTAGGAGTGGTGTAGCTGCAAGTAACTGTCTTAGCACAGTGGTGTACTTTGCTCATTTTTTGGCCTTGAAAGTTGTTATGGTCGTTTTACCTTAAAAGAAGCCGGCCTACCTGTGCAACCTGCCTGCTGTTTTATGACCTCGTAAATGAAAACTGTAAAAATATATATTCTATTTATCAATTTCAAGACGGGAAAACTAATAAAACTTTTACATATTATTCGTATGCATTCCAGGTGGTCCTCCTCTGACAACAGAGTGGCAACTCTAGGCAAATGAACTGTTTTTACCTGCAGAGCCGGCAGGCGAGACTGTGAGTGGGCACATAGAGGAAGAAAATGAGAGCGATAGGGGGCGGGCGTTGAATTTTCAAAAATAGCAGCAGTAACTATAATCCTACAGTCTCAGCGAGAGCAGCAGCAGCAGCAGGCATAATAATCAAAGATTAAATCAGGTTTATATGGAAAAGGGTTAAAAAGGAAGAAATACACGTTTCCTAGTCTCGGCAGCAGCGGCAATAACAAAAACAACTACAACTGATTACACTACACACACACACACATATGCCAATGATAGAGCGAGACCAAGAGCGCGAGAGAGAGAGCATTGCGAGCTGAGAGCGCAAGTCCCGCATATATGTACATATATATTTGAGCGCAACGTTTTTCTTTCACTGAGTTTTCTTTCGTCTGCCTTACGGTCATGTTGTGTTGTGGCGGAAAAGCGGAAAATCAGAAAAAAACACTAACAGCAACAGCAAAATACAATTTTCCGTTTGTTTTGAAAAAGCCCAATGTATTTGTTTTTTTAGTGTTTGTGTATAAGTGTATATAAAGAGAGTACACGAAACTCGAAGCCAAAAAGGAAGCAAAGAAAATATAGTGCAAAAACAAAAAAAAGTGAAGCCAAGTAATAATAATAATAATAATAAAATAGGCAAAAAGACGGCAGACCAGTTTAAAAAGTAAAAAAAAAGACCAAGTGAGAGAAGGAGAGGCAAGGAAAGAGAGAGAGAGCGTAAAAAACGTCTATTTACAGGGCTGACTATATGTGTGCCTCTCTATGTGTGTGTGTGTGAGGCAATTGAACGTACATACAACAACAACAACAGCAACAACAACGACCACATACGGTGAAAAGGCCCGTTTCAAGGAGCGAAAGGCAGCAGCAGCAATAAGAATAATAAATTACACTTTGCTATAATAAGAAGAAAAATTTATATACATACATACATACATACATATGTACAATACATGCACACATACACATACAATAGCAGCAGCAAGTAATTGTATGTGTGAGTGAGTGTGGAAAATTGTAATAAAATATGAGCAAGAAGAAGAAAAACTAAAAGAAAACGTGAAAAAAAAGTAAAAAGTAAGCAAGTAAGGAAAACGAAGAGGGGGAAAAAATTAACCTAACGAAGGAGAACAAAAAAAAAATGTGCCATTTTATCAAGCTTTAAAATATTTGTTGTTGAATTGTTTTTTTTTTTTGTTGGACCACAGTATTATTTAATGTCCTCAAAAATGTCCTGCATATCGAGCAACTTTAGCTCCTTTTTTCTTAACTCGCTCAATGATGCTTCAGAGTTTTCCAAATACTTGAGCAATGGCGAATTGAAATGCACAAATTTCGAAGAATTTCAAGTGTTTGGCTGTGCGCCGCAGTCGCAGCCGGCGTCGACGCAGCATCAGCAACTACAGTATTCACACACACACATGGTCAATGGAGTCTTAGATGGAGGTGAAACCTGCCTAAGTATGACCACAGCTGGAACAACAACAGCATCACCAGCATCGGCAGCAGGAGCAGCATCATCAACGGCCACCAGCTTAGCCAGCGGCAATGGTCACCTAGGAGGTTCAGGTACAGCGGCAGCAGCAGCAGCCGCCGCTGCTGCTGCTGCGGTAGCAGCAACGTCTACATCAACCGGTGCTGGAGGAGTTTCTAGCAATCGCTGGCCAACAGCTCTAGCCACACCAAATGGACATCTTCATCAGCCTCATCATCATCACCAGCAGCACCATCACCAGCATCCTCATCATCATCACACACCAACAATAACTGGTGTAGCTGGTGGAGGATCCTCTTCGGTGCCCCAACATTTCGATGGTTCCTTTGAGTTTATTAAATATCTGCGTCACTCAACGGATTTTTCGACCACATCAAATGTTGAATCATCATCAAATCAAACTGGCGGCAGTGCATCAACGGACAAATCTTCAAACTCTTCCAAATTAACATTAGCTAATACACCACCGCCCTCCCAATCGCCTGTTTCTAGTTTGGGTCTACTCGATCTGGACAGCAGCACTTCACAGAAATCACGTTCCGCCTCACGCAAAGTAGCCGCCTTATTGTCTTCCGTTTCGCGTGCTTCCTCCCATAACCTTGTCATGGATTCCAGTTCTTCCGCATTGGATGTATTTGATCATGATTCAAAGCAAACAATGTTTGATTTGCAACACAACATAACCTCAAATGGTTCATCCAATTCCAATGAATCGTCAATGGAATTGCTTGCCTTTCCCAATTCCCATTTGAATGCCTCCAATTCAAATACCTCATCGGAGGGTGGTGCTGGTGAATTTGTTGGTCTTCTCACCGGTTGTAGTGGTAGCGGTGGAGGCGGTGGAGCATCATGCTCATCATCAACCGGTTCATCTATCTCAGCATCGCATACACCCAAGTTACTTGGCAATTTTGTGATCAAGGAAAATTTTGATGTACATCCCTCGCACAAAGTTGAGGAGGGCATATTTCAGCATATGAATAAATTGCCACCGAAGAAAAAGGATACCTTAAAACAGCTGGGCGTACGATTCACTGGCCAAATGACGCTAACGGACAAATCGATTGTGGTGGAGAATTTCATCAAGTTTTGTGAGGTGAGTTGTTGTAACGAAAGCGGTATACAGGGAGGCAGGGAGGTAAGGACTTTGCGAGTCAAATTTCGTTTCCCTGTTCTCTCTCACTCTTTTTTCTTTCTATCTATCTCATTCTCTCCTATTTGCCCATTTCCATATGCAATTTAAATATTTGCACATATGTATACATACATACATATATATATATATATATATATATATATAAAAGTATATATATATATATTATATATAAAATATATATATGTACGTTTGTATGCATGTATTTATTATGATGTTGGCTGTGTAATGTCCGGCATTATTGTTGTTAGGGGGAGGGAATATGTTTAGAATTTTTCGGGATTGTGGGTAGACGGGGCACTATGTGGTGGTAATAGCCCATCAACTAAGTAACCTGTATATGTTGATGGGGTGAAAAAAGTTTACTTAAATGTGTACAGCATCGTTATAAGAATAATGTTTTAAATTAAATTACAAATAGCTATTAACATGAATAATTTGTTTATAATATATGTAAAGGATCCAATTAACCGATCTTCGATCTTCTTTCCTATCATATTTGGAGCTTCTTTGTTTGCTTCTTAAAACAATAAAATAGTCATTGTCGCAAATCCAATTTATTTTGTGGAGCTGTAACATTAACATAGCATACTTTTGGGAGAAAACATTGTAGTCTCTGGTACACTTTGTAAATTTACGTTTGGATATTTTCACGGAAAATTTTTCCTGATATCTTATAATGCTTTGTATACAATTTCAGAATTATCAATAGTTTTACCTAATGAATACCAATTGGGATTTACATAAGTCAGCGTTAAAATGCGTACAGACATCTATATATATATGCATACATATATAAATATATGTATATATTGTACTTATATACATAGAAATTTAGGATATTCATAATATGAACATATACCCCCCGTCTATATCCTTTACACAGGCGCATTTCTCACTCTATTATTATATGTAGGAATGTGAGTGTTTGTATGGCCAAACCCCCGCCTAACCATCTCCTCCCCATATTCACACATAGAAGCATACTCATACTACCATACAAATGTCATTATAAATTGTAATAGCACAAGCAGCGACGCCAAAGCCAACGCCAACGGCAATGGGAGGCATCGTTGACTGCAGCAGCCAACCACAAATTCAGCATACAACTGTAATCATGTGTGCACAATGTTTGTACGTTTGTAAGAGAGTGTGTGTGTGTGAGCTTCTAAACACCTACATATACCCACCCACGCCCTTTCGTGCCGAACATTTGGCGCCCTTTTCAACACTATAGAGAGTCCAGGCCCAGGCACAGGCCACCATGCTCATTACGAAGCGTTCAGCTTTATCAGAAGAACACACAGACGTGTGCACATACATACTAACAAACTAGATTTGTTGAAACACCCACCCACATCCATACGCACACACACATACAGACAACACTGAAACTATGTACAAAATGGCATTGATGGCATAATACAACAACTACGAGAAGAAGGACGAAGCTAACCTTATTTCAACATGGCTCTTCGGCCCGGCCGCCTATATTACAACACATTTTAGTTCTAAGACGCTCTCTTCCACCTACACACACACACAGACACACATGGACACTTACTCTTGTTCTCTATCTCTCTTACAAAGTTACTCTCTCTGCCGCTTGTAGCTGTAAGGTTGTATATGTGTATGAGTGAGAAGAAATGAAATTGGGTGGCAACCCCCAAAAAAGCTCAAGTTAGTGGCAGAGAAAGGAGGGCAGAGGAGGCGGTTGCTATTGAGTAATTGTACATATATGACCGCCCGCCCGCCCCCTACACTACCATCCCATTCGCAAGTAACGTGGACTGTCCGTTGCTGCTTGGGCAGGTCCTTATTCTGTATATGTATATGGATGTATGTATGTGAGCGTATATATGTATATATTTTATCAACACATTTTATACTACATGTCTCTATATTGGAGGACGGACTCTGAGTATTTGGGTGCCCCATGTTGAAGGCTACCAAGTGCGCATGCAATGAGAAGGTTTACCCATACAGATGCATATGTATGTTTCTCCGTATGTACATACATAGATGTTTATGTAGTTGGTTTTTGCCTATGTGTTATGGAGGCGCAGGTAGCCAACATAAGGACACATTGATTATAATTTTAAATTATACCTACATATATACAATTTATATATATGTATACATATACAATATATATATATATATATATATATATATATATATATATATATATATATATATATATATATACATATATTAGTGAACGTACGTACATTGTTATATACTCATTTATACACAAACTTGGGAAGAGAGATTAAATATTTAGCTTTTTGTTCATATTAAATTAGTGTTGGCTAACAAAAGCCAGTAAAATTTTTGATTAGGTGGCAACACTTTTCCGTTTAATTAGAAAAACCAAATTAGGCTGTTAAGCGTTACACACGCACACAAGTTGGAAGAGTGAAAGTGTGAAAACTGTTACTTCTCCTCAACATCTCTCCCTCCTGTACAAACACACGAAAGCATACACCCAACATCAAAAAATCATACCAGCAACAGCCACGCACAAGCCGACACAGCAGCACCAACAACAACAACAGCAACAAAAGGAAAACAATTCACACTTGTCTCAATAAAAACAACAACAAACCACATCACACCCGCATACAAACACACCCGCACACACAGAGAAAAACACACACGCAGACACTGGCACAGACACAACAACCGCAATCCTGCCACACACAAACATTCAAGCAGAGCAGCAGCAGAACTCAAGCAGAGAGACTACGTCACGCATGTCTGCCAATAAGTTTGCAAAAAAAAAAAAAAAAAAGGAACAAAATACCGCAACACATTGCCCGTTTTGTTGTTGGTGGGTCGGTTCTTTTTTTTTTTTTTTTGGCCATGGGAATGCTAACACAAACACATATACACACACACAAACAAGCTGACAAGTGGGCAGCAGCAACAGGAGAGCTTCTGTTCCTAATAAGTTGCGCCGCTGTCAATTGTCCAGGTGCTGCTGCTGCCAGACCTGTCAATTTTTGTAAAGGTGTTAAATTTTCTCTCTCTCTATTATTCTTTTGCTGTCTGTCTCATTCTTGCTAACACTGAGCTGATGTGAGTTTTAAGTTTAGTCACTCCTTTTTGCTCTATTGATTTTTAACATAATCAAAAATCCAAAATGTATGCAGCGCAGTAGCATTTCATATATATGTACATATTTCTGTGTGCCTGTATGTGTGTGTGTGAGAGTGTGTAAGCGTGCTTAGGTAGGATGGGGTGGGGCAGCTGATTATGAGGATGTTGATAAGTTTCAACTGACGACGTCGTCGTCGTTGTCAAAGAAGAAGAACGAATATACGAATAACAAAACGAAGGCTAACGAAGACCAACAACAAAAAGCTGCTGTGCCTACTAACACATGCACATACATACATACACATATAGAATGGCAACCCTTTCTATCTTTTGGGGAAGCAGGATGAGTTGCTTACCCCCACCACCCATTTTTTGATTGTATATGTATGTATGTGTGCAAGTGTTGGGTGGGTGCGGGTATAAAAAAGAGATGAAGAAAGAGAGAAGGGGGGGTGCTGGGTAAAAATGGCTTCATTGAAAATGTTGTTTGCTTTTCTATTTGGGTTTGCTTTACTGCCTTTTCTGCTTCCTTTTCTCTTTTCTTTTTTTTTTTTTTTTTTTTTTTTTTTTTTTTTTTTTTGGTTTCCTTTTCTAACCATACACATGCAAACACACATACATACATATAATTTTACAACTATAAAATATACATTGTATGGGTGTATGTGTTTGTAGGGTGAAAGAAATGGGGGATTGTGGGATATGTATAGAGGGGGGGGTGCTGCAAGTTTTTGGCTTTTGTGTAAAATTTTCGTTTTAAACTTTTGCCTTGTACACGAATTATAAGTTTTGATTAGTAAGGGGCAAAGTTTTTCCTATATATGAGAGATGAAAATGGTAAAACGGGGTGGTAAGATGGGTAATCTGAGGCAGGAGCACCATATAATGTAATATACATGGTACATATATGTATTTATATATACCAACATATGCATGTATATATAGGAAATGAGTTTTAATACATAAAAACAGCCTAAAAAATGGGAAAACAAGATTAAAAGAGGAAAAAGTTAACGAATGTTTGGCTCTAGGTGGTTAGAATTACAGTGACTTATTTTGCTAACGAATTGAAAGAAGAAGCATGTTGATCAGAAACGTAACAACAACATCAGCTCGTAACGAAAGGCTTAGAAAAGGATTTTTGTTAGTTGGGTTAAGTCTTCAAATTGAGCTATGTTAAAACATTTCTCTGTACAGCATGTACAGTTAGACAAATGAAATATAGTTGTTTAAATACATACCAACTGTACTTCTTAAATATATGGATTCGATTAGTAGTAGTAAATGAGCAAGGTTTACACTATAAAATAAAATAAAGGAATTAAATAGAAAAAACCTTTTTAAACCTTTTCTCATTTTTAACTTTATATCAAAATATTTAGATATATTTTTTTGTTACAAGGATTTTCATTTTGTTATCTGGTTTTCTTGCAGGAGTATGACATTAAAGATCATCGGCCTTGGCTCTCATTAAATCAGTGTGGCCTCAATAAACCGGAACAAATCAAATTTGCACGTTATTTGGGCCAAGGATTGCCAACATTTACGCTATTTTGCATTTATAGCAATTTTAAAAATTTATTTTGTACCAAACGTACAGAAATGTAAGTTAAATAGAGTTAAAAAAAAAAAAAAAATAATAATACGCCTGAAAGTATACTATAGATTTCTTTAATATTTCTCTTATGTTAACCTCAATGTTGTTTTTCCAGCTACACCAAGGATGGCTATAATCTGCCTTATATATTGGATAAAACCAAACGCTTTTTGGCCAATACAACAGCTGGTAAGCTCTCGTATATCATGAATATATATATATATTTATATACATATATATTTTTTATATATACATAAATATATGTATGTATATATAGATAAATAGATATGAATATAGGTTAGCTAAAGTTAGTGCAAATGCAGCAGCAGAAAAATGAACAGGCTGAGAAAAATCACTCGAAATGTGCTAAATTTTAAAAATATACACACAGTAAACCTCCTCAAACCCCCTCCCACCAAAAAATAAAAAAAAAAAAGAAAAAAAACGTAAAAATAATCTTAACTAAATAGAAACAGAAATGAAATGAAAGAAAAGAAACAAGAAAGAAAAAGACAAAGAAAAAAAAAAAAAATAACATCAAGTGCCTCATTTTTATTTCGGTTTTGCGTTTTAATATGATTTTTACTATTTTCTGCATTTTCATTTCAATTTTCTATTTCAATTTTAAGCACTTGCTTCTGTTCGCTCTCTTTCTATCATCCTGCTATATATTACTCTCTCTCACTCGCTCATACTCTCTTGCTGTTAGAAAAAAAAAAGAAGAACCCAAACGAAAAAACCAAGCAACAAAAAAAATGAACAACTTCGGCACGCCGATATTTTTATACCCTTGCAATATCTTAATTATTTTAAATAGATTTCAAAACTACTTTTCTGCTTTCCATCAAATATTTAACCAATAATCTTGTCTGTTTCTGGTTGAACAACAAAAAAATTGTTGTTAATTGTTGCTTAATGCAATTTCCATTTGAAGATTGCAACGATTCTATGCCAAAGCACTTGCTTTGAGTCCGTCTGTACGGATTAGTTATTTAATTAATCAATCCCATGCATAGGCAAATGAATTTAATCCTTTTATTGAATATTCCTTGCAAGGATATAAAAAAGTTAAACTAAAAATTGGCTGCCATTTAGCAAAGAAAAACCAAAAAGCAAACAAAAACTCATTTTAATTTTCTTTGACTTCAAATTTTATTTGTGTTTTTCCTCTTTCTTCTACTTTATTCCTCAAAAAAAAAATAAAAAAAAATAATACAAAGAAAAAGAAAAAGAAAATACCAACAATAACAGTAATAACAGCAAAAGCAACAACAGCAAAGCCAACAGCAACAAATCCAACAACAACAAATCCAACAACAAATCCAACAACAAAACCAATACCAACAACACTACAACCACAACAACTACAATACCAACAACAACAACAACATCATCCACATCATCATCATCATCCTCAACATCCACACCGGTAAAAGAGACAGCAAAACAACAAGAACAACTTCAAAATTCTAAACAGGATGATATTCCTGGGAATTCTGTTTTGCCACCTGCACCAGCAGCACCTGCCTCACCTGCGGCCGGCACAACGACAGCCACTGTGGTAGGAGCAAGCGTTGGAACTCCTACGGCTGCTGTTCGCACAATGACGCCCAATTCAAGGCCAGCCACGCCCTTAATAACAGGCAATAGTATTGCTGCTGGATGTGGAGCTGTGGGACAACAGCCGTCATCAAGCATACCTCATGGACAACAACAACAGCAGCAGCAACACCAGCAGCAGCAGCAGCATCATCAACAGCATTCGCATCCCCATTTGCAATCACATCCACACTTACATCCGCAACTACATCCACATACGCCAAATCGTCTGCATCCACAACAACAACATCCACACTATCCACCACAAACGCCGCCGCCGTCTCATCACCATCAGGGGCATCCACATTATGGTTATTCACCGCAACACCATCCACATTTCTATCCACATCAACATCCACATGCACATTCTCACCCACATCCACATGCGCATCCACATTCACATCAACAGCAGCACCCGCATCCGCATCAGCAACATCCGCATCCGCATATACAGCACATGGCTGCCATGGGCTATAGCCAAATACCACCATCACCACAACAACAACAACAACAACAACAGCAGCAACAGCAGCAGCAGCAACAACAACGACAACAACCAACACCGCCAGCAACAACGCAGCAGCAAACATCTACAGTAGCAGCGACCGGACAACCTCCTCCATCCCCATCAGTTATATGAGATTGGCTACGGTGTGGCGCCAAAGGCAGAAATGGAAACGGTGATGGCGCCACCTGTTGACAGAAATATTGTATCCCAATTAGAAATCATTATGCTTTTCCCCAAAAATTTATTTTTTAACATATTCCTTTTATTATTATTATTATTATATATTTTTTTTTAAATTTTTGTCATTATTTTGTGTATGTTTCGTTAGTAGACTAATTTTTAACCAGCTTTTTGCCAAATTTTTACAAAAAAAAAAAAAAAAAAATATACAAAAAAGAAAAAAGAAAAACATTATTCGTAATTACGCCAAAATGTTTCATATTTTTTAACAATTTCCCAATATTTCTCCTTTAAAATTGATTATTATCTGTTTTTATGTAGAACAGAAAATTCGCAAACATTTTATACCTCACACCGATGTCTATAGTGCATGCATTCATATGTAGAAAAACAATCGGATCAGAATACTATATACTATATACTATATACGTAAAAATACAATAACTGTGCAATTCAATTAACTATCTGAATCCGATCTAAATACAATATTAATATAGGTTTGCAATACTATGTTATGTTCTTTATGCATATGGACAATCTATCGATATATTTTTTAGCATATTTAGCAATTAATGAAAGGGTATAAAACGTTGTAGTTGTGCCAAAATTTAGTTACATATTTAGAATTTGTCGATTGATAAATTGGCTATCAATTAAATGTGAAATTTTGACGTAATTACGAATAGGTAGGTGAGAAGAAATCCGACTAATGTATTATGTTTGCCCATATGAGATTATACCTATACCATATAAAAACAAAACACACACAAAACACACTCACACACACACACACACACATAAACAACAAGCCCCTGAATACTATGCAATGTTATTCCTTAAAAAGAGATTATTACAATTAACATAAAGTATAGAAAAACAACATCACACACATTAAACATAATTGAAATATATACATATATATATATATATACCTATATATATATATGTATGATATATATATATATAGATATATTTTAGTAAGCCAAGAACAAGAGAAGGTATGTGTAAACCAATCCTAATTATAAAGTAAATACATCTCTTTATATATATATATACATTTATATATATATATATATAAACTATATACATATTGAATTTGTTTGCCAACACACCACAAAAACAACAAATATATACACATATATATATGTATTAAACGCATATATAAAGCAGAAAACAATTGAGAAAAAGAATTGTTAAAATGTTTGTTTATTATTCAAATGAATTGCCTGTTTTGCGCCGCCTCTGCATTTGTGCTCGGTCATTCTGGTTATGTTAATGAGGAGATGAAAATTTTTTCTATGCTATCTATCATACATTATAGATTTCAATTTAAATTTATTTCAATTATTTTCAAATAGAGAAATTTAGAGTTTTTAAAACGAAATACTTAAATTGTTCTATAGAAAATTTTAATACAATTTGTATATTTGATCGGGGATTCGTACAATATAGTGACAAATGGTAGGGCAAATGAAAATTCGTTATTATATATAAATTGAATTGTAAAAAATATAATTTTATAAAGCAAGATCGGTGTGCTTTTGATAATATTTAGCTAAAGCATTTGATAGCATAGAAATTTCTCTCCTCAAACAATTGAGATTTCTCTTTGGGGGTGCGGGTAGGGTCGATTTTTCTGTATTTCTCTCTTTCTGTTTGTCTTAAAATTCTGTTTTATAGACCTCAAGAATATGGCGGCTGCCAATGATGGCTCACTGGAATTTGTTAGCAGCAACAGCAGCGGCAATAACAGCAACACGAGCAGCAGCAATAGCAATGCCAGCAGCAGCAATAGTAACAGTAGCGGCACTGTTATTAGTAGCACTATCAACAACAACAACAACAGCAGCAGCAATAATAACAGTAGCAATGGAAATAACAACAATAACAGCATTAATATAAACAACAACAATAGCAGCAACAATGGTCATCACAGTCATAGCCATAATAATATGAATAGCTATGTTACAGCAGCAGCAGCAGCCGCAGCAGCAGCAGCAGCTGCATCAGCACAACAGCAATCATCAATGGATCCACGGTATGGCTGTAGTTCAGCAGTGGAAAGGGGGCCAAGCACACTGTTGCCACCTCCACCACCATTACCCCCCCATACAGGGTTAGCTCTGCCGCTACCGTCATTGGGTCCGCCACCACGATCACTTGAGCATATGATTATCTATGAGAATTTCGATGTACATGAGACGCATCGGATTGAGGATGGGGTTTGCACTCATATTAGCCGCCTGCCGCCCAAAAAGCAGGAATTATTAAAACAGTTCGGTATACAGAGTAGCCAGCAATGTCTGAGCAATTATGAAAAGTACATACTCATCGAGAATTTCATCAAGTTTTGCAATGTGAGCAAAAAAACAAATCGACACAATCAATCAATGCGAATGCATTTAAGAGGAGTAGGAGGAGGAGCTCCACCACTACTGCTCCGTTATACTTAAAAAAAAACAAAAACAAAAACAAAAAATATAATACAACAAAACCCAGAAAACCCAGCGGAGATTTGTTCTTGTCTAATGAAGAATTGGCAGAATTGGCAGATTGAACGAAAAACGAAAGAAAAATCGAACAAAAAAAAAAAAATTCCATCTCATCATTTATTTAGAAAACATAGAACAAAACTCTTGCCATGATTCCCAGATGGGATTTTACTAATATATTTCTTTTTATATATTTTTCACCATTTTTTTTATATTCATACATATATATATAAATACCATATATATGGGTGTGTATATAGGAATATCAGATATCCGATCATCGACCCTTTTTGGACTTCCACGAGAGCGCTTTATCCAAATGTGAGCAACTTAAATTTGTACGATATCTGGGCCAGGGGTTATCCAATTTGACATTAAACAAAATTTATGTAGCATTCAAAGATCTAATGGGTCACGGTCGTACAGAAAAGTATGTATAACAATAAATTATATTTAAATTATATTAATGAAAAGTTTTATTTCGTAAATTTTACATAGATCTGGGCTGGATAATTATAATCTAGATGCTCTATTAAAAAAGAAACGTAAAAATCTTTATAATCGTTTGCATGCGGCAGGTATGTAAAGCTTTTATCTAATTGTACCTGTTGATTGTAATTCTATTTTTTTTTTTTTTTGTTTTCTTTTAGCACCCAGCATTGATATAACCGCCTATGAAACAACACAGCAGCATCCCCATACACGCCCACTGCATGCTTTTGCCGCCCTAAATGCTGGTACACAGCAGCAGCAGCAGCAGCAGCAGCGCAGCGAAGTATGCAATGATATGGCAGCACAGTACAGTTATGCACCACAGCAACGGTAAAAGCAACTATAACTACATGATAAAACAACTAAAACATCGGCAGCAACAACTATAACAACAACAACAACACATACATATACATATATTCTTCCTGGAACTGGACCAGTAACTGTTGTGTCTTCAAGAACAAAAACAAAACAAAATAAAAAACAAAAACAAAAAATTGTTAAACAAAATTAAATGCAAAAATAAAAACATTATGGAAAACTAAGTGCTAAACCTACATACAAACATGCCCAGTAAAAATTAGTAAAACAAAGAAACAAGAAACCTAAAATTTAGCCTAAAAATGTTAACAAAATCAGAAAAATACATAACTGAAATCATAAATAAAACAATTTAGCCAAGCAAAATGAAAATCGAGATTAAGTCAAGCATAAATTAAACATATATTAACAAAAAAAAAAAAAAAATATATATATATATATACATACATATATTTTCTGTAGCGCTTCTACTTCGGTTTCCAAAAATTGCCACTATCCATACATCCAAAACCTAACGAACTCCCTCCCCCTGGAATATCTCCTATTCCGTTTTCCAGTTCTTTAGTAATTAAGATTTAGTCTTGTAAGAGTCAAACACCAAAAACAAAAACAAAAAGAAAGAGGAAGAATCAAGAAGATGATTATAAAGTAATAATGAAAACACTAAATCAAAGACCTCCCAAATGAAAGTTCCCGATATGAAGAATCATAAGCGTATTAAATTGTAGACAGTTAGTTAATAAGTCAAATCAAATAAATCAACAGATCGGCTACAGAATGAGATTACGATCATGATGATTCACAAAAACTAAATATTCCTATATACAATTATATATATACGCAGGCAAAAAAAAAAAATTCAAAAAGAATAAAAAAAAAAAAACGCAGAACCGGAAAAATCAAATCGAAAACCTAGCAATTGTAAATTATATATATAAATATATATATATATATACATATACAGACATATATAAATAACGGAAAAATATATTATTATATACGAACATGATCAATGATGTTTTACTTATGTTTCTATAACTTAATAATTTTACTGCATATTTTGTTTTCCAAAGTTTTTTTGTTCAGAACGTATGCCATCTTGTTTTTTTTAAATTAAGATGTTTCAGTGAAAGTAACGAGTAGAAGGCACTCGCCGATAGATAGCGCCAGCTTGTTCATGTGAAAGAGAGCAAGACGGCATATATTTGGCAAGTTAGAATAAAAGTTATTATATTTGTTAAATAGATACTGATCATTTATTCCTACATTAAATTCCTTTAAAGTTACCCGCACTTGCTTGTAGTTTTTAGGAATGCTTTATACAAATTTTATACATTTACAGACTTTTTAGAAAAATCTCTTCTGTTTGGCTAATAAGAAAGATGAAAATAAGTCAATACACTTATGTGATATATTTTATGAGGGGGAAAACTTTATTAGGTTGTATTTTTTTTTGTTTTCTTTTCTATAGTTTTTCTAGTTATATAGATTAACACGGCGAAAGAGAGTTATTTAAGAGTAGAAAAAAGTAAAAAGTATTAATACAAGGCAGTTTTCTCCTAACTATATAGCCATGATATATGTGTGTGTGTACTCTTCATTTATGATTTGTTTTAAACAAATTTTAATTGCTATCCTTTTTGCATTGCTTCTGTTCGCGTTCCAGCGCCCTTTGCTTGGCCTTTTCAAAAATGGGCATCAATTGTCCAGTCTCGCCCAACATTTTCAGCAATTCGACTATAAATGGCAAATAGTTGTGTTTGCGTCTTACATTTTCCAATTTGTATCGTTTTTTTTTCTCAATTTCATATTGGATATAGGAACGCAAGCTGTTGATTTTAGTCTGACGGTCTTCTTGGGTTTCCATGGCATTTTCGCTTGGATGTAGCAGCTTTTCAATTTGTTGCTCATAGATACGCTGACGATCCGATATAAGAGCCATTAGGTTAAAATGGATTTCGCCATTGCTATACCGTTGCATGCGCTTCTCAATTATGGGTCGAACTACATCGATCCAATTTTGGTCTGGCTTGATCTCACCTAAGTCGATTGGACCCTCGCGTAAACCATCTAGCTCATAGAGACGACCGGCAATGGGCATGTAGCCAACAAAATGATAAACATCCTCGTCCTTATACGGATTTTTCATATCCAATTCAAAGAGTGTTTGCCTTGCAAACGAATTGTGCACTGTGCGTATTTGAGAGGCATTGCTTAGGGTTAGGCCCTTGTTGTAAGGATCAAAGCATTGACAGAAGTCTTTGAAATTGGTAAGTGTTTCGCCCAGTTTAATGTCCTCGTGCTCAAGATTCATCAGCAAACTTAATATAGCCTGGGTGGCACAAGCATTACTGATCACCTGCTTTGCAAAAAAGATGTTTTCCTTATCTAGGACAACCTTGCCAGCCGGCTCATCTTCTTGAACCCATTTGAAGAGGAATATCAAGCCATGAATAGGCTCCAGATTCTTGAACGATTCACTGCCCAGGCTCCATATTTCTTCTACTTGGGCACCATCGCAGCCTAAAAAAATTTTTTGGAGTTTTAATCGAAACCGAAGCCCTGGCGTTCTTACTGCCGGCGTCACTGAAAGCGCGCGGCTCCCAAAACATTGCAACACTCACCAAATTCACGTATAAGTTCGGTAAAAACACCCGGATCGCTCTCTATGAGGCACCAATTGCCAGCTGCTTCGCCCATACTAATTTAATTTACGGTTCTTTTTAAAAAAAAGATTCAAAATTAAATAAAATAAATTTTTGTCAACTCACAAGCAGCGTTGCCAGAAATTAAATCAAAAGCCACCAGACTGTTGCCAAATTTAGCCGAACAAAATAAACAAGCTAGATTTAGCTGTTTGTGTCGTTTAGTATGACCAGACAATATTAAAGAGATAAATGCTGGATCCGCCATGACACTACAAAGCAAAGCGGTGGAAGAAGAGCGAAAGAAGGAAAAAATATGTGCAAGCAAAAAATTTTAATAAAGAAAAAAAATGAATTTTATTTGCTGCCCATTAATTGCAATTTTGTGAAATGTTAAATTAACTTAATGCATTACATCACCAAGACAATATTCTCCAACTTCAAGTGTTAGAAATAAGAGCAGAAAAACGATAAGACAAAAGAAATATGAAACGAAAATACAATCTAAATTGCGTGCTGAGGCACAGAAATCAGTGTTTGTTGTAGATATATGTACATACATATATATACATATGTATATATATATGTAAAAAAAAAATTGGCAATTGCGTTTATGTAAACTGCAAAGAACGTCGTCGTCATCTATTCCACAAATAATCAGAGTCAATTTTTTTTTTTTTGCATAAATTAGAGTTTGACTCCAAGTCACTTCCCCGCCCCACTTCCCTATCCCCTTACCCCTTGCGTGGCGCGCGCGCCCAAAAGTGTGAGAAAGAGGCGCCAAAAATTCGCCACAACAAAAAAGTAAAATAGAAAAAAGCGAAAAAGAAAAAATCAAATTAAACGTAACGAAATATAAGTCAAAACGAAGGGAAAAGGAAGAAAAATAAAAATGGTTGTCTCAAAAGACAACAAGCGTCGCCGCAAGGAAACAGAGACTCCACCGCCTCCAACATCAACAACAACAACAGCATCAGCTGCAGCGGCGGCAACGGCTGTGGAGTCATCACCCGAAATGCCCAAGAGGTGAGCCTATCTACATATTCTACAATCTATCAATTGCAAAATAAAGTTGCCTATATGTAAATACATACAGACATTCCATACATCCATCTATCCATACATACATTGATACATACATATATATGTACATACATTTGTTCAGAGAAATATACATACATATGTATATGCACAATACATACGTGTGTAATTCAATAGAGATGACGTTGCGTTGTCGATGTGTATTGCCCAGTGGGGTGGGGGTTGCTGCCCCAGGAGTCAGGGGTGCCGAGTATGGAGACAGGCAGTAGTAGGCAGTTGTGGGTGGGAGAAAATCTGAAGAGTGGCGAGAGCGGGCAGTCGTTGGGGCTGTGGAGGGGGGGTTGGCTCAATTGTATAAGCAACATCGTCGTGTCGTGGCGATGTTGTTGTTGCTGTTGTAATGATTTGTTAAAGGGGTGTTTCGCATTTTACCGTTTTAGGGGGAGCCCTGCAGTTTATAGTGGACACTGGCTATAATTGAAACCTGTTACAGTAGAAGAAAATACTGATACAGATCTCTAATGAAATACTCATTTATTATCATTTGTAATTCAAGAGATAGAACAATCTCTGTTAATCTATCGTTCTGGAAAGATAAAAGGGATAGATTTTTATCATTACTTTTCTTTTAAACTTTTCTACATATAGAATATACTATAGAATTTCTAATAAAATTGCTTGGAATAAAGTTTTAATAACTGTAACTGAAATACTTTTCTTTATAATTCTCTGCTTATGTTATATTATTCTTGTATTCCGTTATATTACCTGATGGTAATATAAAGTAAAAACTCTTGCCAAGTGGAGTCTTACTGTACTTTGGTATTTTTATGTATGTATGTGTTAATGTGTGTAATTTAATGCATTGTTGCTTTTGATTCTCATTTGAAATTAATATTTGCCCACCTAATTGATATCAAATTACATTTATCTCCTAATTAAAACCAATTCACTCATTTTAACTTTTGGTTTATTCCTGTTTAATTCTATTTTAATAGAACCAAGGTGCAGGCCCAAAGGAAATTCGCCCAAGGACAAAGTGCTCCAAGCAGCAGTTCATCGAGTGCCGCTGCCGCTGTATTGGCTACTGCGGGTGGTCCAAGCACATCATCGAGTGGTGGTGGGGGTTCAGGTGGAGTTGGTGGCGGTGCAGATCAAAATCAACAGCCGCCCATTGAGATTTTACCCAACAAGTGTCCCAAACCGCAGGATTTTTTAACATTTCTATGTTTTCGCGGCACTTCGGCATTGCCAGCCCATTTGGACTATCTTAATCAGGGCAAATCCAAAGAATCCGAAGCCACTAGCAGCAACAATAATAATAATAACAATAAAAAAGGGAATCGTGGTGGAGGTGCTGGAGCTAGAGGAGGCGGAAATGCTAAAAAGAAAAGAGGCAGACCGGCCAAGGGAGCTGGAGCAACAGTAGCAGCAGGGAAAACCCAAGATTTGAAATCAACATTAGCCGCTGCAAGTGATAAAACCAAATCAGTAGCATCATCTCCGTCTACTCCAAATGCTCCTCCTGCCATGGTTGCGCCATTGTCAAAGCCACCTGCTGTACCCATTTTGCCAGGTGCTGTTCGAAAACGGGCAGAAGTCATCGCAGAAGGCAATCGACGGGGCGCAGCTCGTGGTAGAGGTGCTTCAGGAGGATTAGTGGGCAGAGCTACAGACACCAAGTGCAATACAGATGCCAAGCGTCGCTCGAACCGCTCTTTAGTTAAAGAGAGTAAACCTCTCATCGATGGCAGTCAAACTGATGAAGAGGATCAAGATGATAAAGATGACGATGATGAGGATGAAGATGAATATTTTTCAGCCCATGATGCCTCGTCGCGTAATGGCAATGAGGCAGTCCCGGATCACGTAGAAGTCAAATCAGAGCCCCCAGCCAAACGTGGACGTCCATCAGTAGTCAAAAAAATTACAACAGAAACGGCGAGCAGCGATAAGCCGCCAGCTCCTGTGAAGCGTTTACGTCAAAAGGAATCACCCATATTTATTCCTTCACCGGAATCTTCAGGACGTATGACTCGTCAGAGAGCTTTCTTTGAACCCGTCAAAGTAATCCCAGTTCAAGGAAGTAATGATAAGGATGACAAGGATAGTGAGAAATCCAAGGTACAGAATGAGTCAGAAAAGAAAAACGAAAAGAAAGAGAAGTTGGAAAAAATGTTGAAAGATCTCGAACCGATCAAATCGGAGCCGAAGGAGAAGACAAATTCCAGTATTTATGCCAAAGATGCCCATAAGCAGCGCCTTGAAAATGGTGGTGGTGGTAATCGGGCAGGTGGTGGTGCCACTAGTCCAGCGGCTCCAGGTGGCGATAACTTTGGCGGCAGCGCATCCGGCAAGGGCCAAAAAAGTTTAAACGTTTTCGATTTTAGCTCGGATGATGAGCAGCCTTTGGCTAAAACCATTAAACTAAAAAAAGGTGCCAAGGCTAGCCCTAAAAAATCACCAGGAGCAGCACCAGTTCGTGGACGTAAAACAGCAGGAACAGCAGCCAAAAGGCAACAGCAACAACAGGAAAAAGCCGAAAAGACAAAGGATGCAAAAGAAGAGGAACCAAAGTCAAAGCAGGGGAAAAACAAAGCAGAAGAAGACTCTGTCAGCGTTCCGCATCCCTTAAAAAAATCATTCACTCAAGTAGATAAACCTCAGCCCCGCCAGCAACGCAACAAAAACATAAAAGGCACTAAATCTCTGTCAGAAATGGAAGAAGAGGAGCAACCCCCACCGCCGATACAGCGAACGCCACGTCCATCACGTAAAACCAAAGAGGCGGCGGCCATTTATATGGGCATCATTGGTCATAAACTTCAATTGGCTGATGATGAGGAAGACGATCTTTCGCTAAGTAGTTTTCCTGATATACCCAATGTCAAGGAAATGGAGAAAATGGAAAATGAAATAAAGAAAAATGCTGCGGGAAAAGCCTCACCTGCTCCTCCGCCACCAACGCCAGCTGTTGCTGCCAAAAGTAGCGAAATTGTCGCCGCTACACCAGCGAGATCAGAAGCTACATTAGTGGCAAACGAAACAGCGGAGGAGAAACCACCGGCAGGAAGAGAAACAGGAACATCAACCGTGCCAGCTCCAACTACAATTTCTGCTCCAGCCCGTCGGGGACGACCACCTAAGCAGGGTAAAGCAGCAACAGCGGCAGCAGCAGCGGCGGCGGCATCATCGGCTGCTCCTCCTCAAATTGAGGGAATGTTGGTAAAAAAGGGTTCATTAGCCAAAGTTGGCAGTAGTGGCAGTGAGCATACAACAGGCAGGTCTCAAACCAAAGCCAAGTCCGAACAGTCAAAGAAAGTTGATTCCGATGAGGAAGAAGATTTTCTTATTAATGAGGAACTGAATGAAACGAAGCGTAAGTTGGAAAAGAGTTTCAGTGACTCGGATGATGAACCATTGGCCATAAAAGTCCCAGCTTGTAGCAGTAACATGGCAAAGGGAAGTAACAAGGATACTTCAACGAATCCACCATTGTCATCAGCAACAACAGCAGCTGCACCGCAAACAGCGACAAGTAAATTAAAGAGTCCTTCACCAGTCAAACCAGTACCAACAGGAACGGCAGTAGCTGCCGCAACAGCTGGAGGAAGTGCAGCAGCAGTTGGAACAACTGTTTCCACGGTACCTACAACCGTTAGTGTCACTAGCAGCACTACCGGTCAAATTTCCACCCTGCCATTGGCCACCAAATCCGCATCTTCAAGCACTATGGGCGCCATGCCTAATCCCACTGGCAACGCCAATACACCGCCCAACTACCCCACACCAGGTCTAAAACCTATGGAGAAAAAGTCACCGGTGCCCACATCTAAGATTCTCAATGTGCCCGCCACATATGCTTTACCTGGACAAAAATCTTCATATTTGCCACAGGCATCGCCACATTATCTACCAACTGGTTATGTGCGTCCACCACCAACGCCAACGCATCAATTTGGAGTTGGAGCAGTTGTTGCGCCTGGCAGCAAAACACCCTCGCAAGCTGCTCCAACTACATCCCCACATAAATATCAAGCGCCGGCAGCGAACTACCCGCCACCCATTGAGGCCTATCAATGTCCCAAAATAAATCCCAATTTCCTCACACCCAAATATGAGAGGGGTCCCATGCCAAGACCACCATCAGGGACGAGTAACTTTCCTCCACCGTCACCGGTAAAGTTTATACCCACACCGTCGACAGCCATAACAGTGGGAAATAGCACACAAGGAACAACTAATAATACTACTGCGACTACCACTACAAATATAAATAAGAATGTGCAGCCATCATCACCGCCGGTAGTGCAGCCAATGGCCCAAACTCAATCAATGAGTTTTAATTTGAGCGTGGCTTCGGCTCCACCTGTTATGACATCGGCTCCAATACCCATATCCACAGCAGTTCCCTCCACATCAGCAGCTGCTGCAGTTGCTGCCACAATATCAACGCCCACACCACCACCGGCTCATAGCAATAGCAATCCCAATCCCTTAACGGCACCGGTAACAACAACCGGAATTGCTGCAATAGTAGCGGCAGCAGCTGGAACAGGGGCAACAGCATTGGCCAGTGGTGCAGCTGCAACAGCAGCAGCAGGAACAGCGGGAACATTGCAAGCTGGAACAGGAGATCCTCTTAAAGATGAGATAGGCAGCATATTGGCCCAGGCTAATCTCATGCCAAGCAAAGAAGAATCGGGAAAAATCTTTGGTATTGCCAGTGTCAGTCTAGCCCAAAGTTCTGGTCCGGATAACACTAAATGTACATTGGGTAAATGTGGTTCCATTCATAAACCAGTTCTTGGTCCTGTGGTGCCCACTGAGGGCTATTTTGGTGACCAATTGTCGAGCAAAGAGCGACGCAAAGCCAAAGTAAATATGACCCATGATCAGATACAGAAATGGCTAATTGAATGTTCTTCAAATCCGGATGAAATTCAAGATGATCTTGATGATGATTTTGATGAAAGTCTGCGGCCACAACAATCAACCACACCGCCGGCTACTACTCCTAGAGATGAAAAGGATGTTAGCACTGTAAGTGTAAGTTCCTCATCAAAGAATACTCGAGCAGATCAGGCTAAATGCGATAGTGCCTGGTCGGCCAAGGGGCCATCGCTAAAGGCCACACCAGTCATGGTCATTCCACCCACTCGCAAAGATCAGCAGCAGCAACAACAGACACCAGTGGAAGATGGCAAGGAACTCGAAAGTACCGACTCAACGCCAGTGAATCTCACTCAGAAATCGGCAGAAGCAGAAAAGACTACCAAACCCAATGAAAAGAAAACCAAGGAGGTGGCTAAATCCAAAGCAGCAGCAAATTCCACCCAAAAAAGTCCTACTCCTACACCTGCACCAACATCGCCTCCATCACAACCTGCTTCAACACCATCAACAGCAGCCAAACAAAAACCCGAAAAGGGTAAAAAAACACCAGTGGCAACAGCATCATCGTCACCCACAACTACCACTACAACCCCTACAAAGCGTACTCCTGTCTACAATCAAAAGGGAAGTAAGGCAAATCAACAGCAGCAGCAGGTGGAGAGCAAGGCAGCAACAACAACCAATCCGAAGCGTGGCAGTGATTCCTCCATTTATGCCTTTGGCAAGGAGGAAGAATCTTCTACCAGCAAACCAACAAATCGTCGTCGTGTAGAAGCCTCATCATCAACACCCACACCGCCACCACCAGTTCCTGCACCCCCAACCACATCGTCCTCCAACACTTCTACAGTGCCCAATGCCTTGAGTGAAAGATCGCCCACTAAGAAGCGAGCGGCTGCTGCAGCAGCTGCCACAGCTGTTCAATTGACACTAAGTCCTACAGAGAATTGTAAGATTGAAGGAGTTAGTAAAACTAAGGCTGGTACAGGAAGAGGAACCAAGAAGCAGCAACTACAACAACAGCAGCAACAACAACAGCAGCAGCAACAAGAACAACAACAGCAAGTCCCCACAAGTGGTGGAGACTCGGATAATGAAGGGGCTACCTTTTATATACCACTACAGGGAGCTGGTGTCGGCGGTACTGGTGACCCGGCTGGTATACAAGGTGTGGCCGTTAAATTGGGACGCGAAGGACCGGATGGACCCAATCAAAAGGTGGTAATGCAAGCGACTTTGGTGACCAAAGCTCAAATGGATACCAATTCCAAGCCTTTGCCGGAATCCCTTAATACTAATGAGCTGGTCAAGACGTTGTTGCATGCGGCAAGCAGTAATAATGATGCCGCATCTTCGGCAGCCAGCATAAAGAGTTTGCCTAAGGCTAGCACTTCTGCGGCTGCCGCTGCTGCTGCAGCAGCTGCAGCAACCACCATAACAACGACAGGTACAGGAACTACCAGTACAAGTCTTGTTCGTGTCAACTCCAATTCCTCACTTTTTTCGGGATCTGTTAAATCACGAACTGCGGCCCAGACCAGCTCCACAGCGGCGGCCATAGCCAAGAAGTACAAAGATGATACGCCCATCAAAATGGCCAATAATACAGCCTTTCCACGACACGATGATCCCACACAGATGGTGGAGGCTCCTATATTCCGACCCAGCGAAAAGGAATTTGCAGATCCCATTGAGTTTATTGAAAGAATAACACCGATGGCGGCAAGATTTGGTATCTGTAAGATTATACCGCCGGCAAGCTTCAAGCCGGAATGCCGCATATCGGATGAGATGCGATTCACGGCCTACAATCAGTATGTTCACAAAATGCTTCATCGTTGGGGTCCAAGTGCCAAGGAGCTGAGCGCCATTAAAAAATATTTGGCCACACAAAGTATTGTAATGAATCATCCGCCGTGGATTGGTGGCATGGAAGTGGACTTACCTAGACTTTATCACACAGTCCAGGAGTTGGGTGGCCTTAAGGAAGTCATCGAGAAGAAGAAATGGTCACGAGTGGCCGAAGAGATGTGCATACCGAAATTGGCGCAGGATCGTGTGACCAAATTGGATGACATCTATTGCAAGTACCTGTTGCCCTATGACACTTTATCGCCAGCTGAAAGGCAAAAACTCTTTGATGAGGTCGAAGCGGATTGGGCCAAACGAGAAGCTCGGGCTCGGCGAAATGCCGATCGCTTTGTCAATACGGAAAGTGTATCTAATGAAGAAGATGATGTTACCAGCGATGAAGATGAGGAATCTGAAGAGGAAATTGATGGCGTCTCCATGGAATGCATTGTCAAGGGTCGCAGCATGCCCTTGAGTCAGTTCTTTAGGATAGCTAGGAATACCATGGCCCTGTGGTTTAAGAGCACCGATCCCACTGTTAATGAAGTTGAAGCTGAATTCTGGCGACATGTTGCTGTTCGTGATAGTCATGTATGCGTCCATTCGGGTTCCATTGATAGCTCCGGCTGGGGTTATGGTTTTCCAAGTCCCGGGCCCAAAGGCAAGGGCTCCAATTATGCACGTCACCCATGGAACTTGAAGGTACTAACCAATAATGCTGGCTCTGTGTTGCGGTCTTTGGGACCCGTGATGGGTGTCACTGTACCCACACTACACGTGGGTATGCTATTCTCCGCCTGCTGTTGGTATCGCGATCCACATGGACTGTCGTGGATTGAATATTTGCATACGGGAGCCTCAAAACTTTGGTATGGCATACCTGATGATCAGAGTGCCAATTTTAGGGCAGCATTGACCTCATTGATACCCACACACTGTCAAAATAAGACCATTTGGTTACCCTGTGATACAGTTATGGTGCCACCTCATATGCTCACCGATCGTGGTGTGTCACTGTGTCGCATTGAACAGAAACCGGGTGAATTTATTGTGGTATTTCCAAGGGCTTACACATCAAGTCTGGCCACTGGCTATGTGGTATCTGAGAGTGTATATTTTGCCACAATGTCTTGGCTGGATTTAGCCAAAGATGACTTTAGGGTAAGTGTACATACATAACATATGCATATCTGAAAACAATGCTTACGATTTGCATCTTGTTCTTCTTGCTATGCCAGGACATCCATGAGAGTTGTGAACCGGCCATGTTCTCCCTAGAGCAACTGCTTTTCGCCTTGGGCTATGATCAGCGTGTTAACTCAGATACGTTGCAACAAATGTTGCCAATGCTCAATGAAGTCTGCGAAAAGGAATCTGCTGCACGTGAACAGTTAAGGGTATGTAAAATTGGTTCATCTATCCCACCATGCATATATATTTATCAAATATGGTCTACCTTTCAATTTCTAGGCTGCTGGAGTGACATCCACCGAAAAAGTGCAAGCCGAAAAGGGTCAAAAGGCAAGCAAAAAACAACAACAGCCACCGCATAAATCAATCGAAAGTGAATGCGATTTATGTCGGGCCAATCTATATATATCGATGGTGCGCACAGAGGAGGGAAATGTCTATTGTCTGCAGCATGCTCTGAAAAATCTCAACAATGGCAACATTCAGGCCAAACAATGTAAACTAATTTACGCCTATAACTTGGATGATATACAACAATTAATACGACAATTGCAAGAGAAAATTAACCATAAGGCGGTGGTTAAGAAAAAGTAGCAGCGTCGGCGTCGTTTCTAAAAACGGCGACAAATGCACTAACACTACAATTTGTATATAGAAAAATGACACATATATATATATGACGATATAGAGATATACGTAGATAGATAGAAGGGTGTATATATGTCTTGACATCTGCATAGATATCAGAAATTTATCTCCTAGATACATAAATACACATTGTACAATATAAAAAAAGTGCGATATACATATAGGTATATGTGTATAAACCTATAACATACATAAAAATATTAAGGCGTTCTCTCTTCTATAGTAATTTGTGGATCTATTTTGTTTACAAAAAAACTGCTTGAGATCCCTATAATATCATGCTTAGTCTAGTAGAGAAAGGGATTTCATTCAAAAAGTGATATTTTGGTTTTATTTTTTTTTTCGGCTCTGATCCTGCGTTCCTTTTGCAATGAGAAACAGTTTACATGTTGTACATTTTGTTTTTTTTGGTTTTGATATTGAATTTTATTCAAGTTAAATCGATTAATACGATTTTGCCATTCTTAACCAAGAAATATTAAAACCAAACTTACAAAAAGACATACAAAATTTCCATTATTTTGCACAAATTTATAATGTATGTTCCATATCAAACAGACAGATGCTTAAATTCACTAAGTTTCTTTGTATTGATTATTTATGGTATATATATATATACTGGAATCCACATCACTTTACTAAGTAGGAGGCACGCCCTTAATGATTATCTCAGATTAAGATTTCAATGTGGCAATGCTTTTATTTTTCATTATAAAATAACGATAACTAGGATGCAATGATTTTTTGTTAATCGTGTTTTTTTTTTTTTTTTGTTACTATATTCTTATGATGCAATTCCTAACCGAAACTAACTTTTGTGTTATTTGTATATAGAAAATGAGTCTAGGTGTATATGTATGTATGTGTAGTTAGCTGTTTGGATTAAGTCAGTGACCTTGTCCCGATCCCATCCCAGAATCCAACAATTTTCCTGCTCTAATCACAACCATAACAACATTTATATGCAATAAGAAAATAGAATATAAAATACCACAGATAAAATATATATACAAGTAGAGAAAACAATATTTAAACAATATCATTAATGGAAAAGCAAAAAGTTACTATCGCTGACTACTGCATAAATGTCTAAAATAAAATTCAATTCCCACCCCCCTTTCCACGCTTCACCCCCGCCCGCCCATCACATCATAAAAAAAGAAAAAACGACAACTAAAATAGTATGAGAAAACTTCACATTAGCTGTTTCAATGTATTTATATAGTTGTAATACCATTTATATATTTAAGTAACAAGTGCAACAATAAATCATAACTCGAAATATTCAAATATTCTGCTGCACTCGGCCTTCTTTCGAGATTTTCTGTCTTATATATATATATATAAACATTTATATATAATTATTATTGTATTTATATTGTATTATATTTTTTTCTCCTATGTACACTAAATTTATGGCGTCATTGCATAACAATTTCGTCGAGATAACTCTGCCATTCTCCGTACAGAACTATCGCTCCACTGAAATTGTCGCGACATTTTAATTCCAGTCGATATAACTTCGAAAATTATAAATTGTGGAATTATTACAGTAGAGCCTGTGTCTGCCAGAAAATCTCGTGTCCAAATTCAGCTATTAAATATATCACTATGCGGAGTTAAATTGACGAAACTGTGCCGCTACCCCATCTTAGGTTTCTTATGATTGATAGTGGCTTCATTACTGGCGCTCTGACGTTTAAGTGGCTTTGTGCCACTGCCTGGCATATTGGCAAACGCATCCTCAAATTGACGCTTCATTTCGGATACTTGTGTGGTCAGTTCAGTGATGTGACCTAATGCCTCTTGCAGGCGACGATTTTGAATTTTCCATCCCGCCTCCAGTCTATTTACCTTGTGCATTAAGGTTTTTTGTACCAAAAGTTGCTTCTGATAGTCTTTGCCTAAACGTTCGCGTTGGTTAAGCTGAATAGCTTGATTTCTGGCAGTGATTGAGGAGGAAGGTTGCTGCGACGGCTGTTGATTGCAATTTGACACCCTTGGTGATAGTGGATTTAATTGGACGATGGCCTGCTGGCATAGGCCGTGATTTAAAGTCGAACGGTTGCCGCTGAAACTGATGTCGCCCAAGGTACCGCAGACCACCAATCTTGTGCCACTGGCTGCAGCTGCCGCTGCTGTCGATTCAGCCAACTGTTTGCGTTGCTCTAACTTAAAATTAACAGCAATTTTCTCATCAAAATGCTCGATTGCCATGGAGGAAATGTCACGCAGTTCTTGCAAAACCTCGTGGGGACGTAATGGCTTTGTTGTGCTGGACAACAGTCGCAAAATGCTGGCAATTTCATCGAGTACACGACCAGGAATAAAACAGCATATATTCAAATCTATGTATTTGGAGTAGGTCATTGTCAGCATAGAAATGCGTGTCTCAATCGAAGTGAGAATGTCCGAATGACGAGCCAATTCATGATTCCTGGTTATAGAATGACATTAAAGGTAAAAAAAACTTAAAATTTCCTTTAGGAAGATAAACTCACCTTCGCTCAGACTCTCGGCGAGGCAGCATAGACTTAATACGTTTAAAATTCCTTCCGTGTCTTTGTATTATTTTGTTAAAACCTGTGTTAAGTACCATCTGTCCTATATAATTAAATCGGCTGCAAACCTAGTAATAATAAAAGAGACGAATCATGTAGAAATTTCTAGGACTGTCATAATGCGTAGATTTACCTCTCGTTTCTTTGCTACTTCGTCATAAGATAGCCATTCGAATATATCCATTAACAAGGTTTCCGGTAAAGCTAATAGATCCATTTCGGAAACGAGCGTTATAATAAATTGTTATTATTTGTCAAGTGAGATTCAACTGTGCGCCTCCTGTAATGTGGCGACTAATATTCCCACAAGTGAAGGGGGGACTGCCAGAAACTAAATCGATTATTGCCTATGTATATCGATAAATCTGAGAGGCTCATCGTTTAAAAAGCGGAACTAGTTATTGAACTGGCATCTTTATTGGAATGTTCACTTGCCGCATGGAAAATGTTTGTTCTTGCCGAACTAAAAGATAATGTTCGAATAGCTCCAGATCATTTCAATTTAAAGCTCATAGATGCCGTACGCGATGAAATTGACAGAAAGTTGGCCAACAAGGTTAGTTAAAATACATTGTCAGAGTTGTTATTTGTTAACTTTTCACTTGCATCATCCGCACAGGTGCTGCTCAATGTTGGTCTTTGTATAGCTCTCAAGGAGATTGTTTCACTAAAAGACTCAACTATATTGCCGGGAGATGGGGCATCACACACTGAGGTTCTCTTTCGCTATGTAGTATTTCGTCCTAGGCTTGGCACTGTGATGACCGGCAAAATTCGGAATTGTAGTCGCGAGGGTGTCCATGTTACATTGGGATTTTTCGATGATATTCTTATACCACAAGCAGCACTGCAACATCCCTCACGCTTCGACGAGGCTGAGCAAGCCTGGGTATGGGAATACCCGCTAGAAGATGGGGCTAAACATGATCTCTTTATGGATGTGGGTGAACCCATCAAGTTTCGTGTGACACGTGAAGTCTTTGAGGAGACTTCACCAATTGGTCCGCCCAAGGCAGAGAATCAATCGGCACAAAACGCCAGTACATCAGCAGCTGCAGCTGCTGCCGCTGCTGGGGCCCAAGAAGTTAAGACACCCTATAAAATTATTGTAAGTTTATTTCAATGTATATATTATTTCCATAATAATCGTCATAATCTTTCAGGGAGCTATTAACGAGTCTGGTTTGGGTGTACTTTCCTGGTGGGACCAGCAAAACAAGGAGGACGACCTAGAAGGTAAGAAAGATGACGACACTACTGACTACGACAATGATGACGATGGCGAAGGTGCTTGTGAGGAATGACCATAATTGTATCCCCTTAAGGTTTATTCGTTATACAAATTTTGTAAATTGATATTTGAATAGTTAGTTAAGTTAGTCTAAAACAACGAATTCATAATTTCATTGGTTGACAATGAAATGTGAAAGAATAGGAAATATCAATTGATTTTTACATTGATAAAGTTAAAGTTTAATTTTAACTAAAAATCGAGTTTCTAAATCGTAAATCGACTAATGGAACTCCAGCAAAATCATAAAAAGCTATTTTTTAGTTGGTCTTTTGACTCCCTAATTGTTACACATATTACATGGAACATTTTATGACATAATGCGTAAAATTGTTGATTTAAGTCTCATTTGGCGTTTTGCTTCATACACCATTGAGATGTGGCAGCTGGTGGTACTGTTGGTTCTATTGCGAGGAACAATCAATCAAGTCAATACATTGCCTTTAAACTTGGAGCCCATTAGTTATAATTTGACATTGTCCACTCATTTAAATGGTGGTCCCAGTCAAAATCGTTACGTTGGCTTGGTGTCAATTCGACTTCTAGTCCGCAAGACGACACGTCAAGTGGTTTTGAATTTTCGGGATTTATTGATAACGTCGGATCAGACTATGCTTATACGTAAATCAAGTGGGCTTCGAGTTGGAATTAACGGAACAAAGATATTAAAAGAAATGGATCAATATATCATTAAATTGAGGAATCGTCTTTTGGTGGGTGAGGAATATACCCTTTATTTGGTCTTTTCTGGAAATATGGCTAAGCCACATCGGCACGGTTACTATGCTAGTTTTTATAAGGATATTAATAGTACCATTGGAAAGAAATTGTATTCGGTAGCTCGACTTGAGCGAAATTTTGCACGTGCTGCCTTTCCCTGCTTCGATGATCCACGATTTAGATCAACCTATACTCTTTATATGGCACATCGTTCGGATTATGTGCCCCTAAGTAATATGCCAGCATCCTCAACTTGGAAACAGTAGGTTCCCATCGTTTTATTGTTCAGTACGTACCGTCCTTTAAAACTTACTCTTTTAGCCCCACAATAGATGGCTATGTGTGGACAAAGTTCGAAGAATCGCCTCCATTGGCTACGTATATGTTTACCTGGACGCTCCATCAATTAAAATTAATAGGACAAACTGAGGCCGACGATGGCACTAAGGTGAAAATCTGGGCTCGTCCTCCAAAAGGATTAAGAGAAAATTCATCTATGATAAAATTAATACTTAATGCTAGCAAGTTGCTATTAAAGAAAAGTCGCAAATTATTTGATATCGCTCTACCATTGGGTAATACAACAGAACGAAAAATAGATCATATTGTATTACCGCAACATCCAAATACGATAATTAAGAGAGGCCTTTTGATCTATGGCGAGGATAAGTTAAGACAAGGAACCGGACAGAAGAATAATCTTTATCAAATGTTGGCTGAATATTTTGTACATCAATGGAATGGTGTACTAGTGAGTGTATCATCCTGGAATGATGCATGGATATTCGATGGTCTAACTACTTACTTATCCATACAATTGGTAAATCAAATAAATCCAACTTTGAATTATAACCAGACACGTTTATTGGATCTAAGCCTATGGGTCATGGAAGAAGAATTAATGGTAGTAGATAAAGTTCATTCACATGATTGGCACGATGATTCGTTGGGGGTTAAAAAAGTTTGCCTGATTTTTAATATGCTGAACTCGGTCATTGGATTACATGTTATGGATTCGGGATTACGAAAATTTTGGCACAATTATGCCAATAAGACGGTCTCCGGAACTCAACTATGGAAAGAATTGCACCAAATTTCCAGACGATTTCATGTCCTGCCCAGGGGCATCGATTTATCCAAAGTAATAAACTCTTGGCTTTCACATTCTGGACATCCTCTTATCGTAGTGCAACGTAATTATACGGATAATACGGTGACTGTTGGACAACAACTGCTTTCCGGAATAGCAATGGAAAGCAATCATTGCTGGTGGGTACCCATCACTTATATGTCAAAAAGTCTACGTAGCCCCCAACATGAGTGGCTTAGTTGCGATGACCCTCAATTGGCTTTCATTACACTAAACAATCATATTCAGTCCAAAGATTGGCTGCTATTAAATGTGAATGGCTCCGTTTTGCATCGCACTCTCTACGATATAGAAAACTGGTCCAAACTGAATAACATTTTGATGACAGACGCTAAACAAATCCCTCCCATAAATCGAGCCTTTCTGGTTGATGATGCCTTGAATTTGGCATGGATGGGTATGTTGCCGTATTCAGTGGCCCTCAACATTTTAAGTTATCTACCAAACGAGACAAATATTTTAATTTGGCAGGTTGCAATACATAATTTAGAAAAGCTCCACACAATTATGTACCCAACAACTGGATTTCGGATCTTCAGGGTAAGTAGAAGTAAAGTTATAAAGAACGGACAATTCCGATATTGGTTGTATTTTTTTAGACTTTTATGCGAACCATCGTTCAGAAACACCTTAAATCGGCTTTGGATGAAATAAATAAAAAGTCAAGTGAATTCGTTAATGATACCACCAATAAAAAAGCAAATGATACCATCATTAAAGCCACCGATGTTGTCACCAATGAAGCCACCTATGATAAACACAATAAAATCTCAAAAAATAATGATGATGGCAAAAGAGTTACAGCTTTCATGACCAGCTCAATAAGATTGCCACCAATCAATATCAAGGTCCATAAGGTCAGTTCAATTATCTATCATTTGTCGTGCCATTTTGCGATACCCGAATGCATTAAGGATGCGATGGAACGCTTTCAGGCATCCATGTCAGATAAACCTAAAGTAATACCAGAAGAAATCCGTGAAACCGTCTATTGTATAGCCGTACGTTATGGCATGGAAGCTGAGTGGCTTTTAGTAAGGGATAAATACCTAGCAACTAAATCTGTCAATGATCGTCGTGCGCTTATAAAAAGCTTGGCTTGTAGTGTTGATCATTGGGCACTACAGAAACTACTGCAGTGGTGTTTTAATAAGAATAAAGTTTCTAAACTGATCACCGTTGATCTTTTAAGTGCATTATCCCATAATGTTGTAGCTTTTTCCCTGGTTAAAAAGTATTTCATACACAATATTGTTGAAATCAGGAGAATGTAAGTAAATGTAAATTTTCTTAATCATATAGATATACATATATATATATAAATATATACATATTTCTATATGTACAGGTACGATAATAAGGCAGTTATAGATATACTGCGTCCATTTGTGAATGCCATTTCCAACCAAGACGATTTAGATGAAATAACGAACTTAATGAAGACAAATTTTCCACGAATACCTATAAATGTAGTTAATAATCTTCTTCAAAAATCTATAGCTAAGATAGATTGGCTTCGGTATCGTTATTTTGATCTCTTAAATGCCATCCGGAGTCTATTAATCTCTTATGATGATGACTAGACAATTGAATGTAATATAATATATTCAATTTCCATTTAATATATATGTATATACTACATCAAGTTGCAAAAATATTTCTTGTTTTATTATTTGTAAAAAAACTAATGTTAACACTCTTTACCACCAACAAAGAAAAGCTCTTATATCGAATCAAACAAAAAAAAAAAAAGAAAGAAAATCTATATAATTCAATGTGTCTGTAATTCTATTTACAATTAAGGGCGGTACCAGCAAAATGGTTAATAGAAAAAAGAAAAAATAAAAATACTCGCTCCATGTGAAATTGTGCGCATAATAACTTAAACTAAATATGTACTATGAGTACCTAAATATATACACATATATGTGTATATATATACTTGTATATATATATATATATATATTTGTGTCTGTATAAAATCGAACAATCACAGCATTGACTTTTGCAACTACTATCAATAAAAAAAAGATTCGTTTACATCATCATCATGGGCTACAGCATCACATTTTTATGTATAACAACGTTTGCGTAGACTGATGTACATAAGGATGCGAAAGAAAAACATCAACATGGCCAATATACCAAACTGATGTAATATTGATACTTTCTCAACATCCAAAAATTTGAGTAGGACACGCGGATCACTGAAATGACAATAAATATCATCGCAATCCAGATCTTCGCGCTGGAAACCAAAGACGGCAAGAACCATGGCCACAACACCGACACGTACATAGCTAAATTTCATCAATAGATTCATTCCACCAGTGATTTGTGGGGCAAAATCAAAACCATAGACAGCTAAACCCATGAGTGGAGCAATAATCATGGGACCCACAACGCTTCCGTTCTGCAAATGAAAAATAAAAATTGTTTGTATGCAAGCTACCGTAATAACTGTAAATATATAACATTTATCTACTTACTGTTATACTAAAGGTGGCACCAATGGCCAGACCCATGCCTTCGGCCACAAGGGAGATCATAAGACCAACGCCCACAAAAATACCAAAACGCCACACTTGATCTGGCAAACCGGACATCCAGTAGGTGACCACCATAAAGGTGACATTCAATAGGATTTGTAAAGGAAGACGCGAAACGGTCAATGCCATATAATAGGGCGTCAATGTATACCAACGATTGAAAGTCTCTTTTTTTACCACTTTAACCTCTGCAGGATCTGATAACAAAAATATACACAAGTATATAGATAAGCAATCCAAAAGATATTTTGGTTTTTTCGTTCCTTTACTTACAACTCAATATTGGCACCATAACTTGAGTATAGACAATCATAAGAACGGCTCCAATGCAGAATTTCAAATGATCAAACATGCGTGCACCTTGATTGCCCAATTGAAAGAAAATCAGGCCAAAGAATAAACCACAAAGCAAATGATGGAACAATTGTATGGTCAGAGCGAGACGAGCACGCATTATGCGCAATAACATAATTCGCATAAGGACCACAAATTGCTGCAATCCGGATATATCCCGTCGTTCGCTATGCAATCGACGGGAAAAGGCCTTCATATGCTCAAGCAGAGCACTGGCTCCGCTCATTAGAGTGCCATCTGTTGATGCTGCACTACCGGCAAAGAATGTGGGCAAAAATGGACGTTTTGCATGATTCTGCTGCTGTTGTTGCTCCAAAAACATTGTGGTTATAGCCTGTTGTGTTTCCAATTCCAACTCCAATGTTTGTTTTGCCACATAAGTTAATTTACCATTGTCAGTAAATTCGCTTAGCACTGGCACCAGATGACCATCTTCGGCATCGATAAGTTCAATAACTAAAAATAGTAGGATAAACCAAATAAGAAGAAGAATTGATTGATATACATAGGAGAAAAACTTCTTTAAATTGTTTACAGTTTTTTTTTTCTTAATATTATTGTTAATATTGTATATAATATTTACTTACTATAATCTGATGGACTATAGTGTCGCGGACAATCCAATTGAGCCATTTGAAGAAATGGTATTGTAGCACTAGGACTACCCTGATACACACACTGACCCTTAGCCAGTACATAAATCTTATCAAAATAATTGTAAATTGTTGCCGATGGCTGATGTATAGTACAAACAATAGTTCGTCCCTCTTTGGCCATGGCACTGAGTAGGCGTATACATTGGGCGGCTGTTACCTCATCCAAGCCACTTGTTGGCTCATCCAAAAAGAATATATTCGGATTATCCACTAGTTCTAAAGCAATAGAGAGACGTTTACGTTCTCCACCGCTCAATTTATCGGCCGTTACATTACGGCGATGATTAAGATTCAAATTAACAAGAATTTCTGTAACCAGATCGTCCTTTTTGTGGCGTCGTTGTTTAAGTTTTAGGTCACAGGAGAGATTCATTAGTTCTTCAACCGTTAGCAATGTCTGATGATGATCATCTTGGGTTATATAACAGGCATTATCTCCTTTTATTTTAATGCTGCCCTTTACACCGTTTCTTCTGCAAATGGATTGGATAGAAAAAAAAATCAAATACATATATATATATATATATCTAGAAAGTGAAAGTTTCTAAACATTAAGCATTTTCAGGTTTTGTTTTTTCTTTTTTTTTTTTTTGTTATTTTACTGTCAAAATGTTGGCTTGACCTTGAGAACGAATCGATGGAGTTGATCAATGCGGGTTTTTAGTTAAACTTTAGAATATAAGTGATGATAATATCATGACTATGCAAAATCTATTTTATTTTTTTTTTTGATTATTTTTGTTTGTTTGTTGGTAAATCAATAAATCGATTCATAATTATGCTACAAACTTGAAACAAAATTTTTTGTAAAAAAATTTCCATGATACAAATTTCAGGAAGTTACGTTAATCCATAATGATGATTTGATATATATATATGTATATACCCTATGAGATTTACAGAATAGAGAACTCAGTGTGACATTTGCGTATTTTCGACAATCAAATTAAATCACATATCACGCCACAAAATCCAGTATTTTTTTTTGCTGTTTAATTATCTAACCGGTTCAAATATCAATCTAATGAAATTATTCACCGTCTTTTTATTACACACAATTTTTTGTTTAGGATGAGGTTTCGTTTTTCTTTGTTCCATTTTTTTTTTTTTTTTTTTGTTTACCTGAAACCCGAAATCGCATTCAATAAACTGCTTTTTCCAGCACCAGAAGGTCCCATTATAGCCGACAGTTGGCCATTTCGGAAACTGCCGCTTACACCGTTTAAAATTTGCCGTTCACCAGTTACGCGAACTGAAAGTGGGAAGGGGGGTAAAAAAAAAACAACAATTACATTAAATGTATATATATATATATATATGTATATTTATAGTAGTAAAATCTGATTAACACATCCCTTTCCACATTCTGATTATTTGCGGTGTCTAGCCGTCTGAAGACAAATGACCAAAATATGCAAAAAAGAACACAAAACAAATAAAAAGAAACGAATAAAAAAAAAAAAAATCTGTCTGGAAGAATTGTCGAATCACTTTTTCAAATGAATCATTCAACTCGACCGTATTGACGACACATTTTACTTTTTCTTAGAGAGATACAGATACAGATACTTTGATACTCTCAGATTTCTTTTATTTTATTAATTGTTAATCATACTATCTTTTGATTTATTTACATTGCCTTTGTCTCGACCAGGTTTTTAGACTTTGAACTTTGTTTTGTAATTAAATTGTTCACCCACTAACAAAAACATTTAAATATTATTTACTTTGCACGCATTTAAAACTATTAAATAGTCATTTGTTTGATTTTTAACACTAGCCCTTAACTTTAATGTGTCTCACTTGCCGGCTATTAAATTTACATATGCTCATTAAAAAACAACATAAATGAAACCCAAAAAAAAAAAAAAAAAAGTCGAAGCTTTGTGCCTAGTTGTAAAATCAAAATAAAAAAACGATAAAGATCGCGTGTAATGATGACTAAATCATTTTGGGCCAAAGAAAAGAGTTAGGTTCAAGGGTTAAAGCCATTATATGGAAAAAAAAACTTTGCGTTTTTGGATACGAAACTATTTCTTAAATTATATTACTTTAATCTGTTGTTTAAAAACATAAAATTTAGTATTTAGACTTTGTAAAACTTAATGAAAACTTAATCAATTAAAAAAAATATTTGAAATTAGAATATTTCTATTCTACTTGCTTAAAACTTTCTCTTAAACTACAGATCCTTGTCTATACTTAACTAATGGAACCTGTTTCGGAAATATTTCTTAAAGTACAGATCCTTTTTCTATACTTAACTGATGGAACCTGTTTCGTAAATGTTTCTATTTTACTTGCTTACTTATAGATCCTTTTTCTACACTAAACTGATGGAACCTGTTTCGGAAATGTTCCTTAAAGTACAGATCCTTTTTCTATACTTAACTGATGGAACCTGTTTCGTAAATGTTTCTATTCTACTTGCTTAAAACTTTCCCTTAAGTTCCAGATCCTTTTTCTATACTTAACTGATGGAACCTGTTTCGGAAATATTCCTTAAAGTACAAATCCTTTTTCTATACTTAGCTGATGGAACCTGTTTCGTAAATGCCTTAATGCCAAGTCATTTTTTAAAGTTTGTGGCAATACTTTTAAATAAGATAAAAATAGAATTCTTGGTTTAAAAAGTCTGTTGACCAGTAATGACTTGCAGAAAAAAAGTCCAAGTGGCAACAGGAGACAGTTTTTAACGTTTTTGTTTTTTTGTCAAGTCATGCCGTAAATTCGGCTTAAAGTTTTAATTGAAATCTTTTAGATTTTCAGAGCACGTTTCTATTTAAAAATTTTCCATTTAACGTCAACCAATCAAATTGTAAAAGGAAAACTGTCTAAATTGATTTCCCCCAAAACAAAAAAATAAAAATTTAAAAATATGTTTTTCCTCATTTTATGAAATGCACGTGCTCATCGTGTAAAAAGATGTCAATGTCGTCGCAATGTCTTAACATATTCTTATCAACTGTCTATGATGGGCCTTGCACCATATTGTATTTATTGAGAATCGCTATCAAGAGAACAGAAGGAAGCTCTACTACTCTCACACACACACACATACATAATCTTAAATAATATATGAATAGTCATTTCTGGACCCCTGGTTACAAGTTGTTAATTGTGCATTATGATTTGGCCTTTTCGGGAGGGGGGAAGGAAATAATGAAAAAATTGTTGAATCGAGTAAAGTACAAATTAGTTTTAGGATAATTACATAGTTTTATTAACTAGCCATCGTTTATAATTATTGCAAGTTCTAATCACAATTAAAGACATGTACTCAGTCGAACTTCCGTGGGTGAGTCCAGAAATAATTGTTATTGTTTTATATACATCTACTATATATGTATACCTATATATAAGTCAGTTGTAAATTGATATTAAATAATCGATTACAAATTTTGTGCACTCTTTGAATGGGTGATTCCATTTTACTGAACTTTGAATCTTTCACAGGTATAATCATTGAAAATAAACCCTTATTAAACATTATATATATTTTTTTTTATTTCATTGTCAATGTCTGATTCTGTCTTGGGTCAATATGATTAGAGATTAATGCGATAATCGTCTGGCTGGGCGTTCAAGTTCGCCAGTTCAATGTGATTACACTATATGCATGCGTACGTACGTACCTACATATATATCTATCTATATATATGTATATATATACAAAATATTGATTATGACAATATAAACTATTCACTTTCTTAACTGAATTCTTATTGACCAAATAATTCCAAAATGTTGACCTAAATAACTAGTTAACTAGCAATTAACATTCTTTAGGCAAACAAACTATACAAATACGAGTACTAACTATAAATCAAAGAAGGTCAGAAACAAGATATAACTATTTATGTATATAACCCCGGCATAAATCAGTTAGTTTGTTGTCCAAGTTGACATATCAATTAGCTAGCCGTGCTGTTGTTTACCTTTTGCCCAAAAACAAAAAAAGACTTCTCCATATTAAATCGACTTTAAGATACTCTATTCTTTTTAGATGAAAGTTTTTACTGTAATATGCAAAACGTAACCTCTATGCTTATATATATAGCTAATCTAATAAATATTATATAGTATACATTTACATAAACTTCCTATTAACTATCTATTGACAACCCTTGAATGAGAATCTAGGAGTCAAGCCAATTTAATTTTATTGCCGTTTAGTGAACTTTGTGTTAATGTTTGTTTACCGGACAATGGATTTCACCTACTTAACTATATAGGTACATTGTATGTTGACTCACCTGGTGAGACGTGACAAATTTTCCCAATTAATCTGTTTGTGTGTGTGTGTGTGTGTGTGTATGTAGATGAATTGCTACTACCTCACACGTTGTTGAATTAGAATCCATTGTTTTACACTCGCAAAAATAATTGTTCATTGGAAGATTCAATTAATTATAATCGTTATGCTAATCTTTCTAAGATTAGTTTTTAATTAGACAAATTTTAGATAATTTTTAGAAAATTTTAAATCTATTAAAATTTTATCTTTAATAAAGAGAAATCTTGAAGATTGGAAAACAAAAATTTCTAAAATTACTTTAGACAAATTTTAGATGATTTCGAAGAATTTTAAATTTATTAAAATTTTATCTATTTATTGGCATTCTAACAAAGAGAAATCTTGAAAATTAAAACAAAATTTGAAAATAAGAAAACAAAAATTTTCTAAAATAACTTTAAATTAGACAAATTTTAGATAGTTTTTAGAAAATTTTAAATCTATAAGAATTTTATCTTTTTATTGGTTTTTCAATTAAGAAAAAAATTGAAAATTTAGTTAAAATTTAAAACTTCGAAAACCAATAATAATTTCTTTTTTAAAAATCAATTTCCAAGTTAGACTTAGAGAAGACAATGAAAACAAATGATTATTTAAGCGGACATTGTAGCAATAATTAAAATCATTAAGCACTTAATATATAATTTATATCATTTCATTAATGTCTTTTATATAATAGGTAATACTGATTGATCTGGGATCAGAATTTGCGAATATAAAAAGTATTAATGGCATAACAAGAAATTGGTCTAACCCTTTGGCTTTGGAATTACTACTGATAATTAATCAATTCGTAAGTATTTTCTATATATGTACATATATACCTATATATTACTTATTTATCTCAACATTGTTAGAAATTGCAAATTGTTTAACTAACAAGAAAAGCTAAAAATAATAATGACTTGTACAAGACAAAGTAACAAAAATGGTCTATAATTAACATGTTTATGCTGGTGACGATATAGATATCACATTCACATTCGATTCATAAGCCATTCAGACAGTACCTACCAAATATCGTGTTGTATTCTGTTTAAACTGTTAGTTTGCGGTTGAGCGATCAATTTGCGTGACTCCTCCTTGCTTGCCACACGTCAGAGTAAACATATGTAATTTATTATATCTTGATTAGTACGTCTCTATATAGTATCTCTCTCTCTCTCTCTATATGCCTCTCTTCTTTGAATGATTTTGATTCTAAATTGTTCATGCTTAAATATTGTAGTTGCATTTTGGAGGCGTGGTCAGTAGTAGGTAAATATATACGTGCCTTACCTCCCATCGTTTACTTTTGTTTCTAACCGAGAGCTAAATACACATCCCACTAACTATTAGGCACGAATAGATTCATAAATAACAACAAATAATAAAATGTCAAGCAATTGTTTACTATAACTACGAAAATCATTCAATTGATTTCATTTTTATACCTTTGCAAAAAAGGTATTTAAAATTTTGGTCAGAAGTTTGCAACGCATAAAAGGAAGCATCTCCTTAATCAGAACGACGAGCTGCGATACAGCCTTGTCTGTCTGTATATCTCGGAATCATTCCGTTTACTTTAATATTATTTTAAGTATTTAAAGAAGTTTTAAAGGTGTTTACTTTCGTAGTAGAATAAGTATATAAGTTTTAGAAGAAGTTTATAATGTCTTTACTATATTATATTGTGAGTCTTTATATGCTTATTCAATGTCTTTATATACTTAGAATATATTATAAGTACAAAGGTATTACACGAAGTATTCCACGTCTTTTTTTTTAACATTCCATTCCTTATATAAGAACAACTCCTATATAACATGACCCAAAAACTGTGCTGATCTATACAAGAAAGAACAAATATATCTAGCAAAAACAGTATTATCTATCTTTTTGAGTAAAATGAAGCAAATTGGATCTTTAGATTGTCTTTTCTTAGAAGAAACTGACCGTCTTTATCATAAAGCTCCCATAGGAACGATAGGTCGCGAATAAGCTTTAACCTCAATTACTTTGTTGTCTTCTATATTTTATTTAATTTTATATAATTTTTTACATATCTATCAAGTTTTATCAGAATTGGGGCACTATATCATATAGCTTCCATAGGAACGCTCGGCCAGAAAAATAGTTTTAGATGAATTACTTGCTTATTCTAAGAGCGATTCTTACCAAAATTTGGTATGTGTAAGTTTGGTATATATAGAGATATGTTTACTGAGTTTCATTAGAATCGGCCGACTTTATGCTATAGTTACCATAGAAACAATCGAAACAAAAATAAATATTTTTATTAAAAAGTTTGCAAAGGTATTCAAACTTCGGCATGGTTGAAGTTAGTTCATACTTCTAGTTTTTTTTTTTTTTTGCTTCTATTTATAAATGGAACAAGTCTTTAAAGTTAATTTGTTTCATAATTTTGTTAAACACATTTAATAATCATTATGAACTTTGAATTTGTTACGTTCAAAAAGATTGTATAATTTTTTTTTATCTAAAATATTGTATGTTTTTAATTATATTTTGGTAGTAAAAGTAGGATTGTTTGTTATTTAAGATTTTTTTTTTTTTATACTAGGTTTTGTTTTTTTAATTGCCATAAAAAATATATATAAATATAAATGATTGCATAGCTACTTTGGCATCAGAAACTTGTTTAATAAAGGCATCTAGTTAGGTTTTTTTTTTCTTTCCTTCCTTTTTTTTTCCAGTCCAAATTTGGTAGTCATTGCTGGTAAATCTTAAAAATTCAAGTCAAGTTGTGTTTGTCTTTTTTTTTTTTGCCTTTTTTTGTTTTTAAGAAAAGGAAAGAAAATCAATAGAAATAAATTTCAAAGTAACCGAAAGTTTTGTCAAATATCAAGTAGAAAATAAATTGTAGCTTGCAATTTGATTTGACAGCTTCCTCATTTAAGAGATATGTCAAATGAATCATCTGCTGCAATGTGCAACGTTTGCTAACATTTTTAAAATGTCGTTGCCATATGCCCATATAAACGCATAAACAAATAATAATAATAATAATAATGATAATAGAAATAGTTGTAGGCGATAAGCATATATACATGAGAGCATGAAATATTTGTATTTCTATGCACAATTATCATTATATTTGTGCACTGTTGGTTACATTGCCACTTCCTCGTATAGTTGTTGCTGCGCTGTAAGCGCGTCAATGTACGGCAACAAACGACGCAAGCAACATCAGCGCCATCAGCAACAATTGCAACAACAGGAACAGCAACAGTAATAGCAACAACAACAACAACAACAACCCGATTATGTTGGCGCGCAGTGAAAAACGAAAATTGCTCAACATTGATTGAATAATTTAACAATTCCCCTTGCATCTCTCTCCTCTATCATACAAATTTCTAAAGGGGTGGCAACAGCTAGAGAGAGAGAGAGAGAGAGAGGAATGCCCATGTCTATGGTAACGATGGGGTTTCTACTTTCGTAGAAATTGCTTGTAAAACTTAGGCTTGGCTTTTCCGCCGAATCATGTGGATAAATTATATTGGCGTGATTTAATCAAATGCTGCCCAAGCCACCACACATTTATTCTCCAGTTATTTCGAGTTCACTGGGGCAATTTCTCAATAGAAAAGACAGATAAACTATATATACTATATAATACAGTACAGTACAGTAGGGAATATATAATATTGTCAAAGTTGTGCACTTACATGTGCAATCCAATCACTTTATAGAATGCTTACTATATATATATATAAATATATATATTTTAATATCAACTTATGTACATATTTGTAATAAGCAGTCGACTATGATATTTGGGTACAAGGGTAAAAACTTTTATAATCTATATAGGAACAATGTCAGGGACGTATGTGAAGCAAAAGATTAGTCAGTGTAGTAAAAAGAAGTAATAATTAATGGATAAATGAAATATCATGGTTTAAGACCGATTATTTAGACTATGTGTGCTATAAGTAGAAATTATAGTCAAGGCAAATATCATGTATAAAGACCGATTAAATAGACTATGTGATCTATAAGCAGAACTTATATTCAAGTAAAATATCATGTATAAAGACCGATTAGTTAGACTATGTACGCTATAAGAAGAACTTATATTCAAGTAAAATATCATAGACTAAGACTAATTAGTTAGACTATGTGAACTATGTATAAACAGTTATTGTATTTCTTATATAGCAAAGGCAATCAATTTGAAATATTAAATTTTGTATAAAAATTGGTTTTTGAATTTCAAAATTTTGTATGTATTTTTGAGTTGCTTTCATTGAGAAATTCTACTCCCTAACTAATCTTTAAAAAACAAGTAAAGAATAAAAAAAACTTTCTCTATAATTTAATACCCTTGCAGAGTTGGTTATTATAAAATGGGTCAGATGTCTGTCTGTTTCTTTGCTAGAAATAGATCTTAAATTTTAAGCTTAATAGTTGAAACTTGGTAGATAAGCTCTTCAATTAATCAGGTAGATAAAGTATATAAATTAGTCAGATCGGACAACTATAAGATATAGTAAATTGATTTTAAAATATATCAATAGGTGGTACAGATTTTAACTTAACTTTTAATAACTTAATTAAGACAAGAATTTTTCCCTTAAGAAAAACCTAATAATAGAGTCTTGAATAATTATTGGCTTATGTAAAATTGAGTAGTTCTTAAAGTTAATCAACGTTTATTACATCAAATTTTGTTACGAAGAAAAAAAATAAAAAAAAGTACTGATTGATATTGTCTTATTGATAAATATAGTGTTATTTAATTTTTGTAATTTGATTCTGATTTTTAGTGTCGTGACTAAATTGTTGCCTCCGCCTTTCATCGGTTTGATTCATGTTTTATATGCACATATATTTAGTTAGTTGTATGCAATATTTAACATTTTTTGTTTTTGTTTTTGTATTTTCATGAATTTTTCACACTCTTTTTTTTTTTATTATTTTTTTTTTTTATAGATATATATTTTTTTGCATTGTTTTTGTTTTTTGCGGATATAATTTTGAAGGTTACGATTAGAAGAGGTGTGAGAACTGAAATCGATTTGGGTTCTGTATATATGTATATAAATATATATATATATATACAGCTGTGAGCAAAAAATAGTAGTGCCTTTGACCATTTTAGTTATAGCATCAAAAGTTATGTTTTTAGGGCTAGACTAAGATTTTCTGGTATGCAAATTAATTATTAGGAGTGTTATTGTTTATTTTATGAACAAAAATAACCACTCCGTCTTGGTTTTTTGAAAATAAAGAAGATTTTCGAAAATGGTACCAAATTGAGGCGAGCAAAATAATAGTAGTGCATTTTTTTTGGATTTTAAAAAATTTTAAACTAATGAATTTTTTCCCTGGGAAATAATTTTATATTAAAGATTGATTTGATATTAGCTTATTTAAATTTAGTAACATGTCCATTGTTTGCAAGTACAGCTACGCAAAATCGCGACATGGATTCAACCTGTACTTAGCACCTTTCAGGTGTTATGGCCTTCCATGTACGATGTATTACAGTCCAAAGGTCCTTCTTGGTAGTTGGTTTTGCAGCCACTACTTCCTTCTGAACATCCCACCGCAAAATTTCCATCGGGTTCAAATCTAGCGACTGTACAGTCCACTTTTCTGAGACTACTCCGGACTTCTCGAAACAAATTTTTGCCAATTTGCTTGTGTATTTGGGGTAAAAGTCTTTCAGAAAAACCCAACAAAGTGTCATCTCCTTTTCGGAACATGGTAGCATCACTTTTTATACAATTTGAACGTATACATGTTTGTCGATGATGATTTAGGCCGCAGTACATGGACCCTACACCGTTATTTGAAAAGCAGCCCAACACCATTACACTGCATCCACCGTGGTTGATCGTCTTGGTGGTTGACTGCGGACTATATTCCGTTTTTTTCGGTCGACTATCATACAGACTAGTTCTATTTAATCCAAACATCACAACTTTGGACTCATCTGACCACAGTATGGTGCGACATTTCTCGACAGGCCAATTTAGATAAAATTTCGAGTAGTCAATCCGTTATGACACGTACTCTTGTGAAAGAAAGGATGTTTTCCGATGGCTGTAAGCATTTACATTATTTTCCCTTAACACTTGCCACTCTGTACAAACACTGGCAGGCACCTCAAGGTCTTCCTGGACGCCCACGGCAGCTTGAAACGGACGAGTCCTTGAGGTACGCACTATACTTTTTCCTAATTTAGGCGAGATTTTACGCTTTTGGCCACGTATTCCTGCTATATTTTTATTTTTTAAGCTATTTCGAATCACTGTTAAGGACAACGTTGGGATATACTTCACTTCTCTATATGTTTTGCCCCCAGATATGAGGTTTCCAATTTGAATCCTCTTCTTAAGGGAAATGTGGTTACCCCGGCCCAATATAACTTGCAAATGCTGATTTTTTAATGGATCTTATATTGCGAACACCTAACACATGAAATCGAGTAAAAAAAACCAACTTTCTAGCAAAAGTTTGGGATTCCTGCCATGATAGAGTCTTCACTACTATTATATTGCTCGCGGCAAATTTGGCATTTTTCCGTAAAAATGAATTTGCAACGGCGTAGAGGCACCAAGTGAGATTTTAATGAATTGGACATGTGGTAGACATTTCAAATAACGGTTCCTAGCAGTTTTATGCAGATCGGAATATTATCTTGCAAATTATAGGAAAAAGTATTGACGTGTCTTGGGCACTACTATTTTTTTGCTCGCAACTGTATATGAAAAGTTCAAAGTGGCATTTCTGTCTTACAAATCAAATGAAATAAAGTGCACATTGAGCTTTTATCCATACTGAATTCAATTTCAATTTGGTTTTCAACAAAAAAAAAATTTTTTTTTGTGTGTCAATGGCGTAATTGGCTTAATGTACATAAAGAAAATCCAAAAGCGAATACGAAAGCCCGGACCAGACATTAAAACCTCACAAGGTTAGATATACATATATACATACATATATAGATATAAATATGTATAGACTATTCAAGTGGAAAACAAGTTTCGTTTTTTGTTAAGAATGTGTGAAACATGTCACCGAATAATCCTAATGTTTAAATGCATTATTTTGTAATTGCAATTAGATTAGTTAAACAAAGCACAACGAATATAAAGAAGCGCAAATTGCTTGTCCATATAATAACTAATTATGGTCAGAGCCAACTTGTTGCGAAAGGCAACAACACAAAAAAATAAAAAATAAAAAACGAGACACCATACAAACTTGATAGGTAGGTAAGTGGGTTGGTTGTTAGCTAGATAACTAACTGCCTTAGCTTGGCTTTTGAAATTTGCGCACTGAAGAAGAAAAATATTACACAAAAGGCAAAAAAGAGTAACACAAACACACACACACACACACAAAAGAAAAAAGTTAAAAGAAAATGTATAAAAAGTAATAGAAACTTTTGCATGCAAAACTGCTTCTTCAACATTGAACAACAAACTCAGTTAACCCCAGTGGAAAAATGTTAGCTATTTGAACAAGACATTTCGTTTTTATGCCAGTTTCGCTCTTTTATGATTGTGTTAAAAAAAAAAAAAAAAACTATGGAAAACTGAAGGACTGCAGCAAAGTTTTTTTGTGTTTTTTTTTTTTTTTTATTGTTGTTTGCCCATTCATAGACATAACCATAGACAACATCAACCTAAGTGCCTGCATATAATACTTGTACTTGTAAATTTTCATTTTATGCATTGGCCAACTTCTCATTACATATATGTAAATATGTTGGTAATATACATAAAATCAAGTTATAACTTTATTATGTTGGGTGAAATTTAAAGATGAGGTAATCTAACATAAGAAATATAAATTTCTGTTATCTATTGCAAATAATTTTATTAATTCTTTTAACTAACTAACAAATCAAGCCTTAGTCAAAACTCTTAAAGCAACTCTAACTAATTTCTATAAAACTGGCAAATATATTTACTAAAATGACAGCATCATTTATTATTAATTATAAATAAAATATATATATATTATATTATAATAATAATAGGTATACTAAATGCTGATCTTTGATTTGCTTAAATTTCATTCATTTAACTGACAAATTACCCTTAATTTATGTACATAAATTAGGAATAATTTCTTCTTTTTTTTTTTTTTTTTACAAAAGAAAACAATATTTAATTGAAATTAATTATATGTTTAATAAGTTATATAATGTCAAAAACTAGTTGTTAGTTTTTAAATGGGGAAAGAGTATTTTTTATTTACAACTTTTTCAACACTTTTTTTTAATAGTAATTCAAATTTTATCTAGTAAATTTTGTTGTTGTTTTTACTTACAGAAATTTTTACGTTCCTTAACCGTATAGAAGACATCCTGAAATTCCACATCTTTTGATTGTGGATATTTGGTAAGTAAGTTTATTGATTGCTGTTGCTGTTGTTGTTGTTCCATGGCGTTGACAAGTTAATGATTTATTTTTAATTTATATTGTTGTTTTATTGTAATTTAATTCAATTTTTTCTTCTGTTTTTTTTTGTTATTCTTGATGTTTATGTCAATATATTGTGAGTTCTTGTTGTGAGCGTGTGTCTCATCAGCTTCAGATTTTTATATAGTACATATATATATGTATGTATGTATGTATTTGTATATAAGTAGTTAACTTTTCATCTGTTGCGCTTTCTACGTGCTACGTTTGCCAAATGTTTCATTACCTACCACACACTGGATAATGAAACAGTGGTAATGGAGAAAGGAATGTAGGAACTCGAACGCGTTTTGGCTTCTTATTACTGCATTTATTTATCTATTATTATTATTATTTGTTTTTGATTTGTTTTCCTTTACTTCACTTTGCTTTGATTTGAATTGATTTTTGATTCTCTTTCTCTATATATACTGTTGTTGCTTTTGCTTATTTTGCTCCCTTTTCTTTAGTTCTTTATACATTTACTGTTTCTTGTTGTCTCTGTTGTTGGTGTTGGTGTTGCTGTTGCTGTGGTTGGTGTTGCTTTTGCTGTTAATGCTGCTGTTGTTGTCGTCGTCGTCGTCTTCGTCGTCGTAGTACTCATTGTTTTTAGCGATCTATGCGAAATTGAATTGATTGGTTTTTTGGTACGCGCTGAAAATAAAAAATGAATCATTAAAAGTAGAGAAAAAAAAGAAACAATAATTATGATTATCTGCATTTTGAATTGAAATTGCTTAGCTGTTATTGCTTCTTTTATTTTTGTTTGTCTTTTTGTAAGCGACCTTGAATATGTCACTAAAATAAAAATTGATAAACAATGCTTGGCCTGTATTTACTTCTCTTATCAATTACCGCCCTCCGCACTTTCATCGAATTTCCACCGTGTCCTAATATAACCCATAAAATATATGTACATATGTACATACATACATAATTTGGATTTGGAGAATGGTGGAAATAGAACCAATAATGTTTGCCTGCGATTATCGACACTTGTTGCTTCTGTCTTTAAACTTTAATCGATGCCAATGAACTCGAGACACAGTAATGGAAATGCATACATACATACATACATACATACATACATACATACATACATATATACATACGTACATATATTTTTATATAGACAATAATAATTATAATCCAATTTTGGCAGATATTAAAGCGAGTGTACAAAATCAATTAAATATAAACCTTTTTTTTTGAAAATTTGATATGGTTATTAAATGCAAAGGCATTAACCATGGTTAAATATGCAAACGAGGGTTAAATGTATAGTTTACAAAGTTGCAAAAGTTTAACATTATGCAATAATAATTGTTAATATATTTTTAACTATTGAGTAACTTAATACAAAGTACTATGTCAGATTGTTTATATTCATTGATAAAAAAATTTACATATATCTATATGTATCTCTAGTCAACTTAATAATTTATATATACATATATAACCCTCTCAATGCATTCTTATCATTATTAACTTTGTGTAACAACAACTAAGCTTAGTCACAGTAAAGTGGATAAAAAATAAAAAAAAAACTGAATTGATTGACTGACTGACCATACAGTTTTCAACACTGTAGCAGACTTAATGTCAAAGTCAAAACTGACTGACTATATAGTTTTCAACACTGCAGACTTAATGTCAAAGTCAAAAAATGAGATGTGGGAAATAAAATGGATAAGTTAATACAATTAAAGTATAAAAGATTTGCGTTGTTAGTGTTGTTGACTAGTATAAGTAAAGACTGTAAACATTCACATCTTATTATTATTATTATTATTTCCATTTTAATTTCAAGCTTTTCAACTCAAGACGTGATACATCTACGATAAAGAGGTAGTGCTAAAAGCGGAACAAACGTGATCCATACCGACAGATTGGACATGTCTAAATGCCTGTGCACGCCAACATGACAACTGGGCGACTAACAGAGACAGAGACTAGCAATTTGAATAAGACAATACTAAACACTAAAGTAGTATAGTCTTCATTTAACGACTACACTTGCTAATTAAGCTGACTGAAGGAACCAGAGATAGAGATAGAGATAGAGAGAGAGAGAGAGAGAGACAGAGCCCGAACCCTGTTTCAAGCGTAAATGATCTCTCGTCGTTGTTGTTGAACTAAACAGCAGGTTTCCATTGGATCCCTTCTTCTTATTCTTTGGCTCAATTCTTTCAATTTGCATGCGTTTGCACTTTGCAGTTATCTTTATAAAAGTAAAATCTGCACACATATGCAACACAAACACACATACATACAAACAAACATATATGTATATAGAAACATATATGTATATATAATTATATCAACAGGTTTTTGGTTATATATTTTTTTGTTTCAGTTTTATTTTTGGTGTGGTTTGAATTGGCACCTGCATTCTTGTTCTGAGGTATTCAAATACATTCGAAAACCGGTTATTATCCTTTATGCCAGCTGACGGGATCACTGAAAACTGTTAACGAACTTCTTTCCTTTTGCATTTCTGTTTTTCTGTTTTTTGTTAACGATCAAAATTGAAGTGAAGGACACAAAAGAAAGCCATAAAATGCAATCAATGATAATAAAAAGCATTACTAAGCCCATAAAATGCAATCAATCATAAAAAAAGCTTTTCTAAACCAATAAGTTTTTGTTTACAAAAGTTTATAGACCAATTTAAAAGGAAATGTCATATTGTTTATTGCATTATTTTCCACAGTTTATGTATATAATTTTTTTTTATAAATTTTTCAGCTTTAACTGTTCATAAAAGGTTTTTTAAGATTTGCATAAGCATAATGAAATATATATAATTTGGTTTTTATTTCACTTTTAACTTTTACATTAGATACAATTGTAATTGAAGTCTTTTTCCAATGAAAAATGCCAAAGATACAATTTCTAAATGCTTCATATAACCAAACGTATGCTCTAAATATCAAATGTATATATTGGTATATATGTATTAGGTTTTGTTGGGATTTCGTAAAACAAACTTCTGGAAATTTACCTAAATTATGCAAATACATACAAACATTTTGGGTTTTTTTTTCTGTTTTGAGAATATTTTTTTTTTTCTTTTTTGAATATTATTTGCTTATTTAATGTATATGGCGCCTGTCTCGAGATCGTGCAAACGAGATTTAATAATAATATTTACCGATTTCTTTGACCCAGCGGTATACCAAAAACATATTTTTAGTCCATTACAATTGTTGTTGTTTGTTTTATTTTATAAATAGTTAGGGTTTTAGTTTAAGTGATTAATCAAATTGCAACTGTCAGTCCTAGACAAGGAAGTCTTCAATTTGAGTTCTTTAGATAATTGAAAAATTTCAATATGCAAATTTTTTTTTTAGACGAGCAGATGAGCTCGCTTTACCCGATTTTATATACTTATCTACATATCGACAATATATGCTAATTATGTACTTTAGTCACATCAACAGGCTTGTTTGCTATTTGTGACGTCAGTTATGGTAACATATCACGCGAGAGACTCTTGACCCCAGGCAAAAAAAAGCAACAAAAAACATTAATAGTAGCAGCCACAACAATAACAACAACAATAGCAAAAGCGAACAAAAAAAAAAATAACAATTTATTTAACATAATCAAGCTCGGATCCAAAGTGTTGTGCGGCGCAGTTAAGCTAATTACAACGACAGAGAGAGAGAGAGAGAGAGGGAGAGAGGAAGAGAGAGAGAGGAAAACAATATTGAAAATAATTATTTATTCCTTTTAAATTGTTTAGATGAATTATAAATTGATTATTTGGGATATTTATAATTATTATTTGTGTTTTTTTTTCTTCTCTCCCTTTTTTTGTTGTAATGTAATGATTAAGGGCAATAATTTATACATTCTACACGTAATATAAGCCAAGTGGGCAATTGAATATGTATATTCACCTATTTGTGGCGCCCTTTTGGAAGGGTATATATACCATATATATATTTACTTGATCAGCAAAAGTTAAATGAAAGTATGAAGGATCAAACTTAAATACTATGATCATAGATCATATAATGAATCTAGCGGAATCTCTAAGATCAAGTTGAACATATATGGAAATAATTGTTCTTTTAAATATATTCATTTATTATCCTTTACATTTCCTTATTAGTTGGGTATAAAATAAGATCAAAGTTGATAGATAGCTAGATATAGTTTGTATTTGAAAAGAGTATACAAAGTCAAATATTAACAAAAACAAATTTTTTAAAGTCTGATTGGGTTTACTTTTTTTTGTTTTGCTACTTTGTGTTTAAGTGCTTTCCTTAGTTGTAATGATTAAGTTTAGTTGTGTGACAATTAAGTGAAATGAATTAAGGGAAAATGCCTATTATACTGTTATAACAAGTGTCCCTCCCTGGCACCTGCCTACATATACATATATATACATATATATAGTGGATTGATTAGATGATTAGGAGCTGTTGACACAATGAATAAATACATTTATGAATAAAATACACAAAGGCAAATCTAGCCGCATCTTTAATTATATTTTAACAATGCAATTCAAAAAATCAAAAAGTCATTGTATAGTATCCCTCCGCGCGCGCTCTTCTTCATCTGTCATATATATTTCCGACCGATAATCACAATTATAATCACGTACAAAATCTGTCCCACTGCTCTGCTACACTAACAACAATTACCCTACACGGAGCTATTCAGCTTCGTCTTAGGTCAGTATCGAGAAAAATCAATAAATAAATTTTTCATTGTGTATCTCTTTGAATAAGAAATTCTTTTACTTATCTACATATAAAAAAAAAAAACCAAAAAAATAAACAAAATAAATAAATACTATAAAATGAGTAATTCGCAACATTATTATTTTTTGTTTTGTTTCCTTCTTTTTTTTTTTTTTGTTTTTAATTAATTTTACACATGCGTGTGACTTTATAATCAGTAATTATTATCTTAGTAGTAAATTTTGTTTAATGAAATCTACTTCAAAAGATAATGTCCCATGCATGTGTATCAATAAAAATACTAAAAAAAAAAGAAGAAAATAATAAAAGAAAAAGTAATTCTATTTTTTACTATGCACTTTTATTGCGGGCTTAATTAAAAAATGTTAATTAACTAACTTAACTTAATTTTGCATTTAAATGTACCTAAAAAATGTCTAAGAAAAGCGAACATTCTAGTCAAAATATATGTATAATTATTTCAACACATTTTAAGTGACTAGAAACAATCTAAAAAGAAACCTTTTTGGCTGCAGGTTAAGCACCTTTTTTTTTATTAGAAATTAAAATTCCTAAGTGAAACAGCACATAAACCATAAAATTTCTCAAATGTTTTTTTTTAAATTAAAAAACTAAATATTTGAATACAAAAATCTTAATGCTTTTACAATAACAAGGTTTTTGTTATTTAAAATTCTTTTAAATCCTTAAAATTGTAAATCAAATTCTTTAAAAAAACAAATGATAAAACTTTACAAAAGGACATTATTTCTATGTTTCACAATAGAATTTCTTATCTTTCGGATGGCGCCAAAAACAAATATTAACGAATCTAAAGTATATCTTTTATATAGATAAATCAACCGATATAGATATATTAAATATATTTGAGTTGCTGCATATTCCTATAATTGACAATTACACATTTAAATTCTATTTCCTTCTTTGTATTATGGTAAAGGAAACCTTTGTGGCAGGACTCAATTTATTCATTCATTGTTGAAGTTTATCTTTGTGTGGCATCCATGTGGATGGAAGAAGCAGCAAACAAAACAAAACAGAAACGGCAAAAAAAAAAAAAAAAAACAAAAATAACCAGGAGTAAAAATAAATCTTCAATTAGAATCCTTGAAAATGTTTTGTTTGTTTTTTTCAATTCTTTTTATATTTTTGCAGATTTCAAATAAAATTCACATTTCTTTCAATTGGTTGTCACTTCACTCACTTTAATTGCATTCATTGAATTTTGCGCATTTCTTGTATAAATTTGTCAATTCTTTTTTTTTTTCTTTTGTTATATCTTTACAGTTATGCGCGCGTCCACCCTGGACGACAATACGAAAACTACTGGCAGCAAATCAAGAAGCAGCCGAACCCAAACGAAGCGAATTTGAATTTCCGTTGGTTGGCTTGAGGGTGGCATAAATGACGTACATGGTATTTTTAAGCTTATTTATTTGCAGTGTTGGAAAATAACTTTTGTTAGCGCGCGAGCATTTTAAATTACTTGAGCTACTTGCGCTTAAGACAGAGACGTCAACGATCAACAATTAAAAAGCTAATCGATGTAGTGTTGCGTAATGTGAAATTAGTGCTGGAAATGGTAAACAATTTGAGCGCTGCTTTATGAGTGTTTCAAATTGAAAGATAATAATTAGTTTCATCTAGTCAAATAAAACTGTGAAATTTTGAAAACTTGAATGAATTTAATGAATTTTGGCAAGCTAAAACTAAAATAATAAGTATAGACTTTACTAGATACTTTGCCCTTTTCAAAAACTCTCGTACTATAAACTTTTATAAACTCCTTAGAATTCAATTCCCAAGTGTAATTTAAATAAATGACATTAATTTGATAGTATAATATTATTAGAAAACAGTTTAGTCATGTTTATACAAAGGAAAACATTAAATATTGTACATAAATTAGTTTATGGCGCAAATTCTGTTTGTTAACAAAAACCTATATGAATATCAATTATTATGCATCACTAGGTTTTTCATGTAGCCATGGACGGAATATTGGCAAAGTTGATGGATAGTGAGTATCCGGTTTTAGCACCGATTCCGGCCATGTATTCGCATTCGATATATCGTTTGAATTATTTCGGAAGGGATATGTGGCCAATACAATGGGCAATTGTAATTTAATTTCCTTCTCCATTGACTTTGGTTCAATAACGAAAAACACATCGTACGATATTTTAATCAAATGACAGCCATGCAAATTTGTGGGCGGCAAGGGTGGCACATAAAGCTCATTTTGCCATTCGTCTTTACCGCCTGGACGTATCTTCCCACGCACCAATACAGCTAAAGCTCGCTTCTCAGTTTGAACGACCTTGCCCCGTGCCAAATAGTCAATCGTCTGCAAAACAAAAGCAATAAATAAATAAAGATTATGGAAGCAAAAAAAAAAAACCTATATACATATGTAAGTTTATATGCCATTTTAGATCTATGATTATACAATTGAAAGTGGCAATTTTCTATCTATATAATCAATTTTTGTAATTATATAATCCGATCTAAATAAACGTTTGAGAAAATTAAACCTTTTTGGTATCAAATTAAGTTGAAATATCTTTAAATATAAAACAAGTTTTTCCTATTAACACTTTGTACGATTATTTCAAACTTGTCTCTATTATATAATAGTCTCCAATTTGTAATTAATGTGGAGCCTATAAAACTTGTCCTTACCTAATAATAGTTTTTCTAAATTGGATCTACAATATGATTAGATTTTCCATTTCTTGTTATTTAATATTATTTCTGAATTCTAAATCTTATCTTAATAGAAATATTTGCTTTAAGTAATAGACTTTTGATAGGGTATACATTATCTACTTAAATTCTCTAATTTTCATTATAACTTACCTCCATAAGTTTTGTTTTTGTTCGCTTAATGGAAACATTGCTATAATTTGAAATGAATGCTGTAACCAAAATATTCTCTCCAGGGACATAACCACCACGATCTAAGGATACACGACATTTAATTTGTCCACCTCCAACGCAGGCCACACCAAGTTTGTGTTCCACCTCACAAGTAAACGGTTGCTATACGAATTAAACGATATTGGTTTACAGTGGAAGTGTATTATTGAAATCTAAATAATATTTTGACATACCGCTAAAATTGGTTTTTCCAAATTCAAATCAATGGGATTCATAACAATGAATACTTGATGATTTTTATGTATAAGACCATTTGTTTCTCGTAATGCTGCCTTACAATAGAATTGTATCCAGCCGTAGCGCCCAAGAAATGTTGATGGTAAGCCCAATGGTAAACCCAATTTAAAGGGAAAACTGTGTATTCCTGGTGAGAGTATGGCTGGTCCACCCTGATCAACATCGCCAAGCAAACGCATACGAAAGTCAATGTAATTCTCCTTGTCGTAGGTGCGCTCTTGTCTTCGGCTACTACCGCCCCTTACTACACCCTCGCCGACAACATGAAAATGTAAGCCAAGTGCTGGCGTCTCATCCTGGAGTTCAATTAGTACACGGCCAGATAGAAATTGTCCAGGAAAATATAATAGCGATGTGTTATCAAAGATGATCAGGAATTTAAGTAATTTCCGACCCATTTTCTGTGAATTTCAAATAAAATATATTAAAATTATAATTTTAAATTAAGAATGCAATGTTGTTGTTGTTGTTGCTTTATTTGGTAAGAGCCTACGCCTGCGCTTGACGTAAGTCTTAAGAGTATCTATATATATGTATGTATGTACACACAGTTATGTAAAGCATTATATGCAGTGTCTATATGTACATAAATACATTTAATTTTTTTTTATTTTGTTATTTATGTGGGTAGACATCCAGCAGAGGAAATAAAACCAGTTTCTGTGGTGTATGTATGCATAAGTATTTGTATGGATTTTCGTCTGAAATGTCTTAGCCAAAAGTGGTGGTTGACTCCAACACAAATACAACTACAACTCAACCATACTGGTGCATCCATCGCTCGGGGATGTCGGTAGGGATACCAAAATGTGATCAGTTCAATGGTTGGTTGTTGTTTTTTTTTGTTGTCTTTGTCCAGTAGCGCGTTAAATTAGTACTATGAGATATATAATTACAAAACGTACTTATGTATTGTACATTGTTTGTATATATATATACAAGTATATATATATAGATACATTCACATAAAAAAAAAAAATAGTTATTTTGTGTATTCACAAGGCCAGATTGGGGCCCAAACTGTTCGGTATGCGTCTAAACCGAACTCGATGACGTTTATTTAACAACTAAGGTTACTATGCATAGGTAAAACAAATACTTTTGCGGCTAAAACCGAAAAAGCCAAACTTAAAGACAAGTTTTGAGCGGCGATGAGATTCTGTGAGCGCAAATGAGCATGAGCTAGGCTCCCCAGTAAAGTGGAAGGGGAGGGGAATATGCGGTCATGGTAAGCTGAACTTGGAGCTTTACTGAGATGATTTCATATTAAAAAGTTTTTCGATGTGAAAAAGCTTTAAAGATATAAAGCTTTACTTCTATTCAGAAACTTGTTCAAATCATATGGCAAAGGAAAACTAATTATCATGATATGAGAAAGCTTTCAATTTGAAATCATTTGGCCAGTAGATTCTTAAAACACACCCACATTCTTTCTTTTTTTTTTATATATATACAAATGACAAAACGACACAAAGAGTATATATATATATTTTATAGAAATCTTTTCAGCCATGTCTGCTGCATTATACCGGTTTAAGCGAATCCATGTTGGTACTCCTGTCAACACACCTAAAAAACAAAAACTCCCTCCACTATTGCAATAAATGCAAATGTTACTCATGAAAATGAAAGGCCATAAGGCAAATGGCTGTTAAAAACAAAAACAAAACAAAAAATGAAGTAAAAAAATAACTGAAATTGTATTGGACAAATGGGCTTGAGGCAAGTGCAGCAGTAAAGCTTTTTAAATCGTGGTTTTTTCTACTCGTTTTGTTTGGCTCAGTTTGTAATACAAATTAACTGTAAACAGGTACGGACTTAATAGAAAAATATATACATATCTAATATTGAAATTTTATGTTTTTTTAAATAAATAAATAGAATATTTTGAATTTTCTTTAATATAAATAAAATGAATACTTTGAACTTCCTTTACTTAGTTTAGTTAAATTTGGTTTAGTAGGAATATAATGATAAGTTTTTTCCTATTTTAAATTTCATTGAAATATATTTTCAGAACGTTTTTTTAAATCTTAATCTATGTAGATTGAAAGAAGAGTTTCAACCATAGAAACTTTTTATCATTTGTAGGAAAAATCTAAAAAAATGTAGCCAACGATTTAAGAATGAATATTTTATATACATAAATACATTGTCTATGTGTGTGTCTATATGTACTTAACTTAATCCGCACCTGGCTATAAATATATGTATATGTATATATATATATAAGTAGGTATGCACATAGTTGGATTAAAAGTCTTAAGCATAGTTTGTTTCCAGCTGTTGGAGTTGAGCATACTTGCCATACAAAATATCTGCATTTATTTAAGAAATTATAAATTGTCTTTAACATTAATAAGTATTAATAATAAATGCCTAAATCCATATGCATATGCTTATTTCTATGTGTGTGTGTGTGTGTGTGTGTATGTATTTCGCAAAACAAAAAGGGGGATGACCGAGACAAATCTGAGACGTACCCACATTACCGTAAGCACAAAAACAAACAGTTAAAACAACGTGGATAGTAAAGAGAAAGAGAGTGAGAGAGAGAGAGCAGACAGGGGAAGGCATTTGCCTCGCAGTTTATTGTGTTTTATTGTGGTTGTGTCATGCCACACAAGCATTGGCTCTTTGGCTCTTTGGTTTATCTTGGTTTTGACTTGACTTGGCTTGGTTTGGTTTGGTTTGCTTCACCTGGCCTACTACTACTACTCGTTGAATTTGGTATGGAATAAAGTGACTGGAGTGGAGTGGAGTGTGGAGTATCTTTTAAAGCTTGAATTGAGAGTTTTGTGCTTCAGTTGTGTTATAGCTATGACGCAAACAACTCTAGCGCTTTTCGTCGACCAGCGACAGGTGTTGTGAACGGGAAAGTTTAAAGGTGTGTTAAATTGTAACATAAAATCGTAATCGACTTTTACTTGTTTCAACACCTAAAACGAACATACCAATAACTTAACTTAACTTATAAAACTTATACTTATTGGGTTTCTCAAGGACTTTGATTTGATCTTCTATAATATAAAACAAATTTTCACAATTTTAGAAAGTATGTTTATAATTAATACAAATGTTTGTATATGCATACTAATTAGTTACTAATTTGACTATATATATATATATATCTTTACAGATTGCCAAGGCTAGTTAATGGTAGCAGAAACTTAACTTGTTAACTTAATCTAACAACACAGATCAATTAGCAAAAATGAATGACCAACAAGAAGAGGAACAAATGGAACCAAATGGTTTTAACTCTAACAAATCATTAATACATAAAGATGATGTAAAGAATTATATAGCAAAACATGATTATGAATATGTAATGATACAAAGATTACGTTCAAAACGTAAATCCTTGGCAAGAAGAACAAATCCTCAGTCAGTGACACTTGTGCCAGTAATATCATCAAATCGTTCCACTGATAAAGATAGTGGTATGGGTAGTCCCGTTGAAGTGGATAGTTCACGCCTAACAACACTTCCGTAAGTTCTCTAAATAGTTAATTTAATTAAATTTATATATATTTAATGATATATTTTCTTACTATACAGGGAAAAGGATCAAGAGGAGCAACAACATTTACATGAATGGGATAAAAAGTATTTACTTAAAACATATTTAAGTACCATGGAAATGGGAAAAACTGTTACAGAACCAAATGATGATGATATACATATTGATGGATATGATGAATTACAGTTACATTGGCTACAAAGGATCTATGCGATTAATAAACAAATTCAACGCAAAGAAGAACAAATATTACGTTTACATGCCAAAGTGCGAAGACATCAATTGAAATATGCATTTCAAACAAAAAGCGATGTATTAATACAAATCGATAGACTCGATACAGAATTGGCCACACAGGCAACAAATATCCATAGAATTGAGAATCAATTATTTACAGCTAATGAGGAATTAAAGGATAAACTTGGTATATTGGAGTCATTGGGTCATGAATTTGAAACCACCTTACTGGATATACAAAATTGGGGTACTCTAGTTTGAGGCATAAGATAAAAAAACAAAAAACATAAAATGATAAACTTTGTTAACTTGTACCAAATTGTTTTGCCAATTAATTAAATAATGCATTAAGTTTTGTTTTTTTTTTTTTCTATTATCTTTGTTAATATTTAAAAGTGCTTTTTTTTTTACCTGTATACGTAACTGCAACAACTATGTATCTTAGATATTTTAGATACTTATTTGTATATATACACATTCCATAGCAAAAGTAATTTGTTAAAGAATCTCATTTCATCCATGAAACTTAATCATTATGGGGGGTTTGGGGGGGGGTAACCCATAGGTACTTGTATTTAGACCATCATTTGTTGAGGTTTACAAACTCATTAACGTTGAGAGATTGTTAAGAAGCGGCAGCATCTTATTTTTAACCGCCACAAAGAAAGTTAATTAAACCATTTAAATATTTTTATTTCTCATTCTTTATTCTTACTTTCTATATGTACGTGTGTGTGTGTGTGTGTGTGTATGTGGTTTATTCCTTTTCTGTCTATGTATGTGTGTATGTTTGTATGTTTATCTATACCACTGAAGTTATGCCTTATATGGATGTATGTATGTTTAGTATGTTTTTTTGGTTTTTAGTTTTTGTTTTTTTTTCTTTTTCATATGTAAGCCAGCTCAGATAATTTTAAGTGTATTAACTTGCACATACACTCAGAAAAAAGAAAAAAATTTTCAAAAATAACAACAAAATATATTCCAAATAAATTGTGAATAGTTTAAAATTGTTAAACTATATATATATATATATATATATATTCACATTCACATAATTCTTCAATTTATGAATTGTTTTTTTTTTTTAAATTATAAAATTATTCAGTTCAAGGATACTTTTTTTTTTTTTTTTTTTAGTTACATTAACCTTGTTCTTTTCTTCCCATTTTTTTCTTCCGAGTGTTATGCCTGTATTATATATATATATATTTATATTGTTTTTTTTTTTATAGTAAAGTATATTTAACTATTTTTTTGTTTTTTTCATTATATGGAAATTCGTTGGCATCCTTTGCCTTATACTTGTACCCTAAATTTTAGGAGTGCTGTTTCATTTACAAATTGATGCATTTAACTTAGTTTTCTTTCTTTCTTATATATTTTTTTTTGTTTTGTTTTTAGTTATTTCTAATAACTTTACTATTTTTCTATCAAATCCAAAATCTTTACAATTAATCAACAAAAATTAAAAAAAAAACAAAAACCAAACAAGTTTTAGTACGTACTAAAAAAGGAAAAAAAATGACAATATATATATATATATATTAGTTTTCTTTTAGTACCTTGAAGATATTGTTAGCCTTTTCTTAACAGCTTTACCTATATGTAAACAAAAAAATACCGTTATATTATCAATAATTAATATAAACAACATAAGGAATTGTAGCCATTTCCATTGCCATATTGAACCAGCTCCTCCATGATGTAGTTCAGCAAAACTTTCACCTGCAAATTAAACACACATCAATGGAAATGCATAAATAGATATATGTATATATATATAGATCATACCATTCAATATATGCACAACAATTGTAAAGTTTTGAAAATCGCTTATCGAACACGTATAATTGCCTGAATCGGCTTTGCTTATTCTGGCAATGGATAATGTTGAATTGGCGCCATCGTCCATTAGTTCAGTTTTAACGCTGGAAAAACACAACAAAAAAAATTACAATAAAAATTTATAAAATTATTTTAAGAAATTATGTGATATATTATAATTAAAAAATAGATTTTCAGTTTATACAATAATAATTAAAAGAAACTTAAAAAACTTCAATTAAAGTGCTTAAATAAAATTTATATATTTTAGTTATTGAAAATAAAAGTTTTAATTAACACTTTATTTTTGTTTAATTATAACTTAATAAATATTTTAAAAATTTAACTTATTTTATAAGGAAAAACAAGTTAATTATATATATTTAATATATATAGTTATATATACATATATGTATATAATTCTCATTCTTTTAAATGCATTTGAAATTTAAAATTTTTGTCATTTTTGTTGATTTTGGCTCTTAGCCAGGGGAAGAAGCATCGTTAAATTCGGACTTAGATGGCCTGGGGAAATAACTTGGCCAAATTATCTTGGTTAGTTGTATAAACTTATAGTTTGCTTAACTTGTAAATCTTCTCAAATATATATAAGATAAAACAAATAAACAAACTAACAAAGAAAAAGAAAAAGAGAAATCAAGTCATGAATTTGTATTGTATAAACTTAAATGTTAACTTTATTTGATTATTCATATATATGTATATATATAGTTATTACCTCACTCCGCCGCGTGTTACATCATAATTGAGCACATTATCACTATGTTTCCAATAGACAACTGAACTAGTCATGGCCACATTTCTTACCACACAGGATAACTGTAGAGTTGAATCAATTTCATAGTATTTCTCCTGTAATGGATCACCAATCTCATCCACAATCATCACTTTGGGAGCTAGACAATTGTTTATTATATATATATATATAGTTTAAAAGATATCTTAAGAATCTTATACTTACCATTTACATGTAAATTAATTTGTATAACACGAGGTGGGTGTGTCGATATCTGACATTCATAGGTGGCCTCATCATCTTTCTTAACATTCGTTATTTTCAGTCGCCAATTGTTTGGATATTGAAATTCCATTTTATAACGTTTATCACCCGTATAAGTGTGTAGGCCCACTGTAAGAAGATCTAAACCATTCTCCTCACTTTGGGTATTACGACGAACCCAAGAGACCTATATAGATAGATAGATATATATATATACAATTACAGGGATCTATAGGTTTAAGTTTATTTTTAATACTTACAGTCTTATCCTGTAGCAGGGATATTCGGCAATTTAAAAAGATACTGCTACCGGCTTGTACAGTCATATTTGTTATTTGACCACCACGCTGTATATCCTCAAAATGTGGACCATATCTATATGAATATTATAAGTATTTATATATATATATATATAATTTGATTCATTTATTTACCTTTGATCATGATGATGATGTTTATTTGCCGATGAGAAGGTATCAAATATATAATTTAACATCGGTGCATCGGTTTTTTGTACCTTTGGCAAAATATGTTTACTATCTCCCTTTATTGTGGAACTACGTATGTGCGTCTTATTATTATTATTATTATTATTATTAATATTATTATTATTATTTCCAATTGTTCTAATTGGTGTTGATGCTGTACTCGCACTCGTACTTAATGTTCCTGCCACATTTAAATTTGTTGCCAATGTTGGCCCTTGGGCATTGATTTTTTGGCTACCAATTTGTTGATATACTCCATTTAAATTAACATCCTTGATAACTGTAAATTTCTTTTCTTTCACTTCAGAAATTTGATGTGAATTCAATGATAATGATAACGATGATAAATCTTTCGATTTTTTTATTGCTATTTCTGAATAATTATCATTTGTATCATTAACTATGGGCATTATTGGCAATTTGCCCAGATTTGTATCATAATCGTTAATTAGATCATCTGTATCACTATGACCCATATTAATACTGGTCTCATCTGTATCATCTGTGGCAATATCAGATATAGATGATGATGGTTCATTTTCTATATTCTCTACTTCATTGAATTCTATAGAAGAAAAAAAGAAAGAAAAATGAATGGAAAAAATCATTTATAGATTACTATATATATATATTATATAAAAATAATTTTTAAAGTTTTTTGATGGGAAAGTTTAGTTTCTTTTTTTCTTAAATTTTTTTTAAATATTTTTTCAAATCTTAGTAATCAATTGTATTGTCAGATTTAGGAATAAAAGTTATATATATTTATTGTATTTACTTTATAGAATTTTTGGAAAAAATTTAATAATTTTATTTACTATTAACTTTAAATATTTTAAAAAGTACAAATTCAATATATTTTAATTATAATATTTAATATTTATTTTAATTATAATATTTTTACTTAATTTTAAAAATATTTTATATTTTTTTTAAAAGTTATTTTATTAAAGTTAAAAATTTCAAGAGTTCAAGTTTCAAGAGTTTTTAAAGACTCCTAAAAATTTTTCTTCTGTAAAATTATTTTTAAATACTTAATATTTAAAATTTCAAAATTTATTATAATTTTTTATAGAAATAAAATCAAATTTTAACCTAATTTAATTCCCAAAAGCAATTTTAAAAACATTTTAAAGTAGAAAAGATATTACAAAAAAATTAAAGGCAAATTTCAAAACAACTTTTCAAGTATTCATAAATAATTAAAATTCTTTTTTTTAAACTCTTCTTTTTAAGCTCTTATTTCTTGGCAATATATGTAAAATATATTTATAAAAATAATTATTTAAATATATTTGATTTGATTTCATAATTAAATCAAATTAAATTTTAGTTCTTTCATAGTCCAAAGCATATATAATTATATAGAAAACCAATTTTGAAACATCTTTCTTTTTTTGTTGTTGTTTTCTAAGACGAAACATAAATAAATACTTAAATGACTTTGGTGCAGTTGGCTTGTATCATTTTGGCCAAAAAAAAAAAGCTTAGAACTCCCTTAGAGGGAAAAACTTTCTATAAGAAGGTCAAGAACATTATATGGGAGATTCTATTTTCCCTTAAGTGTGTTAACATTGCTTGCTCATTTCTGAACATTTTGAAAAAGGACGAAGAAAAAAAAAAAAAAAATATGTTGAAAATTGAAAAAAAAAAACAACAAAAAAAAACGCCAACACACATTTCAACGCTTTTCTCTTGTTCTAGTCCTTGGTTTGGCAATGAGAAAAGTTGGCTAGTTTTATACCACATCAACTGCAAATCTAATCAATTGAAAAACTACAGTGTAGAAGGATGTATGTGGTGGAAGGTGGCAAGTGAAATTGGTCAATACGAACATAAAACAAAAAAAACAAAAAATAAAAAATAAAAGTTGAAGAATTTGATTTGGAAAATGAAAGAAATCAATTTGATGAAACTCTTACCATTGCTATCCCTTAATGAAGTCATCTTTATATGAAAGATTGTGGGTGTGGTCGTTGACAATTGAAATCCTTCGGTTGTTGTTGGCTTTGTGGTTATTTCGCTGACGCCGGCGCTAACACTGCCATCTGCCGCAGCCGCAGCCGCAGTTAGTTCCAGGTCCTTAATTTTATTTACTGCAACAAACATGGCATTGGCCTGAACAAAACCACTTGCACAGCAGCCACTGCCATTGCCACTGCCCATGATCGTGTTAGTTAATAGTATTAATTTAATTAATATACGTATAGAGCAATCAATTTGGCCAATTGATGTCAATGTTGTTGTAATTGGGCAACGTTTAAACGTTTCTCTTGTCGCTCTCGATTTCAAACGTGTCGTTTTTGTTGAGGCATTTAAACGCATTTTGTTACTTTGAATTCCTTTATGGAATTGAATTTAGCAAACACACATTTAATCAACTGCATTGAGATTGCTTTTCTCTTAAGGATAATTCTTCTTTTTTTTTTTTATATATATTTTTTTGTTTTAGTTATTTAAACACTTGTTTATTAATACACTTAGATTTTCCAGTTGTTCTTCATCTTTGATTACTTTTTAAATGTAAATTTTTTTTTAATAGTTATTTAAATAATTTTAAACTAAACCAATTATCCAGCTGCACGATAAAAAAAAAACACACATTATTAAAAAAAATATTTATTTATTAAAAAAAAAAATTATTTATTTAAATATATCTTCACCATTAGAATATTAAACTAGAAGTCTATGCAATGCTTTTATTTTTTATATATAAATTTAAGACACCTCCAAAAAAAAAAAACAAAAGAAAATATTGTTGGGAAAACAATTTCCATTTGACACTAATTAAAAAAAAAATATATATATATGTATAAATAATATTATTCATTAATAACTGTGACTAATATAAAGTCATCAGAGAACACAGGCAACATCAATGGACATACACAACATTTCGTTTCGTAGTCGTTGTCGAGTTGATGTTGATGTCAATGCCGATGTCGAAAGATATATAAACTCTATATCTACCGGTATGGATCAAGAAACGTCTATACGCCGTTACACTTCACTTATGACTGCCAAACTGAAAACCTTTCTAAACTGTTGTCGACTTGCCCAACCATCGGGTTTATGCCCCTTTCATTCATATCGTGCGCATGTCCTTTTTTTACTTTCGTTAAGTTTACTTTCTCCAGCATTTCCATAAAGCTTTTTGGTGAGTTTCAAGTCAATTGGAGAAATTCAAAAAGGAGTTGATTCGGACTAAAATTTCGGAGAAGCAGTGCCTGTGTCTTTATATGGAATATAAACGAAGGATCATAAATTCTATACGATATATTTCAACGGCAAAATTAACAGTATTACTTATCTAATCAGAATATAATAGTTCTTTTTTATTTTGTACATATTTCTTTTAAATATTATTTGTATATTTAAATTTATTTTATTTAAAGCAGTTTTATTTTTGTTTTAAACAAAAAGTATTAAGTTAATAAGCAACTAAAATAATATATAAAAATAATAATAGATAATATTATCCAAATTTTTATATACTTTTATATTATTTGAACGAAATTTCAATACCACCTTTCGGGCAAAAGTTTTTTTTTTTTAATTATAATATGGAAAACTATATTCTATATTTTATTTTATACTTTAAAGTCTTTTTTTTAGGAAAGAAAATGTTTTCTTTTTTTTTTTTTGGCAAAAGCATAAACGCGTTAAATCTGTCTTAAACTTACCCAAAGCCATATTCAATAACTTAAAATTCAACTAAAACACAAACTTGACGAATAATTCCGAAATTGAATTCCCCTTTACTTTCTTAAAAACAAACCTGGTCCATGCCAAATAATAGACAACAATTTGTTGTTAGCCTTAAGGCCAATTTTCATTATTATAACTGGTTTTTTATATTTTTTAAAATTTAAATTTAAATTTATAGTTTTAATGAAACTGCAAAGAAGAAAACAAGATATAAGAATACAATCTATTTTACATATAATTATTATAATATCTTTTTGTAAAATTGTTTATTAACATAGCAAAATTATATTTCATTTGAAATATTTTGGTTTTTATTTTATTAATATTAAAATTGCTAGCTAATCACTTATTATTTGTTGTTTCAAAAACCGTTACATATTTCAAATTTAATAACGTTCGTAATATGTAAATAATATAAGACTAAGCAAAGTTTTGAACCTTATCCAAAGAAAAGTATTTATGCATCCCTGTTTAAATTAGATTTTAGTCCTTTTTCATGGCTAGTGTTCTTAGCTTAATGTCAGGTGGCGCTATTATCCTTTTAGTCATATCCGTTATACATTCCTTTCGACCAATTACATTTCTGTTCTATCTTATGTATAAGACTTATAGTAAAGTCAAAAACCCAAACAATTGGCAATAGACGGCGCCACTTATACCAGTTTCGATGTTTTTTTTGCATATCCTTTGTTAAAACAAAAGAGAGTTTAATTTTTAGGAAAGAGAACGAATGTCAGCTGTTTGAACAATACCGTTATCTTATCAGATCATCTGTTAGCAATTAATTATCATTTTAATCAAAGAACCGTTAGTTCTTAATAATATTTTTACACAATATCCTTTGAGAAATTAAATTCATTATGAACTGATATTAGATTATCCAGTTCATTTATCCTTTTTTCTCTGTATACGTCTTTATATAGTTTTATGCATAAGGAAATATTTAAATTCTTGTTCATGACATTGAAAGTAACAACAGTGACAATTGTACCTGGGTCAAAGAGAAATTTCACTTCATTTCTATCGTCTGGAAGTGTGTGTGAGAGAGAGAGAGAGAAGGAGAGAGTGTACGAGTGACAAGTAAAAATGAGAGAAAATTTGTGTAATCTTATCAGACGCGCGTTGATGCTGATGCTGGTCGGACGCTGCGGATGTTTGGTGTATTGAAAAGTTTTTAGTTTTTTTTGTTGTTTTTTTTTTTTGGTTTTTGGTCCCCCGTTTTGACCAAGAACCAAAAACTAACAAAAAAAAAAAAGTGCAAAATTTAATTGCAAATACTTTCTAAACACTTGCGTTTTGAAATAAAAGCAAATGCTTAAAGAGAAACAATGTTAACGGAACGGTCATAGTCAGCATAATCAAAAGTAACAATGATGGCCCAAAGGACATTGTTAACGATGAAAAACGGTAACGGTAAAGGTAAAGGTAAAAGTATACGTGCAACTGTGCAGTATACATACATAAAAAACAATTGCTTCAAACGAGCCACGCACAGATTTCCAGTAAAATAATTAATACAAAAAAAAAAAACACAACAACAACCTGGCTAGAAAAATCAGTTTAAAAATAAAAATGGAAACTTACAAATATATAACGATCAACATAAGAGAATGTAGTTGTCAAAATACACAAATTAGTCAATTGTATGTGGAATGTATACAAAAATGAAAATAATAAGTGTATATATTCCATTTTATGTATTGGGAAAACTGTTGAATTCACGTGATTTATCATTTCGTAGTGGAAAAGTGTTACTTGTCAAAATTTAACGATGACCAATTGGAAACGAATAAACTTATATTGGTTAATAGTTGGTAGTGATGTGTTTTTATGTATATATATAGGTATATATATGTAGTGTGTGTTTTATATATGAAAGAATCTGCAGACTTGACAATGTCATCCACTTGAGGTGGCATTGTGATGGCTTGTTATCAAATACTTGAGTTGTTTGTCTTGTTTGGTGCGACTTGTGGTCTTTATTTTAGCTTAATTGCAGCACACTGTGGCAACTGTATAAAGTGTAGCATACTTTCTGGCTGACTTTTTTTTTTTTTTTTTGGAAGTGCTTTAGCTATTCCTGACACATGCTCGTGCATGGCCGTTGAGCCTGGATTTGAGCTAAGCGCCGTTGGCATCAGAACATGACAACAGCTCAAGTACATGTGTACTTACACACGCACACACACACACACACACACACCTGCAGAAATGGTAATGGAAATAAAAATAATAACGAAAATGACCTTAACCACAGTAGGCAGTTGTAGGTCCTATTGAAACAACAGGTGGATATAAAAACATATGGTGGGAGGGGAGGGTAATGGTGTCCTGCTTTGAGCATATATAAGCAAATATTTAAATTTCTTTTGTTTGTGCATAATTTGTATATGGAATTGTTTTTACAGCAATATTGTTGATGAACTCTGCCCATTAATATAAATATATATATACATATATATATATATACGTCAATGTAATGCCTTCCCGTCGCTCTGGTGGTGGCAGCGGTGGCACCGTTAAGCGTAAACATTCCTTGGGCAATTTACGACGAGCACATCCCTCCTCTGGGGCAACATGGAACGTTCAGGTGGTTCGTGGCAAAATGTCCTCAAAATGTCTGTGGCATGCATGTCGCGCCCTTATATTGGGTGTAACGCTTATGCTTTTGGGAGCTGGCATGGCTACTCTTGGCTACTATGCGGATCATTTGTCAATGGGCTCTGAAATACGTGGCAATGTGACAGTGAGAGTGAAAAATGACTTAAAGGGCTTTCATTTGAACAACTTTGCCTACGTTGGACCGATTGTAATGGGATTTGGTGGTTTCATTGTTGTGGCATCATGTGTCATGACATTTGAGGCACGAGATTCGGCAGCCAAAGTGGTACCGGCACGTTTACGTGCTGGTGGCGGCAGTAGCAAAAATCCAACGCGTAGCAATCAAAGTAGTTCCGCTTCACAGCGTCGTGGTATGGGTAAGTGTCAATTTCAAGTCCTTTTTTATAGCTCTCAACTAAAATTGCATTATGGATTATGTGTATCATTTTTTATCACCTGCTACAGGTGCCCAATATCAATCAACGCGTTGGGATCAACATTTTGGTGTATTTCGCTCTTCGCCGGGCGATACACATCAACAACCACAAGATCCTTATACAAATTCCGCACAATATCAACAGCAGCCTTTCGATCGTGAGGCCTTGACAGCAGAACTAATCAAATTTTCAAAATCGCTAAGGTAAAACTAATAATTAAAAAATAATATTTCTAGAAATTTTGTTTAATAATTAATCGTACAATGGCCATAGAATCTGAGCCATAGCACGTTAACATTGCTTGTTTATTGCTTTCATTATACTTACCATACTTCCACCTGTTGTAAATTATGTACATACTTTCAATTGGCCATTTCCCACCTCTCTTCATCTATTTCCATTTGCAAAATTGACAATTTAAAAACGTGCATCAGATCCACACGCTTTTCGCCACAATTGCGTCGCCTTACCTTCACCGGTTCCGTGCCCAATCTCTCCACCATACATGCAACTGCTAATTGCACCACTAATCATTCAAATTTGCTCTCACTAAATCACCTGGAACTTCATCAACTTCATCAATATGGTAAAAAACGACACCATCATCGACGACATCGCCACTCCCACAATAAAACCGTGCAATTGCAATCGAAAACGCGTTACAGTAGCGTTCGTCGTGTCCGGCAAACGCGTACGGGCATCTCAGGTACTGCCGCAGGTGCATCAGGTGCAACGACACGCCTCATCAGTAATTCATCAAGTTTAATTCAAAGAGCGACACGGGAATGTGCATTACTGCAGCCGCCTCCAACGGCATCAGCATCAGCAAATCGTGTCTATTGGCAAGCATCCTCTTTTGATGGCGGCATGGGAATGGGGGCATGCACAAATGCTCCAGGACATGAAAAACGTAGTGAACGCAATAAGCGTTCTGATACATCAAAACGTCATGTTTTGTCCCGTCAACGGCCAATTGAACACGAAGAAGCGGGTGGTGGGGGACGTGAACGTTGTAGTCCTCTTGGAAATCGACGGTAAGCTTTTCACTGACTTTGACAAGAGACTTTTTGACAATAACACCAAAAACAAAACAACAAAAAAACCCAATTTTTCTCCTTGTAAAGCAACTCAACGTTGTCGGATTCATCATACAGTGGTCGATGGACAGCTCGATGTGCTTCAATAGCCAGTCGTACTTCCAGCATTGATTCCCGTCGCGTACAAGTTGATTTACATAGTCCGGAGGTAATACCAAAATCAATATTACGTTCCCCAAAACGTTATAGTTCCGGACCTTCAGCCACACCGTCGGTCGAGAAGGAATTTCGGTAAGTACCGAGGGTCCTTGTGGTTCTTATTGAGATGTTAAAACAATAAACTTTTTAATTTCATTTAACATAGCAGCCAATTGTCAGTATGTTCGGAACCTCCGCAGCCTGTGCGCCAATTATCCGGACAATCGAGCATAGAACCATGCGTACCAGAGGAAATCATAGACGTTGATGTCATCGAGGAGAATGTACAATCTCAAGATAATTGCGAAATGCGAAATTTAAAAACAGAAACGGCAAACGTACACGTAAGCCCTGTTAATAATAATAGTTTAACTCTAAAAAAGGCGCGTCCGGACTCCCTTCCGCTGACCACTAATAGTAATAATACCAGTCCACAAGAACAATCCCAAGAACAGAAAACGGTTGCTCCGCCATTGTATCGGAGCAATAGTTCTAGACAGTTTTATCGGCCAAAACCAGGAATAGCCAATGAGCGGGATGATTCAATATTTTACATACGTTCGATGGAACGCGGATTGGTTTCAGCAAGGGGTGGCAGTGAGGGTGACGATCAAATGTATGACTCACTACGTGTTATTAACGAAAGGCGCTCAACACTCCTGAAGGCAGATTCGCAGAGTTCGCTCGGATCGGCGGAACGTAAATTGAGTAGTTTCTCATTAAAGATGCCAGATATAACCGAAAGGGAAAACTCAATAGATGTCGAAGAACCTCCACCAATATAGAGCTTAGTGAAAACATCATTCTTAAATGAATATTATGAGGACTTAAAAGTGCATCAGACACTTTACGAAAAAAAAAAACAAAACAATGAAATTTCTGTTTTAAACTGTGTTTGTACATACTCATGCATACATATACAACATATATATATACATATATGCACTGGTGTAGACTTTCTATTATAAGTGAATGTTTTAGAAGAATATTTATGTATTTATGAATGTATATTTAGGAGGTCATTATAAGCCTTCAACTTGTTAAGCAAATTAACACTGTTGTTTATTTGCCCATAAAGTTTATCAGCAATAAGATACAAGCAATCTGTTGGAATTATAAAGAGAAAACAAAAAAAAGAACAAAAAAAACGAAAATTACCTAAAAATCAATGGATTATATAGCAGCCAGATAATGTTGACGATCAATACTAATGGCATTTTCCAATTTCATATATGAATGTATAATTTTTGTACCCTTGTAATAGAATTGTGTGTGTGTTATTGAATAATGATTAAATTGATTTTCCTATAAGTATACATGTTCTAGTTTATATTGCAGGACATAATTATGAAATATCTATAAGTGAGAAATTAAAAATTGTTCTTGTTCCATAAACGTGTTTAACCCAGCAATTGGTAAAATCATTATACTTAATCCAAACACTTATTGTGCAAATTAAATAGACCGGACGTATATACTTTGGTATATACATACTTATGTATTCTCTATTCTTTACAAACTCAATATCTTTTTATTTAATCTGTATTCAAATAAACGGGTAAGTATTGGGTTAAAAAGTTGTAAATCTAGCAATGGCATCTCTGTTTGAATTGTGCGCCCTTGCATAACGGATGTTATCGATAACAAATATACCAGTATTTGAGTAAGCAATGCCATTAAGTTGTTTTGTTATCGGTACCCAATTTAAATGATATCTGAATAATAATCAGAACTTTGCAAAATTATAAATGCATTTCAAATTGCTAATATAATTCTTAATCTGAAACCCCATTATTTTTTGAATAAAAACACATAATATTTTAAAATACGCAACTATATAATATATATATATATATTTATTTTATACATAAAAATTGATTTCAAAAGGTTTTCTTTTTTTATCATTTACAAAAAATAGGGTTTTGCATTTGTATCTGTTCCACGGTCGTTTTGAAACCAACCACAACACTCGTATTCATTATTTCATTTCATCAAGCTTAGGTCTATAGGGGCGGTAAGGTGTTTTTAAGGATTGAAATTATAATTTTCATAAACATATTAAGGAAGAGGGAGGTGGAGGTGGGTGGAATCGCAATCGTCGAATATCCATATTATATGATTTACTAAAAAATTTGTAATTTGTATTTGTATTTGTTGTTTGTTGAAAAAAATTGCTTCTTTGTTAATTGTCACAATACGAATAAAAATACTTAACAGCTTTAACGTATCATCTAATAAATGTATTTGTAAATACGCCTTAATTAATCAATCAATTAATTAACTAACACACACATTTAAAAGATGTATCTAATTTATAATCATATCATAAGATATCACAACAGTATGCCAGATTTTCCTAAAGCACAAGAATTGGAGGTACTAAATTTGAAAAAGGAAGCCGATAGCGGTCAGATGGATAGAGGATTATACCTATATAATTGTAGATGATAATGATAATGATGATAATGATTAAAGTCTTCTGATAGGTATATGAATATATTTGAAATAAAATCAAAAATGAAACAAAAACAAAATTCATTGGCGATACGCTTTATTTTGTATGCTTTTTTTTTTTTCTCTCACTAAAAAATAATGTTTTCGATTCTTTGTACCAACAACTTAAAAACTACAAATGATAAAAAAAATAGGTATACTAAATATTATGCTTACGCTTTGCTTAAAAATCAAATTAAAATTAGTTATTAAACACAAATTGAATATGTTTCTCTGATTCTCCGTTACTTTTTTCATTTAATATATACATTAAAAAATTGGAAAGATTAGAAAAAAAGACACAAAAATATAATTGAAGAAATGCACAATATATATATATATACATATATATATATTGCATTTAAATGTAAGTAATTGGAATGCATAAACAGAACGCAATAGAATTTATGCGGCAGAGAAGAGGAAGACATTTTCAAAAACGAAAAATATATATGGCAAAACAAAAACAAAAAAAAAAAAAAACATAGTTAGATAAGTGTATAAGATTATTAAACATTCTAATATTATATACATATATATTTATATGTATGTATTGTATGTTTGTATGTGTAATTTATATTGGAAGAGCTTTGGAAACAAATCGGTGGAAGTAAGTCGAAGCTAACCAAAAAACTAATTTTGCGTTAACAATTTTACTTTAAATTTAATATGAAATTAAATGCATTTAATAAATATATAAATGTATGCGTGTATGTGGGTGTGTGTGTGTGTGTTTGTGTGTGTATGTAAAATGGAAGTAGTAAATTTGTTCTTAACAATGCTTTTCTTTCTTTTCTTTTAATACATATTTTGTATATGTATATATATGTATGTGTGTGTGTGTGTGTGTGTGTGTGTGTGTATGTTGGGTGTGTATAATATTAGCTGTATGACAGTTATAGTATATATATATGTATATATATAGTTATGTAAATATACATATGTAAGATGTATGTACTTATGCGTATTATGTATATACATAGGTTGCATTTGTATATAGCATTGTATATCGCATTCACATTTTGTTAGAATTATTTGCTTTATCTTCTCTCTCCCTCTCTCTCTCTTTTTCTTTCTCGCTCTATGTTTTCCCTCTCTTTCTACTTTATTTCTGTTCTCGTTTCTTTTTCATGTGTGTGAGCCTTTACATTGTAGTTTTTTCTTTTTTTTTCTTTTTTTTCTTTTTTTAGTTAGTCCTTTTTAACGTATTTCAATTCGTTTTGTTATAAATTTCACTACCCCTAAATTAACTGGTATAATAATTAATGTAGTTTAGTTTTTTTCCACTTATTTTATGGTTTCTCTTTTTCAAAAAAGTCGAATTAAGGTTCCTATATATATATATATATATAGTGTGTTTTTTGCTATTTACAACATTTCATTTCGCTACATCTCTACTTTCTTCTATCTTCTGTCTGGTCTCTTTATTCCTTTCTTTGTTTCTATATTCTTCGGCTCATCTTTCTTTATGTTCTGTTCAACTTAAGTAAGAGCTTTATAAAAACCTTAGAAATTTCGGAGTTATTCGGCTTAAATAATTATTAGTTTTTTGCTCTCGCTATAGAAATGCTTATCCGTGTGTGAGTGTGTGTTGTATAAGTATAAGTGTGTGAGTGTATAAATAATGTTAGCACATACAAAAAATAAATAGGCTTACACATTTCTAGATTTCGCTTTTTGTTTCTCTTCTAATTCTGTTGTTTGTAAAAATCTGTATATAAAAATCGGTTAATTTAAAAAAAAAAAACTTAGCTTAGGCTAAAGTTTTATAAAAAAAAAAAAAAAAAAAAAAAAACCATTTAAAAGTAGCACATAAAACTGTTTTGTTGTTTTCCCTTTTAACAGCACACATAAAAAACCCTCCTAACAACTCTCCGCTCTACACAATTTGATGCAATTGTGTTTCTGTTTCGATTGAGAACCTACTTAGCAGGGTCTCTGGAAGTGTGTCCTTGTTAAATTGATGGGATTGATGCGCATTCCCGCCGCCTGCTTATCGGGACATAATGACCGCTCTGGGCAAGGTGAATACGCATTGTCTTGAACGCTAATAAATCGGAGGTGCAGGCTTAGGGGCGGTCGATGCACTGCTCGGCGCGGCCACTACGCTCGAGGCAGTCGATGATGGGCTAGATGATGAAGCATTGCCGCAATTGTTGTTATTATTATTGTTACTGCTAATATTGTTGTTCAAGTTGTTGTTGTGGCGTTGCAGTTGATGACTGCGTAGCTGTTGTAACTGTTGCTGATGATGATGCTGATGTTGTAGTTGATGTGGGTGTTGTAGCTGCTGGAGTTGTTGATGTTGCTGCTGTTGTTGCTGCTGCTGGTGTCGTTGCTGCTGATGCTGCAGATTATGCATAAAATAGGCATTCATATTACTATTAGTCGTGGCTGATGACGGTTGATAAGGATTGGCGCGTACATGCTGCATTTGGGGTAGTACAGGCTGAAGATGTTGCTGCTGCTGCTGCTGTTGTAGTTGCTGTTGCTGCTGCTGTTGATGGTGCTGGAGATTAAGTTGTCCGGCTGCTCGCATCATATGCCAATAATTGTCATCACCAATTGGTGCCTGTCGGCTGCCATATTTTAACTGGCGGGTTATTCCCTGCTTATAGTCTCGATGATCCTTATCAATGGCATAGGCTTTTTCGCGGAGCTTTTCAATTGTTCGCTTGAATTCGGCAAAAGCTTGCGGAGATTGCTGCTGCAGGGATGTGGCGAGTGGAGCCAGTGGATTATTTTGCTGTTGTTGCAACTGTGGCATATGCTGATGATAGGCCAAAGGATCCAACAAAGACTCCAGTAGATTCATATTGGACATAATCAGAGTATGTATGCGTTGCAAATCCAACGGTGGATCGAGGGCAGTAACCAAATCCATTTGAAAATAATCCATTTCCTTATCGGATACATTTTTACAACCAGGCGAATTTTCATCAGTGCGCCCGCAACAGCTATAATGGCCACTAATAAAAGCCGACGGATGGAAGTACTGCATACGGATGGAATTCATTAGGCAGATTTTGTGTAGCAGGTCAAACCATTCGCGCTCCTCCACACAGTTGGTGGTCTGTACGATAAGCGAGCGATCTTTGTGCACAATCTAAAGGAGAGAACAAAATAGAAAGTAAATACAAAAACAAAACTAGACACAACAATACAAAAAAAGTCAAGATGAATTCTACAGAAAAAGGTTAATAATAAAGTGATTCACACGATGCCCTGGGCCGTGGCACACACCCACACCCATAGCCAGATTCATACCCACATTCACTTCATCTCATTGTAACGATGAGATGATTCTTTGTGCAGATTTCTACAATTTAGAAATTTCACTTTTTTTTTTTCTGTACGTACAACAATAAGAAGTAAAAGAAAAAGATAAACTGCTAGCTTCTTTGGTGTTTGTGGGCCAACAACTCATCTGCATAATGCTAACGCTAATTATTTTTAATTGCAGCAACTTGTCATTTGTCAAGGCATTCATTACAATTCCCTTACCCCTCCCTGTTTCACTGTTTCTTTTTTTTTCTTCACTGTCCAGGTGAAAGTTTGCCCTTTTTTCGCTTTTCACTTTCAGCCAAGTAGCATAAATAATTGCCTATGTCTTGGGCTAAGTTTTAACTTCTACTACAGTTCCATCATTACTTGCAGTTGCTATTGCCCACCCACTCACTCATACAGCCAGTTAGTCAGTCAGTCAGTCAGTCATTGAATCAATCTGATTCTCTCATACACATGCTTGTCACGCTCTTCGCGTCTTTTGCATGCTGCAATGCGGCGATGCAATAAGCTTATCGAGGTGTACGCGCGCGCGCATGTAGATGTGTGTGGGCTGCCTATTTATAAATCTATGTAAATGTCTGTGCGAGTGTGTGCGTGTGGCGTGTTGGCTGGCTTGCTGCTGCTGTTGCTGCCGATGCCGCCTGAGATCATGAGTTTCCGGTATGAAAATATGCATTTTGTGTGTGTTCCCTCCTGTACCCAGACGCAGACAGGGTCACATTATGAAAAGAACTCAACTTGTAGGTAGTAGATTGAATTACTTATTCAATCTGTAGGTAGATAGAAAAATATCATAATATTCGGAAATACAGATAACAGAATTAGTTGTAGCTAAACTAAACTTTAACAACTTTTAGTAGATTTCCAAATTCTTTTAAGGTTAAGGTTTATTTTATAATAGTAACAGTCCTTTTTTTTTTTGTTTCGCTATTTTTTTCTCTCTCTCTTAATTCCACATCATTTATTTTACTTATTACATACCTTAAAACAATTTTGCATTTTGAAGCTTTTGCCTTTCAATTGTTCAACGCTTCCGATTTCCTGGAGCGGTATATCACAGATGGGTTGTTTGCCCTTCGACTTGGCATAGCTCAGCGAGTGCGTTGTCAGGCGAAAGTAACGTTGCTTAACTTGTGATCCAAAGCGTTTGCGGCTGGTTGGATATTTGGTCATCATGCTGCACAATGAAGAATATATTAAAGTGAGAAGAGTTGAAGAAACCGTAAATAAGTTATTGTCACACGATCTTAAATATTATATTAATCATCACATACAATATATACACACTATATAAAACTATACTATATATAGGTATATATAAACAACAATTTTGTTGATGTGAACCGAAAAGAAAAACGAAGAAATCAAGCTTAATTTTAGGTACGTATATTACACAAAAAGTTTAAATTAAAAGCACATTAATTTCTCTTACCCCTCGCTAGACGTTAGTATAATTTTTGTATATATTTATGTATATGTGTGTGTGATTGTGTGTTTTTGTTGTGTGTATTTATGATGGGAATTTTGTTGGTGGTGATGTTGGTGATGGATTTTTGGTTTTTGGTTTTTTTGATATAAAAGCAGCGCGCGTAAAAGAAGAGAAAGATAAAGAAAGTTTCGGTATTAGAATAAAACAAAGCGTAATTAACCAAATTTTTTTTTGTTTGTTTTTAGTTTAGTAATTTTTTCTGGGATATATGCCAAAGTATATTTATATAGGGTATATAGAAAGGGTGTTGTATACTATAAGGTAGGAGGAATCATCATTCACAATTATCCAGTTTAAAAAATCAGCACCTTTCTACCGGGTTGATGATGGGTTTTGTTCTCAATTCCATCTCTCGTTGTCAGTTAAAATAAAATTTGTAATGTTTTTAAAGAAGTTTTAAAATTATGTATTTTAATAGCGAATCGGAATTGAGAACAACACCCTAGGTGTTCATATATATCCCTTGTGTATTACAATATGTTAGTGTTATAAATCTTTAAAAAAGGATCGTCGAACTTACCCCTCTTTTAGTAATACTGGTTCTAATGGCGTCGTTTTCGTCGTTATTGATGCAGGCAACAGATTTGTACTACAACTACTACTACTACCGCCGATATTTGTCGTGGCCGCATTACTTCCACCATTTGGCGTAGAGATAACCTCTAGAAAATGCTTAACCGCCTCAACATGCTGTTCAGTGCAGAACTTTTTGTACAGCTCGCCTGTATACTCTTCCTTGCAAGGCTGCTGGGATGATCGCGAGCTAACCAAATTACCCAGAGATTGTATCGTCTTGGAGATCAGTGTTAGCGTTCGATTCGTCTGGGCATCCTAAAAGGAAAAACACGATTTAGTCCATCGTATAATAATTTCGAATTAATTAATTCATCTTACCAGTCGCTCTGTCGTCAGATCGAACAGTTTGGGTCCCAGTATGGCAGGCGCAAAGAATCTCAAGAATATAAAGCCGGAGACCACAGAGTAGCGTACTTCCCGATTTCGTGGAAAATGCTTCCCAGCACATTCGCGCAAATCGTGAAATATCTGACAGAGAACCTTGGGACATCGCTCGGCACTCTTTGTAATCGCTTCGAACACTCGCTCCACATAGTCTTTGAGATTGTGCAGATTCGTGTCGACAGCCGAGCGATCCTTCACCTTGGTGGGATCAATTTCGCAGGGCTTCTTCTCGGCCACAATCTGGGAGAGCACTGGCCGCAATGTCTGATGTAGATAGTGTAAACCCGATAGCCTCATGGCCTCGTCCATCATTTTTGAGACGAGAGTGTTGCCACGAAAGATGGTGGTGGGATCGGTTAGATTCGATATTTCATGATCGGCCAGGGCCTTAATGATGGGCGCAATGCGTTCCGTATGAGTAAATAGGCGTACCAACGGCTGTGCCACTTCTGTTTTCCCAGAGACCAATTCGCCAAGTATGGATACAGCGGATACGGTAATTGGACGCTGATCTACCGATTCCAAAAGCAAATTCAGTAAATCATCGTAGGTGGGCAGAGGGAATACATGATCGGCGGTATAATTAAGATTCAGACGCAACGATCCAATAGTCGAGTCACCACTAAGTCTCGTGCCAGGCGGCGTGGCGCATGAACGGGGTGTGGCATTTAGAGAGCGACCACTACTAGATGTAGAGCGGGGTTGCAGATAATACCAGGCAGCCGGTTGAACCGCCTGTTGCTGTTGTTTATTGAACATGGGCAAACGCACCTCGCCCAGGAACACTTTATCAGCCATAGCGCCATGGGCATCATGCCACAGCGTTACCGCAACTTCACAGAGATCAGCCCCGCCTAGGGAATAAATGGAGTAAGCTTTATTGGCCGAAGACTCAAGTGAGCCAGAGGATTTGTTGCTGCCGGTTGTGGCTGTACTGCCAGCTTCCGCATCAATACAGAGATCAAAATACATAATCTCATCGAATTCTGGATCGACAGTCTTTTTTCGCTGCTTTGTGCGTTTGGTTATCTGCTGCTTGTTGCTATAGTAAGCGGTGCAGATAACAAACGGATCACAGGTGCCTTGTTTCTTGGCCAGATCGATGCAGGCGGACACAAAAATGGCAACTCGAACATTTCCCCCATGCGTATTCTTCCAATTGGCTAGCTGATCCGTCGAAGAATTGGTGCTTGATGAAACTTGCTGGTGCTGCCCATGTAACTGCTGCTGGTGCTGATGATGATGTTGATGATGCACGTGACCAAATAAACCTGCAGCGCGAGTCTTTAATGTCATGGCTGCAGAGTTAGTGCCCCCACCACCGCCACCAATACCTGGTGGTCCACTAGGTACAGTTCCAGCTGATGCGGCGGCTGCTGCTGCAGCGGCTGCCGCAGCTGCTCTCTGTATATTACTCAATTCGCTGTTCTCCTTGTAGTCATTTTGATGGGCTCTCTGCTGATGAGGATGATGCAAGAGATGCTGTTGCTGATGATGATGCTGCATCTGGCCATGCTGAGCGGCCAACTCAATGCTTTCTGGTTGTGGCGCCTCCTCAAAGTTAACCTCTATGTGGGCCATACCCTGGACTTCTGAATCAGCATCAACAGGGCGTAGCGAGAACCAATGGTCACGTGTATTGTAATTGTGCAATTCCTCCCTTTTGATAGCAATCTTGCCAATTGGTTTATCCTGTTTCATATCACGATCCCACACATACACCGACAGGTAGCGGAAGCGACGCGGTATTTTAAATTGATATTCCTCGCCAAAGAAGGGCGAAAGAGTACGTTCTATGGTGGGCGTTCGGCAAATCTCTTCTTGATCCAGGGCAATTGTGCAATAAACATCCCGTGTGCCCTGTGTACTGCAACTTGTGTTGGCCGCATTTCGACTGCTGAGGTTTTTTGCTTCGCCTGCAAATAGATTAAATACAAAAAGTGAATTAATTAAAGTTATTAATAAAACCAATTGCCAATAAATATATGTATACATACATACATATGTATATAGAAAAAATCTAATCTTAAGAATTGGGCCAAACGGAAACAAGTAATTTTTATTAAAACAAAAACAGCTAAAACAGCTAATAAAAATTAATTGTAGTCTTCCGTTAATTATCCCATAAACAAAAAAAGGAATACTCAAAAATATCAATTTTGGTTACTTCATCTTTTGCAAGTTAATATAACACGTGTTTACACCGTGTGATTATGTTCAGGAATGATTGTAAGAAACAAAACTGATTGTTTTTAACCTTCCATTTCTATGATATCTATATATAGTATCTATGTTAGTTAGTTAGTCGACTTATCTTCGACATTGAAACTTACAAAATGCGCACTATTACTACACATTTGTTTATAGTATCGGTATACCGATAATATGATTAATTTTTAATATGTTTGTTTATACAAAATCGATTTATATGTCACAAAATTTATACATTTTATTTTTATCTCTCCATAATGTTGGAGCTGGAGAGTTTCACACTTATTGACCTTGACACCTGTACATGTATGCGCTTTCCTTGTCTGTGTAAATTGTAAATTATGTAAATCTTCGGCTTCTTTTGATTTCACTAAAAGGGGCAACGGACGGTACGTGACTTCCGGTGTGCAAGAGCAAGTGCGTGTGCGCTAAATTGCAATATCAATGAGGTTTTTACCACCTGGATGGACCATGGCTGGCGCTTGGCTAGACGACGACGACGACGACGACGACGACTACCAATGCAGAATTGTGAAATTTATGAATAACAGCAACCAACCGTCAGTTAAGGCAAGGAGGAATAAGTATAAAAAGAAAGGGGAATGGTAAGGGAAACAGGGACAATAGCTTTTGCTCAATAAAAGAAATTAGCAGCAGTCAAGCGGAAATATATTAAGTATGTAATTTAAGTGTGCGTGCGTGTGTGTATATGTATATATGTGTGTGTGCGAGTGTACCGCGTGCTAGGCGTCATGTAGGCGCAGCAGCAGTAATGCGCAAAAATTTTTTGTTTTTTGTCCGCTTTATGGCATTTTTTTCAATGAGATTCGACGGCTGTTTGGCCACTCCGATCCCACCTACCCTTCACCATCATCATCATCTATTGACACAGCTGGGCAAGCTAGGTAGACTGTGTTCCTTATCAGTTGTGCATATAAGTTTATATACATATAAATGTATCTATAAGTAAGTCTTGCCTATCAATGGGGTTATATTTGCTGCCTCCCTTTTGCACGTGTGTGTATGTGTGTGTGTGCGCACTCGTGCTCTCTCACATTGTTGTCATAAGAAAAACAAACTATTACTTGATAACGTAAAGACGTGAATGAATGAAAACGTAAAAAGCAAACGGCAAAATATAAAAAAAAAAAAAACCAGGGCAAAGGGGGGAATGGAAAAAAAATACCACATTTTATATGCAAAGAAAAGCAAATAAACATCAAATGACAAAATAAAAATAAAATGAAGCAAGCAAGTCGTCCCTGCCGACTTTGAGTATACCCTGTACCAATTAAGGGAACATTATAAAAGCAAACTCCTTCGAATTCGCCATTAATTCAAACTAAAATTTTCCTCACAAGCGGCAGCAACGAACGCATGCTATCTCGCTCACACTTACTACGCAATGTCGCACTGGGCATTTCAGTACAAAATGCATATAGATATATCTCCGATATTTCTTGTCCGATTTTAACCAAATTTAGTCAGCTGATACCTTTTGGCCATATTATTGGGTGTGCCAAATAAAAATACGCTACCTTTAATATAACACTAGTTATTCGTTTTTCCTAAATTGCGGGGGCGGAAGTGGGCGTGGCAAAAATTTGAAACAAACTTGATCTGCGTAGACACTACACGAATGTTGACACCAAATTTGGTTGCTCTAGCTCTTGTAGTCTCTGAGATCCACGTGTTCATACGGACGGACGGACAGACGGACAGACGGACAGACGGACGGACAGACGGACGGACAGACGGACAGACGGACATGTCTCAATCGACTCGGCTATTGATGCTGATCAAGAATATATATACTTTATGGGGTCGGAAATGCTTCCTTCTGCCTGTTACATACATTTTAGCGACTTTAATATACCCTTTTACCCTATGGGTACAGGGTATAAAAATCCAAAGTGTTTTTGCTTTTGACCTCCACAACGAAAATCCAAATTGTGTATGCGTATCTCTTTCTGGCTCTCTCTATAATTTCATCTCTTTTTCTTTTGAGAATAGCTCTCACTGACAATCTCTCTTTTTTCTCTCTCTCTCTCTCTCTCTGTGTTTCTCCTTGTCTTTGACTCTGCGTAACAGTAAATTTCATTCATGAAATTGGCTGCTGCTGCGGTGTATGTTTTTTTTTTTTGTTTTTTGTCAAGGGGAATTCCAGGGGACAACTCTGTTGTGCACCCTGTACCCAACACGCAGGTTAAAAGGGTATATACGTTATATACGTTTATAGTATACACTCAAATTTAATACTAATATTTAAAATATTTTTAATGTCATTTAAATATAAATAATTTACAATTTGATAATGCAATAAGTGTATTTATAAGTTTTCAATCGATAATGTTAAGTACTGTGACCTTGCCATACACACCTAATTGGTAATTACAGGGTATTTCATAGTCGGAGTTTTGCCCTTATATATGAAATCTTTTTATACATTTCGGTGACGTTTTTATAATTTATTTATCTGTCTGTCTGTTGGTGTGTATATATATATATATATATGTGTGTGTGTGTGTGTGTGTTTTTATAGTTTCGCGTTCTGTCATTGGTCTCTGTGGCTCACATGATTTTCAAGTTTCCTAAATTTAATGGGATTCCGTTTTTGTAGTAATTTGAGTTTTAGTCACCCATAAATATGAATGGGAATGCCTGGTGTGATTAGAATTTCCACTGACGAGCCCCTCTGAGACTACTAGGCGAATGAATAGATGAATGGAAAATCCCGTTTAGTTGCACACACACACACACATTTAAATGAAAGTAACTACAAAATCATCATACAAATACAATACAAAGTAACAAAAAATAAGTTTATAGTCATTAAATTTGTTTAATATGACCACGATGACCTTCACAATGTGGTAGTGCTGATATATGTATGGACGTATATATTTTGATATCATCTTACATATTCCAAGCACGAAGACACAATCATCAATAGTCCGTCCAGATACCAAGCGTACTGAACCGGGCCAAAACCATGATGACTGTTGAATGGATGGATAAATTTGATAAAACGAAGATCGGAAAGTTTGCTTCTGTTTTATATTTTTATTTTACGTATTGTCAAGCGGAAGTTAACTTATTGCATATAGCACAGAAAAAGACCAACCAACCAACCAAGATCACAATATAAAACACATGCATATATAGTATATTAATGAGAATTATTGCGGAATTTTGTTGAAAGCGAATGGTATGCACATGAGAACAGGAAATGGCAAACTCATCGACTTTGGGGGTAATATTTATAGTCGATTCGCTTGAATTAATGTAAAGTCATCTTAATATCTATGAAATTTTTGCTTTCATATAACAAATTGAAGAAAAATCTTTGTTCTTTATATTACTTAAAGTTCCAATTAAGGTTAAGAAATACTCCCTTAAATGCTTTTCCAATAAGGTGGATCAATACTTTGCACTGGATCTCTTTTAGATAAACAACATTATGATAAGGTAAGGGAGGGAGACACATAACTTATGTATATATGCATATAGATTTATGTATCTTGTGCGCAACCAAAATAGAAATGATAAATTTCTCCGCCTACCACTTCCTTCAGTGTCTGCATTAACCAACTAACCATGTGGTGAAGGAAACTTCTAAGACTCGTGCCGCCGACTAACAAACCGAACAAAATGTGTTTTCAGTTCGCTCCTATCTCTCCCCCTTAAACCCCTACCCTCACTCCCCTGTTCACCCACAACAAATGACATTTGCCTTAATTTCAATGTCATGTTTAGGGTGAAGAAAAAAGCCTCCAGGTACAGCAGCAGGAGAGGATCATTAAATGCTTTCAATTTTCATGATTTCCTTTACAGAAAAATTAAATTTAAAGACTTTGTAAGTGGATTTCATTTGCTTTTCCTTCGTGTGTTTCTGTTTTTCCATTGGTTTTCTTTTTTTTTTTGTCGTCGTTTGCTTGTTTTCCATTTTTTTTTTTTTTTTTTTGCACAATATGCAAATTGATGAACGCGCGCGAATTAATGAGGCGATTACTTCAAGAGCGCTAAAGAGGAAAAAGAAATGAAAATGGAAAGAGAAGTAAAGAAGGAAGGGGTGTGGTGGTGTGTGGAGGCGGATGAACAGGCGGGGTGTTCGGGACAGGGACCAAGTTGGCAGTGTAATAAATTCTAAAAAAGCAAATGAAACACAAAACAAACCAACTGAACCCAGGCCAGAGCACAAGGCAACATTTATGCAAAAGAACGGAAATAGAGATAAATTCTTGTATGTTTTTTTTTCTTCTTATTTTTTTTTTTGTATTTTCAGCGGATGAGAGATTTACACAGCCAGACAGATGAAGATAGAGAGAATGGTGAAGGAGACGGAGGAGTAATAGCAACAGCAACAGAGCACATGTCTGGTAGTGTGGTGTGGTCTGGCCTGGGTCTCTGGCCGTTTTGTCTAAACGTCAGCTTCCTGTGTGTAAAGCTTCGAAATGCGATTGTGTGTTTGCACTTCTTGTTCTTATTCTTTGGCTTGACTACTTCATGGAGATTTCACACACAAAAAGGTGTAAAAGTAGCAGCAGCAGCAGCAGTTTATGGCAGGCAGACCTTTCAAACCCTCCGCAACCCACCTGACTGGCATGGATGATTCTTATTGCAGTACTTCCTCTTTATTCCTTTCCCCTTTGAAAACCCTTTTAGTGATTTCCTTTTTCCGCTCGAGATATACATATACATACATACATAGAACTTCCTAAAAGGGCAATATCTCTTCTTAAAATTAGCAGAATGCAGTAACAAACAGGTTCTCCACCAATATCACATGGACATTTAATCAATGCGTCTTATTTTATTCATTTACCAATGTATAGAAAAAGACACTAAACTAGTCTGACTCTCTCTGTCACTCTCTTGGGTCTGTGTATATTTCTTTTTACCTCACCTCACATATTCCCTTTCTCTCGTTCTCTCCTTGTGTGTGTGTATGTGTGTGTGTGCGTGTACGTGCTGATCGATTTCCGGTCTGATTACGTTCCCCTCATCTGATGATCATCATCTGATCTTTTGCCTGCTCTTCTCCTCACTCCTCTCTATACTTTTGTTGCTCCTTTTTCTTTTCAGATTTTGACCGCACGTTTGTCTGGCTTCTCTGCATATGCGAGAGCTTTGCTTTGCGTTTTTCTTTTCTTTATTAACGTCATTCAGGGCTCTTTGGCATTGTTTATTAACAATTTTACATATACAAGACATTATATAGATATGTATATACATATATATTTATATTGAAGTCTATTGTGATGAATGATGAGTAATCAATTCTTTGTTTTATAATTTCAATTAAAAGTTTCTTCTTATTTTATCTTTTTGGCTTTCATCCATTTAAAGTCGACACCGTCAACGCCCACCCACAACTGCCTGCCGCCTAACAATTGCTAATCATTTTTGGCACTATTAACCTTCAATTTTCCAGTTTCAGTCAAGTGGGAGAGAGCAAGAGATAGAGTGAGTGAGTGAGTGGAAAATACAAAGACCGACCTGTCAGCACTTTGACGACATCGATGCACGACTTCCATTTTGATATAACCAAATTAAGCTCAATAACAACTTACGTTCGGTTTGCTCATTAGACAACTAACGTACGTCCACGTCCGATAATCGTCTCTCCCCCCATCAATTTATCAACTGATTTGCGACTTTATATACATATATGTATATATCTTTTATAAAATAATCATATATAAACTTTTTGTAAAACGCCCACGGAATTTACTTGGTGTGCGGCTGGCTTCAATTGCTACAATATGTGTTGTGTTGTGTTTGGTGTGTGTGGCAGTGAGTAGGTAGCAAAGTGAAGTAAAGAATTTAACAAGTTTACGAGATGATCAGGTTGAGAGAATAGCAACACGTATGCATGTTTGTAGGTACCTTGGAAGTGTGACCAAGGGAATGTGTAAAATAAATGGCAAGACACATAAAGTTATTGACAACAAATGTGAGAAGATAATGCAAAACATATAGTAACACCTCTGCATTAACATTATTCAGCCAACTCATTTAAGATGCAAACAAAAATAATTTCTTTACTTAAAAAAAAAAAAAAAAACAAAACATTTATACCTTCGTCTCTTTTTTTATATATAGTCTTTCTATATGCTCTATAGATAATTCTGCATAAAATATTTGCCACACTATACAAATACACGTTTAAAAACATCTCTCCCAATTTCGAATTACCAAAAAAAAAAAAAAAAAAAAAAAAGGAACAAAAACCAAAAAAAGCAACCCCATTAAAAACTTGTCTCCAACATTAAAACCTCTTTAGACGACATTTCCGCTGTTGGGTTACTTTACGAAAAATAAAAAGGTAAAAGAAACAAACAGAAAAAGAAAAAAAAAAAATAAACGGCACTTGAAACAAACCAAGCTGAAATAATGGCATCAAAATTGATAATAAACCTTCCTTCCATTCTCTTCTCAAAAAAAAAAAAAAAAAAAAAAAAAAAAAAAAAAGAAGAAAATGACAGCAAGAATTCTATTTAATTACAAATTACATGAGCGCCACAATAAAGCGTGAAGTTCAAAGCCTTGACAGGGGGGAGGCAAGGAGACAGAGATCAAGGGGCTTACTTTTTTATGGGGTTGACCCCCACACAAACATACATCAAAGGCATAATGCGAATGAAGAGGTCAAGCGTTAAGTCATAAAAAAAAACAGAGTTGAATTGCAGCATGTAGAGTAGTGGTGCGGGGATGGATGGATGGCTGGCTGCCTCATCATCCAGCACAGAGACAAAGACGGAAGACATCATCAACTACTTTACCATCATCATTGCCATTCCTTGCGTCCAAGGCTTTGGCTTTGCCTTTAGCTTTGGCAATGACTTTAGAGGCGACCTGAATAAAAAAGTATTTTTGCAATGCGCTAATTACATCAAATTGCTCCCTGGTTCTTTGGAAGTTTACAAAATATGCGCACAGTGGAATCAAATTATGGTATTATGGAAAGTTTTTAGTCAAACAAACAAACGAGTAGCCTCCCCCTCCCCATACAAATTGAAGTAGATTTTAAAATATAGATCAGTTGGATAATTAGATAAACCAATATTATATATAAAAATTGTTAATTGTAAGTTTATCTTTCTATTACGTGTGGGGTATGTAATATAATTGTTGATCTTGTAAATAATTAAAAGCAAAAACTAACAACAAAAGCAGCAACTCTAATTGTGAACAAAACCAAAGAAAGAAGAGATACAACAAACGAGAAGCAACTAGAACTAGTCAGGCAATTGCAACCAGTTTTAGAACGAACAAGACCCAAGATACAACACACACTCACACACTATCACACCACAGCACTCACACATATAGTCGAGGTTCGTTTGTCGAGGAGACCGGCTTTTAATTAATTACCTTTTTTAGCCAAACTATTTATTGTAGTTGTCATTGCGCTAGAAAAACATATATTTTTATGTTAGTTCGTTGCTACGTTTCTATGTTTTCAAGTTCAACGGAATAAAGGTAGAGGAGGATCACCACAGTTCCCCCCTCCCCACTCCACACCTTTTCATCAAGTGTGTGGGGTCCCCCTTCATCTTGTTTTACCCCTCTGCATGACAACTAAACTAAGTTGTCAACGTAAGTTCTTGGTTATTTGTCATGTAAATGTCTTTGGTAAAAATATTTCAGCATAAATTGCATTTGTATGCATGGATCTTAACTATACAAGTATATACACATATATATCTGCATATGTATGTATGCATGCATGTATCCATCTGTCCAATTCCCTCGATCTATCTCTTTCTCTCGTTATGAGTAATAGCGCAAGAGGCAAAAACCAAAGACTGAGTCATTCATGGCTACCACTAGTACCTCCACCTCAACCTACACACACAAACCCCATCTCCTCCCTCGCCGACCATCAATCTATCTATATCCATCTCTTTCTCTCATAGAAAATGAAATTTAGGTTATGCTCGAAACATTTTAATTAAGTGGAAAAGTATTACGCCAATTTCGGTCGACGACGACGACGACGATGTAGAAATCGCAATGGCCAACAAAATGGAAAGCTTCCCATCCATCCAACAACAACAAAAGCGAAACTTTGTATTTATGTATGCACATATATGTGTGTGTGGTGGTGTGTGTGTGTGTGTCTGTGTATGTAATTGAAACTGAGCACGATGTGGAAGTATTATTATTAAGCATGCAAAGCATAATGAAGTGGAAATATGAAACTTGAGAAAAATATGTTGTTGCTTGGCTCAGAGACTAGAAAAAAAAACAACTAAAGTGTTGTGAATACACAAAAAAAAAAAAAAAAAAAAAAAAAAAAAAGTAGTCGTCGGATGAGACAGGGTGACGAAGCTAATGCTCCCTAATGATGTGATGATAAATTATAATTATAGGAAATATAGAGGCCGGCTAGGCATCAAAAAGTGTGTGGAAAGGAGGGGTTAAGAAACTTTCATTTGTTCAAAATGACCTGGGACAAGTTCAAGAGGCAAACATACACACACACATACACATGCATATGCACATGTCAAATTATTGTTCGTTAACGGTTAACCGTTGTATAAACAAAAAACCGTTAATCTAAATTGGAAATATGATTAAGCTACTTAGATAAGAGAATTAATATATAAAACATAACAATATTACAAGACTACCGATTATTAATATTGATATACCTTCTTCTTCTACATTTTAAAGCAACAAAGATATTAAAAAAAAGTTTTGAATTTTGAAAATGAAATTTAAATGTATCAATTTCTGGCAAAAGAAGACCCGCAGCAGAAACTTATTCATGCCTTCCCTCGCCTGGATCTGAATCCATCATTTTATAAGGGCAACCTCCAAACTTAAAGATTATACAGAAAGGTAAAGACCAGCTGAGAGGAAACAGACAACCAACCAACCAGCCAGCCGCCAGTCAGTTTATGCAAAAAGAATAAAAAAAAAAAAAAACGAAAAACAATTGAGGCGTGCAATAAACAAACAACAATTTTTGCCTGCCTGTGTCTCTAAGGAGGAAAGGGGGGGTGCTGAAGAGAGGCAAAAAGCAAAAGTTTTATGGGCCCAAAAACCGCAGAGCAACGGCATGAAAGAAAAGCAAAAAGAACAAAAAAAAAAAAAAAAAAGAAGAGGAAAGAAAAGGAAACTCATGTGATGGGAAACGGAAATCAAAAGCAGCTACAATGTTTATTGTTGTTGTTGTTGTTGCTGGTGGTGGTGCTGTTGCTCTTGCAGATTGCATATAATTTATGGCCAAAGCAGAAACTGAAGAAGCGTAGCAAAAGCTGCTTATGACTTGGAAAAAGATTGAAATTTAAAGAAGCACCACCGTATATGAGTGTATGTGTGTGTATCTATCTGTATGTGTGTGTCATTGTGTTGATGAGAATAAGATACAATTACATATTTTAGGAGCCAGCTTTAAATTCCGTTTGAACGAAGTTTTAATACACTTTCATATTCATATTAGAATCGTTTCGCTTAAGCTCTTTGTCATATAAATAAACATAGTCGATGACACTTCTATTGGGTTTTTTGGGCTTGTGCATGTATTCCATTTAGATCAGATGTATTCTTTTAAAATCAGTTTCGTATCCACTAATTACAACTTTTAATTCTTTTTGGTAAACAATCAAATACAGTCTTGTTAGTTACTGATCTTTGAAACTATGTTTGTTGTTTATAGGGTCCAAAATCATAAACTTTTGTATGCCTCTAAATTGAACTGTTGTGTTTTATTTAGTTTTCATGGGCTTAAAACAGAAAGAAGATACTACTCAGGGTGCCGCAAAACTCTGGTTAGGCTTTTCTTATATATATGTATACATATGTATATACGTGCATGTAAAACAAAAACGGCGACAGGAAAGGATGAAAGGAAGGCCAACTATTTTTTTGTGGTTTTTGTCATATTTTTTTTTTTTTTGTTATACTTTTGACTTATACAGGAAATGTAAAGCCAAAAATACCGCAAGTTTGGTAAAAAGAGCGTGAAAATGCTAGAAGCAGAGAGATAGAGAGAGAGTTTGACCTTTTATTGAATTTGGTAATATCGAAAAGCTTTGTCCTCGCCTTGATAATCATTCATAAAACAGAAAGCTAACGTTTTTTTGTTTGTTTCGTTTTTGCCAATGTGTTGGTGGTAAGAGAAAAGTACATCGAATTCAAAATTCCATTCATGAAAATACCCACACATTGTTGCTGGGGTCTCTCGCTCTCTATCTATATGTGTTAGTGTGTGTTAGCTGGCACATGCGCTGCTGAAGCGTCGCACACACACACACGCACACAAATCAAATTCATTCACAAAAAGGGGCGCTGCATGCAAACAGTGGCTACAAGGGCGGGGGCAGAGTGGCTGTGGATGCCGTAACATTTAGATGTCGGGTGGCAAGCCCAGCCAAGCCAGCGGAACTAGATTTGTGTTGGCGCAGCAGCAGCAACAACAAATATAATGTTGGTTAGTTACTTGCTGCACAAAAAAAAGTAGAAACACTCACGCACACATGCTTGCATATATACACAGAGAGAGAGAGAAAGAAAATATACGCGAGGACGAGCGAGATAGCACCAGGCTAGAATTGTATATGCCAAAACAGCACAACACGTTTGTTGTCTTCAAAATGCAATGCATTTTTAAACTAAATAAAATAATATAGCAAGTATGGGCACTTTACTTAATATTTTACTGAACTTCACTTTGGTTCTATTTAACTGATTGCATTTCCATCTTTTATATGCAGTCTTTGATTGTGTCTTACAACAAATATATATATTTTTAGTGCTTTCAACTCTTCACATACACGCACACACATTCCTTAACACTTTTCACTGTGAAAATGTCCATATTTTCAGCTAAAGCCACTTGTCAAACGAAGTTAAAGTATTCATTGACCGTTTTGTAACATTCCCATATACATTTCGCACAATTTTACATACCAATTTTCACTTTTAATTGCTCCTCAATGCGTACTTCGCGTGTATCGGCCATGTTGGATCCATAACTACTGCTGCTGCTATTGTTGCTGTTGTTGTTGCTAGCCTCAACATCCACGACCTCAATCGTGTCGTCCTGCTCTTCGAACATATAGCGTTTCTTTTTCAGCAGCATTTCGTTGTCGTTGTCGCACAGCGTTGCATTTAGATTAGAATTTCGAGAAGTAGTCGATTTTTATGTTTATTATTTATATTTTATTTAATTTTGCTTGTTTAATTTATTCGATTTGTGTTTTTAAATACTTGACACATCACTTCGATAGCTGCAATAATTGCAATAAACACTTGAACGTTTCTTTTTATTAAAAAAAAAAAACAAAAAATATTTCGGCGACGTTGCAACGCGAAAGTAATAAGCCACATTTGTTTATAAAAAAAGAGGATGCATGGTAAGGTGGATTCGTTTTTATTCTTGTGAAAAAACAATTTTTTTTAATGTTGCGAAAGTTACCAAAAAAATACGCGGGCTTTTAACACCTCGCCGCGAAACTTAAAACAAAATCGAATAGAAATTTACGAAAACCATATTTTATTGTTTGTTTATTAACAATAACACAACGAATTGTTGTTTTAATATAAATTTTATTGTTGTTTTTTTGCCGACAAGCGCGCGCGCTAACGTCCTCTCACTGTGAAAACAAAAACAACACTGTTAAAAATAGAGTGTGCAGTGCTGTAAAAATTACAAAGCAGTGTTGTAAAATGTTGGTGAGTAGTGCTGCAAAATTTATGGAGCAGTGCTGTAAACTTTTAATGTGTGGTGTTGCAAAACGTGTGAACCGGTGGATTGCGTAATTTAACAACACTGTACGTTCGGCGGGTTTTTTTTGTAATAGTTTTTAATTTTTAATTAAATTTTAAAGAGTGTAGTTTTAAAGAAACTTGTTGTGTTCGGTTTGCTTATGCCATCGTCAATACGTGTTTTACAATATGTTTAAATATGTGGTTTTTATGCGTAAACGAAAATACATAAAGCCCGCTTAATGTTCGCGCGTTACCGTTGCCTTCGGCAAGTGCTTTCGACAAAATGAATCTGACTACGTATCCGTATTCATGATTGCCAGCCAATAACGTTGACGCCGGCAACGTCTGCTGCACTTTTCCAACAAATTTTTATGAATGAAATACACACAGAAACACACATGCATACAACACTCTCATTTGTAGCAGACAAACACATGTTGCGCCCTGTTTCGGCGACAGCAGCGGAAACAGGAGAAAGAATGTTTCGGCTATTGAAGCTATTTTGAATACCCTTCAAGGGGAAAAGTCTCTGAGTCACCTGCTTGTGCTTTCTGGCTTTCCACTTTTTCTATAATGATTACACAAAGCTATTGAATTGCAAACGTTATGCATATGTGTTATACGTTACTGTTATAGTATACAAATTCGAACGCCCTACACTTTATGGTGTAGGGCATTTTACGTGGGCGTTTTTAGTCCCATAGAAAAGAGGAAGCGGCAAAACTACATACATTAAAAATACACGAAAACCAGGCAGTGAAATGTGAAATTTACTCGCATTTCATTCACTTGACACGGCAGAAGGCAATGTACAGTGGAACGTAGGTATGTAAATAATTAATATACTAGTTTACTACCATAAATAAAACTAAGGTATACATTTTTCAATTCAATTTGACACAATTGTTAAAGAAGGTATTAAACGGATATATAGCAAACTAAGGTCCACTAAGTTATTTTTGGACCGATTGTCCCTATAAGGTTATAACTCCAGATAATTCTAAGAACAGGCTATTCGTTCATTTACTATATCAAAAACATGGTTTTATTTAAAAGGCTACCTTTCAAATTGTTAGGATAGAAATTTCTAGTTTTGTTTTTAACATACTTGTAAACCAGTGTGCGCTTCTTTTGAAACCACACACACATCACAACAACATCTTATCGGCCAAATGCCGCCAATAAGTGGAAGTGTACAAGTGGTTGGGTCAACATTTGTTGGGCTAGTTGTTGTTGTTGTTATTATTGCTTCCTCTATTGCTATCTCTGTCTTGTTTGGGTTGTGCGTGCATTCAAATGACAATTTGAATATGAGTTCATCATCATTTGGCTCAACGAAACGTAACCAACGTGGGAAGTTGCAGTCGACTAGACGGCTCCAGCTGCTGTCGCTGTCCACTTAGTCCCATATCCCATAACCACTACCTCCGGTACGGTTCATCCCCCTCTTGCCTGTGATAAAAATAGTGTTTTGTGGCGGTTGCATTTATTTAGATGACTTTCGGCTAGTTGTTGTCTTTTTTTTCTGTGTATCTTTCTCTTTGCATATTTCTTACCTTTTTATACCCTGTATCGAAAAGAGTATTTTGTTTCAGTTTATATCAACATCAAGAATTTTCTTGTTAAACTAGTGATTTTATAAAAAAATTTTTCTTCTTATTTGAGTTATATAAAATATAAAAGATAGTTGCTAAAAACGGTAACAGAAATATAATGCTGCCTATTTAACTTTTCTAAAAAAAAAACAGGTATCCAATAGTCGTTGTATAATGTTCAAGAAATAAAACTTTTTCATATGATATTTATAGGGTTTGTGTTTTGGTCATTTGTTTAGCTTCCGTTATTTTGCTTCTTTTTTGAATGGAAAACACAATTTCCCCTTTTGACTCATTTTTGAATTTATCACATTTATTTAGTATTAACTTTTATTTAATTACAATATGGGTGCATAAATTTGTTTGGTTATATCGGTGATACTCATATATACCCACACGGGTAATAATTTTACTCTTTTTATATTCAATTTTTGGTTGGGCTTATCTCTAGGGTTTTACACATCAAGATGAATAAAATATTTTACATGTGGGTTTTTTTCTTTTCAAAATTTTTCTCTAAAAAAAAAAAAAAAAAAAAAAAAAAACATAAATAAATTAAAGAATACGAAACTGTGAAAAGATTTGTACACCAATTTAATTGGGAAGCGGAGGGGATTGGTTATTTATTTATATATGGTTTTTTTAAATCGTCTATTAGGTCTCAAATTTAAATTTAATTGAATATTTTAGTTTAATTTTTTTATTGTTGTGTTCTCTTGTTTTTTTTTGTAGTAATTTTATGTGGTCATTGTTTGGCATTAAACTGTATTGTTTAGATCTCTTATATTATTTAACATTCAACATACACACACATATATATATCTCCCTTATAAACTAATCCATCTAAAAGTAACGACTAGAATTGTGCTGAGATGGGATTAATAAGAATAATTAAATCTAATTGATTCTACTAATTATAAGTTCAAAATCTACTAAGTAGCTTTAGTGCCGATTTCCACAGAAAAAAGTCTAAGTAATTCTATAATTATATAGTTTCATAGATCATAGAGGAGATGTCAGTGGAACTGTTATCTATTTATCCATCTATTTTCATTTTGCATAAAATCGTTCTAAAAATAAATTCTCTAGATGAGATGTCCATCACTTAGACCCAATGACTACGTTGCGTTGTAGGCTATAAAGCATCGTTGTGACTCTTTGATATGGTTGTCTCGATTTGGTCGATGCGTCGAAACGATGGCATATATGTGGAGCTTGCCTGGGTCACAATCGAATTGTTGGAGGAACTCTGTCATAAAATTGAATATATGTTTAGTACTTCTGAATAGATTTAACATTTCATTCCAATCAAAGTAAAAAAACGGTAATTGAAATGTATACATTGCTATAATACAGGTTAAACGCAGCTCTGAAAAAGTCTATTTTGCTATTTGTCGTGCTTGAGAGTTAATGTGACTCAAGGGTTTACTTATATAACGATTTCAAATTGTTACTTACCTTCTTTTGACGATAAGAACGACCACGTACCCGGGTTGTATTTCGCCGCACGGGATTAACTGTGGTTGATTTCTGTGAGAGACGGACAGAACTGAAAGTGCTACCTCGATGTCCACGGCGTATTTGCGGTGATGGAGTACCCGTAGCTGAAAAAAAGGAATAAACTTTTAATACGAACAATATAGTATTTGCTATAGTGTCCTTACGTGTCCCGGCTATAGCTGTGCTGCGTTTGCTAGCCTGCAGCATGCCAAATACCACAGCGCTAAAGGAACCATGATGTGAAGTCTGACGTTGAAGATTCGGTGTTTGAGCCTGTGGAATGCCAGCTGGCAATCGTACAGGTGATATCAATTGGCTCTCCGTAATGCCCTTGGGGTGTACATAGAACGTAGTCATCATGCCCTTGCCCTTAACATTGATCTCACCGCGTTTCTACAATACAAATGGAAGATTTTTGAAGAAACTGCACAACATCCTTTTAAAGATTACTTACAACGCAGGTGTATCCCCGTGAGCATAAAAGTTCGGCTGTATTTGCTGGTACTTGAACACGCCAATTCTCTCCAGTTGAATCCATACGGGAGGCAACATTAACTGTATTCCCCCATATATCGTAGACTGGCTTTCTAGCTCCAATGACTCCACTAACTAAAGGTCCACTACAAATGCCTACACGCAATTGAAAATTATTGAATGCATCACCATTGATCTCCTCCAGCTTTTGTTTCATGGCAAATGCAAACTCCACTAGATCGCATACAGAGTCCTCTGAGGTTTCACCACGTGCCCGTAAATGTTCATGATTCAAGCCAGCTGCAGCCATATATGTGGCACCAACAGTTTTGATTTTCTCCACTGAAGCAAAACGCGGCTCCTCTAGCAATTCATCAAAGTCACCTTAACGCAGCATCATTAGAATTGGTCAGGCAATTGGAAGCATTTAATCAATCAACTTACAAATAATCTCATTCAGGATACGTATGCAGGCCTTGCCATTGTCTATGTCCTCCGAATAAAAGTCCTGGAAATTGGGTATAGAGGCAAACATAACACCGCAAAGATTGTGCATCTTGGAATAAAGTTCGTCGGTATGCTCATCGGATAGGTAATAGGCAGCTACATGGTCAGGCAGGATATTCTGAAATCAAACATTTAATTAATGAGCCAAACACAGAAAAAGCACAATGACACAGAGTAGAAGTAAATGTGAGGAGGATAGAAGAGTCTGAGAGTATGAAGGAATGTATACCTTAATTAATGTGTCATTAAGCGCACGATTGGATTTCATGTTGGTCAGTTCACGCTCCGCTTGTTCTTTCCATATAAAGTCGAGACGTGAGGTAACCTTAACAGACGACAAATTCATTATTTATATATATATATATTTCTTTTTGGTTTTGTGGCATAAGAATTGAGTAATTTACCTCCACCAATCTGGCATGGTAACACACCATAACTAAAAATGATATGAGCAATATCAACATTTGGACACCCAACGGCATTCCCAATCGTCCCAAATTCACAAGACTGAAACTTTCTTCTGTATTAAATTTGAGCAGTATCAATGCGGTATAGAATGCCACCATTCCCAGGGCCATCACAGCCTTGACTAGATAATACAATTTCAGTGCCGTTGCCAAGGAAACGAGACAGAGAACCCAAGTGAACACTATGTATTCGGGATGGGCACACACATCTTGTGCCTGTCTCATACCAAAACGATCATCAATACTGATTGTGGTGTTGTTTAGGGACACGATATGTCCATTGTTGGTCAGTGTATAAGGTCGATGTGATTGCTCAAAATGTTCTAATGGTGTCGTCAAATTGAGATTTAAGGCATTCGCCAGAGTTGAACGAACTAATTCATCGGTGGGTGCACTTGTAATATTCTCATTGAGCAAAGCATCCACAAATGATGCAGCTGATGTGGCACCACTGCTTGTCGGTGTACTAATGGTGATATTGTGATGAATTGTAGCCGATAAATAGACATTTAGTTTATATTCCTTATCCGCTGCCGTTAAACCAGACCCATTGACATTGAGAGCTCTACCATACAGACGGGCCTGTTCATCAATGGTCCCACTGTAGGTGGAGGAGGGACATAAGACCAAACCAATGGCACTTAGCATACACATGGAAATGATGACGCCACAAATGAAGAGCGTACGACGTTGTCGTTGGTGGACCAATTTGGCGGAATTAATTTTCAAACATCGTGGCAGACCTGTAAAATGAGAAATAAAGAATTCAGAGGTTTCTTTATATATACGCAGAAAAATAATGCTAATCACCTGGAAACTCCTCGGCCATAACCAAAACACAGCAGAATGTGAGAACAACTGTGCCAGAAGCAAGGCAAATGATGAGGCGCGTACACCGCGGTATGATGATGACCTGGCAGAGCACCATAAATATCCAAATGACAAACACACACAGCATGTTTGAGCTATGTTGAAGAAGGCAAAAATCAATTAGCAACAGTTCATTAATTAACAGACCAGCCAGAGGACCACCTCGAACCAAAAACCCAAAGCCCCAAGCTTTCCGAATTCCGAGCACCCAGTCGAGGCATATACACAGACCACAAGCAGCAAAAAGACTTCCTTGGGCTGTTTTGTTTGCTTTCCATTAGCATTTGCATCGCATCCCACATATGTATACATCCCACACATAGTACATACCGGAACATATCCTCGCGCAGCTGACAGAATTTCTGCTCTTGTCCTTTATCTTTGAATTTCAGTGTCCAAGGATTTAAATATTCGCGACGAATCTCCTTATTCGAATTAATTTGAATATTCTGTTCGATGAATTCATCAATCTTATAATAAGAAAATTAATTCAATTGAAAGAAATAAGCGCATTTAGAGTTTTAGTTTAGAATTTACCTCCTCATCTAAAACGGTTACTGAGACCCGATGATCCTGTTTGGGATCGACTAGTATAGAATCCGTGCGATTTAAACCCTCTTCGGGACTATTTAACTATAGTTTAAAATTTATTAAACCATAAAAATGAATATATATATTTAAATTATTTGGAAACTTACATTTTTAAATGGTATTTCCGGTATCCAATCTGTGGTGGACTCATCCTCAATGATTAATCCTTTGGCATCAATAGCTTCCGTTAGATTCTGTACACTTGCACCATTCCTTGGCCTCAATTGTTGCTCCAATGGAGCCGACATCATAGCTGTGGGTGAGGAAACAGTGGACATGCCAGCTGTTGGTGCTCCTCCACTACCATTAACATTAGCTCCTACACCAGCATTTGTAACAGCACCTGCATTGCCGATAGCATTGCCCGCTGTACCATTCTTTAAACGACGATTGTTATCCATGGCCACACCTTCTACCACATTGGGCAGAGAGTTCAATGAGATATTCTTTTTCTGCTGCTGTTGCAATAGTTGGGCCGGCTGTTGCGGGGGCACAGCTATGCTAGCAGCATATTCTAGACTGCGACCATCAATGCTGACGCCATCACCACCAGCCCCACTGCCACCACATACTGTGGTGGCTCCCCCAATGCTGCCACTACCGCTTGCCGAGATTGATTTGGGCAATGCTGGTGTGGCAGATGCCGAGCCAGCTCCACTTCCAGCCAAATGGGCACTGCTGCGGGTGCCGAAACGTCGTTTTGGCCTGGCGAGAAATAGGATAAGGGATACAATTGTAAAATGCCATTTATACGCCGCCTCTTTTCCCTCCTTTTTTTTCCCCCATTTTTGGCACTCTAATCTTACCTCAATGGTTCGGTGCGCTTGATGAGGTAAGTTTTGACGTTCAGCATTTTGAGATGATTGTCCCGACTGCCGCCATTGCCCGGCTCCACCTCATAGGCATCGTTCAGACATTTTAGAGTCGCCTCCGAGATGTGAACGCGACTGTTGAAGGGTGATGGGTGGTAATGGGGTGTAAAACGTAGTTGGTGAAAATTAAATTCAAATATTTGCATACGTTTGCTACGATTGTGCCGTCTATGCCCTTTCTTTCTCTCTCTCTTTTTGTCTACCCCTCTCACTCTTGCTCTCTTTTTCTATGTATGTGTGAGCGTTGTATAGTCTGTATGCCTTTCATAATTGGGTTTGGGCATAAACCGACAACTACTTTGACTCCGATTTCGATTTGGCCTTTGCAGTTAGCAAAGTTTCTGTTTTGCCTAGGCCACAATTACATCAAAGCATTTTACGTTAAATTGAGCTTTTCCATTTTCTCTCTAAGGTTTTCACATTTTGCTGGTTGCTTGAGTCAACCACCATTCCATCTTTACCCACCCACTACTACTGCACGTGCACCGTCTTATGCTATGCTTTGGTTTTTGGTTTCTATTATGTTTAAATTTTCCTCTTGTGTTCAAAAAATAAAAAAGAAAGAAGAAGCAAAAAAAAAACACGCCAAGCTGGCAAAATAACTAAGCAATTGTTGTTGCTCTTGTTATTATTGTTGTTTGTTGGGCATGAACAAAATTGGCCAATTAAAATCCATTGCTGGTCTAAGATTTTTGGGCAAAAAAGCTTTCCCTCAAATTTGCTTAGAGAATAGTTTCATTCATTCTCTCAGGTTTGTGGCCAAAACAATTGGGCTAAAAGATGAAATGCTACAATTACGAATGCCCAAATCAATAAAGTTAAAGATGCGAATAAGCTAAATATCGGACTAAAAATCAGACCAGTCCCGGAGCTCCTGAAAATTAACACAGCAGAAGTAATTTGTCTGTCAGCAAATCAATATTGAAACCAAATGCTAAAGCTTTTGTTCTTTTATCCTCGTGTTTCCTTTAAAGAGTAGTTGAAGGACCGCAACATTCTCGTTGTAATTTAATTCGATTTCGCAGAATATCTTTGAGTTTTATCTCTTATTTAGCTATTAATTAGCTTCTTAAGATTTAAGAAACAAAAAACCTAGAGTATGTGGCATTTGAAGTCTTTTAATTTGTCTTTGATTATTTTTAGTTTTAACTTAACTGCATTTAAATCGGTTAATTTCGGTTAAAGGATTTGCATGTTACATGATCTGTATTTTGTCCATGGACATGTCAAGTTTGTAGATGAAATCCCTACCACAATGCTTTGTGCATAATTTGGTAACCAATTTGCAATTTGCACACACACACACATTCACATTCATTCACAAACACATATCTATCTACGACACAGTTGTCATTGGGGTAAAGATGACGTGACTGGTAATCGCTTACCCGGGTATTCCGCCAGATTCCATGTGATTTGCAATGATAACATCGTTGGACCAAACGTCAAAATGCCATTTCTTATTACCCAGAACACCGCACATAACCGAACCGCTGTGTATACCGATGCGCATATTCAGATCCACCTGGAAAAATCATGAAAAGAGAGTGGAAAATAATCTAAAAATATGCAAAGCACACAATGGCAATACCAGCTGCATTGCCTACAGTCAGTCAGCCCGTCGTCCACTCACTGAGTCGGTCAGTCAGTCAGTCAGTCATTGTCATTGGTTTTCGCACGCTTTGACAATGCCGCAGCAATTAACACTCGCAAAAATTATGATGAACCTTAATGAAAAAAAAGGAAAAACCAACACAAAACAATAACAAACGACAAAAAAAAAACAAAATCAATTTAATTTTTTCTCTCTTTTTTTTTTTTGACACTTTTTGTCGCATAAAAATTTAACCACTCCACGTTGTTGCCTCCTTTTCGTCCTCATTGTCATTGCCTTTTGCTTTCTCTACTGAGATTTGCATACAAATGAATTGTCAACACGTCCAACAGCAGTGGCCAACAGCAGCAGCACCAGCAGCAACACTGGGTCATACACAGGTCACTTTGTCTCCACCACCCACCCCGAACAACAAACAATCTTGTGCAATAAAAATAAAACTGATGCAAAACAGATGACAGCTGAAAAATGTTTGCCGGTATTAAATTTTTCAAAACAAAGAGCATCGAGTTAAGAAAAGAACGTAAATATTTAGAACAAGGATCTTTAAAAATAATAAAAAATGTTTTTATACGGGAAAGCTAAGATTTCAATTATTGAAAAATAAGAAAATTGTCTCAATGGTAAAATTTTTATTTTGTAATAGGAAGAGTAACTAAACTTTGTTATGACTAAAAGTTAGTTTTTAGAATAATTTTTTTTTTTTTTTTTAGGTTTGAAAATCCATTGATTTTATCCAGTTAAGTTAACTTATTGTACTTCTTTTTAACTGCCTCCAGTTGTGACTTTAAATGAATTCAACAATCGCCAATGGGGTTTTTACTTTTGCGTTTCATGTTCGCCACACACACACACACACACACACACACCCTTTTGAACAGTGTACATTTTTTACTTACATGCGTGTGCAAGCGCACATCCTTAATGGCCTTTATCATGTGCAGTCCAGTTTCCACACTGCAAACAGCGTGATCCGGTCGCGTCTTCCAGTTATCGCTTTCAAACTGAGATACACAATAATAGCAATCGCCCAGCAGCTTTACACGCAGACAGTGATTGTCCTTAGGCATTACAAAGAAAGTAAACCAGGAAATGACGAGGTAGTTAAACAGTGGAAATAAGAATTTAATATTTAAGTTAGTTTGTTGGTAGTACGTAATGATAATTACCTCTGCAATACGATCGAAACGTGCAAAAAGGTCATTTAATATTTTAACCAATTGCTGGGCAGACGTTTTACTAGCCAATTCGGTAAAGCCCTACAGTCATTGTAGTTTTATATTTGAAAATGGAAACCGAAAAAATGTAATATATAAATACAATTTATATTCAAGTGTTTGTCTTACCTTAATATCTGCAAAAAGTATGCTCACATTATCCATGGGATAAACGTACAATTTGTTAAACTGCGTCTCCACAGTGGGATCTGTGCCCTTGTACATTTCGCTGCGTATTTGATTGTTCACAATGTTGGGTAAAACTGCAAGCAAAAGGGGGGCAAAAAGGCAAACGATGAAGCCTTGCTCTCTTTCTATATATATATATATTTGTACAGGAAATTCAAGATGCCAGAGTACACTCGAAGCACTACAACAGGACTGCAGTTGTTAAGCAACATAAAATTACTAAGAGGTGAAATGAGCAGACAAGACTCTAGGCCACTTCTACCTGACTCACAAAAATAAATTGGCCAAAATGGTTCACAGAAAATACAAATATCGTATTGAAAGATGAAGATATAATAGTAACGTATTTTAAATGTTAACGATACCACAACGATACTAAAGCTCTCAGGGCAACTTCAATTCTTATATTACTTAATATTAGTTTAAGAATAAAACTGGTAAATCTTGTGGAAATTTGAAATCTTGATAGTTGTTTCAAATTAATTTAAAATTTTCAAACTCACTTGAATCCAATAGTTTTTGTGTACGTTGCAATTCCTTTTCCGATTCCTTTTTGTGTTCCATTGCCTTGTGTGTCTCAATAAAGGCCAATCTTTGGCCACGATCTGTTAGATATTTTGTATACATGCCAGCTACATTGATTGCCGTATATAGTATAAAATTGGCAAAGATTTGAAATAAAACGCAATCTGCATTAAGGCTGGCCTGCAACAATAACGAAACGAAAAAAAAAAAGAAAAAGGTTGTATAAAAAAGGAAAATGTGAAAACAATTTGGCAATCTAAATGCGTGGAATTGTGTATGATGGCCTACCTCTCCATTTTGCAATTTGATGATGGTAATTACGGCCAGGTGACAGCTGGCTGTGATGGTGCCACCCACTACGCACCACTTCAATGGCAATGGCAACATGGCATACGGAACGAAAATCACAAACAAAATATACCATACCAGGTATTCGCGATCGGCGAAGCCAACTCCCTGGCCAACGAATCCTATATAGGCAGTGTACATGAAAGAGGCAATAAAACATTTATGACACGGCCCACAACAGAAAAGGATTAGCCAGAATTTTCCAAAATTTCATGGCTGTAACATGTGACGCACATGATTTATGTAGATATATATGTATGTATGTTTGTGTATTCCTAGACGGTCAAGAACACAAATTTCTATACAATCGGATAACATTTAATGACCATAAACTTGAAACATCTATAAATCTGGTTGGAAGCAATGGTTCTTTGTTTAAAAGGCTAACACAGATTAGATCTAAGCTAATTAACTTTATATCTAGTAGAATGTTATCGTTAACAAAATGATTTAATTGGCCTTGAATCAGCAAAGAATCTTTAAGAAATTTAAACCAAGTTTTATTTAAAGTAAAAATAAAGTGTTTAAAGAAAAATATTATATTTACTTTAATAGACATTTAAACATAAAAGGAATTTGTCTCAAAATTAAGAAAAATATTTGCCAATTAGTAAGCTGTAATTAGTGTAGCATACTTTTGGGAACAAAAAGACAAATCAAATTATCTAAACAAAATTTCAAATTTTGAGTTTTTCAATATTTTTTTTTTTTATTAACTCTTGGAAATCTCTGTGTCCAACGAGATAATGGTCATGACTTACCTTGTATATTAAACAGAACCCAAGTACAGACAGCAGCCCAATGTAAATAATTGTTAGCAAAGCATCGCCAGTAGCCTAGAAAACAAATTGCCATGTTGGCAATACCGCAACAAACAGACCAAGTAATTGCTGTAGCCATTCCGGTGACTTCCGTATCTTCGCATGTGCTACAGGGACCAGTTTCAGCACGACGCAAAATCCAGACCAGGGCCAAAACAATTTTCAATACGAAATCGACCACATTGACAATTATCAAAGATTTTTGACGTTGTCTATGGGTATATGTTAGATAGCTTCGCTCCAGGGAACTCTGTTTAAAGGAATTGGTAAGAGATGGACAAAGTATACCCTTGACCACGTTGCCACTCTTGAAGGCCGAATAGGTTTCGTTATTGAGTGGACGTTGAGGTTGGCTGCCAGTGATGATTGAAATGGATTGACCCGATTCCATATCGTGATCTGTGCGTTAACAAGTTGAGAGTGGGGGGGAGGGGGGTAAACGGTAAAAAATATGGTTTGGAGTTGGGAGGATTAATTGCTTTTATCGTCTTTCTTTGCTTGTTTCAATCTCCGGGTAACTTACCAAAATTGCTATTGCCAAAAATGCTGCAGCTTTCGGTGCGCCGCTTTGGTCCATAGGCACGCTTTGCCTCAACAATGCGTACAGATTGGACGCGTAGTGGCGTCTGTTTAGATACACCTCCACCTACTCCTACACCGGCAAGCATGGCATGCTGCTTTTTGCGCAAATTGGATAAAATTGATGTGGTGGAGGCACGCAGCGAGGGTGGCAGATCACCATTGTCATCCATCTGGGCCCCATCGCCGGGTAGCCGTGGGATTTTGGACATGTCCGTTGCCAGCGATAGAGATGGAGTGGCGGCATGCATCGTTGTTGCTGTTGTTGTTGATGTTGTTGTTGTTATCGTCATCATCATTGGCGTCTTTGTGGTTGCATCCTGCTGTTTGTGTTTTAGTTTAGCTTTTAATTAGTTCTAAGTGCCGGCTGGGCCGGAAAACCATCTGACTTACCTCGGTTTTCGTTGTTGCGTCTATTGCCGCCACAGTTGATTCTGGTACTATTCCTTTTCCTGGACATAGTCCTGGCACTGTTTCCATAGTAGTTGCTGTCACCATAATCTCTTCATCGTTTGTGGTCTGCGCTGCGGGATTGCTAAGCCCCAGGCCATCTACATCATCATCATCATCATCGTCGTCGCCATCCAGTCTTAGGTCTTCGATTTGTGCCAAGGCAATGGCACCCTTGTCGACGGCTCTTCGCAGTATAACACCCTCTTCTGGTTCGCACTCCTTATCCTTAACATCCCTATCCCCCTCTATCTTACCATCCTGTTTTGTTTGCATTGTCTCGACACTGGAGCGCTTTGTGAGCTCCGGTGGGGCGGAATGTGTCACACTATTGCTCTGTCTGCGCTGTTGTAATGCATATGAAGGCGTTGGACTAAGTTGCCGCAAATGCACCTCATCCGAGACCAACTTGTCATCGTCCATGTTGCGCGTTTCGTCCTCCTCAGTTCTATATAACAAAACAAAACAAACAAACAAACAAAAAAAACACATTTATAAGTTGAAATTTCAGTTTAATTTTAAATCATTTATCTTAACGAAGATTCCTAGGCAAAAATTTAAAATTTCAATATTCACTTTGAAGTTGTCATCGAGTTTGGTCCGCTGGCTGATTGCTTTGGCCCACAAAACATTCACAACACACACACACACACACATAGACACAGACACATACAAAATAGCTTCAACAACTTACAATCATCTTTAGGTCTAAGACCAAAATGAAAATGGTTTCTAAGCGTCAACATTTTTGGCCGGAGCGTGAATCAATTTGGCAGCTTTGAGCTCTTTACACACCACCAAATAGAAAAAGTATTTACAATTTAATATGAATTTTGTAACATTTAAAAAAAATTCTTTAATTGTAAGCAATGATAAATTGTTCATAATTGATTATTATAGTAGTAATCTAAACGATATTCCAGGGACCAAAATTGTTTAGAATATATCAAAATTTAAAAAGTAAAATCTTGCATAGAAAAATCTCAAAAATAAGACATCTTTCTTTTCCGCAGAGTTTTTATGTGTAAGAAGTATGGATCAAATACTTTAATATGATCTATATATTTATGTGGATTTTCAAGTCTCAAGAGAAGTACATTAATATTGAATTTATTTGAAAACATAATCTACTCTTTTATTTATATCGAATGACTTTCTTTATTAGTTGAAACAATTTTTTAAAGAATAATTCATTGAGATAAGAGTCTCTAATATGCCATTTTGCAATCCCTGAAGTAAAATGAAGAGCATTTAGATTTTCATTTCAATTTTAAATGCCGTACAATCTAAGCTGTTGAATAATTTGTTGTTTATTTTGTTGTTGTTGTTGTTATTATTGTTGGCACGCGCCCTACCATGCCAGATACCTTCATCAGACAGACAGACATATAGACAAACAGACAAAGAGACAGAGGCGGTATACATACATACATATACACATATAGGCATACATATGTATACGTTTCTTATGAGCTTATTTCAAGTCAAATTCCCATTGCCGCAACGGAAACGCAAAATGGCGACATCTACGACGACGACGACGACAGTCAACAACTAGAAAATGGCGCGTTGATGTCGTTGTCATTATTCAAATTAGCAGTTAGACACACACGAATACGTTCACCATGTCATACGATGGCACGCACACACACATATATGCATCTACTCATTCATATGCAGGATATAATGCTTGTATATAGCATACTTTTAAGCGCACCACGCAGAAGGCGAAAATTTAAATCCAGCAAATAAAAAAAAAAAAGGCATGATAATATCATCGAAAAGAAGCAAAAAAAATTATCCCAATAAATTGCAGTCAATATGGTAAATTTTATATGAAACGTTCAATAACAAATAAATATCTTTATATATATAAATAAATTTGCATATATTATTTTTAATTCAATAAAAATGAAATTTTTGTAAAACGTTTGATGTTCGCAGTGGGAAAGAAACATTCGTATTGGTTGTGAGTGTGTGTGTGTGTTTTTTTTTAATGCATCATTTAACATGATATTAATATATATTTTATTTATATCAAAAGATTTGACTAAAATTTATTTATTGTCTTTATGGATTTTGACAAATTTTTGTAAAAAGAAATTTAACCTTTTCCATGACTATTTTTAGCTTGTGAAGTTGAAACTTTTTTACTATATATCACATATATAGTAGTGTGTGCCTGTGTGTGTGTGTATATATATATTGGGTCTATTGTTTTACTGCATTTCCTGGGCCATTGTGTCTAATCACTGGATGGCATTTAAACACATTAAATAGTTGTTATCAGTTATCATTTGGCGATATGAACAACCAGCATTTTGGTTTTGATTAGGTTTTGAGATGGAAAAACCCGATAGAGGGACAGAGAACGATAATGAGAAAGAGAGAAAGATAAAAAGGGACAAAGAAAAATGAATGAAAAGATGAGACCCTAGGAGAAACTATACTCTATACTAAACTTTTGATAATTGTTGCTAAGGATATTTTTTTAATCGTTTACTGCAACTTTCCAATTGAAATGATGATGGTCTTGCGTATATAACAATAATTTTTTCTCAGTGTATATTAAAAACAAACTGAATACGAATAACAGCTTACTGAAAACTAAAAGTTGTAAAATGAAGGCTTTTAACACCTTTACGGAAAGTCTCTATAGATCTATAACTATATAAATTCAATCGACCATATCTTTGATATTTTCAGCATCATCATGAGAATTACGCACTTTGGCTATAATATATATACTATATACATATATATATATTTTTTTATACGATTTTTGCTTTATTTACACACCTGTAAGGTTTAATCCAATTGAATAAAAGTATATCACATGCCAGGCCACATTCACGTTCCGTTTTTGTCTCTGATTAGCACATTGTATAATGAAATTCAACACAAATCTGGAACTAAACTGGTTGCTTTGACTAAAAATGGAGTTGGTTCGGTTGCTTGCTTCTTGGTTGAAATTGGACTTTTTTTTTTTTTATTGTTGGTTTGTTTGATGGTATTGGTGCTTTTGTTTTGGATATGATCGGGTTCGGTTCGGTACGAATGAGTAATCCAAAAGATAAATAAATAACACGACAATGCAGTGAGCGGTGCGTTTATCGCAACACGAAGTTGTTTGAGGCACCGAGATAAACGCCTAATATAATTATCGCTTATATAAATGTGTTGATAATGGCGCAACAATATATTCAAAATAAAAAAATCGATAATACACACATTTTGGGTATGGATTGGATTTTCAATAGCCTCCCATCCATGTTCTTCGATTCAAAATCAATTTTTTGCACCGCCAACAAAATCAAAACAAAAAAGAAAATTGCAAAAACAAAACAAAAAAAAAAAACGTTGACTCATGAAAGTTTGGTAAAACGAAGAACTTGACCCCCAAACTTTACCTCATGGGGGGAGGCATTATATGTAAATGTTATATATATATATTATGATGATGCGATAAGATCTAAGTTATATAATATAAATATATATATATATAAATATAAGTATATATATGTATGTGAATCTAGCTTTTGCACTGCCGCCCGCGGCCTGCTTGACATATTTATTTCGGATGTTCGGATGTTTTCTTTTTTCGCGTCTCTCACATTGAACTGGCATTTGACAACTGAGCGCAAAAATATTCGATGGACTGAATTTAATATGTGAAAAAACAAACCACATATACAAAAGAAAAAAAAAAAATTATGACTCTGAGCGGAAACATTATAATGAGGTTCTCTCCCAGCTCCGATTCGAACTCCGGCAATAAGTGAAATCATTTTGTATGCCTAGCCAATATTGTTGCTGATATGATAATTGGCTAACTGACTAGCTGGCTAGTTGGCTAGCTGGTTGACTCTCTGTCTTTGGAAATGATAATGATTAAATAATGATGATGATTAAGGCTTTAACAGGAGCGGTTTGTGTTTAAATGAAAACATTTTCAAACATTTGCTAAAAATTTGTTTCTTTTTTTTTTTTTCTTGCTACTTATATCTATCTATAAATAAACATAAACTTATTAAAAAGCACAAACCACTTGTCACAGTTGACAAGTAGCCAGACCCCAAGGGCAGGAAACCCGGCGACAATCATCAAACACATGTCCTTCAACTAACTAAGACATCACAGGATGTGGCATAATATTGCCTCATAGACATACATATATATATTTATTATATAGATATTAATGGCATGTGTATATCTATATAGTAACTAGTAACTAGTCATAAGTTGTTCCATGTGATAAACAAGTCTGATAAGAGCTACCGCAATATCCTTCTATTCTATTGCCTGTCAAATGTGTCTCCTTAGGGCATGAGCAGAGTTCATTTTTCTACCCTGTAATCATTGGACACAAATAGGAAATGTTCAAATTATAAAATAACAGCATCAATTACCAGACCTAAAGCAATCTGCACACATCCTATAAACTAATAATATTAAAGTAGTAAGAATTATCCTTGAAATGTAGCTTTCTTACTGAAAGTTATAAAATTTAAAACCAGAACTTATTGATAGAACATTTGTTCGATTTACATCTAAAGGGTAACTAGCGGTCGTTACCTGAGATAAAGGTATAGAATTTTTGTATTTATTTCTATTCTATTTCTTGTTTTACGAAATTTCCTGTCGTGAGTCTTGTTCTTCTCTTTCCTTTGGTTTCTTTGTGTTCTTTTTGCTCTTGATATGATATGAAATGTCAAAGGCATGTCTGGCAATGTTAGCTTTTATTTATGTATGTATGCATGTATAGATAGATGTATGTATAGAAGAGGCAGCCTCTGGGGTTAGTTTTTCACAGAGTAACCAAAGCGGCAGTAGGCACCATCCTGTCATCCTGTTATCCCCCTTACAGCCAACATGCCACATTCCACCTTCAGGCAGTCAGCCCTTTTTATGAGCTTTTGTTAGCTTCTTGTTGAATTTATGGCCATAAGAAACTTGTTAAAGCATATTATTGGGTGTGTAACAAGTGTGTGTGTGTGTGTGTGTGTGTATATGTATTTGTGGGGGTCTAGTCGCAGTGACTCTATATATATATATATGTGTGTGTGTGTGTGTTGTAAGTTTGTTTGCTTTTTGTGCTGTGGCTTTCGAGTCATGAGACTCTGAGAATGAGGAGCAAGAGCATGAGGCAGCTGCTTAGCTAAGTAGATTAAAGTCATATTTACACGCCTCTCTCATCTGTGTGTGTGTGTGTGAGTGATGTGTATACGCGCGTGTGTGTCTATGAATTTGTGTATGTGTGTGTGTGTCTCTAATGCTGTTGTGGTTGTGTTTGAATTTGTGCTCTGCGTTAAGTGGCAGCAATTAACACTTGACATATTTATGCTTAGCCCTGGGGCCACAACGGGGCGTTCCAATGCATTATTGTCAAGCCCTTTGCAACAACTTGCCATGCCTTGCCTTGCCTTTGCCTAGCCTTGCCAAGGCCATGCCCATCAATACGGTAGCAACAACAACAATTGGGAATAACCACAACAAGAACAACAATAACAAGCCATGTCTAACAAGCTGCTTATTTTATTTATTAAGCGTTTAAGCCGTAGTCAGTAGGCTTGGTTGTCAACCAAGCCATATATTTGTGGATAAAGGGGGGATAACAACAAAGAGTCAGATTGGCCTAAAAGTGGTTTCTATGGCTAAGCAAATATTTAAAGATAATTACTTAAAGATGACTTTAATCATGTGTCATCAATAAGCCACACATTAACACTCAATTATTAAGCTCAAATTTCAATTGTGCAATTTAAAATTTGGCCAATTTTGATTATACTATAATTAGCATTGATCCCAAATCCATTTCCTTAGCGTCATCTTGCGCCAAAGTTTGATATTTACTCACTTAATTTAAATATTTCCATATATGAATATAAATTAGTTAATAAGCGAATAAGTAAGCAGAAATATAAAGTAAATCTTCATAATAAAGTTGAAGAATTTAGAGAAAGTAGTTGATAAAACTTTAAAAGATGGAATAAAGAATTAAAGGATATGTTTTAACAGAACAGGCGAAAGTAGAGAATTTCAAAGGCATCAATTAAGAAGCGAAAGAATAATAGAAATATTAATGATTATAATTTATAGAGCATTTATTTGGTTAATATTTTATAGATTGTATTTCTTGTCACACAAAAACCAATCCACTCTCTTAGTAATTATGTCAAAGGCAATAATCATAACTATTGATTAATAGACCAAAATTGCAGAAGAAAATAGTAGCAAATGGTTAACGTAGATTAATTTGGCTAAAAGTTGATGCGACCTCAAATTGGAATGGTTTAAGAGATGGCAAGCAATGAACCTAACCAAACTTTTAATGTTAACTTGTCTCCAAGTACAAGGTTATCCTTAACTCTGTGACTCAGCCTGTATATATATATATATATCTGTCTGTGTGTGTGTGTGTGTAGGTGTATTTTCTTTTTTGGATTTGGGTTAATGTTGGGCATTGGTCAACATGGGTGTGCTCTGCCGTGTGCAGTTGAAAGGACGCAACAAAGCAGAAAATAGAAAAATTACTCAGCGTTACAATAAAAACGAAGGCAAGCAAAAGAAAAGGAAGTAGATAAAGAATACACCAAAGTAGAAGACGGGTACAATGAAAAAAAAAAAAAAAAAGAATAGACCTCATAATACTTTTACCAGTTATAACACCAATTTCTTTTTCTTTTCATTCTTCTCATTTAAACAGACAGAAAACTTGCCGCCATTACACAAAATTTATCGAGGAGTTTTGGTAAGTAAAAATGTTTTTAAGAACTCTATCCAATTCATGGCAAACAAAATTTGACCACAAAGTAGTAGTGCGGTTAAAAAATTTCAATGCTCCTTTTTCGGTTTTCTTTTTTTTTTTTGTATATTTTCTTCTCCCTTATTTTCTTTTTTTTTTTTATTTTGGTCAGCTCTTTTTTATTTTTTTTTTTTTTGTGCTTGTTACGCATTATTATGCATAAAATGCGCTTAGGTCTGGAACTTAGCCATTGAATCGCCACCCGCGCGCTAGGCGAATTGCTTTGATGTCCTTTTTTCTTCTTATTTTATAAAAATTTGTTTTTTTTTTTCTTCCTTTTTGCTCAAATCAAAGCGATTTATTTGACGGCTGCTTCTGATTTGGGTAAACACATCTCAGTGTGTAAGTGCGAGACGGTGGGGGGTCGGTTGGTCGGTCGTTTGGTCGGTTGGTTGCCAGTCACACAAGTGACTGAAATGAATAGAACGAAAGAATGAACGACAGACAGAATGAAAGAAAGACAGTAAGAATGAATGTATAAAAAAGGCAATAAGCCGTATAAGTGGCCACTTTTTAAAGCCGCAATCAAGTTACAAGTATTTGCCATGGCATTCAAAAGCCATTAAAATTGACAAATGTTCACAACAGACACGAATCTCTGATAGCCCACAAGCAAAAAAGGAGCCACAAACCAAAGGCAACAAAGGAAAAAATTCTACTACTATAAGTAGGTAAAGTCAAACTTGAGATAATTTTGACATTTACAAGGGGGGAGGGGGGAAACGTAGAGAAACATGTCAATGTCGGAAAAGACGAACAAATCAGATTGGGGGTCATAAAATCTGCTTGAACATGACTATTTATGTTTATGGGGCCCAGCTAATTAGCTTTGCTGTTGCATACTTTTAGGAGTTCGCCAAGGGAGGGGACTGCAGTTTAAAAGTTTCCCTGCCACATTAAATGTGGCGAAATGTCAGTTCGTTGCTGTCTTCTGTCTCGCCTGTTTGTCATTAAAATTCACTTTTTATGGAGCAGCAAGGGAAAGTTAGAAAGAGACAGAGAATATATATATACATATATAAAAGAAAAGCCAGAGGGAGAAAGGTAGAAAGACAAGGACAGAGGTAATTCTACTTTGGTATTTACCTAGCTGTATGTGTGTGTGTGTGTGTGGTCCTTTTTGACTAGTCCTTGCTGTCGCCTTTTCTTGACTGTTTCGTTTCGTTGTTTACTTCATCAAAATTTGCATAGAAAAAGAAATTTGCATAACATTAAGCACACACAGAAATTTTCAAAATGTTTAAAGTGTTCACAGCTGTTTCCCCACCTTTTATACCATCAGATTTATTCTCAAGCAACATAAACAATTGGAATTGCAAAATTAACTTAAGCCATTTGTAATTTATCTTAAAAGCTTTCTCCCCAAACAAAACCTTTGCCACAATACAAAAATATTTAACCCATACTAACAGGCTGGCAGAAAATAATAATAACAATAACAAGAACAACAACAACAACAATGATAACAAAAGGGGGAAAAAAAAAAAATTAAATATACGGCTGGGTTATTATGTAATTAATATTGCATAACTTGATTAAAACACGAGCCTGCAATCCTTTATGCTGTCACTCAACCAATCTTCACCATCAAACCACTAACACTGTCCACCCAATCTTCCATTGACATTTGCCCATACTATAAATATAATTACAGTGGCTCACAGCAAATCTTTAAACATAAAAACAATGAAATTGGAAAGAAATTCTACAGTTTGATGGCAAATCGAAATTAGAAAAATTTTTAGAAATTGAATTTCTTAGAAAATTTTCTTATTAAATGTTTATATATTTGCCCAAAGAGCATTAACAAAGTTAGTACTATATAAAAAAAAATAATGTAACGGATATATCCTAGATTCTAGAATAAATTTACGTTTGAGAGTCTCAAGAAGTGTTTAAATTAAAGCAACTTTAGGACTAAACAACAATTTAATGAATTTAATTTAATATTTTCACCATAATAATCCCAAAAATTCTATATCCAAGTTAATCGAAAAGAGATTTGTAAGTAAATAAAAGGGTAATTTTTTATAAACATTTTATTAAGTTATTACATTTTCTTTTTCAATTGATTTCAATTAGGTTTACTATGCGTATGAGTAATTTAACATGCAGAAATTATAACATGTGAGTGGATATACTTTTAGCTGTTGAATTATTACTTTAAATTGGCTAACAAATTATGGTCAATTTATGTTTAGTTTTAAACGACTTGCAATTATCGAATGAGCCAATTTAAAACTTTAAATTTATAATATAATTGTGGGAATCCTTACACATTTCATGTTCAATTTTTGAATTGGATTGCTTTAAGTGAGTGTCCATTGAGCATAGCAATTTGGGTGGCGTCTGTTGCCATTTTTATATAAAACATAATTGAAATATGAGATTGATATTGAATAGCCGCTACACTTTTGTTGTTGTTGTTGTTGTTGCTGTTGATGCTGCTGTTACCATTGTTGTAGCCTTTGTTGTCTTGGCTTTTCATTTTGACATTGCTAGACATCATTTTTGTTTGTTGTTGCATTTGGGCGTCGTCGGCATTTAATTGATTATTATTGTAAACAAAAGAAAATGGCGTCGACACCAACTCTCCAACATCCTCCCCGTCCCATACAATGTGCTTCACTTTATCATCAATTTCTCGGTTGATCTGTGTCGTTTATATATGATATATAATTTCTTGTTATACTTTATTTCAGGGTCTCTTTTTTTTTTTTGTCGCTGATGTGGCATAAAATAAACAATTATTTATCAGCAAAAGTTTTGGCATTTTCTCTGGCATTTTCTCAATTCTTTTGTTTCAAAATCTTCAATTAAATGTATTACAAAAAGTGAAGTGACAAGAACAACTATTGTTTAAATAATAGCTCAATAATAGCTACTTACTTTGCAATAATTTGCTAGTATGCAACAAAATGTTAATATTTTGAAAAAAACAATTGAAATAATTGATTTAAATTTATATTGTATTGTTACTTATAAAAATGTTTAGTTATTTTATTTGTTATATATTTCAATTGAATTCCCATGTATTCAATAATACTAAATCACTATTTAAATAAGACAAAAGCTACTTTTAGTCCATCAGGAGAATTTTAAATAAATTTAAAAAAGAAAAAAAGAAAAAAAAATGGTGCCCAAAACCGAGCAAACCGTCTCCCAAAAGTCCCTAAAATCCTCCCCCTTTTTTACTGAAGCTCAAATCAAATTAAGGCCAAGCTACCCAAAAAAAAAAAAGTCAATCTAATGCAATTGTTAAATCATTGCCAGCCAGCCAGCAGCAGCAGCAGCAACAACAACAACAGGGGCACCCATTACATACACATACACACACGCACACATTCACAAACATATCGAAAACTGTCGACACTCACCTAAGGCAAATCCTCTCCTCGTCTTCCAGTTCCATATTCATCGTGTTGTCCTATTTTATTTCACTTTGAATTTGCTTCTTTTTTGTTTTGGTTTGGTTTACCTTACTTTTTTTGGGTTTTTTTTTTTTTTGTCTTTCTTTTTTGCTGTTATTTTTTTTTTGGTCGTCAAGTAAGAGTTCTTACTGTCAAGTGCAGAGAATACTTGAGGTTGACAGTGTTCTTTTGCTTACTGACTTGGTTTTGTGGGGCTGGGGGGTGGGCTTTATTAAGTCGCCCCAAAGCGTTTTAAGCTGTTGTCAATTTGCCTAATTCGAGAAGCTGATATAACGGCAGCAGGAGCAGCAGTAAAAGGAAGCGGCATCTTTTCCACATGGTGCTAATCCTTATGTGACTAACCATTGAGATTCCTTGAAATCTGTAAGCAGATAAGCAAGAAAATCATTTATATATATATACATATATATATACATATGCATGTATGTATCATACTTAATAAAGCTGTCAATCTGTAGTGAGAAAAAAAAACCATGTCTGGGAAAAATCTTAAATTTCACACACACACACACATGGCAGGCAAGTCTTTCACACACTCGCACACTCAGCCAGTCATTCACATTTAACAATGGCAGTATATATAATTTAATAAATAGTTGCAGTTGACAGATTTCAAGTGGAAATGGCTGTACTAAGGAGGGGGACAATAACAATAGCAACAACACCAACAAATGCTGGCAATGGCACTATAAAGTAATACAAAGATATATATATATATAAAAATCTATATGTATGTATGTAAGAACATGTGTGTGTGTGTATGTGTATAACGACAAGTGCAAAAGTGTGCAAAAGAAGTGGCATAAAAAACACACCATGAACACACGGACATACACACACACACACAAAAAGGAATAAAACTCAAGATCAAAACCCATTGTCAATTCGACTTTTTAATGATCTATCAGATGTAGTCAATCAAACTAAAAGTTAATTGGCATGAACATACCAAAAGCAATTACCAAACGAAAATTTGTTTTCCTTATACACATTTAGATGCATATATCCTTCTAACAAAAAGTAAAGTTCCTTGAATGTTAGAATCAGCAACTATTCGAATACTTTTTCACTTTTTCAAAAGAAAAAAAAAAAAAACTTAAACTAATATCTCTTTATCAATGCGTTTTTATGAATCCATTCCTTCTACACTTTTTCTAGAATATATCATAAAATTTTAAAAAATAAGTTTAAAACTTTTAACTTAAGTTATTACCACTAAATTGGCTTATATATCTGATCGGTTTAGTATTATATTATATTACCTATCTTAGCTTCTTATCCAGGTTTATTCAGGCTAACAAGTTCATCTTCTTAGTTGTGCAAATTTTTCATTTAGTAGTCGTGTCATTTAAGTTTCCTATATAGCTTAGAACTTACTTGATCATATCAAGGATTGTTTAAGCGATTATTTTTTATTATTTCAGCCAAGCCCTTTGGTTGTTAATAAGTGATAATGTATTGGCTATGACTCTTAATCAAATACAAAGCCATATAAAGAAAAGTGAAACTGATATATATATTTATACTTTTTCCATTATTTTTCAAAGTTCATCTTAAAGACCTCATACCGCCACAATTGTAGTGGAATAAAAATGTACTAGAGATGAAGGGAAAATCTATATATGGGTGCTTGTACTTTTGCCATTTAATGCAAACTGGTGGCAAACTGGCGGCATTGGCGGCTCTTAGTGTATGAGTGTCTGTTGTTTGTTGGAGTTTCTTCTTCCTCCTTTGCAAACACACATGCATAACACACACACACACAACAAACACTAGAAATGTCAAATGTTTTGCCTCAACATGTTGTAGAAGCACCAGCAGCAGCAGCAGCAGCAGCAATAGCAACTACGTTGACAGCAGCAGTCAGAAACATTTGTCGTGCTTGCCTAGTCAGTTTTTTATGTGCCACCTCTTCCCCAAGGACCATTTCAATTTCCATTCCCCTCTCTCCCATCGAACATTCTTGCTACCATAGCTGCAAATCCCAACAACAAGAACAGCAGTAACATAAACATCACTAACAGCATGGTATGAAGTGGAGTATGATGGGGCATTGGGGCATGGAACACGGAAACATCAAGTCAAATTCAATCAGTGCGTACAACTTGGCGGCCACTTGGCGATGCTGTTTGTGGTTCCCTCTTATGGTTATAGTTGCTGCTTTGCCGTGTGGTTTAACCCACCCGGCCGGCTGATATGTAATTGGAATTGCAATATTGGCGTCGGCGTCAGCGTCGGCGGTGGACATCTCTCGGCGGTATTATTAAGTCATAAAACTCAATTTAATGTCATTTAACAGGATGCACTTTACAGTAATCGTAATACAGGGATTGCCGATGTCGATGTGGTTGTGAAATATCGACGCCAACGTGCAAAGGTCATCTTTTATTTTTACTTTTATTTTTTAAAGTAATTTTTCAAACACAAATTGAGTCGTTGATTTGATATGCAGGGAGCATATACTTTTTCACTGATTTATATGCATCCTGTTGCTTTCTGACGCTGTCATAGCAATGGTACAATAGGTCAGGTGATGGAACCGGATGTGGACTGCGGACTCCAATTCAGCATTTCCTGTATATGGCCTTTTAAAGCTTGACAATGTAACAAGTTTATGACGCCGCTTGCCAAGTGCCAGTTCAACTGTATTTCTTTTGTGTGTGTGTGTGTGTGCGTGTGTCTGTGTGTGTATGTATGTCGTATGTCCGGATTGTTGTTGTTTGCCATATCAACGCATTTATCCTGTTGGGTTGAAAAGTTATGACTAAAGGACTAAAACCAAGCAAGTGTATGCTCTGTCCCACATATGATGCGGCATATTAGTGAAGAGCATGACTAAGGCCAAAAAATTAAAGTAAGCAGCATTTACTTTTCTAAGAAATGATAAAGCTGAAAACAAGTTAGTTGCTAGGTTTTGCCGATTTATCTTTAAGTATAATCTTAAATTATGAAAATTATTATAAGACTGTAATGTTAAATTGCCGCCTAGGTAACACTTTAGAAGCTCAAGCTAGTGTTGAGTAACCTTCAAAGAGTGAGTCATATCATTTCATAGATCTGCTATAAACGATTACTAACAAAGAAAAGCTTTTTAAATGCCAGTAATCATTTGAAATACAAACCAATGCCTTAATAGATATATTTGTGTATTTATTTATATAGAAATAATCTCTTTTACCATTTCCATAACCAATGGATACAATTTTATCTTGGAAATTTCTAAATTCTTATGTTTTTCCTTTGAATTGTTTTGTTTTCTTTTACCTTTAGCGACAGAAAGTTTCTTATATCAAGCTAATTTCTATGTCACAAGCAGATGCTTTGGCTAATATATGATATAGTACAACATATGTATTCCAATTTCAAACATTCATCATACAAATGTATGTACAATATTTATATGTGTATATGTGTGTGTGTTTGCATATAGGGTGCCATTGTTTGCGTCATTGCCTAAAATCCAAAAAAACAAAATGAAACCAAAAACAACATTTTTTCAATGCGTGTTGCGTTTTTGTGTCCTTTGTATATCCGCATATTCTATTCTGCACACACACATACATACATATGTATATATGGGAATTTATGACACTTGGATCACGTAGCCTTTAGCTGGCCCCTCTTTACACTCCCCTTTTACTATATACATATGTATATATACCCTCCCTTTTTGGCTCTACCCACATACACATATATATAAGCCTTTAGGGCTAAGGCTAAACTGGGTGAATGGAGGAGATGTTCACAGAGGTTAGAGGGCAGAGACAACAAATTGACTGTAAATATGCTTACGATTGCTGTTGTTGCTGTTGTTGTGCTACTGTTTTTGTGGCGTTGTAAAATTTTGCGAGCTGCGTCAAAATGTCAGCAATGCAGGACAGACTTTGTTGTTGTTGTTGCTGCTGCCGCTGGTGTTGGTGGTAGTGATGTTGCTGGTGTTGTACACCCAGTTGTTATCCCGTTTGTTTGAGCAAAATATTTTGCGCCATCGCGCGGCTGAAAATAATTAAGTTTTTTGATTCATGTCGACGCCAGACAAAGGCGCGCTAACTACTCCTGGCAGCCGCCATGGAAGCCATCATGCCAGCAAGGACATGCACAAAGGATTGCAGCTTGCAGTCCTGTAGTCTTGCTTTTGCCCCTTCTGGTGCTGCTGCTACTGCTGTTAATTCTGTTACTCTTGTTGTTGTTGGCCATATTTTCACATTAAGCCAGCGATTTATGTTGCATGAAAGGAGCAAACAAACAAGCCGCAGACACGGCTTTGGCCATTAAAAGCAAGCGAAGCGTGCAATCGGAGTTTGCCTTGGCTAGGCTTATCCTTTAACTGTACCTTTACCTTCTGCAAGGCTGGTCAAATTCTCCCACAAACAAACAAACAAACAGGTATCCTATACAAACATATCTACTGTGTAATATTACCCAGCAATTGGAGATGGACTTTGTTGCAGTTGTAGTTGCTCTTTCTCTTTTTCTTCTCATTGGCATTGTTTTTGTTGTTGCAAGGGTAATTATGCGCTTCTTGAAAATAAATTAATGACCAAACCAAAGTGTAAAAATGACCAGAAGCGGATCACCAACCGAGTGTATAGTAAAGGAAATCAGCTGGAATGTAGTTACTTAGCTGAATGAAGGCTCCTGCAGTTGGCCTTTTAATTAATTAAACATCATGAGTTGGCATATTTGAGCAGAAAAAAGCTTATGGTTTGAACTAACATTATACCATAATGAACTCTCTATACTCTATTTGGAAGTCAGTAATAATTGAAATTCAATTCAAAAAATAATGAGAAAAATATTTTCCATTTTTGTGTTCAGTTTTTTGTTAGAAACAGATTAACTTAAGGGCAGCTTAACTTCTTTATTATTTATGATTGATAAAAAGGAGTATGAAAAACCAAAACACACAGTAAAAAAGAAATTGCCGACAAAGGATAATACAGGTTTTCACACGCTTTGAGTGATGGCAAGGGCGCTGCTTGCTTAAGTAGTTTCTAATTGCATTTCAATTACCTGTAAGTGGCAGCAGCCAATAACAATTAGTTTGATTTTTTTGTAATTTATTCTTTTCATTGATATCAGTTACGCCTTAATTACAAAAAAAAAAAAAAACAGGACACTAGATCTTATCTATTAAATAAAGGTAATTTTAATTCCATTATTAATTAACTAATACCACAAACATTTTTGCTTATTTTAAGGGTTAAGCAAATATGAAATTTGAAATTTTCATTAACCTTTTGGTATTTCATGTAATTTCAGCAATTTTAACATATTAACATAATTATAAAATGCGCCCATACTGCGTATACGCAATGTGAAAATGAGTTAATTTCATTGCCTACTTTTAGGCGTGCACATAGAATATTTTGATTTATGTCATAGCGAACAATTTTAATTACTTTTGGCATACACTATTAATAAATTTTGATATTTCGAACTCACCATACATATATTAATTAAAATTTAATGCATTTTATAATATTTCAACAAAATTGTTATGTACGTCAAAACGTGCGAAAGACTTTCAACTAATTGAATTGAAAAATATTCACGAACAGAAAATATATCATTTAAAACTCCCGCAGGTTATATCCTTTCAAAATATGTGCGTGTGTGTGTATGTGTGTATGTAACCATTTGGTAATTTATTTTAATTTCGCACATAAAATGGTTGCTAATCATGGCATCTCTTTCTCTCTCCGTTTACATGCACTTTATTTGTGGTGTGGTTGCAGATTTTATTATGTTGCAGCTGCATTAGTTTTGGCCTGACTCCTGCATATTGCATGACTTGCTGAATGAAATGCTTTCAAAATGTGAATTCAATGCCGAAAAAAATGATAAATACGTCAATTTGTAATGCTTAGCGAAGTATAAAGATAGGATAATGAATAATTAAATGCGAATATTTTGAATGGAACAAAGATTATTTCAATGTATGCTTTTCTTGCCCCACAGCATTAAATTGAGTTAAATGGCTTCATAAACGAAAGGCAAATAAAATTTATACCCAACGGCATTCAAATGAAATTTCAAATATATTTAAAAACACCCACACAAACACACACTCACACTCACATATATATACACAACAGGAGTAGCTACAGCAAAAAAAAAGATGAGCTTTATGAGCCACTAAAACTTTAATACAGGCAATATTATCAACAAAGTCATAAAAGTAAAACAAAACAGCAAACAGGAAAAACAAAGGCAGGCCACATCAAACAAGCAAAGGCACTAATCCAGACCAGTTCACAATGGTGTCTCGTACGTATTCCACACCCATAACCCACTCATTCTTTACACACTACTCTGACTTTTCTTACCCCTGCAATGTGAGCAATTTTTAAATGAAATACTTTTTATATTTCTGCATATTCTTCTTTTTTTTTGTATATTTTGTTTTATTTTTACACCGCTATTAAAAAGGGGTATATTCACTGCAAGACAAAAAGCTTTTCAACACTCTAATGAAAACATCTTCAGCCATATAAAGTATGAAAATATATTTAACAATATATTTATGTTTATCATTTAAGATATTTTTCAATCTTTATTGATTTGAGAAGCCCTCAAAATTATTTTCACTTTTTCGTTAAGTGCACTCTATTGAAATCACAGACAAAGGATTTCAAACTATTAAGTAATTTGTACTAACCAACAGGAGATTCAGGCATAGAGTATGTTATATAGGTGCCTTTAAATATGTTTAATGAAACATTTTTATTAGCAAATTTCTTTCTTCTTTTTTTTTTGTTTTTTTCTCAACATAAATAGTCTGAATGTTTCTCCATCTTCTCCTTTAATCTATAAAACAATCTTTAAAATTCTATATATCAACATTTAAACGCTTAAAGCGTGACAAGGAAAACACATTTATAAGTTATAAGAAAAAAAGAATATTATTGAATTGAAATTATTGCTACAAAGCATTTATTTTCCCCTTTAAGATTTATATTATATTATAAAACATAATTTTTTAGCAAGAGTAATTTTTCATAAGGCATTTGCATAAATTGTTTTAATTGTAAAAAGATGCGATGGCTGTTTTTGTTACACTGTTACTTAAAGTTGCTTAATTAGAAGTGTAATTGTTAATACTTTTTATTTATCTGTATAGTATAAGTATAAAATAACTTGCAATCTTTTAATGGCTGTTGATTTCATTTTGAAATATTCTTCAAAACTCCTTATGATTATAACAAACAAAGAAATCTTTGTTTTAAGCATATCTTTTACCACATCTATAAGTTTGGATTCTCCATATCCTGTAGCACTAGAGAAGACTATGTACCATATATACCTATAATAGCTCTTAAATACTATCAACTTAATCTACAATCTAAATTAGTATAACAAGTGCATATAAAATATTGAAACAACCCTCTTAAATGTTTTTAGAATAGCAGCATCAAGTAGGCCAAAACGACAAACTGGCAAAATGTTGCATAAATTAAAACAAGGTAATATCAAGGTTCAGAGGTTGGTGGGTATATGGGAAGAAATATGAAAAACAATTCCAATGTTGTTACATTAAGTGACTTTGAGTTTTAGTTTGAGTGACGTTTGGAGCATGCTTTAAATTATGATTAAAACATGGGAATTAAATGGTTTGCATTTTAGCCTTGATATGGAAAATTAATGGAAATGGATAAAGCTTTTGCAAAATGTTTTTCTCTTATTGTTGTTATTGTTGCTCTGTTGGACACTGACAAACTACTATCATATGTGTTTGTATATATGTATGTATGCCTTTTTACTGTTGTCTTTTGGCTATGATAATTTGTTATCTTACCATTTATTTTCAGCTCTTTAATGAATTAGGGCTGCTTGCCAGCGTGTATATTTAATTTTTCAATTATTATGTGTTTGTGTTTGCATTGGCTGCCAAAAAGGTAAGGCAACAATTTGCGGTCTCTCGTGGCCATTTTTTTTTATGGCATTTTTAATGTGTATATATATATACCTATATATGAATAAACAGGGTGTGCAATTTGGAATAGGCAAATTAAAGTATATACAATATGTATGAAGTTAACTTGCAATTCGATGTTTTCTATCTTTTCTAGCCAAATCATTAAGGAAACTCAAATTTTTGTTTGATAACTTACGAGTATATTGAACATATCAAAAGATAGTTAATCCCATAAAGCACCCTGTATATATATATGTACCTACATTCTACATGCATACAAATTATGTTTGAGGTGTGTGTAAGCACACGTGTGTATGCTTGTGTGTGTGTGTGTTGACATGCCACAGAAGACGAAGAAAACTTAATAAACAAACACTTGTAAAAAATAAAAATGGGGCAATAACTTAAAAGGCAAAAAAAGAAGAAAAACGCTTTACCAATAGTTGACAATTTTTCTGTTTTCCTTTCTGTGCTGAACATAAACTTAGCATAACTAACGATTTCTCTGACTCTGACATGGCAAACACATATGTATGGACCAACTTTCAATTGATCATTCCTCTTGTGTGTTAAGAATTTACAAGTGTCCACATCTGTGTGCACATACTGTGTGTGTATTTTTCAATTTTCGAATAATACCAATGATTAAGAAAAGTTTAGTCAACATCAAAAGAGAACTTTGCTTGTATTGTTGTTTCTAAAAAAAAAAAACCATGAAAAAAGTTTCGCAGTTTTCTTTTCGCAGTTCATAAATCAACCTTAAAAAATAATCTTGTTTTAAGTCCGCTGAATCTTAAGTCAATATTTACGTTTTAACCACACAAAAGTATCTTCATTTTGGTAACAAAATTTGTTGCTAAAAAAAAAAAGTTTTAATATCATGCTAAGATAAGAACTACTGTTGATATCTTTTAAAAGGCCCGACTTTAATATACTTACTATCAAGAATGTTAATAATTAATTAACAAAATTAAATAAAAACACTTTGGAGGCAATCTTTCTTTCTTTTCAAAAAGAAACTATAACCATTTCCATTAAATGAACTATCTTCTGTTTGTTGCCTACATCTCAGAGATGCTAATATAACCCTTGACTCTTGTACATAAAGGGTATTTAATGACTGAAAAGGGGAAAAAAGAAGTAAAATCCACTCGGGCTATCCAATTAACTTGGTAAACTCAAACCTTACCAATTTATAGCTACTTGCAAATGCAGTTACATTTGCTACTACTGCATCTATATATATATATATATATATATATATATATATATATATGTATATACTATATTAGTCTGTCACTTTTTATATGACGCCATTGTCTGCCCTGCTTTTGTAACGGTTCATAGACTCCCCCCTTTCCCACCTTTTACATATCATCCTCTCAACGGTTTGTCGCCACTTTGCGCTCAAGTAAATAAACAGCGAAAAAGTTGTATAAAGTGAATTTTTATCAGCTACAGAAGCAAATAGACAAAATAAATTCTTGGCAAACGCCCCCGAACGTTTACTACAACTAACTTTTATTTTTTTTTTTTTTGGTTTTTGTTTTGGGAGTTTTCCCTCTCACTCTGTCTTAGTCTGTGTCTTTGTTTCTTTCTATCTATCTATCTCAGTTCTTCTGGTAAATTTCGTTGTATTAGTCAGTTTTTGAAAAATTGAAAATTTTAATGCCCCATGCATATGAATGGATTTGTTGTTGTATATTGCGACGTCGCTTGGTCATTAAAACAGTTGCCGTAGAGGGAGAAGATAAACAAAGCCAAAGAATAAGGCAAATACATACATACATACATACAAACAAACATATGTACGTTAAATACAATAAATAAAGATACATTTATCTATGTATCTATCCATATCCTATTATTCATCTTTAAATAGAAGCAGCTATATTTTACTTTTTATATACCCCTTATCTGTTGATATATATATGTATATAAGGTATTTTAGTATATAGATACTTGATCAGTATCAAACCACGATATTAAAAAATGCTAATTAATTTGTGAAAAAATACAAAGAGTGTACACAAGCTGAGGACCTGACAAGGAAAGAGAGAGAGACAAAGAGAAAGCTGAGTCAGTTGAGCGTATGTAAGCTGAAAGCTTTGCCAGCTGCTTGCTTGTTATTGCTGTGATCGGTTCTAGAGTTGCCATCTAACACAACTTGACATGCAAAGTATCTTTAAGAGTGACAAAGACAGAAAGATTACTTAATACGTAGTCTTCCGCTAGCTTTAAGACGTCAGTGTAAATAAGTTGTCATTGCTACAAAAACCACGTCAACTCTCGACTTTGGCGCTAAAAATATGAATTGTTTTATATAATCTACACGACCATAAATTAAGTTAGAATCAGTTAAACTATAACTATGATAAATAGAAACATTAATAGGCCATGATAGATTATAAGCCTCAATATCCCCTTGAATCAATAAACGAGAAGGTTAAAATCTTTCACTTTTGAAAAACACAGAGTATAGGGTGTTTTAAAATGTTCATTTCTACTTTAAACACTGACAAAAAGTGATCTTTTGTATGATTTGTTGCATGATCTTCAAGTTTAATGTACATTAATGAACATATGGGTATATATATCTGGTATAAATCTATTGTATTTAAGCAATTGATGAGCTAGACATTTGTAGATAGTCGTATCAATATTTTTTTCTCTTTTTGTTTTTTGGCTTGTTACTTTATCTGGTCTAGTTTTGCAAAGCTTTTGCGGCTTAAGTGATTTCTAGTGAGGCATTTTCATTAAAGCCAACTTGATTTAGTTGTCTATGCGAGTGCAACTGATGGTGGAAACTGCAGAGAGAGGGAGAAACTTTTCAAAACTTGCCAAAAACCGCGCAATGCCAGAAGAAAGTTTCTGTTTTTGGCCAGCCGACAATACATAGTTTTCCATGTTGTTGCAGTTTTTGGTTTTTGGCTTCTTGTTTCGTTTTGTATTTCGATTGCAGTGAACAGAACAGAACAGAACAAAACAAAGTAAAACTGAACCGAACTGAACTGAACAGCCTTGACAGCAATTTGACAGACATAAACAAAAGAAAAATCAGAACAACGAAAAAAATTGTAGAAAACTGCATGCCCTATCCTTGCATTGAAAACTGACTGAATAAAATTTAACAAAAAATTTATTTAAAAACAACGATTACAATTAATCTCATTTAAATGCAACTAACAAGCCAAATAATTCTTTTGACAGTTGCTATAAATTTAAATAATTAAAAGAATTTTAAATGTTTTCTACTCAAACAATCTGAAAAAACTTATATCATCTTTACGGAACGGAATTTGAAATGTTTCCGTATTGATTGAAATAACAAGAACAGTTTTTATCTAATACATTTAGTTATATGAAAATTTATATTTATATTTCTATATTCGAAACATTTTCGAAAAAAAAACAAATGATATCATATATATATAGAACTTATTTTTGTAAGAGTTTTCTAACTTATTTTGAGGTAAATTCATTAGTTTTTCCCTTTTTTTTTTTTTTTTTTACTTTTATTGAGTTTGAAGAGCATTTGCGGAGCGAACCGTGTGGTAAGGGAAATTTATGCCACAAGTTGTGAGCGCGCCTAAAACTAGGCTATAACAAGAACAATTAGTTCAGAGCCAAAAAAAAAAAAGAAAAGAAAAAGAAGAAAAAACTGCTCAACCATAAGTTTCCAGGGGCAACAAAACCGATTTCTGTCGCATTTATTAATGCCTAGGGAGTGCAAAGTACTTGACTTTAGTTGCTTCTTGTTGTTGTAATTGCTGTTGTTGTTACTTTTTGTTATTTGTGTTGATGTTGCCGCTGTTACTGCTGTTGCGGGTAAAGAAATTTACAAGAGTCTAGCCACTAAATTAAATGTAGACGGTAAAGACAATTATTTTATCATTTGTTGTCTTCTACACATGTATGTATATATGTATGTATCTATGTATACTAAATACATATATATTTTGTGCCTATATGCTTAGAACAAACTTTACCCCACAAAAAAGAAAGTTTGCCTCTTTTGAGCTGCTTAGAACTGCGGTGGTACAAAACAACCTGCCTTATGTTTGCCTTAGTGTTTAAGTATGATATTAAGTATACGCCGCCGATACGGCACCCAAGTAAATGCTTTACATTTATTTACTTGTTGAAGGGCATATTAAATTTCCCTCTGCCTTTGTCATTCTTTCAATCCCATCCCATCGCATATCTCCACTCCTATTTGTGGCTCTTCTCTCAGCTTTGTTCTTCAATTGACAAAAGTTTAATGTTGCTTTCAAGGCCTAGGCCTCGAATTGCTTATGTTTTCTTTATAGAATGGAAGGGGCATAGGTGCTGTGCTGTACTGTGCTCTAGATGGGGTGGGATGGTTACGTAGAAGTCTCTTCTTGGAATTGAATTAAATTTTGTGTGTTTTGATTGAAGCATAAATAAATTGATTAAATTCTATCCCATGACATATTGTTCGTTCCTTTAGCTAATAGAAATAATGTACATTGAAAGGCATTTGAAAAATGCAATATGATATTTGCTATAGGCAAACGAAATATTTGTGTTTTGATTTCGTTTTGTTTCAACAGGTTTAGTTGCCTGGGCAATCATCTAAACGGAACTTGACCTTGCCAATGCGTCTTATTGATTCAATTTCAATCATAAGTAAAAATAACTGCAGCTTGTTTCCTTCTCATCTCTCATATACAAACATACATACATTCATACATATATATATATAACGGAGGCAACAATGGCCCCCATTTGGCCACTGCTCTCAATGTCATGGGCTATTGAAATTGGTCTACGAAGAGGGTGAAAAGAGGTATATAAGGGGAAACGTACGTTGGCCCTGCCATGAGTTGTTTTTCTTGATGATTATTGAGCTTTTAGTGGATAATATGCAATTGTCGTTGATGTTTGAGTACAAGGAGAAGTCGTAGATAAGCATCCATCACATAAAGAAGAGAAAGATATATACATATATAAAGCAACTATATTTAGATATAGACTCAAAGCTTAAATCAATTTCAACTGTTTAGTTGACAATAAAAATCTCATGGGGGTGTTCTAACTAACTATATATATTTTCCAAAGTTTTAGATTAAATACTTTTACCCTTAAACTTGCTGAATTTGAATCCTGTTTCTCATAGCAAAAGGCTTAAAAGTGTTGAAATTTGAATAGGCAACAGCTGTTAAATAAACTTAACATGATCCGGCAACATTTATTTGACAGCCATGAAATATGGCAGCTTTGCGTATCAAATTAAGTTTTAATTTTAAATAAACATTTAAACATAAGAAAGGCAATATTATTTATATTTATATACTCAATTGCAAGTATGTTATTAATAAAAAAATTTTACTTGGAAACCTTAGACTCATTTTTAACTAAAAGTTTTTGTTTACTAAAAATATATTTTAATGGAATTGAAATATTATAGCTAAAAGAGCAGGAAAAATGAAAATAATCTTGTACTAACAATAGTTGGAAAATATGATTCATAGAATTTTCAATATATTAATTCTGATTTTATTTAAAATCTTTAAAATTTCTATCATGATTATGTCTAAGAAAAAGACTTTTCTTTGCTACAGCTGACAACTGTTTTTTGTTGTTGTTGTTGGTGGTTAAAAAAATTTATAATTAACTGGTTATTTTGATTATTTTTTTGGTTTTCCCCAAGGGAGTGCGTCTGAGTCAAGCTTTACGCTTTAATAGGATTATCAACTATTCTTTTAGCTCATTATTGTTGGCTCAAATTCTTGTTTATCCTTCAATCCTGGCAGGTGGTAGAGTCAATGCTCTGAGCTTCACCAGCCAGCATAATGCGTCAAAATAGCTAATTAAGAAACTGCAGTAGTCGTCCATTTGGCTTTCTCTTCTTGTTATTGCTGTTGTTATTCTGTCTTGTGCTCCGATTATAGTGGGCTTTTGCTTGCGTGTGCTGAGCTCTGACCAGGCATTCATTTAATTATGACACACACACATACAGAAATATATATATATACCGCCGCATACATAGTCACATTCTGCACATACCAATTAGTCAAAGGCGTGTCCTGCGGCGCTGAAAAGCAGACTAGCAGAAAGGTTCTCTTCTCTGTTTTTTTCCTTTTTTTTCCTTCTTTTTGTGGCAAATAGTTTGACCGAAAATTAAACAGCAACAAGAACGGTAAGAAGAACAATTTGTGTCACGTCACATTCACATTCCCAAGAAACTAATTAAGAACTTGATAAAGTCTGAGCCAGTCAATGAAATTTGACGCAGCATTTCTTTAGCTTAGATTAAAAATAAACGACACTAAATGTGTAATGAGTAATGGAAGGGGGGAGGGGTCAGTGGACACAAAACAAGGAGGCTGTTGTTTCAATGTGTAAGGGTAAGCGAGTAAACATCCACCCAGACTTATTTTTAAGTCAATCCGGGGTCAAGCACATTGTCACCTGGCCAGACCGAGCCCTTTTGGAATATTTTAAAACCTGAAATTTATTTACGTTACTGAACCAAAAAAGGAAAGATTTTTGAAAAACAAAGTTACGACTTTTAGTTACCCTGCAGAAATAAGGATATATATATATATATATATTGAACTCTTTAAAAAAGTTAAAGAAAAATTGCACTTTTTAATGGTGAATTATTGATTGTTAAAATTTCCATTTGTTTTATTCAATAAGAAAATTATTATTCTTCGAAAAATTGCTTCTTATCTATCTGAAATTGAAGCTACAAAAAGAAAAGTTTCTTATTTCAATTATTTCTAATTTTTGATACAACTAAGATCAAACTGTCTGTTAGATCGGAGTTATAAAGAAAGTTTTAGTGGCCAAGGGTAGAGAAGGGGTTTTTAAAATGATTTCTTCCCTTAACAACTTGCACCCCTTAACAGGGTATGCAAAACGAGTTGCCTGTGGAGCGCTTAACGAAGTTTTGTTTGCTGTTGTACCGCTTGTTTTCCTTTCCATATTTTTTTTTTTTTTTTTTTTTTTTTTTGGTGGCGGATTCAGCGAGGCTGCAGTAATGCGAATTGATTTTCATTTGAGCCGCCAATAAACTCGTCCATTTACTTCCTTCGCCCAACGACGCGCCATCTACCTATCTATTCATTTATCTATCTATCTATCCATCTATTTATCTATCTATCAGCTTCATCAATGATGGGAAGAACTGTAAAATTTCCAACTTGGCCTGATAGAATATTTCCGCCTAAATACTTGAGCAAATTCTTGATTTGATTTGGTCGCGTGAAAACTTTTTAATTAATTGGCTCAGTTTGCCGGTTTGCAGTTGGTGTTGCTATTGCTATTGCTGTTGTTGTTGTTGCAGGCATGGCAACCAACAACGGATGTGGTTGCTTTTGGGTTGAATGGAATAGATGAGGATGTGGATGTAGATTTGGTTATTGCTTTTACTATTGTTGTTGTTGTTGTTGTTATTAGTAGATCTTGCCTTGGTCTCGCGTCATTTCGTTTTCGGCCCAAATGTCAAACGTGACCCAAAAGTTATTTGCTCTCTCTTCCTCAGATTCGGACGTGACAGTAATAGGTCATGCTCGATTCGATTCGAGGAGGAAAACAAAGTTTGTTTTATTTGATTTTGATTTGATATTTTATTTCAAATTTTTCCTTTTTATATTTTTCTTTACATAAATTTTACCTTTGTTTTACTTTTTCCGTTTTCCTTTTTTTGCCCAAATTGTTAATGTGTTTTTTTGTTGAAAGTTGTTGAGTTAGATTTATTTATTAGAAGTCTTGTGAAAATTCATCGATCAGTTTCTGCTAACTTTGTTAAAAACGAACAATCTCAACAATTTGCGCGAATCACTTTCACAACTTTCATTTTACATAGAAATTGTTAAGTAAATATAAAGTCAAAGCTGGTCTTTTGTTTTGGAAAACTGGCATATAGCCAATCAACTTGGAAACTTTCACTTTAGCCGAAAACCAAATTTACATCCTTTAATTTGAAATTCAATTTTCCTTATCGAATTACCAAAAAAAAATTTTCTTTTGCTTCCTTCTTCATTTTGTCGGCTCAAAGCGACCACATGAAATGTTATTTAATTTTAATTTTTTTTTTCTTTCAATTAAATTAATTCAATTAAAACTTAGCACCTTTACATTTGAAACTTCAAAAAAACGAAAGAAAAGCACCACTCTGTCTCTAAGAGGCGCGCGCCTAAAATGAGATTCACGGAGATGACAATGCGTCGTATACGCAATTTCCTTCCGTACAGCGTCGCGTTCTATCGGCTACTGAACGAACGAAAACGAAAACAGAACAGAAACAGTAATAGAAGCAGAAGCAGTGGCCACAGAAACAGGCGGCAACGAGACTTGAAAAGAAGCAACAAGCGCCCAGGAGCGGATTTTTATTTAAATTTGGCGCCATTCATAAATCTTATCGCGTCTTAATTATTTATTTAGTAAATTTATAGCCATGGCCATGACATCATCTTAGTGTTGGACGTATAATTAAAATGACTGCATAATTAAACAATCGTCCAAAGATTTAACCATTTATCTTTTGGCATTTTTATAACCATCTCAACCGACCGGGCCAAGTTAAACGTGGACCTATGGCAACCACCTGTTAGCTTTACAGCTGCGCACTGTTAGCTAACAGTTTGAACGGTTTGATTTTGGTTAACCGAGCAAAGCTTTTCGCTAACCGCGTTACTCATACGCCTCATGTGCAGCTCGACTGTAGCTTTTTGTTGTTGTTACTTTTATCTCAATTGTTATTAACATTGGTCAAACAATAAATATAAAAAAATATATATTGCCAATTAATAAATCAATTAAAATTACATTAAATTTGCATAAAATGACAATTGCAATTTTTTCATTTGGGCCAAGGCAAAATACATTTCCCCCTTTAACGAATGGCCAATAAAAATCACAAAAAGAATGTTTTAATTCTATAAACTACTTAATTTTCATTGTGGATCAGCTTTTAATTATCTTTTGACTGCTCAAGTATTTTCTCAACGTTTTTTTTTCTATTTATTAAATATTATTAACATTTTTTTTAAGTAAAACAAAGTAGTGTGAGATCTTTTTACAAATTTGATTTTCACATAATTATTTATCTATATCTATCGAATCTGATCTAATAAAATGATGAGATACCATTAGGCAATTTACATAACAGAGGTCAGAGTCAAGCAGCGATATGTTGTGAAATTTCATATACAGTTTTAGTTTGTAAAAGATTCATCATTAGAAAACGTTTTAAACTCTCAGAGAAGACAGACTTAGGATTTTGTTTAGGAAATATTAGAAATTATATGACTGATTATAGTTTTAATTGGTTTGTTTTTATTTTAATAGAATATATATACATAAATATACTAGTTAAACTCCCATTGTACTAATTAGTGTCATCTGTAAATCTATTGAAACATTTCATACGATTGAGGCGCCCATTTTAATACCCTTTAATTTATAAAAAAAAATCGTTGCTCTAAAAGTGGGTGGCATTAATGATTTTGATCTATGTTATTAACTATCATGGAGAATATAAATTTTGGGATTAAATTTGTTTATAAATTTAAAACAATGTTGCATGTGAGCTACAACAACAAAGAGTCCATTAAAACGTGACTCTTATTTCTAGCTGTTTATTAATTAACCAAGCTTCTGCGCTATAAATCCAGTTCTAATTAATGAAATATGCTAAAAATGTGTGGGAAACAACGAAATGATTTAATTAACAAAAAATAATAAAAAAAAAACAACCTAAATATATAGAAAATAAAAAAAAAAGTGATTGAATAAATTTTGCCTATATAAAGCAGCTGAATTATTAAAAGTTCGGCAGTTCAAACTTTTAGGTAATTGCCTAAGGTTGAAGTTAAATATTATTTAAGTTATATTCTAATTCATAATGTGCGGCATCCTGGCAATTTTCTCGTCTAATGGCCAATCCATTCAACCTCGATGTATTCAAAATTGTGAGCACAATTTACGTGAATTGGCCTATCGTCAGAGTGGTAAGCAACGTCACCGTGGTCCCGATGATACTGGAGTGGCTGTAGTTGAGAGTCAGGGTGTGGCATTGGTACACGAACGGCTCTCAGTGATTGGTGTGGAGACAGGACATCAGCCACTTTACTCGGAAGATAATTCCATAGTGCTAATAGCCAATGGTGAGATCTACAATTATATCGAATTAGCCAAAGATATAGCTAAACAACGTCCCAGCTATCAGCCCAAAAGTGATAGTAATGTCATAATTGAGTTATATGAGAAATATGGCAAAGATTTGCTTTATCATGTCACTGGCATGTTCACTTTTGTATTGTATAATAAAAGGAAACAGGAATTGCTGGTAGCACGTGATCCTTTTGGCATTATTCCCCTCTACATGGGTCACGACGATATGGGCAATCTGATGTTTGCTTCTGAAATGAAATGTTTAATTGGAGTTTGTTCAAAATTGAAGATTTTTCCTCCAGGACACTTTATCCATGGCCATGTGAAACTTGATCTTGATATTAAACGCTACTACGATCCTATTTGGAGGCATGACACGCCAACTAAGTCTGTAGACTTGAATGAATTGAGAGTGGAAATGGAGCGAGCAGTTCGCTCCCATTTACAATGCGATGTGCAGTTTGGAGCTTTGCTATCGGGTGGCTTGGATTCCAGTTTAATAGCTTCGATAGCCACAAATATAATGCGGGAAAAGGATCCAACATATCGTTTGCATACGTTCTCAGTGGGCATGGTGGGATCCCCAGATTTCGAGCATGCACGCATGGTGGCCCGCCATATAAATAGCCACCACACTGAGGTTGCGTTCACGGTCGACGATTGCCTGGATGGTGTTCGAGATTTGATCTATCATTTGGAATCCTATGATATATCCACTGTAAGGTGTAGTCTTCCCATGTTTTATCTGTCTAGATATGTAAAGAGTACCGGCATCAAGATGATACTTTCCGGAGAGGGGGCCGATGAAATTTTTGGTGGGTATCTTTACTTTCACCAAGCGCCGAATTATGAAGAGTTCCATCAGGAGATGGTCAAACGGTGTGAACAACTTCATGTCTCAGACATTCTTCGCGCCAACAAAGTAACCATGTCCAAGGGTCTAGAGTTGCGAGTGCCTTTTCTTGACACAGCATTTGTCAATTATGTGATGGGTATACGTCCCCAGGACAAGATGCCAGGACCACTCAATGAGTTTGGCGGAGTAAGAGACAAGCGCATAGAGAAGTTTATTTTGCGTAAGGCTTTCGATCTAAACTATTTACCAGAAGCAGTATTATGGAGACAAAAAGAACAGTTTTCTGATGGTGTCGGCTACGACCTAATTGATGCTCTTCCCAAGTTCGCTGAGCGTCATGTGAGTGACAGTCAGCTGGCGGATGCAATGCAGCGATTTCCCATTAATCCGCCAAAAACTAAAGAGGCTTACTATTATCGTTGCATTTTTGAGGAACAATTTCCAGGTGAATCAGCTGCCAGAACTGTTGAGAAATGGACACCGCGCATAGACTGGGGCTGTCCTGAAGATCCGTCTGGTCGTGCGCAAAAGGCACATGACAAAGCTTATGGTAAATGCTAAAACAATCAATATCAACGGTTAATCGATATTGCATTATATAACCGATGAATGAAGAATACTTAACTACTCAAATATTTGATGCCATCTCTCTCTCTTTCTATCGATCTATTTTCTCTGTCTTTTTCAAATTGAAACTAAAGCGGTTTGACGTTTTCTTTTTGCGATCGGCAAGGTCTTGTTTAGTGCAAGCTTTAGAAAATGTTTATTTAACTAAATAAGCTAACAACTTGCTATTCATTAGGAGTTGCTTTTGCATTCTCTGTAAAATATTTTGTTTTTGTTAAATAAATTTTAATGATTTTAAATGACTTAACTCAATCGTTTAATGACTGCGGAAGAGGTGTCAAAAGGATATATAAATAGAAGTCCTCAAAACTTGTATTTGACACAATATAATAAATTTTTTCAACAAAAAAAAATAATACAAATTGTGACATATGCGAATAATGATGATGTTTTATTCGCCACGTATGCGAAAATCTTGTTCTCGCCATCGTTATACAAATACAAAAATTATCTTTGAACTTATGCTTAGGCCACATTTCTAATAGTATTTCCATGAGTCAATTGATTCTTGATTTTTCTGTTTGCTTTTACGCTCAATTAGACCGGCCAGATGCTCCGAACGCATAGATAAAGAGTCAATCTTTTCCACCAGTTGTTGATATGGACTCAAGGGCTGAGTTCCCATCACAACATGTCCCAGTTTGGAATCGATTTTCGCATTGAGACGGGCATTTCGTATCAAGTTTACAATCCAGCATTCGGCTTCGTTGGGCTTCATGTTAAGCTTATCGGCCAACATGCTAATCGTGATGCACTGGTGGATGCGACAGAAGGTTTCAAAAATCATTAGACGAGCATCCTCGACAAATTCATTTAGGCAGGCCACAATGAAGAAATCGTTCAGGATGACGGTCTGACACTCATGCAACTTAAGACGGGCCCCTTCAAAATCAAAATTGACGTAGAGGCACTCGAGGAATTCGGTAATGGGATCGCGATATGTGTACGATTCCTGTTGGATAACCTTGATCAAATCCTTCAGGGCATTGCGACGCGTGCGATTAATGACCACAGCGGTGGCCAAATAACGCATAATATGCGGGCACATGGTCTGGATAGCATTTAAATACAATGGTTTGTACAGGAACATCTCGATTATAAGATCCCGGCCCTTTGGATGATTGAAGAAGACCAAAACCGACCAATGTATAAGCCAAGTGCGTTGCTGCAAGGCCTGAATGGTCGAAAAATTGGCACTATCAATGTAATCCCGTAGACGTGTCAAATCCTCCAATGCCGTGTTCCAGTTAAGAGTTAAAATCTCGGCTGCCAATTTGCCCCACAACACGTTCAAATAGTTCTGCAAGAAAACGAAAATTGTGTTCAGTGTTTTTGCTCAATCCGACTTGAAATTGAGTATTAAAGAATTACCTTATCATTTGGCGCCATCACAATCAAACAGAAGTACAAATATGAGGTGGACTCCTGATAGTTGCCGCACTCGTACAAATACTTGGCCAACTTGTAGGCACTAAACAAATGCTCCATTTTAAAATTGTAATCCTTTTGCAAAGCATTCACAAACGTCTTCGAGTCCTTCATGCTCTCGCCGTTTTTTAAAATATCAGTGGCCTTCATGATAGGCGCTACTTCATTTTGCAGTTGCTTGAGCGTGGCCAGCACCTCCGCTTTGCGCTGCACCAGCTCCTCAGGCATCTCCTGGCTAAGATTTAATCGCTTGCGTGTGTCCATAGTGTAATCAATCATATTGGTCTTGTTCACCGTTTCCAGAATGTATTCCAGTAATTCTTGCTGGTTATATATCTAAGAGAGAGGGGGAGAAAGGAAAAAAGCGGGGTGTTAACCTTTAGTTTGTGGTGGTGATGGTGACACGGCAGACTATGTTTTCTAACCTCCTTGCCGCACAAAAATTCCAGCAGAGGGAAAGTCAAATGTCTGTCCAGATATTGACAGTTGATGCGTGTTAGATCGAATTGTGCCATTATTGTAGATGTTTCTCCACTATTTTCACAAAAAATTTATTAATCAACTACAAGAAAAATACGCGTGGAAACCGCGCGCAGTGTGGCCAGAGATGAAAAGAGTCACTAGTGTATCGATATTTTTAGCATCGATATATTTTCAGTTAGTGTTGATATATTCACAATGACAGTAGATTCTCATAAAATAAAAAAAAACTGACAAAAAATATACTAGAGTATTTTTTTTGGTATATTTTAAAACAGTTTGAAAATTATCTGGCCGTTGGAAATGATACAATTTATTTTTGTTTTGAAAAGTTTTATTTGCTCTAAAGTGGCTAAAATAAAAAAATAACTTTGATGTTGCGGCAAAAATAATAAGCTATTTATATGACATATAACTGAATAACGGTTTCTTTTCAAAATTTTCCAAATTCACATCGTACTGATTCTGTCATTTGATTATCTTGTCTGTTGGCAACTTCCCGGCCTAATACATAAATATGGATATTTTCATTTTTTGCCAATTGAGTATAAGCCAAGCAAAATATTTGAAAAATAAAGAGACTTAGTGTGGATTTTTGCAACACTTTAAATAGATTGAATATTTATTTCACCAAATGTTTTGCACATAAATATACATATACTAATATATGTTTTTGTTGTTTTGTATATGGGTATGGGTATATAGATGGATTAAATATTTATATAAATAGTGGTTTTCGCCATCTCATTTGACTGCCAAAGGGCATTTAATGTAACAATAGCCACTTAGGTACATACATTTGCAATTAACTGTCGATTGTAGTTTTCAAATAAGTTTAAACAACATCTAAAAAAATGCATTTTCGATATCGGCTGAGAGTGTTTTCTATTTTATATATGTATATAGTTAGGTAATATATAGATTAGAAGGAGATCAGCATACCAATTTGTTCGTTTTGCAACAAAAATTTTACATAACATGAAAAAATGCATTTCTAAATATGTATGTATAGATTATAGTTGTTTTTGTTTTTAATTTTATAACGATAACGATAAATTTCTAGTTATTGTCCTTGGATTTTAGGGATATTTTTGTGTTTTGTTTAGTTAGTTTCATTTTTGCACTCTTAATTGACTCCTTCAGTTTTTTCTTTTCAATGGAGGGCATCTCACTTAGCTCTTCCCCAGCTAGAAATAAAACTAAATGAAAAAGCTTTTCCTTGTTTCTTTGTTTGTGTGTGTAAAAAAACTCAAGTCTTTTTTTGTTTTAAGTGTAAACTAAACTAAAATCGCGAAAATAAAAATCACAAATTGAAAACGAATTTCTGTCTAGACTAAGGACGATGCACACAGACGCAAAGCTCCATCTTAGGTCCTGATTACGCCACCGGGTCCCGGCAAGCCACTAGCATGGCCAGTTAAAAAGGAATCTACTTGGCGAGCTGCCTGGCGACCCTCAGTAATAGCCCATACCACCAAAGACTGACCACGACGGCAATCTAAAAACGAAATAGAAAAACGTTAGATTAAAGAAAACTTCAAAAAAGGTTCACTTAGTACTCACCTCCCGCGGCAAAGACCTTGGAATTGGAGGTACCATATTGTCCGTTGCAAGCCTTAATATTACCACGAGGATCTAGTTCCAAGCCTAGTTCACCGGGTACTGTCTTCTCGGGACCGAGGAATCCCATGGCCAGCAAGATGAGGTCAGCGGCAAAGTATTTCTCAGATCCAGCAATTTCTTGCATACGCCACTGCCCTGTCTCTGTCTTTGTCCATTCGACCTCGACAGTATTTACTCCCTTGATGTGACCATTCTCACCGATAAACTCTTTGGTTGTGGTGCAATACTGGCGCGGATCCTTGCCCCACTTCAGTTTAACCTCCTCGTGGCCATAATCCACACGGAAGACCTTGGGCCATTGTGGCCAGGGATTATCTTCGGCGCGTTTCTGTGGGGGTTCAGGAAGAATTTCGAAGCTGGTGATGGTCTTAGCTCCCTGACGCAGGGAGGTCGCAATGCAGTCGCATCCCGTATCACCACCACCAATGATGATCACATTCTTGCCGGCAGCGGAGATGATGTCCTGCTTGCCGCCAAGTTGTTTCTTTTGCTGGGCTTCCAGGAATTCCATTGCAAAGTGAATACCTTTAAGATCACGATTGGCCAAAGGCAGATCGCGTGGCCAGGTTGATCCAGTTGTCAGCAAGACTGCATCGTATCTAAACAAGAAGGAAACAAGTAGATTAAGATAATATTTATATTGCATGTGGACTCTGGTACTTACTCCTGCAGCAGCTGTTCGGCCTTCAAATCCTTGCCAACATGAACATTTGTGCGGAACTCGATGCCCTCATCAGCCATAAGATCCACACGACGTTTGACCACCTCAAATATTAATAATAATTTAGATTTGTTCCACAATTATGAAAACGTGCTTTTAACCTACCTCCTTCGATAATTTCATAGTGGGAATGCCATACTGGAGCAATCCACCTACACGATCGTTGCGCTCGAAAACGGTCACAAAGTGTCCAGCACGATTTAGCTGCTGGGAGGCAGCCAGTCCCGATGGACCAGAACCTACAATGGCCACTCGCTTACCAGTGCGCACTTCGGGTATTTCGGGTTTGATCCATCCCTGCTCAAAAGCGTGATCAATGATGGCGCACTCGATATTCTTAATGGTTACTGCCGGTTCGGAGATGCCCAAGACACAGGAGCCCTCGCAAGGAGCAGGGCACACGCGACCCGTGAATTCTGGGAAATTGTTAGTTTGCAATAGTTGACGTAATGCCTCCTGCCATTCACCATGGAAAATCAAATCATTCCACTTAGGTATAATGTTACCCAAGGGACAACCCGTTGAGTTGGACTGACAGAAGGGAACACCACATTCCATGCAACGGGCAGCCTGAACTTTGAGGTTTTTGCGCACATGCGGGAAGTTATAAACTTCGTTCCAGTCCTGCTGTCTTTCAGCCGCATCGCGGTATGGAGCCGTCTCCCGCTTGTACTTTACGAAGCCACGGGTCTTGTCCAATACCCGGTCGGCACGTTTTTGCTCCAGAGCCACATCCTGAATTGCCTCCTCGATGTCCTTAATATGTGGCTCATGCTTGCCATTGCCATTCTCCAATGCAGAAGTCTTAAGAGGCTGTTCTACAGCCTGCTGCTCGGCCAAATCCTTTAGGGCCTTCTGATACTCATACGGGAAGACCTTGACAAACTTCGCTTGAGCATTAGCCCAGTTATCGAGTAATTCCTTGGCTACCTTAGAGCCAGTCTTCTCAATAAAGTCAACCAGCAATTTCTTAACCAATGAAACATCCTCCGACAACTCCAATGGCAGCAGCTCCACACTCTCTGGATTTACTTTGGGCTTGAAAGTGCCATCAATGTCATACACATAGGCTATGCCACCCGACATGCCAGCTGCAAAATTGCGTCCAGTCAGACCCAAAATGACGACCAAACCTCCAGTCATGTATTCGCAACCATGGTCACCGACACCCTCAACTACAGCGGTTACACCCGAGTTACGCACACAAAAGCGTTCGGCGGCAATACCACGGAAAAAGGCGGTTCCCTCTGTGGCACCATACAGGCAAACATTACCCACAATTACATTGAGATGCGACTCAAAGGTGGCGGTATCGGGGGGAGTGATTACAACATTGCCGCCACACAGACCTTTACCAACATAATCATTGGCATCACCCTTAAGAGTGACATTAACACCGCGAGCTAAGAAAGCACAGAAACTCTGTCCAGCCGAGCCCTCCAAGAAGATATCGATGCTCTTGTCAATGGGCAAACCGGCTTCACCATATTTGCTGTAAAACAATGAATAAATGTAAATGAGAATCATTAACTTCCATGGAACTTTTGCACATACCAAGCAATATGGTAGCTTAGTGTAGAACCAAATGCTCTTTCCTCATTGTGTATGCGCATTTTAACGGTAACGTTATCCTCGGCTCCATTAAAGATCTGCTGCGCCTTGGCAATTAGCTCGTTGTCAGAACGCTTCTCCAGTTGAAAGTCTTGCTTCACAGAGCCACCGATAATGTTTGTACCAGGACGTAGCTCCAAAGCTGGCTTTAGCAATAGTTTGAGGTCCAAATTGCTAGCCTTTGGATCTCGTTGACTAGCAACGCGCAAGAAATCAGTGCGACCAATAAGATCCTGGAACTTGCGTATACCCAAATTGGCCATGATTTGACGAATCTGTAGGATTAGAAAACGGAGTTAATTCGAATCCAGAGGCTATATTGAATAAAAAATCTTACATCTTCCGCCAGCATGAAAAAGAAGTTAATCACATGCTCAGGTTTACCAGTGAATTTTTTACGTAGCACTGGATCTTGGGTAGCTATGCCTACGGGACATGTATTCAGATGACACTTACGCATCATAGTGCAACCTTAAAAAAAATGTATATATTGTAAACGCTGGTTTGTCTATCACTTTGTTAAATCTTTCACTTACCCATTACAATCAAGGGAGCTGTACTAAAACCAAATTCATCGGCACCCAGCAGAGCAGCCACAACCACATCGAAGCCTGTGCGCAACTGACCATCGGCCTGAACAACCACTCTGTGTAGATGGAGCAGGAATTAGCAGTACAGCAGAATCAGAATGAGAGCCAGTTGAGAAGCGGGAGACATAGAAAGGAGGGCAATGTTAGCAAAAAACAATATTCCTAAACTCAATTAAAGTAATGAGGAGAAATTACGAATGGAGCACAGCGCGGCGCGACGTTCGTGCGAGTGAGCAAGTGAGCGACAGGACCGATCGTTATCGATATGTGTGGGTGGATCAGGCGATCAGGGTGGAGGCGAAAGTGAGTCTGAGTCAAGAGACTGTACTCTGCCCAAATATTTGCCCACAAATCAATCATCAATCAATCAATCTTGATCAACGTTTTCCAACGCTGTCATCATCTGGATAACATAACCACCAGGCACTTTCGGTAATGTTTCGTTCATGATTAGTAACAAGAGAATCGAGTGGATCGAGCAAGGGACTCTGCTGGTCGGTCACTTACCTTGAACGAAGGTTATTCAAAACCAAAACTTGATGGGTTTCAGCAACACCTAATTCCCAGGGCAGACCGGCGTTTTTGATGCCTGTCCAAGAGCTGGCACCAGTGCCTCCATCATGACCAGAGATAACAATATGCTCAGCCTTACCCTACAGTACAAAAGGAGTGATTAAAAAATAATACTTTGCCTCTTCGTCTCTCACAAACGTACCTTAGCCACTCCAGAGGCAACCACACCTACACCCACTTCCGATACCAGCTTGACACTGATGCGAGCATTAGGATTGGAACATTTCAAATCGTAAATCAATTCGGCTAAATCCTCAATCGAATAGATATCATGATGAGGTGGCGGTGAGATCAAACCTACACCCGGTACCGATTTACGGGTTTTGGCTATTTCCTTGGTTACCTTATAACCAGGTAACTCTCCACCCTCACCAGGCTTAGCACCTTGAGCCATCTTGATTTGCAAATCATCAGCGTTGGCTAGATAAGAAGCAGTAACACCAAAGCGTCCCGATGCTACCTGTTTAATAGCTGACCGACGGCTATTATTGGGATCTTGATCTGCATATATAAGAAAGACCCATTAAGAAAATGTCTCAACTTGGAAATTTCTGCTTTAAACTTACTCAAATAACGATCGGAATCCTCGCCACCTTCGCCAGTGTTGCTCTTGCCTCCAATGCGATTCATGGTTATAGATAGAGTCTGATGGGCTTCCAGAGAGATGCTGCCAAAACTCATGGCTCCGGTAGCAAAACTATTAACGAAATTGATAAGACTTTTCAAACAAGAGAGACATTTTTTAATCGTACCGTTTCACAATCTCGCTGGCCGGCTCTACTTCGGATAAGTCGATCTTCTGACGATCAGTCACAAATTCTAGCTGACCACGAAGCGCACACTTTTTCACACTGTCCAAAGTGGTTTTCTTGAATGCTTCAAAAGCGCTAAGATTTTTATTGACTGCCGCCTCCTGCAAACTGCCAATGGATGAGGGCTCGTTGATGTGAGCCTCGCCACCATGACGCCAATGGTACTGGCCTGGATTACGAAGAATGCGTGTGTCTGGCGAAACCTTGCAATATGTTAGTTGATAACGTTCCAAGCCTTCTTTGGCCATGATCTCCAGGGTGACACCACCAATGCGGCTTTGAGTGCCGCGGAAGCATTTGTTTACCAAATCGTTACCCAATCCCACAGCCTCAAAGATCTGGGCACTCTTGTAGGACTGCAAAGTGCTGATACCCATCTTGGCCATGACTTTGGCAATACCGGTGTCAATAGCCTGAGCATAGGCAGCGTAGATTTGCTTGTTAGTGACCTCTGGAGCGATTACACCATCGTCCCGCAAAGCCTGGGCCAACTCAAAGGCCAGGTAAGGGCATATAGCATCAGCTCCATAGCCCAACAGGACACAAATGTGATGAACTTCACGTGCTTCGGCTGTCTCCACCACAATGCCGACCTTCATGCGCTGTAGCGTTTCAATCAGATGATGATGTAGTGCACCCAAAGCAAGAAGAGCCGAGACAGCAACACGTGCCTTAGAGCCAGCTTCTCGGTCAGAAATGACCAAGATCTGATAGCCAGCTTGGGCGGCATTGTAACCCTCACGACAAACGCGATCGATACAGTCAAGATAGCCCTGAACACCGTCACTAAACTGGAATGTTATGTCCAGGACCTTGGTCTTCCAGCCGCGATGCGTGTTCCGCTTGAGCAGCTGGGTATCTGGAATGCTCAGTATGGGATTAGGCAGCCAAATCCGATGCACCTGCTGTGCCGAAGGCTGTAGCAAATTAGCCTCCGGACCAATTGGACACTGCATGGACATGACCACCTTTTCGCGGAATGGATCAATTGGTGGATTCGTAACCTGAGCAAACAGTTGCTTGAAATACTCATAGGGAATAGGCTGAAAAGCTGACAAGCAAGCCAATGGAGCATCGTTGCCCATAGATCCCAAAGCTTCCTTCCTACATACGTAAAATGAAGGAAAATTGGCAAAGGAAAGTAATAATCAGAATTTCTCATTCAATTACACATTAAAATCTCTGCTTACTTGTTCTTAAACATGGGGATAAGAAGCATGTTCACTGTCTCCGTGGTGTAACCAAAGAGCGGGAGACGAGGATCAAAAATGCCACGCTGTGAGGCTGGCAGCTTTGGCTGCTCCTCAACCGGAGTATTCAAAACATTTGCATTGCGTATCTCATCCAAGGTTATCTAGGTATGAAACAGAAAATATTTCTTAGCCAAAATGTACAACGCTACAATGGGAATATCATGCATGGGAACTCAACGCAAACTTAAACAACGAAACTCAAGCTCAAAGACTACGATTTCTCCTGATTACTTGTCTAAACGACTAACTCACCATCTGCAATGGTCCAGGTTTCAAAATTGAATGCGTGAGAGAGAAATGTACAAATTTTTAGACCAATTACAATTATAAAGTTAGAAATTTTGTGTCAAAATGTGGAGTGTTGTCTCAATAGATATAGTTTGTTGTGGCTGTACATTCTGAGGCTTATGCTTTTCATTGACTGTATAAGGTAACTTACCTTCTGCTGTAACCATTCAGAGTGGGGACGCGACTTCGCTATCTTTGATTTTATTTCAATATCTTGAATCAATTTTTGCTCTTTGGTGTCCACCAACAACATGCGTCCTGGCTTTAGGCGACTTTTCAGAGCCACTTGGGATGGATCCACATCATAGACACCGACTTCCGAGGCCATGACCAACACATTGTCCTTGGTGACATAGAAGCGCGATGGACGCAATCCATTTCTGTCCAGCACGGCTCCAATGTAACGTCCATCAGTGAAGCTTATCAATGCAGGACCATCCCAGGGTTCCATGACACAGGCAGCCCACTGGTAGAAGTCACGCTTCTCCTGTGGCATTGTCTTGTCATTCTGCCAGGCTTCGGGAACCATTGTCATCACCGATTCAGGCAAGGATCGATCACTAGCCATGGTAATAAACTCCAAGACACAATCAAATGACCCAGAGTCAGAGAGATTGGGTTCCACCACGGGATACAGTTTCTTCAGCTGGTCACCAAATAATTCTGACTGCATTACACCCTCGCGAGCTTTCATCAGATTCACATTTCCTCGTAGGGTATTGATCTCACCATTATGGGCCAGCACACGTAAAGGATGCGCACGCTCCCAACTAGGGAAAGTGTTCGTTGAGAAGCGAGTATGCACAAGAGCCAAATACGTCTCGAACTCTGGATCTTTAAGGTCCGTATAATACTCCCAGAGTTGATCCGAAGTGAACAGACCCTTGTACACAACAGTACGATCCGACAGCGAACAGATGTAGAAACGTCTACCCTGCTTGGCCAGCTCATGGCTGGCACGCTTCCTCAATACAAAGACCTGACGCTCAAATGCTTTCTCATCGCTGCCCTCGGGACGGCGAACAAACACTTGACGCGACAGTGGCTCCGATTTGAGAGCTACCACACCAATTGCTTGCTGATTGGCTGGCACAGTACGCCAGGCAATCACTTCCAGGCCCAAGCTTTTGGCCAGATCATTAAATTCAGACTCGGCGGCTGAGTGTTGCGCCTCATCCAGATAGAAAATGCCCGTGGCATAGTTGCCCAACTCCGGCAAGGTTACACCTTGAGAAGCACTAAGAAATATTAGGGAACATGCATGCAAATATAGAATATTATATAGACATCAATTCATAAATAATAATAAATAAAAAAAATTTAATGGTGGAAAAATTTTCAACAATAACATCAAAATTGGTTAATTCGTGGAATAATTTTTGCTCCAAAAAGTATTAAATTTGTGGAATTTGCCATTGACTAAATTTCATGATCTATTCTATATTTTAAAAAGAAAAAAAAACACCCACACTTCATTGGGTAGTCAGTCGGTCATGGTTATATCATATTTAGAGATGATTTAAAAATAATGCGCCATAAATCCAGCCAGGTTTCACATTTCTAATTGAATTAGAACCCTAGCTTACGCTCCGGGTATCTGTCTCTAGTCATTAGATTCATTCATCGCCCCATTCAAGCACAATTCCATTGCCCATGCAATCTCATTGCGATTGCGTTAAATGACGAAACAAGTCGCCTTATCAACATCTCCCAATCAGTGGTCCGCACGTCCCGTCAACAGCTGTCAAGTCCAGCCAACTGTTTGTCATTCCAGCGAGAATGTATGTACATATGTATGTACATATGCAAATGTAAACATATGTATGCATGTACATATGTACCTGTACATACCTATATGCATATACTGGTATAATATATGTACATATATACTATGTCAAATCTCGATCTTGTTCTTATTACGTCGCAGCGTTCAAGTCCGTGGGGGGTTTCATAATAATAATTATAAATATTATAACCACAACAGCAACAAAAATAAATAATAATATCAATAACGCAGCAACAAGTGTCGGATTCTTAATGCGTTCCTTGAACTTGGCATTCATTTTCGTAATAAATGCTTTTTTTTTTTGTTTTTGTTTTTTTCAAATAACTTGTTGCGCTGGCCAAACAGCAAATCGAAGGCAACCGCCCCTTCCACCATGTTACCCTTCTCGTCATAATAATTGGACTCTCCATCAAAATATTATTAGGACTTTAATGGACGGACACGGGGCACGTGCGTGTCTAGCACGAATATGCAAACTATTTCACAATTTCATAAGAGGCTCGCGCGCGCCTCCAAAAGCAAAATCATTCGGACATATTAATTAAAAGGTCACTTTAGGTGCTAATTTAACAAGATTTACAATGTTGTAGATTGCTGTAGATCTATCAAAAATCTATATATTATCTATATACCTATTTATATATATCCATACAAACAGCTGTTGTGTGTTTTAACTACATATATACATCAAGTTAATGCGATATAAAAGTGTCAATTGGCTGAGCAACAGGCTATTTAACATTCTTTCCCCTCCCCCTTTGACTTACTAACTTTAATTTATTTTTCATTTTATCTGGTAAATGCAAATGTCAATGTGTCATGTTCTTTTTTTTTCTGCCATTTCATGTAGTTAAGTTTAATATAATCTAATGGAATAATTTGCTCAAAGTAATTGCCCCTTTTTCAAATAACTTTCAACACTCACATTTGCCTATACTGCCCGTACTGCCCTCCACCCCCACAACCTTCCTTTTGGCCAATTTTTGTATGGCCTGACAAAGCGTGACGAAAATGAGAGTCGTGCCAAAAATGTTAACAAAACAAAAAAACAGAAACAGTGAGAGAAAAAAAAAGAAGAACAAAACACACAAAAATCTAGAGAGCAGATGTTAGGGTAAATATTGTACATTGATATATGTATGTCTATATTCCATATACTATATACATTTGTTTATATACACATATACATACATACATATATAATGTGGCCATTGGTCTTTATATGTATATATATATGTATGTAGAGGATGTATAGTATGCATGTGCTTCATTTTTTGCAAAAAAAAAAAAAAAAAAAACACCTATTTTTGACGAGCTCGAATGATGTTGCTGTGTATATTATGTATATACATATAGTATATATATATATTTATATATATATATATATATATATATTCTTCTGGCTAGCAAACAAGTGAAGCAGTTAAATGTTAACAAAATGTATCAACTTGAATACCCTATAAAGTTAATCTTTAGAAAAACCGCAATAACCACAATTCAATTTTAAAAACTGTCTAACAACATAAGGTTTCAATAATTTCTAAATATTATTTAGACCGCAGTAAAAACTGGCTATATAACATATAGAATGTTGATATTCACATCTGGCTTTTAAATATATATTATTATCGCGTAATAACCAATTGTTTTGTTCTATAAAACTCATAAAACTCGTTTTACCGGTTTTCTTTATGCCCGTAAATATCACATTATTTGATCCGATTTTTGTTTATTATTTCAATTCAATTTCTACATAGCTAACAATCTAGCTATCATAATGACACAAGTGAATTTAAAGAGTATTTCAACTGATAGACAGCAGCAAACGAACGACATGGCAGCTTTTGTGCTATTTTTAAATTTCTCGCACGAGATCGCAACGATATGGTCGATGTCTAGACCCGTGTAAACTATTTATCAATGGCCATAGAGGCGCCACAGGAGAGCCGGCATAAGAAATGCAGGTACATACATACATATATGTATTATGTATGTATATATGAGTGTAGGGTATATGTACATATATAGTTAGTATGATATGATAAACTTACAGAGCCTTGGCATAAAGTCCGTGGGGAATGGAAGCCAAAACACCAGCACCATCGCCAGTGTCATTATCGCAGGCGCAGGCGCCACGATGATTCATCCGTTCTGACAGGGTCTGGGCATCACGTAGAATCTATTGATACATACATATATATATATGTATGTAGGATGTACAAGAAGACGAAGATCACTTTAGTCAATATGTTTTGATATTTAATGGGTTTCCATTTTCCCATGTTTTCTGTTTTCACCTTGTGAGAGCGCTTGCCATCGATGGCCACGATAAAACCGACACCACAGGCCTCATGCTCATTTTGAGGATCATAGAGTCCTTGTTTGCCAGGTGCCTCCCACGGCATCTGCTGCTGCTGCTGCTGCTGCTCATCCTCATCTTCATCCTCCTGGTGATGCTGCTGCTGCAAATCGTCACTCAAATGCACTTCATTCGATTGTTCGTTGTTTTGCGACAACAACGCGTTGTTGTTATTCTCCCTAGTAAAGTTCTCAAAATTATTGCTGACGCTTGTATCAACAGTTGCACATTCAAATTCGCAATTGTCAGTGGTTATTGGTGCCATTATACGTTGTATACCCGGTTGCACTTGCTGAAAATGTTTCGTCTAGTATCTCACTTGGACTATTTCTGATCAAATTTTTTTTTTTTTTCGGTTATATTCGATTCTTGAGTTTTTAGTTTTCAGTTTTGATTTATTTTTGTTTTGTTAATACACTTTATAAGCTGCAAAATAATTTAAAAAACAAAAAAAAAGGAAACATTATTTTACATATTTATTCAGAGAATTCACAAACTATTTCTCACATACACACACACACACAAACACATATTAAAAGAGAGAGAGAGAGAGGAGAAAGAGAGACGCACCATTTGCAATACTATTTTGTTCTATATTTTCTCTTAGTTTTCCGCTTTTTGGGGCACACGCGACACTGACGGCTGCTTAAAAGCGAATGAGCAAGAAAACGGCCAGCGAGCTCCGTTAAAGGCCCCCCAACTGATCGTTCTCGCACTCGTTCTCTTACTCTCTATCCCTCTCTTTCTCAATGTGACGTTTACCCCTCTTTCTCTATGCCATGATTACAATATTACATATATATATGTATATATATACAATAATAGTTCGACACACGATTTCCAGATTGACTCATTTTCACATATGTATATGTTTGTACATCATACAATTGTTATCAAGAATTACCGTATACATATGTACATATACATATATTTTTTTTTATTTTTATCAAAGTATTTTTAAAAAAAATTCAATATATCCCGATTGTTTAGCACAATTTCTAATATTCCTTTCAAGTGCCTCAATTATTATTATTTGACATTTGTTGTCCTCATATTGTAAGCCACTTTAATTCAATAAATATTTTGCATCATTTGACAATCGATTCATCGATCGTTCTATAAGACCCTCCAAACTATACGGCACTTCTGTCTATGGAAACCTTGAAAAATTCGATCACGTAACTTTTAGTAAAGTGTTTTTATTTTATCAAACTGGGAACAATGTGGGGGTACGTAGAAGAAGAAGACAAAGAAAAAGTATTATCAACATGCAACAGATGTCTGGGAGCTTTCATAGAAAAGTATATTAATATATTTACGACAGCAAAAGAAAAAAATAAAAAAATGGCATAAACAAATGCATTTTATTACCTAAAACGTATGCAAATTAAATTCACAATATTTTGCAAAAAAACAACAACAGTGAGGAATGTTTATAAAAACCAAACAAAGCAATTTAAAATATTAAAAAAAAAAAAAATAAAACCGATTCTAAATAACGAAGAGACTTAAAATGGATTCATAAAATTATATAGATATAACAATGGAAAATAATTATGTGACTTTGTATAAATAAGAAATTAAAGTTTACATTTCGATTGATTCCTTTTATAGACGAACAATTATTTAGGAAATTGTTTTCCAATTTAGTTAATTTTTAAATTTTAAAATAAGAATTTCATACATATGATTTATTCAATTTATTAAGAATATTAAAAAAAACATATAAATTATATTTTCAGTTAGTTTTCGGTTTCTTAACCTTTTGTGTTCATAAAAATATGAGAATTGCTTCTCTTTTTTTTTTTTTTGTTTTAAGAAAATGCATTGGAAAATTGTCTATATGCTTGATATTTTTGGAATTTGTTATTCTTGTTTCAAGACATTCAAATTTATGACTTTTTCTATTTTAAGAATCTCCAATTTGAAGATAAACGTATTCTGACTTTGTTGCCGTTAGAAATGCAAAAATTTTCCATAAGCTTTAGCACTTAAAGATCTTTTGATGAATAAATTGGCACAACAAAAAAAAAAAAAAAAAAAAGAAGATACAAAAAAAATGGCAAAACTCGTGACAGCGGCCAATCCCTGTTCCCTATTGGGTATCTTATTAATTAGAATGACATAAATTAATCAATCAAAGGAAGGCCCCTACAAAATGAAAACTAAACGCATTGATAAGGATAAGCGGCCAAGTTCATGGAGTCCACTAACCAAATCCCACCCTCAAAACACGCGTCCCCTGCCAGAAATCACTTCCCGTGTTGTTTAGAGATATCAGTTATCAAAGGCATTCAATGAATTATGCGAGTATATTTAGTAAATATATAAAATTGTTCAAAGTCCCCATAGCCGGCCGGCTAAAGAGCGATCGTTTGAATCGAACTTATCTGCCCCAACAGCGCGTAAAGTCACAGTGGTGCTGCGTCTACGTCACGTCACGTCGTCGCAATGTTTCGGCGACGATGCGCGCCGGTGTGACACATTCGCACACTAATGAAATTTGCCCACTAGACTGCCGGTGGGTTGACTTCGATGGCATCGTAATGGTGTAGCACTTTGGCGGTGTGGGGGTGTGTGGTGTAGGGGTAACCATACCAAGACCGGTTTTTTCGGCTCCTTCTAACAGATAAGTGTCGAAAATTTCTCAAGCGATAATAATATGTTGTTGTTATTTCAAAGCTACCTGACAAACATTCGGGGTACCTAACCTATATACCGTGTATAAGACCTTGCCACATTCAAGAATCTTCGCTATTCAATTATTTTACCGTCAAAACATATCGATTTAATAACCAATGACACTCGAAGGGCAAATAGTTTGAAATGCATCAATTTATTACAGTACATCATGAACATTCTTGATGATATAGGATCGGATGGGGGGAATTTAGGGGAAATTCTATTTATGGCAAGTAATTCTAATTCTATTTGCGAGGTATAAGCCCTGTCGTTCATTATCATATGGAGCACTTTAACTTGCCATCTTATGCTTTTTGTGAATCGCTATCAGGCATCTAACATGTGCCGAACGAGTGTCTGCTGCTGAAGAACAGGGCAAGAGGAAGGTGAATATACTCTCTGTGTATGATTTTCTTTTACTTTTTTGTGTTTTTTTTTCTTTTTGGCTTGCTTTGCTTTTGGTTTATTGAATTAATAATCTATGTTACGGCTTTCGTCCCCCCGCAGCGGTCAAGATAAGATTTCGATGGACACGAGCTCACGGGCAAGGGCAACATTTGGCACAGTGAACTCTTCTAGTGTACCTACGAAATGCAAGTATGTATGTATGTATGTACATACATAGGTTGTTGTTAGTGGAGGCGGTAGAAGAGTCAAGGGTTCCTGGTTTTCGTTGGGGATCATTGATTGGTATCGATGATAATGTTGCCGTTTATTATTAATAATTTTTCACGATTTGCATGCGTGATTGTGCACAAGGGGGGGTAGAAAGAAGGTCATACTAGAATTTCCAAGTGAATGCGTAACATTGAGTCCTGATAAGACACCGACTCTGGGCCATGAAATTGTTAAATGTGACGTAGGTCGGATCATGGTACTAAAGAACAAGGCGCAATGGAAAGTTTTTTTTTGCTCATTCTATTTTATTAATGAAATTTTCAAGTGCCTGCAATTTGGTCAGGAGATTTATGGAAAAGATAAGAACACAAAACCCAAATCTGCAGAAGGAACAGCAAGGCATTAACTAGTTAAATGATCCCCAATAAAAAAATAAATATATATAATGATGACTTGAAAATGTAGGTAGGTATATATATATATATTTAATCTGAGAATAGTCTAACTAAAGAAAAACAAAGCATATAAAAAGAATTTATGTTTATAATTTAAAATTCAAGTTGAAGGAAACCCAATGATAAGATAAGAGGAGTTTCCGAGGAGGCCACGATTATAAATCTTTCATAATTAAATTAGATCCTAACGATAAAGGAAGATAAGATTGCTAGCATCCTATTCTAAAGGTAATTTTTAAGGAAACTTAACGTTAATATAATCCCTACAATTTGTAATATCCTGAAGGCATTAACTCGGTAATCATATGATTCTATTTTGTATATTTAAAATTTGTTTTTCACTCTCGCTCAGTCCTTGCATAACTTTCTCTAAAGCGTCACACTCACATAATTCTATTTTCAGACTAAAAAAAAAAAACAACAACAACAACAACAAAATATATTTTGTATTCTATATATTTTGTATTCTATGTGTTGTTCATACATATGATCTATATGGTTGAACTATGATGCTTTGAGAGCAAATTCCATTCACGTGTCCATGAGAATTTCAAGGTTTTGTAGAGATTGCTTTGACATTTATCCAACATCAGATCCACTTAGGTATACTCTGAGATTAAACAAAGACACCCTGTTCCAGGAACATATATGTATGTACATATATACGAAAACAAAATCTTAGTCTCCGCTCGAAAAATAAATATTTATAAAGAAGCAGCAAAGAGAAAGAAAAAGATATCCAATATGGCAAACAAGTCTGCAGACTACAAAATAAGAACATAGACCGGACAGAGTAGAGGGAGTCGAACATTTCCAGTGTGTTCAAAGTCCAAATCATGCCGTCCGCGTGTGGCCTACATCTAGTTACACGCATAGGTATATAGATACAGATATATACATAGATATATGTATGTATGTACGTGGCCAATGATATACTTGTATTCCTAATGTAAACAACCATCGCGATTAAGCTAAAAACAGGCAACAAGTTTCAATAACCCCAAAAAAGAATAATGTCATTTGCGATAAACAAAAAAAAAAAAAAAAAAGGGAAACAGAATAATAACATCAATTAGGGTAAACAATAACTACAAAAGGGCGTTCATGTCATAGAGTCATTAGTCCTTTGATTATCAATATCCCCTGTATTACCATTAATTTACCATTCCATTGTCCTACTCACCCAAACCATCTACCTTACCGGAAATCTTTTTCCCTAACCCCCAATCTAATTCCAGTAGCGCACTATAAACTTTCGAATTCCCAATGATTTACTATAAAACAAAAAAAAAAAAATTCCTAATCATAAATGGCGCATTTATTATCTGACCTAGGGGCTGGCTGACTGGTCCCGAGTTTTTCTCTTATCAGACGTGTATTTCAAGTAGTCGGCCAACTTTATTGGGCCCCATTATTTTATAGCTTCCAATAGCCAGTACACTTGAGTCAGCTGTTCAAACGATCAACCCCAATTAGGTAAAACTGGAATAAAAAAATAAAAATCCACACTGTTTAAAAATAGTAACAATTTATTTTCATTATCAAGATAGCCTAAGTATATAAAATGGCCTAGGGTTTGCCTATTAATACCCTCTACTCAAAGGTATGCTTATATCTCTGAAACCTATGTAACAGTCAGTTAAGGTCCTTTATTTCAATTAAACTATTTATATTTAATCGTTTTTAACTACTAGACTAGTGTCTGAGAGAATAAGAATTAAGAATTGATAAGTAAAATGTAATTTGCGCATTTGGTAGATTTAAGTCTGTGTATTATACATAAGTACAGTTAGTTACCATCCCTACTTGACACAGGGTATCCAAAGATTGATCAACTGTTAAGCCAACAAAGGTTTTTTCATTTTTTTTTTTTTTTAATTTGGTTTTTTAATTAGCAATAGCCCCTCGATCCTCCTGGACTAGAGATTTTTATTGCGTTTCGGAATTACGTTGAAAGAATTACAATTATGTGGTTTTTGTTTTTATCTTGAACTATTTGCTGAATGCTACACTGGGAAAAAAAAAACCGGACTTGAGATGGACTTTGTACATCCGAGATGAAAACGTTTGAGGGCAAGTGCTAAATTCAAATAACTTAAAAGTGTTAATTGATCAATCAATTAACATAGGCTCTAAGGTATTCTGAAGTATTAGATAACTAATGTAATCATTATATATGATCGATATGATGAAAATCAGTTTTTACTTTGGCCTGTAAAAATTTCTTTCAGTTTATAAATTGCATTGCATTCAGCTTTTCGTTATATCAAACACCGCACAGCTCCCACCCGTACCGTCAACCAATCTGTATCTATAGGTTAAACGATAAAATGTTGCGGGTCTGTAGCTATTTATGGCATTCTGCCCTGGTGAAGGTGCGGACGATTGTGTCACCCCTTCCCCTACACCAATACCCAATAGACATTCCCCCGGTAATTAGGCAGCCAACTGCAGTTGGCAGTCAATAAACAAAACGTTTCAATGTTTCGTTTTCTCGCAATTTGCATTAGTTCTCGATGTCTGGACTGGAGCTTTGGGGTAGGTTACACAGCCCTTGCCTAGCCCCTAACTGGATGTAATTTCAATTCCACTTATATAAAAAGAGTAAATAATTCATATGAAGGTCTCTCTCTATACCTTCCATTGTAAGAATATGATATTGATGTTTATCTGTATGTAATATAGAACAGAAACCTCGAGACCTTACGCCTTATCATTATGATGGGTGTGGGTAATCCTAGCGATATAAAATCAATCAGCTGGCTGACTCTTTTGGCCAACTGTCCATTGTTCAATGTCTTACGTAATTGAATATGTACACTGATGGTGCTATTAATGGACTGATTTGGGGTAAATAAATCAAATTAAAATCAATATTAATATTAGAAACAATAAAGAAATAAATAATACTTGAATCCTATCCGCGTGTCTAGAACGCAATTGTAAGCATTCTACTGTTTGGCAAAATTCACTGAACCATGTAAAACCAACAAATTTGCGGTGAATTTGGCGCCGTTCCGCTTGTATTCCAATGCCACAAAAATGTATCCAATTACTATATTTAAGATTGCTTTTATATGAAAAAAAAACGTATCTAATGCCTCTTTCTAGGAATTACACACAAATGTGTGTGTGTATATACATAAGTAAATATATTTTTAACAAAAGAACACTTTAATAAGATTCTTTCCTGTGAAACAGTCGATTGCCCTTGCACTATAATGAACATTATGTCTAATCTTGGATAATTCTTATACTTAAGTGGAACTTAGTTTACACTTTTCGTAGGTTCACTTGAATCCTTTTTTATCCTATTTGATTTCACCAGTTCCATTGTTAGTCAATTGGCTTAAATTTGCTCCATTGGGCTATAAAAATGATTCTTTTATGACGTACTACTTAGACACGGAAAAGGACTACGAAACAATGGCAACAACTTGTTATCCTTTTAGAATTCAAGTGCAATTCAGTAAGAAAAGGAAAAGCCTCGTTTAAATGTGTAGAAAATAGGGAAATGCTCTGTTGGATTGCATAACTGTTATGTAAAGATACAGACAGAGAAAGAGAGAACATCCGGGAAAAAGAAATTGACACAGGCAGAGATAGAAAAAGAGAGAGAGAGAGAGAGAGTGAGAGAGCGCGAGTGGTTCGGCATACGCACAAACACACACACACACGGAAAGAGAGAAAAAGAACGTTAGAGTGGGGAAAAGAGAGAGTAAAATAAATGTCAAAGGGCAACGTCAGAGCTTCCAATGACGTCGACAGATGAAACTTTCACACCCACTCATGCTGAGCCGAGGGAATGCCAAGGCATCCACAAAACCGCAGGAGGCTGTACGTGTCTACCGAAAAATGAATATACACACACATACATACATACATATATACTACATACAAAAAAGACGAAATCTTGACAAAAAAAGGATACACAAACACTTGCAAACAAGCAAACACAAACATAAAAAATTTGGTTTGTCCATTAGGGAAGCTGCACCGCCTTGTTTGCCACAAAATTAGGGACGACAAACAGAAGCAGCAGCAAATACAGAGGACGGACCACCGCAACGCTTAAGTGGTGCACAGTGGGTACTGATCTAACTGAAATTAATAATATCATACTAAATTTTTAATAATATAAAACTAAGGATGTGCTTTTATGCTTTTATGAGATGTTAAACTAAAAGATGAAGGCAATGATAAAGAGGAAAAATTATATACATTATAATCATCGAAAATATCTGGTTAAAATTGTCAGAACCTATGGAATATGTTTTCATTTTCACATTTATTCCTAGTGTATTTAGGGATTTTGATCCACAGTGGTTCCATTGAGGCAGAACGAATTAAAATCACTGCCATGGCCCTTTTCTGCTGCTGATAACATACATACCATCGGCAAAAAACTAACCTTACACTGACCTTGAAGCGGAGCAAATAAAATTCCCATGGGCGTAGGCAGAATCCCATTTTTATCTAGTAAGTAAGTTCATCAAAATTGGTTGGAAAACTATTAAGTAAATTATGTGAAATGCAAGTAAATAGAGAGAGATTGTGGTAATAGACATTTCCCTTTCGGTGTGGACTGAACTACTTAAAGCACTTTGTAAGTAAATGAAATATATTTAAATTTAGATAAGAATTTTACTTAAACTGCATCCTGCTTTCCACTACGCCCATGAGGAGTAGCAACAGCAGCTGGTCTTGGTATCGGTCTCTGGAACGCACATAAAGGGGAGGGAAAAATGAAATAGCGAAACAAGATTCCGAATGGAGCAGAAGCAATAAAATAGTCCATGAACTGTGAAAGGGGACTGGGAAGAGTAAGGCAGAGGCTCGTCAGAAATACATGGCAGCAAGAGAACTTAACTTCACATCACCAACGACAAGGGCGAGAGGGTTGCGGCAGGGCGCGTGCAAAGCTTGATTGAAATAGTGCGGGCCGTTCAAATGAGACCACGTTTTTGGCCCATTAAATTATGGGGTGGGGTTAATTTCCACGTGAAGACTAACTTAATAAATTTAATAGTCTTTTAATATCTTTTGGCAAAATAGTTTTAATTGTTTATACTTTTATCTGATATGGCCACCTGTTTCTAATTACGTGAGCAACATTGTTAACTAAAGACTGTTCTGATTGTATGAGCATGCTCCTCTTCTACTCTTCTACTTCCTCCTGCGCACTCCTACTAATGTACCTAAATACACACACACACACACTTCTATTTACTTATTCATATGTGTGTTTGTGTGCCTATGTAAGAACTTTATCGATTTTTGCAGACAAACTCCTACGGGAGCTGAAGCCGGGAGAGCTCCTCCATAACTAATGACTTTTCTCCTCTTTTGTAGAAACTCTCCTCTCTTCCTTCATCTTTGACTATTTTGTGATTTGTTTCTTAAGTCTTTGTGTGTGCGTGTCATTTGCATATCACTGGAAAAACAAAAAAAAAAGAAATGAAATTCTCTTTTATATTTAGATTTACATTTTTTCACACTTGGTAGTTGGATTTTTGATGTTAAACTGTTTTAGTTTTTTTTAACACTTTTGATGAATTCACCATAAAACAAAAGAACATTAAATTTTGCACAATTTTATTTAGCACTTTTCAACTTCTTTGATTTAGTTTTTTGTTTTGCTTGAACTGTCCGCGGCACTCAGTGTACGTCTGACTCCTTCAAAAGACCGAATGAGAATGACAAGGACGAAAAAGCGAAAACTCAAAGAGCTGGCGCAGTTTTGGCAGAGCCGAAGTTTGAATACCCTCGTAAATTTTTTAATCTGACAATCAAAATTATGAGAATTATTGCCTCTATAAGAAAGCTATAAAAATATATATGTTATAAAGTTAATCTTTGAGTAATAACGTTATAAAAACACAAATCTTAGTATTGCGCCACTTTAAATTTAATAATATAAAATCTATGTCAAGCAATTTTGGTTTGCCTAAATTATTTAAATACGGTTGCAAACGACTAATTCATATTTATTTTATGTTTAATATTCAATTGATGTTTAAATATTTACGATAGTTTTAATATTTACGACATATTGACTTTATTTTTTTGCAGTCGCACTTAAAAAAAGCTATAGCTAACGGAAATTCTGGTAGTGGCAACACTGGTCACACTACCTATAAGTATGCTACAAAAAATTTAAAATCTAATTTTGGCTGTTTTGATTTCTAATTTTGTAATTATTTGTAGAGTTGCTGCTAACCATCTATCGCAAAAACTTAATTAATATAATTGATTCGCTTGTATAAGTAATATAGTGAATGCCATAGTTCAATTCGCTTCACTAATATGATTGTTATATTTGAATTCGCTTCACTAAATTGTAATGTTTAAATTCGCTTCACTAATATGTTTGTTGTATATGAATTCGCTTCGCTTATATGAGTAATATTCGAATTCGCTTCGTTTTCATGAGTAATATTTGGGTTCGCTTCGCTTTGAGTGTGAAATCGCTTCGCTTTAATGAGCAAAACTTGATGGTCTGCGTACACTGACAAGGCAAATTCTCCATAAGTTATCTGTGGTCACACTGTCAGCCGGCACAACAAAAAACTTTCAGAAATCTCATAAAGAAAAAAGCACTAGAAGTTTCTCCGTTTTGGTGTTAAATAAAAGAAAGAAATATATAGAAAAGGTAAAATGTCTGCCGAAGAAGAACAGTATGATCATATACTGCTGGCGTTAGCCACAAAGCATCGTGGAGGCTTGCCTGATGTAAGTAAAATTTAAGCGTGGTGCACGGTGCGCGGGACGGCAGTCAACACACGTTGTTGTTGCTAAATTTATTACTAACAAGACTAATTCGCGAATATTCTTACTTTATTTTCAGTTCCTTCACACATTGGCCAGCTTTTTGCGACGCAAAACGGATTTCTACACTGGTGCTAATCCGGCCGAATGGGAAAAGCTTTTGCTCGATATCTTTCGCAAGGAATCCAAAGTGGCTCTGGCTGCACAAGAAGATGCTCAGCGTCAGAAGGAGGAAAAACTGCGCGCCGAATTCGAGGCACGACAAAAGGAAATGAACGAAAGTAAAATTTGTGATATTACCGATGAGGAGGCCGCTGCTATTATCAAAGAGGAAGCGGATAAGTATGTTTGCATTTCATTTTATATACATATATAAAAAAAATGTTTAATCTTTGTTTTATCTTTTATTATAGAAAACGTCCACAACAAATGGATACCACCTCTGCTGGTGGGGACTCCTCCAATCGTGACGACATTTCCAAGCCTATTGAAAAGGTGGAAGATGAAACCGAAAAGAGTGAATTGGGAAAATTGCAACCAAATGCTGGAAATGGATGCACTCTAGAAAAATATATGTGGACACAGACTCTGCAGGAGGTGGAGGTGAGTGGCAAACTTTTTTGTTTTGTTTGTGCTTGACCTAAAGAGGTTGTCAAGGATTCTAAGTAAACGGTTGTTAAGCAGCCAGGTGCCATTGACCTTACCCCATAACAAACTACTGCTGCTGTTAGTAATAGGGTTGCAAATAGAAGAAATTTCGTTTTATTTATTGGCATATTTAGTTACCCTACTAAATAGAGTACATAGCATCGGGTTATAAGATACAATCAGGAAACAGTGTAAGAAAGATATAAAAGATTGCAACTTTAGTATTAACAATCTATAAAGAAAAACAAAAAATTGAAGTTTAGGAATTGTTTATAAACGGCGCTAAGCTACAGGGTTATTATTGGATAGGTCAAGAGCTACTCTTAGAGTCATCGTTTAGTATATTCTGCGGTTTCATTAACAACAATGTGTGGAATAATATGTTGTCTGCTTTTCATCCAATGGATTCATTTTGCTTTTTTATATATCCATAAAGTATCCAATATATATATTGGATATATATCGCAAGTCTCAAGTAAAACCACAATTATTTTCATTGTTTCAGTTCGGTTTTTTTGGTTTTATTATTATGTATTTTAAAATTGATTTGAGTATTCATAAAGTCTGAGAGATGTTCTCTTAGGAAATTCTATTATGACATTAGTCACTGTTTTATCTCCATGACTCACCTTGTTTTCATGAAAAAGAAATATTATAATTAAGTATATATTTTCAATGTTTTACACATTTTTTTTATTTCATTCAATTTAAATTCCTTTTTTTTTTTTGTATTAAACATATCACAGGGATAAAATAACTTAGTTGCTTCTTCATTGTTTAACCAGAAAATACAGATTTGATAATATGTTATTATCCAACTATTAGAAACTTATATATGATTTGTATATATATATATACGAATTGTTCCCATGTATATTTCTCTGTTACAATTTTCTTCTCAGAGTCAAATGTGTTGCCTCTTAATAATTATTCAAATTATTTAAATTAAGTAACTAATTATATATAAAATATTTGCTCTTAATACTAGTTTATGTGGAACATTCTAACACACGCCCACCAAACATTTTTCTCCCTAACTCTCTCAAAAAAAAAAAAAATTGAAAAAAAAAATTTGTTTTCATAAATAGCTTAAATAACTAGCACGACATTTGACAAATATGACATAATAACAATTAATACACATAATAATAATAATAATAATAATTGGACAAAACATAGCAAAAAAAAGGAGAGACAAAAAAAAATTTATATATATATAGAAATTGTTTAATAAATAATAAACTAAAAGTTGGCTAAAATCAATTTGGCAAAATAGCCCGCAACAAAAATTTCACCCGTTAACTTTTCGGCATGTCGCGAGCGCGCACTGCAAATGGAGAAAAAAAGAAAATTGCATTAGATTATGTTTAGATATTAGAAATGTAGAATTGTTATACTTACTCTCTAATGCATACACCATTCCCATGATGAGTAACAAGAATATTGTGCTCATGCTAACAATCAACACTGTCACCTGCCTGCCACGATCACAGAGGCCGCGCTTTTGCTTTTTAGTGGCCCCACCATTCTCGCCATTGACCATGGTGAAGTGCATGGAGCTGGCTATGGATACAGTGTCAAGGTCTTTGGTTTTAACATAATGCAAATTAGGATCATCATGTTGGTGTCCTTCAATTGGTATAACTGCATCCTTTGTGGTAGCCAATGTCAAATTGGCATTATAATTGGCCGACGACGATGAGCCACCCAAGGATCGCTGCTGCTGCTGCTGATCATTATTCATAATCATTTTATGCTGCCTCTCCTGCTTCTTGTGAATCTCAGCAAAACGTTCCAGATTTGCTGCCGTCAATAGCAGAGATCCCGAAGCGGCGCTCTAGAAATAGAAACAGGCAAAATCTAATATGAGCCAATGTAAATAACTAAAGAGGGGGGAGGAGTACTGTGTAGAAAAGGCATCAGTGTTGTGTGTGTGTGCGTTATTAGTTAACTTTACTTACCCGTGTGCTATTATTGCTATCACTGGAGCCCTGGGAGGAGCGTGAACCACGTTTGGCTGCTGCAAGTACAGCAGCGGCTGCTGCTGCTGTCACAGCTGCACTTGTGGCATTTGTATGGGTCGATGTGGACATTGCACCGCCACTACGTTGAGCCAATGTTGGAGGATTTGAATTGGATTTGTTTGATGATTTTGATGAGCTAGCCGAACTAATCGCTGAGCTATTTGAGGAGGCCAATGAGGCGCGTGGTATATGCCAATAGTCCTGCATCTAAAACAAAACAAAAAAAAACCAATAAAAAGTTAGGTTAGAAATGAATGCAAAATTTCAAATTTCTTAACAATCTTTATATTTGATCATAGAGACAGGCAATTGATTTCTTTTATATATCTTATAAGATCTAAAGAATATTTTTTTGAGTTTAGACTGTCTTTAAATTAGAATTTCTATTTAAAGTAGCAAGATCTGATTAATCAGATTAAAAAGTTAACTTTCCTCAAGTTTAATTATTCTGTAAAGATTATATATCTTTTACCCTCCGACAAAAGGTTTACTAAATTTTCCATTGACAGATTTTTTGACTTTCAAATGCTGCGGCAACAAGGGGAGAAAAAAAAAAAAAAAAAAACTAAACTGAACTTTCGAGTCGCTTAAATTTGCCTTCTTTTATATATATTTATATATATATATATATAATTTGCCATGTGTGTGTGTGTTATAGCCAACTTGTTTGATATTTATGGCCCGATCTAAGAGCCTCCAATGATGTTTGTTGCTTTTTTTTTTTTTTTTTTTTTGTGTATTTATTAAGTGAATTAATTCTTCTAGTTGCTGTTGTTGCTGCTGGAGTCTGTCTATTTGTTATTAAATGACGATTTTGGCCTTTCTCTTTTAATGGTTTTTAAATTTTGTTTTTTTTTTTTCATTTTTTGGGTGACTGCCGAAACAGATGCAAATTTTGTGGGTTTGACTTTAATTGTTGCAATTAATTCTAAATTCTAAAACCCGCAGACGCAAGCACACAGTGTCAGAGCGAGGGGTGGGGGGTACAAAGTGGCAAGTCAAGTCTTACACTCGTTCTTCTTCTTATTAATCAGTCTTTTATTTTGTTGGCTTTTATTTTTTGTTGAATGTTATTTATTGTATTTGATATTGTGTAAATATTATTTAAGCATGCGGAAGTCTTATCAGTCTTTTTTTTTCTGTATTTTTTTTTTTTGTTATAAATATTTAAGTTGATTGGCCAGTTTTGTTTTTTGTCGTTGATATTGATTGTTACTTACTTTATGTTTTGTTTTATTTAGCTCTTTTTTTTCGGTTTATTACAATAAATTTATCACACAGAGGTAATTTAAACTAATTAGTATCACAATTTGGAATGTTTTTTGTTGTTGTTGTTGTTGTTACTGATCTGATTTTTGTGTATTATTTCAGTCTTTTGATTATTATTATATAGTTTTTGTTTATTTTATTTGTTTTATTGCGGCTCGTGAAACACTCAGCTGATTACCTCAAGGGGCAGCTGCTGTTTAAGAACCGTTTAAATTGTATTTTTTAATTAATTATAATTATAAACGAAGTTGTTGTATATTTCGATATTCAATCTATTTCTATCAGCTGTTAATTTAAAAATATATTATATATTGGCCGCTCTGAACAGAACCGATCTAAACGGCTTCAAGAATCAAACTAAAATTCATTGTGGTAGCAATTCAAGATCGGAGCATCGTCGCACTTGGAGATTCGAGTCTCTGCCACTGCCTCTGCCGCTGCTTCGGTATTTGTTAACGTCGCTGTCGGCGTCGTCAACAGGTTGTTTGCTTCGATGAGCAAACTTTTTGTTGTTTGTTGCTTGACTTTCTTGCCGGATTTTGCATGGCATAACATTTGTTACTTTGTGTGCTATATTTATACAACCACAATGTTATTTCTTGATCGATTGGCTTTGGCCATTTCTGTCTCAGTCTTAAACTCAATTTCAGTTGCCGGCTTTGAAGTTTTCCTATGCTGCTGCTGCTCCTTCATCAAGAAGCAAAAAGCCAACTTTCATTTGCCCTTTTCTCTTGCCGCTACACATTAATGAGAACAAATCAAAATGTTATCTTAAGGGCCCTTCAATTGTGGGCGTTGTTAATAACCATTCTTCTATTATTTTGATCTTTGTCGGTTTCTTGAGATCCGCTTTCCAAGCATCATTTTGATATAGTGGCAAGGGAGGGGGGCAAAACCCAAATTATATTTTAATGTTGCCTTCATTAAGGTTAAGGGTCTCTCTTCAATCTCTTTAGTAACAATAATCAACACAATGCCACGCCCTTTTACTGTTTCCTTTTTCTATTCATATCAAAATATTTCTTGATATTCATATTTCATATCGATTATTGATTCTTCTTTTTTTTTTTTTCAAAAATTTGGCATTCTAATGAAAGCATTTAACGTCAATGGCCAATACAAAAGCCTTATATCAAATAACCAAAATCAGGAATAGAATAAAAGCCCGAAAACAAAAAAAAAATAAATTATAAAAGAGAAATATTCACAGGGGGGTAAACAAATTGAGTAGAATTCAAAGAATTAATTAATAATTGGTATAATTAAATCTAAAAATCTATTAGATATTTATAGAATTTGATTTGCCAAGATCTTTTCAAGTGTTTTGTAAACGGTTTTATTCTTTTATGATCTTCTTCAATAAACATTTGTATCAAATTTCATTGCAACATCTTTATAAAAAGAAATGATCTTAAGTTATTATTAGATTTAAAGGGTTCTAACGGTTTTGCTATATGAATATTTGACAGCATTTTTGCAAGAGTAGAAGGAACTGGTGAATCTTAATGATCCTTTGTATGAGATAGAAAGCTTCTCATTTACTTTTCTTATTTTGTTTGTTCATTATTAGTTATATCCACTGTACGCCTGCCTGCCTGCCAATTGGCAAGACAAATTCTAGTTGAAAACTTTTGTAAATAATTTGTTACAATTTTGTTTATTTAGCTTTTTGGTGGTCGTCGTCGTCGTCGTCCCATCTGTCATTTGGCAACATTTAAAACTTCTCAGTTGGTAGCCGCCGCCGCCTGCCTGAACATAATAAACAGCAAAAGTTAAACAATTTTGTTGTTGTTGTTGTCGATTCGTTTTAATTTTTTTTTTTTTTTTTTTTTGCTTCTTTGTCAAGCATCTTGTTATCACCTTTTAAGTGAGACAAGTGAGTGGTGGTTGGCCATTCGAAAATGTTGCTGCTTTTGTTGTGATTGTTGCTGTTCTGTTTTTTTTTTGGGTGATGAAGTGTGTCGAGAGTTTTGGTTTTAATCAGCTGAGTTGACAAAGATTACCTGACACCGCCAGTTACCAAGAAACAGCAGAGCAATGGACGATGAGAATCGCCAATGGAATGGAGAATATAAATAAAAGCGAGAGGCAAACAGATAGAGAAGGCACTCAAAAGTATTCAGAAGTTGGCAACACTTGCTATAAGATTAAACAAAACGCTATATACAGTAATCATATAATGATGGACATGATACATACCCTATCAGGGGTTGAAATGAGATGACATTCTGATGAGCTACAAGAAGTTAACACTGGAAAGCTTTTAATTGTCAAAGAAAGTGTATCTAAGGGGGAATAGTTTATGTTTATGACTTTCATTCTTTGTCATTTTGATATTTATTCATTCAAATGGAATGCAGGGTATGAAAACTTAAATTTCAACATTCTTTTTAAAAAAAAACCTCTTAAAATGAAAAGAATGGTAACAAAAACAAACAACACTTTTTTTTTTGTTTTTTAGCATATTATTTAAAATGCAAAACAGTTTTTTGGTAATTCTAGTGACGTTCACCAAAAAAAAAAAAAAACTTGAATCGATTTCAGTTTATATATAAAAATAAATATATATATATATATATTTGTGTGTTTTTTCCTTTATTTTGGTGACAATACTTCATAATTTAAAACATATATTAACTTGTTGTTGTCTCTTCTAAGTCACTGGTGATGCGTTACGGGCCTAAACTTAAGAGGGGAAACCCCCTGGGGGTCTGTCTTTACGGTTGACGTATGCCACGCTTATTTGTTTCGCTCTTTTGGCCCATCGGCTAAAACCAAATCAATTCCCCTGATTGCGTCTATTAAAAGATAATTTTTGTTTAGAAAACATTTTGTCATTTGGCTAATTTCGTTTTCTTTTTCTTTAAGCTTAAAGATTTATTTGGTTTTTTTTTTTTTTTTATTAGCGGCGCTTTTAAGTTATGCAAAAAAACAAGCCAAAATAAAAAAAAACAAAACAAAAAGAAGTACGTTTATTTTATTTTTGGCTTCGGGCCTTCTTCTTTTTATATTTTTTTACGTTTTCCAATGATGCAGAAAACTGTGCGCAGTTAGTTAGTAACTGACTGCCTGACTGAATGAATGAGTGAATGAGCGAATGAGTGTGTGAGTGAGTCAACTCTCATTCATTCGAGGCGGAAATTGTTGGCGTAAAAATTCTTGATGACGTGCTTTGGTAACTTTGTTGTTGTTGTTATTGTATCTCTTTTGTGGGTTTTTCTTAATTGGCATATATATATATATATAATATATATATATATAATGAAACTGAATACAAATATTTTCACACCTGCTTAGTTTATAAATCCTGCTTAATGGTCTCGACTTTATTTGACCAAATAAAAGACAGGCAATTGAAACCGGACAAGAACTGCTCTCACAATGACTGGGTAAATGAACCTATTTTAAGGAGATCCGTTTAAACTTGGTAAATTGTCTTTTGTTATCTTTTTGATTGCCTCAGTTATGGTTTGTGTTTAAAATTCCTGGTTTTAAGGAAGTGACACAAATCTATTGTTCTGGGAAAGGTCTTTACGATTAAAGTAGATAACTAAAAGAGTTAGTTTTAGTTTGTGGAATATACAAAAATATATAGTACTATATATAACTTTTGTTTTAAATTCTTGGAAGTCTTAAAAAAATTTGTATAGATAATAAAGTGTGTTGACTTTTAATATATTGAATTAAATGATATTCAATATAAGATCAGAACTGTAAATAATTATGGGGAAGTCCCCTCTAAAACAATAATATTTATGCTAAACTTAAGTTTGGCATAGAAAATTATGTAAATATAGCCAATGGGCGAGGCTCTGCCAATTATTTCCATGTAATATTTAACATATTTATTACATAAAGATTATAGATAATCATACAAAACAAATCGATATGTTTAATCAATAAAAAATATCGATAATCGATAAAGTGAAAGAAATAAAAATTTGAAGGTTAATTATTAAAATTTGACACACTTAATCTTAAATTAAAGTAAAAAAAAAAAACAAAAACAACTTAGATAATTTTATATTTACATATAGTAAATATATATTTACTATATATTTTATTATCTTTGTTGATCTCTTCTTAATGAATATAATTTGAATAGGTTATTCTCGACATCATTAAAAAAAGTTAATCGATTTTTGATATCAAGTTGTGGAGTTCGTTTAGTTGACATTATTTATTGGTTTTTTTTTCTTCCAATTTGTATGTGGGCCAAGAAACCAAACCGGATGACATCTAATACCCTTACCTATCTAACCCCTTCCCCTCCTGAAACCTTCCTCCTTACTTTGAAAACAACTATTAAATCCGCTTATAAAACTCTTTAATATGGCTACCAGATTTTAAATTACATTGCTCTATGGCTCAGTTTTGAATTCCCATGCAAATATCAATATAAATTCTATGGCAAATACACTTGAGCATCTAAGTAGTATGATGACAGTGGTGATGGCTGGAGAAGGGTGGCTGGAGTATGGCTATTTACTTGATTGAGGGGGGGTATAAGCGTGAGGTTGTGGGATTGTTTAGCCCAATAAGAACTAGTTTTGTTTTGTTTTGTTGTTTTGAAATGTTGCTGAACATTCTAATCAGATTTAAACGCACAAACAATTCCCACTCAAGTGGTACCCCAACAATCATCCATCCAACCAACCAACCAAGCATTCGTCCGTCCATCCATCCATTCATCTATCTATCTATATATCCAAGCAAACGTCGTCTGTCTCTGGTGTTTCAGTTCTGGTTGGTTTCCGTTTGGCTTTAAAACCATAAGTCAAGTTTTTTTTTTTTTTGGTAGACAGTTTAAGCCGCTTTTAATAGGAAACCTGCCGCTAAATGTCTGATAACATTATCGTAGCCAATTCACAATCTACAAACGTTTTTTTTTTTGCTTTGCTGTTGCTCCTCTTAAAAGTAAAATAGCTCCCCTCAAAATCCTCTCCTTTACCATCACTAAGCGTCGTTCATTTTAGCTTCTTTTATTTATATATATATTGTTGTTGTTGTTGATGTTATTATTGTATTTTTGACTAGTTTTCAAATGATTTTTGTTTATTTCGCTTTTTTTTCGATTGTCTCTACGCCACTTTTGGTGCCTGGCACCATCTCGCCACACAACTTTAAGCATAAATTATATATATACAGACATCGTCAGATATCTTAAAGAAACTAAAATGAGTTTTCAAAATTTATAGAATTAATAGAAAACAGTTAAAAACGGCAGCAGTCACAAAATCGAAACCGATCAGAGGACCCAGAAGACACAGAAGAGTTTCTTCTTTCACCCAAATGTGTTTTTTTTTTTTTTGTGTGTGTGTGTGTGTGTGTGTTGAGCGAGAATTAGTGCAAAGTAACCCATAGGAAACCCCTTAACCGATTCTTCTCCCTCTTTCTCTATACATCTCTATTTAAAGTTTGATGATCGATTAAAGACATTTGCATAAAATGGCAGACACTGTCAGACATTTTGTCGGCATGGTGACTATCTCTTCATCAGTCCATCTGTCTATCTATCTATATATATATATACGTTTATTTATATGTATCCATGTTTTTAGAGTCTCCCCCTACCTTTATCTCTTGGCATAAGTGTGCCATGTCGTGGTCGTCTTCTTCAACCATCTCTCATCATCATCAATAATATTTTTTTTTTTTTTTTTTTTTGTGTTTATTCTTCATTAATTCATTCCACGACACCTTTTTAATATATTTTCGATTTGCTTTCTGAACTCGAACTCTGACTTTAGCCTTAACTTAAGCTTCGACTTTGATTCAAGTTTGCTGCATCATGATGTTTGTCTTTGATTCTTCAGTTAGTTAATGCACGCCCATTTGCATGAGATTTGGCTTTTGTTTCATTGCTGATTTAATGGCAGTATGTCAGTCAGTCAGTCAGTCAAACATCAACCATCAACCATTCACTCACTCACTTACCAAATCGGATTTGTGTTAATTTCCTACTTTTAAGCATAGAATCGTTCAATATTATTTGCATAACCTTCATGATCTCTCAATGAGGGTGGGAAAGCTGCAACATCACCATCCAACAGATAATAAATTACACTAGCCAAATACCAAAGAAAAAGGAAGGCATTTGTGAAATGAAATCTAACTAGAATATAGCTGGCATATAGTATTTATATATATATATATATATATATATATATATCATAGGAAAAACTTCTGTAAATTTAGTTTTAATTAAGGCTTCTTCAAAATTTGGCTTTTATTTTTCTAGTAAAGAGACTTAATAAATGTTTTGAAATCATTTTTAGTTCAGAAAAGATTTGAGATAAAAATTTAAAACAAAAACTTGCATTAAAATGAAAAATTCTCCTATTTATATATTGATATTTCTATATTCTCTATATATATATATTTCTATCTATATATATTTCCATCTTTATATACACATAAAAGATTCTCTTTTCTCTTTGTTACTTTCTATCAATAGTTTTTTTTTTTTCTATACTGCAATTGCTTTTCATTATTTGTAAAATCTTTGAGTCTAATCTTAATAATAATTCTACTCCAAGTGTTAAATATTAATTATTAATTATAATTTTCCCTTATTAAGAGTCTTCTTCTTTTTCTATCTTCAAGTTCTTTTGTTAGTCCTTGATGGCCATTCCAAAATGCTTTATTATCTCATCATAATCAAGGCAAATCAATAGTTATTAATAAATTTCAAACCCCCCATAGCTTCTTGTTTGCTAGTTTTCTTAACTAGTTTTTAGTTAGTATAAATTGCATTGTATAAGTAAAGAATTGGACTTAAATCACGTTCAACTCTTTCATAATCATTGGGCAAGAATACGCATTTCAATTCCAATTGCTAAGCAAGACAGACAAATGTTTTAGGTTAATCTAATTGCCAAGCGAATTGTTGCTATGGGCAAACGCCTTCGCAGTTTTTTGACATAGCTGTCAGTCAGTCATCAGTCATCAGATATTCATTTGTTCAGTTACTATATATATATATATATATATATACATCCGCGTACTTAACACAAGAAATAAATGACATCCGCTTCAGTTTCAGTTTTTGACACATTTTCTTCTGCCACATAAAAATTTGAGTTGAAGGAGTTGTTGCTGATGGATGCACAACCCACATAAAGAAGCAGCTACTGTTGACATGAGCCGCGTGCTAGCTAGCCCACACACACACACACACACACACACTCAATTTATAAGCTCCAACTCCATCATCATCATCATCATCATGATAGTCATGTCCTTGGTTTGAATGCTTCGTGAGATTTTAATTAAAGGTCTACCCCACGCCCCCGTACCAACATTGTTGTACATATTTTCCACCATGCAAGTTGTGTGTGTCCGAGTGTGTGTGCTTGCTAATTGATTGCATAGACTATAGTTTTGTTGTCTAATAACTTAAGATTTAATTATGCTGCTTGGCTTTTTCACACACTCACACACACACACACAAAGACAAATACATTAATTATTATTAATTTTTAATGGGAAATGTGTTAATATATAATCGTATGCATGTTGCTGCTGAGTTTTGCCATTATAATTAATGGCCCAAGTGTTGTGTGTGTGTGTGTGTGTGTGTGTGTGTGTACGTATTATTCTAGACGCCAGTGTAATTACTGCATGCAATCTAGGAGAAACGATTAGGAGGAGGCTTTATATAAGGAATCATCTCTTTGCCATCTCAACTTCACACTTGATGTCTGCAACAACAACCTGTTGAGCGGCATTCCAGTTTGGAGATGGAAGTGGAGATGGAGTTACTGCTGCTTTGGGGCATATTGTGATATTGTTCTTCTCCTGTAAACCGGACCTTAAAAACAACCGCTGTACGTCCTTGAACTCGTCATTGGAATAGTAGAAAGAGACAGAGAGATAGAGAGAGATGCAAGACAATTAACTTAAATTCCCGTTCTAGTTAAAATCCTTGGTCGCTTTGGTTGGTGAAGGGCGCGCTGTGTTGTGAGAGATTGCAGCTGCGATGGCTTAAGTTTAGGTTAAGACGTGCCTCCTCTTCTTTATGCCGCATTGCTGGTTGTCTTGCCAGTTATTTATAGATCATTATTAGCTCTCTGTGTCTGTGTCTGACTTCAAGGTTGCATTGACCAAAAGGCAAATATTGAGGGTAGAAGCAGCAGTAGAAGATTGTTTACTTGACTTTGACTTCTCAACGGTCGCATATAGATATATATACATAGAATTGTGTCTTGATTCATTAATCACAAAAACATTACATCTGGCATCGTTATTATTATTATCTTCATCATTAACTCTAAAATCGATTGTTGCATTGGTTGTTGTTTTTTTTTTTTTTCTTCTTTTTCTTGTTTCTATTCCACATTTAGCTCAAGATTCCCTTCAACGTGACATACGCTCTGCGGTCCCGCGATCTTGTGGTCACCATTGGCAAGAAAACATTGAAAGTGGGCATTAAAGGTCAAGAGCCCATCATCGATGGTGAGCTGTATGCTGATGTTAAACAAGAGGAATCGGTTTGGGTCTTGCAAGATAGCAAATCAGTTTTAATCACATTGGAGAAAATCAATAAGATGACCTGGTGGAGTCGCTTGGTAACAACTGATCCAGAAATATCTACACGTAAAATCAATCCGGAACCATCGAAACTATCTGATCTAGATGGGGCAACGCGCAGCATGGTTGAGAAAATGATGTTTGATCAGCGACAAAAGGAAATGGGTTTACCCACCAGTGAGGATCGCAAGAAACAGGATATTCTTGAAAAGTATGCAGATTAAATTTCTCATTTTACTATCGATATGTTAATTCATTTGGCTTTCTCTCTTCTTTTCTCTTGGTTACATTTGCAGATTCAAGCAACAGCATCCCGAAATGGACTTCTCCAATTGCAAATTCAATTAGTTATTATTCTAAAAAATAACCTCCTCTCATCCACTTTTGGCATTCGCAATCGCATCCGCACCTGCCTAATCTTAATCTTCTTTCAATTCAGTATCTTTGTGTGTCACATATGAAATGTGCATTGGCTTTTTTTTTTTTTTTTTTTTTTTTCTTCGAGTAAACAAACAATAAAATGATTTATTTTATAATGTGAATATTAATATATATATTTATATATATATATTTTTGTGTTTTTTTTTTTTTTTAGTGAAAGCGAATGAAATGGAAAAGAAGTTTATAACAAAAAAAAAAAAAAAAAATCAAAGGGAACGGCGGCAGCTGCTTTTGGCCAACTTGTTAATACAAATGCCGTTTTGTCTACTCATTTAATTTTTGAATTTTTTTTTTTTTTTTCTTCTCTTCTTGTTATTCGGGATTAACCGTTTGTGAGTCCAAAACAGCTGCCGATCTTAACATGGCGATAAAAGCAATTTTTCATTTTTATTGTTGCTTAAAATGTAATTAATTTTGTGCTAATTTGTTCCCATGTTTGTCTAACAAAATGACAAATAAAATTCATTTTCGAATCGAATTTCTTAGATTAAAATCAATTCTCTTAGCTCTCAAGATTGAGATGATGAGGTAGGTATAGGGGAGGGGAAATGATTGTTGCCGCCCAATCCAATGAATGATTTAGTTTTGCCCTTTATGTTGGAGCGGTTTTATTATTAGCATCATCCAGTTTGGCATTTTCAGTAGTTCTCTGGGTCATTGCTCTGCTGCTTTTTAACTCTTTTTTTTTTATTTTTTTCCTTTGTCGTTGTTCGCTCTTTTTTTTTTTTTTTTTTTTTTTTGCTTTTTGAACTCGTTTTAGAGTTGGGTCATAAATTTGCCGGGCTTAGGTTTTATTTCGTTGTAGTTGTTGGTTTTGTTTTTTTTTTTTTTTATTTCAAAATTTTTGCATAATTTTTTTTTTTTTTTTTTTTGTAAAGTGCTAAACAATTTTAAGATGGCTTTAAGCAATTTGCCATATAAATGTGAACATTAAAAACCAAAAAATAAAACTACATTAATCGATTTTATAGAAGAACAACAAATTTAGCATTTAAAATGCCACGCGCCAACTTTCTGTTCACGGTTTACACTTAAAAGAGATGGACACGTGAGAACAACCAAGGAGATTAACCATAGAAACATTATCAATTGAACAACTATATACACAAAAGGACATAAAGGATTGAAAGGTAGGCCTTTTAAAATGCTTCTTAAAAGTGTTTTGTAAAATGAAATCTTATAAAAATTGTTTATTGTCCCTTTCTTTTGCATAATTTAGATAGTTCCATCACTATTTGACACACACACCGAGAGAACCCCCCCCAAAAGTAACATTTGTTACGCCCCACAAAATAGTCATAGCTATTTAATCATTAATTAAGCAAATTGTATTTAAAACTGTGTTTAACAAACCGCAAAACAAAAAAATAAGAAACTCTAATTAATTAATAGTTTGTTTCCTCATCACAGTTTAAGTTTGAGTGTTCTTTTTTTTTTTTTTTTTTTTTTTGTTTTGTTTTGTTTGGATACTTTTTTGTGTATCTTTTTGGGGATCATAATGATGGACAATCATCTGTGTGGCGTGGGAGCGTGTGTCAGTTGGACTAGCATTATGCTTTAATTAATTACTAATTAATATTATTAATTGTTGTCAGACAAATTGTGTGCAAATTGCAAATTGTGAGGGTGCTGTCTGTACCACCCCTCCATCCCCAAGCCTCCTCTTAAACAATAAACGAAATGTGAAAAACAAATTGTAACAATTTATAAATCAAATGTAGAACCGGATTCTTGAACCATTTGCTGCCGTTTCTTTCTTATTTCATTTGCCACATTTGTGTTTGTTTGTTTGACCATAAAATTGGAAAGTACAGAAATGTGTTGCCTTTTTGTTTTCTGTTGTTGTTGTTTTAGATTATAAATATATCCGCTTTGCTTAAAAGTTGAACCGGTTCAAATAAATCGATTGAAAGAGAAAGAAATGGGGGAGAAAGAAAGTGCGTCATATGATCAAGAAATATGCTAAATAACCTGAACATTTAACTACTTATGTATATGGTCCCCTAAAGTGTGTTATATAAATATAATTGTCAGATTTTTTTTTGTTGATCATGTGATGGCTAATATACCGTTATATTATATATATATATATTATTCTTTCAAATGGGGTACATCCCCATTCTATGAATACCCTTAAATGAAAAGAAATCAGAGGGGGCTGAGTTCAATGGAGATAATACCGAAGTTTTCATACCCTGGCATGTATTATAGAATAAACATACATATATATAGTATATAGTAAATTGGTAATATCATTTCATAAATAGAAAAAAGCTTATGGGTTTTAAAAAGGTTAAAAGTAAAAGCAAAATAAGGAAGTTGACAACAAATATTTGAACCTGGCTTAGACATGTCTAAGAATTTCGTAAGCTATAACTGTTTTTTTACTAAGCGTTGCCAATTGAAGAATGAAATCAATATGCCCATTCGTCAAGGTATTCAAATTATTCAAATCAAATAAATTGAACTGTTAAATGACGCACGTGATGAATTGTCTGAAAAATCAATAAAGAAAAAGCCAAGCAACAAGAATAAGAATAATATAAAAACAAATGTACACAAATATATATATATATATAGATATATATAGTTATATACATATATCATATTTATTGCTTGTTCTCCATTTCTTGATCCCTCCCTCTCTCTCTTTCTCTCTTGCCTGTTTGTCTGTCTGAATCCGGGTGCCAGACTCACTCAGCTTATTATTCTTATTATTACTTTGATTGTTGTTTTTGGTAATTTCGAGTGTTTCCCACATTTTAAACAAACAAAAAGAAACAGCAACAACAACAACAAAAATTGAGAAAGAAAAAAAAAATAAAGATAAAGATGATTCCTTTGGATGGGTCGCGTGGGTTATTTCAGCAAAGTTCTGCCATTTTGGTTTATTTTTAGACATTTCTCGATTGCTATTGTTGTTAACTATATTTTTAAGCTAGGGCTGACAGCGTCACGCCCGGCCCCTCCCCCCACTTCGCTCTCGTTTCTCCATTGTTTCGGCCCATAAATTCGTCTGAGCTCCCCCTCAAAACAAAAGACTTAGGCAACGAACTTTACTATTACTATGGAAAATTTGTCCAGCCATCAAGACATAATAGAAGGTCAAGCAGTTAGCCAGGCATATAAAATTAAGCCACCGCAAAGAAAAGAAGTTAACTGAATCAACTGAAAACAAGGTGGGGCCCCTTCGACCCCCAGAGACCAGTGACCAAAACTGCAGCGGGAGCAAAAGCAATAACAGTAAATGTCTGAATCACTTTTAAAACTTAAAAGAGATGGAGTAAAGAGCGAAAGACAGGGGGGAGGGGAATAAAGTCGTCAAGTTACCATATATTGGAGGCTTTTAACTAGAGATGGCAACGTGATAGAAGCTTAAGGCCATTACATTAACTTACAACTGCTTATTGCCAGTTTTATAGCACTTTGTGGACCTTAAACTTTGAAAACCTGCATCAAGAATAGAGCAATGAGCCATTTGGATTTAAATATAAATTTTCTAATTAAAATTGAAATTTGAAAACTTTAATCAAACTTTAATTTAATGAACTTTTATAGATTCATTCGATTGTCGTGAGTTTTCGTTGACAATTTAATAAATATGAAACGCATCTCTAGTTTTTAATGTCTTATTTCTTGGCCTGGCCACTTCTTTTTGAATTGGTGGGCTTGTCAACTCTTTGCCTGCCTGCCTGCCAATGAACTGTTGAGTGTCGCTGTCGCTGTTGGTGTCGGTGTCGGCAATGTTGTTGGTACTTCTATATGTTGTTAGTGTGTCTGTGTCTGGCTTTGAGTCTGGCATGCAAATGCCTTTGCCTGGCCAAAAGATGTTCAATGCAATCGCCTTATGCCAAGCAACAGAGATTAATGTCATCTGCGTATGGTTTGGCTTATGGTTTATTCTTATGCCGTTTGGCATTGGCATTTCATCAGCCAATTGGCAGGGTTCTATTCTAAGTTGTCTGCTCTGTTGCATGCTAATATCCGGCTTCATTCCCGGACCTATGTAAGTGATTTGTCGCCCACGTTGCGTTCACTTTTGTCCATTTCAGTTTTTTTTTTCTCTTGTATTTTTTTTTTTTTTTTTTTTGGGATTGGGCGATAAATTGCCTGCAGGAATTTCCAATTAGCAAACAAATTGCACTTACATTTTGCATAAAACAACAACAATTAGCATGCCACAAATTGTGATAAGTGAGTGGTGAATGGAGTTGCCATAAAAATAGGTTAGTATAACTCTATGCCAACTGTTATACAAACTAATAAAAGTGGACAAATGACAGATGCTAACTAAAAGTTTAGTACTGTTTAGAGTTTAGAACTGTTATAATATCTCTTATATGACACAGTCTTAACACTGTTATATGTTATATAATACTTTTTACCTCCTTTTGGTATAACTCTATTCAACAAAATGCTATTGCCACCTGCACATTTTGAATTGGCCTTTCAAAACCTTTTCAACAGCAGCTGCCTAACGATTCGGCACATTTGATATTGATCAATTTATTTAACCATTTTTGTTGAAATTATATTGTTTGATTTTCTTTTGTTTTTTTTTCATCTAAATGATGACTAATTTAAAGGTATTTAGAGTGCGGGCGGTCTGTCCATTTAAAGAGAGAGAAAGAATGAGAGAGAGAGAAAGAGAGATTTGGTCTGTGGGTAGCAGAATATTGGTCTGTAGTTAATGGCCAACACAAATCACAGTTATTAATAAAACAATAATATCATTTGTTAAACTTTGCTTCCCCCTTTCCCCTTATTATAGGGGAATTTTATGTGAAAGGTAGAAATGAATTGTGCTAAATGACGACGACGACGATGATGATGATGATGCATCTCAATCTGAATGCTAATTGAAGAAGGGGCTCGCTTTGCTGTCATCATCATCATGATCATCTCATCATAGCATAGATATGCCATGAATGTATATATATATATGGTAACGAATGATTTATATTACACATATTCTTCAATTCAAGTAGATTGATAATAGAGGAAGTTTTTTTTTTTTTGCATTATTCTTTTTAATTCTAAATACTTGTGATTGAAATTGCATAAGTTTTCTTGTTTAGAGAACTTTAATTGGAATATTGCATAAGGTATCCAGTTTGGCAAGATCATTATACTGTGTAATTATAAAGACTGGATCTTAAGTTTTAAGCATTTTAAATGCAAATGAGAAATGTAATTACTTATAACCAAAATTGATTTCTCATAATGTAAAAATTAGTTTATAATTTAATAATATATTTTTTGTTCTATGTTTTCATCTCTTTCAACTTAATTCACACTGAAATTAAATATATTTAATGGGTTTATCCCATTTTTATTAACAAAAATTATTGACCAATCGATCTACTGAGCTTATTATAACATTTTCTATATATAATCTTGGATTCTCATCTCAATTAAACTAATAATCAGTTTAATTGTTATGGATGGGGTTCTATCAAAGATCTTTTGGTTTCTAAAAGAGAGTTTTTGTTGTAGCAAAATAGGTAATTGACCTCTAAATTTGAAAATAGAAATGCTTTTGACCAACAATGGAAAAGGTCACTTAAACATTTCAAAGAAAGGAAGTTTTGTAAATGCAAATAATGATAACTAAAGAGTACAAATATTATCTAGATTCCTTGGAAGTATTTCATTCATATCTTGCTAAATGAAGTGTTAATTTGAATACTTCTCATTCTACCCTCGCATTTAACCCATTTGTTTCATCTCTCCATTGTACTTTCCCATTATTCATGCCATTTAATTAGCATGTAAGCTCCAAAGTATCCTCAATTAGTTTCTATATGAGTTTCAATTTACACATTGGCTACATTGTCATCTCCCTTGATTATTTCACTCCCCTGCTTACCCATTAGTATCCAATTTGTATATACATATATATATGTATATATATATATATCTCAATTGCAACTTGCATAATTATTCACACCTAAAACAACAATTTGTTGACTTTGCTTGACATGGGAAATGCCCCCTTATCCACCAAGTTGCCTCGCTAAATTATTGTTCCAGAGTCCGAGTTTGGGGGCAAGTACATAAGTATCATTTAAATAGATGCCACAGATTCCATAGGGTGTGGCAAGTGTTTATTTTTGTTAGTGTTTTTATGCTATTACGACTGTTTTGTCTACTATTTTCTATTTGTATATTTACTTTGACAGTTTTTCTGATTGTCTATTTGCCATTTGCATGGCAAATATTTAAACAAAAAATAAAACAAAAACAAAAAAAAACAAAAAAAAAGCGGGGCCAACTTATTTGCAAAGCTCTCTCGCAGAACAACAGCTGAGTTGTGTGGCAGTGGCAGAGAGACAGCAAACGATACTGAGATTGGTTGTGGGGGGGGAGGGCATAACTCTTTCCCTCTCTTACCCGATCCGCCCTCCAATTGCCGCTTAGCGTGTTCATGCAAATTTGACCTTGACACAATTTCGTTTCATAACAGAAAAGCAAACAAATGAGGCAGCAGCGGGGGCGGTATAAGGGTGGTGGCATATGTGTATGTTTGTATGTACGTATGTATGTGTGAGACGATGACAGCGACACACACATAATGAATTGTGGGGGAGAAGAGGCCAGAGGAGAGACACCAAAACTCGTGTAATAACTCAGGCTCAGACTCAAGTGCGGGCCAACTAAACAAAAAAAAAAAAAAACAAAGAAAAACGTCGCTACTTACTTTTTTTTGCGATTTTTTTCTCAGGCTTACACTGAAACAAATTATAGCTGCTCAATATACAACAAATCCTTTAACATATTGTAATCAACTAAAGGTCAAATGTCATCCTTGCTTTAAACTTAACTTTTCAATAGAATATAGCATTTATTGCACAAATTCTTAAAATATTTTTGAAGAAATATTAATTTTAATTTTCAAAATTGCTTAAATGATAAAAATCTGGCAAGATTTCTATATCCATTTAAATATTTTCCATAGTTTTTAGTAGTTTATATTGAGGCAAATGAAAATGTTTTTTCAACAAAATTTTGAATACCTTTGCGAACTTCTTAATTTAAATATATTTTTTGGTCCGGTTCTTCCTATGAGAGCTATAGCATATAGTCGGCCGATTCTAGTGAAACTCAGTAAATACTTTTTTATATATACCAAACTTACACATACCAAATTTGCTAAGAATCGCTCTTAAAATAAGCAAGTTATATGGAAGCTAAATGATATAGTGAACCGATTCTGATAAAACTTGATAGATATATTAGAAAGTATATATATATATATGTATATATGTATAAGCTCTGTAGCTTTAAGGGTCCCGGAGGAGATTGCGTTGATCCAGACAGACAGACAAGGCTTTAACAACTCAGCTCATTGTGCTGATCAAAATTATATATACTTCATGTAGTCGGAGATGCTTCCTTCTATGCGTTGCCAACTTCTGACCAAAATTAATATACCTTTTTTTTTGGAAAGGTATAAAAAATATAAACACAAATCCTTTCCATCCAGATATTAATCTACAACTTTCTTTTTAATAAATTTTCAAACTAAACATTGGAACAAAATTTAAATTCAGTTAGTACAATAAAGGAAGAAGGGAACTAATTAACAAAGTTTACTTATGGCTTTATTTTTAGTTAATTTAAAATGTTTTTTCTTGTTTATTATTAGATTATTAGATGATAGATTTTCATAGAAGAGCTTCGAGAAATAGTTATTGCTTTGATTTTACTTGTTATTTCAGGATACAATTCTCAAAGAGTTCTCAAGAATTCTAATTGCTTAAATGAAGGATTTTTTTATTTTGAAATTTGCCTTAAAAACTTTCGCTCAGTGTATTAGCGTGGTCACACGTCGTTGCTGCTGCTGCTGCAATTGCCGGCTCTCAATAGCTTAAGAAATATATATACATATATAGATATATATTTATTATACAGGTAAAGATACATGTGTTAGATTTAGTTTGCCAAGAAGCTGAAACTCATCTAAAATTTTAGAATCGCATGCAACAATATTGAAAAAAAAATAAGAAAAAAAAATGTAACTTCATTGGAATTTTTAATAATGCTGGACAAGCTACAACATTTTGAAATCATCTGAGAAACCATTTGGGTTCATTCAATGGCAAACTGATCAAAGTTACTTATGCCGACTTGAGTCATCTTTTAGATTTGTCAAATCCCAAATTCCCAAATGAGAAAACAGAAATCCGAAAACCGAAATCTTAAATCCCAAATCCAGTGCCAAATTGGCTGGCTCAACTCACAATGGAACTCTTAATGAATTTGCCAATTTTAATTTTGTTCTCTATTATTATTAATTTTTTAACACATTTCGCGCATTAATGAGTGTGTGAGCGAGTGTGTGTCAGAGAATTAATGCTGGCACGTGGAAACGTTTTTCTCATAAATATGCATAAACAAAATGCCATGCAATAATAATAAAAATCGGATGAGATCTCTTAATGGTAATATATTCAAATGAATAATGGCCATAAATTAGAATGAGTTCTCGGTTTAGTAAATACATTTCTCAAGAAGACACCTTTAATTTAAGAATGGATATATAATTAAAATCCATTTACATAGTATAAGTTGAATCGAAGACAAAGAGAGGGAGAGGGATGCAAAGAAAGATTGCTTAATTCTTGGGTGGCATAAACAAGGAACTGCTAATAAAAAATGTTTCATCAAACTCTTTTTGTTCTTAAATGTCTTTAAAGGGAAATTATTTTTATAATTCTATTATAGAAGAAAATAAAAATTTATAGGCTAAAGCAAGTTATCTTAAGAATGTATTTTCCATATTTCATATTTCTGAAAAACATAAAATTATATCTCACTTTTGTTCTGTACAGAACGAGATCTTAAATATCCTTCTTCCAAGATTTGAATAGGAACTATTTTATATATATAATTTGATGACTTTAAGATGATAATCATATAACACAAAGATCAGAGACAGTTAAAGTTATATTTAGAATTCATTTGAACTAATTTAGAAGAAAGAAAGTCAAGAGAATTATATTAAATCTGTTCTTACTTTAATAATATAAATTTAAAGTTTAAAAAATTAAAAGAAATTTCAATAAATATAAATAAAAAATAATTATTATTAAAATAAAACAAAAGAAATTTCATTAAATTGACTTTTCTTTTTATTTTTAAAGACTTTTTTTCCTATTAATTGCTTGCTATTTAACTTCTTAAACTACCCTCGAGAACGCTCCAATTAAACTGCAACTAAAAAAAAAAAAAAAAAAAAATATTCCTTAAATATTTTTTTAGCCGCTTGTCTGCATTATAATTACATTGGTTTGATCATTTTTTGTTGTTGTTGTTTCTATTTTTTTCTTTATTATTATTATTTATTTTTTTTTTTTTTTGGTGGTTCAATGCAAACTTTAATTGCATTCAATTTTTATTTTGTTTAACCTTGTCCACAATTCTCTCTCAAAAAAAAAAAATAGAAAAAATAAAGCCAAAGTAAATGTTAAGTGTTGGGCAATTTTTGTTTGTTGCCTGAGCATGCGATTATTTTGTTTAATAACAATAGGCGTTTACCGTTATTTGATTTCCACATTGTCATTCGAAAAGCCAAAACAAGAAAACTAACTAAAAATGAAATAACAATTTATTTGCACGTGTCGCGCCGTCTCCATCTCCATCTCGATCTCCATCTTTAAGTTGATCGCATTCCCAGACATTTCAGTTGAGTTTCAATTCTGTGCTCTGCTCCCTTCACTTTGTCAATTTGACAATCAAAAAGCAGCTGTGTTGCCACTCAAGATATGACAAATGAATAAATATATATATATATATATCCGTTCATAAAAAAACATATATTTATATATATATATAAACCGCCTACTGATTCTCAGTTTTTGGTAATAAGAATGGGGAAGCATCTCAACAGAATCCAATTAAAATCTTTGTAAGAGATACAGATACATAAATAAATAAATATATCTTTGTTTGAAGAGTATCTTCTCCTTTTTTGTGCAGCTTCATGTGGCTAAAAATCAGAGAATCTGAATTCAAATTCACTTTCGAAATCCAATTAAAAATTCTTATTGCACCTCTGTCTTATATACGATATATAGTATATATCTATCTTTGGTATATATACCTATATCAAATAGGAAGTGAAATCTATATATGGTACTTGTAATAAGAAAAGAATGAAATTTTTTGTCATTTGTTAATAGGAAAAATCAAGTAAAAACTTTCATTAACTTTGATTAATGGCTTTTAGTTTTGGCCTGCAACTAAAGTTGGAAAACTTATAATAAAAGTTGTAAAAGTAAATTGGGATTCACATTCAGTCAAGATTTTATATATTTTAATAAACTATTGAACAGAAATTTATATTGAGAAATTATCAAAGAATATTAAGGAAAGAAAAAGGAAATTATATCAACAGATTTATCGAGTTCATTTAAAACTAAAACAGATCTTTTAAAGCAAATTGAATAACTCATTTGATAGTTTAACTAGTTACATAATAACAACTGAGTAATACTGTTTAAGAATCGACTCTATATATAATTGTTTAGTTTAGTATTTGAAAATTTATTTGACAAACTTCTCATTGTGTAAGTGCAAAAAAAAAGCAACATAAAATAAGCAAAGCTAACAATCTGAATATATTAATAACAAGTTCCACTTTTAATAACTTTTAACAAAATTAATGAACATTACAAAAAGAAATAAACAAAGAACATAAAAGTGTTTGTGATTTATACTAATTAAATGTTACAACTTAAAATTAAAGTTTATGTTGTATTTAAAATATATATAGACATATATATAATATATATCTGTTAATGTCTAACTAAATCCAAGATATATATAATCTCATCTATCAATTTGAAACCACAATCGCCATTAAATCAATTTGACAAAGTTCTTAGCCAAGTTAAAGTCTTTTTATACCTTTTTAGGTATATTGATTTTGATCAAAAACTTGGAACGCATAAAAGGAAGCATATCCGATTATGTAAAGTATATATATTCGTGATCTGAGTTGATACACCTTTAGCCGTCTGTCTGGATCAACGCAATCTCCTATATATACTATAGCTCTCATAGAAACGATCGCTTAAGAAAATAGTTTTAGATGATTTACTTGGGTTTTTTAAGGGCGATTATCCCAAAATTTTGTAGGTGTAAGTTTGGTATATATAAAAATGTGTGTTTTGGCAGAATCGGCTGACTATATGCAATAGCTCTCATAGGAACAATCGGACATGTATCATCAAAAAGACAAAGGTATTTGAACTTTAGCGCTGTCATCCTTTTAGTTTTTTATCATTTCTATTAACATTAAGAAATAGTTAAAGTATTTCAAAAACTTTTCAAATTTTGCCTAGTTTTAGACTTAGATTTATCAATGTTATTCAAAATTTCTTTATAGCAAATAGAATTTTTATTATATTTTTTTGGGGTTTTTTTTTTTTTTAAAGTTAATAATAACTAATTTCATAATACTGAAAACTTAAACTTCTTCTTTTTATGGAACTTAAAAAGAAATTCAAACCCTTTAGATAGATAATACTATAATATTAACATTTCTTGAACAAATTGCCTTATAATGTGTAAATTTTTGTTGCATTTCCCTTAGTTGCAAAATTTCTTGGGGCTTAGAAAACTAATGACAAATGCTTATGCTGATGATATTAAGAAATAATTGCCATCACTCAAATCTAAGACAAACTTTAAACACACACACACACACACAGAGACACAACAAGATAATCGCATATACCCACACATTTTGCAGAAGTGGGAAGAGAGCATCAAATTGGAAAGAAAAAAAAATTCACCAATATTGTAAACACGTTTTTGTAAATGCCGTTAATGGGCCAAGAGGCGTGGCTGTTTCTTTACATTTGTCTGGTTGTTCGTTCGCTCTGTTTTTTTTTTTTCTCTTATTTTTATTTTTATATTTTTTTTCTTTTTTGGTGGCAAAAAGACAGACCGACAGACAGATCAACTTGTCACGCACATTTTGATGTTGATGTTTGTCTGCTATTTTGTTACACTGTTGCATTGTTGTTGTTATTATTGTTGTTGTTGTAGCTTAGCCTAGTTAACTTGTTAAAATTGCCAATAAACAACAGCAACAACAACAATAACATTTACTTGGCCACAAACAATTTGGTTAAAAGTTTATTATTTACCTGCTTGGGCGCATCCATGATAAAGTTGTCGAGAGACAGTAAGAGTTAGAGGGGAGTAGAAGAAGTGGAAGTCACTTATTGAACACTTTTGTTTTGTTTTTGTTGTCGTCTTCGTCGGTTTTTTTGAAGGTTAACTTTAATAAAATGTTTGCTGTTTTGTTTTTTTTCCAATTATGTCACTTAGTTGTTTATTTTTGCTTTTCTTTTCTTTATTTGATTTTATTTTTTTTTTTTTTTGGTTAAAACATTTAAAAAAATTTTCGTAATATTAGTTTTTTTTTTTTTTTGCAGAACTCGAACAGTTTTTAATAGTTTTTTTTTTTTTATTTGTTTTTTTCGCCAAATTGTCAAATTTATTTTATTTTTTTTATTTTTATTTTGTGAAATCTACAATTTTGGTGAGAAAAAATGTCTTAGAAATTTCGATTTCAAAACTATTTTTTGCTGCTGCTGCTGCTTTTGTTGTTGTTGGTGTTGCTGGTGTTGCTGGTGCTGCTGCTGCTGCTGCTAAACGCGTGCACACTCCGTTGCGGCTGTGCAAAGACTAACTGCGTCTACGGCCGCCAGTCGGCTCAAGTATTAAAAAACATTAAAACATTGTTGAGGGAGCTGCACAGAGTAGTAGACCCCCAAAGACCCCCTAGAGCAAAGCGAGCAACCCACACACACGCACACACACACACACACACACATACAGACATTAGCATTAGAGAGAGATACATATATATTTACTTAGTTTGAGAGAGATCTGAACTTTTGTGTTAATGCCAAAATACAAATTTTTAAAGTTTGTTTTTGTTTTCCACTTAAGTTCCATGAGGGAGTTTGTATGGTTCACTGGGGAGCTGTTGCTAAAGTTGAAGTTAAAGTTAAAGTTGTTGTTGTGGCACTTGTGGGTGGATTTTTAGCCCAACAACAGCTGCAATCGGCAAGAACAAAAGGCAAGGTCAGACTGAAAGAAGAGTGGTCTAACTAACATTTTGGCTTCCGTTTTTGGGTTTTTACATAAAGTTGTTGCTGTTGTTGTTGTTATATTTTTGCGGTTTTTGTTATGTTTGACTTATGCACCGACAAATTTCGAAATGCAATTGTTTTAATTGTCAGAAGACGAATAGTACTAATACTCTGTATGATGATCAATGTTTTGCCTTACATTGTGAAATGTATATCAGCTGAGCTGTTTACTGGCACGTACCACGGATCAGTGGAGTCACCAAGAGAGCAAGTGGAAAGACACAATGAGCTCAGTGCGACCTTGACATATATTAAAATATTGGTTGAATAAAGTCAACGACCAGTCAGCTCAGATGTATATAAAATAAAACGTGATATTGATATTACAATTAATGGCTTGTGTGAGTAATGCAAATATTTATTAATAGGAATTATAGGAAATGAAAGCGAGATATACAAAAAGAAAGAGTAAGAGAGAGAGAGAGAGAGAGAAACTGTGGAGGGCCAAGACAAGTTGCATATATAACAGATAATAACAGATATAAAAGTTGCAACCTTGATTAGAATTAACTAATATCTTAAAGTTAATCAAAGTTCTAATCATTTCATAGACTACCAAAGACAAAAATTAAACCTTTAATTTAGATCTAATATTTTGCTTATCAAATATATTATTTTCTCTTAATTTTAAATTAAATTAAAATAATAATTTTTACTCATATTGGCTATATAACACTTTCAGGCATTAGTTAGTTCTAACTCTCGGAAACTTTTTCTTTAAATCAAACTAAAATCTAGATTTTAGTATATTGTCTTGCTCTTGTTCTAACTAATATCTGCTTATTATAACTCTTCTTCTAGTTACTAAATCACTGTTTATAAATATATATATATATCATACTTTAGTTAATCTCGTTGTTTACTTATATGAACTCATAACTCACATTTCATCATCTCAATCTCTCGGTCTGTCACATTTGCGAGTACTTAAAATGAAAAAAAAAAAAAAAATCTGATAATGCTATTTTTGGAAGTTCCCCCCACGCTTAATACCGACTCCTGTCACTGCTTTCGAAGCGTCATCCTCATCCCCCCTCTCTACTTTCGTTTGTCAGGTTGACAATTTTGTTGATCATCGCATTTAAAATCAGCTTTTCGGTTGTTATTGTAGCTGCTTTTTTTTTTTTTTTATTGCTGATGGTCAGTTATGTTTTGTATGCCAATGACAAAGCATATTTTCCAGAGCAGCTGATTCCGTGCTCTCTCTCTCTCTCTCTCTTTCTATCTCTCACTGGTTGCCTCTTTCTCTTTGCTTATCTGTGAGTTACAATATGTAGATAGATAGATATATATAACACTTTAAACGGCTCTTTTAGCACACATTTGCAAATTATTGTTAATTTTTTACATAAATATTTGCATCACAAAGTGGAGCAGCAGAAATTTACCAATGTCATTTAAAAGCCAACAGGACGGCGACCCAAACTCCAATCCAAATCCAAACCCCAAAAACTCAAGAACCTTGACAAATACAGCGATTGTATAGAGATTTGTGTGTGTGTGTGTGTGTGTGTGCGAAAATGTAAATTAAATGAAATAATATTTTCCTTACAAACGAAGAATTAATGTCAGCTCATAGATAGCTGGACATGATTATGTATGTGTGTGTGTTTGTGTGTATTTGGGGGTGTGGGGATTAGAGGCAAATGCTAAAATAGCCTTGCCTTGGCAGCGACTTATTGCAGCAGCAACAACACCAATACAAGTCACAGCAATTGGCTGGGCAGTTAAAGTCAGCCATGTCTTTAATTACAGTTAGACAAGTTAACATTAACGGTGACTGACATTTTGCAAATAGACGTTAGCCACAAAACCGTTTAACCAAGTGCAAAAAGTCAAGTTCGTTGCCTAAGTCTTTCGTTTTTTATTTGTCAAAGGGCACAAACCAATAGTAGAGAAAAAGGACAGAATTGGCATACTACAAGGTCGATCTCTTCCCTTACTTTACACGAATGAAGGACATTAGTTAACCAATCGTATGAGAAATCTCCATTGAAACCCAAATGTAAATACATGCTAACCACAGTTGAAGGTTTCCCCCCAGCGTACAAAATTTTCATTATTAAATATGCATATCATTTTTGCCAGCTTGATATTTGTATACCCTCTAATAATAAACTATATGATGGGTATATAGGAATTATTATAAGAAATATATAATGAATATTGAAACGATTCCATTTATAGATCGTTAGACTGATAAAGTTGATCCTCTAAGCCTGTTATATAACACAGTATATAATAATATTTGTATATTGGGTATCTGATAGTCGATATATCGATCTAATATTTTACTATACACTTACTTATTCATGATTGTTTTTACTCATAATTTGATTGAGCTACCGAAAAATGAAACAAGGCACGAGCTAGAGACTTCCCCCTCAAACATTTTGACAGCTGCATGTCAGATGAATTTGTTTTTGTTTTTTTTTTTTTCTACTGACAGTTTATTTTATTTAATATATTATTTATTATTTATTAAGTTATTCATTTTGAGTGTGGCCAATTGATTTGCGAATTTTTTAAATAATAACAACAACAACAATAACAATGCAGAAAATAAAAAAATAACCAGAGTTCAGACACGTTCAATAACCGATAACCAATGCGACATTGATAGGTAATAACCCCCCCTTAGGCGCTAACTCAATTAACATTTATGCATAATTAGTATATTGAAAAGAAACTATTAATAAGTAAGTAGCTGTATAACAGTATGGTGTTAAGCAAAAATCATACATATATACAAATTAAAAGTATTTAGATATGGGAGAAGAAATAGAAGTTAAATTTACGATATATTATCTATATGAGTATAACAATTGAGTAATAAGTGTACTACACAAATTGTAAACGCCAGTGTTATACAACTAATGTGTAATACATTTAAAATAATATATCTATGTTTCATTTTAGTGTATAACAGTTTGTTATATATATATATAGAATAGATTCCATTGCTTAAAAGTGTTATACAACTAATGTAGATTATTTATAATAATATGTCTATGTTTCGTTACAGTGTATAACAGTTTATTATATGTATATAGAATAGATTCCGTTGTTTAAAAGTGTTATACAACATAATATATAGCATATTTAAAATATTGTTTTATTCTATGTTTCATTTCAGTGTATAACAGTTTATTATATGTATATAGAACAGATTCCATTGTTTGTGTTAATGTATAACATATTTATAATAATATGTCTATGTTTGATTTCAGTGTATAACAGTTTGTTATATATGTTTATATAGAATAGATTCCATTGCTTAAAAAGAACGTATCGGTTTTTTTAAAAGTAATTGCTTTACTAGTTAAATAGTTGCTTAAATGTATAACAGTTTCTCTATATATTCAATCAATTATAACAAGTAACAACTTTTTAAGATTCTTTACTTCTTAATATTTGTAACTAAGAAGTTATTTTGAAACTTAACAAACTTATTTGCATTAAATCTTTGTACAGAAAAGTAAGAACTTCAAATCTAAATATAAATTTCTGGAGAGTTTTGTAAAGTCAGTTAAGAATCGGGCATTATAAAACTATTTATAGTTCAATTCAATTGGCATTTAGACGCCAACTTCAAAGTCATTAGATAATGGTTAGTTAACATGTTTTAGTAGCTATTAATCAATAGCATTTGTTCCAATGCTTGTTACAGTTTAAAATGTTGCTATTTTAATGAGCATAAACATTTATTACCATAAACTCTTTTATTTTAGCATCTTTTGTTGTGATTAATTTTGCATTTGTTTTGTCAGGTTGAAGCCAACAAGCAAGCTCTTCCTGCTCTTTGTTTGGGGGTCCGGTCTAATGGTCAATTTCAATTTTTATAAGCCATTAAAAGAGCTCCAAACTTCACTTATAATTCAGTTAATGGGCATTACTCATATAAAATACTTAATAATTTCTGTTTTATTTTTTTTTCTTATTTTAGGTTTTTTTTTTCGCTTGGCGACCTTCATAAGTGTTGGTGGGGGCGAGTGGACACGCACCACGGAACTGGAACTGAAACTGGGGTTAGTCGGAAGACTCGGAAGTAAGTAAAAAGTCTTTGGGCTCTTTGTTTTGATTTATTACAGAAAATCTGCAAAAACTAATTACGTCTAATGTAAAATGACTAGAAATCAACTTTTTAGATATATATATATATGTTTCTTGGTATTTATTTCCTCAATTCAATTAGTTTGAGTTAGACTTGAATTGTGCAGTGAAGCGATTGCCATTAGATACAGTGAAATAGACAGGGTCATCATTATCATCTAAATTCAATGAATTTCCATGTCCAGTTCCCACGCCAACTTGCCAGATCTCTAGCATATTCATTTTCGTTTCAATTCGTTTCATTTTTTCATTTTTTTTTTTTCTAACTAAAACAATCTCCGGGTTATGGAATGAAAGGTACTTGACATGCCAAATCATTTTGAAACATTTATAAATAAACATTAGACAAGTTCAAGTTTATAATTGTTTAAGGCGCGAGCCAGTTTATGAACATCTGTTGAGCAGCAGTTAACCAACTCGCCAACCCCCGTCATCCAGCCATTCCGCCAATAAGCCATTTATACAGTCATCCAGTCAATCAGCATCTTGGGTAATTAAACTCATGTGACAGGGGGGGAATGAGAAGCGGCAATCGGTAGCGGGGCACGCAATGCAAAAAGGGTTAAGTGTGATGGCAAAATCGCAAAATCATGGCAATTATGAACGGGCCACTTGCAATCGATGTGGACGTGGTCGTCGTACCCATCGTTAGATACCGTCACCATCGTCATCATTGTCGTTGTCGTCTTGATCGCGTAATCAAAAAGGCTAAAAAATTAGTTGACTTGGCTATATGCTACGTATATTAATTGTCGTTTGAGGTGGTAAAACGGGGGGTAGAGTCTCTGATGCGTCTAACAAAACAGGCGAGGGGCTACAATTTCAACAGGTGCCAGGGTAAAATGCAGCTGTGGCTAGTTGAGATAATTCTACACTAAACTACACACAAAAAATTTTTGAAAATTTATGAGAATCTAGATCAGAAATCAGAAATGAAGAAACTTCTAGTTTGTTGGTTCTAAATAGAATATTTTTAATAGTTATTAACTTTTAAAGAAAATGTGCTAAAAATATATAAATCTTGGCTTTTTTAATATCTTTTATAATATCTATTTAGATAGATTTAGTTGTTTTTGTAGCATAGTGTAGCCACATTTTCTTAATACTACTGAATTCGAATATGTGTCATTTTTTTTTTCTCATTTTTTTTTTTTACATCTGCTGAGTTATGAATGCAAATGCAACAGTTGTATCTATATATCTATCGATGTAGTGCATCAGCTTCACAGATGTGTCTGAATCGGTAAAAAGAAATAAAAAAAAAAAAAAAAAAAAAAAGACAAAACTACAAATTAGACACGATTTGCAGCCAAACACGATTCCAAGATATATGCAACAAGGTAACAACAAACCGACTGAATGACGACTTTTTATATAGAATATATAAGATAGATAAATATATATATATATATATATATATATATTAATCGGAACAAATGGAATGACAAGGCAATTTTAACTTTTGCAGCTTTGCAAAGCTTAATTAAACAAAGGGAGAATGCTTACCCTTTCCTCTGTCTTTGTCTCTTTTTTTTTTTTTGCTAGCTAATTGGTGTTAAATAACTCTCCAGTAGGGAAGGGTAGGGTTAGGGTGCGAGAGATATCTGGTTGACAACTAAATGTATCTTTTGGCCTTGTCTAGGGCAAACAGCTGTGCACATTTCAAATGTAATTTATGGCCAATAGTTAAGTGAGTGAGAGATCTGACCTAATGAAAAAGCATCTTAACTTTAACAGCTGGCAACGTTTATCTGGCCAACAGAAAGGAATTAGAACTCTTGTTAATGTAAAAATTATATGAATAATATTGAATGTATATATGCATATCAATCATTCAGTTAGACTTTTATCTATGGCCCTGATGTGGCATTATAATGACAGTTTTGCCAACTTTGTTCGTTACGATTTCACATATAATTTTGCAATGATTCAGCATCAAACTGGCGCCAACAAATCAATACAAAAAAATAACCAAAAAAAAAAAAAAAAAAACAAAATGCAAATGAATTTTTATTGTTATTTAATGTTTGCTTTTTTTTTTGTTATTTTCTGTTTTTTGTTTTTTTGCGGAATTCTTGTGCACATTCTTAGGAAATCTCAAGCGTAAAAACCGCAAAAATAAATTCAAATTGAAAAACGCACAGCAATAGAAACAACAACAACAACAATGTACCATACACAAGCTACTGTTTAAATAAAACAAGTTTATTAACTTTTAGTTTGAGTTGGCAAGTTTTTTTTTCTTTTTGTGTATTCAATCAGGAATACAATCCATTTACTAGTAGAGTAAGTGTAAAAAGAAAACCTTATTGGAATTCTTACCAATCTTAACAATTAAACTCTTTTTATATACTAGAAAATTGTATGCCCTTTTAAATGGTAAAGCATAAGCTTTTTGTTAAATGTTAATTTTACTTTTAAAAATTGTTATTTTTAAATGCTATTAAAGTGGCCTTTTTCAGTAGTTGTTAGAATTTCAAATTTCTATTGTTTAAACAGAAAGCAGAGTTATGTCTTCAAAAAAAACAATTTCGTTTTCTAAAAGTTGTCTTTTATGGGCGGGCAGTAAATTATATATATATATATATATATATATATATTCTCTCTCATAATCAATCGTTGTATAAATTCCAAACTGTGAGCCATTATAAATCATCATTAATTCTAAACCAGAACCTACCCCACTTGTATAACAGAAGCCCTAGACCACAGTTGGAAGTCATTTAAACGTTAAATATCAATTAGAGCTTTCATGCAAAGTGATAAAACTATTTTTAAATTTTAACTGGCACTGTAAAATTGGTTTTAAATGGTTATTTTTATAATATTTATGAACCCTTTTTCAATTCTTTTTGTATAGAAAAACTGATATATCTCATTATATAGCAAGAAAAAAGAGATCAATTGATCAATTATGTAAATATTTTAAATGTTTGCAAATAATTTAAAACTACAAAATTTATCTTTAAATAGAAATTCAATATTAGATCTTATTTTTTTTTTAGTCTTGGTTAAAAGCGATTCAATAGTTAATAACTTTCAATTGTTAGTGTATATAAATTTTTCATTTTTTTTATAATTTCATATACAGTTTTTCTGGTTTTTGTTATTTTTAAATTTTCATTTTGTTGAATTATTAAATATTTTTATTGCCAAATTTTTATATTATCTGTTGATATTATTGTGGTTATGTTTTTTTTTTTTTTTTGTTCTGTTTCTGTTGTTAGATTTAATCATGACGCCGTTTGTTAACTTTTTGTTTTTTGCTATTGTTGGTGTTTGTTTCGATTTGGTCAATGAACGCTTTATATTTTCTTTTCTTTTGATTTGGTTGATGAAATAGTCAAAATTTACTATTTTTAGTTGTATTCATTTCGAGTTTTTAGTCATTTGGTATTTTTAATTTAATTTAATTTAATTATTTTATCGTCTTCTTTTCTTAGTCTTAGAAGTTTCTGCACAAATTCTTTGTTTAGTTCTAAATTTGTTTTGTTTTTTTTGTTTTATTTACTTGCCTTTATAATTTGTTGAACAATTTTTAGGTAAATTTTTCTTTCTTATCTTCCTTTTTTTCTTTCTTTTCTTTCTTTTCGTTATGTCACACTTGATCAAAGAATAATGTTAAAAGGTTTTTGCATTTACATGAGGGGAATTTGTTATTTTTTTCGTATAATTTCTTAAATTTTGTTTTTATTTAAAACTTTGCGCTTTACTGTAATGAGCGTCCCGGTGCCGGACAATGACAACTGGCAACTGACAACTGTCAACTTGGAGCAAAATATCCAGCGACGACAGCGAAACAACATTTAATGGCCAAATAAATGCGGCTTCGAGGCTTCGACAAAACGTCGTCGGCAGTTCATCAATTTTTCATTTAATTTAAATTTAGCTACGTGCACTGTGCCCCCCACCACCACCTACCTCCCACCCCCCAACCAGTTACAATATGTTTAGTGGGCGGTAATTTTTGTTTCTTTCCTTCGTACCCGAGTCTTTGCAAAGCGCAACGAATTCTTGTTGCCTTGCATTCCATTGAGGATGACGTGTTAAAAAAAAAAAAAAAAAACAAAACCAACAACATTTATCGTTCATACAAAATTCTCAGCTAACCGAAAATCAATTCCTTTTTTTTTTTATTTAAGCTTATTTCGATCTACGTGCCAAAGTTATCAATGGCCTTTGGACTACCTCTACTAGACGTGCTTGTCTAAAGAATATACATATATATATCTATATATATATATGCATACATATGTTTGTAGGCTTATGTACATACATATGTAATTAAAGCTCATACATTTGCTTGCATGGTAAGTAGTTTGTTTGGTTTAATATTAAGATCAAAAAAAAAAGAAAAAAAGGTCAGCCTGAAGTAGATAAAGAATATTGAATGACAAGTTCGTTGCCTAAGTCTTTTGTTTTTCAATCAATTGTCTTGACGTGCAATGAAGCCGCGATGTCGTCTGTTGCATAGCGGAAGTAGAAAAAGTGTGTAAAATGACGCATTGAACTAAATGTGTGGGAAATCATATTGGCTATAAGCACTTTTTGGTTTAAATACTACCAAAGAAGAAAAGTCGTTCTTAGACAGCTGGAAATTCCAAAGTTTTCTCAATATCTAAAAAGTAAATATTTCAAGTTAATTTTATGATTATACAATTATTTTTTGTATGTAACTTATTACAGCTGATAGAATAGGGAAATCACTTGGCATATGCAATTTAAATCGATCGTCTTTTACAATTTCATTTAATTTATTAAATTTTGACCTAACATCGATATGCTGACTCAAGTCAGTTATTCATAATCATTATAATTATTCATTTCTTAGATTATACAACATCCTGATCGATCATTCTGACTCAACATCTGTTCTAATTTGCCACTTGAACGAGAAATCTTAAATCAGCTTAAAAATAATAATAAAAAGATTATTTAAAACCCCCAACGTACCCGTAAATGGTTAGAAATTATTTTAAAGCCCAATTCATTAATCCAAAACAAAGCGATTACAATGCAAAACAGTCAGTTAGCTAAATATATTATATAAAGTAGCTCTGACTATGAATCTTTGCCCAAGTCTGGGTCTGACTATGGCCTATGTGATTACGTGCACGACATTCATAACCAAATACAAACAGAAAAGACAAAAAAAAAAACCCACTCAGCAAACGATTTGAAACTAGAAACTGCCAATGATCATTCATAAATTTCAATTTAATGATCTGTGCAAAAATCCGCAAGAAAATCAAAACCGAAACGAAATCGAAATACATTTTATTTGAAATTTGTTATTGTTTCTGTTCGTTTATAAAATTAATTGAGCATTTATGCAAAATATAATAGCAAACAGAAGCAGTGTTAAGAATGTCATTCTCAAAGCAAAAGCAAATTGATAAGCAGGCCAGGTACGTCCACGTCTATGATAACTCGGCCAGGGTTGCCTTTAACTCTATTTAGCCTATACCCTTGCCAAAAAGGTATGTACATTTTTCAATCACACAGATGAGGAAGCGTTTCTCAGGGTTGGGTATTCCTGTTTCCAAAAAGGATGCAATAGGATTGTATAAAACTGATCGACTGCTAACAACAGTCACTTGCAAGGGTATAATGACTGTGACAAAGTCGTTTGCGGTGGTGTTTAATAAAAAAAAAAAAAAAAAAAAACAATAACAAACGCTTCCTGTTAACTAAGTGAAACCCAAAAATGACATTGAACTTCCCCTTAAGCACGTAGCAATAACAACAAAACATAACTATGGCAAAAGCAAAAACTACAACAAATCTAGGTAATTGTGTCTGCAGTTGTTTGTCGTTTATGAAAATTATTGTTTAAAATTGTTGTTGCTTTTGTTGTTGTTGTTGTAGAGCATTTGCCTGAGTTCTAGAAATAACAAGCATATTACACGTCAAGGTTTTTTTCACAGCTCATTTCATATTCTGAGACGCCACAAAATCATCGGCATTGTCATTTTTATTATGATTTGTGCTCTATTTGAAGGCGATTTTAAGTAATGGGAGAATAAATTAGGGTCTAAAAATGTCTAGAACATTACAAAAACGATTTTTAATTTATTTTTTTTAATAAAAAAAAAAAGAAAAAAAGAAACATAATAAATTCATTAGCTGACATTAAGTTTGTCAAATGCAACCAATGTTCATCTCGACAAATTATGATATGTTTATGACCGTACAATAAATGAATTTTGGGGTAAAATTGTCAAAGTTGAACTTTAGTTGGGTACAGGAAAACTATTAATTCTGGTAGCTGATAGCTAAAGATTTGCAAATTGTGCTCCATTCAACTTAACCAAGAAATAAACTTCCGCATTCCTATTTTGAACATTTTTCAAATATATTTTATATTAAGTTTCAATGTATATAAAGTTTTACTATATGATTAAGCTACGGATAGGAAATGTAATTTTATTTTCCTAGGGTTTAGCTAATGCTAAACCTCTTAACCCATGAAATACCTTAAATAGTGCATTAAAGAACAAATCGTTTTTAAATATAGTTTAATTATGTTGTAAACAATTTTATTAAATTTTAAATTCTTGAAACTAATAATTATTTAAACTAGTTAGTTTAATACGGTTAATGGTATTAAATTTATATGCCACTTACAAAACATTGTATCCTTTTATTTTAAAAATTAGTTTTAATTTGTTTTCTTTTTTTGCAGTTCCATCACGCCTTGGGTGCGAACAAATGTCTTTGCCATGCGCCACCGATCGATTGATGATTTATTGATTGACAGCTATGCGGAACCAAAGATTACGGTTCTCCAACACATCTCCGCACCACTCTGCTGTTTGCCTCGCAATCGCTGTTTCTGTCTTAAATGAATCCAACGCCCTGGAGCTATATTAAACGCCCCGTGCCAGTGCCCGGCACTCAGCACAAAAAGAAGATACCGCCAACAATTATGGCTAATTCTGAAGTTCTCATTTGATCTTTGGCTTCTCAATCTTTTGCCGTTGACGACGAAATCGAGAAATCATTAATCACATTTTTTGCTGTGTTTTTTGTTTTTATTTTTTGCACTCATCAAACGAATTATTTGTCACAAACAAACCAATTTCCTAATTAATTTATTTTTGTCTCATTTTTATCCATTCCAAGACGCTTGCAAAAATATTATATTCGTTTAAATCATTAAAGCTATATACAGTCCTCCTATCTGAATCAAAGTAATTGACTAAATAATAAAAACCTAACAAAACAAAAGCACTATATCTCTATTTAGTTTACAATTTTTTTATTTTTAACAAAATTTTGATGTGGGTTGCGCCAAAAGATTTGGCCAACTTTTGTCATATGAATATAAATATTTAACACGATGTTTCGTTTTATACATTATATTTACCATATGCGTCTGTAATGATACACCTTTTGCTTGGTATGGATTCTACGATTAGACAACTTATAAATCAAGTTCTTAAAAACGACAAAATCATCTTATGAACAATATCCATGCAATTTTCGTAAGGGGGTTAGCCATAAAAATTGACCAAAAATTTGAAAAATCCCTATAACTTGGCCAATTTAAAGATTACCGGGATGTCCTTTGGCCAGAAGATAGTCCTTGTTAAATGCCATCGATTGACGCATAATGATCTTGCGAACTCCTTTAATTGGCCGAGAAAAAAGGACTTTTCTCTCTACGGAAAAACGTAAATATCTCAGAAGTCCTTGAAAGGATCAGGACGAAATGTATGTGATATGAATCTAATAAACAAGGACTATCTACTGACCAAAGGACATCTCGATAGTCCTGCGGTGAGCTGAGATATCGGCGCTTTTGTGTTTTTCTATAGTTTTTCCACCATTTTCGGACTCGATGAGAAATAAATTTTTTGGGGTATACTTTTGGGGTGCAGTTAAGATTCAGTGAAAAATACAAGTGCTGGATTCTTAGATGACCCCAATTTTTTATGATGCCAATCGATAGAGGTCGTCGAAGACATTCTAGAAAATCATGTCCTTTCGTCCTGGGGCAGGATATTCGAAAATTAGAGCTAAAAACAAAAACAGGATCAACTTTATAAAGCCATAACTTCGCAGGATAATGTTCGATTTCCACCGGACATGATTTTTTGGGCTTTTCAGGAGCAGGACTATCGATCTGCACCCAAAGATTTCCAGGATCTTATGAAAAATGTCCCTGCATTTTTTGTAAGGGGGTTAGCCATCAAAATTGGCCAAAAATCACAAAAGTCCTTGTAACTCGGCCAATTTAAGGACTATCGGAATGTCCTTTGGCCAGATGATAGTCCTTGTTGTTTAACGTCACACAACTTTAAAAGGACCTTGAAAATCCTTCGAACACCGGAGAAAAAAGGACTTTTCTCTCCAGAGAAAATTGCTGATATCTCGAAAATCCTTGGAAGGATCAGGACAAAATATATGTCAGATGAATTTTACAAATAAGGACTATCAGCTGACCAAAGGACATTTCGATAGTCCTGCGGAGAGCCGAGATATCGACGATTTTGTGTTTTTCGAACAATTTTTGGTAATTTTTCAGCTCGCAGAAAATTTGATTAAGTATAATTTTTAGCCGTTAAGAAGCCGCAAAATTTAAAAAATGTATTTTTTTGTAGCATACTTTTCCTCAAGCAAATAAAATTTGAATTTTCCGTTACGTTTTTGGTTTAAATTTTTTGTAGCATACTTTTGGGCATATTTAAAATTTTTGTTGCATACTTTTAGGCGTTCAACCCCGATTTTCGTAGCATACTTTTAGGCTAAAATAAATTTTTGTTGCATACTTTTAGGCGTTTAACCCCGATTTTTGTAGCATACTTTTGGGCATATTTAAAATTTTTGTTGCATACTTTTAGGCGTTTAACCCCGATTTTTGTAGCATACTATTGGGCATATATAAATTTTTGTTGCATACTTTTAGGCGTTTAAACCCGATTTTTGTAGCATACTTTTGGGCTAAAATAAATTTTTGTTGCATACTTTTAGGCGTTTAACCCCGATTTTTGTAGCATACTTTTAGGCTAAAATAAATTTTTGTTGCATACTTTTAGGCGTTTAACCCCGATTTTTGTAGCATACTTTTGGGCTGAATTAAATTTTTGTTGCATACTTTTAGGTTGCTAATCCCCGCAGCAACTGTTGCTAGTGCCCGCAGCAACTGTTGCCACTGCCCGCAGCAACTGTTGCTAGTGCCCGCTGCAACTGTTGCTACTGCCCACAGCAACTGTTGCTAGTGCCCGCAGCAACTTTTGCTAGTGCCCGCAGCACCTGTTGCTAGTGCTCGCTGCAATTGTTGCTGTTGCCTTCAGCAACTGTTGCTAGTGCCCTTAGCAACAGTTGCTTGTTCCCTCAGCAACAATTGCTTGTTCCCTCAGCAACAGTTGGTAGTCCCCGCAGCAATAAAAACACTTGGAAATTTTTATTGAATCCTGCAAGGGGTAAGCCGTTAAAATTGGCCAAAAATCACAAAAGTCCTTGTAACTCAGCCAATTGAAGAACTATCGGGATATCCTTTGGCCACAAGATAGTCCTTGTTAATTAACATCGATTGACATAAAATGATCCTGCGAAGTCCTTTAATTGGCCGAGAAAAAAGGACTTTTCTCTCTACGTAAAAACGTAAATATCTCGGAAGTCCTTGGAAGGATCAGGACGAAATGTATGTGATATGAATCTAAAAAACAAGGACTATCTACTGGCCAAAAGACATCCCGATAGTCCTGCGGTGAGCTGAGATATCGGCGATTTTGTGTTTTTCTATCGTTTTTCCACCATTTTTGGACTCGCTGGGAAATACATTTTTTGGGGTATACTTTTGGGGTGCAGTTACGATTCAATGAAAATACAAGTGCTGGATTCTTAGATGACCCCCATTTTGTATGATGCCAACCGATAGAGATCGTCAAGGACCTCCTAGAAAACTATGTCATTTCGTCCTGCGGCAGGATATAAGAAAATTGTAACTAAAAAAAAATATAACCAACTTATTGTCGATAAATGACATTTCCCTTAGAGGATCCTTAACTTCGCAAGGCATTAACTCGGTCTTTTTTAGGAAGTTTATAAGAAAACATTTCTTTATCTATCTTAAAATCGCTAATGTAAAGATGAGAATCTTTTTTTTGATTTAAATTCTACCAATGAGTCAAAAAGCGAATGGGTCGCTTCAAATGACCCGGAAATGCCACATATTACCAACGCCTCAAATCGTTTTTTTTTTTTCGTTATTTGTGCTATTTTCAAATGTATGTTGTTATTATTATTATTGTTGCTGTTTTAAGCTTCTGCTTATTTAATAGTCAACAAAAGTTTCGCTTGATAGAAATATGTATTAACCTGAGAGTGATTTGTAATTTGAAAACTAATTCATCTGAATGAGTAACCAAAAATATCTTAAATTTCAATATATAGACTAATTTTAGTTGATTCTACTTACTATGAATATTAGGCAAATATATCTAGCTACCAATAATATTAAATTAATTGTTTTAATACACAATCCATATATATATATACATACTTATTTATGTCTTACAAATCTATTTCTTTCCAAAAATATTTACATCAAGATAGTTCCGCTGGAAATGGAAATGATTTGTTATTTTATAAATAAATAAAGTTTTCCAACAATTTGTTAGTAAAAAACAAATGACTAACTGTTTTACGCAATTTATAGTACGCCAATGTCTTACAGAGTAAAACCAATGCAAACACTTTTATAGTTATAAACTTCAAAAAGGTTCTAATGCTCCAAAGTTCAAACCTCTTACTGAATTTCTGCCATTGCCGCTGATGTGTTCTTTTACGATTTTTGTATTTCCATTAATCGCTGCAAAGTCGTAAAGGCAAAAAAAAACAAAAGAAAAATATGAAAAATATTTCGCTGTACTCCTTTGTTGTTAATGATATTGTCAGCATCAGGTGTATTTATTTATTGATTTGTACTGCCTTAGCATCTCCCCCCTCTACCACTTATCCTATTGAAGTGAGAATTTGTTAAGTGTGCGCAAAACACATTGTTGGCATGGTCTTTTGTTTGATTTTGATTTTGTTTATGCTTTATTGTCTTTATTAGATAATAAATTAATTAAATAACATTACCATAGTAAATTTTGTTATCTTACAATTTCCGCATCTATATATAGGTATACATATATATTATATTTAAAAGAATAATAAAGGTCACTGGGGCGTTTTCAATGAAATTCAACAAAATTTGTTGGGGATTTTTTTGCGGCAACTGAATAAATAGAAATAACTCACTAACATCTTAATTTCTCAATCGATTATTGTTTTATTTTTAGATATTTAAGAAGCGTAACTTTAAATGGCCAACACTTAAGATTCTAAATATAAACTCACTACCTTTGATTCTCACATCTATCTGAGTACGAGTTTATATTAGTACATATAATGGCTCGCCCAATTAGCCGGCCAACTTCCGCTTCGTTCTGAAGCAACAAGCCGCCAACCAACAAAAAAAAATTTATGTTTATGGCCATTAAAGTACATAAACTTTAGTTCATTATCGTTTATACAAAAATTACATACTTATATCTATATAAATTGTGTTTAATTCACTTAGAACTTATCGCTTAACTGAGAAGTTTGGGTCAAGTGCGCTCACGTTTTGTTTATGCCTAATGACACTTCATTAATTGTTTTCAAAATATTTAATTGTATTAATTTTATTTATGGCTTAAATGCAACAATTTATTGTCATTGGCAGCAGTCTGCGGGCGGGACAAATGGGAATGATTAATTGTGTGTCGATTTTTAGGTGACAAAATCAATGACTTCTGTTTGCGCTATATGAGAAATAAGTGAAATTGTGTAGGAGATTCTAATTAAAAAAAAAAAAAAAAACATAAATGGTTATCTTAAAATCCTAGGACTAAAAAATATTTCCCCACTATATATAGTCAATGTCGAATATTAACAATTTATTTGTACATTTTGGTTATTCTCAATTTTAAAATAGTTTCTTTTACTTTGACTAAGTAATTTCCTGCCGAACCGCCCACTTTCAACCTAGCCCAATGTTTTGACAAGTTGGTCAATGGGTTATTATGATAATGAACTCGATTACAGTTCACACAATGTCTAAGAGCTTTTTTTTCTTTGTGTTTGTAGGTTTTTCTTCTTGAAGCTTGTAATTTGCTTGGCCTTGGGACGACACAACATGTCTAGAAGATTTCACAGCCTAGGAGAAGTGAAACTTTGTTTCTATGTTTCTTCTCTCTACATAAATGTGTGTGTATATATATATATAAATAGTTGTATATATTCTGCTTTACACAATGCCAACCACAACAGTTGTTGATAATGATGGTTATAATGATGAAGAAGAAGCAGCACAAAAGCAACCACAGCTGGCCGGAGGTCAAACACTGAACAAATCAAGTTTACAAAAGTCTCTGTTTCTGATTTGGTCAGGGGGCAATAATCCGCGCCTCAATTACACAGCCACAGTAGCCAGCCAGTCAGCCAATTGTGATAAGAATCGTTTTAGCTAATTAAAAAAATTAAAAAACCTCAAGATCGAGATAATGATTTTTTCCCCTGCTTGATGTGTGTAACTACCACCACCAAAGAGTGTGCCCAAAATGATTTATCTGCATTAATTTCTAATTTGAACTCCCATTAAAGTGAGTTCAAGTACAAACAGCAGCAAATTTGTTGAAGGAAATTTTTCCAAAACATGTAAAAGTTCCTTAAACTCAAATGATAAAACGAATTACCTATGCTCTCTCTCTCTCTCTCTCTGTTTCTTTGACAGAATTAAAAGAATTAATCTGAAGCAATTGTTAATCTATAATTTGATTTGTAGGTTGAGGCAAATTGAATTTATTTTGCTACTGTTACATACGTACAAAACTTGTTTATTGATTTCTCTTTTATTTGAATATATTTTGTTCGTTTTGTTCATTTGTTAGAAATCAATCAGCAAAACAAAAAAGGTATTATTTAATTTGACCTTCATTAAAATCAAAATGTGTGCGAACTTTAAGAGACATTGGAATTGTAGACGTAATTACTGTCCGTCGACTGTCGTCTGGAATGGCATAACTGAATTCGCGACATAAAATTGCCTCGAAAAAGTTTAACGACTTGTTCCAAATAAACATTGGGTAGTTGTTGTGGTAGCCACAATTAGGGCTGAGATCAGCTCCAGGCTTTAATTGGCACGTTTTTGGGCTTTATTTGGATTGAAGATTGAGCCCAGAGGGCATTGGATAAACGAACATGTAGAAAAATATCTTTAAAACCTGATTTACTTAATTGAAGTCAATGCAGAGATCAGGGCCAATAGGAATTTGGTTAATTGATTGAATTTGAATTAAAATTTCACTATTCCAAAAGAAAAAATTCCCAAAAAAAAAAAATTTTAGTTTCTAACTAGTTCGTTTCGTTAAAACCAATATCCTGATTGCATTGCATTACTTAATATTGCGATTCATTTCTTGATATCCCAAAATCTTTATAATTAATTTGTTCCCAAATTCACTTAGGGGCAGGGCAATTAATATTATAAAAACATCATAAAGTTTTAATTACACACGTATTTACTTCACCAAATGTTGAGTTTTTAAATAAAGCGGTCAAAAATATTAGCTAGTTTAATAATTATTTCAGTGTTAGAAAGTTAAAAAAAATTACTACCGATACTATCGGCGGATTTTTTTCAAAATGTGCACATATCTAAGAAAGTCAGCATATGTTTTAATGGATTGTTTTACTTTTCTGTTTACTAAATATGAGTGAAGAAAATGTCAAAGAAAATCTAAAGCGCCATGCTGCAGAGTCTGAACAGGATACCGATGCAACCGGGAATACAGATGGAGATGATACCTGGATTGGCCCTATGCCATCGGAGCAAAGTGCGGCAGTGCCGGCAAAGAAAAAGAAGGGTATGTTTTTTTTAAAATAAATATGTTTACAGTTTTTCCGCACACATACAAAGCTGGACCCATTTATAAATATTGCCTTTGGTTAATAATTTGCAGTACTGCCCTATGAACATATATACCTTGAAAACTTGCCAAATGCGGAAAGCTACGAACGAAGTTACATGCATCGGGATGTCATCACGCATTTGGTGTGCACCAAGACGGAGTTTCTTATTACTGCCAGCATAGATGGGCATATCAAGTTCTGGAAAAAAATGGATCTGGGCATTGAGTTTGTTAAGCACTTCCGCAGCCATTTGGTGTCCATTAAATCCCTGATCACTAATAGCAGCGGTACTCTTCTTTGCTCAGCTGCCACCGACCAAACAGCCAAGATATTTGATGTGGTTAACTTTGATATGATCAATATCATACGACTGGGCTATACGCCGCAGTGTGCTGAATGGATAAATGCTGCGGGTGATGCTGTCCAGGGATTGGCCATGTTAGTTTTTGATTTCGTTTTTCCACCTTGCATTTAAAATTATATTTTTTATACACAGCACTGACGCGGAGAGCAACTGTATCCGTGTATACGATGGACAAGCTGATGCCACTAGTGTTCTGCATGTCTTGGATAAATTGCATTCGGCTCCAGTGGTCGCTATGTGCTTCAATGTGGCAATGGAGACGGTTATATCTGTAGATCGAAATGGCATTTTGGAGTATTGGCAAAATTCTAAGCACGACTACAAATTCCCACAACGTTTGGTCAGTTTTGAAACAAAACTAGATACAAGTAAGTTTTCAAGGAACAAAAAGCTTAAAAGGAACTTATATTTTTTGAATTTCCGTAGACCTCTACGAATTTGCAAAACAAAAGACACAAGTGACCGGTCTTTCGGTAACACCGGATGGTAAGCGATTTGCAGCTATATCAACCGATCGCAAAGTTCGCGTATTTCAGTTCCATACTGGCAAAATGCTCAGAGTCTTTGATGAAGCCCTTACCACATATACACAAATGCAACAGACGCCGCACGCATTACCTAATATGGAATTTGGTAGAAGGTTAAACATATTTGCACTCTTATTTAATTCCATGGCGTTCTCTATATTATCTTAAATATGTTTATCCAATAGAATGGCTGCCGAAAGAGATCTGGAGAAAACGTCGCAAAATACTGCATTTAACATTCTGTTTGACAGCACAGGGCATTTTCTGCTTTATCCCACCATGCTGGGCATTAAGGTTATCAATGTAACTACCAATCGCTGTGTAACGATTCTGGGGAAGACTGACAACATACGGCCTTTGCAAGTAGCCCTGTTCCAGGGAAGAATAAAGCGACAGAAAGCTGCAATTACGCTAGAGCATGAGGCAAGCGAAAATCCAGCACTACAGAATCTACTTAATGATCCCACTGCCTTTTGCACGGCGTATAAGTAAGTTTTTTGTATCTTAAAGTATATACTTGTATAAACTGATGATTTTAAAATTTTTTTTTTTTATTTGTCAGAAAAAATCGCTTCTATTTGTACAGCAGAAGGCTGCCTTCGGATCTCCAAGATGTGGATCGTGATGTATTTAATGAGAAGCCATCGAAAGAAGATACCATTGCTGTTCCTGAAGCCACAGGTACATTGGGGTCTATTGAAAGCTTTGAACATTTCTAGTTATCATTTTTACTAACTCATTTTTAATGCTTATTTCTTCTATGCTAACACACATTCAAGACGAAGGTTATTTTTACTATTTTTCTTTCACTATACATACACAAATATTAATATATAATCATAATTGATCCATGCGTTTTTAGTCATTCAACGTATATACGAAAATGTAGTGCTCCATACCACAAAAGGAGACGTACATATGAAGCTATTTTTCAAGGAGGTTCCAAAGACGGTAGAGAATTTTTGCGTTCATGCCAAAAATGGGTACGGCTTAGTGATTAAAAAAGGAAAACACGCATATACAAACAATTAATTAACTTTTATATTTGCAGTTACTATAATGGCCATATATTTCATCGCGTCATTAAGGGCTTTATGGTCCAAACTGGTGATCCAACAGGAACCGGCACAGGTGGCAAATCCATATGGGGGCATGATTTTAAAGATGAATTTGTGGCCAGCCTTAAGCATGATCGTCCATATACTGTAAGCATGGCCAATGCTGGACCAAACACCAATGGTAGCCAATTCTTTATAACGGTTCTCCCAACAGTAAGTCCTAGTCACAATTAGACAGATCGTTACACAAGTATTAACCCAATTTCCTTTGTAGCCTTGGCTTGATAATAAGCATACCGTTTTTGGTCGCGTTTATCGAGGAATGGAGGTGGTTCTTAATATTTGTAATGCCAAGGCGAATCCCAAAACCGATAAACCTTATGACGATATAAAAATTATTTCAATACACTTGAGTAACTAGGATAAACTAAACGAACAAATATATGTCCATTTATGTTCAAACAAATCCACAGAAAAAATATTTTTTAGTTATGTTTAGCCGTTAGGTGGCGCTAAAACAACGAAACCGAATGAAACGGAGGATATACGTACTTTTAAATTTTGATTTAAAGCTTTACATTTCCGAAATCTTTTATTAGAATGGAGCGTTCAACATTGTTTTTCCACGGTTCCCGTCGCATGATGAAAGTATAAGGTTACCCAATATATAATGTTATATGTTTGATATGTCAATATCATCTTTCATAAGTTTTGTACTCTTTATTTAACATTTGTGTTGCGTGAAAAAAATGTATTCTTTTATACATTACTGTTAATTACAACATAATTATTATAAAAAGAAACTAAAAATACAATCAACCAAGAGTCAATCACTGAAGTTTTTGTACCATATGTATCACTGCAGTAATTGCAGAAATTACATAAACATGCATGAGTGTATGTATGTATATAAAATTCGGCGAACCGATGTAAACGCTAACGATGTTCCCTATGTAAATGGCCATTGCATTTTAGGACCAATCATGTTTCTTTTCGAGGTGGGAAATCAAGTAGTTGTCATCTTGAAAGATTTTCTTACACTTTCTTTTTCCACAGGGCAAACCGTTGCTTGTGTCGCAATTGGCAAAATGAGTTACATACTTCAAGTGGGAGCTATATACTACAGAACATATGGGACACAATAGGGTTTTGCCATGCTTCTTTTTAATATGTAATTCAAGCCGTTCGCTGGAACTGACAGTTTTGCCACACTGATTGCAACTTATTTCGCCTTCATCAGTTTCAGAGCAGACTATGGACTCAAGTCTGGTTTTTTTGTGTGGCTTTACCTCGTGGTTGATTTCATCCAGATTTTCGTTAACATCCTCGAGTGTGATAACAGTGGTTGAATTATTCTTTGGTTTTTTTGATTTCGTGGTAAAGTTCAATTTATCATCATTCAACAAGGTAGCGTTGGCTTTACGCTTAACAGTCTTGTTAGGAGATTCTTCTCCATTTGACGGAAGAGTGATATTAGTAAAATTGTCGAAACCAATAATTTTTTCTGGTTTAGATTTAAGTTTCTTTAAAGGTGACTTTTTGACGGTTATATTCAGGGAATCCTCGTCATTTGACAAAAGTGAAATTTCTGTATTGTCCAAATCAATAACATTCTCCGGCTTTGACTTGGCTTTCTTTGTTAACGACTTGTCTACCTCATCTGTTTTCTTTTTTGTAGAGCTGTCTAGTTTCTTTACTGCCTTTTTTGGTTGTTTAACAATCAGCTCATCTGCGTTATATTCCAAAGGCTTCTCCAATTTGTCATTAATACTTGAATTTTTGGACTGTGCAATCGTCGGTTCTAATTTTTGCGAATTGCTTAGATTTTTAGAAGTATTTAATTCTGGATTATTATGCTTCTCTGAATGAAAATCCAAATTTTGCTTGGAGCTGAATTGTTTATTGCACGTGGTGCACTTAAATATTTTCGGCTTTTTAATTTGATGAGCTGTTTTCATATGTTCCTGCATTAGCTTTACGGTTTGTACTTCCGAATCGCATACATCGCATTGAAAATTAATAGACTTGCGTCTACCTTCAATGGGCTTAGGTGTCGAAGCGCTTTCCCCATCAATTTGAAATGTATACTCTGGGTTGCTGTTACTGGCAGCTGGCTTCTGCACGTCCACATGTTCATTTAGGGCAGTAAATACAGCCAGTTGGGGCTGCCCGAGTGGAGTCTGGGCTTTTGTTGGCTTTGGCTCATCCTTTTTTTTCTTTGCCTGGGGTTTTCGTGCTGAAGGTTGTATTGTTATACCATGTGTAGCCAAATGTTGTGTAAGAGTCTTTAATAAACCGAATGTCTTGGGACAAGCAGTGCAGAAAAAGATTCTTGGACGCTGCTGATTGTGCACGGACTTAAGATGGTCTTTCAGTGGCTTTGGAAACTTCGATACAAAATCACACAGCTTGCATTCGAAATTATTTGTTTTAATGCTGGCTGACAGTGTTTTTTTTAAAGCTGCTTCAGGTTCTTCATCTCCATTGTTGGGATCTTCCAACCCGCTTTCCGACACGTTAACATCGATGCTCTCACTAGCCCCAAACAGTTGTATCATAGAATTTTTTTTCTTTGCGGCAGATGGGGTAAGCTTCACTGCGTCCTCAAGATCTACTTCTTCACTATCATCCCCAGGTAAGGTCTTGTTTTTCAGACCTGCCGGTGCTAATTTTTTAGTCGTCCCTGCATCTGCAACATTAGCACTTACGGATTTTTTTGTGGGACTGGCAACGTTCACACTCGTTGGTCCCTTTTTTCTTGGACTGGCTCTTGATACTGAGACACCATCCTTGGCTTGTTTTTTTGACTGGGGATTCTTCTTTTCTAGTTGATCTTCTTTGACGACTGTATTTACGTTTAAATCGATCACTTCTAATGGCAAATCATTATTCTGCTCCCTTTCCTTGTTATTTTGTCCAGGCGTTATCTTAGGTTTTCGAGAGTTTAGTGCCTTTTCAATTATTTCCTGCGTTTTTTCTATAATGGCCGAAGAGGACATCAAGCTGGACGCGCAGACATTGCATATTTTAACACCAATGGTGACCGGCAACTAAAAATAAATAAGTTGTGTATTTTGTAGCTTCTATTATTTTTACCGCCATTTTCAACGCAACTTCTCGTCCCTTCCCTATAATAACGTTAACTTACTGTGCGCTGTGCCACAATTTGAAGCAAGTCGATTATTTTGCGGCCGGCAAACAATTTCTTTGCCGTATAAATTAGACTCGGCTCCTTGTCGATTTGGCAATAGTCACAAACAACGTCTTTTTTCACAGTACTGGCCATGCTGACTGTTTCGTATTTATCAAACAATAATAAAAATGCCCTAAAACCCAAGCTATGTTATTAGAGTTCACGTTGTCACAGCACGTTGTCTTTAGAGTTGCCAGATTGACCCTCGGTGTTGTAGCCACACTGAGAATCGATATATTTTAAGCATATCGATTATTCAAATCGACGGTAATTTTTAACTCTCCTTAAATTTGGTATTAAACAGGTAAAATATTTTACTTCATATTGTTCTTTGATATTTTTTCTATTACAATTAACAAAGTAAAACTGACTTTAATTGAAAAATTTCGATATAATGGTAAATCTTTCTTTTTGCCACTAAAAAAGTGCATGCAATTTAAAATTATTGTTCGAACGGTACGGGAATCTTGTGCTAGGATACTATGGTATGCAATACTTAGATTAATATTAGTCCAGTTTTGAGTAAATTGAGGTTTATTAACACTAATTTATTAGGTATTCCAACAAGGAAGGGGAATACCCTGGAGTTGTTTACATCATTGTAAACAACCCGAGCAGCTGTTTTACGAACCCAACATTTCTATCGATAACATTAGCTATTTTACAAATTCTGCTGAGAGTACGGGGCATTATACATACTCAATTTATAATCGCTAAATTCTAGCCCGCAAATAATATGCATAAGCAGCATAGCAGCGGTAGAAGTTAATGTCAGTGCGCTTTGAGTCACTGAATCGTAGTTGAGGCTTAGCTAAACTTTTTTTAATATCGAAGAAAATGCAGGAATCCAATGAGGAAGAGACCCCGACTCCGCCAAGCTGTCCAGTTGGAGCTAGTGCGGACGGTACTGGCATAGTTGTTTCTCTAGAGACTGAGACCCGTGCCCGTCGTATAAGAATCAGCAAATGGCGCGTAAGCGAGGGACAAAATGTTACACCAGCTCAAATCTTATTTCTTTACCAAGAAGTTAATGATGAGAGCAATGATACTGATGACGATAGCAACGACAAACTCGAGAACAACACGGGAGACATGCAGAAATATAAGTCGACTCACGCCGGTGTGGTGAGAAAGCGTCTACGCAAGGAATGTGATCTTGTATTGAACGGGTTAGTTTTGCGAAAATACAATAACAAATGTCATTAAAATATGGACATCTTTTAGAGATCCGTTGCTAGAGTTATCTGAGTGTCTGCACACTACTGTTATGAGAGACATGTGCGCAGATTGCGGTGCCGATCTGCAACAGAATGGCAAAGTACGAGCTTAATGGATTTACTCATATCCCAATAGTAACTATAAGTTCTCCTTTTTACCACAGAGTAGGATATCAGAGGCATCTGTACCCATGGTTCATACCATGCCTGATCTAAAGGTCACGCAAAAACTAGCCCAAAAGCTTGGTCATGATGATACTTGCCGGCTGCTTTCTGATCGCAAATTGGTCCTTCTCGTGGACCTTGATCAAACGATCATACACACCACCAACGATCCTGTACCAGGGAACCTTAAAGGCATCTACCATTTCCAGCTATATGGTCCTCAATCACCGTGGTATCACACATGTCTTCGGCCAGGCACAGTAGAGTTTTTGGAACGTATGTCACAGCTTTATGAGCTGCATATTTGTACATTTGGTGCACGCAAATATGCGCATATGATCGCCCAACTTCTTGATCCGAAGGGTAAATTGTTCTCCCACCGGATTTTGTCTCGTGATGAATGTTTCAATGCCACCAGTAAAATGGATAACTTAATGTGAGTTAACTGACAACATAGGAATACTTAACTATAATAATCAATTGCAGGGCCCTCTTTCCAAATGGTGATTCTATGGTCTGCATTATTGATGATCGGGAAGATGTGTGGAATATGGCCACAAATCTAGTACAAGTAAAACCCTATCACTTTTTCCAGCACACAGGTGACATCAATGCCCCTCCGGACCTATCTAAAGACGATTCGGATGATGATGGAGATCTCGGCTTCAAAGGTAAGGAATCCACTAAAAAGTTGACGTTTTACACAGTAATATATACTTAATAACGATGCAGGATTTGATGAGACTGTTGAACTCAAAAGGAAGCAAAAGCAACGTAAAGAAAGGGATGCCAAATCTAGGAATGAGGAGAGAAAACATCCAAATTTAAAGGAAATATGTGATAGCCTAACTAAGGAATTGCGTGATAAATCCAATGTCCAACTTATGGATACAAAGAATGTTGGGGAAAAAGACTTTGTTTTTAAGATTCCCAGGCCTGTCACCAAAAAGGAAAAAGAGGAAGACAAAAGTACTAGTAATTTGATTGAAGTCGTCATCCGCAACGATGGGCGGAAGTCCGCACAAATCGACATCGAGGATCCCGATGATTATTTAATATACCTGGAAGTCATTTTGCGTAATATCTACAAACGCTTCTATACAATTTATGACGAAACCAGTGAGATACCCGATCTTAAAATTATTGTGCCCAAACTACGATCCGAAGTGCTGCGCGGCCTGCACTTGGCCTTTTCCGGATTGGTGCCGACGCAAACAAAACTGGAGCAATCGCGTGCCTTTTTCATTGCAAAAAGCATGGGCGCCGAAGTTCATCAAGACATTGGCAAGGACATCACACATTTGGTCGCCGCGAATGCAGGCACTCATAAAGTGAATGCAGCAAAAAAACAGGATCAAATCAAAGTAGTTAACGCGAACTGGTTGTGGGCATGTGCCGAACGTTGGGAACATGTTGACGAGAAATTGTTTCCTTTGGGATGTAAGTCGCAACAGCCGCCAACTCCTTGTGTTAAAACTGAAAAAACTATAGTCCAAAATGATCAATTAGATTGCACTCCATCATGTAGTAAGCAACAACAAAAGAGTGTCAACTTTCGAGAAACGCTAAATCCATTGCTGGTATTCAGCAGTACAGATTTGGAAAGTATGAACAAAGATTTCGATAACTTCTTCGATTCTGAAGGGTCGGACTCCTCTAGTGAGTCACCCACCTCCAGTGAGAATTGAGCTTAAACCGAATGGAAGACACAATTCTGCTGAGAAAATAATGAAACACTCGAAAAATTAAAATTGGAAAATTTTTGAATGTGGATATAATCCAAAATATAAAAGAGGGACCGACGCTATTAAGCATTTTATTTAGATCACTGCCAATGGCAATGTGAATCTTAGCTTAGATGCTATCATTTTTCCGCGTCGTCCCAATTTAAATTTGGTTCCTTTCAGTGGCAAGGCCAAATATTTGCCCAATGCTCCGACACTGTAAATCATACGAAGCACACCTTAGTCCAATTTGATTCCCGTCACAATGTTTACACAATTTGCCATAGTTTTAGTTTAGGTTATGGCCTGTGATAGCTGTGAGATCTCTTGGACTTCTTCACATGTCGAAGTTTTTGTCCTTTCTAGAGTTCTACAAACGATTTTCAAGTGAAAAGACTGTTAAATTTACTATACATATTTTCTATATTTCAACCTTTCAAAAGCAAAAACTAATAATAGTTAAAAAAAAAAAACCATCAAAAAACAATTTGTGAATTCTTGAACACAAATGGGGGGAAACAATATAGATATTAAGTTATCTATTTGAGAGGGAAGCCAGTTATATGTTAACGTCTCTCAATTTAATCAACAAAAACAGATAACATGATTGGTCTAGGTTAACTTTTCTTCTTAATGGTATATTCATAATCATAATTAATGAGGATAATATAATGATTAACTCTCAGGATACCGTCTTGTCATGGATCTCAGCCTGCGCCACCTTCATTACCTCCAGAGCTCCTTTCTTGATCAGCTCATCAGCTAGCGACTGGCCTAATTTATTGGCCTTTGCGTAGATCTCTCGACTATAGCAAGCGTGCTGATAGAGACCACAGAAGAGATTGTCCACATCTTCGATTAACATGGGCAATTGCTGTGGCTTGGGCTGCTCCTCATCGGCATAATCGAACATTTGGACTGTCTTTTGAAGGAAAGGACACTTGGCATGGCCACCGGCAGCAGCAAGAGTAGCGGAATTATTCTTGAGTGGTAACTCTAGTCCACTTCCTTTATGCATTGCAGCAAAAGGGCATTTCGATGAAGTGGGCACATTGTCTGGCTCATCGCCAATGCTGCTCCCAATACTGTCACGACTACTTGGCGGAGTAGGAAGCTCGGACACTGCACCTACTCCTGTATGAGTCACTGGGCATTTGCCTACTTTGGCAAACGAAATTTTGGTCTCGTTGTTAACAAATGGACACTCGCCCATGAAATCCTGGCCGACAGTCATCTGAAGCGGACAATGGGCAGGTGTTGCATTCGCATTGGTATTGTCTGCATCACCACCACCGTCACCACCAGCTCCGACATGATTGTTGTTGTCAGACAGCCCTACAACGGGGCACTGAAGAGCTAGACCGATATGACGCTCCAACAACTGTTCCATGCCAAAGCCAGAGACAGTTTCAGGAGAAATACCATCTTCACATATAACCGGAGGACTACCCCGTTGTCGTGGGCTGCTTTCATCGGAGCTTGAGTTTGAACCTGGAGGCGTTAGGTTGCCATTCCTAGCCCGCTTGGTCACAGGCGGCGAGTCTAGGCTATTGCTATTAGTCTCATCCTCCTCCTCTATCTGCCCTCGTTTTCTCTGCTGTTGCTGCTGCTCTAAGTTTGCATTCTTTTCGCTCAAGGCACAAGCCAAATGTTCTCTTATTTCGGTAGCCCCATCTAGACTCCAGACAGCACCAGTCAGCGATAAATCAACATCCTGACTATTATCATTCAGTGGTTCACCCTTAAGTTTACTCCAAACAGCCACTGGCGCCGAACAACCACCACCTAGAGTCTTGAGAAAACTCCGCTCAGCCAAAATCCGGCATGTGGTATTCAGGCACATTAATTTCTGTAGCATGCCGAGAACTGGGGCATCGTTAGCACGACACTCCACAGCTAAGGCACCCTGACCAACGGCATAGAGCAGATCTGTAGGCTCCAGCACTTGACTAATTCGACTAATCCAGCCCATACGCACCAGACCAGCTTGGGCCAAAATAATACCAGCAAATTTAGAATCTGCTGCGTCAAGTTTAGCTAAACGAGTATTTAGATTTCCTCGTATATCGCACACTATGAGATGAGGATACAGACGCCGTATCTGAGCTGTGCGCCGTAAGGATGATGTACCTATATGTTAGATGTGAAATAAAAGAATACAATTGGTCCATATCCGGAAAAAGATTTGTTTTTGTACTTGCTTACCAATCACACTGCCTTTTGGTAATGTGGCTATTGTAAGCCCTTTGTAATTTTCACGTAGCACCAAAGCGTCTCGTGCATCTTCACGTTCTAATACGGCTCCAATGGCCATACCGGTGGGCAAAGCAGTTGGCAAATCCTTAAGCGAATGTACTACAAAGTCGACGCCTCCATTACGCAATGCATCCTCCAAGTCCCGAGTAAAAAGACTTTTCTCGCCAATCTTGGGTAGTGAAATATTTAGCACACGATCACCAAAAGTGGACATAGTATCTGAAACAGTCGCGAGTTGATTAATCTTAAAGTCAAATATAAGTCTCATCACAACAGCAAAATACACATTTCATATCGATTTGCATACTGAAGAGAACAATGTATGTATGTGTGTCTTGTGATCGATTGCGCTTTTTTATCATTAATAAAATACCAAATGTACACAGTAGTAGTTCCGGTTTTTTTTTTTTTTTTGCTTCTAAATTGTAAAAAAGCAATCAAGAGAGACATGCTATCCACATAGTTCGCCTAAGTTTCCCGCCTCGTCACTTGCCGGATCGCACTTCAAGCTTTCTTTCATGTTGATATCTTATTGTCGTTATCACGCCATGCTAATGAAGTTCCAATTTTTTTGCGTTTTTCTTATCGCAATTTTGTTCAAAAAAATTAAAATAAGTTGCTTATTTGAAGAGGATGTTGCGTGTTGAGTTGGACTTTGGTTGTAGTCATCCCCAAATGTCGTTAAACAAATAAAACGTTTCTGAACATTTTTAATCGTTTATCAATATATGATGCAACTTTTCATATTTCATTTCCACAGAATTCCTTTTTTTGGCCATCAAAACGTATTCACGAAGGGTCTGACTCATCATCGACTTATTTCAATATAAATTCCCATGTTATGTCAGCAAAAATTGACTATCTTATCCAATTGTTCGTTTCTTGCTACTACCAAAAGGAAGGTTGAAATTTTTTTCCGATTTTGGTAAATTGATAAGGCGAAACTTTTGCATTTCAATAGATTATGTCAATATAAATTCTATATCTATCTAATCGCAAAACTCATCTATCAGGGTAAACAAAAGAAATCGAAAATGACTGGCTACCATATAGCAAAATTTCGATACCCTAACGTTTCTATATGGCAGCTGTAAGTCACTAACCAAACTTAAAAGCCAATTTTCATAAAGATTCAAACAAGATTTCTTTGCTTTCCTCCCAAAAAAAAAAAAAAAAAAAAAAAACACTTTTATGGAAGGGTAAATAAAAAATGTTTTGAAAATATACTAGAAATGTGCGGTATGTGCTCTATAGGTAATCAACAATCAAATCTGCGAAATGGTATTAAAAAAACTCAGACATTGACATTGAGCAAAGTTTGCCAAATGGCACGTGAAAAAGAGATCGTAAAACAGAAAAGAGAGAAATACTTAAAAATGTATTTGCAATGGCAATAATTATAATATCTGCCCCATGGCGACTCCCAGCAACTTATGCAATTTTATACTGTTTAACACATTTAACATTACTTTTCGAGATAAGACTTGTCCTACTATTTCGCCTAGTCATGTTGAAGTTTCAAATCCAATAAGAATATTTAGATTCAAGCATTACTCGACATTATTTGTTTCTACTTTTAGTTCACATTCGGTAATATTGATGACTTTGCATTTGATTTACATGTAACCATAAGTACATATTTACATATACATATGTTGTTTATATTTCCTATATAAAACATAAATAGCTGCAATTGATCATATGTACATTATATAGTATCGGTATCTAGTACTTTCACTTACGAATCTCAAATTTTTGCTTGGGATATAGTTTCTGTAGCTTTCCAATAACATGTTTGGTTTGTATAAGAGCCAACTGTAAGTGAAAAGAAAAATTGTAATATTTTTAAATTAATTGAATAATTCAAATGCTAAATATAAATCAACTTTAAAGTGGAGAGACTTGCTGAGTAAGTAAAGTGGTGACTGGGGGTAAAGTAATAGGTCAAAATTGTGCTAAGGCTGGTAATTAAAAAGCAAAAAATAATAGCAATTAACATTATTAAAAGTAATTTCAACTTTGTATGCCAAGCACACTGGCTGGTTTTGATATGACTGTAAAACTCGATTTTTGTTTTTTTTTTTTGTTGCTTTTTGACGTTGACGGATGTATTAACCCTGTATGGTCCAAATGAGGTAAGAATTTTTCGGCAAAATAAAAATATTCTGAATTGACATATTTTATACATTTGACTGATTTCATTTATTAATTAAATCCATCAATTTAACCAATAGATTAGGCTAGGTTAAGCTAATATATGTCGCCACCAATAAATCATTATATATTAAAATTTTAAATACCTTTAATATATAGTTTGTTTAATTTTGACCATGGTTATCGTAAAGGTTACAAAACTTATCTTGACAATTACTAAACACTTGATAGATAAACTATATAAATATGGAAATTTTTGGCCTTAACTACCTTCACCAATACTTAATATAAAAAATTACAATTTAGATTAAGGACCGTCTCATACTTGGTTAATTCAAATTGTTAATTTGTTGATACTAAAAGAAATAACTCTATATATGTACAACTCTACTGATGCGGCCTCTATGACGATATTTTGCAACTTGGTTAAACGTTTGAAATAATTTTCTTGAAATTGGTATCCAAGGTTTTATCTTTACCCATTCACTTTGTAATTAATAAAATAATAAAAAAAAAATACAAAAATCCAAAACTCAATCTCATAAAAAAAATAAAGTAAACCCAGGTTGAATTTTTTGTTGTTGTTCAAATGCTGCGGTGCTGCTGCGCTGCTACTGCGCTGTTGCTGCTGCTTGTGTTGCCGCTGTTGTATAACGCTAACCAAAATTGTAACAGAAAAAAAATCAAAAGAAGCATAGTTGTTTTAGTTGTTGTTGCTGGGCAAGCAACAAGTCTTGCATAAATGCGGGCAGCGTGACAAGAGCCGCAGATGGGAAAAAGGGGACGAAGAGGGTTGTGTGTGACGGAAACATGGGTTGGGTCAGGGGCAGGTGTAGGGGAATATATTTGATTTGAATTTCAAATCAATCCAAACCTAAGTAAATTAAAATATAAACTTACCTCGCTTTTGCGAGAACCGACTCGTATAACCTTCTCCTGGGTAGACATTCTTTCAATTTTCAGGTAATTTATTGCACAATTCTCTAAATAATTTTGGCTGGTAAACTACGTTTGTTGAAGATTTTGTTTTCGTAAGTGAAAGTGCGTGTAGGTTGGAAACAGCTTTTTGGGGTCACGTTGATAGTAGTTACAGAGGTACACAGTTAGAGAGCACGACCGAGACAGCACCTGAGAGCCTTAAGTAATTTACTTCGAATGGATAAATTAAATAAATGCACAATTTATTGAAGACACATTTTACGATTTATTGTCACGACGACTTTTGTACTACAACTTTAAAGATAATTAGCAATTCGAGTTTTTTCCGTACCCGCTGGCCGATACTACGTCCGAGCAGAAGCAAAGCACAATAACAACAAAAAACACCAAGCAAAATGTAGTGTGACCGTTTTTAAAAGTGAAATCTGTTAACTAACATGGGTTCGTGGTTCACAAAAATTATCGATGGATCTTAAATCTCCAAAAACATCGATGCTGTTCCAGCACTTATACTAGGACAATGAGATTAAGGTAAAATGTTTTTGGTAAGTTTAGGAGAAAGTAGTGGTAACGATAATATAATATTAATTAAACCTTCTGCCGACAGTTTATAAGCCGCCATCAATCCCAGGGCAATCGCTTACGAGCTGTACGCGAACGACTCGGCGATGATTTCGTGGCCAAGTTGGATGCACTCCATATAGGTGCAATGCGCACTGGTCTTGTGTCTATTAAAGATCTCCAGGATGCCTTTCGTAAAACACATATGAATCGCAATCCAAATCGTCTAAATTTCCTCTGGCTTTTGGCCATTTTATTTTTCATTATGGTGGCTACACCTATCTTTTACGAGATTATATCGTTCCTGCTAGGCGTTCGATGCTTTCTGCCGAACAACTCTCTAGTTTGGGAGGCCACCCGGCCCATCAGTGATTGCGAGTTTTGCAAAGGTGTAAAAGGTCCTTTAATCCTATCGAATTTAACTCGAGAGGAATTCACTCCATATGCATATTCCTCGCTGCCAATTATTGTAAAGCAGGCAGTGGCTCATTGGCCAGCCCAGCAACGCCTCAACTATAAATTTATTAAGCATCTATATCAAAATACTCCAGGATCATTGGAAACTGATTGTCAATTTCTTCATTTTAACTCCGATTTAAAATCGCTAAAAGATGTGCTTGAAATGCCCATGTCTAGAGTGGAACAGACTGAAGGTGCACCATGGTTTGTTGGCTGGAGTGTGTGTCAACCTGCTGTATTGGCCGAGCTACGGAAGTTGTTTCCGCGCCCCCATTTTTTGCCCGTTGATGCTGAAATGCCACATACGGACTTTATTCTGATGGGATACGAACAGGGAGCAGTAATGCATCTTGAATATATACCACGCCTGATGTGGCAGGCACAGTTATTGGGGAACAAAAGTTGGTTCCTTGCCCCAGCGCCTGAGTGCGACCATCAGTGTCAGTCATTTTCCTTTTATGTGGAGCCCGGAGATGCTGTTCTGGTGGATACTCGTATTTGGTATCATGCCAATACTATACCAAAGGGCGAGTTCTCGCTCACCGTTCAGTCAGAATACGGCTGAACTCCGCTGTAAATTAAATTAACTACATTAGACAAGTTAACAGACGATTTGGTGTTATCGATAAATGCTTTGTTAGCAATCGACATAAAGCAACACTGAGAGTTTCATTTTAATTTAAAATGGAGATTGACGAAATTAATTTTAGCCAATTATCTGATAGAGTGAATGAGAAATGTGGGATACATTTAAATACTCTGAAGAATCTTTGTGTGACGAAGTCGGTAATAAGGTATAAGGAATTTTCTGAGAGTCTACAAAAGCATTTGCAGCAGGATGCAACGACAATGGAGTCCCCTTTCTCCGAGGACTCGGAGCTGGGCTCGCTAGCCGACTTTGCAGAACTCTTCAAATCCTTTGAAGAATATCCCAGTAATCTACGCAAGATTCCGCTAAAGAAGCGCACCGAACTTCAGCGAGCTAATTCAACCATTTTAAAGGGGATAGTCGCTGAAATAACTGTTGAACCAAATCAACAACAATTTGCTTTAGTTGATGCTACACTAGACAAGCAACCCACTGCTAAGCAGATATACAGGGATTACCAAAACTTCCAGGACAAAGTCACCAAGATTTCTGAACGAGCTACTGCTAAGAATGAGAACGACAAGGTATATCAAGATAAGATCAAACAAATCCAAGCCTTTGCTCAACAGCTGGATAAACTTATGCCCAAGGAAGAGAGAAACTGTTCAGATGCTTTCACGTCCAGCGAAGCGGAAAAACTCAACGCCATAGCCAATAATTTAGAACAGCTAAATTATTTACGATCCCAAGAGAATGTTCGATTGCTACATGATTCATCTAATAGAGACTTGGAGGCCCTCATCGAAATTCTATCAAATACTTTAATGCAATTAAGTTGTTTTATTAATGGTTAGTTTATAATTTAAAACTAAATTGAGATTTTTTTCATTGCCCAGATATGTCTTTAAGCTCATTCTCCTTATCAGAATCCTGTTCTTCCGCATCATATAGTATTTTCTCTTTCACCTGGGTTTTTATTTGCTGGACAGTATCGCAAAGAGCCTTCAGCTTGCGCACGCTGCTGCCGAGGTTTTCTACCCGATGCTGGTATGCCAAACAGTCATCCAAAACGGATACCAGGCCCTCAGTGTCTGGCGCCTTCTGCTGTTGTACCAGCTGCTGAAAGTTTACCAATATTTTTGCTAACGCCAGCTCATATTCAGGTTTGGAATTTACAGTTTTTTGACCGGAATAAATGGCGATAGGCGACAATGATAAACCTTTGTTGTTGGCCTCGACGGAAAGCAGAGTTTTATTAGACTTATCTGTTATTTCGTCAATTGTGATCATCTGCCGCCGTATCGTCTGGCGGGAAGTTTCTAGTGCGGGTAACAAAACATTGAAATCAATAACTGGAAGTGCTTAAATATATTTTTCTTTATTATTACCAAGTCCCGCCAATATTTCGTCTATTAATTCAGACATTTAAAGTTAAGTGCTGCCAACCCTACACAATACAAAACTAGCCAAACTTGGTTGTAGCTTTAAAAAGCCAATGCGTAGAGATTGAAGTATTGCCCTGTATGTGTAATCGAGTTTCGTATATCGAATTCGAAAATTCCCTATTTTTCCGGCCATCGTTTACTTTTAACGACTCAAATTTTATTTGATTTTTTCACTATTTTAAAATTAAAGTGTAATCTTGTTTTTCATGTTTCTTTGCTTTATGCATTACAATTACATATTTTTATTCATAGACATCCTCCTTGTCAGCCACGTATTTAATAATGTCGGCAGGTTTTAGCAGCTTCTCAGCATCCGAATCGGGTATTTCAAAGCCAAATTCGTCCTCCATGGCCATGATAACCTCCACATGATCCAGCGAATCCAGGCCCAGATCATTAATGAAGTGTGACTCCACATTCAGCTATTCATAGGACAACAATTATTAGTAAAACTTTCTTTTTAATGGGCTTCGCCTTGTTCTCTTCTTTACTTTTTGAGATAGAGAGAGAGAGAGCAACTGGCAATCGCATGGCTTTTTACCTTGCTGGGATCGATCTTATCATACAGCTTCAAGACAAGCAAGACACGCTCATTGATGAGCTTCAGCGACAAAGGAGGTTTAGCCGAATATTTACGCATTTGCCAGTCACATCTGCTCTGCTAAAAGAGAGTTAAGAACAAAACAGAAAGCCCTGGTTAGTGGATTCTGGTTTAGATTGGGAATTACCTTATCGGCTGTCACTTTATCATACGCAGAGACAACTTTCAAAACACGGAATTTAATGTCTTCAATAGTACTCTTGGCTGAATATTGACGCAATTGGAATTTCTGCAAAATGACAAGACCGTAGAAATGATTTTTGCCCCTCTCACTCTTATACATACATTCACCGGCTTCATTGGCTGCGTGTGAGTGCATGCTTGATAACTTTTCATAAAAAACAATATGATGCAATCACAATTATTGTTTGAAGTTCAGCAAAACCTTAAAAGTACTAAATCTAATCATAATTTTCCCTTTAGGAGCCCTCACAATGAGGTTAGATATCTAATGTTAAGTCAATAATATTTCCCCGTCTTTCGTGAAAAAGTACCTAACTCTCTAATTCCAATGACTTACTTGGCTGCTAATCATAGCCGGCATGACACTCTTGTGCATCATCCTAGTTTGTGTCTGGCCTATGATGGATCTGCTGGCCAGTCCAAATCTCGCTGTGCTCAGGGCCGCTGCAAATCGACTGCAATTACGCGCGATTTGTGTGAACGACATCTTGCTAGGATTTTTCTGCAATTACAAAAACACACGGTTCAATTGCTTGGCTTCTTTGAGGTAAATAAAAATGCATTTCAGTTTAATTGAAACGATATTTACGCCGAGTTTTCAAGATTATGTAAAAGTTCTGGACAAGTAAACAGGGTTGTCAAACGCGAAAACGTCTCTTGGTGAATTTGTTATCACTGTAGTTTATCGAGCAGTGTTGCAAAGCGTACGACCACGAAATCGATTGTACATGCTGTTCGATAATTATGTGCGTAAGTCGATTAAGCGAACGTAGAAATATGGCATCATGCAAACCAATGGTGCTGCCAAGTGGTTTGAGTACAACTGTTTAACTTCCCGCCATTAGTTTTAAAAATATTACCCAAAAGAAAGAGTACGCAAAAGATAACAATTCGGTTACAAAATTTTTATAATAATTAAAACAGTTCATTTTATATTGATTTGTAAAAACAATCTACATACATATACTCGGCTTGAAAAAAAATAACATAAGTACACATTTAAAATATATAAATACACAACAGTTGTCGTTTGATTTAAAGCCATTTTGTGGTAAAGTTTTATTAAATTCCTTATTGGACAGTGGTCTATGAGAAATTTTGAAAAGAAAGAAAAATAGATAATAAGCTAATATCATGAAAGTACAGTCACCGGAAAACTTACAACAACAAGATGGCCGCTCTTATCCCGCATAACGCCCGGCTCGGCGCCAGTTTGAATGTCAATAACACCACCCTTGCCCTTGACCACATTATGCTCCAGACTGAAAAAGTTAATTACATAAAATAAAAATGACTATGTGAAGGGAAAAATTTCATAATGGTTCACACTTACGAGTCCCTATCCACAATGGATACAATTCCGGCCGTTCCAACAGTATCAATGATATAAGTGCCAAACTCAATAATATATGGAATAATAAGAATCAAGTCTCCCTTATCCTTCTTAAGGTCCAAAGGAATGCGTATAACCATTAAATCGTCGTTGTTATTCGTTAGCGTAAAATCGATCTTATCTAGCGGCAGGCGATGTTTCTGTTTGTAAGTCTTGCCATCTAAAACGTAGATAGCAGTATTGCTAAGCAAAATAAAGCGTTCGCGCGACTTGTAGCCATGCCGATCAAATTTGGTACAAAATGATTGATATTTCAGCTGTTCGCTGCCAAATGTGCGTGCCACGAAGTCGTTTACTTTTTGGATATGATCTTTGGGTATGCGGTCATCTATGAATGGAGCAGGTACACTGGCTGCATAGTTGTTCTTTTTGCCTTTGAAGACCTTCTCCGCAAGAGTTTTTAATTCGAATTGTCGTTTACGTTGGGGAGACAAGGCCAGGCGGTAGATGCGAGCCAAATGTAGGCGATGCAGACGATGGAGATAAGTGGATGCTTCTTGGCAATGGGCAGGGCAAGAAGGCCAGCTCTTGTCCAAAACCTTTTTGGGCAGTTCCTTGGCCAAGCGCAACAACCACATACGTTTGGCATTGGCTATAAAATCTTCATTAAAACCATTTGGTGGATCATTACGGGTGATGAAGCCCTTAATGAAGGCACGAATTTTATCAGCAGCCTCTCTTCTTTGTTTGGCCGCCTGCTGTGCCAAACGACGACGGCAATAGCTCTGCAAAATGATGACCTGAGCCCGTAATTTTAAATACTTACGGCGCTGAATCAAACCCTTCCAATGAGATTGAATAATGGCTGCTATATCATGCTTTCTGGCTTGGAAGGCATCCTCTGTGTCGAAGAGAGTACGTGGCCAACGAATAAAAAGTTTCGTCTCACCCAACTTAAACTGTTCGCTGTCATAGCCTAAATCTTTGACCAACAACTGAACACCAGCCTTGGCACCGCCTGGGCCCTTATAATTAGGCCATGTCGCCTTACTAAGGGACTTATAACGCTCCAAGAAAAGCTCATAGCTACGACGGTAAGCGAATCCTGCACGACGGACGCGCAAATTCTCCATCAATCCCAAGTACTTCACCTGATGCAGTACCAACTCGTCGTTAAAGACTCCGGGAGACTGCAAATCATTAGGCTTAATGCAGCGTATATAGCTGGGTTCTTTGCACATGAGAATATCCATCAAATTGTTCAGTGAAGTTTTAAACTGGGTGATGGCTGTCTCAGGGCGCTTCTTGCTACGCAATTCCTGCTCGGGGAAACATGATCGGATAATTGAGTTCCCAGCCTTGCTCAATGTCTCCTTTAAATCTCTAAATAACAGATCATTATTCTTGTCTAGAAAACCATGCACGCTGTACGTTACTTCCCCGGCATAATGCACCAAACGGAACTCATCCCTTAACATTATCTTTTGTATATGGGTGGGAGCCTTTTCATGGCAAACATAATGATTATGCTCGGCTAGCTTCTGCGTAAGTTTTTCAAGGAAAGTCAAATCGGTGGGCTCACCAGGTCGCAAGCACTCCTCATCCAAAATCGATATTATACCTTTGTGCTTCTCTTCGATCAGGTTGCAAATAACTTTGTTATCAAAATACTCAACTGGTATCCATTCGATGCCCTCTCTCCTGTACTCATCCTGCTCTGATTTCAAGGTTAACTCAATAAAGAGTTGCTGCAATTTTTCATTGCAGAAGTTGATGCAGAACTGCTCAAAATTATTCTTATTGAAAATCTCAAACCCATAGATATCCAGTATGCCCATTACATTATTCCGGGCTTCTCGGGTTTCCTTGGCCTGAAGAGAGATATTGAGACGTTGAACCAACCAGGAGAACAAACGATCATAGACTGCTTTGGCTAAAGCATCGCGAGCATAGACAGCCAACTCGTGATTTAGTGGTGAGGTAACAACATCTCCTCGAGCATCGATTGTCCGGTGAGTGAGAGCAGCAGCCAACTCGCTAGCATTTACCCCCAACAGGCGAGATACAGTGACAACCAGATCTCGGTTGCTCACCTCCGCATTGCCATCCACCTCATTAAAACTTATATTGCCCAAATGCAAAATACTGGCCACAATGCTAAAGATCTGCTGCTGCTCCTCGTTAGTGAAATCAATTACAGATAGAGCCTGTTGCACCAGCTTAAAATTCTCCGCATCATTAATGGAGGATACAGTACCCTTTAACTAAATTAATGCAACCTATTAGTCCATTATGTCCAAAAATGTCTCTTTCAATCACTTACCCCATCACTTAAATAGCTATATGTGTCCAAAGCCCGTTCCAGACGTAGCTCTTGCAATAATGTAGCATCAGCTCCAGCCAAAAGTTGATAGAATATATGGAAATTTCTTTCACCACCCATCTGAGCCACCACACGAGATTTCTCCAGCAGATAGTTCAAAATGTTACCACCAATCGGAACACCTTTATAGTCGAACTGAATGTCCATATATTTGCCAAAACGGGAGGAATTGTCATTGCGATTGGTTTTGGCATTGCCAAAAGCTTCCAGCACAGGGTTGCTCTTTAACAGTTTATCCTTAACACCTTCTACAGTGGTCTGATGACCCGAACAGGCGGCAATATACTGCAATACTTTCTTCGATGCTTCAGTTTTACCCGAACCACTCTCACCAGAGATGAGGACACATTGACCGCGATTCTCCTCGATCAGGGAACGGAAGGCATTATCCGTTACAGCAAAGCTAGACACGATTGGAAATATTTAAGATTCATTTAAATTCACAATACATCTAAAATTTTGGTGGATCTTACGTCTTTTTAACTTTCGGACAAAGGATTAAAGTACCAAAGTATATGGAAAAATACTTACATATGCGGAGGCATCTCATAGAAATGTTTATTCCTGTAGCCCTTGATATGCAAATCGGTATAAATATTTAGCTCCTTGTAAGGGTTCACCGATATTAAAACTTGACCTATATAAGTCTGAAATCAAATTCAATAATTCGTATTAGTTAAATAACAAAAATCAATTGGGGAGTCTTACACAGCTCCAGCATTCTGTCTAAGAGGCAGAATAGAATGAAAGACAAATACAACGACAGAGACAAACAGATAGATAAAGAATAGATTTTAGATTTAAGCAGAGACGAAGAAACACTTAAAAACAGACAGCATATAATAAAAGGGCATACTCACATAGATAAGGTTCTCCTGAAAGCGTTTCTTGAGGTTTTCAATGAAGGCATCTTCACTTTGATAGTTCTCAAGAAGAACAAAGTCCTGGAAGCCAGCACGATCACGGTCGTGCAAACTCGTCTCCATATTGGGTAAAGTTGAGGAGCTATAACAAATAATACAAAATAATTAAAAAATGTACAAACTCTTGACATACTCTTGAAGTTATTCATTGTTGTTGGCTGACATCGCTGATAACTGTTTTTGCTGCTTCACATTGTCGATCAATTAGAGAACTAAATGATCCACCCAAACAAAATCATGATGACTATAATTTATATATTATTTTTTATTATACAATAAAAGAAAGTATTTTAATGGTAAGCCGTTTCGTAGCACAATCCAAATCAAAGACTGGCTTTAATTCTACTAGTTTTATGGACTCTCAGGATTGATAAAAATCGACCAACCACTTAAGATTCAGTTCTAAGAAACAGTTAAAGAAATAATTGGAGTGTGATAGGAAAAGATAGTGTACAAATTCCCATCCCGTGACTTATATTTTCTAACGATATTTTCAACGTTTCGAAAATTTAGATACGTATAGATAATATGATACCTACGTGGTATTACTTTTAATGTAAAATAATATTATAATTATTAATTAAGAGTTTCTGTTTAAATTCATGTATGTACATATTTAACAAGAAATCAAAAATTGTGCAAAAAAAAACTAAATTCCTATTTTATTGGTTGGTTATCTACATTTGTCTAAAAGTTAGTTGTCATGTGCATGCCTACTGCTGCGCGATTAGGAAAGAGCCTCTTAAGTTGGAAACCCAAGTAAACCCAATTCCTATTGATAAGATTTACGTTTAAGTTTAACAACCTATGCTAGAGCCGCCGCTCTGTTCAAAATAATGTCAGGTTCAAATTTATGGCAATTACCTAATGCGGAAATGAAAGCTTTAACTTTAGCCTAACCATAGTCCAATCAATAATTCATCCAATATAATTCTTATTTCAGATAAACCCAATATATAGGTCTGTAATTGATTTCGATAAAATAAAGTCCCACATTCTTGGTTATTAATAGATTTGATTTTAGATGGGTAGGTGCAATTCATATTCATAGCACTGGTTCTCTTATCAAAGTCATATTTCATGGTGGAATAAGGGGGCGATTGAAATGGGAACGGGTTATTGCTGCGTTTATTGGGTACTTTTTATTATTGTATTGTATTAGTTCTTTTTCTTGCTGATATGAGGGTGGCTGTTAATTCCATATAGGTATACTATATGCACTGGTTACGTAATAGTTTCTAATGGATTATGTAGGACCTTTAAATGGCTTGGAGATTAATGATTTGGGTGTGGCCCTAACAAAATTCATCGTGATGTAAACACTTCACTTTAAACTTAAGCTGGTTAGGATAGAGAAAGGGTACTTAACGAGTACAAGTATTTGGTACTCAGTTGACACTCATATTCCATCAATCAATCAATCAATACAAAAAAAAAAAAATCACACACAAAAAACAAAACCTAACCGAGTCAACGATTTCAAATTCTTAAAGAGATAAGCCTTGATAGCGACCATGGCGACGCGTTGCGTATGTGTGTACCTGCTGCTGGCCATCATGTATCCTTTCTGATAGTTTTTAATACTTCTTTTATGTTAGCTAGTTAGGTGGGATGTTGGTCAATTTTCGCACATATTCCGCACGTTAAGAACAGCGTTGACAAACTAACTCGATCCGAGGACGGTTGAAACGTTTTAACCATCAATACACATGCACATATCAATTGGCCTCGTCAGCGTCAGTTGTCGGCACAGTTATCAAAGATAATATACAACGCCAGCTAGACGAAGGAGGAGAGCAATGGGCCAATCAGTTTCCAGATTAGATAGTGCGTGCGGTTTTTTCTATTCGCGAATGAACCTTGCGCACTTGCAAGGTGACGAACAGGCACGAAAATTGTAGGCTATAAGATTGATCTCTCATTAAATAGATGTTGTACCAAACATTTGGACGAGCTCAGTATGAGATCATCAATTGGATGACTCCTTACATATTTTCAAATACCTGAACAGTTTATGGTCTACTATAAAACCTTAAAAACTCCAAAAACTCGTCGTTATCCTATGTTTAAAAATTCCTAAGCGATTGCGTTAATTCAAAGATGTTGATAATCAAAAAGTACAGCACGTTATAGCTGTGTAGTTCTGAGTCAGATTATTGTACCACTTACTTTACTGCAATTTGAGTTCGCGATCGCAATCCCATTTAGCATTATTGTTATCAGCATGCTAAATAAGTCATTGCTAAATACATTTTATAATACATCACATTCAATTTCAATTTTCACAATACAAATACTATATGTCTTATTATTTGTTTCCCATTGGTCCCCCTTTTTGTAGCGTCAGTAGTAATCAAAAGATTTTTTTTCTTGCGTTGATTACTCATAAAACATTTTGTATGGTTCTTAGATTAATTTTATATATTTCTGACATTTTTTTGTTTGATAACGCACAAAAGAAACATTTTAGGTTGGAATAATTCATCTATATTTGATTTTATATGGGCAGGATTATGGCATTTGTATTTGTTTACTGAAAGTCTTTCTTTCATCAATGTTATCTAATTTGTTGAAAAATGGTGAAGTTTGCGATAGGTGACCTTCCAGCAAATCTAATTGGTCTACCTATAACTCTGCAATTAAACTTTACAACAATTAAAATGAAACAACATAAAGTGCGCCTGCGAGTATGCTAAGAGTTTTAGCCAAGTTTTTCTGCTTCGGTTTTGTACAGAAAAAAGTCATTGACATTCGACTCGGTGGTCTTGTTGTTATTTTTGTGCTCCCGTCCCTGGGGGCATGGGCCCGGCTCTCTCTACTGCCCTACGCTACCTTTGTATATTATTATACATTCTTTCTTTATCAAGAATAAATTTCGTTTGCTCTCTTTAAGCTAATTGTGTGGAGAACAGGTTACCCCTTCCACTATTCCATATGATGTAATAGAGGAAAGGTAGCTATAAAAGTCAGACGACTGTTAATAGACTCAAATCTGCCTTTTGTCAATCCAGGAGATGTTCTAACTTTTGGTTAATAAGCATATAAATGACGTCATATATCAGAAAGGTATATTGAACTCAATCCGAATGCATTGAAAGTTACCGCTGAACGACAAAACCAATTTTCCCCTACCAGGCCAATCTTACCGAGACCCAAAAGATTTGTATGCAAATTAGATGTTTTAGAAACAAAAGCAACGGTTCTTTGGGTATCATGAAGAAAGCGAAGGCAGCAACAACGAGACAATGATAATGATGTCTACAAATTTGGGTCTCAAATGGAATCGAATAGAATCGTATCGTATCCAATGGGATGCATTAAATATTCTAATGAGAAAACCATTTCAGATAGGAGATTAGAGGAAGATGCATTCTCCAGTTACTGCGTTTTGGGAGTTGAGTTTCTAGAGTATAAATAGTCATAGCAGTTGCACTTCAGAAGTATTCCCACTACAAAGATGAATCAAAGAGCATCGGTCATCGGAATAGGTAAGGAAAGGCTCCACAAAAACGATGTCCTTATAAACTCAACTAAATGCTTGCCTTTCAGTTCTACTATGTCTGGCATGCAGCGGCCTTGGTTTCCAGGAGAAGGCTCCAGCCCAGCACAGTTTGATACCCGGGCAGTCACGCACCGACAAGCAACAAGTGCTCGAGGATCCAATCGGCTCGGGTCGCGGCATTGATGAAAGCATTCTGAAGACTATTGGTAAGGGTGGAATTAAGTTGGTGGTGGCCTCCGGCTCGACAACAACTACACCGAAACCGCCAGTACAGCATCAACACCATTACTATTATCCCGCAGAGGATCAGCAGCACGGACGACAATATGGCTATGGCTACGGTTATAATCATCCACATCCTCCCAATTATCAACCTTGGCCCGTCTACCCACAACCTCTACCACCACCGCCGCCGCCGCCAGTACAGCCGCCACAAAGACCTTGGGGACCACCACCACCGCCTCCACCACCATATTATCAATGGTATGGCGGTCAGTATGGGAACTACGGTGGCTACTATGAGAACTACTATCCTGGCTTTAATGGATATCCCGGATATCCATACTATCCCTATTATCGCGCCTCCAGCAATGTTCAATCAGGAGAGGGTGGACCAGGACCGAGCGAGATTGTACCACCACCTACCGCTGGCTTCCAGGCAAGATTTCTGAGTGCTCCAAACACCATTATCGATGGCAAAATTAATCAAAACGTACTACCACTTTACCATCTTTTAAACATGTCTAGGCCATAAATACATTTTTTTTTTCATCTTTTTTTTTTTCTACGATAAATAAACTGAATACTTTCGATTTAACACAAATTTAATTTTGGCTTGGTTTGATTTCAAACGAATGTTGCCAATAACTGGGAATAGATCATGACACATATTCAAATTATATTATATACAAAGTACCAAAACCAAGTACCAATACTCGCACACTCCAAATCTTATAGCCAAATGTCAATGAACGCTTCATCATCGCTTGAATGTATAATTTAACTTGGAACTCCGCCAGTTTTGGATGACGCACTCTTCATATCCAAACAACGCGATCTGACGCATAGCAAGTCTTGATCTCCAGTTGTTCGTACAACTGACTATAAAAGAATCATTATTGCCATCACCAAGATCATCATTATTTGAATACTTGTGTCTGTTTTCTTAGCTGGTTACTGGTTGCAATTTAGTTAGTGGCTTTTACTGGAGGGTAACTCAAATATTAAATTGCAAACAGAAAAGTTGTTAAAAACGTTGCCAAAATAAAAGTAAAAAAAAAAAAAAAAAAGTCAAAACAATGAAGAAGAAACGTTTGCTGTACTTGTGAAGTTTTTATGGCACCAAAAACAGACGTTTAATCAGACTTTTTGTTGATTTTGCTGTCTACCCTGTAACCACACGATAAATGGGTATATAAACATCTTTATTACTGATTGTGAATCAGGCAATGTAATATTTGCTAAGCTATAAATTAAACACATATATTCTTGTTCAGTGTCTTGTATATATATACATTTATATATATAATTTGGTCCATCAGTGGTCTAGCCATGTCACTAGCCATGTCTACTTCTGCAGAGTTTGATGTATTTATCATATACAGTATCTGGAAATCGACTCCTAGCCTTGCTCACTTAAGGGGTTTTTGGTTTTTCTTTTTTTTTGTTTTTGTTCTACTTCCACGAAAAACCCCTTAGTTGACACTTTATGTTTCAGCACTTGCCGTTGTAATTATAGTCCCAGTCTGGGTTTGACATTACCTTCAGCTCTACGGCTACTTTAACAATATTTCAAGAAGTCACCGAGACAATGAGTCGAATGTTTTTTTTTTTTTTTTTTTTCGTTAGAGAGCTGTTTGCCCTACCCAGTAATGCATGACATGTGGTGTTGGTTTTTTTTATTTGTATGATATCATGTAGATTTTTATCGACTTAGTTTTATGTATTACCCATTGATGGATTAGTTAGTAAAATACGTGTGGTGCATAAGAATAGAAAGCATTTTGTTGTCATTAAAAGCCAAAATTGATTACTTAGATCTAATGATAATTTCAAAATAGATGGTTTTATGTACTGATCCCAAGTATTTGAAATATGTTTAAAGTCGCAAAGTCCTTGGCAATTTTATGTAGCTGAAGCTCCACATGTATGTTTATCATGTTTATGTATATTTTGTTTTTTTTTCATATTTTATAAATCTTCTAATTAATTCACTTTTTGTTGAACGAATTGGTAAATATCACGTTTTTGCAAGTTTGAAAAGAAAATACTTTCAATTCATTTCATTCACTATAATTTTTCATGAACACGTTCCGTATCGTGTCGAGGGGATACCGATGCCCATTTGTCAAGCTGACCTCGATCACGTCTTCTGCCAATCTTTCACAGCAAGTTGGCAAAGTTTTATGCTTGAATTATTAACTAAATGTTATATGCCATACCTCAAACATTTAGCTACACACCATACGCCCATAATGAAGTCTTTCCCCGTTTATTATCTTATCAATAATGCAATTTCGATTAGATCACCCTGTATATATTGTCTGACACCATCAATTCTCATCATATCATTGAAATCCATATATGAAGATAACACATACACAATGGGGCCTTAAAATTTGGTCATAAATTAAGAATGTTGGAACAATTTGCAGAATAGGACGATATAGTATATAGACTATCTCTTTTTCACTCATTACTCCTAATTGATAAATTTAACGATAAGAAATCCTCTCCTTAACCAAGCTACAGTCCATAAAATGTATTATTGTTCTTGTACTTTGTAGTTGGCAAAAATTACATCATCTTTAGACGCCTTTGTTTCGTCTTTATGGGTTTCTTTTTTGATTTTTCTTATTTCCAACTGGCTTAATTTAAACAATGATATTTAAGGTGGTTAGGTAGCCAACAGCTTGACTTGTTGTAGAGTGTGGAGCTTGAGGTGCAGAAGGGAGCCCCCTAACTATTTAAACAGCTGTTTGATTTGGCAAATCATGTTTAAAATGAAGTCAATGTTGCTGTTGTTGCTTAGTTTCGATTTTTAAGCAGCTTATGCAGCTCAAAATAGGTCAAATTAATTGTTGAAAATTGAAATTTGATACAATTTCAATATTGTTTTCAGACCTTGATAACGCTCAGACGACAATGTTTTAATGACATTTACATGCATGCATACTTACATACATATATATTTATACATCTTTGTATACAAATATACATACATACATATATGGGCACAGAGCGATTACTCATAGCTTGACCCAGCTTTGTTGTATTGTAAGTTGTGCTGTTTGTGTTTGTTCCTGCTACAAAACCTATGCAAACAAAATTAAAAATACAACCAGCACAAGGAGCAAACGCAGAAAGCGAAGTGGGAAGTCAACAGGCAGACAGGCAGGTTAGCTCAGGTTGGAGGTCATATCGGAAATGCCACATTTAATATCCTCTTCAGGAAGCGAACGAACATGTCGTAAACAAAATAAAAGTAGTGAAATTGAGGTGCTCATCATCCATAGTCAAAGCCATTACCATGGCCATCTCAATGTTCATCCCCATACCCATATATTTGGTGGTGGTGTCTGACAATTAAACGTTCGCATAAACATAAACCAGATTTGTTGGTGTCCAAGTTCAAATCGTGCAAAGGAAAGAAGAAAGCAAACGCGAACGGAAGATCACGACCAGGGGCAAACCGGCAGAACCGCTTTTTCTGTGTCTGTTGTTGTTATTTTTTTTTTTTCCTTCTTTCCTCATTTATAACTTTTTTGTGTCTTCTTCAATTTAAGAGTGTGCGTGTATGTATGAGGGATTTGTTACTTGACAGGATCTGTGATATTGGCATATGAGAAAATTGCATTTAAATCAAATGAACTGCTTATTTGTGTCCACGCATTTCATACATTGATATATGCAGTAGACGTTAACGCTGAGATTCTTTTAGTTAGTTCATTTAATGGATGACAGGTTAACATGCCTAAGCCCAACTAAGTGCACATTATTTTTTTACTCACTTATGTTGTCCCCAAAGTGCAAATGCTGGTTTTTAGTTGTCGCTGGGCTCTTATTAGTGATCTACCTGTTTGAATTTCTTTTTTGTGTGTGTCTGCGTGTGTTCGATGGGTCTAACGGTAGACTTGACCCGGCGCGGCGTCGCACTCAACGAGGTAAAAGGCAACAAGAAAACTTGTAACGTATTTAGGAATGATTATTGCTTTTGTCGTTTTGGCACACCAACGGTACGCTCTACGCATTCAATATGAGGGCCGCCCAAAAAAATAAGCAATTACAATAAACAAAAAAATAAACAACACGCAAAAAACAAAAACAAGAGAACCGGCCTGTTCTTAATAATTTAAAAAAAATTTGAAATCTCGTGGGTGGGGACTCAACGCGGCGCGCCGCAAGCGTACCTTGCCAAAGTTAAAGCTCAACTGATATCACGACTTTATAATGCCGCCTCTATTTGCACACACAGCTGTATTATTATATGCGAGAGCTTTTAACCGACTCTAATCGAATATTTCGAACTCTGCTTATCGTTATCGAGTTTGAAGCTTTACGTGGCCTGACCGAATCGTTTCGACCAAGTAATATAGGCGACAAGTATTAGAAAGTTGCTTATTTGTTAAATATTTTGACAATCACTGATTTTTAAAAAGATTTGTATATCTATATATCGTAAAACATTCAAAGCATAGCGTGGAAAAGTTTTATCTAATTTATGTTTCGGCTTGGATATATTCTAATGGGTATTTCTGAACTTTAATTAGAATAATGCTTCACTATACTATATAAAAAATTGACATTTTTAAACGATTTCGTTAGTCTCCATTTCTTATTTTAGTTGTAGGCAATCTAAAACCGAAATTTTTTCATTTTCACCAATTGATTTTGTATATATTTAAATTTTTTTCAACAATGAAGTATTATGCTAAGGTTTTTTGTGTTTAAAGCTATAACACAACATGATTCCAGTTGATTTGATCGCTGATAAATGTGTGTGTGTACTCAGTTTCTTTTCTTACTTTAATGTTTAGTAATTCTCAGGAAATAATAAATAAAAAAAAAATGATTTTGAAAAATGAAAATACCTGTATTCGGGAGTCTTTTTACTAAGAAAAAAAGCTGAAAAAAAATAATGATCGTCACTTCGGATAGATCAGACCAGGCTAAACCCCTGAGTTTGTTGTATGGCCTGTTGCAATTTGTACTTAAGACGCTCTTTAGTCTTATAACGAGGAAGATCCATAAGATTAAAACAAGTGTGAGCCACGGGCAGAAACCGCTCGTCAAGAGTAGGCTGAATAGTGATCTATAAAGAATCGATCGGGAATAATTTAACAAATATATATTTTATATAAAGATGCATTTTCTCCACTTACTTTAATGGCTTTCATGCCTTGAATGGGTATACGATCGCTTCCAGTCAAATAAAGCAAAAAGCTCTTCTTCTCTGCTTCGGAAAGTTCATGGAAAACCATCCAGAACCATTTGATCTAATAGTAAAAAAGTAAAAATACACATCTGAAATATATACGATATATATAAAATTTACTACTGAACTTACTGTTTCATCGGCAGTTGTATAACCTTCTTTGTACTCGCAATTGTCCTGCAGTACCTGCCAATCGTATTCCTCATTTCCCACCACCACAGCCATCAGCTCTTCGGGTTGAAAGATTTGTATGATACGGCCCGAACATACCTTCATAAAACCCTCGTGGAATGCATTGTATTGCAACTCCACGGTTTTGTTAAACACAAAATCCACATAAAGATCTACAAACTCTTGTCTAAAAAGGATTATTATTCATTAGAAAAAAAAATTGCGCCGCAATATTAAGGACGATCTCTCACCTATTATCCTTTGTGACTGCAATTTCATTGCCATTTGGCTTAAGGCACTTTGTCTGCGGCACTCCAAAGACATCTCTGGATATTTCAAATGTCAAATCAAAAGTCTCTTGGAAGTCGTCTTCATTGTAGTCAAGCAAAGCCTGCATGGAGTTAGCTTCAGTCGGCGATAGTTCGCGTAAATCACTTAGGTCCACACTCTTGCTTAAAAGCTTTTTATACAATGCCAGTGGAAATGGCAGATTGATGATGGTAAAGTTATAAATGGCTAGACCACAAAGGACACCAATCAGATAGTACATGGTCTCTGTCTCAAAAGTGAGATCCGCAAACCACATCAGACGAGATTCTTCGAACACCTTAAACATTCCATATTTAGGATCAATCAGATCCTTCAAAAGCAGCATAAAGAACTCTTTCCTTACGCCACCGGCATCTTCAGCCTCCTCACCGTGGAATTTGATCTTTAGCGGCTTTTTGAGATCTCCAGGACTATAACGTTGCAACTCCCGCAGAGAATCCTGTACAATATTTTCTCGGCTAACACTTAAAACAACATAATGGGAAACCATCGGCAGCCCACAGCCCATAAGATTATAAAATGCCTGTGGATGAGCAAATAAGATATATGTCATAATGGAAAAACTATTATGAATTCACACTCACACTTGAAGCCGCATTAGTCATGGCAGAATGCATCTGCCAAGCCTGATCTGCTTGAAGCATAGCTGTCTTCGCCGAAGCATCCAATAAAAATGGGAAATTGCATATATTAAAACTGCTTGCTGTATTGTTAGGCATATTCTCAGACATGATCCACCGTACATATTCCTGCTGGACATCCACATAATCTGATAATTCTATCCAATGGAAGAGTTGATAATTCAATCGGTCCTCTCGTTCGTTATTAATAGCAAACAGATATTCAAGCAGTTCTAAGATCACTTCCAATTCCAAGTTGTACGGCAACAACTGAAAAAAGTAAGAGCAGGGGTGACATAGAATTTACACTTATAGGACTTTGGTGGTATTACCCTCTGCTGTCTCTCCGATGCTTGATGATTAAAGACTTCCAAGCCCATTTTAAAACTTATTATATGAATGACCACATGTAAAAAATTATTAACTATGTGTTCGTAGTAATCTAAAGGAGTTTGACTCCACCACTTTTTTAAAACCTTGCGGGGGTTTTCGGTTAACCTAAAGATGGCTTTGGCAAAGGGTACATGGAGGCTTTTATAATGCTTGGAATTGACAAATTCGTGATACAACGGCAGGAGCAAATACACACGCATGCTTTCTACATCTGCTGGCGAGGCAACAAGGGAACCAATTAGCTCTTTAGTGACATTATCCCAGATCTGAAAAACCATAATATATAAAATTCTTGATCTTTGAATAAGCTAGAATAAAAGCACTTACCACCTGCTTGATGCTTTCGTTCTCCACATTTCGAAGATTATCAAAAGCCAATTGAGCTGCTTCTAAATCTAAACCATTATTTCGAATCGAGCAACCAAAATGTTTATCATTCGGTAAAAGGAACGAAGCATTCAGGCATGCTTGACTCTTAAATATTAACTCCATAGAATTAAGCAAGTCTAAATCACTCGGATCGCCCTCCTTAAAACGTGTACATTGATTAGTGGCCTCTGCTGTTAATGTGAGTATTTGGGATTTGATTCTGTAAATAGAAAACAAATTAGTTTAAAGACGATCTTTCTATTTGGATGGTAACGCGTAATACTTACATATAGTGGCGCAGATCTGCAGGTGGAATTTTGTCTACATACAACGTGGTAGTCACTATTGATTGGTCTCCTCCGGAAAAGATTTGGTGTAAGACAACCGAAACTTTTGCATCATTAGATTGCAAAAGAGCTGAACCGCTTGGTGACACCCATGGACCAATAACCACTTGGGGTAACGTGAGACTATTAGTACTTCTAGTACCCAATTGCCCAGAACTGCCAAGTCCGAAGCCGTAGACTCGTCCTCGAGATGGAACCAAAGCCAAAGTGTGACGATTGCCACAAGCTACTTGGGTAATTGTGCTACCCATTAACTCAATAACCATACGAGGCAACATCTCATTCGAGCTAGAACCATGCCCTAACTGCCCATAGGTACCAGCGCCACAAGTGAAGACTCCACCTTCATTGGTCAGAAAAACGGAAAACTCATCGCCGCAGGTGACAAAACGGACACCAAGTGTACGAAGCGTCTTTAACTGGGTGGGGTATGCACGGTTGGACTCATCGTTAAGTCCCAGTTGCCCACAATTGTTGCGGCCCCAGCCAAATACTGCACTGGATTTGGAGATCAGAAACGAATGGTTACCGCCACACGCAATGGCTGCTAAGGGAATGCCCAGAAGTGTAGTTAACTTAATAGGAAAATTAGAATTGGCCAACTCTTGTGGTGATTTTACACCCAGCTGTCCATAGATATTGGAACCCCACGAATATAGTTCACCACCTGGAAAATCAAGACTTTGAATATGTCGCTTATCTTTTGTACTTTACTCTATACTTACAGCTTGTGAGAGCCAGACTATGATTATTGCCACAAGCAATCTGTACAACAGTCTTGGCCACAAGACAGCGCACTATTTTTGGCACCTCAACAATACTCTGATCCGTCTGATGGCCTAGTTGTCCGCAGTCATTATCGCCCCAGCTTAGCACTTGGCCCCATTCTGTCAAAGCCATTGAGTGCCGGCTGCCACAAGCTATACCAACAACTACATAATCCTGAAGCTCGGGTATTAGGACTGGAAAGGATTAAGAAATGTGAGACCAGAATGTCTACTTTCACCAAGCTTTTGCTGAATGGCGGCGGAGAAGGTGGATAATGACAAAAGCAAGTACAAAGAGACGGAGAAAAAAGGAACAGTAGACAAGACGATATATGGAAATTACATACGAAATTGCGACATACGTGGCCTTTTAGTTGGCAAATTGTGACCCAACTGCGAATGATCGTTACTGCCACATGCATAGACTTTGCCGTTGGCAGTTAAAAACAGAGTGTGCCGGTGTCCACAAGCAACCTGCCGCAACGGTGCATCCGGCTTCCAGGGCATTTGGCTGGGTACAAGTATCTGCAATAAAAAGGTGACAATGCTCAATTCAACATGATGAATTGCTGGTGTTTACCTGCTCATCTTCAATGCCACCCATGCCTAGCTGGCCATGCGACGTATTGCCCCAACAAAACAAATCCATGTCGATTCCTTCACCTTCGCTTCACTAGAGTTTCCTGATTCCAATAGTTGCTATTACTGTTTCCTATTTACTTTGGGAACATTCGAGAAGCTACATTCCTTGTCCAATGTTTACTCTTTTTTTTGTATTGTTGCTGTTGTTCTTATCGTTTCCGTTCTCGTACCTATACACAACACAGTGACAAATTATTTAGGGGCTGCCAACCGGGTAAAAAATACATATCAAACTGTTTCGGTCTGTCTACACTGTCTAAGCTGTTTATAAAAACCTACCTTTATTAAATAGCCTCTAAGACATCACATTTTTTTATTAAAGTAATAATATAAATCTATTTAATGGGGAATTAGTCATCTATGAAATGCTAGTCATATTGACACAAAGAATTTCGATTAGTAACACCGCAATGGTTTTAATTTTATTATAAAAAAGACTCCCAAATTTTGAATTTGAAACTATTTTTTTTATCTATTTTTAGAGGTAGGAAACTTTTTTTTTGTGATGTCCCGATTTCGAGTAACTCGGCACAAGCTCTTTCACCTGATTAAGTAGCCGGTAGCTGGCACTGTTATATTTTACACAAATTGGCAGCACCGTATATACTTATGGCCGTTTTTGTTGTTACACCGTCCGAACCTTTTGCTCTAGCTGAACTTGTGACCTTTATTCACATTTAAATATCAACGAAAATATTAAAATAAATAACTGACTACAAAAGAATCAAAGAGTAGAAGGCAATTAGCAACGGGAGCAATTGATCAAATACAAAACCCCACCGGCTATCAAAAAGACAGAAAAAAACCGGTTGCTTGTGTACAACCTGGTAAATTGGACAACTCATCGAAAGAACAATAAGAGCAATTGCTGGAATAAGCTATCCATTGACTTTGCCACGCCAACACAAAGAAAATCATGCAAGAGGCATATGTGAACATCAACAACATACCCACGCATATAATAACCTATGGGAAGTGGATCGAAGAGACGATAACGGAAAAAGAATTGGTCATATGTATCACTGGCAATCCAGGACTCCCTGGGTTTTATACAGAATTCGGTGCAGCCCTACAGCAAGAGTTGGGTAATCTACCCGTGTGGGTAATAGGTGAGTAAGCACCAAAAATAAAAATGAACAAATTCCATGATAACACTATCAATAATTTGCCTGTGTAGGTCACGCTGGTCATGATGATCCACCCGAGGCTAGCATTCGGGAGGTGCCCCAGCTTTGTGGTAACGAGGAGCTTTTCAATTTAGATGGTCAGATAAAACATAAAATCGAGTTTATTACGAAATATGTTCCCAGTGATGTGAAAATTCACTTAATTGGTCACTCGATTGGCGCCTGGATGATTTTGCAGATCCTTCAAGAACAGAGTGTAAGGAATCGTATAAAAAAATGTTACTTGCTCTTTCCCACGGTTGAGCGTATGATGGAGTCACCCAATGGTTGGGTATTCACCAAAATTGCCATGCCGCTATATTCCGTTTTTGGTTATATATTTTTTAACTTTTTTAATCTTTTACCGGTTTGGCTGCGTCTAACCTTGATACAGGTATACTTTTTGTTATTTTCGATACCCAAAGTTTTTATTGGTACAGCCTTGAAATACTCCAAGGCTTCAGTGGCAGAGAAAGTTGTCTTTTTAGCCGATGATGAAATGGCTAGAGTCATTGGCCTTCAGCACGATATTGTAGAAAAGAATTTAGATTTATTAAAATTCTATTACGGGTCCACAGATGGCTGGGTCCCAATATCGTACTATGAGCAATTAAAGCAACATTATCCGCAAGTGGATGCCCAATTGGACAAGAAGAAAATCGATCATGCCTTTGTCCTAAGACACTCGAAACCTATGGCACTGATCGTTAGGGATATGATTGAGGAAAACCGGTTAAAATGAGAGATGCTCGAATGTTCGGATATAGCCAATTGTTGCCTAAGGATCTAAGCTACCAATGGGTATCATTTCTTTCGGCTAGATCGAAGTACAGATTAGACGTTTAATGAACTGCAATTTTAGTGATTAAGGCCAACTATTTATACTGCTAATTTAAGACTTAAATTGTTCTTTACATGTTTAGAAAATATTTCCTACAAAAAAAAAAAAAAACACAGCTAGATAATCTAATATATAGACAATTTTAAACATTTTACCAAATCTAATTAAGGGCATTGTGAAGATTTTCGAATCTTGCTCAAATAAGGTTAATGGTGATTGCATTTCAATAAAATTCGTGAAATTTGAAAACGATTTATTATCGGATCCACTCGCTAGATCCTCATAATCAGATAAGAATTCCCTTTTAAAGCAATTGTCACTGTCCTTGGCAGATATTGTTTTCTAATTTTATTCAATTCTTTTGCATTTCACGACGAAACAAAATAAATTCAAAATAAGTAAGTGAATTGGCTTTGCTTGTGCAATTTTAACTTGTCAATTCGCCGGCGAACCGGAGCGACTGCGTGATGGAGACTTTGAAGAAGACCTAGAACGGGTGCCGGAACGTGATCGAGGTGAGCGTGACCCAGATTTGGAGCGGGACTTGGATCTTCCTCTCGACCTTGACGGTGATTTTGATGGTGACCTCGAATGAGACCCAGATTTGGAGCGTGATCTTGATCGTGATCTTGAAACCGATTTTGACTTTGACCTTGACCTTGATTTCGATCTTGATTTTGATCTTGACTTGGATCCGTCCGACTCAGCTCCAGAATCAATGCGATTCTTAGCCCGTTTACGTTGCGTAACACCGTTATCAGAATCGCTAGCAGACCCAGAGCCGCTGCGACTGCGACTACGTTTGCGTCCACCACGATCACTGCCACTAGCAGGACTCCTGCTACCACTGGCTGCACTTCTACTCCGAGTTCGACTGCGGCTGCCACTTGGTGAGCGGGAACGGCTAGCTCGACTGCCACTTCTGTTCCTGCTACGGCTGCGACTCCTCTTGCCATCACTTTCCGACTCGCTCGTCGATATGGTCTCTTTGGAGACGATCTTAAGTCGCTGTTTTGCTGACAGTTTCTCCTTGGAGTCTTTCACAACTTTTGGCTGCTTTTTCTTCTTTTTACCAGATTTGTTACTGCCGCCGGCCGCCTCATCGCTATCACTTTCGTATTTCTCCGTTTTGCGTTTAGCTTTGCTTCCTTTTTTACGATCTGACTTGCTTTTGCTCTTTTTAGGGGGTCGTTCACCCTCAGCACGGGGAGCAGCATCATCAGTGCCACTATCTGAAATGTAATCATCTTTTCGAGGACGACCACTGCTCTTTTTGCGATCCTTTTCTGCTATAATCAACAGATTCTTTGTCTTTTCCACATATTCTTGACGCTTGGCCAGCAATTGGTCGCGCGAATTCTTGGCCTCCTCTTCGCGTCGTTTACGTTGCTCGGCTACCTTTAGCTTAAAGGCTTCACGTTCTTCTTCTTGCTTGCGTCGCAAAGATCGTTCCTCCTCATCGATACGCCTGGCACGACCCACATGGTATTGGGCTTGCGACAGTAAATCTTGACAGGTATTGGCTTCAATGCCAGCCACCTCAATATTAAAACGTGTCTTATCACCATGCACAGACAAGTACTGAAAATATCTGAAGAATATTTATATTTTTAATAAAGTCTACATTTTTTAACCTCGTAAACTCACTTGTGTGCCAGCTCCAATTCATTGACCGCCTGAAGTACTATTTCCAGTGTGGACTTTTCATCCTTTAAAATGGCCATGGCCAACCGTGAGAGAACCACGGCTATGTTAAACAACAAAACCGTATCTTGTGGTGCCACACGTCGCGCCTTGAGTAACACTGACTTGGCCTCTACCAGTTTGTTAGCCCTAAGATATGCCCGAGCTAAGTATTGCATTACCTCGACATTGTTGTGCTTGTAAAACTTCTTCATGCAGTTTTCATACATTTGTATGGCACTAATATACTGTTTCTGCTCCACATAGACATGCGCAATGTTTAGCCAAACATCGCAGAATTCGGCGGTCGCCTCGCGGACCTGTGCGAAAATATCGCGTGCCTCTATTACACAACCTTTGTGGGCCAACACAGCTCCAATACCATTAGCTGCCCAGATGTTCCGAGAATCATTACGCAGGACCTAAATTAAAGAAATGTGCAAGTTAAAAATACAGCTTTAAAATTATCTATAATAGATAATACCAAATAAAATCACTTAAATTACCTGCTTGAAAATGGCCAATGCCTTCTCTTGATGCTTGCGCTCTTTTTCCTTATCCCTGCTTGGTTGATGTAAGGTTTGTAGCGAAAAGTTACCCAAGGCTATCAGGGAGTAGGCATCGGTCGAGGTGGACGGATTTTTGAGTATAGTTTCGAAATTCTTTTGACCCAAGGCGAATTGCATTTTGGCCAAATGCAAATTTCCAAGTAACGATCTGGCATCGGGATTATCGTTATTAATGTTTAGGGCATCCTTAAAGAAATCCGAAGCCACAAAAATTAATCCCTTATCCCTAGCCATACAACCTAATCGCAAGTAACAGTCAATGTAATTGGGATGCTCCTTGAGAATTTCCTTATAAAACTTGTCGGCCACATCATAGCTACTCATGGCCTCATTGAGACGTGCTAGATTATACTTCATGGTAACCTGAATAGACTCATAATATTTGACATCCTTGTCCATTTCCGAGGTAGCGTGCTGCAGGGCTGACTCCAGCGTGTCTTTTGCCTTTTTTAGATTGCCCAAACGATAATGCAACGAAGCCACATTATTCTGAATTTCGGCGGGAATCTCATATTTGGCCTTGTCTCGTAGAATGCTTGATGCTGTACCATAGGCATTTAGCGAAGCCTGCAAATCATTTTGCTCCAATATTTGGGCCAACTCAATCCAGGCCTCAATATCTTCGGGAAACTGCTCAGTAACCTTCTTGAGGTGAGTTTTAGCCATATCTCGCTTAGTCTGCGAATTGGAATGGGCATACAGGGAGCCAAGAATCTTCATGGTCTCATAGTTACCCGGTTGGATTTTCAAGACCTTCTCAAAGCACTGGGCAGCCTGGAAAAGAAACCGAATTGCGAATTTATTTAATCTGTCATGTAAGTAAAAATTGTTACTTACATTTTCCGTATCTCCCCGGTAGATGTACATTTGACCTAGTCCATAATGCGGTAATACAAAGTTAGCCGGTGCTATTTGTGTCGATTGATAATAGTACTGAAACGCCTGATCATAGTCACTTTGGGCATGAAAACTTCGAGCTAATTGATAACAACTTTCAGCACGCATGGCTTCATTTTCCGTATTGTGGAAGGCATGCAAGGCCAAATGGTGCACCTTCTGGTAGTCCTTTTTGAAGAAAAAATGGTTCGCCAAATGATTCAATACCATCGGGTTGGCATTATCAATTGTGTAGGCCTTGGACAACATTTGTACACCCAACTTATTAGACTCTGGTTCCAGTTGGTTTAGTTTAAGCACGGCCAGGCCAATTAGGGCTCCGACACATTGCTGATCAAGCTGCAGGGCTCGCTCAAAGGCCAATTTCGCTTTCGCCGGATTACCCATTTTAAGGAAACAATGAGCCATACCTATTCTCACATTGGCTGGGCAATTGGGATTAGTCCGTAATGCTTTCTTGTAGAAAGCCATTGCCCCTCTATAATCCTTGCGATTGAACGCTATACAAGCCTTGCCCAGCAGCGAAGGTATATTCGAGGGCGATTGATTTAAAACAAAGTTGAATTGGGCATCGGCCTGATCCATTTTGTCCCCCTCCAGCAGACAAAAGTAGGCTCTGCCCAGCAAATGGCTTTGATCGTACATAATTATCTTGTCTGCGCTTGTGTACAGATTGGTGGCCTTCATGAACAGCTCGCGCTTTTTATCCTTGGACTTTTCCCGATACGCCTCCTGAACATAATGGGCGGCCAGCATGTCCAGGGCACGCATGGAATCCTTATCGGAATCGCGATAGTCTTTCGTGGCACATTGTCCACGCGACTCCTCCAACAAGGTGACGAAGTCTTCAGTCTTCTTTTGCTTATAATAGGCCAGCTAAGAAATTGGAAAGTAAAAGAGTGTTACAATTACCTTCATAGGGATTGTCTCTATCATACATACCGCAACATTGACCCATACATGCAAAGGAGCACGCTCTTGCTTTAAAATACTCAACACCTCTGGGCAATCCGGTAGTTGATCCGGGTCCACCTCGATGACCTGCGAATAGATGAAGTTCAATCAAAAATTCAGCGCCGCAGATTACCGCAATAAACGTACCTCATCTGTGTCCTGCAAAGGAATCTCAATGCAGTTGGACATCTTGGCAGTTGGCTGTAAAGCCTAATTTTGTAGCAATTTGTTAACTTTTTTCGCTTTTATGGTGAAAAATTTACAAAATTTACAAATTTTTCAATCCGATTTGTTTTCAGCACGCTAGTGATTGTAGATCGAACGATAAATTTGCAAAGTAAGCACTCCAAACCTGCCAACTCGACATAAAAAGGCTAGATATGTGAAAACGAGCCAATTGATTTCAAACTCACTATATACCACTCAAGCATATGGGATTTCAGTGTAAATAATGTTAATGCGAAACGTTATGGTTTTCTTTTGGGGAAATGCAAAGGAGTACCCAAAGTAAAGATGAATTTATTTGTGACACAAAGTTCCAAGTGGAACCACTTTCTTTTTCTAAAGGAATTTTTACTCAATTTGTATAAAAGTCTAGAACTATCTATTTAATAACATCGGCAAAAACCTTCTAGCTAAGGTAGAGCCTTATATTTGGGCAACACTATCATTTAGGATAGCTTAATGCCGGTACTATTACTATTTATAATATAATTGTACCGGTATACAATATATAGTTTGTATAAAGAAATATGATATTTGCTCAATTTAAAGGCAAGGCCACTGCAATGTGACCAAGACACGTGCCCTATAAGATCTAAAGCATTTACATATTCCATATGTATAAATATGTATGTATGTATATATATACAATCATCTGCATTTAAATAGAGAAGCAATATAAGATAATATATCCAATAAGTGTTTTGGAGTGCTTATTCAACTTGGCTGGGATAATTAAAACACTAGATGATGAGATCGTCGAGTGCATCATAAGATTGAGAGAGCACTTTAGGTATCTAATCTAATTTTAGAGAAGTACTTGCAAAAATATAAAATGGAAATATGTTTGTGTGTGAAGAAACCAATTCATCACAACAACAAACCACTCTATTATATACAATTAAATTTCAATGAGAAAAATAATATTATTTAGATAGAGGGCTCTACAGTTGAGGAAAATTCCAAATGAAGAAATTCTAAAGCGTTTACGTAATTCATGTAAAATCAAGTGCAATAAATTGCTTTAGGTGCTACAATATTATCAAACAATTTGTAGTATCTCAGTAAGTGGATAAAAGTACTTTATTTGCAAAAATAAAAAATGGAAACTTTAGACCTACTAATTAATACAACAAATATAAGATGCCGAAACCACAATAAACATATACAATTGAAATACAAATACAATGATAATTTAGATGCGCTCCACAGCTAAAGCAATACCCATGCCACCGCCAATGCAAAGGGAGGCAATGCCGCGACGTCCACCAGTACGTTCAAGAGCATATAGCAAAGTGACCAGAACACGTGCACCCGAGGCACCAATAGGATGACCCAATGCAATAGCTCCACCATTTATGTTAACCTTTGACGCATCTAGTTGTAGACACTGCAACACGGCCAAGGATTGGGCAGCAAATGCTTCGTTTAACTCATATAGATCGACTTGGTCTTTTGTCCAGCCAATTTTAGAGAGCTTTAAGAAGCAATCAAGTTATAAACGATAATAATTTAATCTCGTTTTGCTTACCAAAGATTCTACAGCAGTAACGGGGCCCAATCCCATGACCTTCGGCTCGATGCCAGTTTGGGACCAGCCTACAATCTTAGCCAGTGGCTTTTGGCCTGATTTAGCTAGTTGTTCGCTTGACATTAAAAGCACAGCTGCAGCTGAGTCGTTGATTCCGGAGGCATTGCCTGGAGTAATGGATCCTTCCCCTTTAAAAGTAGGTTTTAATCTTTGCAGACTTTCAATGTTGCTATCCGCTTTAATGTACTCATCCCTGCTAAACATTTGGGTGCCCTTTCTATCCTTTATCTCAACGGGAACGATTTCCTTATCAAAATAACCATTAGCTTGAGCGGTTCCCGCTCGCTTCTGCGATTCTACGGCATAGGCGTCTTGAGCTTCACGACTTATTTGATATTTGTCCGCGAGATTTTCAGCAGTAATACCCATATGTATGTTCTCCATGGCATCTGTGAGACCGTCATTAAGCATGGAGTCAAGCATAGTTCCAGAACCAATTTTCACTCCCTGACGCAAATGGATGGTATGAGGAGCTAACGACATATTTTCCTGGCCACCAGCGATGACTATGCTAGCGTCCCCTGAACGAATGGCTTGGTAGCCCAAAATCACTGTCCTGTCAAGTCAAAAAATATAGTTAACTTATCACGTTAAACGAATATGCAAGGTTTTACTTCAAGCCAGAACCGCAGAGCATGTTTATATTAAACGCGGGTACTTCTATGGGCAAACCTGCCTTAAGCGATGCCTGACGTGCTGGATTCTGTCCCTGCCCTGCTGTCAGCGCCTGGTCAAAATTTACATAACAAAAAATAATGCAAATTTGTAGGCCGACGCCCTCTCAGACTCGGATTGTATCTCCTCACCTGACCCATTATGACTTCGTTCACTTCATCAGGCTTCAAATTGGACCGCTTAAGTACCTCCTTTATGACCAAACTTCCAAGATCAGAGGCTTTCAGTTTAGAAAGTGTTCCATTGAAACTACCTGTTGATTGCGTTTGCAAGTACGAGAGAAAGTTGCCAGGTGGAATTAATTTTTTTTCATCTAAAACTAGTGTCTACTTCTTTACCAATGGGCGTTCGGGCTGCAGAGACAATAAACACGTCAGTCATAGCTAGATGACGGAGTAAGGATACTTAGCGTAGTAGCTGAAGCAATATACAAAAAGAAACTAAAATTTATTTAAAATTTTTTCAATTGGTTGTAAAATCGATAGATCGATACCTATCCCTGATAGGCGATAGGAACCGATGGCTTTTACAACATTTGCAACACTGCACTGCCAAGTATTTTTCCTGGTATTTTGGGCGATAGCCGATAACCATATTGGACGCTACTCTGTTGAATTTTCTAAATTTTTTGTTAATTTTTTAAATTAAATTAAACGCACAAAACTCAAAATTTAAGTCGTCCGGGGCGACGAGGCGACTCACAAGAGTCTCAAGGACTAAACGGGAAATAAAAGAACCGGCCGTCTAATAGAATTTTAGTAGCCGCAAGCAAAAAGCAACAGTCGCAGACAGCAGCCCTCGCCCAAAAAAGAACGACCGACCACCACCAGCACCCGTACCCCCCTCACTGCGCACAATCATACACACACAAAGTACTCTACTGGCACTTGCACAGCCAATAACAACAACAAAATGCAGGCGATTAAGTGTGTTGTAGTTGGCGATGGCGCGGTAGGTAAGACCTGCCTTTTGATCAGCTATACGACAAATGCCTTTCCAGGCGAGTATATACCCACCGTGTTCGATAATTATTCCGCGAATGTGATGGTGGACGCCAAGCCCATCAATCTGGGCCTTTGGGATACAGCCGGTCAGGAGGATTATGACCGCTTGCGTCCACTTTCGTATCCACAGACAGATGTCTTCCTCATTTGTTTCTCGCTGGTGAATCCGGCGTCATTTGAGAACGTGCGAGCCAAATGGTATCCCGAGGTGCGTCATCATTGCCCTAGCACGCCTATTATACTGGTGGGCACTAAATTGGATTTGCGTGACGATAAGAATACAATTGAGAAGCTGAGGGACAAGAAACTGGCACCCATTACGTATCCCCAGGGGTTGGCAATGGCTAAAGAGATTGGGGCTGTCAAGTATTTGGAATGTTCGGCTCTTACGCAGAAGGGTTTGAAGACGGTATTCGATGAGGCTATACGGTCAGTGCTCTGCCCTGTGCTCCAGCCCAAATCCAAACGTAAATGCACTTTGCTATAAGAACAAGCTAATGATGATGACGACTACGAAAAAAAAGTGGAAGCGAAGTTGGAAGCGGAGGCGAAGGAAACACCCACGAAGCATTATTTGTCAGTTCTATGTAATATTATTAATTATTTTATGTTACATTTAAGCATTCGCTCTGCCCTTTTTTTTTTTTTTGTTTCAAAGCCAATCTTTTAAGAAATTGGGAATTTTCCTCTCTTTCTATTCTGCTTTAGTTTCGTTCTTGTTTCCCCATATTCTCTCGATGTGCATTAATTTCAACTAAAAGTTAAAAAAGGAAAACAATTAACGAAAATCTGTAATTGTAACTGTATTTTGTATTATTTAATAACTTTTTGTAATTAAATTAATGTTGTAAAGGTAAAACCAAAAAGGATAGCAAGAGAAGAAAAAGCCGCGAAGAAAAAGAAAAACAACATATAACATATAATTAATTAATGTCATTTTGTTGATGTAGTAGGATACTGGATATTGAATGAAAGAGATGAGATAGAGATAGAGTCAAGTAAACGTAAAGTAAAGTAAAAACGTTCCATTGCAAATTACAATTAACATTACTACACATGCATACATTTGTATTTAGATGTTGTTGGATCACAAATGGAAGAAAATCAAATGATAAACACTGACGAATAGGGCATCATTGATAAAAATGTTGAAAGAAAACATTTTGCTAAAATCAAGGAACTTACCAAATAAGATCAAAGTCCTTCGTATACTACTGTACTGAAAATAACAAAACCGAAACAACAAAACAAATGCATACAACACTGAGAAAAACTTTAAATACTTTGTATTTTAAAACAAAAGAAATTATTCAAAAAAAAAAAAAACCAAGATAATTATATAAATGTGTCTATTTCAATGAAAATCAATAAAGCATATAGAAAACTAAACAAAAAAAATTTGTTATGCTTAAGTTTTAAAAGCATAAATTATGACGATAAAGTCTTCTGGTTAAGATGATTATTCTTTATTCCTGGTAAATATTTGCCTAAGCTTCGATCGTTAACCTAGACAGACGTAAGCTCTTCGATATTATTCTTTTTTTTCCAAAAGTCACTCCTTTTAATTTTATATTAAATTTATCCTAGATAAACGTTTTTGAAAAAGACATTTGTTGAGGGGTAAGCCGTTTGCATGTTTTGTTCTATTAAGATAATTCTGTTACATATGGAATTATAACGAAGTGCAACAAATGGCCATTTGATAACATGACATCACCCTAAATATGTATGTCTGTTTTTTGAAGATATGCTTTCAAATACACACATACATATGTCTCATGATCAAGCATACATATGTGCATGTCCTACTTGTGGTATACGTGTTCCGAGTCATTCATATTCGCCAGTATTTTTCGAACTCAAATTGAAATTTCAAAGAAATCTAATTTAAGGAATCATTACTGTATTCATATTCACAGTCAATTTTAGTTGTCTTGTCCATCTCATATTTCCAAAAAAAGTAAATTATTACATACATATGTAAATACATATATAAATTGTATGTATCAGCTAAAAAACCCGAAAGAACAAAAAAAAAATGCTTATCTCAGCAACAAAGCAAACTAAACAAAAACCTAACTCAAAATCAGCTTAAAACAATGTTGAACTGAGTTGTGGGGCTTAATATGATTCTTTCTCTCCTCTTTGCTGCCCCGGGTCATGTCTCTATCAGACATACATACATATGAACTTGCATATGTATACATAAGTAGCCACACACATACGTATACGTATGCATATAAGTGGAATGTTCTCGCAGCTGGAATTTAAAAGGGGGGCAAGCAGCAACAGCATTAATGTTTATGTTACAAAGATGAAAAATCAGAAAAATCTGTGTGTGTGCGTACAAGTTTGAGTTCATATACATATGGTGAATATGACGTGTCCATAGAAAGAAAAGGCAAGGGAGGCACGGAAGAGACAGTGATACGCCGAGATTATTGATGGACCAAAAGCTGACGTGGTTGTGTGGGGATGCTTTTCATTTAAGCAAACGAACGAAAGGCAATCAAATCAATAAAGAAATTAAATATTTACGTTAAGTATAGTTTAGTTTGATTTAGTTTCTTCTTTTTCACATAATGCACTTTGAGTTGAAGCTTAGATCTAGAAGGATAAAAAGTGTAAAAAAAAATTACATATTTGGCATTCAAGAGGGAGATTCTTAATTTTTAAGAATGAAAGAGATTAATCTCAGTTGGTTTGTTCGTCTATTTATCGGGAGATCAGCCTAGAACTCATCGTGTCGGGCCAAAGCCTCACCGAAATCGGTGGCCTGAGAGCCAACAAAAACATCGTATTTATCGAGTATCTCCGCTTTGGTCAATTGCTCATCGTGATCCATATCAGCCTCGAATATTAAATGCTTGGCCTCGCTTTCTGCATGATCAAAATCTTGGGGCACAATCCATTGTTGCACTTCCGCTTCGTTTAGGTAACCATCATTGTCCAGGTCGCGATGTGTGCTAAAGGCCTCGCGCTCGCTTAAAACCCACTCGGGTTCCTGTTCACCAGCCTCAGCGGGCCGATACATGTCACCAATGTACTCATCCACCGAGATTTTGCCATCCTTATCCTTATCTAGGTCATCAATGGTTTCCTTTAAGACCACATCCTTCATGCTAGGATGGTCCTCAGGATGCAGAAATGCGGTAAACTCCTCCCGAGTAAGGCTGTCATCCAAATCCTGATCAGCCACTGCCCAGCGTTGGCGATCACGAGCTAACATCTTTTTGTAGCTAATACCTGTAAGAGAGTTGGGTTATTTTTATTAAATGCTGCTGTGCACACCACAATTAAACTTTTCCCTACCATTCTCCTCTGCCTCTCGCTCCTCCTTGCTAAGATCATCCATAAATCCATAGATAAGCTTACGATATACCTCCCAAGGAATAGTTTTATTGTTTTCCGGATTATGCTGACGCCACAGGCGACCCACATCCTCGTCAATGTATCGCTTTTGCGTGTATCGAATCCAGTTCTTTAACTCGGACTGCGTTACTAGCCCATCCTTGTCTTCATCTATGCGATCCACTATCACACCTAATCGACGTTTGCTTTCTTCTGGTGTCAGTTCGTCGAATTTCTTGGCTTCATCCGCTCCCAGAAAAGCTTCATGATCAAACTGGGCATTGTGCTCGCCTTCGTCAAAATGTTTGTTATGGAAGGAATCATGCTCCAAGGGATTTAAAGGCGAATCGGCCGGAATGCTGGATGCCGAAGTCGAGCTTATCGCTGCCGCTATAGCAACAACAACCACCAGCAGCAATGTTCTATTTGTTAACATCATTTATACCGAATACCTTCTCTCAATTTGAACGAAATGCGAAATTTTTAAACTTTAGCGCTTCGTCCGACGCACAACCTTCCAACTCGGAAACAGATTCAACATTGAAAGGGGAAAAATAATATTCGACTTTTTAAAATTATTTATCAATAACAACAACGAAATGTTTCAACATCCCAGTATTTTAACATATATTCCGTCCCTACTTCCCTATACAGTATTCGATGCCTACTTTTCCATTTGATAAAAAAAACTATCGAGCGGTGGAATTTTCATGCAGCCCTGCTAACAACGTGCCGGAATGAAATTTCTTGTTGAAAACTTAAGTAAAAATTCAGGGCGCATAGGCCTTTTGGATTTGAAACCGGGAAGCAATGGGATTCGTTTAAAGACACCCTTGCTTATGCAGACAACAAAAGGCGGCAGTATTCCATACATCAGTGCCGATTTGTTTGAAAATTATGTACAAAACAAAAGTAACCAGGAGCTGGCGCCTGTGCTGCTCCAACTTACATTATCGACCATGCAACAAATGACAGAGTCATTGGCGCTGTGGCCAGGTAGCTTATGTGAATATATAGGATTTCCGGGGCAAGGTAATGTTCTGCTTCTTAGAGATCCCTGTGAGAGCACGCCAAGTGGTGGCAATGATCGGGATGTGGTTCCAATCTTCACGCGTCAAGGAAAGGAGTCGTTGTCGCCTCAGCGTTATATGGAAATTGTAGCCAACTTTAAGCCAGATCTGTATCAAGGACTCTGCGATGCCGACACTAACCATGAAAGTTCGAAAAAACGTGTTCAAAAGTCAGTAGATCGCACTGAGCGGTTTATGGACTATATATATGAAAAACACGACAATATACAATCACCATCCTCTAGTTTGCTGGCGCCTATAGTCGGCGGCTTTAATACCTTTGCCCGCAGCCAGTCTATTAAGCATGCCCGCCAGCAACCTGAAGGCACATATAGTGGTTACATTTTAGAGGGATTTCATAATAATGGACTGACAGCCACAGCTCTGGATGATAACAAACTTCTCCCCATAGTAGAACATTGTGTTAAACAATTGGAGGAAGGTAAGCCAAGGATGATGCCGGGTGCATACAGTCCACTGATGATACTAGAGCTCATACGCCTGGGGATAGATATATTTGACTCGTCGTACGCCTATTGTGCGGCTGTTAATTTTAAGGCCTTAACATTTAGTTATGTCGAGGAGAATGTAAAACCAAATGTTACTCCATTTCTGGATATCACCGATGAGGCTAACAAAGAAGAATTTATCCCTATATTAAGAAACTGCAAGTGCCTGACCTGTCGAAAACACACCCGTGCCTATCTACACCATTTGTACAAGACAAACGAATTGCTGGGTCCTATTCTGTTGATGATGTAAGTAAGCACCTCCATAACCATATCAACCAATTTCAATTTAAACTTTTTTTACAGACACAATATACATCATTTCTTGGAGTTCTTTGCAATAATCCACTCCAGCATAGCCGAGGACAGACTGCCCAAACTGATAGATTTGGTGCGCAAGCAGAATGGTGACACCAAAGTAAATTATAGTATTGAGAAAAATGTCAAAGTTATTAGCAAAGCGGCCATAGGCAAGGGCTTCGTGGCTCCTGCAGCTGACTGACAATTTCACAGACATTTATGATTCATTATAGTAAGCTAGAACTGTATATTTCTTTGTATAGTTTTTTTTTTTACACAATGGTAGAAAAGATATAAGTACACTGCCTGCAATTTTGAAGTTGATTTTAAAGATTTTAGTTGCTAAACGAAACAATCTATTTATAAATTTTATATATTATACTATCTTGTAAACTATAATTTTGTACCAACTAAAGTGAAAACAATTATAATTAGCCTCTAGAGTTCGCTTTTTTACTATGTTCTTTTAGGCGTAGCTAATTACGTAAATGGGAAGTGCCAAGTGCTATGTGTACCATTCACAATGTTCTTGGCCTGCTCATAAACATCATCCATGGCATTTCCTGTGATATCCTGCACCCGTTGCACTACCACTTTTTCACTCAGATTACGCATTTTTTCCTCATCACCAAGAGGAATGAACCCAGCCAACTCACAGAAACCAACATTAAAGGCGGTAACGTCCTTATTAACACAATATGTTGACCTGGCGAAAATAAAAATGTGCAGATTGCCGTGTTTCCCCAGCGTTCGATCTTGTGTGATAAATAAATTGTGAGGTATGTTTTTTTGGCACATCCATTCGGTGAGTTTGTAGACATTTTTGACCTTTTCTTGCACAACTTCGTCAGTATCATTGTTACCAATAAGAATACACAGAGCCTCTATAGGCATATCAGGAGCAGTGCGATATAGATAGTCACTGGCTATGACCTTTAGCTGAACATTATCAATATACAATTTCTGGGGCAAGTGAACTAAATGGAAATGCAAATGATTCACCGAAGCCAAGGCTCCGGGACTGTTGTAACCCATTCGCATGGTATCATCATCAATGTTTCTCAAGAAGGTGATACAGAAATTCAAAGCTTGTGGTGTGATACGTTGGATTAGATTGCTCTTGACATCGGGACAGATTAAGGTATGGTATTTGGTTAAGGGACTCTTATTTATAATCATTTGTATCTCGACATTGTCCCGCTCGTTGTCTATAGTCATTAATACCTCCAGGTCATCCACTTTATTGAAATTGAATTGCTTTGGCTTGAATTTGGGAGTTAAATTCTCTATCGTCTGTGGTAGTCGCCGCTTCAACGTGCGATCGGTGTTCAGCTAACAAAAGATCAGGGATTCGGTCAAGTGTTTTTTTTTACATGGTCTTAGTCAAGTCGCAAAAATTTAATGCACTTACCTCTGCATAAAAATTATATTGTCCAGGCAAAATCCGATTTGGCCGGGATTTGGCCAAATGATACGCAAACAGTCCTGGAATTTCGTGCAGCTGCTGCCATCTGACCTTCAAGGCATTCAAATATTGTTGTGACTTGCCCTCTAGACTCATTTGGTACTTTTCCTTGCTAACCATCCGTTTTCTTTTGGCTATATTACCGCTATTGTTTACTGCAGTGCAGGTGGCTACTTTAATAAAAGCCAGGGTTACCAAGCGTCTTCGATTTATTGAGCCGGCATATTTGCGCTTGTTGCTCCAATAGCAATTGGCATTACTGAGAATTTTCCATATGTCACCATGCTGCTTGAAAAATTGTTTAAAACGCGCAAACATAGTAAAGTAAATTCTTAAAATAAAAGAGTTTCGAAAGAAGGATGGCGACTAATAAGAAGGGAACAAATAATTTTGTTTTGGTTTGTAGTTATTTTAATTGTTGATTTGACAACTCAGGCAGCGTCAGCCATAGCTCTGTTATCATATCCAGCTGTGTTTTGGATTTAAGGTGTAGATTCTTTCGTTTAAATGGCCCAAATAATTGGTTCCTGTGACCAACTCTGTCCTAGCGACGAAGCAAAGTTGTAAGTTTTATCGAAATGTATATTTACGCGTTATCATCCCAACGGCTAATTATCCTTCCTTAATAAACCTGTAGGCGCATACGCGAAAAACTCTTGCACTTTTATGAATTCAAAAACGGTGACAAAAATCAACCTGGAATTTTGGTCAAGGAATTTACGCGCTCAGCTGCTGATGTTAAGACACCCAAAGCTAAGGATTTGCGCACTGAGAGCAGCCTCATGAAGACGGTCGAATATCTGCTTAAAGAGCAAGTACCAGAATTTGATATTAACACACTAAATGACTTATTCTTTCAACCCTTTTTAGTATAATAATGGATACACGAAAACCCTATCATGTAGCCTATGATTTCATTTTTGATCGTCTGCGTGCCGTTCGCCGTGAGATTGTCATACAGATGTACGATTCGGCCAAAACAATACTTATCCTAGAGCCAATTATTATGTTCCTTGTCTATAGTCGATATCGTTTAAGCGAAGAGCCCATAGAGAGGTTCGATCCGAAGATATGCGATCAGCATTTGCAAGAGTGTTTAAATGGCGTACTCTGTTGCTACGATGATTTGGACGAAAAGCAGGAAAAACAATCATCAACATTGCGACAATTAGAACGTAGATGCCTTATGGAGTCCCTGTATCAAATCTTTCATCTAGGTTCCTTGGAACCTTTGGCTCGAGGCCTCACTTTGCCTGATCATATACGGCAGGACTTACGTTTTAAGCTTTGCTTTGAAATCAGTATGTCGTATCACCAGGGAAATTTGTATAGAGTTTTAATGGCTATGCCTCGCCTACCGCATATAATCTGTGTCTTGGCGGCCACCAAGTTGGAGTTTCTAAGAAGGTAATGGTATAATGGGTATAATGTGGACTAATATTGATTTTTTGTGTTATATTTTTCCTTAAGGCGTTTGCTACAAATATTTACGCATGCCTATCACAACAAACAACTATCCGTGCCGGTTACGTACTTGTTGCGTTTGTTGCTTATAGATTCGCCGGATAAACTATTAAAGTGTTGTAAGCATTATAATCTCTCTATATCTGGCGATCGAAAGGCTGTAACTTTTAATAAGACTGATTTTAATATCTCAGCAGACACATTAAGGGCTAGCAAAGAGCCGTTTGTGGAAACAAAATTGGCTAAAATATATTTGCCAGAAATTTTGTTGCTAAAAAGAATTAATGTATAATTAGTTAGTCAATTTATACAATTTTACCAATTATAAAACATTTCAAATAAGCCTAACTGGATGGCAACCCTAAAAGGCCAAACTGTTATCGATACTCGATATTTATAAAAAGGTGGCTTCGCAAATATAACTTCATGAAATAAAAAATTATTTGGTATTCATTCCATTTTATTCATTAGTTCGTTTGATGTACCAGAAATCAAAGTAAAAATAACTTAATTTTTGTTAAAATAATTGGCAATTTGGCGCCGCTTGATTGGCAGGGCTGCAATTCGATGAGAATTTGCACACACAAGAACGGCCCACGCACACAAACAACAAAAAGCAAAGGCAAGAGAAAGTGCTTGGAAAAATTCATATTCCGCCATATTAAATTTACCGGCAAAATTCAAAATATTTACATAAACATTAAGACAAGGTTAAACAATTGTTTAAACAAACAATTGCTGGGCAACGGCCAAAAGAAGAGAGAGGGCGAGCAGAAGAGAACGTTGCTGTCGCCGTCTCCGTTTTGTCTGGTCTGGCAAGTTTCATTGGAAAGGGAAGCAGAAGCAGAACAAATACCGACAAAACGAAATAAGAGCCAACAAAATTTTGGTTAGTAATTCTATCTTGTGTACATTTAATCATTGCATTACTGTTTTTTTTAATTTGTTTTTTAATAAATTTTTTTGCAGTGGCTGCTAACTAACACAAACAAGGACCGCGCGCACTCACATATATATACACACACAGAGAGAGGCACACAAATACACACTCACACACACATAGGCAGCTAGACAGAAGCCAGCGACCGCGCGTATAGAGAGAATCAAGAATCAAACAGGGAACGGGAACGAGGCATACAAAACGATGACAAGTCATCATCACGGCGGTGGAAACTACCATCATCACCATCAACATCATCATCACCATCATCCGCATCAGCATCAGCCCAGAGCTGCAATAGTGAAAAATTTATCACTTGCTGCTGCAGCTGTACCCCTGCCCATGTCGTCCTCCTCCTCATCATCCAACTCTGCTTCTGTGTCTGTGGCACCTTCATCGTCCTCGTCGTCTGCATCATATTTTACTCCTGCGATTGTGGAGCAACATCCATATACCAGTGATTTGGATGCAGCTGAGAATGAAAGTTTTTTAATTGAGGAAATAATCGATGATTATGATGATGAGGCTAATATAGTGATCGATACAGGAGAGTTCTTCATATCGGGAGATGTCTACGAATATTATCCAGTTGATCGTTTGGATAGAATAGTCACAGCAGATGCTCTGCCTCCACCTATAATAATGCAACAGCAACAGGCTAGCGATGATGAGTTGGATTTCATTACAGAGGATGAGATGCAGCGGGAGGACTCGCAGGAGGATGAGGCCGAAGAAGAAGCTGGAAGGGGAACAACAAATGCATTTGAGATAGCCTCCGAAATGCTGACCACCATCGAGGCAACAAATATCAAAGAAGAGCAACTGGAGGCCACTAACGATTACTACATGAAAGAGGCATCGAATAGCCAAACAAATGGTGAGGACTCTAATAGCTCAACGGCTCAAGATTTTAAGCCCTTTGGTGGTGCCGTTGGTTGCACCCAAAAGAGGGTAATGGCATCAACGCGTCGTTGGAAACAGACCAAAGTGCCCATACGCATAACCCAAGATGAATTCAATGTGACCCTTTGGTCATCACTCAACTCGGAAGATGAGGATGACGAAGAGGAGGAGGATGACGTTGACGAGACCCAGGAAATAAAAGAATCCCAGCCAACCGGTGGTGTACCCAAGCTGATTATAGATGATATGCCGCATGATATTTTAAACGATGGCATTGGTAATGAATATGTCATTCTGCCCGATCCCTTTAGCGCCTCGGCTGTCACTGATGTCGAAGAGGTGGTCAATGCATTTATGGGCGGCCATGAGGTCAAAGGTGAAGAAGATAGTCAACCATTAAGTGAGCAATTTATTTATGCAGACAACCATTTGGATGAGGGCTATGGCCATATAGAACTTATAGAGAATATGCCACAAAATGTGGAACTAATTCCCACACCATCGCCACCATCAGTAGCAGCAGCAGCGGCTGGACCAGCAACTACAACAACCAAATTGGTCCTTCAAAACAGCAGTACAAATGTGCGTCTGAAAAACAACTCCTCGTCAATGACGACAACAACAATGCCAGCAGGAACAGGAGCCGCAGTTGGAACTGGTGTTGGCACAATGTTTAAGGCATCCAAGAGGCAGCAACAGTTACTAGCAGCCGCCGCAGCCTCTTCTGTCAACTCATCCGCCGCCGCCACTTTGCATCCTTCTGCTTTAAGCGGTGGAGTTAATCGTCTAGCCTCATCGGGCGCTACTGGCGACGATGATGAGGATTCGTCCAAATATCGTTGCACCCACCGTGGCTGCTTCAAAGAGTTCCGAAATCAGTCGGCAATGCGCAAACATATGCATACCCATGGCCCGCGCGGTCATGTCTGTTCAGTGTGTGGCAAAAGTTTTGTGGAAAGTTCCAAGCTCAAGCGTCATCAGTTGGTCCACACGGGAGAAAAGCCTTTCGAGTGTACATTTGAGGGTTGCGGTAAACGTTTCTCCTTGGATTTTAACTTGCGTACTCACGTGCGCATCCATACTGGGGATCGTCCTTATCATTGTCCCATTGATGGTTGCTCCAAATGCTTTGCCCAGTCCACCAATCTGAAATCCCATATGCTTACGCACACGAAACCCAAAAGAAAATGGCCACGGGCGCCGCAGGTTAATAATAATAATAATAACAACAATAACAACAACAACAACAAGACTCCGTTGGTGGCACGTTACGGTCGACTGGAGTTTGGCGAGGATCCACGTCTGGTCTATGTAGAGCCAAATGGGGAAATGCAATCATCATCTTCATCATCATCGTCGGCGGTGCTACTGGATAGCACATCCTAACAAGCAGAAGCGGAATCATCACCACCAACACCACCACCACTGAGAGTAGTGGTCATTAGAAAGAAGCATCCATGAATAAAATGTACAGATAGTTGTAAGATGGAGTTTATGGTCGGCACTTGGTGTCACTTCCAATAAACTCCCATCAAATCCTACTCCTTCTTCTGACGCTATTTGTGGCCCGATTCAAGTTATTCAAGTAGCACAGACGGGGGAAGTGAGATTTGGCGAAAACAGTTTTAGATTGTAGATTTTTTTTGTATATGATGATAAGCCAACCTGTCTAACTTACACCTTATCTCCTTTTTCTCTACACCTCACAACCCTTTTCCTCTGCTGATTATTGTATTGTGTGTGTACGGGTGGATGGCAGTGGCAGGTTAGTTGGCCGTTTGGTTGGTAAGTTGGTTGCTTTGGTTGCAGCCAGCTATCACCCATTCATTCGAATAGTAAAATCCTTCTGCATCTGCCTGCATGTGCGCATTTTCTCTTACCATATTTAATTAACCAATAGAACACTAACAAAAAAAACGATACAAAAATCATTTATAAAAACCATAGGCTATACATCTATATATATATATTTTTGTAATGAATTGTAACTTTTAGCAAGCATTGAAGTGCGAAAGTAAAATACACACACGTATATATATATATATATAACATTGGTCATTTGTGAATTAGAATATGTAAGTTTTAGTTAAGGGGGTCCTACAAGTATCAAATATATGGGCTCTGTTTTTCCAAGTTTGGTTAATACTTCCTCAATTGCCGAATGTAGTTTGCAGCTTTTAATCTACGAATAATTGTTATTTTCGATCATTTAAAAGTTTTTACATTTTTACTGGTATGTTAATGGAAGTGTATTCTTTAAATTTATTTGGATGTTGTTTAAAATCAAAACTCGAGCGCCTGGAACTACACATAATTGAATGAAAAAAAAAAAAATAAGTCTAGATAATATTTTCTTAGTTTAAATACTAGCCGTCTGATTGACACTTCCGCAAACTGCTGTGGCTCTGCACTTTGGTTTTTTCGTTTGAGCCACTTCACTTTAGGATCAGCTGGCGATTAACATATCTATATCTATATTTGTATATGTAGGTACCACACCTGACAAGGTGCTTAAATTTGATTGATTGATGTAAAGCGCTTGTGGATTAGATAAAGCTCAGGGCCCACGACACCAATCTAGTGCGAGTGTTGTGTTGAATAGGCACAAGTAACACATATGTATGCATATTAGATAATTTAAATATTGAATCAAATTAAATTGATACATATATGCGTATGGTGCTAAAAGACCACTACATGACCTTGACGCCTTGTCCTGCATGAGCAGCCGCTGCTGTTGGTAAAATGTCCACAATAGGTATTTGCGGTCCAAATAGACCGGCAAAAGATAGCAAAACCGAATAGTTGAAATATCCAAAAACGCAGAATAATACCATAAAGATGACGTCTGTGTGGGATGTAGGGAGGAGAAAAGCAGAAAGTGAGATAAATAGTGAGAGTGAAAGAGATAGAGAGGGTTATAATAATAACAATAATAGCGAGATAAGCAAGAAAATTCGCTTGAAGAGCTGAAGTCAATGGCGATGACGAATTGCACAGCTTTAATAGGGAATACCGAATATACAAGTGTGTATTAATACTCACGTATGGTAACACGTTCCCACTTCTCCACCATATACAGTTCCGTTACCTATAAAGAGTCAATTAAAAGGTTCATCAATATTAAGATTTATCGCCAATTAAAAGCGAGTTGAAGGTTACCAAAAAACCCTTACCATTAAGTAGCGGAACCACCAATAATTGGCAAATTCAATTAAGTTGTCCAGCATCGTTATGTTAGAGATTTATGGCAGACAGCGAGAAAGACGGCTGGTCAAGGGCCAAAACAAAATTCAAGCTAATACAAGCGCTTTTTGACCAGGTTTGATTTAACTCCCTGCTTTTATACTAATTGGGGGCGGGCGATGTTATCGATAGTTAAACAATGTTGTTTTTATTTGACACGGGATAATCGTTTAATACTGATGTCTAAGTGTCTTACTTTCCAAAAACTAATTGTTTTTTACAATATTTGCTAATAAATGTATCACTGTTTTTTATAGACGATAAAATTCAAAATGATTGAATTAGTCGTGTAGATAATGTGTCTAGAAATAATAGACAAGAAATTAATTTGATCGATAGCATAGCAATCGAAATCGACGGGGTAACTGTGAGATAAAAACATTTGTCTTAATATCAAAAACATTCAATTGAGTGTACTTCCCGATTGTGACTAAATTAGACCATGGAGGCTCACTGGGGCTATGATATATTAAAAAAAATGGTTGACAATGGCGAATTTGATATAGAATATTTAAAAACTGTATTTTCCGCTGAAATTGTGTCCCCTCGTCAACTTGATCAGATTCACAGTATTTCTGATTTAATAGACTGTCTGGAACGCAAAGATAAAATAAATGAGGCAGACGTAAAGGCGATGAAAAAGATGACACAGGACCAGCATGTGCTTCAGGCCTTGGATGCTTATCAATCATCACGAACTCAGGTTCCGGTGGGTGTGAACTTGTATCAAGAAGAACGTTTAGCTGAAGAGCTGCAGCAACAACTTCACATTAGGACAACGACCGAGCAAACCTCGACCGTTGTGGCCCCAGCTCCGCCTCAACAAAACTATGTGACGCCAGCTGCTTTCACAGCAGACAAGCGTGCGGCAGTATTTAGAAAAATTTCCGAGCAATTGGGACGCTCTTGGCGTGATTTGGGTCGCAAACTTAGCATAAGTGAGGGAGCCATGGATGAAATTGAAGACCGCTATCCCCGCGATCTCAAATCTCGCATATTAAATTTACTAAAGATGGCTGAAGACGATGAAAGTCACGATCCCAGACAATTCCTAAAACGTCTTTGTCGGGGTCTTTCAGAAGCAGGTCGCAACGATTTGCGCAACCGGGTGGAAGAAACCATGTCACATTAGATTCAAATTTTTTTTTCTTTAAAATTCTGCATTTTGTCTACAAATATTGAGAGAGATGACATTTCTTGTTGATAACTTCCAGATATCACATAATGACTGAATACGAATATAAATAATCCCCACTGCTTGTGCCTTCTTTGTGTGATGAATTAAAAGTTTTCTTTATAATTATTTGTTGTTGTATAATTCATTAATGACAATGACTACAAAAAGCGGACGATCGGTTGATCGATTAATGGATTGATTTCATATTGTTATGCCGATTTTTGATAATAAAGGTAAAAGGATGATAGGTATTATTATTGTTAAATCTTGTTTTCCTGTGTTGGTTGATTGTTTGATAGATGCTGGTTTAAAACCAAGCAATACAAAAAAAAAAAAGATTTACAGAAAAAGCGTTTACAAAGTATATATAGATTTAACGTTCGAGCCCTGCTTGACCATGGTGTCCTTGTGCAGTTGATATTGCAATGAATTTTGCCGTCCCAGACGGAGAGCATCGCGTAGCTTATGGCCAATCTCCAAAGCAGCCTCCTCATTGTTACCGTTGGCCGTCCAAATAGCTGAAAATGTGATGATGTCAAAGAAATAATAAGTGTGTATTTTACAACAAAGGAAAATGCATCAACAGAAAGTCGATAAGATAACTTACAAATTTTGTTACTTTTACCGCGTATATTCACCACGGCGCCACAAATTTGATCGGAGTGTTCAAATGTCTCACCAATCAAGCAAAGCAACTGTAAGTAAAAAAAAGGGGTTAAAACTATGTTAAATTATGCTAATTTGACTAGAATTTTATTTTACAATTTAATAGAACTACTTTTTAGTAAGATTTGCCAATGGCGGTAAAAATGGACTGGGGAATTGTTTGTTTTTTAGAATCGGACAGACATATTTCCTATTGGCTAGAAATTGATATGATGTTTTTGCATCAAAAGATATAATTGGATTGCATTCTTCGGTGCAATAAGGAATGTCATATTTGCGCACTTTCGAAAGGTATGGAAAACTCTTTACTTTTCATATCATAATTCGTCTGGCAATATCAGCTAAAGTTCCCCCGATCGGCCTAAAAACGATACCTTCTTTAAATCTTTAATGTTAGTTTAAAAAATATTAGTCTATACATTCTAATTGTATGGCATTCGAAATAATTGTCTTGATAGGTAAATTGAAATTGATTTTTGCTTTTACTTTAGATGTTATCCTCTCATTAAGGTCGGTCCTTTTTTTTAATCTCTGATCGGGTTAAATAAATGAAAAATTCATTAATTTGTTTACTCACCACATCAAGCCATAGGTTATCCAAATCGTTTTTGGAGCTCTTAGTGAGTGTGATTACCCATCGACCACCTTGCTTATTGGCAGCATCTTCCCACATAGGTCTGAAGAAGAAAATATTAAATTTAGATTATTTCAATACATATATGTAAATAGTATTTAAATATGGCAATTCATCAGTACTGCAACAAATCAATCAGACTTTAATACTTAATGTTTTAGCTTACCGTATACCCTTCTTGAAGAGCGAATAATCGCTGCCCAGTTTGATCTCTGATGGCGGTTTAATGTGGTTATATAGACTCCAGAAATCTTCGACGGCATCGAAACTGGTTATTTCGTTTTGCATGTCCTCCCAGGATTTACTGCGATCGTTTTCCAAATACCACAAAGTCCATGTGTTTTGCAGCGGATGCTTAAAGAGATGTTCCGTTCGGACACTCTCATCTGTATTAGTACCTGGGGTTTGAGCAGCAGTCGATTCACCAGAAGATGGTTTCGATTCCTCTTTAGACACTGGTGGAACATTGGTGGTTGGAGCATTTGGAGCAGGTTCTGGACGTCCTGGAGCCACCTGTTCGCTGTTAGACGAAACAGCACTAGTCTGTATAGACAAAGAGAAGAACAATTAGAAAATTTGAGTTTTCTTTCATCGATCAGACAGAAGTTAAAGTTGGGCGAAGTTTTTACTTTGAACATGGACTTAGGATTGGCAAAGTTCTTCATTCTGTGAAAATCGCTCTGCATGTTGAATGATGATGAGTGGGGACAAGGCGGGGGCGACTTCTTCTTGGGATGCTTTTTGTAAATTTACTGCGGCTGCGGCTGGACGACGTATCGTCGACGTATCAGAGACGCTGACACTGATGCTGATTCACTGTGAGTGTATGTGTGTGTAAGTGAGTGAGGTGAGCTTTTTCGTTTCTTTTTTTAAAATTATTTTTATTTATTTTTTATGGCGACTACTTCGAGAACTTATTTCGTGAAATTTTTGTTTTCTTGCACTTTTGTTCACTTGAGGCAATGGGTAAATTAATAACTGTTCTTAATGAACTTGCGTGGACAGAGAAAAAATGACAAATCAAAATGTGAATTATACTCTTTTTCTCTTTTTGCTGTATGCCAGATTCTTTGTGCGTGTGTGTGGATGAAAAAAAAAGAAAAGCAACGGTTTAGACACAAAGCTTTGACGAGGCCGTTGCTCTTCTTTAAACTTATGCAGTGCAATGAAAGTTTGAGGCGGCAGTTGCCATGGCACAAATAAAAAGAAGAAAATTAACTGTTATTCAGTCGGCTTATTGCAGTAATTTACTCTTTTTTCTCCCTCTCTCTGTCACACCGCCTGCCATATACACACGCACGCACGAACACATACAGGTAAACGGTCACAAGCATAGGCACACATACACGAACGATTGGCAAATATTCCAGCTACTTAAATGAAATTTTTAAATGCGAGAGAGAATATATATTTGAGAGCGAAAGTGTGTATGATTTATGACGACATATGGTTGGCGTTTGTGTGGTTTTTGCGAATTTTTACTGATTGTGGAAAATAAAGCCACGCCACCACTCTCTCCGTGTAAAATATCAAATTCTAAGGCTTGAATAATATGGTGGAATAACATCGATGTTTGGCAGCCATCGATATTTTCTATGTTTTCAAGCAAAACATCGATAAGCTTCAATTTTTTTCGATAAGTCAGAAATTTTCTTCCGATTAAGCGGACATTTTGTGCCCGATAACCAAAAAACCTTTCTCTGTGTGCTAGAAGAGAAATTTGGGGGTCAAAACAGAAAAGAAATTGACAATCAAAACAAAAAAAGAAGACAGAGTCGAAAATCTCAAATGGAGAATAATCATCAAAATTTAAAGCAGCTCTCTACACATGTTAAAAGTTATCTACATGATGCAATGCTGAGTGAGGCAAGCTGATTGCTACTTGCCTATTGGGAGCACAGTTGGGACGTGTAAGTCTCCCCCTCTCTATGCTGCTGTTGTTTCTAGTTTTATCACACTCTCTATATTTGATCTTTTGCAGAACATTCGAGACTGTACAGCCAAAGAAAAGCTTATTTTTGTTACTTTTAAATTATATATACATATATTATTTTATTTAAACCGCAGAAGTTTTTATTTTAGCAAAAGATCATACAGCAATGTGTGACACCTAAAGGCGGGTAGTAACACGAAACATTCGGGGCAGCACTACAATATATAAAACTATATCAGCAATAGTATATATTAGAATACGTTTTAATAATAAGGCCTATTTTGTGTCAAACATATAAATAGAAAGACTAAATTCTTTAGCAACTTATATAAACCTACGACAAAACCACGCGGCGGCTCCAATTTAATTTCCACTCCCTCCACACACTACACGACATCAATCTGACACCTTTAAAATATGCTTACCTTTTCGGTTTCAGACACTACCATTATTGTCACTGTTAGGTCAGATGAAAAATCGTTAAATACGCTTTAAACTTGCGTATAATTATTACACTTTTTACGTATATTAAATAAATTTAACTAACTATTATTTATTATTAGTTTTGGTCTTAAAGTAACCGATACCGATGTCAGCTGAAAGTCGATACCATCGATACTGTTTCGTGGTAGGGAATGATAAATGTTTTATGCATCTCTGATCTGTTAAATAGAGATGAGTAAATGTTATTAAAAGTATCGATTATTTGGCGCTCACTCTCACTTGAGAAGGTTACATTCAAAAGAAAGAAGCTAAATATGAACCCACATCAGAACTTAAAAAAAGGGAATTTTCACTAATTCAAAGCAAAATTTTTTAATTATCTACTATTCTTTTAAAAACACAAAAAACCATTACAATCGGTTCTACTAAAAGTTTCAGAATAACTGTAATGCTAATCCACAATATTTAAAAAATTTTTATTTCATTTGATGATTTGAAATTAATTAAAATTAGGTAAGTCCCACATTGATTTGATAATTATTAATTTATTTAGCTTTAATTTCATTAAATAGTTAAGGACATTGATATATGTGTGTGTATATTATAATTATTAAGTGTTCTTCAAAAAAAAGTAAAAAAAAAAAAAAACAAGAATTGGGGAAAAACATAAGACTAAACAATTAAATTGCTAGGACGTGTGGTGGTTCTTGTTATATATTTTTAGGTTGGTTTTGTTTTTGCTTTGTTTAATACAATAAAGAAAATCTAAGACCCGCGGTTAGGAGGGGTTACAAACAAAAAAAAAAAAGAAGACTTAAAATATAAATAAATAGAACATAAACATTTGTTTGTTTTTCAAATGTGTGGCAACAATATATAGTTACAATTGGTACGTTATTTTTCATTTTTAGTTTAGTAAAGTTTTTTTTTCTTGTTTGTATATATTTTTTTAGTGTTTTCTTTCTGCCTTTTCCAAATGCAATTACGAATAATAAATATTTATACAAGCTCAAATATCAAATTGCCAGCATTAGCTATATATGTATGTATATAGTAAATATCTCCCTCTCTATATATAAGAAGTATTTGTATTGAAATTTAAAAAAAAAAAAAAAAAAAAAAAACTAGTTCCTTTTGATTTGTTGTAATAGGATTTGTGTTTCTTTTAGCTAATTGCTCATTATCAACTCTAATACAAGGTGTAGGTAAGGCATTTTCTTTCTTTTACATATTTTGCTTTTAGTAGTTATGTTTTTGTTGCTTTTGTTGTATATATCGTTTTACAATACATCTAGAATTTATGTTTCTTTTGATTTGATCCATTGAATTTTCGTTGAAAGTTTAAAGTTAAATGGCTAATTGTTTTCGGCTTCATTTAGTGTGACGACGATCCAATATTCCCCCAGTGGAGCTGTTGCCTTTTGACTTCTTTTAATTTTGCCTTTTACATCAGCTTCTGCTTGGCACAATCGGGGCAAAGAATATCGGGACCATCGGTGATAAAGCCACGACCAACCAGACTAGCCTTGCAACTCGCACAGACAAAGCAATCATGATGCCAATGACGATCCTCAAACGAAATGAAACGTGTGCCACCGATTCCTGCGAATAACAACAATTAAAATACAAATATTAATGTAGATATAAATTGAAAGATTAATGTCTTTGAAAGCTAAATGTCTAATGTTATTAAATGAAAATAGTATGCAATATGTTTCTACCAAACTAGTGGTAATACAATTCGAAGTCTATTTACCTGTAATGGGCTTCACACAAGCCGTACAACGTTTGGCAAACAATTCACCAAAACATTCGGCACAATATGGCTTCTCGTCGCGGCTGGTAAAACGTTGACCAGCCAGCGTGGTGTTGCAATTGGTGCAAGTGAAGCACTCACGATGCCATGGCTCGTTCTTATAAGTAACACCACCTGAGGTGATGACCTGTAATGCACAGAAACGACAAACATAAAGGAAGAGTAAAATATATATTTATATATATATATATAGGTCCAAATCATTGTATGGATTTATGTACCAACCTTGTTACACTTGATGCATCGCGTGGCAAACTTCTCCTCATAGCAGCCAGCACAATAGATCTCCTGTTCCCGCGGTATAAACGATTTGGTGCCAATGGCCATTTTGCAAACGCAGCAACAGAAGCAATTCTCATGCCATTGCCGGGTTTTATACTCCATTTTCTTGGTTCCTTTAAAGAAGACAAAGCAAAAGAATGCAAAATATTGTTTCAAAATATTTGTATATGTATGTTAAACAATTTCCGCCTTATGACAACCTTGAACTTTGATGGATTCAACCACAACCTAGTAACCCAGCTTTGTGATCAATCAAAAACGAAAAACTCAATTCAACGACATATTCAGGCCAATCCCATCGACTCAATCAAGAAGTCAACTATGAATTTTCAATAAAAACAACAACAAAAACTAAAAGCAAAAAAACTAAATAAAACTTTATGTAGAACTGACATGCAACTGTTGTCTAACATTTTCACCGAATGCTACCTGGAGAACCCTTTTTTACCTTTGGCTAGCTACTCTTAAAAACCAAACATTTTCATAACAATTAATGCAAAAATTACGCAAATTTTCTAGACAAAAAACAATTTACTGCACGATATAGGATAATCTTTTAGGTTCTTCAAAGGGTTTCTCCCCACCAAATACTTGACTTGACTTATTTTATTTATTGCGTGTTGCCAAAAATAAAGCAGACAAGCAAAACTTTATCGAAAAAAAAAAAAAAATGGGAGGAACTGGAACATCATGGAACTTTGCAGGAGGCGACCTAATAGATAGATAGATACATATGTATGTATATATATTTAGAAAACTTCAACTTGATTCTCTTAGAGCTAATACCCACATCTTAAAATTTATTAATTTATTACTTAATTATCAAAGATAATATATTAAATATTTGTTGTTTATAATTAAATTGCCACACATATCATTTGGACAATTTCTACTCCTCCTCGATTTCTACGACCATGTTGGACAGAAATTTGTCTTGGATTTAACACCCACAACATGAAAGTTATCTAAGTAGACAATCTCAAGAGTCTTGATGAAAAATTTCTGTTCCGCGTCTAGCCCGCATGTGGCTCATCATCATCTTTAACTCTGATTACTCATTGGATTACCAAAAAAAAAAAAGAAGAAAACAAAAGTCGTACGATGACGTTATGAATAGATATAACCAAACTTTGTGGGCGGTTTTCTTTTTAATTTACATATTTATTGACCATAATATTGATAAATTATGATATAGACAATATTGATGGTTAAAATAAAATTTCAATAATTTCGATATATGTATGTCTAAATTTATTACCTGCTTTGGTAGCTCTTGGATCACCTTGACGACAATAGTCACCCAATTGGCAATAGAAATTGCGATTCTCTTCCACAGCAGAGGCATTTGGCAGAAACATGCTCAATACGGCAATATCCTCATTATTATCCTTGGCTTTTTTAATGCGTTCGGCACCGATAGTTTTTGATTGTAAATGTAAACGCGATTTCATGCGCGAACTCAACATATCGACATCAGTCATGATTTTCAAAATTATTAATTAACTATACAAAAAAATTGAAAATAAAACATCAAGTAGAATGGACCTGAGACTCTCTACTAACTCTTTACCCTCGTTTCTTTCAAATTGGTAAAGAGAGAAAGAGAGACAGTCATATCTTGTTAAAAAACAAGTTCAAAGTATTTCAAAGTATCTCAAATCTTAGAACGAACTTTTGATTCTGTTCTGTACGATCTTGGGAACGTATTGATCCCAGCTTATATATACAGCTTTCGATACCCTTCTTTTGCAGGGTATTTACAATGATAATGTTAAAAAACTGCAGTAAAGGCCAACTTTCGGCTAGTTAATAAACTTTCTTAATAAGTCACGATTTATGTGGCTAACTAAAGAAAAATTCAAGTTTCTATTGCTTAGGAAATTTTTCTTTTCATTTTTGGGGTCTGATCTCGATAAACCCGAGACAAATTTGGCGTCGCCAAGTCTCTTGCTCTCTCTCTTCATCTTCAGAGGCGTTGCCCCTCTGTTAGATATGACATCATGTTGGGGCTCTGTTTCACTTAATTTACCAAAATAACAAGTTTCATTTAACTTGGCGAATGTTTTTATAAATAATATAAAAAACAAAAAATCACAATAATAGCAACAACAATAGCAATAAGCCATCATAAATCATTAAATAATTAACTTTTTGTAATAAGCTAAAAAACGTTAAGCAAATTTCTATATAGATATATATATAATTTTTTTTTGTCTTATTATTCATTTTTGGTTAAAGCGCGTGCTTAAATCAACTGAGGAAGTTGTCGCCACAGGAAATTTAAATTGTCTATATTTTGTATATATAATTGGGATTTTTTTTTCCAGAGAATTGTTTTTGTATTCCTGTATATGGATTTGATTTGTTTTAATTGCTAATTCTGGGATATGAAAAACAATTAATTTGGTAAAATAAAGAAAGATTCCAATTAATAGAAAATATTTTGAATTTTACAAACTTAAATTTAACTTTAAAATTTTATAAAACTTTACTTGTTTCTACTCATCGATATTTAGTTCTTTTTGTTACCAATTTGGAAAAACTCTTTTTTAATTTGAAAAATTCATACAAATAGGTTTTTTGTCATTACTATATATAGCTATCTATATATCTATCTATATATATCTAAAAAGAGTTTGAAAGAGTTTGAAAAAGAGTTAAAATATTTGTATATTGACTTATGATTTATGGATCAATGACTTCGATTTCTATTGTATATAGTTAACCGCAGTGGCACTAATAGGGCTTATTGTTAAGATGGCTTTTCTTTTGTTGTTGCTGCTATGTGGTTAGATTATTTATAACCACTATAAACAATATATATTTATGTATGTATGTATATATATATACATATATATAATTAAAACTAATTGAAACAGACCGAGAAGATTCAAAGACATCATCTTCGCCCACAATGAGTGCATGAGTAAAAATTCAGTTAACGCCTACAATAAACAAAAAGAGCCGCCTGAGGTCAAGTGTATGGAGACACAGACAGAGAGAAATAGAGAGACTGAGACTGAGACATTGAATTAATGATATATTGACAGGTATATAGGATTGATGGCTTTTGCATTGAATTTAAAATTGAAAAACATAACAAAATTACGGAACTAAAGAAAATGAAAGTGTAGAAATCAAAACTTAAACACAATATGCAAAAGTCAAACGAAAAGCCAACAAGTGCATGGTCTGCATTTTAAAATTGTCTGCGTCAATGGCAGCATTAATATCGGTTTTCGCTGACTGGCCTAAGTAGTATGTAAGTTTATCGGCGCATAAATCTATAGATTTTCACTATGAGCACTCAGATCGTTTTTAGAGTTTAAACTGCCTAAGCAAATGGTTAAATGTCATTGGCCTAAAGGGGCCTCTTAACCGGAGACCACAAACAGTGAAAAAAGAAAGAAAAAAAAAAAAAAAAATTAAAAAGATGCTGACTAAAGATTTATTAGTTAGAAACCTGAGGGCCAGGCTAATTGGCTTTTAACAACGAAAATTGTATACACTTTTACTCAACATACATACATAGATCCTTTCAATTAGAATATGTATAATAGTCACTGAGGAAACATAAATTAAGTCAGATATTTTTTATATTATATTCAATATTATATATACATATATTATTTTTTATTATATTAACTTTAGACTTTTTCTTTAGTAGATGCAAACTTTTAACCAATATTAATATACCCTAATTCCCAAGGTATTGAAAAGAGAAATTAATTCTGGTTGTAAGTGCTTTTTTTTTCGATTGTTGTTCTTTGTTTCGGGCGGATTTATGATAAGACAAAAGTTAATTTTATTGGTCTTAAATGGGTTAAGCTGAGATCTATTCGATTTATTTATTTATAAACAATTTCCATTGCCATTTCCTAACATTCCATTTTCATTTTGATTTCCATTTTTCAATTGATATTGATATTGTTATTGATATTCAATTGCTGCGAGTGAAAAAAAAAAGAAAAAGAAATTCAATTCGAGTGGTGCCCATCATTTGGCCAATCTGCAACTCAATTGCGTGCATATTCATGTCGTTTTTGGTTGTTGTTTTTGTTTTGTTTTTTAATTTTATTTTTTCCAATTTCGCTTTATTTAAAATGTGGAACACGTCGATTGGCTATCGCTTGACATTAATAGCATGTACTAGTCGCATTTCTTGCTGTTGGTTTTTTTTTTGTTTTGGTTTTAAATGCAACCGAAAACGTTTTGGAAAAATGATTTCCGGTTTATGTATACATATGTATGTATGTATTTATGTATGTATGAAATTTTCATTGCTTTTGATCAGGTCTGGTCGTTGGGCTTTTTTGTTGGTCTTATCAGATTGGTTCATTCGTTTTCTCGAGCAGAGACAAGGAACAAGTGTTAAGTGAAATTTTCAAAAACTGTACTCTTGAGAACAGTTACATATTGAATGCAAAACTGTTCACAAATGCAAAAGTTACATGTAATGAGCTTTTAAAGTACTGTTAGAAATTTAATTTTGTTCAATGCAACTGTTATACGTTACATATAAACTGATATACATATATAACAAATATTTTTAAACACTGAATATTTTACAAATTTTTTGTACAAAGGTCCTGGAAGGTTGAAAATTGTTTTCCAGCTAGAAAACTTATTTACAAGATGATGTGTAAATTGGCAAAAGGATATTGCGTATGGCCTATAGAGACTACAAGATCTGGTCTGATTATTAGATAAAAATCTGATTATTAGATGAAAAGCAGAGGCCTTCTACTGCCATTTATCATTAGCATATTCTATGATTGTTTACAACTAAAAAAAAATTTTGTTTATAAAAGTTCTTCGATTTGGGAAAAGTGGAAAAAGATGCGCTGGCTTCTATAAGCTAACGCTTGTACAATTATTTAGAAATTAAGTGCGGAAATACAATTCAATTCTTTATACACTTGATGGAGAACATAAAAATTAATGCAGCAATCAATATGATATTCTTATAGACATGCAACACGTTGCCGCTAAATAACAAATTCCGTATTTTGAATTTCGTTTGCCGAACAGTATGCGAAATTTTCGAATTACGATTAAAGATTCCGTTACAGCAATCCAAACGCTTTGAAAGCCGTTTTGAGACTGAGTCTCAGCCGCATGGCAATGGAGTTGAAATTATAAAAAGCACTCAATTCTGTTGTTATTATTGTTGCTTGTTTGTTGAGTGGAAGTGCTGCCGGCTAGAGTGGAAAAGCTTTTTGAGTGAAACTCTCGTTGGCTGACGTTTCGAGATCTTTGTTGTTTTGACTTGTTATAGTTGTTTTTGTTTTTTTTTTTGTTGTTAACGTAGTCAACAAGGTGGGAGGAGGTAGCCTCTAGGTGCCATTTAAAGCGACTTTTCAATCTCCGACTGCCACCACTATATGCAATTATGAACTATTTTGACTGCTGTTGAAACAGGTTGATGGAATCGGAGAATTGACGAGCATATGCAGATAAGGATGACAAAGATGACGATGAGATTCGTGGTGGCGGTGGTTTGCTTATGTGACGACTATGATATTATGGTACAGGGGCGTAAAGGTGAACCACTTCAAGGAAGCCAGTCAAGTGCCAAGTTTAACAAAGTGTGTACGAGTGTGTGTGTGTGTGTGTGTGCGTGAGTGTGGGGTAACCATTGCATTATTCAATGGAAGTAAAATGTCAACTAGACCTAGAGAAATATTTTAGTAACGCCCAGTGGCAAAAATTAGTTTGATCTTTATAGGAAATTGTCGCAAGTCTATTAATGAATTCTATACCATATTTGGTTTGCCCTAGAGGCATTTTTTTTGTTTTTTTTTTTTGTTTTGCAATTTGAAGTTGATTAATAGTTCACGGAAATGGTTAGACAAGGCGTTGGATGTTGGTTATATCAATTCACTTGTGGGTTTATAATATTTTGTCTTTGTCTATCTCTTGTCTTGCTACCTTAGCCATAAATCAATTGAATTGCAGTTAAAAATCAATTGAAACAATTAACTAAACTGGCACAAAGTTTATGGAGTTCAAAATGCATTCTCAAGATTGGTTAAAGAAATCTAAAGAGAAGTTGCCAAAGAATGAGAAAACCGATAAAAAAAAAACTTATCTATTATTATACAATTTAGTAATGAAAATAAACAACATTGTGGAAAATTAAATATTATAACAAATTTCAAATGTCCGAATCAACAAAATAAATAAATATTTCGATTAGTTTGAAAACAAAAGGTTTGTAAATACAATTTGAGAATATGGATGGGGAGAGGGAGGGACTGAAAAACTTGAAAAACATCTTGAAATTTTTCAATATTTAGTTAAACAAATCTCGCATTTCTATTTATGAGCAATAAAACAAATGATCTCATAGTCTAAACAGCTAAAATTTATATATGAAAATGCGATCTTCCCCATACCAGAGAACAATGGAACCAACCAACCAACATCCTCTCTTTTTACTGCCCCCTTCCTTACTCATTCATCGATCAACAAATCCACAAAGGAAAAATCTCCGAAATTGTTCATTCTAATGACTATGAACTATGCAATTTAAAAGCCACAAATCATTTTCATTTTCAGAATCAACATTTTATATCAACGACGCGTGTCTGCTGGCGAAGCAAAAAGTTAATAGCAAACAATTTTTATATATAATTTTGGTTATTTTTTTTTTTGTTCTTTTTCGTTTCTTATTTGGTGAGTCATAATTTTGAAGGTGCTTAAAGTGGAACTTTAAATACTCTACTATAAACAGTATATTGATTTTTTCATAGAAGATATTTAGATATAAAACTCTAACTACAAATAATTATATATGTATATACAGTATGATTTTGAAAAAAAACTATCAAAAAGTTTTTAAAATCTTTCAAGAATTTATAAGAAAGCAAAAGGGTATTACAAATGGTCTGTTAAAGATTTCAACTTTTGATTTTGTATTAACAAAACTTTAGCTAAGATGATTTCACAGCAAAAATTTCACATATATGCTTCATATTTTCTATATATATATATATATATATTTGTATAGCATATATTAATGTATAATTAATGTTGGTTGCTTCTAAAATAATGCTAGTGCGTGGTATGAAATGAGGTAATTTGCTTAACTGAATAGTATAAATTGTCTATAAAAAAATTAGCAAATATTAACAATTATTTGTATTTGATTAGACAATTAGTTGATCTCAGAATTGGCAAGATCGGTTAGTCAATCTGTCAGTCACTCTGTCCAAATATCTCTCTCTGCCTCTCTCTCTCTTTCTTTCTTTGGCATTCTGATGTCAACCCACCTTTGACAAACAGAAATACAGAATCCGTGTGTGGGCTTTATATATTGACATTGAATTCACTTGTAATCGCAATCGTAAATCTTAAATATTATCTATATATATATTTTTTTGTATATTTTAATGACTTGTTTTTTGTTTTTTTTGTTTTTGCCAACCTTGGGCACAGTGTCATGGCCTTTTCCTGCAGTTTATGGCCATATTGAGAGTGTTGCTTTAACACTTCCATTGATCGGACAGACACAGGGGGTTATTGTACAATGTAAATATTGCATGTCAAATAAATTTTATCACTTTAAACGGCAGCGGCAACAACATTTAACTTATTGTATTTGTTTAAATATTTATTTGCTCTACAATTGAAAGCGGAGCAGAAAGCTGTTTTAAGAGCAGCAGCAAAGTGGTAGAGAGGAAGAAAGCTGCTTTGGCGTGGGCCAAGAAAAGTACAGTGGATCAAATGTAATTTACATTTAATGATTTTAATGTAACAATCAATACTTTTTGATCAGCACTGTAGCTAGTATATATGTTTCTTAATAGTCGTCAAAAGTTTTCTTCTTAGATTTCTTTTACAGCTTCTATTAATTATCATATAAACACTGACAATTGTTCCAGTGTGCGTTAGCTGGATGAGAAAAGGTAGTAAAGGTGTCACATTGAAGACAATGAACTTGCATTTAGGCTTTTGCATCCATGACGTAAGCTTCTCCATGGTCAGGCAAATATGTTGTAGATGTAAAAAGCTAATAAGACAAACTTGTTGCAACATTGTAACGACACTGTTGCATGTGGCAGCATCAATCATTAGTTGTAAAATATGTGATTCCCATTCAATTTTATGGACCAACAAATTCTCAAGCGAGAGCAATTAATTTTGAGCACGACATGAGGAGGACTTATTTTAACCAGTTAGTGAAGTTTTTTCTTTAAATTTGTTAAACAAGTTTCATTTTAGAAATATTCAAAATCTTTAGATTGTTTTACTATTCCCGCCCGAAAGTATGCTTTATGTCTTACCTGCACGAAATACTTCGCCACATCCATCGCAACGTGATGCAAATTGAGCATCATAACAATTGCCACAATAGATCTTATCCGCCTTGGCCCCAAATTGCTTATCCACCAGAGATAAATGACACTTGAAGCATAGGAAACATGCCTCATGCCAGTGCTTGTCTTTATAGGAAAGATCCTAAAACAAATGATTAAAAGAAAAGAAGTATTAAAGTTTCTAGTATTATAACATTAAGAGGTTAGAAAGAAGAAATGAAAGCTCATTTTCAATAATATATTTTTTAAGAATCATTATCAGTTAATAAAGTTATATTCTATCTAGATTAAACTTAATCTTTTTATGATTCATTAAGTAAAGTTAACATACTAGTAAAGAGAGACTCACCTTCGAATCGATGCCAATGATCTTGTTGCACTCCTCGCAAGTGTTTGCGAATACGTTCTCATAGCACTTGATGCAATATGGATGATCATCCCGTATTACATAACGTTGACCTGTCAAACTCTCATCGCATTGCCAGCAGCAAAAGTGTCCCGAATGCCAATCCTTGTCCATGGCTTTTGTATACTCGCCACTGAAAATTAACTGTAAATAGAAAGGGGAAAATATGATCGAAAATTATACTTCAGTTCGAAGCACAGTGGGACAAAAAACAAATAAAAAACGTTAAATTGTTTAATTTTTAATTTCTGTGTTGTGCAGTATACATTGTATGTATGTATTTCTATGTATGTATGTATGTTTGTATGTATTGATGTATTGTATATGTATGTAACACTTTGTGTGGTTCTTTGCGGATGTGTTGTTTTTTCTTGTATTGTTGTAGTACATAAAACGAATATAAACAATTAACAGTGAAAGAGAGACAGACAAATAGAGAGACAGATAGAGAGAGAGAAAGACGGTTTTTATACAATGTTGGGTACCTTTTAAGTTTAGTAAACGTATTTTTGTTTTTTTTTTTTTTGACGGAGGAAAGAAAGTAGTTGTAACGTGTCGTTTTGTAAAAGTTCGATATGCGAGTACTTTGGATAGAGTATTGATTTTGAGAGAGTAACGGAATAATTTCTGATTTCAATTTTGATTTGTTCAATGAGAGAGATATATATATATATATAGAGAGAGAGATAGAGTTGGAAGTGTTGCGAATATGGTTACATTTATATACATAAAAAAAATAGAGTTACATATTTTCGAGATCCAAAATACCAAACAAAAAAAAAATATATACAGAAAGGAACTTGATGAAAAATGCTTATGAACAGAGAGGATCGAAAAAAAAAAACAAACAAAAAGTGGGCCAAAATTTTGGTATAATGCCCTGTTTTATTTTTTTCTTCTTTTTTTTTTTTTGTTGCTCTTATTCTTTTCTTTTTTTTTTTTTTTTTTTTGCTTTTTACGAACTGCCACAAAACACGTCACCGTCACCTACCCCCTTTCCTCAATGGAGGCATCGACCTCCACTTCGCTGATTTGCACTTCCGATTCGCGACGTTTTGACGACTTTTTGACTTTTTTCGTTTTCTTGACTTCCGTCACCGTTTGCATAATTTCCACATCCGCCATTATTGCTGCACTCCAATGACCGACTGAACTTTCTAAGAATAGTGTTTTCTTTCGATTATTTTACTTTTCTTTTTTTTTTTTTGTTTCGAGTTTTCGTGCTAAACCGCTACGATTGAAATATGTTTTAGACTTAACCGAGTCGCGATCCCAACTGACAGTTTTCGAAATGTTTTTGAAATGAAATTTTCATACAAGGAAGAAAATATTTGTAGTGCAGCTACCGCGCACACACGTTTTTTGAGCGTTGTGCGTGTATCTAGTTTCGCCCGCAAAGACAAGTGTAAAAATAAAATCTCGAGAGTATGCCCCAGACAGCAGCCGGCCTACCCACAATGTTTGAGAGACAGAGAGAGAGAGAGATCGACAGAGAAAGAGTAAAGAAGAGAAGAGGGAGAGAATAAGATCAAGCAACTAAGAGAGCATGGAAATGGTACAAAAAACCTGCATAGACGTAACAAAGAGGGCTTAAAATTGCAATTAAGCAATGGGAAATTTATTTCATCAATTGAATGCTATTAAAAACTTTGCTTTAATAATTTTCTGTTTAAATATTGATCTAAAATCTAAGAAAGCCGGTTAGACAAAGGAGAGAGAGAGAGAGAGGGGGATGGAAAGATATCCTTTATTTAAATAGTTTTACAATCATTTACATGGATCATAAAATTCAATTATTGTTTAAGTTTTTTGTATAGATCATCTTTCTACTACGACGCCTGTGTATAACACGCTCTCATTGCTATAATTGTTGTTGTTGTTGTTGTTTCTTTTGTTGTTGCCCCTGAAAAGATCGCCTAATCATTAGCAACATTATTATTATTGAATATTAAATGCAACGCGCGAATTATTGGCCAATTTGGTTTGCAATATTTTTTTACACTACCAAATATTTTCTAGATATATATCATAAATTTTGTTCCTCAGGTGCCAAAAAAGAAAGTATGATATGTATGTATATATGTGTGTGTGTGTGTGTGTGTTGGTGTGCTGCTGCTGTGTGGGCGGACAAATACCTGCCATAGTGAGGGGTGAGGCATTCATTCTCTTTACATACAAAAATTGGAAAAATTAAATCACTTTTTCTTCGGTTGTTGGTGTTGCTATTGAGGCGGCTGGCGCTTGTGCACACGACACGACACAAGTTGCACACACACACACACACACACAGGCAGATATATATATATATATATGCACATATACAATTTAACTTTTGCTCACGATCTCATCATAATGATCATGATCATTATCGATGGAGCATAAATTCAAAAAAAAAAAAGTTCTGTTTCTTTGCCTGGCATGTACTTGTCGCACCCGCAGTATTTTGGCCGTATCCACCAAAGATAGAGAGATAGAAACAAACAGAGATAGAGACAGAGAGAGGGAGAGAGAGAGAGAGAGAGAGAGACAAAGAGACGGAGAGAGTTCAAGAATATAAGAGCGTGGGGGGCTGCTGACTATATAGATTTTTTAATTGATCTTTTAAAGCATTTGCGTGGGGCTAAATCTATATGTACAAACATATATATATGTATATACATTGATTGTATAAGTATAATTAATATAAGGGGGGGAGGGTTGGTTTTGGTTTATGCCTACCCTTTTATATCAACACACCCCCTCCATGCCACTAAACGAACATTACAGCATTTGGCAGACATCATGATCGAAGAAATTTAACAAACAGGTGCCCAAAAGAATTCCATTGGAAAACATTTCAAGAAATTATAATTTTCCAAAGTTGAAACAAAATTAGTTTTCATCTAATATTTCTTTTACATTTGCAGCAATGTAAAATTCTTTTTCTTAATTATATAAATTAATGTACCAAAAACTAAACAAAACTTTCATATGATTTCAAACAAATGATTTAAAAGATATTTGATATTTTCTAGAAGGAAAAAAATGTTTTTCCTTCTTTTATACATATATATTTTATGTTTATTTGCATTTCATTGAAAATCTGGAATGATTTTCAATTCAATATATTTGCTTTATTTAACATTGACGAATCACTTGCGGTAGAAAATGAAAAATTATCTTAGAAATTTCGACAAATTAAAATAACATACAAAAAAAAAAAAAAAAAAAAAAAAAATAAAAGGTCAAACTAGTTCAAGGCGAAATAATTTTTAAATTTATACAATTTATGTAAATACATAGATAGAATATGTGAATATTTTTTGTACATGAATTTTCCAACAAATATAAATTAGCATTCTAAAATGATGGACAGTTCAAGTGTATATTGAAATGTAGGGCTCATTTTGGCTAGAATATGCTAACAGTGTTTGTTCTAGGTCGAAAGATGTTGAAAACTTGTACAAATAATGAATCTTACTCTTTGAATGCGAATTTATGGTTGGTTTATGCATATACATATAAATAGAGAAAAAATTTACATTGCATTGCATCTAACATATATATATATATATATATATATAGAAAAGAACTAAGTACGTATATTTCAGTTGTGATTATTGCTATTTTTGCTACAGACAGCAGAAAACGGCAAACGCCAAATGGCAAATGGCTAAATGCAAACTGGCAACAAGATGGCCAATGGAGCTTAATGTAATGCAATATTAGTATATTTTTTTTTTCTCTTGCTATAAATATCTATATATATATATATATATATTTTTGTCGAAAATCGGCCAAGATTTGTGATAAAAAGTTCTTTTTCTATATATTTATTTTGACTGTCGGTTACGTTTTACGTTATTTAACAATCTTTTCCATAAACATACGGTAATTGGGTCATAAATTTATGTACCATATTTTCCGTATAATTTTTTTTTGCCTCAAATTACATTTGTTAAGTTTAGACTTATTGATACTCAGTACTTATAATATTATTTATTGAAATAATAGCTCTTAGACTTGACTATAGAAGAAATTCTTGGCTTTTTTTGAGTTTCTAATTGAAAAACATAAAAAAAATTAACAAGAAAAAGAAAAGAATTTTCTATATTTTCTGGCAATTACATATAAAATCTTAGAAGAGATCACTTTATTGTAAAAAGAAAGGGATCTAGCAAGAGTCCTTATAAAAAAGAATCAAAACGATAGAAAATATTCTTTTGTTTCTTTCATAAACTTGGCATACTCTTAAGGTAAGTTTTACAGGGTATAAAGAAGGTGTGTGAGAGTGTTTTTTGTTTATAGATTATGCATATATGTATTTATATACATTTGTTTTTGGAATTTTAAAAATACATTTCTGATCAGTGTAATTAGAAATGGGAATGGCAATGGGAATGGGAATGAAAGACACAGTAAGGGGGACGAAAATTGTGTGGAAACTGCGTCAGTCGGTCAAGTTTAAGTTTGTTTTTTTCTTTTGTTATTATTATTTTTTGTTGTTTTTCAAATATTTAAAAATTGATTAGAATTTGGCAGATTTTTTAATCGAATAAAATGAAACATAACGAAGCGAAACGAAACTTTTTGACATTTAACAAGAATTTTATGAATTATGATCAACATTTTTTCTTTCTTTTTTCGCAAGGAAAATGCACATGAAAAGCAAATGAAAAGGTGTTTCATTTAAGTCACACGAAAAACAAACAAAAAGCCAAATGAAACAAAACGAACCAAAAAAAAAAAAAAAGAAAATCAAGAACACAAGATGAAAAATTCATTTGCCAGCCATAACGCATAATTTCAAGTGAAAGGCGAAAATATTAAAACAAAAATTTACCGCAAAATTTTAAGTGAAACAATAATAAAAGCAAAAAAAATATAAGAAAAGCGGAAAAATGAAAAATGAATACATGTCAAAATGAATTGAGGGCCATACCGAAAGGTTGATACCCTTGAGATTTTGTCCTTTACTCATATTATAGCAATCAAATGATATAGTTGTTCGATTTTATTCAAATATCTCGTAAAAGTAAAGAAAATTGTTTCTTTTTATATAGTTTGTTATCTTTTAATTTATATATTATAAGAACAAACAGTTTAAGAAAACAAATATACTAATTAGCAAGGGTATTTTCAACTATTGAATAAGAATTTTTGGCAACGTTTTTGCAGGAGATATATGCTATGAGATATACGATATATGCAAGTATATATATGTATATATATTATTTTAGTTTCTTCCAAGCAGATGTCTTTACGTAATGAATTTTACAGAAATAAGTCGGCAAAACAAAAAGGAAAAAAAAAAAAAAAACTAATATTAAGTAAAGTGGCCTTTAAGTGAGCCGCATAAACAAATCACTCGAGTGACACACTTTCCTGTTTGGTTGTCATAAATATTTTCAACAATTTCTTTTGCCGAAATGTGAGAAATATTCTCGCCTTTGACAGCCAAATGAAAATAATTTGTTATCTGCTCCCCATTGTGTGAATGAGATATGTTAGATTTGCTTTGTGTTTAACATTCTACTTATTGACTTTTCATTTTCGTTTTACTTCGCTTTTTTTTTTTTTTCTTTTTTTTGGCTTGATTTGACAAAGGCCAGGACATAGAAAATTTGACAGCAGCATTTCAACGGAAAAAAAAAAACAAACCAAAAATAAAGACAAATGACAAGATATTGTTTAAATTATGTGTATGATGTCAATGTTTGATCTAAGGAGATTTCCGCCCCTTTAAAATGCTTGCATTTGCATTGCCTGCTTTTGGGCAATAAAAGTATAGCATACTTTTAAGAGTGTTTGGCAAATTTTTTCCATTTTGCATTATTTTTGTTTTCTTTACTATTTAAATGATTTACTTACAATTCTAAGTTAAATTATTGACTTCTTAAACTAATTAAGTATTAGTTTAAGGCAATTAAGCAAAGAATTATAGTTCTATTCTAATGATTTTCATTTAAATATTAAAAAAGTTGTAAATTTTTATTATAGTATTGTTGTTTTCTGTGACATTGATCCGCTTTTGCCCTTTTCTTTCATGAAATGAAACATCTTTTTAATGACGAAACTACATCAATATATAGACATTTGAGCATATAATTTCAATTCCATCACAAACATGACATTTTAAGTGCGTTTATTTCGAAAAAAAAGGCATGACACAGAGGCATTAAAGCAAAGACCACATAAAAATAAAATAAACATTTGCACATACTTTCGTATTGTTGTCTATTGGAATGGCGAGACTTTACGCAAACGTAATCTTAGACCTTCTTAAGGATATAGACGTCATTCAAAGTCAAAGTACTTAAATATTTTTTTAAAAAAACTGTTGTTCTTGTTTCTTTAGTCTCAGATTGCTTTAGATCAGTGTGTTAGGATTTTATTTTTAAATTTGGAAATCCGTTAAAACTTAAGTATATTTTCTTGAATTACCAAAAGAACTGGAACCATAATACTAATCAAGTTACGTTTTTTGATTTTAGATCTTATAATATGATACCCTCTTTTGTTTTATTTTCTTTTACTAAACTAAAAGAGCATAGAAATTTCGTTGTATCCATATGGATTAGCGTTTATAGAAAAATTGGTTATAAGTCTCCATTATTATTATAGAAACATCAAGTTATTATAGACTAAATATATACATATATATATAATAAGATTCCTCCCCCCTCCATCTTATACATGACAATTTAAGTGGCTGGCTCACTTCAATATAATACGTATAAATTTGCCTGACAGTGGCATTAAAAGACGAAATAAACTTATGGGATCAGAGAGAAATTTGCATTAAGACTTAACTTGTATATGTATGTCAACCCAAAAGGAAAAATGCCAACAACAATGACATCATCAAGCCAAAATGCAAATTGGGCCATAAACAAACATATGTAGAATTCTATATATAAGTATAGACATATACATATATATATATATATATATTTATAAGGTATATGGCCAATTGTGGGACGATTTGTTGCTGTCTTGTTGAATGTCAGTGCACTTGTGGGCATGATCTCAATTGCTTCGAGTGGATATTTATATATGTACATACATATTTGTATATTATATATATTTTAAATAAATTGTATGCAGTTTTCTTTTTCTTTATTTTTTTTTTTTTGTGCATTTTGGCAAATATTGGTAGGGTATTCTATATATAGACAGCCGGGGCAAGGACGCCCATGATTTTTGAATGAAATTGATGACGACGAAATGTTTGGTTTTCATATACACATTTTGTATTTATTCTCCATTCATTTATAAAGGAAAAAAAAAAAAATAGATTTGCATAAACTAATAAACTAAAAACTTAAAAATCAAAATATCGTACAATCAAAAGGTTGTTCGTTCGATTTGCTTTCGTTTAGTTAGTATAATACAAAACAAGTGAGGATATATTTATATAAATAAATATATATAATTTATTCATGATGATCCTATGCAGTCAGAGTAGGTGGCGGCTGGAAGCTGGAACTGAGTGCAAATATGTATTGGATTTGATATATATATTTTTTTTATATTGTTTTTCGTTTCTTTTTGGTTTTTGGGAAAGGGATTCATGAACATGCCTAAAAGAGAAATGTAATAAAGAAGATAAATCATATCATAAAATATTATTATATCGTTTTTACTAGCAAACAAAACTGGCAAATCAAGCAGCCTAGAAAAGCGGATAGAAATTGGCATCTTTCAATATATCAAAAGTGTCTACCACTGAACGAGCTGGTGTCATTGAATTGGTTAACTCTGAACTTGTATGATTCGGTTGTATCGGTTCGGTTTCCTCTATCGATGAAGCCGGTGTAAGGCAACGACTTTGCCCCGTACTAATGGTTGAAAGCAAATTCTGTTGTGTTGATTCTGGTGTTAGATTTGTTGACACGGATATTGGACCGATTTCCGCTAAAGCAACATTTAATGCCTCATCCAGCAAAGAGGAGGGTTCTATAATTTCGGTACTAGCTTCTTTAGTTATCTTCTTTCGTTTCTTGGTCTTCTTTTTGAGTGATGCTGGCTCTTCTACTGCCAATTCAGCTATATTTTCTAATGTTTCGCCCACCAAAGCCAAACTACCACGTGGTGAAAAGGGACCTGTAACATTTGTTTCATCGGCATTTGTAAGGCTACTTTTTGAACTACGCCGTGAACGTGATTTTCTTTTTGTTGATTCCAAGGGTTTCTCTGTTGAGTCCTCTTTTGGTTGCTTATACATTTGGTTATCCGAATCATTGTCATTGTCCTCCTCTTGAGATTTTCGCAACTTTTTTTTGCTTTTCTTCTTTTTTGGTTTTTCAATGGGCAGAGGATCTTCCATCACCGCTTCTGCTTCTTCATTAAAAGTGTGTTCCAATTCGGTTGGAGTTTCTTCTAAAACATCTGGTAACACTTCACGTACAGGACTACGACTGAAAAGCGTAATGCTTTCACCGCCAAAACTATAGCGGCGCTGATCAAAGAGTTCACCGTTATCAATATCATCTTCTCCATTTCCAATTCCATTCTCTTCATTATTGTCGTACATTAGATCATCCCCCTCTGCTTCTTCTGATTTAGCCCTTACGATATTATTATCGTTTTCTTTATATTCGTCATTGTCATCGAGTTTGAAATTCTTTCGCCAATTGTATTCCCTTTTGGGTTTGTAGTTCATATCAACTTCTAAATCATCTTCTGAAGCATTTACCTGTAGCTGAGGATTATAGCCATAACGTGTACGTAATCGTGCTGATTGCCTTGCAGCAACATGGGCATCACCCAAATAACGCATTTCTGTATTATCTCTTTCTAGTGTAATACCCAAGGCTACATCCACTTCATTATGTCGAGGTGATTTATTAAGTTCTCTAGTTTTGGCCCATAAGGCATATCGGTCGCTATCCGAACTTGATTTCTCCTTTTCGGATTCACTTTGATCGGCATCGGGTAATTGTTCTTGAACCATTGTCTCATAATCTCTCAAAATGCCCGATTGCTTACGATTTTTGATAGCCTCATTGTAAATTTGTTCTATGAATGAGTCTGGATCGGAATAGGGTGTGGCACCACCTACTGCACCATCACCTAAATAATCCTCCACATCCTCGATTTCTTCCCAATCTTGTGCTCTTCGATTAGCATATCGATCAGTATTACGTTCAGCTTCTTCACATTCCGAAGTATCATGATGTGACTCATCCGTGGGCTGTGTACGTTCATTATAATCTGAGATGCCTTCATCAAACTCATATTCATATTCCTCATCATCGATTTCTACAACGGTTTGACGTTCATCTTCACTGTCATTCGAACTGGCTTCATCTCCGTCAGCTCCTCCTCCTACATCTAGTCCTCCAATAATATCAAAATTGTATATAGCATTGGTGGCATCAAATTCAGCTGCCTCTGCTTCAGCAGCCAAAACTGCTTGGGCCCAGGATCTTTCATCTTTCACCTCATCATCGTAATCGTCCCTTTGTGCTTGAAGATCCACTTCAGTGTATTTATCTGGTTCAAGCGTATAAAAATCCTCTTTTAACCACGTTCTGGTTCCTGTTAATGTTCGTACTTCAATCTGTGATATATAAACATAATCATCGCTTGGGTATTCTTCTACGGGTTGCTCTTGGGCGAGTGAATATCTACGAAAATGATGATATTCCTCAGGTTCTAAGTCTGCACTACCATATGAATCTAAAGCCGAATCGGATGCCCGTCGTTCACTGTCTAAAAAATCAGCATTCAAATGACGAGAAAAATTTTCAAAATTCACACTAGAAGCGGCAAATTTATCAAGTAACTGATCCTGCATGTCCCTTCTGGTCACCTCTAACTCTATCTCTTTTAGAGCAGCAATCTCATCATCATCTCTTAGAGGGGAACGACTTTGGCTGCGGGATCGTTGAAATTCGGCGGTGCGATGGCGTAAATCATCTAATTGGGACATGTCCAACGACTCACCAACATATGTGGAGCGTTTAAAGCCACTGTTAAGCGATTCTTCTTTCATGCGCTGTGTATCTTTTACTTCTTCAGAAAATGTGCGTTCATACTCACTAGTTTTTGGCTTGGCCCCATGACGATTTTCAGTTAAGGAATCTAAAATTGCTGCCTGTAATTCTCGCTGAGCGACCGCCTGTTCTCTAGCTATCTCTAAGCCGAGCATGGGAGAAGCACTACGGGAACGTCGATTTTCTTGGCTGCTTAAGTCAAGAGACTCGCCAACATATGTTGACCGTTTGAAATCATTAGCCTTCAATTCTTCTTGTAAGTCTCTGGCTACTTCGGACATTGTTCGGTCATAGACAGGCATAAATTGTTCACATTCCGATGCAGTGGGACTTATCACTCGAAGTTCAATTTCTTCATTGGCATTGTTTAGTTTTTGTAGAGCTTCCAAATCCAATTCTCTCTGCTTGATTTTGCTTGCTAAAACACTTTCCCATTCTTCATTGTGTTTCAGTAATGTTCGCTGATCACAACCCTCAAGATTAAGCATTAGGTGAAAGTCCTTTTCAGATGCTGCTCCTGAAGGTGAATCTAATGGTGACTGTGATCGTGATCGGGAAGGTGATAAGGATCTCGCATCTCTGGTATCTTCTGTTTCTTCTACAATTTCATAAACATATTCTACGGTAAGTCTTCGCTCATGCTCGGGAGTACGTGCTCTTTCTTGCAATTGCTCGAAAAGCATATCATTCTGAGCTATCATCTTGTCACGACGCTTTTGTAGGCTTTGTTCGAGATTAGCAGCACTTGGCAAAGGTGATCTTGAACGGGAACGTGAGTTGGTAGAGCGAGCCCGATTTAAGCGTAGTTGTTCAAAGAGTTTAGCCATACTTTCAGGGGTATCAACAGGTTCCTCTTCTTCAAGTTTTTGTTCAGACGGAGCTTCAATGATTTCTATAACAGGTATAGCCGGTGACATTGGCTGTTCATCTACTTCTACATGGAGTTTCTCAAAAAGTTCATCGTTTTGTTGAATTCGCTTTTGGCGCCGCGTTTCTAAGCTTTTATTTATATTATCAGCCGTGGGCAAAGGCGACCGTGATCGTGATCTAGATCTGGACCTAGAATTTCGTTCAACTCGCAGAGCTTCAACAAAAAGGCGCATTTCTTCTTTGGAAGTTTTTTCCGTTTCCTCCATTGGTTCATCCTCAGCTAAAGCATTTATTTCTATAATGGGTTCGGGTAAAACAATAATGCTCATATCGTGGTTGTTGCTTTCCATAATTTCCATGGGGCTATTGCGACCGCTATCAGTGGTATTCGACAACCTTTCCATTAGTTCATCATTTTGCTTAATCAATTTCTGTCTTCGCTTGCTAATGCTTTTTTCTAGATTTTCGGAAGTTGGTAGAGGTGACCGTGAACGGGATCTAGAACTGGAAGAGTCCCTTGCGTCAGATCCTAACGATTCATAGACCATGGGCACTATCTTTTCATGCCCATTATTTGCATCATCGGCAACATTTTTCAGTGCAAATTCATCCATGTGATGAAGAGGCTCCATATCATCTTTCATTGTAGACTCCAATAGTTGTAGAATCGCTTCACAATTTACTTCTCCAGCGGGCAAACCATCTTGTGAATCATCATAAACCTCTAAAGTATGCTCGTTATCCACATCCATTTCATTGGCTACATTTTTTGGTTGCGGTGAAGGATTACGCGAATTAGGACGGGATCTTGAAGGATTTACTGAAGCGGTAAAGTCATAAAAATCACTGATGCCCTCCATAAGCAAGCCATATTGATCCCGCCATGGAGCTGTGTCCGGTTGATGTACTGCTATAGTTGGTGGTTCTGGTGTTTGGCTGGCCGACCAGCGTTCTTCATATTGCACCATTTCGTCAATGCGGGGACTACGTCTTAGGCCTGGTGATGTGCGGGACTGCTCCTCTGTCGTAATGGAGGTCTGCAGCTATTGAGCGAAAGCGGTGGGAGCAAAAGCATAAGAAAAAGCACAAAGGGTTAGGCAATTAAAGCTTGATTAGGTTGTAGCGTATGTTGTGTTTGGTGAAGGAAGGTGCTAAGCTCCGCTGGAAACTTACATTCGACTTGTTGTCGCTGGGAGTAGAGATGCTATCCGTTGCTTGAGATTGCTCTTTTTCCTGACAAAAGAAATTTTTTGTGACTCTTTCTTTTTGAGAAAACAAACCTTACTTAATACTTACCTTGCTAAGTTGTTGTTTTAGCGCCGAGGCCGCCTCTAGATTCTGTTCTTGATTGGCCTCTTCAAACGACGAAGCTTTCGGTTCATTTTTCGCTTCAATTTGCTCGATAACCTCTTCACCAGATGCATGTTTTTCCAGTTCCAATTCCTCTTCGTCTATGGACAAGGCCTTTTCACGTTTCCAGAATTCGCTATCCTTATAGTGCTCAGGTACTACTTCACCCCAAGGACTCGTGTTTTCTTCACCCAGCATTTCCAGTGTTCCGCCGGCATCTCCAGATGAAGCTGGTTTCATATCCTTGGCCGGGCTACGTTTGTGCCGTCTATGATGCTGTTGCTTTACTCTTAAAGTCGGTTCGCTGGTATACTTGATAGGATTATAATCCTCTCTGTCGCCATGTCTTAGCTCCTCCTCTTCCAATGATGTAAACATCTTAAGTTCTTCTTCTCGAGAAGTCCGAGAGTCACGTGATGAATTCGAACTGCCGCTGGAACGACGCTTTTTGAAAGCTCTACGCCTGCCTGAACCATCTTCACGTACAAGAGGACGCGACTTTATGCCATCCAAAGAACGTAGATAATCTTCAGTATACTGAGCATCGGGTATATAGTCCTCACCTTCTGGCTCTGGACGTTCGGCTTCGGAGGGCTGTGTGCTAAACGATGATTGTTGACTCGAATTGGGTTCTATAGAAGAGCCTTCGTCCGAAACACCGGGAAACGTTAATGTTTTGCTTTTGACTAGGTAAGGTTCCTCTACAATACCTCCGCCACTAGTTTGTCCATATTGGGTCTTCACTTTTTGCACTACGACGGCGGGTTCTTCATCAACAGGCTCTTGAAATCTGGGTGGCAAAATCTTTTTAACGCATAGTTCCTCTTCAACGGGTTGTAAACCCAGATACTGCTCATCGTCATCTTGCTTTTGTGCTGCTTGCAGCATTCGTTGTTGTAGCACTACCATTTCCTCTTCGGCTTCGAGAAAACGACGAGCATTTTCTTCAATCATTTTTTGTTTCGTTTCCAAATCGGATTTACTGGATATCAATCGACGGGATTGTTCTTCCAGAAGTGCCTCCTCTTCCAATTCACTTTCGGTGGCACTAAGTTTACGTTCACGTTCAGCGGCCAAAAGACGATCCACTATTTCGGCATCACGTTGCGCTTGTTCATCTTCCTCTTGATTATGTTTTTCAAACAGTTGTCGCTGAATTTCATCTTCGGCTAGTATCCTTTGACGTTCCCGTTCGGCTGCTAACAATTTTCGTTCGTTTTCCTCATCCTCACGCTGTTGTTGCAGTAAAATTTCACTTTCCTGCCGTTCTTTTTCCGCTGCTATCAATTTGCGTTCATTTTCCTCAGCCTCTAGCTGTATTCGTTCCCTCTCTTCACGTTGCCTTTCAGCCTCTACAAGCTTACGCTCGTTTTCCTCACGTTCTAGTTCTTCTCTTTCCCTTTCTTCAAGTTGCTTTTCAGCCTCAATCAGTTTGCGCTGATTCTCATCGGCCTCACGTTGTTTTTCAGCCTCCTTCTCTTTTATTTTTTTTGACTTTTCCTCTTCTTCCTCTGCTTTTCTAAGTTGTTGCTCTTTCTTTAATTTATCTTCTGCTTCTGCTAATTGACGGCGAGTTTCCTCTTCTATTTTTTGCTGCCGCTCTAATTCAATAGCCAAATCTCCTTTTGGATCAATACGGAAACCTTTACTATAGCAAACACCATCCTGCATAACATTAGTACCAGCTAGAGCTTCCCTTTCTCCCGCTTCAACTATTTCCTTGTCCAAACGTTGGCGAAAACGAGTCAATTCTTCTTCACTATTTGGTACCGTATTCGCATTGGGATGCTGTCCAGACCAGTGATAAAGTTGTCGAGCAACAAAGGCAAATTCCAGAGCTCCCAGATAACCAATTAGCAAGGAGAATATAAGTTCACCAATGCCGGCTAAAGCGGCCTCCTCATTGGCATTGGACATATCTGCCGTTGTCGTTGTCGTTCAGCTTGCGTAATGCGTCGAGAATGCACTGGGAATGGCGATTTTTGTGGGCTAGTGGGCCTCTCCCCGCATCCAATCAATATTATTTCGGTATAAAAATATACCACGCACTCAATTCAACTCAACTCAACTCACTCTCACCTAACCAACACACTGACAATATTCGTTGGCAAAATGATTAGGTAATTGATGATACAAAATTTTCGTACGTTTTTAAAAACAAAAATTTTTGCCGATTGGTTCGGTGCGCGGCATATAAACATTTGATTTTCGTATAAATATATATATATATATATATGTATATATATTTCTATCTTTTTCAATAATTTTCGCTTGTTATTCTTTCACTTTAGATATGACGAAGAAAAGAGACAGCCCCGGACATCTTTAGTTGCTGCTACTGGCTGCTGGCTGCAGTTGTTGCCAGTTAATCGATCGTCTTGCAACTGATTAATGTCATCTACTACTAAAACTATAGCTAAGGGCCTCCGAGTGAATCACACGGCAGAGAGCCAAAGCATAACACAACAACAAAGATACAAAATAAAAAAGAAATTAAAAGAAAATGCGAAAAGGCGCTAATTGATGGCCAAGGAGCGCGAACGGAAAAACATCTACGGCACAACAACAAGGTATTTTGGCGACTGTCGCCACTGTTGCACTTAGTTGTGCCGCTGTGTGTCAAGTGCCCAAGAATTGGCTAACTAATGGTGTATGTAAAGGGTAGGGCATAGGGGAAGAGATATTTTAAAAGAGAGCATTACCAATAGGCTTGGCCGTCTTTTTCTAATCAGTTAGCCTCTCTCTCTCTCTTGTTCTGGCAAATGGATTCTTGACTTTTTATTCAAGCAGGAGGCACGACACAGCAGCTGTTATATAGATTTCTATTAGCCATAAAAAAATGATGGGTATATCTGTTAAACAACATTGTACTAAGGCTTCTTTTATTTGTAAATATTTGAAATCTATTTTGTTTATATGTTTTAAATAAACTGATATAAAGTACGATCAAAAAATAATAATCAATATCTTCAAATATATAACAGTTTAACCTTACGTAACTGTAACATACGCTGTAAAACATTACGTTGATCTGGTAGACCTCTGCTAATTAACATTAGAATTGCAAATTAATGAGTATATATTTGTCGAATAGCTTTAGTTAAAATTAATTGACTATCTCTTCGCACTCTTCGTTTTCGTGTTTCGCATTTAGCTATTTATGTTTTTTAATATGTATGTTTTCTTCTTCTTACTTTCCCCATTCCTTTTGCATGGCCAATGCCAAACGTCGGCAGCGGTCCCAGCGGCAGCACCAGAAGCAGCAGCGGCATCTGTGGTGCAGTTGTTGTATGCCATAAATTCGGGCAAAAATTTTTACTCATGACACTGACAATAACATTGCGAACACACGGCGTATGCGTAATTTTTTTATACTCTTGTCCAAAGAGTCTATTTATTTGAATACATATGAAAAATAATTGAAAATTTTTAATTTAATTCCTATTTCTAATATATTGGAACAATTCTATGATCATAGCGCCCAATCGGAATCGTATCTTTCAAATTTAAAACTTAAAATTGATAGTAAGAAGTCAAAATAAGGATTTTAGTCATAGAAAATTAAGTTTAGAATATTTTTGCAAGGGTATTAAACGATCGGCGGCAAACAGTTCGGATCACTGTTTGGTTTTATGTTTTGTTTTAATTAGCGAAGCATTTGAAATAGTGGCAACAGCAGCAAATAAGAATAATAATTATAATTAATTTATACCACAGATAAATGGGTCATTCGTGTCTTTATTTATGCATAACATATGTATTTTTTTGTTTGTTTTAAGCGATTATTGAAAGTGAAAGTATTTTTTTGATAGAATAAGGCTATATCCACACATATGTTTCTATATGCTTAGAAGGAAGAAAGCCAGCAAACTACGTTAAGTTAATCGAGTTAAATTGGATCTTCATAGAAAATCCTATTAAAAACTGAAGCTCAAGGCATCAGGTATAAAAAAAAAATACAATCGATTTCTATTTGAAATTAGATTATCTGTCGATACTTTTTCTTCACTCACAACTCACAATATTTTTCCGTCACACACATCCAACGTCAACATCGAATGCTGCCAATGAATGAACTGATGTTAGGATGGCCACTATGTGTATTTCTGTTCTGCTGCAGCAAGTGAAGTTCAATGAAAATGCCATAACCTTTAATAAGTAGCCATAGGAAGGGTAAGGAAGAGACAAAGAAGTGGGGGGAGTAGGGTGTGTGAAGAGAAAGAAAAGTCAGCCCTTGCCACACCTTAAGTCCATTTAAGGGAACTGCGTGCGGCAGACGATAAAAACCAAAACTAACTAAATGACAAACACACATAACAACAAAGAACTTAAATTGAGCGGTGGGTAAAGGGGCGCCTCAAAGTATGCTACACGTTTGACAATTAAATGACAATTCGGTGATGAAAGACTTGAGGACAAAAAAAAAAAATAATTGATGTAAAGGACTCACCTCATCACAGCCAGCACAGCGGGGCTTTAGCATTTCTGCATAATGTCGCTCACAGTAGATTTTGTCGTCATGCACGCAGTAGGTGAGATCCACCAGCAGTGAATTGCAGGTGGAGCAAGTGAAGCACTTGGGGTGCCACATAATGCTCTCTACAAATTTGGGTGCAGCCACAACCAATTCACCCGCCGATATTTCGTTATCACAGTGAGCGCAATGCTCATCAAAAGGAGCATCCTTGATATAGGCTGCATAAAAGATAAATTAAGTAAATATCACAAACTTTTGGATTTACTAGCAAACTCTTACCTATATCCAATACAATTTCATTTCGCGCCGTCACAAAATCCTCAAACGATGCCACATGCTGTACTTCCAGATGCTTGCAATGCTCCAGCGATAGATCTTGTTTGGGCAATTGATAGGCTATCTGTCGCTCTCGATTACAGGCTCCTTCGCTATTCACACGCGGCACCAACTCTTCGGGCAATAGCTCAAAGTAACGATTGATTCGGGATGATACCCGCACACCAGGTGGCACCCATGTATAGCCTAGATCTCGTGCCTCCACACTGGAATCGGCATGACTGGGTGTCATTGGTTTGAAGCCAAGACGCTCGTGCACATTGGTCGTTTGTTGCTGATAAATGGCATGTGCTTCCCGTGGACATTTACACGATTGGCAGGTTTTTCTGCAAAAAAAAGAGGAAACATTAATAATAATAAAGACAAAAGATTTGGCAATTGAAAAACCATCAAATTTAAATAATCTTGCAGTTTTAAACTATACTTTTAATTAAATTAAAGTATTGAAATTCTATTTTTTTAATATTTAAATAATTAAAAATAAGAATGGCGATTCTTTCAAATGAATCGGCTTAAGAGAAAATTTATATTCAATATACAGTTAGTGAGTACCACGGTGAATGATTTTACAGCTTTCACCGTCTCTTTTTCGCCCAATGCTCACTAGTGCCATCTATCGAAAGCTTTATACACTTTATGCTATTTCCGCTTACCTTACAATGAGATCGTAAATTTCTTTTTTATCAAATACTTTGCAATAAATACTCAAAACATTTAAGCACGCATAATTCATGCCTGTCCAGGGAACATCGGATGAGCCCAACGCTATCCATAGGGGACACTCGGCATGACGATCCAGATCGAGCATTTTCACCATTTTATTTTGTAATAAATTCAACTTTAATTGGACCTTCTTTTTGCACAGTTAAACACTTTTTGTTTCTCTCTTTTGCTTTTTCTTTTTTTTGGTTTAGTTTTTGCTTTTTGTTGATTGCTTATTATTATTATTTTGAATTTGGTTGTTGGTCTTGGGTTTTTATTTCAGTTTTTGTTTTATTTCTTGCGTTTCTCGGTTTCTTTTTATAGTTTGACTCATCAAATTTTCGCTATATTCTATGCCTTTGCTCGCCTTGGCCTTTAAGCGGCAGCAGTTGGGGGGCGCCTCTAGTTTTTGGATACAAAATAGAAAATAATGAACTTGACTGAGTTCAACACCTTCTTCATTTTCTTCTTCTTGTCTTCGTTTTCTGGTACTTCTTCTTCTACTTTTACTTGGACTGTATTCTTTCTTTATTTTCATTTGGCACGTCTGAAATTCTGTGGGTTTCGCGTTATTTGCTCATTGACATTTTGATTAAGGTGTTAATTTTGACCTTTATGCCGCCACAAAAAAATTTACGAACTGCCTTAAATTTTGAAAATACCCTCACCAAAAAGGTATATCTAATTGTGTAAATCAGAAAGAGCAGCATACACTATCTTATTTAAGACTGTTTGATATATTCTCAATTCTTTCTCCATTTTAATGCTATCTGATATAAGCAAATTAACGTTTTGAATGTCATATAAGATGAGAATTAATTTGTGTCTATGTGTATGTATGGATAAAACAAAAGCTATCTAAAAACTGATTAATCTTATAGGGAATAAAAAATTCGACACGCCCTCTAGTTTATGTTTCGTTTTTGCCCCGTATTTGTTTACTATCAAAATTTATTTACATACGCAACGAAAATTCTTGAGGATTTCGGTTTTTGGTTTTTGGTTTGGGTTTGTGGATACGAGAATTTTCAGTTTAGTAATTGCCTGTTTACTTATTTTTCAATTAGATACAAATAATCAGCGTCATAAATACGCCCACACCAGTCAAACACTACAATGCCATAGCCAATCAGGGGGGTGGAGAGATAGAAAGAGAAACTTTTTCAATTTCAGTTTCAAATAAACGACAAGCTCCGGAATCAGTTCCGTTGCAATCACACACAGTTTTGGTTTTAAAAGTAACATGTTCATATAGAATATTTTTGAATAGTCTTTTTTATAATTTAAATATTTACGTTATTGTGAAATAAGGGCTTCAACAATTTTTAAATAATATACAATTTTTTGGAAAGAAAAACACATGAAAAAATTGTGCTGAACTAGTTCCGTTTGTAGAACTAAATTTCAATTACTATTTACAGTTGCCTGCACAACACGGACACAAATACCACACGAAATTAAATGTTGAAATTGTATTTTGTTTGGGGAGATTCTAAGAAGTGGGTCGAATGGTTGTATCATACAAGTAATTCGACTGCTCTATCCAGTTCCAGTGGTTTATCTTCACCCCCCCATCGACAGACAAATGTCACTTTAAAAAGGTTAGCGAAAATGAAATGATATAAAATAAAAGGTAAACGCATCATCATCCACATTTCTGGGCAACTTTTTGATAAGATTAATAACACACATAAACACACAAGCAGATAGATAGAGAGGGAGAGAAAGAGCGAGTGAGGTAGGATTGGCTTCGGATTGGAGTGATGTCATCATCGTCAGAATTGTCAAATTCCATTTCCTCAACCTTAACAAAAAAAATAAAAAAAAGAAGAAAAATGAACCCAAGTAGGTAGCTAAAAAAATATAAGAAAAACGAACCTGAAAACTGAGATAAGCCTTCACAAGAGTTCACTTTAACTGAAGTCGTTATCAAAACGACAGGGTGAACAGTGGGTAAACCTCATAGCAAATGGACTAAAATGGCCTTAACATTTCATTTGGCCTTTTATGGTCTTCCTTGTACTGAATGACGATTGAGGAACTGCTGTTTGAGGACTGTTTGCTAATTGAGCACGATATTATTATTATTATTTTTTATTCATTTGATTTTTTTCTTCTAATGCGGAAAATGCAACAGGTTTACATGTAACAAACAGATGAAGGGGGTGGTAATAGTTTGTGGGGTATAAGTGGTGACTAGTTATAAGTGATTCATACTTTTGTAGATAGGTACTTGTTCGAGTACATATATATGAACACATATTATCAAGATCAAGTTATGTTTGTTTATATTTCGAATCATTTTTGACTCGAGGGTGAAGCAAGAGAAATGCGAACCGAAACAGACATTGTAGGAATTTAAGTTTATATTTGCCAAATAAAATTCTTAACTTTTGTGTCATCCAAAGTGTATATACATATTTATCAAATTTTCGAATATTCTAGTTAAAACCAAAATTGAAACTATGTCAAATCAATAGAATGCTAAATCTCAACATATTTTATCAATATAAACCATCGCTCTATATAAATAATTAAGAGTAACTTTCTTTTCCCGAATTGATTTTGAAACTAAACTAAATTTGACTTTCATCCATTGGCTATATATATATATATACATAGTATAAAACTTGTACAGATAGTGAAAGAAATTATATTTTTTGTTCTACACAAAATTGATAACTGATATGAGAATTCAGATTTTTCAGGTACAGTGGATCGTGTCAGTTGGTAGTACTATGTATTTAATGCTGATATCAGTATTGCATAATATTGAGTATTCTTGAAAAATTAAACAGCAGTATCTCAAAGACCTTGGACTATATAGTAATTATTTGTACTATCTTTGCCTCTAGAGATAACTGACAAAATGCACCAATGCGACAGCGACTGACCGACCATATGTGCTATTAATTATAATCTAGACTCTTATTTCTGATTCTTTTTTATCCCTTCCCCTACCCTCTCTCCATTATATTTCTTGCTCAAAGGCAGATGCGCAACCTTATCGCAAAATAAACAATTAAAATGCCATTAAAATGTGTACAGCTTTCAGATTAGAGCAAAAAAAAAAACATATACATATGTCAAAACGAGAATAAAACAGCGAGAAAGGGAGAGAGAGGAGAAAAAAGAGAGAGAGAGAGAGTAAGAGTGTGTGGTAGATACAATTATATCTTTTATTTAATTGGAAATAATAACTGATACCAGCACCACCGACGACAAATGCGAAATTGAGGCAAAACTTTTCTAGCCAGATAAATGTAATTAAAAGCCAAAAAAGCAAAGTTTTAGGCACAACTTTTGCCACTTTCTGTGGTTGCCCCTAGAGATTGCCAGATGCGTAAGTGTATAGAAAGAAGAGAGGGAAGTAGAAATGGGTAGATGTATAAGAGAAACCGCTCAACAGCAATTACAATTGATAAGCAAAAGAAAAGTCAGTTTCATTTATAAGCAACAAAAAGGACAGTGGATAATGTTGAATCTTTTCCATGTTTATGTTGGTTTTCCCAATGACCCTTTTTTTTTCTTCCATAGGGCATAATGAAAGAAAAAAATAATAAAACAATTTTCCACTATAATTGCATTCTACATGTTGTTGTCGCTACATACAATAAACAATAAAAAGCTCAGCTTCGCATAAAAAGTCAACGTTGCGGTGGCAAGAAAGATGAGGAGAGTGCAACAAATCTCAATTATGACCCATGGGCCATCCCACAACTGGGCAAAAGGTGTGTATGATACTAAACACACACACACACACACTGTGAGTTAAAAAAAAAAAGGAGGGTAACAAGCAAGTGAGAGTTATAGAGAGGGAACAACATAGGCGTCCTATTTGGGGTTTTAATATAGAAGAAAATCTCTGATTTAACAAGTGTAAAATAATGACATTCCGGAAAATCACATTTAGATGTGTCATGGCACATTTTCAGATGCTAGTACACATATCGCGTGACCAGGAAATTCCATCCGTCAAGAGGCAAATTATCGAAGATCAGCTAAATTAATGAGTTACATACATAAACAGAGGCGCCAGCTTCCACACTAACTAACTAGATAGAAAGTTTAAATTTAACATAAGAAACTTTAATTAGTAAAGTAAAAATTTAAAATATTGAAATTTTTGAGTTTTTAAAGAATAAAATCAAAGTAGGGGAAACTTTGTTTAGGTGTTGGTTTAATAGAAAATAATGATGTGAAAATTATTTCACAAATTCTCACATATTTATTTATGTTGATAAAGCCACGCCTCTTCTATATAACTACGCCCCTGATAGATAGTGCACCCACGCAGTTTGCTTTCGATTAAATGACTTTTAATGCGATTACGGCAATAACAGCAACAGCAACAACAACAAAAACAATGGGGGGAAAAGGCTAAAAGTGCAGTAGCAGAACAATGCAATTGCCCTACTATAGCGGTATATAAATATATATATATGTATATTGTATTTATGTATATGCATATGTTTGTATGCATGGCAACTGCTAATTGAATCAAATGGAAGACGAGAACCGGTGTTCCTCTTTCTGATATCACAGACTAGGTGACTAATTAACAAACAGATATATACATAGATAAATGTATATATATACACTATATATACACTATATATGAAGAGCCATGCATTATTATACACCACAAATCCTCCCACCCCCCCCACAATCGCAATGCTCATGCTAACCTTAAAGGGAAGTCAGCTTAGCTGATATTTATGACCGGGGTTAAGCTTAATGTTCTTGTTGGCATATTCCAGATAGAAAAACCAGATAGAAAATTGCAATGTGAATTATTGCAACATTGTTAGAGCAAGACAGACAGAGAGAGAGAGAGAGAAATAAATTTTATTATCTGTAAGTATCTGTGACTTATCACCAAAGCAAATTAGGGCAAAATAAGTGTTATAGTCAAACAAAATAACATGGAATCATGATAAAAAACTAAAATCTTGTTGATAAAATAATCTTAAGATTATTATTTGTAGTATAGAAAATCTAATAAACTAAATGCTTAAACTATAAGATATATATAATTATTTTCTGAGAACATTTATTATCTATATAGTTCTTTCAATTTCAAGTTGATTTAATTGATCTATCGAAAGGTTTTAAGGTTTAAAATCATTTACCAAATGCCAAACACTTTTAAGGAATTTAGTTAAATCTTAAAATATATATATAGATATGTAAAATTAACTGAACTTAGCTACTTAAATGGTTTAATAAACAATTTAAACAATTTATTTGTAGCAAATTATAATCTCTTATGATAGTTCAGGGAACATCTACCAATTTATAGAGATCTTTTATTTAAAATACTAATGTATATTTATTATATTAAACATGCGCTAGTTTAATTTTTGATTATTTTGAAATTCTATTTACGATGTCGCAAAAATATACAACTTTTGATCTTATTGATGCACTTGTCACTGCATTTCAAAACATTCACTGTTCCAGTCAGTTGGGGGTGAACATATATATATATATATAATTAATATACAGTGCAGTATATTGTATATGTATATATAGTGCAATTCTTGCGAAATCTGTGCACAATGTGTTACAAAATTAAAAAATATAAAAGCAATGAGCCATGAAATGGCAAAATGAGATGAGTAGAAGAGTTTTAAAAACCGAAAAGGGGAATATATGGTGGTCTAAGTCACTGGCTAATTAAAACGGATTGAGTCATTAGTTTTGTTTTTATATACATATGTATATGCCACAGATTGTTGCACATCAAAGTCAACAAACCAAATAAATAAATATGAGAATTGAATGAGATTTTATTTAAACAAACAATATCCGGAGACAGTGCAAAGGCAAATTGAAAATTTTGACGCGAAAAAACCACGACACATCGCCATCCCACATAGGGTCAATGGACAAATTAAGAATTATCTGCATTATAATTTTAATTAAATTTATATATTTATAATTTCATTTTACACAGCACAAGACACAAGCGGGTGAAAAAAAAAGGCGCGCGAAAGACGCAAAGACATTTAGATGGGGCGACCGACGAGCAGCGGAGCGAGAGCGACGAAGGCAACCCGCACCGTTACACAATTCAATTCTAACTGAACTCCCGAACGTTGCGAGCGTCGGTAGTTGTGTTATCGTCGTTGGCTGAGCCGAAGTGAAGGCAGCAGCAGCAGCAGCTGCCGAAGCATAGCGCATAAACGAAAGCCGTCAGAAAGAAAGTCTAGCGGGTGGGTGGAGGAGCAACACCAGTACCAGCACCAGCACCAGCAGCAGCAGCAGTAGTAGCAACAGCGCCAGCAACAACAAGTGCTGTGTCATTATCATTGCTCTGCTGCTGCTGCTGTGGTTACCGGCAAAACGTCATCCATGAGGGGACCCGGGACCCACAAGAACCGCTTATTAGCTATGCATTGCCAATGCGTTGCTTGGTTTTTCTTCTCTTCTTTTTTTTTTTTATGACGCTCTTCATTAGCGCAAGCGGCGGTGACTGCACACACATGTGACTCTTTTTCGTGCATTTTGGAAATCTAGTTTGGTGCGGCTTAAATTAAGATCGATGTATACTGAATCAAGTGCCTATCGTTCTCACCGTTCAGTCTACAATGACAGTACGAAACACTAATGGAAGTCGTAACTTCCCCTCAAAGAGGATTCTTAAGTACATAAATCAGATAAGAAATCTGTTTTTTTCAGCATTCTAGTTATTAATTTAAATGTATATGACATGTTCTGGACCTATAATCAGTCAAATATATTTATGGTATATTTATTTTAAAAGTCGTTTTCAAAGATTATATTTGGATTACGTATATGTATATATATTATATAGTTTTACGAGTTTTAAATTATGAATTTTAAACCAACCAACAATGCCAATTTTATATATATATATATATATATATATCTATATGCATTGCTTTTGTTTTTGGTTAATGTTTATGGTTTTTTTTCACACTTAATTAGACTTTTCCCTCAGTGTGCCTGAGGGTGACTGTCCGTCTGCCTGTCCGTTCATATACCCATTTTCAGGTAATGCACTTGGCTAATGTTTTTTTGTGTTTTTTTTTATATACACGTATATATAATTTTAAGTAGATTAATGGCCAATTGGAAAATGCAGTGCCCGCTGCTTCCGCTGCGTTTCGTATATGAATTTGTAATTTGTAATAAAACGGTCAAGGTCATTGTAGGCCAGCCAGCCAGCCATCCAGCAGTAGCAGCAGCAGCAACTGTTCGAGTCATTTATCAAATGTAAAGATGTAACAATAAGTCCAACTACATGGAAAAGGCAACTAACTAAAAGGCCAATTGAAATGTATGTATGTATATATATATATAGATGTACAATGTATGTACATCTATAAGTATCTGCATATATACATACATATATCTGGGCGTAAGTCGGACAAAAACCATAAAGACAACGTCAAATGGCCCGTAAAAATATTATGATGCCGCCTGCTCGTTTGCCTGTTGCCTGTTGCCGGCACTTGGGTAAATTTTGTATATTTGCATAAGGTGGTGGTTGTGGCAGAGGGATGGTAACAGAGGAGAATTGAGTGGATGAGTGCTTGATGGAGAGGGTTGTGGGCGGGAGCTTCGTTGGCTGATTGGTTTGGCCAAGTGTTTTCATTCATGAGCAAGTCAACAGACACTTTGGCACTTCAAGTCTTTTGACTTGAAGTCCAGACATTTAGCCATGTTACCGAATTTTCTTTTGGTCAAAACATTTCCTACTTGGCTAAAGATTCATTTGATGCTATGACATTATTTATGAGGACTTCTGAGGATTTATTTTAATTGTAAACATAAATGATTAATGGTTGGCATACTCCTAGCAAAAAGATAACAAAAAATAAAAAAGGCCTTCAATCAGGAGCGGGTGGTGGCAATAACAATCGGGCCAAGAATAGTCTTTTCCTAGCAAATGAAGCCTACTTCTATTCTGGCAACATTTTTATACAATTTACACATGTTAAACCAAGGTTTTTTAGACAGTTGCAATTTATGACGCCAACCCGTACATTTCCAAGTCCGCTGCTGTATCTAGTTAAGATTGACTGTCCACAGTTTTGTCTTTTTTTTTATTTTTTGAGTTGCTACTTAATTAGAAACCTTTTCGGTTTCGGCCAAGCCTTACAAATTACATGCATTATTAACAAAAAGGAAGCACTGGCCACTGACATCTGACAGTTTCTCCCAGGTAACAGAGTCAGGTTCCGCATTTATGTAGATTGTCCACGTCGTCAAGCTGTCTATCAAATTGATAAGCAGCCACATTAAATGGCTCACAAAATATCATATATACCCTTTAGATACATATATATATATATATTCTCCCCTTATCCCACCTTTCCCATTAACCATATTGATTGCGAAATGTAAAACGTGACTTTGACTGAAACAGTTGATTAATGTTTAAGCTGAGTGCCGGAATCAAAAAAAAAATTTGATATTACAAAGTGAAATATACTATATTGTAGTATATATGTATTTTCTAGCCATATATTAGGTATCAATATATCATAAATCATATAACAAATTGCCTAGAAAGACGCCAGAAAAGGACATGATCAGAGTACAGAACTTTTCCCTCTTTGGTGAAAGATATTTACGTTAATAAGAAACTACCAAACGAACAAATTTCTACAGTAGATGGAAGCCTCATACTTGGAAACGATTCTTGAGTAAAGATCAAGGTTTATATATACATATATATAGAAGCAACAATCCACAAAGTCTTCGTTATATAATTTATGAAACAATTAATTATAGATTGAAATTCTCGTTTGGTTTTCTTCTTACCAATTGTTATACATTAATATTGTTAGCTAAATCCTGTTTAGATCTTTCCTTATTTTGGAATTTTCATTACTTTATTGTCAGTTTTTGTTTTGACTGTTTTAACCATTCAATATCGTTATTATTAGCTTAGAATTTGTTTCGAATTTTAAGTGCAGACAAACAAATATACTAGAAAATGCCGTCTATCAATAGTTTTTCACTCTGTTTCTACTACAAGTTTGTAAATATTGGTTTGGAAAAAATAAAAGTATACAAATCATTGTGGAAGTTTTACAACAAAATTTATCGATCTATCCATTTCGGTTGAAAGTGTTTGTGTGTGTGTGTATGTGTTTATTTATTTGTTTATTCACCTGAAGCTACCTGTTTATATCTATGTATGACTGTATACATAGGAAAATTTATATATATATATATATGCATCTGTATATGATACATGTGGCGTCTGTCATTTTGGTAATTTTTAATTACACCTGCCTATAAATCCCATTCCAATGGCTAGAAGGAGATAGCTATAAAAATGAGAGAGACAGTTAGATAATATTCTACTTGTATCTTGTGGATACATTTCATGGCGCTTGGAGTTGTTGACTCTATGTTGACTCTCTGTTGAATTGTTGCCATTAAGGCCATGCCATTATTCTACATTTCCACATTGGGCTAATGTATGTATGTAACTGTGTTCAGGTACAGATATAGCTACAAGGCATGTGATGTACCTTTAAAAGGTAGCTACAAATGTTTTTTGTATGTTATTCGGTTTTTGTATTTATTTGTATTATATTTTTCGCTTTGACTTTTGCTTTGATTCGGTGGAAAATTTAACATTAACGTCACATTAAAATAAACACTGACAGACATCATTTTCCTCTCTAGCTATCTCTCGCTCGCTCACTCTCTCCCTCTTTCTCTCTCTCTGTTTCGACATGGTGAACTTTATCGACGGGCAAAAGTCAAAAAATTTCCCATTAGCACTTTTGTTGGCCTGTTTAAATGTATTTTCAAAAATCGTTAAACAAAATAAAGAGACGATCCAATGCCATGTTCTAATTTGTCGCTTTTAGGAGCAAAAAAACTATAGATCGATAGTATGATGAGCGATATGATGGCGATCATCATTTATCGATAATCATCTGGTAGATATGTCAAGCAATTTCATTAGCTAAAAAGCGTTTTACCCTTAGAGAAAGCTTGGTTAAGAAGTCTTATTCATAGTGAAGATGAAATTTATGGCCTTGCAGAAAAAAGGATGTTCTACTTTGTCGCTTTTGAGAGTAACGAAACTATAGATCGATAGTACAATGAGATTTATGATCGCGATCATTTATCGATAAACATCAGGTAGGTATTTCAAGCAATTTATATTAGCTAAAAAGTGTTTTACCCTTAAAGAAAGCTTAGTTAAGAAGTCTTATTCATGGTGAAGATGAAATTAATGGCAAACATAGAAAGTTCCTTTAGTTATTTGTTGTATATAGCACCCTTTTTACTACGCCCATGGTTATATATGTATGTATGGGCATATCTTTTTCAAATCTTATTTTAATTATATTGAAAAATATGCCCAAAAGGTAAATATAGCGGTTGTTGGATGATGCATCATTTCAACGCTGTCTAACTGCTGACCATTAACGATGACATTAAGATAACATTTTTATGGCCTCAAGAGTACGTCGATGAGTGTAACGGCTATATAGATAAAGATACTACAACTTTTAAGAAATTTCAATTACAATTGTAAGTTTTGAAAAATATACATATATACGTATATATAGATATGGTTTTTGTTATTTTTTAGACATTGATTTATTTGTTTTATCATTTTAAAGACGCAATTGAAGAATGCTTCTAAACATGAGTATCAATCGATAAACATAAAAAATTTGAACCCAACAATTCCGGCAATATGTGCGAAATTATGTAAAACAGCAGCCAAAAATCAAAGTGAATTTATTTCACTCTCCTTTTTTTTTTCTTTTTTTCCAATGTTTCATTCGACGCGTTCAAGTTCAAGTTTTTTGTTGTTTGCTGTTTTCTTTTTTTTTTTTTTGTTTTGTTGCATGTGCCGACGGATTGATGCCCAATTATAAATACTTTGTGTGGCTACCAAAAACCGAAACCAAAACTAAAACCGAAAGAAAAAAATAAGCAAAAAGAAGGGAAACCAAAAAAAATTTTTGTGCTATAATTACCACCTCAATAATTCATAAATTGTGGCCCAAGCCAATTGATGATGATGATGATTATTATTTTAAATATACATTGTATGTATGTATGTATGTATGTATGTATGCAAGGCTATCTTACCGCTGCTCCATTTTGGCATCCACCACTTCCTCCTGATCCAATCTGATAGCGGTTTTTTTGCGACGTATGGCCATATGCCGTTCGCGTGTAGGAAATTTTGGTTGTTTCTTAACCAAAATCGGTTGCACTTGCATTGAATCCTTTTTCATTGATAACAGGGAAAGGTATTTAATTACAAACGTAGAACTATTATACACCAAAATGTCACTTAATTCAAATGACAACGAACGCGAATTGAGGTTATGTATGTTACTTTATGTTTTTAGAAATGGCATATGCATATTATAATTATGTAGGTATTTAATTTTAAAAATTCCTTTCACAGTTTTATTTTAAACAACACAAATTGCATTACTAAGATTTTAATATCGTTTGTAGATAAATGTAAACTTTTTTTTTGCGGTATAATGATTGATAGGTAAACGTTTTAAGCGCACTTGTTTTGCCTTTCAAAAGGTTTGATTACGTCACGGTTTAGAACAAACAGTTTGTGCGTTCATTGTGATAGTTAACGGTTTCGATTACGTAACGGTTGCATGCCCTAGCAAGAATTGGGCAAACAATGAAGGGACAACCGACCTGAGTCTTTTAACAATTTTGACAGCTATCTAAGTACGTAAAATGCGTGCGACACGATTTTCAAACTGATAAGCGCGCACACACACACACACACATGTGAAAAAAATTGACATTAAGACAAACACAAGATTAAGAGTGTGAGAGAGAATGATAGAATGAAAAGTGGTAGAGAGAGAGCGAGAGCGTTCAGAGAGCAAAAAATATACAAACAACAGTTTGACATGCACTTTATATATTTAATTAATAATCAAATTTCAGGCCCTGCCACTAGGCCTGATCGTTAGAGCAACTGGCGAACAACTGTTTTAACAGTTAAATGCATTGCAATTTTTGAGCTTGACTCAAAATAATATACAGTTTATTGAGATGAAAAAAAACGACTTTGCAATACCCTCTAATAGGTAGATAGTAGGAAATACTAATCATATTTGTATTTATTTGCTCACTGCTTATCAAATTATTTTAATTTAATTGATTTAATTAAGGTATATTATATATCGGTGTAATAATTTTAAAGATCATTATAATATCTACATATGTATTTATTTGTATAGGGTATAAAGTACTAATACTAAGTAAAATTGGCAAGCTGAGTTGATATTGAGCAAGCGGCAACGACAACTGAATAATAAATCAAACATGTGAGCATATAAATAAACACGAGTCAGAGTCAGCTGTGTGTGAAGTCAGTCAGTCAGTCAGTCTGTTTGGCAGTCAGTCAATGTCAGTCTTGTCAATGTTTCATTGCTCAAGCCGCTGCTGCTACTTGGCTCTCTCAAGCCCTAAAAATTGCACGCGTTTTGCCTGAACTTGAGGCTGAACCCCAGCAATTGATGATGTTGCAATCATCTCTCAATCAGTTCGAAAAGAAAGAGTAAGAGAGAGAGAAAGAAAAAGAGAGTAGAATCAATATATGAGAAATTAGGAAAAATATTCGAAACATGGATTCAGATAAGGGGAGTGTTCATTTTGTTTATTTATTTTTTTTATTTGAATTACTATTACAACAAAAGCAAACCAAGGTCTTTTTATTTGTTTTTTTTTCTTTTTTTTAATTGCCGATGCAACAGAAGTGAAATCCAATGAAGGCCATAGACAAAGACTGCAACATGGGGCAGAGTTTCAATGGTAGGCAGCAACATATAAAAATGTTAATTATATAATTATAATGCATTTAATAATAGTCGACAATTGAAAAATTTACTATACAATGCATTTAAGCTTAATGGAAACCATGGTTATATGTATATATATGCTTCATTATCAGGAATACATACCGATTGCTCAATATAGGGAAACAATGGTGAGATCTCTTTAAAGTTACGAAAATCTTTATAATCGATTTCTTTTGACAGTTATGTATAATGTATATTCAATAAAAAAACTATAAGGATGGGCTAACTTTGGCCATGCCGAAGTTTAAATACCTTTGCAAACTTTTTAATAAAAATATATTTTTGGTCCGATTGTTTCTATGGGTGCCGATTCTGAAACTCAGTAAACATATTCTATATATACCAAACTAACACATACCAAATTTGGTGAGAGTCGCTCTTAAAATAAGAAAGTTATTCATCTAAAACTATTCATAGCCGATCGTTCCTATGGGAGCTGTAGATTATAGTGAACCGATTCTGATAAAACTTGTTGGATATGTAAAAAAGTATTTAAAACTCACAAATACCAAATTTTGTGATAATCGCTTTGAAAACAACAGAGTTATTGCTCGAAATTCATGTTCATGACCGATGGTTCCTATGGGAGCTATATGATATAGTCATCCGATCGGGATGAAACTTAGTGGATATGTTAAGAAGTATATAGAACTCAGAAATATCGGCTTTCGTGATATTTTAGTGGAAAACAACAAACTTATTGAAGCTTATTTACGACCGATCGTACCAATGGGAGCTATATGATACAGTCATCCGATCAGGATGATTGCGAGATATACAATGCCTGCAGCGAAAAGAAGCCTAGGTGCAAATTTTCAGCTCTGTAGCTTTAAGAGTCTCGGAGGAGATTGCTTTGATCCAGACAGACGGATAAGGCTATATCAACTCAGCTCATCGTGCTGATCAAGAATATATATACTTTATATAGTCGGAGATGCTTCCTTCATTAATAATTAATAGTCCTTTTTTGCAAAGGTATAAAAATTATTTATTAAAGATTCCTTAACTAAGCAACTGAACTTCAACTTCTCTTACTTTACTTTAGTTTTTATATACATAAATATAATTCTTATTGGTCTATGTTTATATGAAATGTTCTGTATAATTTAATGACTTTGATATATGTTTTTCGTCAACTTAATTAAATTCTACTATGGCTCATAAAAACTGACTACATTTATATATTGGGGGAAAACATCAGATGAATGGATCGTTGGTTATTTTTACTAATTTCATAAATTTACGTTTTTCAATTTATTTCGACTATTAAAGTTGCCATAAAGAATCTAAAGCGATAAAAAAAAAAAAAAAAAAAAAAAAAATCACAAAACTAAATGAAATTGTTGCCAAAAAAGAAAAGTTTACAAATGGAAATTGGGCAACACATAGACACAAAGGGGAAAACTGACGCCCCGCTTTCCCATATATCTATAATGGTACATACAGAGATATATATGTATATTATTGGAATCATTTTGCAAAATTTCAGTTATTGGCGGGCAGCCAGAGTCAAAATTGAAAACAAACAAAACCGCAGTTAGACAAAGGAGACGACAGACAGACAGACAGACAAACTGCCTGACAATCGGACAGACATTTAAACAATCGTTTCGTTTCAAAAATTAATGGCGTAATTTGAACGATTTTAAATACCCTTAATAAACAGTTTGGTAACCATTTGTTTCGTTTATTAGTTTGCCACAGCTCAAAAAAAACAACAACAAATAATATATCAAAATTTAAACAACAACATAAGTGACCATCAGGATCAATTCAAATTGATATTAAGTACTAAGTAGACTAAGAATAGAGTAAAGCTAATAATAATAATAAAGTAAAGCTTCAAGGGTATAGAAACTTCGCTATGATTTTAGTTAGTTAGCTTTTGTATTTGTTTTCTATTGTGCTTGTGGTCCGGAACGTTAAGTGTTTAGGCCTAATTGCAGGCCAAAATTCTGATAACTAATATGCAATTCAGACAATATGAGACCCAGAGAGGAAGTGAGATATAAGAGGGGGCAAAGCAATTCGCATGATAAATAATTAATAAATAAAAATCATACAAATATTTATTTTGTATACATTGCGGGGGCAATAATTATCATCGTCATCATCATCATCATAATCAAGATGAGGGGGCGGACATTGGGTTGTCATCAATGGCATCATCATCATATTCCTAGCTATTTCTTTACTTTCTCTGTTTTGTTTTGTGTTTTTTTTTTTTTTATATATTTATTTTGGCTTGCGGTTTTACCGTTTAATTCAATGAATTTTCACGATTTTTCTTGTATTTTCTTTTAACTTTTATGAGCAGAAATTCTTGTTTTTAAGTTTTGTTGGCATTGCCACTGACGCATTGATTTATTTATCCGATTTGACTTATGATGTGTTTTCTTTTTTTTTTCGTTTTAAATATTTCAAATAAATAATTGATTTTTAATATCGAACATTCAGGTTTGTTTTTACCTTTAACCTTTTGGGATATAGAATACTGTTATTTATAAGATAGATCTTTCTAAAAAGGATATTGAAATAATGTATATCTATAAACATACATATATACCTATATATACTTGATATACTCATTCTGATACTAATATTAAAATATTCATTTAAATTTATATAAAATTAATATTATATATAAGATTTATTTTGTTAGTTTATTTTTAACCGAAGGTTCAATGTAATTTTTAAATATATTTCAGCCCATTTATGCTTTAATACGCCATCTGACGGCAATTTAAAGCAACAATCCAGACACGGCAGTGAGAGCTTTCGTTTTATAAAAAAGCTTTATACAGTGACTGACCGAAATAATAGCTTATTTTCTAACAAACAGAACATTTAAACAAACTTTTAAATATTTAAAAAATTCAAAATAAAAATATTGCATTCATTTGATTTGTATAATAAATTTTATAATTCAATTGGTATAAAAATTGTTTATGGAGGAAAAACAGGGCGTATGAGTAACTGTTACAAATCAAAAGCTTTAGTTATTACACATACGACCTGTTTAACGATAAATAAAACTGACAGTTATAAGAAATTTACAACTTTTTCAATTTTGAAAGAGAATATTATATTAAACAAATTGAAAATTTTCAACTTACCTCCAATCGTGAGCTGCAAATCCAGGACAATCTGATTTGCATTGCTCGCAACGGACTCCTTCTTCTACCTCGCGTATAATAACACCCTGTAAATAAGAAAATATTTGATTCATGAAATGCAAAGATATTAATATTTAAACATATATTTGTTTAAATTAATTAAAAAATTAACAGACTAAGTGAAACTCTTCAAAGGATTGATAGGTAATATAAAACTCTCTGTTGAATAAGTCATAGTTTAAAATATATCTCCAAATATTTCTGTATTACAACCAATCAGGCAATTTTCTATTTCTTTAATATGTTCATGTTGATTTCATATATACCCTTTTTTAGTTTATGCTTACAGGGTATAACCAGCGAGCCGAGTTATCTTCCATAGTGTCTTAATTGTTGCACCATAACTTTAAGAATGAATGACTACTTTGCTGCAATGCAAGGGCAATATACACGGCCAAGGCTACATATCTTGGCTGATCAACCATATATAGATAATATATGTATAAATAAAATAAAGTAAGAAGTTTAACTACCTTTAAAATCCATTTATATATAAAAAATAACAGAGTGATCAGAAATTGTTACATGATTTTATTGAATAAATGTCAATTAAAATTTTACTTAAATTTAAATTCAATTCCAAAAATAAATCCCATTTTGTTGCCCTACATTTCCATTTTACATTTTATGTAAATTTCACAATTAATTTATTTTAAAATAAGACAAAAAAACAAAAACAAAAACGCCGAGAAACAAAAGAGAAACAAATAAGAACAGCGAATGGGATTTCTACCGATTATACAACTTAATTTGTGCCCAGCTCATTTACGGGCCATTGCATCGGGGAAAAACCATATATGGAGTTTGGGTATGGAGATGTGAAATGTAATTGCATTGGCCAGCACTTCCTTCAACCCCGCCCCATTTTCTACCAATTGCCAATGCCAAAAGTCATACCAAAGAGTCAAGCATAACCGAAATATCCGGGGGAAATAAAAAAAAAAAAAAACCATTGGAAATGGTCTACTCCTCTTATGCGGCTGCGGCTGCTGCTACACTGCTACTGTTAGTTGGCCAAAGAGCAAATTGCACTTGTTCCAAAAATACTTACATGGCAGCAGTAGCAAAACCAGCAGGCAAGGAGAGAGGGCCAAGAAAACCAACAAAACCAACAAAAGTTAAAACAACAAAATTTGCACTTGGCATGCTTCCATTTTTATATCTTTCAGGTTTTCTTTCCCTTTGTCTCTGTTGCTATACTCTTGCCAAAAAAAAAGGTACATTAACTTACTGCAGAACTCAACGGGGTCAAATTGCATACAAATGAAAGTTAAAAACTATAAATGGATATAATTAAAACATTTTCAATCACGAAAAACTTATTGAAAATCAAGAAATTGTTAAACCATCAATGAAAATAACCAGGATTCACTTAACCTTTTTCGATTGATGGTTTAAGCCATTTCTAATGAACTATTATCATTGTTTAGAATACATTTATTGTTATTTTTGTAAAAGGGTTTTTGAGATGCGAATTGGATAAAATGAATTGTGATATTTTATGGAGTCTGTTTGACTGCAGCAGAACATTTTTTTTATATGAGAATTAATATGCAGGATGTGCCTCCATTTGATGTCCTTTTTTTAGATTTCTGTTTGAGTGCAATTCGAGTTGCCCTTTTGGCAGTTGCTACTTGCCAATAATTGTGACACATGGCGCGAAAATCGATGCTGACCCAGTTCCAAGTGGTAGGCCGACAAGGATGTCACTGAAGTTCCTCGCATCTCCTCCTCTCTCCTCCCATTACCCCAAAAGCTGAGGATGAAGTGTATAAAAATGTGGCAACAAACATTTGCTTGACAATGAATGTGGCATTATGTTGCAGTTGTTGTTGGTTTTTGTTGGATATGGATAAAATGTTTGACTTCCACTTAAGCCTCAATTTGGAGGCATTTTGCCTTTGTCAGTGGACTTTGGACAGAATGAGATTAATGCGACTCCAATTAAACGAATGGCCATGTCAATAAATTTTAGAAACCAAAATGAAATATTAACGAAAGTTGTCGCTTAAGATCTTAAGATAAAGAAATTTAAATTTCTTACATATTTCAGTAGCAATCATTTCGATTGATTATATACATATATATATATATAAATTGAATATAGTTTTAATCGTTTATATATTGAAATTATTTAATAATTTATCTTACAATATCTTTTTCACAATTGATACTTATCTTTGCTTATCTCTTCTCTTATTTGAAATATATTTAAAAAGCTTAGCAAATTCCTTAATAATTATTTTAAATATATTTCTATTTTGTCTAATAAATAAATATATGTATGTATAATTTAGTTATATGTCTGGGTAAGGGTCTGATCATTGTTTAAAAATAACTTGCTTAGAATTTGCCCCCGGTTCAATCAGATCGAAGTCACAATGACTTGGCATAAAAAAAAAGAAACAAAATTTTCAAAAGGTAATTGCAAAAAATTGATTTGCTGATAGAGTAAAATATTTATTCAACACTTGTTTTATTATTATCCATAAAGAAAGATCTTTCAATAATTTCATGAATAAATAAAAATTCAAACTATTAGTCAAATAGAACGATTAATATTAATATTCAAAAGTTATTATTATCAACTTATGGGAATTATTCTTGTGACTATTAAACTGATTATCTGATCAAACAGTTAGATATGTATATAGATATATATCTATATATAAAGTTTCAATTTTTTTGAATTTCTGCATACGAATCTTATTTCATTAAAGTTTCCTAATTGTAGGTTTTCTTCTTATTACTAAATTTCTTTGTAAATCGCAAATGATGTCATAGTAATCTAATTTCATTTTGGATTTATGTACTTAATATTTGAAATATTCAAGCATAAACCTAAGCAAATGACAGCCAAAAAGAAATAGAAATATGTTGCAATTGCCATTTTTGGGTGTTGATATTGGGTTTTTTTTTGTTTAAATGGCTAATACCAGTCCAAGATTTAGCCCACACACACATATATACATAGACACCCACACTATGTCAATTTAGATGCAAAAAAGTTCTGGCCAAAATCAAAAAGATAAAATACGAAAAGTCTATATCTAAGCTGGTTCCAGATTTTCAAAGCATGACGCAGCGTTTGACTGTTGACTTGACTGTTTGTCTGCGGTGAAAAAAAAACAAAAAAAAAAAAAGTATATACATATATATATACGACACAAAAAAATCGTAGGTCGGCAACAACAAAACTGAATACTGAATATAGTTAAAACCGGCTTTCGGTTTACTTGGAAATATAAATTTCTATGTATGCCCAACCCCAAACAACAACAAAACAAAACAACAAAAAGAAACAGAACGAACAGTAAGTGTTTGTTTATTGCAAAATACTTTAACAACAAAAACAAAAACAAAAAATAAAGAAGAAATATACAAAGAAAAAGAGCACGAGAGAGAGAGAGAGAGAGAGAGACAGTGAGGGGGCTTTGAAAAGGGTTAAGAAAAAGTATAACTGAAAAATAAGAAAACAACAAATAAAATAAAAAAAAAGAAAAATTTTATATATCCGGTCAAACTGCCGAATGCTTTATACACTTTAACTAAGCCAAAGAATAAAGTTAAAATAAAATTTTTTTTTTTTTAAATTTAAAAGGAAACATATGACCACATATTAGGTAACTTTATGTATCTCAAACATTAAAAAAATCTTATTTAATTATGAAGAAAAAACTTGAGATAAATATTAAGAAGTTTAATTAGTAAACTATTTCTAAAAGGATTATAAAATTGATTATTCGAATTGATTATAAAATTTATATATATATATATATCTGCCTTTAGTAAATTTGAATATACCCGCTTATCTTTTAACTATTACCCTGTATCAAAAAGAAGACAATTAAAGTACCTACAAACAAGTGAAGTTTCTTTCGTCTGTCGAACTTATTCGCATTAATTAACACGGATTTTTTTTTGTTTTTGCTGCTGATCATCATTATAAACATTAATGATGGTTTCGATAATGATAATTTTGATGATTTTAACCTGTTTGTATGCCCACACAAAGATCTCAGATAACTCTTCTCCCCTCGATAAACAAAAAAAAAAGACAAGGTTAAATTTTAATACCATGTAAAACTTACATTAAAGCCATAATTTTTCACAGTCTAGTTAAGATTTTGTAAAGAAAATATATATATATATATATATATACATATATATGTATACTTAAATACAGAAAAGAAAAAAAATGGCAACTTGAGGCTAATCTCCTATGGATGTAGATCAAGATCATGCGTAACTCTAAGCCAAACTTGTCGAGTCGCCAAAAGTTGTTTGACCAAATGAGAAAGTGAAAAAAAAAACGCTTTGATTTTGCTTTACTAGGGCAATGATCTTACTAATTAGTCTCGATAAAACCGTCGATGGCTGAATGGCAAAGAACAGAGATATATCTAAATCTCTTTCTCTCTCTCACACTTTTTCTGCTGACATCAGCATTTGCGTTTCTGGACAATTTATTCCATTACTTCGTTTCGTATCGTATGTATTTTTTTTTTCTGTTATCCAAATATGGCTTTAACCTCATCATCATCATCATTTCATTTCATTTGGCGCTGCTTTCTAACTAGCCCCACTACCAATCCTCTCTTCTCTCATCTATATATCTATATATATATATACTTAGAGCTAGCCATATTTTAATGCTTGTCACGTAACATTTGCTCATTTTCATGCACAGTTAGTCATATAGTCATCTAGAAAGACAGACAAACTCATATTTTCAGTATTTCAGTTTATATTTTATTTGTTTTCTTTCCCTCAGTTTTTTGACCAACTAAAAACTGTATCAGCCAACAAAGAATGAAGAGACGAGAGAGATATTTCAATATAGAGAGTGAGTTGATAATTAACACCTTTACACCCTTATAAAAGAAAGGGTATAAAGAATCATCTGGTATTCCATTCCATATTAATACACTAAAAGTTTTACACTTCACATGAAACACTAAAACGTACGTAAGTGTTTCTATATTAATAATAATTTCACAGCTATTAAAGTAATTTAAAAAAATTTTATAATTATTAAATATATATATATAGCTGGTCATAAATTTTGAATTTTAATGACTACAACTTTTTGTTTATTAAGTTATACAAGTCAAACTTGATTTCTTAACGGTTTCTATATAATAGAAAATCACTGTTAAATGGAAAAGCTGTTGTAAAAACTATAAATTTAAATATGGGATCGATATTATATCGATTATCTAGTTAGTACTAAAGATATAGGTAGTTCCCTTTTTTACATTTTGATGATTTAATACGACTCAGTCTCATTTTAAGGGTATTTATAAATCGTCACTCCATTTTTCGGCTTGGCTTATTCACAATTTCTGTTCGGTGAATCAATAAAATACTGAACATTTATGATCATATCTTTGCTGTTAATGTTTATCATACAAACCTTGGATAAAAAATATATATACAAAAAATCCCCCAGGGCCCCTCTTTTACGGAGAAAACAACGTTTCTTCTTTTTTTTGTGTGTGTGTTATATGCCTTAACTGATTTCAATTTTATTTGCTTAACAGAAAAAAAAAAAAATAACTTCACAACCCAAAGTGGGGTATAGGGAGGGGGAGGTGGAATGACATGTATACATAAATCATTAAAATGCAAATAAATAATAAAAAAAAAAAAGGAAAGGAAGAGGGATGGTAATGGTAGAGGGGTGAAAAATTATTCACTAAGCGCTCGTATGACGCAAGAGAAAAGAACTCGCTAAAAGTTGCTCGATCGGTCGTTTGTTGATTGGTTACTACGCCTACCGCCAGGGAATTTTAATAGGCGATCGATTGCGTCGCGTTAAAGCGGGGGCGGGACGTGTCATTGGCGGTGCCTGCGGCTGATCGCGACGCCCCAGATATATAGTGGGCTCTCCTCCACCCCCATATTTTGTGCCCGTATGTGTGTTTAGAACACGTGAACTGGACGTCTGCCAGTTGGATGTTGATGTAGATTTTGCAGTTTTTGGAGCATTGTAATGACCGCCAAAGTAGGTCTGCTGATGTGGCTGGATTGAGGCTGGACGTGAGTTAAGGCTATTTATTGATGGTTTATTCCCATAGAGTTGGATTCGTGTGGGAGCCCTTCCTCGGCTGGGGGGTGGCATGCATGATTTACTATTGGGTTCACTGCCAATGTGAACCAAAGTTTGATAGCGTCCGCTTATTTTGGAAGGTAGCTGCCTTGTGGGTGAATGAGGTTTAGCATAATAATCCGTAGTAGGCATCGGTTTGGCCACGCCGACTGGTACAAAACGTCCTGGCGAATGGGGCGAAATGGAATTCTTAATCTCAATCCTTATAGAGGGAGTAGGAGGTGCAGGAGATGGTGAGGGTTTTCTCATTTGGGTGATGGGCTGAGTCACTCGGAAAGTCTCGTTTCGTTTGACAGGCGATCGAGTGACAGATCGTGAAGGTCGATCTCGCAAAGGAGAACGCGATTGAGGCCGATAATTATCATTCTCGAAAACTAAAAAGTCGGGACGATTTTCTTTCGATAAATAATTTTGTTGGTTTTGCTGATTGGATGGGTTTGTTTGTTGTGGCACTTCAACAAACCAGGCAGGATTATGGGGATCATCCTTTTGCTGCTGTATTAAACGATCACGGAACGATTTACGAAAACTACTCAATGTAATTGTTTTGTACTTTTCCCTTTCATCGTCCTCCAGCTGTTGATCTTCCACTAGATCGACATTGGTATGAGTTTTTAATTGCTCCAACTGTTCTCGCAATTGCTTTGGTGGTTTACTCTTCCGATAGGTTGACGAATCAAAGCTGCCACTTGAATTTGAATTCGATCCAATACTTGACTGACGATTTATACTCGAATCGCCATGTAATGCCTTTAAACTCGATTGCTGTTCGTAGAGGAAATTGAAAGGATCGGCCTGGGCATCATAGTCAACTAACCGTGAATCTGCTCCATCGTTGCGCCATTTGTAATAGGTGTTTGTGGCCGTATCACTAGGATGATGTTCATAGCTGGCCTCTTCTGAGGGCGATGGTGTCTTTTTACGCTTTGTAAATGTGCTAAATTTACTAAAAACTTTCGATTTTTTCGATTTCTTTTCTAAAGTCGAACAATTGGATGGCGGACGATCTTCATCGGAGGGATTCAATATAAATGTATCGCCGCGTTGAAGAGTCGAACTAGCTGTAGAATCACGACGTGTTGACGTACTTATTACACTAGCTGGTCGGGAGCTAGAGCTGCGAACTGGTGTTGTGTCACGGGAAGAGCTCTTGGCCCTTGACGACGATAAAGATGAACGTATGTTGCGAAAAAACGACATCGCAGCTAATGGTTGGTGTAAGTTAACCTTGGCTTTTGCCGGCGGCGCCAAGCTTCAAAGCTCTAAGCTCAACCAACCTTGCAGAAAAAAAAGAGCGAAAGAGAGCGTCAGCTATATTACGAAAGCTAACGTTTGGTAGAGCTTCGCGTCCGACGCTGTCAACTGCCAGAAAGCAACTGAGCAAAAAAAAGCCAACTTCACTTATTACGCGGATCACTAGAATATCTTTTTATTGCCATCTCTTTTACACTCTTTAATATCGTTTCTCGGCTTTGACTTTGGTCGGTCGGTCGGTCGGCCGGTCGGTCGCGTTCATCTTGTACATTTGTTTTGACCAATTTAACGTACAACTTCATCATCAAGTTGACGCTTTTAGCCACATATAAATATACGTTTACATATATAAATCACAAGCTCAATGCGTGGGCTCGTACCTAGGTTTCTATTGTCTGTGTTATGTAAAAAAAACAAAAAAAAAAAAGGGTTTAATTCCAAGACTGTATTTTTGAAAATTGTTTTGCCTTTTTGTCTCTTTGTGTGTAATTTATGCATCAGAAAGCGCTCTAATTAGTTATCAGGTGAGGGGATCAACAGCTCATTTGAACTCATTAGCAAAGTAACAATGAAAGATTTATAGAAAAGAAATATTCTATACGATGATACCCCTTAAAAATAATGTTGTATAATTTCAAGAGATCATTTTTTAGAAAATTACAATTACATTAAAATTTAAAAAGAATTTTTAAGTAGTTACCAATTCAATTAATAATTTCTCCTAACTTGAGTATATATACATATATTTGCAGAAAGATAATACTTAGGGCAAACTAATAGCTTCATTAAGAAAGAGAACTCTTCCGTTGTTATTATTGTTTTTCCCTCTCAAGTAAAAATATTGTAAAAGTTTATAGATTATTCTATTGCAATTAGTTGATATACCCATAAATACCTTGCATATGTTCATATGTCTATATGTATAAATGGCGTTTGGTTAAAAACAAAACACAGAACTGAATGCTCAGCCAAAACACCTTTTAGATTTGTATTTGACGTTGTTGTTTGTTATTATTGTTGTTCTTGTTGTTGTTTTATTAGTTGCCTTTGTTGTCAATGAATGTTGCTTTGGCTTTGTTTGAAGTGTCAGCAATTCCGCATACCCCAAATTGTCCCCCCCTCCCTTAAAACACCCCTTCTTCCCATTCCGTTGCATTCTATAGAGTAAATGAGAGATTTGACAATATGCTGATCAAACAGTGCGATGACTACTAGACACCTTCTTTGTTCAACCTAATGAGTGAGTGATTGAATGGCTATATTTGACAGTGGAGGAGGTGATAGGAAGAGATATATTGAATTTCATGCGTTTTGCGGTTTTAATTCTATTTTCCATTTTTGTGGCAAATTTTGATTTGATTTATCTTGCTTCCGATTCCGCCAAGAGCCATTCAGTCAGTCATTATAGATTTTTATCTGTGAAATTTGAGTGCCGCAGCTGCCGGCTAAATACATATACATACATACATATGTGAGCTTATATACGATACATATTCAAGTGCTTAATCGGTATGATTTGTGTGTCTGTATGTGTCTGTGTGTGTTTGTGTTGTTGTTGTTGTTGTTGTTGTTGTTCCTTGGTTTTCCCCCATAAATCAATGCCCGTTCGGGTAAAATGGAATTGCAATTTCAGTTTTTTGTTGGCCAAAATATTTAGCCTACTTTTAGGCTTCGTTTGCTCTGCCTCCCGTAGGGAACGTTTAAAATCTCTCATATTTCAAATCCAACTAATCCCCAGTTTCATGTACATACAGCGCAGATAAATTATCTCCTTTCCCCCTCCCCACAAATCTTGTTTTATGAGATTTTGAAAAATTCACTTCAAAAATCTGCCGCCCAAAAGTAGGCAATTATAATCTACGGAAAAGCTTCAATTCGGCTTAAAATTTTTATAATTTATAGTGTTCAATTTGCTGCTTGCTTAAACATGCGCTATAATAATAATCCCAAAAATTTATAATAAATCATTTTGCCATAATGCCTTTAATATGCCAAAATGATAAAAAAAAAAATACATTAAAAAAATATATTGGCAAAAGACAATTGTGACCAAGTGTGGAATACTTCTGTTTGTTTACATATGTACATAAAATGAAATAATATCCTTCATAATATCTTTTTTTTCGTTACAGGATACATATGAACTATATAAAGTAAAAATATAAAATAAAAATGTTGAGAATCGAAATGGTAAAAACAAGAAACGTTTGCCAATAAATAGGAATACTGAAATTGCTTTATGAAATCTTTTTTTGAATAGTTTTTATTTGGCAATCATTTTTTTTTACACAGTTAAACAATTTTTTGTATCGGAATGACTTTTGGCATGAGGCACACTCCCAGCGGCATTAGCACTTGCCGATTCTAATACAAACACTTTTCTACCAATCGTTAGGTTTGCTGCTTTCATTGGACCTTGGCCAATCTAAAATCACAGCGGGATTATTCCACGCCATTCACACTCATACGACTATGCTGAACATAAACACTTGACCATACAATCGCATCTGCAGATGCGATGGTTCATATGTATACATATATATATATATATATATACATATGTGTAGCAACATGAAGAAAGAGTTTGTTGGCATTGCCATAGACATGCCACACGCAGGCAGGCTGCCAGCAGTGGGTCAAAATGAAACCCACACCACCTCTGCGCTTCTACTTCTTAAATATTTACTGCGGCAAAATGTTTATTGTGAAAAGATTAATAAAATATGTCGGTATAAATAGTTAATAACAAAAAAAATGCCAGGGAAAAAAAGATAAACAAAAACCACAAAATGATTATTTAACCGAAGGAATACAAAAAAAAAAACCAAGAGCCAACAAAAGGAGTATTGCGAAAAGCTAATCAAATATTCTTCTATATAAAATAATCATTATCAAATGGTATTCCATTAGAAAAACGTTCATTTGGTCCATTTGTTGGGCCACTTTTGCATAGCTTTTAACCACAAAGTTCTCTCACTTTGACTTAAGTATTTGCATTGCCTTTTCACAACTTCAACACTAGAACTGGTTGAGAACTACAAGGAGCAGATAAGATAACTGTAAACTATGTAGTTTCTTAAAGGTTTGATGATTTGCAGATTTAGTAAAGCATCTTATTAGAACTAAATAAGTTGTAGATAGATTTAATTTAAAAAAAACTCAAGAACAAATTCCATTTATGGGAATTTCCACTTTAAAAGGAAAAACTATAATATGAATAAATTATTATAAATGTCATCTACAAATTGAATTAAACGGAAAATGTTTAAAAAAGAAACTCATGCGTTTATAATTCAAAATGAAATGTCTAACCATTAATGCCAATTCGATGCAATATTCGATTAAAAAATTTGGAATCATGAATTCAATTAAATTGATATTTTTTTTTTTTTTTCATATTTTACTCTGCACAACTGCAACAAAATTGTAATGGCCAATCTGCCAATAAACACTCCATGACTGTCATTCCATCCCATGCCATAGGGAAGCGGCAGTGCCATGTGGTGGGTTGGGCAAAAGGGGGGTTAAGTGTCAAACTATAGATGCATTGTGTAAAGAAGAAAAAAATAAAAATAAAAAAATATGAAATACTCGTTGTATATGACCTACCTTACAAACATACACACACGCACACACATACGAATACACACTCATAATACACAAGTACATACAATGACAGCTGGCGGAGGTTCCAATGCCAGCTATTATCCCACAATAATATCAACAACATGACATGCCCCTACCATACACCACTCCTCTACTCTTTTTTTTCTCTCTCTCTCTCTCTTTCTTTCTCTTACCCCTCTCTTGAAAATAGCCACAAAATGAGCCAAATTATGGGTGGGTGTTGAAATTGAAAATTGTTTTGGGGTAAGGAGATGAGAGAGAGAGAGAAAGAGAGACGTAGAGAATTGTGAATGTTATTGCTGAAATGTATTGTTGAATTTGGTGCGTTTTGATATTTATGGTGCACATTTAGCACAATTAAAAATTAACACATGCATGCACATACACACACACACACCCATACATGCCAACGCACTCATACAGTTGCATTAGCAGCAAAATGAAGCAATAAATGAAACCAAAATCCAACAAAACTGTCCAAGGAAGTGGGCGAACAGCATGTTTTTACAGTTATGACCACCAGCCGGCCGCACACAGCTGGCCCAACTTACAATGGGACAGATTTTTAAAAAATCAGTTAAGTTCAACTATACCAAACTATTGCATAGGTAGTATATGATTCGATCCGACTTCGATTGAATGAAAAAAGAAAATACAAATCACAAAACACTAACAACAGAACTGACGGACATGAATGTAGATTTAACTCTCTTATATATATATATAACATAAATTATTTAAGTTGTTTCCTTAACCAATTCTTTAACCTCTGGCAAAAATATATTAAAATATTTTACTTTTATCAATTTTCGTTTCGTTTTTTTTTTATGAAACTTCTTGTTTTTAATTTTTTTTCTTTCCAAAACTAACCCAGTGTACAGATCTAGCTGTAACAATGGGGGGGGGCTCAAGTACCTATACCTAATAACGAGAAGTGAAGTGGTTGCCTTAGACTCCTCAGTGTTAGCTTTAAACGTGACCAGTTGCCGACAGCCATATGTATATAGAAAATGAAAATGGACCATCAACACGACTACAACTAACTTTACATGGGTTACCTCCAGCTCCAACATCATTCCCTGCCCTGCCCAGCCCTGCCCTTACCTACCTACCACCTCCATTTCCAGCCACTTCATAGCGTGAGAGGTGCCAAGTGACGGCACGCATGACGCGATATCTTTTTGTGCAACTCTCTCGTGTCCCATGACTATTTTATTTGAATTTTTTTTGAAGCAAAGAGGTAGCAAAGAAGGAGCAAGGTAAGGGGAGAAAGGTATAGGCCATATGGCATTTTGGCTAAATCAAAAAAAAAAAAAAACGACGACAAAAAAAAATAACACAGAAAGAAATGGCAAGCAGAAGCTATAACGGAAACTTCTCTAACAGAAATGACGTAGAGTTTTATTTATAAACAAATCATCACCAAAAATAAAAATAAAAAAAAAAAATAAAGAAAGGTTTGTTTAATTTACTTATTGACGCTCATTTTTTTTCACTTAATATTCCCATTGTGGTTTATCAAAGCCAAGATCTATTAGATCAACAAAAACCCACCGACCTACACTTGGAGATATCAAAGACGAAAAGAAGCTTTTTATGCACTGAATAGAGATTCTTTCTATATAAACCAAATATAAAAATATTAAATTTTCTGACAAACGCTTTTAAAACAACACAGTTAAATATCTGTTTCTATGGGAACTATATGATATAGATTCTACCGATTCTAATTAAACTAGGTAAATAGATATGTTGCGAAGTAATATAAAACTTACAAAAAAACGTATTTGTGTGATATTTTATTGGAAAAGTAGAAAGTTATTGACATTGAATCTTAATTTCGACTGATCGCAGCTGAGCTTTATAGTTTTAAGGATCTCGAAAGAGTTCTTATTGATCCATCTGTTTTAACTCATCATGCTAATCAGGAATATATACACTTTGTAGGTATATACATATAGTCGCAAATGCTTTCAAACCTTTCTGACCAAAGGGCTAGAAACCACTGGACTTTTGTATAATTAGATTTGAAATGGGAATCGTAAGACTTTAGCTTTTGCATAAGAATTTAGGACTTAACTGAAATGTGTTTATTTTCTTTCAGTGTAAATTGTTTTAAATTTATCTAAATTCGTTCCCCCAGAAAAAAAAAATTATATAGACTAGCGTAAATGATTAGCAACAATTAAAGCTAAACTAACCACAAAAAATATGCTTTATATATGTACATATAACTCTATATATGTGCATTTGTATGTATGTAGTTTATGGGAAAAGGGGAGGAGGGGTAATAGTAAAAACTCACAACTTTGGTATTACACTAAGATCCATTTATGATGTTGTAAATTTTTAGGCATATTTTCTTAAATAAATACTCATTTGCTCTAATGATTTGGGAATGTTATGGAGGGGGAGGGAGCGGGAGCGGGAGCGGGAGCAGGTGGCCCCCCGGTCGAGCCAGTTGAAAATGTCTAAAAATAACAAGAGGCAGTAAAACTTTTGTTAATATTTTGCCAGCTGTTGGAAAGCAAAAAAAAAAAAAAATGAAATAAACGAATTAAAGACAAAATCAATTAAATTAATAATATCAAAATAAAATAACAAAATATGACAAAGACGAAGATGGCAACGAAGAAGGAGGGCCAGGCAAGATGATGATGACGATAAGAGGCTAAAATGGGCTTTGGGCATGTCAAAATTGCCACGCCTCGCACACCCAAAAAGCAAAAAAAAAAATAAAAAAGAAAAATATGATGATGAACACAAACAGTAGACGGGGAGGAGAAGGGGGCCTAAAGAAGGTAAATGGGGTGGTTGATATGTTGAATGTGTAGAAAGGTGGTACCAAAACCCACCCACCTGGTATACCTGGCCAGACCATTCCATTGCGCAAACATGGCCATTTGATATGAGCAAAGGCCGACCAGGTGTTGTTGTCTTTAACAGAAGAGGGAGATGGAGTAAGATAGAGAGAGAGAGAGAGAGAGAGAGAAGGGGAGTGCGAGGTGTGTCCATCATGAAAAGATGATACCCAGACCCCCATCACATTTACCTTCCCGTTGGTGCGTATCTCATATCTAGGTATAACTAACACGCCCCTGGGAAATATCACAATGGCACGCAACAATTTAACAGAGTTCCATTTTGGAACCCAAACCCAAAATAAAAAAAAAAAACTCCAAAAAACTCAGATCCTAGAAATCGCTTTAGGGTGTTAAATTTTTATATACCTTATGACCAAAAAACGAACAACTTTGACTTCCGGCCGTAGTTTTCTAGTTACTCTATTTAGTTTGCGACAATTTTTTTTTTTTGATTTATTATATTGAAACTCCATTATCGGAGGTCTGTTAATAGATATATATAAATATGCATATATAGTTAGACAGTTAGACATAAGTCTTGTTGAAATTGAACAAAAAAAAAATTCATCATAATCAAAAAATCATTTGGCCTTCATATAGGATTACAATGCCTCGTTTGATGCGTTGCAAAATAGCAATGAAAATCAATATACCCCATTTGGCAATGGGATAAAACAGAGAGAGAGAGAGAGAGAGAGAGAGAGAGAGAGGAGTCAAAATATTAAAAGGCTAAAGGCCTTGGCTGGTTTATCATTTGCACACAAATTGCCAAGCTATGAAAACTAATAATGTAATTAAAAAGTTGACAAAGTTGTCAGATGGAACGACGAGCCCGTTTGGCCGTAACTCAACAAGTGCAAGGTTTTTAAAACGCAAATAAGCAACGACTATTAGTACATAAATTTATATAAATATAAATAGTTGGTAATATATATATATATATTTATATACATATGTGTGTATGTATGTATTTGTATTGTGTGTACAGGCATTTGAAATGCCATAAAACGTTACCAGAAACAGACAAATAGACGGCAATCAAACAATCTATCTACTAGATACATACATACATATGTTAAAGCCCGGACTCAGCTGAGCTGATCAGTTAAAGGGTTTTCAGACTCAAAACTGAAAAGAAGCACCAACATATGATGCTGGATGGATTGTTCAATGATGACTCAGTTAAAAAAAAAAACACAAGAACAACAACAACAATAAGAACCAAATACCACATCACAAGAAATACACAGAAAGAAAAAAACAAAACAAATATGGAAAAGATTACCATTTGAAAGCAAGTCCTAACTAAAATTATATAAAACAATTAATGTTTATTCCCGAGCAAGAAAAAATTTAAAACCAAATAACAGAGAATTATATTGATCTCAATATAGAAACGTTCATTTCCTAAGCCTTCTTGAGATTTTAAAAACAAAAAACTTCATAGTATGAAATGAAAGTGAAACTTGCATTAACAGAATTAAGGAATCAAATTTTATATAAACGACCGAGCGACGCATTAATTAAGTTTAATTTTTCCAAGTGTATCAAGCGGCAAATTTACAAAGTTGAGGGAAGAAGATGCTGTTGCACCATTGCACCAAAAAAAAAAAAAAAAAAAAAAACCATAAAGAAAACACAATAACAAGGAAGCAAAGGAAGACATCACAAAGATGCTGCTGTTGCTGTTGCTGATGATGAGGATGATGCACCCGCCAGCAGACATAAAATCCCAAAGACAAGCAAATAAAAAGTGACTCAAGTTCTTCGCACTAACTTGGAAATTCTAAAATTGCACTTTCAAAACAAAAAAAAAAAAAAAGAAGAAACATTTAACTTTAGCAAATTGAATGATTATGTTTCAAATGAGGGAACTGGTTCCAGGGTAGGCCATGGGGGATCTAGTCAATGCCTGAATTCGGGGTATGGGGTTGGGCATAATATTTTATTATAATTATGTTTGACTTCCTATGTATGAGATTTTGGTATGCTTGTTTCATCTTCTTCTTCTTTATCATCATCACCAACATCGTTGTTGTAGGTTCTTTTTGCGGCAATGATGATCTCATCGATTGCATCAGATTTCGTTCTTTTTGGCTGAGTTTTTGTTTTTCTTTCCTTTTTTTTTTTTTGGTTTTAATGCAGAATTGGAATTCTGAATCGGAATAATATCAAATTAGCTGTTGGCATGCGACAGACAAGGTGACGATATCGCACAAATACATAAATTTTATATTGTTTGCTTGTTCGTTCGTTGCATTCGCTCAGGTAGATGAAATGTGTTTTTTTTTTGGGTTTTTTTTTTGTGCAAATTGATTGATCTGCAAGCAAGTCAAACCATTTGCCCGAAATTCAAAAATTGTGACAATTCAATCAAGTGAAGCATCAACTGGGTTCCCTTTCCGTTTAACCTCCAAACAATTGTTAGGCATTATGCTTGTCAGCCTCTTAATTTACATTGATTTTGTCAATTTCAGTTGATATCTCTTTCAATTATTCTTTATACTTTTGGAAATTGGTATAGTACATTGGGTAGAAGTACTATTGGCAGGATCTTCTTTAAGGACAATAACAAGTTGGTTAAAAATGAATATATATTGTATATTGTATAAACCAACCAACTGGTTCAAGGGTCTTAGGATCTCTAAATGTGTCGACGAACTTTTTGGCTTTCATTGATTTTGTCAAATTTCATCGAATAAGTTGTCAATTCTTTTTGGTTTTTTGGGTGTGTTTCTTTAGCCTTTTCTCAATGTATCTCATAAATATTAAAGATTTGCATATGAATTTGATTTGAATTAAAACTGTTAGTTCTTTCTCTATGGATGGATGGAAATGCTAATCAGTGTGTTTATATTTATTTATTTTTTTTTTTTTTTTTTGAATTTTTTCTCTCTTTGTAATGAGAACGAACCCATTGACCTCTTGTCGACTGAGTCTCTTCGTATCCCTCCGCCCCCTCTCGCTCTATTTCTCATTAAAACTTAAGCAGGGAATTTAAAATATGTTGTTTTTGTTGTTGTTGTTGTTTTTATTATTATTATTATTATTGCAAGCGTTTCGTTTGTTTTTGTTGTTATTTTACGTTATATTTGTTGTTGTTGTTGTTTTTGCATTTCAAGTGGAACTGAAACGAGAATAAGAGCTACGTATTGTACATGATGTCATCTTAAAAAATGCCAATGAACAACAAAGCGCAAAAATTTACTATAACTTAACAGAAATATGTAAAAATAAAAAAAAATATATATATTTAAAATAACAATTGCATTTGGAACTAATTGAGCATAACAGAAAAAAAAGTGGGGTTAGGAATTTATGTTACTATTACTGTTACTTTTAAGGTAGGCGGAGACTTTTTTTTTTTTTGATTCTAAGCTTGTTTTTGGTTTGTTTTGAAAACTTTTAATATTCAAATAATTGCTTTCGAGGAAATGTCTTTCTTTATAAAGTGAAAATCTTAAAAAATTTAAGAAATTTAAGAAATTGAGCGGAACATTTTTTCACGTATTTTGGTGTACCTGATATATAATACTAACATATGCTAAGTAACAGTATAATTGTGTTTGTTGACAACACATTGTATTGCAAAAATAGTATATGATTATCAATTGTATTTTAAGACCTGATAACTTATCAATTATTTGTATTTTAGCCTTTGTTACGTAGACCACGTAACACCTACTACACGGCCAACAGAATTTACTACGATTAGTCACAAATGACGGGACGATTCAAAGAAATCAAAAGTGAGTAAATGAAAGAAAGAGATAAAGAGAGAGAAGGAAATTGGTAAATGAGAATAAAATTAGATAAGCAATCAAAACATAAAATTTAACAGAAATCTGACGGAAATCATTTTATACTTTTACCCCAACCTCAATATCATCTACAACCCCATCCGCATTTCCATCTCCATATATAGCACCTGGTCAGTGACAGGTGATATGGTAGGCGGCGGGTCGGGGGGATTTTGGAATATTTATTGGATTCTTGCATACTTACAAAGGTTTTCCATTCACGGATATACGTTTATATGTATATTTATTGTACAATACCGAAACAAACAAAATAAATATAAAATAAAATCAAACAAATGTTTAAAGTGAATTGTTTATAATTTTTTTTTTTTCTTTTTCTGTTGTTCTTGTTTTTGGGGTATGCCAAGAATAAAACTCAGCACATTTGTTTTTACGGGTCGATTAATAGAAACACAGGAAGTTCAGTTAATAGCAACAGAACAGAACAGACCAAACCAGACCAGATCAGACCAACAATAAAAGGAAGGGAGGAAAAATGGAAAAAAAACGAGGTTTACTTTCAATGTATTTTAGTTTGATTACTGAAATTGAATTCATTTTACATAAATTAAACCATCAATTAGGCATTTTATAACTCTTTAGTTGTCCCTCGGACTGAATTTATATTCATTTCATATTGTAAATGGTATTGCTCACCTTTTCTGCAAATTCTTCGCGCGGACGCCGGGAAATTGTTGGGGCACTGCTCATGACCTCTTTTGTGGGCGATGGTGTCATAGTATTTTTTAGTATTTTTTATTTTCTAATTTAGTATTTGGATTTGGTTTTCAATATGTTATTAACTTTCGTCTTGTATTGCTTTTAGTTACACTTATTGACTTTTGCTTTTCAATTCGAATTTTTGGTTGCGTACTGCAAAAACAAAACCAAACCAACAAAAAAAAAAAAAAACGGTAAAAAAATCCAATTTAATTTATAATAACAATTTTATCAGTTTTGGCAAATTTGCTTCTTTTTTGTTTTTTTTTTTTCTGTTTCTATAAACAAATTATGGCGTAGTCGTTAAAATATGTCGCTAATAGGGTAAGGTTTCGCGTACTTTTTGTTTTCATTTTTTTTTTGATGGAGCTTGAATGGGTGCAGGTGGGTTTTGGGGTGGTTCAGAGGTTCCTTTTTTTTATATATATATGTATATATTTTGTTTTAATGACATACATGCAAGGAAGGCACGCAATCTTTTAGATAAGTTTCATGGTCAATTAGATAACATTTCAAGTTAATTGATTCCTTGATAAAAACCAAAGTAATGTATTTTTATTATTATTTTATTTGGTTACAATAATATTATATAGCAGTTTGTTTGCAATACCAATAATTATTTCCTTTAATTATAAAGGTAACGGCAATAAACAAATGTCTAATTCCATTTAGAGCTAAATAAGTGTTAATGGAATCATAATTATTTAAAGAATTGACGGCACGAAAAGGTGAATGCCTGGCGCCAAATCATGAAGCCGGCCGGCAAAAATTCTTTCAATTAAAAGAAAGAAGAAGAAAAAAAAAATAAACATTTTTTTGCGGGCCCCAACACGACCTTCAAAAATTTTATAAAATTCTAATTGAAATTCAATTGGTCAGTGGGGACGTTCTTTTTCATTATTTTTTTTTTTTTTTTGTTTCTTTGATATATAAGTATGTATGTATGTGTGTACATATATGTATATACCATATATAATTATGGCCTTTAGGGCTCGTCGACGTCATCAGTATGTAGCAGCAACAGTTTGTTGAAGGAGACTTACAAACACACACACACACACTGTCCCTGGCACACACACCGGTTAAACTTGTTATCGCGCCTGCAAGAACCTCAAAAAAGAGAAGAAAAAAAAACTCTCTAGGCCGTTGCCGGTTCGGTCACAAACAAGTTCTGGAGCGGCACAGGGGCTTAGAGACTGAAGACCATCACCATCCACCAGCAACACCACCATCAGCAGCACCACCAACTAAAACTGAAGTGCTTTATTTTGATACACTCGTACATATGTACATATGTATGTCTATGTATGTATGAATGACGTTATTCTTAGACACACTAAATACACTCCACACACACACACACACACCAGCAGACACACACAACACTCAAAGCCCAAGCCCTGAGTGCTGCTGTTCTACTGTTTTGCTACTTAGAAATTTACTTTAAATTAAAAACAAACGAAAGTAAATCAACAAAAATGAAACAAAAACACGTAGGGAAACACAACAACGCCCAAAATGAAGGAACGCGCGCGCTGTTCAAAACACTTCAAACGACGAGCAACAACTAAAACAGCCGGTTCAACCAACCGACCACCGGGGCAAGTTATAACTGCCACTTCACATTCAAACAGCAAGTGAGCGAGCGAGATAGCAAGGTACCAAAACACTGTGATAGAAAGAGATAAAAAACAAATTCATATATTAAGTCGACCACAATATACCCTGTACTGCAAGTAATCATATATACCATTTTCTAAAATTGCAATCTCTATTATTAATTTTGTATAATTGGACTTGAACTGGAATAGTGTGTAAAATGAAAGCAAATTAGCTAATTAATTGCTTGTCCTATTTAGTAATCAGCATAGAAAGATTTGTCATAGTTTTTATAACTAGTTGTTCTAGGTGAGCCAGACAAAGAGGTAGAAATTACTATACTCACTTTAATCACTTTCATCGTTTATTTGCATATGTCTGTTGCATACACAACTATTAACAAAATACACTCTTTATAGGCAAGGATACAGGGTAGCATGGTAGGCAGTTGGCCCAATGACTTGTGTATACCCTAAACTTGTTGTATGTCGTATTGAAATCCTATTATATTTTATATTTAACATATTTGTAAATTAATGAAAATATTTGACATTGTTTAAGAAAATAATTAACCAAATTAAAGTGTTAACCAACTTGGTTAATAATACCATTACTTTATAATCTAAAAATGGTAATATGTAGTAACATAGTAACTAAGAAAGTTACTATATTTCTTGCTACATTATATTAAATGTAGACTACTTCATTGTAAAATCAAAATGTATCCTATTTAGTTATGAAAGTGTACAAAACATAGCGAATAAGCTCAGGGAGAAAAATTTTGCAATGAGAGTGAGTGGGAGAAGCAAGAGCTGTTTTCTCTCTTTTAACAGCAGAAATGGTTAACAGAAAAGTTTTGAGTGCCTACAAAAACGTATCGATAATCATTGTTTCTTCGGTGTTTTACCATATCTTCCAAGCCGTGTTTAAACTAAAACGCTGAAAACTTATTAAGTTTTTCCGACCTTAAAAATTGAACAACTTCTACCGCAATTTTTTGGCTAACAAAATTAACGCTATGCGTAAAATAGTTAATAGTTTATTACAAATTGGCACACTAATACATAAGTAAATATTTTTTGCAAATGTTCCACAGATGCATTTTAGAATAGTTAGCCTGTGGTTATGGCGTTTTCCACTTGTCGTATTTGGTTTTGAAGCTCTTGGATATGCTGTTCGAACTTTTGTATATCTCCGGTAATCTGTTGCAAACTGGACAGTACGTTCTTTAGCTTCTCTCCGTCAATTTGGACCTCCAAATCGCGTATTTCCTTCGTGACATTGCCGGTGAGGCCGACACATTCAACTAGCTCATTGCAATTGCTATGCAATTGGGCCAACAATTTGTATGCCTTTTTCGCATGAAGATCATGTTTGGCGCTTTGAAAAAGAAGATCATCTGTATAATTGAATTGACGCTGCAATTGGGCATTGACAACATTAAGTTGCTTCTGTAATTGACGGGTGTCATCAAGCACTTTGACGATGTCCTCTCGCTGTTTGCGAATGTTTCTGATGAATTCATGAATACGTCGCGTGTATTCCTGACGGTTCGCCACAGACTGTGTTGTATTTTTTAGGGAAGCATTTAATTCATTATGTTGTTGACTTTTGGCAACAATTTCCTGTTCGAGTTTCTCAATGGATGAGCGTATAGTTTGGACTTGTTGTGCCTCCTGGGCATTGCGTAATGTAGACAATGTTTCTACTAATGGGCGACGATAATCCTGCCATTGTTGGTTTAAAGTTTCGCGCTTGTTTTCTGTCGTTTTAACCAAAGCTTCTAGTTTACCCACATTTTCCGTTGGTTCCGCTAAAACCAAGGAAATTCTTTCCTGTGACTTCAGTTTGGATTCAATAGCTTCCATTTCTCTTGCAGCTGTCGCTTCCCTAATCTTAAGTTCATTTAATTTCGATGTAAGCAGTTTACGCTGATTAAGCATTGTCTCAGTTTGACCACGCAATTCTTGAACTTCTTGACCCAACAGTTCCAATGGTGTCGTCTCCTCGGATTTATCTGTCTTTTCAGTGGTTAACGGGCTCGTATTAACAGTGTTTGAAATTTTGCTTAAAGAATCTTCGGCAGTAAAGGTGAAAGGCTCCGAATCTATCGCTTCATTCCCCCAACGTTCTAAATCATTTTTATGCATAACTGATGCTATGAGATCGTAGCAACCGGCTGACGTTTGCTGGAAGAGATTAGGTGCCTGCTGATCAAAATATTGTTGAACTTCTTTGGTTCTCTCTTCGGGATTGGCTGACGGCACATTGAGATTAATTTGAGGTTCGAAGTTAATGCATTGACTACTGCAGCCCAAGGACTTTCTATTGGCCACCACTCGGCAAAATTGTGGAACCCAAGGAGCTTTAAGTTGCGCCTTTAGTTTTTGTCGTATCTGGCGCTCCAGCTGTTCTCTGCTACTCAGTGGATGCAATGTTTTGTCTTCCTCCGATTGACGTTCACGTGGCAATTGCTCAATGAGAAACATAAGAAGACGCCGCAGCTCCATTGGATTTGGATAGAGGAATGTTTGATAGCCAATGTCACCGCGGTAGCCACTCTCTTGGCATTTTTCGGCCAATGTGCTGGCAACACTGAATCTTTGGGCCATGGAAATGGGAAGGCTTCGGGGAAGATCCTTGAGAGATTGACCTCTGCAGTAAGAGTTTTAGAAGTGTGCAAAAAAAGTTAAATGTTATAAAATATATATAGTTTTACATCCGGCAGGACTTACGATATCTCATGCAAACAGCAGGAAACAGCTCGCACCACAAGAGCTGGTGTAAAATTTGCCAGCTCCTCTGTCGGCTCAATGCTGGGATCCACTTGATTCAGCTGATGCATTATAATTTTGTCCACTTCATCCATTGTAATACGATAACAATACCAACTTCAGGTCCAAACAAAAATTAAAAAAAATAATGGTCAGCGTTGCCAGACGGCAATAACACAACTCATGTGGCTCCATCTTTTCAACACTGTGGCGACACCTACACACAACATGTTAAGCTCGAATAAGCCGAAACCGTTAAATTAAAAAATTACACATTTTTGAAAATCATTTTTAACAGCAAATTATGAATAAAGAAAAAAGCCAACGACATGTCAGCACAATACAAAAAATTATGGTTTGTTCATTAATGTAAACTTATACTAGGTAAATCCATCGTAATATTTAATTTTATTAATTTGTTTTAGGGATACTTTGAGAGTCCCAAGAGAGATTAGCCTCATTTTTTTTTAACGAAATTGTTATATCATAGTTGCAACGCCTTGGAAAAATAAATTGCATAGATGTCACCTTTAGTTAATACATTTAAATAATACATATATAATAAAAACTAAATGGCAAATCAATATACTTGTATATTGATTTAGAATTAAGTCGCATCACGCGGTCATTCAAAATGTTTTCAAAAATTTCTTGCTTTGTTGGCAAAAAAATCAGAAGATTTAAAGTCACGCAAACTAGAAAAGGGTCAAATTCAATTAGTTAACACCATTTCTGGCCAATAAAAAAGGTATAAAAAACGTTTGGCGGCTTTCAAAATGACAGCGTCATTTGTTTAACGCGACGACGACGCCATGGAACCGCTGCTCTGCAATGCCAGTGAGCCACCGTTAAGACCTGAGGCACGCGTCTCATCGTCCTCTGGCGGGGATTTGCAGTTCCTTGGCTGGAATGTTCCACCAGATCAAATCCAATATATACCGGAGCATTGGCTAACCCAACTGGAACCACCCGCTTCGATGCACTATATGCTGGGAGTATTTTACATCTTCCTTTTTTGCGCATCCACGGTTGGCAACGGCATGGTCATCTGGATATTTAGTACATCGAAATCGTTGCGCACACCTTCGAATATGTTTGTCCTTAATTTGGCTGTCTTCGATCTAATTATGTGTCTTAAAGCTCCAATATTCATCTACAACAGCTTCCACAGGGGCTTTGCCCTAGGTAACACTTGGTGTCAAATATTTGCAGCCATCGGCTCCTACTCGGGAATCGGCGCTGGAATGACCAACGCGGCCATTGGATATGATCGATTCAACGTCATAACAAAGCCAATGAATCGTAATATGACATTTACGAAAGCCGTAATTATGAACGTAATCATATGGTTGTACTGCACTCCATGGGTTGTGTTGCCGCTGACACAATTTTGGGATCGCTTCGTACCAGGTAAGTAAATCAAGTAAATTTGCAAACTTATTTTAAGTGCTAAAAAGCTGATATGAACATAAAAGAATTGCAATGTTTAGTGTTCCGAAGGGGCCGCGCAATTAATTTTGATTTTATTTAAACTAGAATTTTCACTAAAATCCGAAAACATTCGACAGTTTGAGGCAAAATACATTAATTGATTATACATATAACACCAATTGGGAGTACTACACAAGAAGAGGTCGTATTACGATTCACTCATATCTTCAGCCCTGTTTATAATAACATTTAATGCCAAATTACCATCCTCGGAAAAGAGCTCCACTGTTGATTTGTTTAAAACCAAAAAATCTGCATTGGTGAAGGCCACAAAGCTTTCCCTTATGGATCGCGGCTTTGACTGCCATTTAAGCGTTCGATTATTAGCTTCTAAAGAAATGCCGTAAACAAATTCGGAGGCATCTCGCATGCTTCCAATCATGCGACAGGCAGCAAAATACTGTTGACATCCTTCGCCCAAATGAATCTTTTCGAGCGACAAAAGAAAATGTCGGCCATGGCAAGACTGAATCATAGTCCAATCTAAAGCACCCTCAAGATTGACATTGGTGGCTAGGAAGATGATGTCACTGCCCTCCATAGTTATGACATTCTCGTGACTGGTGATCAAATGCTTATAGACATCTTTAAGTGGTCCTTGCCAGACACATTTCTCATCAGGATAGGGACAGAAATATGGACGAAATTCACAGTCATCCTCATGGGCTTTTTTATCCGCATAAGAGAGACGCATTCGGCAGCCAAAGTGGGTATGTTTGCAGGGGAAAATTAATTTGGAGGCCACCTTCTCCATAGCCAAATTACGAATATTCGTCATCGTTACCCGGCAAACGGGACAAACTGTCAACTTCTGGCGACAGGTGGAACAAATTAAATGTCCCCTAGAACATTGCATAATCGGAGGCATCATATAACCAAAACATACTGGGCATTCGAGCAAAGAAACAAGAAAATCGCTTATAGACGCCTCCTGTGGCTTTTCACAGACAAGAGTGAGCCGCTCCAGCGGCTGCTCCCCTGCACCATCCGTTGTTGTTGCCGACTCTCCATGATTATGCGAGTTATCTTGCATTGTCGCCGTCGTAGTGGCCTCCTTGGATGACGATGTGGCCACCACACAACAAGGTGGGGCCAATGCTGGTGCAGATTGACGACGTGGCAGCATTACAATCAAATCTGTCGAATAACAGCTAAAGGAATACACAATTTACGCTCGAAGAATTTTGCAGAGACTAAGGAAATATTTGAAAAGATTCATTTACGAAATAATATCTACTCGAAAATTTTGTCCGGTTCCTTAAGTTTTTTTTTTACTACTTTAAATTTGGATCTGGATTAAAAGCTGTTGTTTTTTAGACTGATTTTGGGCTCTTGACGTTTGAGTTTTGTGTACCACTTCTCTCTGATTACTGAAAATTCAAGGAATATACGATCTGGAATGTAAATAATTAATCCATTTTTATACGAAACGGATTAGAGAAACTTAAAACCATCCTGACAAATGATAGCTAATTCATGAACTTTTTAAGCGGGCTGTCTATTATTCAAACATTTAGCTGTGGTTCGATCAATGTCACTGTACTTTCTGTCAGAATTGCTCAAATTAAAAGCACTTTAAGACTTCTTTAAAAGCTTTCTCCACGCATTACTTGACTGCAACACAATGAAGCTCAAAGAATTCTTATACAAATTGTTTAACAAGATATATTTTATTAAGGAAAGTTCTATGCTGCAATTTTTTTTTCTATCCGGATAATCGGAAATCCAGTTAAGCATTTAAAAAAATGAAAATAAATATGTGTCTATTTATATATATGTATGTATGTATATAAGTACAAAAATATATGTATGTACATACATAAACGTTTTTTATGGTTACTTACCAATTTGTAACATTTAAAATCTTCTTTAGTAGACTAACCGCCATCCAGTTAGGCACAAACCTTACACTCAAAAAAAGAAAAACACTCAAAACAAATAAAAAAAAAACAATGCGCGAAAACACCAATAACAGAATCACATAAAAAAAAACACATTTTAATAAAATTGCAGAAACTTTACAAAGCACTAAAACAAAAGTCAAAATGGCATACATACATACATATGTATGTACATATACTCAAAAACTCGCGCGAAATCTCCCACATACATATGTATGCGCATAACTAAGTATGCATGTAGATACATACATACATACATAAATATGCGTGTATGTATTTTGGCATTAGATGCGACTGCGTTGCTGATCTTCTTGTCTTTGCCTTTGCCTTATTCCTTCGCGCCGCCATTTTCTTACAAGCTTCAGATTTAAAGAAAACAAACAAGTTTTTACTCGACAATCTCCGAACCGCATTTTATGTTGTAACCACAGTATGAAAATTGATTTTCTAAAAATTATACATACAAATGTATTTAGCTAACATTTGGGAAAGACACAGAATACTAAAGGAAAATTGAAAACGATGAGCTTGACGTTCTTTTAACTGATTTTTCAATGTTAGTTTTAAATAAATTAATTTTGTTAAAATCACACAATCTGTATTAAGCTTACAGTTGGGAAGACGCAACTTGTTCTATTGAATACATTTAAATAACTGCGGGTTAGAAGGAAAAACCGAAACTCAATTGAATCTACACGAGTGAAAAGGAATTTCGCTACTGCAAACGCATTAAAGCGCAAGGAAATGTGCATACAAATGGAGGCCGACGACGACATTCGCGTGCCTAGCAACTCACCCTTTAACTCGTGGCGATCGGTTGTCTCTCCTTCTATTCTGCTTTTTCTAACAGTAAAAAAAAAATCCTGTGTATGTGTGTTTTGCTTATGGCCAGCTGCGCTTACAGACACATGCAAAAATACTCGAATACAGTGAGAAATATGAAATAGCAACAGCAGAGCTTGTCGATTTCTTTAAGGCTTAACTTTTTTGATTTAGGATATTTAATCAAAATTCTTTCGATATCTTGCAATTAGAGAATAAAGAAATGCTTTTAAAAAGGGTATTTTCATATTTTAGCTTTTTATCGAAGGTCTTCTTCTCTTGACGAAAAAATAACACTACTTTTGCTGTTTCTTTTGGTTTATGAGATTTGAGTACATAAATTGCAATTTACTGATTACAACTATTAAATTGTCTTATATGCGTTTTGGAATAGTTTTGAGAAAAAAAAATGTTCTGAAAAGCATTGTGTCCAGTATATAATATTAGTGGGGAAAATAGGCTCAATACGAAATTATACAAAAACTATTTTTACAACTCTTGCGACATAAAAGAAATAAATGAAATATTTTGAACTATGTATATATACATATATACTGTACATATATACATGTACATATATACTTCTTCATAACTGCATAAAAATTGGAATGTTTGTACAAAATTCAGAAAAACGATTGAAAGTGATGCTTTTTTTCCTTCACAGATGCATATAAATGACATACAATAACATACGACTTACGCACAACAATTTCGGACACGTTACCGTACGACAATTTTTTTGACAAACTTTTTTTAACTACGCCGTGAGCCCGCAAGTATGTACACATGTACAACTTGTGTCTGTATGTACATATGTTCATACATAGATATGTACATACAGCTTTTGCAGATTTTAAATATAAAATCTTTTGATGCAGCCAAAACAATTGTTACGTAATATGTAATGTAATGAAAGCAAGAACATTGTTTCAAAAGAATAGCGAATGATTCCATCTACCCCCTTTCAATAATCAATAATCCAATAACAATAATTGTAATAAAACTTGAAATTTATTTTTATTTTTACTAATCACGTTTATTTTTCGCTTCTTGTAGTTTTGTGTGATTCTTGTATTGTAGTGGCGCGCGGCACATTTTATAAACTAAATACGGGTGAGCTTAGTCCAATATAAAAAAAAAACTTTTCCGTTAGTCGGAAGCCGACTGTAGGATACCGTGTACCAAGAAAGGGTGTAACTTAAAATTAAACTCACTCGAATTTGCCACCAAATTCCTTCTTCCCCTCCCTGTCGCAATATTTATTATATGCCGCCTCATTAAATCTTTCATTCGCATCTTTATATAGCTGGCAATTGCCTTCGCAAATACTGAGGAATTGTGTGTTTTTTTTCTGAGATGAAGGAAGTGTGGCAAAAGATTGAAGAAAAATTATGGATCTGCCTAATAACTAGACGAGTATGCGTACAGAAATTTTTAAGACACGTTCTTTCGGACGGACGTATAGACAGACATGACCATATTAACTTCTGTGTTAATACTGATCAAAAATATATGCTTAAATATATCGGTTTTCTTCTAAAGATCTTCTTTGGAGATCTTAATTTATTATTTTATTCTATAGGTACAGGATATAATGAAACGGAAAACTTCTGTGTTTTTGAAATTATGTAAAGTAAACTAAATATGTACGTATAGAAGATGAGGAAGGGCGAGAGATGGGATTAGGGTGACAAAAGAATGATAAAATTTAACATTTTTAGGGCCAATTAAAACTGTGCAACAGATTACTCTTTTCCGAATGGAAGAAGCGCCAACGGAGGGTTGCTATATTCACTAATTAAGATCCAAAACAGATATTTCAACGTTAGCTCAAGTTCCTGAATTATAAGCATTGAAAGATATATAAAAAAGTTCAAAAACTTTAAGAGTGTTTGCAATGTTTTAATTAAGTTAAATGTGCTACTATTTGATTAAGTGAAATATCGTTATTTACCATTATATCCCAACGATTTGTGATCCTTCTCTTTTACAATACATGTATATGAGAGTAAACGAACTTAAAACATTTTAAGTAATGTTACAGAGTTAATTTTGAATTATGCTTGAACTATACAATAAAATGATTTATATTAATTGGGATAAAGATCTGTTAACTATATATAATATGTACAATTCTTTGAAGAGTTCAGGAACTTGAGTTAAAAGTTTAAGAAAACAGTGTTTAGGGTTTTTATTATTGAATATATTTCAAATTATCCGATGACGGAATAGAATCGATTAACCCTGTTTAGAGAGTTTAGTAAGGGATTGTCTTTTTGTTAAAATTCGAAGGAAAAGAAATACATATGTATGTATGTATATCATTTTGGATGATGAACAAAAGTTTACCTAACTTGTTCCTTTCGTTTTTGTTTGTTATATCTTACAACTCTCGAGCTATTACAGTTTAAATGTTTTGTTTTCATTTGCTTATTTTCGTTTTTGTTTTTGTTTCTTTTTCTTTTTTTGTATTGTATAAAATAATTTACATTAACTAAACTAGACCATTGTGTATGTATGTATGTGTGTGTTTGTATGTTTTATAGTTGTTGCTTTCTTACAAACTAAATTAAACTAAAAACCACAAAATAAAAGGGCAATTTAAATGAAACATTGACATAGAGTTAAGAAATTGAAAATCGCATATATATATATATATATCAAGATTTATGTAGGACATGGTAATAATTTTTAAAGACTAAATCAGGGTTCGCTCGCCCGATTTTGCAAACATATGTATATGCTATATGCGCTTTATCTATTTGTCTTGTGCTCAAATCTCGATTCGTAATTTCGAAAATAATTCCCGAAACTTTCTTATTCGCAATAGTTACGAATCTCCTCTCTTTCTCTTTTTGTTTTGCCTTCCTATTCTTTCTGTTGATACACTTTAATTAAGCCTAAAATACATTTTCGATCTAATATTTTGCATATCTATATATCTTCTTTACGATTGCAAATAAGAATGTGTCGAAGTTTTTTTGGACAATTACGAACCGGAATTGAGCACAAGGCACTTCGCCGTATATTTATTTGTTGGAAACGTTTTAGAAACGATTCTGCTTACAATTTTCATAAACTTTTGAGAACTTATATATGTATAGTATATATTCCGATTCTTCGAGGGAAGGTTTAAAAAATTCAATTTTCTTTTTAATAAAAAAAAAAAAAAAAAAAAACAAAAAACATAAAATTCATAAATGGATGATGTGAATGATGATGGATTCAGACCAATGAGATGGTCACATTGATGCCCAGGTTTCCATTATCGGCAAACAGCTGAGCTATCGATGTATCGAACACCAGGCAATCCGAATTATGTATGGCCGAGGCAACGCCCTCGTGTATGGATCGTGGCATTGCCTCCCAGGTTAAACGACGCCGATTACCATTCAGTTCCAAGCGATAGACAAAATTCTCGGCCTCTTTGCGTGAACCAATTAGTTGAACTATGGCGAAGAACTGCTGGTGGCCGTCATATTTTTCCTGCTTCTCCAGGACGAGCATAAAATGATGACCGAAGCAGGATTGCATCATTACCCAATCGACAGCACCGGGTAAATTAATATCGGTGGCCAGAAATACAATATCCTCGCCTTGCAGTGTTGTGATGCTCTTGTGCGACATCATCAGATGCTGCATGACTAGATCCAGCGGTCCTTGCCACTTACATGAAGCCCCCGGGCAGGGGCACAAATATGGACGACACTCGCAGGTCTCCTCATGCTCTGTTTTTTCTGTATATACTAAAGAGGCAGTACATCCATAGCCCGAATGCTTACATGGAAATTTCACATTTGATGCCACTTTCTCCATAGCCAAATTTCGGATATTGGCCAATGGGCCGCGACATGTGGGACAGCAGGTGAGCTTGGAACGGCAAGACACACAGACCAAATGCCCGCTAGAACATTGCAGAATCGGTGGCAAGACATAATCAAAGCACACGGGGCACTCAAATAGGGATGTCAAATCAGCAGACATGCCAGCATCACCGCCTCCGGCGGATGATAGCGACGAACTGGACGATGAGGATGTATTTGCCGATGACGTGGTGCCGGCACTACTTGAGCCGCCTGTTGAACTGCTTCCTGTTGTATTTGTATTGGCGGTGGCTACTCCAGAAGCTCCACCGCCGACACCTCCGCCGACTCCTGCTGCTACTGCTGCTGCTGCTGCTGTCGGTTCACGGCGTTTGGGATTGATTTTATTTGACATTGGACAACTTTAATGTCTTGCAGGTGTCTCCAAAGTCGTTTCGTCCTTTTCCACCTCCAGTTCCAGTTACACAACCGTCCAATCCTCTGAGAATTCGTATAAGTTCTTTTTCCTTCTACCTCTGTTATCTGCCGCATTCAAAAAAAAAGCAAAGCGAAAGAGAAAAGAAACAAAATAAGAAGTCAGTTCTTTTGTCATTCACATTTCGAAAGGTTATTGAGTTTACAGTAAAGCCCAGGTCTACTCAGAGTAAATAATTGTAATAATTAGTCATTAACTCCTGCTAACATGCTCCCTGACCTTCACCTTGCCAAGAATCACATACAATTGCAGTGGATATTAACTCATTGGTCGCCTATCACAGCGCATGACATGGCCCATTCTGTCACGTATTGTTTTTATACCCAGTACACAAAGGGAGAAAGGTATATTTGAAAACCAAATTGAACTAGAACCATTTGAGCTTATAAATACATATCTATATATGTACATCTTTATCTGGCTATGTGAGATCAATTTTGATAGAACAAAATAAACAAAGAAGACATTGGCTTTTAATATCTTCAATTACGTTAAAACCATAATTGTCTATCAAATTACTCTAGCATCGAATTTGAAATTGCAAATGTACATACATATGTAGGGAATAGGGATAAGCCGTTAGACAAAAGTTTTTGATAGAGGGTATATATAAATCGAAGCCTTAACATAACACATGGAAATTTTGCTTTTTGGGACACGTGTGAAACTAGACAAATAACAAAAAATATATATTAAGTCTTATCAGCTAAGCTGACAAATGTTGGCCCATTAGGGACAACGACCTAAAGGTAGTGCGTCGATTCATATGTGTACGACTTGTAGGTGCGTCTTTCACATCTAAAAGTAGCACTATGACAAAATGTTTATACGATGACTCAAGAAGGAATATAATGTGAACTCAATTAAGGGGAATTCGCTTACATAAACAATTAATAATAAGCAATTCTTCCAATATTATTGAAAAGTATACTTATCAGTTTTAATGTACAAAAACTTATTAAATACAGAACGATTCTGATATTTGTCTCTCTGTCTTTGCAATTGTTTATTGTTGAATAGAAATTATTGTTTAACATTGTTAAGTACTACCCAAAAAAAGGAAATTTACATTTTTTATTAAATTAAACACAAATTCAAAATATTTGTTTGAATTTTAATTTCAGTTTCGTTCATGAGTGTAATATGCATATTCGTTAAAGACGTCATCGTGTAAACGCGGTTATTATGCCCCTTGGGCACGCAATGAAAAGCGCGTAACGTAACGACCAATGCACCAGGGAGAAGAGAGGGTGACAGTGTTGGTGTGATACTGTTGTTGTTATTATTATTGAGGGAGAGGGAAGCGATACGGAGTCAGATACATAGTGTGTATGTATGTGTGCACGTATGTATATATGTAATTAACAGTTCGTTTACGCTGCGTACCGTATGAGACTTCCATGTATGTATGTATATACAGTCAAACAGAAATCTCTGTGCACACCGAGTAAAACAATAACATAACTTCCATAGCAAGTTCTATCTTTGAGATGCTTGGTTTTGTTAAAACAATTGTCAGTATTTCACAGTTATGCATAAATTAAGCCAGAAATTAACTAATCTGACCCGGTTGATAGGACGAAAGAGTGTACGAATATTTTAAATTGGAAAACCATTGTTAAGTGTATAAAGATTTTTCTATTTTCCTTTAGACATACAAATATATAGCCCTCTAAACACATTCAAGCTTTAATGCAGTAAAGAAATCATAACGCTCTATAAATGTATGAAAACTTTATATGCCGAGTATGGGGAGGGGAACGGGCTCTGGCTTCGGTCTGGGAATTCAATGGTAATTACTTTAGTGCTGCAAAAGTCATATAGCCATGAATATAATTATCTAGCGAGTCAAATAGAAAACGTAACTTGCACATATGTATATATATATTATATTTTATACATAATCATTTAATAAAAAAAACTTACAATATGTAGCCGAATGGTCGTGTTGAACTCTCAGACTGTGTGTCTGTGTGTGTGGGTTACTTTTTATCAGTCAGTGTATGCTTGCGTGTGTGTGTGTATGTCCTCTCCTGCAACTGACCCGCTGTGTCTCCGTCGTCTTGGACTATAAATCAATGCAGGTGGTTTTTCTGCAGGAAAAACTGCAGCACGCACACAGAGACAAAATGAAAATTGTTTTTTTTTTGCCTTTTTAGCGTATTTGATTTTTATTGCTTGCGCTCGAAACTCGAAATTCAGGCGTGAGCTAATTTTATTTGACTTTGTTTTTTCTTTCGTATTTTATCTAATTTTCTTTTATTCGCCTATTGCACTTAACATTCATTGAATACATACATTGTTGTAGTTGTTGGTGTTGTTGTTGTTTGTGGCCTAAAATATCATCTGTTTTGGTTTCGTCCATTTTACATTTACCATTACATATTCTTCTCTTCTCCCTTGCTCACTCACGCAGTCACTCACTAGCCACTTTTTACCTTTCTCTTTCCCACTCACACTCTTACTCTATTTTTTTCTCTTTCTGACGCTGTGTTACACACAACGGAAAGGCAAAGGGGCAACGGCGTTGCCTTTTTTCTTTTTTTTTGTGAAGAATTTGCTGACCTTTTCTTTTATATTTTATTGCACTTGCACTTGCTTTTGCTTGAATTGTTTTAATAAGTTTTCAGTCTTCAGTGCACTTAAAAAAAAATTTATAGTTAATTTAACTACGTTTTTTCCTAATTACAAACAAAAAAATAATGCAAAATGTGTAGATCGAGTGTCAGTGTGCCCGTATATACGATATATGAAAAATGCTGAATACCGCAAAATACCAAATACAACGTTTACATTTTCAGTATTTATTAACATACGGTAACAGAGCGCCAAATTTGAACCAAAAGTATTTCAGCATTGGTAACTGGAAAATATTAAACCTATGTCATTAGTTAAATAAATTATAATTTAAATTCCGTAAAACAAATATTTAATTAATTTTTGTTTTACAGAGGGCTATCTCACTTCCTGTTCTTTTGACTACCTTTCGGACAACTTTGACACCCGTCTATTTGTGGCTACCATCTTCTTCTTCAGCTTTGTTTGTCCCACACTAATGATTTTGTATTATTATAGTCAAATAGTGGGACATGTCTTTAGTCATGAAAAGGCTTTACGTGATCAGGCAAAAAAAATGAATGTGGAATCGTTGCGCTCCAATGTGGATAAGAGCAAAGAGACGGCCGAAATACGTATAGCCAAGGCAGCTATCACAATTTGCTTCCTTTTCTTTGTATCCTGGACTCCCTATGGTGTCATGTCACTGATTGGAGCCTTTGGAGACAAGAGTCTATTGACGCCTGGTGCCACAATGATACCAGCCTGCACTTGCAAATTAGTGGCCTGCATAGATCCATTTGTGTATGCCATAAGTCATCCAAGGTACCGCATGGAATTACAAAAACGCTGCCCTTGGCTGGCAATCAATGAAAAGGGTGGAGAAGCCTCCTCAGCTCAATCTACAACGACCCAAGAACAGCAACAGACAACGGCGGCCTAAGATGATCAACTACAAACAATCGAACTGACTTAACGGAATTGTAATAAAATGACTAAGAAACTGTATAAACCAAATGAATTATTAACCAAATATGCATTATCTTTATAGTTTGTAGAGCAAACACACTTTGATTTTTCAAATATAGCAAAATGTTATGGCAAATGAATTACTGGTGAAAGTTATGGGGATCTGAATAGTAACACAAAAAGTAAGACCTCATTGACATGACAGTTTAATTTAAAAATGATTTCTTCCATCGTTCCCGAATCAAAAATGAAAACACTTTTAATTCAGTTTTATATCTATTTGTATTTCATTGTAATCGTCCGACCTAAGTGATATCTCTTTGAGATAAACACAAAATAGTATGTCTGTCTTTGTTTAACAATAGGGTAATAAATCCAGTTCGTCCCATTTATTCAATTGGATAGCAATGAATGCAGTCGAATCACAGCTCGATAATCATTATACGACAAAAGTCCACGACGAGAGCGAGCCAATACACGATCCAAGCGTTCCAGTGTTTCTGAGTTTGAGGTCATTTTAAATAGATTATCAAGATATTTAAAGGACTCTCTTGACCAGAACATGGATGGCTTTTTGGCATCCGTATTAATGCTACTATGCGAATCGGAATGATCCATTTCGGCTAAAAGGCGTACACATTCGGGATTAAAATTGTTCCGTTGCAGTTGCAAATCTTGGGAACGGGCACGCTGCTGTGGATTATTGAAAGGCATTTGAGATAATTGAGAGCGTCTTGAAGGTAATTGAGGTGGTGGTGGAGGACTAGCTCCTTTTTGTTGCTTATGTGGTGAACGATTCTTTCTGGCGTTGCTTAATGAAGGAGGCGGTGGTGGAGCCATATTATTTTTAGGCCAACTAGGCGGCGGTGGCGCCTGAAGTAAAGAGCCACTTAAACCCAATATTATTGGATCTATATTTAGGGAAGGCAAACGATTTTTAACATCCAGTTTTCCATAATTATAGAGTAACGATTCATAGTCCGCATGTGGATACGCAGTGAATATCATGCGCCAATGCTTCTCAATTTCATTTCTTAATGTTAAACTGGCATTTTCATCCGGTGAATGGTTTTGAATCAGTTGTCGTAATATCATTAACAACTGATCGAGATGCATATCACCATTCATTAAACCAGCCTGTCCCAAAAGAATCATATTTAGTTGCCGTCGTTTCTTTTCGGCCAGTTTAAAACCATTTTTGGTATTCATCTCCTCCAGCTCTTTGATGCGACAGTAATGATTCTTGGCATTACCCAAATTGGTCGATAAATTGTTAATGCCATCGCGCATAAATCGTATAAGAACATCAATGCGTTTCGGTGGCTTTTGGCTCTGAAACTCTACACTTTTGCGTTTGACATTATTATGGCGACGCATAAGCATTAGTTGAAGATCTTCTTGATTCTGCTTTAGACCAAAGATAACCAGGACATACCCATAATCCTTGAAATCCATGCGTACGCTCACTTGACATTGATTAGCGGCACCGGCAAGAAATTTCCGACCCTCGGGACTAAAGAGATATTCAATCTGATCACGTGCCATAAGGATTTTACCCTCGCTGGGAGCTTCTGGAAGGAGCGACTCTTCGTTGACCCTATTGGTACTACTACTGGCTCTGTTACTAATGCACATGGATATGCCCTGGTTGTTAATTATATCAAAGTTGTCATCATCGTCTGGTGTCTGACTTAGCGGTATAACATCTGGCATGGAAGTTTTACTTATGTTCTCATTTTGAATCTCCTCGTTAGTCGTTGAACTAGGTAATTCAAAATGCTCGGAAAAACTATAATTGGAGTCCGAGTCCAAGTCATGGTTAGGCACTGCTGATTTGGAGGTAGTTTGTTGCATATTGCCACTAATATCCTTCTTTTGAATGCTTTTGTTTGCAGACATCAACTTAGTATCCGCAAGTTTCTTATCTGGTCGATCCAGTATCATAGTTCCGCGCTTTGCCAAACCGACAGCCTTTAAAAACTTGGCATAGTAACTTGATTTAGATATTGTCGGTTGACTCCAGTTGAAATGAAATGACACTTGTAAATTAAAAAAGGAGCTTAAATCATCCAAATAACTAATGGGACCACTACGATCTTTGTAGACCTTTTGATGCGACATTATTTGTGAGGTATAATTTACCAACCGATATTCGCCAATACGTTGGCGACAATTCTCAAATAGATGACCACGACCAGCACAATAACTACACTGTTTAGCATTATACTGTACACTGTCCACTAAACAAACATTGGAACGGGTCTAGAAAACAAAAGAAAAACATTACAATTTTTTAAAAATTGAAAACTATCCGCTATTACCGTAGAATGATATCGCCTCCACTTATCAGGACAGTTTTCCGTGCCATGACCACGCATTTTGCATAGTTGACAAATCAGACGAGCATGGAATGAACACTTGTTGCACTGCTGCACATAGATACCCTTTTTGGTACCACACTGAAATTATAAAAACTATTAAAATTCCGATGGATAAGATTTTGAAATTTTAAACAACACACCCCTAAGCAGATTGCAAAGGGACAACGAGGCTCGGTGTGGCCAGTTGTTCCACATGTACTACACACAATGGGTTTACGTGGACGCGGACACTTGGAGCGCACATGGCCCATTTCAAAGCAATTGGTGCATTTCAGATTTGAGCGGGGACGAACAACTGGATAACGATCGGCATTATTAATACGCCATTCATGTCGGTTAGCTATATTAAAATATAAGGATAAATATGTGGATCAATATATATATTTATAGATTGTCTACATACGATTCATAGATTTTTGGATTTTGTGCACTGAAAACTGTTCACCGTGCCAGCTGTCATTATAGAAACGGCACATTTCCTCATTCCATCCAATGAAATCGCGACCGTGAAACTGGTCATTGTTATCCAATAAAGACTTGAGATTGTGCTCCACTTGAATTGAAGAATCTTCACCCTGAACATCTTGCATTCGATTGTTGATTTCGTCATCGAAGTTTTCTTCCCCCGCATTTGCCGTGTTAATATTTTCCAGTGATTCTTCCAGTTCTTCTGCTTGTGCTTTGTTATTGGCTGCCGGTTCGTCCAGTTGGTTACCTTCACTTTCCTCCGGGGCATTGCTAGAACATGGAGTTTCTTCCAACATAGTAGACATTTCCCGATTTCGTTTAGCATATGCATCGATACGTTCAAATACAGCTGTAATACGTTCCGTAATGGCATTTTGATGTTCAGCCTCATCCTCGGTATCGGCATCAGAGCCCACGGAAAGAATTTCATCGACATCATTTGTTGTAGATGATGTTGTACGATTCTGTTCAACATTCGTTTGATGCAAAAGACGTTCGGCGATTTCACGGGCACTTGGCAAGTCTTCCTCTGATGCAGACTCCGAGCTAAGTGGTTGAGGTTTTTTTTCTTGATTCGAAACCTTGGATTTTGGTTTAGGTTTTGGTTTTTGCACATCCTCGGAGTGTCGTCGGTTATTACTTAGACGTCGTATTTTACGCTTGCAACGTTCCACAGCCATACCACGTGCTATGCCCGGAACACCAGTTGAATGTACACCATCCTCATCTTCATCCTCATCATCATCATCGTCATTATTAGCCTCGGATTGACTGTGATTTGTGCTAGAAGAACGACGTTTACGTAAACGTTTTGTCTTGTTAACATAGGGGTCAACTACTTCCTCTACATTGGAACTATCAGAATTTGAATCAATGTTCCGTATTATGGTGGGTTGATGATTTTTGGGTTTCACTTTGGCATATATACCCGATTCAGTTAGATCCGATTCACTCTCATAGACATCCAAGGCACGAAATTGTTGCTCATCTACGCGATAATTTTGCTTAATCTCTTCTAGACGCGACGGCGGAACAAATTCATATTCGGATGATGTATCCAATGCTTCTTGTGAAGGTTGTGGTTCATCCTCCGTTGTGATGTTTTTAATTGCATTTTCGGTAAGAACTAACAAATCTTCATCTGTGGCCCGCGCACGTTCACCCATTAAGCGGGATGTGTCCTTTTGCACTATAAAATCGTCGCTTGACATCACAGAACTGCAGGGTGAGTGCATTGGAGGTGTTGTAATTGGCTCTCCTGCCTCTGTCGATGAGATAGCTCCCATTTCCACATCAGCTGCATCCATGGCATTCTCTTCATGATACGATGGTTGACTGTTCTCGGCTTCACCGTCACTTGTATCCAATTCAATTACTGGCACGGGTGGCAAGGGAACATGCACCACATCATCATCTTCCTCTTCCTCAGATGATTGCAATTCTATTACTGCTATCGGAGCCGATGGCTTTTGGTCTTGCTGTTCCTGCTTCTTCTTGGCCAAAATCTGCTTTGATTTTTGCTGTTTAACTGCTAGTCGCTGCATTTGTTCCAATTTGCGATAGGACTTGCCAAAGGGTCCACCCATTCCCGTCGCAGTAGAAGGCTTATCTTTCTTTGGCGGCGGTTGATAATTATTAGGTATAGCTATCAAAAGCCTTTGGTCGAATCGCTCGGGTTCATCCTCACACATTCGTTCCTGTTTACCGACTTTGGTGCCAGTTTTCAGAACGGGCTTTAGAGCTTCCTGTTGAGGTATAGGTTTCGACTTCTCTTTTTTCTGCTGTTGCTGCAATTTTTTAGGTAAATGCTTTTGTTTCTGCGGCTTAGTAGCCGGCGGTGGCATTCGCTTGTCCTTTGACTTTAATTCGATGTCAGGGGATTTTAATGTAACATCTGAAATCAAGAATCGTAACGATATAAATTATTTCAAATTGGCTAAATTAAGCCAAATGCTACTAAATTCAACTGATTTCAATATTAACCTATAAAAAACACTAGAACAATGTATGTGCCGGGCATACTCACTTTCAATAGCTACCGGTGGAGCGGTAGAGGAAGTCACATTGGTCTCTTTGTTGTTTTGCTCCCAGTATCGAAATCTGGCAAAGGGAACGCCATGTTTGCCTGCACCTGGCTGTTGGTTAATCACCCTCTTGTTGCTCACAATTCTTAACTGCTGCTCTTGGTTCTCAGTAGCATCTGTTGCTGATGTTGGACCTTCTAGTTGGTCAGCTGTATCATCATTGTAGTGTATGGAGGCATATAAAATAGATTCAAACTCATTTAAACGATCTCCATCCAAGTCATCAAGCTGTAACAACAAAAAATATCATATATCAAAATAATTTGTATTTCGTTCACTTACATCGTCCATGTTGGATGGCCTTATCGTTTTTCCTGGTCCTGCCTTTTTCTGCTAGTTCTATTGGTCGTTTTTTGTACATTTATCAACAAATAATATTAACAAAAAATAAGAGCGAGCCAGAGCACGTTTCCTTTAACAGTGTTGGTGCGAAAAGGAAGAGCGAGACGGAGATAGAAAAGTGGGACCCGAAGCCTTTGTTGGCTAGCTATTGCAGAAAATAATAAGAAACTAATTAAATTATGGGGGGAATATGCCGGGTGCATAAACACAAATGCGTCTGCGTTATTTATTACTTTATATTTGCACCATTAAAAAAATTAAATGATGTTGGTAATAAAAAAGTTATCGATAACAATCTTTTGTTATTCACATGTTTGAGAACATTAAGCATTGCCAGAGGGCTACTATATTTTGAAAAACCAGTGTTGCCAATACTTTGGAAAAACTAAGTTCCTTTAAAGAAAAAGGCTATATATTTATGTTGATTTTCTTAAATAATATAATAAAAACATGAGTCAAAAAGTCATCAAATATATAGGACGCACTACGGACTTCCGCGGCAACACTCTATGGGAATTGGTATCGACGCTACCTAATTGGGGAGTGGGGCGCATGGTCATACGTAACATGTTCCAACGCTATCCAGAACCGTGTTATTTGCGGATTTTAAAGGTGCAGGCAGAGGATGCACAGGTAACAGGCATGAAGATAAGCATAATAATTTCTATATTAAAACTTCTTCATCTTGCAGTCCAATGAGATTCGTAAGGTCCGCGTGACAGTGGAGAAGACCTGGCGAGGCATTACCCAACCGAAGCCGGTAGAGATCTTCAGCACTAGCTACAAGGCCGACTATGAATTGGTGCCCATTGAAGAGGAATCAAAATTCTTAAACAACGCTAAGAAAGTGGAACCAGTTGTATTGCCCACGCATATCGATTTGCCTCCTCTGTTGAGGGAATATGTAAAAGAGGAAACTGGTGTGGCTAATGCAATGATAAAGGTGCATTTTAAAAAGACCCATAACAAGCAAGCACGTGTGGCCCAGCCAGGGGAGAACCCATCCAAAGACATTTCAATGAATTTGGGCCAACCTGCTAAAGTTGCTTCTAAACTTTATGAAGGTGTCATATAAGTGGTGATTGAAGAATCGTTTCTTGTTCATTTGTTTTTAATATATACAAACATAACTTAAGCCTGACTGAAACTGTACATAATGGTAATTGTATATGGAATGGATATTGGAATACTATGGATTTTGATGTGGATCACTTGGGTGATACTTTTTGAGTCTCTATGGCACGCAGTTGTCGTGTCAAATTGTCCACCTCCAGACCCAGAACATCTAAATTCTCTTTGAGCGTTATATTCTTGAGAAGCGTATCTTCCAGAACAGTTTGTAGCTTTTTATTAATCTCCAGCGACAAATCTAGGGACATAGCTTTGTTGTTGGCTTGATCGCCAGCCTTGACTCCACCATAAATTGCTGCCATAATGCCATTGCCATATTTCACCAGCTCGCTTTTATTTTGATCACTTTTGGAGGAGGTCAGGGCACCAGCTGTCTGATCTCTGAGCATATAGTGCTGAACGACTTTGGATTTCTTTTGAACTTCGGCCACCAATGCAGCTGTATGATTCTCAAGAAATTCTATACGCTCCGTTTGCCTAGCTGTTGCCTGCTGAAGTCTTAGAATTCGCTCTACAAGTACTTTTTTTGAGGGTACTGCATTAAGATCGACCACTGTTTGAGTAGCTGTCACACTACTGGTCACAGTTTCAGATTCGGATGATTCACTGGCACGACGACTGCTGCCACGACTATTTGATCTAATGGCTTCCACCTGAGATTGGGCTTGACTTTGATTTGGTAATGGAAAATTGCCATTTATGGCTTGTTGGCAATTGCTGCAATAGCTTATACCCTTCGATGGTTCCATCATACCTTTTTTGTACTTCTGTAGATCTCGCTGCATTTCTTTGACTACCGTTGAGTGCTTTAGCTGATTCGCCTCAAAGTCTCCTTGAAGATTTTCCAATTTCTCTTTGGTTAGTTCATACAACTTGGTCTTTTCAGACAAATGTTTTGCTAGTATAAGACGCTCTTCATTTTTTGTGGCAAACTCTGCATTTAATTGTTGCTCCAATTCTCCATATTTATGTTCATACTGAAGTTTCTCCTGCTTTAGAAGTTTATTCTCAGCCTCCAGACCTTGCGACTAAGATAAAACGATATAATATTAAAACTGAACTAATCGTTGTTACAGGAAACTTACCTTTGCTTCGGCTAAACAAATATCATTTTGTAGTTGGACAATTAATTCACTCATTTCTTTGTTAATGGACAAAAGTTCCTGTTTCTTTAGCTGTAATTGGTTCAAATCCGTTTCATGATCCTCGATTAAAGACTCTAGCTGTTTTACACGCTCTTCCTCAGAACACAGTTTGGCCTCATTGCTGGAAAGGATACAGGTTTATCATGACACAGGAAATTAATTAAATAAACAAAGCTCAAGCCCACATAGTATTCTGGGTACGTAGAAGTTGCAGCTCTTCTAGTTGTCCTCTTAATTTAGCCGAATTTAATAGCTCATCACTGTACGCCAATTCCACGGCATTGTGTTGTTCTTTTAATTGTTTCATTTCTCCAAGGAGTTGTTCATGCTGAAATTTACAAGTTGGTTAATTTAATTTTTTAACTTGCATTGGTTTTTCTTTCAACTTGCCACTGTGGTAATCTCTTGTAGTTTCTCCTTAAGTTCCTTCTGGGCCTCACTTTGCCTTTGCTGCTCCCTGGTCACTTTTTCCAGAGCTTCAGTCTTACTGGTTATCTCATGTTTCAATAGTATTGAGTTGGCCTCAAATTCTATTTTTAATTTTTCTGTAATAATTATTATTGTTAAGTAAAATTGGCGCTGTATATTAGGGGTACGACGCTCACCATTGGCCTTTTCTTCAAGTTTATTGGGTGCATTTCTCTCCTCCTCCAGTTTACGCTCTAGAACCTACGAAACAAAATAAAAAAACGATATATAAGAACCAGGAATAACTGGCGATAAATCTTTTAACTCACAGCCTTGGCTTCCATTTCCATGTTGAGTTTGTTCATGTGATATTTAAGTTTGGATTCCAAGTGACCCATTTCTGTCTTGAGTTTCTCACATTCTCTTTGATATTTTCGAACTTCGTTGCACTAGAATAAAAGTATATAAAATGAAACAAGACAATATACAAATTGAAATATGTTAACTACCTTTTCATCAATGATATAGGTTATCCTGGACTTTTCCTCGTTGACTGCCTGGAAGCGTGTGGCAACATTCTTTACCTCTTTCTTGGAATCAGCCAGCTGCTTCTCCACTGCGTCCTTCTCTTTTTTGGCATCTATAAGCATTTTTTCTTTCATGGCAAATTTAATGACTGTGGCTTCCTTCTCTTTTGTGGCCAAGTCCATTTCTTTGCGAAATGCTAATTTCTCTTTTTCTAGAATCGCATTCTCGCGTTGATGGAGTTGAAGCATGTTATCTTTTTGGGCATTGGCAGTGCGGAGTTGTTCCAACTGCTGCTCATAACTACGTCGCTGTTCTTCTAATTGGGCCAGGCAATGAACATGCGAGAGTATGTCATTTGCGGGATTAACAATCTGGAATTTATCTTCCTCTGAAACCTGGGCCTGGTCCTGGGCTTGGAGTTGTGAATAACTTAGGCTGTCTGGCAGTGATTCTACCACAGAATCTTGCAGCGGCTGGTCAATTTTGACAGAAACAGCTTCTACTTCACCTTCAACTGTGCTCGTTGTTGACTCCTGATTAACCAGCTGCTGAGATTGCTCCAGTTCCACTTCCACGTCAACGGGGGCAGCAGAAGTCGCAGTACCTTCTTGCTGTTTGTTGCCATTATTTGCTACATCTAAAATCTCCTCAGCCGGCGTAGAGGCCATGCTGTGTGGATTGTTACAGACGAAATAAATCCGTCTTAAGAAGCACAGGATTTGGGTTTCCTGGTACCATCGATACCTAGAGTGTGGCCGTATAAAATAACAGAGATTCACAGAGTTGTCATAATGCTTGCGGTGTACGTTGACAGAGTTACAAAGAATAAAAGCAAATTTAAAAAAAAAATTTGGCATTCGCCTTGCCACACTGACAAATTGAATCAGCTGATTAACCGGTGTACCATTGTTTACTTTTTGTTTTGTGAAGTTTAAATTTCTATAATGGCTTGTTCGTTGGGTATCGAGGGCAGCGCCAATAAAATAGGCATAGGCATTATTCGTAATGGAGAGGTTTTGGCCAATGTACGTCGGACCTATATTACACCACCGGGCGAAGGTTTTCTACCCAAAGAAACGGCGAAGCATCATCGCGAGGCAATATTGGGGTTAATTCGGGAGAGTTTGAAGGAGGCGCAACTAGAACCTAAAGATTTAGATGTCATATGTTATACAAAGGGTCCTGGAATGGCACCACCTCTGCTGGTAGGCGCTATAGTTGCGCGCACGCTCTCGCTGCTGTGGCAGAAACCATTGTTGGGTGTCAATCACTGTATTGGTCACATTGAGATGGGCCGGCTGATCACTAAAGCCCAAAATCCAATTGTCTTGTATGTGAGTGGCGGCAATACCCAAGTCATAGCCTATTCCAATCAAAGATATCGCATATTTGGCGAGACTATAGACATTGCTGTGGGTAACTGCTTGGATAGATTTGCAAGGATTATCAAACTATCCAATGATCCTAGTCCTGGATACAATATTGAACAGTTGGCAAAGTTGGGCACAAAGTACATCAAACTACCCTATGTAGTCAAGGGCATGGATGTAAGCTTCTCGGGCATTTTGTCCCATATAGAAGAACTGGCTGAGCCAAACAAGCGAAAAAACAAAAGAAAGAAGGCCGCGGATGAAGCTGGAGATGAGGGAGAAGTCTCTTTTACCAAAGAAGATCTTTGCTATTCCCTGCAGGAGACCATCTTTGCCATGTTGGTGGAGATCACCGAACGAGCCATGGCCCACTGTGACTCCCAAGAGGTAAGGGAATCCTACCTAGGACTTATTACATGGAAAGAAAAAATACGCAGTCTATGCTTACCTTTAAATCATTTTTCAAATTTAGGTACTGATAGTAGGTGGCGTTGGATGTAATGAGCGTTTACAGGAGATGATGGGAATAATGTGCCAGGAACGTGGTGGAAAACTTTTTGCCACTGATGAGCGTTATTGCATAGATAACGGCTTAATGATTGCTCATGCCGGAGCTGAGATGTATAAATCGGGCATAACAATGCCATTTGATGAAGCCTTTGTCACCCAAAGATATCGCACAGATGAGGTTCTTGTTAAGTGGCGCCAGGATTAGCTAACCAATAAATGTTTTTATTATATGCTAAATTCAAATATGCATGTATTTTTTTTAAATATGATGCAACAGCTCTCGCTCCAAAAAGTCCTTCATATTCTTAGGCCTGCTCCTTACCTGTCCATTGTTGCTTCATTTCAAGCGGAAAGACACGCTTTCCCTCAATCACATATACTGCTCCATTCTTCTCTTTATCCAACACACTAAGGATACATCTGGCCACATCCGTGGCACTTTGTTTATTGAGTCTATCCAATATTTTGTAGGTCTCATCACTAGTCTCCGGAAAAATGATCTTCTCAGTGAAATTGGTAAACATATCGGTCATGGTAGCTCCGGGACAAACTGTAACAAACTTAATGCCCGATCGTTGATAGAAATGATCATTCTGTACGGAATAAATGTTAATCGGTGATCAGGGATTATATAATACTGCAACAATAAAAATATTACTTACTCCCAGGCAGCGGGTAAAATTAATAATGCCCGCTTTAGTGGCTCCATAGACTGGTATTATGAACATTGGATCCAATCCCACCACCGAGCTCATGTTTACAATGAGTCCACCATTGCCACCATTCTCCTTGTTCATATATTGCAAGGCACTTAGTGTGGAGTTTATAATGCCACCCAAATTGACCAGTAATGTACGCTGCACGTCCTTATCATTAAAGATGCCAGCCACATTGACAACTATATCAATGCTGCCAAAGGTTTTCACAATCTCCTCATAGGTGGCTTCGATACCTTTACGATTGGCCACATCCATTTTGATAATCATAACACTCTGGGTGGGATGAGATGCCCGTAATTTGACAAATTCTTCCAAATTATCCTGCAAATCAATTATGGCAACCTTCTAAATGCAATAGAAGAGTAGAGAATAAAATTGAGAATTAGAATTGCAAGTGTAATCCAAAATAAAGTCTTCGTATGATCCTTTTGGTTATGTATTACCGCTGCTCCATTAGTTAACAGTTGCCGGGCCACCTGCAGACCAATGCCTCCAGCTCCACCAGTAACTACAGCATTTTTTCCACGATACGCCATAATGAGATTGATCAAGCTCTGCTAACAAACTGCTTACTTGGAGGCCAATAGAAGCTACTTTTATATCAAAATTGCCGCTGCTATATGATATATAAATCCGACTCAATGCAATCGATCTCAAATGTAGGCCTGGGTCTAAGCATTATGCAAGTGCAAGCCAAACAGGTGGATCAATTTCCATCTCTGATCGCTGTAGCGTTTAATCTGCTTCACACTGCTCTGGTTTTTAGTCCAATGATGATTGACATAATACCAACTGTAAAAAATGAATATACTAACGATAATGATAATAAAAGACTTATCTGTCTATAGAATTTTCAAATCTTTGTTCTCAAATGGAACATTTATATATAAAAGATATTCGATGAAATTTTAACTTCTATATACTGCCTGTTTTTGGGACATATTATCCTTTATAATTAACCGATTTTCAACATATATCTTTAGTATGTAATATAAAGAAAATTAAGTTATATCATAGCTAAAAATTAATTTCATCTATAATTCTTCTTTTTTTTTTGAAAAAGATCATATTAGATATAGTATCCATTTAGTTCATCATGCTATTTCGGAATTCTATATACTAGTATAATTGTGTATACATAATTGAGACATAATGAAATGAACTTACAGTTTCCAATTCATAAAGTCTGATTTGAAGAAAAAAGTATAAATTTTAGAAAAGAAATTTTAAAAAATATTGTTTGAACTTGGAATTCTGTAGCCAGCGTCTGAAAATATTAAATAATTAGGGAAAGAGAGGAAGTTTTGGGGTCTAGAGTTTTCATAGCTGGTTTGGATCTGGGTTTTGACTATATACATCTATTATTTAAGACTATTTTATATTTCTAATATCAATTAAATTAAATCAATCCAAAAAATAGTTTAATTAGAAATCAAGAGAAACTGAAAGAGCAATGATAACATTTTTAGCTTTTAGAAATCCAGAATTTAGGAATCCTTTTCCCTGCTTTATTTAAGAAACAAAAGTTTCAAAATCGTATTTAAACTACAAACTACAATAAAGTGGTATTTCAAATGTATCTCTTTATTCAAAACGAAATTCTTAAATATGTTGTATCGTAACATATATAGTTAGATCATTTATGAAGATATATTCGTATGTATATGTTTGTGGAATATTAAAAAGTTTTCAAGATCTTAAGACTAGCAAAAAAGTTTTTCCTTTTTGTTAATTGTTTTTTTTTTTTTTTTTTTTTGGTTCTCATAATATGATGCTTTACGATATAAATTTGATTTTTGTGGACATTCTTTTTGTGTATTTTTGAACTTTTGGGTATATGTATAAATAATAAATATATATAAAAAGAACATATGGTATATGTTTTAAAATAAACACCAAAATTTTTATTTTTTTTTAAGCACTTAAAATAATCACAACTTAGTTTAAAGAATGCTTTATATTTAATACAGATTACGAAACACAAGAAAACACGAAAAAGAAAATCAACTATAAAAAAAAAAATATTAAAGGAAAGTGTTTAGGGGGTGGAAAATGGAGGGAGGTGAATCTAATATGAATCTAATGGGCACCATCATAGGTATCCTTATGCTGATAGCCACTAACATAGCCAGACTCATCAACCAGATTTCGTCGTCCGGCAATACCTTTGCCTTTGCCTGTGGCATCAAAACGCTCCTTATGTGAACCCGTATACTTGCTGGTATCCGTCAGCCGATCCACAGCAGCAGCTGCCTTGCCAGCCTATCAAAGAAACAAAAACAAATTAGAAGGGGAAATCGAATATTCAAAGGAGATTTCTTTACTTACCGAAACTGACAGAACACCGGGGGCTCCACAATTGGCCAACTTTTGTTTAATTTCCGACAATTCAACCTTTTTCGTTTTAGCCAAGTCTTCGAGAAATTTATTATAGTCCAATATACCGATTTTCATGGCTTTGAATTTTTTAAAATGGATACCCGTATCCGTAGTGGTTATCTTCTTATCAATCACTTTGGCTTGTTTCATCCACTTATCACTTTGCGAAAGTGTTATCAGTTTGCCATCCGATTTGGTATCACCAAATTTTGAGAATGCCTTAAATTGATCCGTAAAACTGACTTTTGGTGCATCATCCAAGGCCAATTGGCCCAACTCGGCGGTGGGTGCCTCTGCAGCTGGTGCTGGTGATGGTGATGTGGCCTCCGTTGACATATTGAATCTATATAAATAATTAATAAAATTCCATTGTCAAAATAAGTCTATTATAATTTTATTGACTTTTATTATTTGACCTAACACGCAAATAATAAAGAAGCCCCATTCCGATACATATATGTGCTATATATATACCTAAACCATATTTCAATCAGTTGAAACCATTCTGAAACTAATATATTGATTAAAATGAGAAACCTTTAATATAAATTAATTTGAAAGAGTGTAAATCGGTTTGTGTTTGTAAAGTGTATAGAAACTTCGTTATGTTTTCATAGCTGCGTTGGGCTTATCTCCCTTTCGTTTCTCTCATTTGTGGTGATGATATCACAGGTCGGAGAACAAAACAAAAAAAAAAACAAAAAAAAAAACAACAAATTTTCAACTGTTGCTGAAACTAACACTAATGGGAATTCGAATTTGAAATGACGCCATCGCAATGCTCTTTCCTGGTTCTCTATCTATCTCTTTATACTATAGATTAGCACCTTCATAGGTATGCAAATTTAAAAAAAAAAAATTAAATAAATAACAAAAAAAATAGCTGCTGGCTAAATTCATTTAGTTACATTTAACGGTGGACTGAAAACAAACCGTTTTACCAAACTGAAAATCCATGTTATACCATAAACAGTAAATAAAATGTAAACTTTAATGCATCAAAAGCCATTAATAACCATCCAGTTAAATCTTCTTTTTGGGCTCCTTCGTCACGGGAGCTGAGGAAGCAAAACTGTGGAAGCCGCTTGGAGCATAATTTAAGAGATGCGATAAGATATAACCAGTTTACCAGTATTCGGTATCTGTATCGTGAGATATGATTGTGTAGGTCATGTTTGACAGTTGTTTACAAAACGCACATTAAACCCAAAAGGGACTGAACCCTTTTTGAGAATATATTGAATATTTTAATACACTAACAAAATATAATTTCTTATGTTGCTGTTGAAATAAATAAATATCTTAAATAAGAAAGATCAAACATCTTCTATATATGTCCTTGTGTATTCCATCAGTTGAATGATTCATTGTGTATATAGTAACAAATGCATTGTTTTCCAGGGTATTATAAACTGAGACTAAAAGTTTGAAGGTCAATGGGAAATGAAACAAACAAAAAAAAAAAAAAAAAAAAAAGATTGACCTTCAACTTGCAATTGCCTGGCCACAGAGCATATCAAATGGTTATGGGTCTGGCCAAGTGGGTGGGTGGGTTACTATTCCATTTTGCCATTTTTAATCTCCGCTCTGCTTATGTCATTCGTACAATTAATGGCTGGGGTGAGGCAGAAAAAAAAAAAAACAAAATAATATCTAATCATCGGGTTGAAATTTATATGCCTCGAATTGGCATCATCAATCATCAACCATAGAGATTATTGACCTCAACTAATATGTTTATCCATTCCACATCATTTCTCTGTCTCGAAGACTTTATTTTTTTTTTATTTTTTGTTACCTGATTCCCGACTAACTAACTAATTACCTGACACAACTCTTGACTTCTTTAGCTCTTCCTCGCTCCAATGTGTAATTGGAAGCCATAAAACATGATAAAGAAGATGAAGAGGAAGAAATCTGAATCGCAAAAACATGAAATAATCCTCTTTGACTGTCAGACCATAAATAATTTGGTCAGTTTTGCCATTACTTTATATCTGACGAACAAGTTTCCTCTCTTTACTATAACTATATATATATATAAATCTATATATATACATATATATATATATATATGGGATATGTGTGTATATATAAATATTTTTATATGCTGTACATACGAAACGCGTGGCCAACATTTTAATTAGTTTTTTGTTTTTTTTTTTTTAAACCAAATCTGGAGAGACTAAATTGGATTTCCGAATTAAGAAATAATGAATCTGTATAGAAGATAGGCATATAAGGGGAGAAAAAAGTAATAAGCTTAAGGAAAGGTAAAGGGATTGAAGTGGAAACGCTTGAAAAGATAATTTTGATACCCTGGCATATATAGAGTATATCTCTAACAGAAGGAAACAATTGATGCCTTTAAATTAACTTTCAAATTCTGCATACTTTTCATATAAAATGAGAGCAATCGTGCTTAAAAGTTGTTAGATGTATACACACCAAAGCCTACCTCAAGTGATTTCAAATTTGGGTCATCAATGAAATTGGGGGGGAGAAAATATGTAAAGGTATAAAGAGAGGTGAGGCGGTGAGGAAGAAATGAATGTTACCCTAAAATAATGAAAATTAGTTTGTCGCCTCGAACTTAATGCATAAATTAAGAAGGCAGGAAATGAAATATATATTTAAACACGCAACAAAAATGAGGGGTCTGCTATGCTGTCATACTTATTATATACATATATACATATATAGACACACATATATGTATGTACAATACATACATAAGTAATATGCATCTTTTTGTAGCTAACAGATGACATCAGCACCCATTTTCCCTCCAAAAATGTAAGGCGCAAGCGCCATAGAAAGGATAGGGATACATACAGACGGAAGTGGGAAACGAGCCTGAACCTAAAATGATGCTAATCCTTTGTTGTCTTAAACCAGAAGCTACAGCTACTTTTCCCGCAATTCTAGTACAAACAATTGGGTCACTGGAAATTCTCATTCAAAATAAAATAAATTTACTTTCGATTAACATTCAATAATATGCCAAATGATGCAAATGCTGATGATGCAGAGAGAGAGAAGATGTATCTAGTTGGTAACGTAATGAAATTCTGTATATAGAAACTGATGATTCGTTCATTCTTTTAGATTTCCTGGATGAAGTAATCCAACATTTTAACACTTCACTATATTTTTTTTGTTTCTTTTGTTTTTTGTTGTTGCTTAAACTTACAAAATTAACTGGTGTTTGTCGTTTTCAAATATGTTAATATATATGTATATATATAAAAAAAAATTTAGTTATTTGTTTGCTTAATTTTGTTTACGAACGTTTTGCTGTCGCTGTTGATACTCAACTAACTGTTGGGCAAATGCGCAGCCAACAAACTAGAGTCCAAGCGGCGTATGAGTGATGTTTTTCTATTCCTACAAAAGCTTTCGACTTGAGTGAAAAACGTGAGATTTCATGGGCGTAGATTTTAGTCCACCAAACTATCAATGAAAGCTGACATTATAATTATATTTAAAAATAAATATTCTTAGTAACCAGGAGTAAGTAAAATAATATATTAATCTATGATCTATAATTGATTTTTATCAAATGATTAAGAAGTAAACAGAAAGAGAGAACGTTCTTAGAAGTTCTTATATGTTTGTAAAGTATTATATGAAATTTTTTGGTTATAATAGATTGCTAATTCTTTGATTTTGAATTAGTTTGTGTCTATAGGCCATTCGAATCCCTTTCATACAAACTACACCCATGATAGTCAAAGATATGAATGAGAATTAAAGCGCCAAAAATTCTTGCCAAACAATAACAAAGATGACCCCTGCCTTATCGTACCCTCCTCTCTCTCTTTCTCAGTCATACCCCTCTTTCAACTCATTTCCAGTCTGATTTGTCAATCGTTTCTTTTTTTTTTTCTTTTTATTATTATATTAAATTCAAAATATACGTAATCCTCTGAGAGATATTTCTGTATTTTCTTTGGCCATGATGACTTCATCAGCACTAAAAACCAACAAAACGAAACTAAACAGCAGAATAAAGAACAGCAAAACAAAAACCATTTATCAAAAGTCAAAACCACAAAAAAAAAAAATAAAATATTTAATATATTTGCCCATACCCCGCTGCCACTTGACCCAACTAACAGCAAAACTTTTCTTATCAGTTAGTCCCATGGAAGTTCACTCAAAATGATTCGGTACTTTAAATGCTGTGTGCCCTGAGTGAAAGCTTTTAAGTGTGTCTGGCTGAGCTTTTGGGCGTGTGTGTGTGTGATTAGGCCATAAAATAGAAAACGATGCGTGAAATTTGACAAGAAAACAAAACACGCACAACAAGTGAGCAACTTAATGCCGTCACTGGGGGGAGTCGGGGGAATGGTCGGAAACAAGGAAGGTGACTTAAAACAAATGAGCTCACGGTAGGGGGGTGTACACTAATATACAAAATCATTTAGAATTTTTGGGAGTTTCTAAATCAAAAACTTTTATTTTTAAAGTTAACTAAAATAGAGTTTCTAAAAGAAGTTAACTTTAAGTTTGATTTTGAAAACCTCTTTTTGAGAAAGTTTTTTAAAGCAATTATTTTTCTTAGTGTTTTGAGAAAGTGCTGTAAGGATTTGTTTGTGGTTAATGAGTTCAAGGAACTGTAGTAAGGATTATGTCGCCGGGTGGTCAATGACATGAATATAACTTAAGGGAATCCATACGATAAGAATCTTTTTAGCATAGACCAAAAACTTTGACAATGATTTATTGGTAGTGAGTGACGAAATTATTTGGTTAGTTTGTGGCCAACGAGGCATGATGAAGTCATAGTAAACCGGATTCAAATATTTAGCCTGTGTTTGGGTTGGGCTAAGACTGGAGAATGGGACTGGGACTGGGACTAGAGAATGGGTTTGTTAATTAGCCTTCAGTTGTTTGAGTGAAGTTTTGTAAAGAAAAAAAAAAACTTTTTTCTCCCACTTCCACTTTTATTTGTATTTGTGGGCCCAGTTGAGGATTCATTGCCGCTGTAATAAGGAAGTTTCTGGAATTTTTTTTTTCCTTTTTTGAAGCCAAGAGATCGTTAAAGGAGAATTTATAGAAGTCAAATGGAATTAAGCTTTGATTGAAGTTAAGCACCTTGAGCTAACATTAAAATGCTTTTATCCAACAAGGCCAATTCCTGATGAAGTTCCCCCTTGTTTGGCCCGCCCCCAAGACCCGCTTCCTAATCAGGCGAAGCGATGCAAGAAATAAGAAACAGAAACTAAAAATAAACCAAGTCAAGACATGCGAAAGAAGAAGCCAATGGAGAAGGCAAACGAGGTGGGAGAGGTAAAATGGGCGGTGGAGGAGGTGGGATCAGGAACGCGAGGCCACTTCGTCTCAGGCCAAATGTGGCCCTTGGCCTTCACTCACCTTGAAATGCCGTTGGGTTGCCCGTTGTGAGCCAGAAAAGGAGTCCGAGTTGCAGTTGAAGTTGGAGTTTTAAGTTGGAGTGGCTGCTGAATATCAATTACCATGAAGAAACCGAAAAGGGAATTTGGTTTCTGGCCTTGAGGCCTAAGCCAGATGCAATACAGATATCATCGCAGCCCACTCAACCATGTGCACAATTAAACCAAATTGACAACGAACCGAAGAGAAGGAAATGCACAGCACAAGTAGATGCAGAACAAGATGAAGAAAGACAAACTGATGGTGGAAGATGGTGGCGAGGTAGGTGATGTCCGTTAACGACACAAGTGGACAAGCACTTGAAGCACAGACCAGAATCTAGATTCTAGGCAGCTGCTAAGTATAAAAGGATCTTGCCTGCATCACTTGATCCACAGAACGTTAAGTGAACTAGCATCAACCATGCTCTCTCATCTCTTCATATTAAGCGCTTTGAGTGTGACTTCTTTGGTCCAAGGTTTGGCAATATTTACATCCTATCCGTATGGCTATGCGGCTCAAGGATCCTCATTGGTGACTCCAACACAGCATCAATATTTGGCCCAAGATGAATTGGGACAGTATGCTTATGGCTATGCTGAGCCATTGTCCAGCAAGCAGGAGACCCGTTCATTAGATGGAACTACTCGAGGTAGCTATAGCTATCGTGATGCCACCGGTAAACTCCAGACTGTTGACTACACTGCTGATTCCGATGGTTTCCATGTGGCGGCTACCAATTTACCCACAGCCGGCAGTCCCCGTAGCCTTGTGTCCCACATTCAGGATGATGAAAAGGAATTGCCACAACCAGTTGCCGATACAGCCGAAGTAGCTGCCGCCAAATCGATTCACTTGAAACGTTTGGAGGCGGAGAAACAGCGCAATGATATATTTGCACGCAGATCCAGTGTGATTGCTGTTCCAACTGCTCTCCATTATACCATTCCCCGTTATTATATTCCACGTTTCTACTATTGAGCAATGTAATTTTCTGATCAAAAAAGGGGATTAATAAAGATATCAAAATCAGATTAAAAATTTCTATTGTGTTTACTATTGTGGTAATAAAATTAAGGTATATTAAGGAGACCTATCTATAGATACCAAGAGGTTCAGCTTTTAGTTCCTTATTTTGCTAGAACAAATATTTTAGTTTTGGTTTTCACATCCTGAACTAAGCATAACCACAAATTTGCCTTGAGCTTAACCTCAACTTTTCATAATTCGAAAAATTTTTTTTTGATTTCAATTAACTTTAATAGCAGCATAAACAACAACGACAACGACAATAACTGGAAAAGGTAGCCCAATCTCCTAACCGTACCTTGCACACTGGTATAAGTGCACAAAGTAATGTTGATTAATAACTGAATCTTTATGATATTTTGATTTTGTCAAAAAAGATGAAACTGGAGTGGTTTTGTATCTTCAGATTGTTCTTTTGATTTATGTATGTATATATGTATAAATGTTTATTAAAACGAAACCTCGAAAATCTTAGAACTTAGATTTAAAGAGTTTGAAATAAAAACAGGTAATTTTGAAAACTGTTGTCAAATAAAACTTTAAACTATTTTTTCAACACAATATAACTTAGCAATTAGCTCAAATAGAAGTCTCTTTTTGGCCATCAAGATATTTAAAATTATTATTTAAATTATAAAAAGTCCTTTATGCGGATTAATCAACTAAAAGAAAACTTTTTGCAATTTGTTTTCATTCTTATATTCTTATTTATTGGAAAACAAGGTTTTAGATAAAAATATTGATATTTATTTCCTATTTTTAATAGTTTATGAAAGCAAAATCCTTTATTTGAATTCAAAACAAATGACTTTTTATCTATTAAAGGCTAAGGCTATTTTTTGCACATGCATTTGTTATCCGCCCCAATGTGCATTGGCCCGGTTCCTTGACCTCTACGAAATAAACGAGACATTGGGAGAGCAAAAGAGAGAAAACTTCAGTTGGTTGGTTCGACAGTGGAAGTCTGATTAAGTTCTTTGGTCTCTGGCATTGTTGTCGTTGTTGGCAGCAGCAGCAGCAGCTTCGGTTGACGTTGTCGACCCGCTGCCCTTTTTGTACGATTGTTGGCCCAAGATTCAAGCAAGACTCCTGCCACAGACAGATGAAAACAAATTGCGGCTTTTGTGTACAAATTTATGCTGAACTTGTTGAAATCGGCATAATGTTTATGTAGTTACAGATGAAGCTTGAATCAAGCCTAAGGAATATGAAAGTAAACCCCAAAAACCCGGCGACCTTCCTGGGAATGCACGAAATGGCACATATATTTGATTCAGCAGCAGCAGAGGAATGATGTTCGATATATAAAAGGCAGAATCCTCATTTCAAGCCAGCACAGAGTTCTCTAGAGCGAGCGAGTACTAGTCCACACAATTGAAAGACTAGCAGCGTTCACCCCCCTTCAGAAAAAAAAGGAAATTTAAAAACAAAAATCCAACGAAGATGCAGTTGTTAGCCATCGTCTGGTATTCATTGATTGTAGCCATCGTCAGCGCCGGATCAGCTCCGACACCATTGCTGGAATATGGAGCACCTTTACCACAACCCTATCAATATCACTCTCAGGATAATCTTGGCCAATATGCCTATGGTTATGCCGGTCCTTTGTCCAGCAAGCAGGAGTCCCGTACTGTGGATGGTACCATTAGGGGTAGCTATAGCTATCGGGATGCCAATAGTAAAATCCAAACTGTCGAATATATTGCCGACTCAAAGGGCTTCCACATAACCTCATCCGACATTCAACAGCCAAAGGCAAATGTAGAAACTCCAGAAGTCGCTGCACTCAGGGCCCAGCATTTGGCTGCCCATGAAGAGGCAAAATTACGTTTAGCTGGCCATAGTGAGGTAGGTTCACAGCCTGTTCAAGATACACCCGAAGTGGCTGCTGCAAAAGTGGCCTTCTTTCGACGCTACGAGGCAGAGAAGCTGCGCAATCTCTTGATAAGTGAAAAACAAGTAAAGTTACCCAATCATATAGTATACTCTCAGCCGATTTATGTATATCAGCCCAGTCGTGGTTATACCTATAATCAAAAATCAGAGTTACCACGGGACTATTTGCCATTGGTCTAAAACTTTACATGCATATATTGATAACTTTTCTTTATTTTGGTTAATTTGTTGCTCAAATAAATGTTAAAAGAATATTTCAATATGTGTATTTTTTTGTTACTATGAAGTTTTCCCAAAGGACCTTCATTTCGGTCTTGACTAACAACCGCAATACACTTTTGGGAGTCAAAATGGTGCATTGCTTTATTAAAGTAAACTATTTGCTCTTCCTTTCGGCACTTCGGTGCACTATCTTGCATTTATTCTTAAGCAAATTTTTTAACATTTTGTTAGGTAATCATAAGGTCTTGTTGTTAATCTTATCCTGAAGCAATCTCAGTTCCTTTTGCTTAGCAGCAAACTACGACTGAGAGCCACAGGGCGCAGGGTTCTTAGCTCGGTGGGAGTGGTCACACTATATCTAGTGGTGGGGGTGACAAGAGTATAGTAGGAACTGATGGGGACTCGTAGATCATCGTTGTCCAAACGATCGAGACGGTTAAGACGATCTTCGAGGTCGCCTAGCTTTAAGTAGCTACTCGAACTGAGATCTGACAGGGTATAGACAGTGCGCAGACGGGGCTCTTCAGCGGCTGAAGTATCCTGCTGTGCATTGATTAGCTGAGGAACCTGTCCCTCAATCAGATCACCATCCGAGCGATTTTCTTCACTTTTACGGTCTTCCTTTCCTCTCTTTTCTTCGCTATTCAGTTTCTGTTCTTCTTTGCGTAAGTTCTGACGATCGGCTAACATAGCGGTAAGCTCAGCTCGAACTCTTTCCAAAATGGCTGCATCTTCCTCGCTAAGACCCTCCTGCTTCTCCACTCTGTCCTGCTCTTCAACCTTTGCTCTTTGATCCTTTTCCTGCTTTGCCTTTTCCTCCCTCAGACTGGCAGCCAGTGCAGCCTCTTCGACCTCCCGCTGAGCCGCTTCTCTTAAAGCCTTAAGATGACTAAGACGCGCCTGCTGCACTTCTTCCGTCTCAGACACTGGCTGAGGTGGTTTGCCATCATCCACTGGAGCCTTGGGTAGATTACTAGCGTCCGCTTTAAACCCTTGACTGCCGCCAGCTTCATATTGAACCGTTTGCAATTTTCCATTTGCATCCACATATGAATAGAAGCCTCTGGACGATCCATCACGTACTGTGTATTCCGCTCTAGCGGCATTAGCATCACTATAACCATACGAATAGAATGCTCTAGCTGTATCCTGTTCCTGATAACGTCGACCATCCGATTTAAGGATGGTGCTAGGTCTCAAATTAGCTGCCGTAGCTGTCGCTATGATTAGAGCAAATGTCCAAATAAAATGGTGCATCATTATTGGAAAAAAAAAAAATTAACTTTTCTTAACACCGATTGCTGGAAACTGTAATCAAAAACTGATGCTACAGTTGCTGTATTCAAAGCTATTTATACCACTTGCATTTATTCATCTAGCCACCTACAACATGATGGGTAACCAAAGAAGCCAAAAGTCTCCGCAATGACCTCCACCGATCGATGGCGATGTCGTAAGAGTGAACTTAATATTGATACGGATACGGATACGCGAAACTGGCAGAGATTACAATTGCACAAGAGTAACCCACAATTGCAATCGATCAAGTTGTTGTTCATATGGAGATGGAGTTACAGCGGCTTCGGATGTGACAAAGCCAACCTAGTTCCGTTGGTAAAGCAAAAATAGATAGTAAAACAAAAACTAAAAAAAAAAAAAATGGCCTAATCCATATTATTTCAGTTTTGTTATTGGTTTAACCACCAGTGTTAACTCCATATCTGTAATAATCTATAGCATATTAAGCGCTTACACATTTAACAATAAAGAAACAAATTTAATGGCCCTATTATCAATAATAGATAGTAAAATATTACGCCTTAGAATGGAACCAAACAAAGAAGGGAGAATATCACATCAGCTAAATAACAAATGCATATTTATTGCAAAATTTTTATATGGGGGGCACGATCTTTATCTTTGCAGAAGCTTTTGCCCCATACAAATACTCTCTCTTTCTCTCTCTCTCTCTCTCTTCTGGTTCATTTCTCTCCCATTCTAGTGCTCAGCAGCCGTTAATTCAAATTTTAAAAGCTTAGATACCAAAAAAACGGGGTTATTATCGTTCATTGCTGCGATCTTTAGCTCAGTCAAGAATCGAAAGTGGCCGAGTGTAGTGCATTAAATTGGTAGTGCTAGTGTTGTACATTATGGATTTGGCTAACAAAAATGTGGTTTACCTTGGTGGTTTTGGCGGCATTGGTCAACAATGTGTACAAGAGCTGTTAAAAAGGCAAATTAAGGTATGTACATAAGTGTGACTATACTATATTTAGGATCTAATTCCATTTATTTTCATAGTCTTTGGCCATATTTGATTTGATGGAAAACAACGAGATTCTAACCAATTGGCAAAGGAATTATTCAACTATTGAAATATTCTATCATAAAGTGGATATAACTAAAAAATCAGATATAGAAACGGCATACAAAGCAACGGCTGAACGTTTGGGGGGACACATTGATGTGGTGGTTAATGGTATGGGATTGATGAACGATCGTCATATTGAATTGACCCTAGAAATAAATCTAGTAAGTTACAATATATATATATACATATATACAAGTTTCATATATCTTTCATTGTATACTCTGTCCTTTATTACAGTTAGGTGTGATATATAGTACTATGACAGCGTTGGAATATATGTCCAAGGTGCAGGGCGGCAAGGGTGGCTTCATAGTCAACATATCATCAGTGGCTGGCCTTCAACCTACTCCACTTATGGCCATCTATTCGGCAGCTAAAACTGGAGTCACCACTTTTACACGTTCCATGGCAGTAAGCTCATATTCAGTTGTATCTTTTTTTATAGTTTTTTTTTTTAATTTCCCTTTATTATCTACAGAATCCCTTTTATTTTTCGCACACTGGTGTGGGTTTCATTACCATCTGTCCTGGCTTTACTGATACAGCACTTTTGGATGATATAGACAAGAAAACCACATTTAGGTATCGCACACCTATGCATGAAATTTTTCCCAAAGTTAAACGTCAAAGTGCCACTGATTGTGCCCGGAATCTAATTAAATCCATTGAAGAGGGCCACAATGGTGATGTCTTGCTTTTAGAATTGGGTGAAATTACTAAAGTGGATATACCCGAAATGTGGAAGCCACAATTGATGCAATGATGTGGCTATTAAATTGTTGAATTTCAAGTTGAACTTGTTAATTATATTAATTTTTTGAGGATCGTGATGTGAACAGATGTGTCATCTTTTATAATATGACCTCAAAAACCACACTAAACTTAATCTTATACCTATATATCAGATATCAAAGTGTGAATTGTATTTCATTCTAATATATCAATTGTTTGTATATATATATATAAAATTCTCGTTATAACTCGTTATAAAGATATCGTTTACACTTTCTTTACATCACTGATAAGGTGTTATCTAAATTGCTATGTTCCTATATATTCTATATTTATATATATAAATATATTTATATGTTTACCAGATTAGGGAGAGAAAAATTTCAGTAAATTAGATCAAATCGACTGTATATATACTGTATATCTGATATAGAATTACTTGTTTGATTGCTTGGGGAATATTTCGAAATAACCATTCAGTTTTTTTAATAGGATTCACCTAATTAACCGGCTAAACTAATAAATGAAAAGACAGATGTTCGATTAAATATCGTTTTATTGGATTTATTCTCATACACACACACAAAGAATTGAACTTGCACTGTTTATTTTTTTTTAGATTTTTTTTTTTTTGTATTTTCTTTTTTCTTTTAGTTAGTTTCTAACACATTTTACACATTTACAAACTTTTAAGGTTGGAAAAACCCCTAGAGGAGTACGAGTGGTTCAGTATTTGATAGAACAGATTCTGCATTGCAGCGATCGTTGGGAGAGCGGGTGTAGGGCGGGGGACTCAAAATACATAGGTTTTTATTTCCAATTTCTTAGTTTGTATCTCATACTCGTATATAGTTTTCAGTATTAGTTTTCTTCTCAATTTTTGTTTTTGCATTTTCTTTTTTTTGGTTTTTTTTTTTTGTTTGTTTTGTTTTGTTTTAAATATAAAGACATTTGTTTCGTTTCCCATTAAACTGGAAATAGTTGTTGTTCTTTTTTTTTTTTTTTTTTTTTTTTCTTTTATGTTAACTGTAAATTTCACATCATCACAATTTAAGAATCGTCAAACTTATAAATACACACACAAGTTGCAGAATAACATTATGTGGAATATTTTTTTTTGAGCGCCGCGAAAAATGTTAGAGGGAGAATTGAAGAAATAAATTTGGTTATGTTTCGTTTGCTTTGTTTTTGGATTCTCAGTATTGTCTTCGCCTGAACGCATTTGATGCGTTGGAAGAGTTCTTTTTTTGCTATCTTTAGTTGTTTAATTAGGTAGACTGCTGTTTGTTAGATCGATTTTTAAATGTTTACATATGTATATATAGGATTCATACATACATACATATATAGCAGATCTGTATTATGGTATAATGTAGTATTTGGGGGTGGTGGTGTTGGTGGTTCACAAAGCGCTGGCAGGTCTTCGACATAATATTATTTGTTTGGTTGTTTTGTTATTTGTTTTGGTTTTTTTTAGCTACAGCAAATTGTTTGTTAATACATTTTCATTTATCTAATTGTTAGACATTTAATTCAAAAACTTGTATCACTAACCCTAGATTTCTTTTTATTTTGAGGAACAGAAGCTTTTTCCTATCAAATATATGTTTAAGTTTTGTTTTTTATTTTTTTTTTTTTTATAGTTATCGGTTCATCATTTAAGATACAATTTTCATATATGTATATGTGGATTGTCCATAACTAGTATTAGTTAGTTTAGTTAACTATAGGTTAGCTTTTATTTGGTGGTGATGTTAGTTTTGGTTGTTTAACTGGTGGTTCTTGGCTTTGATATGTTCAGAGAGTGTCCGAATAAAAAAAAAAAAAATGAACAATTTAACACTTTTTACTGGTTTTTCTTTTGTTGAAAATTTATTGATTATAATAAAATAAATAAAAAAAATTTGCAAACAGAACTTGAAACTAATTAATAATAATAATAAAATATATATATATATATATAAATCATGTAAGGGAAATTCAACTGGAACATTGCTACAGTCTGTTGTGCAACGAAATCTGTTACAAATAGAATTCCCCTGTTTAAAATAAGCATATACACATATATACATATAGATATCCATATATATATATAGTACATAAAACTTGTAAGTTTTAGAAGAACATTTCAGTTTTAGCTAAATTATGAACCCATTGGGTTTAACATATCATAAAACAAATAAACAAAATAAAATAATTGAAAAATTGCAGAAAGTTGAGAGTAAACCACTCAGTAAAGGCCTAAACCAGATTTGAGACTTAAGTACACGAGGCTTAAAAGACATGCATAGCTCTCTTTCTCACTCTATATCTCTGTGTATTTCTGTCTCTCTTTCTCTCACTCTCGCTCTTTCTCAATATATTAGGACTGGGGAGGAGTGGGTTGGGTGGAGTAGGTTTAGATCGAGGTTCACAGATATTACAAATACATTTTACAAATCTCATTAGTTTTTCACATTTATGCTTCTTCATCGTCATCATAATCTTTTACTACATTTTTAGCTATAGTTTCTTTTGTTTCTTCTAAAGAATATATAGATATACTATATATATACATATATGTATATATAAACCATATTTTGAAGCTTAGTATTATCAATTATATATATATATATGTATACATATATAAATATATATATATAGATATAGTTTTTCCTGAAGCAAAATTAAAATCAGCTCAAATGTGACATTAATATATAATATTAATAATAATAGAGCGCGCATACTAAATATATATATATATATATATATATGTATATATGTATATACATATATATATATTTAGAAATATGTATAATTGTATAGTTTAGTTAGTTTTCCATGTTGTTTTGTAGGTAAGTGTAAATTTCTCAAAGCCCTGACACAAATTTGACAATTCTAAAACTTTCCTTCGTAGATATTTACTCATAGGGAAAGGGACTTGATTTGTTTTAATTTATTTTTAATAAATTTAATAATAGATATATATCCACATATGCATATATATATATATACATACACATGTATATATATATATACATATAGTACAATAGTTAACAACAACATCGCACAATAGCGTTATTAAAATTTCTTTAAGAAATATAAACATTTATCCACATACAATATAAATGATCGATCATGTGTGTGTGTCTGTGTGTGTGTGTGGTGTGTTTTAGTGTGTGTTTGTATTTCATATACATATATATATATAGATAAAAAAATAGCATTTTTTTGAATTAGTTAAAAAAAAAACAATTAGAAAAACATTAAATAATAAATTGATATTTAAAAAGAAGGAAACCACAAAAAAAAATTGCTTGAAACAGAGATAAAACAAACAAACAATCGATCGATCGATTTATTAGTTTGTCTCGTTTCAATATAGCTTAGCTCTGTCTTCTATATATCCATCGTTAATCGAAACAAAATCTACTAGCAAGTCTTGTGTTTGTTTTTTTTCTTTCTTTTTCACAAAAATGAATAACTTTTGCCTGACCGATATTAGAACCTTTAGTCTTGCTCTTACTTTTTTTTTTTGGGGTTCGGTTCAATTCAATTCATTTCATTTCGGTTCAGTTCGGTTCGATTCGATTTCGGTAACTTCCTCTCGTAATTTCTTATTTCTTTTAGTTTCTTTCTTTTGTTGGCTTGAAAATTAGCTAATACACATGTATATATATACAATAAGAATTTAAATTTGAGTACCGATCCGACTTTTGCTTTTGCTTCGGATTCTGATTATTGATTTTGTTTGACATCAAGTATATATATTCTATGCACACACACATAACTCTAGTTTCTACTTGGATCTTTGCTTGTAACAAGTTTTAAACAGACTTCAATCGGCGCGGCCGAAGACTTAGTGTTAAATTTGAACAATCAACTAATAGACAATTATATAATATAGATTCTATATAGTTCCCAACCCAATTTTTTGTTACATTTTTTTTGTTGCTTTTTTATTATTATTTTTTGTCGTTTTTTGGCACTGATCCAATAACGGAACAGCATTAACTACATTCTTCTTTTTTTTTCCCTTTAGCTTTCTTTCATTTTGTTTGTTTGGTTCAAATTCTAGAAATATTGAACTGATTGCGTTTGACATATTCTCTTTCTGTCTATCTCTCGTTATGTATATATAGAATATATATATACCAAATATATATATTTATATATATTTATATATATAAATGTATGTATGCATGTACATCCTCTGGCTGAGTTCGATGGATGGGAAACTATGTTTGCATCCTAGTCCACCTTGATGCCGCTATCATCTGGGTCGACAATATCAACCAGATTCTTTTCCAGCTGCCGCATCATACAGCTATCAATGCCCCCTTCGAAGCTATCCTCGGACAGCAGCTGAGGTTTACGAACCAACAATTGCTGCTGATGCTGCTGATGCTTCAGTCTTTCGTTGTGGTTGGACATGGTATCGCAATTGCTCCAGACTATTGTTGCTGGTGAGGATGATGAATTGCTAGCATTTACATTCACATCGTTGTTCCACATAAACATATTATCACCAGGCCCTGAGTTCTATATGCAAACAAAATTATAGATTAGTCAATTAGTTTAATTATACAAATTGAATCTATATAATATATCCTGAAATAAGTTATAGAAAAGTATGTGAAAATATATCAGACTAAGTATACTATATAAGCTTTTAGTAGATCTTAATGGAAACCAAGTTCTCGTAAAGGACCAAGTTACCATCCCTTATATTTAATGACAGATAAATTTGCTTACCTTAATTGCATTGATATTCTCATTGCCATCTACTTGGAAGTTATAGCCTAGATCGTTAGTTTTGAGGTTGCTCTTGCTTTGTTGCTGGTGCTGATGCTGATGCTGATCCTGCTGATCTGGTAGTAACCAATTATTCCAACTGGTATTTGTGGTGCTGTTGTTGGTTGTTGAGCTTTTGGGACATATGGGACCATATCGGCTATGTGCGGAAGAGGAACCAGTGGGCATCTCAAATGTGCTGGCATCATCATCCAATATGGAATCAGAGCGTACAAAATTGGCGGATTCTTTATTCGGGTTGTTCCAAAATAAAAGAGATGATGTATTGTTGTTATTGTTGTTGCTATTATTGCTGCTACTATTGTTGTTGTTGTGTTGCCTTTGATTGGTATATAGATTTTGATGTGGAAGAGGCAAAACATCGCCGATATCGGCCCCAGTTTCATCTAAATGTGGCGGTGGTTTCTTTTCATAAAATGAGGTATCAATGGACAGTGTTCGGCTAGGATTCGATGAAGTCTTTGTGGACGGCTGCTGCGGATAGGCTTCATGATTCCATGGGTGTAATCCTAGCTCTTTATGATTGTTGTTGTTGTTACTGTTGCTGTTGTAGTAATTAGCAGCTGTTGAATGATATAGATCCGTTGGCGGCGGCGGAGGAGGCGGAGCCAAATTGAAGCTCGGTGGGTTGGTTCGGTTTTGTGGGGGATTTGGATATTCCCGCAAGGGTAGTTGATTTCTATTGGGCAGACCATAGGCTGGAGGAAAGCGTGATTCGTAGTTGGCTCTGGGCACCATTAAACCACCATTAATTTGACGTCCTAATGGATGTGGAAGCGGCATCATCGGTGGTGGGGCTGCTGGTGATGCTAATGGTGCATCTAATGGTGAATAACCTCTGGATGGTGTCATATAACGCATTGGCGACAAGTTCATGCTGAGCCCAGAAGTATTTGGACCCTCAGTCTCTAGTCCCAAGGGTGTCTTCTTGTTCATGGCTATGGAAAGCGGAGGACCTGGCAGGGCCTTTAACGGTTTTCCTCTATGCCGAGCTCTATAGCGCTCCACTTCCTCTTGGGAATGGGCAAAAGTGCAACTGGCTCCACGTGGACAAACTCTGCGCACATTTAAATCTCGGCACAAGCTTATTTTGTATTTGGGGTTACTAATATTAGCAGCTCCTCCTCCACCATTGGATCCTTCCTGAGGTTTTCTTATTCCATGATGTTGGAGAAAGTTTACCAAACCCATCACAGCCTGACGCACTGCATCCAAGGCAAGAGCTACCTCCTCCCATCCGGCCACTTCAACTAAGGGATCAATGTTGGCCAAATTTTGCAAATGCTGATGAAGATTGGCCAGCTTGGCTGGGTCACTAGTTCGTTGCAGGGCAATAACCAGCTCCTGTACCGATTGTGAGAAGGATGAGGGCGTTTGCAATTTGTCAATGATGCTCTGCATATGACTTTTATGATTAATATCACCATATAAAAGGGAAGACCATTGCTCTGGAGCTATCCTTAGACCAGCCTCGGTGGCTATTTGAACAATCTGTGCATCGTGCTCCCGACGTAGGGCATCGTACGAACGAAATTCCTCCTTCAATTGCATTAACGAAGAATCCGCTTCTCGTTTCGATACTTTGAAGCAGCTGGCGCGATAAAGCAGCTGCACTACATGGCCAATGCTAGTTTTTGAGGCTTGCGGAAAATGTGGCTCCAGCCGTTGCACCACAAACATGACCAGAACTTTACGGGACAAAGCAGAGCCTTCTTCTAAAGCCAGAAGAACCAGTTTTAAGACCTCTTCCTGCATGGCCGGACCTAGAAACTGACATCCACGCGTTCTTACCGCTGCCCAGAGATTTGAACTCAATTGCTGAGGATTTTGATGCTGCAGTATCAGTTCCGTTACAGTCCGCTCGCCCAGAGAACGAGCTGCCCTCAGTGCTCTAACCCGTCCCTCATCCTCCATTAGCTGGCAATTGACCAGAGTGACCAATTTCCTTTGCATCGGCCTGGTCAACAGATTATTGACATTTAGATTAAGGAACGACTTCAAATGCAATGCTAAATCCTCAATGCATTTTTTCCCCAATTTATAGCATTTCAATTGTTCTGCATCCAATTTCTGTACACTTGGAGGCGGTGGTGGCGAATGCTCTAACTCCAAATAGGACTCCTTGGTGGCCAGTCCGCCCTTGGCCACCAGTTGGAGCAGAGCATTGTTGATTGGCAAATTGTCGATGTCGGTGACAATATAGGTCTAAAATCATATGAATTAAATGGATAATAGGACTTGAATTTGAACACTGCGTCATCGGATAATCTTACCTGATCGAAGGGACATTGCCGATTGTAAAGCGAGGTCAGGCATAGCTTGCACACGGTATGTCCGCATCCCAAACTAATTGGGGGACGCTGACTAGCCGCAAACTCCTTACAGCAAATGGGACAGTTTAAAAAATCTGTCCATGAGGGAGCCTGAATCGGCATGCTACAAAAAAAAAGAAGATTTTCACAAGATTAGTCAGATTATTTCTCTGGAAAAGCAAGACATAATCAAGTTGCCAGAATGGAGCACCCCACGGCAAATATGTATATATATCCAAAAATCATTCTGGATCTAATCCACATAAATAAATTAATGTACAAATATATTTGTTTAAGCTTTTTAGTATTTTCCTCTAATCTGAATAATATGGTTTATGGCTTTTCCAAGCTTGTAGTTAACCTTCTATTCCGCTGCTCTGTCCCCTGCATCTTTGCTTACACTTTACCCAAACGTCAGCTGTCGCACGGATACATAGACACGTACATGCATATAAACATACACACACACATGCATACATATGTATAGCCTTATAGGCCAACTCTTGCGAGTAACGTAACTCGATTTCAACGTCATCAGCTTCTCGGCGTCTCTGCCTCTGCCACCGCTGGCTTCGCTTTCTTTTGCCCCAACGAACAAAGACAAAATATTTTTCTCTTCTTTTTTTTTGTTCGTTTTTGTTGCATTTGGTATTGGAGAGACCCCCTGTCGCCCTGGTGTACTCTACTACTCCCACTTGGACACATCTACATACACAAATACATACAAACAGTCAGTCCTTGAGCCTACGACAAGGGGACCGCGAAGAGTGAGAGAGATAAAGAGACAGGGACGGAATGATAGAGAGCGAAAGAGAGGAGTAGCGAGGAGGTGCCATATAAAATAGTTTTTTTTTCTTGTTACGTTTCACTTTTCACTGCACGTCACTTTTTTTTTTGTTGGTTTTGTCCACGGTTTTGTGTTTCCTGTTGTAAAGCCTGCGGTTCCTCACTTTTCCTCACACTCACCTTCAAAATGCACATATTATTGCTCTTTGATTTTGTAGTTTTCTCTTCTTTTTTTGTCGTTGTGTATTCTTTAATTCTTGTACTTTACATATTTTACGCATGTATGTGCATAATTTTTTTTAGTTACTAGGTGTTTTTGGTTTCTGTAAGATCCGAGTGAGTGGGTTAAGTTACTGGTGTGTATGTGTAGCATTTGTCATCGAAGGTCCTGTATACGTATACTTAATTTTCCGTTAGCTTAAAAACAAAAACAAAATTGAACAAAAACTCGCCACACTAAATTAGTACTCCCCACGCTGAATAAATACTCCACACACTGAGCAATTACTCTCCATACTGATGGAAGTACTCACCACATACTACTCAGCTGCAGTATTTTGATATTATTCAGCACTGGACAATACTAGCAAAAATACGGGGACGAACTACTTGTGGCACAAAGATTAGAGACAGGTTTTGATGTTACCCAACACTAACAATCAGCTGCTATAGTTCGTGATTAGTTAACACTTTGAAATACTAGGAAAGGATACACAGCAGTGCTGACGTTTTGTGAAAAGCTAAAAATGATGGAAAAGCAAACAAGTTTCACTCGCCACTATTTCGAATAGTAAAAGGTTAATAAAAAAGCTTTGTTTCAAAAAAAAATATTTATCGTTGTTATTTGTTGGTTGGTAGTAATTCAATTATCTTTACAGGTAAACCCAATAAGGCTTTAGAAAAAGCTAGGTATGTCCGAAAAACGCGGCAGCACAGATCGTCTGCAAAAAGTAACAAACAGCTGTTAGGTTCATGAAAAAAGTACAGTGGCTGTAATAAAGTTATTATCACTTTAAGCGACATTTAAAAATGGCGTTTCTTAGCAATCAATTTTATTTTTATAATTTTATCTATACAATTATTGGTTTTATCAGTTATTTTTGTTTAGTGCATAGTGGCTATGTACATTGACTGATATCGTTCGAAATTCATTTGGCTGATGATTTACTAGATTTATCGGCACCATAGTTGGATCCTTTGCTAATCCGGGATACATTTACTGCCTGCTCCATAAGCCAATAGAAGAGGCCCAAAGTGGAAAAGGCCACTGTGAACCCAATCAAATTACCCGCCAATAGTGAGGTAATCAAATAATACAAAATATAAATAACCGATAAACTTGCCCAACCAAGAAAATTTATGGCTGTACTCAAGCGTGGCTTGTAAATTTTGCTGGGCACCTCCTTGATGCCGGATTGCTTAAAGAAGCTACCCGTCTCATGAAAACTGTCGATCAGACGGTCCTTTTCCACAAAGAATTGCTGCAACCAGGCAGCAGCTTCCTTCTCACCTTCCGGTACTTGGTCCAAGGGTACACGCCTCAGATACATATAGGGCTCTACAGCATCTCCATTTAACAGGGACAACATGGTACTCGGAGTTTTTGCATCACGCTTGAAGGCTAAATTGATGTCATAGATGACAGGGCATCTTCCTCTTAAGGTGGGCAAACTAGTCGTAAAGCCTTTGGTGCGGGGTATCAAATGATGCTTCAGTACTGTCATGCCACGTTCCTGGGCAAATTTAACGGAGAGTTCATGCTTGGCTTCGGTAAAACGAGTGCCCTCGGCATTTAGTAGAATCCACACAGGATCCGGATAGGAACACAAAACTTTCAGTTGATCGGCTATAATCTGCTTATCCTTTTCAAAGTCTCGATTAAGGAAGACAAATTCAGCCAGCCACCAGGCCCAACCCAATATGGGAACATATCGAATGGCCTTTTTGGCATATGCTTTGGTGTTACCCAAAACTCCCAATTTATCAGTGATCATCCAAGCGGTTAGCCAATCGATTTCGTATGTATGATTCATAATCAGCAAACCGTGCTCCTTGCCAAAGTATTTCTTTTCGTCCTCGGGATCAATGAAGACCCGCATTTTGGAGCCGGCATACCACTCTGCCACAAAAACGAGCACTACAATGGACAATCATTTTTAAGTGGAATGTTGTAAAAATGCCTTATTTTTTTGAAAACTCACAGCAATAGAAGGAGTAGCATGGATAGTACATTAGCCTACGGAAAAGCTTCTTATCTATCGGCTTTACCGAAATCGTCAACAATAGTTGGGCTATATTTACAAAGAAGCCGCATGTGAAAAAGGTTATGGCGATCACTAGCCGCCTCATTCCCAAAAGTTTTACCATTTCGATCTAAAAATAAATTAAAGTATGCCGAATGTAGTAGTTGGTTGAGATCGAAACAATTTTACGTAATCGCAAACGGAAACCTTTAGATTTAGTAATTAACAAAATTATGGCTTTAACCGAAAGTGATATGAAAACTTTATGACGGCGCGAGTACTTGGGCATATACATGTGTATGTATGTACATACATGATTCTTGTTTATGATCTCTAACACCGTTCTCCTCCGCTTGCCGTTTGCTCCTCAAGCAGCACAAAACAAAAAAATACTTCAGAGGAAATCGCTCAACTTGCTTGTAAAAGCGGCTCTGGTCAACTGAATGAAATAAAACTGAAACGAACTGAACAACATGGGGACATTAAAGTTATTTTTTTTTTTGTTTTCGTGTTTTTTTTTTTTTTTTTTTGTCTGATAAGAATCGCTAATGATTAAAGACATTGAAACTTATAAATTAACAAAATTAATCACCCCTTATCTATTAGTCAATGAGTAGGAAAATGCTTTACTATCACAGTGGGTGGAACTTTGGTCAAGTAGGAAAACTTCTCGCTTATCGTCTTTTAGTTTCAAATGGTACAATACAAACTGTTCAAATAGTTCTTTGTAATTGTCATTCCCCCTACCCGTTGTGAAAACAATTTTCTTTTAAACGTCACCTTTCTTATCACCATTTCGGGCACGCTTTTAATATTCAGCAAATAATTTGGATTCTTAATCAGTCCCATCTCGAAGCTTGTGTAGACGTTTCATCTGGAAATCAGAAAGATCGTAGAATGCAAAAAATAACAGCTTAGACTAACGGACTTTCGACGTAATAAAGAATTGAGAGAAGAGTATGAATAAGGGGGAAAATGACAGTAGTGAAGTTTACAAATAGGGTTGTTAGGTGGAACAAAGTTCGATTAAAAATGCTGACTATATTTCTTTTTTTTATTTTATGTTATTAACAATTATATTTTTAATTGAACCACTGCAAACGTTGTTTATTAAGATCAAAAAGTAACGACTCTAACACACATTGAAGAACATTGTAAAATAGCTGCCGTATGGTAATCCTTTTTTTGTTTTTGGACTTCGACTAAACAATTTTGTGATATCGTATTATTGGTATTGGGAAAATTTACTTAAAATTTTATACGAGAGTACAACAACTGCGGCCAAGTCAGCTTGGTTATCTTATCAACTCTTCGTTCGAATGTTATACTAGACTTCATCAAACTTTTAGCTTATGTGCCCAAACTTTATGTCAAGTTGTCATTTAAAGAAATTTTGCCTTACGTGTTTCTTCAATAAGTGCATTTTGCATTCGTGCCTACTATTTTTTGGCGGATGCTTCGGTTGTTTATACCGATCTCCTGTTACCTCAAGGGCCATTTATGTACGTATTTAACAAATCAAATAATGTTGTTATACATAATTAGTTCTGCTTTTGCAAACACCATAGCCTTTTGATTTTAAAAGAGGACAGGCATACACCTATTTTCGTTTTTCGCTTTCCATATATTTAGCTTCAAAATTTAATTGCTGTTATTTTTAAAATCATGGTATTAGCAACTTAGGAAAGTCATGGTCACACTAAGATTACAAAGATACAATACCAACGTTTTGTTTTTTCCTTGAAATTTAATTTGCAAATTGTTTTTGTTTCTGCCAAATACAATCATTAAACACGTTTACTTATATGTGTAGGCTTTTACTACCAAAACTACATACATACATACAATAAATTTGATGGCTCCTGCTCAAAAATGTCTCGTTTAAAAGTAAAACCAAACAAATTTGGGTTGTCGTCAAACGCTACAAACCATTCCATATAGTCAAGGAGGAATTGTAATTGAATTTGTTAATTTAATTTTTGAGAGAGCTTTTCTCAAAGCTTATTATTTGGCGCTTTGTTAAGCGTTTGTGTGTGTGTTTTTGTTATTATAATTGAGTTGCTTTAGCTTAGGCTCCATATTGACTAAAGTTGTGAGAAAACTATTAACTGAAGGACTCTTTTTCAAAATTATTTTGTGCTTCCTGATGAGGTGGTTGAGGTGGATGTTGATGCGAATGATTTTGAAGTAGCTCCATAACTGGATCCCTTGCTAATCTGCGTCTTGTTGATGGCCTGCCCCATCAGCCAATAAACTGAAATAAAGAAATAAAAATAGTTAATTCAAATGAAATTAAATTGGGTTATGCAATCAAGGCGTTGAATTTGCAATTTCGTTAGCAGTTATGTGACATTGAGAACAGTTTTAGTCACATTGGCTATATACAAATTTAGTTAAAAATACAAAATTGAAGACTTACAGAGGCCAAGCACTGAGAGGGCAGTGATGAAGGCCGTCCAATTGGCTGCCAGAAGTGAAGTAATCAGATAGTAGAAAATACTAGATAACGAGACGAAAACCCAGCCAGCGAAATTGATTAACGAACTTAGACGAGGCTTCAAATTTTCATAGGGTGTTTCCTTTACACCCGATTTCTCAAAGAAACTGCCAGTTTCTAGAAAACTATCGATTATGCGATCCTTTTCCACAAACAGTTTCTGTAACCAAGCGGCTGCTTCAGTCTCATCCTCCGGAACTTGTTCCAGAGGAATGCGACGCATAAGCATATAAGGTTCCACACTCTTGCCATTTAGCAGGGACAACATGGTGGACGGAGTCTGTAAACAGAACAAATGAATATTATTATATTTACTTAAATTAGAAATAAAGACAAATTATATATTAAACCTTTTCTGTTGGCTTAAAAGCCAGATTAATATCATAGATTACAGGGCAGATTCCTCTCAGTGTGGCCAAACTGGCTGTAAAACCCTTTGTTCTTGGTATCAAATGATGTTTGAGCACCGTCATTCCGCGTTCCTCTGCAAATTTTACAGATGCCTCATGTTTTGAGCGAGTAAAACGGGTGCCTTCGGCATTTAGGAGCAACCATGTTGGATCGGGATAAGAATACACCACTTTCAATTGTTTAGCTATAATTTCTTTGTCTTTGTCAAAGTTGCGATTAAGGAAGACAAATTCGGCCAGCCACCAGCCCCATCCAATGATTGGAACATAACGAATAGCCTTTTTGGCATAGGCTTTACAATTCCCTAGGACACCCAATTTATCGCATATCATCCAACCTGTCAACCAATCAATTTCATATTTGTGATTCATAAGCAGTAAAACATGCTCATTTCCGGCATAAGTGCGTCGATCCTCCTCATCCATATAGACACGCATGCGACATCCTGCCCACCAATCGGCAACAAAAACAATTTCTGCAAAAAAAAAAAAAATCAAATTGTTACAATTCTTGATTTTACTGCTTATACGTATAAACCAAAGTGCGATATGATAGAATTCAAAGTTAAGTTAATAGAGACAGATTAGCCATTTAACAATTGTGCAACCGAAACCGTTAAATTGATTATAAATTCATTAAAATATATAATATATATTATATAATCGATACAATAGTCAATAATATGTTTGATTTTAATACTTACGACTGTAGAGGGAGTAACATAAATAGTACATCAATTTACGGAAGAGTCGTTCATTTATGGGCTTTAAAAAAACGTGCAATAATAATTGGGCCAAATTAATGCATACTCCCGATGTGAAAAATGTTATGGCAATGCATAGGTGGATCAGTCTCAATTGTTTTAGCTCCTCTAACGACACCATTGTTGATCTGCAAGAAATAGCCAAGAGTTAGTCAGTCAATAAAAAAAAAAAGAGAGATCACGACCTTCTCATTAAACAATCAATTTACGTAATTTAAAAACATTCGGAGTGAGAAACGTAAAAAAAAAAGATCGTAGCGCAATCTATGTAAAGACCATAAAACCAGTTGGTTTATGGCCCCTTCTCCGTCATTAAACCATTTGGATCACTGAACGACTAACCTTTGTTTTGTTCCGCAGTTGCCGACACCTGCCCTAACCAATTTAATTTGGTCAACTGAACTCAATCGAACAGAACCCCCGATGAGATATAATTTCAACAAAGAGATATATTTAAACCTATAAAAACTAACGGAATCTAATCACGCCTGCTCTCCTTATCAATCCAGATGTGTACGATTTGTCGATTTGCCGACTTTCCCATAGAAATAGAACTGAAAATAATTGCACTGCCACTCCAAAAGTGGACAAAGTCCGTACAATAGCGAGTCATTATAAATACGGCATATATACATACAACCATGCGTATATATATATATGTATTCATACATACATATGTAGATATAGTCGCGCGATAATGTATGCTCGGCACTAGAGATGCAAATCAGCGTGAGCACATTTCTTCTTTTTTTTCTTTTTGGAAATAATAAGAAATAATGGTTCGCAATACGTTACAGCTGCCATATATGCTAAATATCCAATTTTAGTTTCGGTTTATTGCATTTTCAATCCAGATGTCAACACAAACAAGCAGGTTGCCTGTAAAAAGATTTAATTTGATTCAAAATTCTAATTGTTATTTCCAGATTAAAACACCTATTTTGATTTATTTTGAAGTTCTTAACGGATTTTGACTTCAGTGTCGATGACTTAAATAATTGAATTAGATTTTTTGATATTTGGAAAATATTATTGACTTAACGTTTTTTCTTTTTTTGCATATGTATTTCGTGGTGTACATCGTGGTGGCTCGATGGTCAATCACGGTCACGCGCTCATCTCAGACCAAATGTATTGGTTTAAGTTGACGTGGATTGGATTAGATTATGATTATAAGTTCCAATGAGTGCTCAAAAGCACTGCAAGAGCAAATTGTGCATGTTGCGAGTGAGCAAATAACACTTCAAACTGGTTTGCGAATAACTGAGTTTTGGATGTGTTGCGAGACACTAACTGGATAAACTGCAAAACAATAACTAAATAAAATAAAAAAGATAACTCTTATTGTTATCAAACGCGAGAGTTTAATTATCTTGCGATTGTCTGCATTTTAGTTTTAAGTTGATATATTTTTATTTGTTTGTCCAGCATCGGCTGGTGGGAGTTGTCGTAACATTCTTGACATTGAAGTTCAAATAATGGTTTACTTCTAGACTTTAAAAAAACGCTACCCTTCACCAATTATGTTTGCTCATGAGTGCAATACTATTTACCGTTTCTTTGTGGCAATTGTTTTTGTGCGAATTTATATTATTTGTCTTAATTTGTTGTTTATTTGCTGCGTGATTATTTCGGTATTTTAGTTGGTATTTAAATGAAACGGAGCTGCCACCTAGTTATTATTTTCGGTTTTTTTCGTAAGTACTTCAAATGCACAACTACATTTTGGCAAATTAGTTTTGAAGCATCTGGGCACTCTATTATAGTGTCTTTTGCCTCCTTTTTGCGAACAAAAAAAACGCAAATTTTCTGAGAATTGGAATTCTTAGATTAGGTAAAGTAATCATTTTGTCAATTGACAGTAATAAAAAATCTGCATCTCGCAAACTAAGCTCGCTATTAGAAGTCCTGTTTACTGGTAATAAACAAATTTTATTCAGGTTCTGGGGGTTTTGACGGAGCCGGCAGACAAAAATTAGACGAGACGCTTTTTTTTTGCTAACGTCAAAAATAGAGATAAGTTGAATGGTAATTAATTGTTTTTGTTTATTTTCTTTAGTTATGGCCAATGTAGAGATCTACGATTCGTCTGATTCAAATCTAAGCAGCGATGAATATAGCCCCGAGGAGGATGATCTGATGGATGCCGCTGTAAGCAACAAACCAAGACAAGAGGGTACCCCAAAAAGAACCAGCTCCACTGGTTCCCTTAAGAATTTGACTTTGGACGAGAAGCAGCAGCAGCATAAAGAAGAGGATGAAAAGCAGCTGGTGAAGGCCAAAGTTGAGCCTGGGCCACTTAAGCCCCCATCAAATCCTATGCAGACTCAACTTCAGATTAATCAATTAAAGAGAAGCAGTAGGTCAAGTTTCTATTTCAAGCGTCGAAGTTTGTTGTGGTAAGTGGCCAAATACTGGTCAATTCAGTAAAGCTCCCAAGTGTTCATTAAATCTAATACCTTCTTCTTAGGCTCCGCCGCTTGCGACGCTATCCCGATGGTTACTTACGATCTTTAAAATACACTGTAACACGATATCATCGATTTTTAATTCCTTCAAATCCTAGACGTCATTCAATGGTGGAACATTCTGTGGGCCGTCATGCCAGCTCGCCTAGCCGTAGTCGTAGTCGTAGTCCAGCTAGTCGTAGTATCAGTCAGTCACCAGAGTTAATATGTCTGGATGATACAGAGAACGAAGAGTCGCCCGAAAAGCTGGAGGCCTTCAAACGGAGTGCACCTGTGACTCCTGAAAAACGCGAAATGGGCACAGCTCAAGCCCCTCCTGTTCCTAAATTTAAGCTAAATGAAGAAGACAGAGCTCCTGATCCAGTGACCCCAGGAGTAAAGGAAAACGGTTCGCTTTTGGATGAATTCTTGACACTAAAAGCAAGTGCCGGCGCCATTCCGGCTCTATTAAGTGCTGCTAAAGTTGTTGCATCTCCACACAATATGTCTACTGCTAATTTAAGTCCCTTTGATTTATCAGTTGCTATGCAAGTGTCACAGGAACTTGCCCATAGGGAGACCGACACCAATTCTATGGCCAAAGATGATTTGGCCGAGATTCCAGCACTAGAAACAAATTTTAAGCGTCGCCGCTCTGGTACACCAACTTTGCTTGGCGAGAAGCGAATCAAGTCCATGCCAGTTGTTGATTCCGATGATGATACGCTTGAATTTATAATGGCAAAACCTAATGCAAAGCAAGAATCGATAGAACTTCCACAGGAGCAGCTACAACAGCTGCCACAACAGCAACCACAACAGCAGCCACAACAGCAGCCACAACAGCAGCCACAACAGCAGCCACAACATCAGCCACAGCCACATCAACCACAACATCAGCCACAACAGCAGCTACATCAGCAGCCACAACAGCAACCAGAACAGCAGCCACAACAGCAGCGACAGCAGCATCCTCAGCATTTGCAGTTGCAATCACAGTCTATCCCGATGATTAACCCAGTTGAACCATTTCTTAAATTGGGTCCTGCCTTCACATTGGCTCCACAGCAGCCTGTCCAGCAGCAACCAGTAGATCTGGCCAGTATGTCCTATAGTCTTAAGACACCGACTCCTCCACCGCCTGGTGTAGTGGAGCCAATGGAGATTAGCTATCCCACCATTGTGAAACAAAAGGTTGTTCCGAATAAGGTGGAATCCACAGTCGGTGATAGTCTAGAGACACCACCAATTAACACAACTAATGCTCTGGCTTCGTTTTCTACATTTACTCCACCACAACCACCACAAAAGCCTCGTCGTTCGGAAACCGTTTTTACTCAAACCACCAATCAGACAGGATATACCGCACCTTCAACATATATGACCGCCTCCCAATCCTTACCAACATCCCCAACTCCAGCGTCAAGCACTTCTATTGCAACAGCGACTCCCTTATCACAACCAGCGACCCCACCTCGACAACAGAAATCCTATCCCGATCTCACAAATAGCGATGCCAATTTTCATTATCGCATCAAGGAACTCTATACAGAACTGGACACAATAATCAACGATAAATTGAATGCTCTTACACCCGAACTCCAATCTTTTATGGATGAGCGAAAACGCATTGATGCTGATATAAAGACGCTGGACAAGTTAATTGGACAAAAGGAGGAAGAAACTAATCGTCTCATACATTTACGTTGTGTCAAAGAGGAGTTGCGCTCACGCTTGGAGCGCAAGGAGCGCGTTCTAATCATTAAGGATATATTGCCAATGTTAGTGAATAAAAACTGCAGCACGCCAGAACTCTATGAGATGCATTCAATGCTACTTGAGGAGCAGAATGCTCCAATTACTCCAAAACATGGTGGGCCATCAGCATTGGAGCGTTGTATCAATCAGTTGGAAAGCAGTCAGAATAATTTAAGATTGCTAAGAGGGTGAGTGTAACGTGTAACCAAAACCAACCAACATCCTGATTTTACTTGCTTAAAGAGCCTAATAGTCCTTTTCATTTCTTTGATATAATTAACCGGATTGATTGGTCGTCTCTTTTATACAGGGCACTTAATCTAAAGGAACCTTCCTCAGGATTAACACAATTCGACGATTCTTTTCGTAGACGTAACTCCATGCTGGTTGGACGACGTGAAATGCAGGAATCAAACATGGTGGAGGATCACGTGGAAGAACTGCCTCCTCCAATATTAAGCAAGCAATCTAAACAGATGCTGCAAGCACAGCGGAGCAAGTACGATGAAAAGAAATATGGAAAAATGCAAAGATAATCATATTTATTTAATCTTTAAAATTTCATCTTTTCTTTTAGATATCAACATCTATTGGGAGGCAACTCAACGCCCAATCTCGCTGCTGAATCTAGAGCTAGTTCCTTTCCATCTCATCTCTATCATCATCGCAGTCTGGGAAATTCCTGTGAAAACCATTATGATCAGGAAACCGCCAGCACACTTAAACCTCTTTACAATAGTAGCCCAATGGTCCATGGCCGGGAAGGACAATCCTCCTTTAAACGAGGTGGCGCAATACAACATTCCAATTATATAAACGACCGCGGGGAGATTAAAGCTGAAAATAAACTCCGGGACAACCGTCCTTCAATGAATGGAGGCGGTAGTGGAAAAGAAGGCACCGCAGCCAACGAAGCGCGCCGTCGCTGTCAGCATTGTGAACGTTTTGAAGCTACATTTATGTGCGCCAGCTGTCAGAATCAATGGTACTGCAGTCGTGATTGTCAGGTAAGTTATTCTTGGCGTTAAGCGATCTAGAAAGAGCACAAATATAATCTTCTATTTCGTAGCTTCGTGCTTGGGACTCCCATTGGGAACATTGTGTTAAGTAAATGACAACTGACTGGAAATGGTTTAGCACATCAGCATTACTTCGTCTATAATTATAATCTATATCTGTAGTATCTCATCATACTCCCCTTCCCAGAAACAGCCTACAACCATCATCAACCACTTTGACTTTAGGCTCGTGTGTGCGTGTTTGAAATGTTTTCCAAGATTTTCACATTTTCAAAATTTGCAATGCAAAAATTTAATATAATTTTTTTTTGTATTCATAATTCAAAGCGCATAAAAAAACAACCAACAATAAAAATTATATTTAATCTATACACGATGTTGTCTTGAAGTCTTGAATCGGTGAAGTTTATGTATTTGCATCTATCATTTTTTAAATTTATAAACTTTTCCATGGGAAACGTTACAAGTTCTATGATTAGGTTATTTGTTGACCGTCTTCATAATTTTCTTTCTTTACTTAGCTGTTAGAAATGACTAAAGTAAAACACGTTTGGGATTTTTGGACGACCTTTTCCTGCTTTTTTTTTTTTTTTTTTGCAGAATTTTGTTCTTTATTATTGAAAAATCGGTCCAGTTTGGAAAATTATAAACTCTATTGTATACCATTATCCAATCAAATTTAAATGTTGACACCCTTTAATTTCCGATTGAGGTCATTGAATTTCAAAATCTTTCGTACAAAGAAGTCGCCATAACGGTGAGATACCTTGGTGTCGGCTATATGAATCATATCGTCGTCAATATAAAAATCAAGCTAAGAACGTAGAAAAAATAGAAAATAAATCAAATTCCCATCTTTAAGAGGTTACAAAGACAATGACTTACCTCCGAGCCGGATTTAAATGATCCCTCCAATCCACTGGGACCCTTGCTCCACACAAGATTACGCATTTTGTGCTTGAAACATAGCAGACGAATCAGTAGCTTGGACACATCATCTTCACTGGCATTGGGATCAATAAACGATGCCAATTTGGCCAAGGGCAATGTGGTGTACAACTTCAAATATGATCTTGTTGTCGGTAAATCCTTTTGTTGCCTCACTTCATCCATAAACACTAGCAATTGATGCTCCATGGGATCCTTGACATAATCTTCCATGGGAGCATCGGCGGCCGGTGGGCAGGGACTAACGAATCGGGGACAGGCAAAAACAAAGAAGGACTTAAACACATCCAGATCGCCGCATTGCATTTTAAACATGGCATCATGGTAATTCTTCTCTCTCAGAACCTGCTGAATGGATTCATCAATGCATTGGGGATGCAACACCAAACAAATAGCCAACAAATGATACATTTGCTCCGCCTGCTTATTGATCTGATCATTCTGATATGAACGAGTGCTATATAGCTGCTTTGTTCTCTGTACATATAGCAAAATATCCGAAAATGTCCGTATGGCATCTGCGTAACGACGCATCATCATATATGCAAAGCCCACATAATACGAAGTCGATATTTGACAAGCAGGTATATGCGAATAGGCTGACTTTTTATGGATCTCAATAGGTTCCAGAACCTTAATGGCCTGATAATAGTCACCCAGCAGCGAATGAACACGCAGAAGGCCCACCAGAGAGAAGTAGCCCAACATTTTGTAAAAAGACAATTTGCCAAATTCACCGGCAACCGTTTGAGGATCAACACCTTGGGAAATGACTTCCAACTGCTTCTTAATATTGGATATATCCACCAAGGAGTGCAGGACATTAAGAATACACAATATACTCCATACATTGCTATGGTTTACGCATAATTGTTGTATCTCATCCTGTGATTTGTCGGTTAAACGCGCACTGAAATCAAAAAAACCAAATTTAATCATGTGAAGAATAATTTATAAACAAAATAATTCATATGAAAGGCAATATACTCCTTTATGTATATAATTTATAGGTTCTTACCGATATTGGGCAAAATTTTGAAATTGATAAACAAATTCATCAACCAGTTCCCACAGCCAAATGTCGGGTAGCTCCAACATCACCGGATTCTGAGCCGAAATTATTAAATTGAAGAAATCGCAGTAATTGAAGAATGAATTAATACGCTGATCGAGTTTGGGTCCACCAGGAATACGGGCGTGTATGTGACGGAAATACAGCTCCTTGTACAAGATTAAGAAAACTTTCTCATTGTCGACAACAGTGGCCACCTCTTGCTCTTCTGGCCAAGCGGTCTTATCAAAATGATGATCACTTATTTGGGGAAATGTATTCTCATACATATTCTGTATGTCATACAGATTCCCGTCTTTGATTGCCTGGCAGAAATTCATAAGGAAATACTTGACATTATCCGGCATCCGGCTGGTAAAATAATTACGCTCGTACTCCATGTCCAACTGCGGATCACCCGTGTGGGCGTAGTCATCGTAGAAGTCCTGTAAAAAGGTTGAAAAAACATTCAATAAAAGTTGGGTTATGTTTTTTTTTGTATTCGTCGGCAATTTATTATCCGTCGGTTAAAAGCGTAGCCCGACTTACCCCATTGTTTGAAAATTCGTCACCGCCGTACATTTTGAATATGTAATTGAACTTGCAATTAGTTTACACAGAAAATCTAAAAATATATAATAAATTCTTGTAAACTGACAGCACGCCAACTAACTTTTTTGTGGGCGAAAAAAGGAAAACGATAACAAGCGAATGGCAATAGGGCGGCGAAAAAACAACTATATGATATCGATAGCTTACGATATGATTGTACGATTGTTCTCCCAATAATCGATGGTCACAATGCACTATCGATAGCTTTTAAAAAGCGTCGATGCATTTGGAACTTATTCTGTCGATTAGTCCCATCGATGGTCTTGCACCTCTAAGTTAAGTGTGTCATCGTCATCCGCCCCAGCAGCATTAATTGTAAATGCTTTTTGTTTTTTTTTTTTTAAATTGATAAGCGGAACTAAAGTTTTTATTTTTGCTAATACGTTTGTGAACAATAGGAGCTACTTGCAGTGATAAATGTGTTTCTAACTGAGTTTCGGTGGTGAATGATATAAAACGAAGTCATAAACAAAATGAGGCTGAAAAGTAATACTAAGGTAGCCTCAGCAGCCGCAACAACAACGACAATTTACCTCATCTTTCTGCTGAGCAGCAACAGCGTGGGAAATGTGCAAGCAGGTACACGAGATTTCAAACAAAGTTATTAGTCTAGTTTTATATGAAAATTGCATTATGAAGTGGTTAAACAAATACTCTAAATTAACGTAAGCCAAGTTCATTTTTTATTCTTCATTTCTTTTTGGGCGTGTTCCCCAAAGCTGAAAACTCGTCACTCATTTTTACTCTTTCTTTCTAACTCGCTCTTCGCTTTGATCACCAGAGAGTGACAAAGTGTGTTTGACAGAGAGAAAGAGAGGGAGCCCAAGAGAGCGATCATAACGTTGCTTACGAACAGCTAGGGCAAAACAAAAACCGATTAACAACGCCTTGTTTAGTTTCCTCTCTGAGTTTACAATTTGGTGCTTGGCTTTTGCTTTTATTCACATTCATATTCATTTGCAGTTAAATTTATTTTTCTAATTGGAGCCGGCATTTCGTGCCGTTATCTTTTTGACGTCTGCGCATCGTCTGCATATTTTTATTATGTTCATCTCGTGTTTTACACGTGCTTTTCTTGCTTACCATATGTTAACCCTCATTCCCGTTTGCGGTAATCCTTGCCAATTCGGCTTTTCTGCCTCCCCCTACACCGAAAATGCTGTTCATTTATTTGTTAGACAATTTGTCAGTATTTCATTTGTGTGCGTGTGTGTATAAACATTATACAAAGTTCATGTGCAAACATTTTTATGACTAAAAATAAACAATTTTCAATTCCTCACTCAGACAGAGAACCCCCACCATCCCCTCATACGAACCTCAATCATCCTCCTAATACCACAAACACCAATTCCTCATTCAGACATTACTATAATTTTCTGCCCCTTTCATTTCTTTTGCTAATTTATTTCACATCATTCGCACTTCACATTTCTCGAGTGATCCGAAACGGCGGAAATTGCTTTTCAAAAATCGGTCACGTCATATTTATTTCATTGAGAACATTAGCCAGATTTATTTATTACATTATTCTACATACAAAAGTATATAGATATTTGTAGATATAATAAGATTACGATTTTTAAAGTTGAAAATAAATAAGGATACTTTGCTTTGGGTAGTTTTCATAACAAAAGAATTTCTAATGGGCTGTCAATGTTTACATATAAATTCAATAAATTGGATTTTCTTGTTACAAGAATACTGCGACAAATTTCCTTATTTCATCTTATTTTATAATTATAAAAAATAATTATGTGTTTGTCTATTGTAATGGAACAAGATAATTCGGAGCTATGTATATACATACATCTATAGAATATTTTATAAAAGCATTTCAAAAAAGAAGAAAGTTGTCTTACTAAACCATCGTTAAACTCCATGTGCTCTGAATACCAGATCAAGATCTTATTATAGTAATGTGAAAAATTTAAGTTTCTAATACTTACGTTTGAGCTAGTTAGGGAACTCCTTCCCAATATAGAAAGTGCCGTAGAAAGAGGGTCTATATCATTTTAAAAATACTTTTGGCGTGTGAGGCCACCATCATTACCAAAATAAAAAAGAAAAGAAAAGAGGACAAATGTAGTTCAAAGTTTTCTTTTAGTATTGATTTTCTTTTTTTATTTGTTTTTATTTTTGCGTGCGTGCTGTTAAGTACATGGGCCTTTATATATAGAGAAAGGGGGCATACACCACGATTCATTTTGGCTAATATGTTTGGAGCCAAAGCTCAACGTGAAAGTCAAAATCAACGTCAACGTAAAAGTTAAAATGTGCACATGAACTCAAAAGTTTGTTGAGCAAACATCCTAAGGGTTGTTTACCCCAAAAGGAGTGCTGCACCCATCACCTTCTTGGGGGTTGATTGCAATTGTCTATGCTAGGATTTCCGGCTCCGTTTTATCATGCTCTTGTTCACAGACTAAGTGGCGGTGGGGAGGGGCAAAATCAAGAATATCATGCATCCTTTTGACTTGAATGACGGTGTCGACACTGTCTCAATGGCAACCGAAATATTTATATACAAACAGAGAAGATATGGAACAGCAGTATTTCTTCATTTCTTTCTTTTGCAGATTTTTATTTATTTACTTAGTGGTTTTGGTGGAAATTTACGACCTAGCCATAAAAAAGCCGAGGACCCACTTAGAAAACAGAAATCAAGAGCAACAACAACAAGAAATGTAGAAAATTATATTGTAATTGAAATGTACTTAAAATGCTTGTTGTTGGCTCCTAGCCAACCCTCTGCTTGTTGGGTAAAATGGGGTATATTAGCGCCATGATTTTGCTTTTTTTTTTTTTGTAATTAAATCAAAGAGAGAGAGAGCTTACAAAAAGTAATAACAAATATTTTTTCTATGACATGAGTTTTATAATAAATACAGGGTGTGGAAAAGTCGACCCTTTAAAGTTTAAACTTACGATTTATTGACAGTTTATATATGAGAATACGGAATAGTATATGGGTCAAGTTAACATCAGTTTTTCATCTTTTATTATTTTTTTTTTATTCTTGCAGATGCCTTCAGCGACTATTTCTCCGACTATGAATGCAACCAGCAGCTGATGGAACGAGCCGTTTTAACAGCTACTTCATCGCTAAACGATCGTGGCCCTGAGAAGGCCCGCTTGAATGGTAAGCTATCTTTCTCTATTACTTATATGTATAAGTAGGTCTTTAGATAATTGAGTTTTCCCGTTGCGTTTTGTGTTGTGTTTTGTGTTTCGTTGAATATAGTTTTAATTTACTTTTATTTTTAAACACTTACTGCAAACGGTAGCCCTAGGAAATGCCTCATTTCCAACCAAATTTTAGGAAAAATTGACTTAAATTTAATACAGTTTTAAATTTCGCGCTTAGAGTTGGTATTTTTTTGTAGTATTTATCGTTGGCTTAGTTTGAATAATTTTTCATTCTCAGCTTTCGGTCACACTTAACATTAAGTGGCAAGAAGAAGATCCATTACAAGGGGAAGAAGTAGAAAGAACAATGTTTTCTTTTATTGTTTGAATATATATTGTCTATATTATTTGCCGAACAAATGAACAAACATATTTGCACACGCTGGGCATTTGATTTAAGCAAATGGACACCCACATTGCCTCAGTTGTCACAGGCAGTGGCCGCCATACAAATTGAAGAGAGACAACGCCTAATGAAATTTCATTTCATTGATGACTTTCTGTCCTCTTTAATTGGCCGTCTATTAATGCGTAAATATGTGAGCGGCTGCAGCCATGAGGACTATCAGCAAGTGCAATTTAGGCGTGACGCCAGAGGGAAACCCTACTGGTTGCCAAAGAGCAGCGAGGGTGTGCCTCTGGATAAGGGGAAAAAGTCAGTGTTGAGTTTTAATGTATCACATCAAGGCAAATTGGTGGTGTTTGCTGGCATATCCAGAGGAGCCAGTAATACGGGGGATGATGATCGCGACTTTGGCATCGGCGTTGATGTAATGAAAATCTCCTATGATGGTGGCAAACCCTTAAATGATTTTTTTCGCCTTATGAAAAGTAAATTTTCACCACAGGAATGGTCCTATATAGGAGCACAATCCCAGGATAGGCCCCAACTCAAGGCCTTTATGCGTCATTGGTGCCTTAAAGAGGCCTTTGTCAAGGAACTAGGCGTTGGGATTACCATTAATTTGGAGAAAATTAGTTTCACTGTTGATTCTTCTCAAACTTTGGAGGAGTCTTCATCGCCTTTAATAGGTACTATCCTACATTGGAATGAAAAACTCATGTCTAATTGGCATTTCGAGGAACATTTGCTTGATGACAACTATTGTGCTGCCATTGCATTTCGGGATTGTCTACCCGAAAGTCATCAAAAGTTTACCTGGATTCATATTGGAGATCTTATCCAAGGGGAAAGATCACAATTATCAGTGGAGGAAGATGTTTTAGAATACTGCAAGCAAGTGTTGCTTAAACCTTACAAAAAATCATAATATACGTTTTCTATGAAATAAATGCATATATTTTTTTACAATATGAATCGAATCTTTGAGTGATTCATTTGCAATTCGTATGCAGTTGGCATAAAACATCTCCATGCTCCATTTTCTGGAATTAACAATATCTTCTCTAGAACAAATCAAAAGTTGTTTACTTGTGTATGCGTATGTCAGTAGTCAAATAAGCCTTGTAATCTCTCTTTTTCCGGAATAAGGGCGAAATATTATGTTCGTTTTAGCCAGCCTGTCTTGTGTGTTACGTATGTGTGTGTGTGTTCATTTCTTGTAGGGGGTACAATAATGAAACGGCAAATGCCGGAAATATGCTTAAAAGGCTATAAATCTATATTTGGGAAACGACACCGAAACAGGAGTAAAACCAAAATGGAAATTAGACATTGGCTCAGGCAAACTTTATTTGTCGATGTTAATTTGCATTCATTTTCTTTCTTGACTTGATATATCCAAAAATTAATATGAATATACTTTATACTCTTATACTTAATCTCAATGAATGCAATTTGATTGATTCTATTTTATGGCTAAAATTAAATTAAGAATTATCGCTTTTTATAATCAGTAAGTTTTTTAAGACAAAAAACTATAAAATTTTCGTTCCATTTGTTAAGAGTATATAGCATTCTATTCGATCCCTAAGGCAAGTTTTCCCCTAGTTAGTTGACTAAGTTGATAAGCAAACAACCGCAGCACGACGCCAACCAGGATGACTTGTTTAAAGGTAACTAGGGGTAGGTAATAGCCTCATTTTACTTTGCCACAAAAAGTTTTATCGATGGAAATTGTTTTTTGTTGGTTTTTTTTTTCGGATCGGTTGTTTATATTGCCGAAATAAAGTTTTATGTAGTTGAATGCGGCATTGAAATGCGGACCAAAGGAGAAGTTTTTAAGCGACGTCTCCTTCTGCTACTTACCACACTTAGCTAAAACAAAAGCATTCTGCAATTATTGTGCAGCATTTGCTCTACCAGTGACCGTGTCCATGACCTCTCACCCCTCCCGCCTTTCTGCCTAGTTCATTTAGTGTTAACACCAAATACAAATCCCTACCCCAAATCCTTTTGCTTTGTTCTCCATTCGCACTCTCGGCAGGGTTGCTACCCCTTGTAAAGATCGACCACTTGCAGCTGTCAATCGAAATCGCCCCTAAATTATGGTTTATTAATTGAGGAACACCCCGTACAACCGGATAAACCGAAATACGTGGAATTCAAAAATGTGGAAAACTAGAGCACAAGGCATAACGAATTTCTCTGATCAATTTAATTTAAGTGGATTTTTATTTGTTTTGTTTTTGCTTTTCGTACAATTTTATCATTTTATTTTATTACCCATTTTATTGCCCTCTCCCGCCACCATCATCACCATTGAAGCTGGTACTTCATGGTCAGCGAAAAATTCGGATTTTGATCAACGTTTGATTATTGATTTGGGTGTGGTGAGAAATGTCACGCATATAGCCCTACAAGGACGTCCCCATAGCAATGAATATGTCACCGAATATACCATAAGCTATGGCATAACCGACTTAGAGTTTGCCGATTATAAAGAACCAGGTGGTAATGTCAAGGTAAGGAGGAATCCATCCAGAACTTACTCTATGTGCTTCCTCTTAGGAATGCGATTTATATATATGTATGTACGTGTGTGTATGTATGTGTATTTCTCATTGTGGTGGTTGGTGTGGTATATTGAGCACAAAAAAGAAGAAAAAAAAAAAAAAAAAAAAACAAACACTAAACCCAAATCCGATCCTTTTTATTAACATTCTTTTTTATTTGCTTTTTCGATTTATTTAATGTTGGTCCTTTAATTCCTTTGTTTCATTTATGCGACTAACTGCATCTGCATCTAAATGTATTCATTTGTTTACTAATGCAATCTAACATTTACTTAATAAACACACACTGTAATGCTAATGCTAATGCTGATGGTGATGATACAGGGAACGCTGCTTGGACACCAGTTGAGAATACCTATAATCATTTTCTAACACTTGATTTGGGTGAGCCGCGTATGGTTCGCAAGATCGCAACAATGGGACGCATGCACACTGATGAATTTGTAACGGAATATATTGTACAATATTCCGATGATGGTGAATTTTGGCGTTCATACGTTAATCCCACTAGCGAACCGCAGGTAATGCACTATGGTGACTAAAATTATATATGTTAAGCTAACGGTATCTCGGGCATGGTTTGTGGTAAACAGCAATGGTACAACGGATTTGCCATGGATAACGGTTATTTATTTAACATCAAAATGCAATATATCAAGTCAGAGAAGAAGACGCAATAATAATTGTCTTATTAAACTTTTTCTTAAAACTTTTATGCAAAACAAAAACGATTAAAATTACTAAATGCATCAAACAACAAAGTGCACTTAGATGTTCTTCGTTAATCGAACCAATTTTAAAGTATGCCTTTCTTTCGCCTAGATGTTTAAGGGCAATTCGGATGGCAATTCCATACATTATAATGTTTTTGAAGTGCCCATTATTGCTCAATGGGTTCGTATAAATCCCACACGCTGGCATGATCGTATTTCCATGCGTGTAGAGCTCTATGGTTGTGACTATAGTAAGTATTGCATATTGGAATTGTCCGACTTTTATTAATCCATATATATATTTAATTTTTATAAAGTTTCGGAAAATTTGTACTTTAACGGGACTGGACTAGTGCGTTATGATCTACGCCGTGAAGCGATCGCCTCCACACGCGAATCCATACGTTTTCGTTTCAAAACGGCATTTGCCAACGGTGTTTTAATGTATTCTCGTGGAACTCAGGGGGATTACTATGCTCTTCAACTGAAGGACAACAAAATGATATTGAATTTGGATTTGGGCTCTAATATAATGACTTCCCTGTCTGTGGGTAGTCTACTCGATGATAATGTGTGGCATGATGTGGTCATATCCCGTAATCGTCGTGACATAATCTTTTCTGTGGATCGTGTGATAGTACGTGGTCGGATAAAGGGTGAATTTAGCCGCCTAAATTTAAATCGTGAACTGTTTTTGGGTGGCGTACCCAACGTTCAGGAAGGTCTTATAGTGCAACAAAATTTCTCTGGATGTTTGGAAAACCTATATTTGAATTCCACCAACTTTATACGCAACATGAAGAACAGCGTCGAATTGGGCGAAGCATATTTGTATCAGAAGGTTAATGCCATCTATGCCTGTCCTTCACCACCAATTTACCCAGTGACGTTTACCACACGCGGCTCCTTTGTACGCCTGAAGGGTTATGAGAACTCTCAACGATTAAATGTTTCCTTTTATTTCCGTACCTATGAAGAGAGTGGAGTTATGTTGCATCATGATTTCTATTCTGGTGGATATATCAAGGTGTTTCTCGAATTTGGTAAAGTAAAGATTGATTTGAAACCGAAAGATAAACCTAGAATTATATTGGATAACTACGATGAGCAATTCAATGATGGTAAATGGCACTCGTTTGTCATATCGATTGAAAGGAATCGTCTAATACTGAATATTGATCAACGTCCCATGACTACCACTAAGAATCTGCAAATAGCCACTGGACGTCTCTATTATATTGCCGGTGGCAAAGAGAAGAACGGTTTTGTTGGCTGCATGCGTCTTATATCCGTTGATGGCAACTATAAGTTACCCCAGGACTGGGTCCAAGGCGAGGAGGTGTGTTGCGGTGATGAAGTTGTTGTCGATGCCTGCCAAATGATAGATCGCTGCAATCCAAATCCTTGTCAACATAAAGGTGTTTGTCATCAGAACTCAATGGAATTCTTTTGCGATTGCGCCCACACGGGCTATGCGGGAGCTGTTTGTCACACTTGTAAGAAAATGTTTGATAAAAGTTTTAGGAATATGTTTTATGCATCGCATATCCCATTTCTTCTTTTGTTTCATCCTTTTAGCTAACAATCCTTTATCCTGCCAAGCTCTTAAGAATGTCCAGCATGTTCAGCAGCGTGTGAATCTTAACATTGATGTGGATGGCAGTGGTCCATTGGAACCATTCCCCGTAACTTGCGAATTTTATTGTAAGATGATGACAGATGATTATTCAATTAAAATGGAGTATCACAAATATCTTTGGATTCGTTTCCTTTTTTTTTTTTTTTTTAGCGGATGGACGTGTGATAACCACTTTGAGCCACAGTCAAGAGCATACCACCACTGTCGATGGCTTCCAGGAGCCGGGTTCATTCGAACAATCAATTATGTATGATGCCGATCAACTTCAAATTGAAGCCTTACTTAACCGATCTCACACCTGCTGGCAGCGTTTGAGCTACTCCTGTCGTTCCTCAAGGCTTTTCAATTCACCTTGTAAGTAAATGGGATTTAAGCAAATGTTGATTAAACTGGTTTTTTAAATATGTGAATCTAATATTTTAGCTGAGGTTGGCAATTTCCGTCCGTTCTCGTGGTGGATATCGCGTAATAACCAGCCTATGGATTATTGGGCAGGTGCCTTGCCTGGTTCAAGGAAATGTGAATGTGGTATTCTGGGCAAATGTCATGACCCTACAAAATGGTGTAATTGTGATTCCAATTCCTTGGAATGGACTGAAGATGGTGGTGATATTAGAGAGAAGGAATATTTACCTGTTCGTGCTGTAAAATTCGGTGACACTGGTACTCCATTGGATGAGAAACAGGGTAGATACACACTCGGTCCACTGCGATGTGAGGGAGATGATCTGTTTAGCAACGTAGTAACGTTCCGAATTGCCGATGCCTCAATTAATTTGCCACCCTTTGATATGGGTCATTCGGGTGACATTTATCTAGAATTCCGTACTACCCAAGAGAATTCAGTAATCTTCCATGCTACTGGTCCTTCGGATTATATAAAATTAAGTCTCATTAATGGCAACAAATTGCAATTCCAATATCAAGCCGGCAGCGGACCACTCGGTGTTAATGTGGGCACCAGCTATCATTTGAATGATAATAACTGGCACACTGTTAGTGTGGAGAGAAATCGTAAAGAGGCTCGTCTAGTGGTTGATGGTTCAATTAAAGCTGAAGTCCGTGAGCCACCAGGTCCAGTACGAGCTCTCCACTTGACCTCCGATTTGGTAATAGGAGCTACCACAGAGTATCGTGATGGTTATGTCGGATGCATTCGTGCCTTATTATTAAATGGCAAAATGGTCGATCTCAAGCAATATTCCATGCGCGGACTTTATGGCATCAGTACTGGCTGTGTGGGTCGTTGTGAATCAAGTCCCTGTCTAAATAATGGCACCTGCATCGAACGATATGACGGCTATGGTTGCGATTGCCGTTGGAGCGCTTTCAAGGGACCGATTTGTGCAGATGGTTAGTGCAATTGATTTTGTATTCTATACAAATTAATAATGTTAAACAACTCTTTCTTTTTATAGAAATTGGCGTTAATTTGCGCTCCAGTTCTATTATACGTTATGAGTTCGAAGGATCTTTCCGTTCCACTATTGCTGAAAATATACGCGTTGGCTTTACCACAACCATTCCAAAGGGTTTCCTATTGGGTTTCTCTTCGAATCTAACTGGCGAATATTTAACTATACAAATTTCTAATTCGGGTGAGTTTTAAATAAAATTTCTATTATTCAAATATGATAAACAAAATCGCTCTTTACCCTTGTTTACGTTATATGTACATACTTAAATCACTACATACCCATTATATCATTTGTTATTTTAACTACACTCTATACATTTATGGTTGGTCTTTGGTTTTGCACTTGCTTTTGTTTCGCTCTGTTGTTTAATATTTTTTTGTTTTTTGGTTGGCATAAAAATTTTTATTGATGGGTGCTTTATAAATCAAATATCTATTTCTGCATCATTTGCCATCGTATCGTATTATTCCTCTTTAAATAATATCTATTTAAGTTCTTTTTGTTAATTATTTTTTGGTTTGTTTTCTGCTTAATATAAGATTTTATAATGCCTGACTTAAAATTGGAATGCAAACTAATTATGATTTATTGACTTTCTATTTATCGTATATTGTAATGTTTCGTAATTCGCTAAGAAATGGCTTATGGCATAAAGAAAAGTGAGACTTTTTATAACCTGTACCCAAGAGGTAAAAGGGTATAATAAAGTCGCTGAAAAGTATGTAGCTCAATACTGTATATCTGTTCTTGATTAGCATCAACAGTCGAATCGATTGACACATGTCCGTCCGCATGAACACCTAGATCTCAGGATTATAAGAGCTAAAGTAACCAAACTTCGTGTGAGCATCTCCTTATGTGTCCGTCCGTGCCTAAGCAGATCAAGCTTGTTTTCAATTTAGAACATACCAATAACTAGTGCTGTATTTAAGCTCTCAATATTATGGCCAAAAGGTTTTATCTGATTAAATTTTTACCAAAATCGGGCAATAAATATCGCAGATATACTGAAATGCCTTGTGCATGATAAAAGTGAGCAAGACTGCATGCCTTGGCTCGCTTTTGTGGCTGTTAAGGGCTTTTATTTCAAATTGGGCAATTTTAAAGTAGTTTAAGTTTAAAAAGCTCCTTTACTAAAGAAAGGGTATACTCAAAGTCGCTAGGGCTTGTTTCATTAAAACAAATAATGTCGCATTAGCTAAATATATCTATATTTGTTCTAATATTACTTAATCATAACAATGAATATTAACATATATACATATTTTACATGGATTTGTATTCTAAAGATCAACTAAAAAGAAACTTTTAATTAACCAACTACACCACATATATAATACACATATATAATACACATATATAATAAAAAAAATCGGTTTTAAATGTAAATAATTGAATGAAAAGTGCATAATTCATTATTATATTATATTATTGTTTAAGTAACACAGTTCAAATCATGCACTATCCATTAATGTTTCATTGGCACTATTATTATCAAATTTAATTGCTTTTGGTTTCTTTTATTAACATTTATCATTAGTGTGTTGAGCGATTTGTAGTTTAATTCGTTTCGATTCCTTAACTCTTGTCGTCTGAAAACTTCGTGTATTTTTGCCCATTTTTAGGTCATTTGCGTTGCGTTTTCGATTTTGGTTTCGAACGTCAAGAGATAATATTCCCGAAAAAGCATTTTGGTCTAGGTCAATACCATGATGTACATTTTATGCGTAAAAACAGCGGTTCAACTGTCGTTCTACAAGTAGATAACTATGAACCAGTTGAATATAATTTTGATATTAAAGCATCGGCAGATGCTCAATTTAATAATATTCAATATATGTATATTGGTAAAAATGAATCTATGACTGACGGTTTTATCGGTTGTGTGTCAAGAGTGCAATTCGATGATATATATCCATTAAAACTGATGTTCCAACAGAATCCACCGAATAATGTGAAATCTTTGGGCAGTAAGTAAACGAATCCTATAAAGAATATAAACCCAAGTTTTTGTTCACAATTACAATTATTAACATTTCAGCCATACTAACTGAAGATTTTTGTGGTGTTGAGCCAGTTACGCATCCACCCATTGAAATTGAGACCAGGCCACCGCCTTTAGTAGATGAAGAGAAATTGCGCAAGGCATATAATGAAGTGGATTCTGTTTTACTGGCTTGTAAGTCCTGAGTAATTTGAATTGTGTATTGGTATTTTCTTGATATAATCTGAAATTATTTCATTTTACGATCTATATAGGTCTTTTGGTTATATTATTCTTGTTGCTTATTCTGATGTTCTTCCTAATTGGCCGCTACTTGCACAGACACAAAGGTGACTATTTAACGCATGAGGATCAAGGAGCCGATGGTGCTGATGATCCCGATGATGCTGTACTTCATTCCACCACTGGCCATCAAGTCAGAAAGCGTACAGAGATTTTCATTTAATTTGAAATCTAAATACAACGCATAGAAGACACAAAACAACACACACATACATACACACACATACAAACATATGATCAGCCTTAGACAACGACTCAGACTCTCACTAGAAACAAAATATACATATATATATATATATATATACATATGTATATGTATATGAAGAAAAAAAAAACACAAAATAACGATTATTGGAGAATCACAAACTTTTCCATTTTCCACTGCCAATTTTTTTTTAGGCATGATTTCGTTTCAATATTTTGTTTTCTTTGGTTTCGTTTAATGTATGTTGACGGCACTTTGACCTTATATAAAAGAAACAACCCGTCCATTTTGCTTTAGTTTTTTAGTTGATTTTACTTCGATTTATTTTTTTTTTTACAAAATTAAGTAAAACAAATTTATTTTTGTAATATTTTTTACAACATTTAAACACCAAAACACAAACAAACATACACTCACTTACTTACACACACACACACTCACAAAACATTCCATTATATTTAAAATATGCTTTTCTGTCTTCTAATTTAAAGAAAATGAAAACCAACAAACATTTTTACTAAGCATAAAGAGAAGAAAAAACAAAAAAACCAAGAAAATTGTATTTTTGGAAAATGCAATTCAGAAATTTGAAATTGTAAATGTATATAGAGTTAGCCCTATATATATATATATACATATATATAGATATATATAAAAAAAAAACGAGACAATTTTTCAATTTCAATAAATTAAAAACTATAAAGAAAAGAAAGAAAAAAAAAGCATGCGCTGTTTTAATCATAATCGTAAACAAACACATTAGCTATATCTAGCGGACATTGTTCACTAGATAAAAGCATTGGGTGTTTCCTTTTTTTTTTTTGACCTAGTGTTAATTGAATTCATCGGTTTGCAATAGCTGTGCTTGTTATGCTAGTTTTCATTATAATATACAGAATCGAATAGTTTTATTCCCTTTGGGCACAAAAGTGAGTGCGATAGCATGTGTTGGCTATAGAAATTTATGGCATAAAAATACTTGTTATAGAGCATATTGTTAAAAACATTTTCGAGTCCATTGATATTGAGACATATTCTTACCTATTGTATATCCAACTATTTAGATCTAACTTTTCTAACTAACGTAATATTATTATATATATATAAGTATAAACCTTTAACCCTAAGAGTATGGAATACAGGAAAATACAAATGGAATTCGATTTACTTACTTTGACTACTCTTTAAGTTGTCTATTTGCAAAAAACAAACAAAAAAAGAAAACTATTAAAGAAATTCAGTCTCTTAAGGTTTATTTAATACCACATAAAATATAGATATAGGTGTATAAGTTATAGGCTATTCCATATATACTATATACATATATATGTATGTATTTATGTATGTATGTATGTATATGTTAATGTATTCTGTGTATAAAGTGATTTCATATGTATAACAATAATTATTTAACACTAATTTTGATTACTACAGGGTATTGTTGTCTATCTGTCTGTTCGTTTGTCTGTATTCATTTTTACTACAATTTATTGGAATATTTTTTTATTATCCATTAACAGTCTAAATCCTATAACACTTAGGGGTGGGTATTCCAACAAAACAAATAAGTTTTACGTATGTGTTGTTTTTTTTTGTATTTCGTTGTATCTAAAGTGAATCCTAAGGATATCTGAGCATCTTTTCGCCTTTCTAATAGTTCCTACGTATTCAACTATATATATATATATATATATATATATATGTATGTATTTGTATGTATGTATGTATATATGGGGGGATATGTCTCACTATATGTATATAATACCTATTGTTCAACGTTTTTAAATGGAAGCTAACAGTGGTTTTCTATTTATCTCCTTCTTCTTCGTCTCGATTGTTTGATTAGTTTTGATATATATATGATTCTATATGTATTATAATGCTTATCGGATATGCTTTTTCTTTTAAATGAAACAAACAAAAACAAAAAAAAAACGTTTAAGACAAAAAAAAAAATGACAATAATTTACTATCACAAATGTTAAATTGTTAAAGGAAAATACTCAAAAATACTACAGGAATGGGCGCGTCTCAATTGCAGCGCCCCCTCAAAAAACACTCACTAGCATATTGTCCATGTCGATAATTTCTCTTACATTCCCTTCCCCGTGTGTATTGTTCTAGTTGTGCACATTACCACTGGCGGCCAGCATACGGTATCGATTGAGTAATCTTACTGCCGCATCCTGTACGGGTTCCAGTTTTTTCCCATTCGCCTCTTCGTAGGCATCCAGCATAAGTCGCTCTCACAAAACCGTACAGAGCACAAAGAGCAACGACACCAGGCACAACATGGCCACAATATCCCGATGCAGTTTTCGATCTCGGTGGAATGGTCGTGTCGAATAGCTTTCCCGTCGTGTCTGACGCAACAGCCACACTGGCACAATCAATTGTAATAAATCGGGTACCATGAATCCAATATCACGGACTATCTGATGGGCATAACCCTCACCTCGCACCACATTCATAAAAAATTGATCAAAACTGCTGGCAAGTATATGCAGCAAGGCGATGCCAACTATGCAGAAGACTTTCTTTGGTGTAACCACATTGGTTGTTGATGCCAGATGCATCACTAAAACCGTTGAGATCAATTCGGTTATCTATAATGAAATAGGAAAACATATCTTAATTAAAAACTTAATGTTTAATAGATATATTATAGTTTTTAGTTTCCTTTCAAGAGGTTTTTCCTGAATTTATTTGAAATTATTGGTGGCTTTTACTTTTCAAACTGAATTTGAATTTCTTCATCAGCTGCACACAAGCAATAATTCCAACTGCCAACTAATTGACATTGGAAATAAGTTGGCTCATTAATGTAGTTTCAAGTTTTTTTGTTTTTTTTTTTTTTTTTTTTTTGCTGCTGCTATAAAATTTTTGTTTAATGTTTGAAAACTTATAGATACATATATCTCTATCTCTCTTGTTATGGTGAAGTACTAACACTAGATTGAGTTGTGTGTATGGGTTAAAGTGGTTGAAAATGAAAGTTTCATGTTGGAGAGCAGCGATTTATTGTTTAAGTTTTAAGTGTTTGGCCCTTTTCAACTTTGCCAATAAATTATGAATAGCTATACTCACATGATGTTCCTCCCTTTTGTATTTTTGATGTATTAGTTGGTTAACTTACTGTGAAGAAGAGCTGATGATTCCACTGAGTGTAATAGTCATCATTGTAGTAGTTGATGTACGCCCACCAGGCATAGTAGTGCGAGAATATGGACAAAAGGAAGAGCAATAACATGGAGTATCTAACTCGCTGCTGGAGTATTAATGCCATCAATCTTTTGATGCACTCATATAGTGCTATTACAGCAAACACTGTTAGCATCCACATTTTAAAACTATTGGGAGTAGCATTAAAGTACATATGCTTATACGAGGCCACTCCCGATTCGTAGGGACCTTTGAATACAGTATCCCAGCAGGAGCATGTACAAAATCGTCTATCCACATAACGGGCATAGTTCTCCCAGAAATACCAAAGGATAACAATATGGGCTGGCGGTATCAAAGCGGGTGCCAGAGAACCACAGGCAGTCGGTAACCAAGTTATGTCCAACAGCATTCTGATGATATATATAATACTCAAATTGTCGATTGAAAACCAAATATAATAAATGTGATGTGCAACAGCTGCTAATATATAGTTTAGTCGGCGACTTCCTCTTATTGTTGTTACTGCCCCTTCAGCATCATCATCATGATAAATGTCATGTTTCGTTGAAGAAATTCACTTTAAATATATATAAAAAGCAAAAAAGGCAAAATTTTTTAATTAAGTTTTGTCAGTTGCAGTTGGCCAGTATGATGGCTCTAACATTGTGTCAGCTGAATGCTCACACACACACACACATACAAAGGTCACAGTTAAAGTGTTTTGCATATTGTTTTTACCTATACAAAGTTGTTAACATCACAAACCAATCCCACTTTAAAACAAAAAACAAACTGTTTTATTTTTAAATATTTATATACGTTTAGTTGGAACTAAAATATTTGAATATATATAAAGAGTTTCTCTATAGTTCTCTATAGACTTTGTTTTACGTTTTTTTTGTTATTTCTTATCATTTTTCATGATCGAATTCCATACACAGTTATCTAAGCAAATTTAAAAGTTTCTGGGTTGTTTTTTTTTTAAACAATTTAAGAAAATTGTTAAATAATTTTATATTCCAAGTAATTGAAGCTTTCTACCTTTTGATTAACAAAGAGTTTTGGAAGAAGATATTTTTCCAGTTCTTTACTTAGTTTTCACTGATTAATTAATAAAAAACTAGAAGTTCAGCCATGCCCAAGTTTAAATACCTTTGCAAACTTTTGAATGAAAATATTTTTTTTGGTTCGATTGTTCCTATGGGAGCTATAGCATATAGTCGGCCGATTCTAGTGAAACTCGGTAAACACATTTCTATATATACCAAACTTACACATACCAAATTTTGTAAGAAACGCTCTTAAAATAACCAAGTTATTCATCTAAAACTATTTTCTTGACCGATCGTTCCTATAAAAGCTATATGATATAGTGAACCGATTCTGATAAAACTTGATAGACATATTAGAAAGTATATTAAATTGTCAAATAATGTGATAATCGCTTTTAAAACAACCAAGTTATTGCTCGACATCCATATTCATGATCGATCGTTCCTATGAGAGCTATATGATATAGGCAACCGATTTTGATGAAACTTGGTGGATATGTTGAAAAGTATATAAAACACACTCACAAATACCGGCTTTCGTGATATTTCATTGAAAAACAACCAAGTTATTGGGGTTAAAGCTTATTCAAGACCGATCTTTAATGTGGCAGCTATATGATATAGTCATCCGATTGGGATGATTCCATAATATACAATACCTGCAGCAAAAAGAAGCCTAGGTGCAAAAGGAAGATAGACAGACGGACCAGGCTATGCCAACTCAGCTCATCGTGCTGATCAAGAATATATATACTTTATATAGTCGGAAATGCTTCCTTCTATGCGTTGCAAAGGTACAAAAAATCAATTTTAAGCATATTATTAAAGAAAACTCAAGCTTCTAAGGGTTTTTACTACTGATTATTAGTTTAATTTATTTCTTTTTCAAATTTGATTAACATATATATGTAATTTATAATGTAAATTCAAACGATTGTGTTGAAGACTTCGAAATTATTATTCATTTATATCCAAAATTGATATTTTTGCTTTTGTAAACATATTTTACTGCCACAAATGTTGGAAAAATACGTTTCGCTTTCTGCTATTTTAATTGCTTAGCTTTTCTTTTTTGGTTTTTATTTTTGTTTTTTTTTTTTAAGTATTTTGTTTTAAGCGAAAGTTATAAAAATAAATACGAAAAAAAATTACCAGTGTTTATTTATAAGTAAAAAAAATGAAAAGTCATAAGAGAGAAAAATTAAAAATAAAAAGCAAAACCATTTAGGTCAGAGATACCTTTTTGGATGCCGATTGCAATGCAAATGAATGAAAGTCCGAAATGTGGATAGATGGTTCACATCTCACTTGGTTGTGTAAGTGATGGGGTGTGAATGACTGTGTGTGAGTGTCCAAGAATGATGCAATTATAAATTCATGCAACGGCCTGATGAGAACAGAGCAGAAAACCCGAACACAACAGATTCATCGTGCGACATGCATTCCCACCAAATGTTCTTCCTTCAACTGCCAAAAAATAAAAAAAAAAAAATGATGGTGGAGGGGGGTAGAAAGATACCCAAATGTACCACGACGATGGTCATTAGCACTATGTATATTCTGTCATGGACATAGCTTGAATGGGGGCTAAAATTGTAGGGATTATAGTTAAAAGAGTCCGACATAAAGCTAAGCTAAGTCTGAACCTATGCTCAAATTTTTCTATTAACTAGATATATAAAAGTATATAAGCCATGATACAATGTCTTCACATTACTTTGAGATTAATTTTACGGATTAGTGAAGTTGCACTGAAGTTTATTAAAGATGTAGTAACCCGATTCTATGGCTTTATAAATAATAAGAATCTTTTCTTAATCTATTAGCTAATATTGAGTGAAAATATCTTAAAAGTTCGACTAGAAATATCTTTGTAGTTCGAGAAATCCTTCTTGATCTTTATGCCTTTCTAGACCCATGTGCTTAGAAGGTAGCAAAATGGAAATGGGGCAACAATGAGAGCAAAAAATATGGTACTATATATATATATATATGTATAAAAATCGAACTTCGAGTGCTACTGGGTCTGTGGTTGTGCCGTGAATTTGCCTCTGCCTTGATTTAATTAATGTGGCTGCCGCTTTAAAATGTGCAGCTGCTGCCGAATGAAGAAGAAAAACTATTTCGATTTGTTTTTTCTTGTTATTGGTGTTGCTGTTGTTGCTGATGTTGCGCCACAGCGCGTAATGAAAACACAAACAATACACAAAAAGTACTCAACATTCAACACTACACTAGAATTGACGTCATTGTGGAAAGAGTGAAGTTGGGGAGGAAAGGCTGGTAAAGATATGCCCAATCTATATGTATGTATATGTATAGCTAAAAATTATGAAATTTTAAATTATTGCAGGCATCTGACGGTATTTCGGCAATCGATGAATGATAATGAAAAACCAACGTTACGTATACGCAATATAACGTATACTACTGGTGGTGTAGGCAAAAATTTCACTAAAAATAAAATCCATATATAGCAGCTTCATCAAAATTTCCGCTAACATGTCAATGTCACTTTTGTATACTTACAACCCCAACCCCCACCCCCCAAAAAAAACAGGTGTATTAATATTAATAAGGACTTTGTTACATATACAAGGAATAAAGCTAATCTATACTTAGTATATCTAATGTATATACCTATAATAGATCAGATATGCCAGCATACAAGCTACAGTTGATATAAATTCTCTCTTCACTTTCTTCTGCAAATTTTAAAAATCAACAAACTCAAAGTTGAAAAACTTGTAAATTTTCTCTTTGCTATACAGACTTGTGTAACACAAAAAAAAAAAAAAAAAGCAGGAATGTGGCAACCTTTGCACAGAGTATATCTAACACAGATGATGCGTATAATTGGAATGATGCATCTGTTGCCGTTGCTAGTGATGCATTAGACATTCCTTCGCATTTCAAACTAACAAAGTTTCAATGATTTAAAAAAATCCTGCAAATATGCCAAAAGATAGCTTAAAGACGAACAGCAAATTCAAAGCAGAATTTTGACAGCCCAATAATCCGTAATCAAAGAGACAAAAAAATGAGGAATATAAAGATTAAAGTTGTACCATTTTTAGTAACTAAAGAAAGACATGGAAAGCATTTGAAAAACAGTAATAAAGATGGAGGATTTCGCTTTCTTCCTTGCCATTGTACAATCGTTCTATTGTCTAACGATTTGCTTCCAAAATTGCCAGTATAATTGCATTTGGCATTGTGAGCTTTGTTGGCTAAAAGACAAAAGCGTAAAATTAATTTCAGAATTGAGTATTGTATAACTAAATTTAAGAAATCATTTTCATGAAAATTTTTTGTAAGAGTGCCATAAAGAGAGATTATCCTCTTAGTCAATGGTTTTTATTTAAATGGAATTCTTGTTTCGCTTAAATTTTTGACAACTATTTTGGATGGGTTTTCTATTTTTTTTTTTTTTTAATTTTTTCTATATTGTCCTTACCTGACAGTTCTCATTGACTTTGCGTGAATTTGAATGTTCAAAAAACGAATGGAAATTAAATGACAGCGCACTAACAAATGCACGCCCACATGTCGACTCACAGTTTGAAATTCATTCATGAATTTAGTTGCACAGATTCGCAGTAATAACAACAACAACAAAAAAACACCTCGAGCTATAAAAGACAAAGCAAGAATGACAGAAGCCAGGACTTATGAATTGTAAAAGGACTGATGAAACAGTGGGGGTTGGAGCGAGGGGTATAGGGTGACAGTAAGACCCGTCATCACTTGAGTTGCTTTGTCGCCTAGGCAAAGTGTCGTATGAGTTATTTGGGTGCGCGAGCTAGAGTACTGTGAGAGCGGGAAAGCAAGGACTGTGAGTGAGCGTAAGCATTTGGCTGTGTCTGTATGTGTGTGTGTGTGTGTATTTGGGTGGGTGATGTATAAGTGAGAGTTGAGTTTGCTTGCTCATTTGTGTCGCTGTCAATTGTTGTTGCCCGTTGCCTGGAGTGTGGCAGACACTTTGTCTACGAGTGGGTTTATTGCTGTTGTTGCTGTAAGCCATAAAAGTGTTTTTCACGGAAAACATTTTCAAGTGTATTCTCTACCCTGCCCTCCCCTTCCCATCAGACCGCTTGCAAGTTAAGACAAACTGCATATTAGCAAAGTGATAAGAGCATGACAGGCACGCAACATATGAACGTTTATACACTGTAAGAAAAATTCCATTTATAAAGCAATTCGATTCAATGTAAAGTAATTAAAGTAGAGAAATAAGTATTTGAAAAAGTAATAAAGGTGATTTAGGTTTTAAACCCATTAAAGCAAGGATATATCTTTTAACCAAATCTTTTATCTAATGAAAAATAATCGAACTTAAATAATGTTTTCTCTGAGTGCATAGAAAGGGGCTAAAATACATTTACATGCATGCATGTACATAAATACATATATATGCATATATATATGTATATATATATGTATATATCTGTATGCATATAAATATGCTTTTATGTATATATCAGTTTGCATTTAAAGATGATAAATCGGAGGCAATAACATTTGCCTATATGAAGTTTGTTTAGTCAATATTTATTTTGGCCGGCAGCAATCACAGACACACATAGACACACACACACTTCCATTCACATATACACTTACAACCACAAATATTGCACTATGGATAAAATAAACACAATTTTTGTGTCCTACATTCAAATATTTCTATGGCTATGTTTTTTATCATAAAATAAAGAATTTTAATATCCTTAAGTATTTAGTACATGCAATTTGAGTATTTTGAAAAAAAAGTAAACTACAATTTGATTTACATGAAATCATTTAACTTTAACTTCTATTAGATGATTTTAATGGAATAATCTCAAAAAAATGTTACTGTAAAACAACTTTACTAGGCTCTGGCTGATGAAACATCATTATCCTTAGAAAGATATTGATATTTCTGATAAGAGTTAAAATTTTAAGTAGTTGAATAAATTTAAAATTTTTATCAAATGCAATTATTAATGCAATACATTTTATACAGATTGATAAAAGTCTATTTAACTTAATTCAATAAATGCTGACACGAGATTTAAAGCGAATATTTAGATTATCTGACCGTGGCCCACTGTACAACAGTGAGACTCGCCCTCATAGAAGCACACACACACACACTCATGTAGTCAATCGGCCCAAAGTCATGTCTGTGTAAATTGCTGTAAATTGCTTGCAATAGACAAAACAGAAGAAGAAGAAGCTTTTAAAGCCGGCTAAGCTTTTGGCTTACAAAAAAACCAACAGAATTTTATGCTAATACTTAATGCTAAAATAAAAATTTATGCAACATTTCAATAAATGTTATCAATTATCAGGATGCTGTTGATGCTGCAGACTTACATTCTGTTGATGCTGTTGGTTTTCTTTATCTACTTCTTTTGAAACCTTTATTTAAGTTATTTTCACTTCACTTGATACAAAAATGTTTTCTCTTAATTTTTTGTTTAAACAATTGTCTTCTTTTTAGTGAATATTTTTATTTTTTTTGGTTTCCTTTTTTATTTTATTTTTTGTTGCTGCAGCGGGCCGTAATGTTGCTGTAAAAGCCGACTACTGAATTTTTTTGTGTTATGAATTTCTTTTCTTTCTTCTATGTGTGTGTTGCTGCCTCGCTCTCTCTCTCTCTCTCTCTCTCTTAATGTTTGGGTGTATGGCCGTTTTTGTGTAATAATGAAATACTGGGATGAAAGCTCACAGCTGTTATGAATAGGGGGAAATAATGCAGGCGCCATTTGATTGTATAGAAGAAAAATTAAGTATACGACCGGTTGGTATTATTTTGGCTTCAATTTCAAATTGCTTACGCACCTGTTGAAATTGTCTTTAGTCAAACTGTTTATAAAATCAAATATTGCCAACTTTTTAATAAAGAAAACCATAAAATTTTAATTTTAGTCCATTTTATATGTATATGCAAATATCTGATAAATGGTATACTTATCCCAATATTTTCATGACCATCTGTAACAAACTTAAAACTGTTTTTTTTTTTTTATATTAATAAATTGTCTTTAGTTCATTTGAATTGCTTTTTATCACTCGTTTTAGTTAGTTTGTTTAATGCGTTGCCTGAAGAATTTACTTGATTCTTTACAAAATATATTTACACTTGCTTCTTTGCTGGTTGTTTGTGTGTCCAATTGATCGTTGGTTATAAGAAAACACTTTAACTGCAAAAAAGAAAAGCTGCTACTGGGGAATTTTTTGTCCCATTTTTCAACTGTAACTTTTTCAAATATTGTTTATAACATTTTTTTTTTTTTAGACATTTATTTCGATACATTTATTAATTACAAAAAAATCTTATATAGATAAAAACTATTTCTCTCACGTTCGTTTTCTCTCACTGATATTCTCTCTATTTCACTTTCTTGTTTGCTCTCTTTTGCTCACACATTTGCATAGCGAAATACATACAAACAATGAATGTCCAAGTGGATTTTTTTCTTTCTTTCTGTATATATATTTTAATTAGTTTAGGTTGGTATTTTTCTACTAGACCTTTATTGTTTTCGAGGAACAATTATAACAAATAAGTAAAAAGCAGAATGGCTCATTGTTCTAACACATACACATACATACAATTGTACACACACACATACATTCATATACACAAAGAGATTGACACACACAAAGAATTGTTAGGTAGTAATTAAAATGTCCTTTTTTAGCATTGTTTTGTTCAGGGAGTACATAAAAATATATATATATATATATATATATATATATATATATACATGCATACATATATAGCCATATATATATATATATATATGTATATATTAAGGTATCAACTAGAGAATATATAAATTCGTTTAATAGATTAACATACAATATATGTTTAAGTAGGTACAAGTACTCGTTTTACGACATTATTAACGCCGAATTTGGATAACTCAATAAACAATTTTATAGAAATACACATATAGATATATATGTATATATATATACATATATTTGCTTATAAATCTTAATTTATACATATATATAGACTTACGATTCTTATTCTTACTTATTTATATAAATTACTATATAGATGTTCTATCAAAACTTCTTTTCAAAAAACAAAAAAAAAAAAAACAGAAATATTATATCATTTGTTGTCTTTCTTGTTACAGTTTCATTCTGATTATACGAATATATATATATATTAATTTAAGTGCTATATAAATTTGAGCAACAGTACAAATAACTCATATTTTGAAACACATTTCAATTTTCTTAAATTAATCATAAAGACAACTTTTCAGGTTGCTAGCAATTGAAATATATAAAAGCATTTATTTTGCTTTTAATCCTTTTCAAATTTTTCATTCTGTAAATGACTATAAATCATAGCAACGACTATTTGAGACATTGTCATTTGGAATTATCTGTATATATATATATATATAGGGCTTAAGCTCAATCAATTAAAATATTACAACAATTTAAGATTCTTGATAACCAAATTGAAATTGGTTTTACACCTTAGACTAATGAAGTTTTCTTTGGCATTGACTGCGGCTCAGCTCAGCACACACAAAAATAAATCTCAATTGCAATTATCTCAAATCCTTTATGTAAGAATATGAGTCTAGGACTTTGGCATAGTTGTCTTGAGATTAGTTTGTCTTTAACCGATATTATAGTATTGTATCTGTGTATGTTTTATAACATACATAGATACATATTTATCTATCCATTCAATAACTACTTATGCAATTTATACTTTGTACCAATTGTTGACTTTAACTTAACCACATAATTGGCTTTGCTACTGCTTTTGCCCTCTACTTTTGGCCATGTCTGCGCCGTTGAACTTATAGCTTAGACTCATATAAGTATATTGTATATGATTAAATGTTTAGAGGGCTGCATGATAAATATTGAATAACAAATGGGACAAGTTTAGAAAACTCATGTTTTAGCTGTGATCTTTTTCAGCTGTTGACCAAATAATCTCCATATCAATATCAAGAAATCATTTTTGGTTATTTTGTTTGTTTCTTCTTTATACGTGGAATCTCATCAGATTGGTTACTTCTCACACAGCCCTCGCACAACTATTGTATTATTTTGTAAGCTCATTAAATATGTTTCCTATCACTTTATGGTTTTGTTGCCGTTCATATACAAGTACATACTATGTATATGTATGTATATATATATATACATATATAAGATGCCGTTGTCATGGAATTTTAAAGAAGACATTGCAGCTACAGATGGATTTCCATGACAATTGACTAAATACAATAGGCCAGGTATATTTTTCCTATTGTTTTCTTTTTGCTTTTCCATAATTAGACATTCTCTTGTTTTGGGGTTGAGTCTTTTGCAAATACATATAGACGATAAAAAATTAGCTCGTTTCTAGATATATATATATATATGTCTTATTTCTGTTCTTGTTATTATCTATTCATTATGGTTTTGACATTTAAGCTAACATTGAATACACATAATTCTTTTCTTTGCCATTGAAAAATTTGAAAAAAAATACAAAAAAAATATTCTTCTATAGATAGATATGCGATATTTCAAAGGAACAGGAATTTAGTATGGGAATGCATATATAGAACAAGGATAAAAACTAAGATTTTTCACCTCATCTCACCATTGTACTTGACTAACTTTTCACCTTTTCACCAGAATTCGTTTGGACATTTAAAATTTACTCGTATGTTCCATAACCGTTTGACTGGGAGCATTATTTATCTCAGCAACAACAATAATTTCTTCATTCTCTTCGGTTTCCTCAGGGACCATCATTAGATTATTGGTCATAATATATGGTTCTCCACGATTTTCAAATTCGTTACCCGTACGATAACGTCGGGTAAACGATGATCTTGATCGTGTAATATACGAAGAGCGCGTTGTGGACACTCGACGTAAAACTCCACGTCCATAGATCAACATTTTGACTTCCACACGAAATCTGGGATGGGTGGCTGCATATAAATAGGGATCCACACAGGCGGCCGTTTTACAAAACAATGCTGGAATCATAGAACCCAATGGAGTAATATGATGCTCCAAACCAAAGACACCCATCATGGCCACCACAGCATAGGGAGACCAGGCTAAAAACCATAAACCAATTATGGCCGCTACAATAAATGTTAGTTTTTGTTCCGTTTTAGCTTTATCCTTGTTCGATTGTATGCGATTTGCTTTAAATACCACCTTAAGTATATAGAAATATGAGTACACAATACAGGAAAGGGGTACACAATAGGCTGCCACAAAGAACAGGGCCATAAATATACGGGCTGGTGTCTCCTTATTCAGATAATCAAAGCTGCAGGTGGTTAAAAATCCTTCGGGTACATATACCGATAGTCCAATATCCAGAGCTGGCATTACAGCAAAGAAAAAACTATAGCACCAGATCAATAAGATAATTATATAGGATCGTAGTCTTGAACATCGTCGCAATGGCTGCAAGGGATGAACTACAACATTATATCTATCCAATGCAATGGCTGTTAATGTCCCTATGGCACAGGTGCCACTTAATCCTCCCACAAAACCATAGATTCGACAAGCTGTGAATGAAAATAATATCAACATTTGCCTTTAAGAGAAGCTGCGTTTTAGCCAAAGGATATACTAACATTCTTTTGTATTAGTAATAAAAATGTCTAAATGTTCCTTAAAACAGCACTTACCAACATCTCCTAAAGCAGGTCCTTCATTAATATTATTATAAATGGCTATAGGACATTTGATTAGCATCAAAAAGTCACATATAGCTAGATTCATGACCAATATATTAGCAGGTGTACGCAACGATTTCCGATTTGAAAACATAAAGATGACAAATGCGTTTCCTATGCAGCCCACAACTGATATAAGACAATAGAGTCCAGCCATTATATAGAAAGTACTCGAATCCGGGGGTTCAAATTGCAGCCAAAATGGATTAACCTTGGCTATGTAGCTCAGATCATATTTGTCGCGATAGTGTATATAGCCAGGATATAAGCTGTAATGATATAAGGGCATACGTATACTAAGCTTAGTTTTAGTTGCTTGAAAAGCTCGTCTTAAAGCAATCAACTAACAAATTTAGGCCAATGGATTTGTTGTCTGTCGCAACAACAAGTGTCCAGATTATAGGTCAACCAAGCTATAAGTTGTTGCAGTTTAGAGTGCCATCATCATAGCAGCTCCATTGCAGGACGAAGGATTATATATATAATGGAAAACTATTGTTTGATTCTTGTTCAACTTGTATTATATCATTCATTTAAGTGTTTGCTTCACACTTTATCATTCATTATAACAATAAATTATGAATTGTTCTGTATTGGCCGCATTTGCAATAACTGAATTCGCTGATTAACATAATTCCACTTACCTCAATACTGCTGTGACATTGTTGTCGTTTACCTCATCCGGATGGGTATGGTGCTGATGATGATGATGTTTCTCATCATCGTGGACAACTTTTCCCGTTGCTGATGCCCCAGTGGTTTCCACAGTTGTTGCTGATGTCGTTGATGTATTGACAACGTGGCTTGTGGTGTTTACCAGTATCTCGGAAAGGGAAAGAGCAGCACTGGTTATCCACAGGCTGGAGGTGGTGGCTGTACCATTCATGTCCAACGCCATATCCATATCCATTATGATGTTTGATTTCTTCTTTTTTTTTTTTGTCTGCGCGATTTTTATTTTTACGATTTTCTTCTTTTGCGTGGAACGTGCCACGTTGCGTATGCTTGTTATCTGTCTGACCTGACCGTGACTTGACGTACCGTTTATTTACCTTTACCAGTGACCCTCAAATATACCATGCAGAACCGTTTAACAAACAGTAGAAGGCGGCAATGGCCCCCATTGTTGAGTTTTGTTTGACTTTCTGGGTTTTATTTTAATTAGTCAGCTGCAACTGGAACAAGACAAGAATCGAACGATTAACTTTAATTTCTATTTACTTTGATTTGATTGAACGCCAAACAAATGGATTTTCAACTTCAAATTCAATTCAATCTCATTAACTGTGAGTGGTATATGAATTAAGAAACTTATTTTTTAAAACAAAAACTCTGCGTGAAATTAATAACATTGACAAAGTATCGAACAGCAACAACAAATAAAATAAAAATGCACAAAGGAAAGTTTGCAAGCATCAAACGACTTGCCAGGACAATCTAACTTACACAAAGTAAATCAATTTTTTTTTTGGTTTTTTTTTTATTTACCATCAAAAGTCATTGCATTTAAATTCATTTGATTTTATTCATTTGTGTCTGTATTACTTTTGTCAGTATCAATTTTATCAATTAAAATGTAAATTTCAAACAAGGTAAAAAGGAAATGATAAAATAAAAATACCACAAAGTTAAACAATAAAGTCTAATAATTAGCTTAAAGCAAATTAATTTATTTGTTGTTTATAAATTTTTCATACATAGAAATATATAACAATCGAGAGAGAGAGATATTTTTTTTTGTTGTTTTTAAATTAAATCAAAAGAATTCCGTCACAAAGAAAATATTTTATATTAAATAAAATTCGAGTTAGGATAAAATTATTTAATTAAATAGTAATTATTAGCAAGTTGACAAGACTGACAAATTAAATTTTAAATTTATATAAATTTAATAGAAAACTAGAAGGATAGGCTCACTGCGGCCATTACGAAGTTTGAATACCTTTGCAAACTTTTGAATGAAAATATTTTTTTTGGTTCGATTGTTCCTATGGGAGCTATAGCATATAGTCGGCCGATTCTAGTGAAACTCGGTAAACACATTTCTATATATACCAAACTTACACATACCAAACGCTCTTAAAATAACCAAGTTATTCATATAAAACTATTTTCCTGACCGATCGTTCCTATAGGATCTATATGATATAGTGAACCGATTCTGATAAAACTTGATAGATATATTAGAAAGTATATAAAACTGACAAATACCAAATTTTGCGATAATCAATCCGAAATCCATATTCATGATCAATCGTTCCTATGGGAGCTATATGATATTGGTAACTGATTTTTATGAAACTTGGTGGATATGTTAAAAAGTATATAAAATTCACAAATACTGGCTTTCGTGATATTTCATTGGAAAACAACCAAGTTATTGGGGTTTAAGCTTATTTTTGACCGATTGTTCCAATGGGAGCTATATATGATATAGTCATCCGATCGGGATTATGCCGAGATATACAATGCCTGCAGCAAAATGAAGCCTAGGTGCAATATTTCAGCTCTGTAGCTTAAGGGGTCTCGAAGGAGATTCCGACAGACGGACGGACGGACAGACAGACGAACAAGGCTATATCAACTCAGCTCATCGTACTGATCAAGAATATATATACTTTATATAGTCGGAGATGCTTCCTCTTATGCGTTGCAAACCCCTGACCAAAATTAATATACCTTTTTTGCAAAGGTATAATGAACGACCTTATAAATATTATATTGTTGAAATTAAAACGTGATACTTGAATTCACACATTGCTTTGTTTTTGGTAATTGCAATTTGCAATAAGAAATTGAGTGTAAAACCATTACTTGAACAATATTTGTTTATTGATCTGTGTTTTGAGTGCAATTGTTAGTTTAGTAAATTATTTATTTGATTGTTAAATTTATCATTGAATTTGTAGCCTGAAAACTCAATTAATGTTACCAAGGTAACCAAAATCTTATAAGAGCAAAGCCTTGCAAATGGTTATCGATTCATACCCAGGTGCTGGTAATGATTATGTAAATCCTTCTACATTTAATTAAAGCCATTTAATTGCTTATTAAATAAGCAGAGAAATGCCAACTGGCCAACTGGCCAGCTGGCTAACTGAACCATAAGGGCAACAGGACTGACTGGCCACGTGAGAAAAGTTTGTGTGAATGACGGATCTTTGGTCCACAAAAGTCTCCTTCCTCTTTCACTTATCCAAGTACACTTGACAATTGTGGAAAGCAGAACAGAAAATTCAAAACTTTTATGCCCGCATTTAGCCCCTTTCTGTGTTACTGTCCTTATGCCTATAAGCTACTTACTTGTGAAAGATGTCCAAAACAACTTCTTTCATTCTAGTTTTCTTTTTTCTTGTATTTTGTTTTGTTGCTATTCTATGACTCCATTTCGAGTGGAACAGTTACAGTATTTGAAAAGTTCTTGTTATGTTGCTCTTTTGCCAGCATTTAATTCACCCTAATTGGCCAATTGGAAATGTCATCGGTTTCACACTCATACACACATACACACATATATATATATACACATAGACACATGCCAACATCACACAGAAAGAAAAAACTATGCAAGCTTTGCTCTTCTGTTGATTCTTGGAAAGTAACATAAACATTGTGGAAACTGTCAAATGAATTGGCAACCGCAAAAAGGTAATGCCAATTTGAATGTCATTTAAAGATATTTAATGTATTATGTGTGCTATATAGAATGTGATTAGAAACAATATGAATGCAACATCAAAAGGTGTATCATTTGAAAGGTATCCAACAAAAAGCGGCTTACACATTCAGTCAACAATTCCGTTTAAATGGCAAATGCACGCACCTGCATCACATGAGGACAACATGTTGTTGATTTATTAAGTATAACAAAATTGTTTATAATGTAATGGGTATCGTATCCTTAAAAATATATATATATATTTTTCTTGATCAGCCTAACTAACTTGATTTTCTATCAATTTTTCAATTTCAAAAGTTGTTATTATATAATTCACACGAGAGAAAGAAAGAGATAATAGTGATTGAAACATTGTTCTCTGTTTCAACATTAAAGAACTGAAAGTGTTTAAAAACTTCGGTACTTTTGAAATACATATTTATTATTTATTATATTTATTATGCTATTTCTATTAATTGGTTGAAAAACAATTTTTCATATGATTATGTCCTGCAATATTGAAGTTAAACGTTTTGTTTTTTTTTTAAATAATATCTAACGAAATATAAAAAATTAATGTTTAAAAACCATTCACAATTTTTTCACTTCTTTTAATTTTTAGGGGCCATTTATTCGATTCACTTTTGATTCGATTTAAAGGCAATTGAAGCTTTTTTAAAAATGGCATCCAAGTTGAATGATGCATTAGAGTTGCCATTTTAAAGTTAAACCATTTAATATACTCTCATTTTCTACTAAATTTTCTTTAAGAAATACCTTTTCATTTGTATATCTTTGAAAAGTTTTTCACAGTTTTCCGCTGTGACTCTTGAGTAGAATAATTGTTAAGGAAATGTCTTTCTAGTTGCAATCCGTAGAACATTTTTAATTACAAATATGAAAGCGGAGGGGGGACGAGGAAATGGTTTGCTTTAATTAGAAAAACCCTTGATTTTTCTCAGTGAAAAAAAGCAAACAATTAAATGAAATGAAATGAAACGTTTTACTGGTGTTGGGTAAAGGAAATGGTGCCTAAAAGCATGCAACAATAATTTATTCAAATAAGATTTTTCAATTTTCCAACCATTGCAATGGTCGCTCTTTTAAACTTTTATATTGGATAAGCCAACAGTTTTATTAAATAAAGTTTGCTCTTCTTTCCCCTGCCACCCCTGCCTCTTGCAAGTGGTGAACTAGAGTACATTAAATTTGGTGAACAAGCTAAAATTGTTACGCTAAAGGCTTTTCTTCTGACCAATTGCATTTACCATTACAAACAGATTGTTTATAACCAGATTCGTTTAATTTTATTCTGTTCTATGTCTGTGTTAGTGTTTTTTATTGTTTCAGCTTAGAGTGACTTAGTTTGTATGCCAATTATGAAAGTAAATGGCTAAGATAACATGTTGACAAATGAGCAATATCTATCTGAAGTGATTAATGACAAGGCTTTTTGTTTGCCATTGTGTTCCAGTTGAAGGCATTTACAAGACCAACAACAAATAAACGAGGTGAGCAATCAAAGTTCATTTGCATAAACTTGCCTTAAAATTAAATCAAAAACTTTATCAGTCCAGCAAGTATTTAAGTGTGTAATGATATTCGTTGTGAGTGTTAAAAATTGTGTTTTGGTATATGTATATATATATATATATATATACTTTTATTAGCAAGATAAGATTCAGATCAGTGGGTCACTTTCACTATTTTCTAGAAAAATATTGAGATAAATCAACTGAATTGGAAAAATTGATAAGGCAAACTTAAACTTCTTCCCTTGTGTGTGTGTGTGTGTGTGTGTGTGCACAAGCAACAAATTTAAAAAGAACATCGCATTTGCGTTCGTTTTTTTTCCATTTTTCATAAATCGAATTTTTGCTAATAAAAACACAAGCAAAACAGTTTTCTGCCGCTTCTATATCTATTTTGTCATCGCTTGTAATCTGGCTTGTATGAGAAAAAAGTATATATACATATATATACATAGATATATAGATAGTTATATATAGAAAATTTTTTTCGTGTGGATATTTTATCCAACTATACCACCCACTGCTGTCACCCCTCCCTCCCCTGGTGCTGTATTGATTTATGCTATCGCGCGCTAACGTTTTCATTTCAACTGCACCGACACCCCTTTTGCCTTACCATCACCATTAGAAACGGCATTTCTTTCCCCCCCTTTGTCGTGGACTGTTATCTGTTCACTAAGTTTGTCTAAATGCAATGTTTTACAGCTAGGCTCAAGGCTGGGCCAGCCCTCGTCCTTAACATAATCATCATTAGCATCATTATCATCAACCGGCACTTAAATGCACTAAATGCTGAAATTAAGAACTGACGATGATAATGATGTTGATGGAAAGGATGTAGAGGATGTGGCTAGAATTGAGGGGCTCTATGTAGCTATTGAAAATGAAAACTGAACCGCATTGGGCCATGTCAAGTAGTGATAGAAATTTGTGTAATGGATTTAAGACGCAACTTTAAGATAGACTACATTTTTTCACGCTGCCTTCTCTGTGTCCTTTTCCAAGTGCCACTTGGCATCAGAACAACCTGCATACTCTACCCACTCGAGGCCAAGCAGTCACCAGTAGCCTCATCATGCAACCTGTCCACTTTGCATCTTACATCCAACATGTACATACGTATGCAAGTCTCGACCAAATCCTTGGAACTACATGCCACTAGTAAAACACAAAAAAAAAAAAGAAAAATTGCGAAAAAAAAAATTAAGAAATACCCTAAACTTGTTTACTTGATAAATGCAACAAAGCTCAGGCATAGCAGCCACTCACCTGTCTCAGGCAAACAAAAGGCAGAACGTGTCTCAGTGCAGGGGCAAGAAAAACCAAGAAAATGGGCAAAAAAAAAAAAAAAAAACTTTTCACTCTGCACTCATCTCTTTCATTCATTTATCACCCCATTTTCCGGTTGAAACTTTTTTTTTTTTGTTTTTAGTTTACCTTATTAAAACACATTAAGGCTTACTGTCTAAGCCGCTTAGTTAGTTATTGAGTAAGTACAAAAATTTCAAATTGTTATACAACAAAAACAAAACTAAATTATAAAAATTAAAAATGCAACTTTAAGGCAAAAATTAATTACTTAACTACTTTTAATTATTTAGCAAAAAATTCCTTAAATACTTTTTTGGCTATAACGAAATTGATTGCTAAAGGTGAACTACTAAAATTCTCTTCTCTTTTAAGAAAAATCAATTTAGATTGGAAAAAGTGTAAAAAATATTCGAAAAATGAGGCTTAGATTCATTTGTAATATAAAAAGAATTTTCGGTCTGTATTAAGTTATTCTAGTATTCGATCTATGCACATATATTAAATACATTTACTTGGATGTTGATGGCAACTAAAGTGACTTTTTATTCATCAATCAAAATCAATGCTTTTCTTCTATCTATCTTTGGCACAAACTTAAAGTTTGTAAGTCAACTTTGGAATACCCTACAGTAAGTAGGATTGTCATTAAATAAAATATCCCTGTGTAACTTTCATTCACATTAAAAAGTATATATTACAATTGAAATCATATCTTTTATATTTCGGTTTGGCATTATCCAAACTTTAAATTCTACAAAATTTGTATACCCTATACCCATAAAGTTAAAGGGTATCCATTTTAAAGCTTTCAATATGTATGCAACAGGCAGGAGGAAGTATTTGCGTTATTTTAAAGTATATATATTCTTAATCATCATAGCAGAATAATTTAAAATACTTTTAGCTTGAAGATTAAGATTCAAGATTTTCAACTCTATTTGAAATAAAGAAACTAATTTTTCAATATTCTTAAAGTTCTTATAGCTTAAAGGTGTCTATAAACATAAGTTTCGTTTAAATTGGATAAAAAGTTAAAAGTCCAAAATGTCCCTAACAGATCAATCAAACCAAGTCCCCAAACTTTGTAGAACAATGTAACGGAGATCGCTTGTTGTTTTGTATTTTGCAAAAGATTCTAACATTAACCGTATGGTGCGCCACTGTGTTGAAGTGCAGTGCAGACAAGTAAACGATTTTCATTTCAAATAACAATAAATAAATAATAGGAAATGACAAGCTATATATACCCTACTTGATTGCTTTATTTCAAGACTAATAGTTGACATACAAAATTGGATTGGTCTAGCTTTAGTTTTTCCCAAGAAATCGATTTGATCACTGATATATAGAATCAATATACTTTCTTAAATTACAAATGCTCTGTTCTGTTCTGTATTTCGGTTACCCTTTTGGACAAATTATTACATGAATGTCAATAAAGTTGAATTACTCATGGACCCACTCAACCTTAATAAAATCGACATACAAACATACATATATGTATGTATGTATGTATGTATGTATGTATAGAAGAAAAGGTTTCTGTCAAAGAAAATTAAATTCAACAAAAGGACAACAAACTTCCAAATGAATAAATTCTTGATAGTAAGAAAATAGCTAGAACAAATTGGGACATGAAAACTTATAAACTAACTCATCTATATTAATTTATACGAATTGTGTATCGAATATTGTTGTTCTCTTACCTGTAAATTGTTATTATTTTGAAATTTTATTTATTTTTGCAATTTGCTGTTTTATTTTCCTTTTTGTTTAAGCCATGATAAATTGTTGTTTATCTCATGCGTTTGGTCACTTTGGATTAAGATTTAAAGTTTTTCACAGTTTTTCTATTTTGTGTGTTTGTTTTTCATTTCATTTGTTTTCTTTTTTTTTTTTTTTTTTAGAGTTTTCAAAGTTACCAAAAGTTAGCGTTTCAATCTGTCATCAAAAAAGTTTCCTTAAGTGGCGCCAATGAGGCAATAAACTCCAAAGTTTTTCCACAATTTCTATATTGTTTGTCTTTTAAGGTTTTTTTTTTTTATTTTTAAATTAGTAATATATTAAAAATATATTACACTTTAATATATTAGTCGAAAATATATTTATTGCTTCTTAAAAAAAAAAAAAGTGAATTTTTAAACCAACAACCAAAAAAAAAAAAAATACAATCATCTCCTGATTCGCACTTTGAATCTAACTGAAAGCTTGAGCCATTGACTGAGACCGGGTCTGACTGGTGGAAGAGTTGGCGCACGACTGAGCCACATTACAGCAGCAGCTGGCAGTTTTATCAATGAATGAAAAGTTCTTGCCCGTCTCGCCCATATTGAATGAAAGGAGGAAACGAAAATGGCGGTGGCTTTGGATGAGACTAGCCTAGGCAGAGGTTGTAGCCATTCCATTTCGTCTTCTCCCTTTCTCACACACACACACATTTATCATTCGGTGTATATGTGCATGCATCATTCACTGTTATGCTAGCTGCAAAGACTGAGAGCTTGCGAGAGAGTGAAAGTGAGAGAGAGCAGGCGTCTCTCTTTGCTGCTGATAAAATGACAATGTTGTTAGTGTGTGTCCCTTTGGCTCTATCCATGTGCACATACATACATACATATATATATATACATATATGCTAGTGTGTTTCTTTGTGTGTGCATTTCATATTTCATTAAAAGTTACTTTTTCTTAGCATACTTTTCGTACCCTTCATCAGTTAGGGTAATTGCTTAAATTAATGAATATAATAGAGAATGTGTTAAGTGGACATTTGTTTTTACCTAGTCTTAATAGATTGATTATCTTATAATAATATAGTGTTATATACTAATGTTAATATAATTTAATTACATACTCTTTATACTTAATGCAGGAGACCATGAGATATTAAATTAAAGAGGTTTGGTTTACAGAGTATCAAAGTGTCGTAGTTGCCACAATTTGATGCTCAAGCGTGCACTTGAACTTAGCTGCCTTATTTGTTATTGTAGTTGCTCCTGTTGTGGTTTTGTAAATCAAAGTGGTAAAACTCAAAGGATATGGAAAACCTTAAATCATTAGCCCTCTCCCTTCCCTTTTACTTACTTTTAACGATTGTTGTTGTTGTTGCTTAATTAAAGTTAAACTGTTTACTAGGCTGTTACTCAACTGGCATCTACCATGGGCTTCCATAATGGACTCTAACTATAATGATACGTGATCCGCATTGGCGGTAACCTGCACGTGCCACGATGAGCCGCAACTTTGTCCTCGTTGCTATTGTAACTGAAAATGATTTGTCGGTTTTTGTTCACATCGAAGACGATATAATAACGCATATCAGAATGTAGGCAAAGACAAGTGCAAAAAAAAAAAAACAGAAGAAAAACTGTTCGTAATCATCTATGTTTTTGCATAGTTTGTGGTTTGTTAATTACTTATTTACCATTAATATCGTTTCTACGGTATCATATTTATTTTGTTACTATATTAATGTTTATATAAGTGTTAAAAAGACGATGTTAGCGCAACTTATGAAACCACAGAACAAAAAAGAAAATCATTTAAAAATATAGCTTTCCATTCCTATTTGACCTCAAACAGGTCTTACAACACAAGAACACATTTTAGTAAGTCAAAATTCACATAAATAGAATTTGATTTGTTTTAATTAAATATAGATACACATATATGTATACATATATATTTGTTATTGCTACAGCAGAAATCTGATACGATTTGATCAACTACTAGTTTGAATGTCCAATTTCAATTGAAACGACAAACATGGAATTCCATGCCGCTTTTCCCCTGTCTCATCAAGAAACCATAAATTGACTAAAGCTTGCCGCAGTTGGGTTCAACAGTTGCACTTTAATTAAAAACAAATTTCTATTTATCCCCTTTTCTTCTCTCCTTTCTTCCTCTCTGTTCAATGTCATAATAGTCCATCCATATAGAGCAATAATGCCAACAAGTCATCTAATTCCACTGATTATTGATGCTGAAGGGTAGATGGAGAGATGGGACAAATGGCAGTGGAACAAATGTGTTGGGTGAGGGAGGAGGGGAACTGAATGAGCTGGGTAACTGAAATGTGTTGAACTTTTTTTGATGGCGATTACTCTTAATCTAGGAAACGGTAACTCTCTCTAAATAATCAGACATCCATATAGACAAATATACTTGCATATATATATATATATCTGTACATATTTTACATATATATATATATATATGTGTTAATGTAATGGTTGAACTTTTTATACCCTTTAAATAAGGGGATATTAGAAACAGTTAATCTATTGATCTTAGTGAGTTTTTAGGTATTATGTCGCGTTTGAATGATCTCTTATACATATATTGACTTTAAGTAAATAATTTACTGTCTGCCCTTTTTCAATATATAGAATATATATATATATACAAAGAGTATTCAAATTACTTTCAGTTGCTAAAGAGTAACTCAAAGTCGTTAACTTAAATATTATTTATGTTAAATTTTCATTTTCAGTTGATACTTGGTTTATTTCTGAGTTTTACTTATATTTATTTTACCACTGTAAATGAGTAGAAAGAAGATACCGTAAGAGATACAAGGAGAGAGGTGGAGTCAAAAAAAAAAACCGGAAAATAAATAAAAAGTTCAGCCGCATTTGCTGTCTGGGTTAAAAATTAAAAGTCTTTTGACAACAGATATTTTCGACATAGATACACACACACATACATACATACAAATACGAACAACATTCACGCATTCAAAGCACGAAAAAAGCACTTACTTGACGTTGTTGCCCCACCACCTGCCCCGTCAAAGAAAGTAATTAGTGACTTGGTCTGAAAAGTCTACCTTTGCCACAGTTAAAGCAGTTGTACCTAAGTGTTTTCCAGCTTAATTTTAACATTTTCATATTTTTACAAAACAATTTTCAATGTTCGAGGACAGAAACAAAAAGAAAATTGCTTAATTTTCAAATTCAAATTCTTTTTTCTCTTATAAATATTTTATATTAATTGGTTTTTTCAATTTACTATATCAATATATTGCTGACTATATATGTATATATACATATCTATATATTTATATTAGATAAACAATTCAATAGTTTAATAAATTGTTTAATTGGTTCAAGAACATTTTTAAGATGACAACATCATGGTTTAAATTGATTTTGATCTTTAGGTATATATAAGCATATATATATGTGTTTAGTGTTTGATATGCCTGAAATTGTTTAAAACTTTTACTTACGACAAGTAAATACACTTTCTAAACGAGAGATTATTAACGACTCTAAAATTAATAAACAGATTTCCCTTTATTGTTACTCACCAACTATATATATATACATAGTTATTCAGTTAATCATTTACCTAGTATAATAGCCAAAATATGCTTTTAGGGTATTCCCTGTGCGTCATAGCCAAATTAGAGATGTGTTACACAGATTTTGTGGTTGTGGTTGTGGCCATTAGAAAAACTGGAAACAATTATGTGGTCCGTTTGACACATCTTTGGAGGTCATTTTGATATATACGCCACGGTTAACTACAATGGAAACCAGTTAACAGCTTTTCCAGGGCAGAGGCTTAGAATGGTTAGTTGATAATTGAATAAAGATATTGTTATGAATGCAAATTGTGTTGGGTTTCAAATTTATTAGATATTTAACAATAATACTAAACATTAAATTAAATATAAAGCTTTGCTAATTAAGAGAGATAGATAGAGAGAGATAGATAGATAGATCAGTTGTTCTTTCTATTTTTTTTATTAAAATCACAATGTGCAATAGCATTTTGAACGGCAAAGGTCGAAAATTAAGTAATATCTATTGCAGAGGTAGGTACAATGTATGTATATATTGCATATCATATATGTATATATATATATATCATATGTCTAGCAGTAGCTTGTTCCGACATGTGCCAGATATAAATTATGAATGAATTTCTATATATACTTGTTCATTTCGTTTCGATAGGCACACTCACGTGTTCTTTTGTTTGCGTTTAACCCAAGCTATTTGGGTTAACCAGTTTTCCTGACATGGAACACGGACACAATATATAATTAAAAACCAGGACAAAAAAAAAAAATTCAAAATGAAAGTCAAACGCCCTGCTCTAATTAAAATCCACTTAGAGGAGTAAAAATTGAAAAAACCGCAAAGGCAAGGCCAAGGCAACTAGTTAAAAGTAGGTTGAATGACGTAGTGGTAGTTATCCTGCCAGCTAAATTATCCGCATTTACAAAGGGAATTGAACCCATTTTTGTTAAATCAGTGAGACTTAGTTTTTGCTTATATATAGTTCGATCATTTAACGGTTGAATAGGACGAAAATTGTTCTTCAAGTGTTCATCATGTGCGGTTAATTGACGGAAACCATTTAGCTAAAAATTGAAAAAAAAAAAAATAAGAGGAATTAAAATCGTTTGTCTTCTAACTTACTTGATTCTCGGATATATCAATGGGAGTTTCAAAATCAATCCAAGTCACTTCCTCACTACACGGCGGTGTGGTCAATGAACCAATGTAGCTATAATAGTTGATCAAATCAAATGTAAGAAAATCCTGTAGGGCCACTGGATTTGTATAATTCGTTGACATATCTTTACGCTCTATTTTAGACAATAAATTAATAAATTCATTATATTTCTCATTATCTCTGCCTTGAATCTGTAATAAAGGTAATGGGAGAAAAACATTCGATTGTAATTATTTCATAAGATTTAAGAGTCAATTTTGTTTACCTGAAAGAAGAATGCCATTACGGCAATACCATGATCTTGGCCTAAAGCGCTGGCAAAGTCCTTATACTCCAAGTTTCTGACAACAACATGTAATTCCGCCGGATAGGCATGATTGTTAATACGATCCTCGCTGCCGATTGTATCATTTTCACCCCAATGAAAATGAAATTGTTCAAATTGATAGCCAGCCCGTGGAGACTGATCTGCTAGAGGGCCACCAAAGACACGTGGCTCGTCACCTTCTTTAAATGTCATTTTCACTAGAACTGTATGACCATTGTTGGTCACTTGTATGCCCGTGGGTTTGGCATCAAAGTTTATAAATTCCAATGGAGTGAACTCTTTCTCCACCACATTTACTAAATCGATATTGATGGGACTTTGGTGTTTGCCATTGCAGCGCTTAAAGTCTTCACTCCAATGTTCAGGTCCATGTTTTCCGCCATAGCCGAAATCTTGTGCCACCGTTAGCGAAACTGTTAAAGGGAGAGAGAGAGAGTGACAAAGAGAGAGCAGTTTAGAAGTTAGGAGTGAAGAAGTGTTAATTGATTAGGCAATCGCATGTTAATGAATATGTCTGTCGGTGACACTTTGTGACGTTAATGGGATGGGCTATATAACCAACAGCCACCCCCCCATTTCACTTTTCTCTCAATTCGTATCTATTTCTAACGTTCGCTATTAATAACCAAAATTATTGTTTAATATTAAAATTTACTCAATTTACATTTCAATCAAACGAATCAGGTGAAACATGTCTCCACCAGTCAGTCGTCTGTCACCAGCCACACAACCAGACGCAATTACTCGTTTAATTAGCATTCATTAGTTAAACAATTAACTGTGTAAAGTTCAAAATCAGTGTAGACTGCGGCACCCTTTCGCATATCCATTGGATATTCCTTTTCATCTATATATCAATTCCCTGAAGGTCTACACGAAACAAACAAATAACTGAATAACTTTAATACTGTTAACCTTTAACACTTGTTTGCTATGAAATACTCTATAAATTAATGTCAAGTGACGACATTCACCTATTTCCTTGTTCCGTGTAAGATTCAAGTGTCGCTTGACAATCGATAAAGTAGAACGTATTATTGCTTACATTAAAATTAGTTTGAAATATCTGATAAAGGGTATTGACGCATCGGTTTTCTGGCTTTACAATCGATTATTGTTTCTAGTTTGTTTCTTTTATAATAAATAATTAGTTTAACTATCTGTCGAATTGTAAAATTTCCATTTGAATAACCTATAGCTTATATTTAACACTGTCTCCTCATCTAGCCCCTCCCCGTTCTAAACTAAGTCAAGTGTCAACAAAAATTTAATTTTCACATTAATTTATGGGCTAACCAAACCATTAAAAAAATTTAAAACAAAAAAAAATGAAAATTAGCACAAAGCTTAAATTGAAATTATATAATAATTGGTTTGTTATTTAACAGCAAATTCAAATTACACACATATTAAAGTAAATTATAAAATAATTTTTAAAGTATTTTGTTGGCCCAAATTATGGAAATTTTAACAAATATTATAAATTTATATATTTCAAGCCTCGTTTAACAATTGAACAACTTGAATTTATATTAATCTTAAAATGCCAAATACTAAATAAAATCTCTCTTTGAACAATTTATATTTCCCCATTATTTTATTCAAAACGGAATTCAATTTTTTGTTTAATTCTATTCTAAATGAAACCCTTTTTAAAGAAGCCCTTTTATCACCTAATGGGTTAACCTATTTTTCAATTGATATTTAACAGAAATTTTATATAACAGCTTCTGTTAAATGACTGTAGAAATTAACTGCAGCTAATGAAACTATTTCTATTTACTCTTAATCACTTAAATAAAACAAAATTAATTGAAATATTTTAAAGCAATAAAATTAAAGTTTTCCCTTGCTTTATAAATACAAGAATTAATTTTTTACATTTCTTTAAACTTTAATATATGTATATAGAACATATAATGTACAAGCCAAGGAAATTGATCAATGTCAAAAGCAATTAAATTCTCATCAAATTTTGTTTCACTGTTAAATTTTAGACTTAATTTGAATAGAAATTTCTTTTAGATTATACAATTATTTGTATGTAAATGACATGCAACGTTGTAGAAGAAAAGATATCATATATATACATATATAACAATTTAGTTCACGTTTAAAAGTTTATAATTATATTAACACATTATTTAGATTCAATTTATGCATATTTAAGAAAATTATCACCATTTTTAATGAAGAACATTTTGATTTAATGATTGTAAATTGATAAATTGATTTATAATGAATAGGAGAAGTTTGCTTTTTTTTTATTTTTTATTGTTATTCCTTTACAAAATGGAAATGAGTCTGTTTTGTTCTGATCCAAGTATCATGCGCGCTGGACATGACTTTGATGATTGTCTGATGATGATGATGATGTTTATGATGATGATGATGATGATGATGGTGGTGACGAGGAACAATCAAGAATATCTGATTGTCGAACAGGTAGACTGTCTGTCATACAGTCAGGCTATCAGGTGACCTGTTTGTAAGTGTCTCTATAAATTTATACATATAAAGACATTATATAGACCATGATATAACCGACACTATATACTATATACATATATACAAAAGGCCATAAAAATATCACACCAACTAGTTGTGATTTCTTGGATTGAGATATAATACTAAATTTTAATCAACTTGGTTTACTTTTCAGTATCTATTGTCACACAATCAGTTGCATTTTTGTTGAAATATTTATTTAACTTTGTTTACACACACGAATTATCTATGAAATGTTTTGTTTGTTATTTGTTGTTTAAATATTGAATTGATTCTTACCACTGAAGCAAAACACAAAAACAAAAAACACACTAACAAATTTCCACATTTTTCAAATAGTTTTAGTTTTGTTTTTTTTTTTTTTTTTTTTTTTTTTTTTTTTTTGTTTTTTAAAGCACTTTCTTATTCTAAGACGACTTCCTCATCCGCCAAATGCGGTCAGACAACTGCGGTTAGGGCTAGTGGCACGTCGAAACTTATATCAATTTTTCCTTCCCCTCCTTGCCACACTCCCTACCAATAAATTCAAACTTAAATCAAGTGGAGAGAGCCAACAAAGCGACATACTGACAACCGCCAATCGACAGCGACAACAGCGAAGTGACTCAAATTGAAGCAAATTTTGAAATGGTTAACCAAGACCCACAGACCCCTAAAGCCCATACCCATACCCATACCCAAGCCAAAGCCCAAGCCCAAGCCCAAGCAGAAGCAGAAGTTGATTTCAATACCCTGTGTTTTAAGCAGCAAATGGAAGGGTATACCTCATATTATCAATATCCATGTAAATGGCTAACTAATTTTTAATGTTAATTTTAACAAACATGTGCTGTTTGCCTGCGATTCATTTTTATTTACGCTAGGATCGTAAAATTAATAGGCTATTATACAATATGTTGTTAATATTTTATGGCAGTCATATTAAGACATATGTTCACTGATGATGGCGTTTAAATTTTAATTTATAACGTATTAGTTATGCCTTTAATTAGTATAGAGTATTTCTTAGTCAGTTTAATGACGTATTGTGCGGAATTTTTTTTTTTTTTTTTTTGAATGACTAATTTGTATATATGAGTGTTAGTGTGTGTGTTAGTGTGTGTGTGCGCAAGTGTAAGTGCGTTGAGTGGAGCTATGACAATGACGACGACGATGATGATGATGAAAACAGAAAAACACTTAAACCAAGTAGAGAGTGTAGAAAGATCTACGCTAGAAATTTATTTTGTTTTTTAGCTCAAGTGCGATGAAAGCCATAAGATTATAATTTATCATGATCAGTTTTCCATCATAAGGGGGGTTAGAGGAAATAATAGAATATGTAGTTTATATTATCTACATATATGCAAATGCATATTTGTGATTGTTCACTTAAGGGCCTTTGCGTAGGTAACAACTACTTACTTACTTTGTGTATTTCCCCCGAGGCTTTCTGATATCAAATACTAGTAGTTTTGTTAGCCTAATCAAAATGCAATTTCAATTTTATTAATAACAATAAGTCTAAAGCATTTAAGCTATTGGGGCAGCAACAGAATTGAATACTCACTTATTGATTCATCTTATTGAAGATTCCCAAAATAGCAATGGAAAATTTTGTGGGTTTTTTTTTTATATTTTTTTTTTCTTCACAAAGTTGTTAACTTATTTCCATTGTCTGTGTGTATGTGAAGAAAGACAGAAGATAGAAATGACCTCCAGATGTGTCAAACGGACCACATAATTGCTTTCAGTTGTTCTAACTTTAGGCTAAGCCAATGTATTAAATGCACTGAGCAAAATATTTTATTATTATTAGTGAAAAATGCTTACACACTTTTGTAATTATACCCTTTACCAATGAGCTTAAGGTTTTGTTTTTTTTTTTTATAGCTTTTACATTTATGACAATTATTGCATTTTTAATTTAAAGCCACATAACTTATTCATCCCTTTCAAGTATAATCCATAGCTGATTTGCTAATATACATATACATATATATATATACAGAAATGTATATTTATATGTTTTTAATTGTATTGCTGACTACGCATTAGCCCGCCTTTCTAGCTATTCTTTGTTTAGCAAATTGTTTTTGGTGTCTTTATGTACATATGTATATGCAATATCCAATCTTAAGTACATATATATATATTGTGCCTAGACTCTATCCGATTTTCTAAGGTTCAAATAATCTTCACTTTAAACACAAGAAAAGATGATAATATATATTTTTTCTGTCTGTAATTGTTATTAAAAATATAATAATTACATGGATATCTTTGTCCAGAATTTTCATTAAACCTATTAGAATGATCTAATAGCAATAGTTAATGACAACCATTACGTTTATAAAGCTTAAGCAATTTACCTGAGTTCGTTTGCTAATAGCCTTTAAAATGGTTTTGAAGAATGAAAGGTTTTTTTTGTTAACTAAACAGCTGTATTTCCAAGTTTAAAAAGCTTTAAAAGTCTTTTAACTTAAATATACATATTAAATAATACGAAACCACTTAAAAACTCTCCATACTAATAAAATTAAATATTGATTTTCAGTATAGTTCATTTATAGAAAAGAAATCATTTGTTTTCGTAGTTTATCCAATGATTTACTATTATGTGGCATACTTTTAGGTGCATGCAACCAAATTTTACAATTTTGATGTTTACCAAATAAATAGATCAAAAGCAAACAATATAACATTCCGTTACTAATTTTAATATATATATTATAATTACTTAACGCTTATTAAAGAATTACTTTTCCTTTATATTGCCTTGTGGTAGAAATTTTTATTAACAATTACCACCCTAATCTGTGGCTGATCCAAGTCCATTTCTGGAATCCCGTTTTCAAAGTGGAGCCTAATGATGATGACCCCGACCTGTCAGATTTGGTCAATGAATTATGGCAAGCATGTGCACAAATCTATCAGAAGTCATCATAAATATATATATTATTTCGAAGAGTTTTTGTTCGTTTCGCTTTCGTCTAGCGAAAGTTAAGTCAACCACACGACGAATATGATTTATTGATAATTCGTTACAGTGGAACCAGGCTATAAAATATTCTCCACATTAATGACTCCATGAGTTTAACTACTGCAATTGGAAGCTGTTTTCATTAGGCAGTTTTCACTTAGATCAACTTTCTGATTGATCATGCTTGTTTTTCAAAATCTGAGGTGGCCTGTCCTTTTGGTTTTTGGATCTATATATAGATCGGACTACATGCACACTCTTACATATATATAAGTTATTTATGATTATTTAATTAACGCGCGTCTATTAATGGGATTAAACAAGATGATGTACTTGCCAAAGTTGCTAAACCAAACTTTATTCTCTGCCATAATACCGCGGGAACTTATCATTATCCTTTCCGTTTTCCGTGTTTTATTATAGTCGATATGCAAGTGTTTTCTCTCACTTGATTCAAATTGTAGGTAATCTGGTTTCAAAAAATAAAAAACTTTTCCACGATTATTGATCACCTCTAAAGCCAATTGATAAGACTTATTGACACAATGCTGATGACGAGCTACGCCTCCGAGTAAAACTAGAGCCAAAGCTAGAACCAGCCCCTCTAAAACTCAAAAGTTCCTATCGAAATTCCAAGTTGTTCGCGTTTTTTGGTCAGTCCGATCAGTCGTGGACATAAGTGTGAAATCTCACACTGGTAGCGTGAATGGAGAACGGAATCCGAATCGGATTTGGAATCGGGGACCCACGTCATGTTGTTGTCAGACTCATTGGACTGATAACTTTTCTCTAGGCAATCCCCCCCTTAATGGCACATTATTTTTACGTTCGATGACGGTGTACCGAATGGAGTCCCGATTAGGCAGCTGCTCTGTTCCGGAGGTGCTGGCTTTGAATTGAATTCTGGCTACCTAACAAGTGCCCAAGGTTAAAGCCACTACACTGTTAAAAATATAAACGCCTTAAATAATATCGCTTGTTTAGAACAAATAGAAGATCAGAATCTCTGAATGATTTTTCAAGATCTGTGACCGTGTGAAATATTATTTTTGTTTCTTTCAAGGTCTTTCCTATGGGCAAACCACCTCTTCTTAAGTCTGCACTTGCTCTACATATGGACATTTTATCGGTCAAGTTTAGAGCTATAAATTTTATGGCATACAGTTTACATATGTATGCAGATGATAAGAGGCAATCAGAAATGCAGTCTGTATAGGAAGGAACGTCGTTCCTCAGAGGGAGGTTCTTATGCAGTTCCATTACATTGAAAATATATTCATAGTATTGCTTCTAAGCAATTCTCTAAAATTGATAGCAAGATTGAAGAAGGAGAGCGGAAAGAGGGGATGGAAGAGGCGCGTGTTTTGAAAAGAAGCAACAAAAATGCCATAAATCATTTGAACATACACATTCTATATGTATATATACTATATTTATATATATATATATATGGCAAGTGATTCTGATTGTGAGATCTCTTATTCGTTCGCGAGTGGTATAAAAGCCTGAAATATCGGAGCAAAATAATTCAATAGCATTTCAGCGAGTTGTGTGTGTGGTACTTCCTGATATTTTAACTACCAAAATGAGAATCCTGGCAGAGGTAATAATCAAGTGGCAACTCAGGATCTTCGATACTAGTTATTATTTTTTCTTCGCACAGAACCAAATCCATTTGCTCGATCCGTCAGAGCTTTTGCGACCTGAACCAACATTTGCAGATAAAAATCCCTCAACCTTTCGCGACTATAGTGTGGATACCAGCAATCCTCTTAAGGAGCGTGTACGTCAAACATATCGCAAAATGCATCTTAATCAAACGGTGGACTTTGTTAAGGGTAAGACCCAAAAGACTTCATACAATTCAATGTCCATTGACATTCTTTCATTTCCCAAGGACGTCGTGATTTCTGGTTAAAATTCAATACGATAAAAATGACTGTGCGTGAGGCTTTGGAAAAGTTAAATGATCTTGTAGATGAATCTGATCCTGATTTGGATTTGCCCAACATTATCCATGCCTTTCAGGCAGCTGAGCGTGCTCGTGCCGAATTCCCCGAACACGATTGGCTCCATTTGACTGCGCTGATACACGACCTGGGAAAGATTATGGCCTTTTACGATGAGCCCCAGTGGGCGGTTGTAGGTGACACCTTTGCTGTGGGCTGCAAATGGGGCGACAGCATTGTGTATCGGGATGAGAGTTTCGAGGGTAATCCAGATGGCCATGATCCTAGATACAATACGAAGTATGGCATCTACCAGCCGAATTGTGGTTTGGATAACATTCTAATGTCCTGGGGCCACGACGAGTACATGTACAATGTACTAAAGCACAACAATACAAAGTTACCCGATGTGGCCTGCAACATTATACGATTTCATTCCTTCTATCCTTGGCATAATGGTGGCGACTACAAACATCTACAGGCTCCCAAAGATGAGGAGACCAAAAAATGGGTTTTGATTTTCAAGTAAGTACTTACTATTGATGGTTATTCCAATTTGAATGTGAATTCCATATAAATTATATAATTATATATATATCTATATTTCTTCAGTCGCTACGATCTGTATACCAAGAGCGAAGTAGTGCCCGATATTGATGCCTTGTGGCCATATTATCAAACACTAATTGATAAATATTTGCCTGGTGTTTTGGAATTTTAAATTCTAGGCCTAACAGCATGCACATATGAATATATAAAGTATTTATATATCATATATGTATATTATATACTGTTTTTTTTTTTTACTTATGTACTTATACTAAAAATATATTCAATACAACAAATAAAAGCCAATATTTATACTCTAACAGGTGATTCAATAGTATTCGTAGTAAATGATAATATTTAACTTGATAGATTGTTGATTACATCTACTTAGGAATATTACTTAATTATTGAGAGATGTTTTTTTATTTTTCGCCTGATAATGTTTGATTATTAAGTAAATAATTAATATATATATAGAGAGATTTGTTATAGTAAAAATATTGACGATTCTTTTCCTATATTACTTATATTAGCTGATTATATATAGTATATTTCCTACCTTCTATAGAGTTTCCTTTTTATGAAACTTTTGATTTGTGATTTATTCCGATAAAACCAAACCGCCCTAGCGTATTATATTAATTTATGGAATTCCTTTTTGATATATTTATTAAATAGTTATTGCAATTAAGCTTAAGTTATTTGTTGCTTATATCAGTTATATAACGGTACTGGTTGTACTAGTATTTGGGATGGACAGCACATCATTTCCACCATGCACGAATCCGTTTCACGTGTCAAGACTTAACAACATTTTTAGGAACTGGTTTACATTCACAGGTCTTTGGTTGATGATTGACAGGTCATCTAAATGCTAAAATCACGCAAGTGAGTGCTGAGATTAAAAAATGTTTACTCTATCTTCAACTTGGTAATTTAAACGACTTTAAGTATAAAAAAAACTAAAACTTAGCTAAGGGGGAGATTACGCAACAGTTATTCTCTGATTATACCCTTGCAAGAAAGGTATATTTAATTTGCATAGAATTTTGAAACACATAAAAGAAAGATGAGTTGATATAGCTAACTCCATTTGTTTGGATTTATGCAAACCAATTCATTAGTTTTCAGTCTATCAAGATAAAACTTTCTTTGTATTACTCATAGCATATATGTTGGAGTCAGCCGGAAGGAAAGACTATTCCATTAAGATCCCATGATCCCATTTTTTCAAGGCAGTACCAAATTTGATCAGAGCCGATTGACTTTAACATAAAGCTGTCATAGGAAGAATCCTTTTCAAAATAAGGGTTTCTTATGAAAAAAAAAAAACAGTTTTTTCGTCCTTTAATATACATCCATTAAAATTAGTTGACTGTACCCAAAATTTCCAAAAGGAATATTTACAAGCGTATACAAACTTCGGCACGTTCTAAGTTAGTTTAGCCTTCTAGTTTTGTATTGCTTTAAACTATTCCTTAGACTTGTATAGATTGGTTTTAAAATTTATTATTTCCTTTGCCATTTATATAATGTTTGACCCTTACAATATTTTCAATAGCAAATAAATGTGAAACAAATGATTTTGATTTGCACTAAACATATATGTTTATATATAAATTTTACTGCTTTAGGGAAGATCTTCATATTCTTGGTTGAAGCAACCATTGCGATTAATTGATAATAGTTGATATTGCTTACTGTCCACGTTATTCCGGAAATCGCAATTACCATAAGATAGAGAACCATTCGGACTCTTTACAAAATTAACCACCATATTAATAAAGTTATCGGATATAGTTTGGTCATCTGAACTCATCTGGGGTCCACGTAGACCAATATCAAAGATTAGAAAATAGTCATCGCCATGAACAGTGCCTAGAAAAGAAGAAAAAGAATGTTTAAAATTTTCACCCATGTCTTAGCAAAAGTAACCTACCAAAATGAACATCATTTCTCTTGGACAAAAGCTGACCAATTCCCTGATCGGCTGGATTATCATAGACATAGGCATAAACAGGACTCAGACCGTGTTTCCGATGCAGATCTATAGCGACCTGAGTTTGATTCTTGAATAGAATATCGGTAAACATTTTCTGCACCGTCCAATAGTTATCCAAACTGAATTTTTGATCGCCAAAATAATTCTGTCTCAACTGCCAGGAATAATGATCCATACGCTGAACGGACTCTGTGGAATCGCGATAAAAGAATAGATAGGGTGCCCAATCGAACCAACGATCATTGAGCTCTTCTAACAATATTTGTCCAAATGGTGGTCTCTTCTCGATGAGCAAGGCTGCATTATAGCCACCGTCTTCCGTTACATAGGACACCATCCAAGGTATTTGAGAATATTTGCCACTTTCAATAATTTCTTTGGGTGACTTAGTCAAAAAAGCACCATCTACATCAGGCTCTATGACAGCACCAAAAGGAGCAAATGGCACATAGCTGAATACAAGAAAGTGCCTTACTGCCCTCACGATCTCTTGGGCATCTTTCGTTTTGAGACATTCTTTTAAAAGCAAAGAGTTCGATAGATTGCCACAACCCAAGTGACGTCCCAGTTCAAAGGCCCGGCCACGGCTACCTTTTAATATCAGCCACGGATCGAGAGCATTGCCACTGAAAGACATTGCTGCTTTAGCCAATTCCTTGAAATCTTCTTTTAGCATTTGTAGATGAGTAGAGGCCCCCCCAGCAGAGTGGCCTAAGAGTAATATGTTCTCTGCATCACCACCAAAGTGAACAATGTTCTTTTTAATCCACTCCAGAGCCAAACGTTGATCCTTGAGTCCAAAATTGCCCAACAAGTCTTTATCCTGCGCACTGGCAAAACCCAATGGGCCAAGGCGATAGCTTATCTTTACCAATATCACTTGGCCATTCTTCATGAGTAGTTCATGACCATTTTGTTGGGCTGCACCGAACATTAAGGCACCACCATGTATATGGGCCACAACAGGAAAACTGCTAATACTGTCATTCTTTGGCTTGTAGACGCTGACCTTTAGACAATCCTCTTCGCCTTCTAGTTTATCATCAGCGTCCACAAACTGATTCCATTGCATACATACAACGGGCGGCTGAGTGGCATCAAATGGCTTCTCCTGATCACTCCATTGTCCCCTATACGGTTGTGGTGGCTCTAAGCGTAGATTTCCAATTGGTGGCTCAGCATATGGTATGGACTCATAACTAAAATAAAAACCATTATCACGTCCCTGCAATTTGCCATGACCAGGCAAATCCACAATGACAGAACTATCCGAACTGGTCGCCTGTTGCCAAAGGCATACAAAAAAGACTATCAGCAATCTTAAGCAGCTGTACATGTTTCTCACTCTGATCCCACTAACTGACTGAGCTGATCAGTGGCATTTATAGCAGGTTTTATGCCCCAGCCTTATCATTAGTTTACTTAGTGCACCTTCACCCGCACCCGCCTAAACAACCTTTGTCGCCTCCTCCAATCAACTTAAACTGCGTGTAAGATCTATGTATATATAACATATATATATATATATATATATATATATTTGTTATTTCCTATTTAGATCATTTGCATAGAAAATTACTAGTTATTGTGGAAAGTGTCAAATATAATTCTCATCACGCAGAGAGACAATAGAAAGGGGAAAATTAGATTTCCCTCCCACAACTTATAATGAATGCGTTTCATTGTGAATTTAGTGGAAACTAATTTAATTTGAAGATCGCTTACACTACAAGCATCATATATAATATGCATTAATGGAATAATTACGATTGTTACTCTACTAAAGTTTCTATAATCTTTTTAGCTATAATCTAATGTTGGGCTTCCAAGTAACCTTAGCACTACGTAGCGGTAACTTAGTCAAAATTAACATCTGATTGATCAACCCAAATAGTTTTTATTAAAATAATATAGTTCATATAAGTTTAAGTATTAATATAAGTATTTTGTTTTTATTAAATGAAGCATGAAAAGAAAAACAAAACATTGAACTCACTGAATCTAGGGTATATAATATACGGCACTGCCAATAGAAACCGCACTCTTGTTTAGGGTTTCATTAGTAAAGGAAATCATCAACTATATATAAACACTGACTTTAGGTCAAACGCTTTATCTATAACATTTAATTTAAATAGTATAAAATGTTCGGAGGCAGAGTATAATATTATAGGCTTGTTATTTGTTTAATTAATTGAATATATTTTAGTTTATATAAATACATAAGTAAATATTTAAATGAAAGCGGTTAATAAGAAAGTAGTATACATTGTGGTATATATATATATTCTAATGCTATTTCTAGGATCTAGAACTCCAAAACACCAGGCAAATATTTGTCAATTAGTGTTTGATAATATGGCCACAAGGCATCAATATCGGGTACTACTTCGCTCTTGGTATACAGATCGTAGCGACTGAAGAAATATAGATATATATATAATTATATAATTTATATGGAATTCACATTCAAGTGGTATGTACTTACTTGAAAATCAACACCCATTTTTTGGTCTCCTCATCTTTGGGAGCCTGTAGATGTTTGTAGTCGCCACCATTATGCCAAGGATAAAAGGAATGGAATCGTATAATGTTGCAGGCCACATCGGGTAACTTTGTATTGTTGTGCTTTAGTACATTGTACATGTACTCGTCGTGGCCCCAGGACATTAGAATGTTATCCAAACCACAATTAGGCTGGTAGATGCCATACTTCGTATTGTATCTAGGATCATCGCCATCTGGATTACCCTCGAAACTCTCATCCCGATACACAATGCTGTCGCCCCATTTGCAGCCCACAGCAAAGGTGTCACCTACAACCGCCCACTGGGGCTCATCGTAAAACGCCATAATCTTTCCCAGGTCGTGTATCAGCGCAGTCAAATGGAGCCAATCGTGTTCGGGGAATTCGGCACGAGCACGCTCAGCTGCCTGAAAGGCATGGATAATGTTGGGCAAATCCAAATCGGGATCAGATTCATCTACAAGATCATTTAACTTTTCCAAAGCCTCACGCACAGTCATTTTTATCGTATTGAATTTTAACCAAAAATCACGACGTCCTTGGGAAATGAAAGAATGTCAATGGACATTGAATTGTATGAAGTCTTTTGGGTCTTACCCTTAACAAAGTCCACCGTTTGATTAAGATGCATTTTGCGATATGTTTGACGTACACGCTCCTTAAGAGGATTGCTGGTATCCACACTATAGTCGCGAAAGGTTGAGGGATTTTTATCTGCAAATGTTGGTTCAGGTCGCAAAAGCTCTGACGGATCGAGCAAATGGATTTGGTTCTATGCGAAGAAAAAATAATAACTAGTATCGAAGATCCTGAGTTGCCACTTGATTATTACCTCTGCCAGGATTCTCATTTTGGTAGTTGAAATATCAGGAAGTACCACACACACAACTCGCTGAAATGCTATTGAATTATTTTGCTCCGATATTTCAGGCTTTTATACCACTCGCGAACGAATAAGAGATCTCACAATCAGAATCACTTGCCATATATATATATATATATATATATAAATATAGTACATATACATATAGAATGTGTATGTTCAAATGATTTATGGCATTTTTGTTGCTTCTTTTCAAAACACGCGCCTCTTCCATCCCCTCTTTCCGCTCTCCTTCTTCAATCTTGCTATCAATTTTAGAGAATTGCTTAGAAGCAATACTATGAATATATTTTCAATGTAATGGAACTGCATAAGAACCTCCCTCTGAGGAACGACGTTCCTTCCTATACAGACTGCATTTCTGATTGCCTCTTATCATCTGCATACATATGTAAACTGTATGCCATAAAATTTATAGCTCTAAACTTGACCGATAAAATGTCCATATGTAGAGCAAGTGCAGACTTAAGAAGATGTGGTTTGCCCATAGGAAAGACCTTGAAAGAAACAAAAATAATATTTCACACGGTCACGGATCTTGAAAAATCATTCAGAGATTCTGATCTTCTATTTGTTCTAAACAAGCGATATTATTTAAGGCGTTTATATTTTTAACAGTGTAGTGGCTTTAACCTTGGGCACTTGTTAGGTAGCCAGAATTCAATTCAAAGCCAGCACCTCCGGAACAGAGCAGCTGCCTAATCGGGACTCCATTCGGTACACCGTCATCGAACGTAAAAATAATGTGCCATCAAGGGGGGATTGCCTAGAGAAAAGTTATCAGTCCAATGAGTCTGACAACAACATGACGTGGGTCCCCGATTCCAAATCCGATTCGGATTCCGTTCTCCATTCACGCTACCAGTGTGAGATTTCACACTTATGTCCACGACTGATCGGACTGACCAAAAAACGCGAACAACTTGGAATTTCGATAGGAACTTTTGAGTTTTAGAGGGGCTGGTTCTAGCTTTGGCTCTAGTTTTACTCGGAGGCGTAGCTCGTCATCAGCATTGTGTCAATAAGTCTTATCAATTGGCTTTAGAGGTGATCAATAATCGTGGAAAAGTTTTTTATTTTTTGAAACCAGATTACCTACAATTTGAATCAAGTGAGAGAGAACACTTGCATATCGACTATAATAAAACACGGAAAACGGAAAGGATAATGATAAGTTCCTGCGGTATTATGGCAGATAATAAAGTTTGGTTTAGCAACTTTGGCAAGTACATCATCTTGTTCAATCCCATTAATAGACGCGCGTTAATTAAATAATCATAAATAACTTATATATATGTAAGAGTGTGCATGTAGTCCGATCTATATATAGATCCAAAGACCAAAAGGACAGGCCTCCTCAGATTTTGAAAAACAAGCATGATCAATCAGAAAGTTGATCTAAGTGAAAACTGCCTAATAATAACAGCTTCTAATTGCATTAGTTAAACTCATGGAGTCAATAATGTCGAGGATATTTTATAGCTTGGTTCCACTGTAACAAATTATCAATAAATCATATTCGTCGTGTGCTTGACTTGACTTTCGCTAGACGAAAGCGAAACGAACAAAAACTCTTCGAAATGGTATATATATTCATGATGACTTCTGATAGATTTGTGCACATGCTTGCCATAATTCATTGACCAAATCTGACAGGTCGGGGTCATCATCATTAGGCTCCACTTTGAAAACGGGATTCCAGAAATGGACTTGGATCAGCCACAGATTGGGGTGGCAATTGTGGAAAAGATTTTGTAAAGTCAATAAAAGACGGGTTTTATTTGACTGTGAAATGTTGTCTAGCTCGTTGTGAAAAATATGCTCACACGCAACTTTTCTCAAAAGGAAACATGACGACTCAAAATATTTGTGGCCTACATATGTATGTCTATGAGAATCCAATTTTGGTGCCGGAAAAATTTTTGGTTTGAGTATGAGACAGTTTAAAAAAAAAACCCTGAAAGTAAAAAGTATGAAGTAAAAATATTTATTTTTAAATTCTTTCAATGGCTTTTGTCATTTTTAAAAACATAACATTGCCTTTAACAGGGCCGCAGATTTTCAGTCGTTTTTTGAACACAATATTTATTACGCACAATGTAAGCAAAGCGTCTTTACATTTCAGTCAGTGTTCTCTTAAAAACTGACATGCGCCAAGTAAGACATAACAGGAAAAATTGACTGTCCTTTATGCAATTGAACTCCCCTACAACAAACTGAAGCGAACAAGTGTCAATCTTACAGGTTTTCAATTTTTTCCGCCTAAAACATTACTACATACGTTGTAATCAAAAAAAAAAGCTTTTGCTTCGAATTAGTTTGTAATATTGCATACCTACATTCATGTATGCATAAATGCACATATGGTTATGTAAAGTTATCTTCCGTATTTATTGCTCCTGCAATTCAGCACGACCGACTTAACTGAACGACGAATAAAGCGGTAATAAGTACACAAGCACATACATACATATGTATGTATCTATGCATTTGTTTACATAGTACGAACGCCAACCTTCGCGGATACCGTAATTTTGTCGTCCTTTTCGGTCTTCATCTTTTGATCGAGAGCGCTCTCTCTCTTATCTCTTTTGTTCTCTTTTAGTTTCATTCCGTCGACTGTAGCGATCGCGTGTTAAATTGTTTGTGAATGCAATCGGTTTTGATATTTTGATTTTGTGAATCTAATTTATTGCAGTCATAATATTAATTAATGCGGTTGTCGTCCGGTTTATGCGAAATAAATATCGGTTCAATGGTTGTTAAGTTATATCCAAATAAAATTTCAACTTTTTATGATTACTTAATCGTGCAAAAAAAAAAAAAAAAATGAAAATGGCGGGCTCCAGTGGGCGAGTGCCAAATAAAAAAGCAGCGCAGGCGCAGCTGCAAGAAGAAGAAGCAGTTAAAAGTAGAAGAAAAAGAAGCAGTGCAGTTATTTTTTGTTTTTGTGATACATTATGTTACCTTTTGTGTTTTTTTTTTGTGTGCTAGTTTTGTGGCTTGTTTTGCTGTGTACAACATAACTGGATAATCGGAGAGGTGAGTACCTATTTAAAATTTTAAAATATAGACTTAGAAAAAAATATAGAATAGAAAACACACACATCCAAACAAATGTGCCCACATTCATATGCATTTATTAAAAATGGCTGCATTTTCCCCTTTGGTTTTATATAGCGTTAATTATTCCGTTACAAATTCCGCATTGAAATATGTATGGTACCCTTACCAAATATGGGGTATTTATTGCCTTACAAAAATAGCAGTGTTTATTATGATCAGATTGATGTTAACAAAAGTACATATGATAATAGCCTATTATAGGATCTCCTAATTATAGTATTCCTCATCCTCATCGCCCTCCTGTTCATTAGCTACATTGCCATAAAGTGCAATCTTGCTATCTAAAAATCGGAAGTCTTTTAGTATATGTAATTTGTTACTAAATCCAGCAACAGACATCAGTTTTAACGGTTCTGTTTGCCAAATTACGGAATAGCAAGAGGTATGTTCCACAGGAATATTCGCTTGAAGAATTCCATTCAAAGTGTACGAGTGGATACAATCATGTTCGCCAGCAATTAGGACAGAATCCTCAACAAAATCACACACATGCACGCGAGCTGGGAATTTGAAGTCACGTGGACATTCTAAAGAACGCAAATGCCAAATAGATGGAAAAGGACCGCCGCCGCAAACCAGCCATTCATCATTGACCGCGACAGCGCCAATCCATTTACCCCAATCTGGTCGGAGCAACTGAGCATTCCTATGAGGTTCTATTTGGCCGACTTGTTCCTTTTGTTTGTGGTTCCAAATGCGTACCGATCCATCTTCAGATCCTGTGTAAATGCAACCATTTAAAGAATTTCCCACAACGCAGTGTACGTAATCCGTGTGTCCACAAAAATCTCTTAGGATTCGTCCATCTTCAAGGCTAATTTGATATACCATGCAGTCCCCACATCCCGCATATAGAGTGTTGCTTTCCGAGCATAGCCAAATGGAATTTACGTCAGGCACTTCAACGGCATCCACTTTTATTGGTATCTTCACCTCCCAAGCACGTTTTGAGTCTAATGTTTCCGTTTCCTCATGCCATTTTAAACCATAAACAAGACCCACCGAACCCACAATGAGAAAATCTCTGTAAAAGGCCAAACAATTAATATCCACTTTGCTACCTTGCGGAAACAGTTTCAGTTGTCCGGGTGGTTCTTCATTGTACAATTCCTTGAGGCTATTTAAATAAAATTTTAATTGTATGTAGCATTTAGATTTGAGATGCTATAGTTGTTGCCTCACCTCAACACAAATATATCGCCAAATAGATTTCCAGCAAATAAATGCTGACGAGATGTAGAAATAGTTTGGGCCAACACATTGTTGTAAGCTCGTTTCAAATCCCTCTCCCTCATTATTTGTAAATAATTTGTTTATTGTGTTTTGAGATGCGTACCGGCTTGCTGTTTTCCTCTTTAGAGTGGACGTATTTTTTTTAAATGCATTTCGTGGTGAATTTGCCATATTGAATTCGCGGTGAATGAAGACAATTGACTATTATCGACTATTTAAAACTATCGATAAGTGAACAGCTACCGGCCATCGACACTTTTTTGTACCTCTTACTGTGCAAACCGTTACATTTTGAAAAGGCACTAAACAGGTTTCGTTTTTTATTAAGGGAAGTGGATGGATACATATGATATGCGTATCGTGTCAATAAATTAATGAATTACAGTCTTAATTATGAACAAAAGATCGGATCGTCGAGCATAAGCTATTTATTTACGTGAATTTAATTAAATTGCTACTAAATCAAGGCAGAAAGTATTTTACTTACCGTAAAAATGTAATTATTTTTTCGATTATGGCCATAAATTTCAATTGACAAACTTTTGCCGTTCAAAATTGTCAGGCAATATGTTTTGTTTGCTTCGAGTTCACTGACTGTTCGATATAATTTAAATGATATTATTTCAAATTCCATTTAAAAATTCCGTAATAATTGCAAAACAAGCTGCCAGATAAAATTCCCAAATATCATTTTTTTAAGGACGTTAATTGTGATTCACTGAATTTTCTGAATTAATCACATACATATCTATATCCATACGAGAGTACATTCAAAATTTATATAATCAGATTTATCACATGCGAGATTTTGTGCCCCCTGTCAAACCTTTTTACTCGTCCCCCTAGAGTCTAGACTCTAGACAGATGTATGTAATCATACTTTCCTATTTAGGCAAACCCATCATTCGTACTTAGTGTTTTTGTAAAACTTTTAAATATAAATATATACATAGATAACAATACCGTGCACAACTAATTCGCCTTAGGGGAAGTCTCGACAAATATTTGTTTTAGTAAACAAAAAAATTTTTTTTGTTGACTACGTGACGTTTTTATTTTGTGTCTATGATTAAATGAGATAATAATTAAATTTGACATTAAATGTTGTCTGAATCATGCAAAGTATCATCTGGTCTGTCGTCTGATAGCGTTTCGTCGGAAGGGTTGTGACGTCAGAGAGCTAGTTTCCATTCGATGATGATTGACCAATTATGATTTGTTTTTCAGATTTAACTTTAAGTTTATATTAAATCAGGTTTCCTGTTGTTGTTAGTTAGTTAGTTAGTTTTGTTATTATTTCGTCCTCTTTTTTGTTTTGTTTTGTCGTTGTATTAATTTACGATTCTGCATTGGCTTTAGAATGTTCTAATTCATATGCAAATTTTGAGTTCGAAATGAAAATGCCATATTAATGTCTTCTTACTCAGAGCCTGTCGCCAGTCCGCAGCAAATTGATAATTAATTATTTCGCGCGGCGCCAAATTGCCGCCAAAAAATCAAACTCAAAATCAAAATCAAATTATAAACGACCCAAAAAAAAAAAAAAAAAAAAAAAACCAGACACACAAAGCTTACACTAAAAATTCCACAATTCCCATAAATTTTGTATAGAACCTTTTTTGCTTCTTTACGAGCACAACACACACACGTTCCGAAAATATTATATTTGATATTGTTAAATGCGGTTTTCCAACTTCATCAATATGTAGTACCCTTTATCTTTACTGCCGCAAAGATATCAAGTTTGTCTGGCAACCGGCGCTTTATTTCGCTTAGCGCTATTCCACATAAGTTACTTTTATTTAATGATTATGCAAATTTAATTTGACAACTTGACGGATTATATGCCAAAATCGAATCGTTGAATCGTCAATGAGGAATTCAACTTGTCAATTATAATATTAATATGAACGATTTGTTTTAATTTTGATGACGATTGCGATTTTTGATGACTTTCTTTCGTGCCGCTAAACATTTCACATGGGTTTTTACCAATCAGTTAAGTAGCGGCAACTGCAGCTTAATCTTGGACATGACGAGGGTAGAATAAGAAATACTTGATAATCCATAGTCTTTCGTATCCATATTGATTTGGCACATGCAAATTCAAAAAACTTTTTTTTATACCAAATGTATTTAAGAAAATTTAAAAGATAGTTTTCCGTCATAGTTTTTTTTTTTTTTTGTGAGAATTGCTTATTAATGTTATTAATTAATAATCAACAGTAAAGATAACTGTAACTGTAGCAGTAATATAAGCCCTTGTCAAAATACTTTTAAACCTACCCACCTAGATTTGAGCGTCTGGAGAATTGGCGCCAGTAACGGCGTTCAACGATCATCTAATCTCTCTCTCTCTTTTAGTAGCTGGCTAATGATAATCACTAGACTCGAACAATTTTGTTTGCTACACACACAGAGATAAGAAAAAACAAACCACAACATTCATATGGGAGTTTGTTATTGTCTTTTGGCCCAGTATTTTATTTGTGTGTTGTTTGGGGAATTCCAAAACGACATAAATTTCTTTCTCAGCAACTTGTTTGTTGGCTCTTTCTTCTTTCTTTGAAATTAGAATTCAGCTTTGGGGGCTTTAGATATAAGAACTAAAAACCTAACCGGATCTAGTTTGGTCGCATCTTTATATCTATTCCTGCCCCCCTTTCCGCCAACCGCCCACCCATTAAACACTGGGTTTCTGTTATTGTTATTTTAACTGCTTTCTGGAGAGTGGAGTGACTACTGGTTCTACGCCATTGCATATTAAACGCTTGATCATTCTCCAAATCGTTCCAAATTTTTCAATATATTAATTAATTTGTAAAAGCTGCGTCGGCGTTTTTAGTGACGTCAATTAACGATTCGATATTGTGAAGGTAACGAGTAAACAAATTTAGCGGTTAATGCACTCAATTTCGCATATATGAATAGTCGCTTACTCGCTGACTCAAAATCAGATTATATATCTACTGCGTAGCTTAAGTTAATGATCAATCCACTTTCTAGCTAAAATACAGAAAAAAGTTAATAAAATAAATAAAAAAAAAAATACCAACCAAGGTCAACTACTTTCTCGCGCAAGGTAAACAACATGATGTCTGGCGCCAGATTAGCGCAAGCCGCTGAACTTTATGGTATGATTTTGGGATTGAGCTAAGATCTTTTTGTTGTGTTGTTTGTTTTTGTTATTTTTATATATATATATATATTTTCGGGTGTTTCCAAAGTCCCCCCAAAACAAAATAATTTGCATAGCATTTACATGTAATTATAGTCATTCTAGAACAAATAAATCTTTGCAGGTTTCCAAAATGGAAATTGAAATTAGTTCAATATGGTGATTTTTTATTGCACCTTCTTGAGATAATAAATGAGATTGAACCAGTTCTATAAACTGTTTATTGTATTTGATTTGACGATGTGCCGAAAAAGCTAATTGATTGATTAGATTAGTTAAGCCAAGAACTGACGATCTTCTAATCCATCGCACAACGCCCTATACGGGAAGCTATTAATTCTTAACATTCTTAACAAAGAGAACAAAAAGTTTTATTACAAATTCCACAGTCCCACACAAAGGAATTCTGCTTCTTGGTTGTCGTGTGTAACATATATTTTCACACCATTTCACGACCAATTAATTTTGGCTTTTAAGATATTTTCTTATTCGCACCTTTGCGAATAAGGAAAGCAAACATTTAATCTTAGATCTTAAACAAGAATTTGGAATACCCTTACAAATACGGCAAACAAATTTACCTAAGATTGTTTTTATTTACAGTAGTAAATCAATACTCTTCCAGTTGGTTTGAATGCCACAAGTTCGTCCAAAGTTGCATCGTTCTGAAAACTTCTACTTTCTATATTGGAAAATACATATTCACTTTGAAAAAATAGTTACCAAAATTGCTTGATTCAATTAAACCCAACTCACCTTTATGCATTAGACCAATAAGGAAAGAAAACTTCATTTTACAATACCTGGGGATTTCTTTTATCTTCTCCACTCTACTTCTCCTTATACACTTGACTCGTTCATTGTTGCACGTAACTTCTAACGCGTTCTAGTCATTCAGATTGAAAAGCCTTGGTACACCCTCTGCTTCTCGCCATAACTTCATCGTTAAGGTTCCATTGGTTCTGATTTCTGTCAAGAAAAAAAAATAAAAAACAAACAAAACCATTTCGACATTTATTTTTTTTACAATTTCGGTTGCTAATTAAGTAAATTAAATAAAATGCGATCGACGGCAGTCGATCGATCGATGATTGTTTTCATTCCAATTAACAAAATACCAAACTGGCGCCAGATGAATTAACTCTAAAGCATTCTTCCACTCTGGTTTAATTTGATGAACCGAAAACCGTAAACCGAAAGCCAAAATACGCAGCTAGAAAAACTGGAAAAGTTTTTAGCATTCATGAAAAATCCCCAGAATAACAGCTAACAACAAAATTTTGGTTAACTTGAACTGAATCAGAGTGGAAAGAATCTACATATTAATTATTTGTTTATAAACAAATACGACAACAGCAAACAATACATATTTGATTCATCAGCAAAAGTTCGACTTAAATTCGCATGAAACAACAAAAATCTTTGTTTACATGCAAAAAGAAGAAAAAAAAGTCAAAATCAAAATGTGCAATTAAGAAACTAAAAACAAACTAAAATTGATTTCAAATCGTAGCGCCGACTTTAACATACCTTTTAGGATCAGTTCTAAGATCATAATAAACATTATCAGCATAGAAATCCGAGATTATTAAAGGCAATAAATAAAATACGTTTCATTACATATCAAAAACTGTCGTTAAGGACACTTTTACTGCCTTGGCGGACACTTATGTTATGCCAAGAGATTAATGTCGTTTTATGATGAATCTCTAGTTAAGTTTTTCGATTTTAAATGACAGTTGTTAAGATAAAAATTAGTCGGATCGTTATGATAAACCTCAAATGAAACCAAATTTTGTTTGTTATCGTAAATATTTGTACTCAATTCTTTCGGAACTATATGTGTGTCCTTTCTTCTGTTTTCATGTTTTTCCGTGCTGATTATTAATAATCTCTTCCATATGATACGACGATTCGAAATTACCCTTTATTATATTATTTAATGGGTATTAAATACTAAAAAAACAATATGCGCAAAAAACGAACTTTCAAAAAAACAAAAACGCTCACTAAAATCAAATAAAAATTCCATATACTGAATGAAACAGTTTGAAAACTAGTCGCTACTAGCCGATTGGCGAGTATTTGTCACTCAAATTCTCCGGCTGGTTGGCACCAGACCACCTCCCGTCATACCTGTTCTTCCCCCTCGCTCTTTCTCTCTCTCTCTCTTTCTGGCTTTAGCTCTCTTAAAGATAAAGTCTAATAATTTCAAAGTCATAATCAAAGCACAAAATATATTTCGTGGAATCATTGAAAGTCTGTGAAATTTTGTGTAAAAGTTATTTTCGGTCGAAGACGCAATCAAAGGCAACCCAATTCCAAATCCGTTAGTCACTCTTATCTCCTTTTTCGTCAAATGATGCTGACTTGCAGGATCTTGATACACTTATGAAGCGGATGAACTCTGATCTAATATTTCTCACTATCTCTCTGCCTCTGCATCTTCGTCTCTTTGGTTTTGGAAAATCCAATAGATAAGACAAAATAAAGTCTTGCAAACACAAACAAGATTTTAATAGCTTGTTTGTTGTCATAATAGCCAGCTACCGCACAACAGAAGATTCTGACTCGGGCTTGGTCTATTACTCCCCCTAAAGCTTGACTTTGACCACCACAGTGGGGCAGAGCTATATAAAAAGTTTCATTTAGAAACCGATTAAATTTCTATTTTAATATTATAAGCGCAGTTCAAGTTAAAATCGATTCAATGCAATAGAATTGCAATTATCCATACGAATTAGACATTGCAGATATTTAAAAACCATGTTTTTTCGTTAGCTTAAACATTTTTTGAGGCTTTATTTTTTAGATGCATACTTATAACTATTTATGGATAATATATAAAGGAACTTAGTAAAACGATTTCAAAATTTTTATTGATGTTTTATTTGTCAATTAAATTAATCACTTTGAGCAAATTGTCTTGTGATTAAGTCTGATCGCTATTAATTGTTCCGATACATGAAAATCTATTGTATATATGTATGTATATAACATCGGAAGATAGTCAACGATTTACTACATTTTTAAACTTTGTGTTCCACTGTTACGCACATAAGAGCAGCTTAAAGCTTTTAAAACGTAAAGCGAGAGAGACAAAGAGTGCGCAACAAGAGAGGGAGAGAAAAAGAGGCTGGCTCCCAACTGCCGGCAAATATCGGCGAGGTATAAAAATATCGCGACTCTGTCAGAATGTATTTAGATTCAAGCTAACATTTGAACCGCGCAGAACTTGCAAAAACAACAAAAATATATATATAAACACAGAATTAAAACATAAAAAACAAACAACGAAGAAGATTTAAAATTTTTTTGTTTGGTGTATGAAAATCAGTAAAAACGGAGGAGAACATTTAAAAAACTAAAGTGAAAAGTGATAAGAATCTTAAAGAAAAAGCCACAAACAAAGATACAAAATGCACAGCAACAGAATTCGAGCACTTAGTATCCTAACGATATTTCCATTATTTTTGTGCCTGATGATGCCCACCACCACATCGGGTTATGCCATAGGACAGTCGAAATATGGAAAAATTGAAAAGTTTCCATATCAAGTGATGTTAATTGGGAAGCAATTGTGGCGTAAACGTATTCTATGCGGAGGAACTTTGCTCGACAAACGCTGGATACTAACGGCAGCCCATTGCACCATGGGTGTAACGCACTATGATGTCTATTTGGGTACAAAGAGTGTTCAGGATACCGAAGAACTGGGTGGACTGGTTGTACGTTCAAATAAATTCATTGTCCACGAACATTTTAATCCAGAGACGGCGGCAAATGATATAGCATTGGTTAAATTGCCCATGGACATTGTCTTCACATCCCGCATTCAACCCGCCATTTTGCCCAAACAGAGGCACGATCAATTTACCGGAATGAGTGTGGTGGCCAGTGGGTGGGGTGCCATGGTAGAGATGTCCAATTCGGATAATATGCAATATACTGAATTGAAAGTTATATCCAATACGGAATGTTCAGAGGAATATGATGTCGTTACTGCAGGAGTGATGTGTGCCAAGGGTCTGAAAGATGAGACAGTATGCACAGGTGATTCCGGTGGCCCATTGGTTCTAAAAGGTAGCCAAATGGTTGTTGGAATTACTAGTTTTGGTCCCGCTGACGGTTGTGAGACAAACATTCCAGGAGGATTCACACGAGTTACACACTATTTGGATTGGATTGATAGGAAAATTGGCGGCAATCATCAACACAGTGCGAGTGCGCCAGTTCAACATCATCAGTATCGTGATGATAATCTAATCTGAGAAATCCCATTTGAGAAACTCTTGGACTGAAGAAAATTATAATAGCTTTACATCAAAAAACAACAACAAAAAATTCTCTTAAAAATTTTGTGATATTTCCCCCCTCCCCAGTTAAACTATTACTATTATTATTTTTATTATTATTATTATTATTATTAATATTTATTCTAATTATAAGACACAACAAAAAGAAAGCAACAAAATTTTTAAAATTCAAAAAAAAAACAAAAACAACAAAAAAAAACAAAAGATAAAAAGTCAAAAGAAATAAAGAAATTATAAATACAAATAACAAACACATAAACCTGCTTCAGTCATGCTGATTTTATTTTATTTTTTTGGCGGAGGAATTGGAATTCCCATCGAGTTTAGCCACAGAGTAGATAATCATCAGTGATAATTTTCTCCTAGTTTTCGTTGTTTTTTTATTTTGTTTATTTTTTTTTTTACATAACAACTTATTTTACATAAAAATTTCTACATATTGTGTTAAACACTCGCTCGAGAAGTGGATGATGCTCTCAATGAGAACTCGAAACTCCACTCCACTCCAGTTTGAGTGGTGATGTTGCTGCCGATGACGTTCAATCTTCGTTTTTCGTTTAGGTATTTAGTTCCGTGATAAAAAAAAATATTAAGAAGCTAGCCAGATGATTCTCAGTCTGATTCTGATTCTATTTCTACCAGTTTTTCAACCAAAACCAGAGAGGTTTTTGTTTTTATCTCGTAGCGATTGTTGATATGATTTTTCTTTCTTGTTTGTTTAGGTTATTGTTTTGCCATAAATTATGCCAAATCTATTTTGTTTTTGGTTTTTTTTTCTCATGACGCACACTTTCTAGGTGATTAAAATCATCAGCCAGCAAGCAACAAATTAGTTAAAACTGTCCTTTTGTTAAAAGGACTTTTGATTGCTTATCTCTAGCAACTGTGAGGCAATGTTAAGTATTACAATTTTCTTTGTAAAGCTAAATGATAAACCCTCATATTATAATCCTTTAAGTTGATAAATGTATTATAGTCCCCCCTCTTTCTCCATCTCTCACTCTACTTAACAAATGAACTTTTTTGTTTTATTTAATTGATTATCGATTGATAAAATCTTGAATTGAAATTCAATAGATGGAAGGGGAGGGGAGGAAGAGGAGGCAAAAGAACATATGATAAATTTGCTCAAAATTGAAATTTATGTTACGACAGCAACTTAAAGTGTTAGTTATATTTAGCAAATTAGCTAATCGGGAGCAATAATGACATAATTTTTAAAATCCGAATGATATCATTAAATTATCTACTAAACTGAATTTAATCGCAAATCAAAATTAATGCAAAACACTTAAAATATGGAAAGTAATAAAACGAGACAAAAAAAATGAAAAAGACTATCAATTGACTGTCAAAAATGGAGGCAACAAAAGTCTCACTCTCTCAATCATTTTTATCTTCGTTTGTGTTAAGGGCAACGCTTTTCTATCCTTCTCTCTTTCTTTAAAGATTAAAATATAATTTCCATTATTTTTTACTAATCCTAAGTTGATCCTATATATTCTAAGTCTAAAATAATCAAATGCTAGAAATGGAAGAACAAGTAAACCTCTTATCCTGTATATGCTTGAAGTCCTTAAGTTATCTTGATTTAATGCGGCCTACGCTTACCTTTGGCATAGAGTATACAATTGTCGATTAGAAATGGTTGCGAGTAGTTCCTCGACGCCTACAACCAAACTGGTTCACTAAACTAATGTTTTGTTTATAGTGTGCTTCTCTCTCTTCCTCTCTGGTATGTTCAATTTCCTGCATTTCCAGCACGTGGCTATATGCGATGTGTATGTACATTTACTGAACATTCGTTTTTGAATGTCTTTTTACATTCGAAAAATACACCAAACCAAACCACGTGCCCTTGCCGCTTTTTTTTTTTTTTTTTTTGTTTTTCAATTAAAAACCTTATGACTAATTGGACTTTGACTTCCAGTTGTTAAATAATTATAAAAGTATCGTGTCTAAACTTGGATTTGCATTTTATAAATTAATTGGCAGTACTTAACGATTCATTTAACATGTTTAATTGAATTCAAAGTGCCCGCCCAATCACTTGCAAACAGACTATCCCACAGTGTTATCTTTGTCCACTTTCATTTGTTGTTATTTGTTGTATATTTATTTAAAGATTTATTTAAAGCATTTGACCGAAAACATTGCTTAGTATTGCATATATAGAACATTGGAGAATCATGTTCTTTTTTAACAATATATTGCTATTAAAATTGGGTTTTTCTTTTGGTGTTCTTCATTTTGGTGTAGATTTTTTGGTGTTGTTGTTTTTTATGTTTGAACTTGTTAAGATTGGGCCGCTGCTCGCTGTTTCTTTTTCAACACACAATCAATAGCTTGGACAACATCCAAGAAGATTTCCTCAACGGGCCGATTAGCATTTATCTAAAAATTACAATTACAAAATAATGAATTTCTATTATATATATATATTATTTGGTTTACTCTTACCGTCAAAGTCTTATCGACATATTGCTCCAATATGGCGTTGGTGTTATCCTTGAAGGTCTTCAAACGTGCCAATATGGTGGCCTCATTGTCATCCGCCCGCTTTACGGCTGCTGCATTGGCACGAGCCAGGATACGATCTTTCATGGTTTCCTCTGCACACTCGAAATATAAAACCAAATCGGCTGGAGCAATTTGCTCTTCAAACGCAATACCCTGATTCTTTTCACGGGGATAGCCATCAATAAGGAAACCCTTAGAACTGCCCTTGGCACGATTAATAGCTCCATTGAGTAGCAACAGAACTTCTTCATTTGGCACCAAGGCACCACTTGTCATAATAGCCTGCAACTGCCGTCCCTTGTCCGAACCAGAGGCCACCTTTTTAAAGACAAGCAATTGGTATTCATTGAAATTCTGAACACAAGAAGCTCGCTTGATCGGTTACTCACCTCATCGCGTAGCAAATCTCCACTGCTCAGATGTGTGAAACCATATTTCTCCACAATTTTGGCACATTGGGTACCCTTGCCGCAACCAGGACCGCCCAAAATCCAAATGATCGGTATATCTGACTGGAAGAAGTAATTATCTTATAAGTATAGTTATATCTATGGGGCAAGCCGCTGTCTACAATATAAAGTGGTTTTTCTTCTTTTTTTTTTATAAGATTAGTTCATTCACGTTGACTCGAAGCGGGTTAGGAGCAGATTTATTGCTGAACATGCTGCCACACAACAACAACCAGTCCGTACGTATACATACATACATATACTGGGAAAACCTACTTACACCGGCTTGCGCCCTACGTAATTCCTCCGCTTTGATCTTGTCTTGGGCCTCCTTCTTCCTGGCCATTTGGTGACACATAAATAACTACACAAAAAGTGGAGGGAGGCATAACAGATGCAAAACAAGTAAAAGTTTTCATCTCAAATTTGTTTCACGGCGAGTCAGGAATAATAGGAGATGTGTGGCAATTTTAACAAATTAGTTGTGTTCTCTTATTGGGTTAATTAAATTATAATCATAGGCTAGATAGATGCATAAATGTATATATAAAAATTAAGCCTTAATAAATAATATCCCACAGCCCTTTAAAGGCAAATAACAGTGTAGCAAAAAGTGTAGGCAAGTCCATTCCATTCTTTGGATATACCATACTTAAATTAATATACTTAAATTAAGTTCAATTTTTCAATTACTCTTCCTATACCTATGTTTAACTTTGTAACACTTTAAAATTTAGTAAACTCGATATATATATATATATATATAATATACAGATATATGCACATACATACATTTTTTTTTTTTTTGTTGTTTCTCTCGCTTTTCTATGTAGTTATTAAAACATTTGGGCATTCTGCCAATAACCTAAAAACTATAAACTTTCCAATTGCGTGCGAATACGTACTTATATATGTACATATATATATTTAGATATGACATTGATCTTGACTAGGTGAGTTTAGATTTGTATTCAACTGAAATGTATAAAGATCACTGACAACCTCATCATCTATATTAAACGGAAGTTTATGGTGCGTTAATTGAATCATTTTCAATTTTCAATTATTATAAACAATTTTAGAGTATTTTTTTTTTAGTTTTGGTAGCCTATACAGTGTATTTACATACATATATAGATATATATATGTATAATACATCTATATATATATATGTATGTATAGGGTATTTATATATATATTTGCGTTTGTGGTTGTTTTTCCCTGCCAATGGGTTCCGCATTGTCTCTCCTAGCAAAAATATAACGAAAAATCATCTCACACAACACAGAAAACAATAACAAGAAAAAAAAAATCAAATAAAATGTATGAATCTTTGATAATGAGCAGGTTGTTTAGAGCATAAATTGTTTGGGATCTTTCAGTTTTCTTTTAGCACATTCTTTCTTTTGCTCTACGCAAAAGAAAAAGATTATGATTTTTCATGGTTCATTTTACGTAAGTGTGTGTGTGTATAGTTTAGTTCAGTGACTTCCAAATGTCATTTACAAGGATATTTATACATACATACATTTATGTACATATTTCCATACTTTGCCAACCTTTTAAGAATACAAATGCGTCTGTATGTACTTATATATATGTATATATATATACATATATATGTATGTAAGGGAAACTGACCTATGACAGTTGAACAAATTCTCACTATTATTTATTATTTAAAACTTTGGTTTGATGAGTCGATTCGTAATTTCGATTGATTCCATTCTATTGAACATTAAAACCGAACCGGCTTCGATCCACACAAGTTCTTAACTGGCGACAGAGACCAACAACGTGCACTGAGAAGCGAGTATCAACTTGCTAATGATTCAAGCTCGTCGCCGTCCCGCCGTCGCCACCATAGAAGAAATTCCTAAAGTCCAAATTAATGCAAATCTTTTGACGTCAAAATCGATTGGAGATCGACTGTTGTTATTATTATTATTGTTGTGTGGAATGTGAAATTTCGACTTTTATTATGGTGTTGTTGTTGCTGTTGTTTGTTTCTGTTTTTGGGTAAAATTTGAGTTGCTAATTTTTTGTGGGTTTGTTGTTGTTTGGTTTTTTCGGGAGGGAATTTCACATCATCATCATCAGACTTTATTTATAGGTAGTAAAATCGCAAAAACAGCTGATTGACTAACTGCTTAGTTTCAGCTGAGAGTAAAGCTTACGGAGCGTATAAGTAATAATAACGGGAACAAGCAAGGTCAAGTGAAATGCAAGTAGATCAAGGGCAAGATAGAAAGCGGGAGAGGGAGTAAGGAAGAAAGGGTAATTTAAATCAAAGCAAAAAGAAAAGTAATAAATATATATACGCACACACACACATCCGCGCACACATCCTCACACACATAGTATAGACGCATACACACTCACCATGCTTATACAGATGAGATAGAAACGTCGGTGCTGCTGCTGCTTCTGACCTCTCAGTGAACAAATTGCGAATAAAATTTAGGTAAATGAAATTCCTTCCTTTTGTTGATTGTTGTTGCTAGTTTTTGTTTTTCGGTTTCGTTTTCGAATTTAATTTTCGATATCCACCCTCAATGCAGCATAGGTCGTGAGCGACTAAAGGCTTTTGGGCTAACGGTTTCGGTACGCCTCTACTAAAAGCTTTCGCCCACACACTCACAATCCAACAGAGTTAAAGCTTTAAAGCTTGTTGGCATGCTAGTTGAGCTTTGCTCTATGCTTTATTCTTCAGTTTTTTCAAATTTTTTTAAGTTTCACTTTTTTCCCAATTCCAGATTTTTAATTTTCGATACTCCAATTATGATTTTGATAGAAATTCCCAGGCCTAACTGATGTTAATTTTCGTGTTCAACGTTCAATTGTCAAACGATTCCCACCACGATTTTTAATCATTATATCAAAATTGACTACTATATCCTCGAATACCAGATTGGGATCACGTTCACCATCAACTCGAATAGTTTTATCAGAATATTGGTCGATAATTGCTTTGGAATTCCTCTTATAGGTATTCTGAGAGTGTCGCAATGTTCCTCCTGTGTTTTGAGCTCGGGCACTAGCCGAATCCGGTGAAACATCCAAAACAATTAGCATATCTGGTGATCCTAGAGTTTCAGCAAGCATATTTGCTTCCGATAGAGTACGGGGGTAGCTAAATATGTATCAACTTTTTTTTTAAGAAATTTTATGTTATATTTATATATATATATACCCATCTATTAGGTAACCTTTTACTCCACCACGTTGTCCCATCATTAGTTTTTCAATAAATGGTGAAATTTCAGCTAGAGGCACTTCTTGCCCTTCTGAACGTAAACTTTCGAATTTCTTACCAGCTGCACTTTTCGCCTCAATCTAAGCATTAATAAACATATGGATGGTTTTATACACATAAATATAAAAAATTTAAAAATTATCTCTTAAGATTCGTACCTCCTTATTTACTATGTCATCCGGATCAATGTGGATGAAACCATATTTGCCCACAATTTTCTCACATTGTGTTCCCTTGCCACTGGATGGACCACCAATAATCCAAACGATTGGTGGAGTCTGAAGGCGGATCAAGTATGCCGCTATTCAATTTATATAATGTTTGGTCATTAACTTACCATTTTAACACCAAAGTTTCAATTTAAACCTATACTAAAATTTAATTTCAATTTGGTTTCAGAACAAAAATTTTGATTATAATAAGATGATATGATTTTAATTTCAGAGGTTTTTAAAATGAAAAGAATACAAAAGATTTTTGAAACAAACACGTAGACAAGTGGTCCATCACGTGACATTTATATTTATTGTTTATTAACTGTCACGAACTAATGTGCTTTTCAAAGACAAATTTGGCAAAGTAATTAGAAATTATATGTTTTGACAATGACACGTTGGCTTTATTGAGGAAACATGTTGATGATTATCAACTTATATGATATAAAAATGCCTGTATCTGTTTTGATTCGCTTACAGATATTATAAGTAATGGCACTTTTGTCTGTAGTCGGGCTATATCATTATAAACAGGAAATGATGAATTCATTGGGAGTATAACCACATTAAAACTGGGAATTTGATTTAAACAACTTTTTCGAAAACCTTCGTTAGGCAAATGCAAATCAAATGTAATGTTCAATTGAGTCTGATCTTCACAGTCGTTAATGATTGGTGGTGATTTGTCAAGTTTTACAATATCAAACTTATTAAAAATTTCCTGAAATTTAATATAGTTGGAATCATTTTTCAAAATATCCACCAGACTTTGGTTAGATTTTAGGCAGACTTTTTTGTTATTAGATGAACAAAGTGGAGAATCTTGCTCGCTATGCTTTCGTTTGCTTAAAATATACTTGAAATCAATTGGATCATAGTTTGATTTAAGGTCTTGACTTATAATCCTCAGAGTGGATGCCTCCATTTGGTTTTGCAAATCTTGAAATATGGAAGAATTTCGTACATTTTCCTTTATGGGTTTGTGGCTAATTTTCTCTTCCAATAGGGCCCAAATGCAGTCATCACGTCTGACTTCAGGCATCTGATGTCGAACGACTATATAGCCCAAACGACTTAAGCCTGAGTACACTAAATAATGGTTATATTTATCACTTGCGTCCGCTCCTAGAAGCAAATTGTATGTCTGCTCAATGGATAAAATCATTCCCTGATATTCTAGTTGAAGTCGGTTCTGAAGTAAAGAAAAATTATCTTTAGTTATAGCACATTCAGCAAATTAAGCACTTACCACTTCTACAAGAAACAAGGCCTCATAGTACTCCAAAAAGAACTTTCCCTTCTGGCTATAGCCAAAATTCTCAAATTTCCCATCTTTTTTAAGCACTTCCACAACCTGTTGATCTTGATGATAAGTGGCCAAAGCTCGTCCAGCTAGACGCTCTATGCGGGGCATAGATAACTGAGATCTCAGGTTGGCTATTGAAGCACTTTATATAGATTATAATTTCATTTTTTATGTTTTCTTTCTAATTGTTGTTTTATACAGGCTTACCATAAGCCATTTCAAGTTCCGCCAGTTCTTCTGGACTTCCCTCATAGTGGGTTCGTTTTAGTCCACTTCTTGGTGACTCAATCTCTGCATGTCGATGCTTTATCAACTCTGTTGGACTAAAATTTTAATTTAAACCATGCATTTAGTTTTATAAACTGTTCCCCTTTATATAATTTACCTTAAATATACGTTTTTAGGATGAATTTCCACTGTATTTGTCGTTTGTGTGCCGCTCATTTCAAGTTAGTGCTGGCAAATCAAATAATTAAGTGTTGGTCAACGGATTGGACTATGTTAAGTTTACAGAGTATTCTTTAACTGTGACTGGTTAAAGAATTCCCTTAATGTAACGTAACCGTTTATAAGTAACGAACCAAGTGCTTATTTGTTAAAGGTAAATTTTAATTAGATTTTTTCCAAACTTAATTAATGCAGTTAATTAAACTCATACCACGACAAAGAGCAGTACAACAACAAATCGTTCGCCATCGACATTACTACAAAAATATGGAATGCCAGGAGCTGTTGCCGCCACCGAATGTCCGAGACATGCGGCAATTACAACGTGGAGAGTTTAACAAAAACGTAAAAGTTCCCAGGCTTAGGATAAGTGAGTCCCAAGTGAATTCTGTGATGCCAATTGTGAAGAAATTTTTGCTCAAAATGGAGAAACTTAAGCCAGTAAGGCTAGTAGATAATAAAGAGGAAAAGGTGCAACAAAAGGAGATCCTACTCCATCCATTGCCTATCACAAAATGGGAATCACTGCCCGTCGATGAGCTAAAGCAAAGGAATATTAGTGAGCAGAATTTTTCGTTTGGAGAGCTGGAACTAAGCTATGACAATTGGTCAGCTAATGAGATTTTAAAAAGCATTCTACCATTGGAAGAAGAGGGTATGACCTCCTATTCCCGCATTGGTCACATAGTTCACTTAAATTTGCGCGATCATTTGCTGTCCTTCAAGGACATTATTGGTCAGGTTTTGCTGGACAAGTTACCTAATTGTCGTACGGTGGTCAACAAGGCGTCGACAATAGACAACACCTATCGCAATTTTCAAATGGAATTAATATGCGGTCAAGCCGATTACCAAGTGGAAACAAAAGAGAATGGTATTCCATTTGAATTCGATTTTTCACAGGTCTATTGGAATCCCCGTTTATCAACTGAACATGAACGGATTGTCAACCTACTGCAATCCGGCGATGTACTCTACGATGTGTTCGCCGGAGTTGGTCCATTTAGTGTGCCAGCTGCAAAAAAACGTTGCCAAGTCATGGCCAATGATCTGAATCCGAAAAGTTTTCATTGGCTACAGCATAATGCTAAGCGAAACAAGTGTCTTAATAATATCCAAATGTTTAATAAAGATGGACGAGAATTCATTTTGACAGATCTAAAAAGTGATCTGCTTCACCGTTGGCATAAATCTAATTTAAGTTATTCCATACATATAACTATGAATCTACCAGCGATGGCTGTCGAGTTCTTGGATGCATTTCGTGCTTTGTATAAAAAGGAAGACTTGAAGGATCTATCTACAGATCAACTTAATTATCCCATAGTTCATGTCTACGCATTCGCCAAGGGTGACAATACCAAGGATCTGGTCAAAGAGTTGGTCGAACAGAATTTGGGTTTTCAATTGGATGCCAAAGATCATTCACCTAACATAACTTTTGTTCGCAATGTGGCTCCTAATAAGGACATGTACAGAGTTACATTTAAGCTCACTTATCATCTGTTGACCACACCTAAGGAGAATCTTCTAAAGAAACGGAAAGCTGAAGAGCTGGAAGACATTGCGAACGACGTGGCCTTAACAAAAGTGAAATGTATATAAATCTTAAGCAAATAAAGTAAATAGTTTTCTTAATTTAAAATCAATTTAAATCAGAGTTTTTCTTCTTTTCAGATGGGTCGCAATAAGGCTAATAATAAGAAGACCGGTGCAGCTGGCACTTCAACCAGTGCCAAGCCAAAGACCCCTCTAAATAAATCCAAGAAGGCTAAAAATCTGTTCAAAGTAGCTGATAATATCAAGGGTAAGGGCAAAAAGCCCAAAGAAGTTCAAGGAAAGCTTAAGAAGGTAAAAGAAATAAACATGTGCGACATTTAAAAGTTTTTTAACTTACCTGATAACCTACATAAACAGAAACTTCTAGTTTCGATTATATTATTGCGTTATATAAATTCACGTTATGCTTGAAATATCCTTGATCTAAAAAATTCAATTATTTTTCTTTAAATAACCCCCGACACATTTTTTTGCAGATCAAAGAAACGGTCAAGGCCAAACAGGAAAAGGTGGATGCTAGTCTGAAGACATTGCATAAGGACTTGGTTATTAAAAAACCGAAGCCATCTGTAGCCCCCATTAAAAACAAGAAGAAGCCAGCGGCGAATGCTCAGAAAGTGTCGGATAACTTAAGCAAGCTGAAATTTTAAACCAAAATCCCGAATTGCATAGTTGTAGTTAGTTTCAATGGTTTAAACAAATATATAATAGATATATATGTATTACGACATATGAGGCTTCTATAGAATTATTGGAGGCTTAGCTGGAGGCAAAACTGCAGCTTGACTGGTAGTAGGAGGTGCAAGAGTTGTAGTTGCATTTGTGGCTCCAGTTAGACTCCAGCCAAACAGTTCCCTAATGATTCCATCTAACTGAATTTTGTCAATGCCTGCGGCCTGCAACTGATCCAATACTATAATAGTATCCGGCCAAGTCAACCAACGTTCGTAGGCTCCTTGTAAGCCCTGCACTCGGGACCAAAATTCCGAAAAGATTCCACGCTGCAGCACCTTAGCCTCAATGAAACCTTGTATAGCATACCGAGGAAAATAGATTTGCAGTTCACTTAAAAATCCACGCCATCCAAGCACCGAGCCTGACCAAAATGGATAACGATTCAATAGGCTAACTGCCAATTCATGTTCCTCAAACTCAAATGAACCACCACCAGAGGCTACCAGCTGTTGGTCCACCCATTGTAAAAATTGAATTATTTCCGGTTGGGATAGCAGACGCCAGCGTGCAGTGAATCCAGCTTGGCTATTGATTATTCTCACAAATGCCTGGAATTCCGCATCATTTAAAAGGTAACGCAAAACAAGTTCTTTTATCGGTTTAAACTGTATCAGACGTATAAGTTCCTCTAAATCCTGGGAAAGCGTTGGTGCTGGAGCTATTATTCCCACTCCCGCCCCCAGGGTAGTCAAAGGTCCAGCTCCATTAATCAACAATGCTTGTGGTGGCCATTGACTGTAGCCCAATGAGCAGAGAGCCAAAAAACATAGCCCAGTCAATGAAAAAGCCATGACTAGATTGCAAACTGAAACCCACTTAAACATCTTCCTTTTTATATAGCCAACTTATCAGTTCAGATTATTCTCCAAGAATTTGCCGCAGCAAATTCTTTGTTGACACTAACTCTGATGCTGATGTTATCTTTTCTTCGATCTGTTTATAGCTGCCTTTCCTGCCCGGAAATTCCAGTTCGGGAAGGGAGTAAAGTTTTGATAACAGTCAAAATAACTTTTATCTTAATGTATTCGCAAACAGATGAGTAAATTTAGTTCCATAATGGACCTTTGGTCACGAGATGTAGCACTTTTGGTCGAGGTTTTTGTTTTTCGGTCTGTTCGAACACTTTCCAGACTAAAATATACTTATTACTTTTTTGGTTTTGTGTAAACTTTATTTCCAAATATCAACAATGCATTTTGGAGACAATTATGTAACCACAAAACGAACATATTTTAATAACATTAGCGGATCGTTCGGGTTCCTTTTTGGGAGATTTGAACACGAAATAACTGGCATGACACACATATACATTCATACAATACATCAGGGAATGCAACTGTGGTGACTGATTTGGGGTTTGTGGCCCCTTTACGAAACGTTCAAAAGGTATATGGGAAATTTCATTTAAGTCGGGTTTTTGTACCAATAAAATTAAGGGTCACATTTGGTTTGCCTTCCACCTAGCAACGCTATCGTTTAAATACAAAAACACGATCTACTTTTTTGATAATACATGGCAGAACGTGGTAAAGTTTTTGAAATGTTTTTCCATTCATTGATAGCCAAATTCAAACATTCTATTATTAGTTATTATAAGTTATTGCTTGTTTCGCTTTTCGATTTTGCTAATAAAGGTTTCCGGTTAACAGTTTCGGTTGCACTCTCTGAGACAGATACACATTGATTTAAGTATAATAATTAAACAAATTTACTTTCAAAAGTTTGGTTTTTACGTATACAGAAATGTTGATTCCTTTTTCATCCTTCAAATCCTCCTTCCCAGTCCGTAGTAGTGCACTTCGTACTCACTGCGAACTTATAGAAAAAAACCTTAAGCTAACTTAAACAAAGTTCTGTTTAAAAACTGCACAAATCGATTAGTTCAATTTAATTGCTTGCCATTTAGATTTGAGAAAACTGCCTGATTGAATTACTTACTTAGCTGATAAGCAGCTCATATTAATTATCAATAAACCCGGCGTTTAAGCCAAATAATAATAATTAAAGAAAAAAAAAATGGAGCTTACTTAAACAATAAAAGCGAAAAAGTATGGAGGGTGAGGAACGACGTTTAGTTGCCACCTTTACGTCGTTGCCACCAGGCTCTGACAGCCTCGCCCACTTGTCGATAAATCATTAGAGCCAATATGGGCAAAACCAGTCGAGCATCTTTAAATAAATAAACATAGCAGGCAACCAGAAACAGTACCAAGTCTGTGGAGTAACTTAACGCTGAACGGACTTTTTCGTGAGCTTGTTCCTCGGAGTGAATTAAAGCTAGAGCCGAGGCCTTCTCCAACAGTTCTCGATCAGTAGGCGATAAAATTAATGAAGACGTTGATGGTGACGAGGATGAAGGGCTCTGTATGGGTGGTGGCCTACTTAGTGATGTATCCCGTGAACGTGACGGTATGCGACGTTTAATCACCCGTTTCACCTTGACCAAGCGAGTTCTTCCACGGGCATCAGGACGAGCCTCCACAGCGTCGCCCATATAGCTTTCACTTTCCATTTCTGATTTGTATTTCGTCTTTGGCGGTGGTACCACTAAAACCATAGGGAACTCCTCTTCTTCTTCAGCAGAAACTGGTGGGTGAGGAACAGGAGATGGTAGCTGTTCCTCTTCGCTGCTTTGACGAGAAGCTACCTTATTTAAAGCTAAATTACTTGATGCATCGCGTACATGAACTAACTGCTCCCGTTCTGAAATGGAAAGACGGCGCTCACGACTAACAGGCGGCGGAGCTAAGAGCAAATCATCATCGTTCGCCAGACGTTGCTTGATTTCTAGTGTATTGTCCTGCTCCTCATCACTAGCCCTGGCTGCTGCTCTTTTCAATTCATCCCGATCGAGATATAGCGGCTTATGATATTTATGGCTAGAGCCAACCTCTCGTACTAGATCGCTATAATGATCGACAGCGGCATGAGCTTCTTCTAACATTAAACGTTCAGCCTCCTGACGACGTTGATCTTCCAATTCTTTGGCCTTGCGTTTTGATTCAACATCGGCCGCTATTGCAGCAGCATTGACTTTTTCTAAAGGATTTGACAGTTCTTCATTGGCCTCAGTATTCTTTTCGGTAGTTGTACGCTTGTCGCGACTGAAAAATGATTTTAAGCCCTTGGCCAAGTCTAATTTGAGATTACTGCTAGCTGCCGTAGTAGTTGTAGTAGTAATCGTTGTTGTTGGAGAAACAGTGGGTCCAGGTGATGGAACAGGTGTTACAGGTTGAATTGTTCCTTCAACAGCTATTCCTAAAGCCTGTTCCACATGCTCATTTGACGATCGTTTTAATATTGGTTTTGGCACAAAATCAGGGCTAGGTAAGGGTACAGGACGTGTTAAAACTACAGCCGCCTGTTCGGGTGTGGGGGCACGATATGGAGTAAATGTTCCGCCGGCCATAATTCGAGGATGATATGTTTCCAAATCTCGAGGACTGGGGGATCGAGTTCGTGCCATTAATTCCATTTTAAATTTTTCTATTGAATCTTGTTCGGATGAAGCAGTACTTTCCGTATAATCTGAACCCAAATCATAGCTAGATTTTAGGGGCTTATCTTCTCCAATATCTTCTTCATCATCATCAATTTCCTCACTTTCATCATCTGTGCTTTCAGTTAAGTGCTCGTCTTCCACTTCCGCTTCTATGTCTTCGTGGATTTCTTTATGTCTTTCATTCCTTTCTTGTTCTCGCCTTTCATTATTTCTTAGGTTCGTCATTTGCGTTTTTATATTTTCGTTAACATTCTCCCTAGAGTCCCATTTGCGACCCAGTGATGCTGATACCATATCTGCAGACTGTCGTCTCAGCTCACTTCGTCGCTCAAATGATGCACGTTCCGCCTCAGATATTGAACCAAGACGCTTCCGGAGATTAGCTGGTGGGACTAGTTTTTCTTGTATTTCGGGCTTTGGAGCTGATTTTGAGGCCTGTTCCAGCTCCACAGCTTCATAGAATCGGGCCATTGCCCGCTCATACAGTAATTCAGTGGAACTAACTGAACGACGCAATGGAAACGTTGTATGCAAATTGGTAAACTCCAGGAAAGCTAAGTCTGGAGCAGAAATCGATATTGGTGGCGGTTGTATGGCATCCTCTAAATCGAGCTCAAAGGAATCTTGTTCTATGGAAAGAAACAAAAATTATTAGTATTAGTTGGGTTATAAAAAAAGGTGAAAATATGTAATTCAAAACAATATAAACCAATTCATAGTCCATATGGAGTATACCCACTGTCTTTATCCTTAACTTTGCTATTCTTATCAAAGACCACCAGCATAAATTCGTTGCTGGTATGAACTTCATCATGTTTCTCTGCAATCGAAGACCTAGGCGTATGATGACTTGGTGGCGTTGGCAATGGTGATGGCGGTGGCAAGGGCGATTCAGCTACTGTTGGTGTTGGAGGCGAACTTATCTCAATGGTGGGCAACTTTTCCCCCACCACAGCGCTGGCATTGGCAGCTACAGCTAAAGCCAAAGAGGGCACATTTTTTGCCGGACTCAAAGCATTCCCCGAAAATCTTCGCACGTTTTGATTAACACCCAATTGAACGGGTTCGGCGCTACGTTGTAGGGCAGGCGTCGTTTTAATTGGTTCCGGGGGCGTTGGACTTTTCCGTAGAGGTGGTGGAAGCGATTGTTTCTTAACAGGCGGACTTAGGCTACGTTTTCGTTGTAAAAGTGGCGGTGATGAGGGCGTGGGCAGAGCTGGAGGTTTGTTTGTTTCACTTTTTATCTTTGGTTTAAACAGTTTCAAAGGTGATAATGGTGATGAGGGAGCCGGCGTTGACAGCGGCGATCTTTGGGGTGACTTTTGATTTTTATCTGTGGGAAAAGCTGTCGTGGTTATCAGAGTGAGATTTAGCTTGGTACTTGAGGACGTTGTTGTGGGAGCAGGACTTTTGCGTGCATCTAATTTCAATGCTTCAACTGAAGTACCATAAGACATTTCATGATGCAGTTGTTCATTGTCTATTAACTGAGGTTTCGGCTTTCTTTTCAAACTGGGCGACATACCTGTAGCAGCATCTGCTTGGGGTCGCTGAGGCGAAAGTGTTTTACGTCTAGGAGGTACTTGGACTTTTGATATATCCTTATCTGTTTTCGATATATCCTCTCCAGCTATTTTTGTGGCTGATTTAGGCTTTATTATACCCCTTTTTGGATCGGGTATAAATAGCAACTCAGATTCCTCAGATGGTTCACTTAAACCATAAGGATTTTCAGCCTTTACGCGAAACTTATACTCTGAACCTTCGATTAAATCGTGAAGAGTCGCTGTCAATGATCTTGTGGTAGCTGCCTTAAGCCAAACATTCCAACCCAAGCGAAAGTATTCCACTATATAATTACCGATCTTGCAACCGCCATCATCGAGTGGTGCTGTCCAGGACAAGGTAGCTGATTTGCCAAAGGACATGTTCAGCTTTGGAGCGCCTGGTGGTTTGGGCCGGGCGGTCACTGTGACCAGAAAGGAGGTGACATCTTCTCCCAGTTTATTCCAGGCCCTTACCATGTACTCGCCGCGATCTTCACGCAACACATTATCAATTTTCAGCATGGAATTTTTATCTGTATTGGCGATTTCGAAACGTCCTCCGGGCGCAATTATTTCACCTTCATGTAACCAGGTTATAGCTGGTAAAGGCTGTCCAGCTATGCCTACCTTTAAGCGCAGCACCTCTTCCGCTTCCACAATTAACCCATCTTCATATGTCCGTGGTAGACGTATTTTAGGTGGAGCTTGTACCATTAAACGCGCTTTGGTTACCACATGACCGGCCCGATTAGTAGCCGTACATTTGATCTCACCCTCATCTGTGAGCGCCACCTGGTGTATGATCAGAACACTTGAATCATTTTCATTCACAATTTTCGTTCGACGACTGCTAAAAATCTCGTAGCCATCCTTAAACCAATTAATCTCTGGTGGCGGTTCACCTAAAATTTTGACACGAAACTCTATACGCTCATCCTCCACAGCATTGGTGTCAATCAATTCGTCGATAAAACGGGGTACCGTTATCGCATTTCGTTGCAAAGTTACTGTCAATGGATCGGATAATTCACTAGCATCGGAACGCCCCACAATATTCTCGGCAAAGCATCGAAACTGATAACGCCAGCCAGGCTCTAATCCACTAATGCACACCTCACATCGGGAAATGGGTGTGGGCGTGGCCCTAACCCAATGCGGTGAGCCCATTCGTCGATGCTCAACAGTATACCCAGTAATAGGGGAACCGCCATCCATTAATGGACGCTCCCAGCGAAGATTAACTACATCTGGCTGTTGCTCCGACAAGGAAAGTGGCGTCAATATTGGACGACCCGGCGGAGAAGGACGCTCTGTAAGAACAACAACAACAAGAACAACAATTAAACTTAGTGATTGATCTCTCCCCCACACATACGCCGTTTCTCTCGCCTTCTCTTTGCTTCTCTTTCGCTCTCTTCCGTTACTTTAGACAAGAAATTTTTAGGCCGAAAGGCAACCACTTGAACGAATTGCTAAAAATAACCAAAAAAAATCTGGCGGTCCTCTCCCTCCTCCCTGGCTCTTCCAACTGCCTATATAGCCCATAAGTTTTTCCATTTTTTTCTTTCGTTTTAATGATATTAGGATCTCTTTTATACTATTTCTACTAAACTTGCCTGCAGATTTCCAATGCACATTTTTCTTGGGTCGTCCTGTTTGTGTTTGATTCTGCAATTTGCCCGGCTGGTTGCCCATTTTCTTAGATTTCCTTCTTGTATTTTCCTTTTGGTGTTTTTTGCTGCCTTAGAGGATTGTTCTATTTAACCTATTTGGTTTTTTGCTTGAATTTCGTCATATATAGATATTTCTATATATAGAAAGAGACGGATGCACAGTTTAACTAAGTCGTTTTCCAATAATTTTGTCGTACTTTAGATTTTCTATTAAATATTTTTTATTCGTGGTGCTGGTAGTCATCGTGATGCATTGAATAATCCCGTTTGTCGTTTAGCTTGGCATTATCTTTTCCGTTTTTTTTTTCTAAAGAACTTTCGTCGTTTCGTTGATCGCGAGAGAACTTTTTGTTTGATTGTTTGAAAATGTCAACGACGACTAACGGTCAGAGTTGTCATCAATCGCGGGGGAATTTTACAACTGTTTCACACTACGATCAATTAGTAAAAAGAAATTGTTTTGATTAATTGCAACTGAAAATGCAAAAAGATTATATTTTAGTAATAATAATCGTTTATCAGTTTTTTTTTTTGCTATCACTTAGGAACTAAAATAGAATTGTATACTTTCAGTCATACTAATGCTACAAAGGCTTTAACAATATGTTGCTAGTGTAGACGGGCTATGATACCCTCAGCTGATAAATATTAAAAGTCTAAAAATATCAGCTGTGCTGGTCACACTGACGACTTAAAATCATATCAAATTGTTTAAATACAAGATAGAATTCAAATTTGTTTTCCAATGGGCGGCACTCGTTGTGTTTTTCGCAATTGCAAAGTATCATCACAACGTAATCCCAAAATGCATTTTTTTAAGTTGCCGGTGAGGCATCCGCAGCGACTTGAGGCATGGCTAAAGAATTGCTCAAATGAGGAAATTACTGAATTGGCCGATCTAAAGAAATTAGCGAATCGAGCGGTATGTGCACGACACTTTCGTATGGAATGCTTTATGAATTACAAAATGGACAGACTGATAGCTAGCCAAATGCCCAAACCGACCTTGATCAGGATAAACAAGTATTTGGCTTGGGATATTGAGAATCTTGATGAGAACGGGGATCCAAAGATGGTGAAGTTGGAGAAACCAACAGCCAAGCATTTAATCCCACCGCCAGGATTTGAATGTCCACTTGGCATGGACGTTGATGATGGTGTTGATGATGGTGTTGATGATGATGCTGATGAGGAACAAGCAATGACTGCTCCATGCTCGGAGCTAGAGGCAGCAGATGTTGCAAATATTGAACGAGCGAAACCAACAAAAAGAAAAGGAATGGAGTTACAAGATCAGCTCCAAACCGAGGCTATCAAACGATTTAAAGTTCTGGACTTTTCCCTGGAAAATGAGGGCCATAGTGTTGAAAATGTAGAAGATGAGATCAATGGCAATGGCGATGGCGAATCTAGTGAAACATCCGTAGAAATAACTCCCTATGAGGAGCTTAAAATGAAATATGACAAACTTGTGGCTGATCATGATCTGTTAAAGAAGTCCAAAGCAACGGAAATGCTGTCACAAGCTGCTAGCTCCTCCTCCTCTTTAAAACCGCTTACCAAAACTCAGTTATATCAGGGCCTTAAAAAATATATGGGACCAACGATGGCCGCTTTAGTCCGTATGGAAATCTTTGGTGGATCTGACGAACGTGACTGGCAAGACGATGAGCGGCAATTTGCCATGGAACTAATACAACTAGGCGAGGACGTCTATACCTACTGTTCCGACGAGTGGCGTTTCCGTTTACCATCCCTACGTTTGGTTCGATCGTGGCTAAATCATCAAAGAGAAAACGAAATATTATAGCAATAACTTGGTTTAACATTTATTAACATATCTAGACAATACATTCAATTTAAATGACATATAATGGAATCATCTGTTGCCTGATTAACACAAATCTCTTGAGTAGACGCATCGCAAAAATAATTATCCGGACAACTGCCAGTGACATTCGTTGGCGTAGTGGCGCCAAAACAAAATGCAAATGTTGACCGCGAGGTACAGGCAAACACATAATTTGGAGAACACTGGCCACAGCTATCTGTATCGCCGCAACTAGATGGTGTTTCACTGCGCTGAAAGCAAATTATTGGCTGATCTGTACACACTAATCCCTCAGTACAGGTAAATGTCTGATTTGTATACGGTTGATCGGACCCAAAGCATAGATGGTAGGATGTTTGATTGATGCAGGCAGCTCCATTTGATTGACAGACATTGCAATCACTCCATATATGATTTATTAGATTCAACAGGAACACGAGAAAGACCTTTAAAATAAGAATACGACATATTTTGTTTAAAGAAATGTTAGGCTTTAAAAAAATAAGTATACTTTTATCCTTTTTAATAATTTTTTTTTTTAGTTTTCCAATTTACTCGTACTTAATTAAAATTTATTAAAAAACGCCATAGTACCAAAATAATGTAACTGACACTGCCTCATCCATTAAAATGGTTAGTTGTCGAACAAGGACATTCATTAGATTGGTTAAACAATCGTTTAAATATATATTTGTGATCCAAAATGCAAAATCTATATGTATTCTATATGTAGTGTAGCTTATGAATATTTACCACATATATATAATTGGACATTTTGACACCATGCCAACTGCTGTATGAATGGCTTGCAAATTCATTCAACATGGCCTTTTAACTGCCAAAAAAACGAAAAGTTAAATAAATAAAAAAGTAGGTTTACGGCGCCATGTGATTCACTATACGAGAACCTTGATTTTTCGGTTATCTTTACTGGTGTCTAAAGCCACACCCAAGGCAAGGAAAGACTCCGGTGCCTCCTATATAAACGGCAGATTGGCAATTCACAACTATTCTAAGCATTTCACTCTGCAGAACTCTGACCATGTGGGGACTAATATCAGTAAGTAAATAAACAAAGAATCATATATGTATGTATGTATGTATGTATAGTATAGAACAAAGCTAAACATATCAAAAATATCACCTATGTGTAAATGTACACCCGTTTATCTAGTTTATTACCATGCTGCTCGCATTTCTGAGTTCAACCTTAAGTCAGTCAAGATGCAATGTTTGCTTTAGCACGGGCATTGCCTGTGTTGATACTCAGTCCTATATTTATTGCAAGGACTCCACCATTACACACACCTGCCCTGACGATAGTGTCTGCACTAACACGGAGGCGATATGTGTGACACCCAGTGAGACTGTAAGTGCTGCCTGCGATGGAAATAACTGCTCAGATTGCTCCTTGACAAATAACCGTTATGCTTGTTTGAATGAATTCGAATATGGTTTTTGCTACAATCAAAGTACCATTGATGAGAGTAGCATTCTTCCGTGTCCCACTGGATACTATTGCACGCTAGACAATTTCGCGTATTGTTCGCCAATAGAAACATCGACCGTATGTATTATATTTTTGGACTTTTACACAATGTTGTAGACCTTCTTATATAAAATTATGCACTACAGCCTGCTTGTGTCCCTTTGACAACAACAACAGAAGATTCATCGTCTACCACCACGGAAGCAAATACTTCAACATCGGAATCAGATTCCTCAAACGACTCTTCCACTTCGGAATCAACAAGCGATTTTACAAGCGAATCTTCCAGCTCTACAGATTTGTCATCTGGAACGACGGATTCTTCAAATGATTCTTCCACCTCGGCAACAACAGCGGCAGATTCTTCTACCTCTACAGATTTATCAAACGATTCATCCACCGCGGAATCTTCAACCAATGATTCCTCAAGTGAATCTTCTAGCACCATAGATTTGTCATCTACAACGACAGATTCTTCCAATGATTCTTCCATGGGTTCAACAACGCCTAATTTTTCCAGTTCTACGGATTCATCGAGCGATTCTACCACTTCGGAATCTTCAACAAATGATTCCACAAGCGAATCTTCCAGCTCTACAGATTTGTCAACTGTAACGACAGATTCTTCAAATGATTCTTCCACCTTGGGTTCAACAACGGCATATTCTTCCAGTTCCACGGATTCGTCAAACGATTTTTCAACAAATGAGTCCACAAGCGAATCTTCCAGCTCTACAGATTTATCAACTGTAACGACAGAGTCTTCAAATGATTCTTCCACTTTGGGTTCAACAACGGTGGATTCTTCCAGTTCTATCGATTTATCAAGCGATTCTACCACTTCGGAATCTTCAACAAATGATTTCACAAGCGAATCTTCCAGCTCTACAGATTTGTCATCTGTAACGACAGATTCTTCAAATTCTTCCACTTTGGGTTCCACGGATACGTCAAACGATTCTTCAACAAATGAGTCCACAAGCGAATCTTCCAGCTCTACAGATTTATCAACTGTAACGACAGATTCTTCAAATGATTCTTCCACTTTGGGTTCAACAACGGTGGATTCTTCCAGTTCTATCGATTTATCAAGCGATTCTACCACTTCGGAATCTTCAACAAATGATTTCACAAGCGAATCTTCCAGCTCTACAGATTTGTCATCTGTAACGACCGATTCTTCAAATGATTCTTCCACTTTGGGTTCAACAACGGTGAATTCTTCCAGTTCTACAGATTTATCAAGCGATTCTACCACCTCGGAACCTTCAACAAATGATTCCACAAGCGAATCTTCCACATCTACAGATTTGTCAACTGCAACGACAAATTCTTCAAATGATTCTTCTACCTTAGGTTCAACAACGACGGATTCTTCCAGCCCTACTGATTTTTCAACCTATTCTACCACCTCGGAATCTACTTCTAGTGATTTCTCAAGTACAGATTCATCAACTGAATTATCTTCCACCTCAAACTCCTCAGAAAATTCTTCCACTCAAGAATCTACGATAATTACGACAAATTCTTCAAATGATTATTCTACATCTCCACCGCCAACTACAGGTTTATCTAGTTCAACTACAACAGAACCAATATTCGATGCCGATACTTATTGCGCCGGATTAAAAAAGAAAGGCTATTTTCGCGTTGAGAGTGATACAACCTGCAAAGAGTAAGAGTCCCTATTTTTTAACATTAGAAGACACAATAATTAGTTATTTTAATTTATTACTTCAATTCCAGTTATGTTTACTGTTATAAGTTGTCTCTGGACTATCTGGGATGGCTTTATCATTGCAATTCGAATATGTACTATAATTCCCAGACAACTTTGTGCCAATCTGAAAGACCTACCGATTGCTGACACATAAAATCTGTATTAATCGTCACATAAAATTAAAAAACTTTAATATAATTATATTATTAATTATTAGTAATAGACAGCTGAAATATTCAATTATAGGCAGTTGTCGGGTTTTGTAGAAGTGCACACAGTTTTGGAAAACCACATGTTGCTTTTGCAATTAAAAACTTGAGCTTTCCATTCATTACTACTATCTTGAGAGCAATAGACATACCTTGAAAAATATAATAGTTAAAATTTTGAAGTACTGTTATATTTTGATCTACTTACGTTGAACAAGTTAAATCCATTTCGTTTGGATAAAATCCTTTTACCTTCAAGTCCTGGCACATAACACTGGGTTCTCGGGGAGCTGCCGTAGTTGTAGTTGATTCCGTTGACAATGATGTCAATAAGGTAGATGATGATTCAGTCTCGCTTGAATCACTAGACAAACAAGCGGCTATACTGTTTACCTTGGGATAGCACACATAGATCCCATCGGTGCATTGATATTCCTTGGGGCATACTATGAAATTACGAGTTGCTTGATTATCCACACATATAGAAAACGTGGTTTCATTATAACAAGCAGCGTTACTTGCCGTTTGGCATATATTGCATTGGTTTTGTGCAACCAATAAAGTTGGTAGTATTAAACTGAAACATACCGTTGCCTGAAAAGCAAATATAAAAAAATCAAAAGAACAATTATTGAAACTGTCCCCAAAGCTAACACATAAGATATAGTCTCTGAGTATTAATTTGGATTTGATTTGTTTACCAATTATATTTACATATAAAGATAATAGTCAAAATTAAATTACTTGGAATTCGTTATCGAGAAGATATTTTAAATTTTTAAAGAACTTACTTTAAACATTTTTAAAACGTCTGCTTAGTGCCAGATACACCAAGGAACTGAAAGCTAAACCATTAGAGGAGAATAGGGGTATTCTTTCTTTTATAGCTGTGGAGATTTAACTATACCCATGAAGCTTGTTTATTCAACTTGATAACTATTTTTGGACGTCGTAAAGAAATTTAAACTCATTACCCAATCATAAAGCCGCTCCTCAATGTTAAAGATAGCCAGTTCCTAGAATTTTGCCAAAATAATTCTTTTTAATCAAAGCACAACAAACGCCATAGAATTGGTAACAATAAATATAACTAAAAATGGTAAAAAATCATATTTGTAGGTGTTCCATAAATGTTATTATGTGATTTGAAACAAATTTAATCTTCACTACTCCTCAGTGACTTCATATTCTTGATCTTTGATCTATTATAATACCTCTTTTGATATATTAATTGACAGACATGGCAAGACTGGCTGCTGTATTCCCATAATGTTTATAGAATTCATCTGAAATATGCATATACACAGGCATCCCAGTCTTAACACTAAAATCATACAACAAATTAAGTTTAATGATTAGATTTGGTATATTTATTTCAAAATATAATCTTTGCTAAATACTTTAATATATTTTTCTGCATTATTTACATATTTTAAAATTATCTAGTACAATCAGTTAACAAGGTAGCTTCACATGATTCAGTAGATGAATTAAAGTATGGCTTACTCGATTTACACTGAGTGCCTCTTGGATAATAGGAACCATTTAAGAGAAAACAGTAAATGAAACTAAAAATAAATTAGGATAGAAATCTGATATCAATTTGGTTGAATAAAATAATTCGCAATTTTCAATTTGATTGGAAACATAAGTCAAGAAATGCAACCAAGATTCCAAATATATTTACGATTTGTATGTTGGGGGTCATCTTCGTTTTTTAAATTGCCCGCCTTAGTGGCAGTTAGGCATGTGACTTCCGCTCTCCAAGCTCAAGGTGTGGTTCCTATAGGTTCAATATTTTTACTGGTCGTGGTCGTTCCTTCTTCAATAATTTTCCGGTTTAGTGCTAACGCAAGTTTTCATATCTTCATCGAAATATGGTGCTTTCTCGAAGCAACTGGCGATAATTGGCGTATAGATCCCTTGTAAGGAATGTAGCCAAATGTTTTTTAAAAATACGATAAGAAAAAAACTTTCCGAACTGATATTTTAAATGAAATTGTTGAATATTTACGTTGAACAAGTTAAATCGTCTTTGTTTTTGTGAACTGACAGGCTAGATATATTTGAACAAGCGGTCTCGACACTCCACACATCATTTGATGTTGTCCCAAGAATCAGGACCTTGCAACAAGAATAGATTAATACATATTTTGATTTAATAAATTATTCTTGACTTACTAACGCAAGAAAAAGCTTCATCTTGTTGGACAATTGAGTATTCCTATCGCGTGCGATTCTCTTTAAGAAGTAAATTTTGCAATTGAAATGAAAACCACTACTTTTGGTTTAAAGATTATTCTTATCTAATTTTATTTTTGGCCTTTTCCATGGAAACCTATGTGTATGTATATATGTATGTGCCAGTATATCGCGGTATATTGTGTACATGTTGTGTGTATGCGTATTGTATAATTTTATTATCCTGTACAACCAGCTGGTAGAGTATCATCACATGTTGCAATAGCTGAATTAAAGTATGGCTTACTCGATTTACACTGAATTTCTTTTGGGTAATAGGCACCATTTAACTCAAAACAGTAAATGTACCTAAAAATGAATTAAGATAGAAATCTGATATCACTTTGGTTGAATAAAATAATTCGTAATTTTCAATTTGATAGGAAACATATGGCAAGAAATGCAACCAAGATTCCAAATATAATTACGATTTGCATGTGGGATCATCTTCGTTTTTGAAATTGCTCGGCTTAGTGGCAGTTTGGCATGTGGCTTCCGCGCTCCAAGCCGCCTCAGTAGTGGAAGTCGATTCATCAGTGGTTGATGTTAAATCTTTAGTGATTGATGTTGAGTCTTCAGTGATGGAGCTTGATCCTGTTGTTCCGGGCTCTTCAGTTGTCGTGGTTTCTGTTATTACTTCATCAGGGTCTTTTCCTGGCTTACAACTGGGTTGCGCGTTTGGGTAACAAGTGTAGACGCCATCGGTGCAGTATGAAGCCGTTGGACAGTTTATTAAATTATATGTTGGTGTGCCTAAATGGAATTTATAATATATTAAAAATATAACATAATGAAATTATTGCTATATTTATCTAATTCGTTTCTATGGATTGAAATCATGGACATAAGCATTAGTGACTCGTTTAAATCCTGATAACGACAGTGTTACATAAATCATAGATTACTACCATCCTTGATTTTTAATTAAAGAGTCCTTCACCAAATATAACTACAAAACCATGTCCTTCATGCGTTAGCTTTAAGATTCGATAAGCTGTTATATTGATTCCGCATATTCTGCCACTGGACGAAGGGACAATGGTTAGCTACAATATTCTCAATAATCCTCGCCCATTGCCATTATGAAAAGGTCATCGTTGACCTACTGCGGCAAACGCTTGTTTACTTACCATTCATGCATATGGAAAAGCTAGTCTCACTGTGGCAGGCCACATTACTGGCACTTTGGCAGACATCACAGTTGGCGGTCAATTGGTCGGCCAATAGCTTGAAAAGTTGCAATGTTATTTATAAGCTTTTATTATTTAAATCCTTTGAATAATCACCAATATAGTTAACAAACTGAGCAGCCACATTGCGTGCCAAATTAAAATACTGAGTATAATGTGAAAGTGTTACCCTATATATATAGGAAGAGTCAGACAAACGATATTATCTCTCCACAAATTATCATAGTAAATGTTTATCTATCTAACGTCTTTTTTATAAGCAACACCTTCTAAATAGAGAATTTGAGGTAACACTTGTCTATTTATGTACTTGCACACAAGTTGTCTGTTTTTATTGCGTTCAATAAATAAATTTACGTACGTACATATATATGTATATATAAAATATCTATTAGTTATACACAATACATTTAAAGGCGCAACATAGGAATACATATAGTTAATAAGTATATACTAGTTGATACATAACTTTTTGAAACATTTATCAAAGTATTTAGGCAGCGATATAAAAATCGAATTAATAAGGCAGCATCATTTACACACTTAAAAAAAATATGATTGTTTAAATTAATGTTGAGAAATACAAAATTGAATAAAATTCAACTTTAGGCTAGGCTCTTTACGTACATTTCGACCTTGCTAATCAAATGGAAATGGATATATTACCATCCCGGCCAATTCAGTACATATAACACACATATCTAATAAATATATTGTGAAAACAATATGTTTTCCGGTATCTCAGAGACATTGATATATATACTATTTATAAATTTAATATTGTCAGTACTATTTCTTGAATAAAAAGAAACTGTCTCGCTTGTTTTGAATTATACAAAAGAGTATATATAACGGTTAGATAGATAATTATAGACTGCAATTGGGATATATTCTTTAGTATTGGTTAGAGATTTCATAAGTGGGTATATATTATGTACATTTAGATTTGGGAATACTGTTGTAATTGCTAGTAATTATAAATGGGATGGATATTTAATGTAAATATGGTATTCAATAACATAGTCTAATGCATTTAAGTCGGCCACTGATATATTGTATGTATTCCCTTTTTGGAATTTTAACAATTCTATATTTAAAGTTTTTAGTTATATACTATATACTTTTTACTATATAAGTTAATGGATTCGCTTTTGCTTAGTCTCTTCGATACCTTTTTGGAGTTTTCTCTTAGTTTTCTAAATTTATGGTTATATAAATTAAATCTTAAATATAAAATATTTCATCTTAAGGCAAAAATCATAGCTAGTTAAGAAGCACTTTACACTAAGGCATCGACAGATAAATTCGTTTCTTTCTAAAACAAAAAATACTTTGTCAGCAAATGCATTACAAAATTCGAAAAAGTTTGTGTTTGGACGTATACTGTATCTTGATTATCATAATATCTTTAGACGCAACCATATTCATACCAGATGCTATTATTCTTATCTTCATTACGTTTTCGCAAAGATTTGTCATCTTGTCCATTGCCACTGCCACTGCCACCACTGGGATGTATCAAAGGACTATGTTCATTTACTGTTGACTCTGCACCAATGCTGGTATTAATCCGATTATACATAAGGAACGTCGATGGACCGGGACTACTGGTCGGACCGCTAGTATTGGTACCCTCAATTTGGCTGGATTTCTGTGGTGTTTGCGGTTCAGCATTATTATTACTATTACTAGGTGTTGGCGTTGTCGTTCCACTACCGCCACTCCCAGAGGGTGCCGCCGTTGCTGTTTGGCTTGCTGTAGCTTGTTCATCAATCAAATAGACTGTGCGACGTGATCCGGCAGTGCCTAGAGTCAAACTGCTCCCCGTTACGTCAGGCGGTTCAAGACTGCTGCAAAGTAAGAAGTACACATGATTTACACATTTATTTTGATTTCATTATGGTAACCCAACAGCTTCCAGAAAGCAGCCATTGATTGTTAGCTCGTGCATTGTTGACCGTTTCTGGAGACTTTTAGAGTCACTTTAGCATGCCACTTCTCACAATAAGGACTTTAAAGGTAAGGTTTCTATCACATTTAATAGTTTTGGTTTAAGAAGGAAAAAATTTTGTTAAGACATTTTACAACAGCTCATACCCGTGCACACTATTTCTACGTGAGCTAGACAAATCCGTACGTTTCTGCGCCTGCAGGCTACTGCGCACTTGGCCACCACGTTGCATGGGATTATCCAGCAAGTCCCTACTATGATGTAATACATAGATAGTGTTGTAGTGTCGGTTGGTGGTTGATTCGTGTGGTGCGTAGTAGTTTGTAGTTGTGTGTATGGTGTGGTATGTGCGGGTACATGAAAATAGAACAAAAACAGGATTTGCCGTAAACCGTATTTGTATACTACACAGCTTAAAACTATCCTTTACTAAAGAAAAATCCATTGCTAAGCCGAAACCAATAATTTAATCCCCAAATCAATGATAGCAATTATCTATGATTCTCAAAGTTAAATTTACAATAATAACCAAAAAGAAAGGACAAGTTTACAATAATTGGCTTACCGCTGCAAGCTTTGTCTCAAAGGAATATTTCTTTGCAAAAGATGAGTGTCCGAAGTTATAGAAAGGGGTTCTTCATTGCTATTGTCCGATTCATTGCCGCCAGATTCAGAGCCAATGACAAACTGAGAGCTGGCTCGAGCATCATCAACCCACGAACGCCGATTCTAGATAGGCCACATAAAAACAAATGTTTATATTAATAATTATATTGGTACATTTTGTATCTCAACATACACGGCTTGGCACTTTGTTCATTAAATCGGAGCTCGCCTTTTTCACACGTCTTACCAGGCTACTGGCAAATGGTTTCCTAGACAAAACCAAAAACAATATTTAATAAACAGGAAATATTTTTCACTACAATTAGAATATTACTTCTTTTGCACAGTGGTCTCTGATTTTTTATAATGCTCCATAATCTTCTCCTCGAGTTTCTCTTTTTGTCGTTTTAAACTGTGGACACGTTCCGCATAGTTCTTTTCCTCTTCATGGAAGTGCTTTTTGTCTTCCAGAGACATAGCCAACAATTCTTGATATTGTGAAAGCAACTGTGAGGTATTGTCCATCAGAGCCTTTCTCTCCGAATCCAATTCAGCATTGTTTTGAATAAGCATCTGAAAAGGGGGTTTTCAATTTAAAATTCACTTAAAAAAATTAATATGAAAATTAAGATCTTTAAAACCTACGTCGCATTTTTGTTGGACCTTAGTGAATTCGATCTGTAAGAGCCTTACTTGATCGGTTTTCGAATTAAGTTCGCCAGTTAATTCGGTATTCTGCAATTTGAGACTACTGTGCTCCATGCGTACCATTTTATACTGCTCTTGTATATTCTTATACTCGTTCTTAAACCGATCACTGGTAGCAAAGAGATTGCGAAAATCGTCGGTTAGCTTGGAATGTTCAGTTCGTAAAATCGATAAATCTTCACTACATGTTTTCAAGTTGTTATTTTGTGAGCTCAACTCTTCGATGCGCTGTTCCAGGGAGGCTAGATTTTCGCGTGTCTCTCTCAGTTCTTGTCGCAGATCCCTGACAGCGGCCTTGAGCTGTTCTTTATCTTTGTTTAAGGATTCATATTCCGCTGAGAGCTGATCGTGCAGACACTGCAAGGTGACCTGATCCTGGAGAGCATGTTTGTGTTCTTGTTGAAGGGAGTCTATATCCTTTAGGAGGGAATCCTTTTCGGCAGCTAATTGTGAGTTGGCTAACTGTAGAGCTACATGTTGAGTATTTAAAGAAGTGATCTGTGATCCTAGCGTGGCTATATCAACACTTAGACGAGCATTCTCCGCTTGCAGTTCACCATAAGAATCCTTAAGGCGCAGCATTTCTGATGAGTCTCTATTAGGCTTGTGTTCAAAGCTTAACTCCTGCGACTGAGATTGGGCAATGGCCAATTCAATGTTCTTCTCCACAGTAAAGATCTCCTGTCGATGGCATAAGACACACATGTCGGACTTAAGGCCCCCTTCTTCTTGTTCTCTTTCTCGATTGACAGTCAACATGATCTCTCTGACAGTTTTAAAGGTCTCAGGATTGCGGACTAACTTTTCCACCACCTGCTCCACATCCAAGTCCTCGTCTTGACCCTCATCTTGGCTAAGGCCCAATTGCTCTAGATTGTGTTTGACTTTCTTACTAACCAAGGTCCCAGTAACTAGATCATTTCTCAGAGTCGTTATCATTTCCTGATCAATTACTCTCTGACTGGACAATTCTTGATTGATTTTTTCCATTTCTATTAGCTTTTGATGCACTTGCTCAGAATCTTCAACCAGTTTGCTTAATCTACACAATTCGTTCGATTTTATTTCTAAGGAATTGAGAGTTTCATCTAACTCCACTGATTTTAGCTCGGTGCTTTCTTTCAACTTGCCTACCTCCTTAAGTAAACTCAAGTTTTCACGTTCTTGGGTTGCTACTTGTATCTCAATCTCATAGAGTTTTTGTTTGCATTCTTCATATTGTTGGGATTTTTCCTTTTGTAAATCCAGTTCCTTAGATTTAATTTCAACTAATCTCTCCAAATCTTCAGCTCTTCTTTGGATACTTTCATTTAGAGTCTGGAAACGCAACTTCTCTTTGGTCAAGGTCTCTACTTGTTGCTCTGAATCTGCTAACTTTTGACGATCCAAATCACGTTCAAGACTCTGACGATCATAGCTTTTTTGGCGACTATCTACGGCATCCTGCAATTTTTTATTCTCCTCGAGCGCATTTTTGAACACTCCTTCCAGTTCCACATTCTGTTGGCTTAATCTCTGTATGTTCTCCTGCATTTGTTCTAACTTCAAAGATAGTTTCTTTTTGTCTTTCTCCAGTTCCAGCATTTTGCTAGTTGATTCATGAAAACTACTCTCTTTGAGTTGCTCTAACGCAGCCATTAGACGACGATTCTCTAGCTCTAATTTTAGGACGCGAGTTTGCGCATTGTTCGTTAGCTGCTCTGATAGGCTATTGTCACCAGAATTGCATTCATCTTCTTCATTGTCAGAAAACGATTTATCTACATCGTGAGATATCGATGACGCATTGAGATTCTTGGCAACCAATTGTAATTGGGCATTCTCCTCAAGAAGTTCTTCTAACTTGGAACGATTTACATCCCGCTCCAAAGCCATATCGTTGAGTTTTTGTTTGTATTTGATAATTTCCGATTCTAAGGTAATGGCATGCTCGGAACGTTGGCGATAACGCTGCAGCTGCTCTTCAAGCATTTCTCTGTGAAGATAAAAACAATAATAAAGGCGTATGAAAATGGAAATAATTAAAAGTCCACCGGCGGGAAAGTGACTACGAATTTGATCGGATTCGGCTATTAACATGGCAACTTACTTGGATTCCAAGAGAACACGATTGTCCTCACGCAATTCCTCCACCCGTGACTTGTAAAAATCAGAATCGCCCAGTTTTTCACGGTATTTTTGAACCTCAATCTCTAGACGATCTGCACGTTCGCCGCGTTCCCGCAAAATGTCAACTTCATCACGATAGGCAGCTGCTCGCTTAGCTTCGGCAAACCACTCTTGGCTTTCCAGGCGTAGTTTATCGAATCGCACTTTTTTATCATCTAACTCCTCTCGCAACTCTAAGAGATTTTCAGATTTTTCCTCACTAAACAAAAAAATTGTGTTTAAAATTGTACAGACATTTCAATGGGGTCAACTTACAGCTCCTGCCGAAGCTTGCGATTTTTTGACCTTAAATCAGCACACTCAACAGCCAAATGGTTACTCTCAGAGTTGGATGAGGAAGAAGGCGTAGAAGTGGCGGTACCACTGCTAGATGGTGAAGTCACACCCACTCTTCCCACAACCCGACCACAGTCACCCACGCCAACTGCTTCACTGGAATTAAGTTCTGGTTCGACGCAAACCATTTCAATCCACTTTAAATACATATGATCCCGCTCTTTAGTTAAACGCAATATATGACCATACATATGCTGTGGCGTAAGGCGTTCCAGAGAATCCTCAGTAAGAACCAGACTATGGCTATCGGTCACCTGTTTTATAAGGGCCACTATGGCATGTTGTGTTTCTACATCCAACTCCTTGATCCGAGCTATGAACAGTTCCTTGTTAGGGCATTGGACGGCTGCTCCGAGGAGCAAAGTAAGCAACGTTTTCATTTGCTCTAATCCCTGCTTGCTTTCCGGATACGAACCAAGAGTATAAGCATCAGGCAGTACGAGTATGGTCTGTCCGAGTTCCTCTTCAAAAAGTAATTTTAAATTTCTTACGATGCATTCGAAATTCTTGGCTCTTGCAATGCTTAATGCCTGACCAGTTAGATCGTTGAGCTCAGATGGATTATTTTGAGGCTCCGGATCAATTTGTAACCAAACGCTGTGAATAATCAAACCGTCTAGTAGAGAGGTGTAACCGGCTAGCAGCTCAGCTCGAGGCAAACACGACTCCAGCTGTGTGTATATGTATAAGAAAAGAAAGAAAATTATAAGAATCGCCAAAGTGACAAATCCACGGTTAATTAAATTTAAGCAGGAGCGGATCTAGCATCTTAACGGCTTCATAAGTATCGCTCTTCAGAACGAATCTAGTGAAAACTAAATTAATTTTTAGGACTTATTTAAATAATGCATTCAATCAATTAATTTTAGCGATTCCTTTTGAGTAGTATGATATTTAATTTACCCGCCCTCATTTGCCCGGTGTCATAAACCGGCCGTGATGAAAAAAAAAACACAAAAGTTAGACTGGCTGGCATACAGTTTACGGTACTTTAAGCCGAGTTACAATGACCTTGGCTGTTGCCGAGACAGAGGCTGAGTTAGTTTTGCCGTTGTTTATTGAACACTTGAAATTGTTTACGCATAAAGCATAAATATACTTACCCAAGATACAAGTGCTCCATTTATGAATTCATCAATTTCCATTGGCGTTGCAGTAGTAGTCGTAGTTCCAGCCATTGTTTTTGTAAATGCTGCTGTTGTGGCGTATGAGTATATACGCTTGTATACGCGTATGTTTGTATATTTGTTTGTGCGTAGTGCACCTGTCCTTTCCCCCTACGCCTACCTTACTGGCTGCCACCTTTTTGCTTTTTGAAAGCAAAGTTTTATTGAAATTAGCAACCTTCACAGTCTTTCAATCAAATTGCTGATTGCATTGGCGGATTAAAAATAGTTAGGACATTTAACTAGCACCTATAAAGTATACGAAGAATGAAAATTATATTCTAGACTCAGACAAGAGCACAGAGAGGACTCACCTGAAACAATTGCACCATAGCCCGGAAGAAATCATCGTAGTTCCCTCCCAAACACCGACTGCTACAACATACATATATAAACCTATATCTGGAAAAAAAGCAGAAACATGTTCGCTTACAAAAACTACACACATACACATGTTGTCAGGCATACGCGTATTGTAATGACGCGACTTACCGCAACCAGAATGAATGAAATATCAATGCACCAGAAACTATCAATCACTTGATTACAACACAATTGCACACGCATTAACAATTAAGCAAGGTGCACTTTTAATTTAAACAAAAACATTAAAAAAAAAACAAATCAGTTGATTTCCTTTTTGTATGTTGTAGACGTTTCTTCCGTTTTCTCTTGTTGTTTGCTCTTACCCGAGTATGTTAACTAATTTTAGAGTTGAGCATAATGTCGATTAAGCCGCGACGATGGTTATCGATAGTTAAAACCAAACAGTGAGTACAATTGATAAAATTGATATCGAAAAATCATATATTAAAAGGAAATAAAGATTTAGTATTTTAATATCGAAAAATGTATATATATTTTTTCCAAAATCAACTTAAATTTGGGAGAATTTACTGCCATTTAACTGCTTTAGTTTTTTTTTTTCTTATTTCTCATTTTATTTCTATTTCAGGTTTATTTTTATCTGTAACTTTTAAACGGAAACCCTAGTCTTGGGACATTCTTTGGAACAAGACGACGAAAAAACAGCGAAACGATTTTTCTTAATAATATAATTAATAGTCAGTACAGAAAATTATACGGATTTGTCCTTATATTATCAAACACCCTTCGAATCAGTAAATTGATTAAAAGTATTATCATAAGTTTGCAATGTGAAAAAACATAAACCGTGAACTTTTTATATTTACCGTATTATACATATTTATATTTATATTATATATATTTAACTTTCAGGAATGTTGACAATTTTAGTTGAACATATTTTATTTGTTCTAAATTTAAGTAGCTCAATTTTATAATTTTATGAGTAAATATAATTAACATCGATTGACACAAAAAGATACGAAGAAAAAAGGACTTTTCCCTCTACAAAAAAACATAAATATCTCGCAAGTCCTTGGAAGGATCAGGATGAAATGTAGGTCATCCCGATAATTCTGCGAGGAGCTGAGATTTCGGCGATTTTGTGTTTTTCCACCATTTTTGGACTCGTTGAGAAATAAATTTTTTTGGGTATACTTTTGGGGTGCAGCTAAAATTCTGTGAAAAATACAAGTGCTGGATTCTTAGATGACCCCCATTTTTTATGATGCCAATCGATAGAGATCGTCAAGGACATCCTAGGAAACCTTGTCCTTTCGTCCTGCGGGAGAATATGCGAAAATTATAGCTAAAAAACTAAATAAGGATCAACTTCTTGAAGCTATAACTCCGCAGGACGATGAGCGATTTCCACAGGACATGATTTTTCGGGTTCGCCACAAGCAGGACTATCGATTTGCATCCAAGGATTTTCAGGATCTTATGAAAAACATCCTTGCAATTTTTGTAAGGGGGTTAGCCATCAAAATTGGCCAAAAATAAGAAAAACCCTTGTAACTCGGCCATTTTAAGGACTACCGGGATGTCCTTTATCCACAAGATAGTCCTTGTTAATTAACACCGATTGACACAAACAGATCCTGCGAAGTCCTTTAAATGGCCGAGAAAAAAGGACTTTTATCTCTGCAGAAAAACGTAAATATCTCGCGAGTCCTTGGAAGGATCAGGACGAAATGTATGTTAAATGAATCTAAAAAACAAGGACTATCTCCTGGTAAAAGGACATCCCGATAGTCCTGCGGGGAGCTGAGATATCGTCAATTTTGTGTTTGTCTACCAATTTTTGATCATATTTTAGCTCGCTGGAAATTTGTTTAAGTATAATTTTTGGTCGTTAAGATACCGCAAAATTTAAAAAATGAATTTTTTGTAGCATACTTTTACCTCAAACACATTTAATTCAATTTTTCCGCAACGGTTTTGGTTAAAAATTTTTGTAGCATACTTTTGGGCATAAATAATTTTTTGTTGCATACTTTTAGGCGTTTAAGCTCGATTTTTGTAGCATACTTTTGGGCTAAAATAAATTTTTGTTGCATACTTTTAGGCGCTTAAGCTCCATTTTTGTAGCATACTTTTGGGCATAAAATATTTTTGTTGCATACTTTTAGGCGTTTAACCTCTTTTTTGTAGCATACTTTTGGGCTTAAAATAATTTTTTGTTGCATACTTTTATGCTTATACTCGCAGCAACTGTTGCTAGTGCCCGCAGCAACTGTTGCTAGTTCCCTCAACAACAGTTGCTGGTCCCCGCAGCAATAAAAACACTTGGAAATTTTTTATTAAATCCCGCAAGGGGGTTAGCCATTAAAATTGGCCAAAAATCACAAAAGTCCTTGTAACTCGGCCAATTTAAGGACTATCGGGATGTCCTTTGGCCACAAGATAGTCCTTGTTAATTAACACCGACTGACACAAACAGATCCTGCGAAGTCCTTTAATTGGCCGAGAAAAAAGGACTTTTCTCTCTACAGAAAAACGTAAATATCTCGCGAGTCCTTGGAAGGATCAGGACGAAATGTAGATCAAATGAATCTTAAAAACAAGGACTATCTCCCAGCCAAAGGACATCCCGATAGTCCTGCGGGGAGCTGAGATATCGGCGACTTTAATTTTTTTCTATCGTTTTTCCACCATTTTTGGACTCGTTGAGAAATAAATTTTTTGGGGTATACTTTTGGGGTGCAGTTAAGATTCTGTGAAAAATACAAGTGCTGGATTCTTAGATGACCCCCATTTTTTATGATGCCAATCGATAGAGATCGTCAAGGACATCCTAGGAAACCATGTCCTTTCGTCCTGCGGCAGGATATGCGATAGTTATAGCTAAAAAACTGAAAAGGATCAATTTCTTAAGGCTATAATTCCGCAGGACGATGTGCGATTTCCACAGGACATGATTTACGGGATCTCCAGAAGCAGGACTATCGATTCGCATTCAAGGATTTCCAGGATCTTATGAAAAATATCCTTGCAATTTTTGTAAGGGGGTTAGCCATCAAAATTGGCCAAAAATAAGAAAAACCCTTGTAACTCGGCCATTTTAAGGACTACCGGGATGTCCTTTATCCACAAGATAGTCCTTGTTAAATACCATCGATTGACACAAAAAGATCCTGCAAAGTCCTTTAATTAGCTGAGAAAAAAGGACTTTTCTCTCTACAGAAAAACGTAAATACCTCGCAAGTCCTTAGAAGGATCAGGACGAAATGTACCTCAAATAAAAGTAAAAAACAAGGACTATCTCCTGGTCAAAGCACATCCCGATAGTCCTGCGGTGAGCTGAGATATCGCCGATTTTGTGTTTTTCTATAGTTTTTCCACCATTTTTGGACTCGCTGGGAAATAAATTTTTTGGGGTATACTTTTGGGGTGCAGTTACGATTCAATGAAAAAATACAAGTGCTGGATCCTAATTAGATGACTCCCTTTTTTATGATGCCAATCGATAGAGATCATCAAGGACATCCTAGGAAACCATGTCCTTTCGTCCTACGGCAGGATATGAGATAGGTATAGCTAAAAAACTAAATAAGGGCCAACTTCCTGATGCTATAACTCCGCAAGACGATGTGCGATTTCCACAGGATATGATTTTTCGGGTTCTCCAGAAGCAGGACTATCGATTGGCCAGGATGCACTTTGGCCAGAAGGTAGACTTTGATAATTATCATCGATTGGCACAAAAAGATCCTGAAAGTCCCTTTAAAAATGGCAATGTCGGATCGAAATTTGGTTTATAGATTTATTCTCACTTAATAGAGGCAATAGTAAGCAGCAAATAAAGACAGTTTTTCAAAAATTAATTTGGAACCTTTCGAAGTTAAGGTTTTTCTTAAGGATTTGTCCGTTGTTCGCATGGTAATGTAATATTATAATCATAAAGTAAATGAAATTTCCATATTTACATTATTTCAAGTTATTTAAATTATTGTGCTGGATATCTGTATTCTTACGAACATAAATATTTTGACATTATTTAATTTTAAGCTTATTTTATATTTCTAAAACAAAATTTTAAATCTTCTATGTAAGCAATAATTATATATTTTATGTTATTTTTCTCGTTCTATTTCTTCCTCAATCTTTTATCGTTTGCAATTGATTTTTTTATAACCTCTTTTGGGTGATAATTCTTTAATCAAATATTGAGTTTTAAGCTTACTGAAATTAAATTTCGTCTTGGACGCATTTTAAAGAAGTTCATCAAAGCTGGCAGACGACTTTTCGAACATGAAGTCGCTACATTTTTGGTTTCTCCAAGTGATTTCTTTTTGCTCTTTAATTGAAGCCGCATATGATGTCTTAGTTCCCAAGGAATCTAATCTCACCGACTATGTTTTGGCACGCCAGAAACGTCATCAGTTAATATATGAAAATGGAGGCACCATACGGTTAGTAGTTGGCCCAGTTATGGCCACCCAACTAGAGGATCCCGGAGTGACATGGCGTAGTTTGGTTTATTATTATACGCTACATTTTGGAGCTTATACTCTCCCATCCGCTCCTTTGTATCCATGGGATAAATGGGAAACAATTTATGCTCGCTCTTTGCAAAAGAAAATAGAGCAATTGAACTCAATGCCCGAGGATGACACAAGAGTGTTTGCATATACAGCTTTAGAAAAGTATATGGATCTGACCAATCCTGGTTTACTCGGTCGTGGCAATCAATGTCTGATGCGTAATATCTGTGAGAATGCACAAATCCAACAGCATGTTGGCATTATGGCCGAATTAGTTAATGTTTTATTGACGTAAGTTATGAAAAAATGTGGAAAAATTTCAAATTTAATGCAAATTTTCTTTTATAGACCTGGAAAAGCCCCCTTAGATGAAAATTACAAAGAGGCTTATGCAGCGGGTTTGTCTGGCGTTGATTGCTTCATTCAATACGAAAAATGTCCCAGAGGAGCCAGTATTCTAGATAGTTTCATTGTAGATAAACACGATATTGAATAACATTAGCCAAATCGGAGAAATCATTGTATTATTGAATTTGTAATATATTCGTAATATGAACTATTAATCCTTTGTATGTGTTTTTATTTTGATTTCGAATAAGTTTTCCGTTCAATGTTAGGCGGTCTGTTTTAATAATTCAGTAATTTTCGACTATTAAAAGCTCATCCAAAAAGTTCATTCCACGTGGGCAGGCGTTGTATTGACTCAAACAATTGATTCCTCTGCGGCCGGCTGTATACGCATCATGATATGATATATCCAGGTCTGCCTTACCTGGACTGCAAAAAGATACGTGTCTAAGAAATGTTTCTCTCAATATCGAATTTTGTTTCTGGCTTACCTTAAAATAATGTTTAAAATTTCCGAAAATATACCCACATGATGATGAATCTGTGCATTTTCACATATGGAACGTAAAAGACATGGCCTGCCCAAAGAGATATCTCCATTCCTTCGACTTATATACTCTTCCAAGGCCATATAGACCAAAAGTCTAGCATCATCGGCATACTTTATTTTGCCACTGGCCGTTTGGACTTCAATATTTTGTCTCATCCGATTAAGAGATCGGGCAAAGGTTGATTCCCATTTGTCCCAGGGCCAAATCGGAGTAGTGGGCATTGAATAGGTACCACCTTGAAGGGTATACGATAACACACAGGAGCGAAATGTCACATGATCGCCCAATGGTATTGGCATTGAGGGGCCAATACTAAACTTAATTGAACCGCCGTTTTGGAAGATTAGCCAACGCCGTTGGCGATGCAATAGGAATTCAGTAAGATTTTGCCCGAATAATGGTACAGCCAGCATATTAATGATAATAGCTAAACTTAAAACCAGATTAAGAACCACGCCAGACATCTTGGTCGCGTTGATATTTGAAGACTGATATTCTTTAGTGTAGGTGTAATCTAAGTGAGCCATCATCATCATCATTGATGCGATGACAAGTGGAAATTTTGAGGGACACAAACATTTGAACAGGTAATTAGCAAGAACAAGAATGAAATTTTGAGCATGGGGCAAGAATTAAGATGAACTAAATGATCAGTTTAACTTTTCTATTTGCACACGTGAGGGAAAGAGTTCGTTGTATACTAAATAACATTCTACTGAAAATCTTATTTAATTAACATTAAAAAAAGGAGTGCTAGTAAAAAATATTAAAGTTACATATTTCATCGAAATTTGTTTATATGTAACAAACTTAATATAATTCGTTTAAGCGATCTGCTTCACGCCAACCGGCTTCAATAGCTCCGTGGACGGTAGAATAATAATGCCGACTGGTGCCTTCACCAGCAAACTGCAACTTGAGGTCTCCGTTTGGTCCTCTAAGAGGTTCTTCTAATTCCCAAGGACCAGTACTTAATTGATCAGCCAAAGTTGTGCGAAAACTATAGCTTCCACGAAAATTTTCATTGGAGTGCCATTGTGTGCGAACAATGCGTTGAGGCTGAGGTAAATCAAAAGTCAGGAATTTCCGAAAAAGCCACTGAAGAGCTTGAAGAATCTTAGGTTCCTGAAGAGTTTCCATATGACGCCCATGGTCACCGCCAATCCAAATTTGAAGAATACGTGGTTTATGGAGTACTCGATGACAACCACTGATGCTTTCTAGCCAAAACCTTTCAGACAGACGAAGTTCTTGTAGATCTTCTGCTAACCAAAGACAATAGAAACCTATAAATGAGGTGGGTAATGAAGGAAATTCCAAATAGATTTTATTAACAGTGCCCAATTTAAGGGCTTGAATGGCCAGTAGTTTAGAATGAGGCAAAGGTGGATGAAAGAGTTCCTTATGACAATACCTTAGGACACCCAAGGAAACGGTGCAAATTACATGATCGGCCATAAACGTCTCCTTATCCGTTGTTTGAAGACTTATTTCATCAAACAAAGGCCCCCAATTGATTTTGGTAATTTTTTTATTCAGCAAGAGACGCCCACTGATCACACCCAAATCGTTTTCTTGGTCGGGGCTGGCTTTCATAAGAAACTCGAGAAATCTGTAAAAACCCCTATCACGCCAATGGATCAACTGGTCGCCATCACATGGCTTATATTCCAGAAATGTGCGACAGGAAACTTCATCCAAGTTATCCGCACCGACTAAAGAACTTTGGGATCTTTTAAAACATTCCAAAATCTCTTGGACTAATTTAAAATCGCCTAGTTCGTTTGCTCTCGTACAAAAATTTTTTACTAAACATTGGCCCACGGAACCTTCGTATTCCTCGGTTTCTTTTGGCAAACAATTTGTTAAAAATGTTTTTATCGCTGAAGCCTTATCATCGTCCACAACTTCCATATTGGAACGTACATTCCTGACATCTTTAAAGTAGTTGCCAGTTCCATCGGTTAGATTTGCATTCTTCACCAGAGAGTAGACAGCGTTATTTTTTTCACCATGACACCATTGAGCTCCCAGATCTACTACATTGTCAGCAAATGGCACGGTATGAATGCGTCCTCCTACACGATTCTCTGCCTCTAGAATTAAAATATTTTTGAATCCTCGGTCTAATAAACGTGTGGCTGCAGCTATTCCTGAAGCGCCTGCTCCTATAATAACAACTCGAACTGATTCTTTGCTCTTTCTCATGATGTTAATGATTCGACCATCCACAAGTCACTGATTGACATAGTGGAAAATATTTCAGTCTTATAATTTTTTGTTTAAAGGAAAACTGGTTTTTCTCAACTAGACCGCAAACATATTAGATTTCCATTGCCATATATTTCCATTCTTTCTAGGTAGTTAAATTTAGCAAAAGTTTTAAGAGCAAAAAAAACCGGTTGAACAAAGCATAACAAAATATTTACCGGTTATTTAATTGAAAATTACGCGCGCAAGAAATTTGGTAATTTATCTAAGTACCAGTCATCGATAAATAATTTTTCAACTCTGTGAATCATATGACTGTTTTTGTTTGGAATACTCGTTACCAAAATAAGCGTAGTTTCTTTTAATAATTAAAGTGCAATAAGGCAATTTTGCCTATCTATCTCGTTGTTTAAAAAGTCGAAAACCCAACAAATAATCCTCTGAGATTTGATCCAATCCTGATGAACGCTGTTATAGCACTTTGTCATTTCTGTGAGGCTCATGGACCCTGCGCCTTATTCTGCACTCAAACGCTGCGGGATACGAAAGTCGAGGACTTGCAGTTCGAACAGCAACAGCAGCAAAATACAAAATTAATATGTTCTGCCTGCAATTCAATGGGCAGGCACAATTTTAATGCCATCTACAGCAATGATACGGAAAGCGGAGCCACATTTATGAGCACACGAGTTCCAGTACTACCTGAAGTGGCTACTTTGGTCAGTCAGGCGGCGGTTCTTAGTCTCAGCAATGAAATAGATACCAATAAAGTTATCCCCCAGCAGCAACAGCAGAATCAAAGAACAAATGCCAACCAGGTAGGGACTGACAGCAGTTTCTAATCAAAGCAAATATAACAGAAATATTTTTCGGTTTGCAGACAATAACCAAGGATAAGGATGGTGAATTCGTATTTTTTGGCGACTCTACCCGTGGACATATCCTAAGCCACAAATTTCGTGTTAGCGATCTGAAGGCTCGAGGATCCTTTCAACTTTTTTCCATTATAGTTTTAATGAAGGATAAATATTTCTTATTAAATACTAAACCATTTCTGGCCGAGCATTTAAAGAAAGTGTCTTCAGAGTTGCAAGCGGGTGCCTTGAGGACCAAAGAGACGGAGGAAATCAATTATTCAACGGCCCGACAGAGGCGACTTTCGGGTCAACAATTTCTGACTCATTCTTATCGATCTTTATCAGAACTGACGGGAGAGGAAAATATCTTTCCCCAGTTGCATTCTCATTTTGCCTGGCTTCTGTTGGCTGGATCACGTTTCCTTACCGAACATGTAACATTTGGCAATTTACCCTGGCTGCCACCGCAAAGCAGTGGCCGGCCACCCGCCCAGAGATTGACCTACAACAGTTCCACATTGCCCATGATACAGAAATATGAAGAGTCAATAGATGATCCCGAACAAGAGGAGTTCTTCTCTCTGCGCCACTTGAAAAAGGTTTTACGCAAAGAGGAATTTGCAATGGTTTGCTATTGTGCTTTAACGGGTATTAAGATTATTGTAAGAGGTTCGCCGGAACGCACATTTCGGTTTATGGTTTGTCTGAAGAAACTTTTTCCCGAATCCATGCACAATCTCATACGCATAGATGCTCAGCATCAGCATTCGATAAGCTCTGAATACAAAATTATATCCGTTTCAAATGATATAGCAGTGCCTATAGCCAGCACTGGAGTATTCCGCATTGATTTTCTCGATCGCCATGTCAACGGCCACGAAGTTTCCGTTAAATGGCCGGGTGAATTGCCTAAAAAATGTAAGTAACCCGTGTAATACATATAATAGTGTAACCATATGGTATATGTATATATATATATTTCTTTTCAGTGCCTGATCTCATGGTTAAACTGGTAAAGGCAGTAGAAGAAAAAAATTTCACTGAGCTTGTACTTAATAAACAGACTAAAGTTTTAATTGAAGAGTGGAAAAAGTAAGTTGATTTCAAATAATTTCTCTTTCTCGTTCAATCTTAATGACTTCTCTATCTCTTTCTCTTTCAGCAAAGTCATTTGCCTTAATCATGCCAAATCCGCAAGCGTGCAAATCAAATTAAAAAAGGTCTTGGGCGTACAACCGCAGGATCAGCCTTTAATTAATTATTGGAGTACACATTTACATTGAACTCTAATTGTTTATTTATACATTTTTCTAGATTAAGGCGTTTTTTAATGTTCGAATAATTCAAAATAAATCAATTGATTTTCATATTTAAATGAAGTACCACGACCTTTATCAGTATTGACATTAAGATTTAAAAAATCTCTTGCAACTACAACTGTGGCTTTAAAAACACTTGATCACTCACATGATTTATATGTAAGTCCCGCACATCCAATGTTTTTCATACTTGAAGATTTCCTAATCGAGATAAATGACATTTGATTTATCTAGCTCCCTGTTACTATGGGATACGGGCCAGAGGCGTACGTTTAGCCAGTTTTAGTGGAGTAACAAGTTAATATCAACACGCTGATCCTAAAAATTTGCATGTTTCTTAATTAAAATATTAACACACAAATTTGGCTCCCAGTCACTTGACAAGTATCATAAAGGAAAATATTATTTTCTATTTTAAACCAATAGGTTGATTGTATTAAAACCAAGTTGATAATCCATGTGTTTACAGTCGATTCATTAATATAACCTGGTTACGGTTAATTTTTCCATGTCACTTGAAGCATTTTTTTTGCTGCCAGTTTAAATAAACTTTACAAAAAAAATAAAAAAAAAAACCAACACAAAATCACAGAAATTACTCCAATTGCACTCGAAAGATTTTACACTGTTTTTTTGGTCGATGATTTACCTTACCACGTGGACATCACATTGGGGGAAAAAAACATTTTTAACTTTTGGAACAAAAATTCTTTATTGCCAATGACGAGGTACGGCGCCATGGCGAATTTAAATCCTTCGATCTCTGACAAATCAATATCTTTTATAACCAATAAGTGACGACGACGTAAACGCTGCTCCCCCAATCATTCCAATGTTGTTCCGGTTACTGCTGCTTACTTTTTGTAGCCGCAGCTGGAGCGACGACCACGAGCACGTTCAAATTTGCGTCCCTTTGAGCGGACATAAGGACGAGTGTGCGAATGGGGTACACCAGGAGCCTTACCGAAGTGCTTGCAGGCAGTGCGAGCAGTGCGGCGACCCTGCAACAGCAACGTATTCTTGCCGGTGGGTGAGCGTAGAGCCAACTGATCGAAGGTCAGCACCTCACCGCCAGCCTTCAAGATGCGTTCGCGAGCGGTTTGGGTAACATGCAGAGCGCACACCGTCAGCTTGGGGACCACCAACAAACGGGCATCATCGGTCACACTTCCCACAACAACCACAGTGGACTCTGGCTGTTTAGCAGCCTTAAAGAAACGAGCGACGCGCTGCAGCGATAGTGGTGGTCGATTGATTTTGCTCATAAACAAACGCTTCAGGATGATGCGATTGAACTTCTTGTTGGTGCGACGCTGAAGAAAGCGATACAGCTACAATGATTGGAAATTAAGAAAAACATAAATTATTAATAGTTTTTTAGGGTTTTGATAATTTAAATAGCTTCTGATTATACTCACCTTGACCAGCAGACGCAGGTAAACATCCTGAGATTTGGGTTCGGTTCTACGAACCTTGCGATCGTACTTGTGGTTGATATCAATACCCTGTTAACAAAATACTATTATTAGCGAGTGACACACATTGATACAATTAACCCTTCCAGTTAAGAAGAAAATATTTGCCAACACATTTGCGATGTTTACAAATTAAATTTTCAGTTTCAGATTTGTATTGCACTCCTTACCATTTCGCGACCGGAAAAAGAAAGAGATGAAGCAGTGTGACCGTCTGATTTAAGTTGAAAAATCTTGTTCGATAAATTTTATCGGACTCACTATCGATGATGGTTGATTTTGTGCAACTGGTTCGAACACTTCTGAAGTAAATTAACCAATGTTAAAATTATTTGGAAGCTTGATCTATTGTATTTTCTCTTGAATATAGAAATAGGTGCATAACGAATTTTAACAATTTAAACCAACAGTTTTAAAAAAACACTTGCACACGCAAAACATTTGTTATCGATTTAAAAGTAGCGACCGCCCAGGGTTGCCAAAGCACCAGGCATCATGTGCAGGGGTAACTCTGGTCGCAATACTATTACGGCACCCGCAACCTGTGTAGGAACAAAAACATTGAAGTGATTAAAAAAATGTTGAAGCAACGTCAATTAAAATGTTTGCCCAGCCTAGTGCGATGGTTTGCCAGTGAACCTACATCCAAAGTCAAGAATGTGACTATAGCAGCCGTGGGTGAATCAATTGCAGCAAAAGGGTAAACCTATCAAGAAGAATCAAAGAACTTATTATCAACTCATTTTTCTTTTATATTCTTTTAGGTTTTTGCGTCCACACAAGCCATATACACCGGCACCCAATGCAAAAGAGGTGGTACGCTCTGTTGCCACGACTTTAAAACTGAGCCAAAACGGAGACCAATACAAATTTAAAGACCTCAACGATAAATTTAAATTTCTGTCTGCCTGCCAACAGGAATTGAATCATTCAGTGCCCAATTCACAAGTACATGAGATGGTTACTATCTCTGATGTTATAGATTTTTACCAGAGACCTGTGGACACCACCGTACCGTTGGATGCTTTGAAGCGTGCCGATTTGCCCGAAAATCTGCATATACAATATGAATATTTGCGTTTCCATCCCGAAACCGATACGAAATTCAATGGCAAAACCGCTTTCCCTAAAAGTTCGACACTAGTCACTGGTTTGAAATACCGTAAAAAATATGATGGACATGAAGCTAAACGGTCTTGGCCTTAAATGTAGTATTATGGCAAAAATCATTTACTAGAAACCAAACAAATATAAAAAATATGCAAGAATCAAATTTCAAATTATAAGTTCTTTGTATAATTAATGTAAATTGCCGGAATATTTTTTTGTTTTTGCAATAAGAATTCCATTTATACAAACTCGGCAACAGTTTCAATAAGATCACGTGTCCAAATGCTTTCTAAGGCAGACCAAACTCTTGAATCGCTTAACAAATCCAGAAGTTGCTGATCTTCCTTAGCGGCGTCAAGTGTAGGATACATGAGATCATAATTGATATCAGTTACAGCGGGCTTGTTCATAATGCTCAGCATTTTCTTTTGCAATTCGACTTCGGGATCCGGAGCCTTTAATTTTGCTAAAGCATTTGATTCACCTAATTCTCTTTTGAGCTGCTCTTGACGTTCAGTTTCCAAATATTTGATGATACATTCATATTGTAAAGCAGTCAACGGACGATTGTGAGCTAACATGTCAAGCAGTTGTTGAATTTGGTCAGGACGACGGTTAATTTGCTGCTGCTGCTGTTGTGCGTGGTGAAGGTGTGGCATGCTGTGTGTTGTCTGTTGGCTGTGATGGTGCGCCTTGATGGAGACAGCATCGCGTTGCTTTTTCAATCGAAAATCTGTAGCTATTAAAGTAATGGCATCCTCTAGAGGCATATTTCGATGCTCTGCTGGTACTCCATAAAGAATATTAACTGTAATACTGTTCAGGGACTCATGTTGAGGGGTGACCAGAACTGCATACAAACAGCCACGTGATGAGATATTGGCCAACACTTTGCCCAGCATCACATCTTCATTAGGAAATAGGACATCCACTCGCATATCCACCTTCCTCAAACGCTCCTCTATATATTCCGCATATTTCCTAAAAAAAATTCCCTTTGAATATCAATCCTTTTTAAGGTTTTTGTTGTCAATTTACTTACGTATTCTCCCTGTTTACCACGACAATCTCACAGTCATTAATGCCTGATGCTCCCTCAGCAACAGCCGCTGCTTCTGCTGCTGACATTACTAAGCCTCCTTGAATGGCCACTGGCTGCATCTGCATTTGGTTGGACATAGCCATCGCCATTGGACCATTTACCACTGGCTTTGGCTTAACGCTAGCATTACGCACCGTCAAAACTTTAGACTTAAATGTGGAGCGGTTTAATGCAGTTGCCGCCTTTGTGGCTATCTCCTCCGATTCAAATTGAACAAATCCAAAATTTTTTTGCACTACCGAGCCCAACACATTACCATAGGGGTGGCAAATGCTCTCTAAATCCTTTCGTGTACAAATGGGCAAATTGCCCAGGAATATGCGATTCTTTACCAGTAAGGGATCTTTGGCTATATTGTAACCTGGTGTCACAGCAGGCTCCATTGAAAAAAAAGGCCAATGGATTACCAAGTCATAGATAAATCTGTTCTGTATCGATGATTTCCTTTCGGTAATACAAAAATCAAAATAATCAGTCAGACAAGTAGACTAGTCTGACCAGAGCAAAGCAAAGTAACGTCAAAAAGTTCACCAATCTAATCGTTACTCAAAATGGTTACAGTGGGGTCCGTACTCAGCAATTAGTGGCAGTCTTTTCATATTTTAACAAGCTGGTAGCACTGTATTTAATATTTCAAAGTAACGGAAATGCTGTTGAAGAAATTCATATATTTAATTATAAATATTTTTAAATTATGTCTCAAGGAACTTTCTCTGGTAGCGAGCCAAGCACTTATTGCTCTGAGGCTGAGCTTACTGCTAACTTAGAGGAATCCAGCCAACAGTTTCAGCTACGAAGATCGGAGCGATTGATAACAATGAAAATGAATAAAAAAACCCGATCTCCGCAGTTGTTTGAGGAGACAGAATCGGAATGCAGCCAAATAATTTGTGGTCAAAAAACGTATACCACAAACACTCCTGCTGGAACAAAAATTTTGCGAATTAGTCAAGGTCCTTCTTCTGCTAAATTCCACAATAATGCAACGAAAGTTTTGCGACTACGTCAAGGAAAGACAGTTATGCGGTCATTGGAGGCTACAGAGATGGGAATACCGTCAGTTAAAAGAAGAGCAGGGTGTCTTACCCAACTTCCCGCTAAGCAAAGAAGTACCAATCCCAGGACTCGGTGCAACCAGCCCCGAAAACAAAAAAAACTGAAACAATTGAAGGAATCCCTGACAAATCCAAAGCTTGGTCGTCCTCCCAAGCATGTTCATGCTAAGAAATATTCATGCCCAACTCATTCCACAGAATCATTGCAGTCTCAACCACAGACATTTTCTAAGAAACCCAATGAAATCCAAACATACGGATCCATCATGCATTTATGTTATCAGGCAGAGCATAACGAAGAATTTCATTATAAAAAATCGTTATCCCTACCCTCATCTCCATCAAAGCTACCTACACAGTATCCAGCGCATTTCATACACCAGTTGCCACCTCGGCAGAATCAAGATCCTGATGATTTCCTCACATACGAACATACCACTGTGGACGATGATGTGCTATTACCCGACTTGGATTCGCTAAGCTCCCGTAGTTCTCCTTCCGTGAGTGATTCAATAGCCAAAATATTTGGCACCAAGGACGTAAACCTTATTCTGCATATGGAATTCCCACGTAAATATTATTTGTTGGATGATCATTTGCCCGCAATGGCATTGATGCTTGGTGTGGAAGTGGATCGTCTCCGTTCAGTGATTAACTATACCCAACAATTGACCCACGAGCAGCTCGTGCTATGGCCAGGGACTAACAATAATCAACCATTATCCAAAGAAAACTCACCAAATTTATAATATCGTTAATTTTCAATGAATATTGTGATAAGCAATATTCCTTTGAGACATTCCATCTAAATCGAACCGTTCGAACAGATATTCAATATATCTATATATATATATATCTGCATTATGAGCTGATTTCGTTAAACGATTTATCCTTAATTAAACATATATCTAAATACTTTTTTTTTTGTTTAAAGAAAGTTAAAGAAAAATGTTGTTTGTTTTGGTTTTTGTTTTTTTAAATTTGATTAATCTTGTATATTTGTTGTTGTTGGTGTGGCCCATGGCCCAGATCATCATCAATTTTTAGCTGAGTAAACTTCTTTAATAATGTCCCATTTCTTCTCCTTTTTTTTCTCAGTGTGAATCTTAATCAACTTAAGATTTAAAAGTTTGGGCATTATTGTTTCGTGTATAGTTTTTAAAGATAATTTATAATTTTTGTTGCTGATGCTTAGAATTTTTCTTTCTTTTTGCTTTTTTGTTTTGTTGCTGTTGTTGTATTTTAAATTACTAATGCTAAAAGTTATCTAGACGATTTTTTAATTATTAATTATACTTCATTCAGTTTAATGGGTTTCAACTTCTCCACAGAAATTTTGATTTCTCCTTTTTTCTGTTGTTTGAGTGTGTGTGTTTCTTTTTGTTTTTCTTATGTTCTTGTTTTGTTTTTGTTTATTATTTCTGTATGTACAACCACAGGACTTGTCTCTCCATCTCTCTCATTCTAATAGTCACTATCATAGCTAACATCCTGTTGAGCTTGCGTTGAATCATCGGAACGCTCTGAAGTGGGCTCAAAGTCTACATCCAAAGTGTTAGTATCATTGGCGGAGGATGTGGCTGGACAACAGCTAGGATGTGCCATTGAGTCGAAGGCATCTTTGATTTGATTATTGGCACCCTTGGGATCCAGGTCGGTGGCCCAACTGAAATGCATTAGGGCCAAATCCATATTGCCAAGAGTTTTATGTATTTTACCAATAAGATAAAAGACCACAGACTCTTTTGGCACAATCTCCTTTAGCTCTTCAAGCTCACGCAAAGCTTCCTGATATTTACCCAATGAGAAGTATATTGAGCCACGATGGAATCTAGCCAGTGGATTCTTTGGATCCAAAGTGGCTGCCGTATTTAGAGTTTGTAAGGCCAAATCCTTTTTCTGCATAAAGAATTGCATGGCTCCGATGTGTACAAGGATAACCGAATTCTGTGGATTAATTTTCAATGCTTTGATGTAATGTAATTCGGCCAGTTCATATTTTTCCTGTTTGGAATAGATGGTGCCAATTCCGCACCAGGCATTATAATGTCTTGGATCTCGAACAACTGCCGAACGGAAGTAGCCCATTGCCTTATCGAATTCTTCTGTAAGTACCAGTTCATGTCCGAGCAGTGTATAGCTATAGACAAAATCGGGATCGATTTGGACAGCTCGTTTCAAAAATTTAATAGCTGTTTCGTGCTCCTTATGCAAAGAGAAGCAATTGCCGGAAACACACCAGGTGATGGGATTACGTTTATCCTGATTAATTAAATCTTGAGCCAATGCAGAGAGTTCCACCTCGCGCTGTAAATGCCATAGGGAGGACGAATAGATTTCCATGTAATCCAAACGATGCGGATCCATCTCGTGAATGAGTCGAAATATTGAGACAGCCGACTCATAATCCCTTTGTTCGTAGAATGCCAGACCAATCAATGATTGCACCCAACTGGAGGCTAAATGATGCTTTGGTATTGTCGTTTCCAAATGCTTAATAGACGCCTTACATTTATAATTGGAGAGGAGTTTGTAGCCCTCAGCCAAGTCTCTTAATAGAGACATTAGTCCATCGGCTGATTGCTTTTTCATATTTAACAATTGATGAGCCATCGTTTGGGCGTTATTAAGGCTGTTGTTAAGCAGAACTTTTACCTCGTCTGTTGAGTTCCTTGCATTATTGTTGTTATTGTTGTTGTTGTTATTAATGTTAGAGGCTGTTATGGAGGAGGTGGTTATGGTCTCCACTTTCTCTTTTAGCTCATTATTTAGGCAAATTTTGGGTAAACGATTTTTGGTTTTCCTTGGCGGTGAGCGCGGCTGGACAAATTTGTTATTAGTCAAATTGGGCGATTTATTGTTCTCCTTTACCGAGGAATAGGTGGAATTGCTGAATAAACGAGAACTCCGTCTGACGGCGTTATTGGGATTGCCGGTGATGGGATTACCATTGGCTTGGCTAACATTATTGTTTATGCTATTGTTACTTATGGGCGTACGTGGAGTGATATTACCAGCTTGGGTAAAAACATTAGGTTTAACATCCTTTCGATTGATTATTCCGCCGCCGCCAACACCTCCTCCTACTACACCATGAGTCTTGAGTTTTTTGCCAATCATTTTCGCATCTTGATTAACCTCGGAGAAAATTTGTGGCATGGGTGAGCCATGATAGGAGGAATAACATAATGGGGCAACAACAAAGGAGTTGTCCCCGCCAGCACATGGACTTGTTAGAGGCATAATGCCAAAACTTGGTGAAATGATGGATAGATATTTTAATTGTTTGCGAAAGGGAGTAACATTGGCAGCATCATACTCTTGATTATACCCAGACATTGGGGTATCTTCTAAAAGGCCAGTTCCTCCTCCGCCACCAGTGCCACCACCTCTTAGCATGCCAATGGAGCTATTGAGATTAATATTATTATTATTATTTATATGGTTTTGCGGTGTCTGTGTTTGGGTCTGCTGATCTATGGGTGTATTCAATAAATAGTTGGTTAATTGCTCTTTTTCGCCAACTGCTCCTCCAATGCAACCACCGTTGACGCCATTGCTTCCAAATATAACCATAGCATTAGCATTCGCTGAGCTCCCCTGACACGTATTGAACACATCTGTACTTTGTATTTGAAATATTGATCCTGCATCTGCATCCTGTCCCAGCAGACACAGATCGGCATATGCCTGCCACATGAATGGATTCAATTTCAATGTTCGCCGTAATGCCTGACCTGCTAATTTGTGGCGTTCAGTTTGCATGCAAATTTGCGCCAACAGTTGATAAACAAAACAGGCCAGTTCACCAAACTCCTTTTGCAAATCATCAAAATTTTTAGTATCCACAAATCCAGTGGTTATTAAAATACTTTCCGCGTCAGCATACTTCTTTAGCTCATAGGCACATTTTGCCTGAAGGAAGCGGCATTGCGGTGAACGGCGTGACTTTTCTTTTAGCAGCCAATAGGCCTGATGGATGAGATTGGAGCGAAAATAGCTGGTGGCCAACAGAAAGATCGTCTCATCACTTTCAACTGGAATATAAGAAAATGCAGGTTATTAAAAAGGAATATTTCGGAAATATACTTCAATACTTCATATATGTAATAAATGGTCTAACCATTGCTATCAGTATTCCATACTCATTAAAAACTATATTCGGATGATTCACAAATAAATGAAATGTCCTTCGAAGCAATGCTGCTTTAAAACTATCCAATAATATGTTGCTGGGATATGTACAAACTCAATATATTTCATAGGTATTCTAAATAAATAAAATCGAATAGACTTTAGGGAAACGTACAAAATGATCACGTGGTATTGGAAGGCCGTAATATCCCTTCAAAATAAGGAAATCGTAACCGGCATGCTAAGAAACATTATTAAAAAGTGCATACATATTTCGCTAAGGTAATTTTTATCCAAGTAATATGACTTTTATTTCTATTAACATGCACTTTGCCACTAGATATTAATATTATGAGATTCTTATTGATTATCCGCTTTGAAAACATAGTAGTTTTCTAGCACCAGGATAACTACATTAACTTTTTTTAATGCTTTCTTAGGCCATATTTATTCCTCTTAACAGTAATAAGAAAAAGTTTACACCAAATCTATTGGACACACAAATTTATAAAGCTGTTAACAACAATTTAAAACTTTGGTAAACGTTTAAGTCCTACATATGTATATACTCCCGGAACTCAAACCACGTTGTGGGACTATAGAAGTATGTTTCTTAGAATTTTTTACCCTTCGACTTTTAAAAGAAACATTTAATAATCCAAAGACGAGATGTTTCACTTCAATTTCTTGTTCAATTACTTACCTTCCGAGCACAGACGTTCGGCCAGGAAAATTGCATCCTTGTGGTCGTAATGGTTCAGACAATGCCATATGGCCGCCTATATATATATAAAAGTGAAGGGAAAGAAATTGGGAAAGCGTAAAAGAGATGGAGAGAGTTGGAAATTGTTTTTCTTTAATTTTATTATCGATTTACCTGCACAGGTTCTTGTACCATCATTTTTGTTGCCTTCCCAGAGTCCAATTATGTGAAACAGAGGGGGAGGGTATACAAATTGTCGACCTAGTTATAAGTCCTTCCTTCGGTCAAACCACAGCTTGATGTCTTTTGCTTTTCTTGTTTTAATAACAATTATAACTTAAACATGCAATGCAAACTTCTGATCATGCATTTCTCCGAGTCAAAAAATGAAAAAAGTGCCGTGTGTTTGTTAGTTGATGAGGTGGGACTCTGTGCGTATGCTATACAGGGTTCGGGTTCCTGTCCCTGTCTCCTCCCTCCTCCTCCTCCCCCTATTGTATTTTCTTTTCGTTGCTTCTTCAAATATGTTTTTTAATATTCCAAATGCTTTTAAAGTCGTCTCGGCGTTTGGTATTTCTCTTTTTTTTGTCTTCTACTCGTACACCACCACCATCAACACACACACGCACGCACTGCGGGACTCCGCGTCGTCTCCTCTACTCACTTTATAAATTTGTCGTAACACTTTTTATTTTTCACTATTATTTGCACAAATTATTTTTATCTCTGTTGTTGCACGTAGTAATCAACTACACATGGATGACATTACTCCTAACTAAAACAAGTTGCATTTTTATTTAAAAAGGAAAAAAAAATTAAAAAAATATGTTTTCGCCTTAATGTTAATTTTTTTATAGTGATGGGCACAGCTCACACATACATATATCGATATAGGCGATATAACCATAGGGCTGCAAAAATCTCAAAATGTCAATTAATTCGACATTTAATTAATGATGTACTTACATTTTTAATACAGTTTTTAATTTCGATTGTATACAATTTATTCAAGTATCTTTTTTAAACTTTTAAAGGCTTTGTTTCACATTTAAATCGGCTATTGTTATCGATAGGTAATTTAGAGATGTCAAATGGATTTTCAAATTTTTTATTGTACCTTAAGGGGGCCTACTTATTTACAGGCACCGAAAATGCAAAACTGTTATTGCCTACTTAGATAAATTTATATGGTTTTCTAATTTACTTTTTCAGCAATATTTATACAATACACATACATATTTAATCAATTTGGCAAAAGCTGCTTGTACATGGTAAACGGGGAGGGTTTAAATATTCCATTATTATACTTAACTAAACTTAATTACATATATATTAGGACTATTAAATATTCCATAATTATACTTAACTAAACTTTAATACATACATATATGTTATCAGCTTTATTGCGAGTCACTTGAACTTGAGCTCGAACTATCTGTGGACATTACTTCGACGTCATCTTGAGCTCTTGTCTCCAAAGCCACTGAACCTCCTGACGCCCCCATGGTCATATGAAGCTCCCCTAGGTTCCAATTAAACTGATTTTGGTAGGTATTTGGCATCTCGCCACTGCCGCCCCCTGCACTGCCACTACCACCACTGCCACTGCCGCTTCCACTACCGCTACCACTGCCCAAACTACGCTGACTATCAGTTGCCAGGCCGCTGCTCATTTGCGTCAAGGGTCCAATACTATTAGGGTTCTGTTCGGATTTACCCAATAGACCATTTCGCATCTCAATGTCTGTGGGATAGGGACGTCGTAGATCACCGACGCACCAAGTCAAGGGAGCACTCACAGCATTCGCAGAACTAATGCGATGAGCATATTTAATAAGCTCTTCAGATGAGACAGGACGTTTGTTGGCCTGACTGATGCTTGCCAATTTTTGGCGGGCCTGGAAAATGGCCGTGGACAAAATAAGTTCGGCGTCTTTTAGTGACTTCTGTAGCTTTTGTATTTCCTTGTCCTGTTTAATGGAAAACGTAGAAGTCGGCTTTTTGAGCAGTACATTTATGTGCTAAAACTTACGTGCACCTCTACTTTGGCTCTTAGATTATCCATGGATTCTTCTACTTTGGCCTGATTCCCAGCCAGTTCCAGCATTTTGCGGAATTCTTCATCCTTAGATAATAGCAGATCCAATAAATCCACCAGTTCGGTGCTAGATACTTTTTGATGTGTCTGCTCAATTAGCTCTTTGGCAATCATTTCGATATCATCAATAAGTAGAAGTAACCGCTCTTTGGTGCTTAAGTGAAACGACATTTTAAGCAAAAGTTTGTTAGTTTGTTTAAGTTTGCTACCAGTGCTGCACAGGTTGACGCGCCACTTTTACATCGATAACTGTTATAAATAGAAGTAACCGTTAAAACTACGATTTGTACTTTTTTGCACACATTTAATAAAAAACAGATTTGAGGTTGGTGATTTCGAAATAACAATTATACTGCGAACATGCATGTTTAAAGATGCAGAATCAACAAAATATAAATGAGTTTTATTAAAAAATATATCGACAAACAGCTAAATCTAGCCGTTTTCCGCAAAATTAGTGCTATAAAATTCAGTACTGGGAAATTTACATATGATGACAGCTAATTATAAATCGTTAAAAATTGGAAAAAACATAAAGCTACAAAATAATTTATTTTTTCCTTTTAATGTCAAATCTGCAGAGAAGCAAAACAAATTATAACACTGACTAAAACTTTAGCCGAATCTGATATTGCTGGTTTGGTATTTTCTTGCCACGGATTTTATCGATATGCGACAGCAGTATTTTTATGCTAGAGATGATACAAGCCATATGTCGCCATCTTTTAATTAAAATTACGCAAAATGGCCTCTGACGGAATATGTTTGCACTAAAAATTTAATATTAAAGTAATAAACAAGAAAATTCATTGCATTAAGTTCTAAATAACGAAGCTGAGTCAATTGAAGATACATCTCTTGAAAGGCAATAATAACGGTAAGAAAACAGATTCGCGATATGCGATAGAACGAGCGAGAAATCAATAGACGCCCATAACACGCACCCGCCTGAGGTCGCATCGCGCAGTAAATTGGCCGCTGTGGGTCGCCACCTAATGTTGATCTGATCCACTAATTTCTTTATTTTAGATGTCCAAAAACAGGCGTGAAGAACGAAGTGAGGACCTACAATCCTTTCTGAATAAGTTTCATAAAGAAATTGACGAAGGCGATAGTCAAACCCAAAGAGTGAAGCATAAAGTTCTTAAGCCAGTCAAAACCAAGGAATATGAAGATTACGAAGGCTATGAGGTCGATTTGGATGTTGGTAATGCTGTCAGTGATGAAGAGCAGGAGGATCAAATTAATGAGTCGGATGATGACGATGATGAGGATAAATATTTCATAGACGATGAGGGAAATTGTTATATCAAAACTACGCCTAAAAAGCAATTGGAACTGAAAAAGAAACTCGAAAAGAAAGCCAAGCAAGCGCAACAACTACCCAGCCGCTTAACGCGCTCTAAAGCAGGATTGGGAGCTGCTGCGGTCAACAAAGCAACACCAACAGCAACGTCGAACAAGGGTAAGAAACAAAACTGCCGATCACACAGATCCAAGCTAGCTGTGACAACACTTCATCCTATGGAACTTTTCCAGAAATTTATAAAATTCACTATATGTATTTTATTGTAGCTATAAAATTACGTCCAGCTCAAACTTCACCGAAACGGACTCTACCCATTAAAAATATAACTGCCGTTAGTGTGCGTCCTGCAGGGACAAAATCAAATCTGTCAGTCAAGCGGGTACAACCATCTGTGAAACCAATGTCACCATTACCAAACCCACCACCAACAGAAACTATTGTAGAAGAAGTATTAGCCGATGACGATGACAATGTTGTTGAAGAACTGATTGAGGAATACATAGAAGATTTTACCGAGAAGCCTACAAAAATTGAAATTAATCCCGTAGACGAGGTCTATCAATTTGAGGACGATCAAAACGTCGACGAACAATCAAACACACAAGAACTTGATTTTATAGACTCCGGCAAACAATATACATTGAAACCCGCTGAACCTTACTCGGTGGGAAAGGCAGTTTTGTCGACGGCAAAAAAGAAGGAAATGGTCACAAAAATTGGTCACACGTTTTCGTGCTCGCAATGCGACTATACGACAAACCGTAAACATCTGATTTCGCGGCACTGTTTGATCCATGATGATGAATATGGATTCAAGTGTTCAATATGTGAGCGAGGATTCAAAACTAATGCAGGCCTGGTTAATCATATGAATACCCATATGGGTAAAAAGCCTCACAAATGTAAATACTGTGAGCGTGCATTTACCACAAGTGGAGAATTGATTCGGCATACTCGATATAAGCATACCAAAGAGAAGCCACATAAATGTACGGAATGCAGTTATGCCAGCGTGGAGTTGACCAAACTTAGACGACATATGACCTGTCATACTGGCGAACGTCCATATCAGTGTCCCCACTGTACGTATGCGTCGCAAGATATGTTTAAATTAAAAAGACATAGTGTTATACATACAGGAGAAAAGAACTATGTGTGTGATATATGTCAGGCGCGTTTTACTCAATCAAATTCATTAAAATCTCACAAACTGATCCATAGTGTTGTGGATAAGCCTGTTTTCCAATGCGAGCTGTGCCCCACAACCTGTGGTCGTAGGGCCGATTTGCGTACACATGTGGCCAATATGCATACGGAGCAGGAGAAACCCTTTGAGTGTAAACGTTGTGGGCAGCATTTACCCGATCGTTATCAATATAAATTGCATATTAAGTCCCATGAGGGGGAGAAATGTTTCCGGTGCACGTTCTGCAGTTATGCTTCGGTTTCCCCACGACATTTAGAGTCCCATATGCGTCTCCATTTAAATGTGAAACCGTTTAAATGCGAGCAATGCCCTCAAACATTTCGCCAACAGCAGCTCTTGAAGCGTCACATAAATCTGGTACATGATGATGATTATCAGCCCCGGCCGCCCCGCCAAAAGCTTCATTCGTGTCCCAGTTGTCCCAGAATCTTTACCCACAAGGGCAATCTAATGCGTCATATGGAAATTCATGATGATTCGGTAAATGCTCAAGAGGAGAAACTCAAACTTAAAATGGGTCGCAATTTAAGAATTAAACCGGATGGTTCTCTTGTGAACATCGAAAGGAACGTGCAGGAAGAAAATATAGAATATTCTAACGAGGTGGAAAATTTGGAGTATATCGAAGAGGAAGTTGAAGTGATGGATAAGCCGACACCTGTAATCAATAAGCAACCAATTATTATAAATCGTAGCCTTAAAAGCAAATCGGATAGTAAAGGTTTCCAAATCAAAGAAGAAAGAACCGAGACGCAAGAGTTTACCGTTAAAGTTCAAGATGAGAATGGCCAATTGGTCGTAGTTGAACTCGTCAAAAATGATGAAGAGGTGGTGGTGAAACGGGAACCTAAAACTGTTATAGTTAATGAGGACAATTGCTTTGGATTTGAGGTGAGCAGATGAGGAAATCAAAATTTAACAACGTCTCTAATTCATTCTTCTATAATTCATTTTTACAGGAGGACAATGAGGAAGGCGATGAAGACAATGCAGATAATCGCGTATATGAGGATGCGGAACTATTTCATCTTATGGACATGATTGAGCAAGATGCTTAAGAAGTACATCCCTAATAAGAATCAATGTCTTACATAATTATTCTGTATGTAAGTACTTAGTTTGTCATAAATGGGTATATATCTAAATAATATATATGTCCATTAACTATAGGTATCATTTGTTATTCGTCAAATTCCAAATAAAAAGTTGTACTTTTTGAAATAAAAAGAAAAACTATATTATCAATATATATCCTCAAGTATAAACGATTTTAAATATGTTATGGCTTTGGTGCAGTTCTCAATCGCAACACTTCACTTCTCTCTCTCTCTCTCTCTCTTCCAAGTAGTTTTCGAAAAGCATTTACATTACTCATCCGCCATTCTGCTGGATCTTCCGAGTTGGAGGTGCTTCATTTTTATTCCTATATTATTTTTGAAACTGTCTCGCTCTATCTCGGTTTCAATTTCGCTCATTGAACAACATTTGGCATAAATACAATATTTATTTAAATACATATTACAAGGTTTTCCATTTGTAAGACAATATAATGATATAGTATGTGTTACATATATATGTATATATATATATATATATAGGCTAAATGTTAGGTGCTTAGCAATTGTTGCTTATTAATTTTTTTTGGCTGCTTTTTAAATTCTTGGCTATTTTCTTTATTCATCTTAAAGTTAACCGTGTTTCCTTTTGTCTGCTACCTTAAAATGTTTGGTTTCTCTCGCATAGTTTTCTCAATTATCTTGTATATCCCCATCCCCCCCGTTACAATTTTCAGCATTTCATTTTGTCTGCCGTGTGTATAACTACAATAAAAATATATATTTATATATAGATATATATACATATATATGCATATTTACATATATATATATATAGTTTAGGTGGTGCAATGTGCAAAAAATCCTGCTGTGCAGTGCATCATTTTTCAATATTTCAATATAGTTTTAACAATTTAAATATATATATATGTATATATATTGTGTCTATATCTGTATGTATATATTTATGATTTGCTTCTCAATTGTTTTTTTTTCTTTACTTTTTTTTTTTTTTGTAATTTAACAATTGTAAAATGGAACAACGTTTAGTTTGATCAAAAAGGAAGTGAAGAAGATAGTTTTTTAAGAGTGAAGAAAAGTTACATTTAGAAATTTGAAAAACTTTTCCATATTCTTCCGCTATATGCTAATTTTTTTGTTTTAAAATACTCGTACTTTGATTCAAGCCACAATTCCAAAAAATACATCAATGTCAAACTTGCACATAATAGTTCCTTGCTATTTGAATTCCAATTTCAATTGTAAACCAAATAATTATGCCAATTAACAAAATTTGTACTACAAATACAAATAAGGTGTTTAGGTACAGGAATATACATATATTAAGATAATAAGGCCAAATGTAAATAAGTACAACAAATAAAATCAGGATGTTCATCCGTTAAGTGTTAAAAATGATAATTTAAATTAAATTGAAATAATTTTCTGTTCAAAAAGTCTTAAACAATATTTAACGAAAATAGAACTAAATTGCTATATTCCTATTTTTGAAATTGGTACGAACTTTTATAATTCTTTTTGAGTATCGTTGAGATAGTGGACTTGTGGCTCAAGGGAAAGTTTTCACCGATTTTTAATGTTCTTAGCGTTTTTTAAGTATTACATCACTCTTTACTTAAATTATACAAAATACACATTTAGAATAATAAGAGCTAATATTTTGAGATTTGTTAACTAAAATACAAACTAAAAGTATATAAAGAAATTCTGATAAAAGCTTAGCTAGCTAGCTCATCATTATCCAACCACTATATGTATATATATATATAAATATATACATATATATATATATATATATATAAGCTTTGCTTATATGGATTAACTTTTGGCTTAACAATGCGGTTTTACATATTCTTTTCATGTTATCTGGTTGTAAGGCTGCTGTTGGTTAGGTTTTTATGACTGAAGAAGGTCATGGGCTTCCTCGCGATGTTGTTGTTGTAGTTGTAGGTAGTTAAGTGGTACTTGGAACATAAAAAAAAATTCTTAAAAGATTTTAATTTTTTTCAGAAAATGCCACAATGGGGCACTCAGGCAGGCGACATAAGGTGTTCGCGCTTTTGTTTTTCGTGTTGTTGTTGATGATAATGTTATTGTTGCTGCGGAAGCCTGAGGTCGAGAATTTACAGCAAAAGAGGTGGCAACAGCAGCAGCGGCAATTCAAAATTCGTCCCTCTTTTGCCTCTTTGGTTGTTAATTGCAATTTAATGTATTCTGATTGGGGCTGACAATGCGATTTGTTGCTGTTGTTGTTGTCATATTATTATGATTGATTTGATTCGATTCAGTGATGCTCACTGTATCACTAGTTTTCCACGACAACAATTTATTCAACAGTCTATCCATATAGGGATTGCCGCCCAGGCGTGCGACCTATATGCACAAAAAGGCAATTAATAGCAAAAGTATAACAAGTATTAGCAAAAAGAACTTAATTCAATAAGATGGTTAGAACAAAAGGAGAAACTTACCTCTGCCCTGGCCTCGGCGTCTAGAGACTCGAGCACCTTGCGTGTATACTGAAAACTGCCTAGTTTTTCCAGCAAACTAATGCAGTACTTCTTGACCTCAATGTCGTGCGTGCGTTGCCTTAATATATCTACAAGATATATATATATATATATATATATATTCACAGAAAGCTAGCATTTGTTGTTTCTTAAGAGGTTAAGAACTTACGTAAAACCTGCTTGTCCTGTTTCTGTAAACGCACTGCATGTATAACTGGAAAACCAAATTTTCCCTCCGTCAAATCCTCGGCAAAACTTTTATTCTCCGTGTACTGTAAGAAACAAAAACAAGAAAACAAAGTTAATATATTGAATATTATTATGTTGGTCTTTTACTTACCTCCTTTAAACTTAAATTACAATAATCATCCCGAATTTGAAAATATAAACCCAATATGGCAGTCAATTTTGAATAATCCTCTTTATTGCTGCTAAATAGTTGCATTAGACGTATGGCCAGCATAAATAAACCGCCAGTCTTACGGACAGTCATCAATTTGTAATCCGATTCGGAGGGACATGTGAAACTATCACGCCAATATATCTCCATGCCTTGCCCACGATGCAGTTCCAGTAATTGTTCGGTATAAACACGGGTAGCCTATCCAATGCATTCAAATTAATATATAAATATATTTGGAATTCATTGAAAGCGTTACCTCTGGATGTCCCAGTTGTTGCACTTTCTCCAGGGCCAAGAACAAGGCATAATTGGCTGCATTTATCGTACTGGCCACACCATAAATTGAATGCGCCACAGGTACACCTCTGCGAAGTATCGAATTGTCTTCAATATCATCAATGCTGGAAAGTTAGGTGTTAGAAGAAACACAATCTATGTATATATATGTGTATATACGTATGAATTTCAGTTTTTACAGAATTTGTAATACTTGAAATATGAATTGCTTTATCGTATCCATGCATAAGTGGTTTAAAAAACCTGCCCAAGAAAAGTTTTTGATTTTGAAAAAGTATTCCAATTAAGATTTCTTTCAAACTGTGAAATTAATAAGAATTTAAATTACTAGAGAAATATCAAGTGGAAATTCCATTTCTATGATTAACATAGGCAAACTTATGTCAACTGCCCTGAGCCTCTCTGTCTCTATATGTAGATACATACATACACATTTATTTATATGTGTGTATTTATGAACATATGCTTTATAATATAAATTAAAGCCTTTCCTCGTGCATCCCGCCCCCTCTTCGCTTGTTCTCTGATAAACCTCCCGCCAGTATGTCCCATCATCTCAGTCTATTTAGTGCCTTTTCATCGCTTCAATAACTGGAATATGCCCATTGGCAAGGCAAACTGGCCCGACATTTGCGTAATTAAAAAATGTTTGCGCTCCGCTAAAGCCCAGCCCAACCTCCCATCTGCCTCCCGCTCTCTACCAGTCAACCATTCCAACCCCCACCCTCTATAACATTGAAAGGGAATTGAGCTGGGGAAACAGGGCCACAAGGCACAGTGACTGCGAGTGAGCGTGTGGGCGTTGATGCAAGAAAAACGAACGCACAAAGGGAGCTGCTGCTGCTTGGGCTCATGGTGTTGATGATGCTAAAAATAGTGGCAAGAGTTGTGACAAGCCTGAGACTGACTAAATGACAATGGGCATAAGTGCATGGAAAAAAGGACAAGGCGACAGGACGATGGATAGAGAATGGGCAGGAAGAAGTATAGTTGTAAAACTAAGTTTTTCTGACGATATGAAAATGCATTAGAAAAAAACATCGTCATCATCATTGTCATCAACATAGTAATGGGAAAGCTGCCAAAAGAAACAAAGATAAGGCTTTAGCCAAAAGAAGGACACTTTTTGCATTTGCATAAGAAAAATCAAGGCGACAGGTGGCTGAGTGCAGGGGTGGGTGGGTGAAGTGGTAAATAATGGGGCCGTTGAAACTGAATAGTTTTGATTAGCTTGACTGGCGACTTTAATTGAAAAGATTTACATTCGCTTCAATTGGTCTCAAGTCAAATGTTGAATTTATTAATGAATCAGAAAACTCAAATATTTTATGCAATTTCATTTACCAATATACCCATCAATAATGCTTAGTGAGCTTGAAAGAGCATTCATCCTACAAATTGACTGAATATTTAACTTAAAGATTACATTTTGATAGTTAATAACCACGATTGAACTAAACAGTTTAGACGAAAAAATATATTATATTTATTCATGACTGTGGAGAATCAGTTCCTATAAATAGAGTATAAATAACCATAAGTACCCTCTAGTTTGCGTAAACTTTAGACATATAAAATATACAATTTTGCTACAGTTGACTATTTCAATTAACAACGGGTTGTTTTTTGTTTTTTTTATTACACACAACCTTATTTAACGGTAATTACTTAAACAACAAAACAATTGGTTTTGCTTTCTCACATATTGTTCACTTCTTTAATTAATGGGTATATTGAAGTCGTACCAGAATAACATTTGTCAGTCAGAAGTTTTACAAAATTAGTTTGCGAAGAAATTCAATTGAAATTTATTATAAATATAAAAAAAAAAAAGAAAACCAAAGGCTGCGGGCTCATGATGATGAAATTTTTCATTTTTGGATTTGATTTAAGTGTGTACAATACATAGTCAATATATGGGCCAACGAGGTCGAAAGAGGCAGATAAAAAGGTGAGTCATGCATGGAATAGAATTCATTTCTCGCCTTTGCCCCTATTTCACGCCAAATTTTTTATTTGTTTTTTTAAGTTTAACTTTCGAGAAAATCAAATTTCAATTGTATTAGGGAAAAACCAGTGTTTAAAAAGTTTTTCCTCTGTCTATGCTAAGTAAAAATGAATGTTTAAAATTTTCCTTTGTTTATTCTTCCCATAGGAATAATTGACATAAATGTGGCCAAAAGTTAAATTGACTTTCTGGTAACTGATATGAGTTATGATAACCAAATTAGCTAGCGTTAAGATTAGATACAAGCACCTACCTTCCTCTAACATCCAAAAAAAAAAAACAAAAATAAAGGAGCGAAGGGGAAAATTTACATTTCGAGCTAAAATCTACATAAACAAAAAAGGAAACAAAAATCGTTAAATAGATATATGGATACTTGTATACATATATAGGCACATATACATACATGTATATATGTATATTTATATATGTATATATGGAAGTGTGAGGTGAGATTAAACAGATGAGAGAAACAAGCAAAATGTAAACAACAAAGGCAACTAAAAATGCAAAGGTCAACATTTTTGGAAAACAAAATGATGAGATTTATTTTAAAAATCGAAAAGCACATACAACACGTAGAAGATATACACAAGCATGATTAATGACTAAAATTGATTATCGACAGGTTTTTGTACTAAATTTGTATAAATAACAATATCTATATATACGTTTTTATTTGTATATAACAAATGTAAAATACTTACAGTAAACTGGAATTATGCAGCATTTGGACAATGTCGCCAATTTGCGTCAACTTTTCGGCCGGTATAAGCAACCAGTGATTGAAAGCCAAGGCCAATTCCGAACGAAATTGTTTGCCAGGAATTTCTTGGATGTACGAAAAGGGCTGCAAAAGTATCTGCATGGCATACCATAGTGGTGGTGTTGCGGGAAGTGTGGCATATAAAGAGGAATGGGGTAACAGATTGAAGGTGACATGTAAATAAAGCAGCAGAATAATGAAGTGGTTAGAGATTTGGAGTTGAGAAATGTCAAAGTTCATTTAGCTCCCACACACAAAGAGACACACACATACAACGTACAAACACACTTACCTCGTCCTGTTCCTTTTGCGTTGATTTATCTTTAGTTTTTTGCAATATGGTATTCAGTTCGTCCATTGTTGTGACGGGCCCTGGCCTCTGTTGTAAGTGTTGTGTATAAACTACGAGGGGGAGGTGGTGGTAGTTTTCGGTGGTTGGGACGGGTGCACTGGGAGAGGGGTATTGCTTGTGTTAGCCCTCGAAAACACGCGTGACTAGAATTCCGTTTTGTTTGATTTTAATTTAGGATTCGCGGCACTTTAAGTTTGATTCCTGCTAAACGCCGCGCTTTAGTTCAAGACCAAAAATAGACTGTTTTTATTGGGAGTTTTATTTTGTGGCCGCATGCAGTTTATGTAGTTTGTTGGGCCTTCTGCTATTTGCAGCATTTTTTAACACTAGTCCGCTACTGCTGAGCCAAGTGATGACAACAAAGTAGCTTTAAGTTTATATAAAAATAGCCTAATAAAAATAAATAGTAAATATATAAAGAAAGCCTGTAAGATCGAAATTGATCCAAAAGCAATAAAAATAAATATGTTTGTGTTTTTTTATCTCTGATTGATCATTCAGCTCTAGTTAAACAACACTATATCAGCTGTTTTGAATTTCGATAACATTTATGATCGACTTTTGCCCATCTCTAATCCATGCGTGCGTGGACGAGACTTTCAATATTTTTGTAAAAATTTGTGTTAAAATCATTTTAATTTAACAAAAATTTAGAACTTTAATTCAAATATGGCGGCTTCACCACCAGTCCGTACTAATTGGCATCCCAATAAAACACACAACGAAGTTGAACGGTAATGATACTAACAACAAAACAAATCAATTTTGCATATCACTTCGGTTACATTTTTATAGATGGATTTGCCTGTATCCAGCCTATATTAATAGCAAAAAGACCCGCCAAGAAGGACGACGTTTGCCCAAAGAGAATTGTGTAGAGAATCCCACCTACATGGAAATGCGTGATGTTCTCTCGGTAGCAAATCTGCACTTTGTGGTTGAAAATAAACAATATTGTCGGGAGAAAAGTAGGGAACTGCAATTCCGTGGCCGGGTTCGTGTCCAGCTACGCAACGCCGACGGCACCTTGTACAGCAATGAGTTTCCCACACGTGAATCCATTATGCTTCATGTGGCCAATAAAATACCTCAGCTCAAGACGCGCCAAAACAAGCCAGGTGGGGAAGGAGTTGCCTCTCATCAACAATCGCAGCAACAATCTAGTGGTAATCCGTCAGGCGCTAGCGGCGGCGGAGGAGGCAACAAGAAAGGCAAAGGCAAACGGCGTTAGGTAATTTGTTTTTTTTTTTTTTAAATTCTTCTTCTGATTTTTTTTGTAATAAATATTGAGTGGGAAACATCAACTTTTACTTTAATGAGTGTACTTTCTAATGTAACGGGCAGAGCTCTCAGATATAAGAGTATATATTTTTTTGTGGAAATGTTAAGCAAAGTCCTTATCTTTTCTTAAAATGTATATTGTATATGCTCTTTACACACTAAGAAACCGCTTTGTCAATGAATGGAATAATGCTGGTCTCAAAGGTAAAAATGTGTTAAAAAGCACGATTTAATCAAATTACTGGACGTAAGCAGTAAAAATAATTTCACATACTTTTAGTGAAAAAGCGCAAGTCGATTGAGAATATTAAAACAAAAATTTTAAAAACATCGGAATATTGTTTCAAGTTCAAGTTTAAGAATTTGACCTTGGCATGCAAAAGCGGTATGAATTAGTTCATTATTACATATGTATGTATGTATAGAAGAGTTAGGGGAAACCTAGTTTTTTGGAAATTGTTTCAAGATCACAGCAAAGTCAGCATAAAATTTCTCTAAAGCACAAACGGAAATTAATCAGTTCGTCACGAACAAATAAAGTATTTTCTTTCTGTTCAGATTCTATAATTTCAACCAAGTCAGCAGTATAAAACCCTACAACTTGGCCAATGCTTAGTCAGAAAGCAGGTGTGAAGCCGCCCAGTAGTTGTATGAGCCAGCAAGATGCCGGCTAAATCAAAGAATAACAACATATACGCCCATGTTATAGCACTCACCTTAATATGTCTAACTATAAATAAGGTTGAAATGGTAAATGGAACCTCACCAACATCCAAAGAGGAACTTTCAAGCACGACTAATCCCCTGATGGAGCAAAAACATGAGAGGAATTGCAAGGCATTGTGTGAGCATTGTGGATGTTTGGGTTTCTATTGTGGAGAAGAGTGTCTGTGTGAGTGTAATAATGAAAATTCGGATACAGAGTGTATCAAAACAATGCAAACAAATGCCCGCACCTTAAACACTCCCTTTGAAATATTAATACAAGGACCAAGCTGTAATCGTTTCGTACGCAATGCCCAGCAATTTGATCAAAAGGAAACTCTGGAAGCTCGATCTAAGACGCCAAGAAATCGTCGCTCTACCATAACCATATATAAGCCAGTAAAAGGCTTAGCCCTTACACCGAATGCCTTGGATATACATTCTGCTAAAAAATCTGAAAAAATTCGAGGAAAACGGTCAGTTGACCATTTGGAATGGTTCAGCGACTTTGCCAACACTTTAGTGCGTCCTTCTCCCCTGGGAACACGTGCTCAGAGGCAATTGGAGGTCACATCCGTTCCCGTGGAGCCGATTTTACCCTTGACACGTCGTGAACCTTGGTTCTTGGAAAAAAATCCACCAACTCTAACACGCCCTGCACCATTAAAAACCAAATCACGGAAACTAAAAAACAAGTCCCGAAAAATCACAAAAGTGACTTCCATAGAAGATGATTCCCCAACTCAAAAGACTCCCGATCGTGAGATTCGTCCTTTTCGGGATGCTTTGGAGGTAGTGGAACGCATTCCTCGTGTCCTGCAAGACACAGTTAGTCATTTAGCTGCTGACAACAATGCCGGGGATGTGTTTAGTTTGAATATTATGAACGATGTTTATCCCAAGGCAATAGTAAGAAATGAGCGACAAAAGTCCCGACGCCCAAGTAGGTTGGATGTTTCACAAGTTGTTCCCACCAAGGCTCCGGCAGTCCAGACCCCAGCTCCAGAACCACTAATGCCGCTGGCACAAAACGGCTTTCTTACCTTGCCTTGGCTGCGTCAACGTCGCCTGCGACGTTTACAGCAACGCCAAAAAAACTAGAAGTTGGCAGTACTTTTTGCATTTCAATTTGTTGTATATTTTTAAGCTTTATTTGGCAAAACTGCATTTTTTATAATTATATAAAATGAATTTTTAAAGCCCGATTATTAATAGTGCATTTCGTTTTAATTATAACATTTTGAATTTGAAAAGCAGTTGCTTTATTTAACAGCATCGTTTGCGAGTACTGAGAAATTAACAGCATCTGATCGCACCATAACAGGTTTTTATACCCATTATAAAGGGAGCATATTACTTAAGTAAATCTGTTTGCAAAAAACTATATATCTGATTTAATTATCAAATTTTCTTATTAAAAGTATGTACAACAGATAGCTATGACTACTCACAAAAATAAATAAAAATTTTAATAAATTTGACTACTGTATTTTTGCGTATCCACAGTTATAGAGTGTGCTGTAATCGAATACTTTGTTGTGTTCACTTAACATGGTCTGTTAAATACGCGGTTCTTTTGTTGTTGAATTTTTTTGTGTTAACAGGCAAACTCGCTCTCTCATTACAACAGGTAGTTCCACAATAGCATAAGTTGGTAAAACAAAATTAAAATTCGCTGTCAATCACATAAAAACAAAAAACTCGGAACATGAGAAGGACAATGAAGAAGTCAAATTTTACATTCATGTAAATACATACATATATACATGTTTGTTTGCTTACATACAGCTACAAATTAAAATAAGATTTGTTTGTGCTTTGTTTTAATTTTTTTTTGAGTAAAGATCCACAAATTATTTTTGTTAATGTTTGTATATTGGTGTCAAGCACTATATGTATGTATACTATAAATAAGTAGATACACACATGCATATAAAAAATCAAAGCAAATAGGAAAAGTTAATTAAAACAAAACAAAAAAGAAAGAAGACAAACATAGCCTTGGTCAACGGTCAACTTGTTGCTGCTACATTGTATAGCACAATTGTATCTGGTGTTGTGTCTCTTTCTGTGTGTATTTGTATGCGTGCGTGTGTGCATCTTATCGAATATTTAAACCGAATCTTGTGAAATTATTGTATTGAAAATCTATTTGCTTTCTATGTACACCCATTCAAAACATGAACAGTCACGCTTGATGTGCCACAAACGGGACTACTATTGCTGAAAATATTTTATAAATGTAAAAACAAACTAAGTCTGTCTACTAAATACTATCTTTACAACACTCGATAAACAATTGTTCTCTAAAATACTGATTAAACGCAACCAACGACAAAAGCAAATCAACAATAAAATATTGTGATCTGATCGGTTATACTGCACACGCTCTCTCTTTCTCTCTTCACATAACCCTTTCACCATCACCCTTTTCGCGTACTGTTATCATCGCCTCTTATGCGACAACAACAAACACTAATACAGACACTAGACACTACAGACTAGAATACATACTTACATACATATATATATGTACATATAAGCAAACGAAGCAATAAAGTCAGAGAACGGCTGTTTTCCAGTTAGAAGGTAGAAGTTATATTTATATTCTGATACCAATAATATTATATATATGTACATGCATATGTACATATGTATGCATATTGGTATATACACATGTATCCTCACTGGCTTATCCAAAATTTTCAAGGGCAACGAAAATTTTTTGGATCATCAAAATTTAGTTATCTATATATGTATTTACTAGTTGCTAACCTTAATTCTTTGCAAGACTAGACTGAAGTTCCTCTCTTAAATACACACACCCGCCTAATGCTTAGATAAGTACATACATATATGTATATGTATGCATGTATGTACCTATATAAATAAATATTAAAAAATCTACTAAGTGGTTAACGTCTTAACGAAGCGATAAGCGTTCGAAGTGGTCAATAGGAAAACAGCTGAGCGCTTTACAAAAAGTAAACCAACAAAACATTGTCTCCACCTCTCCATTAAAATATTAAAGGTATTAATGTTTTCTTTTGCATTTGTAGTGGGGAATGTAGTTTCACATTTTTATTTCATTAATTACATACGTTAATAAATACTATGAGCTTTGTGTTTTCAATCGATTTATTAACTTTTCGTCATCTAAAATGGAATCCAAAAAAGAAAGCATCCACAACTAGCATCCATTTTCAATCTGCCTATTACCCTACATACATATGTATGTATGTACATTTGTATTTATTGTAAACATTATACAAACATATGTAAAGTATTAAGCCCCAAAATTTAAAGACCAGCTGTTTACTAATCATTTTTAGGGAAACGAACGACAAAACAGTCGAAACTTAGTACTTCAATTTACATATACTAAAAAAATTTAAATAACTTTTGTAAGGATGAAAAAAAAATAGCGCATTCGTACACACATACATATATAGATAAAAAGGTTGGGCTTGCACATATTGTAAAACCTTTTGGTGTCGCTGTAAGGATGGGCTTATATACTAGGCGGCGATTCTTGGTCTACATACATATTTATATTTTAAGTAAGCCTGATAACAAATTGAAAAGTGTTACTAAACATCCAAATATATCTCCTACATATATATGTATACACATAAACAAAAAGTATATCTTCACTTGCAGCATGCCGCGACGTGGGTGATGTTTGAGGAGGGGCACACAACAACACTAGGAACACATTGACACCCACCCATATAGAACATACAGAAACGCACAAACAGACACACATACACGCATGCATATATCCAAATATATGTATATACATGTGCATATAGGAATACACAAGTAAAGACAAAGAGAAACGGACAGACATGGCGCAATTGATGCAGAAATTGCGCAGCCGTTTGGAAACCAAGAGACTGCCTGAAGATGTTGACGATGGGCTAGAAACATTGGAGGAATACCAGCTAAGATGGCGTTCAGTGCGCATTATATATTTTACCATGTTTCTAATGGCCCTTGGATTTAGCATTATACTTACTGGTGTATGGCCATACCTTAATAAAGTAAGTATGTTGCAAACTGCAGCCAAAATGTATTAAAATTATTAATCCCTTTGGGATTTTAATGATTACATAACGTGAACTCAAATTGTTTTTTTTTTTTGTTTTTCAGTTAGATCCCAATGCGGACAAAGAGTTCTTGGGTCTAATAGTGGCCGCAAATCCCTTGGGTCAAATGATATTTAGTCCAATATTTGGATGGTGGGGTAATAAATTGGGTACAATACGTCTACCGTTGCTTATATCGTTGGCACTGTTTACCTTGGCCAGTGGTATATACTCATCCTTGGAGCTACGTCCTTCGAATGTCGCATATTGGATGTTGGCTTCGCGTTTTTTAATTGGTGTTAGCTCTGCCAACATTGCCCTATGCCGATCTTATCTATCAGCTGCCACACGATTGAGTGAAAGAACTCATGCTGTCTCAATGGTTTCGTTGGCACAAGTATTGGGCTTCATTATAGGACCAGGTCTTCAGGCAGCTGTCACACCATTGGGTCAAGATGGACATATTTGGCTATGGGGTGCATTGCATTTTAACATGTATACCGCCGGAGGTTGGATAAACGTTATTATGAGCTTGTGCAATTTTATAATGTTTCTGCCAGGGATCTTTGAGGTGAGATTGAGTAAAATTTTTAAGGATTGGATTCTTAAAATTTTCTTTTATAAAGGAGCACAAGATTGCTGCCCGAGAAGTCATGGTGATGCAGGGTGGCACTTCTGAAAAGGACACTTGGAAACAGATTAAACCCAATTATTTATCAGCCTGGACTTTAATTGTAGCCTTTTTCGTTTTGGTTTTCAATTTTGTGCTGCTAGAAACGTAAGTTGATTCATTTCGATTTGATTTAATTGCTGTTTAATTTGCTTCTGCTTTTTTAGGTTAGGCACTGCTTTGACAATGGATATGTTTGCCTGGTCCAACGAAGAGGCCCTGAGGTATATGGGTTTAATGATGGCAACCGCAGCAATTGTTTCCCTTATAACGTTTGTATTGATTGAACCGATGTGCAAACTATTTGCTGAAAGATATGTCCTTATCTGGGGAGGATTCTCTTTGATGGTATTGGGACGTGTACTCTTTATACCTTGGGGCCCGGACCCACCAAAATTAGCAATTACATATAACTCAAGTGCAACCAATTTGACAGCGAATGATCCCATATTTTTGGGATGCCCGCCCGAGCAAGAATGGTGCAGTCAATTACCAGCTTTGACTTTAACCCAGTTCATCATTGGCTTTGCTCTAACATCAATTGGATATCCCATTGGTGTGACCCTTATCCAGACAATTTTCTCCAAAGTACTGGGTCCCAGACCACAAGGTGTATGGATGGGCTGGATGACCGGATCGGGTTGTCTCTCCCGTTTTATGGGCCCTGTTTTTGTGGGATTCATTTACGTTAGACTGGGTACATATTGGACTTTCGGTGTGACGTCAATGATGATGCTTGTCTCAATGATATGGTTGCTTTGTAGCAAGTAAGTGAAATTATGACAAAATGCACCGTTTATTTTTTTTATAACTAAAATCCTTTATAGTCGCGTGCTAATACCACCTACATTTGAAAAAGCAAATCCGGTCGAGCTGCAGGAACTACGTAGTCCGAATGGCAAGACCACAGATGAAGAAAAGAATTCCCCTCTCGACAGGGAAGGAGCACAATTGCTTATACCATCGGCCCAGAAAAGTATACGTATTATATCCAGTTCCGGTGATCAAAGTTCTTCTAGTAATCAAGCGTAGCATTAGATTGAGTTCTTTTTTCTTTATGTACTTATAAGACTTATATGTATCGTTGAATGCTGCCTTTAAGTTGTGACGACTTAACATAGAGTTTAGCTTTACCAGTTACCATCACTGTATATATTAGAGCTGTACATGGGTTTTGAGAGTAATTTAAATCTTTTTAATCGATCTGAAGTAGAATTTCTTAGGCGTTCCTCTGTGTACAAACACACATTTATGTACTTCGCTTTAATTTGCAGAATATTATTTACTTGCTCTTCCTAGCTATTTGGATTACTCAAACGATTAAGTGCTGAGTCAATGCATTGACTCATGCTCAGCTTTAATATTTACAAGTGCTGTAAAAATATAATTCATGTTTTTTTAAGCGAAACTTTCTTTTAACTTAGATAAGTAGGGCCCGAACATTTTTAAAAGATAACATTGCATTGGATATTCTGCTTCTGTTTACGAATTATCAAATTTTATTGGTAGTGTAGTTTACCCCTCCCCCCCCAATGGTTAAAGTCTCAGCCCATAAACCCGATTACGCGCTTCAGTCAAAACAATGATCAAATTTCTGTGTTGTCAGCTTGTGTGTGTGTAAGTGTATGTAAAAACGGTGCGGCTGGACGATACTACCAAGCAGGGAGCCAGAAATGTGAAAATGTTGTACAAGGCAGCAGGCCCATTTGCTGATTAAAATTATAATAGGGTGCCGATGCGGATCCTGCTGCTGTTGCTGATGCTGGCGACCAGCAAAGCAACCAATAACAGGTAGATGATTCTCTTCCATCGCCGATGAATGTTTGATAATTGTAAAAGTTGTTATTCCTGCTGTTATGGCTGTGTGAAAAGGGAAATATAGTTTCTTCTGTTGTTGCTCATCTGTTGCCATAATAGTAAAATTCATCTCAGTAGGGCGCATAACGACGCCCAGGCGGTGAGGGACCGCGCATTCCACGGGATGAGATCATGCGATCATCAAATGAATCTCGACTGAAATCCTCATAGCCGTGTGGTGTGGGAGACCTATAAAAATAATGGGTAACATAACATTTTAGGAAGGAATAAATCAGAAAATTTAAATTACATACCCATAGCGACTCATGCCATTGCTACGAGGTGGAGAGCGGCGACTAAACATTGTGTCATAACCACGGGAGACGCTGCACGAGCGCAGGCTTCCGCTCAAAGTCGGAGGCAAAGGCATAGGTTCACGTCGGGAAATAGGTGGGGGTGGAAAATCGCGCATACGTGCGCTAGGATACCTACGTTCATAAAGATCGCGTGAATCCTCAAAGCGGCGTGTATCATAGTAGTCATAGTCCTAGAGAGGAAATACATACATATAAGCAAACAAGAATGCCAAAGCAATAAAGCAGGGAACAAAAGAGGAAGAGGAATTAAAGGATTATCGGCATTTACCCTAAAGCCATCCATAATGCGTTCACGCAAAAACGGCGGCGGCGGTGGTGGCGGCGGAAACGGATCCCGACCGTACATGCGATCTCTGTAGCCCCCTGGACCGAGAGGTGATGGTGGTTCACCACCACCACGTCCACCTCCTCCGCCTCCAGCACTGCCACCATACAAGCGCGGACACTCTTTCGACCAATGACCGGAACGTCCGCAACGATAACATTGCTCCGGATCACCCATACCCGGTTTGGGTCGCACTCGACTTGTCGACACTTGAACCTTCAATGGTTGGCCATCAACCACGCGACCGTTCAATTCCTTAATGGCATCCTGCACATCACCGACGCAATCCAAATGAACGAAACCATAGTTTCGCACTATATCGCATTCCACTACCGTTCCGTATTTCTGGAACAATTCACGCACCTCGGGCGCACGCGTTTTATCGGTTAAATTTCCCACGAAGATTTTCGTTGTCGGCGTATTTGGGGCGCGTCGGCTTTTGGCCGCCTCCACTTTGATGGCATTATCATTCAACACGTAACCGTTCAGATTTTGTATGGCATCGCGACCCTGCTGCTCCGTCTCCATATGAACAAAGCCATAATTCTTTACCACATCGCATTCGACAACTGTACCGTATTTGTCAAAAAGCGAACGCAGCTCAGTTGCCTGAGTTTTCTCATCGAGATTACCGATGAACAATTTAAATGTGCCGGCTCCGGGCATCGTTGATGCTGTCGTGGTTGTTGGAGTTGTTGCTGTTGTTGTTGCGGCGGCAGCGTTAGCGGCGGCGGCGTCAACGTTTTCAGCAGCGTTGTCTTCCACGGTTCTTTAGTTACTTGACAATTGGTGGGGAGATGAGGGGGCGGCTTACGCGGCGGCGACGACGTCAGTTTCTCGCGGCGACGGCAAAAGGATTGTGAGAGCGCGGTAAAAGCGCGACCTCAAAGATGAAGAAAGAGAAAGCAAATTGGTACTATTTTCTGTTTTCCAAAAAAAAAAAAAAAAAAAAAATAGCTATCAGACCCGTTTGGCAGGATTGTTATCAATTTTCTTCTATTTTTTTCAACACATACACAAAAAAAATGGCGTTTTACGCATATATTTTTTCTTTTTCTCACATTACAGTTTAATTTCGTATGCGACTAAAGTTCAACATTATTTTTATTTGATTTATGATTTTTGTGATAAAACTTACCTAGTTCTCCCCCACTTTTTTTCTTTTTTTTAATTTAATCACACTTTAACTCAATCAATTCCCATAAAATTGATTTTTCCACCTTTGTTTCCGATTTCAACAGTGTTGAAAATGTAAACTAACATTTTGAACAGCGTGCTCAAAAAATGTTAATTTACATTTTATAAGTAATAACAGCCCCCTGTTAAGGCTTGTTTCTGGTAACTTTCGAATAAATGGGAGACACTGATATGATCGTGACTATCGATATTTGTAATTTATTTTTACGATTTCATGCAAATGTTGACAAAATGATCAAGTTTGTAAAACATTTTGTTAGACCAAAAGTTGTGCCGTTACATTATCACCATTTATCGAATCGCTGGCCACAGTGGATGTATCTCTAGTGTTCTTTAGAATTCTCTAGTATTCGATAACAATATATACTGATCGCTTGATTTGGCACTAAAAAAAGCGGGCTCTCTTAAATTTTTTTTAATTGTTTAATTGCGACTTAAAAACATTTTTTTTAAAGTTTTTTAACTATTATGGACACCCCCAAGGGGAGTGGGCGAACTACACGCATGTCCACACGTATGGCCACGCCTCATCTGTCAGAACGGAAACGACAATTGTTCCGTAGTCGCAGCAGCAAACTAAACGAAATCGAAGATGACGAAATTGAAGATTCCTTGTTGGGCTTATCGCCATTAAAGCCCCACGGCAAACATACAAGGAAGACACAAAAGAAAAATCTCTTTATCGGGAAAGAGACAGTTTTTGAAGGTAGAAGATTACGCAGTAGTTCCAGCAGTTCCCCTGAAACCAACAAGGAGAACAAAAAGAAACCACATGGCAATGTAATAGGTTGTCCAATCCACGGGGTTGCGGGTGGGGGAGAAGCTGAACAGCTGCCACATTTGTTTACCAAAACAATGCGTCTCAATAGCCAAAGCACCAGCAGCAGTCCACGTACCCCAAAGACTTCAAAACGACAAAATCAAGGTGATGATGATGTGCAAATGGCACCATGTGATTCTTCTTTATCCTCACCAGGATCGTCCACGGGGTATCCAAGTGCATCACCCCGCAAAGCCATTAAAAGGGAACACAAATCACCACACGGTACTATGGTAACGTCGATCTCTTCTAGAGATTCGCCTACCAGTAAATTATTGAAAATTCAGCCAGAAGAGAGTGTAACAAGTGTGGCTTCCCTCTCCTCTGTACCGTCACCAGTATCTTCGGATGGGTCGCCACATAGTACACTGCGTAAAAACAAACTGGAACAAAGCATACCGACAATGGCTTTTTATTCGAAAGCAAAAGAAACCAGTCAAAGGCAAAATATTGTCGTTAGGTCAGGTGGCGGTGGAAGCCTGAGGAAACGAGGGATCAAAAGTAAGACCTCACCTACCTCATCGCGTCGCCATTTGGGCATCAATAGAGGGGTTAGTCACAATATACGAAAGCCAGCCCAACCTCGTCACCTTCCGCCCTTTCAATTAGATTACATTTTAAATTCGCTACGCAATGAAAAACTAAAGGAAATTATCAATCAAAAGCGTGAGGAGCGAGCAAAAGTTGAGGAGGTTTATCAAATATTACGATCTGCCAAGGATCCCATTAAAATGGCCAAACCTTTAAGTGTGATGAAAGATGATGCTAACAATAATATGACCACATCCAATAATATGACCACCGCTGATTTTTCAGATTTCAGTGAGGATGAAAATGAACAAGATTACCAGCCGCGTAATGACATATCCATGGATTTGGAACCCGTTATACCGTTAATAAGACATCAGCCAATAGCTACCACATCTCCGACAATAAATAAACCTTCAATTGATCAGGGCAAACGTAAATTCTTTAAATCTGGACGTAAGAGTCAAACTCATATGGAAGTCCGTATAACGGATCACATCAGAGCTAGTGTAAATCATGGCAAAATCGAATTGATCCGAAAGCCACCGAAGACACCGCGCAGATTGCGTGTTAAGTCATCTACCATATTTTCCGCGGAGCAGGCCACTGTGGATGCAATTTTAAAGAATTTAGATGATACGGTGATAAATGATATTGTCGAATCATCCGAGCCCATAAGATCAGCATCGGTTCCATTGCCGGAAATTTTAAACGATGAAGGAGAGGAAGACCTTAATATAAATAGTAATAGTGGTCTACAAGCTTTAACAACAACAGCAACCGTTGATCCATTTGCATCGTACCGTCAACGTTTGCCCTGTAATACTCAAGATCCGGAAATAATTGAACAACAGGAAATACTTTTGGAGTTTCTTATAAGCAATAACATATGTACAGAGGCTAATTTTAAAATATTCATAGCCGAACCCGATAGTCATAAAACAGAGGCCAATAGTATAGTTGATGAGCTATATGAGATAATTAATGCTGAAGAACCAGCTGAACCCAGAGCTCAAATTGTTGCTAAATCCGTTCCTGAATTGGTATCCCAACCTGAACCTGAATCCATTGTAGATGCAAATTCTGTTGCGCCAACGAAACTCTTTCCCATATTTACCCAACGATTGCAGCCTTTGGTCAAAAGATCGCAACGGCATAAGGCTCCTAATAAACAGCGTTGGCTATCATCTGCTGCAACAGGTTCCAATCAATATCAGATTGATGCTGGCCAAAAAGAGTTTGGGGCTCGTCAATGCCAACAATGTGGTTTGGTCTACACCGTCCATGAGCCCGAGGAGGAACAATTACATCGAGAATATCATAATTCAGTGCATGTTCTGCGCTTTAAAGGATGGATTGATGAGGATATTATTGCTGCATGCCCGGAATGGTCTACCGATGGTCGTATTATACGGTTAAATGAACGTGCTCCAGTTGCTCGATTGCAAAGGTTAAATGATCTTATTAAAGTGGTGGATAAAGAACTAGGTTATTCCTCCTATATAGTGCCCAAGATATTTGTGGCATTTTTCGCTGTACAAAAACAACAAATTGTGGGCCTATGCCTGGTGCAACCACTTAGCCAGGCACATCAATTTATACAAATCGATGGCACAGACTATTTAAGCGAGGCGACTTTTGAGGCTAGGTGAGAGTTTTCAGTGTTTTGTATCCGATTTTTATCTATATTTTACGCTCAATTTTCAGTTGCGGAATTTCTCGGATTTGGGTTTCTCCATTACAGCGACGTCAAGGTATTGCTCGCAAATTGATCCGAGCTGTACAGTGTCATACTATATTGGGGCAGGAAATTCCAGTGGATCGTATTGCATTTAGTACACCAACTGACGATGGAAGGTTGTTGGCACAACATATAACGCAGAATGATAATTTTTTGACCTACGATCAGTGATACCGATATACGAGATATGAGAAAGAAGGTAGAGAAAGAAATAGATAATTGGATAGCAAGGGTATGTAATATAGTTGATCCGACTATTGAATAGTTGGTTGAAAAAAAATATTATAAAAATATATATTTGTGTTGCAACAAAATCTGCATTAGTTATTATGATTAGTTAATATTAATGATAAAAAAAAAACTGTGTTCAATTGCATGTACATACATATGAAGTTATAAAGTGTGTACATTGAAAATATAAATATGATTTTAAAATAAATATGTCAATTCAATCTTCGTCTTAAAATTTTTTTGATAAAAATCTTGTTTTTTTTTAGTTAGGTCCAATCAGAATGAATCTACTTAGAAAATATTGTCTTACGATCGATAGCTTTTTTTATTTGGCAGTATTTTTTTTGTTTGCGCTTCGATATATTTACGTATACCATCACTATTAAATATCGAGTATTTCGGAGCCAGGCTTGGGCGTTGTTTTCATTTTATTTGCAGGTTGATTAAACATTAAGTTGTGGTTAGAACAAAATTAATTAAATAATCAAGTAGTTTGAATGAAACTTATTCGAATTAAATAGATAAAAAATTACGGGCAAATGGTAAGTTTATAAAACAAATAAAATTTAATTTAGCATTCTTATTTGTCTTCTGCCACGCCCAAAACTGCCAAATTGGAACAAAAGTTTCGTTTTTGAGTTTGCTGCGTCAGCGTTTCTAAATTAAAATTATAATAAATATTACAGCAAGTGGCTAATCCCTAAAGGAAGAGCAACTGGCATTATTCTCAATCTAAAAAAGGAAAGAACACTGATTCCTGAGGATTATGTCCACCATCGAAGAAGAACGTAAGGCATACGAGAAGAATCCATATTTTACTGGTCACATTTACGGCAATTTTTCGCCGTTTTATGTGACAATTGCCATTTGCACAGTTGTCCTTGGCACAATTATAATATTGAATATCATTTTGGGTTGCTGTTCCAAGCATCGCAAATATTGGCAAGACAGACATACAGGAAATCGTTGGCTTGTATCTATTTGGTCAGCCACACCGCATAAGCAACCGCCATTGGATTTTACAGAACTAAAAGACGCATCGTATTTTCAACAATTCCATGTAAGTTGTAAAAACAACTTGATTAGATATTGAAAATTGAAAAATTTGTTTTGTTTTAGCCAACAACACATCAGCAAGTTTTCCCTACTAGCCCCAACGACGACCTTGTCATAGGTATTGAGGAATTAGAGCCAGTGAATCCTTCTTCACATCATCATCAACGTCCACCCCGCCCCGAGGGTCGAACTCTACATCAACAACGTCAGCGTGAGGAGTACGTCGAGTTGCAAAAACGTGAAAGCGACATATAATAATGGCACTATATTTTCTTTATCCCGCTGTGGCTGCTCTGGCCCTATTTATCGTCGGTGTCATTATCATTATGCTGCGCTATGGTCCACGTTTGTGCGGCCTGCGTCATCATGCTCTGCCGGATAATCATGATTTGAGGGAGAAGACCTATGAGCATGAAATAAGCTATTCTTAACCATTTTTTCATTGTCATACCATACAGAATTAACTAACCCCACCCACCACCGCCTCCCCCTTCACACTAGCTGTAACAATTAAACTGCTTAACCTTAACTAACATTTCAATATTGCACTTTATATGGCAGTACAAAAAATTCCATTTAATCCAAAATGTGCCTTTAGAAGTAACTTAATGCCGTCCAATCCAATGTATCTTGTTTTAGTTTAGTAAGTTAAACGATTGCATTTAACGTAATTATGCATGCAAAAATATGATTCAATTGTCGCAGTCCGATTGTCAAAGAACTTTAAGAATTAATTATACAAACTCAATATATTTGTATTATGCCTTTTATATATATATACATTATACATACAGTCTTTTCTCTGTACACACAATTTTGTCGAAATAAATAAAACTGATTTAAAACAGTATGAACGTGCTTCAAATTTGGTTTCGATTGGTGTGCTAATAAAGTAAGCGGAGCGTAATGAAGTGCAAGTGAATATTTGTAACAACAGCTTTCTGTCTACTGAAATTGGAGTATCGAAAATAAATATTTACCATCAATGACAACGCATTAGCTTTGGAAACTACGTCGCATTTCCAAAAAATGTTTTTATTGTAAAGGGATTACAATAATTGTTGTATTATATTTATGTGCGAGTTTAATTAGTCAAAATATGTTCTTTTTTTTAAATTTTATTGAACATTTATCAGTTAGATCGTTTTGTGGAACTTGTACATAAAACAAAACAGTAACTGTAGTTAGATATTATTTTTTAAATATTACAATGTATAAATTGGTCTAAAAATACATACATATGAGTAAAAGTAAAAATATTTCAATTGGTTTATATTTAATTATTTTTTTTTTGTAGGCGTTTTTGTTTTATTTCGTTTTTTTTTTTTCTGTAAAATTTAATAATTATAAAATGAATATAATTTTTTCTCTCTCAAATAAAAAAACAATTGCAATTCGTAAATACCATCACAATACATTATAATTATACACATCATCACGGATAAAGATCAGTTTAGTTTTGATCATTACATATCGAGAACAACTTTTTATGCTTATATATTTATATAATTAAACAATACAAAGAGTGACCAAAAACAATTCAATGCGGGTGCTCTGTAAATCATTTCCAATCAAACTATTCACCAACTATTTTATCCTCTTATTCGAAATGCTGATAATTCTGAACATTGACAAATTCCGCTCGTTGCGCTGGTGTCATATTCAAATTGCCACGTTTATTGTTGTTATACGCCCAGATGATGCCAGTGGATATCAGGGCAATGGCCAGCCAGCCCATAAAGAATAACTGAACCCACATGTGATCGCCATTGCTGTGATCAACAATGATGCCAGCCAATATGGTGATAACGGCAAGACCGAGATTCTGCACAGACTGACAAAAGCCATAGGCAGTGCCAAGCTGATATTCGGGTATGATGAGGGCGACCAATGGCCACAAACTAGCAGCCAGCATAGAATAGGACAGACCCATTATTACCATGCCAATATAGGGATTCAATTGGGTGAATGTAAGCAAGGCATGAGCCAAAATAGTTGATAATGTCGCACTAAAAATCCATGTGACATTACGCCCTAATTTATCAATAATGTAACCGAATATAGGCGATGAAATTGCCGCTATAAGATAGACCAAAGAGTCAACTGTATTCGCCTCTGCCTCTGTATAATTGAAACGGTCCATGAAAAATTTTTGACCCAAGGCAATGAATGGGAAAATGGCCACATAATATGCAACACAAATTATGGAAACCATCCAGAATGGTGGTTGAAAGGTAAATATATCGGTTAGTTTAGGTATTTGACCTGAAGGGTTGCTATTTCTTTGCAGAATTCTTTCGGCCCTCCTGTCCATCCAGCCCAATATAAGAGCGCACAATAAAGACATAACACAGGTCACAGTGGCCAGAAGAAGTACCATACCCAAAACTGTATGGTTTTTGGTATTGTATAACTGACTGACATAATTATATATGGGTTGCATAACCCAAAAATTAACAGTGCTACCAAATCGTGCCACGGACAGCTGCAGGCCGAACACCATATTTAACTCCTTTCCCTTGAACCACAAAACAGCATAACTATTTTGGGCAACGGCCAACGACTCTGCTCCAATGCCAAAGATGAAACGCCCCATTATCATGACCCAAAAAGCATTCCAAAGAGCTCCGGTGGCGAAAAGTAATTGACCCACAAGCAATATTACCATATATATAATAGTACCCAATCGTATTCCAAATAGACGATCAATCAGGAAGCCACCAAGGAAGCACAGAACCACATTTGGCCACGAGTATATGGAATAAATTAGAGTAAATTGTGTAGACGTTAAGTCCAAATCACGCTTAAAATCCGATTGCAATGCTCCAGGATTATCGTAGCAGAAATAGGAGCCAAATCCCAGCAGACACATAAAGATTAAGGCCAAAAACCGATGACAAGTACTTGATGGGACGCAACATCCACCTGATGGCAGGGCCAATTCATTATCCTGTGAATTGTGGATTCTTCGCTCCTCCTCATTGTCAACCTCAGTACGTCCCGCTACCACCTGCTCATTGTCCACAATACGTTCCTCATCCTCCCGTGCCATAGTTTAGCAGCTGTAGCCCGATGGCCAATGGCCGTTGATCTGTCGCTCTGCTATCGACGTTTTTTTTTTGTTGATGTTTTAACAGTTCGTTTTTATCGTCGCTGCTTTACTTATTTATTGCTTATTCTGCAAAATTGCAGTTGTATCGGGTTGTGTGTATTAGTGTGTGTGCGTGAGTGGTCAACTCTTTTTTGCTTCCTCTGTTTTTATTTTTTTTGCTTTGTCTACGTTATCTGTATGACCATTTGTTTACTGTATTCACAGCAACTGCAGTTACCCTTTGTTTTTCCTAATTCTTCAGCTAATGCTGATGCTCTACTCTTGCTTGCTTTGTTGTTGCCTTCCTAAGATTAGTGAGATTTAGATTTGTAGTTGTAGTTTATTGCTGTGGGGTTATCAATATTTTCCACTCTACTTACAATTAAGACTGGATTTTGTTCTGACGTCTGCGCCCACACTTTATTGCTATACAAATCAAACTAAATTGATTTGAATTTTCTCTCTTCTTTGCTAATTAACAACATATTACGCATATACTGTAAAATCAGTGTTGCACAATGCGACTTTTACTCTGCAATGATTGTACCAAATTACAAATTAATGTATCAGAAGAAAGTTTAAAATTAAGAATTAGTTAGACATCTGGAAAAAATACTACTTTTATTTTCCCTTAAAGATTGATTATATTAATTTACTTGAACGCTGTTCAAAGATTTACATCAGGCATAGTTAAATATTTTTAAGATAATTCATGTCACTGCTACCATTAACAGGCCATTATAGTGCTAGTCACGGTAAAACCAAAATCACGATGTTGCTTGTTACAACGTAACGGACAGTGTTGTACAGTGCTTGTACACCTTACTAGCAGCAGTTAGGGATGTCGAGCGTTTTAAAATTGCAAAGTTTACTATCCTTATTGGTATATATAATCGATGTTAAATTACAAGATAGACAAATAAAGAATACTTTTAAACTTAAAATACAAATACCTGTTTTTGTTATTATAATATTGTACTTAGGATACATGAGTTAATTGTCAACTTGCCCATATTAATATTTGACCGTTTTATCGACATATCGGCAACCCTATTGTATTAACGCGGAGTATTTTGCATGTTTTAGTTTGATTTTAGTTGTGAAATTATAAAATGTATTTAATTATATAAGACAAAAAAGTTTGTAAGAGTAATGGCCCCAATTGATACCAGCAAAAGAAAACCCAGACGCACTCAAGGTACTCCTGCCTTTACCTATCGCAATCGCTTTGCCTATGCTGTGCTAGCAACGGGAACTGTTCTGTTCGGCATTTGGAGGTAAGTTAAAGTCAAAATCTCTACCTATGCATTTATTCTTATGAAATACAATAATTCGAAATACTTTTAGTTTAACACCCATTCAACGTATTGCCAACGAAAAGTTGTGCAAGGCGTTGTTAACTACCCCACAAGAGGAAGTGGATCGTCGTGAATTGTTTAATTTTCCTGCCCCAAGAACTGGAAAGTTTATACGTGACGCTCTAGAAGAAAGTGAGTGGCAGAGAACCGAACGATAAGAAATGGACAGAAATACGCGAAGGGCCAACTTTAAAAAACTGCAAGAAGCGGCCAATAACAATAACGAGCCCAAGCTTCGGTAATTTTAGTTTCTCTACTTGTAGATTCTGTTGATCAATAATAAATAATTTTACAAAATTGAAACTTTGTATTTATCCTCAAGGATCACATCTGCCCTGTCTTTGTCGGCTTATTTTGACAATGCGGATTCTAAAGAAGGTCCGGATAATCCTTCTTTCAGTGAGAAGAAGGCAAGTGATTATCAAATATTTGAGCCGCCTGGTCCCAGACCTAAAAAGGCACCCAAACTAAGTTCAAAGAGTGCTAGTTCTCGTAGAGGAAAATCTCGCACTCAGGGCAACCGAAAGCAGTCCAGTATCAGCGACTTTTTAAGGAATGAACAGATCTTTTCGGAAGTAACAGCTCAACATTGTTTAGCTGATAATTTTAGTCCCGATGATATTGAAATGGCGCTGGCATTATCCAAATCAGAGGCGGATAAGCAAGGCAATTCACGTTTATTGGATGATGCAGATAACGAAGTGGTTAATTTATTGGGAGAGGAGAAACCAGAGGGATCTTCGGAAACTATTCGGCGAAAACTGCAGAAGTATGGTTTTCGTACGGCCGCCAAGGAGGGTGGGTAACTTGAACTATGCCATGTTAAACAAGAAATTAATTATCTTCATCTATTTTAGATTATAATCCATTGGCCTATGCGGCAGCTATGCCTGCTCTTAAACGCGGTAAACGCGCTAAGTGGGCCAATAAATTTACACCGCTCACTCTCCGTAATCCCGAAGTGCAGCAGAAGAAATTTGAATGCAAACTTGCTGCTTTGCTAAAAGAATGTGATGTAAGGACCAAGCAAATGGACTTGATGATGCCTCCATTTGAACTCACAAGTACTCTTCTTGCGAAACTAAAAGCCCCTTCAGAACAACATATTATAAAAGAACCAAGTGAAGATCCTCTTGAATTAAATTCATATTTTGTGGAAAACCTGATAGAAATAAGTCTTACATCTTCTGATCATTTACTTAAAGACTGGTCAGCCATACAAGGACGCGATTTCTCACCGAAACGTCTGAATACAAAAAGTTTAAAGCGCTTGGAGCAATTTGAAATTGTTTACAAAGACTTGGAGAGACATTTTGATAATAGACGAATAATTGAATTAGAATTGGATGATTTGGAGCAGTTGGTAGTTGAGAATATGGTAGAAGATATCTCGCAAGTAGTCGAGACAGAGCACATTTCTTCTAGTAGCAGCAGTCCTTTGAAGGAGCCACCAGACAAGCGAGTAAGACTGTCCCCAGATAAGGAAAATATCCTCCATCAATCTGAGGTTCAGTCTACTAGTACAACGACTCTTAGTTTGCCTAAAAGCAATACTCGATGCACTTCGCCCGATCTTTTTGCTGTTTCCGATGAAGAATTTTATAGCGAAACTTCTGAGGTGAATAATCTTTCTCTCAAAGTTTACAAGAATGTTAGCATTCAAGAGGGACCTTCTCAAATAACTACTTACGAAATCTATTCCAGTTCCAGTGAAGGTAGGTGAGATATACATATTTAACTCTAATTTTTAATTTTAAATCAATTTTTCACTTCTAGTAAAGACTGTTTCTGATGCTCCACCACAGCAGATTGAAGGTGAGTTAAGCATTTCCATATCGCTTTTCTCCATTGACACGTTTGTTTTTCTAAAAGATATTATAGATCTAACTCAGGGTGATACTAGATCGGAAGAGTTTTGCTCAGAGCCTGCAATAGTTTTTAATGAAAGTTCCACTATAGATTCTGATTCAGATATAAATAGTTTCGATTGTACTTTGGGTATGGTTAAAGCCTCTCAAGATCCCAACTCTTCAAAAGCAAAAACAAAGAACATAAAATGTTCTCCCGAATTTAAAAAAAATAACTCTATATCAATAGATTTACAAACATCTTCGCCAAGCGTCAATCACTGGATTAACACGGATAAACCAACACAATATGAAAAAAATAACTCCCAATCATCTTTGCAATTGGATCTGGAAACATCTCCGTGGAAAACTAGCGATATTTCCTCAAATTCATTGTTGGAATCGGAAAGCTCCCCGCTTAGCTTTCGTCACTGGAATAATTCGGATAAATTTATACCCGATTCTATAAACACCTCGAAGTCCAAACCTCAATCGTGTTTGCAATTGGATTTACAGGCATCCCCATTAAGCTTTAGCCACTGGAACAACGCAAATAATTCACCTTCAGAATCTTTGACCAAGTGTAAATTAGCTTTACAATCATTTGATTCAAATGCGAGCATAGATTTGACGCAACAAAGCGATAATGATGATGGTATTTTACTATCTGATGATGAAATTAATTATTCCATTTGGAAGGCCAATAAAACTATGCCCAGAGAAATACCACAAAACAGCTCGGATTGTAGTGAAGGAGAATCATTCTCGATGTTACCTCATTCGATTAAAAAGACAACTATAGAGCACTTTAAAACTGTCGAAGATTTGGATACGTATTTAAAGAATTCTAGGCGCTCAAGTAATTTAAGTAAAGATAGAGCTGAATTTGGGATCTTAGAAGATAAAGGGTTTTCTCAGCCTTTTGACTTATCACAAACTTCCGGTAAAGATTCTCAGATGGATATTGATTGGTCAGAAGGATCATTTCTGGAGCCCACTAGTAAGCCTACGTTTAATCGGAAAAGTAGTCACAAGTTTCAAGAGTTTTTGACCGAAAGAGTTAAACTAGTTGAAGAGGAGTTCGATGAATTTGATCGAATGGTCTTCCAAAATACTAAAGATTTCGACTTAGATGAAGCGCTGCCCAATGGTTTGGATCAGCTGCTGAAGGGTGAAATTAATGTGGAAACGTTTCCGGAATCTAATACGCCTCAAAAAATAGATACGACTCCCCAAAAACAGGAAGAATTAGAGCTCAATGGTAAAGTATATCATATCAGTATTTGTAGTACACCGAAACCAGATTTTTCCAAACTATCTGAGTCAGTGATACTCCAACAGTTATACAATTATGGCATAAAGCCCTTGAAACGCAATCAGGCCATTAAAATGCTGGAATTCATATACAATCAAACACATCCAATAATGCAGGAAGAGTTGCTAGAAAATCGAAATAATCTACCACGCTCTAAATCTACACCAACTCCTATTATGGCAGATAGGCAACATTGCACTTTATCTCGACCACTCCATACTTTTAGTCACCACGAAACGGTCAAAAATGTCCAAACAGACACAAAATTCCAGGATGCCTTTGGTTCGGAACTACTTAAATTCTCCCAGACCCAAGCACCTAGTTTATGTGATGACTTTGAGTTCTATATCCTTCAGACTAACGTTACCAAAAAAACACCACAGCCGTTGGTACCTTTTCATATAGCGTGGCACAATCTTTTATGCGCCAATCCCAAACTCCATGAGAGTCTTCTTATGTATGAACCCATCGATTTGCAAGAAATCTATTTACACTTTAAACAAATGGGGCATCGATATGATCCCAAGGATCTAAAATTGTTTTTCGATCGACGCTGCATTATATTTCGCTATGAATTGCCTGGCACCAAGTCCCAAGCGGAGCGTCATATAAGAAAGCAACCGACCAAAAGGCAGAATAAACGGGTTTAAATTGAAGTTGAAATTTAATTTACTAAATGAACTAATTGTAATTATTTACTTGAATGCTATTTGGGCTTTTTAAAAAACCTGTTTGATATCTTCTTATTTTTCTTTAAAACTCTGTATTGAGAGCACTTAAGGAAAATTAGAGTAACACAATTCAGAAATTTGACAGAAGACCCAATATATATTAATTTTTTAAGGTTGCATTTTTTTTTTATACCTACTATAAATATTAAGATGAAACTAGAAACAAATTAAAATTTATATGTGTATAGTTTTTCTCCTCCAATGAAATCTAAATTAAATAATTTTGTTAAACTGCAAGTAATTCTATAAGTTTATTGTTATTGGTCCAATAAAATTAAGAGTAAGTAGTTTTAAGAAGATAGCTACTTGTGAAAGCCTTTTTTTAATTGTCAATATATCGTTAATTATACACACATGTTGTTTATATGCATATTATAATGAATTATGAATGATAGTAGCATATTTAAATTTGGTATCTTTATTTGATAAAGCATAGAAACACCTTCCTTCATTCCAAAATTTGTGCTAATATTATTTCTATTTTAAAACATTTTGATATCTATTCGTCTTTCAAGCACTTCGATGCATTGTTTGCTATCCAAGCTAAGAATTTGGAGTTCCCTTAAAGGTTTCGCCTTTTCCTCTACCGGTTGATAACTTTGCAATGTTTCCAGCAAAAGCAAAGCTGTGCCCCGCGTTGCAATTAATAATTTGGTGGAATCATGAATTCTTTAGAAAAAACGGAAAAGTAAAATTAAGTTTATGCGATTTCATATAAACGTTTATGATCTACCTTTTGAATAGTAACTCTGGCCGCCTAGTGTACTGGCCAAAGAGAGCAAATAGATTCCTTGTCATATCATAATTAAATTGCGCCGCACCCGATGGTGAAAACTTGGTATTCATAACCATACTCTCCAGCATAAATTCATCAATTTGTTGAGCCATCAACCGCAATGTTTGATTAAAAAGATTGGAGGATAGCTCACGCTCTAGATTGTGTAGGAGGGTGACCAAAACCTGAAACATTTCACCACTACTAGGGGAAAGAATAAAGGGTTCTTTGCCAGACTGTTCGGGCATTGTGGGCCATGAGTCATGACGATATGCCATGGATTTAGATTTCATTTCGTTCACTGCTTTCGACGCTAATGCCTTTATAAGCTGGCGGGACCAATGCTCCAATTCAGCCACAGCATGTTCAAATACAGAATTAATTTCCGAGGCATTTGGACCAGCCAGAGCCGCATGTAAATGCAAATAATGGATATTTTCACCCCATTCACGTAAAACCATTATGATGTAATTAATAGCATTTAAGATTGGTATACTGCCCACAGAGCCACTGCTATGCAATTGCACCAGTCTTCGGCGGAAGCTATCGATTAACTCCAGTTGTAGATGTAGAAATTGCAGCTGGTGTCCTGGTTGTATTAGAGCACTGTAACGATCCTTAATGGCTTCTAGAAGACGCATAAACTGATCGGCGCATTTGGGTATTTTTAGATCATCTTCATAAGTATTTGGATCAATCAACTGAAATGGGCATTCCGCCTGCAGTATATTATCCATTTTCTCGGCGCAAACTATTATTATGAAAAATAATTTTCGTTGTACTACAGCCTTTTAGATCATGGAATTTATATTTACATTGCTCTTCTAGAGCTATCCATTTGAGTAGATACATGGGTTGTGTGATGACAGATATGGCGCTGGGAAAGCTTGAAGGATACCCGAAAGTCTCACGCAATTCTGTTTCGAAAGCCAAAGTTTCGTCTAGAAAATGGGTGAAAAGATGCTGCTCCTGTGCAATTTGCTCAATATCCAAAGCCAGCTTTTCAATGGTTAATTGAACCAAGCCGCGCATAAATTCCAACTGAAATAAAATAACTTGGCTAAAAATCGTTCTCCAATTTTTAATGTTTTACTTACCCTTAAATTATAGTCCAGTTTGCCCGCTTTCGTGGCAGACATTTGGAATGTTTGACCGACGAACAAATGCGTCTCTTTGCCCCAATTAAGAATTTGTGTATAGAACCATTCGGGTTTATCCAGACGATTTGTTTGTCTGGTTCCTGTAAAATGGTACATAAAACGCTGACGATACGGGGCAAGTAAAAGCTGAACAACTTGGTTTATGGGCGGACAGAGTATACTTGGTGTTATAGCCTTTAAAGAACTATGTTCTTCTGCTGGAGATTTGATTAGAAACATATACTCTGCCAATAATTGGGCTTTGGCTGTATCCCGACCTGGTGTGTAATTTAAGGGCTGTTGATCTACATGGGCCCAGCGCATTGCCTTTAAAACCGTTTCAAATTCGCTGGACAAACGCTTTAACAGCAATTTATGCCAATAGATGGCAGTACGTTCGGCGAAGGATTTCAAGTGATGAGCCTGCACAGCATGAAGACGTCCAACCACACTGTGTTCGCAGTCGTTACTCTCGTAAAGCGTCAGATAAATGTTGACCAATTTCTCCTCATCCTTGCCATTAATGCTGTTAGACAGAGCAGAGCTTATTTCTTGTATATCTTGGACCAAACGCAAATATTGCGTCAGTCTTTGCAGTTGCCGCACTTGCTGTAAATCTTCTGCAACACCTTCAAGGGCAGGTTGCCATTCTTTCAATTTTTGCTTTAATTTTGCTTCAAACTGGCTGAGCTTTTCTAGCTCAAAGTCAATACTTTCGCACACTTGTTGCTGACATTGGAAGGCCGACTTGTAGCAGGACACATTCTGAGGATCGCCATAGTTAAGCTGTAAATAACTCAGTCAATAAAGTAATTTTCTCGCAACGTTTTAACTTCTTATCCTACTGTCTGGTAAAGATTTGTTATTTGATCCTTGTAATGATCCCTAAGGAGGGCAGCTCGATTAAGTCGATTGACATCTTTGCCAATCTCCTCATTTAAACGCCGCACTATACGCAGCTCCATGTCATCTAACTTCGCAGGCATTTTCCTACAGTTATTTTAAATGAACAAACATGCAAGGGTTATAAGTGGCCACGGACACGTAAATACAATTAGAAATTTGTTGCTATATTTATTGTGTTTGTAGCCCTTACGAACTACAAAGACATTGTATGAACTAGTTCTTGTACATAAAAGAACTGATAAGGCGGATCTTTCGATTATACAGTTGTTAAATATGCTAAGGTAAAACAACAAGTCCATCAGTTGAACGAAGAATATGACACGTTATGAAATTATTCAACATAATTATGTATAGTACATATTTTAAAATGATCCATTACCGGAGTGAGCTCTAAGGGATGTTCCTACTGTTATCGTTTTTCAAGCAACTTTTATCGATAGTAGCGGGTTTTGTTTGAACGGACAGCAGCAGGTGTTGGCGTCGCTTTTTTTTGTTTGCTTTAATTTGTGTTTTTCTTTGTGAAAAATTAGAATAAGCTTCAGAGAAATGTATACGCCCAGGCACAAGAACCGCGGTCAGGGATTTAACTCCTCACCGCGTACACCTCTCAGCTTCAGCCGTGAATTGCGTCAAGTGTTGCAGGAGCGAAATTTACTTACAGCAAAGTCACGCAAAAAAGGTAGGAACAAGAACAAACCAATTCAAGGCCAAAAGTGAACTATCAGTTAATATTTGGTTTCTAGTATGCTCCATGCTGGACAGCAATTCGAGTAGCCCCATTGGTTCACCCAATCCAGAGGCAGGAAAACGTATGGGATTCCGCATGCAGGCTGTTGAGGAAATCATATCCTCGGAGAAATCCTATCTGGAGCAATTAGAGCTCTTGATGAACTATTTTGTAAGGCCACTTAAACAACAGGCCATAATTGATGGGGCCAATCATACAGCTCTTTTTGGACAGATTGAGATGATTCACAACTTAAATGGGGAGTTTCTCAAGGAACTGGAATCCAATATGGAGAATGTCGCCCAGGCTTTCCTTAAAATGGCTCCCTTCTTCAAGCTATATTCGGTTTACGCATTTGATTATCGTGGAGCATTGTTCATTTTGCAGGATTTAATAAGTAAAAATCCAGTTTTTCGCAAATTTCTCGAACAGACGGAAAGTCGCCCGGAAGTTCAGCGCAAATTAAATTCTTTAATGATTGTACCCATACAACGAGTACCCAGATACAAATTGCTGTTAGAGCAAGTCTTACTCTACACCAGTCCCGCTGATGCTGACTATAAATTTCTCAAGGGTAGGACAAGATAAGAATAACTGTCACAAAAATAATAATTCATCCATACTCTATTGTTTTTAAGATTCTGTTAGGGAAATCGAAGCCACTGCCTCTCATATCAACTCTTGTGTGGAAGAACAGGAGATTACACAATATTTAATCCATTTGCAAAATTCTTTGGTCAATCGTACCCCAAACATAGTAAAGCCATCCCGTCGGGTCATCAAGGAGGGCATCTTGCAAAAAATTACGCATAAGGGTACTGAAATTAAGCGCTATTGTGTTCTCATGTCTGACATTTTTATGTACTGCAAAATGGTGAAAGAACGCCCACCCAATACTGTTGTTGAGAATTCACTCGAATGTTGTTGCATTTTTCCTCTAAAGAAGTGCAAAGTGTATGAAATGCTGCCTGGTAATTTTAAATTAACTTGCCAAAGTGACGGCATCATTTTTGGCGCTGGAGATTTGCAACTGTCTCGTACATGGGTGGGCTTCATACGCGATGCTATTGATTTACATGTCCAATGTCGCAAAACTCTACGAAAAGACTCGAGCAAGAGAACACCCATACGGAAAAAGGATATTAAAAAATTTGGTACCGATTATGTACTAAGTCCCAATAAACGGAAATGCGTGAGTGATAAGAAAACTTAAAATATATTACGGGATATGCTAATTTCAAATTTCTTTTTAGGAATATGAAACCATATTTCGCAATAAGAATCGCTCAGCCGAATCCGATGAGGAGGAGGAGTCCAAACCCCATAGTTATTGTTTTCCTGGCAAGCGTAAAGCAACTCCATGTGTGAGTCACAACAGGGTTAAGAAGCGTCCAGCTCCACAGCCACCATCATCGTCCGCAATGGCTTCACCCTCTGTTCATCTTAGAGAAGGAGATTCAGCAAACGGTTATAAAGAAAATCGTATTTCAAAACTATATAAAATGATTGCTCCCGGCGAGAAAATGGCTAATAATGTACGTGGAATACTCAAGCGTTCAAATGTCACACCAGTTAATAATGTAGATAATGATCCTACTTATGGTTTTGCAAGTCGATATTCCGATTCAAAATCTTATTTCCGTGCTCATAATGTGGATAATACCATACCGTCAGCATTAAAGCGCGAAGACCTATTTGATTCGGATTTGGGTAACGGTAATTTTCAAGATATTCTATTCCCATTACGTTCAAGTGGCAGCAGTCAAAAGAGTGGCAATGGAGGATGGACTCCAGGCCAGGAACAGCAAATCTGTTCACCACCGCAAAAGAAGCGTGTAAAATTTGATGATACACTGGACGATACAAATTTAAAGAATTTAAAGGAGCAGAAACCGTTTGCCTTTCCCAAAGTGGAAGGCACCTCCAAACCTAGTTCTTTGCGTGAACGCATTTATGATTTCTTTGCCAATCTCTTTTAGAAATTTAAACAATAATTTTTTTTTGGCATATCAAAGTTCACGATACTTAAACGGAAGATAGAACACGTGTATCGCATTCACTTAACTCCAATTACTCTCCTTGTTCAGTTTTTCTGAATTTTCATTGAGATACCAATTTTATATCATTTCTAATTAATAACCTATGCTACTTGTTTCGGCACACACCTTAACTTAAAGGTTTGATATAGAGTTTCGAAACTTGTGAAAGCTTTTTAGAGTTCTTTCGTTATGTTTATAAATCCGTTTTCTATATGTTGCAGCGTCATTCAAATTAATGATTTATTTCTTATAACTTTATTTAAATTGTTTTGAATGTTACATGTTTCTTTTTGGCGTTGAGTAGAGTGTAGGTAATTGTGAAGACTTTTGCGTTAGCAACCTTTTTTTTCTTGATCCTAAAGACTTGATTTAGTTATAAGGCACTCAAAATAATCTATTCTAAGTATGGGGGATTTAAATAAACTATATAATTCCCAGATAGAACTACCTTTAACAATAATTGTATGAATTCTATTATACAAAATAACAATTTTTATAATCATTTACACTATGTCGATTTGCTTCTGTCTCTGTATCGTGTGTTGTATGCAGTTCCATATTATATTATAAGTGCTTATTTGCACAAAATATCAATAAATCTCTTTACCTGCTATTTATTTACTTTGATTCTCTGAGATCACAGATCTTTCTCATAAAATCCTCTACAGCCTGTTCGCTAATGTCTTCTTGCCATTTGCCATGTAGTTTAAAGTGCGAGCCAATAATCATGGCTTCAGCATCTTTGTAATACAATTCAACATTATCCTTGGTAACTCCTGAACCAATGATGAGTGGTAATTTGATTTTACCGGAAAGCTCTTTTAATTCTTTGGGACTTGCCGGTTGGCCAGTGGCTGTGCCAGTTATCACAATTCCATCGCTAAGAAAGAATTCAGCTGCATGGGCAGTATCCAGGAGGCTTACGTCGGATGTGATTGCATGGGAGCTGTGCTTCTTCTTCATATCTGTCAATATGAGTACATCTTGGGCATCGATTAGCCTTCGATAACGTAGCAAATCTCCAGCACAGGCATCTGTATAGCCCTCGTCGGCAACGTGACCAAAGACAAAGCCCTCGGAACGTATAAATTGCAACTGACTGGCCTTTGCTATGGCCAGGGCTTGCTTGTTTCCACAAGCTAAAACCTGAACACCACAAGGAACGCTCGGGGGGACAATTTGACGCACCGCCTGTCCCACGCGTGTCATGCAGGCAACAATTTCGGGTCCCAAGAGGCGTTCTGGTACATAGGGAATATCATGCATATTTTCTATTAGCACAGCATCCTGAAATGATAAAATAAATTATCAATTGATTTTAACAATTTTTTAGCAACTGACCACATGATGTTTTTTGTACAATTCCGCCTCATAGATGGCCTTCTCTATCGTTTGCTTCCAATTGCCGCCATAATTTGGTGTTCCTAATTGTCATCCTAGATTACATTATTAATGCTGGCTATCGTTTACTCCCTCACCTGGCAACGCTTCCACATGTATCATGCCAATTACTTTGCATTTTCGTTGCCCAAATATTTGCCGAAACCTTTGCATATTTCTAAATAATTAAGACAAAACGTTTAATAACAAGTGGGATTTCAGTATTGCTCAGATCATAGTGTGTAAGAGCGAGACAACTATATATATCGAATTCATTTTTTTACAGTGGGCACGAAGTTAAGTAAATGTTGATTTATATTTCTAATATTCTATAAAATATAAAATATATTATATAATTTCTTTTTAAAATATTATAAATATAATTTTTTTGAAAGTTATGATATTGTGTAATGATATATGATTCCTTAAAGTAAATATTTTTTACAAAGAAACATTTTTATTATTCGTTTTAGCTGTTAACACCCATTTAAGACTCCACTGTAAAACAAGAGCGAGTAAGCAGTTAGCTTTGATCACTTTCCGCTTATTTGTCTAGTTTCTTCAGTTTCACAGTTTCGTCCGGAGTGTAGAGTCAATTAAATTTCGTGTATGCATTTATTTCGTTAAATTAATGCTCATCCATAAGTAAAGGCCACAAGTGTATATTGACAAAGCTAGTTAAATATCCGTTAATTTGAAAACATCAATTTAACTCCGGTAATTGTTTTGTAAACTGTTGCTTAAAAATTATTGTTTTTTTTTTAAACAAGCTGACAAAATGGCGGCATTTACAGTAAAAGCAAAAGATGTTGCAAAAGAAGAGTGAAATAGCGTGATCATGTGTGAATTCTCTGAAAGATGTCGTTGTTATTTTTTCAAAGTGACACTCCTTTTTTTTGTTGGTGCGTGCCATCTCCTGGCGAGTTATAACAGTAAGTTAAATCCTCTAAATATTTTCATATTTGTTACATCTTAATAAATTTAATTGAAATCGTAAACACAATCGTAACCTTTTTGTATTGTTTTTTTACAACATTATTGCAAATATTGTCCTTGTGTTTGATATTGCTGTAGTTTAGGCGAAGGTTATTGGGACAATCAAGGGCCGTGCCTATGCCTGATTGCCTGCGCTTAGCTTAAATGCCAGAAACCATTTTCCAGAACCCAAATCACAGACCACCCACCATTCACTAACAAGCACCAAAACCCCCCTCTTTCCACCCCTTATCTTTACTTTTTATTGGTGCTGCACGCGACAGCATTTCAATTATCACAGCGAATCCTGTTTCCTTTTTACAGTTTTCCCCCCATTGTGTTTGTGTTGTTTTAAATTGTTATGTTTAGATTGCCAGTTACATGTGTGTTTCTGTATGTTTTGCATCAATTGTTGCCTTTTGTGTTATTTACAATATGAAAAAATTGATTTTTATTTTTTCTGTTATTGTTTTAATGGTTGCTATTGCTGCGAAAAAAACCACACTCGACTGAATGAAATCAATTTTAAAAAATTTTTAACTGCTTATAGCAAATTTAACTTTATATGGACACAATTGCTCCTCCTACTACTTCACACCTTACATGCTTGCACACGTCTCAAAGACATGTTAAAGAAAAGGGAACGAATTTGAAAGCAACTTTGGCGCACTAAATTTTTAATGCTCTTACTTTAAGAGACACTTTGACGGATTCTTTATCACATTTCTAATTTTTTTTTTTTTTTTTAATAAATATAACTATGTACATGTACACCAGTAAGTTTTGCATCTTGACTTTTTGTGAAAAACAGCATTTGTCACCTTTTATTGGTGGCAAACTTTTGGCCATGATTAAATATGTCTTTCTTGTCTTTTTTGCAAGGGTATAAAAAGAGTGAGGATTTTACACCTGCTTCGGTAAACAATATAAATTATTTATAACCAACAATGTTTCCACATGCTACACCCAAGACTCCTTTTGTTGTATGTACATATTCTATATCCATTGGTTTTTGTTCTTGTAGTTGCAACAAGTTGTTTCCGTGTTTGTCTTTTGTTGTCTGTTGGCTGTTCTACTGATTATTTATGTACATACATATATACACATATAAATATCTGTTTGCACCTCAAACATTGTTTAGTTAACAAACAAAATGTACAGGATATCCTTTTTTTGCCCAGTTAAGGGCTTTCGCTTCTTTTCATTTTAACCCCCTTGTGATTGTCTCTTCTCCATGGGTTCTTTCTTATCACGCCTCCTCCTCTATGAGTTTCTAATTAGCTGGCCATAACTTTAGACAATGGCCAACAAGAAACAACAAACAACTCAAAAAGTCCGCTCAAAATTTAATGAAAGTGCTTACACTCTCTTTTGGCTCAGGTCCTCGTTCTCGTTCTTGTCCTGGCTCCGGCAACGTCAACGGCATAGCAAAGGCGCTCTTCTGTTGAAACTACTCGGATAAAGTTTTGTTTTTTGGTCTTCGCCACATAAATGCTTTCAATTTTGCACTAATTAAGCTAAAGTTGTTTTTACTTGATGAAAAAATTGACTTATTGTTACTGCGCGTAAAGTTAAAGATAATTAAAAACTATTCCGATTTAATTGAATCAATGAAGAATCAAGCAGGGAAAACTAAAAATTTTTAAGGTTTACTGTCAGTTACCTCTAACAATGGTGTTAGCCTTTCACTTTAACTAAATAAAAGTTTAACCAGCTTTCCGATTATGTAATCCTGTTTTCAATTCAAAATTTAGTGAGGTTTTAATTAGATTAATATGCCTTTTTTTATTGTTTTCGAAATAGTACATCCTAATTATATTCTAAAACTCTTTGTAGTGTAAAATGGAATTTAAATTTTATACCAAATAAATTTGTAGTTTAAAGTAAGTTATTCGAGTATCTTTGACACTCGCTTGCAATGTCAACTATAAAAATATTTAACTTAATCTGAAACCTGGATGCACAGTGAGCAGAGTGAGTTCAGAGGAAAACTATTTGATGCTACCTAATTGGAAGCTTGAGAACTTCAGTTGCAACATGCGACCTTGTCACCTGCACATTTTGGTAAACAATCAAGTATTTTCTGGACCATGAGAAAAACTTGTTCACATTTATTTGACAGTTGAGACGCACCAACAATATTAGGGGAAACTTTGAAGCCTAACAAGGTATTTTTCACTTACACATACATACATATATATATATATTTATATATATATATATATAAACATATACACGTGCGTGTGTGGCTGTGTGCTGGTAACCATTTTGTAAATTAGCATTTCAAATATTTTGTGACGCGGTCGTTGATTTGGCATATTTATCATTTTTTGGCTGCACTCTTTCACCCTTTCATCCCCCATTCGTTTGCTACCTGCCGCCGCGTGATAAGAATTGATAAATTTGCCATTTTATTTGGCATTTTCAGAGAGTTTTCCATTAGTTTAGTGTAAATGCAATTAGTCAATAAATTAAATGAAAATTACCAATTTTCATGCAAACCAGGACGACACAGAACCCACTCGGACAATAACCCACGACCAAGGACATACAGAGCGACAGAATTTTGTGCGTGTCCCGATATCAGTGGTCATAATTTCTGGCAACAGAGGGCCAATGTCAGAGCATCGATCATCATTGGGAAAACCAAACCATCAAAAGTAGTGGCAACAAGCAGAAAGACAACAAACCGAACCAAACACGCAACTCTGAATCAAGTTATATAGCAGACAGACTACTGTTTTCTACAAATAAGCAGCGAATGGAATCAAGGGTTAACTGAGCAGTTGTCTAAATAAAGTATATAATATAATATATAAACATTTTGAATATGTTATTTTACTAAAAAGTCTACTAGCAATCATAATCCATATCGTATTTTTTGTCTGTATAGCTAAAATGTTCTTTTCTTAGAGATCTTAGCTTTTAACTGTTGCAATGCTAAAAAATTCTAATGCTAGAACTATTTGGGAATTACAATAATGAAGCGAATAAAGAAAAAAGCTTTCATGGCACGTTTTATGCGCTTAGTGAACATTGATTCTTAGTATAACCATTAGAATGGTTTCATTGCTTTGTTATTTAATTTAATAATTCTTGAACATACTTGGTCGAGTTTTTTGGGATTTAACTATTTCTGCGCCCCATTTCGTATTGGAAAACTAAATAAAGAAGAACAGCTGGTAAAATGCCAAAAAGGCAGACGGTAAGACAGAAATGAACTGATAAACAGACAACGAAATAGATGGGAAGTGGGCCAAGAAGCATTGGCCGCCTGTCTAACTCCAGATAAAGACTGAGAAGAGGCTTGGCGTTAAATTTATGATGAGTTAAACAGAAACCAAAAGAGACGTCGTGAGGTGTAGATGAAAGCAACGCTGATGACATTGAAACACTTTAATTGACCCAAAAAGCAAAAGCAGGGTTAAAGTATCCGCAAAATTAATCGCCACAGCATCTTTGTTAAAGATTAAAAGCGTTTTGCTCTATATAAATCGTATTTTGAGTGGAGAGAAATATATTGAAATTGCTCTTGTTGTTCTATATCTATATATAGCTTGGTCTTTTCCCCTCTTCAACTTTTTTTTTGTTCTTTCTCTTTTTTTCTGTTGTTTTAATGACCCTCACCAGGAGTTTGAGGAATAACACAGCAGGTGTTTTCTTTGCTACTGTACACCTTTGTACCTTTTTATGGTTGGGTGGTACTACCCATCCACTGACGCTTTGAGGTAGCAAAATCGTTCATACTAATTGATTTACGTGACAAAAACTTTGTAGACAGTAGTCAAAGTGTAAACGAAAGAATTTAACTTTCTTTTTATATACTGCTTTAAATTAATGAAAAATAAATAACCATAAATGTATATATACAAGTATATGTATATGTACATAACCGTCTTTAACGGTCTTTGTAAGTGACGTTGGTAGGAGAAGGCAAAAATCTGTTATGCCTTGTTTCATGACAGTCAAATAAATTACTCAATTCGAATGAAATGACGGAGGGCAAATAAAGCAATTCGCTTAATATCCACAACGAAAATTTCAAGAAAACTTTAATTAAACTAAACTACGACGACAAGTTGAAGGTTTTTCGTGACCTCAGGTGCAAATGCGGTCACACCCATGTGGCAATACAGAGACAGACACACATACCTACATATATATATATGTATACTCGTAGACAGACAAATAGACAGATAGACGGACACAGCACCATCGAAAATGTCCACCTAGAAAACTAGACAAATAAAGAACAACAACAACAAATACAACAACAAAAATGGAGAGCTGTCAGTTTGTGGGATAGTATATATTTGTAATGCCCACCGATCGGGGAGCGCCAAGAGTCATCATTGCGCGTCGCTTTAATGTCCTTTGGGCGCAACTGTAAAATTGCCGCAACGTGTCGAAAAGCAAAGTGCCCAAAAAGTATGCTATTATTTTTTGGTATTTCCCTGCTAAGCGAATGAAAATATAATTCTTACTATACATAAATCTTGGAATGTTTTGATCAGTTCAGTAACAATTTCATTTTAATAATTTCAATGTTTGGGTAATTTATATTTTTTGACAATTTTGCCATTGATTTGGAATCCTTTTTAATGCTTGTTGGTTATTCGCAATATTTCGGTAATATGTGTTGTTCACTCAAACAAAGCAACTCAATAAGGAATAATCAAAACCGTTTAAAGTCTGGCCATAATAATATTAATGGCAATTTCGTGACCAACTGCTCTCTCATCAACATTTTCAATTTGGACTTTTGGCTTGTCACCTTTCTTTGCCATTGCCGTTTTTTAGTACGTTTGCGTGTGGGCGATTAGATTTTGTTATTTTGTTTTTCTTTTTATATATATATATATATATATATATATATATTTTTTTTTTTTTTTTTTTTTTTTCGTAACTTAAGCATAATTAGTGAAAGTGATTTGTATCACTTGTGAGGGAGGGGTAGTGAAGGGGTAAAATTAAAGGTTAAATTGCGGCAGTTTAGCAATTTATTTTGCTTCGCTGTTGAGCTGACAAATATTTCTGTCAGTTGTTGTTGTTGCTGCGCTTTGGCATTTTGTTTAAGGCATTTAATTTGCATTTCTCACTCCCATCAAAGCCCATCCTTTAGCCATCAACCCGGATCTCATATATTAAGCTAGAGGGAAGGCCATAGCGTGCAGGCTTATCTGAGCTTAAGCTGTTGCTGCTGCTGCAGTCCCAAAGGCAAACCATCTACCTGAATGGCTTTTGTTCCCTTCACTCTGTTGGCGAGCGTATTGAAGTTGATGGAATGCATTCGGATGCAGAATTGTCTGCCTGGAGGCTATCATAAGATCTTATTGTTGTTCGTGTTGCTTTTGTCGGGGGTGTTGAAATGGGTTGAGTATTAGCTGAAAGTTGGGTGTATTTGTGGGATTTTGTTTGCCTCTTTCTAGGTGTACTCTTTTAATGCAAATTACTTATTTATTAAGATGGCCAGTTTGAATGTAATGACATAATGGCTTAAAAAGACTAAGTCATATTACAACTGAGCTTGAATGATCATCTCTGGACTTATCTCTTTAATTGAAATCGGACTTTAAATCATATTTTCGATAGAAGCTTATCAAAGCTCTTTAAAGTTGTTTTAATATTATAATGGTATAATAATGTTTTTTTTTGTGTCCACTAACTAAATTATCTGCTGAAATAAATGTTTTTGATTTATCGAAGTATTAATATTGACCAAAATCTTTTGAATGTATGTGATTATGTGTGTCGGTGTGTGTGTGTACATGTATGTACTTGTAGTCAGCCAATCAAAGTTCAAAAGTTCTAATCATTGACAGCGAAACAACTTTGACTCTGACTTTGGTCCAAACTCAAATTAAGAAAAAGATAGTACCAAGAGTTGGAGACAAACTTTTATCATTTTCACAGTGCAAAAGAGCAGCATCAGCATCAGCAACCTGCAGAAGCACGCAGCGGGACTCTGGGCACGTTGATGTTGCTAGGCCGCAGTTATAGTTGTTGTTAAGCCGATTAATATCGAGTGGGTTGTCCAAAAAGTAGCTAGTTTTGCATATCATTTTGTTGTTACCCCATAAAACAAAGCCAAATATTTTTAAAGTAATTACAAACCATTTTTTTCATAGAGGGTTAATAATATAATGGTTTGATTAAACTGCTTGCTGCAAATCAATAATATTAACACTTTATTCGATCAGAAATTTCTCGTCATGTAGACTACAAGCAACATCTACTTAATATTATAGTAGCCACTGCAGGGGCTTATAAATATTCGCAAAAGGAATGTAGAGGATGGCATATGCACTCAATCACAGTTCTACCAATGTACCGGAAAAATGTCAACAGAAAGAAAACAATTTAAAGCCAATCTAGCTTAAGATATGACTGCAAAATCTGAAGAGGCACCAAATGTCTTCAATTTTGGTCATGCTGCTTACACTCAAGCTATGGGAGTCTTTTGTACGTGAAGGCATGAAATTGGGTCGTTAGAGGTAGACTAAGGGGACGGTTAGCAACGAGACTTAACCAAATAGCTGAAACAATCGCTTAAAAACGCAGGAAGGAAAGGAAATCGTCAGTCGCTTAATGGAGCTCATCACACTCACAAAACTGTAGCATAATTTTTGGGGCGCGACAAAGCAGAAAACAAAACAAATCGTTGCCGTTGTCGTTGTCGCGAAGCTCAGCAACATGTTAAATTGAAAGCACGAAAGGCATTGGGGAAGAGAGAGTGTGAGAGTCGCCCAAAACAAATAGTGAGAGAGGAAGCTTTCTTTGAGAGCTTTTGGAGTTTTTGTGTAAATGCATAACCTTCATCTTGAATTTCAGGGACCAGACGTAAGAGCTTAGAGATAGTAAATGTGTGTGTGTGTGTATTTTGGGTGTGTGCGTGAGTGTCGCTGCCTAGCTGACTGAGTTCTATCTTTCATATATGGTCTGAGAGAGTCTGCCTACACCTTACGTACTTTTACAATAAAAACAAATGCAACAGGAGGGTGTTCATTCATGAACGCAGATGCTTCCATACCTCTTTACAAAAAGCGTCTAAAACGACAATCTGTGAGAGAAATGGAGCGTAATATGGTTAAAGAAAGAGAGAGAGAGAGAGAGAGAGAGAGAGAGAGAGAAGTATATTCGAAAGCAACTGTAAACGTCCACGCGTTATAACAGACTAAGAAATCAGCCGAAAATGTTTTAAAACATAAATAATATTCCACAACTTCTTGTTAAGAAACAATTTCAACTGAGAATTGTGTTTTCAAAATCTTTCAATTTAATTTAAACTCAATTGTAATTAAAATTTAGAATAGTAACTCTGGACTTTATTTTTTTAATGTTTCTTGTTTTTTGAACAAATGTGTTACCTTGTTTTTAATTTTTGTTACTTTCAAATTTTAAAAAATTTTGACAATGATGAAATCGTTTTAAATGCAAATAAAATAATAGATTTTCCAAATTTTGTTATCCTTTATGGTGTAAGATGGTTTTTCAGTTTTTTTGAAAACTATGATAGTCAAATTCAAGAATACCATGAAAAGCTTACTGTAAAAATATTGAATTAACATTAGAATATTTCTGATCAGAGTGAGTGTTCATATTTATCAATTCGTTTCTCTCTCAATCTCTTTTTAATGTTATTTTAAATAGTCCGCAACTAAAAAAAGCTTTGACAATAAAGAAAAAAACGCTCTCTGAATCTATCTATCGCTCTCGCTCTCTCTCTCTCTCTCTATCATTTGAGTTGGCCTTCCAATAGTAACAGCAGCTGGTGGGACTCTCTTCAAAGCTCTTGAATTACAAATTCGCTTGCGCTCTCTTGGTCTAACTCACTCACGCACGCACACAGACAAGCACACACAAACACACACACACACATGCACAGTGAAACGTACACAGACTTCGCGTTTACTACACAGAACGTTCTTATCAAACGAGACAAACCGACTAGCTGGAAGCAGGACTCACATTTAAGGATAACAACAGGAGCGATTCGCATTTATAAGGTGAAACACAAAACTGGAGCAAGTCAGTTTGCAAATGGCAGGCAGTGCTGAAGGGTAGCAACAGCAGCAGCAGCAGCAGCAACAGCAACAGCAGCAATACAACCACCGAACAAAGGCAACATCATCAGCAGCAAAGTTTCAAGTCGAAGTTAAAATTGCAGTTAAAAACGTAGCGCAGCAAGAGGAGAGAAAAAGACGCTAAAGCAGAAGCAAAAAAAGGAGACTGAGCCACAATCAGACAAAGTCAGAGACGGAGACGAAGTTGTTGTTGCTGTTTTGTAGCTAAGCTTAAAGTGCGCGTCGCGAATTTGAAATGAAACGTAAATGAAACATAAATTGAAACTGAAATTGAAATGAATTGAGAGCGGAAAGACAATTAAAAGCCAAATTGCAAATTGCAGCCAGGGCTATAACAAGATCTCTTTCCTCCACTTGCGACAGCAAGCACAACCCTTTCCTCGCTATCCGCTTTCGTACATTTACCGCATATAATTGCAAACTGTTGCACGGTTCTGTATTTTTTTTTTTTATTTTGAATTTTTTTTATTGCGATGAACGATAAAAATAAAAACCCATTTGTTGGCTTGGACAACTAGCAAGGGTAACGATACGGTTACGGTTACGGTAAACGGCAACAGTCACGGCAACTGTTGCACACCCTCAAACACACGGAACGCACAAACACACACATACATTCATAGAACATTTAATTTACGATCGTTTTGCAACCTTGGCTCAACTCTTTTCTTCCGTTTTTCAAATTCCTTTTTTTTTTGAAAGTGCTTAACAAAAAAGTTGCATAAAAACCACAAAATAAATTCGCTCCAAAAAAGAGAGAAAGAAAAAAATAAATTATGAAATGAAATAGAAATCGAAAAACCCATATAAAACGTGGCCAACACTTTTAAATTTGCATTAAAATTTCCGCGCTGTGGCAAGTTGAGTTATTCCAAGTGCCAATTTATGCAGCCATAAAGGAAAAGGAAAAAAAAAGGAAGAACTTTTCCAAAAATTTAACAAACAAAAAAAACAAAAAAAAATTGTTTGAATAAAGGTGAGTCCTTGATTGTTTTTCCCGTTCAGTCATTATTTTCATTCTGAACTGTCTCATTATTTATGCTTAATACCAATTTATGCCTATCGAGTTGAATTTTTTATTGTTTTTTAATTGTTATGAAATATTTAAAGTGTTCGTTTTCCTCATTTTTTTTTCTCTCTTTTTGCTTTGTTCTGTTCTGCTACTGGTTTCATTTGTTCATTCTGGTAATTTCTCTTTACGCCTGCCAGCGTTATTAATATAACAACTCATTGTATATTAACATGCTTTCTATATAAATGAATATGTATGAGAGTATGACTACAAATGACTGTGTGTATATCTACATTAAAGTTAAAGGTGTGTAATCATTTATTAAGTGGTCAAAAGTTATGTGTTAATATCTAGTTTCCAAAATCAACTTGACTTTATTTCCTTTCATAAAGTAAAAAACTAAATAACTTAAATCAAATAAATGAAATCCTTTGGGTGATTTGGGGGTTGAATTGTAATATTCAGTTTGCCCTTACTCCAAACTGATTTCCTTTGTAATTTGTCATAGAAAATTGCAATTGAAAATCAATGAGTAAGAAAAAACACATTAAAATTGATCTGTCAATTACTTTGCAAACTAATGGTCACACTTATGTTTAGTGTTGGTCAACAAAATGTTAAAAAATTTTATAGATTCATCACAATGCAACGTATTAAGTTTAATTTTTTAATTAAAAAAAAAAGAGAACGCTTTCAAATCAATGAATGGATGAATAAATTAGTCTTCGTTGTTCTTTTTTTGTGAACAATTGATTGCCAAAGGAAATTTTTAAATCAAATATGTATGCATTTGCTAAAAAATCGAATTCAATTTGATTTTGTTTGAAGATAATGTTTATTCAACAGTTTTTTTTTTTTTATTTTTGATTTTAAATGAATCAACACACACACACACACACAATTATAAATGAAGTTAAACAAATCGAAACTGAGAGTCATATTTTTCTTTCAAAAGAATGGAAAACAAATATGGGCTCGCTTTTATGTTATTATTGATGTTGGGCCAGGGGCAACTTTAATGACTTCAGTCTTATTATCCAGGGATATACTTACATATGTACATAAGTACGTATATATGTATATATAGATATGAACTACAAGTGTTATGCCCAGAGATATAGATATATATTAATACATTTAGACATATGTACATGAATATGTATATATATATATATATATACATATATTCATTTATTAACAGGGTGTTCTGTTGAATTGTAATTTGCGTTTTAATTCTCGAGACTAGACTTAGTCTCAAGTCTCAAATCAATTCAGATTTGTGAACTAATATTTGGTAAACTAAATTTTGTACAAGATGTATCTCAACATGTCATATCATCATTAGATCGGATCACCCTGTATGTGATGTTACCGTGGTGCAATTTGTTTCCTCATACGTACATACATATATGTCATTCGCAGATTTACGGGTTGTTGTCTGTGAAATGCGCAGCTGTTGATGATTTTTATACTAAAATGACGATAAAGGAGATAAAAATGTAATAACAAATAACGGAACATATATACAATATAATATATAAACATGTGTATACATGCATGTATATGTATATGTATATATTTATGCGATGGAAAGAGGGTATGGGGGTTTTAGTGTAAGTGTGTGGCATAAAATACTGTTGAGGCAATTAATTAAAATCCAAAACTTATTTACCGTTTGCTGTCAGAGTTGTCTGTTGTTTTATAATTAAATTTTTGGCCAAAATCTGAACAAAACAACATATGTATATATATATATTACATATGTACATATAAATGTATATATAGATTTATTCATACATACATTTATATAGTTAAATATGTAAATGGGTATCAAATTTTAGTGATATTACCAATTTGGCAGCACCACAAAATTAATTAAAAGTATTTTTCTACCCACTTTCTACAACACACCTGACGTATGAGTGTGATAGGAGTTTATGTATATGTATATATATATATATGTATATCTGTGTGTGTTTAGCCACGTGTCATGGTGAAAACACAAACATAAAAGGAACAGAAGAGATACCAAAACAATTCTATATCGAAGTTATAATGCTCTTTCCTCTTCTGAAAGGAAAACTTATGGCTCTAAATAAGCAATAAAAATACTTCAAATAAACTGAGGCCAGCCGGTATACATTTTCTATCTCTTCGTTCTCGTTTCCAGAACTTAATTTTAACGTCTTTAGTAATCCGATCATGCTAATTCTATATATATATATATATATATATATATATATATATAGAATAAGGATTGCAAACCTTCTAAGAAAATGAAAGTATCTTTTGTCAGGTTAAAGCGCAACGAGAAACAATTAAAAGCAAAGAAAAAGTAGAGCAAATATCTGGAGGACACAAAACATCCTAAAGGTGCGGGCTCCCCAAGGAAGAGCGAACGGAGTAGCTATAGTAGACAGCAGGAGCAGGAGTAGCAGCAGTTATAGCAGAAGGTAACCATAAGGCCATGGCTTTCATGTCAACTTTTGTTAATTAAATGAAGCACTTAACATTGAGACATATTTTTGGTAACACCAGCACCTTCCCCCCTGAACCCAAACCACCAGTCTCTAACACATTTTTCCCCTTTTAATATAAGGCTGGGAGTCAAACTCTTCAAATTTATTCCTTTTGTTATTATTTTTTTTTCTTTCCCTTCGTCTGTTGTTTTCTTTTTGCTGATTACATAATTTCTAGCAGTTGCCTCTTTTCCTACGCTTCCTTTATTTTTCATAAGGACTATCATAATTTCCATTTTACTTCCGTTTTTCCGCAGTGTTTTTTTTTTTTATTACACATCTTTCATTCTCCCAACCGCAGTGTCGCCCACTTTTGGTTTTTTTTGCCAACCTTTTCAATTGGAGCAACTTCAAAGGACATTTTTTTTTGTTTATTAAAATCAACTTTCAAGTGCTCTGACTTTTGCCCGCCTCTTTTTTCCGTTGTTTTGCATATTTTTTAAAAGGTTACAAGTTGTCTTTTAATTTAACCTAAAATGAAATAAAATAGTGAGCAAAAAAAAGGGTGAAAGAAAGAAAGTACAAACTTTTTTTTTTTTGTTACTCATAATTATTTTTATTTTTATTTTATTGTAGTTGTTAAGGCACTTTCGTTTTGGCCATATTGTTTTGGCATCTGCCGTTTGCCCACCCACTGCCACGACACTTTTTATTTTGTTTTTAGTGTTTTTTCTCCTGTGGTTTTTGTGGTCAACTGGGAATGGGGCGTCAAAAAAAAAAAAAAAAAAAAAAAAAAACACACACACACACACACAGACATTCTGTTGCAAAAGTTTGCAAAATTTCTTCTATTTTTTTTCGAAAAGTGTGAAATTTTTTAGATTTTAGAAAGATTTTGCATAGGTGGCTGAAAGGTGTTTTCACTTTAGAATTTTAGTTGAAATCAGGCAACTAATTTGTATTATGTAGTCGGATCTTCTTTTAAATTAATAATATTAATGATTAAAGTAAATTATTGTCTTTGTTTCATTATCAATTAGCAACATATTTACGCAATTATATTGTTACCACATAAACATTTGTATGTAATTGAAGCTTATACCGCTTTCGGCCATATTATTATACAATTTAATGAAGTGAAATTTAATATGCCGCAATATACATTCATTTGTTGATTCTTATTGTACTTTAACATTTAACCATTGTAATAATAATATCAGTAGTTGCCATGGCTATCAACTGACATTTTCGATTTGAAACTCTATGTATGTATGTATATGTATGTACAAATATTCGTATCATGTTGTTATAATGTGATGATTTTATGGCCCCCTGCTGTATGCTGTTGTTTTCCATCAATTGCCTGAGTTGGGTATGGTAAATATTTCAGTTATTTCTGTTAGCCATGTTGGGTTATGTCAAATCACAATTCGATATGTTTCAATGAAAATGACAAAAAAAAAAAAAAATGTAACGGGAATTTCGCCACCAAACAACAGAATGGGCAAAAAGGAAAGAAAAAAAATATTGGGCAATTAACCTTATCAAGCGGCGAACTGAGAACAGACGGAGAGCTGGAAAAATTGAAGGGAAAAAGGCTATGAGGAAAAATGTCAAAAAACAGACGAAACGTTGCCTAAAATGTATGCCATTAACAAGCAGCCAGATGGAATGCTGCCGAAACCAAAGGCCAAAGCAAAAGGCGAAGTGCTACCAAAAAGGAACAAGGCAAAGTGGAGCAAATGGATGGATAAAAAGAAAGGTTATAAGCAGCTGAAAGCAGAAAGCAAAAAGCAATTTCAAATATTTTTGTTACCTGCTTGTAGAAAATTTTTACGTCTTTCTGATTATGGGCCATGCTTTCGTTACGTTTCTCTTTCTTTCTTTCTTTTTCTATATTTTTTTTTTTTTATATTCGAGTCGTTTTTTTTTTACCCCCTCCTTGTTCTTTTATTGTCCTTGTTGTTGTTGCGTAATTGTGCGCAAAAAAAGGGAGAACACGATGAAATGGGTTAAGGCTATAGAAGGGAGAAGAGCAAATGCTTTTCTTTTACATACAAAAAATAAAGGAAGAAAAAAGAACTGGAAAGCGAAAAGAAAAAAAAAAGCTAGAAAAAGACTAGACACATTTGAAATGCAAAGATGGAGAAACAGCATTGCATACTTTACGGCCAAATTGAAGCAAAATGCTGAAAGGGGGAGGGAAACTGGAATAAGGCATTAGGAATGCAAAAATAAAACGCCAAAAACAAACATACATATTTTTATACCACTTAGTTTGTAACGGTAAAGTGCATATAAGCGAACAACTAAAGGGATTACTAAAGAGCTAAAACATTCTATATATCTATCCAATACAATTTACTATATAAAAACAGAAATAATATTAAGATAAGCTAAGAGAATACTAATTGAGTTTCATATTATATAAATATTTCCATCTGTATCAAAAAAAATATAAAAAAAAAAATGCAAAAAAGATAAATTTTTTCATTCCTTTCCATTTACCTTCTGCATTAAAAGAATTTTGCTTTCTTTTGTGTCATTCTTTTATCCTTAGTCTTTTATAGGGCAATGGAAGAAAACATAAATACTCTGCTTAAGCTCTTCTTATAGTTTTATTTTGCTTAACTGAGAATGTTGTTGGTAACTCTTTAAGCTAGCTTCTCTTCACTCTTTTTAAGATGCTTTTTCTATTCGTTTTCATATTTCTCTAATATCCTGTTTAAGAAAGTCTAGCATACTTATGGTATGGCTTAAAATAATTGTTGTGCCGTTGCATGCAAAGGAAAGATATCAAAGCTGAATTTCTACCATCATTCAGAGGGAGAGAGAGAGAGAGATAGAGAGTTGAAAATTGTGTGGAAGGATATGGCTTGACGAGGGGGAGGGTGAAGCGGTTTGTTGTGGGAATAATAAAAGCTTTTTATTGTCTATAAATAGACATTAGCTCCAAACTGTTGCGCAACAGCTGATCTAAAAATACCAACACAGCACCAACGACAAGAGTTGGAGGAAAATCCAATAAATGCGTAACCAAAACCCCGAAATTACTTCTATCTTATTGTCTTAAGCAAATGCATACACACACACACATACACGCACAGAGATTGTTGTTGTTCTCAATATGTATGTATGACCACTTAAATACATATTTGTATAGCTGTTTTTGGATGTTTATCAGCTTGTCACATGATTGATTTATATATGCCAGACTAAGTCAATTCAACTCTTAATATTTCTGAGCTCTCATTTATTATTAATATTGGAGACAGAGTCCACGATATAAGGCACATGGGACAGAGTTTAAGGGGAACGGCACAAAAAAAAAAAAAAAAAACAGAAAAATGGTATAAGTGCAGGGGGCATGCCTCTTAATTGTGACTCTCTTGGGAGTCGACCGGTTGAGCTTTGTTGATTTATGCATTAGAATAAGCAGACAGACAACAAGCAACAGCAAAACACCTATCCATCCCAAGCAACCATTCAACTAACTAATACCATTGAAACTTTTACATCACACACGTGGCAAGGAAGAAAGTCTGAGGGTATACAAAAGTAAACCAGTTTTGCTCTTTGCTGGGCCTCAGCTGACTGTTTTATGTCTCCATCATAATTTTTCACACTGTTAATGTGCAAATGCCTTTGCCTGGCTAAAGACAAAGCCGACATGGGTGTTAGGTAGAAGGAGATAGCAGTAACAGACATTGAACGAGGCACCTACTTAAAGCAGAGCATAAACATTCACACAAACGCATAGGCACATACACACACACACACATATAAAGACAAAGACAGAGAAGCAGACAGTTCAGACATATTTATGCATTAGAGCTGAGAACCTTTCATGAAATCAAAAATGTTCAAACAAATTGTACAAAAGTGCTAAAGAATCGTTATAAAAATATGATTAATGGTAAATACATATATGTTAGAATGATGTAAAAATTTCATTTTCGTTTAACTCAATTGTTTTCAAAACAAGATATTTTTACTGGCACAAAGTTTGATGTACTAAATTAAATACATAACCTTGAAAGAAAATATAAATTTAGCTGAAATTTTTTTCAAAGTGCAATCAATTGGGACCAGTGTCAATACGGTTAATGGGATTAGAAGGGATTTTAAACTCACTTTGTTTACAATAAAGATAAAGTTTTGAATAAAGCTAGACAACAAAAAGCTTTGATTGAACCTTCAAATATATTAAACTTGGAAATTTATAAAACTTTTTTAAGACTTAAAGGTTCGTCTATATGGAATTTTACTGTAAGCTTATTTAGAATTTGGTATTTCAATGTTCAATATATATCGTTAGATTTCTAAATATTATATCAAGTGAGAGAAAATAGCTAGAAAAAGGCCAAAATGACAGAACTGTTATACATATGTGTGTGTGTTTGTAAAAGTTTTTCAAGTGTTAAATGAGATAACGTAAACATTGTAATGCTCTCTCGCACTCTCCTTCATCTTTCTCTGTCCCAGTTGTTTTGGCACAGCCACAGACACCGCCACCGTCAACACCCCCATCCCATTCCTTTTATCTACTGTCTCACTCCCATTGCCATTCTATGTATGTATGTATGTATGCATATTTCCCGTTTGCTTTTTTCGCTGGATGCCACTTTACCATTGTGAGTAGAAGTAACGGTAACTGGCTCTCATCTCATCTCATAGCAACACGTTGACAGACTGACAGTTTTTGCTGTCTCTCCCCTCCCCATACAGTTTTAAATCCTCCCACTCATCTTGATTTTTGTTGCTAGCGCTCATCATAAAAATTATTAAAAACAAAAAGAAAAAGTTCATGTAAAATTTGAGCTAACGTTTATTGTTTAATACTGACATTTTGATTGCTCTTTTTTTTTGTTTTGGTGTTGTTTGTCTCAAGTGCCCTTATGCCCAAGTATTTGCAAATATTTAACGTTTTAAAAGGAGCAAAAATGTTGAGGCCAACACGCTACCTATCTCTCTGCCGCCTCCAACGTTTAAACATGTTAATTGAGTTTTAACAAGTTGCTGTTGAAATGAAAGGCCTTGTAGAAGAGTGTAACAAAAATTGTGAAAATTGAATGGAATGCGAATAAAGTGAAGTGAAATAATAGAGTTCTATCTAAAGGAAAAGTGCTGAAAAATCCATGTTAATTAAGAGTAAACTGAATAAACAAATGAAAAACCCATGGAATGTCTAAGATTTTTAAGTAATGCAAAGGAATCTAAAGCATTTTTTTATTGAGAAAATATTGAAATGTTTGCCAACTTGAATATTTTTTTTATTTATTTAACATAACATTTTCTACGATCTAAATGATAGCGGTACACCAAATTGTTGTAAACAGTTTAAACCATTTTCAAATCTCGTATCTCGTAAAGCTGTGAAATTATTAGGCTCAAAAAGCTAATAATAAAAAACCGTAGGGAAGGCAATTTAAATAAGAATTTTTGTTTTTTAATTTTTCTTTTTTTTTTTTCTTTGCCATAGAGCTAATAAAATATCCTTGCTTATGGGATATCCGCTCTGTTGTCTCTCCTCATATTGTATATGTATATGTTTTTGCATACGGACAAGCCTGCCCCCTGCTGTGGCAAATGTCAATTTCGATTTATTGAATATGACAGCAAAAAGATGGCAAAAAAATGGCGTTAAAATGAAAATTCAAAACGATGCCAGTCAACAAGGATGATGTTGATGCTGATGCTGATGATGATGATGGTGATGACAAAGATGGAGGGGCAAAGACATAGGCACAGTCTGAGGCATAGCCAGAATGTTTGTCATTCTTGTTGCTGTTGGTTGGTGTTGTGAGACTCCTTTGCCTTTTGCTTATTAGTTTAAATTGTAAACAGGAAGTGTTTGCGGCACCGGATATATATAAAGAGTCAATCGTAAGGGAATGGTTAGAGCAAAAATGCCTCAAGCCTGTCAGCGACAGTTAAGGGAAACTTTTTAGCTTGAGTTTTTGCCATAGCTAAATGCAACTGTCGAGCATTTAGTTAACTCTTGGCGTTGCTTAGTTGTCCTTCGCTGTCATCAAGCTGAAGGATGTCATTTTCATTCTCAAATGGAATCTTTTCCTTCTCTCTATCTCTCTCTCACTCTTTTTCTTCAAGGCATTTCACTTACAATAAGTCAGCAAGTTGTTGGCCAACTTCTTTAATGGACTAGTAAATGGGTGGACTTTAAAGTAGTATTTCCTCTTTACATTGTTTTTTCTCTTTATTTTTTTATGTTGTGTGTTGTCTCAAATTGCGGCAGCTCATGTGGCGTATGCGTAATGTGCCTAAAACAAACAAAACAACAAAATTAATTAAAAAATCGCTTAATTATAAAAGCAAACATTAAATGCTGAGAGCGACAGAGAAAGAGAGAGAGAGTTGGGGGACAACAGCAAGCAAGTGGGTAAGCAACAAGGATTTTGGCCCACTTAACAAAAGAAATTGTTTTCAACAACAATGCCAAGGCTTTGGTTTCTCTACCTATTCCCTACTCTTTGCATTTTGCCCCAATTCATTTAGCTGCTTTTCTTCACTAACAATTCAAGCGCAAAAAAGCAGGCAACGTTTCGTAGGCATTTATTTTCTGTTGTTGTTGTTGCTGTTGTTCTTGTTGCTGCTACTTTTGGTGTTGGTATTGATGTTGTTTGTTCATGTCTATCTTGAAGCTTGATGATTTTGTTGTTGTTAGCCATCTCCGGTTCTTCCCCTATGAATTGGTAATTGAAGTTGGTCTAGAAAAAACATCAATCATACTTATGCAGTTACATATTACCTTCTACTCACTTGCTCCTCTTTGTTGTTGTTGTGACTGAATTCTGTCCATGAATATTTCTTCTCCATCTCCCTCTCCCTCTCCTCTATATATATATATATCTATCTATCTTTCGGTCTCTCTCTCTGTAAATATGACTTTTTTTCTTCTTGTCCGGAATAAGCAAATTTTTCTTCTCATTTTTCTGTGCAAAAATATAAAAGTTGATTTTCGTCAGTTTTGAACCAACAATGGCAATGCATAGTCCATGGCTTATACAGGAGCGGATTTCAGTTAAGAAAATTTAAGTTTATAAATGAAAAACTTAAACTTAAAAAGGAAAACCTAATTGGTATATATATTTGTATATATATATATCATGTAAAATTTCGTTTTTATATGGAAACGTAAAAAAAAGTCTTTGAGGTCACTAAGAAGACTCTAAATTTTATCACTCTGTTGAACGCATTATCTGAAGCACATCTATTAGACAGAGAAGTAGTCAATTTGGGGCATTTTATTTTGATATTAGAGCCACTGTCCTATTAATGTCCTTACATTTATTCCTTTGTGTATGCGTGTGTGTGTGTGTCTATACAAGAGCGGTCCTGTCCAATGTTTTGTCTCTGCCCACTTTTTTTTTGTTCATTGGAATATTTTGTGCCTCTTGTGCTTTGGCCCTGTTCTCCCCCTTCCCCCAGTTTGGTTCCTGTCTTATTATTTTTTTTTTTTTGCTTTTTTCGGTACATGTTGTGGCATAATGGAACAGCTTACTTGTCGTATTAAGCTGCTTTCAATAACATTTTTGGCCAAGCAACAACAACAGCAACAAGCAAGAAAAAATAAAAAGAAAACAAAAATACAAGTTTGATTGGAAAAGCTCAATAAGAGGAGCAAGTTTTTTTTTTTTTTTTAGGGTGTTTGGGGGTCGGTCGTATATAGAACTCTGAAGCTAAAGGTGAAGAGGTGGAGTTAGAGGTGTATCCCTATTGTCTGTCCACTTTTATTATCATATTTTGTATGTTTCTTTTTGTTCATTGTTCATTGTTGTTGTTGCTGTTACTGCTCTTTTCTCTGGCGCAAATCAATTGCCAAACAAAAGGGCCAACACACACACACACACACACAATAAAAAAAAGAAGAAAAATGACAAGGGAAAGGGAAGAGAAAACAAAAAATGCTATTAAAAATGACAAAAACGGAACAGAAACTGCAAAAGCTTAGATATATATACATACATACATACATACATATATACATATATTTACATACTAAGCGTGCATACAGACGAATCCATTTGTGTCTGTGTGTGTATTTGTATATATGCATGATAACAATGTAGCAATTGCTGGTCACGTACAACAACAACAAAAGCAGCAGCAACAATGGGCCGCACTCCATAAAGGTTAAAAACTTTATAACTGACTAAAAGCGACAGCCAGACAAATGGCCAACTTTTTCTTTCCATCCTCCCACTCCCCTCTTCTTCTTCTCTCTCACTCAGTCTGGGCCGACAAAAAAAAAAAAAAAAATCAAAATAACAGCTAGGCGGAGGTAGTGCAGTGGTTTGAGGAGGGGATGTCCTGCCTGCCTGCCTGGCTGTAGGCAAAACACGAAGACAGTTTAATGTTCTATGCGGGCTTTGATAACAAATCGTAAAAATTTAACTGACAAAGAGACCTGATGCTGCTGCTGCTGCTGTTGCCAAACCGAAAACTGAAGGCAGTGCCATCTAACAGTGTGCGAAAGAGAAACAAAGTTACAGAGATAGAGAAAGATATGGTGATAGTAAAAGAGATTTGGATAATTTTTGGTTTAGTTTATGCGATAACTAATTTTGGCATACATTTTTAATGGCAAACAAGGAAAAACTAAAATAGAGAGAGAGAGAGAGAGAAAGGCAAAGGAAGAGGAAGAGAGAGAGTGAAAGGTTTATTTAGCTAACAATCCGATAGCTTAATACTCTAAATGCATAAGGTACAAATAATCTCAATATTTTATCCTTATTGCCAAGGTTTAACCTAAGATATATAGATTAGATTAGTGCAAATGCCTTAATTAAAAGAAATTTAGTTATTTATTATACATAAAGGAAACATAAATCTTGTGTATGCCAAGTGAAAATATCTATTATCGTTGCTTGGTCTGGCAACTCTGCTGAGAAGAAAAGAAACTTGTAGAGCAACTAACGAATAAATCACATTTTAAAACTATTCGTAACATTTCTATACAATTTATAAACTATATAACTATAATAACTAAAGAATATTTTTATTTTTCTTTACCATTTTGTTAATTCTATTTACAAATCCCACACATGTGAATACTTTGTGAATTTCATTCACGCATAAACACATCTTAAATGAAGCAAAGCGCGAATTCAAAGCACCAGTCAGTTGTTAAGCATTTTTTTTTGCTGTTGTTGTTCCCATTTTGTGTTTTTATTATAGAGTTGCCTGCAACTGTGTGCCGCCTCTGCCTGCCTATGTGTCCCTCTGTCTGTTTGTCTGCCTGGCTGGCTGTCTCTCTGTTTGTCTAGGCAGCCATTTTGACAATGGCTGTTGTTGGTGCTGCTCTATGCTGGTGCTGCCACATTTGTAATTGAATTGCTTTGCTATGTAAACGGCATTGCCACATCGACAGGGCGCGTCTGGCGTTGGAGTAGGAAACGAACAGGAACTGAGTATACTGGCAGCAGGCATCAGCCAGCGTTTGTGTTAGATGTAGAGGTAACGGTACACCCAGAGGCAATGACAGTGGGGCAACGGCCGCGTGGGCCATAATCGAATTAGATAAGTTAATAACTTGATAAAAAGTTACAACATCCCGTTATTGTTGTAGCTGTTTTTACTGTTTTTACTGTTTTTTTTTTTTGGGCCTTGTGCTGCCTTCTGTATTTGTTGCTGCGTTGTGTTTGTCAGTTGTCGCTGTCAATAAACGCCAAATGAAGTTACTCAACTTGCCAGGACGAAAAGGAACAAAAAAAAAAAGGGCAAAGGGAGAAGAGCAAACGTGAGAGGGGGGAGAAAGAAAATATACGAGCCAACAAAATGTCAAATGAAAACAAACATAAAATTTGCAAATTGTTTGAAAAAGTTTGCCTCACTAATGATAGCCCCATTGGCTTATAGCATTGACTGAGAAGACCTTCTCCTTCTTCAACAAAACAGGCGACTGACTGGCCATGAATATAAACATAAATATAAACATTTTCATTTTAAATTTTTGACGCATTGAAACATTTTTTCATTTTTTTTTTTTATCCCTCCGTCATTTTGTTGTTTTCTTGTATTTTGTTTTGTTGGTCATACATAAAACATAAACAAACAAAGAAACACGAAATCAAGAGGAGCGGAACTAAAAGAAACAGAAGCAAAATACAATACACTTTGAGAAAAAAAGGATAGTTAACTTTGAAAAATGTTTGTCAATAACAAAATTTGGAATCCTTAATGAGAGGAATATTGGTTAAAGTTTAAGACTTTTGTATATGAAATATTTCAAGATATATATATAAAAGACATTTACAATCAATTTTATCAAGCATCAAAGTTCTTCTATAAAACGAAATTTCATTATTGACAGAATTCCTTGGGGACTTGATTGGTTTTTATTTCCTTCTTTTACATTTTTCAAGTGTATCCTTTCAAAATATGTGATAATAATTTCCTGTATTTATTGGCTTCGTTATGACTGTGTTGGAGAAAAAGAGTGAGAAAGAGAGGGGAATAGCAAAAAAAAGGGGGGAGAGAGAGAGAGTGTATGGAATAGAGGGGGCGTGGTGGCATACATACATAACGATATCTTATCGATTTTACTTGGCCTCCGAAATAAAATTTATGCATAGCATCTGTAGATTTTGTGTGTGGTGGACATATGGCTTTAAGGAACGTGATGGAACATTTAAACATGGTCACATAGCAGAAAGACCACGACTACAACCACACGACCATCGTCATAATGATGGTCATAGTTAAGGCCCGACACTAATCAGTTCAAAGCACATTGACCCACTTAGCCAGCAGCGACAGCAGGGACAATACCAGCCGAAGTAACAGCAGGAGAGGAATAGGACCAAGAGCACGGTACGCGCCCAGTAAAATGTAAACAAAAAAAGAAAAAAAAAAGAAAAGCGAAAAACCTTTTAGCCAGCGAAACGGGGGTTGGAAAAGCAGTAACGCAATAGCATCGGGTCCTTTCTGCTTGCTACTTGGCCCTTTTGCGTATGCTAAACCACCATGGCCAACCGTCAAGTCGAAAAGGAACCACTCAACCATATGGTAGAGAACCCCCACATCGGTTCGACTGGCGTTGACAGTGACCAGCGTGTTGCATTTTAATGAGTTTATTATGGCCATAATATAGAGAGAATGGGCAGAGAAAGGGAACCAAGTAGTTGAAGGCAAAAGGGAAAACATGGCCATTGGGCGGTGTTAGAGTGGTGAAGGCAAACAATATTTTTTTCTTTTTCCCCGGTTAGACGATAAATTAAACAGCAAGTAACATGTAGCATATAGACTTGGTCTTGCTTCTTGTCTGGCCATTTGGCCAACTGTTGAAATCATAATAATAATCATAATGATGTGTGCATAAGTGAATTGTTTTTTTGAGAGTCGTCTATAAGCAGCTAGGGAGAATTCTATAAATCCCCAAAGTCCTTTGAATATGATTCCAGTGAAACTCTAGAGCAAGTTACTTGTGTGAAAAGTTAAGTCAATGATTTAAACAATTTGAGTCAATGTGTAAATATTAGGTATCAGTTGTACAAGTTTGAAATAGTTTGTAGTCATCGATCGATCTCTAGAACATATGGCATATATAAGGTTTAGTTTTAGTTTCATTATTATAAGCTTTAAATATTTGGTATTTCATTTCGTTTTAGTAAACTTTATCAAATTTCATTAGCTTGGATTTTATTTTTTCTATATTTAGTTGTAATATATTGCAAAACACGCCTCGAACTCTTCATAGGGTCTAGGGCTGACCATGAATTTCACTTTATGGGTCAGACAAAAGCCATCATTGTGGGGCTAAAAGAAAAACTAGGGCAAGTTTCTTTGTATTTCTTCTTTTTTTTTTGTTGTTTAATAAACACGCAACACGCAAAACTTTTTTTTGGCACGCACACACACATATGAGTGGAAAACTAACATAGTTACCAACAAATATTTATATGATTACTTTGAAAAAAAGAAAGAAGAAAAGCAAAAAATAAAAAAAAAGGAAAAAGTTTAGAAAAAGTAAAAAAAGCAAAGAAACACTGGCAATTTGACAGCCTAGAGAAAGCATTGTGTCCACAGACTGAATGTGTCTGTGTGTGTGTGTGTGTAGTAAATGTATGTGGTAAATGTGTGGGTTTGCTTGTGTGCGAGTGTGTAGTAAAAAGTGGCCATGTGTCTTTCGCGTTTGCCTTATTAAATTAGTCGCCGCCATCGCCGCTCACTCAACTCGAACTCACTCGAAACGGAACAGCTGAAACGGAAGTTTCCCCTCTGGCATATACAAACTTTTTCAATTTCCTGCAGCGACACACATAAACACACACACACACACACACACACACACACACACATAGATCATGAGTGTGAGGGTGGGTATGAACAAGGTGTTAAACACACACATTCACCCACCCACTTGCTCCTCCTCCCTGGCCCTAGCCAACATTAGTGGCTGCCATTCATCTAAGCAGAATTTCACAATAGAGGCGACAACTAGCTAGTTTGAAACCCACGTAGTTGCTTTTCAGGTCAACTTGTAGTTTATCCTCTGCTAAATCAAAGACACACCTCTCATCTCCTCCAACTCTGTTTTCCCATCTCTCCCTCTCTCTCTCTCTCTCTTTCTCTCTCTGCCCACTCCTTATACTGGCGTAAGCAATACACCTGACTAATATTGCGGCGGAAATGGTTGGGCGAGGTCGAGCTGCCTCGCTTACCCATATTTTATCTCATTTATTTCTGGTAATTTACTTTGATTCATCGATTTTGTAACAAATATACGTGGTCAGGGAGCCAAAAATGAGAAAAACTGAGAAAAATAACAAATTTTCTAATGCTCTACAACTAAGTTGGGTATTGACACTATATCATATATTAAGACATATACATATTGATGCCTGATCATGCCTGAAAACATTGTTGCGTTTAAATTTGTTAAAGTTAAAACATTTAGACAATCTGTTAAATGAAAGTTTAAAAAAACTTAGCATACTTTTTTGGGCAAACAAAAAAATTTGATAGTTTTGAATATATGTATATATAACAAGCTAACAGCGAGAATAAAGAGCATTTGAAATTCGTTGGTACTACCATTGCAGCTATAATATGGCTTCAATAATATATATATATTTCTTCTTATTCCCGCTCTGTAATCTTTTTCCTCCTCTATCTCTCTCTTTCGTTTCTGTGTTGTATTTTTGGCCATGCATCAAAATGTTCTGTCTGCTTGTGTATATCTTTTTTTTTTATATTATTATTGCTGTTTTTGTTGCTTTTTTTTGTGTCGAAATCTGATTGAGTTATTGAGCTAAAATTTTACGAAGAGCTTTTCCATTTATTGTAAGCAATTGTACACATGATAATAATAATAATCGTAATCATATATCTTTCGCTCTTTCTCTTTTTCCCTATTTCACTCATTCATTATGTGGCAACTCTATGAAAAAGACATAAATGTCTCAGCATATATAAAGAACGAAAGGATTTATTATTAATATTATATATAAATATTAATCATACGCCACGTTGCATCCAATAAGCCAATAATAGGAACACTTTTTGACAGTTATGCTAATAATATAAACACTGCTTAACAAACAACACAACCCTTTTGTTCCTAACCATGAGTTTTAGAATTGTAGAATGGCAGTAAAGAAAATATATTTATATCTAAATGCCTTGTGGTTTATTTCTCTTTTATTTTTTCCTCTTTGCCAAAGCGAATTTAAATCAAACAATCGGATATTGAAAGTACTTGACAATTTTTGATGTGGGACAGTGTAACTTTTGATAGGCATCATACAGATGCTTATTTGACAGAGTGAAAACAATGCGACAAGAACAGGACTTTTACAATTGAAATGCTCTTGTTCAAGGATAACACCAGATATAAGCTTACACCCACGCATACACACATACACACATAGGCACTGAGATCCACCCAACCAAAAAAATGTTTTCAAAAGGTAAAAACAATCAATAGGCATCTGTAAGAGAACAAAAGGTTTGTTGCCACCTGGACTGAGGCCTCAGGATTGAGTTGTGTCCATGTCTCTTTTAATCGATGATGGTTCCCATATACATACATAAATACATACATACATATGTCTGTAGGTGTATACAAACAAAAATATATGTGGACATGTGTAGGCTGCCGTTGGGCTTCTGTTTATCGTTTGCAATTTGTTTTTACGCTGTGTCCAACTGAGAAAACAGAACTTCAGTTTTATGGGACACGCCTTTTGCCTTAGGCTAAAAATAACCAAGACGTGTTTCGCTTCCCCCCTTCTATTTATAGCCTCAAGTTTTTGGCCAAATCGTAAGTTTAGCCACTCGCCCCATTCGTATTGACATTTAAGCTGCCACAAATTGCTTTTCTTCATCAGGGTGATGCCAAGAGCATTTACTCCTATCCATATGCTCATATATATATATATACATATATATATATATATTTCTCTTTACATTTCCCTTTGTAGGTATGTTTAAGTCTCTCTCTCTCTGTGTGTGTGAGTTTGGTTTAAATCGTCTGTAGCTTATCGTCTGAAATTTACATAACGAAAAAATGAAATTTTTTCAAATTATAACAAATTGAATTTCCATCTTCACTTCCCTCTCCGTTCTTCTGCAATAGAGTTGAAAAAGGGAGCCAAAGCCTTAACTAAATATTGACAGATGCTGCCCACTAAAAACGAGGCAAAAAAATATCAAAGAAGTTAACTATGGCCGTGCCGAATCCGGCATACTCTTCAAATACTTTCTCCATCACAAAAATTTAGTTATCTTTAAAATAAAGTTATAAAATAGGCAAAGAAACAAATAAATATGGTCAGATTAACTTGGTTATTGATGTTGATGAAGATTAAATAAATTTTATTGTGTCGTTACAAGCATTTTAAGAATTTTATTATACCCTCTGCTAGAGTATAAAAATAAAGGTATTTCACAATTCATGCGAAACGAAAACCACAAAATGCTGCCATAAATGTAAATGATGTGTAAGGTAACCATATGGAAATATTACACATCATATGGAACCTAAGAAATTGTCAAATTCAAACAATTTGTAACTAGTCAGCCATAATGGAAAGCATAAAGCAAAAAAACAGTTGAAGTTCTAGAACAAGATAGAAATTTTTTCAAAACAATTTCTATATTTAGGCAACTGGTACGCTTATTGATTAGATTAGTTTAATTAGGCTTTCTGTTAAGCTGCCATCATTCCAATTTGGTTTTTGCTAATCAATTTCCTAATGCTACTGAACAAAGCAAATGTGAAAGGTGAGCCAAATTGCTAAATTACTCAAATATTCTGTATGACTTTGAAATACTTTGGTCCATTGTTCTTATACAATTTGTGCATTTAATTGACCTTACTAATGTGTCAGGCTAATGAAATTCTCAGCTTTCATCATTGATTTGATTAATTCAAAAATGCATTCACATACATACACACACACACACACACACACACACATGGACACAGACAAGGCTTAGAATATATTTGAAATTGTAATTTAACCTTTTGTATTGTATTTGTTAGATATGAAGAAGACTTACAACTTAACTTACAACAATGAATCAAATTTCAAATGTCAAAGAAGACAACTGGCTGGCTTAGTTTACCTGCTAAGCTAAAGGATATATGTATGTGGGATGTGTGTGTGTGTGTGTGCATTCATTAAAAGGATTTGTGAGAAACTCTCTCATTCATTGAAAATTTTCATGAATAGCAAATTAATGAAATGTTTTAACTAAAAGCACCCAAAGATACAAACTGAATGCAACTATTAGTCCTTTTCTAATTTCATATTGGTAGCTCAATCTAACTGTACGTGTCCAACACATTTTAACTTAACTGTATTGCATTGTCTAGTGATCGGCAGATGCCATTTACCATCACGCATTTGTCTATATCTAACGGACACAACAGCTTTAACTTTTTTTTTCTCCTTTTTTGTTTTGTTGTTTTTGTTCCTTACCCATACTTTTTATTCGCTATTCGGCCGTTGTTCCTTTCGCATGCTTCTGTATTTTGTATTTATGCGTTGATGTTTTACGTGCCCGAAATACTAAAAAAAAAAAAAAACAAGAATTCTACACACACGCATGCACATATGTATCTACCTATATATACATATATGCATGTATATATATATGTGTGTGTGTGTGTATGTATTTTATATTGTGTAAATGCTGGCAGACAGCGAAGCAAAAAGCCAACAGTCAGAGCAACACATAGAAAAAAGATGCCGTACACAGTGTAAGTTGTTTGCCAGCCGAAAAAAGAAAAGAAAAGCAGGCATAACGAAAATATATTTTCGACATTTTGTCGACTTGAAAATATCCAGTAAATGTACAAGTTAATATAAGTTAGATAAATCTTTTGGAAGTTTATATAATATGAGTATTTTCTTACTAAGTTTAATTTGAACATTTTAACAATGTTGTATAAAGAAATCAAAGATTTTCAAAGGGAGAAAGAGAGATAGCAATTAAAATTATTATAAATTAAATTAATAATTTATATTGACTTTTGATGTTGTAAAGAAAAAATAAAAAATATATATACCCTTAACCGCATACGATTTATAGATAAAGGGTATGTATAGAAATGCTAAAAAAAGCAAAACAAAATACCGAAAAGTGTTTGGCCCTGGAAAAAAGGGTTAGCATTTCATTTTAGCTACCTTTCGTTTATTTCCCGCCTCCCCCCGCTTGTATTTCCTCTCTACTCCATCGACTACAGTCAAATGAAATTATGTGGTTCTACCTACAGTTTTGTTGTTGTTGTTCTTCCTGTTGGTTTTCTATATTCAATTTCATTCGTCAAAATGCACAAAGTGAATTTGTTTGTGGCTATGTTATATCCATTCCTTTGTCGTCCTTTACCCCGCCACGTTTTCTCATTTCCCCTTTTTTTTTTTTCTTTCTTCATCTTTTTTTCTTTCCTTTTTGGTTTTTTTTTGGGTGAACAAAATATTGATGCCGCCATTAAGAAAAAGCTTTTAGTGAAAATCTAAAACTGAAAATGGCATTTAGTATGGGTCGGTGGGCGGGGGAGGGGGAGGGGGAGGGTTGGAACGATGAAACAGCGCCGAGAGGGGTTTGGTATTGAAAGTAAAGGACTGGACATAGCAAAAGAATTGACCAAACGAAGTGGACACAATGAAGACACTTTGACAGTTCTGTCAGTTTGCCTAGCTTGGCCATTGCGTCGTTGCACATTTTCATTTGCATTGTCTCCACCCGCCACTCCACTCCATTCGCCACTCCACTCCACACCACTTTACTTCACTCTACTCTACAACTGTCAGTGACAGCATTTGCCTTTCTGTCATTGATGTGGGGGAGGTGGGAGAAGGGATTGGAATTGGGGCTGTGGCATCAGCAATTGGTTCCCCTCCCCCCTCCTATATAGGCAACATCAACATTGTTGACAAGCGTTTGTTATGTTACCATCCACCAACTCTCATCTCTTTGTGGCTTTGATTTTGACTTTGAGTTGGTCAATTAACAGATATTCTTTGTGCCAAGAGTACCTTTTAGATAATAAATCATCCTTAATTGTTCTTAAAAAGAAACATAATTGATTAGGTAAAAAGAAAAAGAGAATTTATAATTTCCCATTTCTCATTTCGAAAAGCTATAAACTGATGTTTAGACCAATGTATAATTAATATAAAATATGTTTTTAAATCTTTCTTTCAAAGATTCTATTCTTCTTCCTTTTCTTCTTTTGTTTTTATTGCTTTAGAATATAAATGAGTTTCAAATTGTCTCACTATTTGAATTAAATGGAATGGCAATCCAATTTTTTCGACAGAAAGCCGAAAAGCATTTGAAATGTGCCATTTTCTTTAGTCAAATAGCCAATCATCAAATCAGCAAATTTCAATCTAAACCCCACACTCTAACCCACTGCTAACCTCCCTTCTCGAGCTCTCTTCTCTCCCTGCATCTTTTGCTTTGTCTTGGTTTTCTTCTAATGCTTTACGCCCGAGCAATCAAGCATGAGATCCAGAAGGAAGAAAAGAGAAAGGAGCATCTGTAGAGATATGGAGATGGAGAAACAAGTAAGAGTGGGAGAGTATAAGGGAAGGTGCGCCAGAAACTGAAACCGAAAAGAAAACCAAAGGCAATTAATGGTCTAAAAAAAAAAAAGGAGGAAAACACTGTAGTTGAGCCAGCGACAGGCGACACTCTAATTTACTTTTCGTTTCTGTTTCTATTTTTTGTTTTTTTTTTGTATGTACATATGTATGTGTGTGTGTGAGTGTTGCTTACCTCGAGGACACGTGGATTGAGGCCACAGGACACACTGACGGAGCAACCAACTTGAGTGCGTAAAATCAACAAACGGAAACGGATACTCCAAAAAGCAACTAAAAGAGGAAATGTTACAAGGACCCCAAAAGCAAAGGGAATAACTTGAGCAATTTCTAGCATTAAATTTATAGGCAGTATGAGCAAAGGGGACACAACCAGAATGGGTCGTATACGTAATGTGTAGAGAAAGGTGAAAGGTTTCGCTTTTCTTTGGGCCTCATAAAGTGTTGCAAATTGTTGTTTTTGTTGCTATTACTGTTGATGCTGTTGGTATACCTGTAACCAGTACCCAGTACCTGTATGTTGCTGACATTTTATGACTTTTCCTACCAAAAGCTACAAAAAAGCACAAAAAAAAAAACAGAATAAAAGAGAAAAGGAAAAATAACTGCCTAACGACTGAAAGATACTCTGTATCAAATTAAAGTTCTAGAAGTTGTACTTAAGTGTCATATGACTTAACTGGTCTCTTAGCAAATGTTCTGCCACAGCAGGGATTAATATTTTTGATCTTTTTATAATATGTTTATAGGGTATGAAATTGTGCATGTATACCTAAGATTTTTTCTTGCCGGCTCACACAGAAATTAAGCTCTAAATTAGAAACTCATCAGTTGAAGTAATTGCTGAAGCCGATTCGGTTTTATCTTTTCTTTGCAGCAGCGGGAGCAGCAGTAGTAGCAGCAGCAGCAGCAGCGGCAACGGCAGCAAGGACATTCAAAAGGAACGTGCCCAGCATGATGTAGTAGAGGCAAGACAAGTCTAAGGATTTTAAGACAGTTTGCTTGCAAAAATGTTGCCGCATTGCCATCAAATTGTTTGCCTTTTGCGGTAAGTATTTAAACAACAATTTTATGTGATTTTCCCTATACATATATATATATATATATATTTATATTCCTTTTTATTTGTTGATTTTCATGAAATTTTCATAGATTTTTCTTGATTTTTTGGTTTGCTTGCCAGAATACCAAGATACCAAGCCATGTGTTTGAGTGTCAACAAATTATTTCTGTAATAATTTACCTTCCTTTTTCTATTTCTTCTGTTTTTTTCCTGGTACAAGATAATAAACAGCTGAATTCTCACTTTTTCTTTTACCTATCACATAAAGAGAAATAAAAAAAAAGAAGGAAATGAAAGCAAATGAAAGAAATACGGCTTTTTTTTTAACTGATGTCTAATTTAATAGCATTATATATATAGAATAAATTTATTTAAGTATACGAAGGCATTCAATAGAAGTAAATTTCATTTGAATGGAAATCGACTTGGCTTTACCCTGTGGCATAAAACATATTACGAAAAATATCAACAACATTGTGACTCGAGTAGCAAACATTTTAATACCTTTGCAAATTAGGTATATTAATTATGGTCAGAAGTTTACAAAGGATAGAGGGAAGCATCTTCGCCTATATAAAGTATATATATTCTTGATCAGCACGACGAATTCAGTTGATATAGCCTTGTCTGTCTTTACGCGCGCCTGTTTGGATCAACGCAATCTCATTCAAGAGCCTTAAAGCTACAGATTTGAAATTTTGCACCTAGGCTTCTTTTTGTTGCAGGCATTTTATATCTCGAAATCATCCTGATCGGATGACTATATCATAAAGCGTGAATAGGCTTTAATAACTTTGTTGTTTTCCAATCCAATATCACAAGGTTTATAAGTATTATCAACATATGAAAATCGTCTGACTATATCGTAAAGCTCCCATAGGAACGACTGGTCAAAAAACTAGATTTAGATGAATCTTTTGGTTATTTTGGAAGCGATTTTTATGAAATTTGGTATGTGTAAGTTTGTTATATAAAAAAATGTGTCTACAAAGTTTCACTAGAATCGGCCAACTATATGCTATAGCATCCATAGGAACAATCCGACCATACAAAATTTTTTTATTAAAATGTTTTTTTGGAACTACAGAAATATGATTCGATTTTTATACTTCCTTGACAAAAAGACAGTTTTTTAAAGGTATTCAAACTTCGGCACGGCCAAAGTTAGCCTATCTTTCTAGTTAACATCGATTTTTGTTATATTTTATTGTATTTATTTCAATGAAATTCGTTGAACTGATAAATATCTTTGTACCTTTTTTTTTTTTTGCGATTCTCTCATTTAGAATTAAATTCTAATGTTCTTTTGACAATAATTTAACAATGTTGTCTTTTGTTAGTATTTTTAGAAACTCTTTTATTTCATATATATATATTTATATATATATCTTATTTTTTTCACCACGATAATGAGATTAAAAACTATTTATATATTTAATTCTGAAATTGCAACAAAGTTACAACGATAAAACCAAAAGGAGCTTAAATTATTTTTAATTAAGCTTTTCATTTGCTTTCATTTCGTTTTATTGTTCCTCTTAGAATGCATTTTGCTAAACTAAAGTTAGTTACTAGTAGATGCTAAAGTTAAGCTGTTCCCTTGTGCCATGACACAGTGGAAAAAGTAGTCAAACTAACAATAGTTAAAACAGACAAAGAGATACCTTATTTTTGCTTTTATAATATAATAAAACTAAATTCGAATTCATTTAACAAAATAAATACTAAATTATACAATTTTGCATAATATATTTTTGTTTATTAATTTATTTTTATCTATTAACTTGAAGATTTATACCATTAAAGTGGAAAAGTATCTTTGCTCTATTATCATTGTTTATTGCCGTGTGTTTATCACTTACCTACCAATAAAAAATTAAAAAAAAAAAAAAAAAAATATATATATATATAAAGAAAAGATACTTTTCTTTTGCTATTGAAAAATTTTGTTGTATATACCCCTCCCCGCCAATCTCTTTGGTTTACATCTCCCATGGTAGAGGAAAGTTTCCGCCCAAAAGCCATAAAAATAGCACCAAAGTTGGTTTGTGTTTTGTATGGTGTGTTGTTGTTGTTATTTCTTTCTTTTTGGGGTTCTTTGGTTGCCACGCCCACAAACAAGCCAAACATGCACCACAACAACGCCCACGAGTGGTTCATCATATCTCAAACCATTGTGGAATCCCCCGAAATGGGACTGACCACAATTTTAATGCCTTTTTCATTGTCTTTTCATAGGGACTATGGCAGACGGTGCCGGACCACCACATCTCGTCATCGTTATCGCCATTACGGCAGTAGTAGAAAGCAGGATCACGCCCCTCAGTGTGTGTGTGTGTGCGTGTGTGTACGCCCATTTTCCCTTTTCCCTTTTTTTTTTTTTTTTTTGGTCACATCATGCACAATTTGGTCTTTTGCATACATTTTTTTTCTTTTCATTTTGATTTCTTTTTTTTTGTCTTGGTTGGACTGTGAAGCAAATTGACGTCATGTCATCAATCAATCTTGGCAGGCGACTCACGCCAACGCACGCACCATCATTATATAGTATAACTGTGAAATTTTTCCTCTTTCATTTTTTTTCCTTTTCTTCGTTTTTATTGAAAGTTTTCCTTCTGTTCTTGTTTTTTGTTCTTTTAATTTTCATTATGCAGCTTTCAACTTGCATTGGGTGGTTTGATTTATGATTTTTTAATGAGTTCATTTCAGCATTTCTCTCTCTTCAGATTCTCAAAGTCTCTGTTACTCTCTCTCTCTCTCTCTCTGCTCATTGTCATGGTCACTTTCATTTCCATTTCACATTCCCTGGGCAGCCAAGTCACTGAGGCATGAAAACCTTTGAAAAATACAAGAAAATTTTTCAACAATATCGAACAAAGGGCACCAGTAAAAAAAAACGAAAAAAAAAAAAAAAAAATAAAAAGGGTTCAAGTTCAAGGCCACATTGCATTGACCTTTCTTCTATTCGACTGCTGCAATAAATATTCAAGTGGCGTAAATTTCTGAATAGAAGCTTTTAGGGGATACCATGAAATTTTAATTGCGTTTTGGGGCAAACTCTCTCACTCCCAGTGAAAAGTCAACTAGCCCCTGCTGAATGTTAAATACACTGTGAAAAATCAAATACCAAATTGGAATTTTAAATTCTGCATTTACTTAAGTAATATTTAAAAAATTATTGAAAATTGTTTTTTATTTAAAAAAATTTTAATTTTATAATTGATTTTATTTTCTTTAGTTTTTTTGGGGCAGTGTAGACTGATTTTTTTTTGATTATGGTAAAAAGAATATTGTCGTTAACAAATTTACCCAATTTTTTCCCTCCCCTCTCATTTTTGGTATGTTCGTGTGTGTGTGTGTGTGTTAAGGAGTTTGTTTTGTTTGCCCTTCTCTTCTGTCACATTATTTTTGCGCTGTTTTATTGCTCGGTTATTTTAATTAAAAACTTTGTTCAACTGACAATGCCAATTGCTTGCTTTTAGACGACAGCACCCCTACACCCACCCCCACCCTCACCCATGTAGCCGCCACTGTTTTTTTTTGTTCTTGGTGAGACTTTCTTCAAGTTGCTTCAACATTTTGGAGGCTGCCTCAAGACACAGCCAACAGAAACAAGTGGAGAATATACTATATATGTATGTGTGTGTGTGTGTTTGTATGTATGTGTATGTATTTATAAAGCTGTCGACATGGAGAGATACTTTTGTATCTCTTTAGTCCTTTGTCCTTCGCCCCGTAGCGACTTTTGCTATTTTTATGCTCTTAAGCTGTGGCATTAAAGGCATATGCAAAATATGTGAAAATTTTTGGTGTTGCTGTTGTCATTGTTGCTCTTATGTCACCTTGTTGATGGGAGACATTGGCAGCAACATTGGCATTGGCATTGGCATCTTTCTCTCTGTCTTATTCTATAAATGTGTTTCTCTCTCTCGCAAACGTTCTAAACAAAAAGCGCAATGCAAAAAGGCGCTAATCCTGCTTAACGTTTTGTTGACAGCTCTGCGGCAACAGCATCAACAATAACAACAACAAACAGCATAAAACGTAGGCGGCTTGTCATATAAATATATATGTATATATATTTAGGTATATAAGTATATATATAAAAAAGTACCTATATATGCTTTATATAGGTATTTACTTTAAAGATATAAAAATGAAAGAACACACAAGACTGACAGGCTTTTCCTTCTCGTCCATGGGTTATTTATCATCAGCTTCAAATCCCCTTGAGGGTGGTCCTTTTTTCTTCTTCTTCTTCTCGTCTGTTTTATTTTTTCTGGTATTTTTAGTATTTTTGGTGTTTTTGTTTTTGTGGCTCTTAAGCTAAATATATGTTTATAAAATGTTTGAAGACTTTATATAGGCAACTTTGTGTACTCAAAAAAAAGCCACTTAACTAAAATTAGGTAAAATCTTTGATATATCTAAAGGATCAACTGTCTGTTTAGTATACCTTACTTTTTAAATATATATAGACATAACTTATCTTGCCTTTATTTGTTTTTGTCTATTAATTGCTTCTTGCCTTATATATAGATCAATACATATGTCATTTAATATATACATTTTAATCCATGTCCAATTATCAATTTCCAACACATTTATAGTTTATTTAAGTAATTCACCTTAATCACATATTCACTCAAAAGGATTAGTTACCAATATTTAATTTAATACCAAAAAAAAATTCAAAAGAATTAATCATTCATTCCATTTCACATTTAACAGGGATTATATTTTATGGTATTTTATATATTTATATATATATATTTTCTCATTCATTTTGTGGCATGGGTAATTCGTAAAGTTCTAAAAAAGAATTAAACTGAAATAGAATCACTTTTATTTGAAAATCTTTTGTTAGATGTTTCCTTATTAAATTACCTTGAAGTTTCAAACCAAAAAAAACTTTATTTTATAAACAATTCTAAAGAACTCATCAATCATTCTTAGTTGGCTATCTATCGCCCTCTAGCGACCATCAATTTGTCAGTGTGTGTGTGTTCACTTTCTTCCTTCCGTTTCTAAGTTGCATTTGCTGTGGCTATAAATGCCACAGTGTTTCGTGTTTCGTATATTGCCACATATCTTGTGATAGTAAAAGCCACAACGTTTGATATGTTGCCATAGGATATATATATATATATATAGTGGTTGTTTTTCTTTGGAATAACTATTCGGTATATCCTCGCACGATTCCCGATGGTCAACATTTCATTTTTGATCCTATATATGTGTATATACATATTTATGGAAAAATTTTAAATGTAGAAGATGGAAAATAAAAACGAGAGGAAAAAAAAAAGGAAAAAATTGTTGTTGTCGTTGTTGTTGTTGTTGTTTCATACATAGCTTACATATTTGAACAAATTTGAAGAGCATTCCCCTGGCCCGTAGGCCATGTCAGCCCTTTCTTTCCCTTCAATGCTTTTTAATTACCGCGCATTTTAAGCAAACAAAAAGAGTGGAAAAACGTGAAAATGTGTGTGTGTGTGTGTGAAAAGGCATACAATAAAAATACATTTTAATTGCAAAGACCCTGTACAAAAAAAAAAAAAAAAAAACGAAAATGGGAGATGAAAGTGAAACAAAAAAAAAGAGAAAATATAAAAAAAAATGTATGCATGAATTGTTGGTGGTCACTTTTGAAAATAGTGGTAAAGTGGAAGCAAAAGGGGAAGTAAATAAGTATGTGTGTGCGGAAAATGAGTGCATTGCGCATACGCCGCATTGTCAGGGACATAAATAAGCTGCGGTGCCTTTAATTGCAGACATGATGGCAACTGAAGAGAGAGAGAGCAGTGGGCATAATGCTGACTATACGGGTACACGGGTAACAGATGTAGAGGCCAGCGCAAACAATAAACTCTGAATGGCATAAAGGCCAATGGCAATGACTACTTGCAGCAGCCACAACAACAACAATAATAACAAAAGAGAGAGAGAGAAAAAAAAAAGCGACAACAAGTGGCATGAACAGAAAAGGCTGAAAACCAATTTTTATGTTAGCCTTTTGTGTTAACTCAGTAAAAATGAACTTAAAGCCAAGCAAGCAACCAGTTGGAAATGTTGTATGTCTGGGAAAGCCATAACCAACTTACTCTTACCACTTTACCACATCCCACATACCACCGACCGCCTGCTGCCTTTATTGGAGCATTTTGTGCATTGAGCCGTTTTGGATTTTCTTGTAATTTGCAACAATGTGTGTGAAGCTTGAGCTTGAGCCATTGCAACGCCTGGAGAGTATCTTTCTTCATCTTGTTCTCGTTCCTTCATTGCTTCGAGCTCAGCTCAGCTTTTGTTATTTGACTTGTCAAAGCCAAACAAAGCGTTTGCTAGTAGCAGACAAAGGATAAAGCTATGGATGAGGATAAGTCAGTGTATGGTGTGAGTGAAAGCTAAGATGATGGGGTTAAAATGTAATGTGTGTGTGGGGTGGCATGGCAATCTGATTGGCGTCAAAAAACGCATCAGACAGCAGACAACAAACAGCAGCAGCAGCAGCAGCAGCAGCAGACAACGGCAAAGGTGACATTCAAGTTCAGTGCACAGAAAGCAAAATGGAGGGTTGTGTGTGTGTGTGTGTGTGTGTGTGTGTGTGTGTGTGTGTGTGAAGGGTGTTTGCCTGAATGAGTAAAACAAATAAAACTTGATTCAATTCTTGTAGCTTCAATTAACTGAATTGATTCAGTTGCAAAACTTACTGAACAAAAAAAGAGAAAAAAAAAACCATTAACAGGAAACGTTTCTCTCACTTTTCTTTTTCTTTTTTTTTTCCGACTATCTTTCAAGTGTTTAATTACTTTCAAAAAAGTTTACCTTATATAGCTTACTTTAACTAAAAATTTAAACTAAAATGCATCAAATGACAGTTACTCGTTGATTGTAGATATTGTTAGCTGATTGCATTCAATTGAACATGCAAAACGGTGGCCATTTATCACCTAGTTAAAGTTTATTGGTAATTCTAGTATGATGAAAACGTTTTTATTACTATGAATAGAATGACTTTTAAAATAGAATGAAAATGGTAATGCAAGTGATGTACCCATTTAGACAGAATTCTGTGATTTTGTTAGGCTTGCCATTGAATTGGTTACTAAATGCTTCAAAAAAGGGTTAACAGAATCTGGGCGGTAAAAATGGTGAAATTTCAGAGACTATGGCAACGGTAACAATTAAATGTTAATTTTCTATGTTACTGCCACACTATTTCTTTCTTTATATCCATCTCCCTCTCTCTATCTGGTTCTCTTTATCCATTTGTTTCATTGTGCGGTTTCAGGCTACTTGACAATTAGGCAACACAAAAGTACAGCTGAAACCCTGCCACAACATTAATTATGTATGCTTGTGTGCGTGTGTGTGTGTGTGTGTGTGTGTATGTGTGTGAATATTTCTGTTTGGCGCGCCTCCAATATCCTGTGAATATTTCCAGAACCATTTTATCTATCCCTCTCTTATTTTTAGCTATCTCCATCTGTCAATGATTAGGCTCTTCAAATTATTTGAGAGGGAAATTTGAAACCGAAATTTTGGTGTTGCCTTTAAGGGGTTACAAATGATAATTAGACGGCATCACAACGCGGCGTATGCGTAATTTAATAGTTTTAATTGAACATTCCTTTCTGTGTGTTTCCCTGTGTGTGCGTGTGTGCATATGTCAAAGGTTGGTTTGAAATTTGATTACTATGCTCGTAAGATTTAATTAAATGAGCCCAAACGTTTAATTAACTTTAACACATATGACTAAACTTTTCAAAACAACTTTTGCCCAAAATTTTGTCTTAATTTAAAACGAAAAGTTCTACTTAGATATATGTTTATGCTATCTACCTTCAATGTTAGCTAATTGGAAACCAAAATGTTTACAGGACCTCGGACAGGCAATAGCAGGAGGTTGCTTAGCAGGATGTATAAACCATTTAGCGATTTATCAAAAGTAGGTGAAAATTTTCTGCATCTTCTGTACTGTTGCAGAGAATTTTCAATGTTTTTGACATTTTCTTTTGTAATTAATGGCAGCAGTTTATGGCAAATGCATCCAGCAAGGATATGTGGGTGAATGCCAGCGGGTGGTAAAAAGTTTGATGACGAGATGCTTGTCCGGCCAGTTAATTGAATTTGTGTTGCATTTGCACAAATTGCTCATACGCCTTGCATGTTTTGTGCTTTAACAAATTAAGCTGCAGCTGCAGCTGCTTTGGTTCTGGCCAAAACCCTTGAGCGCATTTATCAAAGATGAAGACGGTCTCCAGCCCTCCCCCAAGCAATACTTCGGCTCTCTTGTCCAAAATAAAGTCTGTGTTTTGGTTCTTGATTCTCTCAACTGCTATGCTCTTGGCTGCCAATTTCGCCTTTAATTTGGTGAGATGGTAAAGGGGTAGTGGCGGTGATGAACTTTTGCATGTTCTTGCCACATTACTCAGAGCTCACCCCCATCATTGTTGTTGTTTGTTTGTCCAGCTTCTTGTTCTCCATCTAGGGGCATTGTTGGTGGTATGGTTTATTGCATTTGACAGTGGAGACCAAAGGATTGGTTCCCTTACATTATGGCCATGGCAAACAATGGCCAATGGTATGGCTAAAAAAAAAAAAGAAGAAAAGAAAGGGAAGGGAAGGGAAGGACAAAAAAGGCATCGCAAACTCTGCAAAATTGTGGAAAACTGTGCGAAAAGTGATGCATGTGCTGCACTTTTCTGATTTATGATGATGATGATAATGACGAAGCTACTTTCTCTCACTCTAATGGTGTTGAGAAAGCAGTCAAAGGACTTTTATGGTTGGCAACAAAGAAAACTACTACACTCTAACCAAAAGCTTGCAATAACCAAACAGCTGTCAATTAGGCAAATTTTGCCATTTAGTTTGTTGAATTGAAGCATTATATTTAATTGAGGACTTACAAAGACTTTCTGAAATTGCAAATGTTAGATTTTACATTTACAAAGGACATGCTACATAAATAAGTCAAAGAAATATATATATGTCTAACAGAATGTGGTTTATACAGTGGCATTTCATTTTGATAAATTGTTATTGAATTTCTATGTAAAATATATCAATCGACTGCACTTGGCATTTGTTTGATTAAGGATAATAGTAATATCTGATATAAGTAAATTATAATCAGATAAATTATTCTAGAAAACTTATATACTTGTTTTAGATCTACAGATTAATAACTTCAACTGATTATCAGACCAATTAGAGTCCTGCTCTTCCCACTAAAAAGTCCTTTGTAAATGTTTCTAGTCCTTTTATTTGCTAATAACATTTAATCCTTATTCCTAGAACTAACTTTTCACGCCAAATTTTGCACTAACAAAGCAGTGAATTGTATAAAGCTTTAATGAAAGGCAAAAGTCCTTTTGAATGGGCATTTCTTGTAAGGACTTGCCTTGCATACAATTGTTGCCTTTTAATCTAAAAATCAAGCAGAGAAATACAAGGCAAAGTAATTCATTAAGAATTATTGTCTTTTAAATTTAAGAAATAAACAAGTACTTAAATTTGATACTTATTATTGTTACTTAAATATTAAAACTAATAGTAATTAAATCTTTTATACCGAATATTATAACTTTTTCTATAACATCATTTGCTTGATTTTTCGGAACTATCTAACTTAAATTATATACAGAAGTTACTTTATTTATATATATTATATGAATACCTGTACTAACTGGTTTATTTAAACTGGTAATGCTTATTTTTACGGCCATTTGGCTAACCTTCAACTGTTGGCTGACTTTTTACTGCTTCAACTAAATTATATTTGTTATATATTTTGGGCCACAATTGTTAACGCGTTTCGCTTGCAGCTCGTGCGTAAAGTAATTTATGTTTTGCCACGCCCATTTGCACACCCTCACACATACACAAGCATATATACCCACACACACACATACATAGAGAGAGAGAGAGAGAGAGAGAGAGAAGTAGCAAGCACACGGCAGTAGCTAAAGCCAAATAAGACATTTGAATGCCGCACATTTGTTAAACTCAGTTCTCTACTCCCTTTCTACTTTCCCTCTCCTCATCTTGATTTCTTTTTTTTTTTTTCCTCTCCGGTTTGTTATTTTTGTTTTTCCTCATTTGGCCATTTGCCTTTTGAAATGTCGAATCTGAAAATGTCTGCTTTGGCTATGTAAACGAGTTTTCGCCTTTTCACCCCACACAAATACACACACACACAGACACACACACACACACACACACCGGTACACACTCTTCCGCCATATTCCATTGTATTTGTATTTTTGTGTATGTATATTTGTATGAAGTTTTTTTTTTTTTTTTTTTGTTATTTTTTTTTCTTGTATGGTTTTTTTTTTATTTTTTTTTTACTTTCGATTTAAGGCCACATATCATGGCCATGGGGGACAGAGAAGTGAAAATAAATTTTATGCCACAGCATGCGTTGCCGTTTGTTGTTCAGCAGCTGCTTTGTCATTTTCACGTAACTCTACTCGCCACCATTCCCCTTTACCCTAGCCCTAAACCTCTTCCCCTGCTATAGCAAGCATTCCCTTTCAATTCTCACAAAATGCTGAACACATTCATCTCGGCACAGTTTGCCTTGAAAAAAAATCTTGACTGGAGCAAAAAAAAAAATGACATAAAGCGACATAATAATTTTGCCTTTGAAATTGCCTTACAATTGCTACCCCTGATGCCTGGGCATCCATCTGGCTTCCCCGCTCTCATACCGTCGCCCAAAAAACCAAATAAAATTGGAGCAGAAAAAGTAAAAGGGAAATGGTAGAAGAGCTGGAACAGGAGAGGGATGGAGGGAGGGAGGTGTGTATATGCTTATTTTTAACTTTGCCAAACATGGCAAACAAATATTTCTTCTTCACCAGTTGCGGCTTTGGTTGACTTAAAAGGGATAAGTAAAGAGAACATTGGGAGTTCGTTTCACTTCTTCTTCTTCTTTATCATTTTTTCATATTTTTTTCGTATTTTTATACCCTGTACCCATAGGGTAAAAGGGTATATTAAAGTCGCTAAAATGTATGTAACAGGCAGAAGGAGACATTTCCGACCCCATAAAGTATATATATTCTTGATCAGCATCAATAGCCGAGTCGATTGAGACATGTCCGTCTGTCCGTCTGTCCGTCCGTCCGTATGAACACGTGGATCTCAGAGACTACAAGAGCTAGAGCAACCAAATTTGGTGTCAGTATTCGTGTAGTGTCTACGCAGATCAAGTTTGTTTCAAATTTTTGCCACGCCCACTTCCGCCCCCGAAATTAAGGAAAAACGTATAACTAGAGTAAATTTAAAGGTAGCGTATTCTTATTTGGCACACCCAATAATATGGCCAAAAGGTATCAACTGACCAAATTTCGTTAAAATTGGACAAGAAGTATCGAAGATATATCTATGTACAATTTGTACTGAAATGCCCAGTGTGACATTGCGTAGTAAGTGTGAGCGAGATAGCATGCGTTCGTTGTTACCGCTTGTGAGGAGAATTTTAGTTTGAATTAATGGCAAATTTTAAGGAGTTTGATTTAATACAGTTACTCTACTTGGTACAGGGTATACTCAAAGTCGGCAGGGACGACTTGCTTGCTTCATTTTTTTAGCTTTTTTGTTATTGGAAAGTAAATGAAATTTTTCAAATTAAATTTACCTACTTAAATGAAATGAAAATATGGCATTAAAGAAGGCTTATAGAAACATATATCCACATATTCATATGTTTAGACAAAATTATATATAATAAAGCTAAGGCTAATCTGGAGTCTATATACTTCATACATATATAGAGTATACCTTTGGGAGTCCAAAATATTAAATAAAATTTTATATCAATTTTTTTACCTTGATATAAAAGCGTGTCCTTATAATGTAAAATCAATATAAATTGTTTACAATTATTAAATTACAATTTCAATTACATTTTTACAATAATTAATCGTTTAATCAATGAATTTCTGCTTTTACTTTATACTCTTTCTCTCTCTCTCTCTCTCTCTCATATATATGTAAACACTTAACCATAATGAAAGTACTTAAATATTTTGTTATCATTTAATCATTTGCATTTAACCATTATTTTCCCTTAATGTTCTTCATTAATGATCAAGAGAATGCCTTTGTTTTTTTCTTTTTTTGGGGTTTTGTGGAATTAAGAAAAGTTTTCAACTTTTAGTTGATTTTCATTGTCGAACAAAAGGGGGAAAAAAAAAGTTAATTATAGTTTCAAGACAAGGCAAGAGGCCACATTAATGCAAAGAGCATTTCATTTAGTTGGTTCCCCATTATTATTATTTTACTATATGTTTTTTTTTTTTTTTGTGTTTTATTTTGTTTTGGTTCTATTTTTTGTTTTGTTGATAGTTAGCTGAGGGTTAGTTGCCACACATGTCGTATGAGTAATCATTAATAAAAACTAAATAGATTGCTGCCATACCGAGGATTCATTAGCACACACACACACTCATACACATAGCAAGAGAGACTACCCCCGCAACCAACAAACATCTCTCTTTTGTGTGGTTGTAGAAAGAGAAGAAGGATGGTGAATGGGGGGAAGGGTATGAACTTCCCTACACTCTTGGGGCTTGGCCGAACTGACTAATTAATCTTAATTAAAGTCAAAGTTGGCTGCGAATTTAGATCAGAGGCGGGAAAATATATAAAGGACAACAAGCCACACATATGTACAGTTACAGATATAGATGTATGTGTGTCTCTGTGTGGTTGTGTGTGTGTTTATGTTGGTTTGTGTGTGGTTATACATCAGTTTGACTGGGTGGCAGCTGTTGCTCTTCCTGAATTGGACTTCATTTCGTTTGTTTCCATTTTCATTTAATTGTTCCACATTTGTCTGCCTCTTAATGGCAAATTTACGTGCAACATATAAATCAACTTTTCTATATATGTGAGTGTGTGTGTGTGTGTGTTTCCGTGGGTGTATTTATTTTTAGGCATTGAAAAACACAGAAAACAATTTGAGCCATAGATAGATAACAGCCAAAATGTTTTTTTTTTTTTTTTTGCAAATTATTTTTCGACCTCAACGCTAATTATACTGCCAGTAAATAGGATTTTTGCTGACCAAGCACTAATACCAATGCAATACCTATGCCACTGATTACATATACGCACACACACACACACACACAGACACAAATACTACCCACACAGGCAACCACTACTAAATGGTCAGCATTCAATTCTTTGCATTGCTTTGTTTCTTTTGGTTTTCCATTTGCTGTCTACTTCTCATATTCCTTTTATGTGATAATACACACACACACACACACACTTACACACACACATGCACCTCCATTTTAATACCTTCTATTGTGTTTGATATGCCAGAAAGAGTTCAAGTGCGTTTAATTATATGGAATAACACAGAGTTTAGAGAGAAAAAAAAGCATACATTGTTAATGCAAAGAACCACTGGGTAAAGGCTACTCCCGGAACTCTCTCTCTCTCTCTCTCTCTCTCTCTCTAATACCCTTAATTTAAAGCACATTCTTTGTTCCATGTTAACTAAAATTGTGTGGGAAAAGGATGTACCTCAATAGAGATAACTTGATGCTAAAGTTAATACAGTATCAGGTAAAGAGAACTAGAAAAAGTGAATTTAACCAAGTTAGCTAATAATTGTTGATCTTGTCTAAAAGCAAATAAGTTTTTCTTAAGCTCATATTGATTTTATAATAGTTCTTGTGTCTGAAAGTCCTTGAAAAACTTCTTGGTGTAAATCTCTTTTAATTAAACCATGTCGAGTTATCTTTTTCATAGCTGCAAGATAGAGTTTTCTCTGTCATCGTAAGACTTTTCTTTTGTAGAAATTTTAGTTTATTAATTTGCTTTCAACTTTTGTTTGTTTTTTTTTTTTAGTTTCTGTGTTGTCTAGTGTAGAAATTGTCATCTTCTGAACGAGCTTTATGTAGAAAAAACTAATAAAATTAACCCAAAGCAAGTCAAAGCAAAGCCAGTCACGTTTCCAGAGAAGAGATTCAAACAAAATTCATTTGGTTTTTGCAAAATGCGGGAAATATTCTATGCCAACAGAAATTTTGCCGTTTGTGGCCAGGCCAAGTAATTAATTAGGCAACTATTTTTTCTTTTGTTTTGTCTATCATAATTATTATGATTATTAGTATTTTGTTTAACGAAAATACTGGCAGCTAATTTATGATAGAGATAGCATGAAAAAGTAATAGCCAACACCGTTCCAAAGGATCCAAAGGCCATATCAGTTATGGTGGCAATTATTCATGCAGATCGATTAGCTGTTTTTGTTGAACCGCAGCCTCAAAATGCTTCGCTGAGTTTACCTGATTAAATGTTAATTAGAAAGCAACACAACAAGGAGACAAGTTCTTGCTATGATTCTGTATAAGTGTGTGTGTGTGTGTGTGTGTGTCAATCAAAATGAAGTTGAATTGAAGCAAAATTAATTAGCTGCCATCCAGCAGTGCCTTGAAATGAACAAGAAATGCTTCACCTTTACAATTCAATCGATTGATAAAACAAAAAGACAGCCAATCATTTTTCTTCTCTTTCTGACATTCTCTTAGTCATTCTCAACAACATTCTCATCTCGTTCTTTATGTTGGTTTCATTTGGTTTTTGTTTTTGGCCAAATCAAACAGCAGCCCTTCGAGGACTTCCAATCAAAGACAAATACCAAAAGTGCCGACAGTGTAAAGGGATGAACGGTTGACTATGAGAATGAATGGCAAAGTGCAAAATAAGTTGAATATCTCAACGCAAAACGCAGATTAAAATTAACTTCCTTACAACGACTTTTAAATACCCTTTAAAAATATAAGTAAAAAATTTTAAAATTTAATATTTAGAAGGAAGAAAGTAATTCTTCCTTATAATCTTTTACAGAACAATCTTAGAAGAATTCTTTATTCGAATTTTAAGCTTTTAACACCTTTGGGCATATCCTTTCTGGCATTAAGAAATATCAAGGGTATCGAGTAGCAAAAGGAAAGAAGCAAATTGAATGTCTGCATGGTGTGCTTCCTTTGTTTGGTCTGAATAATATATACACAAGGGATGAGATCTATCTTTTTAATTTCGGTTGGGGCGGCTCTGAGGTTTTGGTTATTTTTTTTTCTATTTTTTTTATCGGTTAAGGTTTTTATTATTACGGTTAGATATAATATAAACCTTTTGGGCATCCCAAAAATATTATAAACTTATCAATGGAAATGGGCTAAAAAACAAAAACAAAGAAGGAACTTTTGATAAAAAATTGATTTTCATTATTCATTCTATTGATGAAATTGTGGAGACATTTGCAAAATAAATTTTTTAACTAATGGTTAGCCATTAGTAATGAAATTATGTTAACATTCTCCCTTTCTTATCTTTGCCACCTTAGTTTGCTTCTTCTAATTTTGGTTACCTAGAGCCAAATGAAATGCTTTTGCATTTATCTATTTTAATTATTTGTAATCCGTTGACGAAAATATTTATTTATTTTGGTATTTATATCGATTTAAGCCCTTAAATTAAAGTAGACATATCTTACATTTGTCTTGTTCTTCCATTTTGTATTCCTTGCAGAATGCTGAGAGTTGAGGCCAAAAATTTATAATTACATAAGGAGGAAGCAAATCCCAGGGCTTTCCAAGTGATTAATTTCACAAAGGAGCCAACAACAGCAGTATCAGCATCAGTAGCAGCCACAACAACAAAAACAACAACAGTAACAACAAACACAACAATCTAAGCCAATTACGCCAGTGATAAGAAAAAGGAAGGAAAGAAAGGAAGGAAAGGAAATCCAGTAAAAGACAGAGAGGTTAAAGTCAAAGGGAAAATAAGAAAAAAAGGAGAAGTTGTAGAAGCCAAGCACTGAGAAGACAGGAGCAACAGATGCCGCCATGAGTTTCCTTAGTTCTATGCAACAATATGTAACAAGTGGCATATCCAGTCTGGGTCTAGGCAATCGCCGTTTCTCCCTATCACGGCAAGAATCAAGTGAACAGCAAGCCGGTGGTGTTGGTGTTGGTTTAGGTGGTGGATCACCAGGCAATATTTCCGTTTTGCAACACCAGCAGTCACAGCAGCAACAACAACAACAGCAGCAGATACAACAGCAACAGCAGCAACAACAACAATCCCTTCTTTTGCAACAGCCACAGCAACAACAACAGCAACAACAACAACAACATTCACATGCCCCATTGCAACAACAGGCAAGCATTGGTAGTGGTATCGGCCTTGGGCTAAGCGGCGGAAGTGGCATTGGCTATGGTGCTCCAGCACAGCCCACAGCAGGCGTGTCGGTGGCAACATCATCAGGCAGTAATTACCCAGCCGGCGGTGTTGTAATCGGCAATCCGAATGCCACTAATCCATTACTTGGTAAGTTTATTTCTATTTATGTTACGAATTCACCTACATTTTTCCACTTTTTTACATTCATTTTTCTTCCATTTTCTATGTGTGTGTCTGTCTGTGTGTGTGTGTGTGTGTGTTGTGCGATTGTTGACTAAATCAATCAGCTCAAGGCGACAGGTGTAATGATTATTCATGATTATTCATACAAAATTTAGGCCAAGTCTATGGCCTTAATGTGACATTTATTTAATACTGAATATAGACCAATTCACCCCTCCCCCCCCTATCACTTGACTTCAATTATTTACAAATCATAATTTTTCATATAAATGTATAAAGTTTTCCTTTTGATTTCAACTTGTTTTTCTCTCAAGAGTATGTTAAATGCCAAATAGTTGATTTATTGCCAAATATTTATGACTCTTACATGTTGCATACACTTTTAGCTAGCTTTTTTTTCAAATCAAAGTTGAGTCCTTTTGCAATTCACTTTGTCAATTTTTTGTTTATTTGCTGAATACTTGAAAATATTTCTGCAATATTTTGCTTAATTTGATTTATGAGTTTCCTTTTCCAATATCATTTTTTTTTTGTAGAAAACTAAATGATAAGGAAATAGTTTAAATAAATAATTTTTACTAATATTTCCTTTAAATTTAATAAAATAAAAAAACCTTTTTTTGTTGCTCTTTCTGTTACTAATAATTGATAAATTTGCTATGCATAAAAATATTCCACATACGCCCCATTGTCTAAAGTATTGCTTTAGATATTCCGAGCTCAGCTGGCAAGGTCATAAATAAATGTCAACAAAAAAAAAAAAACCAAAAGAACTTAAATCGAACAAGAGTACATATGTAGATTTATTCAAACGAGGGTCATTCAATAAGTATAGCTAAAAAACGAATAAGACTAAAGAATTTGTAAAAAAGAAAGACATAGGTATATTCCTACTTAGTTATGAAATGACCCTCGCATTCCAATATATAGATAGATAGAATGATATATATATAAACGGTAGCCACAAAAATGTGCAAACAAAACGCCAAAGTTTATTGAATTTTTGCGATGGGCGTCAACGTTGTCATCGAATTTCAATATATGTAAAAATCATGGAAATCATGAAAATCACATTACAAGCCAAATGCTACCAGAAAGTTTTTTTCTCCTAGCCCAAAAGGAATGAACACAGACAGAGAGAGAGAAAGAGGGAAATAAAAAAGCAAATACGTAAAGAAAATCGCAAAGTAGAAGCAAAGCAGATATGCATAAACAAAATGTGCAGACAAATCCGCAGGAAAACTATGCGGGAACCAAAGCAATCAACATGCATATGTGTCTCCTCTTGGCTAGATCTCAAAAACCTTGCCCCATCCCCTATGGCCCTCTTGCTTATCCTGTCATTTGCTATTTCCCTATGAAGGCACAAGTCGTTTGTAGTTGGCAAATGCAAACACATTTAAATGTCAGGATAAGGCATAGACGCTGGAGGCGAAGCCAGAGTTAGAGCGTGTCCTGGCCACAAAAACCAATGTCTTCTTGGTGTACAGATTTCCGCATGTCTATGTATTTCTATATATGTCTATCTATGCCTGTGTCGGTTGTATATGTATGCGTGTAAAACTATTCAAGCAGCAGCAACAATAACAACAACATTGACTTGGCATTTGCTTAGATTTTGATTCAGTGACGTCTCTGCAGCATTTGAATGAAAATTGAAATTGGCTTATCTTGTTGCACGAGCCACAAACTGGCGGTTTTTGGTGGGTGTATGGTTTGATAGAATGGCATTGGTTCTGAGAGGTGGCAAACAGCCGAAAACAGTCGACGTGTAAGCGCATTTGAATATTTCTCCGTCTCTCTCTCTGTGTGTCTCTCTCGATGTGTGTGTGATTTGTGGTTTTATCTATTCTTGTCCCCTCAATGTGTGTGTGTGAGTGTGTGGGTGTGGGTAAACTTTCAACTGAGTTGACTACAAGTATAAAGGGAAAATTTTTATACATGTGCCCAAAAAATGTTTCCTCTGCCACTTTCTATCTCTCTTGCTTGTTCTCTCTGTCTCCATGGCTGTGGCTCTCTGGGGCTTCATTTCCTTTTTAGTTATTGTCCTTGCCACTGCCAGTAGCAGCCTCTGATGGAGCAGTTGCCCTTGTTGCAATATCAAGGTTGAGGCTTGCATTTTGCCTTTTAGTTTTACCTTGAGTGAGCATCATCGCTTCCAGCTAGCCGCATTGACCGCATCACATTGACTTTGACTTGAACGACTGGCTTCCTTTTTGCAGTTGCTTCTCTTTTACCTTCATTTTGACTTCCTGACTGCTTTCAATTTTCAACTTCCTTCCTTCCTTTTCATCATCCTTCCTTCCGTCCCTTATTTCCCCTTCCCCTCTGTATCGTTGGCAAGTCCTTGTTCCCAGCTTGTGGCATTCATCGCGTGTGTTGGCCACATTAGCCCATTAACATGCACTTGGTGGCTACTTTCTCCCTATCTTACCCTTTTTCATTTCATTGTACGTCCTTTCAATAAACCAATACATTTGGTTTTAAAGCTTAAACACAGGAATGTATTGTACGAAACGATTAAGCGAAAAAAGGACTCATTGCAACTCGGTGGAGTAATAAAACTTTAGGGCTTGCCCATACTCTTTTAAAGTTACCTCACCATTAAGTGACATAGAATCCATATTATATATGCAAAAAGTTAATCAATATTCTCAATGATGATGTCACTTGCATATAGTGAAACCAAAATAATTTTCGAATCACAATAAAAAAACTGTGTTTTAACTTTGTTTCAACGAAAGAAAATAAATAAAAGAATTTTACTTCTGTTTTGACTCAACATATGGTGAGAATTTGGTTCTAAAAGAAAAGAGTTGTTAGAAGTCTAACTTTATTTTACCCTGATTGTTCCTATGGCAGCCCTAATTAATAGTGCTCCGATCGGAGCAAATCAATACCTTACGCTACCTATGTGCCCTAAAAGCTTATATACCGGAATTCATCTACTTAGCTTAAAAAATTGAGTTGAAAATGTGCAAAGAATTAGACAGATAGACCCTTTAAAGGGGTATAAAACGCTGTATAATGATGCAGGTACACTGTATTCCCTCTGTATAATCTAACCTCTAGTCTATCAATATTCTGTCTTATGCTTTGAAATTGAAATATTTAAAAGCTAATTTCCTTTATTTTTGTTGTTGTTGTTGTTGTTGATGCTGTTTACTTACTTTACTTACTATCTTTGCAGGATATCCCTCATCATCGCCCCATGGTTCGCGTCGTCAATCACGTGCTTTGGAATGTTTGGCACCACCGCGTACCGGTTCATTTCGGCAACGAAATTCACCGCTGCATCAGCCGGATCCACCGCCACGACCGCCATTGGCATTTTGCAAACGCCGCCTAAGCTGGCCCGAGGTGGATCCACGCTCCAATTCCGGGTAAGTCACAAAAACGGACGGTCCTCATGGCGTCCCTTAATGCATAGTTGATGATGTGCGGAAAAAGTAAATGAATTTGGAAATTAAAGAGCTGTCTTCAATACACAAACATAGGGTAAAAGTTAGAAGCATGTTTGCTTCTAATAATTAACCAAGGCAAAGGCCACATACACACACACACACACACACGCAGTCGAGAGAGAAAGAGACAGAGAGGGGGGAATTGAGATAGAAATGTTAATATTTAGTCTGGCAGACATTTGCACATGATGTGAAGGGTATTCGCATGTGAAATGCATAAATTATGCAAGTTGGAGGAGAGAAAGAAGAAGAATGAGTAGGAGGAGGAGGAGGAGCAAATGGTAGCCATAGTGATATAGGCAGACGGGAAAGAGAGAGAGAATGAATGAGAAGCTAAGGCCAGCAACAACTAATGAGAGCCCCCTTTGGGAGGTTCGAGAGAATCAAATATAAATAACACGAAATTTAAGAGCCGAAGGGGACCAAAAAGGACTTACAAGTAAAATGAATTATTTACCAATTAATTAATGTACTTTAATTTTTGTTTTAAAGATTTGCCATACTTATATACAGATATATATATTTTTTGTTTTTGGGGTTTTTTGTCTTTCCTGGAGGGGACAGATTTTCCATCTCACAGTCTTTACTCTACTCTGCTCGTCCTTCTCTCCCCACATCCCTCACAAATAAAACTTTCATCAGGGGAGCGACCTTCATAATTATGTAATTACAAAAGTTTCCAAAACAACAAAACTTTCGATCTTTTTTTTTTGTTTTTCCTTTTTATATATTTTTTGGTTTTTTTTTTCTTTTCTTTTCTGTTTTTGGTTGCCTATGAGGCGTGGCAAATGCGGGATTGAGCAACCGGCTGACTGCTGCGAGAAAAGTTTTCTCCACATTGAAAGTGTCTTTATTTTTAAAGCTTATTTTCTCCACTCTTTAGAATTGAAGTGGTGGAAATGGAATTATCTGTTAGTTGCGACACAAAAGTTGCCACCAAAAGCCCACGCAGAAAATGCAAGATACAAGATGCAATAACATCGGTATCCTGGCGACCTGGCTAACCTTATACAACATCTTCTTAGTCACATGGCTCACCTGATTCACCTTGGTGTTCACCTGGCTCCTTCAGTTTTGCATAATCTGTTGAAAATGTGCGCATAATGAGAGTGAGTTTCTGGTATCTTGGTTTACATTTAATTAAGCTTGAAATGAGATTTTTAGTTTGGTTAGACGCTTGCTTGCTTTCACTTGCAAAAAGAAAAAAAAAAAACCGCGAGAATTTTCTATTACGTGAAAAATGCAGCAACAGCCAAGTGACATTTCACTTAAATGTATATAGATAAATATATATATATATATATATAGATTATATACATGATGCATTCAGCAAGTTAATTATGCATAATTAGTCAGATGAAAAACTCTTTGCCATTAGCTCTAAAAGAAAAAACAACCACATAAATCAATCAACAGAAATAAAAATAGTCAACAAATTAGTTTTGTCATTACTGATTAATATATAAGCATCCATTTATTTTCCATTAATCATTGTTGTTAATAAATTATTTAATCCTTAAATTAGTTAAAAACAAGCAAAGTGAAAACAATTTGCTAATAACTTAACAATTTGAAACAAAACAATCTAAAGATGATCTAAAGGTGTCTTCCACCTATCTAAAACTCAATAACTTTTATGTTAAACTCTTACAATTAAAGTGTAAAATTTAAATTTAAATGGTTTTATTTGATTTGTTTTCGATTTCTGGTATATTTGTTTGACAGTTTAAACTGGCAGCTAGCTTGGGTAAAACGGAAGTGGAGTCTCCTTGGGTTACGCCCAAAAAACAAAAAAAAAAAATGTTTCTGTGTCGGTCACATTTCATATAAACTTGTTTCGGCCTCTTGAGTCCTCTTTTGCTTGAAAGTTTCTCAAAATTGCATAAGTTTTGCCGCATTCTTCAACAGTTTTCCATCTTTTCCATTTTACTTTCTTTTTTTTTTTTTTTTTTATTTGTATTTTCTTTTTTAAGTTATCTGAAAAAATGTGTTATTGTACCCACGGATTTTGGTTCTTATCAGTAAAAGTTCCATTTTGCAAATTCTTTGGAAAAAACAATATTTACCTTTAAGTTAAAGTAGAAGCAAAATAGAGGAATGTATGAAAAATCAGAGCATTATATTTATATTTTCTATATATAAATAAATAAATGGAAAGTAAAAGTTTTCAGCTATAAAACTTTCTCTGCGAAATTGAGTGTTGCAATGCTAGCAAGAACAACAACAACAACAAAAACAACAAAACAAAGTAATCACAAATGAATGATAAAAGTTAGAAACTTCTAAATACCCTATACCAAAAGAGAAATTTGATTTATTAAAAATAAATTATCGTAAATTTGTCAACAATCAACAAAATGTTGCATGACATTTCACTTTATGCCCAAGGCAAATGTTTTATTCATGTCATCTTCTCTAGAAATCTTTTGGCTTATAGAAAAACGTTTGAAAGAAAAATTTATCATTGAAAAAGAAAGGAAATTCATGTAGACAATGACTTAAATTTTATTCAATTTTTTGCCCATTTAAACAAAAAAAAACTTAAAATGATTTGTTGAATGAAAAAAAAAAAAATAAATGCTCTATAAAACTATTAGAAACTTTACTACTTTAATATACCCTTTGGGAGTATAGGGCATGGGAGAAGGCAAGACAAATAACAGCTCTAGAAAGTTGAAAATTTAATTTTCATTTTTGTGCGTATTTTGTTTTTTTCTTTTTTGTTGTTTGTTCGTTCGTTTGTTTTGACAAACTTGACAAACAATGCAGTCGGAGAATTTCGGCAAGCAAACCTTTTTTCGTTTTGGTTTTGGTTTTTTTTTTTGTTTGTATCCTTAGCCTATCATTTACAGCAATTGCTGTGCCGACCATTTTCACTTTCACACGCCCAACACCTAGCAAACCCGCCCCACAAAAAAAAAAAAAAAAAAAAGGAGAGAAAAACAAATCTGATGAATCGGCCGAAGTTTTTATGCCCTTTGACAACTTGCTTGGATGAATAAGAATATAGAAAACAATCAATAACAAATTTAAAATACAAGAAAATCTTAATCTTACATCTCTTGTTATATAGTCGTTCGATCAAGCCAATTTTAGAACTTAACCTAACGCTTTATAATAAAGCATAGAAACAAATAGATAAGCATGGCTTGATTGAAAATTATTGTTATAGATATATCATTTTCTTCTTATTCTATGGTTGCCAAGTCTTTTTAACAATTTTATTATACTTTGCTTCGTCTAAAGGGTATAAAAAGTGAAAAAGTGTTGCCTACATTTCCGAGTGGCATCGACTGTGAAAAAGTGTTGCCTACTTTTTTTCCTTTTTTTTTTTTAGAGTCGATTCAGTTGAAAGCTGAAAATAAAATCTGCTCTGGCAACAAAAAGTTAAGCCGCTTAGAAATTTTTCTCCATCTCCGTTATCTCTGTTTTATTTTTTTTCTTTCTCCCTCTCGTATGCGAGACAGACAGCAAGTCTCTGTGCTGAGTGTGCAAAAAAAAAAAAGGAAAAAAAAAGTTGGTGGCAACTTTTTTAGCCACAGCTGCTGTTGCTGCTGCTGTTTCTACTGGGCTGCGTTCAAATCAAATGATTAGTCCTATAAGCACGCCATATATCTCTATTATATAGTGACTTTGCTTTACTCTCTCTCTCTCTCTCTCTTTCTCTATCTCTCTCGTTTTAACATTTGATTAAAATCAAAAAAGTTTATTTCCATCAAATATGCAAACAGCTAAATATTTGTAGACAATTAGCGTACAACTCGAAAGGCAAATATCAAGCATACGTCTAGTGGGCCAAAGTAGGCGGGTATGGATCTTCGACCCTTATCAAAATTGAAATAGGTATGACATTCTGCATACATTTATATATATATGTATGTATATATATATATAAGTGTGTGTGTGTGTGGGTGCATTGGGTGGGAGAATTAAAAGGACGGGATCATATGTAGAGGGAAACGAGAGAAGGTTGTGGAAGAAAAAGGCAGCATATTGACAGTGCCAATTAAAGTTAGACACTGACACTGACAGTTTCAGTTAGTCAATTTGAATACACGCACATGCACACACAGATACAAACACACACACACAGTCACAGACAGATTCAGTCAGACAACTCTTTATCACTCTTTGAGACAAGCATTCTCATTCTACCATTTCACCACCCCATTTCTTTGTCTATTTCTCTCATTTTAGTGTACAGGAAACGGATGGGTCATATTTTGAGAATTTTACATCTCTTGGATGGAAACGTGAAAATCGTCGCATGTCGGCAACGCGTGCCGCGGAAGCACGTGCCGAGGCTAATCCCGAGAATGAACGTGATCCGCCAGCACCTGAGGAGTCCATTGACCGTCAGGATGAGAAAGAGAAATTATATATTGAGGTCTTGCATACCATAGCCAATACAGTGGGAGCTCCAGCGCCAGGCGGACAGGTACGTTAACAATGCCAAAAGGTAACAAAGCAACTTTAACTTACAAGAAAGTAAATCAATATGGTTTATGTTAATATACAAGAAATAATCCCATAGCTATGTGGACTCTTGTATGCTCTTTTTAAAGAAGATAAATGGAAAAGGGTTACCTAAAAGAAGAGTAGATTTAATATTCCTAATTCGATTAGTTAGTTATACAATGAAAAAATAAACAAAAAAATAAAAAGAACCTTTATTATGACATTTAAATGTTTGCATAATTCGATTTCGTATCCATCGAAATAATATCTATATGTGTGTACATACACATACTAATGCATTTTTGGTGTAGATTACCAACATTGTTATGAAATCATGATACTCTAATTGATGAATTGGCTTCTCTGTAGTTTGTTGGTTTGTTGGGGTTTGCCAACTTATGCAAATTGCTGCAAAATGAAGTAAATTAAGCCGCTACATGATTTGGGATACCAAAAACTCAAAACCCCATAAAATGATTGAATGACCTTAATCTGGCCTATTTCGGTTTAAGCCAAAATGTTATGTAATTTAAATGATTAATGTCTGTTTAGGTCGCTTGCAGATTTAGTTCATTTTTCTTCTTTTTTTCTTTTTTATTTTTTTTGATGTCGTTTCTTTTCTAAAGAAATTCAATTAAATATGTTTAAGTTCTTTCAATTGCTTTCTGTGATTGCCATTTTTTTTTTTTTTTTTTTATTTTTTCTTTTTTAATATTATTTCTTTTTTGAAAGGCAAAGAAATTTTCCAATATTTTCACAATATTCCTTTGCCGCCCTTTTCATTTGTGTTAGTTCCCCATGCCCTAACGCTGGCTTAACTCGAAGTTCATTTTTCAATTATCGTTTTTAATTTACTAGTAAGAAAAATTGTTAGATGGCCAGCAACAACTAATGAAACTTGAGCCAGCTCCAGGGAAAACCAAGAGGTGAAGACTTGTGCCGGGTGTAAATGAGGTAATGCCAAATGGCAATGCAGGGGGAGGAGGGTCGGGGTGATGAGGCAAGGTTATGCCAGCATAATAAAAGTTTTATTTAGCAGCGGAAAATAACTTTAGTCCTGCTGTGATTGAGTTGAGCTGAGTGAAGCTGCTCAGCTGCTCCTTCAATTCTCACGGGAGCTTCCCCAAGTAAATCCGATAGAATGAGGAACGAGTAACTAGAGAAAGAGCAAGAGACACAGAGAGTAGAAGAGCATGAGAAAGCGAATGGTGAACGGCGAAGGGCAACCAGTGAGCATAAAGGCTGAGTTATTTGCTCGGCAGGAGACTTTGGCATTCAAGTTGGAAATGGCCATTTTTATTTTTTGTTTTTTTTTTCCTTCGGTTTTTCCCCTACTTTTTTTTTTTTTTTGGTTTTTGCATTTAATGGTAAATAATTACAAATAAATGCGGATTTACTTAGTTCGGTTTTTGTGGCTATTATAATGAAAATTAATGAAAAATTCAAGTAAGAAAAACTCTAGGAAAATCAACCAGAATATATATGTATATATATATATATATAATCAAATATGCCAACTATTTGGCTTACACAAACTCTAGTTCAGTTCACCTGAAAAGGGAGAAATTCCGTTGCTAAAATAGCTTTTCGAGAGTTGCCAAGTTGTTGAACTTTTAATTAAGGGCCCACTTTTGCTTAACTTGAGCAACCCTAAGTCAATTAAAATAGTATAAAAGATATAACACAAAACAGGATATACTCAATATAGAGCATTAAGAAACGTAATAATAGGAATAAAAGGAAATTAGTTCTCAAGATTTTAATTATACTTATTGACTTGATAATATATTCTTATCACCCTACCAATAAAAAAGGGTATATTAGTTTAAAAACAAAAGCATCTCTGTCTTTATTAAGTATGTAGATTTTCCTGATCAGCACAATGAACTGGATTTGATTAGTCCAAGTTCTTCTATCATCTGTTTTGATCTATGCCCAAAAGTTCCTTTATATTTTTAGCTATCTTGTTAAAATTTTGCACACACTCTTTTTTTTATTATACGCAGTATATATTTTACTATCAACCCGATCGGATGTTTATATCATATAGCTTCTATAGGAACGATCGGTATTTATCTTAATTACACTAACAAATTTGAACAGAATAGGTTATTATATATCTGTTTTAGGAACAATTAGCTCTAATATGAAAAACTTATTGTTTAAATTTTATATATGAGCCAATGACTTGAAAAAGTTTTATCAAATTCAGTTGATTATCATATATAGCTTTTGCACAAAACCATCTAATGTAATTGAGTGCATATAGCTTGTCCTTTTAGTTTGTTGAATTTCTAATCTTATTTAATCCAACTTAAACTGAAACGTTTATTTACTCCAAAGGAAAGAATTTCTCTTTGAATTTAATCCACATTTAACCCTTTTTCCATAAAAAACAAAAAAAAAAAACATTGTAACTTGGCTTGTATATTGGCAGTTTTAATTACATATTTGATAAAGGCAATTCAAGAGTTAACTCATTCTTTAGGTATTCCATTTTGGGTGTTAATATAGTTTAAAATTCATAAAATATAATCTGATAAAACCAATCACATTGAAATTTTCTCATATATATAAAATGATGATTGAAAGCTTAAAATAAAATAACCAATTATTAAGAATTTTTTCATACATAAAATTGCTTTGGCAACATAACATTCTTTCTCATTTTTTTTTTTTTTTGGTTCTATCACTTTTTCTCTTTCTATCTGTGGCTCTTTCTCTTTTGCTCTCAAGAGCAATCATAATGAAGAAAATTTCATAATTTAAATGGACGACGCCGCTGCCTTTGCTTGGGCTGTCTAGGCAATCAAATCAAATCAAATTAAAATAAAGTAGAGAGAATTTTGATGATGAAAGCATTACATGAAGCGTGATAGAAAAATCAAAAGTCTGTAAGCTAATAAATTTTGAAGAAGATAAATCAATAGAGAGAAAAAAAGAAACACACCCACCCACACAAACACACATACACACACACAAATAAATAAGTTTGGCAGCCCCTAAAAATGGCAGCCAATCTAAATATGAAACAAAAATAAGTAATCAAATGTGGCAAAAATGACCTTTAGGAAAGTAAAGATAAGGATATTTATTGATTGGAATAAAGGTGTAAAATTTGTGAATTATTTGATTAAGGCTTAAAAGATTTTAGAAATAGTTTCCCATAAATTGTAAATTAATAACTGAGCAAAGCCAAGTTAAAGTCTTTTTGATATGCAAAAGTTTCATATTATAAATAAAAGGGTAGATCTAAATTTAGTTGGCTTATTTAGTAAGCCATTAAAGAAATTAATGATTGAATGATATGCATATTAAATTTAAACTGTGTCTGATCTACCCTATAAGATATATCCTATATTAACATAATGGGTGTGAAAATATGCAAATTTTGTTTTTGCCTTTACAGTTTTTCGTCTTTTTTTTTTTTTTTTTTTGTTGTCTGTCGTTAATGATATTATAATATTGTTTTGTTGTTGTTGTTGTTGCAAATGAAAATGACAAAATAATTAAATTACCAACGAAATTTATACTGACACATACGCTTGAGATGTGTGAATGTGTGTCAGTTTATATATTTATCGCCCACTCATTCACTGACACGATATCCATTCTGTTTATGTCTCATTCTATTTACAGTTTGCTCATTACAAGGACGAAATGTATCTGCATGCCCAGCGCGCCTTTGGTGTCAATCCGGATCGTCATTATCGCCTGCTGCATGCCTCTGCTGAGGATAAACCAAAAATAATTGTGCTTTCGGCTGTGGTAATTGAGGCTGATGGCTTAGAGGCGAAAGATGCGAATGGTAAGCAGCAATCTAACAATCTATCAATATGTCACTATGTGTGTCAGTATGTATGTGTGTGTGTGTGTGTGTGGATTGGTAAATATTTTTCAAGTTATAGAAAATTTGATTCTGTGGTTAGGTAATTGCATTATGAGGCAAATCAAAAAGCCAATAAAGAGGCGCCACCGATAGCATCGGCTTCGGCATCATGTGCGTTCAGTATATTTATATTTTCATTCATTTTTGGTTTATATACAGTATTTGTTGTTTTTATATTGTTGTTGTTGTTGTTATAACAGTTTTGTTCTGCCCGCCTCACCCCCTATTCCCCTCCTGTTCGTTCAATAAATTTGCAATTTAATGCTACCCATTTTCGTTCATTATGCTCGAGAGGCAACAGCAACAGCAGTGGCAAGGCAATACCAATGTCTATGAAGCAGTGGCAGCAACAGAGGAAGGCAACGCAATTTCGCATTTTAATGTGCTCAAGGATGTGTAAGGAATACGTTGAGTGCTGTCCCAACTGCTCCACCAACTTCTCTAGCTCCATCGTTCAAGTTACTTCTGTTTTCTGCATCTACTACTTCTACTACTACTTCTACTTCTACTTGTGCCTCTGTTTCCATTTCACCCATGCTAGTTTAGTGTTTAGTTGTTGCCTCCTTCAACTTTTGTTGCTCCACCTCCCCGCACCACTAAGCCCCCTTTCCACTTTTGGCATCTGTTAAATGTACTGCCGTCTGGGAAAATGAGGAAATGTTCAGTATTGAGGGTAGTGGCAGATTGAGTGAGCTTCGTTATACAGTCCGCACCATATATATATATATATATATATATGTCTATAAGCCACTTATCGCTTAATGAAATGACGTGGAATACCTCATATAGTACTCATATAACTTATCCTTAACTACAACTAATATATATTTTCTCAAGCGTTAGCAAATTCAATAAACTTCAACTTTTTTTTTTTTAAATTTGTTGTCAGATTTACTTCCTGAACAAAATGCACAAATTACACAATAATTTTATTGGTTGAATTTTGCAAACGTTGAGAACTTAATGAAGATTTGTTAATTATATTAGATTTGATTTTGCAATTTTTAGCAATTGCTATTAAAGGTTTTAAATCTCAAGTTCTAGGTTTTCGACTTAATAAGAATTTTAATTTCAATTTAGAATTTTTTGAAACATTTTAAATGCTTTAAGATAATTATTATTTGCATATGAATATAAATATGGCACGCACTGTACTATCTAAAGCTTTGGTTATCTTTATGTCTGTGTGTGTGTGTGTGTGTGTGTGTATTGCCAATGAATCGTGGCCATGGCTACTGCTTCTCCTACTCCACCTGCTCTTGCTGATGATGATAACGATAATGATGCTGATGCTGACGAGAGTGAGTGAGCCGCTTTTGTTTGCTCTCGATGGGCACAAATAAGCTGGCAACAGTTGAAAGGAATAGGGAAGAGGAGGGTAAGCAGCAGCAGCAGCAGCCGCTTACCGCGTCAACGGGTTCAGTTTTCATTAGTTCGAACAGATGCAACCAAGTTCCAAGTTCCTTGCCCACGTAAGTCTATTCGAGCATGAAAGACAACAACAATAAGAGCCATCATCATTTTCCCCGGTCATTATATTGAGTACTTAGCTCTCAAAGGTCATGTAAGTGAGTGTAAGTAAGTAGCAAAGCATATAAACCGAATTGGCAAATGAATCAGGTTACAGGTACGATTGAGAGCGACTATCTATATACATATATATATATATATATGTCTGTATCTATATGTAGGTCTATATAAGTGTAGTATAGCAGAGTGCTAGCATGGGTATGGCTTTTAATCGGGGAAATTCGATTCAAGAGTACCCACTGGTTATTGGCTTTTAGCAAGAAAATTCCTTATCCTGTAATTCCTGTAATTCTGCTTTTCCAACTGACTGACTTTTCTGTAGGAAAAAAAAATCCAGTTAATCTAGTTTAAGTACGAAAGGTAAATATGAATTTCAAACAATTTCCGTACGGAAAATAATTATAAATTTATTTTACTGAATTTCGTATTTTGTTTGCTGTGATAATTAAAGATATTTCGTTCGATTTCAAGGGAACAACAGAATTTCTTTTTATTTTTCCTCTTCTTTATTCTTTAATTTGCCATTCATTAGGTGTGCGCGTAAGTGTGACTATGTGTGTGTGTGTGTGTCAGTGTTGTAAATCACAGATACTTAATAATTGAGGCGGCACTTTATGCAAATGAAATGTTAATCATACGCAATGTGTGACCCCAGACAGCTGGCTCTCATTGCCAACGGGGTCTCGACTCCATTAATTGCCATTTAATGTCATCAGTGGTAGTTCTCTTCATTAATGATGCACAATATCTTTCTCTTTCACACTTACACTCTTTCTCGTTTTCTCTTTTTGTTTCTCTTTAAGGTTTCTCGGATCCCTATTGCATGCTGGGCATACAACCGGACGGTGATGCTGGAGGTGGAGGTCCGCCCGTTTCGCCGCTGCCGCTGCCGCCGACACCGCGTGCTTTATCGGCAGATATGAGCGGTGGCTTTGATAATAGTGCCACCGATTCGCCACCGCATCGCAAGCATAGCTTTCGTTTAAGCTTTAAGCGACGCGATGGCGGCTCTGGTCGACGGGAGCAGCGCGACTCGCTGGGCGGACCAGTGCCGGCCAAGTTAATCAAGGCAACCAGCATTAAGCCGCACACACTCACACCAAAATGGAATGAGAAATTTAAATTGTAAGTGAATCCAAATGAATTTTGTTTCTGTGGGCCCATTTAAATTCAATCACGCGGCAATTGTTGCCAGAAATATCGCTTTTCAGTTGTGCGCTAAGGGCTGGCGGGCGGGCGGTTGGTCGGGTGGTCTAAAGTAACAAATGAAGGGAACGAATTATTCAATTACCAGGCCATACAAATGGCATCTGTCTCTGCTTTTACAATTTAACTAAAATTCTTGGAATTACAATTGGATATTGGTTGGGGCGACCGGATGTTAGGATACTTCATTTACGCCTCATCGCCTGATAAATGTGCTCCCTCTCTCTCTCTATCTATCTCTCTTATCTTCACTTTATTAAACACAGTCGAACTGTGAACTTTTGCCGATTTTGTTTGATCTGTGTCACATGCTTAAACGATTCCATTTCCCCAATCCCCATTTCCCATTCCCCAAATGTTATGCATAATTTACGAGCAAAATTTAAAGCAAATGACACTTTTAACCCACCGAGACAAAAAAAATAATAATAATAATATAAAACCGTAATGAAATGAAACCAATCGTCTTAATTGCATCATCAAATTCCAACACAAGAAACAACTTTGCTGAAGGAGAAAAAAAAGAAAGGAAAAGAAAAATAAATATATAAATGCAATCAAATTTATGATGCAATTCTAATAAAAATGAAAAATGTGTAAAGCACAGTGTAAAAAGGAACACACACATACATACACACATATATATATATATGTATATATACATATGTAGATTGGTATATATCCATCGTAAGGTAAATAAACACATACGATTGAGTAAACATAAAAATTGAAATGATCTAAGAAATGTTCTTTGACTACCATCATATAAAATAACTAACAAAGGATCCAAGTACATACAGGATACACACATACACACACTCAATGTACCTCAATGTAAATAGATTCAAATGAATATGAAAAGTTTATTTTATTTAAATAAAAACTAAGATTTATTCATTCATTTACACCTTTAATCAAAGTCAACTTAAACTTTTAATTCTTTCATTTAGTTACATTTAAATGATTACTAGTTTAGCTTTCACTTTTACAATTCAAAATATCTCACATAAAAACTAAATATAATCGCGTTTTTATATATACCCATTAGGTGTGGATTTGAATAAAGATTAAATAACAATAATAAAAATTGACTCTAAAGGCAAACAAAAAGTGAAAAAAGGAACTCAACAGTAAACGGCAAATAACAATTTATATGCAAATTTATTTAATGAAACAAATCGTGAACCGATTTCCATTTTGTATACAATCCCACTTTTTTTTTTTATATTCATGCAAAAAGGGTATATTAATTGTTGTCTGAACCTTGCACAAAAGAAATCCTTACTGACTGTATATATATTCTTGGGTGAACTGATAGTTATAACTGATTGAACTAGTTTCGTAGTTCTTAAGCTGTCCTTTCCTAAATTGAAAATTTACAAAGGGTATGCATACTTCGACTTGGTGGAAGTTCTTGCTCATCTTGTTTCCCTGCATTATTTTTTTTTTTTGTTTTAATTTAAATATTTTTTATTATTTTTCATTTTTAGCGACATTGATGATATCAACACAGATACCTTTCACTTGGACATTTGGGATCATGACGATGAAAGTTGCGTCATGGATGCTGTTTCCCGTTTGAATGAAGTACGCGGTGTACGCGGTTTGGGTCGTTTCTTTAAACAGGTTTGCCAATCGGCACGACAGGGTTCTCAAGATGATTTTCTTGGTTCGGTTAATATACCACTCGCTGATATACCATCAACTGGTTTAGATGCATGGTTTAAGCTGGAAGCACGCAGTCATAGAAGTACAGTACAAGGACGTATACGTCTCAAGATGTGGCTCTCGACACGTGAAGATCGTGGCAATGCTGTAGAAGAACCCCATCATCATGAGCAGCAAGTTCATAAAATAGAACAATTACAATCGGTATTCATGCAACATGAGGTGACAACACATGAGCCATCATGGACTTGGTGTGGAGATTTGCCTGGTCCAGCATTGACTATACTTCATCAGACGGCAGTGCAAGCCGACCTCTCCGATTTACATTGTGCAATGGCAAGGTGTGTATGATTGTGTGTGTGTGTGCGTTACAAATTGTTGTTTATTTTTTTTATAAATTTTTCTTTTCTTGTCCTTTTAGATATGTTGCCGCCGCCCATTTGAATCGTTCAACACCCTTGGATCCAAAATTCTTACATCGTTTATTAAGCGATGTGGAGAAGCAATGGAATCAACCCAATCAGGAGGCGCTCTCCCGTGATCTTGAGCAATGGCTGGCAGAGGCAATGAATGGTTTCGTGGAACGCTCTCTAAATCAAATTCGACGACATCGCGATATATTCCCAGCATTGAATCCTCCATCACTGATACGTCTGGAATTCCTGCTGCGTTGTCTCGGTTTATTGGGTTCGATGCGAGCATTTCGTGCCGTTTGCCCCTTCAACAAGGGTGTTCGTGGTGAAGTGGTCAATGCCTTGCGCAAGGGTTCCATTATGTGGGGCCAAAATGTTTTACGTGAATCGCAGTGTTTGCCCAATCCATTATCGAATTTTGTAACAACATTAACGGCCGATATCCAGCTGGGTCAGACCTACTATCATGCCCTCTTCGACAAGTGAGTATCGGGAAGGGGAATATGGGGTTCGAAAGATTTTGTTTTCTTTTTTTTTTTTTTTATTTATTTTTTTTTTTTTTTACCTTTGTGCTGCATTGAATTAAATATGTTGGACACGTGTCGCACATAAAACACGCTCCCCCCACACCCATCTTCAAGGGTCGTCTGACTGGGCAAATAAAATTTACAAAAGCAGTTTAACAAAACGAACTAGAAAACTTTGTAAATGGCAAAAGCAACAAAAATAAAAATAAGAAACCGTGAGAGTGAGATTGTCAGAATGTAGTACTATAGTAGACATTGTCCCCTCGTTCCAGTAGGTTGCCATGCGAACTGCATTGTCAAATGTTGGCTGACTTGACCCAATTGAATCGAACGGCAACCCACGCAAATGGCGTCATTTTCATTTCAACTTAGTGTAACAGGCATCCATTGCCATCTATTGGACATTTCTCAAGGGTATAGACGTACAGACAGTAAGAAGAGTGGCTAAAAAGTCTGTAAACAACTTTACAGTTGTCGACTCTAATCATTTTTATACCCTGTACCCATAGGGTAAAAGGGTATATTAAAGTCGCTAAAATGTATGTAACAGGCAGAAGGAAGCATTTCCGACCCCATAAAGTATATATATTCTTGATCAGCATCAATAGCCGAGTCGATTGAGACATGTCCGTCTGTCCGTCTGTCCGTCTGTCCGTCCGTCTGTCCGTCCGTCCGTCCGTCCGTATGAACACGTGGATCTCAGAGACTACAAGAGCTAGAGCAACCAAATTTGGTGTCAGCATTCGTGTAGTGTCTACGCAGATCAAGTTTGTTTCAAATTTTTGCCACGCCCACTTCCGCCCCCGCAATTTAGGAAAAACGAATAACTAGTGTTATATTAAAGGTAGCGTATTCTTATTTGGCACACCAATTAATATGGCCAAAAGGTATCAGCTGACCAAATTTTGTTAAAATCGGACAAGAAATATCGGAGATATATCTATGTACATTTTGTACATTGCGTAGTAAGTGTGAGCGAGATAGCATGCATTCGTTGCTGCTGCTTGTGAGGAAAATTTTAGTTTGAATTAATGGCAAATTTTAAGGAGTTTGATTTAATAAAGTTACTCTACTTGGTACAGGGTATACTCAAAGTCGGCAGGGACGACTTGCTTGCTTCATTTTTTTTTTAGGTGGGTGGGTGTGGGTCATTTGTCAATTGGTCAAAGTCATAAACCTCCATTAATGAGGGGCTACAAATTGGTTGTCATGGCAGTTTATCTATCTGGACTGAACAAAAAAAGGATGTAAACTATTGCCAATCGGTTAAGGTGCAGGCTTAATGGAAACCACTACAGCTAATAAAAGGAAACGTTGACTGCTAAGAGCTGAGACCAATTTGAAGTGGAAATCTTTCATCCTAAGATAAAGCTTTTTTTAAATATTAAAAGTTCAATGAAGAAAGTTAGTAGTCCTTCTATATATATATATATATAAATATAGGATATTAACTATCTGTGGTGGCCAAAGAACATACCTTTAATACAGCTCTAGTTACTCGTCTTTTCTAAATTACAGGACGAAAGTGGCCTTGACAAAAATTTAAAACAAACTTGATCTTTGTAACTATTAGACAGAAACTCATCCCAAATTTAGAAGCTCTAGTCTTTATAGTTCCCAAGATTTTGGCATTCAAACGAACAGATGTCAATCGAATCGATTGTTAACGCTTAATGCGTTATAAAAATTGCAAATAGATAACACATATCACATAAATAATCCAATTATCTTTCATTTGACATGTTGATTAAAAATGTATTTTTAAAATAGGCCTCCCATAACCATATAGCTATTTATATGTATTGTTATGTATATGTATATATATATATATATGACATGGGGAAAAAAGTAAGCATATAATGCCCATTGTTAATTTGCCCTTTTAGTCATAATAGACAGTTGCTTGGGTTTAGAATGTTGCTTTGTCCTTGTATTTGTGCAAAAATGACTCCCATTTGGACTAATCAGTCACATATTTGCCCCAGTTAGTGAGGCCATAAAAGGGACCTTAATGAGGGACATCAAGTGGCTTACACACACATAAGCCTCAAATTAATTGTGCTGTCATAAAAATGCTCTCACGTTGCTCCCATGAGTATGGAGTAGGTAGCCAACAAAGGCATAGAATGCAGAAGAGGGACAAGTCTATGGTTTCCAGCAATAACTGACAAGGTGAAGAGCAAAGCTTGTGGCTTGTCCTGGGACCGACCTAACCATGCCAAACTGAATGAATGGATGAAATGTTGAAAGTTATCAAAGCTAATTGCTTCATTTAGAGTGAATGCCTTCTCTATTTCGGTTTTTTCTTGCAGCACCAATGGCATTCAGTATTTTAGCATAATCTACAAGCAATACGATTCAATGGTGGGTGATGAGATCTATAGTCGTATGGCTGCTGGTCAAGTGCCAGGCGTTCGCATGAATCTTTCTCAGTACGCTGTTTTGGAGGGCGATCAGGAACCTGTCGATACCAAGCCATTTGAGTTGTTTTTGGCATTGCAGGAGTTCTGTCAATTGAAGCGACATTTATCTGCCCAGCCGCAACCACCGGAGAAACCATTGGCATTGACGAACAGCCATGAATGGTTTATACCCACATTTGAACGTTGGATGATGGTGAGCAAGGCGAAGGCATTGCAACGCATACGCGCTGCCATACGCATGGATGCCATTTGCGAGGGTGAACGTATTGTTCGTTATAGTAGCTCCTCGGTGGATACGGCCAGCACATTGTTAAACATCAAAGAGTTTTGGAAAGTTATTAATTGGCCCGATGAGGATACGGCCATAATGCTTGAATCACAATTGATTGATGTTGTCTGCTCGGCGGCCATGCATTATTGTGATCTAATACATACGGCTCTAGCGGAAGGTGGCTATTATGAACAGCAGGGGCCATTTCGTTGTTCCGATGATATGTGTGTCACCGTAAATAATGTGGAATATGTGCGTCGCACTTTGGCCGAGTTTCGTTCAGATGAGCAGCCACTAGAAGAGTCGGCTGATAATTTACTAGAGTCCAGTTTGACACACATGGAAAATCGATGCGAAAGAATTCTATCAAAATTGGCACCCTTGATGCAAATGTCACTACAAAAGGCAGTATTCCATTTGGCTTGGTCACCTGATTCTTTGCCAGCCAATCAGGCAATTGTTCCATTGTTGGAATACCTGGACTGTCATTTGGCTGCATTGAATAGTGCATTGTTATCGAAGAACTTTAATCGCTCGTTGCGTTTTATATGGAAAACAGTTTTGGGTGAAATGTCTCGACAAATGGAAACGGGCGATGAGACAGATAAACCGACACATTTTCATAAAAGGCTCTATGAGGCGCTGCAACTTCTTGTGGACTTCTTTCATGCTGAGGGACAGGGTTTACTCTTGGAATGCTTGCATACAGAGGATTTTTGGCGCATTGAGCAGAGATTGCAATTCCATAAAACGGATACAGATCGTCTTATCGATATGTTCTATATGAATCGTTTGCGTGAACAATTGGTGGCCATTAGTCCTGGCCCCTATGGTTCACTAGCTGTAAGAGCCTATTTTAATCATGATTCGTTGTGTGTGGAGGTTCTACATGCCAGAGATGTTGTACCCTTGGATCCAAATGGTTTCAGTGATCCATTTGTAGTGATTGAATTATTGCCTCGACGCATATTCCTTCACTGTATGGAGCAGCAGACAAATGTGCATAAGGTAAGCATTTTATTGAAATATTTGTCCTTTTGTCATTTCAGTGATTTACCCAACACTCTCTTTCTCTGTGTCTCCTTTTCTTGTTTAGCGCACATTGAATCCAATTTTCGATGAATGTTTTGAGTTTTCGGTCACCTTAGAACAATGCCTGACCGAAGGAGCAATGATTTGTTTTACTGTTATGGATCATGATGTCCTTACAGCAAATGATTTTGGTGGTGAAGCATTTTTGGCCCTTGGCAATATACCAGGAGTGGCAGATTATAGCACCAGTGTGGATAATTTTCATGGTTTAAAGCAAATCGAATTGCCGCTAATGCAACAAAAAGATAAATGTAAGTTAAAGATAAAGAGTAAAAAGGATAATGAATATATTCCTTATTCTATTCTTTTAATTTACCTATATGTATATATGTATTTGCAGGCAATCCAATTTTGCAGATCCTTGAGCTCCGACTCAATGACAAACAGGCACAGGACTTTGTGCGCAAACAGAAGGCACGTTTCATCAATTGATTCTTGGGTGGTCGGTGGACAGGTGAGCGTTTGTAAAACGTATATACAGTTGATTTGAGTTGATTTTGCAATGTAATTGCTGCGGTTAAAGGGATTTAACTTAATCATTAATGGTATAACTAAAGTGAAACTAAATGTATTGTACTAAATGTAATTGTACTTAAACGTAGTTGCTATTCGACAAACAAAAAAAGACTCCAAAAAAAAACCTACTACTACTACTAACACTAACTCCTCCCAACCCCCTTTGAAATTTTTTTTTTTTTTTTTTTTTTGTATCTATAAGAAGAGAAACACACGAAAAAGTAACAAATACTTGAGAAATTCCAATGGTGCAAACGAAAAGTAAAAAGCCATAGACAGGCAGGCAAATTGTATGAAAAAAGATATTGCTATAATAATTTAGCGATATGGCAATACTGGTTGATTATACATACTACTAAATTTAAACAGAAGATCACTCTAAAAAAAAGAAAAAATAAAAAAATCAAAGCATTTTCCTCCTTACAACACTTTGCTTTGATTGATCAATATTGATCTGATCCTAAGTATCAAAATTTACAATAACTGGCTAATTTCTAGCTAAAATTGAGTGTCATTTAACATATTAAATAAATATTTTTGATGCTTAAATGTTTACCTTTTGAATCTTTAAAAAACCAATCAACAATTGTTAGAATTTCTATTGATATTGATTGAGCAATTTAAAAGACTCTTTTAATCTATTAAAGAAATGTTACAAAAAGCCGGAAATATATAGAAACGAGAGATAGCATAATGAATTAGTAGATAACAATAATTGATTGCCAGTTGAAATTTGAAACAATTTTGAAAAAATGTAAAATCAAAAGCATAAGTCTCCCCTCTCTTTCTCTCTCTCTCTATCTCTCTCTTTTTTTATACAATAATAATGAAATATTTAAAATCCAAACAAACATTCCGTCAATACTGGTATTTTCATATCAAAAAGCTAAAGTGGCAACGATTTACCTGTCTTATTCAAGGCTTTTCTTCTAGATTTTAGAATGCTTATTGATAACCACACATTGATTGATACACACGCACATACACGCACACTCATAAACATATTAGATATAGATTAAACTAAAAGCAAACTATTGCTGAAGAGTGTCGCACAGCTTACACAGAAGCTCTAAAGGGAAAAAGGACACAGGTGCATATATACATACATATATAGATTACATATAAATACATATCTATATGTATGAATGTATAGAAAAGTAATTTACACTACTTACAAATTGTATACAACACAACATTTTTTGGGTCAATTTAAACGTATATATACGATTACGAATATGAATATATATATATATATATTAACAGAATAAAGCACACAATTTTCTCACAGCCTGAAAACAATCAAAAGAAACTAAAACCAAAAACTTAAAAGTCGCGTAACTCCGAGCTTCTCCAACAAGAACTTAGCTAAAGCCAACACACACTCACACAGATTTAATATACAATTTATACACACAAAACTACATACATATATATATATATATGTGTATATCACGCCCAAAGGACAGTGTAACTAAAACTTAAACAAAAACTACAAATATTTGTAAACTATTTTCTGAGCACGGATTTTGTATAAATTTATTAGGGACACACAGATGCTTATAGCGAGATAAAAGCCTTTAGCTCTTTGCTTTTTATATATATATTATATATATAAATGTATAATATAATGAAATCCGCCCCCAAGTTCTTTACATTGGGCTCCTTCTCCCCTGCCCTCCCATGCCCATGTCTCCCATTTACACACCACACACAGACATTCTCATACAGTAACTTTCAAAAGACACCACAATTCACCATAGTACACCACACCCATCACCTTCTAGCGCCTTCTTTCTATTTGATTTAACTATATAAATATATTAATTTTAATTTTTTTTTTTTTTTTTTTTTTTTTGGGAAGTTAGTTGGCTTCTACTGTAAATTTTGTACTATATACACTATAAGCCATTATATAGATAATCTTTAAACTGTAAAAGTAACAAAAACTTTTTATACCTTTCGCTGAAAGAAAACTAAATTTTAAAACAAAATAAAAAGAAAAAACAAATGCACAACCAAAACTAAAAAACAAATATGATAAATGGAAAATCTGAAAAAAAAATTATTAAAAAAAAAGAAAAGAAAAGATAAGAAAAGAAAACACAACTACAAAAGGCCCAAGTCAAATTACAACAAAACAAAAAATATTTTTAATATTTACACAAATCCATAAAAAACAAAAAAAAAAAAAAATTAAGCAAGATTAAGATCAAGAAGAGAAAGAGGAAGAACAAACTTTCATTAATTGTTAATTATGAATGAGTATTATGTGGCATACGAAATAAACAATACATAAACTATAATTACATAAACATACATACAAACAAACAAACATATATATATATATAACAAAATAATATCAAATATTTAGTTAATAAGTGAAATTCTATACCCTCCCTCCTCCTCCACCACCTTCTACAAATAACCTAAAACTGAAACTGATACTGAAACTAAATCATTTTGGCTTTGAGTTTTCTTTCACTCGTTTAATTTCATCATCGCCAAGACATCGACTATATATATATATGTGTGTGCTATATATGATCTGCGAAATTCTAAAAAACATCGAAGTAGAGCTAATTGATCATATTTTCTATACTGTAAAACTATCGTTTCGTTAACTTTAGCAAGTGCAACCGAAACCGTGTGAATTTTTATCGATATCAGTGTATCAAAATGTTAGAATTGTTTATGAATTGACTAATTCATTAAATATATTAGAGTCGCCGTTATAATTCATTATATTTTAAAACCTAACGAATGTACAAGTTATAGATTCATTTAATTGGTTCCGATATTGATACAAAAAAAAATATTTTAAAAACAAAACTAAATTGCATTGATATAGTGAATATACTTTGAACTAAATCCAATCGATTTGGTTTAAAAAAAAAAAAGAAAACTGTATCGGTTATATTCGAGAAACAATTCGGTTGCATTTGCTTTCACCTTTTCTATTTATTTTATTTCATTTGATCCTCTATCTGAAGAAGATTTTCCAAAACTGTCTGCCACTGCTTTTTCAGTCTTAAAAAAAAGAAAAAAAAAACAATGAAAATAGTTAAAATAAAACTATATACTACATACAGAGAGATATATGTATATGTATACCTAATAGACAAATAAGAAACACAAATACACACGCACACACACAAGGAAACAAGCGTTTACATAAATAAATAAAACTGTGTTGAATGGATATGTGTACCTATGATAATTTCCTAACTAAAATATATATATATATATATATATATATACATATATATATATATATATATATCAACAACAATAAATCAAATCGAATCAAATTTATGCATATTAAAGCAGAGAGAAAAATAAGAAAAAGAACAACAAAAAACAAATGAATAATGAAAAATCACAAACTGAAATTGCAATTGAATCTTGAATGCGAAAAAGACCAAAAGCATTTCCAGCTAAACAAACCAAAAAAAAAAAACAAAAAAACAGCAACTGAACAAGGCCAAAACATTAACAAATACACAAAGGTATATAACTATATATATATACATATAGATATGTATATAAATACTGACGATATTTGAATACCCTTAACAGAGCCCTCCTACATGCATATATACAAATACAAATACAAATACAAATATACAAGCAAAGACTACAACAGCAACAAACAGCAACAAGAAGAAGAATAAGAAGAAGACAGAAAACTATTTTTGATTATATATATACTTATATATATGTATATATACTCGTATATATGTATATATATATAAATATTATATGTTACATTTGTTGTTAGTATTATCAAGCCAAGGCAATCCTTTATACAAAGCTACACACATACAGAGAGATATATGTACATACATATATATATGTATGTATGTATGTATGTATAGCCACACATGTTTACTAACTTGTTTCAAGTTGTCTTTCGATTAATTTGGTTTTCTTATGTTGGCTAAAAAACAAAATAAAAAACCTAAAACTTAAACCAAAGAAAAAAAGCAAAACTCTTTACCGCCGATAAAAAAACATTTTTTGGAAATACTTATTAATAATACAATATAATTAACTTAATACAAGAGAATTTAAATGAAATGAAAATGATTAGAGAGAGAGAAAACTCTTCTGCATGGTTCCTATGATCATAATGTTTTTTGATCTTGTAACCAATTAGCAAAACTCTTAGCCAAAATCACAAAACTAACTAAAATGAATGTCTGTTTTAAGTAAACAATGAAAAAGCAACAACCACCCACAAAAAAAAAACCAAAAAAACAAAAAAAAAAAAAAAAAAAAAAACACATATTATAAATGTAAAACTAAAACATTCTTCTAAAACAAAAAAAAAAAAAAAACTTAACAAAGCTGCAGAAAAAGTAAAACAAAACAAAACAAAAAGAAAACCATTATCAAATTCAATCAATAAATGTCAATGAATAATTAATTACAATTTCTTTGTTTATTGTCTTTATATGCTTGAAAGGATATAAAAACCAATTTCTGTTCAACAGTCAACAAAACTGCAAAGTCATCTGATATTCTGAACGATAAACATATAGCTTGATTGCCTTCTTTTCAATATTGTTTCAGCATTTCTTTATTCATCAATTAAAGTTCACTCTTGTCTAATTATTTAGAAACAGGCCAAAAAGTGGGGGGTGGTCAAAATGGTTTAGTCTTGGCATCTCTACAACTCTTATTAGGTCAAATTCAACTACAATGGTGTCTTGGTTCTAGTTTCAGCTAATATACTAACACATATATTATACCAAAAACTACATTTTCTTATACAATTAAATTTTATTTTCAATTTCAGTTAATGTAAGTACAATTTTTAAGGGTCGAAACAAGGTCAAAAGATTGAAACCAAAAGGAAAGAAGACTGTTAGCTGTAGCTGATCACTCTTTACTTGCTGATGAAATATCCGTGTTTAGGTTTTTAAAGCACAATATTTGTATGTTTGAAGAACAAACCATTTAGCTAATATCCTTTAACCATTCTGGTCCTTTTGGTGCTGTTAAGCTTGAGTCATTCCTGACATGAACCGCCACCAAGCATATCCATCCAATATGTTAAGCTGGCGATGAAAATAAATTGTCGTTTCGCTGTCAAAAGAGAAGTCGGAACTTAAACACAAGAAGAGGAAGGAGCTAAAACAGTTGTAGGTGGTATAGGTGAAGGAGCAGATGGTTGGACTGCGGTTGGTCTGGGTTTTGTGGCCTGTGAGCCAAAGTGTTTATGGAATTGATTTCAGTGCATTATCTGACGACGCATCAGAGAAGGCCTCGGCCCGTTTCTGCCACTGCTGGTGTATGGATGTGTGGCAAAGCTTTTATCTAAATTAAATCCAGATACATGAAGAAGACCCAAGTCAAAGTTCAATTCTGCTTTCTTGTTTTTTCTTCTCTTCACCTTCGCTTTGCTTTTCGTTTTCATCTTTTTTTTTTTAGTTGTTTGCTCTTTCATGTAGTTGCATATGACGTGCAAATGATTTGCCATTTTGAGGTGGCAAGGATGAAACTTTATAGCTCTTGTATATGTGTATTCGTATTAAAGTCCTCTGACATATTAAAGTCCTGGGATGGGATTGGGGCCCTTAAACTTTTTTCATGACACGCATCTGTAAAATCACAGCAGCAGCAGCAGCAGCAGCAATTTTTATGCAACTTTTATGACACAGAGGCAACTTTTACGACTTTTCCGACTTGCAGTGCGTGTGTTTGTCCCCAAGTACAAGCATCAGAGACATAAACAAACACACAACGGAAAAGCAACAACAAAACAAAGGCAAAACACACACACAGAGAAATAGAAATGCAGATAGTGAGAGAAACAGACAGAAAGAGAAAACAAAAATGAAAAAAAAAAAATGCCATGTGCATTGCAATGAAAAACTAACTGACAAAACAGAAAGGGCAACATGAAGCATCTACGCGTGGGTCGACATACCAAAAATATCTTCAACTTGAGTGACAGAATGGCTTAGAACCTTAAAGCCACAAAAATGCCTGCCTGTCTGGCTGCCTGCCTGTCTAGCTGCCTTCAAAGCCTTGACTACGCCACTGGAAACCAACGACAATGAGAGGCAAATGCATCAACAACTGCTGCTGCGACAATTGCCCACATTCCCGGCCCACGGCAACATTTGTGTGTCGTCAACGACATTGAAGCTGCTGCTAACAAACTAAAATCACTGGTACGAATATATCTATACCCTTACAAACACTATAATCTCTAAATAAATATATCTGTTTTACAGGCATGAACATATAAATCTTATATCTCTTAAAGAAATCATCTTTAACAATTGAAATCTGGTAAGTCAGTATATATACTATCGTACTATCTTTAAGAGTATCTATATCTTACACAGTCCATTTATACCTTTAGGCTTTGGTGTAATTTTTTAGAGTATCTTTCTCGAGCAAAAGAAAAAGAATTATAAGCAATTCAACTTATTTACAATTTATAATTGGAATAGTTATATAATGTATAGCTATATGAAATCTGCAGAGAAAAATGACATTGTAGGTTGCATAATTATGGACATTTGTTACTCCTCCAGTTATACAAAGATAACCAAGTTATTATTCTTCTTTTTTTATATGGAGATCGAATAAATATTATATCCATGACCTAAAAAGTAAATTTCCAAAAGTATAGTATATTTGTAATCTAGATATATATATACTTAACTAACTAGTTACATTAAACTTATTTTCCGGTTATTTAATTCAACGTTTTTCTTTTGGTAATGTTGTGGAACAAAGTTCTTGGCAGAATCGGCATAAACATTTATTGCTAGTGCACACATCACGTAAAACAAGAAAAACAAAGAGAAAGAATAAGAAAATTCGTTTACTTAGTGGTATTTTTCATTCTCGTTTTTGTTTTATTTCTGTAGTCAAGCTTCTGGTTGAGTTGAAATGGCCGTCAACCGGAAATTCAAAATGCGCCATATTATTTTAGTCCAGTTGTTGGCTTTGTGTGTGTGTGCATGTGTGTGTGGTCTGTTGTCCGCGAGCAACATGCTGATTTACATATGTACAAATATATGTATATATATATATATGCATACATACATACGCTTCCCGTATATACCTATATATTTAGATCTTTAATATTTGATAGAACAGTACAAAATTTTGATATTAACCAGATAAATATTCAATTATTAGGTTACTGTACAATCAATTGGTAAATCGTAAGAAAATGTTAAGATATTTTTTAAATTGAATAGCCCAGCAGAGAGAAAGAGAGAGAGAGAGAGGGAGTAAGATAAACAGATATGTAGATGCTTAAATAGTGGGAGTAAAATTTGGCCTCATTATGGCCTAATGACCTAATGCAAATTAGACCCTTTCAACAAGCTGAAAGTCACGTGCGACAGATGGTCAAAGTGCTAACTTGACAGGCTTTACTCTATGCTAGCATTCCCCTTCCCCTCCCCATTCCCTTATACCAACAACCTGCTGCCATCTTTGCCAACTCTTTGTCATTGTTAGGCTCTGCACGTGTTGCAGAACTTTCGGTTAACGGTTATTAAATACAACAACAATCAAAACAACAACAGCAAAAGTGCAAAGTGCAATAAGAAGAGAGAGAAATGAAGACTCTCTGTCGTGAGAGAGCAGAGCGACCGGCAAAGAGACACAGCTATCTTTACTAGCTTTAAAGATGAAAGAGAGAGAAAGAGAGAGAGAGGGGGAGAGCGTGGGTGTGGAAGCGAGATCGAGAGCAGCAGAGGCAGCTTAAGGTTGAAACCAGTTTTGGATTTTGTTTCTTCGGCCAATTTCGACGTTTTCAACATAACAGAGACTTAACATTCGCATTTTAAACTAACAGAAGCTCGCTTAACATGCTTATTTAAACTTAACAGACGGTTTTTTGTATGAAATACAATGTTATTATTTATTAGATAAATGTTTTATAAAGTGTTATTTGAAACAAATTGCTTATATATACGATAATATATTAGATCACTTTCAACATAGTAAATAATTAGTGAAATGTTTAACTAACATTAACACATTAAATTCATTAAAACAGAGCCATGTGCTGCAAAGCTTGTTATTTCTGTTCCCGCTTTAGTTTGTTTGCCTCAACGACGATCATGTCTGTTGACTGTTTTCACAAAGATCAGTTTGAGTTGAGATCGCAACGTTTGCGCTTCGTCTAAAGCGACGGCTCTTAACAACGACAACAACAACAATAACAACTACAACATACATACAAATATCAAATACAAATACAAAATTTGTTAAAGCGCAATAACACAAAATTCATATACATATGTATATAATTTTTTTTTTTTATGTATTTTTAGACCGATTACGTGAGTGTCATTTGAATTTAAATTCGAGTTCTGGTTATTTTATGTTTTTTTTTTCTGTTTGATTTTTTTTTTTCGTTTTTCACCCGAAAAAGGAGAAAAAAAAAAATGTTTCTAACAAGCAAAAATTGCTAAGCCCTTTGGCTATGTGTATGTGTATGTGTGTGTGTCTGATTACATGTGTTAGTGTGTGTTGGTGTATTTGCGAGTGTGTTGGCCGAAAACCTGCTGCTATTATTAGCCTAAGCCAAGAGATTATAAAGCTGCAATTTGCTGAATAAAAACAAAAATAACAACGACAACGAAAAACCAGACAAGTTTTGCCCATTGTTGGCTCTTTACATTAATACTAGGTATAACCCCAAACACACACACAAACACACACAAAGACGACTTACAATATATTTATTATCATCATCATCATCTGGGGATCTATTTGTAATATGCTCATTCCTGGGATTGTACCCTACATAGCCAATAATCTACACTCTATGTTAATTAATAAAGAAGCCATAATGGCAAATTAAATGCCTTGCATATTGCGTCATGGTTACGTTATGGAAGGGATCGTGGGAAAATGACGTAAACTCCACACAAGCGGCAGTTATAAATCAAGTGAATGTTACAAATTTCTGTTGTCTGATTGTACAGACATAGCAAACATATAGATAGATAGATATATAGATGATAGACACATAGATAGATAGATAGATAGATAGACTATGTATATGGAGGCCATATATTGTTATAGTTGCAATTTCAGTATTTATTTCTATGATATAATGAAAAATAACACCTGTCCATTTATAATATTAATTAATAAATTTTTTATGGTATATAAAGGCAATTAATAGCTTGATGAGTGTTTAATTATATGTATATACATCTTAAAGTTCTTTCTCTCTCTCTCTCTTTCTAAGCTGATATACCCTTTTATATGTTTGATTAATGGGTATAGAATACAAGTTGTTTGTGTGTGTGTGTGTGTGTGTGTGAGTGTGAAAAATAACTTTGAAAACGCCTTTCATTCATATATATTTTAACGATTATATCATACTTGACACATTATATGTATGTTGGCTGACATTTTGGCTAGAACTAATAGTAAAGAGCACATTTTTTTGTTATTGTTTTGGCCTACACAACGCAATTACAACGCCAATACGAAGCATATGTCATTTCAATAACTTATTCTTTATAAACAAATAAATTATAGTATGTACAAGTTGAAATTCTTTGAGAGTAATGTGTAATGAAATGTGTCTAGCGAGAAAAAACTAACAACCTGTCGTTTCTCTTGTTGTTGGCCTGGCAAAAAGCGTTAACAATAAATAAGCAAAACAATAGCAGTACCAGCACCAGCAGCAGCAACAACAATTTACTCAACTGTATAACAATGAGGAGAGAAGGTAAGCCAGTTTTTTTTTTTTTTTGTTGTTGTTGTTCACTTATTTATTTAGTTCGTGCATTGGCATATCAATTCTTTTTTTTTTTTTTTTGTTGTACTTGCATATACAAACATTTATTTGTATGTGGGCATATATATTATATATGTATATATATACGATATCATCGACCCACAATATCTATATATATATTTATATATTCTAAACTTGTTTTTTTTTCTTCTTTTTCATTTTTGGCCAAAAGCAAAAAGGCAATCGAACAAAAGAAACTCAAGTGCATTAAGCATCTGCTCATTTCCGCAAATTGTTGACTCTTAAGCGTGGGGTTTGACCCTGAATATGAATAAATCTATATACATATATATATATATATGTATGTATATATATATGGTATAGTGACAAAATACCATACATAAAAGGCAGAGCTTTAAAGATTTGCCTTTTATGTGGCACACACTGTCCAACGTCATGATTTGCTCTTTTTTTTTTTTTTTTTTTTGTTTTTAGTTTGTTTTCTTCATCTTTATCTTTCCATTTCCATTTCATATTATGGCTACTAAACTGAACTGACTCTCTGACTCAAGTTATTGCCTCATTTTGGTCTTGCTACTCGTTGCTTATGTCATTTGTCAGCAAACAGCTCCCAAAAACAACAACAGCAGCAGCAGCAGCAGCAAAATAATAACTGCAGGAAAAGTTTCATTCAAGTTTTTTCTTTTGGCTTCTTGTTCGATCCAAAAAATGTTGCAGCAAATTGCACAGGAATAGCCTAGCACATACTTAACATACACACACACATACACACACTTATATATATATAAAAATATTGATTTCCCGTATCGAATACCTATACCAAAATTAAACTTATTTTCAATACAAATTGCATGTTCGAATATGTCTTATCGAGTGATTGAATGATTTCTCTTTTTTTTTTCCTCGGGGGTCATTCAAGTTTCTCGTTTTACCTTTTGGTAATAACTCGACTTAACTGGTTTCCATCCATTTGGCTAGAAGACTTAAACAGAAAACATGAATTTTAATCACAAATCAAAATGAATTTCCCCCTTAATCAATTCACTTTTTGTTTAGAGTTTCTTTTGCTTTTCTTTTACAAAGTCCTTTTGTTTAGTTTCTATATTCAATTATTTAAGAATTTGAAAAGTCTTTAATAATATGCAAAACTAAATTTTCATTTTCTTTTGTATATACAGATTATCAAGAGAATTATATAGGAAATTTGTAATTCCCCTTTAAAGAAAAGTAATCTGTAAAATTATATCCCTAGAGAAAAATACAATGCAACCTTAGCTAAGATATTATCATCATAATGGATGTCAATTCATAGAGCAAACACAATGAGCATAGCATTTTAAAAATACTTAAAGTTTAAATCGTCTCCCATAGTTAAGTCCCCCCACAAAAACCCCCTCTTTCCCTTGCCTATCATTCATTCGGTCTACTCTGTTGACTTCTCTTTTGCATTTCTCATGCAATGCGACTAAGCATAACAGAACTTGCCTCAGTCTTTTATTTTCTTTTTATATTGTTTTCATATACCCTATACAATTATAGTGTAAATGGGAATGTCAAGATCTAGCAAACAAGCATTCAATTATTATAAATTATTAGCATTCCATTCCGTTTAAATATGGCAATCTCTCAAAGTGTTCATTATATATCAGTTATAATTTAACTTTAACAAAGTAATAAAAGAAAATTTTAGTTTATTTTTTATCTTTGAAACTTAGTTTCAAAATCCTAAAGGATATCATTACAGGAAACCCTTAATCAATTTAAAATAGAAAATTACAAATTAAAATCTTTATAATACAAAAAACACTTTACTAGGCGTTTAGATGCAATAAATGTTTATATTTTGGTTCTATTGCAATACTGACCAAAGATCACAGGGTATTTGCATAGTCGCCTTTTGTAGTTTATTCTTAAAATTTCTCCCTTTGGCTATGTTTAGTTTTAAAAGGCAACTTTGTTTAGTCCGCTTACCAAAACCCATAAAAGTAAAACAGATACCAGTAACTAACTATATACATTTATATATACATAAATGTACATATATACAAATATTTAGAAATTTAAAACCAAAGCCAGTGGCTAAATGCGTTTGTTTTTTGTTTTTTGTATACTCTTATAGAAAGGATATATATATATTTTTACTGTTAAACATGGAAGAATGCATCTTTATCTATATAAAATATCTATATTTTGGACCAGCATGTCGATCTGTGTTAATATATGAACGGAACTCACATTCAGCAAATCCTTTGAAGGAATCTTAACTTAACAAGGCTTTATTACAGCTTATTTTGAACCGATTCTGAAAAATCATATCTTTATTGGCTTCTTAGAATTGCAAATTTTTAATGGCATAATATGGCATTCATATTGAAAAACTAATTTTACTTTTTTTTTTGACGATTAAAATTTTCAAAAATTTGTTAGAATTTTTTTTTTTTTAATTTTCAAAGTTTTTATGCAGTTTTTAACTACAATGGCTGGCCATGAAATTGATGTACAATTTTTGAAAATCGTTTAAAGGATGTCCAAGTTATAGTCTAGAACAGGATATCAAAGAAATTTTAACTTTTTTAAAAATTTTATTGGCAAATATGCAAGGGTATACAAACTTCGGTTTAGCTTAAGTTAGTCACTTCTTGTAGTCTAATGACAACATTTTGATAAAAAGAAAAAAAAACAATAATAATTTTTCCAGCTTTCTTTTATTATTTTGCCTTTTTTTTTTTCTTTGAATTCAATGGAAATTTCAAATTGTCTTGGTAACAATTAGAAAAAAAAAAAATGTTCATCTTGATGGTTATGCAATTTTTTTTCAATACTTCCGATAGTTGTTTTTACCACCTCCCGCCCCCCTCTTTTTTTTAGTCATTAAATGCTATGCAAATGCTTATATGGCCAAGTGAAATCAATCAAAGCGCTAATCATCTTTGGCAAGTTAAGTTATATAAAATTAAATCATAGTCTCTTGTGCAATCTCAGTTTGACTTTGTGTTTTGCGTGTGAAAAAGACAGACGGACTAACAACCACAAACTAGTATATATATATATAGATATGTATATATGTATATAATTATCATCGTATGTTAGGTCTAATAAGTATTTGTGCTGCTGCAACTTTCATATGACATTTGAGACCTGACTTCAGATACAATGAAGACTCTAACTATGACTCTGGCCACAAATGCGTGGGTAGTTATCAAAGTATTGACTATATGTACATATAAGTATGTACATATGTACTACACATATGTATTTATCTTTCATTTATTGTCTTAAACTTAACAAACTTACCAAAGCTTCAATCGGTATGGAGTAACACACTCGCAATTTGGCTTGCTGCAATTGAATCTTGAATCTTTAAACGATGTGATGGCTGATGATGTGTATATATGTATGTATATAATGATGTCATCGCATCGTAATTAATGTCCCGTGTCATTAAAAAAAAATAAAAATTCACTGAAATTCCAAATTGAACAGCAAAAAAAAAAACACCTATAGATCTACTCCAACTGAATGTCAATTTGCCAATTTACTTACTAATACTAGAGAAACTTGTTTTACAAAAGAAAAAAACCAACTAAAGAATTTGTTATATAGACAATTCGCAATGAGTAACAAATTGTACAATTTAAGATAAATTTTTCTGAGCTTAAATCATGGAATTTTGTGGGTTTTCCCCCTTAACTGAAACAAGAGTAAAGAAAACTCTGTTTGTAACAATGAAATTCTTTGCCATTCACCTCAATAACAACACGGGAGATGTTTATACGGAGTGCGGGTAGACGGAGGCGTCACGTCAATGTACTCCGAGCACAATTTCGACATCTTTTGTTAATGATTTTTGTATTTGTACGATGCGAATTGTCAATTGAACAATCAAATTGTTATACCCTATAATCAATAGATTAAAAGAAAGGTATAATCGAAATGTTATTCAGATCTATGCCAAGATAAGATGATAAGATATAAAGGTGTGTCACTCTATAAAGAAATACTCTTAAATTTCAGTTTATACATTTTCATATTAGTGAGATTAGCTAATGTTCCGACTGCTTTAAAGGGTATATTCCTAATTTGTTGCTACTCATCTCTACTACACTTGACATTAAAGACAAATTTCAATCTACGCCCACAGCTAAAAAAGAGCCAAAGAGCTTGAAAATTATATATATATGTACATACATATGGTTTCTGTATTTGCCAGCTAAAAATATATAACAATAAGAGTCAACGTTGGCAAAAAAAAAACACAGCAACAGCAACAACAAAATTTGACAATAAAATTACACACAAAAACCGTAAAATAACAGAAACAAAAACAAGAAAAAACGAAAGAAAACAAAAAAAAAAAGGTAAAAAAAAAAATATATAACTCCACCCCTCTCCATAAATCTTTGTGTGATTTTAGCCGCCGTTAAAGACCAAAAGACCTTGACAATCTTTGCTGTGGCATTTAACGGGCAAATGTTGAATTTAACCTTACCCACGGATTCGCTGTTTGTGTTTCAGTTTGCATCATCTTCATAGACAAGCAAACAAACAAACAAACAAACATCTTAACTTGATTACATATTTCTGTGAATGGATTTGGTAACTTATTCATAGAGTTTAAAAATCAGCATTGGTAATCTTAAGTCATCATGTTTAGGTCTTCAATTAGTTAAAACATCATTTTTCAATAAACAATTTATAATGTAGATATTTAAAAGTTTGAATTTGAAAGTGTATAATTCCTGAATTGGTGTAGTATATATATATTATATAGTCTTGGATTATATTATATAGCATTAGGATTAGGAGGCAACTTTAAACTATTTGGGAGCAAGCAACTGTGAAGCGTTATGTAAACCTTAAAAGAAGACCTTGTAAAAGATCTATATAGATCTTTAGCATTAGATGGTTCTTTTGGTTTATAAATGAAGGTCTTACTATGTTAAGGGGTGAAATATCTTTCAATAGAATGAAATTTTGGCTTGAATTTCAAGCAAGCAACTGTGAAGCATTATGTAAACCCTAAAAGAAGGCCTTGTAAGAGATCTATATAGATCTTTAGCATTAGATGGTTCTTTTGGTTTATTACTAAAAGTCTCACTATGTTAATGGGAGCTTATATCTTTAAAAAGAATGAAATTTTAACTATAATTTCATTTAGAATCTAAAGTTTAGAATCTCGAAATCTGTAAAGGATCAGAAAGTCTTAGGAATTCCCCGAATGTTTACATAGCTGCTAAACGATAATGGATTTTCTTAGAACATATTCACTTTGCACTCTATAAAAGATAACTTATAAAAGATTTCAATCGATTCAATAGAAATTTGATTTAAAGACTTAGCAACTCAATCAACTTTTTAATGGAAATATGAAACATAATTTTATCAACTTATTATTGACCTTTGCATAAGGTTTTGTGTTCTTTTAAACATTATGTTTTATTCTAGCACAAAACATGTTTCGATTCTTCTAATTGTATATCCAAATGAATATTTGATATTGTCTTTTATGGGCAATGAAAAAAACCTTTAAAAAAAGTATTTGCAAAATATTAATTAATCTTTGGGCCAAATCAAATACCAGTCTTATGCGAATAAAGTTTGTATCTATCCCCACAGACAGCGACCATTCTCTGGGCATTCTCGAATGGCGACAAGGCAACAGCTGCAAGCTGAAAGCGTGGGAACCAAAGCAAAAGCCAGTTTCTTCTGACCAAAATGGCCAAATGGATGTGGGGATGTGGATAGAGAGTGGATAGTGGTGATATCCAAGACCCATGGAACCATGGAGTGGCTATAAACTCAAAAGTTTTGCATAGACTTCTAGACAATTTTGTTTGTTGTAGTTGTTGTTGTTGTTGTTGTTAAAGCATGTGTCTTGTGATGAAGTTTTTGGTTGTTGGGTAAGCCAACTAGTTGGGCAATCAAATTGAAGAAGCATCGCTCTATCGTAGTATATCTGATAATGTGTCTATAACATATATGTATGTATATGTGCTTGTGTATGTGTGTGTGTGTGTGTGTGTGTGTGTATGAATATCTTTGTGGTTTTGTATTTGAGTGCGTGCATAAGACACTTGTGCAGTTATTTGAACTACTAATGAAACAGATACAACTAACCATAAGAGAGAAGAAAACAAAAGTCATAACGGTTTTTACGAAATTTCCTCTTATACAGAGACTTTTATCATGCCACACTGGCCATAAATATATATAGATATATATGCTGCTGTCTAGGAACAGGTTTTAGCTTAACTTTGGTCTATCCCCAACTAACCCAACCACCCGCCAAACATCTGTGTACCACACCACACCAAACCAAACCACACACCATCACTATACTTCACTTCACTTTACTCCATAGTACTCCAGTCGAGCAAACCGTCAACATATATTTATTATGCGCATTGTTTTGGGTGCCATTTAGACCGTGCGCTAAGATACACAGATACCGCCTTACGATATATATCCACATCCACAACCATTCAGCGGCACTTAGAACCACCACCAAACCGCATAGATATATATATACATATATATATGTATGCATGTATATCTGCGCACCTTGGCTTTACCTTTGCCGACACTTCAAGTTACAGTTAAATAAGAATAAGCGAAACACCTGACAATGATCTCTATCGCTATATCGGTTCTGCTTTGGAGAGCATTTTAATGCTCTCTACACTAAAACCAAATGCCCAAGTGCCTTCCTCTACATACACATACAAATACATACATACACACACACACATTCATACATACACAAACAACAATATGTCGGCGAATCACATTTGTTACCCACAATATACGACACCCAATAGTAATGAAAAGCAATTTAATGTGCATACTTAACTGACTATATATATATCTATATGTATATATATAGTTGCATATGATTAGCCAGAGAAAGAGAGAGAGAGGAAGAGCGAGAGAGTAGAGAAACACATTTAGTTTTAAAAGGCATATTCAAACGCATTTAAATGATCTATGGCAAATCATTAGCTTTATACATTTCGCTAAAAGTAAAACCAGTTAAACAAAAGTCGTATCTTAGATCCTGTTAAACACAAATAATTTATATTAAAGCCAGTTATATACAATGTACAAATGATTATGGCTATACTTAATATCGTATTATGATATAGTAAATCTATTTACAAAGTTAATTGTCCACTATTTATAGCTATTTTTAGAACTATTAAGTTTTTTCATCAGCTCTCAACTATTTGCAAAGAACTTTGCTAGAACTACTTGGGAATTATAATTGAAATATCAAATCATCATTTGCTTTTGTTTCAATCGTGAAAAGTTTTCATATATAAAGTAATTCAAATTGGATAAAGATTTAACTTAGTCTTTCATTGAAACAATTTGTGAGTGCAATTTAATTTACCATGAAGAGTAAACCCGTCTTTGAAATCGACCAAAAAATATATATATATCTTTCGCCATTTGTAATCTATCATCAATTTGTACTTATCAATGTCAACAGATTGAAACTTATTAAGTGGATTTCCACAATTTTTATCCATTAATTAAATGCCTCATTCTGAATACTCTTTTTTTTTACGAACTAAATCATGTGACTGCATATCAAGTTATATATATACATATATATGTATATATATATAAATTTTTCCATTGTAATTTTATAATACATTTTTCAGATTTTTTCTTTTGCCAATTTTCTTGTCTTTTTTGCCTATTGGCATTTCATTTTACTTCAATTTCCAAAAGATTTCACACAAAATGCTTTTTTCATAGGTTTAGCAAAGGCTTACATGGTGGCTTTAGATACCCTATAAAAGGGGTATATAAAACTATTTGAAATTTGATCTAAAAAAAACAAGAAGAAATAAAAAGTAGAGTATTGAGAGATAGGTGGTTTAGGCTCTCAGATGTTCATCAGTGCTTTGGTAAGAAAAAAGAGTAAAATAAAATATAAATATTAATATTAAATAGGGTATTGTAATAGTCGTTTCTTTCGATATTGATCAATTTTAGGCCACAAAAGAGACCCATAAGGCGGCTTACATTTTAGACAACTGTTGCGTTTGATGTTCCTGTTGTTGTTGCTTTTTTTTTGGTATTTTTTTGTGTGTTTTTTTTTGCCCTAGTCATACACTTGGCATTGGGCAAATCGCTTATATGAGTGGCCTAGAGGATGGTGGGGTAGATGAGGGGCGTGTCATTTTGATTGAAATTAATGTATTAAACGTGACGCTGTAAAAAACGGGACACAATCCCAATTCGTTGCCACCAAATCCAATCCAACCAAACACCTTACTTCATCATGCGAACAACAGCTGGAGTAACCCGTGACCGACCAACTAGAATCCGCGGTGGGAGGTTGAGACAATGTTTTTTTTTCTTTCTTTCTTTTGTTTTTCTTTCTCTGTTTTTTTGTTGTTGTAGTTTTAAGTGAGTTTGCAAAAAAGAAAGAAAGAAAGAAAAAAAATCAAACCGAAATCAAAATAAAGGGAAACAAAATTGAAAGCTTTTGGCAAGGGCTATGCGACCCATCGACCAATCGCTTTGGCTTTACCATTTGCCCATAAAGTCAACTTTCTCTTCACGAGTGTTGAGATTTAATAATGTTTACACACAACAACAACAACAACAACAACAAAAGAAAGGGTATAAAGTAAAAAAAAAAAAAGAAAAGAAAATGAAGAACGGAACAATAATAAAATGGCAATTGTAACCTTCTTTTAGCTCGGTCTCTTTTTAGTCTCTTTCTTCAATGTTTGTGTCTATATTTGGTTTGCTTTGCTTTGGTTAATTCTTTCATGCTTTTCACTCACACTCAATGATTCCTATTTTGGCTTGATTCCCTTTGTCTGACGACTTGGCCATTGATTTTAATGGCTTAGAAAAATTAATAAACGAAATATGTGGCTCGGCTTTATCGCACTTTCATCAGTTAGTGCTGGGAGCTGCCCGCACTTGGCCACGTTAATTAATTTCATTCCTTTGGCCATAGACGACGACAACATGAGCTGTCTGCCGGCCAGCCCTCTTTTTGCCACCGCCCCCTTCCCATTTATGGCTAGAAAGTGTTTGTAACTTATGGTTTTTGGATGGGTTTTTTGAATTACGTTTTCGTTTTGTATTTTCGGCTTTTATTTTTCTTTTTTTTTTTTTTTTTTTTGTGTTTGGGGTTGTCAAAATGTTTTGCCAACTGACCGCCCATTTAAATTTTTGCCGGGCGGTGGGTTTTGACATGGATAATAGGACAGTGGCAGCTTGTAACCGTCACCACTTAACGAACAGTGGAAAAAATCTTACAATAAATTCTTTTACTAACTAAGGCATTTCCTCAGACTTAGTTACATAGTTCGCATATTTTCCCTATCTGGGTTTAATTATTTTTTTTTTTTTTTTGTTGAAAAAGGATTCCAGATAAATGCAATTATTGCATCGATATTAGCTGAATCGATAACTAAGCCAATTGTCCTAAAGATATTGCAGATCTTTCAACAGAATCAAAAAATTCTTTAGAGAATATAAAAGAATAGAATAGATTTGTTTACAATTGCTTATTAATTACTTCTCTTTAATTTATTTAGTATAAAATCAAGAATAAATATCAGAAACTATTAAAACTAATTTAAAAGAAACGTTTTAGAAATGAAAAATAATAATATAAATAAATTTTGATTTACTATTTTAAAGTAATTATAAAGAACAATCGAAGATCTTTTAAATTTAAATTTTAGTTCCTTAACTAAATATTTGGTCTTCTTTTTAAACAGTTAACTGAATTTTCTTTTTAAAATAGATCAAATAAAGCCTTGGACTTTCGTTATGATTATTTGATTGCAACTGTGGTCAAGTTCAGCCTATAGCATTGCCCCACTGTGCACAAAGAAATAAAGTAAAGAACAAAATTTTAAATGCTGCTCATTTTTCAACTCTTTGCCCTTTCGGTATGCGTTGTTACCCTTCTCTTCCCTTACCTTACCTTGCCTTGACTTAGCATTGGTGGGCTCTTTGGTAGCTCTGTGCCGGTCTGCGGCCTCTTTTTTGCCCAGTTTGTGTATGGAGTTGTAAGTGTGTTAGTGTTTTTAATAGCCAGCAGGGTTAAAAATTTAATGGAAAAACGTTTTAATAAATCAGTTAAGTGGTCTTGCCGCTTTATTTTCTTCTCTATGCCTTTTTTTTTTTATTTTATTTCATTTTTTTTTTTTTTTTTTTTTTGCGGCTAATTACACGCATTAGCAGCATTGCCTAGATCCCCAGTTCCAGTTCTTTGGACTGAGTAACAGAAGCAGTTTCAGTAGAAAGAGTGTTTACAGCCGCCTCCTGGGATGAACTTGGTCTGGAGCAGGTCTGCGACCTGAACTGCCAACTGAGACTGGAACTGGGATTGAGACTGAGACTGAGACTGGTACTTGGATATGGACAATGTTGCCCATGCAGAGAGCGTAATTTAGCAATTAAAAGCGATTAACGCGCTGACCAGGCATCGGCTTTGGCTTTGGCTTTGGCTTTAGCCACGGCTGTGGCTATGGCTATTGCTACTTAACGTCTTTCTAAGATCACCAGTTTTAATAGCCGCCAGTTGGATTGTTGGCAGCCAAATCAGCATCAAGCATTAAGTGTTTGTGTTTTTCTTCTTTCATTTTTGTTTTTGTTTAACAATGCAATCAAATTTTATGCTGATTATTGAGAAAAGCATGTAGCCATCCAGCAAGAAGTCGTAAAATCAACCAAGCTAAGCGATTAAATAACATTCACAGCTACATTTAAGGCCAACAAATTTAACAATTTAACAAAAGCAAACAAGGCAAAGCTGTAAAAATTAACAAATTCTATTGTTTAACTGTTTCCACTGATAAATTTAGGCCATAAGCCAACAAGAAATGTAACTGTTTGCAACAGAATGGATGGCTTTAACCAGTCATCACCTGGCTTATAAATGAATCCACATATCTCAGCTCAAACCAAAGCGGAAAAAAAAAGAATTATCTCCCACCACCCAAAACTTAATTTTCTCTCTCCTTGAAAATTAATTTCTATTTAACAGAGTTTTTGATTAAAAACTTTAATTAATTATTTTCATTAGTTTTACTTTGATTTGAAGATGTTAAATGCTTTTTGTAACTATTTTGGATTGGGATTAAAAAAATTATTCAAAATGTGATTCAAATTTTAAAGGTTTTAGAAGAATTTTTGATTGGAAATAGATTTCATATATCTATTTCTAAAGATTCATTAATGAAATTCAATATCTTTTTAGTCTTTCTCTTTCTTCCTTTCGCTATATTTCGCTTCTTTTCTCGTTATGTTCCTATCTTGGTCTTGCTTAACTAAAAATTTATAAGCACAAATATTTGAAGATTGGTAAGTTTTTTTTTTCTCTTTTTTTTTTTGGCAAGCAACTTTTGAGTCTGAACTTCCAAAAGACTTCTCTCCTGCTGGCCATTATCAAGGCAGCTTGTGAAAGGCCTTGTGTGTGTGTGTTTGTGTGTTACACTTTTGTCCCAGGCAACTGCTGGCCTGCGGTTCTAGTGAATGCCTTGCCCCAGTTTTGACAACCAAAGTTGGAGGAAAAACTTTCTAAACCGCGCCCAAACTGAACTGAAATTTGTACAGAAAAAAAAAAAAAAAACACGACAAAATGTGGCAAACTCCAACCTGCACTGGTCTGGTTTGGTCTGGTCTCTGGCCATGAAATTTCCATGGCTTTGACCAGACGATGAATAGCAAGTTAAGGTCTTAAAATATCTGTTCAACCTTTTATGACACTTGACCACAAATGACGAAGCCACCAAGTTGGCATCCAACACCAAAACTGGAAACGCTTACAACCGACATGCATTTTTGTGGTGGCTAAAGAGTTTTTCCATGCTTTTCATGTTTTTCTCACTTTTGTCTAACAGAAAATTGGTACAAATTAACTTCTTGTTACGTTTGAGTTGGTTTTTCTTTCTGTTTCACTCTGTAAACGACTTCCGGTCGTCGACGAGTCAAACAACGTTCAAGCGGAAGCGGGCAAGAAGCGAAAGTTGTGAAATCCATCATCAAAGACCAAAATGCAAAATTCATGTATGTATGAGCCATATAATATATTGAATCGTAAAAGCCAACTTTCCTACCCTTCTTTGAGATTTACCACCACCCTCCCATCCCATGTTCTTCTTCTGCAGCCTTATTAATGCTGTTTATGTTGCGTTAAATGGTTTAGCTCTTTCATAGCTCCTCCCCCCCAAATCCACATGGCCAAAGTCGTTTTTTAGCGCCAAAGGTAAATATGAAAGCAAATACATTTTAATGGCATTTCGAAAAACCCCAAAAAGGCTTTAAGGCAAAGAGCCCTAAGAAAACAGAAAAACCAGAAACACACAAAAACCGCATAAACAAATCAATGTGCAGGGGGTGGGGGGCCGGGCATGAAGGCTTGTAAGTACGCTAGGGAATTTTGCAACAACAACAACAACAACAGTAACAACAAATCAGCCTTTGATGCCCGCCAAGTGATAGAAAATGGTCAAACCAAAAAAGAAGACTGTAGTTTGGTCTGCGGTAAAGGGGTTAAATGATAAAGAGGGAAGCGTATGGAAGCGTGGAGGGGGTGTGTGGGTGTAGCGGCCTAATAGACCACACACACAACCCAAAAAAGGTTCTAAAGGGGCTTGGTTGTTACGATTTTTCATTTGACTATAACTGATCCGCCCCCTCCCGTGTACACACAAACTGAAACAGACACACACACACACAGTAGATCCCCAGGGCGCTAAAATCACCGCATTGAACTTGAAAGTTTCCAGAGAGCCATACAAAGTGCGGCAGATAAGTGGAAAGAGAATGGTATGGACAATTGTATCGCGATTGACCGCCAGGCAACAAAACAAATGTAAAATGCATCCTCAGAAATTGTTTACAGCTGAAATAATAATAAGAAAAGGGCTAAGCCCAGAGATCCTCCCAAGACCCAAAACAGACACTAAAAAAGGGACCGACATTTGAGCTGCTTCTGGGGGAACCCATTTGCGGGGTGTAGCGCAGGAATGAGGAATGGCCTGTAGAGTTACATACATGGAAGAGAATTTGACAAGCCTCTTTTCAACTCTTCTTTTAGTTCTATCTCTCTCTCTCTCTCTCTGTCTCCCTCTTCGATAACTAGCGACACCCTTTAATTGGCTTAATCGAAGCAATAACTCAATTTTATCAGCACCATGAACATCAAAACTGCAAAAACAAAGCCAAAGCGATAATAATATTCATTTAAATAACAAGGCAAGCAAAAATACTCAGACCAATGTGTGATGCTATCTAGGAGCTAGTAATAGACGACTAGTTGGTTGCCCTATAAAAATAATTAAAAAAAGAAATATAAAATAAAAAAAAAAATTAATGAAATTATTAAATTTAATATTAAACAGATAATGGTCATGTGATCCCAAAAATAAATGGTCACACTTTTCCAAATGTTTGCTAATGATAAGAAAAGTTTCTTTCTTTTTTCGCATTAGTTAATAAAAATTAGTTTTTATTCGTTCTACTTTAAATTAATATACCCTTTATCCCAAGGGTAAATAAGGAAAGAAATCCTCAAGACTAGCAGCCTGTAATTAAGTTTGCGGCATCTGGTCCCTGGGACCAGTTTAAATAGTGCGTTGTGCTTTTTGCTCTTATCGCGCTTTAGCGAAGTCTATCTCTTGAGTGTGTCACCTGTCACCTTGGTGAAGATGAAAATGGAGCAAGTAGAAGGTGCCAGAAGGTACCACCAGTTGGTAGTTAGGTTATAGGGGGGCATGGAAGGTAGCTAGATGGTGTTGGGCGACCAAAAAGCTACGTGACCAAGTGACAAATTGCAGCAACTTTAGTGTCCCTACCGCTCCCCCTCGTTTCTCATAACCTTCTTCCACATTTCCATGTCATGAACTTGAAAGAAAATTTCTCAAAAGTTTTTCGAGAGCGCGTGGCGTGCGGTAAAAATTGGTGACAAGGACACACAAGGCACTGCCAATGGTAATGGGCCAATGGCAATGGCAATGGCAACCACCTTTACCAGGTGCAACGAACTGCATTTAGTAAAAACGAATCTGGGTGTGTCCGTGGCAACAAAAGTCAAATCATAAATTAAAATATATTACAACAGAATTTTACGGTTTTTGCGTCGTCCCCCCGTTCCCCCATTTCTGCTTAAGCATGTTCAATATTATCAAGTGGAGTGAAATGAATTGAAGTGAAGTGGCATGGCATGACATGGAATAAAGTGTAAAGTGTGGAGTGTGGCAAAGATTCTGGAGAGCCATATGAAGGTAAGGTAAGGCTTGTGTATATCTGCTTATCGACATGCTTATTTGCTTACGCCCACGCCTTAAAAAGGGAACTTAAAATCAAAATGTTTCCCCTTAAGAGCTCTCAAGAGGTTACCCAATTACAGTTAAATAAGAAATAAAACCAATTACACTGAATTTTCTCCGAACAAAAACAATCACTTGATAATTTTACCTTTTACGTGCATACATACGACCACTTATCGATTAAGTATACTTGAAATTGTTTTAGTTTTTAATAGATTTTATAAAGTAATTAATATGTTTAATTTGCATTAAGTCATTATAATTCTTCTTTTTGCAGGCAGTGTGTGGAATTGCTAGTCGAGAACATTTGCCGTGAACTCCGCAAAACGAAGTCCGCTTTAACGAAACCACAGCCCAAAAAAAAAAAATATATATATATAATATAATATACAAAAAGGATCTGTCCTTTCAGAATTGCAATACAATATGCATGAGCGACAAGTGAAAAAGTGAGTCCAATTTAATTCAAGTTGACAATTATTTTAACATTTTTTTTTTTTTTTTTGGTTTGCTCAGATTGAAGGGGAGTCATTATGTGGCCACCCATGGACGACTCACTCCAGATCCACCATATGTGCATTCAAATCGGGGTTATTCCGATGGCGAGGAATCACATTCGCATCGTGCACCCTCCACTTACTCTGAATATACATTGACCCATGAACGGATTTCACCACAATCCCAATCGCAGTATAATTCATCGCGCAAAAAACGATCAACGAATGGTATAAATGGTGGTCAATACCTGCAGCATAGTTATAGCCACAGTCAAATGGGCTTATCCAGTTCGCCAGATAATGGTGGACCACGATCATTGAGTGGACCGCCGCCAACTCGTCAACCGCCAAGAGCGCCCTCCGCCTTAAGCTATGATCAGGCTGCGGGAGATGCTGGCAGTGATATCTATGTGACCAGTGCTGCCTATAAGGCTCCCTCCGAGATAAGGTAAGCAGAGCTACTTTAATTTGAATTTAAATCAACTTTTTATCCTCGATAACATTTAATTTCAGCCGCTATAGTCACCGTCCAGTGTCACGAGGTGCACCAAGAAGTGTCTACTCAGTGGCCAGCACTGCCAAAACGGGACGTAGTGCCCGTTCGACAACCAAACGTGGAGCCAAAATCGAAACCATGTCGGCCCCAAATCCATTCTGTCCAAATGTTAAGGGCGTTTGCTGTTTGATGCTTTTACTCAATTTGGGCCTTATATTGGTCACATTGGGTTTTGTTGTTGTGGTTCAGTTCTATGAGCCCGTTTATGTATGGATATTGGGCATTATATTTTTGATCTTTGGTTTTCTTACACTAATCGGTTGCATGATCTATTGTGTGTATGTCTGTCGAGATGCGAAAACACCATCGCAAGTTCGCAACGAGGATTTGTATTGGACGCGACATTGGCAAAAGAATATCGGTTATACACCACAGGAGATTAACTATAAAGCTGATAAATATGATAACTATTCGGATCGGTATTCGGTTAGTAAGCTCAGTGGCAAATATTCTGATCGCGAGAGCCAGCGCTATTGAAAACCATGTAATTTTGTGCTCGATATTATTCTAAACCGATCCATTTTGATGGATAATAAGAAAACCTAATCGTTATGTATAATATATCTATATATATATATATATACACAATTTTTTTTATCTACTTAATGGCATACATATGCATATGCGTGTGTAATTGTGTATATCTAAAATCTTATCTAATTTGTAAGACTAGTTTCTATGTTTAAGCGGTTATTAACAAGGCCCTCCTCAACGTACCTGCTGCAAGTTGCTTGCTAGTTTGTATGTTATAAGAGTGAAAGATCACCTGATGATGATCGTGATTGTGAAGGATAATGGATGAATGAAGGATGGATACATCAGAGTATTTTTGTAATCTGCCATATTTGTCAAAGTTGACCGAGTTTATTGCTAAAACAAATTCTAACTGAAAACGTTAAAAATTTAACCATAAATGAAACATAATGCAAAGTAAACCTATAATAAAAACGAAATGCAATGCTTAATCCTTAGTACCTTCATCTATTACTATTTATATGAGTGCTTTTTTCGGGTGATTATTTATAGATATTGTTAAACACCAAAAAGTTCATATAAATCATCTTTTGTAAGGTTATCGTTATCCCGACAAGAAATAAGTTTTTTCAAACCTCGTCTTATTTTACGTATATATTTTTGGATGGTGGAGTCGCAGAATCTTTCCAAGCAGTTCTGACGTGGGTCCAAATAGAAGGGTATATTCTTTCTTAGAAGACTGTGAAGTAATATGACCAGCATCTTAACAACAAAAAAAAACCATCAATGTAAACCAAAATTTAATTAATTATCATTTAATTAAACTTACTCGTATTAGTAGACGTCCTGGACTTTGTGACCAACAGAGAGTTTTCTTTTTAGAACAAACGTTCAGATAAACAGTTTTTATGATGAAGCTTACTAAACCATCCATTTTATAAGCATCACGAAAGGCTTTCATCAAACGCAATGAGCTTTTAAGATTTTGTTTTTCCTTTAGAGGTAAACTTTCGCAATGGGGAGCTGCTATGATAAAGGATCGAGTATTATTTGGAAGCTTTGGTTTATTATACCTTCGTGGCACGGCGAACCAGCTTATGTTATGATGGGGCTTTTTATATATTCCATGAGGCCAATCGTGTGCTTCAAACTTAATTGAGGGTACAAAATCAAACTCAATTATGCGTCCAGCTGAGGATCGCTCGGTGGCTCTAAAGGTATGAGCCACGCCAGTTCCATGGGCTACATACTCCAAGCTGTAGGATCGTCTTCTACTGACACGAATATTTTTAAGTTGGGACATGACAGCGATGAACCCATTTCTTATCCATCGCTGTAGATCAAGACGATTGACGAAATAATCTTCGCCATATCTTTTAACACAACGGTGTTTATAATTACCATCAACTACACGTAGGAAAACAAAACCAGGAGCATTTCCTATGCAAATTGGTACAAGCGTCATAGGCAGACTTAATACAATGTTTAAATCATATTCATCAGGTAAATTTATTCTAACATTGTCTAGAAAGCTGCCAGTCAAGCTGAGACCTTTAAAGACACGTTTGAAATTTCTGTCATGTTTGGAGATGGCTTTCATAATTCTATTTTGTATAATCTGCGCATCCCCTGTCATGATTTCACGTTCCTTAGGTGGATATGAAATAGCTCTTAGTGCATATTCAATGCTTTCATCAAACCCGCTTTCCACACTATAATCGTAGCTGAATTCATAGCTGGAATTCTCATTATAGCTCATGGTTTAAATTTTAGGGAAAGCACCGAAAAGTTACAGCCAAAGAAAGCCAGGTAAAAATGCGTGTTCTTTTGATATAAGTTCACACTAATGCAACTCAGCTGATTTTGTTTTGTGGCGCCATCTGGTTTTATTCCAGTGCTTAAGCCAAGCAAAACAGACGCGTAATATTTCAGTCGCTGTTAAAAATCTTATTGTTGTGATGATTGCGACCTTTACAGGTCACGTCAATTATGGACAGCAAGTGTTTTGTGTATATATATCATTTAGAAAAATACTAATGTACCATTTAGACAAAACCACGAAATAACCAAAACGATCTTTTGATTTATCATACCCATGGCAGCAACACGCCCCCGTTACCAAAACGATGAGCAGAGGGCGCCACCTTCGTCGTGAAAGTATTTTGAATGTCATCATAACGGACAAAGATATTGGGCCAAATGAAATCATTGGAACGTTTTAGTCATGAGGTAAGAAACGTAAACAAAACAAACGTAGCAGCGGTAAAAGCAAATACTAAATACATAACTAATGTGAATCTAATAATAAAGAATACAACATTTTTTCGATAAGATTCACATGCCATTAGGCTGAATATTTCGTTTTTAGGCGCTCGATTTATTTGGCACGGCGACCAAGGAAAATGCCTGCCCACTACCGAATGGAAGATGGTGGTAAAGGTGTGAGGGGTTAGTACTTATCAGTTGGGACCGATAATATGTTTATATGTATATACGTTCGTATTTACAGTATAACAAAAAAAGTTAAAATTGATACATATAGAATTTGGTAACGCAACGAAGACGACAAAGTTGGTTTCAGTTAGTAAACGAAACGAAAAGCGAACGCATATCAGCGAAAATATAGTAAAACAAAAAATTATTTATACACACTGCTATTGGACAATTGCCTTTTGATTGTTAGTGTTGTTGTTTTTGTTGCTGGTATTCAAAGTAGAGATTCCATTATCGCCCAGTTATCGAACAGGAAAAAAAATAAAACAACAAATACTAAACGCAAAATTAATTGGCGCATGTTACGTTTTCCCCTTTTTGGTGTCCGGTTCAATTTTTAGTTACCAAACAGTCGTCCGTCCACGAGCATTCAAGCTGAAAACGGGCGCGACAACCGATCTGACCTCCACATATTTTTACCTCGGTCGCCTCCGTTACGATATCCCATTTTGCACAAAACAAAAGCAACCCAACGGTCCAAAATGTACGGTGCCAGTGCAACGGGCATTAAACATTTCCAAACATTGAAAACGGCCACAATATGGGCCGGAATACTTGGTGTGGTATGTACTCAATATCAGTATAAAAAATCCAAAATCTCGTATCTCAAATCGGTGACCGCGACCTCATTGGCCACTTTTAGATAAGAACAAGTTATAACATTTGTCGTACAAATTAAAGCATGAAACACTTCTTTTAATTGCCTTCTATCATATCATGCAATCAGGGAGTACCCCATTTCACACTTCAGAAAAAGGGTAATCAGATCAGCAAGTCATAATAATCCAATTAAAGAAAGAAAAATGAAGAAAAAATCATAAACTTATCATCTATTGATTTACTTAGCAAAGAGTTTATTTTATATGCATGGGTAAATATTGGCATTTCTAGATTTTTGTTTTAAGCTGATTAAAGTTCAAAAATTTAAACTAAAATATTTGGGATTCCAGTACAATAAAAGTAAAATGAATCACTGCAATATCCAGTACTTTCATTTAAAAACACCTGATAAGCGCTGCAATCATGTTTGAACTCATTTTTTTAATTTAATTCCTCTAGAACATTATTATTTAAAATGACATATGAACAGTCATACAATTGAATAAGTAAATATCTTATGCCGATATCTTTTTTCTTTAATTTCTATCTTTTACAGGTCCAATCTATTATCTGGATAGGACTTACAATAACATCCATCTTAGCATACTGTTGTATTCTATATATCGCGCCAGAACTTAATTTCGGCACATTGATGAAATATGTATTTTTTGATGTATATTTCCACACGGACTACTGTAAAATGCCTCTAGGGTGGTATCAAGAATATGATAGCACCATATTGCAATCGGTCAAAACAGTTTTCAATCCCACTCAACTACTGATTTGGGATTGTGTTTATTTGGGTGTATCTGTTTGCTGGCTGATAGTTTCCATTCTGCTATTGCTGTGTGAGTAAACATTTAAAAAAAAAAAAATTACAAATCGGATATGAAAATGGTTAGAAAAATGCATTCTAGATAACAACTAAGCTTTAATATTTCCCTTTTCGATAGTTTTATGATTCATTTTTAGTAATGCGATTTTATCTTTTGGCATATCACAAATACCTTTTTCCTTTTTATAATTATTTTAAGTCCCACAAATTAAGCGACATAGCAGGTTCCAAGAAAAAGACAGTTTTTTTTTTATTAGATTAATGGATCCAAATCTATTTTAATTGAATTAAAGAGGGTAAAGTTTATTGTTTTAAAGTTGGAAACCCTTGCAAGAGCGTCTGTTAAACGGAAATAATGTGAAAAAAATTACTTCTTTTGATAAACATTATTTGAAATTTATTTATTCTTTATTTTATGGTAGAGTGTTTGTTGACGGTTGTATAATAATAATTGAGTGATTACGGCCTTTACTTTCTATAAAATTCATTCGCATTTAGATATCGAAGAAATGATTGATATTTATTTTTGTTATTGCTTTATTTATACTTCTAGATGTGCGCAAAGACAATATCAAGCAAACTCTGGGAGTGATCTATGCTTGGGCCTTCTTTGTTCTGGTTGTTTGTGCCATGGACGTTACATCCGGTGTTATCTTTGGTGTGGATTATGGACGATTCCATTCGGCTGCTTTGAAACATAATCTCAGTTCAATAAACGCAGGAGCTATTGAACCATTGGCTGCCACTTTAATGGCAGGTGGAGTTGCTGCCATTGCTATGATGATCATTTCCTTCAAGGGTTTCATTTTATGGTTAATAAATTTCCACTTCCTGCTTTATTTACTAATACACGCCGTACGCATTGCTACCGATAAGGATAGAGCGGTGAGTAAGAAATCTGAATTCTTAATGACATCATCTTTTCTCATTTTTGTCTATTGTCGAACTGACAATGCTGTAAATAATTAATTAAACAAGCAACTAAGCTCTAAGTCCAATATAAAAGAGGCGGAAACCAAATATGTGTACTACGTACAATTCGACACCAACAAAAAAGGTGAAATTATGAATCTAAATAGGTAAAATGACTGCGCCATGCCTAAAGTTAGCTTTGGTCTACTGATAAGGCCACCATCGACCACAGAGCAACTACGACATTTGTACATGGCTTTAGGACTTGCTCACTTGCCTGATATAGCATTCATTTGGAATTTTTGTTCAATTTTCAACTGATAATGATTTACAAATTGCGAAATGATAAATTCTTATTGAAATCATAATTTCTACATCATCTAGATATAAATCAGTCAAAGAATTCCATGATAAGCAATTAGATTTAAGATAAATTCATTACAATTATGAGGTTTTTTTTTTTTTTTTTTTTGGTTACCTTTGTCTTTTCTGACATCATTCTAATGACATAATTTACTTTTTTCTTCACAGGATACGTTGTTTAAGCCACGCAAAGATTCCAATGATATACTGGCCACGAGACCCCCAATTCGCGCCTATGAGGAAGAGGAGAGGTAAGTACAATAAAAAAAGGACCCATACGGATACCATTTGAACTAAATTATTGCGTTTAAAGAGTGGAAATCCGTGGTTATAGTAATGATGTATTTGTGCCGGACAATCGCTCAACTGCCGAAACAATTGAAGTCAATGAAGAGGCCATTGTTCGGGCAGCACATTTGTCCCGAGATGCCAATCTACTGGATCGCCGTTTCCGCAATATTGATGCCTTCCAACAGTATCCGGCGCCGAATAGTAAACCACCTGCACCTGCACGTCAAGCATCACAGGCACCAGTGCAGCAGGAAACTATCTTAGTAGCCACCAATGGCTACCCCTTACCCGATTACTCGCCACAGCTGAGTCCCAATGGCAATTTGCGCCATAACCAATATCAATAAAAAAGAAGTATTGTTTTTTTTTTTTGTTTTGCATAATATAATTCTCAAATAATAATGTATATACCATCACCCATTCGCCTCCTTTGATCAGCCGTATTCCAAAGAAAAAGTAAAATATGTGTGTAGTTCAAATTTTTAAAATCTTACAATATTATACATACGTAATTTATACATTTTTTTTTTACCAGTTAACAACAAAATAAATAGGCAATTTGCCATGTAAATACAAATAGTATATAGGAATACCTTATTATTATTAAATAAAACTATTTAGAAGCTGATAAGAACTGACGCAACAAATATAGAAACGGAAAACGGGATGATCTCCCGCAGCGATTATATTTATAAGTTGATGTAAACAAACCAATAATCAGAAGCGCGAAAGAGCGATTAAAGCTTAGTTAGCTAATAATTTCAAGTGCGCGCCAAATCAGGGTTGATATTACTGTCATTATTTTTCCCCTACAGTTGATTTTCGATTAATTGTTATCAGTGGAACTTGTCATTTAACTAAAATATATTGTCCATCTCTAGTTTTTGTGCCGGGGTCAAACAAAACGAAAAAGTTCAATATAAAAATATCAAAAATATTGATAAGCCTATCCGTCACTGCCTTCCCTCACGTTTCAAAATAGTCTATAGTCGGGCGGTATTCGGTAATGCTCGACATTTTCATCACTTTTCAATCACAAGTCCAAGGAAGCAGAGGCAGCGGCTACTTTAACAACACTTAAAAATATGGTTTTTGTTACGAAATTTGCACGTTTTGGTGCCCAAATTACTGCAAGGCAATTGCGGGCTACTATTAAGCCGTCAGCCGTAGGTCAATGGCGTAGTTTTCATATCACCGCAATGTTGGATAAAGGTAATTAGATGGTTTATGCAACATATAGTTTCTTAACAGTTTTTAAACATTCTCTTTTATTCTTTCAGAACGTCGCTACACAGAAAAGCATGAATGGGTGGAACTTCTAGATGCTAACAAAGCTATTGTGGGGATCTCTAGTTATGCCCAAGAGGCGCTAGGTGATGTGGTGTTCGCTCAACTGCCCGAACCCGGAACAGAGCTAAAACAAGACGATGAATGTGGAGCTCTAGAGAGTGTAAAGGCAGCCAGTGAGGTTTATTCACCTGTTAGTGGCAAGGTTACAGAAAAAAATGCTGAAGTGGAGGATACGCCAGCATTGGTTAACACAAGTTGCTATGAAAAGGGTATGACTTGGTTTATTGTTTATTGAAATCAATTCTCTAATTTCACCCTGTTTTTTAGGCTGGCTTTTTAAGGTGTCGCTCAAGGATCCTAAAGAGTACGAGAAACTTATGACTGAAGAGCAATACAAGACCTTCTTAAGCGCCAGTGCCGATCACTAGACAAGAATAAAAGAAGGAACACAAAAAGGAAACAAAAATGGCAAATGAAAACTGCCATCAACAGATTTCCACACATTTGTTATCTCATGACGCACAGAACAAACTCATCCCAGAATAATATCATTGAACTCACACACCACACCACACCATGATCCACATTGTTGTTGCATTTAAGAAGCAAAAATAAACTGTAAAGCCAAAAATATGAGTCTACGTTGCTACGAATGATGACCTGCGGGTTGCCTGTCTAGCGACAGCTCCCCCATGGAAACTGCCTTACTGATAACAGATAAGAATTTAAGAGAAAGACAAGCAGAGCAATGGAATTGGAAGAGCAAAAGTCATTCTCTTAGATAAGAGCTAAATGAATTGAGTTAAACTCGACTCTCAATCGACGATCAACTTACACGGAATTGATTTTTGCTATTCGGGTTCGTATTTTAGTATAGATCATTGCTAAGATGTAAGACAAAAACCAAACCAACCAAATGTTAACTTTGGCAAGCCGAAGCCTCTTTAAGTTTCCCTATACCACAAAATATGAAATAGTTCAAGCCATTTTGAAAGCGTAAAAACTTTAAGATTGGATACATATACTAAAATTAGGGTTATTAATGCAGATTAAAAAAAGTTATAGATACAGGAAATTATATTTATTCTTACTTTTAAAACTTAAAAGATAAGTATTGAAGTATCTGGTTTAACCGATTGACCCAACATCCAATTAGTCGAATCAGTTAAAAGTACCCAATCGGTTTTAGGGCCCAAATATGATTTCTTGCAAACTAATGACAGACTCAAATACTACATTTTTGAACCAGATGTGCGTTGATCAAGATGTCAAAAGTATTACTATATACGAAGAATTATTATTAAATTTTTCGTTGTGCCTTAAATGTCAGTTAGTTTAACTTTCGTTTGTTTGTTGGACAATTACGAAGACTGTCGGATATATATTTTAAAAATTCATTGCATTTGAGAGTAACAACTGAGAAAGACAATTTCCCTTTTTCATCAATCAAAAAAAAAAAAAAAGGACTTGCAAAGCATCCAAAAAAAAAGGTATATCTAAATTATTATATTTTAAAATTTTCATTTTTGTAGTTTTATTTGTTCATTGCTTTATGTGTTGCTCGTAAATAGATTTGAAAGCTGCAAATGTTGTACATGAAAACGACAGAGAGGGAGAGAGAGAGAGAGTGTATTTCTTAGCATCGTCCTCATTCTATTTTAGTGAGATGCAAGAAAAGCTTTGTAGATTGTTTACATTTTGCGACTTAAACTGATGGACCGACAATAATAATAAAAAAAAAAAACAAACTATTGGGAATGTATTTGATATAGAACAAGAATGAATTAAATCTCATTGTCTTGTAAAATATTATCCATCTACTTATAAGGTTTTAAACAATTGCTTTTATTACGTAAAGAACATTTGGCATTTTTAAACTACAAACATCTAATTCATGTTTGACTAATTTACTATATTTCTCAATGATTCTGCTGAATAATATCTTAATCAAATAGGCAGTTTGTAAGGATATTCAAACCAGCCCATCCTAGTTAGTTATTATCTTTGTCCGCCATACTTGACACTACTTATAGACATCAAGTTTATTATTATTTACTATCATATAACACATAACTAAGTTATTTAGTCTGAGTTAGCCTTGCACTACCTTACATACATATACATACAAATGCCAATTTCCATCAAACAGAACGCTTTTTCTACTTCTTATATAGCTTTTTAAAGGAAACAATCGAATCTCAACTACCTTTGACCGATTTAAAAAGAAATATATATATATTTTTTTAGGAAAACAAATTTAATTTGACCCGATCAAAATTTTCGAAGTAAAAACAGATATGTTATTTTTGAATCAAATTTTGAATTTCAAAACTTTAAAAAAATATCAACCCAATGAAAATTTTCAAAAGTGGGTCGAATTTTTTTTTAATTTTTGAATGTTTCTACCTAGTAATGACATTTATCTAAAACTTATTTAAAACGGTTAAAAGATGGCCAACTTAGAGCCTTAATACATATGTATATGTCTTTTGCCGTATATAATTAAAATCTATATATCAACGCTTAATTGTCCGATAGTTTAAAAAATTACAAGGGTATAGAGATTTCGGCACGACGGCTATCAGGTTTGAAATTATTATAATAATTATTATAATGTCTCTGATCTGCCCGAATCGCGCTTATTAATAAAAATAACGAAACCTAGACGATACGGAACTTACCAAAAACCCTGAAATTTCTTCTTATTGTCGTCTTGTGTACACTTGATACACAATCAATTTTTGTTGTCGAGACGATTGGATTAGACGAAAATGGATGGTATATGTGTGTTGGTATGGCACACGCCGAATCCATGTTCATCAGTATGAGTCGGACCCGGGCATCACCTGATTAATGTGCTATACAAAATCAAAAGACGACAAGGCACACACCTACCTCTCTGGAAATTTTACGCCGTGATTGTGATAAGCATGAAATCGAAGTCGAATTTGTCGGACAAATAGATTTGCGGACGTCTGTCGAACCATGCCATGATGCTGATAAGGCCACTCAATGATGTGTGAACACAGTATATACATACATTGGAAATTCAACTTAAAAAATATTCTATTAGTTCTATTAGTGTTTATCGCAATTGTTTAGATTCCGTTATATCACCAATTTGATAATAAAATTTGAATTTGTATTTGTTTTTCACTTGTGTTTTTCAGGTAACGACCACGGTGCTCAAAAGCTTTGATACTCATTCGCTAAAAGCTTAACGCAACGAATGCGAAAAGCTTGCCCATGCTTATTTGAAACAGTCAGTGCTCAAATTGAACTCATTCCGTGCGGTACACACAGAACTCGGCGTGTGCTGCTGCTCGAGAAACCAAAACACACACAAAACACACTTAATCAAAATAAACATACACACAAGTACACAACACAAAGGGATAATTGCATTGTAAGAAAGGAACATACCAGGATATAGAACCATTAAATCACAAATATCAAAATGCCAGCGGAAAAATCAATATACGAACCAAATCCAGCCATTAGTCAAAAGGCTTATATATCTAGCTTCGATGAATATAAGAAATTCTATCAGGAATCATTGGACAATCCTTCTGAATTCTGGTCAAGAGTGGCCAAACAATTCCATTGGGAAACACCAGCCGATCCTGAGAAATTCTTACAATATAATTTTAACATTTCCAAGGGACCCATTTCAATTAAATGGATGGAAGGAGCCTCTACCAATATTTGTTATAATCTACTAGATCGTAATGTACGCAACGGATTGGGAGATCAAATTGCCTATTATTGGTAAGTGCAACAAAAATAGTATTATATTGATATATATATAATTATATATCATATATATACCATCTATAATGTAGTTAATACTAACGTAGGTCGTGTGAAAACAAAAGTTCTGGTTGAAAAGGATAACAGTATTGATTTTTCTTTCCTTTTGCTGGTTATGAAACTTGCGTGACGTAGGTCCGTAGGTTGTTAGGAATTCTTCTGCGCAGCCACCGAAAAAAACAGATGTTTTCAATGGCCCTTCATTGTTTAGGTGGGGACGGGGTTGGTTTATGCTAAGGTCAAAGTAAATTGCAAGTTTACTGCACATTACAAATTAAAATGTGTTAAATGTTTGTTCAACAATCAACAACAAATGTTGTTGTTTAAACTAATTGAAAAGATAAATTAATGCTTTACGCTAATCGATATGACAGTTAATTTAACAGTTAATTGTTTACAGTTTGACTAGCATTGCCTGTCTTTGTGTTTATCTAGTTATACATACATATGTGTATACCAATATATATACATATATATATATATATATATGTATATGTATCGTATGTCTGCTGGTGCTAGGTCAATGTCAGGGTCACGCTTTAAAGAGCTTTAAATACTTCAGGGGCGTCCCCAACTTGCTCCAACTGGGTTGTGACCTGGTCAGAAAATTTAATCAATTTCCTTTATAATTTTTCGTTTTGTTGCTGATTTTTAAATACTTTTGGTTCCCAGCCCATGTTTAAAATGTAAATAACTAACTAACTGGGAACTAATATAAACAAATATTAGGTAATATGTTCTCAATTGAACTTGTTTAATCAGAATATTTGTTAAAAAGTGCACTTTGGCGATTTTCGAGTATATGTATTTCAAGGGCTTTCACAACGTAATTAAAATCAATATTTTGTTTGTTTTCAAACCCAAAGTTCAAAATCATTACCATCGCATCATCATCATCATTTGAATACAAGCATCATCTGGTGCTGTTAAACAATGTTAATACCATATTAATGCGGTTATCTGGGGTTATCACGGACATTTAACAGTGTTGTTTTTTTTTTTTTAAGGCGCGCGTGTCGCAATATAAGCAAGTAAAATGCAAATGAAAGTCAGGTAAAATGTGAATGGGAAGGTCATTAGAAAGAGAACCTAAAACTCCCAGGCCCCTCAAATGCCGTTAAAGCTATTGGATATTGACAGAGTAATTCAAAATGCCATAGAAGAAAGAGAGAGTGGGGTGGAACTGAGGAGAGGAACAGTGATATCAAAAAATGTGCACAATCTGCGCATTGTCCTCGCTTTCTAAAATGTTTAGAGATAAGATATCAAGAATAGTATGTTTAGCCAGAGTGTTCCGTCTGTCTGTGTGTGTGTGGTAAGCCCAATTTGCACGTAATGAGTAATAATTAATGTGCCTTTAAAGCAAAACGCTTTATTTAAACGAGATAATGTATTAAATTTTGGTTTGAACGCAATCCATTGACGTTTCGTTTCCAAAATGAAATTAAATCAAATTATATACAAAAACGCTTGGAAGTCTCCATTATGTAAGCGATTTGACAAGGCGGCGGCGCGCAAAATTGTTTATTCAAATCGATCGCGCACAATACAACACAGATACAACAATGAGAAAAGACAACACAAAAAAACAAAATTGTGTTAAATATTTTGTTTGAGTTTCATTTTATTTTAAAGTATGTCAGTCAGTCTGTGACACAGAATGGTAGACGAAATAGAGTTAGAGTAATATGTTATCCCACCTATACGGACGACAGTTTTATATGGCATATACAGTTTGAAAATCACTCTACCAAAAAAAAAAAAAAAAAAAATCACGCGATCGGCTGATCGTCTGATTCACCCACTCAGCACCACCAACAAATTTCAAGTTGTAGATGAAAACGTAGAGCTGCCAGAGAGAGAGAGAAAGACAGAGATAAAGATAGATAATTCAGAAAACTTCTACACCTGTAATTCTGATGTTAATACCCTTTCGATTAAGGGTATAATCATCTTAACAAGCTGTTTGCTAACTAACGTGTATATGTACATGAATATAAATTCTCTTGTTCAGTAAACTATTTAAGTTTGATTGAAATAAGTCGTCTGAATCATACATATAATATCTATGAAAACTAAAGTCATACGGTATTTCCACTTGTAGCATAGCATAATAAAAGGGACTGTTATGGCTTATCTTTAAGCTGAAAGCGTCTTATATATGTCTTATGTAAGTAAAAAATTAACATAATATTTCAGCAAACCAGCATCAGCTGTGTAATCGTACGATAATGTCTCTCAAACTGTACGGCCAGTCAGTTAGCACCGGCGTCGGTAACAAATAAGAACATTCGATTCGATTTTATTTAGACACGCGAATTTAACAGCTGTTACTGTTTAGATAATGTTACCAAACGCGTGCAGGAGAGGCCAGCTAGCAGCAGCCTATGTTTCCATATACATACATACATATTTAGATGTGTATGAAGGTATGCATGAATGTATGTTACGTACCATACGTATGTACATTTTGTGATTTTTGATAAGATTCTTCTTCTTCTATTATGATCGTTGGCTGCCGGCCACGCGTCTTGGCGCTGCATGGAAAATTTCTTGTCTACCGATTTGTCGGTTAGATTACAGTGAATGGGCTAGTAGTAAGTGCTTCCCAATTGGAAATTAACACACTTGAGGATGGAATTGAATAAATGTGTCGCGCCACTTTTCCTATTTAGCCAGTCCTCTCCCAAAACCATAATTAGTCACGCACATAAATATTTTTATTGATAAGGCAAAAGTGCCGTTCAAACTGTACATAAACAAAAACAAAATAGTAAACATTAGAGTGTTGTTGCCTTCGTCTTGAAGTTAAACGATTAACAGCGATCTAACAGTTTGACAATCACTAATGTTAGTATTACACATTATACCGAAAACTGGTGGGGAAAGTCAATCTCATATATCATCGAGGTGATGCGTGTTTTATTTATTTTTACCATCTTACTAATTGCCATACAAGTATTTCGGTCGAATGTTACCATATTTCATCAAATCTTAACAAACAGTCATCGCCAGCAGGCTAACAAAATATCCATTGAAAAGTGAATTGAACTTTGTTCAGTTTGACCAAAAATAAACCAGAATATACGTCACAACATTGTATATTTGTTGGATTTTTCTTCCTGCTTTCTTTCCCACCTTCTCCCCACCAACTGCCATACCGGCCTTTGCATTGAAAGCAAACCGAAACGTTTTACGACCGGCTAATTCTTATCGGTTATTGCTGGTCTAGTATAAGTACTAAATATATATATATATATATATATATATATATATAGTATATTTGTATATTCTATATACATATATTGCCTGGTCATTTAGCGATCTATGATTTATACTCCTTTCAATTTGTTCATTGTGTTCTTTTTGTTGTTTTGACTCATTTAAAGTGCACATACATACATACATATATATGCATGCATGTGTGTGTGTAGATATTTCGAGACTAGACAGGTGGGCGGGCATTTGGTTGTTGATATTACTTTGTCATAGAACCTTGTTTACTTACCATTTGCAATTTTATTAAATTTTTTGAATTTAGCCAATTGCTTTCTCTCCGATTTTTAACCTTCAACTCGAAAATGAGTTCCAATTTACATATGGAAATCCCCTACCCACTTCTGTTCGGTCACGATTTTTAGTTAATCTTGTTTTTTTTTTTTTTTCATTTAAGTATTTGTTTTTGTTGAAAACTGTTGCTAAAAGCTTTGTTTAGCTTTACATTTTGATTGTTTAATTGAATGTATTTAGGTTTATACAACAACTAAGAGTCCATACAGTGAGGCTAGCAAGTTAACAAACCAAAAATAGATAATGTTAATAAGAGATGACTAAACTTTTAAAGTGCAAAAAAAAAAAAATGTATAATTTCTATAATCAGCTTATCATTTAATATAGTATAATGATTTATTTTTCATTTTTTTTGATTGAGTTAAAGCAATAGCAATATTATATATATATGTACATACATATATATATACAGTCTGTTCTACTTTGAAATTATCTTTAATTACTTTGCTAAATTGATCAAGATTCTTTTTGGTTATCAAAAAACATGAGTACCAATTCTACCGACTATCTACATTATCTTTTGACGGAAATTTACCAAAATAAAACAAAGGAAAAATCATCTTTGTAAGCGAACTTTTGTGATCCAGTAGAATGGCAGGTGCATATATATGTATATATATTGTTGCAACTGTAGACTTCTGTTGCTAATTGTAAGACAAAAGAAAGAAAGGTTTTAAAAATTATGTTCAATCGAATTAAGTTCTAATTAGAAGGCCTCAAATTGCTGTAAATGATATAATTGAGAATTTAAGTTGGAGGTGCAATTAGTGGACCCTGTATTTGATTGAGAAATTGGGCGAATTGCCAGCAAAAAGAGTGCACGGTAGGCAATAATACTTGCTCGCCTCCTACTGCCTCTCGATATATGCTTCCTCATGGTTTTTATTCTTTATGTTGTTCTTCGTTCACTGTTCGATAGGGAGGGCAACCACCCCGATGATTATTCGCGCGGTCTCACCTACCGCAAACTGTTGGAGGAGGTCTGCCGTTTTGCCAATGTCTTGAAAGACCATGGCATTAAGAAGGGCGATCGTGTATCGATTTATATGCCCATGATATTGGAGTTACCAATTGCCATGTTGGCTTGTGCTCGCATTGGCGCTGTCCATTCCATTGTCTTTGCCGGTTTCTCGCCCGATTCGCTGGCCGAGCGTATCGTTGATTGCAAAGCTAAATTACTGATCACGGCCGATGGAGCTTGGCGTGGTGAGAAGCCTCTCTATCTGAAGGCTCTATGCGATACAGCATTGGAAAAGGTCGAGGAGATGGGACATTCGGTGGAGAAATGTATTGTCGTTTCCCATTTAAAACGGGTCACCCCCTGTCAACCGGATCATGTGGAGGAGGAGATTCCATGGACCGATGATCGTGATTATTGGTGGCATGAGGAAATGGAGGATAAGGAGCCAGCCTGTTATCCTGAATGGATGGACGCTGAGGATCCATTATTCATGCTCTACACCAGTGGTTCGACAGGCAAACCAAAGGGTGTCCTTCATACCACAGCGGGTTATCTACTTTATGCCGCCACCACATTTAAAATTGTCTTCGATTACAAGCCAGGCGATATCTATTGGTGTACAGCTGATGTAGGCTGGATTACTGGACATACCTATGTGGTGTATGGGCCATTGGCAAATGGTGCCACTTCGGTTATTGTGAGTACTCAAATTGATAAGATTGTCAATATGAATTGCCAATTAAAGTGGTTTATTTTCCATGGAAATTCTAGTTTGAGGGCACACCATTCTTCCCTGGAAATGATCGCTACTGGAGTGTTATTGACAAGTATAAGGTCACACAATTCTATACTGCACCAACTGCCATCCGGGCATTGATGAAATTTGGCGAAGGCCCCGTCCTGAAGCATAATTTAAGTGGTCTCAAGTAAGTGTGCTGCTAATGAATGAAATAGCAGTGGAATGGTTGCAAACTAAATGAGGAACCGAAGGAATAGTTCAGAGGTCTAAAGGAATTTGTTTGATGTTCAATTATAGAGTCCTTGGCAGTGTTGGTGAGCCAATCAATCCAGAGGCTTGGCTTTGGTACTATCGCTACATAGGCAAAGAGCAATGCTCCATAGTGGATACATTCTGGCAAACTGAAACTGGTGGTCATGTCATAACACCACTGCCCGGTGCCACACCAATGAAACCAGGATCGGCTGTAAGTGGTTGAGGAACAATTATGCTTCAATGTGGATAAATAAAATATGGATTTTGGTTTTTTGCAGTCGTTCCCCTTCTTTGGCGTCAAACCGATTTTATTGGATGAGTGCGGCATTGAGATAAAGGGCGAAGGTGAAGGATATTTGGTCTTTTCACAACCATGGCCAGGCATGATGCGAACTCTTTACAATAATCATGAACGTTTCGAGGACACTTACTTCTCCAAATTCCCTGGCTTTTATTGTACTGGCGATGGTGCTCGTCGCGATGCTGATGGCTATCTCTGGATCACTGGACGTGTTGATGATATGTTAAATGTTTCTGGACATTTAATGTCTACAGCTGAAGTGGAATCTGTCCTAACTGAACATCCACGTGTCGCCGAATCGGCTGTAGTATCCCGACCTCATCCGGTTAAAGGTGAATGCCTTTATTGCTTTATTACCCCCAACGAGAATGAGAAATTTGATCAGAAATTGATATCGGACCTCAAGAAAATGGTGCGTGAACGTATTGGACCATTTGCCATGCCAGATGTTATACAAAATGCTCCCGGCTTACCCAAGACACGTTCGGGTAAAATAATGCGTCGTGTGTTGCGTAAGATAGCTGTTAATGATCGTAATGTTGGCGACACTTCAACACTAGCGGATGAGCAAATTGTCGAACAGTTGTTTGCCAATCGTCCCGTTGAGGCCAAGTAGATCGGCCATATATAGGATTTTGCCATTATCCCTTGCATTTTTGGCTAAACACAACAAACATGTAAATCTCCTCCCTTATACCTTACATACTACTTACTACAATTTAGTTCATAAGTCTTCTTAAACCCAAGTGCGTAAGTAAAACCATGACAAGAAAACTTTATTTCCTTGTGTTGATGATTTTTCTTCATTCTTAATTGATTTCTCTTTTTTTTTTTTTTTTTTTTTTTTTGTTTTTACCTCTCTGTAGCTTTTTTTATTTCGTCTATTAATGATAATTAAGTTCTCCTTTTTTTTTTTTTTTGTGGAATTGGCTATATGTATCTATATACCACTGTATAGTAAGTAGTTAACAATTTTGAGCACGTCAGTCAAGAATTTGCTTTATTTCCTTTTATTTTGTTATATGTAGTTTTTTGTTTAGTGTTTAAGTTCTTGCTATAATTCGTTGTGATAAAAAGAAAACAAATTTAATTATATACTTATATTGTTGATTATGTATGTACTTTTAGTAGAATTTGATATATATCTAAATGAAATATATATACACATGATTCCAGTAAACAAAATAGCCACAAAACATTATATACACACACACAAGCACCAGTATATTTGTTTTATTAGTTTGCCAATTCGATTTTGATGATTCTTTGTAGCAGAATGATAGAAATTTGATTCGATTGATTTTGATTCTGATTGTGGTCTATGGTATCGTATCTTATTAATCAGATCAGTTGATATATCTATCGAATGTATGTATATGAATGAATATATCTAGCGGAAAAAAAAGAGAGAGACTTTTACGTAAGTTCAATATGGTTCAATATTATTATTATTATTGTTTTAGCTTGTAAGATTAAATGAACAACCAAAAAAAACGATACATATCAATGTTGCTAACAAAAACTAACAAAACCAAATATCAAATCATTCCTATATACGATATATACAATATACACCTATATATTTATACATATATATATATGTACGTATGTGTGTTATAAGGTCAGAAGACTTGCTGCAACGAAAACATATCATTGAAGTTACTGCTGTAAAAACTAAATTACATATATATAGATGAAAAAAACAAAAACAAAAACCAAAAAAAAAAACTTAAAAACGCAGAATTTATCCATTAAGTTGTAAGTTTGCCTAAGACGAACATTTATAGCTTAATGTTTGTTTTTGCCTAAACCCTATTATATATATATATAAATATATATATACAGAACATGAATTATTGTTAGAGCTCGTATTATACTTGTTATATATGAAAAGAAATGACCAGACCAGGCCAAGTGACAGAGAATTTCAATCCCTAAATTATATCTCAAATGATTATCGTCTGTGCCCATTTTGGTTATTATAAAAAAGGGTATTATATATACATATAACAAAAAGTAACTAAGATTGATCATTATAAATACAAAGACGGCTTCGTTTTCAGGGAGAGGGGTCAAAAGTTTCCACAATGGTGAATGTAAAAAAAAAAAATAAGAAAAAGAAAGTTGTTAGTTTTACAGAGTTTGAAAAATGGTTAGATAATATTATATATATATTTATCGAGATATATGTGTATGAAAAATAAAGTTTATTGTTTCCATGGGTTGCTATTTTTTATTGATAGAGTTTTAATCGTATATTGCAAGTCTTTTGAAAATCGGAGATATTCGATTCTACATTCCAAATATTATGATTATTATGTATCGTATAGGCCTGGCATTTGGCGTCGTTTATCGGGTGGAGGGGGGACATTTGGGTCTAGCTACTTCATTAGCCTAGAACACCAAAATTTTTGTTAACTTTTTTACGTTTGACAACTTATTGGTGGCAGTTTGGTTGGGTTTTATAATGGCGGACAATAGAAAGGGTGATGAGAACGACAAGGACAAGGCTAAGAAACCAAGAACAGATGCGGATGAAGAGGCTGCAGGTCGAGATCCCTCAAATGCAGCTACTGCCTATGGACTGGAGGATCATGTGGCAAATGCGCAGGATCCGCGAGTCAATGCTCTTAGAATATCCGAGCAAAACCAGGCAGAACGTCGGGCATCTCATAGTTCAAGGCGACCTTCGGAAATAAAGAAGCCACCGGTGACCATACCGTCGCAAAGGGGACCTCCTGATCAAGCACCAGCAAACGCAGCTACTGAGTATGGTTTGGAGGATCATAAAGCCACTCAACAAGATCCGCGGGTGGAGGAAATCAAAAGTACTCAGCAAAAGAACAGAGACAAATTGTCCAGGGCAAATAGTGAAGCGGTAATGCATCGAGCACCAACGCCATCATCCGGCTTGCCACCACATCCGGCTGCTTCGCCAGCACAAGGAACAACACCGGCGCCAACGACAACACCGGCGCCAACGACAACACCGGCGCCAACGACAACACCGGCGCCAACGACAACACCGGCGCCAACGACAACACCGGCGCCTCCGACAATACCGGCGCCAGCGACATCGGCGGCAGCAGCACCACTTCAAACTGCCCCACCATCACCGCCACCACCACCACCAAAGCCCACACAAGAATCGGAAGAAGAGTTTATAATACCTCCACCACCACCCAGACCGCAGGATGTGCCGATGCCACCACCGACCATGTACACACCTCGCTCTTCTGTTGAACCGCACCCACCTGCATCGGGTGCGTCTGCTTCTACGGCACCTGCTTCTATGACGCCTGTTCCAGCACCCCGTGCTCCTACTTCAGCTGCTCCCACTTCAGCTGCTCCAGCTCCAGCTGCTCCAGCTTCAGCTTCAGCTGCTCCAGCTTTAGCTGCTCCAGCTTCAGCTGCTCCAGTTTCAACTGCGCGTGGCGCAACTGCTCCTGCTCCAGCTGCCCTTGATCCAATCGCACCCTATGCTGCTGCATCTGCTCCGGCTGTAAGAGCTGCCGGAACAACACAAACGGATGAAGGTGAACCGGAACGCTGTTGCAGCAAACTGATCAACACTGATGTTACCTTTGATCCGTCCAAGGACTTTGCTTGCAAGACCACTAACACAGCACCTGATACTTCTGGTGTACTTTATTCCGATCTGGAAACTGGCGATGCAAGCGATTCGACTGCCATACCGCCAACAGAAATGCAAACCACTCAGACCACCCTAATTGATTTGGATGAATGTTTCGAAGTGGCCGTAAGAGCAGTTAAACAAGCTGGTTCATTTACCTTGGAAGCGAATAAAGAGAAATTGGAATATACAACGAAGCAGCATGAACATGATTTGCTCACACGCACCGACAATGATGTGGAGAATATGATCATAGCGGCAATAATTAAGCGATATCCAGATCACAAGTAAGTCCAACTGTTCATTATTATATTCATATATCTAAATTTTTATATATATTTGTAGATTTATTTGCGAAGAGGCAGTATCGCAAACGGAAACGGGTCAGGTTGAGCTAACAAACGAACCCACCTGGATAATCGATCCAATTGATGGTACAATGAATTTTGTCCATCATTTTCCCTACTATTGCATTTCGGTGGCTTTGTTGGTCGATAAGGTCACTGAATTTGGTATTATTTATAATCCACCAATGAAAGACTGTTACACTGCCAGGCGCGGGATGGGAGCCCATCTTAATGGTGATCCAATTACAACAAGTGGGCAACTAAAGTTGCAGCATGCTATGATCTTGCAGGAGTATTCGTCAGGTATGAACGATGCGCGTAATGTGGTTGTAATGGATAACGCAAAGAAGCTGTTGAAAAAGACACATGCGTAAGTTTTTTATAATTTTCACACATTTTACGTAAACGTACTTTTTTCTATTCTACATTACTTTGGATGACAGTATGCGCTCCATTGGTTCATCCGCCATGGGTTTGGCTATGATAGCTTCTGGTGTAGCTGATGGTTTCTATTATTTTGGTTTACACATTTGGGATATGGCAGCGGGAAATCTTTTGGTAACCGAGGCTGGTGGTACTGTCATTGATCCAGATGGCGGGGAATTGGATATTATGTCTCGTCGTTGCCTGGCAGCTGCCACAGAACCATTGGCTAGAGAACTTGCTGCCGAGTTGATTCAGAATTATCCTTCGCCACGTGATGATCAGCCAAAATCAGTAAATCCAAATGAATATCGTCCTGGCGGCGAGAAGGTTGACTTTAATGCCCAAACAGAATTCACCGACTCAAGCGAATCTTTAGTAACGGAATACTCCACAAAGGATGATTTTGATGACAGCGATAGAGAAAAGTCGAGAGACAAGTCGAAGAATAAAGATAAGGATAAAAATAAGAACGCTGGCAATACTAACAATTACAAGGATAGTGACAAGAGCAGTGATAAGGACAAGGACAACGATGCAGATAAGGACAAGAGGAAGAACCGCGTTCTCGGTTCTAGAGAAGCAAATGCAACACTAGGGCCAAACATTGTCTGATATATTTATAGCTGCTCACCAAGAAGTTTAATTCTAAATTAAAGTTTCGGCTAGTATGAACAAACAAACATCAACGAAAATCTTAAAAGGATACCCCATAAGAATCATCTAAGAATCCAGCACTTGTATTTTTCACAAAACGTTAACTGCACCCCAAAAGTATACCCCACAAAATTTATTTCTCAGCGAGTTCAAAAATGGTGGAAAAACGATAGAAAAACACAAAATCGCCGATATCTTAGCTCCCCGCAGGACTATCGGGATGTGCTTTGACCAGGAGATAGTCCTTGTTTTTTTGTTTTATTTGAGGTACATTTCGTCCTGATCCTTTCAAGGACTTGCGAGATATTTACGTTTTTCTGTGGAGAGAAAGTTCCTTTTTTCTCGGCTAATTAAAGGACTTTGCAGGATCTTTTTGTGTCAATCGATGATATTTAACAAGGACTATCTTGTGGCCAAAGGACATCCCGATAGTCCTTAAAATGGCCGAGTTACAAGGATTTTTCTTATTTTTGGCTAATTTTGATGGCTAACCCCTTACAAAAATTGCAAGGATATTTTTCATAAGATCCTGAAAATCCTTAAATGCAAATCGATAGTCCTGCTTCTGGAGAAACCGAAAAATCATGTCCTGTGAAAATCGCACGTCGTCCTGCGGAGTTATAGCTTCAAGAAGTTGATCCTTATTTAGTTTTACATCTATAAATATCGCATATCCTACCGCAGGACGAAAGGACATGGTTTCCCAGGATGTCCTTGATGATCTCTATCGATTGGCATCATAAAAAATGGGGGTCATCTAAGAATCCAGCACTTGTATTTTTCACAGAATCTTAACTGCACCCCAAAAGTATACCCCAAAAAATTTATTTCTCAGCGAGTCCAAAAATGGTAGAAAAACGATAGAAAAACATAAAATCGCCGATATCTCAGCTCCCCGCAGGACTATCGGGATGTCCTTTGGTCAGGAGATAGTCCTTGTTTTTTAGATTCATTTGACCTACCTTTCGTCCTGATCCTTCCAAGGACTTGCGAGATATTTACGTTATTCTGTAGAGAGAAAAGTCATTTTTTCTCGGCTAATTAAAGGACTTCCCAGGATCTGTTTGTGTCAATCGGTGTTAATTAACAAGGACTATCTTGTGGCCAAAGGACATCCCGATAGTCCTTAAATTGGCCGAGTTACAAGGACTTTTGTGAATTTTGTCCAATTTTAATGCCTAACCCCCTTGCAGGATTTAATAAAAAATTTCCAAGTGTTTTTATTGCTGCGGGGACCAGCAACTGTTGCTGCGGGGACCAGCAACTGTTGCTGAGGGAACTAGCAACAGTTGCTGCGGGGATCAGCCTAAAAGTATGCAACAAAAAAATTAATTTATGCCCAAAAGTATGCTACAAAAAGCGAGCTTAAACGCCTAAAAGTATGCAACAAAAATTTATTTTAGCCCAAACGTATGCTACAAAAATCGATCTTAAACGCCTAAAAGTATGCAACAAAAATTTATTTTAGCCCAAACGTATGCTACAAAAATCGCGCTTAAACGCCTAAAAGTATGCAACAAAAATTATTTTAGCCCAAAAGTATACTACAAAAATCGACCTTAAACACCTAAAAGTATGCAACAAAAATTTATTTTCGCCTAAAAGTATGCAACAAAAATTTATTTTCGCCCAAAAGTATGCTACAAAAATCGACCTTAAACGCCTAAAAGTATGCAACAAAAATTTATTTTAGCCCAAACGTATGCTACAAAAATCGAGCTTAAACGCCTAAAAGTATGCAACAAAAATTATTTTAGCCCAAAAGTATGCTACAAAAATCGATCTTAAACGCCTAAAAGTATGCAATAAAAATTTATTTTAGCCCAAACGTATGCTACAAAAATCGAGCTTAAACGCCTAAAAGTATGCAACGAAAAATTATTTTATGCCCAAAAGTATGCTACAAAAATTTTTAACCAAAACCGTTGCGGAAAAATTGGATTAAATGTGTTTGAGGTAAAAGTATGCTACAAAAAATTAATTTTTTTAAATTTTGCGGTATCTTAACGACCAAAAATTATACTTAAACAAATTTTCAGCGAGCTAAAATATGATTAAAAATTGGTAGAAAAACACAAAATTGACGATATCTCAGCTCCCCGCAGGACTATCGGGATGTCCTTTGGTCAGGAGATAGTCCTTGTTTTTTAGATTCATTTAACCTACATTTCGTCCTGATCCTTTCAAGGACTCGCGAGATATTTACGTTTTTCTGCAGAGATAAAAGTCCTTTTTTCTCGGCCATTTAAAGGACTTCACAGGATCTGTTTGTGTCAATCGGTGTTAATTAACAAGGACTATTTTGTGGCCAAAGGACATCCCGATAGTTCTTAAATTGGCCGAGTTACAAGGACTTTTGTGATTTTTGGCCAATTTTGATGGCTAACCCCCTTACAAAAATTGCAAGGATGTTTTTCATAAGATCCTGAAAGTCCTTGGATGCAAATCGATAGTCCTGCTTGTGGCGAACCCGAAAAATCATGTCCTGTGGAAATCAGACAAAGTCCTGCAGAGTTATAGCCTTGAGAAGTTGATCCTTTTTTAGTTTTTTAGCTCTAACTATCGTATATCCTGACGCAGGACGAAAGGACATAGTTTCCTAGGATGTCCTTGATGATCTCTATCGATTGGCATCATAAAAAATGGGGGTCATCTAAGAATCCAGCACTTGTATATTTCACAGAATCTTAACTGCACCCCAAAAGTATACCCCAAAAAATTTATTTTTCAGCCAGTTCAAAAATGGTGAAAAAATAGAAAAACACAAAATCGCCCTTTGGCCACATGTTAGTCTTTGTTCGTAGAACTCTTTCCACTGCATCCCTTGGAAAAAAGAACAGCCTGATAGTCCTTTAAATGGTGGATTTACAAGGATTTTTTATATTACTGTGGAAAATCCTCCTACATAAATTTAAGGGATTATGCAAAAATTCGATAAAAATGTTTAAAGAATTTTTGCTAACTTGTTATGGGGTAATTTTGTCTTAATGAGCTTCTTTTTAGCAGTACAAAGTCATCCATCTGTGATTAATAAGTGTTGGAAAGCAAATGTCACGGCATTTATGTATGCAGCCTCGAACTCTGTGCCGGAATAATAGTGCTGGAAAGCTACAACAGCAAGCGCGCGAAGGTTAAAAGAAATCATTGCTTTCATTAATAACTTTATTTTTTTTTCCAAATTCAACATTTCGTTGCTTCACCTTGTGAATCTCATTTTTAATCTGATTCATTCATTATCAGCAACCATAGGCTAAGGAAATTCATTATACCTAAGATCTACTTTTATATATATATATATATATATATATATATATATATATATATATATATATATATATATATATATATATATATATATATATATAAATGTATATATATATATATATATAGATGTGGATGTATATACCATATGCATGTACAAAATAATAATCACTAAAATACAACAATTTGCTTCACAGTATTTCTGTTCTTTTCGACATCTGCTCATGACTAGTGGGGGGAAGAGGATGAGGAAGTAATTGCTACTATGATATCTGACAGCATTGCGCCTTTCTAGCCATTGTCTGACTGTTATCCCAATGTGTCTGCAAATATATAGATGAGAGGCATGATTGAGTGATGGCTGAAAATCGTGACTGGTAAGATATTGAATAAAAGAAAAAATGAAAATCTACATTAGGATTTCATGTGTATTTATATCTCTGTATGTATTTTGTTTGCCATTAATTACAAAAATAATGTGGCCACTGATCTTATAGATGATTATTCGACTGTTGCTGTATTTGAAATAAGAAAAAAAGAAAAGAAGTAAAAACAAGGGAACATACATTACTAACAAAAGAAAAAAAAACTATATTTAAAAGCGATATCTAAGACATAAAAGGGAAAACAAACAAATTATAAATGGAGCAATTATTTTAAAATCAAATTCTCACAAAATTTTAATATATTTACAACCTCTTTCTTTCTAATTATGGAATTCTTACTGATCCAGACACAACCAATTAAACATTATTTTACATATTTTTCATTAATTTCTTTATAATTTTGTTATTTTACCTTTTTTTTTTTTTTTTTTTTTTTTTTGAATCTAGTTTTTGTTTGATAATATAACTTTATTAGCATGTAATTAAAGTAAACGGAAAATAAATATACCCAAAGTTTTGGAAAACTTTAGTAATTTGTTCCTTGCTCTTTCTGTGAATCTCATTATCAACAACACAATGCATTACACATATATTATATATTCATCCTTTTTTGTGTGTGGTTTCAAGTACAACTAAGTATTTTGTATTTTGTTTTCGGTTTTACTTTTATATATAATTTTGTATAATTGATTGCTTTTCAAATTGTTTAGTCTAAAACGAAATTGAGAACATGTGTGTGTTTGTGTGTGTGTGTGTGTGTGTAATAATAACCGTGTAATTGAATTTTTGCTGCTTTTGTTCTGTCTTAATGTTGGAATTCTCTTACTGCGTTCGTTCGCGTTCTGTGTTTGCTTTCATTATGTTCTTTCACCATAAACTGTTTCATTGGTTTTACTGCACTACTTTATAGTATTATTTTCATATTTTTGTTTATGCTGATGCGCACAAAGTGGAATGCGGGCGGGCGGGGATTTCTCGGTCTAAGAGTGCTAAAGTGCAATTTTTATTTGTTTGGAAGTTAGTTTACCCATTTACTGATTATGTCCTGCAAGTGAGAAGAGCAGAATGATGGTAAGGAAATTCTATTAGTGGTTATTTGAAGATTTCCAATAATTACAATAAAAAAAAAAAAAAATAAACAATATGCACTCAGACATACACACACCCGACTGCAGTTACTCACCTTGACGTCGTCCATTTCATCGTCTGACGATGAGTGTGAAAGTCCATTGTAGGTCTTAAAGGTGACATTCTTCATAAACGATTTGAGTAGACTAGCACTGAGCTGACCGAACTTGTAAGGCACCACGGGATCGTAGTCGCCATGCGCCTGGAAGATCTGCATATTAAAGAATTCAGAATTATTAACATTGTTTTAATATTGATAAACGACATTCCCCTTTGTTAAAAAATTATTGTTTTCCATTTTTATGCCAAGCAGCTCTAAATTAAAACTATTCTACTTGAATAATGGATTGTAACTTACCGGCACATCATCGCTATTAATTTTGGCCCCAGGGAATTGCTTGTGCAACGGCAGCCAACAGGATAGGGCCACCACGCCGGCCAGCGGCTGATCGTAGGTTAGTGCCGAATACAAAGCCAATGCTCCACCTTGGGAGAAGCCGCCAATCACAATACGATTAGCTGGTATACCCGCGCTCACCTCCTTCTGTATCATGCTGTGAACATTATCGCGTGCTGCCTGTATTCCCGGCTCATCCTCTGGTCCAGAAATATCCAAAGTCTTTAGATCGAACCAAGACGGCATGCGGAAGCCAGCATTTAAGGAGACAGGCTGTGTGGGTGCCGTTGGACAAATGACCTTCATGAATGGTGGCCTTATGGCCGCCAATGCACTGCTCCAACCATGACTGTGATCATAAAAAAAAAACAATTACAAAATCTGCAAACTAATCTCAGTCGGGTACCTACCCAGTATCGCCCAGGCCGTGCATAAAAATCAACTGAGGAATAAAGATAGGCAATAGTTAAATTTAAGAAATTTATTAAGAATTATCAGTAGCACCCTTCCATCTTACCGTTGCCGTTTGCTTGGCCGTGGCCTCGATAATGACCGGTGCTGACATGTCTTTTTTTAATTTTTTAGTTTTAGCCTCTTTCTAACTATCTCAGGTGACAGGTACAAATTGTTTTTCCTAGTTGGACAGAGAATAAAAAATGCTTGTTAATTCTCACTTACGTGGCATGTGTGTGTGTTTGTTATGTCATTTTAAAATGTAAAGCAAAATTAGTAATATTGATTATTCTGAGGTACGTCGCCACCTTCCCCGTTCCCATCACCAATGACAATCCAACAGACCGGGAAAGTGTGACAACAATTTTAATTTGAATTCGTCGAGATTAATTCGAATTGTGCGTTGATTTTTTACACTTTTTAAAACTTCATATTTACCAAATAATTGTAGTTTGTTTTACTATATTAATTTTATTAAGAGACTACACCGCTAGAGCTGGGAATACCATCGATGAAACCATCGATAGTATTGATTTTACGAAAACTATCGATGTTTTCACACCACCATTTAAAAAAAACCCGCTATTAGTTTGCTCGTAAATGATTATGTTAAACTTAACAGATTTAAAAACAATGTTGCTTAGCGCCAATTTAAATCGAATTAAAAGCGGTTAAATAAGTATTCAAAGAAATATACTTTTAATATTCAATTAATTACATGTTCTTCAATAACAAAACTAATATTTACAACCAAGCATTTTAAAGATAAATAGTTGACATTTTTCTGTGGTACGATTGTATCAGGACCACGTCGTTGTTTTCATAATTTAAGCCCTCAATTGCTCCAGCAGTTGGCTCAAGAACCCAATTAGCTTAGCCTTTTGGCCTTTTCCATTTGATATGTCCGCGCTATCATTTCCAGGACGTCCTTCATTACCGGCATTATCGTTTTCTGGACGACCAGACTGATCCTGTTCACCGGAGATGTTCTCTTGTTCCTCGGAGTTGCTGTTTCCAGGCTTTCCTTGTTCACCAGATTGGCTGTTTCCAGGCTTTCCTTGTTCACCAGATTGGCTGTTTCCAGGCTTTCCATGTTCACCAGATTGGCTGTTGCCTGGCTTTCCTTGTTCACCAGATTGGCTGTTTCCAGGCTTTCCTTGTTCACCAGATTGGCTGTTTCCAGGCTTTCCTTGTTCACCAGATTGGCTGTTTCCAGGCTTTCCATGTTCACCAGATTGGCTGTTGCCTGGCTTTCCTTGTTCACCAGATTGGCTGTTTCCAGGCTTTCCTTGTTCACCAGATTGGCTGTTTCCGGGCTTTCCCTGCTCACCAGACTGGCTGTTTCCAGGCTTTCCTTGTTCACCAGATTGGCTGTTTCCAGGCTTTCCTTGTTCATCAGATTGGCTGTTGCCAGGCTTTCCTTGTTCACTAGATTGGCTGTTTCCAGGTTTTCCTTGTTCACCAGATTGGCCGTTTCCAGGCTTTCCTTGCTCACCAGATTGGCTGTTTCCAGGCTTTCCTTGCTCGTTCGAATTGTTTCCAGGCCTTCCTTGTTCTCCAGATTCGTCCTTTCCATGCCCTTCAGACTCTTTTTCTTCGGAATTATTGTTATCTGCTTCATCAGAGTTATGATTGTTGTTAGATTGGGGACGATCATGATTTATGGAACTATCATGTTTCGAGTTTCCAAATTGTCCACCCAACTCTTTGGGATCCAAATAGATATCAATTTGAATCAGAGGATGGGACTCGGCGGCCAATTCCTTGGAGCCTTGCGGCCTGGCTACGGCGGCAACCAACAATGTGGCAAACACAGCTAAAGTAATGCTTTTCATATTCGTATGCTTCAGATACAACTGATGCCAAAAAAGTCATTAGCCGACACTTTTATAGGCAAAACTTTGATTGAAAACATACGACTGATAAACTGATATGGTTTTGATTTATTGGTAAACCATCTTGAAAATCCCACAGTTAGGATGGTCAGTGAATTTGATCGTAATTGAATCTTATCAATTGTTATAGTTCCCATTAATGTGTAAGTATCTAATCAGACAGACGAGCTACTTAATGCCTGAGAAGGATTTTCCCAACCCATATGACTAACCGTCTTGAACGATTTGGTAGCTCTTTTATCTATTAGTTGTTTATATTTTTTGGGTTGCAAAATTAACTGATACGGTGCGGTAATTAAGTGGCACTAAAGACGCTGGGTTAGGATATATTGACAAACTTATTGTTATTTACCAATCATCATAAAAAGGTAAAAGGAATTGTATCCAAAAATATCTTTGGTAACCTATGAAAATAAACTTATTATAACAAACCCTTTATCGATGTTAGATTTACGAATTCCCTAATCTGATTAAAATGGGATTTTCACTCACTGGCACTTCATGTCAATTGTTTTTGATGTTATTGAGCACGTAAAATATATCAAATATATTGATTTAGACTTAAAACCGATTCAAAGTTTTATTTTCCGATACTCTTTTATTTTTTACTGACGTGACAAAAATTTTCAAAAATCTTAATATGCTTATTGGTGGCTCTTAAATACCCAATTAACCCTATGGGTATGGGCTATAAAAGACAACTTTTATAAGCCAGGAAAGGAAAGGTCGATAAGTCCTTTACTTTGTTTATTCGTTAGGATACGATTTCTACTTCTGTAATAAAATATAAACTACTTGAAGAAGAAAAGTAACCTTCAATGTATCAAAAATCTACCTGACAGGCTTAGGGCCAATAGAAATAGTGTAGATGTTTTCATTTGTTTAAAAAAGAAGTACATTTATGTGGTTTTTTACATGATCGAATCTTTTAACTCTTAACTACGTAGAAATTAGCGGGGGAAAGGGATTCTGCTTTGACACAACCAATTTATTGTGAGCATGGGAAATATAGCCCTTGATTTTGCCTTCGTAAATCAAATTAGCAATGATGCAGTGTGTCTCATCCAAAGAAACATCTGTAACACCCACAAATTGAAGGGCAGTAAGAAAATCATCCATATCGAGCTGATGGGTCTGTCGAATTACGAACACTTTTTTAAACAAATTTCGATAGACAATAAATTTAAGCTTTTCTACAAGCAAATATATGCCACTGCGTATAAGAACAAGCTCTTGACTCCGAACAATCTCATCGAATTTATTTACATTGCCAGCTTTTAAAGCCAAGGCGAGATCGTGGAAAAGCAACAGATCATACCGTTGAAGCAGAGATTTCCGAGGCAAATATCCTAATAGCATTTTACCCGGCACCAAATAGATGAGAATTAAACGCTTATTACTGGTAAAACGCTCTGGGCAATGAGAAAAGGCATATGCCAAATCATCGACAGCTTGGCGATAGTTGGAATCAAACATAGCTCGTCGTCCAACAAAATATTTGTATGTAATTTGCTCTGGCAACGGAAAAGATTCCTTCAATGAGCAATTTTCTATAGCCCGAATAAGGGGTTTACACAAATGAAGCTTATTGATACGAAAGTAAATTTTGAACAACTGATTCACCAGATTCATCATGCCCTGGCGCTTTGTATCCTCTTCGGAGGCGCGTCCATCAGCTGCGCATACTCGAAAACATGCCATCATGCAATCGGCGGCCTTCTCCAATAAATGACCAGGTGTAAAGCCGCGGCAATGCTTTTCGCATGCTTGGGCCAAGTATCGCAGATCCAGGCACACGCGGTACATCAATGGCAGGCACCAGTTCTCGTCTCTCAACTGTTGCAATAGTTTTACTACAGCCGAACAACACGCTGCCTGATAATTGTATGCATCCATGTAGTTTGGTGGCTCTTGGGCCAGATTATACAGAACCTTTAGATGGGCACTAACTGCTTCTTCCATTGATGTTCTCTATGAAGGTACGTTATTAATATCAGACTTGTCATTGAATGATAAAAGCTGATCCTGAAATCAAAAAGTGTACCTTTAGCATTCGCTCAACCAACTTTTCTGGCTGTGCTATGTAGAGATTGTGGTTTTGTACATGGACATCGCGCAATGAGAGAAATGTTGCCAAGTTTTCACCATCGTCATCCTCAGCTGCACGTAAAACGCCGGATAAATAATTATTTATGCTTCCAAACATTTTTTAGGCAGTTTTAGACTTTATGTTTTGCCGGCAACAGTGTGACCAAACTTCGATGTCGAAGTGTTGACAATTTAGCCTTTTTAAAACGAAATTTAGCCTTTTTGATATTTAAATTCGATAAATGGCTAAATAACGAAAATCAATAAGAATTTTTGAAAAAACCAAAACAAAGTTTCAAATTTTAGTTGCGTATCATATGGCATTAACTTTTTTATGTCTGTCTCTTATATTGAATGTTTTGTATAATATATTACTAAAATTACTCTAATTAAATCAATTTTCGACATATTGATATTTCAATCAATTTATTGAAATTCATTGTAATTTCCTTCAAGTCTTAGTTGTTAGTTGGATAGTCAGTAGGCAGGAGGCTTACTAAGATCGATTGTCAATCACAGAATGCTTTGCCGAAAACTATTTAACCCAATAATATTGAAACTATAACTCTGTTGGCATCGTAGCCAACAAATTTCTAAATTTAAACCATGTATAAGTATGTAAGAGAAACACTGTCACCAAAAATTTGTTTGTCATTTGTAGCCAAATTTACACAAGTCTTTGTGTTTATATATTAGTAGAAATTATAATAAATAGAAAAACCGAAAAAGAAAGAAAGGAAACCCGAATCTCCGCCAATACAAGTTCCTGCAGAAGAACTGTATTAGATAATGTCAACTCCCAATTTCCTATTAAGCAATGGCAAAAATATGCCAATGGTGGGCCTGGGCACCTGGCGCGTAAGTATTAAGTAATTGCATTTCCACATCACGGCCAGTGTCAGGGTCAAATATGAAAGCTTTTTGCCTTGATGAAGCTTTTAAGAACTTCTCTTTCATTTCAGAGCCCGCCAGAGGTTATTACGCAGGCTGTAAAGGATGCAATAGACATAGGATATCGTCATTTTGATTGTGCCCACATCTATGGCAATGAGGCTCAGGTGGGCATAGCCATTCGGGAAAAAATAGAAGAGGGAGTTGTTACACGGTTGGCTTAAGTCTCTTAGTTTTGATAAGTTGAAAAACTATCAAGGTCTTACATTTTCAGTGACAAGCTGTTCATCACAAGCAAACTATGGAACACTTATCACAAACCAGAGATGGTACGATCCGCCTGTGAGACGAGCATGCGTAATCTTGGCATCGACTATCTCGATCTTTATCTAATGCACTGGCCCATGGCCTATAAAACTGGTGATAACCTATATCCAACTTGCCCGGACACTGGCAAAGCTGTTTTCGAGGATATTGACTATGTGGACACCTGGAAGGCCATGGAGGAGTTGGTTGATAGTGGCCTCTGTCACGCAATTGGTGTCTCAAACTTTAATGAACAGCAAATTAACCGATTGCTAAGTGTGGCTAAGCTAAAACCCGTTGTACTACAAATTGAATGTCATCCGTACTTGCAGCAAAAGTCACTAATCACATTGTGTTATGATAATGCCATAGCTGTTACTGCCTACAGTTCGCTGGGATCGGGACACACGCCATATGAGAAGCCCGGTTCTTATCCGTTACTTAAAAATCCGGTTATCCTTGCCATTGCCGAAAAATATGAACGCACACCGGCACAGGTTTTGTTACGGTATCAGACACAAATGGGCATTATTGTCATACCACGATCGGTTAGCAATCAGCATATGTATGATAATTTTAAAAGGATCTGGGACTTTGGCTTAGCCATTGATGATTTAAAAGCTATCGATGATTTAGACTGCAATGGCCGATTTATGACCATGAAGGCGTGCGTATTATAAAAAAAAAAAAAAAAAAAAACATTTTCAATCAATACCATTACAATTTTCTATTCCTCTAGAGCTTATGGACATCCCTACCATCCTTTTGATGTAAAAAGTGATAAGACGCCGGCTTAGATAAGTAGGATATTATATTCTTTATAAGGAGATGTATTCATTTTGATATATTCTAAAAATAAATGTGACAGTGGTCTTTAAATGATCGACTTTTAAAAAAATAAGGATTCACTTTTCTCTGTTTTGTTCTTCTTGGGGGGAGAAGGAAAAGGGGAAACTCTAAAGCAATATTAATTTCCTATCTAAGTATTCAGATTTCAGATAGATTTTAAGAATTTTCAGATAACCAGAGGAATCGTTCATAACCAAATGAAATCAAGGAGAACCAATAAAAAATTAAAAATGCTAAAATATACAATGCTCTTTTTTGTCTTGATTTATGTATTTATCATATTATTTTTTGTGTGATAAATACAAAGAAAATTATTTCAGCAAGCCTTGATTTTTCATTCTGTTCTCTATTACGTAGAAAAAATAATTTAATTTGCAAGCAGCACAAGAATTAGAATTTGGCTAAAATGTTTAATTTAACAAAACAATTGAAATGTTGCCATTTAGCTATGGTTCAAGCATCTATTCGTAGATATTGTAAACCGAAAAAGTTTATGTGGTAAGTCTTAATTGCTACGTTTCTAAACGTCGAAGGAATTAATCAGATTATCATATATATATATATATATATATATACATAGGTGTCAAACTACACTCAGCAAACCACCAAAGGCAATTTTTGCGGATGGCAATGAAATACCATTAGTAGGACTGGGAACTTGGAATGTAAGTATAAATTTCTAAGAATTTCTTATTAACCATTTAAATAGACGAAAGCCGTTATAAAAGCAGAGCTATTTAACGTAGCCCTCGCATCAAATATGAGAGCTTTCTGCAAGCTCCTCAAAGCTATCGAAATCCAGATAAGCACTAGGGTATAAAAGGCGCAAACAGCTGTGTGTCGGCGTTCAGTTGTTAGTAAAAGATTCATTGTAATCGAAAATAACAAATTCTAATTGTTATTTATCCTTTTTTTTTAACGTAAAACAAACGTGCAAAATGGTCAACAAAGCACCAACTATTAAGCTAAATAGCGGACACGAAATTCCCATCCTTGGCTTGGGTACCTGGGGCGTAAGTAGATATCATAGATTGCTCTCATTTTGTTTAACAAGTGTTTCCGACATAACTGTGCAGTATTTATGTATATATACGTATGTACGTTTATATACTAATGCATTCTAATCAAGTAGTTTTCCATTGCCCATGCCTTTCCGGTTTTTTTCCACATATTTCTCTCTTTTATGTCACATTACGAACAAAACAAAAAGAAAAAAAAGCTTGCCACGCTTTCTATAAATGATATTTCGCCGGTTGTGGTTAATTCTTCGCCAGATCGGTTCTTGCCGGTCACTGTGTGAGTGTGGGCGTGTCAAAACTATTATATAGGCGTTAGGCACAACACGAGTGATAATTGTACTTGTTGATAAAGTAGCATTATTATTAATTATGGCGCAAAGATTTCCTCTTGGTTTTTTACTTTGTTTTGTAAATTAATAGAAAATTAGTTAGAATTTTGATCGAAAACGCATTTCCAAATATGGCGATAGTAGTGTCTGTCCAAGGTGACCGTTTTGTCCTTTAAAAATGATAATGAAATATTTTACAAATTTCGTATCATGACAATATAGTTTGTGGTCCGAAATCAAATTGATTATGTTGCTTATCTTAAGTATTTTGAAAGTAATTGCTTAAAAAACTGTAGAGTCAGTCTTGAAACAAACATTTCCAAGTTCAAATTTTATCACTGACATGTACCAAATAACCTCTAAAAAGCTCTAAAATTCGAGCATCCTGTTGGATCAATGATTTACCTAGCTTATCTCTTTTCAAATATAAGCACTAACGAAGTATTGACATAATAATTTACAAACTATATTTAAATAAAACTAGCTTTTCTAGTATAATGAAAATAATAATGTTTTTCGACCTACTGATAATTGTAATTCGTTAAATATTTGTTTAATATGGGCTGTGTACATATGTATTAAAAGAACAATATGTTTAAATATTGTTAAACAATTAAATAATTATGTATATAATTAATTATGATTTATGGGTTAAAATGATGTAGCAATTTCTCTATCATTAAGAAACTTTAAACCTAAAGTCCAACCTTCAAATACAATTTTGTTTCAAACACTTCTTAGAAGAAACTCTCACCGTAATATTATACGATTGTCTGTTTTGTTTTTATATATTTGTATGATACGTTTCTTATCAGTGAGGGCTGGTCCGCTTTTATAAGGGCACATACCTCAACGTAGGTGGGAGAGTAAACACATACATATGTATGTATATACATATGTGTGTACCAGTAATCTGACCTGATATTGCTCTTGCCAGCTACTTGTGCCAATGATAAGTGACGTCAAGTGATAAGCATTTCGATTTCTAAATCACAATCCTACTAACTAAGAATGTTCTCGTGTAACCCCGATTGTGAAATTCTCGCCATAATGACATACAAATTATTATCAATAGAAATTCAATGATATATTCGCATAAAAGTGCCAATATCACGTGCGAATTACTTCTCACTTTAATGCAAACTTGGCTTATTTTTTATCTTACAGAGCCCTCAAGGTCAAGTCACGGAGGCTGTGAAAGTTGCCATTGATGCTGGTTATAGACACATCGATTGCGCCCATGTTTATCAAAACGAACATGAGGTCGGCGATGGTATTGAGGCTAAAATAAAGGAGGGAGTTCTCAAGCGGTAATTATCATAACCATATAACTCAAAAGAGTTCTATTAAATGTAAGCATTTTTTGCTTGGTTATAGTGAAGAGCTGTTCGTTACCAGTAAACTGTGGAATACTTTCCATCGCCCGGATTTGGTCCGTAATGCCTTGGAGAACACTCTGCAAGCTCTTAAATTGAAATATCTCGATTTATATTTGATTCATTGGCCCATGGGATATAAGGAAGGATGTGAACTCTTCCCCACCGATAAGGATGGAAAAACTCAATTCTCCCCTGTCGATTATGTAGACACATGGAAGGAAATGGAGAAACTGGTTGAAGACGGTCTAGTCAAATCAATTGGTGTCTCCAATTTCAATAAGAAGCAAGTGGAGCGCGTTTTGGCGGTAGCCAAAATTCCTCCAGCTACCAACCAAATTGAATGCCATCCCTATCTGACACAAAAGAAACTAATTGAATTTTGCAAATCGAAGAATATCACAATTACGGCATACAGCCCTCTAGGTTCACCAAATCGCCCATGGGCAAAGAAGGGTGATCCGGTCATCTTGGAGGAGGCTAAGGTTAGATTTAACAATAAATTTTGTTTGCCTATTACTTAAACATACATATATATTTTTGTAGATTAAGGAAATCGCCGAGAAAAAGAAGAAGACTCCTGGACAGATTCTCATTCGTTATCAGATTCAGCGCACTAACATTGTTATTCCAAAATCTGTGACCAAAGATCGCATCGAATCGAACTTCCAGGTCTTTGATTTTGAATTGACACCCGAGGAGGTTGCAATCATTGAGAGCTTCGAATGCAATGGACGCCTGGTGCCTCTGCTCAAGTAAGTAGGAAATTCAATGATTGTTTTTTTTTACACAGCAATTTTTTACGGAAAATGCAATTCAAAATTTCTAATGAAAGGGTTATTTGAAACCAAGTTAAAGCTGGTAAAGCTGTACTTGGGTTTCGAATGACATATCATTTTCGGAATATTATGGCTTACACTATATTATATAGAATCGATTAATACTTTTGTTTTTGGGGTTGTTTAATTATTGCCTATTTATTTATCTAGAGAGGCTGGTGCTCATAAATACTATCCATTTCACGATGAGTTCTAAATCAAATAAAACCAATATCAAAATGCAAAAAGAAAACATAAAACCAAAAAGAAAGAAAGAATCAATATGGTTGATGAACAAATACTACAAAAATCCCTAGAAAAACTAACGAAACGCGTCAACATATAAAAAAAAAGAGCACCGTATGGTAAATTTATATTTTTAGCCCCATTTCAGTGTGTTACCCCTTTTTGCTTTTTGCTTGAGATTGTAATTGTAGCTAACAAGTTATGTGTGCTTAAGTTATTTAAATTAAAGTGTTCCCACTAATATCTTTTATTAACTTTATATACATGTAGTTTAAAACATCAATAGTCTTTGTAGAGATCGCATAAAAAACGCCCGTATACATACGTATATATCAATTGATACCATTCTTAATACTCTTAAAAGACAATTGGCTTATGTAACAAATTTTTATGTATAAAATGAAATAGAATTATGGAAATTTCTTGGAGAAAAACCGACAGGGGTAAATGAACTTCGGCATACCGAATTTTTTGCTTCCCATTATGATTTTGTAGTTAATATTTTCGCATTTTGTTTTGACTTGATTTTAATAAATTCTAAAATAATTTATTTTTATTATTTTCCAGTGTGTACGGTCATCCCCATCATCCATTCGAGAATGATGAATATTAGAGATGGATCCATTTGTATTCCCACACAATTAAATTTAATTCTTACACAAACATTAAAAATGTATGCTAAACAATATGAATTATAATAAAACACAAATAATGTACACACTTAAAAAGTATGTAGAAAAACATTTGCAAATATTTGCTGCAGCAGGTCTGACGTTTTTGAACTTTTTTTTGGCATTTGCCACGAGTGTTTTGAATTCTTACGTAAAGTCAAAGAAACGCTAACAATTGTTTAATCTATGCTTGAAGCAAATATTTTGCACAGTTGTTCTTGGTCTTGACTTTGACGTCGAAGTGTCTGTGGCAGACAATGGATACCAAATGTTTTTCCTTTTTTGGATTTTGAAACAATAGAGAAATTTGCAAGCTCCATAAAAGCATCTACGTAAATAACACAAAATATAAAATAATATCGACCCCGAATAACGACAAGGTATAAAAGGCAGCAAATATTTCATTTTGGCCAACAGATCAAGTCTATCTGGAACCGTAGACAGATCATGCGTATAACATTCATCGTGTTTTTGAGTTTACTCCTGACCATCGCGGTAGGTGCTCAAAATGCAACGGAGGTGACGACAGCAATAGCTACTCAGGAAGTCAAATCTCAACCATGTTGTGAAAGTGTTCGACAAACTCTTCTTGAAATACGAAAAGATATACGGTTGTGGCTACTTGATAGGCTTTTCGGAAAATTAATTCTCCACGATGGTGAATTGCTTGGAAATTCAATAAACTGTGCAAATATCAAAAACAAATTAATTGCTTCTGATGAAAATGATGAAACAATTATTGATGGGATAAACAATTACGATCAAATCAATGACCCAGCTGAGTCCAGTTCTTCATCGTTTTCAAAGAAAAGCAATCGCAGATCAAGAAAAAATAAGTCCGATTCCAAATCTAAACGATCCAGCAAGAATTCAAAAAAGCGAAAATCTAACAAACGTCGCTCAAAATCTAGGTCTAGACGTTCAACTACCAGTAGTAGGAGATCAAAGCGTAGAGGATCTAAAACAAACAAAACTCGTCGCGCCAAAAAAACAAATCAGACGACTACATCCACAACAATAACGACTTCAATCTCGGAAGGCAGCAATCCTATAACTATTTCCACTTCTTCAGATGAAAGCTCTCCCTCGTCTACTACAACCACTACATCTTCTTCGAAAAGCAATGGTCAATCAAGCACTTCTACGACTCCTGTAGTAAATGTACCAAGCAACGTAGTTGAGGGAGGAAACTCTGATCAGTCAAGCTCTTCCACCACAACAACAACCACAACTACAACATCTTCGGACGGCAATGATCAGTCGAGCGCTTCCACTACTCCTGTAGTAAATGAATCGAGCAACGTAGTTAAGAGAGGAAACTCTGATCAGTCAAGCTCTTCCACCACAACAACAACGACTACATTTTCACAAGGAAATGATGAATCAAGCTCTTTCACGACTCCTGTTGTCAGCACAGTTGTTGAGGGAGGAAACTCTGATCAATCTAGCTCCTCCAGCACAACAACAACCACAACGACGACATCGTCGGAAGGAAGTGATCCAAAGTCTTCTACAAAAACAACAACATCTTCGGAAGGCAATGATCAATCAAGCGCTTCTACTACTCCTGTAGTAAATGAATCTAGCAACGTAGTTGAAGGAGGAAACTCTGATCAGTCAAGCTCTTCCGCCACAACAACAACAACTACTTCTTCACAAGGAAATGATGAATCAAGCTCTTCCACGACTCCTGTTGTCAGCACAGTTGTTGAGGGAGGAAACTCTGATCAATCTAGCTCCTCCAGCACAACAACAACCACAACGACGACATCGTCGGAAGGAAGTGATCCAAAGTCTTCTACAAAAACAACAACATCTTCGGAAGGCAATGATCAATCAAGCGCTTCTACTACTCCTGTAGTAAATGAATCTAGCAACGTAGTCGAAGGAGGAAACTCTGATCAGTCAAGCTCTTCCGCCACAACAACAACGACTACTTCTTCACAGGGAAATGATGAATCAAGCTCTTCCACGACTCCTGTTGTCAGCACAGTTGTTGAGGGAGGAAACTCTGATCAATCTAGCTCCTCCAGCACAACAACAACCACAACGACGACATCGTCCGAAGGAAGTGATCCATCGTCTTCTACAATAACAACAACATCTTCGGAAGGCAATGATCAATCAAGCGCTTCTACTACTCCTGTAGTAAATGAATCTAGCAACGTAGTTGAAGGAGGAAACTCTGATCAGTCAAGCTCTTCCACCACAACAACAACGATTACATCCTCACAAGGAAATGATGAATCAAGTTCATCTACCACTCCTGTAGTAAGCACAGTGGTTGACGGAGGAAACTCTGGTCAATCTAGTTCTTCCAGCACAACATCAACCACAACGACGACATCGTCGGAAGGAAGTGATCCATCGTCTTCTACAGGAACAACAACATCTTCGGAAGGCAATGATCAATCAAGCGCTTCTACTACTCCTGTAGTAAATGAATCAAGCAACGTAGTTGAAGGAGGAAACTCTGATCAGTCAAGCTCTTCCACCACAACAACAACGACTACATCCTCACAAGGAAATGATGAATCAAGTTCATCTACCACTCCTGTAGTAAGCACAGTGGTTGACGGAGGAAACTCTGGTCAATCTAGTTCTTCCAGCACAACATCAACCACAACGACGACATCGTCCGAAGGAAGTGATCCATCGTCTTCTACAATAACAACAACATCTTCCGACGGCAATGATCAATCAAGCACTTCTACTACTCCTGTAGTAAATGAATCGAGCAACATAGTTGAGGGAGGAAACTCTGATCAGTCAAGCTCTTCCACCACAACAACTACTTCTTCACAAGGAAATGATGAATCAAGCTCTTCCACGACTCCTGTTGTCAGCACAGTTGTTGAGGGAGGAAACTCTGATCAATCTAGCTCCTCCAGCACAACAACAACCACAACGACGACATCGTCCGAAGGAAGTGATCCATCGTCTTCTACAATAACAACATCTTCGGAAGGCAATGGTCAACCAAGCGCTTCTACTACTCCTGTAGTAAATGAATCTAGCAACGTAGTTGAAGGAGGAAACTCTGATCAGTCAAGCTCTTCCGCCACAACAACAACGACTACTTCTTCACAAGGAAATGATAAATCAAGCTCTTCCACGACTCCTGTAGTCAGCACAGTTGTTGAGGGAGGAAACTCTGATCAATCTAGCTCCTCCAGCACAACAACAACCACAACGACGACATCGTCGGAAGGAAGTGATCCATCGTCTTCTACAATAACAACAACATCTTCGGAAGGCAATGATCAATCAAGCGCTTCTACTATTCCTGTAGTAAATGAATCGAGCAACGTAGTTGAGGGAGGAAACTCCGATCAGTCAAGCTCTTCCACCACAACAACAACGACTACATCTTCACAAGGAAATGATGAATCAAGTTCATCTACCACTCCTGTAGTAAGCACAGTGGTTGACGGAGGAAACTCTGGTCAATCTAGTTCTTCCAGCACAACATCAACCACAACGACGACATCGTCGGAAGGAAGTGATCCATCGTCTTCTACAATAACAACAACATCTTCGGAAGGCAATGATCAATCAAGCGCTTCTACTACTCCTGTAGTAAATGAATCGAGCAACGTAGTTGAAGGAGGAAACTCTGATCAGTCAAGCTCTTCCGCCACAACAACAACGACTACTTCTTCACAGGGAAGTGATGAATCAAGCTCTTCCACGACTCCTGTTGTCAGCACAGTTGTTGAGGGAGGAAACTCTGATCAATCTAGCTCCTCCAGCACAACAACAACCACAACGACGACATCGTCCGAAGGAAGTGATCCATCGTCTTCTACAATAACAACAACATCTTCGGAAGGCAATGATCAATCAAGCGCTTCTACTACTCCTGTAGTAAATGAATCGAGCAACGTAGTTGAGGGAGGAAACTCCGATCAGTCAAGCTCTTCCACCACAACAACAACGACTACATCTTCACAAGGAAATGATGAATCAAGTTCATCTACCACTCCTGTAGTAAGCACAGTGGTTGACGGAGGAAACTCTGGTCAGTCTAGTTCTTCCAGCACAACATCAACCACAACGACGACATCGTCGGAAGGAAGTGATCCATCGTCTTCTACAATAACAACAACATCTTCGGAAGGCAATGATCAATCAAGCGCTTCTACTACTCCTGTAGTAAATGAATCTAGCAACGTAGTTGAAGGAGGAAACTCTGATCAGTCAAGCTCTTCCGCCACAACAACAACGACTACTTCTTCACAGGGAAATGAGGAATCAAGCTCTTCCACGACTCCTGTTGTCAGCACAGTTGTTGAGGGAGGAAACTCTGATCAATCTAGCTCCTCCAGCACAACAACAACCTCAACGACGACATCGTCCGAAGGAAGTGATCCATCGTCTTCTACAATAACAACATCTTCGGAAGGCAATGGTCAATCAAGCGCTTCTACTACTCCTGTAGTAAATGAATCTAGCAACGTAGTTGAAGGAGGAAACTCTGATCAGTCAAGCTCTTCCGCCACAACAACAACGACTACTTCTTCACAAGGAAATGATGAATCAAGTTCTTCCACGACTCCTGTAGTCAGCACAGTTGTTGAGGGAGGAAACTCTGATCAATCTAGCTCCTCCAGCACAACAACAACCACAACGACGACATCGTCGGAAGGAAGTGATCCATCGTCTTCTACAATAACAACAACATCTTCGGAAGGCAATGATCAATCAAGCGCTTCTACTATTCCTGTAGTAAATGAATCGAGCAACGTAGTTGAGGGAGGAAACTCCGATCAGTCAAGCTCTTCCACCACAACAACAACGACTACATCTTCACAAGGAAATGATGAATCAAGTTCATCTACCACTCCTGTAGTAAGCACAGTGGTTGACGGAGGAAACTCTGGTCAATCTAGTTCTTCCAGCACAACATCAACCACAACGACGACATCGTCGGAAGGAAGTGATCCATCGTCTTCTACAATAACAACATCTTCGGAAGGCAATGGTCAATCAAGCGCTTCTACTACTCCTGTAGTAAATGAATCTAGCAACGTAGTTGAAGGAGGAAACTCTGATCAGTCAAGCTCTTCCGCCACAACAACAACGACTACTTCTTCACAAGGAAATGATGAATCAAGCTCTTCCACGACTCCTGTTGTCAGCACAGTTGTTGAGGGAGGAAACTCTGATCAATCTAGCTCCTCCAGCACAACAACAACCACAACGACGACATCGTCCGAAGGAAGTGATCCATCGTCTTCTACAATAACAACATCTTCGGAAGGCAATGGTCAATCAAGCGCTTCTACTACTCCTGTAGTAAATGAATCTAGCAACGTAGTTGAAGGAGGAAACTCTGATCAGTCAAGCTCTTCCGCCACAACAACAACGACTACTTCTTCACAAGGAAATGATGAATCAAGCTCTTCCACGACTCCTGTAGTCAGCACAGTTGTTGAGGGAGGAAACTCTGATCAATCTAGCTCCTCCAGCACAACATCAACCACAACGACGACATCGTCCGAAGGAAGTGATCCATTGTCTTCTACAATAACAACAACATCTTCGGAAGGCAATGATCAATCAAGCGCTTCTACTACTCCTGTAGTAAATGAATCTAGCAACATAGTTGAAGGAGGAAACTCTGATCAGTCAAGCTCTTCCACCACAACAACAACGACTACATCTTCACAAGGAAATGATGAATCAAGCTCTTCCACGACTCCTGTAGTCAGCACAGTTGTTGAGGGGGGAAACTCTGATCAATCTAGCTCCTCCAGCACAACAACAACCACAACGACGACATCGTCGGAAGGAAGTGATCCATTGTCTTCTACAATAACGACAACATCTTCGGAAGGCAATGATCAATCAAGCACTTCTACGACTCCTGTAGTAAATGAATCTAGCAACGTAGTTGAGGGAGGAAACTCTGATCAGTCAAGCTCTTCCACCACAACAACAACGACTTCATCTTCACAAGGAAATGATCAATCAAGTTCTTCTACCACCCCTGTAGTAAGCACAGAGGTTGATGGAGGAAACTCTGATCAATCTAGTTTTTCCAGCACAACAACAACCACAACGACGACATCGTCGGAAGGAAGTGATCCAACGTCTTCTTCAACAACTGTAACATCGGGAGGCAATGATCAATCAAACGTTTCTACTACTCCTGTAGTAAATGAATCGAGCAATGTAGTTGAGGGAGGAAACTCTAATCAGTCAAGCTCTTCCACCACAACAACAACGACTACATCTTCACAAGGAAATGATGAATCAAGCTCTTCCACGACTCCTGTTGTCAGCACAGTTGTTGAGGGAGGAAACTCTGATCAATCTAGCTCCTCCAGCACAACAACAACCACAACGACGACATCGTCGGAAGGAAGTGATCCATTGTCTTCTACAATAACGACAACATCTTCGGAAGGCAATGATCAATCAAGCACTTCTACGACTCCTGTAGTAAATGAATCTAGCAACGTAGTTGAAGGAGGAAACTCTGACCAGTCAAGCTCTTCCACTACAACAACAACGACGACATCATCACAAGGAAATAATGAATCAAGTTCCTCTACGACTCCTGTAGTGAACACAGTTGTTGAGGGAGGAAACTCTGGTCAATCTAGCTCTTCCAGCACAACAACAACCACAACGACGACACCGTCAGAAGGAAGTAATCCCTCGTCTTCTTTAACAACTGTAACATCGGATGGCAATGAACAGTCAAGTGTTTCTACTACTCCTGTAGTAAATGAATCGAGCAACGTAGTTGAGGGAGGAAACTCTGATCAGTCAAGCTCTTCCACCACAACAACAACGACGACATCATCACAAGGAAATAATGAGTCAAGTTCCTCTACGACTCCTGTAGTGAGCACAATTGTTGAGGAAGGAAACTCTGATCAACCTAGCTCTTCCAGCACAATAACAACTACAACGACGACATCGTCAGAAGGAAGTGATCCCTCGTCCTCTGCAACTACCACAACACCATCGGCAGGCAATGATCAATCAAACGCTTCTACTACTCCTGTAGTAAATGAATCGAGCACCGTAGTTGAAGGAGGAAACTCTGACCAGTCAAGCTCTTCCACTAAAACAACAACGACGACATCATCACAAGGAAATAATGAATCAAGTTCCTCTACGACTCCTGTAGTGAACAGAGTTGTTGAGGGAGGAAACTCTGGTCAATCTAGCTCTTCCACAACAACAAGTACAACGACAATTTTGTCAGATGAAAGCTCTCCCTCGTCGTCTTCAACCACTACATCATCTTCGGAAAGCAATGATCAATCAAGCGCTTCTACCACTCCTGTAGGAAACGAACCTAGCACCGTAGTTGAAGGAGGAAAAACTAATCAGTCTAGCTCTTCCAGCACAACAACAACTACAACCACATCAAATTTTTCAAGTGGAAGTAAGCAATTAAGCGACAACAAAGGTTCATCCTCTACAACAATTACATCGTCCAATGCAGCGCATTCCTCCCCTTCTACGACAACGCGTTCTTCTACTGTAGAAAGCATTAATTCGTCTTCGGTTCCAGGTGTGGTGATGAGTTCGCAGTCCAACTCCTCTGGTGGGCGTAAGCGTACGACTTCAACAACGAAAACAACAATAACAAAACATTCGGCATCTTCTACTCCTAAAAAGAAGTCTTGGACTAAGCGGTCAAGCTCATGGATTACCGCAGCAAAAAATAAAGGAAACACTGATGGAGCTACGTTCATTACTGGAAAGAATGATGACGTTTCGAACTCTCATTCTTCCAAGACCTGGTTAAGGCAAACTGGTGCACGTCAAACGTCAGGACCTTCTTACGCTGGAGACAATGAAAACGCATACAATGGTAATTGGCGTTCCTGGGCAAAGCAATCAAGCACGACCACAAAAAATTCACCTGGTCCAAATTCACTAGCAGAAAATGATGCTCAAACAGGAGTACCTAGCTCGTATTTATGGTCCCAGCGATCTGGCTTTTCAAAGAAAAACACCGATTCAGAAAACTTGGACGCAAATGCCAGTCAATTGACCAGATCTACCAGTTCTACAGATAATTTAGAGGGAAATAATAATGAAGAGGGTTCCTCTTCGAACGATGGACAGACAGGCCAATCAGAGAATTATCAAGGTGTTGGTGCTTATCCATATGGATGGCGTTGGGTAGGCGGTAGACCAAATTGGAGATATGGCTGGAGGCCATATGGAAGCGGATGGGGTGGCATGAGTAGTTGGAACAATCGTTATTAAACATAAGTGCCCTAAAGGATAATTATCTTTTTAACGAATGTCAAATATATATGTGCATACGAATATACTTCATTGAGTTTTTAATATGAAATGAAAAGGGGAAAATGGTCGCTTATTATTAAAGTACACTCAACTGGGCGTTGAGATATAGAAGGTTTAAATATTAGCTCAGCTGTTAGCTAATGAATTTACTAAAGTAGTTAAAACACTTGTTTCAACATGTATTAGACAGTGGCAAATGTACAGAAATTCATAGAAATTAAATATAAACTATGTGAATGCACATACACAGATGTATGAATGAATATATTTTAATATAAAGTTTACAAATCAAAATTAATTATTCAATGGCAAAATTCAAATAAGTCTACAGAAATACAGTTTTAAAAGAAAAAATATAATTTATTTCCCCTATTTTCGTGTACAAGTCGTAAAATATCTTTCCATGACCACTTAGGTGGTTCAGGGATTTGAGTTGGCGGCTCAGTGCTGGTGGAGGAGCCTAACCACAGTGTTTGTTCCGTTGATGTTGTTGAAGCACTTGAAACTTCCCAAATCAATACAGATATAACCAGAGCGAAAAATGGTAGTGACTTCGTTTTCGTTGATTTACTGATACAAAACTAACTTCTTACAGTCCCATTTCGGTCCATTTTATACATAATTAAATGTACATTGCTAAAAATTTCGTTTGTCGCTTTGCCAAATATTTGTTCAAATGTCGTTTTTTTTTTTTTTTTTTTGCTTAAGAACACAAAAACAAATAGCAAAGAGAAAGCGAAATGCGTAGTAATTAATAAGATATTTATAATAATGGTTCACAAATCCCATATTGTGAAACAAGAATTTCAAAATATCCTTGAAATATTTTTAACTGAACGTTCTTATATCGATAGTTTATTCATTGCGCATGTTTACATTTTTTAAGTTTTCCGCTTTCAATGCTACCGATTCAAAAAATTCGTTACTTGGCTCACGCGCACATCTCTAGCATGAGACCATCATATGGTCAGCTACTCAACGAATGGGCTAAAAAATCCCAAAAACTAAAGTGAAAGAAGACGTGCACACAACAAGAAAATCGACCAAAGCACAGCAAACTTTTCGAAAAACAACATAATATTGTTTAAAACATAAACAGAGACACATGACATGACATGCAATTGATTTAACAAAATATTATAATTTTACAAACAAGAACCATGCCAATAAAAACAACATAAATACAAAGGGAATTGTAAGCAGTCCTCATACACATACATGCATACACACAAATCCGCACACACCCACACATCGACACAGACAAAGCAAAGCGAATGAAAATCTTGTCTCGTCTCGAATTTTTCCATCCAATTGAATATTGAAAAATTTGTGCATAATACTAAATGCTTTTCATTTCTATTTCAGAATAGTGAAATCTAATTTTAGAAAAGTGCAAGCGTGTGGTGGGTAACGTTGAACTCCAATCGTGAAACCCATCGACGCAGGGACAAAGAACGTATACACAACAACGCAGTGGCAGAGGCAAGACGCAAAAAGGGCCAAAGAAGAAGCAGACGCCTTTAGCCATAGGACTCTGCAAAGCAGAGTAGAGGATCTCAGTCATAGTCATCGCCATGACTATTAAGCCAGTTAGTGCACCGAGTGCCAAACGCGTGGCTGGCAATGTTGTGGATGCTGAAAATAAAGAGCCTCAGGTGGTGGTAGTTGGAGAGCAATCGGTTGTGAATCAGACACATCGCAATGTCGTCATCGATAGTCACAGCCAGGTGTGTTTGTCATATTGTCCATTTTCCAATTATGTATGGAAAATTCTTTACAAATTTTCTCTATTTTTGTTTTGCAGAGCCCACAGCGACGCAATGTAGAAGTGTATGACGAACTGGCACGCACACACCGTTGCAGTCCCCACAAGAGGTAAGTTGTACAGAGTATATGTACATACATACATATATACTATACATAAGTATATTCATCTGCATAATCTATATACGTATGCTGAAGAAGGGAAAGTTTGTTTTTTTTTCTCAAAACAACAAATTTATCCATGGTATTATAAATATATATACATATATATATATATTATATATATGTATAGATATTAAAAAAACTATGTAAAAACTATGTAAACTTGAGTTTAATTTAATTGAATTGTTTAACATAATTTTTGTTATGAATTAAGAGGTTTTTGAGATACCATCTTCATTAATTGTATACCGATTCTAGATTTCCGTTCAAAATATTTAGTTAGATAAAATTCTTGTCCCTTCTTTTAAGCTCCCGGTCAAAGCGCCGCGAACATCACGAAGAGCGTCTTGGACATGGTCATCATCACAAACGCGATCGCTTGGAACGTGAAAAGCTTAATCATACGGCTGCGGTGGTTGGTGTTGGTAGCAAAAGTCCTCATACGACTACTGTGGCTGCTGCTGTCCCAACAGTGGTTAGCAATAATAGTAGCACTTCAGTTGTGGGTCGTACATCCCCTGAACATACAATCGGTGCAACAACAGCTAGCACTAAGACCACACAAACCACTTGCAAATTGACACCAACAACAGCAGCAGCAAATCTACTTAATGCAGTGGAGGAGACCTTTTCCGGTTACAATAGCGGCGATGAGCATCTACCGCCAAAGGATCGCAAAATAACAGCAGAGGAATGGCAGCGACGGGATAGTGAATTTGCTAAGTTCATGCAACAGCGGGGCTATGAATTAAAGCCAGTTGAAGAGGATGGAGCCTGCCTATTTCGTTCCATATCTTTGCAGATCTACGGCGATGAGGAAATGCACGATGTCATACGACAGCATACCATGGACTACATTGTGAGTGTGAATACTGAATGAGATGTATAGATCAGATCAATTGAGATTAGAAGTATTTCTTTTCCAGCATGAAAATCGGGAGTATTTTGGACAGTTCGTTACCGAGGATATCAACAATTACATACAGCGCAAACGCGCCCGCGATGCCCATGGTAATCACATTGAAATCCAAGCCATATCTGAGATCTATAGCCGGACTGTTGAAGTCTATTGCTATCAGTCAAGTGAGTATTAATTTAAAAACTTATTTCTAGTTTTTGCATTGCATATCCCTTTTCAATTCAAAGATCCGATTAACATATTCAACTCGGAGCAATCCCAGCCTGGATATCCACCGCTGCGTCTTTCCTATCAGCGTGGTTCACACTATAATGCAATTTTGGATCCTTATAATGCCACAGTTGGTGTGGGATTGGGCTTGGCTGGTTACAAGCCCGCTTTACAAACCAAGGAAGCAGTGCATCTTAGTGAACAGCTGGAGATCGAACAGACCATGTTTGAGGACAAGCTGAAGACCACCGATTGGGAAGCTACTAATGAGGCCATTGAGGAGCAAATAGCACGTGAATCCTATTTACAATGGTGTCGCGAAAATATGCAGCGTTCACGGAGCACTAATCCAACCACCAGTTCAGCCACTTCTTCGACAGTGACTTCAGCTGAGGCGTTAACCGATTCATCTGATGCTTCACCATCCAAATACTCTGGCGGCATTGTAAACTCGCCACCTGCCACATTAACAAGTGGCTCAAGTGGAACAGATGCGACAGCTACAACTTTCACCCTATCACCCAAGACGCTGAGTCAGTTTGCCAACAAACTGGCGCCACCAACAGAGGCTACCGATTTGAATGGTGGAGGTAGTGGCAGTGGTAGCGGCAGTGGCAGTGGCAGTGGCGGTGGCTATGACAGCGATGCCACGGACATGAGTAGCACTAGTTCACTTGGTCATGGACCCAACAACGGCAATGCGTCACCCAAAGCAGCAACTAGCCAACGTTCGAGCAAATCTCGACGTTCAAATGGATCACTACGCAAGAAGCGGCGCCATGATGCTCGAGATGCTGCAATGGCTGGTCAAAGGTGTGTGTGTGAGACTACAAATGTGTCTCATAAACTGGATTTTAATGCTTCTTCCGTTACAGCCAAGATGTAATTGAGTGCCCCGTACGTAAGAGTCCCAAATGCGAAAATGTGCCACCTGCTGCCAGAGCCCATACCCCAGAAGCCGAACAACAGCCCTGCACATCAAAGCAATCATCCAATTCGCCCCAGAAACGCAGCGATGTTCCAGCTTCCAGTTTCTACCAGGAACTACTCGAAGCTTCCTATGCCAATGATGGTATTGTCTTTACAAGAATCTTTAATTAACAATCGGTTAAAAATCATTTTCAACCTTTTTTTTTAGGCGGCAATGAAAGCGAAATGCTCCAACGGGCAATACAAATGTCCACACATGACTATATGGAGGATCAAAAGCGAAAGTATTTCTCTGGGCCATAAATGTAACTCAAAATACATGGGACAGGAATATTGTTAGAATGAAAAAGAAAGGGAAAGCAAACCCGTAGGAAAAGAAGAGATTTTTCTGTTGTTTCTTATTCATCTTTGTACAGTGATTCATACTTCTTTTTGGAACGAATACGAAGCATAAACTGAAAACCAACAAGTAGTAAAAAGGAAAGAAAACACGGAAAAAATTACCAAAAAAAAAAAAATACAAAAAAAAAACAAAAATATGCAAACATAAACGCAGAAATTATGTACGATCCAACATGAATTTATATAATATTCAAATTACACACACTTATCTATATGTGTATATAAATATGCACATATATACATATATATGTATTAATGTATATGTATATATATATATATATATATATATATATATATGTAAATGCAATAAGGTCAAAATTGTAAAATCGCATGGAATCCACAATGGTTAACTATTTCCATTGTACGCTTGCGAATTTCAAAAAGATACTGAATATGAGAAAAGAGAAAGAGTTAAATAACATTTTGTTGAGATAAGCTTCAAACCAAAATCCAGTCCGATCTTCTGCTATGTTATATTTATCTACAAGTACATATAGCCTAACTTCCTTCCTTCATATAAAACTAATAGTTACTTTGTAATAATCTAAGATTAAGCTTAAAATCCGTGTACACATACGAAAATCAAACAAAGAAACATTATACACACACACAAACACACACCCATATACACATATATATACACAAATGGTGCATAATATACGTACATACATAATTTATGAGTACTCTTAAATAAAGTAAAAGATAACCACAGTTTATTATATCTATACTTTATTTTAGACATCTAAGTTGGGTATTGAAAAACACACTAAGGAAATTGCAAAAAATCTACGCTTTTCATGTAGAAACTTCCAATTCTCGAAAGAGAATTATAAACAGAATACTTTTTGGATGTTTGGTACCAAGCTTGGATTCTGATTTTTATTTTAGATTCTATGTAAATATGGTTAAGAGCAAAATAAGAAGTTCTTGTCTATAACTAATTGAATTCTCATGTTCATATCTCAATAGGAAAGTATTTTCATATTTTGCTAAATATCCGTTCTCGCTTTGGCCTGCTTTGCTCGGCTAAAACTATAATAAAACCAAGGATGGATGTGACCCTCCAACAATGGCAAAGATCAAATCTACCACTACGAAAAAAGCAGCGACTAAAATTTCTTGTGCTTCAATGACTAGTCCAAGGTTTATGTAATATGACAAAAAAAACACAAACTAGATTAACTGAAATCTTAAGATGATTACAGTCACGATGTACTCAGTAAAAGTTGCTAGTTTCCGAACTAACCAAGAATTTATTTTGCTGCAGAAACTCACTGATGCAGGAGCGTTCAATTTCCATCAGGATTTAGTCGAAGCTTGTTATGCTTAATATGGTAAGTGAATCCTTCTTTATCCTTATGATTTTTGCTATTTATTTTAAGGCAACAATGACAGCGAAACGATGAAATAGGGCATATAAATATCCACAACTGACAGCATTAAGAGGAGCAATTAGATGATATTGAGACTGTAGATCCACTTGAACCAATGATAGCCATTTTAGAAAATTAAGTTCAAGGTTGCTTAAAAAAGAAAGGAGATATGTATACATTGATACCAAAATTTTTCCAAACAGAACTCTAATATTCATTCCAATTAGCATTTGTTTTCACTTGCAATTCATATAAGCCATAGAAATATTTGAACTTGACTGAAGTAGAAAGAGAGAGCAAGAATTCAACAAAAAAAAGTGAAATAGAAAATGTTATATTCGAAAGCTAATAAATACCTACATATAGCTGAACCGATTACATTGTGAGTAAATATTTCCGATCAGTATTAATAGCCTGATCTATGAGATATTTAGATGGAGCTCTGAATTGAATGGTTCACAAAGATAGAAGAATTTTGGTACTTACCAGCAGGTCCACATAAGTTTATGCTATTCCAATGAAGACTTTGAACGATGTTAAGGGATTCCTTATATAATGTTTCGATGACATCTGCAAAAGCATTCTTAACAAAATAAAAGTCTTAGTCTTTATATAATTAAAAAAAAAATAATAAATAATAATAAATGAAAAAATAATGATAAATTAAAAATCGTCTTACCTTATATATATAAATTGATTACTGATTATGAATGTATACTGTATGAATCCGTGCATATATCATGATAGAAATATATTCACAAATATATTTATATACACCATTTGCCTTTTGATATATTGTGGAATTATGAAAGTCTGTAAATTAAATTTGATAATTGACTGCATATTTACAAATTTGTTTTAATCATTTTAGTGAAAAGTTTTTATAAATATTCGTACATACATACACTCATTATGCCTAATTCGTAGACTTACAATTAAATTGCAATTGCTTATGTAATAAATTACATAAACTTTATTGCATATTATGTATATGTATGTATGTATGTGTGTGTGTTAGTGTGTTATTGTGTGTTAGTGTGTGTATATTACATACCATACATATAGTTATGCTAATTTCATTTCATTTTTATTTTGTACAAAAATACATTTTTACTAAAATATGTATGTGTCCCCATAAAAAATTTATTATTTTGATATTATTATTAATTATATCCTTTGCACATTCGTTTTGTTTTGTTAGAAAAATACGTTTGTTTGTTTGTTTGTTTTTTTGTTTTCGTTTTGGTTTTTGTTTATGGAAAGCAGATCTGAGATCGTATAGAGTTATAATACTCTATATAGTATATTAGCAAGAAAACATTAACATATCAGATTCGAAATATGATTCAACTAAATTTTTGAATGAATATGATTAAACGTATAATCCCTACACTACGATCTCAGTTTATTGCCTTAATTAGATTTGTTAATCGTTTCCTCTTTTACTTTTAGTTTACAATTGTACAAATTTGATTTGATTACTTTTTGCTATTGGAGATATTTACTGTGTTTCGGTTTTTCTTTGGCACAGTGGTCCAGTTTTATTATTAAAAATATCCCCGCAAGAATTGAAATATTGAAATATTTGAAAAATACGGGTTAGTGGTCAATATTTTGTTCAGTACGTACCGTGTTGCAATCTGATTTCAGATTCGTATTCATTAGACCATTTTGTATCCGCAATTTATTATAATGTTTAGGAATTTGGATTTGGGTTTAATTCAAAATCTAGGCCACTGTGTTTTGTGGTACCTTAGATATAGCATTCACTATATCCATGTGTATGTGTATCCGATTTGTGTGAGTCAATTAAAATTGAGTATGCCGAGAATTTTAACGCTTGTTCTTGTTTTTGTTATTGTATTTCTTTTTTTTTCTTATGTTTTTCGATCGTTGATCGTTTCGAGTTTGGAATTTGGAATTTTGTTTAACTGACTTTACAAAAATCATTGGGCTAATTTAGCATTTGCTGTTGCTGCTGTTGGCCAGGTCCAGAAGCTTGCTGCTGCTGCTGTTGTTGCTGCTGGGCAATGACAATATGATGTTGCTGCTGTTGTTGTTGCTGCTGCTGCTGCTGTTGTTGTTGCTGCTGCTGTTGTTGTTGCTGTTGCTGTTGTTGCAATTGCTGCTGTTGGCTGGCCAATTGATTGGCATGCTGCAAGGCAGCTGTTGTCGCCTCCGTAACCACAGGCTGAAGCATACTAGTGCCATTCTCCCGCCTTACATGGCTATTAAGCTCGGCTTTAACACGGCGGGCAATGTGAGATCGGGTATGCTTGCGCAAATGATCCTTGCGATAGAAACCTTTACCGCACTCCTGACATTGATGACGCTTCTCACCCGAATGGATAACAAAGTGCAAACTTAATTGCTCTTTCCGTTTGAAGGCCTTGAGGCAAACAGTGCAGATATAAGGTCGTTCCGGATTATGGGACTGTTTATGCCGTGTGAGGTGATCCTTTCGTTTCAGCGATGCCTGACATATATCACAGACATAACGCTTCTCCAGATTGTGGCCCACTAAATGTACTTCGAGTAGCTCGGGTTCTGGATACGCCACATGGCATTCGGGGCACATATAAAGCGGGCTACCATCTAGAGCTGTACTTAGACGAATTTCACCCGGACGTAATTTTGGTTTTCGTTCTTTATTGCGCTTTTTGCGCTTTTTTTTTTTGGTGCCACTGCCACTGGTTACCGTGGCTGAGCCACTGGCTGTTGCTGTGCTTGTTGCTGCTGTTGCTCCTGATGTTTGCGCTTGCTGTTGTTGTTGTTGTTGCTGCTGTTGTTGCTGTTGTTGCTGCTGTTGCTGTTGCTGCTGCTGTTGCTGCACTTGTAATGTAGCCTGTTGCTGTTGCTGCAGCGGCAATTGCTCCTGCTGAGGTATACTAATGGTTGTGGTGCCAATGGTATTAATCCCTATGGCTGGTCCCGTTTGCACTTGTAGTACCTAAAAACATAAATAATTCCTTAATTTATACTACATAGAATTGGTAATATTACTTACCACATTCTGTTGGTTCTCTTTTTTAATCGTTTCGGCCGAATATTTAAGAAAATGATGCAATGACAGGGGCAATGTGTTGGCTGGAAGATGCGAGAGGTAGTCAGCGACTGTCGTACCCGGCGTTAGTGTCTGCCAGGAGGTATTTTGTAGCACTGTAAAACGAAATATGACATCAATAAAATGATTTAAATTTAGATTTGATATTTGTTTTTGATTTTACCTTGTTGCTGAAGTATGGCATTGCATAGATCCTGTGTCAGTTCTTGGGGTGCTGCAACCTGTTGTTGTTGTTGTTGCTGCTGCTGCTGCATTTGCTGCTGTTGCTGGCCAGAAGTGCTAGCTTGTAAAGCATCTGCAGTGCTTGTTGCTGTGGCAGTTGGTGCATAGGCAACTGTGGCATATTGTGGTTGCTGCTGCTGTTGCTGTTGTGTCGATGTCACCAAATGGCCATTGTTATATTTATCCCCTTGCATAGCATCGTCTTGACTGCTCCGAAACTTATTGTTGCTATTGCCACCAGCGCCACTCTGTCCAGCTGTCATTGATGGCTGGCTAAAGTGCGTCATTCCCACGGCTGTTGTTGTGACCTGCTGCTGTTGCTGCTGGTATCGATTGTTGTTGCCGCCACCGCCAGCATCTTGCTGTTGCTGTTGTTGCTGCTGTTGCGGGTTGTTGCTGGCCGTTACAGTTATATCGGCAACAGCAGCCGTTACTGTTGAAACCAGTGGCGCTGAACTTGTGGTAAACTGCGGCAGACCGGATATGCTGCCAGGGAAGGTGTTGCCAAAAGGTGTGAAATTCATTGTGCGTTTGTGGCCAAGATCGTTGATAGTTTAAGGGCTGGGACTGGGGTAATTGTTGTTGTGCGTTGGCAACTGGAAAAAATACCAAAAAAAAAACCAAAAAATGTTGGCATATTAAAATCATAATATTGATACTAACAATATTTGCGTTAGATATACAAAGACTGAGACTGCCCGCCAAAGTATGCTATAAAAATTCTAGATTAAAATTGATCAGTAGAAAAAATTCTTAATATCGGGAATGGAGTTTTGCAATTAAAGCTTAGATACCTTTTGGAATGAAAAGTGAAAACACCGTTAAAATTGTTGTTGTTCTTGTTGTTATTGTTGAAGTTCTTGCTGTCATTGATGTTATTGTTGCTGCTGTTGTTGCAGTTGTTATTGTTGATAGCACTTACACAGATACCTTACCACCCACATGGACACGTGTAAAAAAAAAAAAGCATGAACCCGAATGAAGGAAGAAAAAAAAAAAAGAGCGCCAAACCTGCGCGTAATTTGTGAACAAAAGAGAGAGAGAGAGAGAGACATTGAAAGTGACAGAGAGAGAGAGGAAGAGACAATGAGAGATAGATGGTGAGCGAGAGAGCGATGATGACGGCGACGGCGGCACATTTCTAGTTGAGATTAGGCTAAAATTGAGCCAAAAGTTTTCATTTTATACATTTTGCGCAAAAGTTTATCAAAAACAAATTTATACTTAAATACATATGTAAATATGTATATCAAGTGTTCATTTAGAGGCTTAGCTAATTATTGATTTTTACTTCAGCAATTTGCGGTAAGTTTTCCATTTTCTTTTCTTTTTTTTTTTTTTTTTTGTTTTTTGTTTGTTGAAAGGTTTTTTCATTTTTTATTTCTTTACTGCTTGTGTTTTGCATTCTTCTTTTCTTTCTTCATTTTTTTTTTCTTTTTTAAGTTTTTGTCTTTTGGATTACATCAAAAGACAAATGACTTTCACTTGGAAACCGGTGCTACAATTGCAGCAGCAACTGCAACTGCAACTTTTACATGACGCGCGAACCCGTGACACAGAATATAAATCGCAAGGCGTCCTTAACAACCCAACAAAAGAAAAAATTCCGACATCAACCGCAATGCCGATAGGTGCAGTAGCAGCAGCAGGAGCAATTTTTTTCCTTTTTGTTTTTTTTTTTGTTATTTTTCTTGTTTTTTTGTTGTTTCTTTCTTTGCTTTATGGCCTGCCCTCAGGGCCCATTCTCTTCATGAGTCAGAGAACAAAAATATGATGATAAGGGGAATACGATGACTGAATGGCTGTTTGGGTTAGGGAAGGGATGGCAGTAGGGATTTGTATGGGGGTACAATGGTATAGGGGGGCTTGGGTAAAAATGGGCTGTAGGCTGTTACTTCTTACCAACGTTCAATGTCTGGCGCAGTCCATGCATATGCACATGCATTTGCACCCACTGTCTGGGACGGTTGCCGCCTCAGCCGCATTCAAGCAACACGAACACGAGGGCCAACCTAGCGGCGTGTGGCGTAAGTTTGCTACTGACCCGCCATGGCATTGATTCACTCCAACTTCAGCTCCTCTCCTCGGGTGCGTTAGTTTGTTTGTGTGTGTAAGGATACGAGCAGACGACAACAGCTTCGGGTGCGCGCAGTGATAGCCGGCATTGCTATACGAATGTGTACGTAAGGGTATACATATGGTTAGGGTAGTATAGGGGCGGGTGTAGGGGACATCTATCGTTTTGTAAGAGAGAGCTCCAACTTGTCGCTCGCTCTCTCTCTCTCTCTCTCTTCTCTCTATCTCTATTTCTCTCTCATTCCATTATTTGCTCTCACTCGTTTGATTATAGAAAAATCATTGGTTTTACTTTAGTCTGAGACAATGGTGAAACAGTGAAATAAACTAACTGTACATAGCATCTGTTAATACATAACTAGCTAACGGAGATTGAGACCGAAACCGAAATGAAGAACATTTCCGGTTTAGGTTCATTTAGTTCCGTTTAAAGCGACAAAGAAGACAATAAAATCCCCTTCTATATACTTATGGCATTGCACACACACTATTTGTAAGCATAAACTATATATTTAAGATATATATATATATACATATACCAATCACATTTAATTGGGGGTATTAAAAATTAAACTAAAGTTTTGCTTAATTTGTTTTTCAATACACATTGACCTCTTCTATTACGTCGATAGCCTCGACGACAAACACATTCCGGGTTATAGCAATATTTCTCTGCCGGACAATAGTGATCTGTGTTGGAGCATTTGATCCGTAAGCAGCTGACCTCTTCGTTATCTTTACATGTTACACCCACAACTTCGTAATAATCTTCTGTGAAGGAGTACACTTTAGCCCCCAATTGGAGTTGAACTGCATAAGATAAGATGATTATAATTCACCATTTCGATTGTCTGGTCGTAACGAATGAAGACAAGTAAAAGGACCAAGAAAAAGTAACATGTATAAGGCAAACATTTGGCTAATAAACTGATCTTTGGCAAACAAAAAAAACACAATGCCGTGTAATTGAAAATGAAGTGAAAATAATGCAATTATTCTATGAAAATAATGGAGCTAATAGGGCAAAGTGTGAATCTATAAATGTATTCAGAGTTTACTGAGACAATGCAAAACATGACCCATCCAACATAAATATTTTCCATATGCATTCGAGGAACTCGAGCAGAATTAACAACATAGCGACGACAACAACAACAACCAAAACAAAGATGCTGGCTGCGCGCCCCTGACACTGAAAATCCGCATTGCAAGGCCAATCGACGAAATCAGGCCACGCACACAAAACGAGAACTCCAGGCACGGATACGACGACGACGACGCGGCAATAGCAACAGCAACAGCACAAGTAACAACAACAACAACAACAGCAACAACAAGAGATGCAGCAACTGCCATAAAGCCATCTACCGACAAATGCCTACCCAGGGCACAGCATTCGCATTCGCATTCCCCCCTCCCCCTATCCAGAAACTCAAACTTAAATATCAGCCCCCCCCCCTTTCCTACCCCCATACACTGCAAACGTATCAAAAGTCGACCCGGCATAACCAGAGGTAAGTGCACTCTAAAACTTGGAGAGGCGGCAATGGGTAGATGCCTCCAACTGTAAACTGCAATTGTATGTGTGTGTGTGTGCATCTCCCCCTTGAATATATGTATGTATATGTGTGTTTCTGTATCTGTGTGTGTGTGTACCACCTCGGCGGCATTGCATCATCATAGGTCCTCGTCGTTGTCGTTGCCGTTGTCGTGGTAGCAACGAACAGGAACAGGAACAGTAACAGTAAACTGTAACAGGAAAATCAGCAGGAGAGTAACAGGAGGTAGCAAGTTGTGGCTCGCGATGCGTTCCTGATGGTCAGAAACCGTTGCTCACCTCAGTTGTTATTCGAATGTGTTACAAGTGCGCTAAATGCAATGTACAGTGGGTTAAAAATGCAAATGCATACTATGTATCTGTATATATATATATAGTATGAAATATGCCAACTTCATAATATTTTTTAATGCATATTTCTAAAATTATTTGCCATTATTTTGTTTTTTAATTTCTAACAAAAAGTAAATATTCTTTTTTTAATCAAAATTGCAACCACTGTGTGTGTGTGTGTGTGTGTGTGTGTATGTGTTTATTCCATGGCAACGTCATTGTTCCTGCCAGGTTGTCTGTGGTCGCCGTGTGGGCGTGGTTATTGTCGTGGTCGTGATACACCAGGGGCTTTTGCGAAAGACAAACTGTGAGGCTGAGTGCAAGTCGCGCGCCCGCTGCTTGTCTATAGCAAACTCCCGCTATTTTCTCTGTATATATATATACATTTATATATATATGTGTGTGTGTGTGAGTATGCATCTGAGTATATGTGTGTGCGTTGGGTATGAAAGTGAAATTGCAGAGGCCGAGAGGCCGCATCTATATCGTGGTCGTGGTCGTGGTCGTGGACGTGGTCGTTGTCGTGGCCGTGGCCATGACCCGTCTGCAAAATGCACTCCGCATACACAGATGTAGTATGCATATAGATTTTTGGGTAGATTTCAGGAAACGCGGTCACATTCACATGCGTAACACGATGACATCGAGAATGAATGGCAAATGACGACAACGACCAAGGGTTACGGACTAAGGGGCGTATGAGTAATGGGCAAAAGGTATAAAGTTTATTGAACTTCTTCAATGAAAGATGGTTTAATCTGTCTTATATGATCTGACATACATTTTAACACATTATTCAAAAGTTAAATCAGTTTACCATCTAAAATATATTATTTTAGTTGCAATCTAACCAATGATTAAGATGCTCAAAATCTAATTGTAAATCAAAGGAATCTTTAATCTTTATCTTTATCTTTACAAGGTCTCATCTAACCCTTATAAACATAGATCTTTCCTTAATCCATTTAATCAGAAATTGTTTGCTAAGAACTTAACTGAATGCCAAGATAGTTGCTCAATATTCTTAGCCATAAAACAATTAATTTTGCATTTGGCAAATTTAAAATTGATTGCAATTTGCTTTTTACATTAATTTGGTTTTTTTAAGTAATTGTCACTTTGTTGTTGAAAACTGTTTCTACTCACTTTGTACTATTATTTATATTTCTATAATTCACATAAAACGTGAAAGTGATGAAACACAGACACATGAACATTCACACACACACACATCCAAATATAAAAAGAAAATAAATGGTGCGACAAAGCGGGAAAGCTATAGCTTCTTATTAGTGCCGATGACGTAGACAACGTGCATATGTAGTGTCGATGCTGACGTTTAAACGTAAACTGATTGAAAGTGTGTTGTGTCCGGCCGGCTTTTGCCGGCTTGTTGATGACCGGGCGCCTAAAATTGTGTAGAGTTTGGTGACGAGGCGATACCGATGTGGATGACGATGCGTACGCCCGATACTGGCCCCAAAAATTTGTTTGTGCCAGAGGCAGGACCAATTTATTTACTCTTTAAAATGCCGACAAAGCGACAATCAACATACACACAGACATGCATGCATATGGACACACACACACACACCTACACGGATGTACACACATACAGTTGCACTATGTTTAACTCCTCGCTTTCGCTTTTGTGTTTAGTGTTCGCTTCGGCTCTCGATTCTCTCTCTTTCTTGTTTTCCATCTGTCTCGTTCTCTCAATACTCTCTATGCGTTGAGGCATTGGATTTTGTTTTACTCTCTACCTCTATCTCTCTCATATTTTTTATCTCTCTCTAGCTCTCTGTCAGTCTCTTACACCCACCGCCATGCTCTTTTGCATGGCAATTGCAAGTCAGTTTTCAATTGTCAATTTAAACGCGCGCGCCGGCAGGTATGCAACAGTTTTTTTCCAAATACATTTTTATAAGCATTTTTTGCATATATCAAATTCTAGCAAAACTCATTAAAATATATATGTATTTAGGTATGTGTAAATATATATATATATATATATCTATAGATATATACTATAAACGCCATTTTGTGTATATAAAGAGATGTCTCTATGTTCAATAGAGAGACGGCGGCTGATTTGATATAGTGCTAAAGAAAGAGGTGGAGAATAGGGAAAGGGGGGGGGGTCAAACAATACAAAAGGGAATGAGCAAGTTATAACCCTTTTACATACATCCGTTCACATATGTACTATAGAAAAAAAAAACAACATACAAATGTAGATTTCTTTTCAATGTATTAAAACTAAAATATAAATTTTCATTAAATCTAAAAAACACAAATCATTTCTCTTTGCCTTTAAAGATAACTCAATCATTTTTTTGTTTAATATTTTAAAGAAATGTTATTGAAAACGCAATATTTAGAGTACTTGTTAACTAATTATTTCAATTCAAAAGTCATAAAAACAATAATTATGATTCATATTTAGTTGAATTCATTAAAAAGGACCTATGCTTATAATCTTTGAATCAACGACTATAATTTTTTAAATGTCTCTCCAAAGTATTTCAACAAGCTTAGAGAGCATTAAGAACACTTTCTATACTTTAAATATCTATAGAATTCTACAAAGCTTTCGTTCCTAGATAAAATTCTTATAATTTTATATTTAAAGACTAATCTAATGTCTTCTAAATCATTTCTTATTGCTGAGAAGCAAGTTAAAAAAGAAAACGTTTTTCAACCAACTTTTAATCAGAATGATTTAAAATTTCATAATTCAAAATGTTCACAAGAAAGGTTTTGAATATAAGTAAGTTAAAATTGATATATATTCTTGTATTACAAATATAGTTCACAACATTCCTTGATCCCTTAAATTGGGATTGCATCACTCATATCTTATACCAAAAGATAAAGCTATGGATTAAAGCCTTAGTTAAATTCACAGTTTAGTTGCATCATTTAGTTTGGTTTACGTAAAACAAAATAAACTTCCCATCAAATTGGTCTTCTTGCAAAATGCACAAAATCAATATGCAATGTTATAAAAGAAAACTATATGCCGACATTGCGTATTTGTGCCAACTGCATATATAACCAACCAAACAACTAACAACAGCAATAACAGAAAATACAAAAAAAAAAAAAAAAGAAGGAAAACCGGAAAAACGAATCAGGGGGCTAAATCTAAACAAGCCCTAGCCTACCCCTAACCCCTAAGAAAGAAAAAAAGGAAAAAAATAAGGCAAGGTCAAACACGAGCGTCCGAAAAATGGGGACTAAAAACTAACCAAAAACTAAAAGTGAGTTGGCATTGCTAGGCTGTGACAGAGGAGGAGTATTAGAAGTGCCACGAGAAGCACGAGAAGGTGGAACACCAGAATGAGGTGTAGGTGGAGGCAGAGACAGAGACAGCGACGCCGAAAATTCATTCATAAAATTTCTAAAACGCGCTAAAATCTAAAATTCTAAACCGCACCCCAACTCCCTTTTTAGTTGACGAGCCAAACCAACCGACCAACACACCAACCAACCAACCAACCATCCAGCCAACCAACCAACACAGTTTTGTTTGTTCCAAAGAGGTGATGGAGATGGATGAAGGGAGCTGCGGTGTTTCTAAAGGCTGCCCAATTTCTATATTTCCTGTGTTCTCCTGGTGCGAGTTTAGCTACTGGGTACTAGATACTGGATGTTGGGTACTGGTTGTGGTCCTCTTGCCTCCAATGAGTGTATGTGTGTGTGGGTATTTTTTGGGTATATGAGTGTGTGTGTGTGTGTGTGATCATGTTGGTGCATGTCTCTCTGATTTTTGGGGGTACGCGTAAAAAATCACCCACTTTTTGGGTGTCTATTTTAGTTGGAGAAGAGCACAAAACTATTCTGCACTTGCAGTTACGTCTTTGTATGAGTGCAAGTGTGTGTATTTTGGTGCAAAGAGTTGAAGCTGAAAAGTATGCTATGTTACTTGACTTGACTTCAAATTGAATATTTGATATGTATGTTTTGTGCTCAACTGTACCAATTGCATTTGACGACAACGATGCAAATTCAACTAAAAACACACGCACACAGACAGACCACTAAAAAAACACATTTTATATGTACATAATATATATATATATATATTTATATATATACAAATATATGTGTGTATCTATATAAAATAAAATACATCTTTTATGTAAAAACCAAAATACATAAACCACAAATATAAAACAGTAAAAAAATAAACACACACACACACACACACGCACACATAGAGATTCACATATACATACATACATATGGCTAGGCATATGCACAGCAGGCGACATACAATCAGGCACAGGATACAGGCACCCTAAGGCCTCTTATCAAAAACTCCTACTCTTTCTTTCTCTCTCTTTCTCACTCTCTCTTTTTGACTGTTGCATATAGTCGTTTGGCATGCAGCATGTGCGCAACAAAATGCGTTTTTCTGCACTGCATTGCCATTCCGGCCCAACGAGCTAAAAGCCCCAAACAACAACACCTAACTTGTGCAGTGCTAAAGTGCAACAAACTCTACACAAACAGCACAAAAACTCCATTCGTCCACTAACCCATACCGTTCAAACCCAAAACCCACAAATCCCATTCCATAATTGTACCATCCATAACCGTAACACCCCACCCCACTCCCTCTCTTCTCTCTCAAAAACAAAATGCAATCAAATGGCAAAAATTTTTGCCCAGAACTGCAGTATGGCAACAGTGACAGAATAATAGATAAGAGGTAGAAAAGAAGGGCGCTGAAATGTAAAAAAAAAATAATAATTAAATCTGTTATAATTTTAAAATAACCATTTTGTTGTATACCAATTACCTAACTAACTGTTATAAAAGCAATAGATGAAAAGGACTTTCCTTCTTTTTGATCGTTGTAATAATTATTATAAAAGAAGACTTTTGTTTTTTTTAATGAAATGTTAATTAACGTATTCTCTATATATATATCAGTATATACACTATGAATCGGTAAACTAAACCAATTAGCAATATATTAAATAAACCTTAGTTTACATATATTATGCCCTAATGTTCCAAATGCGCCCCTGGCAGAGACTGCAACTGCATTCTGCAGTCAGTTATATATGTGGCAAACAGGGAGAGAGAAAGAAAGAGTGATGTAGAGAGATAGAGAAAGGAGTTTAACTAGGAGGATGATGATGATGATAATGGAGGGGGTGGCGGGTGGCGGGGGTTAAGGCCAGACGAGACACTGACCATAAAACAGCAAAAACAAATTGCATGAAACATTTTAGTTGCATTTTCTATATAGAAAATTCAAGTGTGCAAGTGAGTGTGTGTGTTTGTGTGTGTGTGTGTGTGTGTCCATAATCCATGTACATTGCACAAAGTTTGCATGTATTTATATATATATGTATATGTGTGTGTTACGTGTTATATATAGAAACTGCATCCCTTAGCCAATCAGTTAAAAAAATATACATACATGCATGTGTGTGTGTGTGTGTGTGTGTGTGTATGTATATATATATATATATAATACATTTCATTTAAATTAAAATAAATAAAATACTTTTGCTCAAACTCAGTGACGCCTAAAAAACAAAAGCTTAGACAAAATGCCAACAGACAGAGAGACATTTAGCTATGGCTAGACTATATAGAATGTGTATATACATACATATATATATATATGTTTATGTATATAGATATGTAAATATACATATAGTACAACATATATGTATGTATGTATGTTTGTATATACAGTTTAAAGTTATGGCAAATGCGTTTGCTTTGATTAAACTTCCTCTCCATGAAATTTAATTGATTGTCGAAACTGGTTTTCTACTTCAATTTCTTCATCTTCATTTTCATTTTCATCAAAAGCCTTAACATTTTCTTCGACTCCTTCTCCTACTTCTATATACTGCTTCTTCATCTTCTTCTCCTTTTTCTTCTTCTACTACTAGTTCTTCTTGTGCTTTGTGGCCAGCCAGAAATTGTAGGCAATTTATTTTTCAAAAATTCATTAATTTCTTGCTCGGCACAAAATTTCCAATTTCTTTACCAGCCTTTGTATAGTCCTTAGGCATGTGTGTGTGTGTGTGTGTGTATGTGTATGTGTATGTATGTAGGATAAATTTAAGGAATTAAGAACTGAAATTCGATCAATACAATAACAACAAAAGAAAAGAAAAAACTCATCTAAATTCAAGTCGGTTTTTTACAAAAATTAATTAACATTCAAATAATGAAAAGTTTCCTTACAAATTTTTAACCAGAAAAAATTCAAAGGGAAACTTTAAATAAAATCTCTAAATTTTTAAAATCTTATACAAATTTGAAGAAATATTTCATAAGGACAAATCTCAACAGCTTTTGATTCGCAAAAAGTCCTTAAGTTAGTGTCTTAAACTAAGCTGATATAAGTGTACCTCTCAAACAACCAAAAAATCTTAAAGAAGTTGCAATTGTAAGAAAAGAAAATAATTTTTTCGTCCTCGTACTTTAAACTAACTTAAGGACAATTGAAACGTATGTGACTTCATTCAAGAGAAATATGGGGGGATAAAAGTAAAGAATCAAAAGGTTCACGATACAGGGAAACGTTTACGGTTATGTTACGGATACATTAACCAAACACGGTCGCTGAAATTCTGAAAGCGGTGGAGACAGAGAGAGAGGGAGAAGGAGGGCCAGCGTTAGAAGAGGTTGGGAGTGTACCGAGACAAAAAAGGGGAACAACGTCCTCGACCTAGTTCAATGTCAATGTCATTGTGTGCCACATTATCGCCGTTGACGACGACGTCCTTTCGCAGGCTTGTCCTTGGCTGGAGGGAAACACGAGCCACGGCCACGAACATGGCCCAAAGTGGCACACGGGCACACGGCACTGGATACAGGATATACTCGTCCTTCCCCCTTCCATACAGACACACACACACACAAAACACACAGAGACATGCACAGACATGCACACACACACTCATAAACGAGACAACAACATCAGCAAGAGCCAACTGCCACGATGCTGCAACGATGCACACAGGTCCAGAGGCAACAGGCATCAGGCACCAGGCCAGGGTGGCGACAATATCCTTGCACTTGTGCAGCAAAGGCCGCGAGGCTGGGGCTACCACTCACAATCACACCCGCTAAGCTGGGCCAACCAATCCGCCGTACAGACAGCCAACCAACATGGCAAAGCAAACCAGTCCAGACCAGGGTAGAGCACAGCACCGCACAGCACCAACTCCAACCTTAACACATTGTCGTGCAGTTCGCCTCCTTTTGGACGCGTGTCCGTGGCCATGTAGGACCCCAAACTTCACAATATGTACCCCATTCGCGTTGCACTCCAAGCTGAACTTCATTCCAATCTCTATGCCACTTTCAATCCATCCTCTTTCTCTATCTCACTCTCTCTCTGTTTCTCTTTCTCTGTTTCTCTGTTTCCCCTTCCCTCTGTCTGTCTCTTTGTGTGTATTTTTCTTCCTTTCTCTGTCTATCCATATCATGTGCCTTACCTATGCCTTTGGTTGGCTCTCTTTCTTGCTTACATCAGTTGGCTTTTGTCCTCCCTGAGGGTCTCCCATTTCATCACCACTACAAAGTCTACATTTGGACCAGCCATAAAATGGTTTGGGTTAAGAGTCGGGATTTCAGTTTTGGTTTGGTTTGGTTTGGATTGGCTTGGTTGGGGTTTGGTCCTTTAGCATATTCTCTGCAGTTTATCCTCGTGTTTGTATCGGTTCACATCGTTCCTGTCTCTCGTTTGCTCTCTAAAATTTCAACTTTACCCGAGTCCCTTGTGCTTGTGCGTGCGTGTGTGTGTGTATGTGTGAACTCTATATTTGCGTAGATGTTTTCTGTATTTCTATATGAATTATATATGTATGTATATTATTAATTTCGGAAAGGGGTGTTCAATGCAATGCAAAACAGAGAGAAATTTCATTGGGATTATATGAGGAAAGATTGTTGATGATTTAATAAGTAACAAAGAGGGAGGAGAGTAAAGAGAGAAGAATTAAGACCTTGAAATTAAAAAAGCTTTTAAAATCATCGATAGTACTGTTATATTGTCATACTTAATATCTTATTAACTGTAGACTGTTTTGCTTCCTGCTGGCAAAAGCAATTAAGCTTGGCTAAAAGAAAGCTTCAAGATGAAGAGAAAGCGGAACTTAAAAGAAGAAGAAGAAGAATGTTCGCTGAAATTTAGCTGTCATCACACATTTACTGTTATTGATCTCTCCTAATTCTTTCTTCTTCTTTATTTTAATCAATTTCACTTAATGCTGATCTTTATCAGGCATCTTTAGTCGCGTGTCGCTATGCGAAGTTAAAAGGTGTTAAAGACCGTTGTACAATACCAGGTAAATGCTATTTTTATTACAGGTGGACGCCGTTTAACGATACCAAACAGAAAGAGAACGCATGAGAGAAAGAAAAAGAGAGAGAGAGAGAGAAAAAAGAGCGGGTGCGCACAATGGAGAGAGAGAGAGAGTCTGCAAAAACATTAAGAAAACAAGAAAAGAGGCTAAGAATCAAAACACAGCAACAACAACAACAGCCATAACATTTGCAATATTAACAACAACAACAAGAAATACAAAGGCAGCGCAGCTGTCCACATTCCAGCACAGGCAGCGCCGCCAATGTCGACGTTCTACCACGATCCAACCGCATTGGCTCTCTCTCTCTCTCTCTCTCTCTCTTTCTCGCTGTCTGTCTGTCAGTAACCGATGAGATCTTCAGCCAGCAAGTTGGCCTTTCGCGCTGCATATAGCAGTCAGACGCAAGAGTAAAAGAAATCCAAATTCGAATACGGAAAAAGATCGTAAATATATTTAAATAAAAATACATATATGTCGTCTGTGTCTGTGTGTGTCTGTTTATGTGAACTTTCCTCGATTAGTTGAAAGAAAAAAAAAACAGTATGCGGGAATTGTATTTAATTTTGAAGTCTGCGTAGAAGCTAAAAGAAAGTGCGAACAGGTTTTGTTTTTTTTTTTTTTGTTGGCTCTAAGAGACGTGGCATACAGCGAGAAGAGATCACACATTCTTTCAACGCATCTTTATATATATTTACCTATATGTACATATATATATACATATGTATGTGTATTGACTATGAAATAATAACAGAAACTAAAGTGAAAGTGTTTTTTATATAAATGCTATGAAACAATAAAGAAAAACAAATTCTCACGATTAAAACGGTAAAACAAATAACAACAACAGCACAGCAGCATGTCTACCTACACAAGTACCATACAACGCCGCAAGACGGCAACAACACGATCCAAATCAAAGCAACAGCAACAACAACAACAACAACAGCAACAAATTGCAGCTGAAAATAAGCCAATCGAAAATCAAAACAGCGAACAAAACGAAAGACTTCACTTTCGCAGCACAAGCGAGCAACAGCAGCAACACAATCGCCGTTCAACAACCTCACCTACAGCAACTAATTCAACTTCACCACTGTGCTGTAACGGTGGTCTATCCGCCATACTCAATTGCTGTCGCGATATTAACTGCCACCTGAATGCAACGAATGCCACTGGCTCTGCTGGTGTTCCTACTGCTGTTGCTGCAACTGTTGCTGGTGCTGCCGCTGCTACTGCACCATTACGCGGCAGCGTGGAGCGTAGTCGCCGTTCAGAGAGCCGGCATTCTTCGATAACGCCAACGCCGACATCAAAACAAACTTCACCTTCGCCAACCGCAACTACCTCGACACGTTCTCGCTCTCGCTCTAGATCGCGTTCGTGTTCATGTCATGGTGCTGCCGGCATCAATGATGATGATAATGACAATTGCCTCAGGACCATACCATCACAATTCACCGTTAGCCTGAGCATTGATCTGCTGAGCTGGACCCTTTTCCTCTTGGCCTTCGGCACACGTTTCTACAAGTTGGCAACACCAGCACATGTTGTGTAGGTATTAGTTACCAATAATGGATGACAAATGAGAAAACTCTTAATCAATGTAACAACAATAACTTGTTCTATTCCAGGTTCGATGAACTGCATTATGGCAAATATATATCGCATTATATGCGCAACATATTCTTTTTCGATCAACATCCGCCACTGGGTAAACAATTGATCGCTGGACTAGTAAGCTTCGCCGGTTATGATGGTAACTACACCTTCTCACGTATTGGTGCCCCATATGCGGCAAATGTTCCCATCTTTTGGCTACGGTTCATACCAGCTCTCTGTGGAAGTCTTCTTGCTCCGGCCGTTTATAAACTTTTATTGGAAGCGCAACTACGTCGTTGGGCAGCTGCTGTGGGTGGACTTTTAATTGTTTTCGATAACTCTCTTCTGACACAGTCGCGTTTCGTCCTTATGGAATCGATGCTGTTGCTGGGCAGTACCCTGGGCATAGCATGTTTGTTACGTTTTCAAAGATGCCGCTTGGGTAGCTTTAAATGGTTAGTTAATGGTGCAGCTGCTGGTTTCTCATTGGCCTGTGCTGGAAGTATCAAATATGTGGGATTCCTAGCCCTTGGCCTGGCTGCATACCTTTTATGTCGCCACCTGTGGCAACTGTTGTACGATGCACGAATGACGAGTAAGTGAAGAAGTTAAAAGAAGCGTACAATGAAGTTTTTTTTTTTAAGTGCTATGTTTTCTTTTTCTTCCCCCCTACAGCTTTCCAACTTTGGCTGCATGCATTGGGTAGGCTTTTGCTATTTGCTGGTATTCCACTGTTCGTCTATATCGGTGTCTTTTATGTGCATCTAAAGACCTTGCATAGGGCTGGGCCTCATGATAGCATCATGACAAGTGCTTTTCAGGCCTCATTAGACGGTGGTTTGGCATCCATTACTCGAGGTCAACCTTTGGCTGTGGTTCACGGCTCACAGATTACATTGCGGCACACACATGGACGGACCTGTTGGCTACACTCACATGCCGCCGTCTATCCAGTGCGCTATAAGGATAAACGAGGCTCATCCCATCAACAGCAGGTTACATGCTATTCATTTAAAGATGTAAACAATTGGTGGATTGTCAAGAGGCCGGAACGAGATGATCTTGTTGTTGGTGATCAGCCAGATGTTATACGGCATGGTGACATCATTCAATTGGTCCATGGCATTACCAGTCGTGCATTGAATTCCCATGATGTGGCTGCACCCATGACACCGCAATGCCAAGAGGTTAGCTGTTACATTGACTACGAGATTAAAATGGCCGGCGAACTATTGTGGCGCGTTGAAATTTTGAATCGAAAAACCGAAGGTGATCGATGGCATGCCATTAAATCGGAGATACGTCTGATTCATGAGTCGACGGGAGCTGCTTTAAAATTTAGCGGACGTCAGTTACCCGATTGGGGCTTTAATCAGCATGAAGTGGTTGCCGATCGCGAGCAGGAGCATGATGATGCCATTTGGAATGTGGAGGAACATCGCTACACAAAGAGTAAGAAAAATTAAATTAAATATAATCCCGAACTATGAATCAAAATTTATGTTTCCACAGCCCAAGATCAAAGGGAGCGAGAACGACAACTTCTGTCTGCCGAAATGATACCCACACATCGAACACGTCTCTCCTTTTGGGCCAAATTACTGGAATTGCAGACGAAAATGTTTTGGCATGCCAAACAATTGCAGAGTCATATGTACAGTTCAATGCCTCACGAATGGCCATTGTTGGATAAAGGTATCGCCTATTGGGTGGATGGAAATTCCAGTGCTCAAATTTATCTGCTTGGCAATGTGCTCATCTGGTATACGGCTAGTGGTGGTCTTTTCATATATGCCGCTCTATTGGCCTTCTATGCAGTACGTCGTCGTCGTCTTTGTTATGATATATCGATGCAGGAATGGGAACGCTTTCTGCTTGCCGGTGATACATTCTTTGTCGGCTATTTGATGCACTATTTGCCATACTTTTTTGTTGATCGGACTCTCTTCTTGCACAATTATTTACCAGCTTTTGTGTTTAAATTGCTGTTATTGTGTTATGTCTTGGAACATTTGGATTATCTGTTACGGCGATATTGCACCGGACGTGGTCTCCATTTAGTGCGAGCCTATCGTGTGGGTTTGATCCTTTGGCTAATTGCTGTTTGCAGTGTTTTTGTCAAGTTTTTACCACTGAGCTATGGCTCGACAAAAATGTCTGCCGAGGATATTATTAATTTACGCTGGAAAGACACCTGGGACTTTATATTGCAAAAGAACTATGCGCTTAACTGAGACATCAATCTATTTAATGAGAATGTACCATGTACAATAAAATTGTTAAGAATCATTTGAACAAAATGTACTCAATTAGTTCTAGTTAGTGAAATAATATTCTAATTTTAAAACGAATAAAACAATTTATTTATATACATACACACAAACACACACACTATTTTATTAGCCCTAGCAATATATTTCACAATTGAATGAGAGAAATTTTTAGTTTCAAGTCAAAAACAAAAACAAAACATCTTAGATATATCTTATAAGCACACTAAACAAATATACATATAAAAATCAAACAATATGGCCAACAATGAGCGATATAATGATCAAATTGGAAATATGCGACCTGCGGGTTTGCCATCGGAAACGAGTGATAAGGATAATCAAATCCGTGACTGTCTATTTATAGCCAATCCCGAGGAGAAGGCCGAATTTATGATTAGGGCCGAATGTAAACGGATAAAGGCAAATAATCCAGTTTCACCACGATCACCCATTATGCCAGATAATACTGTTGGCAATTTATTGGCCATTGAATTATCAAAATCACGTTTTGCCGCCTTTAAAGAGAAATTCTCTGAGGATATGTATTTTAAGAAGCCAAAATTAGGTCATGCTAAGCCGGCTAATGCAAAGCCCGATAATGTGACTAACACAAACACAACATTTGGTTGCACCACAAGTAATGCGGATAAAGTTTATCCAATTATATTGCCACCAAAACCAGCTAAACAGGTCAATGAGGATTATGCCAAATTTCATGATAAATATATTATAAGTCATAATCATTATTTTCCTGCCGAACAGATTAATAGAAAGTTAGTTTTAATAATACAATTTGATAAATTTATATAGATTTGATTCTTTATTACAGATATGCAAAATCATTCAATCGACGGGATACTTTTGGTAAATTTTATGGCGTCGATGATAATGGTGGCAAAGTGAAACGTTGCATGCAACAATGTTTCGATCAAGTGATTATAGTTAGTAAAACTCAAATGGATTTCATTGATCGCACCTATAGTCGTTTGGGAAAAAAGTATAAAAAGTAAGTGTTATATCGCAGCTCTATATGGAAAAATCTATTCAAATCTGATTTGCTTTGTCAGATATCCATATTTGGTGCCACCAAATATGACCCATGGCAAACCTAGCCAAATAGCTGAATGTAATGGCAAGATGCTTATTGACAATATATCGCCATGCATTAATAATGTTAAATTGATTGAAGCTTTTGGCTATTTAAATATGTGGCGTCAGAATTTACATAAACGTCATAATTTCCATATGTTTGATCTTATTTCGATGCTGGAGCGAAACGATACTGAGCAATGTGGTTATTTACCATTTAATAAGATTATTGAAATTATGCATAAACTTCATTTACGTATCGATGGCCCAAAGATTCGAACAACTATGATTCATTTTAATATGTTGAATCCCGAAAAATCTCCATTGGAGATGGTTAATTATAAAGAATTTTCTCGTCTACTATCTATACATGTACCACTACCGACAACAGGAAATATATCCTCTTTACCAGCAAATATATATACTAAGGATACATCATATCGTCTGTTCTGTGATGATCTCAAAAAGCAACCAAACGAGGGACGAGACCAACATAAACCATATCGAACTCCTGCACAAAATGATGATGATTTGATGGGTGTCAAGGATCTAGTTCAACCGCATGTATCCACTACCTTTGGCTTGGGTCAAAGTGATTTTGAACGTTTGCGTTCAAAAGAACAAATGGAGATCATTTTTCAAAATGTTATTTCACAAGATGAATTTCAATCGCTTTGGGAGAAACTTAAGAATGAACATGAAAATCAAATTGATATGTTTTCTGTAAATCAATTACGTTCAATGATGGAGAAACACGAAACACGAAAGTTAAAAAAATAAACTATGCAAAAAACTCATCGTATTATCAATAAATTATCTCATTAAATTTTATTTTGAATCTTTATTTTTGAATTAAAAAAACCGAAAACGGGTAGCAAAACTTTAGTTCTACACAAAGTAAACTACTGATTCTTATGGGTTTTATCTGATTTATATTTAAAAAAAAAGTTTTCCAATTAAACCAATTGTGCTGTTTCAGCTGCTAAGTTTTCATAGAATGCGATAAACTGTTAAAGAAAAACTAATGTTTTTACCATAGTTTTTCTACAATCAACTAGTCAGTTGCAGTCGTAGAAACAATGGATCTAAAAATCATTCGAATTGCATTGCTTTTGCATATTTTTGCTTTCATATTAGGATTGACTTTATCTATGGAAAATCCTTTTATGCATATGGGTAAGTCATATTCGAATTGACTTGAATGTATAATACAATATATTCAGTTTAAATGTTTTAGACTGCAACTTGGGAGAATATTTCACATGTCAAATAAAGTTTATTATTTGCTGGAGATATAGTTGTAAGTGCATAGACCAACATATACACATTGGAACTGGTCTTGGTTGTCTACATGAGGAATTTGGTAAATGAATATGCATGCAAAAAAAAAAAAAGAAAAAAAAAGTCAGTTGGCCCATGAGGGGATCGAACCCGCGACCTTCGCGTTATTAGCACGACGCTCTAACCAACTGAGCTAATGGGCCTTGTTGCTAAGGGTGGCAAAATGACTTACTTGCTTTACTGGTATGAAAAATTTGCTCATTTTGACGTGTTGACGTTTATATACTCTTTTGGCCAAATAGAGTTCTACCTATTTCCTTTACATAAACAATATAGTTGAATAATCTGAAAATAATCATATATCAATATCAAAGTGAGAAAACAAATGTTTTTCTTATTGGTATATTCATATATATATCAAATATTTAGTGAAGTAAAAGGAGTAAAATAAGCCTTTGTAGCAATTATCACTTGGCTAAAGACAAGATATAATTATAGTATATACAAATTACGGGTTATTCAAATTTGCCCGTTAATTTTCCACCTTTGTTTTATATTAATAATAATAAATAGAATATTCATCCGTGTTCAAGGACATAGCCATTTAATAAATAAAACAATTTCTTTTTACAGTGCTCGTCAACTGCGAAAAATTTAGTTAATGTTCTTAATTTCAGATGCAGGTGAAACTGCAAACAATCTAATAACAAATTTAGGAAAGCTGATACGCCTATACACTAACTACAATTAGTTCATATACAATTCGGCGGGTCACCGCGGTCAATATTTGACTATAACACATCATTTCCCACTGTCAAGAAAATCTTTGGCCTCATTAATTTTGGCCGCCAGATATGGTGATCCACCTCGATCCGGATGATTGAGTAGCATAATTTTCTTATGGGCATCCTTGATCTACAATTGTAAAAACTTTCGTATATATATCCCGTCATTTGAGTCATTCAAAAAAAACATTAACCTTTAGTTTGTTGGCACTGGGATTAACACCCAATATAAGAGCAGCCTCACGTTTGCTCATTTTCGGTTCAAAGCCACCTTTATAGTATTTAGAATTGGCTAAACTTTCGGCATCGAACTTAGGCAGATTCTTTAAAGCTTCGTTAAATTTCGTTGTCATCTGTGGCATCCGGCGTATCAAATGTTTTCCAGCAAATCCCACAGCGGCAACACCAAGTCCGGCCAATATTAGGGAACTTGCCTTCGGATAGAAAGAGTCATCCGCATGTCCAAACGTGGATGTAAGACCAGAAGAGATAGGTGGCACAGTTTCCATAACAAATATATACGATGGGGAAAGCGATTAGTAAGAAAAGTGTTTATATTAAAAAGCATGAGTTAATCTTGTACCATTTTATGTAATTAATCAAAACAAAAAAAAGTGAATAATTTTGTTGTACGAACAGCTGTGGGCGACTAGAATATGAAGGCATGCTTTGACCCAAACAAAAGTTATCGACAAATCGATACACCGACAACTGTTTTTTTTATCGACCGCGTTTTAATTTAGTTATTTTGTACTAACCTCCACCCCACGCGAACTCTTTTTTGACATTTTAAAAAATATACAATTAAAGAAACGATTTGAACTAAATTCAATTATCATTTCCCGCAGAAATATTATGGTTTTTGGTAAGCAACCTGAATAAATGCACAGTTCGGTTTACTTTGAATTACTTTTTATAATGAATAATTAAAGTTTACGACTAGAATTGTTATGTTCTTTTAAAAATCATATTCTCTATGCTGTCTAGATTCCATTTTCGATTCTCAAAATGCAGAAATAGTTAAACAAAAGCTTAAGTAAGCGTAGCTTAAAGCTTGATCTAGAAAAAAGCTTTTCAACTACATGTGGGTTTGCCATGTGATAGTCACAGTTTATATCATATGACTTGGTCAACTCTATCAGAAAGCGCTGAATGCAGTCATCTGGTCCAATTGTCTATCGAGTGTCTGCGCAAAATCATCTATCGAATGCTATCGACAATCGGTGTTGGTGGGAGGGGGGGGCACCAAGAAAAAAATAACACACAAAAGTGAAGAAGAAGCGAGAAAATTTTTTGATGTGAAAAGTTTGTTTAAACAAAAATAAATAAAATTCTTAATATTGATTAACAAGAAAACGTTCAAGTGCGAATTCTGTAGGCGGCCAGCACGACGTGTGTGTGTGAGTGTTGTGTGTGTGCTGTGTGAGTTGTGTGTGTGCTTGGCTGTAAAAAAAATAATTTAAAAAAAAAGAAAAGAAAAGTCGAAAGCAAAAAAAAGGCAACAACAACAACAACAAAAAGGCAAATTATTTTTGCAGGAGCAGAGGCAGCAACCGTCAAACTGGAGCGCATTCCGGAATATTTGCGCGACACCGTCGATTGGCTGATGGGGTAAGAGAATTAGTTGCAACATTCAATCCTACATAACATTCATTCTATATGCCATTCAATTCAATATGCAATACGATTAGCTTTTACTTGATTCGATTTTGTTTGATTTGATATATATATCTGTATATATATATATATATCTATATATATTTATATGTGCATATATTTACATATGTATAAACTAGGATTATAGTTACGACGACATCGAATTTTGATGTCTCCCATCTCACTTGCTCACATTGTCTCTTTCCTTTTTGATGTCCTCCTCTTTGCTTTCTTTCGCTTCGTTGCCCATTTGGCCTTTTGCCAATTGGCCTCGTTTTTTTTTTATTTATTTTTTTCTTTATTTTTTTGGCCATATCAAAAAGAAATTTCTTTTTTCGTCTCTAAATCTTGTTGTTTTGTCGCGTTCTTCTACTTGCCAGGAGAGAAGAGTCTTCAATTTATGTACTGACGTACTTATGTACATGCAGATATATTTATAAGCTAATACTCTTATTCTATAGATTTAGCAGTAAAATGCATTATAATATTTATTTAAATGCACTGACATTCAATATAAGTATGTGTCGTTGCTAACTGATATTATCTTTCTTATTTATCAAATAAGTGCATATACGTATCAGTAGACAAGTTTAAATATCCCAGAAGGAATGTGGTAGGAATGTTTATTATTTTATATGCGTATGTATTTATATCAATAATTGCATTGGTACACGGGATAATAATTAAATGAATTATAAAAAAATATATATAAACTGAATTTCATTTACAAATAAACATGATATAAATACGTACATATGTACGCATTCTATGTCTATATTTTAAAATTGGTTTTATTTGCTCTTTAGACGTCATGTAACTTGAATCAATAAGCAATTGTATTGATTTGTCAATTGTAATCAAAAATTAAAAGTATTTTAATTTGTAATAGACGCACAAACATTCATAAATATATAAGCGAGTATATATATTTATAATCTATATTACAAGGAAACAAGCTTTTTGTTTGAGTTTATCATTCATCTGTACATAGTGAAGCTGCTATATATAGTACATTCATCCAACCATCCACATTTATATTCATGCATTGGCCATGCGATAATTGTAGAGTTTATTGAACTCTCGCCAATTCCATTACAATTTTTAATCAATTTTATTAAAATAAAGAAATAAATAATAATAATAAAAAATACTCCTCGCACAAAACTTTTGTTTGGACTTTTTATTAAAAAAATCACACTTGTTCATGCACTTTGATGAGAAGGCCCCGGCGAGATTCGAACTCACGATCTCCTGTTTACTAGACAGGCGCTTTAACCAACTAAGCCACGGCGCCAATTGGTGCCCTTCTGTAAAAGTAGCCAACTTATCGGAAAAACTTTAAAAGAACTAAAATGTCTTTCACTTGGTAGAACAATAGACACATTTTTTTTTTGCATACGTTAGTAAATCATAAAATAACAAGTGTTTGCTAGACAGCTTTTTCTACTTTGCTTACTGCCAAGGGGCACTTAGCCATATATTATACGTTCGTTTCTGGTAAGGACACAAAGCTAATGATTAAGTGCCATAACTTACACATGTCTATAAAATTTAGAAAAATAACTACTACAGCTCTGTCGACGTTAGCCCGACCAACTTGTTATAATTGATTCATAGAAATTCTATTATTACCAACACGGCTAAAAAATACAATCACAAATGTTTTACGTTTTTGTTGTTAGAATATGTTAATATCAAAATTTGTTTGTCTGCCACAAAGTTATAAAAAACTACCAGTGAAAAGTGTTCACATAAGTTTTATTTTAGTACTGGCGTGGACCAATGGCGCCGTGGCTTAGTTGGTTAAAGCGCCTGTCTAGTAAACAGGAGATCGTGAGTTCGAATCTCGCCGGGGCCTATCATACATACAGTTGGAGAATTTGTGTTTGATTCCTTTTTTTGATGAAATTTGAAAAAAAAAAAAAAAATTGATTCATTTATAATTTTCTGAGGGTATGAAACTCTGTGCAACTGCAAATATCATTATTGATATGTTGAAGTTTAAATTTAGACTTGTTTAAATGTTTTCTTGAAGAAAATAAGTTAATATTTTATGATTGTGGTCTTACAGATCACATTTGCTTCTATTTTCGTTGTCACATAAGTTGTCGTTGAAATAATGTCATTTGGCCGCTTCTTTATAAGAAGCAGTCGTGGCCGAGCGGTTAAGGCGTCTGACTAGAAATCAGATTCCCTCTGGGAGCGTAGGTTCGAATCCTACCGACTGCGAGGAGAGATTTATATTTTATTTTTAAAAACTATTTTTGTTTTAAATAAAGGGAATTTTATCAATATTTTTTATGTTCATTAAAAAATTAAATTACTTTGAAAAAATATATAATTTAAAAAAGTAGTCTTCGTTATCAATAATCTTTCTTATTATAACACGCTACGGTACACTAAAGGCCCCGGCGAGATTCGAACTCACGATCTCCTGTTTACTAGACAGGCGCTTTAACCAACTAAGCCACGGCGCCGATGTTCCGTGCCTGTGTCAGAAGACAACTTATGCAAAAGCTAAAAATATTCTTTTAGAATTCTTAAAAAAAGTTTTTTCTTTTTTTTTTTTTTTTTATTTAGCTGTACAAATTTTGTTGTAAGAATAGTTTTAAAACTTTTTTTATCTGTTAAAAAAAAGAAAAAAGTAATTTAACAAAAAAAAAAAAACATGTTTTTCTTATATTAAAAATACGGATATGTTTTTTTTATCCGGAATGCGTATATTTTTCTATAAATTCACTACTTTTGAACGGGCAAATATATTGGCGCCGTGGCTTAGTTGGTTAAAGCGCCTGTCTAGTAAACAGGAGATCGTGAGTTCGAATCTCGCCGGGGCCTTTCAGAGACCATGAAAGTTGGGGTTGTCTGTCTATTTTTTAAATATTTTGAAAAGGCTTTTGTAAGTGATTTATATATACTTATATTTAAAATTTAGAAAAGAATTTCTGGTGGAAACTATACAATCTATATGAGACCTTAGTCATAGCTCGTGTTACCCAAACTAAGTTTTAGTTGGTTGATTCCGTTTAAAAGTGTTAAAATCTCGGTAAATTTTCTGGCTTGTTAGTAAGTTTCATCATATAGAGACTAATCTGGCCTCTATATTGAGTTGCCCGTAATGAACTTTTCTTTGTTCCGAAAACAAATTAAGTTCACACACACCAACATATGTCCCGCTGTCAAATTGATGGGGTTTTTTTTTTTTTATGTGTATGTATATGTATGTATATGTATATACATTCTCATACTATAGTCAAATCTTTACTCGGGTTGTCATCAAATCCAAAGGGACAATGGAAAAACAAGAAGAGTTACAAATTGTGTCACATGTCACACCCCAAAGAAAAAAAAGAAAAAGAAAAAAGCACACACACACACGTCAGTTGATTGGGGATGGCAAAGGAAAGCAGCAGTGACATTTTGATGTCTGTAGACGTCAGATCTGAAACCTTTCTGTCTTTTTCCCACTCTCTCTCTCTCTGTCTCTCTCACACTTTATGCCTCTTCAATCAGTCAAGACTTTCATTAAAGCACCGCAACAGAAGGCAAAGCAATTAGAAATATCTATGTAGATTGATTTATATTTTTTTTGTTGCTAAATGTTTCCTTATGAAACTCGTTGGGAATTTTGGTTACTGGAAAAGGTTAATCTTTCTATCTTATTCTGTCATCTGTAGAGCCAAAGACACGCAAAAAAAATGCTCTGTATCTATGAAGATTTACTATTCATAGAGCACTTCACATGTGCTTTGACAAGGTTTTAACACCGCATCGAGGTTAGTGGATTAGGCACTAGGGGGGATTTAAGTTATTTGTGTACTTCGCTCTTGGATAGAACTGAAGACAATAGTAAGAATTGAGTTCCGATGGATAGATGAAAGCTCTCCGCACGCGCCAGATGATGGCTTGGGGCGCGGACAGCCTTGAAGGGCACTTAGTACAAACTCTAATTGAATTAGACAGACCGAGGAACAAAGGGCGCACAAGTACAAAACAAAAACGCAAAAAAAAAAGACAAAAACTACGACATAAATAGAATGTTGTAAGGGAAAGGGTGATATACACAATTCGCCAAACAGCCCAATGACAGTTGGCCATTTCGCCACTGTTGGAATTTTCATTGATTGACAGCTGCAGCAGCTCTAACAGCAGGCCGAGGCCACAACTGGCTTTTATTTATTTTTTTTTTATTTTGTTTTTGGGTGGTTGGTTGGTTGGTGCTGGAGACGGTAACAGCGGATGGACGGACGGCTCACAAATCACTAGACAAAATCAATTTTGTAGACTGGTCGTTAAAAACATAGGCGAAGGTTTTCGCTAAATGTACACCAAATGCATTCAGTTGCAGACGAGAGCTGCATGCGTTTAGTGGCCAGTTCCTAGTTCTTAGCGGTGTTTGGCAGCGTGTTCATCGTAGTCATGAACTGGGCCATCTCGAATTTGACGGGCGGCAATCGGGTTAGCCGTGCCATACTCGTACGCTATTCGTCAGTGCCATTGGCAGATGCTGGTGATGGTTCATCGACAGCACCACAGACACCCACAACAACCACACCGCGTTCATCCACATCTCATTCATCGTTATCCTCGACATTTGCAGCCACATTTCGTCATGTACCAGGACGTGCTGTGCCTCGACAACAGGCCAATAGCAATAACAATAATAATAATAATGGTAGTGGGGCAAGTGGTGCTAGTGGTTCTGGTGGTACTAATGGTCCTGGTGGCACTGCAACACAATTGTCATTGCCCTTGGATGTTGAAGAAACGGTCACTTGCTTTTGTCGGTAAGCTTTAAAGTTATCTCTATTTGGATAATAGAACTTTAAAATTTGAATCGATCCAGTTGGAAAAGCATATGGAATGATGGTTTATAATGCATATGTATATGTATAGTTTTATTCTACATGTTTGTTAATGATGTTTTTCACTGATGCAATGGAAACATCTGACCAACATTCATATATACATACATATGTATCCTTCATTCAAGGGTGTTAAACCTCGAACTCAGCCCGTAACCTTTATATATTTATATACTAACATATATATATATTTTTTTGTTTCATAACATACAATATATTTCTTTCATTAGTTTTCCAAAATGGGTAATAAAAACTAGGGGCCAACAGGCAAAAATTGCGTTGTATTTTCTGAAACACATGCAATTTTGCCATCTAAAAGGAAAGTCTATAAGAGACACACACAATATACGACAGTATAGAAGAGAGACAGAGAGAAAGAGGGAGAGTGAGCGAGGGTAAACTTCTAGCATATGTGTGTGGCGCACAGCATGAACCAACAACAGCTGATTTTTGTATACATTATAGAATTTTCATGGCTATACAGAAAGAGAGAGATAGAGAGAGAGACCGACCGACCTTCTTGTACTGCTTCTGGTTCTTTTGGCCTCTCCCCTTTCTCTTAAGTGATGAAATTTCGCAAACTTTTATATATTTTGCTGCGCATTTTCTTTCGTTTCTTTTGTTTTTCCTTTTTTAACGCAATGAAAACTCCATGATAAGGGGAAAATGCTTACACCTACCCACACATACACATACATACAATCACATGTAAGACTTATATGTGCGTCGCATTTAAGATGGCACGCCCCCTTTTTTTTAACTGTTTAACGGCGACATATAGTGCATAAATCATACACAGTATGTGGCTTTTATTCAAATTCATTGTTTTTTTTTTTTTTTTTACATGCAATACCCTGTGGTCAAATAGCATATTAGCTAATTGGCCTAACTGGCAAAACCTAAGCAACAAAGGATTGAGCTATCATTTAAGCTTTCAGTTCATTAGACATCAGAAAGTTGATTAAATTTTTGTTAGAATTAAGCAAAGAAATAATAAAATAGTTTGTCGAAGAGATATTCCATCAAGTTTTTGTTATAGGGTAATGCAAAGCCGCCACACTGACTTAATATATGGGATTTTTTTTGTTGGTGTTTTTGCGCACTTCCTAATTTGATGGCTACGTCTGACGTCATTGGTAGTGCGCATGACCCACAGCAGCAGCAGCAGCAGCAGCGGCAGCGGGCAGCAACAACACATCTTGATACATTTGTTGCTGTTATTGTTTCGTCTTATTTATGTGGTGGTAGTGGCGTGACCGACTAAACGGAACTCTCATCTCCCTCCTACGTCTGCCTTCCATCTCCTTGAGCCGCAAGCGTCGTAGAAACAAATAAACAAGCAAACAGTAACAATAACAACAACAACAATTGGAATAGCAATAGCAAAAGCAAAAGCAATATTCATTTATTTATTTATTTATTTTCTCTTTAGACTATGAGAGGAAAACAATTCTCTCTAGTTCCAACCATCACCGTTACCTCAACCCCAACACCCCAACCCTACCCCTTCTCTTATCTGCTCTTTTTTTCTACACTGCCTCCTTTCACATTTGCAATTAATTTTAGCATACATACATACATACAACATGATCAATATTTATGCTAAAGATTCTGATTCCAGTTCCGGTTCCATTTACCCATACCGATACTCAATCAGCGATAGTTGAAAGGCAAAACAAAATAAAATAAATCAACAAAATAATACTGTGAAATTAAATAAACTTTGAGGGGAATAGTAAAACATTAATACTCGATATATATCGTATACATGTATCGTATATCAAGCAATCAGTTATAATTGAAAATCATAGAAAATAAGACAGTGGCAATTAAAAAGGACACAATGTTTCGATTTTAAAATGAAATATGGATAATTTGATTATCTATCAATAAGGCTTACGCCCATTGGACATTTCCTTATAGAATCTCTAGGTTACTACGAATTTTCTAAAAATTCTTATTCATGTTTAAACATGTCTTCAAAAACTCTGAGCAAGAATTAGAGAAAGACAAATAACAGCAGAGAGAAAGGAGATGAATAGAAAAAAAGGTAGTGAATTTGTGTGTTCCGTTTTAACTGGCCGCCCGCACTCAACTGCAACGAGGCTAGCAACAATCGCTGTAATAAATAATGGGGGGAGAATATTTGCCAATTCGTTAGACGAATCGCTTGAACCGCTATAAACGCAACCAAGCGTTGCATTAAGAGTTGCAATAACTTGAAAGACAACAACAAACACAAAAAACAAACACAAAAAACAAAAAAAAAAAAACAATGAAAAAATGTGAGAGAATGAATCATAAGTACTTTACCGCGATTTGTGTTATATGGAAAAGTGCAATCTTCGTTCTTACTTAGCCTTCGCTCCTTGCTTTTTTCTTCATCATTTTTTGTTTTCAGTGCGCTGCAAATGAACTTGTGCCGGTTGCATTGCGGGCGGTCACAGGTGTCTGCTACGCTATCAAGGAGAACGCAACGAATTGTCGGTTCTCTTGCTTGTGTTCGTTCTTTACTTTACCGTGTATTTCTCCCGCTCAATGGTTGGGACAGATGCATGTTCAAGATAGGCTCTTGGTTAAATTTGTTGTTCTTGTTGTTGCTGTTGTTCCTGTTTCAACTATATTTGTCTTGAATGACAAGGCACCTTTTCGTTTCTTTTCGTTGCTGCTTTTCCATGAAAGGTATAGACCAGGCCATATTAAATACAAGTTCCTGTGTTCCCATTTTATATGATGTTGTTGTTGTTGCTGTTGTTGGCATTGTTGTTATTCTATTTGATTTTTGATTTTATTTCGTATCCTCACACTACAACTAATGGCAGTAGATGATCTTGTGATAATTATACCCCAGGGAGGTCTCTGGGGTGCTAATGATGTGTAATATTATGCGGGCTCTTCTTGAATTACCTGTCCGGCAAAGAGTTTTAGTTTTATGTGTATAAGGATAAATCCATTTGTTTATATAGCCTTTAATTCATTTTATATATTTCTTAATCTTTTCAGGTGAGTAAAATGCAACTCTTTCGGTGAAAGAAGTGGTCCAAATACCAAGGATCTCATATTGATGGAATTAAATAATTCACTAAATAAATGTAATTTGGTAATGTGTAAGTTAAAAAGTAGTAGATTCTACTACCATTTAAAACCAGCTGCATTTCTACAGTCTGGCAACTCTATTATTTAGCTGTCAGCTGCTGAGCATCAAACACATGAGCTGTTTTCGTGTTATTGCAGCTCAGCTGATGTCGATGAGACCATTCCGGCAGAAAGAAATAAATAGAGAGGCAAAGAGCGCAAGAGAGCGCGCGAGAGAACGCGGTGCGAATTCAGGGCTAGCAAAGAGAATACGCGGGCACGCTTGGGGCAAGAGTTTTTCAATAAAATAAAATATAACACATATTTTAAAATATATAAAAACATAATTTTAAAATACTAAGCCAAAATTTGACATACCCGTGCAGCATATATTTTTCATCAAGCAATTTACCTGAAACAAAAAAAAAAAAATCTTTAAGTCTTTTATTGACGAAATTGCAAACCAGATACGAGATAGAAAAATATAGTTTGTTTGTTTGTATAAACTCGATATTGTGGGGCCCCCATTCCGCACCTGGTGGAGCTGTCAAACAAGTGGTTGAAGCACATTTACTTTTTACACGTATACGTGTCTTGGTTGACTTGCGGCGCATTTATATGCAAAACACATACTACAGACGCTACTCTCTTGCTCTCTCTCTACCTGTCTCTTTTTTGCTCTCTTGCTTTATTACTGTTCTCGTAAGTAAGAGCGATAGAGAGAGGGAGAGAAAACAGTTGGGGCCAACAACAACAACAAAAACAACAAACATCATCATCATCAACAACATCACAGCCGTCGTCATCTTGTGTGCTCCGCTTTCGTGTTGCCAGCTTCTGTTTGTGGTCGTATCTTGGTTTCTCTCTCTCACTCTCTCTTACTCTCTTTTCTTCTGTGTGCGTGCATGTGTTGTGTGTGTGTGTGTTGCCAAGCCAGCCAGAGCCTATAGCCAGTCAGCCAGTCAGTCAGTCACTTAGACGTCTGAATCAGTATAGAAATTTCCTTTCGGTTGCACGGTCGTGTTGAAGAGGGTCGTTAGTCCGTTGTCTCGCCGTCGTTATATTTGACATTGGTTCTTTCTTTATTTTTTTTTGTTATAAATATTTTTTTTTTTTCGTTGTCGCTGTTTGAAGATGTCCGGCAACGACGCCGCATCGAAGACGGGCAAAGTTGAAATTTTAAAGTGAAATGCTATCAATAAATTCAAGAAAATGCAGTTGAATTTTCTTCTGTGTATCCTGAAAATGGAAAATGTAAGATAAACTTGGTCAGCAGAGGCGATTACAACTCCGTCTGTGTATGTGTATGTTTGTGCCTGTATGAGTTTATGTGTGTGTGTGTAAAACTGTGTCATTCACTCGACTCCAAACACTGCAGACAAGTTTTAAATGTTTTTTTTTTGTTGTTGTTGTTGTGTTGTATTGTGCTGTAGTGGTGTTGTTGTTGTTGCTGCTGCTGCTAAGTCTTCTGCAACTATTGCCACGGTTTGTTGCTTCACTGATTACGCGCAATGCAGCAGCAAGCGGCAGCAACTATGTATGTTTGTTTGTATGTAGCCTGCTCCGAGTTCAGTTGCAAAACCGGCGAAGCGCAACGCTTAGAATTGGCACAGCAACAACAACAACAACAACTGCAGTAGTAGTAATAGCAACAACAACAACAACAGCAGCAGCAGCAGCAGCAACTGTTACGGTACATTCATGAACTAGCCTGCCTGCTGTCTGCAATAATTTCTTCTCTCTTTCTCTCCCCCTCAACTCTAACTTTATTGTTTTTTTTAACCACTTCCTATGCCGCAGCAACTGCTCAGGCACTTCCACTTCCTGACGGGCTTCCTGTCCAAAAAAAAAAAAAAAAAACAAAATACAAAAAAAAAAGGGGGCATCAATCCTGGTGGGTTTCTTGTTGTTGTTGCTGCTCTTCCTGCAGTAATATATCCACCTACTACGTGTTCAATAAGCAAAAACTTTCAATACTTTACTTTTTTTTTTTTTTTTTGTTTTTGCATTGGCAGCGTGTTAATTTTCACACTTTACGTACAAGTGTGTGTGGTGGGGGGAAGTCCCTTCCGCTGCTTACCCTACCAATAGCAGCTGCTGGTTTCCTCCAATGTCAAATGCGTCACCCTATTGGGCGTTCTCGTGTGTGTGTGTGTGTGTGTCTTTTTTGACATAGGACTATTGATTTTTTCTGTTTTTTTTTTGCATAAGGAAATCTTATTATAAGAAAATCTATCAATATGTGAGAAAAGAATGATGATTTTTGATCTGTCTTATTAACAAAAGATAAACAAACTTAAACTATTTGTTTCATTATTCATTTATGGGAAAATGATCATCTTTTAAATCATTTGATTGTGTTGTAAGTGTAAATAAACCCTTATCTTTGAGTAGTTTACCAACACTTACCCTTATATAAAAGTATTAACAAGAAGTTCAGAGTTAAGGAAATAGAAAGAAACTCTTTACTTTCATTAACAATCTTTTTACTTTGATCTTACTTTGATCTTATAGTATTTTGCATATTTTTTGGTTTTGGTAATCAGTTCTACTCACTCAATGAAGAACTATTTTAAATAAGCTGCATGATTAGTTCCGGTTGAAACTGAACATAACCAAAATAATTGATATTATTCTAAAGCACACACACACACACACATGGCGTATGTGTGATATTATGTATCTATGTATGTTTACTTTGTGGCTTCTTGTCACAGAGATACATACATACATACATAGATAGATAGATAGATAGACAGGTGCAGCAGTGTTAATGAAATGTTCATTAGACTGTTTAGAGTTCTGTTTTGCCAATTTCTTGATTTCCCATAGCATAAGTTACTGAGCCATACTATAAAAGGAAAGTTGTTCATTAGATTAATGTATCTTAATGTGTGTGGTATCTTAAATGGTGCATCGTGTCCTCTTTTATTTTGCTTCATTTTTTTTTTTTCCAATATGAACTTGGATTTCACTTAAGTTTCTTGTAAATGTTGTTAAGAACAGCGACTTGAAATCTATATAAGCCAAAAAGAAAAAGGCAGAAGAATAAAACTCTTACATTTTCGATCGATGCGCCAGTTTTTCAAACCGTTATGGCAAGCATATATATATATATATATATATACATATATATATGTATGAGTATGTTGTGTCGCCAGGCAACCTAGCATACAAACGCATATATGTTTGTATGTATGTATGTTTGTATAGTGTATGTGTCATTGCATGTGCATCTTTCGAGGCTTGGGCTCACGTCACCCGTCAGCAGCAGAAGCGGCAGCACCAGGAACGACGTCAGCAGCAGAACAGAGCTGAGCAGAGCAAGGCAGAGCAGCAGCAACGTCGACAGCAGCTTCATTAAGCCAAGCAAGGTTTCCTGCTCTCGAGACGGCGGTGGAGGTTGTGAAACTTGTTTTTATTTCTTTTGATACTAATAATTCTACTACTACGGCTACACGGCTTATAAGTCTATAACTGGTCGAGGAAATAGACAGAAGGAGAGTGAGAAGGGAATAGAAACTGACTGACTGACTGACTGACTGACTGAATGACTGGCCACCGCTCTCCCTCTATCACCATTATGCACTCGTTCTCAATGCCTGCTGCCTGCTGCCTCTACCTCTACCTCTCCCTCTCTCTTTCTCTCTCTTAGTATTTTGCTAAATGCTCGTTTGACCTTTAACGGTGCTTTTATTTTTCTCTCTCATTTATTTTGTCGTTTGCCTACATAAAAATCGGCAACAATTAAAGCTCATTCAAAACGCGAGCAATGGAAATGGAAATTCAGAGACGACAAAAGAAAAAAACGCGTTATTTAGAATCACTTCATAAATTTTGATTTAATTGCCTAGACCGGGGAGGAGAAGAGTAGCAAGAAGAAGAAGAAGGAGGTGAATACAAAACCAAAAGAAGCAAAGAGGCAGATGGCGGGTGTGAAAAAAAAAAAGAAACAGTCAAATTGGCTTCAATGCGAGTTGAAGGTTAAGTGCGACTAACAGCAACAACAAATAGCAACAACAAATAGCAAATAACGACACGGAAATTAAGCACCACCAAGAAAAAAAAGTTATACGCCAAAAGTAAATAACAAATATATAGCAAATATCTATAACAATTGGAAGCATTATGACATATATATATATATATATCTATCTATATATATTTCTTTTTTTTTGTTATATCTTTATTTGGTTGCGTTTAAACGACAACATTTTTATTGTACACCTCTTTTTTAGCTAGTTTATACAAGAGGGAGTAAGAGAGATAGATATAGAGAGAGATGGACAGAGTGGTACATGAAAAGTTTTAGTTCCTTTGCATAGAATTTGAAATTTATTCCACTACATACAATCTAAAACATTCACTTGCATAAGCTTTGTGGTTAATAAGTAATTTTCACCTTTTTTCCAACTTCTTCTTCTTCTTTCATCTTCCTTTCTTTTCTTTGCTTAAACGAAACAAGTTTCGTTTGAGTTTTATCAGGTAAATACAGACATTTTGTTGATTTCTGATTGCTTTATATGAAGCAATGTTAGAATCATATTAAAGGTAGAATAGAATATGTACAAACATACATACAAACATACATATATAGTATATAGATTTCTAATCATTATTTGGACTTCACTTTGTTAACTTTAAAAGCAAGCAAAGAGAATAGCCAGTAGCTAATAAACAAAGAGAGACAGAGAGTCCTGTTTGTTTAAATTGTCATAGAGTTGAAAGTTTTTATTAATCATTGAGTAACTTTTACAATGACCCTCGTATAATAACTTTATTTGTAAGTCATATCGATTTGGCACGTGTATAAGCAGCAGCAGCAGCAGCAGCAACATTTTCTCTTTTACTTTTATAAATAACCTTAAACGCTCGCTGTGCCACAAGCAACACGAAAAGTGTCAATGTCAGCTGTTGTCTGTTACCCGCACCAAATCGAAGCAAAGCAAAAAAAAAATCATATAACCAAAAAACCCAAAAAGAGCAAAAAAAAAAGAGGCAAAGCGAAAATAAGTATATATATATATATATATATGTATATATAAAAGAAAATCGAACATCCGTGCTAAATTTATTATTCAGCTGCCGGCTGTCCTTTTTTTTCTGTTTTTTTTTTCTTTGTGAGTCTTTTGCTGCTTAAAATAAAACTAAACATACACATGTGTGTGTGTGTGTGTGTGTATATATACATATATTTCATTTAAATGAAATCAAATTGCAGCTAGCTAAATATTTTTGCAAATGTTTTCCTTGTTTTGTCTTGTAAAAATTTCTTCTGCATTTCCATTCTCTTCACCTTTCTAGCTATAAAACACGCGCCGCTAATTGCATCAACAATGAGAGAGAAAAGTAGAGTGAGAGAGAGAGATAGATGAAAAGATATGGTATATATATACATATATATCTTTTTCTATATACCTTATACTATATAAATGTGTTAGGAGGGGGGGAGGGAAAGAGTGTATTGGTGAGAGAGAGAATAATTGTTAGCTGTCACTTTTCTTGGCTTCCACACAAAAATGTCAAAAAGCACAAAAGGCAAAATCATAGCAAATAGCAGAGAAGAAGTATATGGGAAATCCATCCATGTTGCAATCAAAGTTTTTTTCCATGTACAACTAAACAAACATATATATATATATATATATGTATTATATATATATATATTTCAACTAGATGTTTGTGTGTGAAACTTTGCCACAGAGACAAGTCGCTTGCTTTGCTCCCACAACATTGCGGCAAACAGGCATAAGATACATATTTTATAGCTAAGAGCACTGTGGTTTCAGCATTGATATTACATTAACAAACTACCGATTTGTTGTACAATGACAAGAAAAGAGCAACAACACAAAATTAACATAAATTTAAAATAAAAAAATAAATAGATGAGGTGGGAGGCACTTTTAAAAAATCAAAAAGCCAACACAAAAATAACAATTTAAATAGATATTTTTACTCTAAAGTGCCAAGCAATCAATTGGATAATATTTATCGATAATTTTGAAATCATAAAGTGGAAAATTTTTGTTTATTTTAAAAACCTTTCATTGACTTTCATAAAAGATTATAGCTAGGAAAACTTCTTTACTCAAAAAGACTTTCAAAAACTCATTTATTTTTGTATAATTTTTTATATATTGTTTATCGATTATTGATCTTCTTCAAGATCTTATACAAGTTATCGAAACAATTTTGTTACTGATAAGAAGTCTTTGTCTTTATATATTAATATTCTTAACTTACAACAGACATTAAAGAATAATAATTGCATTATGGGCATTTTCTAAACATAATTTTTCATATTTATAAAGATTTTTTAATAATTCTCAAGTGGTTAAGAAATGAATCAATATGAATATTAATCATTAAGAATTAACAATAAGAATCAATTTGTAGAGGGGAAAAATATCTAAATTTCCTTAATCTATTTAGTAAAACTAATTCTATTCATCAAAAGTTTAAAAACAAAAGTTATATCTATCGTTCAAGTTATTGAAATAAGTAATTCTATGCTTTACTTTGCTAAAGATCATAAGATCTCAATTTTGTATACTTTTTCATTACAAAGTATCACAAGTCAAAAGTTATAACACTTGAAATCAATTTTACTTTATTTTTACAAAGAATACTTTGTAAGTTAACTGAATTGAAGTATATATATACATAAATCGGCGTTGTATAGAAAGAATGTATGATGTATGTTTGTTTGTTTGTTTGCTTGTAATACAATGTTATACAATGTGAAAATTCCATTAAGTTTTCCCACAGTATTATTTTACATTTCATTCAAGAAACAAGTCATGCTTTATAGAGACTCTTGTAAGTTCTCCTCCATTCTATAGATAAGCAATGTTGTTTCTTCAAATCGCTTATATATATATATGTAAGATATCGTTTTTAGTTTAATATATATATATATATATATATATATATATATGGTTTGCAAAAGTTATAGATTAAATTATCTAGTTGGTGTCTATGGCTGATGGTTAAATGCGTTCAGTTCCAACTCTTGAAACCAGTTTAGGCTTTTTTTTTTTTTCAAGGAATATCATATTTAATATATGTATGTATGTGTGTGTGTGTGTGTGTGTGTGTGCGTGTGTATTTGTCTTTCATATTTCCTAATTTGTGAAATAAGATTCACTATATCATGTTGTTTAGTTTGGTTGCGTTAGTTGTTGCCCTCTTTGGATTAGATGTTGCTGCTGTCGTGAATGTTGCTGTTGTCGTCGTCCAATTGCCCGCCCACCACCATCAGTCATGGCAGCTGCTGTGATCTGTGGGGCTATATAATTATGCGGTTGTGCCGCTGTGTGGCAGTGGCGGCAAAAGCCAATGTCTATACCAATAACAACAACAACAACAACAACAAAGTTGGCGGCGGCATCTTCAACACACACACACACACACACCAACACATATACAAAAAGTAAAGAAGCCTTGTAACTGGATAGTGAAAATTGTGCTGGTTTTTTTCTTTCTATAGCCCCTCTACCCCCCCACCCCTTTCTGCCCCTTCTCTCTCTCTCTCTCTTTCTCCACCTCTTTCATTTCCTCATGTTTCCTTCTCATCTTTTATAGTTGCAGCAATTTTCGGCTACTTTCGCAATCGAATCCCATAGACAAAGTAGCAAACATCTTGGCTCTTAGAGATCCCTCACTATTTTGACCGCTTTTCCCTAACGGCGGCTGGCTTTTCCTATAATTTTCTAGCTTTTCAACCTTCTCCACTCCATCCCCCTCCAGTGTCTTTACTCAATCTTTTTCTCGTTTCCTCTATCTTGTTTTGTTGTTGTTGTTGTTGCTGTTGTTCCCCAAATTGAGTTAGCAAAATTACTATAATTTGGTGGGAAATTTTATGGGTCAAATTTTTTTTTTTAGCTCTGTTGACAATAAGGCAAAAGAAACAAACTAAAACTGGGTAAAACAGCGATGCGACGCTGCCGCTGACCGCAGCATTTTTATTTAAACAAAAAAAAAAAAGGGAAAAAAAATTACTAATTTGCTTAATTAGCGCGTAGATTTGTGTATGTGAATATGTGTGTGTGTGTGTGTGTGCATGTATTTATTTTTTACACGATTTAATTGGGTCTATGTGTTTATTTTTATTGTTTTTTGTTTTTGGTAATTTTACTGGGTCTTCTCTAGCTTTTTGTTTTTGTTATATTTCTTTCTGTTTCGGTTTTTTTTTTTTTTTTTTTTTTTTTTTGCATTTCTCTCACGTTTTGGGCTTTGTACAATTTTATGGCAAAGCCTGAGAGCTTCGTCGTGAATGGAGCAATCTATAGAAAGAAAGAGACAGACAAATAATAATAAAAAAAACAGAAAGAGAAAGAAAGACAGAGAGAGAGAGGGAGAGAGGAAGAAACAAGCGATATGCCGGGCATATTTAAGGTTCGTTCCCAGAATGAAGGGAGTAAGAGATTAAATGCGGGGTGGGGTAATGGTAGAAAGAGGGTTTCTTGTACGATGGTTTAAGATACAAGGGGGAGCATAAGCAGCGGAGCGGTGGAGCGGCGGTAGATATCCCATTAATGTTGAAAACGTGATGTGCGGCGTTTTGTGTAACTCGCCGTGAGAACTTGGCGGGTTTGCAATCGCGTTCAAGTTTCGCTTCTGCTGCGTTTTAAATGACAGCAAAACAGCGGACAGCAGGCGAATGCCTACAGTAAATGCACGTAGATCGATTCATGATTGGCTCTGGGTTTTGTCTTTTAAAGTCACAATCTCATCACACACAACACATTGAAAGAGACTCTGCTATAGCTCAATACCAACATACATACATACATATATACATATATATATATATATGGCCTTCAGAGTGTGAAAATTGTTGCAATCACTTTAGCTAGCAAAACGTACGAGTGAGGTTCGATCAACCAATGTAGATACAAGAAGCACAAAAGAGCTCATGATGAATGCGTTGGGGTCGAGCCCTTGAGTCTTGAATCTTGTGATCACTATATAGAGATAACATCTGAAAATCATAGCTAAGCTTTATTTTTATACCTCTAGAAAAAGAGGAGAGAGAGAGAGAGATAGGAACAGAGGTTTCTGTTTTTAAAGTCTCCCTAGATCAATTCTTATATACTATATAATAGCTAAAGGTTTAACAAAATAGAAAAAAGAAAAGGGTATACTAAAGGTTTATATCTTAGTTAGATCAAACTAAAAAGATTGCTTAAAACTAAATTTTTAGGATTAACAAAAATTTCTTATAATGAAAAATTGTAACTTTAAAAAAATGTTGAAAATTTCTCTATATATTAACTACTAACATTAAACATTTATATATAATATAAAGGAAAGGGTTTAACAAAATAATTTGTTTTTGTACGTTTTACTAGATAATTAAATATATATATTAGCCATTAAAAACAATCTTTTCGACAATTGCATAAAATTTGTGGAAAGCCAAAGCCACTTTTGTATGGTTGTTGCATCAATTTCAATTTTCAAAAGTGGAAACCGACTTTTCTAAGCACATACATATATACCTACATATATATAAATATATAATGTGTATGTGTGTGACCTCAAAGTTGTAGATACATACAAGTGGTGGTGAGTGTATATATCAAAAGGCAGGCAGGCGGGCTGGCAGGCAGTCATCAGCGATCCGTACCGCAAAAGCTAATTGCTTATGCACAACGCATAACCTTGCCACTTCATGACACTCTCTTCATGCTTCGCTTCGATGATAAACCAAACAAGCAAAACCCTTCCCCATAGTCATAGTCATCTAATAGAGGGGGGACATTTTGTGAAACGGAGAGGGGGGGAAGGTGGGGTATGATAGAGAGAAAGCTTTCATCATTTTCCGCAACAGGCGGGCTAAATCTACCACTACCAACCAGCAGCAACTTGGCTTAATTGAAAATTCACAGTAAATCCAACAAGCAGATAGAAAACGACAGCTGCTCTAAGCAGGAAAAGGCAAAGAAAAGCAAAACCCAAAAACCAAAACCCAAACAGAAGTAAAAAAAAAAAAAAAAAAAAAGAAGAAATGAAAAAGAAACACATTAAAATAATATAATTATTATTTTTCTTGGCTAGACTTTTATCTTACTACTACTACTTACTACTTTTTATCCATCTCTCTCTCTCTCTCTCTCTCTTTCTTGTTCTCTGTCTTCTAATGCTTTGCCTTGTTTACTCTTAAGCGATTTATTTCTTGCGGATATTTCCGCATGCTTTTTCAACCATGAACAAAGCACGAACTTTCATTTTAAAATTCTCAAAGCATTGTGAGCCAAGTTAGTAAGCGTACCTACCTGTATATGAGTGACAATTTGCCGAGTTCTGCATGAGAATGAGTCTTAAGAAATCCACAAACTGTTTGGCTTCTTCCCGAAAATACCAAAAAAAAAAAACCAAACCAAACCAAACTCAAAGCAAATATCATTGTCATCATTATCATTATTATTATCACCCACATTTCTATATAACAAGCTTTCTTCTGGCCACTTTCTTAGACATTCTTTCTCTATCTATCTCTCTCTCTCTCTCTGTCTCTGTCTCTTTGTCTGAGCCAACGTGCCCTGAAATGGAAATTGCCATTGGCCCTTAGAAAAAGAAGTTTTATATTTTTTTCTGTATTCTTTGCCAAATTTTGTAATCAACTAATTGAAATTGTCTAGAAAGTTTTACTTAGTTGATTTGTTGTTGTTTTTGTTTTAACTAAAACCTTTCCATTTGTTTAAGGGGTAAAATGGGAGGGGGGTTTTCAGGGTTTTAAACCAATTTTAAGTACTCTAACATTGTGAAAGTTAAAAAACAAAGTGTCAAAAAACGTAAGGCCATTCTATTTTTCACACCTTTTTCTTTTTTTTTTTCGTTCTCCACTACTCTATCTCCCTGTCTCTCTCTTTCACTCTCTTTGTCTCACTCTTTTCGTATATATATATATATATATATATATATATCTTATTTTCACTTCACTTGTCTCGAGTTCAAGTTTTTCGATTGAATCATTCAAGTCCAAGCACGTTTTGACTCATATATGCTTATAGCCCAGATAAGCTTTATATATATATATATACATCTTTTTATGTACATAATGGCGTGTGCCTTTTGGGAAATTCTGCTGCATCAACACAATACCATCAATAACAACAACAACAATAAATTAACTCAAATTTTTAATGACTCATCCAACAAAATCTGTAATCTGCATCAGCTTCATTTTATTGACATTTATATTAAATACTTTTTTTTTTTTTTTTGGATGATTAATTGTTAAAAATTTTGATATAACACTGTGAAATAAAATGTTAAATTTGAATATATTTACTATAATAATGAAATTCTAGAAGAAAAAGAAAAAAAAACCCGAATATATTACGTATACGTAGGCAATTTTTGGAACCCCTAATAAATTACGTATACGTATGGATTTTTTAAGGGTTTTTGTTTAAACTTTTTCTTTTAATGTCGATTTAATAATTTAAATTTGAGTATGAAAAAATAGTTTTGAAAATAGCTTAGAAAAGTTTTCAATTTGAAAACAAAACAAATAATTAAAAATTTTGCAATTTTATTTTTCTTTTGTTTCTTTTAAATTTCTCACGGCAAAGCATTTTTTTTTTATAATTATATAAATTAAGTTCTAAAAGTTTTCTCTTTAAATTTCATGTAATATATATTCATTTGAGATCTTTTTTGTTGTTGTCACTTTGTTTTATTTTTCTTATGAAAATTCATAAAAATAAATTGCAAAAGTAAATCATTTTCTTCTTTTTTTTTTTTTTGTTTTGGTTTTTGCTTTTTGTAACAGTGTGAAAAAGTCTTCTTAATCTATTTCAATTAGCTTACAGCAAAGTAATTCTTCTGCTTTTCTCTCACTCTTCTCCACTATATGTCTATCTCTCTTTCTTTTTCTCGCTCTGGCCTTCCCTGTTTTGGGGGCAAGTCATACAATTTATTTGGGTGAAGGTTATCCGGGTGACCAAATTAACAGCTCGCAGAGTCATAAAGTTGACTTGACTCCTTTCGTTATGAAGTTGCCAATTTATGCCTATGTATTAAGTACATGCACACACACACACACAGCGTCCCCTCTCCCTCCCTTTACATCTCTCTCTTTCCCTTGTAACACATATTGTAGCTCATTTTGTTTTACCAGTTTTAACTTCTTTTTTTCTCTCCCTCTCTGTCTCTTGGTTTCTTCTTTTCCGTCTTGAGTGTGTGTGTGTATGTTTTGGTGTGGCCAGCCCATTTGGCCATTTCTTATACTTTGCTTCTTTAATGATGAGTTTTAATTTTGCCATTTTTTGTTGTTGTTGTTGTTGTTGTTTTTTTCCATATGGTATTGCGTAAGCCTCGAATGACGAAGTCGTTTCGCTGCCTTTTACTTTCTTTTTGGCCTGTGCCAAAAGTTTAAGTTAGCAACAAAATAAATACTCAACAACAACAACAACAACAACAAAAAAGATAGCTTACTTTTATTTAGCCAGACAGCAGCCTCTTCTTCTTCTTCTTCTTCCTCTTTCATCCATCTAGGCATTATTATCATTGCTTTTTTTTATTTTTTCTTTTTATTATTTATTTTTACAATTAAAATTAAAATTTCAAATAAAAATACAGTAGAAACAGAAGAAGAAGAAGAAAAACTTGTTGTTGCCAAGTAATTTGCATAAAGTAAGCAAAGAAATGAGCAACAAAACAAAAAAAAAAAGCTAAAGAAATGAAAAAAAGAAGTTGATATAATAAAACAAATTAGCAACAGCGCAGCAAGGCAAACAAAACAAAACAGAGAGAGAGAGAGAGAGAGAGAAAAAATTACACACACAAAACAAGGCAAATACTTATAATTCATTTTTATATAGTAAATAAATCTAATTAACATATAAGCGGATTTTAGCTTAGCTCCTACTAACGCCCGCCCACTTGCAAGACTCTTTCCACACAATCTACTAAACACTATATATATATATATATATACCTATTTGGTAGATGTATTTGTGCATGTTTGTGTATTCAATTTACTACGCAATGAGTCAAAAAACTCACGCGATCGTTGCCGCATATATATACATATATATATATATATATGTATATAGTGTAGCTTTAATATATGACTATATACTAAAATGTATACTAAGCAAACGGTCAGTTCATCTAATATAACACTGTGGTGCAAAAATATGACAAAAATGTATTTAAAAATGAAGCAAACAAGTCGTCCCTGCCGACTTTGAGTATATCCTGGACCAATTAGAGAAACTTTATAAAATCAAACTCCTTCGAATTCTCCATTAATTTAAAATAAAACTTTCCTCACAAGCGGTAGCAACGAGCGCATGCTATCTCGCTCATACTTACTACGCAATGTCGCACTGGGCATTTCAGTACAAATTGTATATAGATCTCCGATATCTCCGATATTTCTTGTCCGATTTTCACGAAAATTGGTCAGCTGATACCTTTTGCCCATATTATTAGGTGTCACAAATAAAAATAAGCTAACTTTAATATAACTCTAGTTATTCGTTTTTCCTAAATTGCAGAGGCGAAAGTGGGCGTGACAAATTTTGAAACAAACTTGTTATGCGTAAATATTATACAAATGCTGATACCAAATTTGGTTGTTCTAGCTCTTATAGTCTCTGAGATTTGGGTGTTTATATGGACAGAACGGACGAACATGTCTCAATCGAATCGGTTGTTGATGCAGATCAAGAATATATATACTTTATGGGGTTGCAAATGATTCTTACTCTCTGTTACATACATTTTAGCGACTTTAATATACCCTTTTAGCCTATGAGTACAGGGTATAAAAAATAATATATATATATTAGTGATCAATAAATGAACAACAATTTGTTTATTTTTCCCACACAAAAAAAGAAAATTTTTAATAAATTTGACAATAAGAAATAAATTAGTTATCAAAAAGGGAAAATTAAATTCAAAAAAATTAAATTTTTAATATCAAAAAATAATAGCTAACAGTTTTAGAATCGAAAATCTTTAATAAATTTTAAAAATTTGTTTAAAAAAAACTTTGTTAATTGATTTTCTGCTAAACTTTAACATTTTTATCTAGAGAAATTTTTTTTAGTTTTTATATTTTTCCCTAAATTTTTTAAAATTTTAATTCGCTTTTTAAATTGTTGATGATGATATTATTATATCATTTTATAGAGCAAGAAAATGTATACACATACACATACACATACATACATAGGTACACACACACACACATGATACGGGCACAGAGTTGAAAGTTGATATCGAAAAAGAGAAAAAGATCTTTGTATAATTGAATACCATATTTGTTGTTTTTGTAAATTTTTAGAAGAAAGTTTTGCCTTAGTGTGTGTTGAGAAATGAATGAAATGAAATTGAACAAAATTTTAAGTTTAAAACAAATGATCAAAGCACAAAGTGACAAAAAAACAGAATTAACAAAATAACAAAAATAAGAAAAAAAAAAAACAAAAACAAAAACAAGAAAAAGAAAAAAATCAACCTAAAAGCCAAAAACAAAACAGAAAGAAAAGAGAAAAAAAAAATAAGGTGAAAAGTGACAGTGAATAATGTTGAGAGCGCCCACACAACATATTGTGGAACTTGGCTTCGGTACGACGACAGCATTAGCAACAACAACGGCAGCAGCAGCAACAGCAGCAGCGGCAACAGCCAACGGCAAGCAGCAGCAGCAGCAGCAACAGCAACGTAAAACAACATTGCTACAAAAGCTTAAACAGCAACAGCAAAAGCTGCTTCAAAAGCAATTGACGACATCAAGAGTCGAAGAGACGGAACAGAAGAAGGAGCCAAAGGCACATGAGACAAATCAGAAGAAATCAGCAACAGATTATTATTTTAGACAACAGCAGCAGCAACCAAGTTTGTTGTATTTGGCCACAACCATAACGGTTGAAGAGCAACAGCAGCAGCAACAGCAACAAAAAAAGAAGAAGAAAGAGCCAACTAGCTATAACTTGGCAGCGGCTCTGAGGCGCAACAAGAAGCCAAAGACAACAAGCAGCAGCAATAGCATTAGCAGCAGCACAAGTACCAATAGCAGCAACAGTCACAGCAGCAATCAAAGTTGTCGCAGTATAAATAACAACAATAACAATAGCAACAACAACAACATTGGTAGCAACAGCAACAGTTTGTCTAATAGTTGCATTAACAAACATAACAACACTCATTATAAAAACAGTAAAAACTGCAGCAATAACAACTACAACAACTACATAAGTAATTACAATTGCAAAACAAGTGAACAACAACCAGCGTGGAAAGCATCATCAACAACAACAACAGCAGCAGCAGCATTAGCAGCACATCAACAGCAACAAGATCTGTTTATTAACAACAGCAACACTGTTTCTGGCGTTAACATCATCATGTCACCCACTTCGCAGGCGCCCACCCGAACATCTCTATTCGATTCTTGTCATCGCAAGATTCGTCTTATAGGCGGCGGTCCGGTTGCCTTTTTAGGCGGCCTAGTGGCGTAAGTTGATATAAATTAACATAAATTATATATACATACATATATATATATATATATCCATCTATCTATCTAACTATCTATCTATCTATACCATACATAAATAATGTGTGAACTTGATGCATAGTTACAATAGTGTGGCTGCATTTCATTAAAAAATTAATACCAAGACAGACAATCTTTCTTTAATTAGAGTGTCTCAATGAACTCTACTATACACAATATATAAATCTGAATTGGACCTTCTAAATGTTACATAATATATATACTTAAATTATAATTAATAGACCTAAACAGTTAATCCAAGTTATTTAAGCCATTTAGCAATGAGAATTTTATGCAAATAACTTTATTTCAAAGAGTTGTAAGTTTTTATTTCACAACATTTGCATTTTGGTCTTTCTTCTTACAAAATTTTAATATGAAAGAAAGCCGCTTTTGTTTGACCAAAGATGCTAAAAAAAAAAATAATTTTAAAAATTGTACCGTTATTTAGTATGTGTGTCGAGTGCTGCCTTGGCGCACAGGAAATTGTAGCATATCCATCAAAAAAGCAAAAATAATATAAAAAGCTCAAATGGTGAAGGTGAAAAGCAAACCAATGTAAAAGGGCCAAAACCAGAGCTCAAAGATAAATGCCCAACATTTTGTTTTTTCTTCTTCTTACTTGGTTTATTTGTTTTTGTTTTTTTTTTTTTTTTAAGTTTTTCTTTGGTCATTCTTTATGGCTTTAATTACTATCATTTCTCAAGCGGCTTTTGTTGCTGTAGGAGACAGAGACAGACCACTAAAAGCACTTTGTAGTGCAAATTCAAGGTTCAAGCGGTAATTAAAATATCAAAAACCAAAAAAGTTACTTTGAAAACAAAAAAAAAATGTATATATATGCATAGGCCTCTAAGCCATATAATAAATAAAAACAAAGAAAAACAATAACACCAACAACATTGGTCAAATACATATTTGAAGGTCAACCGAATGTCTAAAGTAGTATATAAGTCTCTAACTCTAACAGAGTTCTGTTAATGCACTGTTAACACGCAAACACCACAGCCTTTATAATACATATATTTACATATATATATATATATATATCTATATAGTATTTGTATAATCTAAATATGGCCTGCATGAAGTGAGGGATGAGTATTATTTGGTTTCTTCCTTATTTGCTTTAGAATACAAATTCAAAAGTTCAGTCCACTCAACTTAACCACAAAAATTAACAACAATTTCAAATGATTAAGCAAAGTTAAACGAACTTTTTGCCCCAAAAATAAGAATATTGACTAAGCGTAGCTGCCCCCCAAAGAGCACGTTGACATTGTTCACTGTTGGCGGACCCCCCCTCCCCTCTCCCCTCCTGTCAACACTATGAAAGCTGCGCGCAAAGTGCGGTGAACTGATAATTAGTTAGAAAACTAAATATTGACAATATGAACAAAAATTCAAATACAATAGGCAGCAACTTAAAGTCATTGAGGAGAAGGAGTAGAAGTAGATGGTGGTGTGTAAGAGGAATAATAATATTTTCAAGTTCTTTACCTATACATACACACACACACACACACACACACATACATACATATATATGGATGAGTAAATTTAAACATGCAGCTCACACACACTCTTGAAAAATAAAATGTCATTTGTTTGGCTATAAATACGACTATTAGTTACCCTCTAATAAATATTATTAATATAGAACGTATACGTGATATAACAACTCCTTAAAGTATGCTATATATTTTAAGAACTTTTATATAGATTAGAAACATAATAAAAGATGACTTAATATAAGAAATTTCATATGAAAAAAGTATAAAAATCTTAAGTTTTAAATATAAAGTTCAATTTTCAATGACGTATACGTGATTTTTTTTTTACCTTTATAACTATGAGTCACTAATATACTCCGAATGGGGTACAAAAAAAGGGTATAAAAAAACACCAAAACAATGACTAACTGTGTTTTGTTTGATGATGATAATAATGATGATGATGATGATGAAGAGGAAGAAGCAGCTCACTTATAACAACCATCATTTGTTGTTATTGCAAGAGGAAGAGTAGCAGAAGCAAATGATGATGATAAACCTGTCAAGCACAACAACACACACGCACACACACACACGAATATATCTATATATTTATATAGGAAAACAACGTGTCAATGGCACAGTAAGCAGAGGCAGTCAGCGCTCCAACAGAATAGAAATTTACATAATAATGTCCATAGTGATTTTGTGTTCAAGAAGTCGAAAAAAAACAAAAAAAAATTTGAATAAAAAATGATGTAAACAAATATTAATATGAAAAGAAATCCCTTTTTTTTTTCTTTTCTTCTTTTTGATAATTAATGAGTAATATTGTCTTAGACAGTAAAGATGGCTATTCAACTACAATTCAATTCATTTTGATCTTAACCATTTTAAGATGTTTCATTCCATTCCGTTCTACAGGTTTATTCATTTTCGTCTTCTTCACACTGTATGCATTTTGATGTTAACTGTACCTTCTCCCTCTGCCATGGCTAATTGAACGCTGTCAGGCATAACAAAATGTGGCTCATTTAGTGGTTTCTTGTGTTAGCAAATGCCGTTTTTACAAATTGGCAAACAATTTTAAATACATGCATAGATAGATATATATATATAAATAAATATATAGGTCCATATATGGCAAGATCTTGAAAGAAATAAAATGTGTAAGTGTATTGCTTATATCTTATGGATTTTCGGATATTTCAATAAACAAAACTTCCTATTGAATATTTAGTATAAAAATGCTAAAAATATCCAACGACAAATAGACAAGTTTTATTCATTTCGTTTATAAGGTATAGAGAGAAAGCTTAAATCATAACAAACGATTGGATATGAAACCTTCTTCCTTCATGGAAATGAAACGTTTGTTAATATGACAACGATGAATACTAACACTACTATGAGATCTTGCACAATTTCTCTACATTTCCTCTCTCTCTCTCTCTCTCTCTCTGTCTTCTCCATCTCTGTGTTTAGCACCCTCACAGTATAAGCGTTGCGATTCCATCATTTAAACCCAACTTTGGTTAGAAAGCTTGTAACTATTTATTTAAGTTTGCTTTCACCTAAACGAACGTAAGTTGTTGCTACGGCGCAAAGGAAGTTGAGTGGACATATTGTAGTTGCCACAGATTCCATCCAATTGTACTGTAGATATAGTGTGTGGACCACTGTACATTTTCTTACTTGCACTTTTTTCCTTTTCTTTTATGTTATGCGGTGTGGCTTACTTCATGTCTTGGCATTATTAATCTTGGTCCAAAAGCCACTTTCGCCCTTTAATGCTGCTGGGGAGTCAACTGACTGCAAAAGCTTTTCGCTTCACATCTGTTTCATTTTCTGCTCCAGCTGTTTTTTTCGTTTCGTTTCGTCTTTCTTTTCTCCCATTTTTTTTGCATTTATCTTCTACTTCTTTTACGTTTTGGCTAACGTTTTAATTTCCTGTACCAATTTATATGTGTTTTACGCAAAAAAAAAAAAAACCAAAAATTTATGTTTCCATTTTGTTTTATAGCCACTAACAAAACAGAGACAGAAACCACTTTAACGGCTTTACTCAATTTACGACCCGCACAGAAAAATAGATTTTTATATAGTCTACACACACACCAGTATACATACGCCAGTATACATATATATATCACTATGTACACACATACAAAAAGCAAATATATATATATATGAGAAAATATAATACATGTTGCAAATAGATGACAAAATTTAACCACAGATGTTTGGGCCCTGTAGGTTGGTATTTAAATAAGATTACTGTAAGAACAGACAAATAAGGAACAGGTGCCATGACCTGTGAGCTCCTTTACTAACTTTTATCTTGTAGGCCTCCGTTCATTGACATTGTAACGCAAGTTCTGATGTGTGTGTACACACTGGAACACAACACACACTCACACACACACACACCACACTTAATGACTCTGCACAAAGTTAAGCAACAGCTGTTTGTGAGACAACAAAAGAGTTTTTCTCAGATTATACATGAAATTAGTATTTCAAGTAGAAGAATCATCAGGCGTATCAGTTGGTTGTTCTTCTTTCTGCCGGTTCCTGTTTCACCGATGAACTTGGATGCTTCTTTTATGAAATTGTATTGAAATGGTTCAGGTAATAACAGGTAGAGAAAACATTTGAATACACTTGTAAAAATTTTATATATCTATAGATCTAATAGGTAATTAAATGGATATAGAAAACTTTTTTCTACTGTTATACAGAAAATTGGGGTCACCATTTTAAATAATTGAAACAAAATACTTCCTCTCTTATTTGTAAGTGTGTGTCTGTGTGTGTGTGTCTAATCCTGTTATTGCAATTATGTCAAAACAATTGCCATAAAAATAAACAAAAACAAACTAAAGACAAAAAAAAATATATATATTATTCTCACTGTTAAATGGCCAAAATGACCGACGACCTGTCTGTCTGACTTTTGTTCGTTATAACGTTAGTTAGTTAGAGTTACCCAGATACAGATGCTGACTTTGGTAATTATTTGTCCATTAGCCTGTGTGGGGCGCAGAAACTGTTAGAAAATTTGGAACAAACAACACTTTGGGGCCACAACAATGGGGAGGTCAACGGAAATTTCTATTTCCAAAGAATCCAAGCGAATCATAAGAAGATGGCATTGGTCTTAGTTGATGGTTTGCCAACTATAACAGTATAACAATGAATGATGTACATATATACATACATGCATAGGTATCAACATTTGACATTGACAATTAACCTGCCTGTACATATATATCTCCTATGTATATACATATGCTTAGGTTAGATTTACAGCAATTTGGTTCATAAAGTTTCAAGTTCTAACTTTTTAAATGGAAAACTCTGTGCCGTGTATAATCATTTTTTGAGTAAGATTATCTTATGGTATGACTGCTAATAGAGTAAATAGTTTTATATACAAAATAATAAGTTTTATATACAGAATAATAAACAAAACTATTAAGAGACACAAGAGTCAAGTTTTCTAAGACTGAGATCCATAGATTAAACTTCAATGAATTCGGTTATCTTTAATAAATGTATGTTCTACGTTTTATTGAGTTTTTTGGATTCCCGGTTTCCATAGAAACAGATGATAAGTTTGCATTCTTCTGATATGTTTCATATGAATTACAAAACACGAAATTGTGAGGGTATATAAAAAAATGAGTAATGAGTAGCTAAACATTGGTTTTATCGTGTCATTAGGTTATTAGTTAAGGTGAAAGGCTTAAAGGCAGATTATGAGCTACTGTAGGCCCTATAGACCTAGTGGCATACAACAAAACATGCGGGAGGAGTAAGAGAAGTAAGTGAGTTTAAGGGTTTTTCACTACTACTTATGTATGTATATGTAAGTTCATTAAAACCTTAATGTATTTCATTGCTTTTATTTTGATGAACATGTAAACTTGTATGTTTATATACTTATATATATATATACATTGTCTTGTCTCTTAATTTCACCCGCATGCAAAAACAGTTTTATGTATGTATGCAATTATCGTATATACCTTTCGGATATACATATATACTACATCTGTATGTATGTATGTACTTACGTAGCTCATAAAATGTTACCTTGAAGCTGGTTGTTGGGTTGTTTGGTCGGTTTGTTGGCAGGTTGGTCATCAAGTTCCGGCTGCGGCTCATTTACTTGCTAAGCTTTTGTTCCCCCCATTCTCTCTCTCTCTCTCTCTCTCTTCCTCTCGTGCCATCTTGCTGTCCGTCTCTTATTCCGGCGAGTTTATTTTTTTAATCCATTTAGCCACATGTTATTGCCCATCATCAACCAGCAGCAGCAGCAGCAGCAGCAGCGTCTCTCTTTTCAAATACTTTCCATTATGATTATTATAACTTCGTTGGCGTTTTTTTTTTTTTTCTAACCTTCATCAACAAAACATTAATGTCAGTAAGTTGTCGTCACCCGCAACTAATGTGGGTGAGTGAAGGGAAAAAGCAAGGGGGGGAACAAGTGCCAGTCAAGCTATATGACTCATCACAACTGCTGCTGCTGCTGCTGTTGCTGCTGCTGTCATCAGCTGCGTGAGACAGAGTCAGAGACAGAAAAGAGAGCGACTTAAGCTCACGTTCTCTTCTCTTTCAAGTCATGTTTCTTTTACTCTCTCTCTCTGGTTAAGTCTCTCTATCTCTTTTTCTTACTGTCAACTTGTTTTTTTTTGTGTTTGTATGCTGATTGTGTATCCGTACCGCCAAATGGGCAACGGTACTTTTTGCAATTTATGGCTGGTTTTTTTTTTTTGATGGAGGTTTTTGGATGGATTGAGAATTGGCTCACAGCTGATTCATATCGAAAAGACATTTTGGCCAATTAACCATCCCAATGAATTTATCCATTCCCAAAACCTAATTAAAATGTAGAAAATTTCACTATATACACAACGCGTGAGCTCTGCTACTTTGCTGCTTGTTTTCTGTCTTTAGGCTTGATTAATGCGTAATTCTCTATTGTTTCATGGTGACATATACATACATATATACATATATGTATGTACCGCTCCCACTTTACTCCTACTTGTGGCCCCCCTCAATGTATGTATGTATGTACTTGTGCTACCCATCATCAGTCGCGTAAATGGAGCGTGGCTTTGATAGATTAATGCCTTTTGCCATGAGTTATTTAGATGTCCTATATTGCTACGCATTTTACCATCAATAACATTGGTGAAGACGAGGGGGGTAATCAATGAAACTCATCTTGATCACAATTAAAGCACTATGGTCATTTGTTTAAACAATTTAAATAATAAAAATGCCATCACTTGGCATTAAAAAAAACAGTTTGACTGACTGAGAAGCCTTCTATTAAAAGCACCCTGTATTTAACTTAACATTTATATTTGCAAAATGTGTATAAGGATGTAAAATTTGTATTACATTCAGTCATGGGTTTTATATGGACAGTATTTACAACTAATGTGAAATATCACACATTGCAAATCAATATTATTATGTGGTTAATTATTTATATATTATTTTAAGTGTATTTCACTTACATTTTGTGATTTGCATTCCTATAAGAATTTCCTTAACTGGAATATTCCATTACGTTCAATAAAGGCTTGCTTCCATTACATATTCCAGGAGACATTTGATGTTATCTGTAAATGCACATGCTTGTACATACATACATACATATATGTATACATACATATGTGTGTACATACAAGTTAATTAATTAAACATTGATGCTTGAATATTGTCGAAATTATAAACAAATTTGATGGGAATTTACCCGATTGATGTCACTAGTGTGTTAGATCATTTCTGGGAATTTCTTCACATTGTTTTAAAAATGTGAACACATTTTCGATCGGGCCAGAGATTTTTTTTTTTTTTTTTTTTGTCTTATTTCTATTTCTGTCCATTGAATTGTAGGAAATTTTTAATTCATTTGCTTTTGTATGTGATTCTTTTTATTAATTTATGGTTGCAAAATTTTGTATCTTTCATTTGTTGTGGTTGTTATTATTATTTTCATTTTGACACCTTCCCTTAACGAGAGACAAAACGAGATAGATAGCCCGCGCGCGAGATAGAGAGAGAGAGAGAGAGAGAAAGAAAGATCACTAATTGCAAACAACACGGAACAAAATGAATATTAATTGTTTTAAATAATTTTGAACTTGGCAAAGGCAAAAGGCAAACACACAAGAGACAGCCAACAACTGCTATAGAGACAGAGAGATAGAGACAGACAACTGTTTCTTGTTTTTTTGGTCTCTCACTGTGTGGCATTCGTCATCTGCGTCATTCGCGAGCTGCAGACAACAAGAACGTCGGCGCATCGACATGGCGTAGTATGTTGTTTGCATAACGAAAATTTATGTGAGCTTCATATTTGCGCAATGCACAATTGGAAAGCTCAAAAAACAAAATGATTGCTGAAAGAGCCAACCGGAAGTTACCTTTGGCGCCCCGAATATCATATACTCTAGCAAGAGTCACTAACTAAAAGAAAGAAAAAAAAAAAAAACACTGGTAAAATCTTTCATTAAAACAAGAACACAACTTTCAAACAAAAAAAAAAGAAGAAAAACCCCGATCACTTCTTCGATTTGATACCTCGCGACGATAACTAATACGCACTAGCGATGTTAAAATTGATTGAAAATAAGTTTGCAGTTCTTTCATTTCCAATTTCCATTACGCACGACTGCTAAAGATCATACTGATAATGAATATACTCTGTACATTGAGAATGTATATGTCTCTTATTTTCTCTCTCGCTGTAGCTTTTTAACATCTGACTAATTTAATGTATGACGCTGTAGAAAGGGTATGAAAAACTGCCGTTACCCAATTTCATTCAAAGTGCAAGGCACAAAATGCGAAAGGTGCAAGGCGTAAGAAACAATGGGGGGGGGATTCAGAATAGAGAGAGATACAGAGCGGAGAGAGAGAGGGAGCTTGGTCAATAAGCAAGAGCGTGGGAGCCAGCAATAGTGGACAGCTGTTTGGCTCAGCTCTCCAATGCTCCCTCTCCCAATCTCACTCTCTTTCGTACTCTCCGTCTGCTTCTAACACACAAACCAAACTCTGTTTGGTCGCTGTCGTTGCTGCTGCTGCGCTGGTGGCAAAGGTGCGCGCGCTCTCGGTCGCCTTCGACTGCGACAAACAACAGTCTTCTGATTCTGATTCTGCCGACACGAGGGCGCGCGCGCACGCATGTAAAAACAATAAAAAGAAAAATATTATTAATAATAAACTTAATAAAAACAAAGCCAAATAAAAAAATAAATAATAAAAAAACACGTCAGTTTTTCTGCCATTTCAACGGTAGTGAGCGAACTTAATCATTATAACTTAAATATATACATACACAGATCAAACCAACAAAACTTGACGTTGACGTCGTTGTCGTCATCGTCACCCGCCGCCCCCATCAATACTTTTGAATGGACTTGAAAAACGCGTTCAACCGGCTGATGCCAGTGTGTGAGAGCTAGATCACCGTTTTGTCAGCTCTCAACCTTCAAAAAACAAAAAAAAAATAGGAGAAAAAAAAAATCAAATCACAAAAGTTTGTCATATGTTTGTTGTTAGCCCTCTCCACTTCTCCCCAACCGCTCGCTCGTTCGATCGTATTGTACATGACGACGACGCCAATTTGTCTACTCTAAAAAAGAAGAAGAACTTTACGGTTATGCTTGTATGCAATCACTTGATTGATTGACTGTACTTCAAAAATGTCGTGGAAAGAGGGGGGCGAAGATAATCGACAACGAAAAGTGTTGTCTCAATTAGTAAACGAAAAAAAAAAAAAACTATGAGAGCAAAGCTTTATTTTAAAGTTCATTTACGGTTCCATAGTGGCACAAGCTAATGATATGCCGTTATAGATCGAATGTAATTGTAAGATAGATGGTGGGGGGAGGGGGGGTCAAAAGGTTAAGACTGTATACGCTATAAAAATGCTTTTTAGACTTCAATCTTTATTACAGTTATTTAGATAGATTTTCCAAGTTTTTATTAGTAAAGTGTGCAAATTTTGATTGTTATTGATAAGATTAACATATTTAGGAGGATTAATGATAATGACATAAAGCATGCACACTTGATGTCATGTCGACAATACACTCTGTCTCTCTCTCTCTCTCTCTCTCTCTCTCTCTCTCTATCTCTTTCTCTCCGTCTCTTTCACATGCATATTCGTAATACATTTTAGTTTGACTCACAAATTGACATCGATCAAATGAGTGCACGATCTTTGTACTTGACGACGATTTTTGTACTTGTCCATTTGTCTTAAACTTCTCCTTGTCTCCTCTTGCCCCCTACTCTAGCCTCGCCCTGCTTTGTTTTGCTTTGCTTGGCCTGTCTCTCTCTCTCTGTCTACCTAATTGTCATTAATTAAACTTGCAATCGTTTGATTTGCCATGTTAATTTATGCACACACATATATCTATATATATATATATATATATATATATGGGAATATAGGTAGAGTAGAGTAAGGCAACTTGTACATGATCACGTACATTCATAGTATATACCGTTACGTTTATTCAACTTTTACTTTTACTTATTATTTTTATTAAATGATTTCAAATTAAATAACGATCATATGCAAAATGTTGAAGAATCAAAAAATTTCAGTTAAAAAAAAATTCTCCTTCTCCCCCCGTCCTCTCTAGTAAACAGATTAACAAACTGCTTTGCATTGCATTAACTGAACTAAGGTAAAGTGAAATGTCATTGAGGTCAAATTTGTATGATTGTTTTTCAGTTTAACCTCTTGCACTTTCAATTCAAATTGCTAGACCTTGTAAATAAAAAAAAAAAAAACAATAACAACAACACTCCCTATAATTTGATTTCAAATACATCTCACTTTCATTTTTTTCTTATTTCAAGTTTTCTATTCCCGCCGCACTTCATATGTCGAGTGGTAGAGAAAGAGAGAGGGGGAGACCTACCTTACACGTATGATGTTTGACTTGATGTAATTTTTGATACCTGTGCCATTATTCTGTCACGTTTTTTTTTTTTCTTTTTTCTTTATTTTATGCTGACTTGGCCCTTTGTCCTATGCATACATACATACATACTTGGCTTAAATTAAAGAAAAACGACCAAACGAGAGCCACATACAAGCGCATATTTATAGCCTACAGATATATTACATCATCGTCATCATCATTGGCATGATTGGAAATATATATTTATGTATGTATGTATGTATGCGGTCTATAATCCCAAAAAGAAGGCACAAAAAAAAAATAATAATAAAAAAGAACGAGTATAAAAATATTGGCCAATTCATTCGACTGCTGCCTGTGCCCTGCTTCTCTATATCTTATCTGTTATTTTTTTTTGAATTGTAATCATATTATGGCCTGAGTGAGGGTTGACTGCATTCTATATACCTTAACCAGTCGTCTTACCACCCATCCCCCCTCCCTTCTTTACCATACTCTTAGTTTTTCTTTCTACTTTCTGCTTTTTTTATGACTGTGGCTTTTTCTATACAAAATCTGTATAGTCATTACAACACCTTATATACGCAGTTACTTTACTTAACAACGTCAACAAGACGCTACTCTCATACTCCCCACCCACACGCACTCTATCTCTATATATATACAAATATACAAACGCCTATCTATTATATATATATATATACATACATACATAGATAATGACAGTTACGATGAGGCAAAAGAATAATGCCCCCGACCCGGCCCCATTTACTACTGCTGGCCATTGTCATTGTCTATTGTGTTGTCGTGGATGCGTCTTTGTTTCTAAATATTTGGTAATATAAATATATATACATACATATACATATATATTTATTTTGTTGTTGTAATCAACTGTCGTTTGTCGGTTGCTTGTCGTTTACATATCTTGCCATTTATTTCACGATTTCATCATCATTATCATCATCATTCTAGATGAATGTCATAATTGCTAAACATAAACACACCAATTCGAAATTGCCTTTTAGTATAATAATAATAATACTATACACATACATACATACACATATGTACATATGTGTAGAGCCTAAACAACCGAAATAAAACCATATCATTGAGCAATTTTACCATATGCCAGACATAATCCAATAGAATGAAAAGATATTAAAAAAAGAAAAAAGAATTTTGATTTTCACACAGAAATGAAAGATTATAAAAAATCAAACACATTAACAATCTAGAAATCTATAATTTCCTATAACTCAAAGATATTTCAAAATACTCTTTAAAATTCGTAGAGTTTAAAAAAAAAAAGTATACCAAAATAATCTTCCTAAATCGAACTATTCTAACTTTTTTTTAACTCGAAAAAAAATGAATGACAGCAGCGTTTAGTTCGAAAAGCGCATAGAATTTTACTTTTCTAACTCGAACTCAAAGTTTTTGTATTACGAATTGATTGAGTTCTACTGAAAATATATATATATATATATTGATTCCTTAAAAGTTGACAAAAGAAGTTGAATAAACAAATTATTCTAGGTATTCGGATTGAATAAATATATATCTAGAATATATAGAACCGAATATTATATCATCAAAGGACTTTAAAGACTTCTTATACCCTTTTAAATGAATTCCCATTGAGAATTATATTTTATTAGTTAGTATAACTAACTTACTAATAACTATTAACTAATTAATAGTTTGTAAAGTTGATTAAAGTAGCTGTTTAAGATAATGTTGAGAGGAGTGTGAAATGATTGAAATTTAATTTGTTTAGTTTGGCTTATACATTAACTTTGCTAATGAATCAGTCAATTATATATATATATATATATATATATATACATGTCCATTTAACTAGTATTTTTTTTTATTTAATTAATCGATTCCCCATACATTTAGCAATCATTCATATCTCGAGACGAATTCGAGTGGCCGATATATAGTCTATATAGCCTAACCTAACTATCGTATCTATTATACTACCGTATTTATCTAGTGCAGTTAGTGTGTGCATGTGTATGTGTGTGTGTGTGTGTGTGGTAATAGCAAAAGCTTTTTAATAGATAGATCAATTTCATGGAGCTGGTTTTTTCCCCCTTCTCCCCCCCTCCCACCATAAATGTTTGGCCTATTGGGAATTTGGTTTTTGGTTTTAGTTCATTTGTTGCTTTTGTGGAAATGGAAAGAGCAGTAGCACTTATCGTATGCGATAAATGGAGCAGCAATTGGTTTTGGGGAAAGAGAGGGGTGAGGGATAGAAGGGTGTAGTAGGTAGTATTGAAGGGCGGTGGCATTGTGAAGTGGTGGTGGAATAAGAGGGGTTTGCCACTTGGTAAATGGGTTATATGGGTCGCGACATATGTGCTCATGGTCAGGCCCCAATTTGATTTTCCTAAAAAAGTAGGGAGGTGGGGTCCTAACTGATAAACACTTAGAGAGGTGTGCGCTTGTATGTGAGCTAGTGCATATGCCTCAATATTTTATTGTTGTGCACCAAATGGATTACCCCCCCAGTACTCAACCATCTCTCTACCCTTTGATTTTTCTGGTCATACTATTTTGCCATATGTTTTGTGTGTTTTTGATAATATATATAATATTGAGACAGGTTCTGTTAGGATATACCCCCAGGGGGGTAGAAGTATAGTGGCTGAGCCTTTGTTTTAGTCCCACTACTATATAGAAAAACTATATGAAAAGAGGGTATATTAGTTTTTCTTTGATACTTGTAGATTTCTATATTAATAAACAATCTATATAGAAGAATAATCTATATAAATTAAATTTTTTTAAAAATTTATATAAATTTTTTTTTAAATAATTACTAAAAAAACCTTTTTCTAATAGTTTATAGAACTGTAGGGGATTTTTGTAAAGTATTTTTTTTTATATTAGTTTAATCTACAAGTTAAAAAAAATATTACAAAATTGAAAAATTAAATTACAAAATTTTAAAATTTTTTTTTCTAGATTTCAATTTGTTTTTGCTTAGCTAAAAAAGTGATTAGTAAATTTATTTTTATATAATTTGATATATTTGTCATTAAGCCATGGAAATATAAATAAATATAAAATACTTTAGAAAAATTGTCCTAGTAATTGAAATTGTTATCATTTATATAACAAGAAGAATTTGCTTAAAGTATTCTCTAAAACATATAAAAGATAACGATTTCAATTACAAAAACAATTTTCTTAAAGTATTCTTACTTATTATTATAAATAAAAAGGGAAATTGTGACAAAGCCTTTTCCTAGTTATTAAATTTTTAAAAAGCCTTTTTTGAGTAAAAAATACTGAGTCTTCTTAGTAGAAATATTTTTACTAAATATTTATGGATAAAATCAATAAAAATTTATTGAATATATAAAAAAACTTTTAATTATATTAATTGCATTTAAAAATTGACTTAAATCAAAGTTTAAATTTGTTTTTAAGAATTTAATTTAAACCAATTTGAAATGGCTCCTAAATATTTCTAATATAAATTAGGATTTCTATCAAGAAACAAAAGTCTTAAATTTAAAGAATTTTTTTAAATTTTTTTTGACTTTTTAAATATTAAATAGTGTAAAAAGAAAACTCTGCTGCCCTTTGCCTTTGATTTATTTTTTTCCCATAATAATATTTCAAGTGCAAAATATTTTGCAAGGTCAGGGAAACACTTGTGCCCGACTTTCATATTGTGTTCCTTTTTTTTTTTTTTTTGTATTTTTGTATTTTTATTTTATTTTATTATATCTATATGACCCCACAAAACGCCACCACCCCACTTGGCTGGTCTATGAGTTCTAGGTGGGCCAATAGGTAGGCTCGTATCCGGAAATGATGTGTTCAAAAATTTTATTTATCGGTTTTTGGTGCTCGTTTCGCATTTTAGTTTTAGCATTTATACAGTTTGCCTCGTTGTTGCCGTTGAGTGGCGACGTCAAAAAAAAAAAAAAAAATATATATATAAAAGAAATAATAATGCGATATAAAAAAAATTTAACGTGCCAATATATTTGCGGACTTTTTTGCCGACACATTAAAACGAGGTTTTTATTATTAAGAAAAACAAAAACAACATAAATTATATATATATACAAAGACAGAGAGAGAGAGAGAGAGAGAGAAATATATAGATGTTGTGTGTGTGTGTTTGTTTGTTGTTCGTGTGCCGTGTTTGTTAGATGTTTGTTCATTGAATATTCTTGTGAAATTCTTATACAATTTTTCTTTTTTTTTTTATTTCTGCCTTCTTTTTTTTTCTTCTTCTTCTTGTTCTTCCTCATTCTAACTCTTATCGACGGTTTTTGTTTGTTTGCCCCATTGATTGAAGAAATGACACACTTATTGCCGGTCAACAAATTTATTTTACCTTTTTTTTTCTGTTTATTGTTGTTTCAATTGATTTGTGAAAGTCATAAAATCTATAACTACCAAGCACATTTAAGATCTCATGATGAAATATTTTCTAGAATTTTGAAATATAAAACGAAAGTTTAAATTGAAATTTTTTTCAAATATCAATAAGTAAGTTTTTAAATCTTTCCATTTTAAATCTTTAGTTTAATATCAATATATCGATAATCACAATCGATAACAATGATATCATCATCAACAACAATGTTTATTTAAAAAGTTTTCAACAAAATTTTTATTTTCAACTTTTTAATTACATTTAAATGTTGAATAAACATAAAGTTTACATTTTCTATTTGAAATGTGTTTGTTTTTGGCTGCTTTTATTGCTTTAAGTTTTTTTTATGATCAATTTTTACTATGACATTATGTTTGAGGTTTTCTGTTAACCTTGGAAAAAACTTTTAAAAATTTATCATAATTGAAAAAATTTCAATTGTTAGACGATCTCTGTATGAAAAGAACTTATGTAAACTAATTCAAAGGAAACAAGCAAAGTCGTCACTACTTGGTACCCTGTACCACGTAGAGAAACTTTTTTAAAATCAAAATCTTGCGAATTTTCCATCAGTTTAAACTAAAATTCTTTATACAAGATGCAGCAGTATGCAGTATTTTAGTACAAATTGTATATGGATATATCTCTGCTAGTTATTAACCGATTTCGACAAACTTTGGTCAGCTGAAACCTTCTGGTCAGATTATGGGGTGTGCCTTATAAGAATACGCTACCTTTATACTCTAGATATTCCTTTTTTCTAAATTGCAGAGGCGGAAGTGGGCGTGGCACATTTTAAAACAAACTTGTTATGTGTAAATACTATACAAATACTGATACCAAGTTTGGTTGTACTAGCTTTTATAGTCTCTGAGATTTAGGTATTTATACAGACAGATGGATAGACGGACATGCTTCAATTGATTCGCTTGTTGAAGCAGATCAAGAAAATATATACTTTATAAGACTGGAAATGCTTCTTACTCCCTGTTACATACATTTAAACGGGTTAAGTAAACCCTTTTACCTTGTGGGTACAGGGTATAAAAAAACGACTAAAATTTGAGGTTTTTTCTACCAACTTAGTTAAGAATTACTTCGACTAATCGTAGATTACAAATTTCTTAAAACGATAAATGCTTTACTATATAATTTTTTATGCTGATATGAGTAGAATGATATCATTTATCATTGCCAAATATTATACTCTATAATTTTTTATTCAAGTGCCTTTAAATTACATATTAAAGTTGCCACACATATTTCGACTGCAACATCTAATAAGGTAATACTTGAAATCTGAAGAGGCCCACGCCCCCCTTTTTTTGTTTTTTTATATAGTGCCTCACCTTCTGATTCTTGGGAAATCTTTTTGGGCCATCAATGCGCTTAAATTAAAACTCGAGCACCTTTTCAACAATGATGACACGTAAATTACGTGCAACAAATTGAAATTGAAATTGAAAATGAAATGTTGGTTGACGGCGCCTGCTGCCAGTAATGGTGGTGGTGGGTCCTTGCCATCAAGGACTTTAAAAATCACACCCTACTTGCTGCTGCTGTGTTGTTAGCTCCCCACCATTCCATTGAATTTTTGTGGCACCTTTTACCAATTCTATGCATATTTAATATTTTTGTTGGACTCGTTTAGTTTTTGATGCGGGCAAATTTTCATTATCACCTAAAAGGTTGGGCTTGGGCTTATACTAGGGAGTTGGAGTACTGTGGAAGGGGGGGGGGGCTTTAAGTGGGTATTGTGGGTGTGGGCCAGTGAACTGAAAAAGTCGATTGCGTTTACCTTTAAACCCAGCAACGCCACGCCTCGGCGACCCTGCACAATTTGTAAAAGCTTCGCCATAAACACACACACAAAAGTCAGAGATAAATGTGCTATCTATCTATATATCCAAAATTATACATTATATATATACATATATATATATATTTGTATTTGTCTAATGTAGGTAAATTATATTATCGCTTTAATTTTGGTCAGAGCACGCTTCGTTGCCCTTTGCCTGTTGCCTGTTAAAGTTAGTCAACCAGTCGACTATACTCTACTTTACTTTACCCTACCCTACCCTACCATACTCTATTCTACTCTCTACTCACATGGGACATGGGAAGTCGTAGCCATGACTTTAAACGCTAAGCAACAGCAGCAGCAAAATGATAAACAAAAGTTTTTAGATTTCGACTATAAATGTTTAAATGGCATTAATGTGCTACGCACTATTTTTTTTTGTGTTGTTGTTATTGTTCTGGATAAAGACTACACAAAAAAAAAAAAAAAAAAAAAAAAAGAACAAAACAAAAATGTTCAAAACAATTGTTGATTTTGCGTAGTGATAAGAAGAAAGAAGCAGCGGAGGTAGTTGGCGGTCGTTCACCATGTGCTCTACAAATTATAACATTGGATCCATGGATTATAGTTAAATTGCGTTGAAATTTAGAATAAAAAAAAATATGGACTTTGGATAGCAAAATGTTTAGGAAAAGTGAAAATTTATTTGAAAATCCAACAATTTGTTATTAGATATATATAAAGTTGGACTATAGTAAACTATTAAAAAAAAAAAAACTCCAAGATTTCCATTCCAGAATCAGAGCTTCTTTAAAGTTCTATTCTAAAAATTTCTTAAGAATTTTTGGAAGTTTTAAAAGAAGTTTAGTTTGGGAATAATTTTAATCAATTTGAAATTGTATTCTAGAAACTTTTTACGAATTTTTTGGGAGTATTCAAAAGAGGTTTAGTTTCGGGAATAACTTTAATCAATTTGAAATTGTATTCTATAAAATTTCTTAAGAATTTTGAAAGTATTCGAAAAGTTTAGTTTTGTGTTAATGTTTTAATATTAAAAAAATTTTAATCAATTTGAAATTGTATTCTATAAAATTTCTTAAGAATTTTTGGAGGTATTCAAAATGTTTAGTTTGCGATTGATTTTTATCAATTTAAAATTGTATTTTAGAAATTTTTTAAAGTATTTTATTGGAGTCTTCAAAGGAAGTTTAGTTTGAAAATAATTTTGATTGATTTGTTTAAGAAACAGAGATAGATATTATAGATTATAGGAATACAAGAATTATTTTTCAAACTTTGTAACAAAAATTTTTTAAAAATTTCGAGAGACATTTTTCTTGTCCTTAAACTTTTGTCTACCTGCAAGGAAATAAAATATCGATATACATAAATATATCAAATCTGTTTGCTTATTCGATATATCATCGATTTGAGATATTAATAATCAAAGTAGGCATTGCATTTTCATTTCAATTAAAATAAAATTTTTAATTTGCAAAAAAAAAAAAATGTTTCTGAAAGTGATTTATAAGAAAAAATTATATAAGTTTAAGTAAAATTTTTCTTAATCGAAATTATAACGTTTAATTTATATTGATACCGTAATATTGAGTCTATAAACTGAATTATTTGTTATTTTTTTTTTTTTAATTGTTTTCAAAATTATTAGTAAACATTTTTGAACATTTTCGAATTGTTGTTCTAGGAGCTTTTGGTATAGTCAACTAGAAAGGAACCACTCCCCATTGTTTCTATATTCGTAATCAATTTAAGATCCTAATATTCTACCTACAAATGCCAGTTAAGCTTTACAAGTAACACACACTCTACACCAACACACACGCACACACGTTGTGTTTGTCTTTTGTTGTTGGGTTTTGGTTTGCCGATCGAGAGAGAATGCCGCCCGCTGTGGCGCTATCACAATCCAGGGACTACAAACCGACCCCGTGTAGCATTGAGTGAGTGAGTTACTGAAATTAATCGACCCAGTCCAACTGATTACAGGGCTACCGTGTGAAGACTGAGACAGAGATATTGTGTGTGTGTGTGTGTGAGAAAACGACTATAAGGGTGACAGAGAGAGAGGGAGAGGGAGAGAGAGAGAAAAAAAGCGACAGCAGCATACCGATAAGGTTTTTTTTTTCTCCTTTTTTTTGTTTTTTTTTTGAAAACCATTCATTTGGGCTTTGCCACTGTTTGGCTACGGTTTTTACAGGCGGATAACAGGCAAAATGACCAAAGTAACGTAAATAGAATACCAAAAAAAAAAAAAAAAAAAAAAAACAACAATAATATACCAAAACAACAACAAAAAAAGGTGACAAGAAAAAAAAAATGAGAATAACGCCAAGCTCCAAGGTGCCAATAGCAGTGACAATTCAACAGTCTGAAATAGAACCAAAAACTAAAACTTTACAACAAATAACAAAAAAATACAACAATTCCAATTCTGGTACTATAATAACAACAACAACAACAACAATAGCAACAACAACAACAACAGCGACAGCATTAAGAACAACACAAAGTTATAGCAACGTTTCATCAGTAACTTCATCATCATCATCATCATTGTCATCTTTGTATACAACAAAAACAACAATCGGTATATCAAAAGGAATAACCGTAACACCAACAAACCAATCAACTACAACAACAACAACAAATACACCATCATCATCTTATGTGATTAAATGTATATTAAAAACGGCGCGTTTTATGTGGCAAGTGACAACGATACCCGCTAAAATTGGTGAAACCATAGGCACCCTGTATCGTTATGCACAGGATTCGGTTGATAGTTTTCTATGTGTAGCTGGGTGAGAGATATATACATATATATAGTTCTATTATTAACCTATAAGTTACCTTATATAGAGTAATTATTTGTTAACTTTACTTATTTTATCTATCCCTCTCTCTTTCTCTTTCTCTATTTACAGCAAAGCCCGTCGCAAGGAAAGGGATGGCGATCAAAGTTCAACAGATACCAAATTATATTTGGAGGAAAGCGTTTTAGAACGTAAATTACCTGAAGCTGATCTCAAAGCCCTAGTGGATCTTCCAGCTGGTTTGGATTACAATGAGTGGCTAGCATCACATAGTATGTATTCCATACTCCCCCACAAATTACACACACACTCACACACACATTTATATATATATTCTCTTTATCACTTGCGTTCTTTAATTTTTCACGTGATGTTTTCCTTTACGTTTCGTTTGTTTTCTTCTAATTTTTGATTTATAGATTTGCTTTATCTTTATATACATATGGTATAAACATATATATATATATTTATCTGGTATATATAGAAAATTAGTCTAAATTTGTTTTCTTGTTATTAAAGCAGTTGCAACAGGTGGATTAGTTATATATACCAAAGCTCTTTAGTATTCAGGTTGATCTGCATATAAATAAGAATTATCCTCCTTAATACAAAAATAAACTATTGATGTAATCCTAACTGACAGAGAAACATTTGTCGTCGATATATATACATATATATATATATATACTAAATGTATATAATAGACAATTAGTAGCTTATATCTTGACTAGATATCAGATTAATGAAACAGGTGCTAATAGATTCTGTCTTTGCTCTGGCATTTTAGAGATATATTTATACTTGAAAATGAAAGAGGAATAATCATATATATACACTTGATATATAAGCAGATCTATGTTGAGTGATATCTTAGCTTATCGTTAGTAAAATTTGATTTAAATATAATAAAGAAAGAATTTTTATATACAGTAAAGTTTCCTATATAATAAAAGCAGAAAAGTCTACCTTTATTATATAGAAATTATAATATATAGTCCCAGAAATCTTTTAAAAGTCTTTAAAACTAAAAATTCATTTATACGACTGTTCACTATAGGAAAGTTTGACTATCTTAGTACAAACTATTTGTTAAACAGAAGGGTTTTTAGGTCAATATCTTTTTTTATATATATATATAATACAAATTTGTTTAAGATTATACTTTATATTGATTCATTTGATAAAAATTGGAACAAGATTCAAGACTTTATAACAGAATAATTCTATAGTTAGTATATAGTAATGACATCAACTGATTTTGTAATTATATATAATGTTCTTGCTTATATCTTGAGTCATTTTAATTATAGCTAGCAGCTTGTATGTAATTAAACACCATGTGTGTGTGTGTGTGTGGCCCAAAAGTATGCAATTGTTTGTCAATCTATGAATTAATTACCTGACTGCCTAACTCATGGAAAAAAAAAGAAGATGGTTGCTTACATCACCAGAATTTTACATCATCAAAATCTATGGAAACGTCTATATATATATATCTATCTATCTATCAAAATCAGATACATGAAGCAAGCTTATTTGTGTTGCCTTAGCAATTTTAAGAAAATTACATCATCTTGTAAAACAATCTTTAGATGTATATATATATATATATATATATACGTATAGGAGCCAGATAGTAGTATAAATTAAACGCACAGCAGCTTTGCCTTTTTGTGTTGACTTTAATGATGCAAATAATTGGCAAATTTATCAACAAATTGGTAGCTACTATTTGCCGCCTTTATTAGCTGTGAGAGCTACTCCGCCTCCTCCACCATCCACCCACCCTCACGATGATGCACACGTATTGAACTGTTCAAGGTCAAACGTTTTACTTCGACCCACAGCACAGCAAAGCAGAGTAGAACAGAGCAGAGCAGAGCAACCAGCCAAAACACCCACCAGGAATCAAGCGTATGAGTTCATTCAACAAATTTTACTTTGCTATCTCTTTCATTTCTGTATCTGCCTGCCTGTCCGTCCCGTCATTGTCATAATGCAATTTCAGTTTGCGGCTGACGTAATTTTTACCCAAAGCACTTGTGCAAATATTGAGTTGGCATTGACCCCTTCTTAAGACCCCTTCTGCGTACATATACATATATATAGTATTTTTTTTCTTATGAATTGAATTGGGCTTATCAATCCAATCAGAAGAACCCTGGAACGCATATATATATACATATGTACGTACATATGGTGTCATGGGCATATAAAGTGAACACCTGCTGCTTCATTTTATCGATATTTATAGACCCAGTTGGAGTTCGTAGTTGACTAAACTGTAACTGAAGAAAACATCTATATATGCAAAAGATTTAATAGAAAATCTTTAGAAAGATCTATTAAAAGGATTATAAGTTATCATATTTTCAAATACTATATATATATATATATTACAGATTCTCGATTAGCAATAAATAAAATAGTATATTTGGTTTTTAAGACCTTAAGAAATCATAATTTCTATATAATCTATAATTATTCAGACACTTTTTCGTTTTCAATTTCTTGAATTTCTTATGAAAAAGATCTTTCATTATTTAATATTTATATAAGTTTTATCAATATGATGATTCAGATTGAAATTCTATAATTTTATATGACATCATTATACATTGAATTCTTAGATTTTGATGAAACTTAACTTTAATAATAGATATATTATACCCTCTGCAAGGGGTTAGATGTCAGTTCGTCTGTTTATCTGTCTGTTTCTTGGCTAGAAACAGACCTTAATTTTTAAGCTATATGTTTGAAACTTGGTAGATAAGCTCTTTAATTAAACAGGCAGATAAAGTATAAAAATTAGTGAGATCGGACAACTATAAGATATAGTAAATTGACTTTAACAACAGGTGGTGTGTGAAAGAGACAAACAGCATTTAAATTTTGTTTGCAGGAACAATACAATACTAGTGGGATTGATGGCGGATTCTTCTTTGATTTCTGAAATTAAACCCATTTCTTTTCTTTTTTTTTTTTTTTTTTTTTTGCAGCCCTGGCTCTATTCGAGCATGTGAATTTGGTTTATGGAACTATTAGTGAATTTTGTACACAATCCGGTTGCACAGATATGACTGGACCTGGCAACAGGTAATGAATATATTTTACTATATATAAACAATTTTATAACTTTGGTTTTCTTTTTTAATAGAACGTACTTATGGTTCGATGAGAAGGGCAAGAAGACACGTGTGGCGGCACCTCAGTATATCGATTATGTGATGACTTTCACACAAAAGACGGTCAGCGATGAATCGATATTCCCAACCAAATACGCAAACGAGTTTCCCGGCTCGTTTGAATCGATCGCGCGAAAGATTTTACGCTTGCAATTTCATGTGATAGCGCATCTGTATGCGGCGCATTTCCGAGAAATAGCGCTGCTCGGCTTGCACACCCATTTAAATTTGACATTTGCGCATGTAACCGCCCTGCATAGGCGTTTCAATTTGATCGATGAGAAGGAGACCGATGTGTTGCGTGATTTGGAGGTGGCATTGCGTCTAACTGACGATAGTAGTGGACAACAACAGCAACACCATCATCAACAGCAGCAGCAGCAGCAGCAGCAACAACAACAACAGCAGCAACAACAGCAGCAACATCAGCAGCAGCAACAACAACAACAACAAGATGGTTCAGGATTACTGTCGCACGATCATACCAATTGCGATCAACAGCAGCAGCAGCCGCATAATAACAGCAGCAACAGTAACAGCACCTCCTCATCTGAGGCCCTGCATGTCAATTCACAAAGCAACAATAGCCACACCACCACCCCCTCAGCATCGCTGATTGATGGCGATTCGGCCTCACCGCCCATATGTACACAACCGGAGGCGGGAGCTTCGTGCAAACCAGCCGGTAGCAGTGGCCTACTCGGTGGTATATTGGGTGATTTGACAAGCGGTGAATTTGGTGATACTACACGCTATTGCACATCGGCAGTTCCTCAATCCGTTGCTTTAGCGGATGGTGTTGGTCATGGCGCATCGTCTGCGTTGAACAATGGCACCGGTAATCCTTTACCAGGCGGTGCATTACATTTAAACTTTAGCAACAATAATAACAATAATCATAATTTGAATCATTTGAACCATCATCATCATCACCACCATCATCATCATCATCATCATGGTGGACATCATCATCAGGTAGTGTCACCGCAGCCAATATCAATGATTGGTACGGCAGGTACAGCAGGTGCTGCAATAGCAACAACAGCAACAACAACGACGCAGCACAGTGGCCTAATACAGTGTAATGCGGCGGGAGCGGGGGCGGGCCCAACGACAGCAAATTCAGCACCATCGGCATAGTGTGATGTGGTTGGTATATGGTGATATGTGGCAAGCAGCAGCAGCAACAACAACAACAGCAGCAGCAACAGCAACAATAACAACAGTAGCAAACAAGCAGCAACAGCAGCAGCACGAGCAGCAGCAACAACAACAACAACAAAAAGAACATTAGAAATACTAGTTTTACGCAAAAATGTTATTTAATGTTATTACATCTATGATCCTAAAGTTGAAAATATTGTAAAAATAAACAACAACAAAAAACAAAAACAAAAAAAAAAAAAAACAAAAAAAAAACAATATATTAAGAAAATGAGAAAAAAAAGAAAACACAAAAGAAAGTATAGCGTCAGCAACAACAACAACCAATCACAACTTGCAACCATGCAACAAAAAATATTGCGTTAAAATAATAAAAAAAAAAAAAAAAGAAAAAAAAAACCAAACAAAGAATTAGCCAAGTTTCAATATCGAACGTATATAAAGGTATTCTAGGGCATGATATAGGAAGGAAAAGAGAAAGTTAATTATCCTCATCAAGTTTATTTGATGACTTCTATATCATGCTTATAAAGATGCCTTCGTTTTGCATATATATATATATATATTTACATGCAGTATATATACTTTTATATATATATGTAGATATATATAATGACCATGATGCAATAGCACAGCAATTGTTCAGTCATCGATTGATTCTATAACCAATTAAAAAAAAAAATGGAAGAAAACTAGCGTCATCTGAAAGTTGATATAGTCAGTAATTGAACATAATAAAAAGAAGAAAAGAAATTGAGTAAAAGTGAATTTTAGAAACTATATTACTCAGTTATTATATATGTATATATATATATATATAGTAGATCTTTTTGGATCAATTCTACTACTTCTATTTCAAAGAGTTCTACAAAGTTTGTTAGTTTAAAGGTATATATATATGTTTATATATGAATCATTTCAAATATATAATGATAACTGGAAACCTTTAATCTGTAGCTACTTCTATTTGTTAACAATTTAACAGCTAGAAAGACTACCACATTGGGTTTTGCTTTAGTTTTTGATTTATAAAACCATTTTCCCGTGGTTTTAAAAAGCCTTCACAATGTGCTTTAGATCTCTAGGTAACTAAAAAAAGCGTCTTAGAGGCTGCAAAAAGCAATTATCCTGTGTATAAAGTAACAGCTAGAAAGACTACCACATTGGCTTTTGCTTTATAAAACCATTTTCCCATGGTTCTACGAAGCCTTAACTATCTCTAGGTAACTAAAAAAGCGTCTTAGAGTCTGCAAGAAGACATTATCCTGTGCTTTCTTTAAAGAATAGTGGAATATTACATCCTAGAGGCAAAGTTTTATAGTTTCTTGAACTCTGCTTTCTACTGCAAAAAGGCATTACTCTGTGGTCTTCAAATAGTGGAATATTGCATCCTAAAAGAACAGTTTTATAGCTTCTTAAACTAAAGCAAAAAGGCATTATCCTGGGGTTAAAAGAAGCCTTCAAATAGTGGAATATTGCATCCTAAATGAACAGTTTCATAGCTGAAGCAAAAAGGCAATATCCTTTGGTTCAAATAGTATAATATTGCATTCTAGAGGCCTGGTTATATTGTTTCTTGAACTTTGCTTTAGCAAAAAGGCATTATCCTTCGGTTAAAAGAAGCCTTCAAATAATATTTCTCAAACTCTGCTTAAGCTTAAAAAAAATTTCAAAATTTTTCAACTTTTTCTCGATCTTTTTTAGCTTGAGCTTTTACTGAATATATTGACTATAATTCATGACGTTGGTCTTAACAATTGGTACAAAAAACAAAAGCAATTGTGTTGCACAGTGTAAAAATGATAATTGCAAAAGTTGGTTTTTTTTTTTTTTTTTTTTTTTTTTTTTTGGCATTGTAGTTCCATAATCTGGTATAGCACGTTGATCTAGATATGTACTTATAACAAATATCTATATATAAATATATGTATATATATGTATATATATATATATGTTTATATATAGAATATAGAAGCTGAGCTGCAAGCATAGAGTTTTAGATATGTATTTTGTTTTTTTTTTTGACGCTTATGCTTTTAACAGCAACAACAACAACAAAAACAAGAAAACAAACACAAGCTAGACTATAAAACCTAAGTGAAAAAAAAAAGTATAAACAAAAGGCATAGCCTGGAAGGCCTAAACCAAACAATGATAAGAAAATGAACAAAGAGAACAGAGGCAAAGAAAAGAGAGAGAGAGAGAGAGAGAGAGAAAGAGAGTTAAAGAAAAACCCCAAGACACTTTTAGTTAATTTACCTACACACCGATGAAGTTGAAATAAACTAAAATATATGGATTTATATTTAAAAAATAACAAAAAAATTATTACAAAGAAGAAAATTTAACACGTTGAAACTTTCGCTTTTCATCAATCAACTAGACAATTGTTGTAGTGGCCATAAACACACAATAAAACAAATAAAAATTACAGACATACAAATATAGTTATATACAACCTCTTTCACACACACACACACACCCACACAATCCTCCACATGTTTGTTGTAACATATTTTCTAGGGCAAGAGCTAATTTGGACATTTGAATAACAGAAAAAGCTCTTCTCTATAGTATTTACACACACACACACATACATACATACATCTTGCTAATTTCTGAAAATATCCTTGCCTAGAATGCAATTAAAACTTCAATAAACTAATTCACATATATATATATATATATGTATCTTTAAAAACCTTCAAAACTGTATTAAGAAGATTGCTCAAAACCTAAAACAATTATTGGACAACTATGCCTTAAACACACACAAACACCCACACATACAACCACATTAAAACATTTATAAATTTATCTTGTTCTTCGTCTTCTACTTTTGCACTACTTCTCACCGACTACCACAATTGCTCTACAATTTCATACACTAAAAAATAAAAAAATTAAATTAAATTAAAGCAAAATTAAGCACTTAACCACACACACAAACAAACACGAAAATACATCTGCAATATACACAGTCTCTATGAAAAGTTTATCTTCAAAATAATGCTTTATGAAAATTTTCCAAAAAAAATGGCCCAAAAGTATGCAATACGAAATGAAATTTTGTTTGGATTTTGCTTTCTCAAGAGCCGAAAAATATGCATATGATGCCATTTACACACACACACACAGACACACATACATGGGTACAACTATCTTATATAGACAGCCGATTTTAAAAGAGAAAAAACTCATTTCGAAAAATTCTATTCAAATTGTTATAATAAGAAAGTAGTTTAGGACAAATTTTTTGTGTTTTTTTTTTCCTGCGTATTGTAAAGAGCATACAGAATGCAATATAATAGTATTAAAACTCAAAGGTTTTCACTCAATAAAGCTGCAGCTGATCGTGTATATATATTTATATATATATATAGTCAATATACTTTGTAGTGTATCTGTGCTGATTTGAGAACAAGTAAACAGTGAAAAAATGGCAAAGATTAAAAAGTTAAACAATAATTCGTAGCATACTTTTGGCCAAATGATTTCATCTAAAACCGATATATGTATATATAGATATATATGTATATATATATATATATATGTATACTATCTATAGATAATATCTGTGTGTGTTTTATATACGTGTAATCTGCCTTTCCAATTAATTATAGCAACCAAACAACTAAATGGCAAATTTACTTTAAAACGAACTAAAAAAAAAAACAAAAGGAAAATAATGAAAAAAAAAGACAAAAAAATAATACACACATACATACACACACACACAGTAAAATTCTCAGTAGCATTATTAGAGATCTATGTTTTAGTAAATGTAATGTGTAATTGTATGCGTGTGCAAGCGTGTGTGTGTGTGTGTGTGTATGTATGAAGTAACAATGCAATTCACTCTACAACACAAAAGAAAAGAAAAAAAAAAAAAAACACAGCAAAGTATTAAAAATAAATTTTTAATAAAAAATAAAACTGTCCAGGCTTAAGCTATACACACACACACACAAACACACACACACACACCTACCTACACAGAAAATTTCAATTGTTAATCGCAAAAAAAACCAAAAAAAAGAAGAAATGAAAAGAAAATGGCAAGCGGAAATCGTGAAAGATATAGTAAAAATATATATATATACATATATATATATATATAGTAGTACGGACAGATGGTTTGTAGAAATGACAACAAAAACAACTAAAAGACAATTTAAGCAAACAGCAGCAACAACAACAACAAATAATAATTATAAAAAAACCAAAATAAAAATTTGACAGCATTTTATGACAACAAATGAAAAAAAAAAAACAAAAAAAACACAAAAACCAAAAAAATGAAAAACGAAAAAGCGATAAAGAAAATAAACTGTTATGTTCAATTGAAAAAAAAATAGTAACCTCTGTGTTTTCCATTCTAGAAAATTCCTATAAAAGCACGAAGAAAATTCTCCCATTGGTATATATCTATATAAACAAAAGTCCAGTCGGTCAATGCTAACAAAAAAGTATCTATAACTATTTTTTTATTACTTTTTTTATATATATAAAATGAAGCAAGCAAGTTGTCCCTGCCGACTTTGAGTGTACCCTGTACCAAGTGGAGATATTTCATAAAACCAAACTCATTCAAATTCGCCATCAGTTCAAACAAAATTTCACCTCACAACCCGCAGCATCGACTTAATAATAATAACTAATAATGTAATTAAAAAGTTGACAAAGTTGTCAGATGGAACGATGAGCCCGTTTGGTTGTAACATTACAAGTGCAAGGTTTTTATTAGTACATAAATTTCTATAAATATAAATAGTTGGTAATATATATACATATACATATATATATATATGTCTGTATGCACTTGTACTGTGTGTACAGTCATTTGAAAAGCCATAAAACGCTACAAATAGACGGCAATCAGACAATCTATCTACTAGATACATATGTTAAAGCCAGGGCCGATCAGTTGAAAGGGTTTCCAGACTCACCAATCAAAAAAAAAAATGAAGCAAGAAAGTCGTTCCTGCCGACTTTGAATATACCCTGTACCAAGTAGGGAACCTTTTTAAAATCAAAATCTTGCGAATTTTTTATCAGTTCAAACTAAAATTCTTTATACAAAACGCAGCTGTCTCATTCCCTCTTTCACTTGGTATTTTAGTACAAATTGTATATAGATATATCTCCGATAGTTATTAACCGATTTCGACAAACTTTGGTCAGCTGAAACCTTTTGGATCAGATTTTGGGGTGTGCTTAATAAGAATACGCTACGTTTAGTATAACTCTAGATATTCCTTTTTCCTAAATTACAGAGGCGAAAGTGGGCGTGGCAAATTTTAAAACAAACTTGTTATGCGTAAATACTATACGAATGCTGACACCAAATTTGGTTGCTGTAGCTCTTACAGTCTCTGAGATTTGGGTGTCTAAACGCACAGATAGACGGACGAACATGTCTCAATTGACTCGGTTGTTGATGCTGATCAAGAATATATATACTTTATGGGGTCGGAAATGCTTCCTTTTGCCTGTTACATAAATTTTAGGGACTTTAATATACCCTTTTAGCCTTGGGTACAGGGTATTAACTCTGGTAAGTAAAATAGGATCTTTAGATTTCTGGCCACAAGCATACTAGCAAAAATTGTTGTCCTTTATATAACATTAAAGTGACTTCAATGGAATGGAAGCTGATGGCAGTGTTCTACATTGTATACAGAGCTCAAGTTGATATACTGGATAGATTGAATCTAGTATCCCAATTCCATTTCGCCTTAATAATCCTAATCCTAATTCCAGTTCGCCTGATTACCTCTTAATTCACTTTGTTCAAGTTCCTTATTAACATTGTTTTGGCTTTTCCAAAAACAACTTTTTCAATAAATCTATCAATGATATTTTTCTGCTCCTACACACACACACACACATGTACGCATGCATACACAAAGAGAAAAAAGAGAGAGAAAAAGAGAAGAGACGACACGCTCACCAATAAACAAGACTTCCAGCAGTCGCTTTTGAAATTTAATTTTAGTTTAGCGCTCACTTAGTTAGGCATTGAACTTGCAACGAAGAACAACAACAATTCAGCAATTTTTCTTCTTTTTTTTTTTTTTGTTTGTCTCTGTCAATTGAAATAAATTATTAAGAATAATATGTTGCTACATCTTCGTCCCATGGACTTTCTCCTGCTATTCCTGCTCATTCATTGGGATTCTAGTAATTTCTGTAAGGGACAAGTGCCGAGTCCACGTACACGGTACGAACCAAATTGGGCAAGTCTTGACCAGAGACCTCTGCCTCGTTGGTATGCTGAAGCAAAAGTTGGCATCTTTTTGCATTATGGTGTCTATACGGTACCAAGTTTTGGCTCTGAATGGTTTTGGACAAATTGGATAAGTAAATTTAGTATTACTGAAACTTTATTTTCTTAATTGTAATTGTTTTATTCCGTTTCTATTTAGATTTGAAAAATCCAGATTATATACGTTTTATGCAACAGAATTATAAGCCCAATTTCACTTATCAGCAATTCGCTGGACAATTCACAACGGAACTATTCAATGCTACACAGTGGGCGTTACTATTTCGTGATAGCGGAGCCAGGTACAGTCACTGCAATAGATTCAAAATGTTTCTTTCTATAATTTATTTACTTAAGATATGTTGTTTTGACAAGTAAACATCATGATGGCTATACATTATGGCCATCGAAATATAGTTTCGGTTGGAATGCCATGGATGTGGGACCCAAACGGGATATAATCAGTAAGTGTTTCATTTTCTACATTCCAATAAACTAATTTATGTCTTTTCTTTTGTAGAGGAAGTATCGGCTGCTATACGTAAAAATACCGATCTGAAATTTGGTTTATACTATTCACTTTTTGAATGGTTCAATCGTTTATGGATCGATGATAAATTGCATTTGTTAATGCAACAGAATTATGTCAATTATAAAGTACGACCGGAACAAATGGAATTGGTAGAGCAATATTTACCAGAGATCATTTGGTCAGATGGTGATTGGGAAGCACCGGCTAAATATTGGAAATCGGAAGAGTTCATTGCATGGCTCTACAATGATAGTCCGGTCAGAGAGACGGTGGTGACCAATGATCGTTGGGGTTTTGGTACCGCTTGTCTTCATGGTGATTTTTACAATTGTGCAGATCGCTTTAATCCGGGCATCATGCAAATCCACAAATGGGAGAATGCCTTTACATTGGATCGAAAAAGTTGGGGTCAACGTTTCGATGTCACTTTGGATGACTTTATGACTTCCAAGGAAGTAATAAAAGGTATAATTTCAAATTATTTCTTCTTAATTGAAATGTGACCTAACTTTTCTTTCGTGGCTCTTTGAAGAAATTGTGACTACTGTTAGCTGCAATGGCAATGTCCTTATCAATGTGGGACCCACTAAATATGGCACCATATTGCCAATATTTGAAGAACGTTTAAGGGATATGGGTCGTTGGTTAAAAATCAATGGCGAAGCCATTTACGGCACTGTTCCATGGATGTATCAAAATGATACCATAACACCAAGTGTCTGGTATACAACAAAAGCTCCGGATTCAGATGACATCAATACCATCCTCTATGTTTTTGTCTTGGACTATCCCTATGATACAAATGAATTGGATATTTATCCTGTTGGGAAGGATATTCATATGTTCCGAAATGTTTTGCTAACTGGCCTGGATATTGGTACTGGCACGGATATGCTAAACAAGTTCAATACCCAAATAATCTTGTTGGGCATGGAGGATACCAAGATAACGGTAGAAATGAAATATTTTATTTAGTATTGGATTGAAATTAAATTTTTACTTCCTTTAGTGGACAGTGGATGAGGGCAAATTGCATATTGTCTTTCCTCCAAAGCATCACATAGACAAGAAAGGATTGGACTTGGCTTGGACTTTTAAAATAATAATTAAATCATAAATATATATGTATGTATATATACTAAATCATTCATATTTTAAAGATTTAATGAAACTCTATTAAAATTTAACTATTGGACATTAATATCAAGAATTGGAATTGCTTTTTTTAATTAGATTAGATTAGATAGATAACGGTTTGGAACTATTACAACTATATCGAAATAAAAATGCATATATAATTTCCATAATTAAACCCGATATTAACGGAAGCCAAGTAATACATACATATATCTAGATTGATATGAACACAATTTGTTTTAAAAAGAACACGGACCATAGAAATAGCTTTAAAACTAAGTAAAATGTTCTGTATGAAAAAAAAGTCATTAGATATAACTGATATATGTATAAATATGTAGGTTACAGTTTAACATTTCCTAAATGAATTCGCGACGGACCAGAAAAATATCTCATTACTTAACTTCATTATATAGGAACTCAATTATATAGAAATAATAAACTGCACTGTGAATATACACTGCAAATAGATATGGAAACTATGTCTTGAAATTCACCATAGAAAAGTTTGAGTATACACATATACTTTTCAATTTGAATAAATCTAAGCAAATTAAAAATGATAACTTATTAATGATTGGAAATATAAACTCAACTTATTCTATTTTTATTTTTTTACCCGTGAAAAAGGTAGAATAAACTTAGTCAAATGTTTGTAATGCATAGAAATGTACGTTTCCTTTGGAAACATTATCGTTATCAATAGCCAAATCGATTAGTCTGTCTATTTCTTTGCATTTTTTAGACCTTAAATAATAAGCTATGTGGTTGAAATTTGATAAACAAGCATTTTAGATGTTAATGTTCGCCAAGTTTAAAGATTGGTTAAATCTTGTTGTTATTACGGATAAAAATCAATAAAAATAAATCTTTAATACAAGCAAAAAACTTCAGCAAAAAACACAACAAACATTAACACGAGAAGTGCGAAGGACATTGTGTTCTTGCAGCGAACGATATTTAAAAAAGCGGATATCCTGTGCTTGCTATATAAGGAAGTTTAGCGCATGGAAAACATAGCATTTTGACTTGGTGGTGAAATCAATCTTTCAAACACCAAAGACCTGTAAGAAGGAATCATTATATATTACTCTTTATCTTTTAATTATTTAAGTTCTAAATTTAGATCATTGAATTTTTAATTTTGTAATGAAACCAATGTTAAAGAATAAGTACTTAACTAGTCTAGAACTGCAAGGGTTTTCCTGGGTAGGCTGGAGCTACTTACTACAATAGAAAATTCCCTTTTAGAATTGGTTTACCAACACTGAACCACTGAACTGCAGTTAAGTATAGCACCTTAAGCTACTTACAGCTTATTTCTCCTTATTTTATTTTATTTACAATATTTTAGAAATATTTTTGAAAACTATCAAAGAGAAGGGAATTTATATTGGGACTCTTTTTCGTGTCGTTATGCCTGTATTATATCTTTCAAATCGTTTAATTCTGATTTCTACAGTTTACTTAGTTTATTTCCCATCAACAAATACTAATTGGTAAATGGTTTGTTCATTTTATACGATATTTTTTAATATTTTTATATCTGTTGTCTATAAAATAAGTTAATTTGTTAATATTATCAAATGTATCGAATAAAAATCTGACTAACATTAATAGAGTCCAAATAATTCTCTTTCTATGGTTCTTTCTATTAATTAAGGGGGCAGAAGTGGGCTTAGCTACATTCAAAATAAACCTGAAATGCCTTTAAACTAAATGAATGTACTATCCAAATTTGGCATCTCTAGCTTTTGTAGTCTTTAAGATTTTGGCATTCATACAAATAGATCGTCTTGGGTTTGAAATCCTTTCTTCACAATGGTAGAAAGAAGACCTAAACTAAAGCTTATTTATACGCTCGCTCTACTAGTACCTAAACAACCTTTGGGTACAATATAAAAAGCTTAAAAGCTTTAAGCTTGGCTTACAGCAATTTCTGTGTTAAGCATTTGGTTGGGCCAGCCTAGCGGTGAGCCGCACACTAATAAGGCGCACCGGCGGCACTCGATCGGTGTTGCTCGATGCTAATAGACGCGTTTCGGTTTCGGTTGTGTCTCTGTGTGTGCACGTGTGTATGTGTGTTTGTGTGTGTGTGTGTGTTGGTTCTTTTCTTTTTATTTTTTTATTGTTTTGATTTGTGTTTTTGATATATAAATATTTCGATCACGTAGTGTTTATTCATCAAGTTAAATACACAAAAAATGTTTTGATGGCATCTCGAATCAGGATATGGGATTAAGTGAAACGGAAGTCTATGTGACAGATGAGATCTAACAATAAGTGAAATGGATACAAGATAACAATATTGTTTTCTCCTTTATTTATTTTTTTTTTTGGCTTTTGGCCATCAAACTGTCATTTAATTGTAAACGTAATCGCAAAAGAATCTGGGCTTTTGTTATTGTTATTTGGTTGGAGAATTGGTTAACTGAAGGAGAACTCGGAGACCTTCAATTGTGTGTTCAATTCATGTTTTGCGGCATTTGCAAAAGGTAAGGCTAATGAGTGCCTTTTTGCCAGTAGTGCAGTTGGCTTTCTGCGATTGTGATTGTTACTCTGTATGTGAATGTGTTGTAGCTCATGTGGATGACTGCAAAAATGCATTCATGTAGATGTCTATCTACAGGATTGGGGAGCGGCTCCTCAACTCGTGTGCCAAGCCAAGCCAAGAGCAAGAGCAAGGGCAAGGGCAAGAGACACACACACACACACAGACATACATACACATAAATATGCATGTTTGCAATTAGTCACTCGATTTCAAAAGCAATTGACAGGCCCACCCATTTAACCAAGATCAAAATGGATTACCAAGGAAAATAAAAAAAAAAAGAAAACTCAAAGGAAAGACTGAATCTCAAAGTTAAACCTCAATTTCAAAAGCAAAACACTGTGGCATTTCTTTGGCATATATAATTCATAAAATTTATGCAATCATTGATATTGAAAAAAAGAAGAGAATAAATTCCATAGCTAAAAGGTCCTTTATAGAATGCCATACTATATGCATGAATTCCACGAATTCACTTCGTAGGTGGCTGGCTTACATTTTTCGTTTTGAAAAGATACATCCAAAAGATACATAAAGCAAACATTTGCCAGAACCCTACTAACAAAGTCATTGCACCTCAAAGTCACTCATATGCATGAGAAGAGAAGGCCAAAAGCTAAAGCCAAAAAGCCAAATGGGTAAGGGTAAGAGTAAGGGTAAAGAAAGCCTGGCGCCGAAACCTGAACTTTTGTTTTATATATATATATATATTGACTCTACTTAGAAATGTTTGGGGTCTATTAACCTTTTCAGGTGTGGTCAAAGTCTCCCCACCCTCCCCTAACCATAACCCTTTTTTTTTTTTTTTTTTTTTTGGTTTCATTTTCTGCTTAGCGAGCAAATCTTTTTTGGAAATATTGAATTCTTTAGTTTTTTTTTTTTTTTTGCATTATTTCAATTTGTTTTCTTTGGTTCTTTCAGTTGTCTTATTTGGTGAATGACGAGGACAAATGGATCAGAGTGGCGGATTAGAGGTCAGCAGCAGCGAAGGCGCCGTCGGCGGCGGAGATATTGGAGGGCAACCAACACAAATTACCTCAATTGATGGCTTCTTCAATCGGAAACGTGGAAGACCGCCAAAAAATCGTTTTGTTGAGGTCTACAAAAGTGTAAGTAGGGAGCATATATATATATATATATAAGATATGAAAAAATCGTAGATTTAAGAAAGATATTTCTCTTCAAATGGGAACTATGCAATTTAAGAACTTTAGGTTTCCAATTTGAAGTATTTCCTAAGTTAAAACTGTTATATGAACTAGTTTCTCACTTTGTTTAAAAACTTTGCTTTTTAAATCGTAGATTTTAAAAAGATATTTCTCTTAAAATGGGAACTATGAAATTTAACAAGTTTAGGTTTCCAATTTTAAGTATTTCCTAAACTAAAACCGTTATTTAAACTAGTTTACCAAGAACTAAATGAATTGTTTTATTTTAAATTTTAAGAACTTTGTTTTTTAAAGCTTACAAACATTGATTTTTAAGCCCTTTAGGAATCAGTGTCTCTTTTTTTAGATAGCTTAAAGTTTAGAAACCAATCTTAAAGAACATTTTCTGCTCTCTCTCTCTCTCTCTCTCTTTCTATATATATCTATATATACATTGTCTTACATATATGTATGTATGTATGTATGTATGTAAAGTATGTACATAACCATTTAGATAATATGCCCTTATTCCTTTTCGAGTTGCGTTTGTTTGTCTGTCTGGCGGCCTAATATTAGGAATTTACACCTTACCCCACTTTACCCCTAATACAAAAGCCCATCACAGTTCTCTTTACACCACTTCACCCGATTCCTTCAATATATTTAAGCACGCGTCGCATCACCTCGCCTTGGCTGGGTTCCCTAATGCGGCATTTTATTTTGCTATGTGCCTTGCATCTTATTGAGCTTTCGGATTTGGTTTTTGCCATATTCGTCATATTTAATATTGACAACAAAGTGTTTCCGCATTTATTTCACGACGGCCCCTTCAAGCCCGAACGTTTTGTGCTTTTTTAACTGTCATTTTCATAATTTCTATATACAATATGTTTTCTGTTGTTGTTGTTGCTGTTGTTGTTTTATTTCAATTTGTTCAATTTTTTTCTCTTTTTTTGAGCCGCAATTCCATTGCAGCCCAAGCATAAGGCACATACGCACTTGTGGCTACGATTACCCAGCCCACGCAACAAAATTTTGTTGTTAGGGTATCAATTGGTGTGGTGGGGTGAGGTGAGGTGGTAAAGGAGGCAAATAGGTATATACATGGCCTGTAGTGTCTGTGTGAATCAGTAATAACAACAGCAACAACAACAAGACAATTTGAATAAATATTTTGTCCATTGCCATTTGCGGTATTCTTTTTTTTTTTTTTTCTTTAAGGGAAATAAGCTGAATTTGTATGCGGGGAAACAGTGTCGAGAAATTGAGCACAAGATGGCCTATTCAAAATTGATTATGACCCAATTCTAAATATATAAAAAGAAAAAAAAATAGAACCAAATGCAATTGATAACAATGCAATGTTGTTATTGTATTTTTTTTTTTAACGAAAAGAAGTAAAAGAAATATTAAAAATTATTACAATTTTCAATAGAGATTTCAAAGGAATTTTATAGAGTTTATAGAACTTTTTAAAAAATTTATAAGGACTTAAAAAAAGGATTAAAAACTTGGAAGAGATAATGTCTTTCTTGCCTTTCTTTATAAAGAAACATATTTGAATTGGCCTTATAATTTCTTTAACTAATTAAGACTATAGCCGACTATTAGATACCCTTTTACATAATTCTTAACCCTGCCTTAAAATAACATTAGTTAGCGCCACCTAGCGGTCAATCTAGATCATTTGGTAAATTGTTTTGCCGTTTTACCTTCATTTTAGTTCTATAAAAGGGTTTAAAAAGTTTTAATTTGTTTTTAAAATACAAAAATAAGTCGAAACATTTAATTTTACGTTACTCTGGCGACACCTAGCGTTTATTTTAAATGATATGCATACAGTGGCTCTGAGATTATTTCAACCGGCACTCTAAAAATATATGGAAATCCGATTTGGGTAACTTTGTAAAATTTAAAATAATTTTCATTTGTTTTTAAAATCACTTCAAAAAACCTGAACCAAAGATTTTTCTGTGCTTCTAGCGCCACCTAGCGCTCTTTCTAGCATTATTCTATAGAAAATTGTTCTTTTGATCTTGCAATCTATTTAAATTTAGTACACAATTATAAAGCGTACTTAATATAATAAGTACTTTTAATCTTTAAAAATTATAATATATAAAAGATATAGGATCCATCGAAAGGGCTTCTAAAAAGGCAAATTCTTTTGTTTTTTTTTTTTTTAATTTAAATAAAATTAAACCATATCATATGGGATCAAATGAAAAGGCTTCTAAAAATATAAATTCTTTTGTATATGCTAAAAAATTGATTAGGAATATATATATATATAGTATATATAAACCAATTTATATGCCATTTGGAATAGAGCTTAGTTTTATAAAATAACTCTTAGTAATATCTATTTTCCTTTTTGTATTAGTAAATTTTGGAACGTATATTGTTGGGATATATAGGGAAAAGTTATAGGAATTTTAGGATTCTCAATATAAATGCTCAATTATGGTTGTAAAGAGGAGTGGAGTGGGTCATGTCTTGGTTCATATACGTTATTGTACTTCAATTCATTCATATATTCATTCAAATTCTATATAATACATCGACGCCTTCACATGGCACTATAGCAACAACAACAACAACAATAATAATAATAATAAGAAAGAGAAATAATAATAATTATAATACCCTATACACACACACACAGACTCACTCGTATTGTATTTAATCAAATAAGGTGTGTATGTACTTATATGCGGAATATCCATATATATATATATATATATATATTGGTGTGTGTGCCACAACTTATCAGGTAAAGGCAAACTCGTTTCATTATTGTCTTTCGAAAAAATATTTTTGTTTTTTTTGGTGTAATTATTATTATGAAAATTGTACACAAATTGTCGCTTAAATACCCTAAAAATTTAGATAAACTCTAAGCAAATGATGATAACATCTGCTCTAATAGATATATATATATACAACAACTGATAGATTTAACATATATATATATATATAAATTTATTATCTAAAGATTATCAATTGAAGTTCTCTCTCTTTCTCTCTATAATATTTACTTTTTCTAATCTTTATATAACTTTCTTTTAACTCAATTATAATTGTTAGAGTATCCATTTGTTGGCATTTCCAAAAACCGTTTCCATTCCAAGTGGTTTCTCTTTTTTTTTTTTTTCGTTTTGGTTTTTTGTCATTTTTGTATAATTTTATTATTGATTCAATGCGTGAAAAAAATTTAAATAGTGACATTTTGGGCCAAGAAATATTGAAAAGAAACATTAACAGTAATTTCGGAAATAATAAACTGGTTGCCAGCGACGCGCCTAGCAATGGCATTTCCATTTTCAATTATCCCCCTCCCAACCCCCTTCCATTATACTGAGTAATAAGTACTGAAATACCAAAACTAACAAGATTGATTATTTTCTTTTCATTTCCCCTCCCTTTTTTTTTTTTTTTTTTTTTGTTTCTAGGCCCAACATTCACCGCAAGCCATATTCACTAGCTTCAAATTGGAAAGGAATGAACAACAGCAATCAATTGGTTCGATTGCAACTGGTGCAATTCTAATGCCAGGTGAAAGCCACATGGAGGATCAAATGAATGGCTCAGATCTCACAGCATCTGGTCGTAATCGTAAAAGATGTCGTCAAGCTAATACTGAGACAACACGCAATTTGGCTCAAACTGTAACAGATTGTGAAAATGAGAGGCAATTGCAAGGTTTAAGCAAGGATTCTGCCAACGAACGTCGTCCTTTAATGCAAGTAAGTAAAGTACTTAAACAGATAAACTCTTTATCATAAGCAGTTTTTGTCTTTTGTTATTATTTCTTTGAAAAATAATTTTTCTTGTTTTTTTTTAACTTAACAACTTGCTTTATCCTGTGTACAAAGAAGGATATATAGATATAGTAGAATACAGTTATATATTTCTTTTTATAGGGACAAAAATTTAAGTTATTTAAAATCAAAGTTACATAGATCAAAATCTTTTCAAGTCTTTGAGCTCTAGGACTATCTATTGATCTTTTTGTAGGGTCTATCTATAGACCTGAATTCAAGATCTTAACCAACTATAAACTCTAACTATATATCAAATATATAGTATTATATAGGAAGGACTCTTAAGAATCATTGTGAATTGTATAACATTCTATTTACCATTTTCATTAGCCATTATCACCAGCTTTGGTTATAGCCCCATCAAAGAAAACATCCTGCAGAGTTTTGGAACGTGTTTCAGGTAAAGTTTGTTCATATTTATATATATATATATCTATCTAGATTAAAACAATTTTCTATCTTTAGTTGTGCGTGCAGCTGGCACTTTCTATCCCGAAAATGCCAGCAGTTCATCTCATGGCATAGAAGAGACAATAATGCCAATGGCAGATCAACCCGAGGATCTAAGTATGCGTCCATCTCCATCACCAGCAATGGAGCTTTATGAAACGCCAACAACAACAACAACAATAGCAGCAACATCTCCCCCACATTTACATTTACAGCAAGGAGGAGGAGGAGGAGGAGGAGGCGGAGTTTCATCATTGCCAACTGGTCTAAATCTTGTGCAATTTAAACAACTTATCGATCTATATCAAAGGCAAGTTTTATTGCCAAGTTTTCTAGCGGCAGCCAGTCAGCAACAACATGGTCCAACTATGGATATGCGTTTACTACTTGAGAATGCGGCCCAACAGAAATTAATGCTTATTAATGCAGCGGCAGCAACAGCTGCTGCAGCGGCTGCTGCTGCGGCAGCGGCAACAACAACAACGACAGCAACAACAACAGCAACACTTCCTAATATAACCGAAAATCATGTTCAAGGTATATCAAGAACGATGACAAAACGAACACGCGTTGAAGATATACCAACAGGTTATCTAAAATTCCGTTTCAATGAGGATTGCACCTTTGAGCAATGCGGCTATAGGAATCATCAATCTCATTTCCATTGTAATCGAAGAGATTGTCATTATAGTTTTTGCGATAAGACACGTTTTGTACAGCATACGGCAAGGCATGAACGGATGGATACATTAATGGGTGATGATTTTCAACAATATCGGGCCAATATGCAATGCGGTATTGCCAATTGTTGTTATGGTACAGCAGTAGAAGATTCCACAGGTTGGTAATGCAATATACGATAGACATTGATGGAATATATACAGATTTCTATATATGTATATATATATGCCTTACTTTTCAATTATATTGTAAGAAAACTAGAAAAGTCGGTTGACCTAATTCTCAACCTAAATCGTTTCTATGGTAGCCATATGATATAGTCGTCTGATCAACTCGGTTCCAATATATGTTTACTGTACAGTAGTAAAAAGAGTATATAGAAAATTTCATCAAAATATCTTAAAAATTGAGAGACTAATTGGCAAACAGATGAACACATACCCAGCCTAATCTACCTTTAAGTACTTTTTCATTAAGACCATACAAAATAGTAGAAAAAAGGAATCTAAGGACTTAATAAACAATCAAGCACATCATCAATTGTATCAAATTCAAGTATGAAATGAATGAAATCTTTTGATGGGATTAATTTAGAACATTTGAAATCATTTTTCATTCTATTTGTAAATGTATTTCACCTTTATATTTCCCTTACTCAATATGTATGAGTTTAATCCATCTAAATGGTTTTCTACTACCCCTTTTCGAATTGCAGATGCCGCTGTTCCCAAGAAATCATCGCATTTCCATTGCCGTAAATGCGATTACGTTTGCACCGATTCTAACAAAGTGGTGGCCCATCGACGTTTGCATTTACGTTTGGAATATGTACGAGCTGCTGGATTCCGTAAGGTAGCCAGCAATGAGGTATGCGATTCATTGGCAACCTGTTCCTATGCTCTGCGCCATACACATTATCATTGTGTTACCTGTGATGGCAGTGTACTCTCACGGGCTCAATTAGCTTCACATAAGCACAGGACAATGGCAGCTAACTCAATTAGTAACTCCACTCTGACCAATACCAAAGACCTGGTCGAGGATAGTGGACCTAAAGCCGATGCCAATACCATGGCTGATGCTGAAACTGAAGCATCATCAAACTATCAACAGAAGGCCATTTAATTGATTTGAAGACTTATGCTTAAGATTAGTACAACTTTTGTCGACTGACAACAAATGGCTATGAGTGGCAAATAGTAGAAATTGAAAAAAAGACAATTTAAATGTAAAGTGAATAGAACAAAATAAAAAAAAAAAATGAATAATGAACCATATGGACAAAATCAGTGTAACCATATGGTGTATAGTTTTACATAATCAAATCAAGGGATAACAAATGGTCATAGAGCTGGTCAATTGTCAGCAATTGTTTGCAGCAAACACTAACAGTAGAGAAAATGGGCGGAAGGGTCTTAGCAGCTACTTAAAGGCGCACTGGTGCACTTTTTTTCTTCTCACAAATAGCATAATAAATGCATTTGCAATATGGCCAATATTTCTCATTTAATGAATCTTTAAATATACAAAAAGTATTTGCAAAATTTATTAAATTTGTCTTTGATTAAAGAACCAAATCACTTTTGAATTAGATCAAATATTGACAACGGAAAGCATGGATATATGATCATAAGGAACTATGTAAAACTTTATCTAAATAAGTTTTTCATTATAAAAATTATTTTGGGTCTCATTGTTCTAATGACTAGATAAAGTTTTTCGTAAGAAAGTTCAATTTGTTCAAATTGTTTCTATAGTATCTATAGTATATAGTCGTTCGATTCTTTTGAAACTCAATAGAGATATTGTTTAATGCCAGAAATTTCAACATACCACGTTTTATAATAATTGCTGTCTCAATTAACAAGTTATTGCTCTTAAACTTTATAACTGACCAATCTATAAGAGCTATATATTACAGTTATTGGATTTCATTCAAATATAGGAAATATATAAAGAAATCTATAGAAATTGAGTTTAGTACCAATCATTTTGGGAAACAACAAGTCATAAATATCAAAATATCTTTTATCCCAATATAGCTTTATAATATAGTCAAATGATTCTGTTAAAACTTTGTGAAACTCTTGCAAGATATTTCAACTTATTAATACTAAAACGCTTGAAAAACTATCCATCATTGAGGTTTAATCCTATTTTCAACTCCCAACATGATATAACTCAAACGATTAGGATAGATTTCAAATATATAATGCCTATAAAAATATTTTAGTCACTTTAATGCTCATGGAGAAGATTGCCTTGGTCCGGACAGGATTATATTAACTCATCGGAGCTTTGTATTATATAAAAGTAAGTCAAATACCCACTTACCAGTTTAACTATAACATCCAAAGTTCTCTCTTAAACATACACCATACACATTCCGCCGGAGTATTCTACGGCTTTTTAATTTTACCTTCATACCTGCAAAAATTTTTACAAATTGTTGTTTAACTCACAAATATAAATAAAAATAAATAATAAAACGAACAAATATAGTTTTAAATACTTAAAACAAAAGTTCTGCATGAAAATTTGTTGCATACTTTTAGGCAAATAATATATAAACTTATATATTAAGCAATAAAAATAAATAAGAATAGGTAAACATTAAAGTAAAACCAATTTTAATCAATATTGATACTACAAATTGGATATATATATATCTATATAGGTCATCTAGGTGCAAAAACCTTAACCAAAGTCAATTTTACAACTTTGATTTTGAGAAGGCAACGACACCATTTAAATAAAGTATTTAAAAAACTTTAATTTACCCCTTAAAAATAAAATAAAAGAAATAAAACTTGTTTCTTTTTTTTTTGTCACATTTAAAAAATTTATGTTGTGTTTTTTTTTATTGATTTTTTTTTTTTTTTTTGTGATTTATTTTTGCATTTTTTTGTTTTTACTCAACTTTTACACAGAGAAAAAAATTATTTTTATTTGTTGTTTGTTTTTGTTTGCAATTTGTTGCATTGTTCAATTTTTTGTTTTTGTTTTTTTTAATTTGATTAATTAAAATTTGTTAAATTGCTAGAATTTGTTAAGCGCTACTAAAATTTAAATTTGTTTTGTTTCCGTTTTACATACATTTATAATAATATATATATATATTTATTTATATATATATATAGATAGTACATATATAGTATATATATATATATATATATATATATATACTATATATGTTTTTTTGTTTTGCATTTCATTATACTCGCTTACACTTTCGATTCCGTTCTCTTTCGTATATATATATATATATTTGTATATATATATATAGTAATAATGGAAATTGTTTAAACTCTACATGATTTACAACATAGACATTTTGCATTTATGATTTTCTTATTGATTTTTCTTTCTCTTTTATATATAAAATTTTTACTTATTTCATTTGCTTTTTAGGCAGAGTTGGGTTAAAGAGATGTATGTGAGAGAGAGTGAATGATAGAGTGGGGGGGGGGGCAAGAGGGGGAGTTTGTGATAATGTAGGCTTTGACAAACTAATCAAATTAAAAAAATTAGAAAAAAAATAAACACTTCTAACAACAATTTGGAACAATCCATTGGAGATCCATTACTAAATATAGGTAATACATATATATATATATATATATATATGTTTGTATGTATTTAAGAGTGAAATATATTTGTTTTTTTTTTTTATATATATAGTTTTGTTTCTAGAATGCCAAGTTCTTAATTTTTTTTTTTTTTTTTTTTGATTGCACAGCTGATTGAGTATATAAAATGTTGATTAATTGAAATGAAAATTTGTTGTTGTTCTTTTAAATCACATGGTGGGATAATCGCTTCAATATAATTTTTTTTATATTGTGATCCATTTGAATGATTATTGAATAATGAATAATGAATAATTCTCAACAGATTCGAATCTTTTGAATTTAACTAATGCATTCTGTTCAACTATACGAGATGTTACTTTAGATGAACTTTCAATTTGTTATGCTTGAGTTAAATGTTAATTATAATAATAATAATAATCAGGATTACTGTTTTTGTTTTTTTTTTTTTTATTATTATTATTTTTTGTTTGATGTGCTCTGCTTTTAATTACTTGATTCACTCTATTCACTTTCTTTATATTTACTTGCATTCCTTTTTATTTTTTCTTTCTTTGAGGCATTAATAATTAGTTAATTACTTTTGCTTCTACATACGCTTCTTCATTTGTTTTTGTTTTTTAATTGATTTGTAATTTGATTTTGTGTTTGTTGTTTGTTTTTGAATGCATTAATTGGTTCCCTTTAACACACACACATTTAATATTAATTATTTATCAATAGATCTACATACACATACATTTACATGGATTTACACACACACATATATATATATATATACATATATATATATGTATGTATAGTATAAATATTTTTTTTTACCGTTTAGCGGTTTTCTTATTCTTGTTTTTTGTTTTTGTTTTTCATATCATTTATTGTTTACAAAATACTTTGAGGAGCCACTGGACGTGTATATAAGATATATCCTTTTTACACCACAATCCACGTTTGGAGATAACCATCGAAACCAAAAATAAAAAATTTTTTTTTCATTTTTTGTATAAACAAATTAAATCGTCAACCATTTGCCATCGAACAACATCAAAAGCGTTGCTATCTACAGTTTTTTTTTTTTTTCTTTAGATTTAACATTTTTCTTTTCAGTTTTCATAAACTTTTTATTTTGTTTTCAAAGCATTTGCGCAGAAAAATAAAAATTATATATTAAAAAAAGAGATGAAGAGAAAAAGTGTTTAAGAAATTATATAGATATATATGTATATATATACTTTAACTGCTACAAATTAAAAAGGTTTTTTTGTTTTCGTCTACAATTATTTATCATGTTTAATACTTGTCTGCAAACGAAAGCGTACAAAAGTCCTTAACAATTTATAATACTCAATTCCGAATTGTCATTATTTTAAAATAATGCAAAATCTCTTTATTTAAAGTATATATAAAAGAACTGGTCACACTGAAAACTCTTTAGAAGTTCATTTAAAATAAACGCTAGCAAATATTATATTTCAATTTCAATTCCATTTTGTTTCACCTAAAATCAAATCATTTTACTGTGCAGTGACGCTAGGCTTTCGTTGAAATTATATGAAAATCCAATGGGTAACTATTTTTTAGAAATCAAATAATGGAAAATTTGTTTTCTTAATTGTTGAAATGGAACTACAGAAGTTTATTTGGATCATAAATATATATTTTTTTAAGTTTAAATGTTGGAAAAGAGAAAAACAAAGTTTTTCAAAGCATTTCCCACTGTTCCTCTTAAGTAACTTGAAAGTTTCGTTGAAATTATATGAAAATCCAATGGGAAACTATTTTTTAGAAATCAAATAATTGAAAATTTGTTTTCTTAATTGTTGAAATGGAACTACAGAAGTTTATATGGATCATAAATATATATTTTTTTAAGCTTAAATGTTTGAAAAGAGAAAAACAAAGTTTTTCAAAGCATTTCCCACTGTTCCTCTTAAGTAACTTGAAAGTTTGATAAGAAACAGTGGTTTTTTTTTAAGGAAATAAACTTGTATGGAGTAAAATATTTGTAAATATGTTAAATTTATAAAAAATGTTTTTGGTTGGAATTGAGTAATATAAATTGTTAATTTATTATTGTTGAAGCATTTTTTAATTTATGTGTTTTGTTGTTTTTTCTTTCGTTTTTTTTTTTGTTTTTGTTGATTATTAAATAGATATTATTATTATTATTAAATAGATCACATTCATGGTTCTATTTTTCACTTGCTTTAATTATGTTCACATTTTCCTTTCTTTTTTTTTTTCCTTCGATTTTATTGTTAATAGAATAGAATATAGAACATATACATATATAGATTTGTATATATATATATATCTTAAGGTTTCATTTGTTATTGCTGCTACGGTGGCCCTATTTACACATGAAAGTGTATGTGTGTGTGTGTGTGTGTATGTGTGTGTGTGAACAAAACTTATACTTGAGTGGCATGGCTTAAACATGTTTTTTTTTTTTCAAATAAATATAAAGCAAGTTTTCAATACGTATTTGAGTTATACGAGATCTTTTTGAGAATGGGGCGGGTTAAGGGGGTGGAAAAAAAAAACATTAATTAAATTATTGCAAATAAATTCCTAATGCTTAGACTTAAAAAATTTTTGTGTTTTATGTGTGTGTGTGTGTAGATGATTTTGAATAATTTTCAACGGCTTTTACAATTTTTTGCATTTTACATTCAATTGAAATTTTTGTTTTGCTTTTTTCGCTTTCGTTATTCTAGGCTAAAAATTATTTTTTAAAATTTATTAACACAGATGACTTTATATATTTTACTTTTTTTTTCATTTTTCCAAAAGTTTCTTTCTTCTCTTGCCCATTTGCTTTTTTGTTTTCTTTGCGATTTTTTGCCAAAAAAAAAATCCAAAAATTTAATATTAAACAATTTAAGTTTATATATATATATATATGTTTTATATATATATATATATATATATTCACTTGTTAAATACTATATGAAATTTGTTATTAGAATTTAACCAATTTTTGTTTTTGTCATTTTGTTTAATATTATTAACTAATAACTACCATTTTAACACACAGCTACGCACATTGAATTGTTGTTTGTTTGTTTGTTGGTTTTGTTGATTTTGTTTGTTTGTTTGTTTGTTGTTGTTTAATAATAAAATCTTAGAATTAGAAACACATCAAATATTTATAAATATTTCTCATATAATATATATCTATATATGGATAGATTTTTTTCTTTTTTTTTTCGATTTTTGTTAATTTTTGTTTTTTTTTTTTTTTTTGTTGTTTTTTCTTTTATGTAATGAAACTTTTTACTTTGCTGTTTTTGAAACTCTGCTTAAACCGAACGAGAGAGAAAGAACAAATTTATGAAATAATATACATTTAAAATTAATAATACATAAGTTGAAATTGTTAATAAACATTGTAATGAGAAATTTGTTATTGTTATTGTTGTTGTTGTTATCGATCTGTTTCATTAGATCGTATTATTTTCAAATGAAGAGAACCTGCTTAAAATGCTTTTGCCATAAAGTAGTTCCCTTTTGCCTCTAAAGCAAAGCCCAAAAATTATTAAAAAAAAAATACAAAAAAATACTATTATCAATTAATTGCCTGTGTGTGTGTGTGTGTGTATGTGGTGTGTGTTTTGCATTTATCAATATTCAATATTAATAATTATTATATAATATCACATCAACTTTGTTTTTTTTTTTTTCTCTTTTAACTTCTCTTCTCTTCCCTTCATCATCATCAACTTCTTACTTGCTTTCATTCCTTCATGCCTTTTTACTGATCATTTTACTTATTGTTTTTTTTATATATCTAGATATATCTATATATATATATATATAAATTTGTTTGTTTTTGTATGTATGTATATATAGATGTTTTTTTTTTATAGCCTAATTAGATTGGTTGAAGAAAAACATTATATTTAAGATATATATCTTTTATATATATATATATATATATATATATATATATACAGTTTGCCTCGTCTCTAAATGTTATAATATAAAATTAAGAAAATTTTCAAGCCTTTTTTTTTGGCTTATAGACTTAAGAATCAGTTTAACTATAAACCAAAAGTTTTTTATAATTTTTTAAAGATAAACTTTTTAGCATTAAGCACTCTGGTAACTCTTTTTAGAGTCATAAATTTTATAATTTTTAATGATAACTCTTTAGCCTCAATAACTGGACATTATATAGCCCTTGGGATCACCTTTTAGAGAAAGGAAATGTTGGCATGAAACTGAAAACTGTGGCAATTAGTTGATACCACATTGCACAGTGGGCAAAGAGTATGTGATATAACAAACAGTGATCCTTTTCCTTAGATGGGAAAACTAATTTCATTAAAACGAAACTAGTGAAAAATACTAGTGAAATTTTCAAATCTATTGGATATAATAAAAGTTAAACGATTATTTTATACCTCACACAAAGATAAGGCAATCTGCATATATATATATATAGATATATATATATATATGTATGTATATATATATATATATATATATACATATATCTAGAAGACATATATCAACTACATTATATAGAATTTTTTGTTTCATTGGATTAATTTGTTTGCTTCTGGTGTTGCATCCATACATACATAGCTAATACTCTCTCTTTAAATTTTTTGTTTTTCTTTTTGGGGGGGTTTTCTTTTACCTTTCTTTTGATTTAGTTTTCACTTTGCCTTCTGCTTAAAGTTCTCTTTGCTTTGCTTGCTTTTTCTTCGTTTCTTTTCTTTTTTTTTTTTTTTTTTTTGTTAATAATAAAACGGATAACCGACAACCGTTCACTGAGTGAAGTTTTCTGCATTATTTTTTTCCTCATTTTCCTTTTTTTTTTTTTTTGTTTGTTTGTTTTGAATATTTTGAATATTTGTGTGTTGTTGGTTTTTTGGGTTTTTTTTTCAAAAAGTTACTTTTTTTTTCTTTGTTTTTTTTTTTTTTTTTTTTTTGTTTAAGCCAAAAAGTCAGTCCAATAAGAGTTTTGAGTTGCCTGCAACTGCAGTTGATTTGTTTCAAAATAATTGTTTCATTTCTCTCTCTCTCTCTTTCATCGTTTTCCTCATCTATTTCTTTTGCTTTCTTTTCCTTCTGCTTCTTCTTCTTGTTCAGTTTTGTTGTTCTTCTTTATCGTCTTTGAGTTTGATTTGTTATTTGCAGGAGAGTTTTATTTGCTTTTGTGGTCCAAAGTTTGCCTCTATTTTGGGATTGCTTGGTTTTCATTTGTTTTTGATTTGATTTTCTTTTCTTAAAGAAGACGAAAGTGAAGTGGAGGAGTTTTGTGGAGGAGGAAGAGGGTTTGGTGGTGGATGTGATGGTGAAGGTGGAGGGTTCCGGTCCATGAGGTCCATTGACTGATTGCTACTGCATTCTGCTGATGCTGCTGCTGCTTTGCTGCTCTGGTTCTGTTCGGAGGGATTGAGTTTTTAAGTAGCAATAGTCCATCGAGTCCTTCTTTTGATGCATTTCACTCTGATGAATAAAGCTTGTTCTTGGTCAATGTGAAATCGGGACTGATAATAATGGTATTGCTGCGTGTGAGATTTCTATAAAAAAAAATAGAACATTGATTAAGGTCAAAGGATTCAAATTTCATTTAAGTTGCATTTACTTACTTGAGGAATTGCGGTAGCAAGGATGTCCAGCCACTTTTATCCTGTTTCAATGTTAAATACAATTCAAAAATTGATACTGTATCGGGATCCACCTTAAAGGAGGCAATGCGTCTACGAAAATCAAGAAAATAGAGAACAACCAAAGAGTTAGGAATAACCAATATACATATACCTACTACATACATATACATACATATATAAGGGATATATCTATGTAAATGGTAATCCAACTTACCTAGCATTATTCGGCTCACTTTCAAATTCAATGAATATGGTGCAAGCGCGTTCTCCACATGGCTCTCGCTCCGACATCCTTATGATTTCGGCCGCAATCCGTTGGGTTAGATCGTAGGGTAATGTCACCTCAGTGCAGGCCAGATGACGGCTCTTGGCATCTCGCAATTTGCATTGCAATTGCTGTGATAGCTCCTCCACAGCAATGGCGCTAACATCATCCAAATTATCAGCTGCTCCGAAACGTGCACCGGCTGTCGATTGCAAAGGGGAAGCGGGCAATACAACGGCAGCGGCCGGCGTTGGCGGTGGGGTGGAGGTATTGTTGTTACCAACACTGACAGCTGCTGCTGCTGTAGTGGACAGCACATTGGTCATATAGGCATGATGATAGGCTGCAGCACTACCATTGACCACATCGAAACTGGCCGCCATTGAGGATGATGATGATGATTTGGCGGTAGCCGTGGTGGTTATGGGCACAACCGGTACAGGAATGGGACCCGTTGACCGTGTATTAAGTGCTTGATGCTGACGCATGTGTAGCACGGATGCGGGATGACCATCCACAACATCAACATCCACGTTGTCCACGTTAATGTCCAGTTTCAACTCCAAATTGTGCTCGTTATCCTCCTCCTCCTCGTCAGTTGCTCCTGCTGGATGGGCCGGTGATGCAACGCCAACGCCCGTTGTTCCTGGTGCGGTTAACGGACTCGTCCAGTCTGCGCAAACAACAAAAAAAAAAAATAGAAAAAGAGAAGAAAAGATAAAAACAAAAGAACAAAATAGAAAGGAAAAGCTATAAATTCATCGACCGACAGTAAGACTAAACGACCGCCCGACCGACCGACCGACCAACCGACCGGTAAGCAAAGATGAATCGGAAATTGGAATGAAAACGAAAAGAAGAAGACCAATAAAAAACAGCTGATGTCTGCACTCACACACACACACACACACATATATCACATGCAACTAACCAAAAAAAAAAAAAACAAAACGAACAAAATTATACTCAACATTTTCACTCAAGTGGGAACGCCGCGTAATGCGCAGGCTCGCCAACTTGCTCACTCAAGAAGCTTCCAAAGCGAACGAAAAATCACCTGGCAACAACAGCTGGAAAATCAGCCGTTCGGCTTCTATAATTCCAGCTGACGAGTGTGCTGCCTCTTGCCGCCCGCTGCCTGTCTCTTACACTGGCACTCTCTCTCCCTCTTGTACCAGCAACATTCCACCGGCAGCACCGCTTTTATTCCCCCCTCGTTCGTTAGTCGGCAGGTTTTTTTTTTTTCTTTTTGCTTTTTGTATTCTCATTTTGTCAGTTTCTTTTACATTTTGTTTGCAGTTGCATAGCCCCCGTCTTTCTATCCTCTGCCACCCCTCCCACGCAGGCACACACACACACACACACACACAGAGAGAGAAACAAACTTCGGCCGGCCTCTTCCGCATGGTTTTATCCCGCGGTATTCATCTGGTTTTATTATGACGTCTTCTTCACTTTTGAACCTACCTATTTACTGCACACACACACAAACACATACATACATACATACACATATTATACACGGCGACGTTTTTATTTCTTTTGCTGTTATTTTATTACTCGCACAGTAGGACAGATATACAAATTTTGTTTTTGTTGTTTGCTTTTTACAGAAGATGATAGTGGGGGGGGGGAGAAGGTTGGGTATTGATGAACTGTGTTTAAACTTATATACATACGTACATTTGTGTATGTATATAATTTGCTATTCTCTGACTAGATCTTGAGAAAGACATCGTTTGAGAGATTTTGTTGAATTGTCTTCTGAGGGAAATGTAACCATTTGTCTCCTCCATTGTTTTTCTTATGCCATTGTGTTTCTTTTCGTGTGTTTTTATGTGCGTATATGTATGTATGTATGTAGATGAAAAGCAGTTAAATTTCTTGCTGTTGCCATGCCTTACAATGTGCACACTAACACATAATACAAACACACACACACACACGCACACACACCTACAATGCATACGAACAAATTAACTACTTGGCTTGTCTCAACGACGTCTTGTAATTAGCGCGGAAACTCTTTGAAGAGCCTCCCCCTCTTATTGCCCCCACCAACAAATAGCAACTGTTGGTGAATGGACAGCACAGAGGCAGAAGCAGAGAGGCAGCGTTAGAAGCTTCTGCTCTCGTTTACTCTTTTTCTCTTTTTAACGTCTCTGTCTCCGCGTGCGTCTCCTTTACACTTGTTCTTTAGTCGTACCATGGTCTGTTACCTTTCGTTTAGGCACGCAACGCACCCGCGCGTAATTAAGAAATTAACGGCACATGTTTGCCACTCTCTCTCTCTCTCTTTCTGTCTCTCGCTCTCTGGGTTTTAGTGTGTGTGTGTGTGTGTGTGTGCATGTTTCTTTCTCTCTTTCTCTATTGGATTTTGTCAAGTGTCACTGATGTCCATAAAAATAAAGAAGGGTTTGTACAAAGTCAAAAGCGAAAGACCAAAAAGGAAACACACAAATGACAACCACACATTTAATTACAAAACACACACATATATGTACATACATTTGTATGTACATATGTATGTATGTATGCACATTTGGTATGCATATTTGATTTTGAAAGAGAGACAACAACGCATCACCCACTGTTCCATATCACCCTCTCTTCAACCCACTCCCATACCCTCCGCTGTCAAGCTAACACAGAACCGAACGAAAAATAAGCAAAATCAGAGTGGAGGCTGCTGACTGAAGCAGCATCAGCAGCAGCAGCAATTCATCCAAGTTAACCACACACCTCAAACATGATTGTTGGCTGTTGATGTTACTCCTCTCTCTATCTACCATTCCTGTTGTTATTATATCTACATAAATATATACATATATACAAGTACACACGTGTGTAAGTGTGTGAGTGTGTGCAGCACTTCAATCCCAGACACATTGGCTTGTATTATGGCATGGCCTTGGATTTCAATATATTCGACCAATGTTGAAGCTAAAGTGCCGTTAGCTAAAGAAAGATTCATATTACATATGAACTAAATATGTACATGTCTTTATATACATATGTATGTATGTATGTACATATTTATGCATATTTGCATGTATTCTATTTCAATATTTGGATGTTGTCATGTCCACTTGTTTCTTATCTAACTGTGCTTCTTCTTTGCTGCATATCTACATACATAAATATATACATAGGTATATACATACATACATATGTATGTATGTTGTATATAGAGATGTAGTTGTAATATTATAAACCCAAAAACTAAAGTGACTTCTATTTATTTATGTAGTTAAATACAAAATAAGTTGAAAAGCTTTTCGTTCGTATACATTGAAAGCTAATCCAAACTGAAAGGACACTAACTAACTATCTAGGGACACTGTTCATTATTTACGTTTGAAAGTGTAGGCCTTACGAAATCTCAACTACAATCAAGGGTTGGTCAAAAAAAGTTGTACATACATACATACATACATACATATCTGGTTACGCTCCTTATGGATATTTAAAAAAGGGAAATGAGGAAGATAAAATCCTGTCAACAGTTTGCCAAACATGGCTTAAGCTTTTGGCATATTGCCAACTTTTTTTTTTCTTGTTACATTATAAACTTTAATCAAGAAAATCTTAATTTGCAATTGAAAGTGTTAAATTTTGTTTTTGTGCAGAATTGAGAGCCACCCTAAAAGTATGCCAACATACATACCTGTATGTATGTATGTATGTATGTATTCTGTATATGTATGTATGTCTGTTATGTAAGTAATCGATAAGCAGTTGACGATTAATTATTCATTTCCAACAAATTTTCGGTAGTCATTGACATTACGTGCTTGTATGGGTAAGGATGTTAGATTTTAAATCAGCTCCTTGATAACCCTTTCACTCTGCACAAGTAAACCAAAATCAGACAGCAGCAGCAGAGAAAGCTAAAGCCAGAAAGAGAGAGTGTGTGTGTGTGTTGAGAGCGTGAAGCAGAGGTAGGTGGGTAAAGGAAGATGGAAGGTAGGAGGACATGAGCATAACTAATGTTTATTCAAAGAAATTAAGTAATTAATTAAACAACATTATTGCCGGTGGTCACATGGCGACCCTGCCTGGCTCTCTCTCTTTCTCTCTCTTTGTGTCTGTCTCTGTCTCTCTGGCTTCCACATTTGACTAGCATATGCATGAATATGCATGTCTGGGTCTGGCTTGGCATCGCATCGCATGGCATGGCTCTTGGCCTGGCCTGAGTTTGGTTTGGATTGCTTTTGGACTGGGTTGGGTTTTGGTTGCCTCGTATGTCCTTCGAAAATAAAATTGCATGCGCTCAGTCAGTCATGAAATTAAATTGACTGCAAATACGTTGCTACAGGGCGAGGGCGGTACAAATATGAAGGGGTGTGGGGAGGGGAGGGGCGTAGGAGGGAAGGTGCGGGCCTACACAGAGGCAAAGAGATGGAAACAGAAACTGAATGACTGAATGAGAGAGCGCATTGCCATGTTTGGATGTCAGAGAGTGTGTTTCTGGTGTGTATGTGTTTGTGTGTGTATGTGTGGGGCGACATGTTGTTGCATGTTGTCGTCGTCAACCAAACGCCCGACCTACCGCCTACCGCTTACCGCCTGCCTGCCTATCGCTTGTTGTTTTCGCCTCTGGGTGATTTTACATTTTTGTTGGTCGAATATCTACATACTTATGTACATATGTATGTACATATATATGTATGTATGCATGCATGTGTGTGTGTGTGTGTGTATATATTTTGTGCACATGTCTGCCTCCTCGATGTCTAGGTCCCCTGTCTAATTTGCACAACTCTCTTTTCTTGGTTGGTGCAAAAGTTTAAAGTGACAGGATTAACAGGATGTTGCATAATCCCCACGTCAGACACAAGAACAGGATATATGTATGTATATACATATATATCTACATAAAGGTATGCATGTACATACATATGTATGTATGTATGTATGTATGTAAATGCATAATGCAAATTATTCTTTTCAACCCTCAAAAATAACAAAAAATAACAAGAAAGAAAGAAAGACTAAAGAGCTTTCTTCTCTACAGTTAATAATATTTTTTGTATTACCATGCCGACTAACTAGATACCCTAAACATTGCAAACAGTAGAGGTAATAAACTGCTACCCCTTAACAAGTCTCATTGAATCTAAATGAAAATTTCACCAATTTCTTAATTAAAATTCCTAAGCCAAAGCAAATGCAAATGCCCTTAAAACCTTCTCCACTTGTTTTTTTATATACATACATACATACATACATACATACATACATACATAGATACATATATTCATACATACATATGTACATATAAGCAAACAACATTTCGCTTAGGGCAAATGTTTATGCAAAGCTTTTTTAGGTAAGAAACCTTTTGTTTTTTTGTTTCAACTTTGTTTTGTTAACGATTCTAATCTACATACCTATGTATGTATGTATGTATGTACATACATATGTAAACATATGTAAATATTTGCTAACTATGCCTAATTTTATGTTTAACTTTAACTATTAGTTAGCTGTTGTCTTTAAATGTATCAACATTATGTATATACCCCATTTATAGAGGGCATTCAAGTGATGTAGCCACATCCTGTTAACACATCTAAACATATGTACATACAATTTATGTATGTATGTATATATATAAAACACCTTTTGTTTAAACATCTTTGCGGAAATTTTCCATCATTCGTATAAATTTTTTGAAATACTTAATTAATTTTCTAATCTGATTACAATTTTAATGTCCAATCAAGGCTAAGCAAAATTTACCTCAAAACTTTTAATTGCTAAGGGCAAATGGAAAATCAAAACATGTTAAAAGAAATCGGCCAACTGAATGACTGACTGACTGACTGACTGACTGACTAGCTGGTTTTTATGTCTGGAAAATTTGTTAAAAACATCAAATGAAATGTTTCCATACGCTATAAAATTAATTGAATCAAAAATGGGCCATAAACCGAAAATACATGGCATAATGGCATAAAAGTTCGTGCAGAGCACCGTAAAAAGAAAAGCACCAAAAAACAATAACAAATGAAAATCCATGAAAAATATGTGTATTAATAAAAAAAAAAAAAAAAAAAAAAAAAAATAGGAAAAAGAATAAATTCTATTGTAATATTAAGAGAGGGAGAGAAAACACAAAAATAAAAAAAATTATATATAAAAATAAAAACCGTATTTACCTAAATTGTGTAAAGATATGACGAAAGAATAAATAATATAATGCTAATTGTAATCAAAATTAGGTTAATCTATATATTTATGTATTGTTATGTAGATATAAAAAATTTTATAGTTTATTAACAAATAGATTATGTATATATTTATCTTTTAAATATTGAGAATTTTTAAGTAAAATTAGCAAGTTAAAGAAACAATTTTAATCTAACAATTTAATTGACAATTAAATTATAAGAATTTTCAACTTTATGTCGCAGTGACAATAAATAATAGTATTTATTTTAATTTATTTTTAATTTATTTTGTATTTTTAATTCATTTTTTAAAATTTAAATATATTTTTTATTTGAAATCTCCCGTGTTCAAAATCAATTTGAAGTTTTCTCAGTTTTACTAAAGTTTTTTCTTCTATAACTTTTTAAAAAATTGATTAAAAACTTTCATGTTATTTTAATTTAAAAATTTTTAATAATTATCAACAAAAATTTTAATTTTCTTTAATAAAAACCTCTTTCTTTTGTTTAACAAAAACATCTTTAATAAAAAGTAATGAAAAATTTGTTTTAAATTGTTTGATTACAGTTTAAATAAAGATTTCTTTTAGGCTTTGCATTTTTTAAAAAATTAAAATTGTATAAAACTTAATTCTTTACACAATTATTAAATAAACAAAAAAAAAAAAACCAAATTGTTTAATTGTAATTTAAAATAAAATATCTTTAATCTACTCTTCAAACGAGAAAATTTAAGTAAAACCTTTTTATTTTTGTTAGACAAATTTTATTAGAATATTAAACAATTTTTTTTAACAAAATAAACAAAATTTTATGTTTATTTCTTGAATTTTCGCATTTTGAAACATAAATGAAAATCATTTAAAAATTATTTACACGTAAATAAAATTCTTTGCCTAAAAAATTTGAAATCTTCATTTAGCATTTTTTGTTTGGAAATTTATAATTTTTACCTTTTTCTATATATTAAATGGGTATAGAAACTTTATCTTGTAATTATACAAATTTGATAAAAAAAAAGAGCCATTAAAGTTTTCAGTTTTTGTTTGAAATGTTTTTTCTTTTTAATTTTGCTTTTTGCATTAATTGAAGTTTATTTAACAATGGAAATTGAATTTAAAATTGCCTTAAGAACCAGAAAAAAAAACCAAAAACAACAAATTAACTTTACAAATTGAAATTGAATATGAAAAGAAGAGAACAAGCGAACGAACGAACGAACAAGCAAGAGAATGTACCAACTAACCGACCAAAACCAACCGGCACTTTCATTTCTTAATCAACGCAGAGACACACACACACACACACACCCACACAGATATATATATGTATATACATATATGAGCACTTGCACTTGCTTATTGTAAATGGTATATATATATATATATAAAAGTAAATTTAATAATAGTACTCACCTTTAATTTTATTGACACCAAATTGTCCCTGAATATGATTTTGTACTGAGAGCACTTCCATCTTCATAGATGAGCCGCAATTTAAGAGAGTCTTTCTATGACTTTTTAATAGTTGTTGTTGTTGCTGTTGTTCTTGTTGCTGTTATTTGTTGTTTCTGCTATTTGGTTTGCCTTTTTGCTTTTTTCTATTTAATATTCTATTCTCAATGTGGAATATTTTTTTTTTTTTTTTTAGTTTTTTGTGTATCTTGTTTTGCTGCTCTGCTGGGTTTGCGGCTGCTGCGGCGGCTTGGATTTCGTTGCGTTTTTTATTTTTTTATTTATTGTGTGTGTGGATGTTGTTATTGTTGTTGTTGTTGTTGTTGATGATGTTGATTAATAATACATACATATGTATATTATGTAAATTCTATGTACGTATGTTTTGTATTTATTTATTTATGTATGTATGTATGTAATTATGTATGTTGTTGTATGTGGTAGAAATGCACTTTAATCACAAGAATTGAAAATATTTAATTTTTTTATTTTTATTTTTTTTACTGCAATTTTCTGCTTCGGCTTCTGCTTCTTCTTCTGCTGCTGCTTCTACTGCTTCGATAAAGTTTCTTCAATTTGAATTTCACATTACGTTGTTGTTGTTGTTGTTGTTGCTGCTGTTGCTACGGCACGACTTCTCTCAATTTAAATTGTTTAACAAATAATTGGTAAAAGTATCAACAACTAAATTTGTTATTCTAGGCTTTCAACATATAACTTTCTAATACATTACGAAAAAAAAAAATATATATAAGTATTTGGGGGAATAAAAAAAAAAACACGTGTAGAATAATCAACGGAAATTGCCGCCCCGCGTCCTTTAGTTGTAGTTGTTGTTGTTGTTCCTGTTGTTTCTTTTTTTTTTTATATGCTTGTCTCTGTGTGGTGGGGTTTTTCTTTATATATATTTTTATTTTTGCAGATTTCCTTTTTTGTCTTCTTTCCCCAATTTTTCGGTTAATTTTTTTTGTTCCTTTTTGCCGATGTTCAAACAGAATTTCTCTCAATATTTAAATATATATGTATGTATATATGTATGGCGAATTGGACTCTCGATGTGGTGTAATTCTTATTTGTTTTTTATTTTTCTTCTTTTCTTTTTATTAATCAATTTTGCAAAGTAACGCTCCTTCCTACTCCCGACCGACCACTGTTTTAATTCCCCGACCAATGCTTCAGTTCCCGATCCTCTGTTATTTAGCGATTTAGCTACCAGTATTCTTACAGATCTTTCGCTCTTTTACTGCTATGCCTCTCTCTCTCTCTCGCTCTGTAGCTCTTTGGCTGTTGCTCTCTTCGAAAGGTGGCTCTTTAGCGCTAGTGTGAGTGATTGTTGTTACTTTAGTTTACTGTAGTTGTTGTTGTATTTCTTGCTGTGCTGGAGGAGAGAGCTTGGACTTATTTTTTTTTTTTGTTTTTTTTGGGGGACGGCTGCGCTGCTGCTGTTGTTGTTTGCTTCGGCTTCTGCTTCAGCTTGAACTGGAGGGGACGGGCGGCGGCAACTTCTGTGGCGGAGCAGTTTTCCAAAGCTACTATCCGGCCGGCGGTGTGCACGTCGCCTTTTATAGCAATTTTCCGACCACAGCAGCGCTGCCAGCGTCGCAGTCGGAGTGAGTTTTCCCTTGGCCGTGAACTGTGCCATGTCCAAGTGCGCATGTCACCACCTCCTACTCCACTACTAACTAACCAACTCACTCACTCTCTCAAGCTCTCTTGCTCTCGCTGTCACAAAATTTGAGTATATTTCCAGCTGCTGCATATAACATATATCAGCTGTTCATTTGCGGCTTACATTTATACACTCAAAGAGAGCAAATTACTCAAAGAGTAAATCATATTACTCTTGAGTTAAATGTTAATAAGTATTTTAAAACTCTCTGTGAGTGCAATTTTATTAATTGGAGTTTGAGTGAAAAAGTTTTGAGTTTATTAAATTTTGAGCATTATTTTGTTCTTCACTCAAAATATGCCACAATCTAGAAATCTCTCAATCTGTCTTCTGTTGTTTTTTTTTATCTCACTTTTCTTTTGTGGCATCAAATTGCAATTTGTTAAGAGTTATTATCAAGTATATATATTGGATCAGCTTAATATAAGATTTTAAGAGTTTTAAAAAAGTTTCTTTTATGTAGTTTTTGGCATTTAAAAGACTTCACTTTCATATGGAAATTGTTTGATTATATTAAAATTTATAATATTATAAAGGCTCATGAAGTTGTTTTTTTTTTTGTTTTATTTAATTGTTAAAACTTTTCTTTTTTATAAGTTTTATATATTTTGCTCGTCTATTATATAGCAGATATTTTAATTTTGTCTTTACAATTTATTAATTTAGTTAACAAATTTTATATTATCCAAAAATGTTATTAAAATTTTATTTTTTATTTATTATTTTATTTTTATTTTTAAGAAATTGTTTAAAATGTGTTCTAATTTCAATTTAAGACTATGAAATAGTTAAAATCTTTAAACTAATAACGGTAAGAATATATCGGTTTATGTTTTAGAAAAATTAAAAAAAAATTTATATATTATAGTTTGCTTTTTCATATTCAATATAGAAATGAAAGTTTTTGTTAATTAATATAATAAAAAAAATAAATAAAATACTAAGAAACCGAAATATTTGTTATGATTAAGAGAAACAGTGGTGCTTAAAATTTTACTTCCATTTAATTGTAATTTATATAAATTGTTTTTTAATTCCCATTAAATATTTTCCAAATTAATTAACATATTTTCTTTATATAATTTGATCACATTAAGCAAATAACATTTTGTATATGTGATAAATCGAATAGGAACACACATATATATATATCTATATCCTTGTCTATCTGAATGGTTAAGGTATAGAAATATAAGTTGTAGGAGAAGTAAGACGCTTGACGTTTGTCAAAGAAAAGAAAATAAATAAAAAATAAGGAAGAAAAAAACAAGCAAAAAAAAAAAAAAAAAAAAGAAATTGCAGTTAACATTGACTTGCAGATACCCTACATCAGTTTACAGTTAATAAAATAAAAGAGATTTACATTAAGTCTCATTTTTTTTTTATATAAACAAATTCATTTCCTTAATTTGTTTAACTATTTCAATCTAAATTTATTATTTACTTTATTTCTTTTTTTATTTTTTCTTTCCTTTAAATTAAAAACTTTTCATATTTATATTAATTTCAATATACCCTTTGCATTTTATAGGGTATTGGGGGAAAATGTTTCGACCGGCACAAAGGCTGCTGTCACTGTTTTAACAATTCATCTTAATACACATAAAAAATGGGCGCCAATGGTGTTGGCCAGTCAGTCCGTTGGTCTGTCTTCCTGCTGTTGCCCTCCTTCACCTCTGTCAGAACTCTCACCTCCTTTCCAACTCCCACATCTACATCTATACCCTTACCCATACCCATACCCATTCCCTGTCCTGGTTTTGCCAGCTTCTCCTATTTCTGACTTTGCTCCAATCCTCGTTTAGCTATTTGTCACTGCTTCGTTGCCAAAATGTGGATGCCACGTAGTTGCAACTAGAAGAAAGCTTCAACAATAACAACAAAAATATTTTCCTTGTTTTTTTTTTGTCATCGTTATTGTTGTTGTTGTTGTTGTTCGTCCTGTCAGTGATGTGGGGATTTACACATGTCAGTTAATGCTGAAAAAATGTTTACACAACACAATTGCCGTTCCATAGAGAAGATGGTTTGGGTTTTTCTATGGATGGGGATGGGGATAGAGTGTGAGAGGGTGTGGGGATGGGCCTTGGGTCTCCCACAGCATGGGGGAGCCGCCGAGCATCGATGGCAAAAGTTTTAAAGGCCAGTTTTTCCTTGATGTTGCTGGTGTTCTTTTCTTTTTTTTTTTTTTTGGATTTTGCTGTTGTTTCCTCACTGCAGCAATGTCGAATCAGGATAAAAGTCAGTGGCATACAATTAATCAAATGCATGATTTATATTCCGCTTGGGCCAAACAACTTTAACCTAAATACGTCCCGCTGTGTCGCCAAAGTCTGTCAAATGAGATGTTTGGGCGGACGGCAACAATTTTCTACTTCCACTACTTTCTATGGTGGACAACCTAATCACAGTGATAGGGAACAGTGACCGGAGTCCGGAAATACAATGGAAAAAAGTATATATTTTTATTTTATCCCATTGTTATTAAAGAACTGTCAAATATTCCAAAGTAAATTCTATACTAATTCAAAGCACTGTGGCGCCCCCTAGCGATCAATTTTCGATAAGTGACCTGTCCAAATGTTATAAGAAAAGTGTTTTCTGTTGTTACCTCGACTTTTGAAATACCCTATAGGAAAATTAACAACTCATATTTAAAGTCCTTCAGCAGAAAATCACTGTGGGGACACCTAGCGGTCATTTATCAATTAGTGACTTGCCAATATAGTATAAGAAATACGTTTTTCTGTTATTATATCGAAATTTTGAATACCCTTCACCAAACTAGGTTTTTCATTTCTACATTCTTTCTGTACGAAAGCGCAGTGGCGACACCTAGCGTCCATTTTCAACGATTTAGCTGGCCATTAGTTTGTTAAAAGGTGTTATTCAGTGTAAGCTCGACTTTAAAAATACCCTAGAACAAATTTTAAAATTGTAATTTAAAGTGCTTCTGCACATAAGCACTGTGGTGCCTCCTAGCGGTCATTTCTCAGTGACTGTAGTATAAGAAAAGTGTAACACAAAGTTTAATCAACCTTTGAAATACCCTAGAATAAAATTAATAATTTTAATTCAAAGCCCTTCAATTAATTTCTTTTGTTTTCTTAGACAAGAAAGCACTGTGGTGCCTCCTAGCGTTTGTTTTTTAATTTAAAGGGTTTTTAAGAAAGAATTTTCATATATTGACATAGTTATAGTTCTCAATGATTATATAGTAAGTAATATTGAGAATGATGAACGAACATATCTAGCTTAAGGATATACCAAAACATCTCTGGAAAGGATAAATTAAGTCCAAGTATTTTCTTAAAGATATCTAAAGTAGAATTAGTTTATTTTATAGTTAGGTAAAGATAAATCTTTATTCTGTTGCGCTTTTGTACTTTACATACCTTGATCCTGTATGCATGCCTTAGCATTTGCCTGCAACAGACTCTTTCCTTTCATTTGGCACTAGTAGAGATCCCTTTTTTGTGCCTAGAGGTACTTTTCTTTCCTTTCCTAGTTCTTTTTTCTTTCTTTTGTAAAGGAAGTTGCCTTACACAAGTGTTTTTAGTTTCTGAGTCTAGCACGTCTGTGTGTCCTATTGACGCATGGCTTACTGTAAACGTACTTGGAGGTACACGTACTTTAACATCAATGTACAGACACTACAAATACACACACACACACACACACACATATATATACCTAAAGGAAGTCCTGCCGGTTAAGGTAAGGAATAGGTAACAAGAAATTCTTTTTATTTTTTTGGTATTTGTATAGAAGGATCCTTCTTAGGGATTGAACTGTAGTAAAAATATATAAGCATTTGGTTCGTTTATGCCATTTTATACACGGTTACGTTTTCATATTGCAATCAAAAGTATGCAATAGAAATTTCTATAGTGCAAAAGGAACTTAATTACGTACAGTTGGTTGCATGCAACCAAACGACCATTCATGGCCAAGAAAAATAAGTGCGAAAGGGCGTTCTAATGCGTTTCAGTTCTCAAGAAACTTGAAACTGAAACTGGAACTATAAATAATTTGAAGAAATGTTTATTAGGTGACTTTTCTTTTCTTTGCTTTCCTTTTTTTTTTTGTTTTTTTTTGTTTTTTTAAGTTGCTTTGCTGGAAGCTGGTCCCGCTACCCGCTACTCCCTTAGAAAAGTTTGCAACACGTAGACGGCAAACATACAAAAGCACTTTGAAAACATCACCGTTTCAGCTGTATGCATTGTGGGAAATTCCGCTAAAAGCTCTCCGCTAGCTAGCTAGCTACCTCCATTTAGGTCCCTCTTTCAGTTTCTGGTCTTTGTCTCTTAAGCAGCAACGGAATCCTTTCCTCATCACAAAAGACCAACAGAAAAAAAAAAAAAAAAAAGGAAGAAGAAAACGAAACGTAACGTAACGAAACGAAGGCGAAACAAAAATCAAAAATTCCAAACAGAAACTTCTGTGTGGCAGCTAACTGATTGGAGGTAGAGGCAAAAACTACATGCAAGGGAGGCGGCGGCAGGGATCATCTTCTTCTCACCCAATACTACTACGACTACTACTACTCTCTATGTATAATCAAAGCCTGGCTAAAGCAAACCAATGAACGGGGTAGTCCTGGGTTAGTATAGACGACACCAACAAAATGAATGGTGCTGAGGGGCGTATGGGAAAAGTCAATGGAGCATGGGGTGTGGTGAGTTGCTGAAAATAGGATACGAATGAACCACTTAGTGTGGCCCCGAGTCGAGCCCAATGCGGTTGCCTTTTACAATGCGTTGCACGTTTCGCCAATAAAACAACAACAACAACAACAGCAATAATAACAAGAACAACAACAACGGCAAGAATAGCCAAAATACAAGAACAACAACAAAAAACAATAGCAACAACAGCAAAGGGGCAGCAATCCTTTGAGTTCTCTTCTTGGCAAATTTTTGTTTTTGTTTTTCTCATACACTTGCACAGAAAGGGTATTAGCAATTTGTCACTTTGTACTTACGAAGATATAGAAGATATATTACGATATACATATGGATATATATATATATATATATATATATCAAGATTCCTTAGCAAAACTTTGAAAAATTGAAAAACATTATTTCAGTAAATTTTAGCTTTTGGTACATGAAACTATTGAAAAACTTTTAAACATTTCAAAATATTTTGAAAAAATAATTGAAAATTGAAAAATATTCAAAAATCAGCATTTACTATTTATAATATATAGAAATATGAGATTCTATTTGACGATTATCTATAAAATCAAATAATGGTTTTGAAAGGAATTAAAATTCCTTTCCTTTTCCTTAAGAGAGATAATTGAATTTTAAAATAAATTAAGTATAAATACATTTACTATCTAATCTTAAAATTCTTCCAACTTTATATATTTAATAAAGATTTTAGCCTAAAAAATTTAGGAAAATTGGAGTTATATAGCAAGATTATAGATAAGTATATACATACTCGGCAGATATCTTAAGTTAAACTGATAATCTATAATACAAAATATGATTTCATTTCCAAGTTTCTTTAAAAATTATTAAATATTTAGTTTTCTTTTCAAAACTAATAATATAAAGATTCCAAATATTTATATTTAATAGGAAAGGGTTACTAGGAGCTATAGAATAGACAAATCTAAATGATTTTGTACAAATAAATCCTAGAATTGTTTCATAGGAATCTTATCTAACCTCTTTACTTTTAACTTTCGTATTACATATCCTTTGTAACTTATAGAAAATTCAGAAAGAATCCTTAAAGGGATTGAATGCATTGATTGATTGATTCTAACACAGAAATCAGATGTATTAGAACCGAAATGGATATCAAAAACATTTCCAATTTAAAAGCAATTTTCTTTTAAAAAAAAACAAAGTTGTTTATAAACAACATTTAAGGACTTACTTAAGAGATAATCTAATATAGCTAACATAAATGATATACAGTAGAACCTCAAATCAAAAACCTCATATAATTCTAATAATAAACTTTTAATTCTTAAAGCAAAAAATACCATTGTGATAAAAAACTTTTTGTTAATTTAAAATCCTTAATACTAAATTAATTGCTTGTAGTTTGCAATTATCTCTATAAGAAAGATTCAGTTTATAGAACCTAAATAAATATAAAGTAAACTGTAAAAAAAATTGAGGAGCATATTTTAAGGATTTTCTTTACTTTAAACTTATATAAAAATAAAGTCAACTTGAGTTAGGTAATCTCTTTCCAGACTTTCTAGAACTAATCTATAGCTCAGAATTCTAAAAATATTATATCTATCTATATTAAAATCACACTTAATTTCGAAGAAGAAGCACTGCCAAGTTACCTATAACTCTCTCTCCCTCCTCTATCTCTTCCTAAAAAACTCTACTTTAGAAGGATATAAGAACTTCGGTGAATGAAGAAGTTTCATTTTTGACTTTATTTTTTTGTTTTATTCTATTTTTTTTTGCTACTACTATTGCTGCTGCTGTTGTTGTTGTTGTGGTTTTGCGTCGTTCACATCGATTTTCATGTGATTTGTGTAGACGTGTTTGGGTTTTATTGATTTTCACTTGATTCTCTCCATATGCTTAAATATACTTAAGCCAAAGTACGTGCGCCTGGCCAACTCATATGCCACAACGCCAACAGCTTCAGCTACAGCTACAGCAGCAGCAGCAGCAGCAGCGGCAGCTCTCAGTTCTCAGGCTCTAATGTCAGGATCATGCAAGGTTATCAACATAATTTCCACCCAGGCTGATGACGACGCTTTCCCGTTCCTCCTTCACCCAACCAAACCCCTCTTGCCCCAATCTCCATCTAGTTTATGATGTAGTAGGTTTTCTCGTTGCTTCTTTTTTTTTGCTTCTCCTGAAGATGATGATGATGATGACTGCGTGTGCGGTTTGATAAGACTAGGGCTGGGGGACTAGAGGGAGTTGCTGTTAGTCGGTTGAGGGAGGGGGGATTGGTGTGTGTGTGTGGGCGGATTGGGACTCATATTGCCAAGGCTCTCTAACCATTCGGCTCAATTTCGCTTTGGTTCGGCCTCATGGGCATGCTTATTTCTGACAGCTTTAAGGCTTCAAAAAAAAAAAACACAAGAAAGAGGAAGGGCAGTGAAAGGAAGTAAGAGCAAGTTACATGACTGCTAAATTGATGGAAAATGAAATACTTGAATAAAGATGTAATTCCTTATCCTTTCCCATTTCACTCACACACCAACAAACAACAGCATTTCACATATGCTCATATGTTGCAAATGCTCAAAGATCATACAAAATATATTTTAAAAGCAACTACAATAGTTTCAGGTATATATATATATAGCCTAAAGTTGTCGGACATTGATCATATGTACTTTGTGTGTGTCACTTATCATACTTTGTTGATAAGAAACTCTCTTTCTAATATATTTAGTTCAAACATTTGATTTAAAGGACTCTGGTAGTATGTCCTTTCGGAAGAGCAACTGTATAAGTGTTGCTTTTCAGCGTTCGGATGGGCAACTGTATAAGCGTTTCTTTTCAGTCATTCCAAAAGGAATACCAAATTCTTTTGAAAATTTGAAGAAAGGAATCCCTTAAGTAAATAATTGATAATACAAAAGATTTTACGTTTCATTAGTAAATCAAGGAGAACTGATATAGAAAACATATTTTCAGAAATTCAAAAACCGCATGTATAACCGCGTTTTCTAATATATGAAAAAGTCACAGCGTTCCTTATAGTTTTCGCCACAAAGTTTCCTAATTAACCGGGTTCTTACCAAAGTCATATGCTTAAGTTATATTTAAAAATAAATTTTTCAAAAATATTCTTAAGTCACTTTTGAAGTCTCGGAAGTCTCTTTTAAGTCTCTCTTTCTTTCGTCACTTGTGTAAGTATCAATACATCTTCTCTAAAACTTTAGAAATAAGTCTTCCTTTGCTTATTTCCGGACGAGTCGCATATTTCTAATATCTTAAACTATTCTTTAAAATAACATCTCGAACACTCGTAATTTCCTAAGGAGTTGCATGAATCATGTATTGCCAATTCACTAGCGTTTCTAATTGAAGTGACGCAAAAATAAAATGAGGAAGAGTCCCAGACAAAAGATGATATCATTGACGATCGATTTCATTACTACACATAGAAACAAAGTGACTATGAAACAGAGACCAAATAGTTTCTCATAGTCATTAGTTACTGTAATTCAAATGATCATCGATTAAGCAATTTTGAAGATTAATATAAATCTTCATAAAATAGAATTTAAAATTTAAATCAAAAGATTTTGATTCCATTCTTGGATCATCTACTTAAAATGTGTTAAGACCAAAATGAAACAAAGAAACCAAATGGTAAAGGAAAAGAAGTTTAAGAAGAAGAGTTTATTTAAATGTCCCGGTTTTCTTTCGTCGTCGTCTTCTTCTTCTTTTGTGTACCCAGATATTAAAATAAATTTGTAATTCAAAAAGCGCGCAATAAATTGTGACACCCCACAAAACTCACTCACATTTATACACACACACACACACAGAGACATATACACAACAAGGATACAAACAACTTGCCAAAGAGGAAAATATAAATAGGTTGCCTAGGTGAAGAGGCGGGCGGAAGCGGGTGAAGTAGATACACACACACATACATACATACATAGGTAGGAGATGGTTAAGAAAGAAGGGTGTTTGGAGGGGGGGAATTGTGGTTCTTGGTGTCGCGTTGATGTGTGTGCTTGTCGTCGGCATGGCAAAAGTACTTGAAGAATTACATACACACACAGACACACACACACAACTTATACACACAACATACATACACACACACACATATATATATATATATACACACACACTTATGTTATATACAAAGCATGCATTATTCATGCTTACTTCAGAATTTGCGTTACAAAGTAAAAAATGTTGTAAGGACACTTGGGGGAAAGGGAAAGTGCGAAACGCGACCAAAACCCAAGGAAAAGCAGGAAGTGCGAATGAAAGAAACAACTTTCCTCCTTTAAATAAAAAAAAAAGGAAGTGAGAAACAGAGATAGACCGACAGTGAGAAAGAGAGAGGTAATGGAAAGAGAGACTAGTAAAGAAGGCAGAGCGGAACGCCAAATATTCGAGGTAAGCGCAAAAACCGCTGATAGATTAGAGTTTTTGGTGGTCGGTTGGTTGGCTGGCTGGTTGCTTGGTCGGATTCGGTTTACTCTATGCAAATTGCGTCAGCTTTACGCCAAGGGAATGTAACGCACAACCAGCCCATGACCGCGCTTCTCTTCCCCCCCCCCAATCCAACTCATCCGTCCTTGCGTCCGTCCGCACAAACAAATGTACATAATCATGTCAAATGTCAGCCGAAACGAAATGAGGGAAATGCTTGATGGTGGCGCTTGTGATGGTAGACCCAAAACCCCCCCCCCTATATACAGACTTAGAAACCCCCCTGGGGGCCACCTGGTCTTTCTTGGCTTTCACTGTCTTGATGGACCAAAAAATTAAACACTGAAAGAAAAAATATAAATGTATATAGAAAGGTAAACCAATGATTATGTCACTTTTTTTTATTACTAACTGCGGATTATCCATGGAATATATTGAATATATTTAGAGAAAAAGTCTCAAAAAGATTCTAAACTTGGTTAAAGTAGCAAGAGTTCAGATCTTCGAACTAGAATTCTTGATAAATTATATATAAGGATGTATAAAAAAAAGGAACTTAAAGGAATTCATCTTGTCTTCCTCTTATCTTATATTCATTATATTTAGTAATTTCAATATTTTTTAGATATAATTTTTTATATATATTTAGATGACTTTATAAATAACGAATGCAATATTTAAAAAAAAAAGTTTCTCACTTGATAAAGATTTTTCATACTTTCTTTAAGTTTTTATTATTTAAAATTTCTTTATATAGTTTTACAAACTGAATGATCATCTTTTAAGAGTTTAAACTGAATTGTTTATATCTTGGAATAGAGAATTTTCGGAGCTGCTATATTTGGATTTTAATAAAAGAAAAGTTTTTCAAGCCTAAAAGATATATTTACTACAATTTTAAAAGATTTTTAGTGAAAAATTGTTTTATATTTCATTTAAATAGAAAATTTTAGAGATATATTGAGAGAGAAATATATAAAATTCTAGAAAAATTTTATATTAATAATCGTTTATATCTTATATAAAGAAAGCTTCTTTATCCTATATTCATCAGTATCAATTTTATTCATTCATATTTTATTCAATTCTTACTTATTCAACTGTGGAACATCATTTAGCATATAAATATGCTCGAACCAGTTGTGAATTATAAGTAGTATTACAAAAATGTATAAAATACATATTTAAAAAAGAAAGAAAATAATATGATGTTATTTTTTTTTTCTACCCTTCAGTAGTGAATGTTCCTTTTAATAACATTGATATTCAGCAAACGATTATACGAATAAGCTCTAAATAAGTCTTTTTAAATTGATATATTCATTCAAGAGATTTATTATTCAATGTATGTTTATTTGTGCTACTCTTGGTTTCTCTCAGTGTAGACATTTTAGCTGTCGTGGCGGTAAATTGATGGGACCATCAAATATTGACAATTGCATAACTTATTTGGCTTGGAATTGAATATTTTCGGAAGGGCAAAAGTCAGAGCGTCAAATGATATGATCAAGGATATGTATTTGATTGAGTTTATTCCTGTTAACTAGATGTTGTTGCTTTTGTTATTGTTGTTGTTGTTGTTTGTTACTTCCGTTCCTTTTTATTTTTTTTTTTAAATTACAAGAAAACAAATGCCAAAAGACCCACACTCGAATCGATATTTAACTTGGCATAAGAAAAGGTAATGACATGGCCAAGACAGGTGGGTGGTCTAACGCCCATTTAATTGAACCGTTTGTGCTTAACTAATGCAAAATTCAAATAGACAATGCAATGGAATTACAGTTAAAGTTACTTACATGTACCTCTCTCTCTCTCTCTTTCTCTCTCTATCTCTCTTGTTTCGGTCTTGGCCATTTGTTGAAGCATTTTGCTTGGTTCCCACAATTGTCAGTGTGAAACATGGGGAAGACAGACAGTTAGGAAGAAAGGGAGACACAAATCAGGGGGTACAAAACAAGAATGAAAGAGAGCAACCTGAAACGCCCGCTTATTAATAACGACAATAAAATTACAAATTGTGACACAAGAAACAAACAAACACAAACACAAACAGAAACAAAAACAAGACATATGTACATATAACTAAATTGGTTTCGCCAACCGATTATATGTGTCCACATATTATATATAATTCATATGTATATATATACACACACACACACACACACAATAAACGCATATTTCTGCACTTAACTTTAGCTGTCTATAAGTTCAAATATACTATATAGAATATATACATATATATATTTAGTTCTAGATCAAAGCAAACATTGGGAAACATTTTTTGAACTTCTTTTTTTATATTTGCTAATATATTTTTTGTTATATATATTTATTAAGGGTACTCTTGTTTAAGTTAAGTATTTTATGGTATAGATTCTCTCTCAGTTGGGCTTATTTTTAAACATGCCCTCTCCCCCCCTCTCTCTCTGTTTTTGTATTAGAAAATTTTAAATTATTTGTTGCATTTTTCTTTTCCTTTCGTTTTCTCTCTCTTTTCTAATGCTATTAGCAACCTTTTCAACTTGAAAGCTTAAATAAAATATACAAATATATATATATATATATATATTTATACATGTGTGCGTGGGTGTGTGTGTGTGTGTGTATAGAAAATTCACTTTGTCATTTACACAGCCATTAGCCAGAACCAGAGAGAACAGAGCTAAGAACCAAATTTCTTTTTCGAAAAAAAAAGAAAGAAAAACCTCCTCGTTGTCCCTTGTCATGTCAAAAAAGTGGACAAGCCTCCAAGCGCGACCAAATGAGCACCGCCCCCTAAAAATACAAAATGGCCAACTTTCAAACTTTTAAAAGTTTTCAGCTTTTCACTTTTTTTTTTTTGTTGTTGTTGTTGCTGTTTTTTTTTTTTTTTTTGTTGCTTTTCAATTTAAGCAAAGAAGCTCGGTAGGAAGCTGGCCATGGTGCGTCGTTAATGGTTTTTTTTTTTTCTTCCTTTTTTGGTCCAAAAACTTATGAAACAAACTATATATAGAGGCGGGGGCAGAGCAGGAAAGAACAGAACAGGACAGGGTTTTTGGGGTGGTAGGGAGCATACAGGGTACAATTGGTTGATAGAGGCTAGGGGTAAGAGGTACAGTTGGTCAGACCAGTGCTAGCGGTTGGGCACATCAAAGTCATCTCTGTCAACAAGTCACATAGAGAGAAGAGAGGCAACCGTTAAGAGGGTTTCTCTATCAATCAATAAAATTATATTATATATAATATAATATATCCTATATATAATATAATATATACTATATATACTTATTTTGATGCTTCTTACTTTTTTTAATAGTTAAAAGTTAATATAAAAGAAAACTATTGAAAAAAAGGTAGATCTAGTTAAGACTCTTGTTTTACACTAAAATATATATATAAATATATATATGATCGTATTTATATATAATTTTGTATATATTTGTATAAGAAAATAAAATTTTAACTTTGGCAGCCTTTTTTTTTTGCTTTTTTAAGTTGTAATTCTCAACTGGTTATAGTCTTGAACGAGTGCAACGGCAGTTAGAAAAGTCTTCTGAGTAAAGAATTGCCTTTTGATTAAATTAATCTTATTATATTAAATAACAAATAACATTTGTTGATTTTTAAAAAAACATAATTTTTCAGTATTTCCTTGTAGGATAAAGTGTATTATCTATTGTTACTTACTTTAAATCTCTGATTAATTTCATTTTTGTGTTATTTAGGTAGTAACCCTCGACTGACTAGATGGGCTGGATTCGCTTACATACTGACTGGCCTCCCCCACCTCCTCCTCCTCCTCTGCCATACCATACAATGGCTGGGTAATGTCACGTACTTTCACCAGCTAAACTCCTTGTCGGCACAAATGGTCGTCGTCAATGCGTTGCCCTTCGAAAAACGAACCTATTCAAAGCCTCCGTGCGTTTGAATTCTATTAGCTCAAGAAAGGATTTTCTATGCTTGCCAAGCTATTGCTACTGCTACTTCTACAGCTATTGCTATTGCTGTTGCTGTCATAAGCACTTTTGCCCTTCACTCCCCATCCTTGAAGCTTAGGAACTCTCCTTTTCGTTTGCCATTTACCCTAGGGTGTATTTTCTTCATCATTTTCATTTCTGGTTTGGGGTTTTTTTCTCCTTGCACATCCAATTGACATTTCAGCTTAAGTCATTGTATAAGGCAACATAGAGAAAGAGATTGAGTGAGAGAGGGAAGGGAAAGAGAAAGGGGAAGGGAGGTAGTGAGAGGTGGCACAACAAAAGGCAATGCCAACAAAACGGAAAGCAGTCAGTCCCGGTACCAAGTAGCAAGTAGCAAGCTGAAGCTGTCCGCCATTCAAACAACCAACCAACCAACCAACCAACCAGCCAGCCCAGCTAACCAGCTCCTGCTCCTGCCCTCCGTTTCTCTCTCTCGTGCATCTCATCCTTCTTAACATTCTCATTCGGTGTTGCTGTGTACATTTATTCTGCTCGCTAGGCGAAAAACAAAGCGCAAGGAAGGAAGCAAAGTGCAAAAGCTGCAACGGCAACAAAGCACCACACAATTACAGTCCACACAGGGAGACAGAGAGAAGGAAGAAAAGAAAAAAAAAAAAATATTGAAACGAAAGACAGAGAAAGGCAGTGAGAAAGAGACAAGAGGTAAGGAAAGTGTACAAGAAAGGGTATGAGATGAGATAGAGGAGGTCTCGGTGTTTACATAAAAACATTTAGACTGATCCACAGATAGGCAAAGAGATAAAGATAGGAAGAAGAAGAGAGAGAAAGACACTGAGAATGAGTGAGAGAAGGGAAACAGGCAAAGCAAGGGATTTTGTAATGCCCCATCAACAAAATGTGGGTTAATGGACGACGCCCCAAAACTTCATAGCAAAGCGCAAATGATAGAGAACTTTTCTACAAAACTCTCCCAAGAGGTGACAAACATGAATTCTCAATTTGTATATTTGCAAAATGCATATATATATATATATATGTATATACACCCATACACACTCTTATGCACCCATTAAGGCTCATTTACAAAATTATCAAACCGAAACCCTAAAAAGTATGCTACATATTTGCCTAAAGTCTCAAAGAATAAAAAAAGAAAAGAAAAGGAAAGAGAAAAGAAGCAAAGGGTTGCCATGATGTAAATAGGGATTATAAACTGCCTATGTCAAGAAATATATATTTTTAGATTTTAAGTCTGTTGTTTAGAAACAAAATTCCAAAGAAACAAAAAAATTAACATTTTGTTCTTAAAGTATTGGATTGGTCAAGAATCTATATCTAAAATAGAAGTAAAACTGGCAAAGAAATCAGTTATAGGTGTATATATATATGGATCTTAGATAGTTTTTGTTTTTCAAACCATTAAAAAGTAATGAAATTTAGTTTATTTATTGTGATCTACAAATCAAAATTAAATTATTGACTGTAGTTATTGAAATGACCGTTTAAATCTCTAGCAATGCATCAAGGACATTCAACAATATATAATCCTTAAGATATAAGGTTATGTGATGGATTAAGGTATTACTTGACAGTTTCTTTTTATTCTATAATGATATAATCTTTAATATTATAGATTATTAGTTAGTATTAATAGATTAATACCAAAAGCTAAAAATGTTGAAGGTGTTTAAAGGTATTGAAACAAAATGAAAACTTGTATATCTTGTATATATATATATATATTTTAAAACACACTTTCCTAATTTTCTTTTATATTCAATTTCCATTTAAAATTCTTAAACAAATTTAATAGTTAATGTTGAAAAAGTCAATTCTATCTATTAGTTTTCTTCAAAGGAAGACATAAAATTAAATTTTGTATAAGAATTTGTTAGAAAACTTTTCATTATCCTTTGCATTTATCATACTAGCAACTGTAGCTCGTTTTTTTTATGATTTTGTTTGACTTTTTTCTTTAATAAAAATTTCACTTTTGCATATAATTCATTTCGTTTGCCAATTATATAGGCAAAGTTTTTTCTCTTTTCTAATTTTACTTGATTTAAATATTTCATTTTTTTTTTATATATGGCTAGTAACTGGTAACTTGATACCAACCAGGCACTTGAAGAATCAAATAGCAGGAGTCATTTCTGATATTGTTGTTGGTGCTAAGAAGAAGAAGTCTAAGAAAGCAGCATGAACTGTCGCCACTAACAACGCACCAAAATGAAGGCAATATCTCAAATGGGGAACCACATAAACGAAATAATAAATACCAAATGATTTCATAATGAATGGCAGTCAGGCAGCCAGGCAGAATGACATTTCTTTTTTTTTTGCCAAGAAGGAATAGGAGCTGTAAGCAGCAGGCAGCAGGCAGCAAGTAGATGTGGCACGAGCGCAATGAGCAACAGCGGTTCATATACAAAGAGCAATGTCCAAAATGAGTGTGAGAAGAGATGAAGGAGGAGCAGTAGGAGGAGGAGCAGGAGGAGAAGGTTGGACAGAAGCGCCCTCATCCTGGCTCGGTATTTCTTTTTTTCTTTCTTTCTTTCATTACAGAAATTGCGAAGGGAAAATAAAAAAAAAAAAAAAAAAAATTTCTTAATTTCGTTTCATTTCATCAGCAGCAACAGCAGCGACAAGATTTACAACATACTGCGAGCATAAAATAAAAATCTTATTTTTTCCTCTCGTTCGTTCGTTTTTTTTTCTCTCTCTTTCTCTCCCTCTCTCTCGCTTGTTGTTGTGTGGCGAAATAAATAAAATGTGGAAAAAGGAGAGAAAAAAAAAAAAAAAACCGAAATGGAGAACGAAGGAATAGGAATGAATAAAAATACTCAAACGTACAAGAGGCAAAAGGCGGCACAGCAGCCCCCCAGAGGGGGGGCGTTGACAATGTTAATAGTTATGACAGAAGCACCAAGGCAAAGGCAATGGCAAAGGCAATGGCAATGGCAAAAGCAAGGGCACAAGAAGAAAGTGTGGCAGGAGAAGAGGCAAGGCAAGCAAATGTGGGGGGGGGGGGTATACAACATTCAGAATATCTCATCATACCAGGACCTTGGCAATTGGTAGTGAAGCAACACGCATACTTGTACATATTTCTGCGAATGCAATAAAACGCACATGTGTTGGCCATCTCCTTATCCTACACTATCCCTCCTAACAACCGCCCTGTCTCCTTCACCCCCCCATGGTTTGCTCTTTCATCTACCATTCGTCTGTACCATCTTCCATTTCTGTCCTGTTTACTGAATTCTTCATAATTTCTGTGCGGTTGTCGCAAATAAATTTGATTTTGAGCGGAATGCTTCAAATGCTTGAAGATTGACTGACTAACTGGCTGACTGACTGACTGACTGACAAACTGACGATATGAGCTCTCTGGCTTTGGTTCTGGTTTTGGTTTTGGTTCTGGGCTGCTTCTCTGACTGACTGTGAATTATAGTTAACTCTCGGGGCTTACCATGGCAACTGGCCATTTCTACCACTAGCACACACCCACACTTACACACGCACATATACTCACACCCACACACACATATACACATATACACACAGAGAGCAGCTGATAAGTTTTAGCTTTTTTGCTGAGTTTTGCCATTTCCTTTCTCTGTGCATTGACCTGCCCATTGTATGCGAACCCCAACAGCGATGTCTCCGGCCATCTACAAACACACACACACACATACATACACACACCCAAATATACTTACACATGCACAAAAGGGAAATTGAAACCGTATTGAAGAAATAATAATTCATACCAAAAAGAAAAAGGAAAAAAAAAAATTATATAGAAGAAGAAAAAATAATCACAAAAATAGATCCCTTCACACAAAGAAGATTGCCTAGAATATATAGAATATATAAAAAGTGAGATAGAGAGAGAGAGAGAAAGAAAAGGAAAATAACTAAACTCATCAAAGCCAAGCATCAACACATTAGATAAAGAACCATACAAAAGTATAAAGCAGAGAAAAACGTATTGAATAGATTTTTGATACCAGATCAAACGAATTATACAAAGATTTCTCAAGAAAAAAAAAAAAGGAATAGCAACAAACAGAAAGAAAGAAACTAAACTAAATAGAAATAAAACTAAACAGATTTCTTTTCATATCTGATCAAACAAAAGGAGCTAACACACACACACACACACACACATATATATATATATACATACATTTTGCTTTTGATTTTGTTTTTTAAAGATTTCAAAATTGATATAGAAAATAAGTCACAACTCTAAAACAATTTTGTTGCCAAAGGCAAAGCACATAAAAAAGTGGCTTAAAGCAAAGAAGATTTCTTTTTATATTTTTTGATAAATAAATTTTAATTTATAATAAATTAAACAATTAATTTTTAATAGTTTTTAATATGTAATAAATTATTAAAATTAAAAAGAAAATCTAAATAAAAAATTTTGGTATGAAAATTTGTGGAAAAAATGTAATTATAATAATTCAATTTTAAAAAGATTTATTAATTATCTCTTTGAGAATTTCCTGGATAATCTGTAGTAATAGTTTCTAGCGTTTGTTATCCTTAATCCTTTTAAAGAAGGAATATATATATAAGCTTTTAAAGCGTCTAATATTAAGTTGCCTTTAGGAAAGTTCTTATCAGTTTTATAACTATAAGGGAATCTGCATTGAAACTAAGCAAATATAGAGGAATTGTTCCAAAGAAAAAAATTGTTTAAAAATATATTGAACTCATTTCTACTTTCTGAAATCTATGATTTTTTTTCTTAGAGAGAGATTCACTCAAATCCATCTCTGTGATTTTTCTTAGCCGACAATTATTCCAGTGTCTTTCCACACACGCCTATCCTAGATTTTTGTTCTGAGGGCAAGAAAACGCTCTTAGTCCTTAAGTTGTAATTGCCTCTCAACCTAAATAAAATAAATTATTTTAATAAAATTTAAATTAGATTATTTTGTTTAGTTTCTCTTTAGATTTTTTATTGATAAATTTCTTTAAAAATTCTTTTTAAATTTAGCACAACTTTTGAACTAATTTTAAACCATTTAAAAAGATCCAAAGAAAGGTTTTCCAATCAGTTAACTTGAACTATATATATCTTATATGGCAATAGATAAGCTTTTTATTTGATCTCATTTTCGATTATATCTCATATTTAAATTATATAGTCAATTCTCTTTACTTAAATATTTCATATTTCAATATTTTTATGCAACATGTCGTATGAGTAATATTTTTATATGAAATCTTCCATAGTTAAAGCGATAAAATCTTTATATATAAAGAAATATATTCAACTTAATGCAAAAATTTCGGATTATACAAAACTAAAAAGACAAGAAAATAGAATAGAAAAATGTACAAAGAAGAAGAAAAAGCAGCAACAGCAAGAGGAACATCAGAGTAGGTCGTAGGAAGCGCGTCAAACGGAAACGCAGAAGGACAAACATGCCATAGAGCAAAGGACAAAAGTCAAAGCCGAGGACAACTTGGTCTCATCTACCTCGCCTCCCCCTTTTTTCCATCTTATTTCTTTTACTCAGCCCATTCCCTTGGTTTTCCTCTTACTGAGGTGTTGGCAACAGGAAAAGCTTCAATCAGCAAAAAAAAAAATTCCAAAAAAAAAAAAAATAAAGAAGGAGAAAGGAAAAGGAAAAGAAAGAAAAAAAATGAACGCACAGGGCAGGGCAGCTGGAGACAGGCGACAGCGGCAACCAACTACACATTTAGTGTTTATTTCGCATTTATTGAGGCAACGGGCAAGGGATGAAGGGGGGGAAGAATGGTGTGGTGGAGTGGTGGCAGGCGGCGGTGACGGTGGCGGTGACGGTGGCGGTGGCGGCTGCGGCGGTGGTGTTGAATGAAATCAGCAAGAAATAAATATCCTTGTCCTCCCCCACACATACACAATATATAAATTGTTTCCAAATCATTGGACACCAACCCACCAGGCCACAGAAAATACGAAAATGAAATTAAGTCCACACAACCAGAACCAAAAAAAACAAACCAAAAAGGAAAAGAAAGCAAAAGAAAAAGAGAAGAAAGAAGAAATAAAGAAATGTTAGCTAAAAATGAAACTAAAAGCCAAAAATCATATGATGCTGATCTCAATGATGATGATGAGAATGGCAACGAGAACGACAATGAATGTTTGCTTGAATGACTGAGTGAGTAAAATGAATGAATAAAGATTCTAATAGAAGGCCAACCAGCAACACTATACACACACACACACGCACACACACGCACACACATACACACTCGGACGTTTGGACATTAAAATTAAAGGCGGAACGGTTGAATGGTTTGTGGTTGATGTGTGCGGGTTTTAATGGTCCAGAAGTAGAAAGTTTTTGGCAATAACCAAAGAGGGTTTCCATATATATATATATATACATATATCTATACATGTATATATATACATATATAACACAGTTACGCCTCAGTAAATAGTTTTTATAGGTTAATACATTGAGAGAGACAAGACCCATCAACAATACTCAAAAGAAGACCAAAAAGCCTTTCCTAATCAATGACAATCATTAAAAACTTTGGCAAATATTAAACTAGATAATAAAATAAAAATATAAAAAAACTAAATTATATATAGATTTGTATATATTTGTTTAACAAATCTTTCAGTTCATGAGACTTTCCAGATAAGTATCCCTTTTTTTGAAACTAGAGTATTTAGTTATAACTAAAGTTGTAATTCGTTTGAAACATTTTAAACGATTCGTTTGAAAAATTGATTGAATACTAAAGGGGGAAACTTTAAAAACTTTTTCTTTTTCTTTACTTTTTATTGTCTAAAAGTTTTGTTGAAGAAAACTTTTTTTTGGGTTAAAAGAGGAGGTAAACGAAATTTAGTATACTTTTATTTTGATACATTAAAAATCATTCTCTAAAAGTAAAGTAAGTCTGACTTAACCCACACTTTCATTCATTCATTTGTTCATTCATTCATTCGTTCATTCATTCATTTATTCGTTCTTTCGTTCATTCGCAACCATATTTATTTATGTTTGGGCCCTGCCATTTGTACAAAGTGTTTGCCACTTAATAAACCCATTTTGCTAAGCACTTTGTCAGAGTCGGTGTAAGATGAAAACGGATGGTAGTGCTAGAGGGTGGAGGGGGAAGATGGGTGGTTTGGTTTGGTTTGGGTTTGGCAATGGAATGAAAAGAATTGTGCCAGAGGGATGTAGGGAGAAAGATTTTTGCTCTCACACTCTTTCTTTTTGGGCGTTACGTTTTGCAAATTCAACTGCTTCCGTTTGTGCTTAACGTCGTGCCACTCCCCTCCCACAACCACTACCATATTCCTCTCCTCCACCATTAACCATTTTGCACCCATCCATTTTACCACCTAAACAAGATCCCCAATTCTCTTACCCCATACCCTGTCCTCTCTCTCTCTCTCTCTCTCTATTGCCACACGCATTTTACTGTTATTTCAGCATTAAAAGTTCATTGAGTGGCAAAGGAAGTGAAAACAATTATCTTCAGGAAGGTGAAACATAAATCCTCGAATCCAAAAGTAAATTGCAAATTTCGTTTATTACTTTCTATGTCACAACGAAGAGAAAGAGAGAGAGAGAGTGAGTCTGAAGGTCCTTTTCACACTTTTACACACACCCATAAACCTTATGCCCAAAATACAATCATCCCTACCATATATATATATATATATATGTATGCACACACATACTCCCCCGTTACGCCCCCTTTTCTTATACTTTTTTTTTTTTTGGCAGGCCTTCTCAAGAGATTTGTGGTTAAATCGAATCGATATTTTATGTTATCTCATATTTATTATGCAAACACACTTCAAATGCTAATGCCAATTGGTGATGACTTGCCAAAAATGACACACGCATTGGCACACACATACACACATATATATATATATATATACTGTAAAGATATTGCGGGATTTTCCCCCTGAATCGCCACTGTTTCACATTAATTTTGATTGGTTTTTGTTGCTCCTCTCTTTCTCTCTCTCTCTCCTTTTTTTTCCTTTCATTAATTAGAGTAATTTATTTTATGATATTTTAGAATTTGAAATACATATCTATATATATCATATATACATACATATATATAAATATATATATATCTGATAGATGTTTAATACATTCCAATTACTTAACATAAAATTTATAAGAAGATATAGAACACAGAGTGACAAAAAGACATAAAATACAAATTGAATATATAATAATTTTGAAAAGTAGAAAATTAAAAGATATTTTGGATTATTCAATTATTTAGCTAATGTCCTTTTTATCAACTTTTTTACTGTTACAGTAATTGTAACCGAAATCATTATTATAACGTCGTTCGTTTAAATCTTGCCGATAATATTGTTGTTTAATTTTGGTCTCAAAGAAATTTTTAGCACCACTTACACCCACCTCATCCACATCGATTTCTTGGGGTGTGGTTACAAGTTCAGGCAATACAGGACTTTCAATTTTTTGACATGATTGTATATTGCGATAGATTAATAGAAATTGACGAAATGAGATCTTATTATTGCTATCCATATCCACTCCGGCAAGTAGTTTCTTGAGTCCCAAATGGGTTTGCGGTGCACCAATTTTCTCCATTATATATTTCAATTCATTTAATTCTAAGAGACCTTCGCCAGATGAGTCATAGGTATTGAAAATATCTTGATATTCCTTGATTTTTTTACGTGATATATCATGGAATTCCCTATATAGGCTGTCCATTATGTATGTTTTATGCATTTCAGAAGAAACTGTCTTCTTTTTATTCATTATTGCGTTGTAGTTTTTTTTTTTATTTTTTTATCTAACTGATTGATATACTCTAATATACCCGAATATGAGATGTTAATCCTACGAGTCTTGTGAGTCGACTGCAATGAAGGGAATATTTTTTTTAGATATTAAGGCTTAATAACAATATCATTGCCTACTTGTCGAAGTAGTCTTTTTAGTATGAATTATTTGCTTATCATGACTTAAGAACCATTTAAAAAAGAAATGATCGTGAGGTACTATATTGAAAAAGGATTGTTCACTCTTAAGCATTGGTTTTTGACGATCGAATATTGAGTGACGCAAAACTCTTCCTTTTGTAAAATTATTCTATTTAACTGTATTAAGAAGAAGTATTACAAAACTCTTTCTAACAATAGCTAAAACATTCCTTTTACTCTGACATTTTAGTAGTAATCGTTTAGATAATCATATTTATAGTCGGATTTTGAGTAAATTTGATTTATTGGGATAAATTGTCCTTATTAACAAGTGTGCCAAATGGAAAGATAAATATTTTTAATACAACTCCTAATTATACAGTTTTTCTAATTAAGTGGGCGCCAAAGTGGGCGTGGCCAAAAAATAAAATAACCTTGTTCTGCCTACATGCTAGACGGGTCTATATAAATCAAATTTGGAAGCTTTAGTCCTTATAGTCTTCAAGATTATAGCATTGAAACAGACAGATAAGGAACCTATTGAGTGAGGAATATCAGGAATATCCTGTAAAAAGGGATAGAAAAAAGTTAAAAACTAAAAATTTTTTTGTAGACATTAAAAGCTTTTATTTTTACTTCCCCTTTCCCCACGATTTACAACTTGGTATACAAATAGATGGCCACAATAAGACCATATAAACCAAGAACTTCAGCAAATATCAATATCAATATCATGCCAACAAATAGTCGTGGCTGTTGAGCAGTTCCCCTAACGCCAGCATCACCAGCAATACCAATTGCAAAACCAGCCACAAGACCAGCCAAACCAACAGCCATACCGGCACCAAACTGTATATAACCCTTCTGTATGGTATATTCACTATCCAGAGAGCCGGCAATAAGTACAGCAACAACTAAACCATAGATCGCAATAATGCCAGCCATTACAACAGGTATTATGGATTTCATAATAAGATCTGGACGCTCCACACCCATTTGGGTAATACCCAATGCAGATACAGCTGTGCCATATGATGCACCCAATGTTGAAAATATAATTGCCGAGGCAGCACCGATGCCACCAAATAATATGGCATAATCGGGCATATCATTATTTGGATTAAGTTCCGATGGCATTGTGATGAAGCCTTCTCTCTTTCTCTCTTTCAATTAAGGACGAACGAAAGTTCTATTGTTTTCTTTTTTACTTCCCTCAATATCAATTCAATATAATTGTTGTAAAACAACACACAAAAAACACACACACACACACTGGCCACCCACAAAACCATCTTTTTTTTTTGATTAGAAAAACCTTGGGTTCCCTTTTTTTTCATTTCTTTTTTTTTTTGTTCAATGTATTTTTTCACGTTTGAGCTGTGAACATAAAGAAAAGTTTCTTTATATATATACAAATATTTATGAATATAAAGCTAGCGAGAATACCGCAAAAAACCCATTTAGGGTATTGAAAATCGAAGTTGTGCGGTTTCAAATTTCCTTCGGTTAGCCTTACCTCCCCTCCCCTCTCCTTTCTCTCTGTGTCTGCCGCATCGCACTTGTTTCAATTAAACAAATTGAAAAATATGAACCCCAAAATCGGGGCCTGAGCTTAAAAATGCGCAGGGACCCGGAAATGGAAATTTGTTGCTATCGCTAGGGGAATGGGGCGATGATACGATGGGTTTTGGGTCTGAGTTTGGGTTTTGGGTTTGCGTTTGGGTTTTTGGTTCAATTTTTTTTTTATTTGGGGTGGTACTCCCTGTTCCTGTTTTGTTGTTCCTTGCTATGCGCGACATCTTATGCGGTGGCACGGTCATACATACGCATCTACACACACATACACATACCATTTACACCACAAACAATCCCTGCCATAGCCTGATGTAGCAGCTACATGACGTTTTTATTTGTGCGCCACAATGTTTTGCATTTTGAATACACATTCTCTTTGCCCTCCTCAGGGACTAAAGAGACTGAGACTGAAACCTGGCCAAAAGGCATGGGCATGGGCACGAAGTGAAGGTTAGGTTAGGTTGGTTGGTTGGTTGGTTGGTTGGTTGGTTGGTTGGTTGGTGGGTTATAGGGAACGACAGCCAAGGACACAGGAGAGGAGTGTGCAAAGCGAGGACTTAGGACTTTATTACTTGAGTTCACTTCTGGCGTTCTCGTTGCTTTCATGTTGATGTGATTGTTAAGTTGCGTGGTGGCAACAACGGCAACGGCAACGGTGGCATCGGTGGCGGTAAAAAAAAAAAAAGGTGACACAGATTTGTCGCTGGCGAATTATTTCGCTTGGGAAATGTTGCATAATTGTGTAAGTGAATTTATGAGAGGCCACAACGGAAAGGTTGTACCCAGTAATCAGATGTGAACACGACTCACAAATTTCAAAACAGATTGCAAGCACCATGGATGATGATGGGGCACATAGCACGAAAGGTGTTACGAGTGATGGACAGACATAGTAGTATCGATCATTTTAAACATGCATATATATATATATATATATAACTTATATAAATTCAAAAGTTAATTTATGTCTTTCTTTTTATCTTATTTGTTTTTCCATTTGTATTAAAATTAAAACAACAATTGAAATAAACTGATCATTTAGTGTATAAATAAATAGCCACAATTAGTCCATATAAACCCAATACTTCGGCAAAGATAAGTATTAATATCATGCCAACAAATAGACGTGGCTGTTGTGCCGTACCCCGTACACCGGCATCACCGACAATGCCAATAGCAAAACCGGCAGCAAGACCAGCAAAACCAACTGATAGACCAGCAGCCAAATGGATATAACCCTTGCGTATGGTATAACTGGGTGATAGAGAGCCAGCAATCAATACAGATACAACCAAACCATATATGGCTATAATGCCGGCCATAACGACAGGTATAATCGATTTCATAATCAATTCGGGACGCATTACAGCCATAGATGCGATTCCAGTTCCTGATTTTGCAGTACCATAGGCAGCCCCCAATGATGAGAATATGATAGCCGAGGCAGCACCCATGCCACCAAAAAAGAACGCATATGCCGGTTTATCCGTATCATTTTCAACGTTTTCGCTCGATGACATCTTTGTTCTTCAGTTGCTATACTCTCGCTGGGCGGGGGGAGGTGCGGAAAAAATGAGGTTAGTTATGCAAATGAGAATGAAAACAAAAAAAAAATATATATATAAATTTTTTTTTTTTTTTTTTGTTTTCTTTTTTTATTACTATACTCACATATGATGTGGAAATTTATGCCGAATTGTATGAATATCTATGGAGATTGCTATTTGACAATGACGACAGATTTTACAACGCATGAGAAGATTGCCTAGATATCTAGTACATTTTCTCAAAACATCAGTTTTATTTTGTTTTTGTTATGCGATTGTGTTTGTTTGTTTGTTAGGGGGAGAAAATTGACTGATGAAATTTTTTGTTATTGGAAAAGCAATCGATAGGAATATTCAATGAAGTTTCATTTTACACAAGCCAAAAAATTTGAAAAATATATATTCCTAATCAAAAGTTAAATTGCAAGAGTCTCTACAAAGAGTTATATAGAAGAAGGAGGGGAATACTCTTAGATTACAGTTTCATAGAAGAAAGCGCAGCCAGTTTTAGCTTGGAGTAAAGTCTAAAGAGAATAAAACACTTTTAAGTAAGAAGTGAGATAAAGGAATGAAACAACTTTAAGTAAAAATTATTTATAGATAAGTGAAACAGAACAATCTGAAACAATTTAAAACAAGAGACATATAATGGTTAGAGTCAAAAGAAAGTAAAATTCTTTACCAAGAGTAAAATAAATATCAATAATGGAACAGATTTAAGCGAGAAGAAATAAAATGGAATGAAACAGTTAGAGATATGCAACAATCCTTACCTAAATTAAACATCAATTAGTGGAATAGTCAATTGCAAGAGTGATATAATGAAATGGAACAACATTTAAAAGTGATATAATGAAATGGAACAACACTTAAAAGTGATATAATGAAATGGAACAACATTTTAAAGTGATATAATGAAATGGAACAACATATAAAAGTGATATAATGAAATGGAACAACATTTAAAAGTCATATAATGAAATGGAACAACATTTAAAAGTTATATAATGAAATGGAACAACATTTTAAAATGATATAATAAAATGGAGCATTCTTTTAAAGTGTTAAGAGGTATGTAAGTGTCTTTATAAAGAGTAGATATCAGATAGTGGAACCGGTTTGAACAGTCTAAATAAAATTTCTATCGATGGAGAGTTACATAATGGAATGGAACAGTCTGTAACAATGTGGAGAATTAGTTTAAGAAATGGAACAGTATATAGAATTATTTAATGAAATGAAACAGTCTGGAACACTATGCAGAATTGGTTAATGAAATGGAACAATCTGGAACAGTGTGCAGAATAATCTAATGGAATGGACTAGTGTGGAACAGTGTGCGGAATTAGTTAATGGAATGGAATAGTGTGGAACAGTGTGCACTATAGTAAAACAGTTTTTTAAAAAATAGTAAACTAATAGAACGCCTAATGGAACCATATTAACTGTATTTATAAAGAGTTACATGAAACAATCAAAACAGCATTAAGCAAAAGGAATATAAAAAACTGGAACATCATTAAAAAAAAAAAAGAAAGAAGGGTCTAACTTTAGGTCTTTTAGAAAACTTAAACCTTAATAAACAAAAAGCTACTTAGCTTTCTTTTCAGATATAAACCCTAAAAATGAATACTCTTTGTTTTATATTCTCTTCGTTTCATTATAAATCACAAAAACAGTTGATATAAAAATTTTTTTTTTATTAGAATTTCTATCAATGGGAGGATTAGCTAGTTTTTACGTATCTCTATTGCAATTTATTGCTATAGCTTTAAAATGCTATTGTCACATTTCTCTTCTGGGCTGTCAGAAGCAATAAAATGGTATACAAACATTATAAACTGTTCATGTATATAAGTACATATATATATGTATATATAGATGTATATATATATTAGCAATAATTCGAAGCATCAATTTTTTTATTGTCGCTAGCAATCATTTAATCATCTGGAGTCATCAGTTGTTGCTGTTGTCGTCGTCGTCGAAGGACTTCAGAAGGGAACAACCGATGGGTTGTTGGGCCACGGGCATCAGAATCAGGCAAATGGGGAATAGCGCAAATAATGTAACGGCAATGGTAGCGTGGCGATGCCAATGCCAATGGAGATGGAGATGGAAATGGAAATGGCAGCGGCTCTATTTCGCTACGAATCGCCTCATCGCCCATTTGACACATGTGTCACTCGACTGTGACTGTGACTGTTTGTTCCCTGTATTGGGCTGTGGCTCTGTATGGCTCTAGCTGTACGGTTGACAGCTGTCAGTGTCAGTTTACATAATTTATAGATTTCAACGCATAAAAAAGTCATAAAATTTACAATGTTGCTTTCAACACACACACACATACACACAGTCACAGGCGGTAGGCCTGAAGCCTTATTTTTGTTTTTTTTTTCTTTTCTTTTCTTTTTATGAGCAAAGACATCAATTTTCGCACAGCTAGCAACTATACATATATAGCAAAAGATACATTTATATATATTTGTATGTATCTATAGAGATGTATTGTATATAGGTATATATATATATATATATATGTCTCAATTCTCTCTATTCTTTTATTGGCAATACAAAATACTTTTGATTTATTTGTATTTATGTGTGATTCCCTTTTCAGCATAAAATCTCTTACCACCACCAGCATCATCGGCACCACAATCAGCATCACCACCATCAGCCGACTCTGGCGATAAATCCTCGCACTCAACAAAATACATAAACGATTTATAGTTGCACAAAACGAGGTCCAAACAATAACTAACAAACGCAGCAAAAAAAAAAAAAAAAAAATAACACACACACAATCACAGTGAGAGAAAGATGAATCCAAGTCCAAGAGGAGGAGCAATAGCAGCAGCAGCAGCAGCAGCAGCAGCATCATCACTGGAAACAGTTGGAGGATTTGTGTTAGTAAATCCCAGGCGCAACTCGCATAAATCTTTAATGGAAAATCTTTTGCAGCAGCAGCAAAGTGCCATGGCAAAGGCATTACAACAGGAAGACTATAAGATAGACAGAGATGGAGACACAAAACAGAAAGAGAGACAAAGAGATATAGTGACAGAGAGAGGTAGAGGTAGAAGAGGGAGGAACAAGTTGGTTTAGCGGTTTGATCGATTCATGGCATTGAGAGCAACAACAACAACAGTATATAATGGTAAAAGTACTTAGATTGATTTGTTTGCATCGGTTGAATTTTGCAACATTCTTCAATGGAAATTGTTGCAATTGTCATTTCAATACCTATAAAACTAGATTCAAGTAATATGTATATATACACCAATAAAGGATATCTTTTCTAATTTATATACAAAAATATAGTTGCAGATACAGATAGAAAAGTAGCTAAAAGGAGAAACATTGTTGATCCATAGAAAGTAAGTTTTGGTTTAGATTTTTATTATAGAATATTTACTTATTTTTTTTAATTTTTAAATTGAAATTATTAGTCTGAAATAATGAAAAACAATATATTATGATATTTCTAATATAAAAACCGATTTTTTAAATATTTTTAAAATCACCTTAAGACTCACTTTTTAAAATAGATTTATATACAATTCCTTATATACATAATAAATTAAAAATTTGTTATAACTTTAATAACTAAACTATAATTGAAATTTGATTCCTATCATTCAGTTATAATAGCATATTTAAGAATGATCTTCAATATGTTGTTACAACTGATTGATAAAATATTGAAAATCTTTCTTTCATATGCTGAATAATAGAAACTTATTCTAAAGAAATATTACACTTAAGTCGGTCAATAAATTTTAGACTATATTTTATTTAATAATTCTATAAAAAATATAATAAAAATAAATTTTATTTCATTTAAAAGTTCCACAAAAATATTTGAAAATTTAAATCAAATTTGAAAAACCTTGATAACAAAAAAAAAAGATTTTCAATCTCTTATATCTTTATCATTTATGTAAAATATAAAACCAAAAATTTTTTGGTTTATATAATATATAATTATATAGTTTTTATATAGTTTTTTGTTCAATTCCTTTAATTTTAAGATAAATTCATAAAGAATTTCATTTTGCCTTTCTGATAATGGGATTCTATATATATATAGAACCCAACGATAATTTCTTTATCTTTTTATCAGAAAATAAGTTAAAATAAACTCGTTTAAAAATTAAAAAAGAAGAAGAAAAATAATTTCTTTGGTTTATAAATTTATTTTAAAATTTAAAATCTTAAAAATAAATTAATCTTATAATAAAATTAATTTTTAGATTTTTAGAAATTTAGTAATAATTAATAATAAAAAGTAAATTTGTATGCCATAAATTAATAACTTAAATAAAAAAAAAAAATAAATAATAAATAAATAAAATTATAAAAAAATGCAGAAATTCTTATATAAATAAAAAAAAAAAGGACAAAATTCAGCTAAAATCGATTTAAAGAAATTTTTGAAAATATTTTATATATTTTCAAACTTATAAGTTTTGTTTGAGGAATCAATAATATACATATATATATAGAAGAGCGGGTCAATTTGTATGGAGCGAAAAAAACTTGGTAAGCGTACCCAAAAATCGGATTCTACGAAGAATTCTAAGAGAATTTCACCAAGAAAAGGACTTCCTAGCCTCCTCTGTGAAGGATGAAACTTGCGGTATATATATATATATATATATATATATATATATATATATATATATAAATATATATATATTAAGGGATTTATAAATTAAAGGTTTCATTTTTAATTTTATTTAATACTATATACATATATATAGATATATATCTATATAAAGCATTTTATATATTGAAGGTAATATATATTTGTATATTTCTATATAGTTTATGGTTTTATCGATCTTAAAAAAAATTGTAGTCAGTAAAAAGCTTTTAGTTATTACTCCTATCCAACCCACTCTCTCTCTTTCTCTCTCATTCTCACTCTTTTCTCCTTCCATTTGTATCCTGGTTCTTATTTTTAAATCGCGCGAAAAGTTACAATATATTATTTTAATGTAAAACATTAAAACACATGACTTGGCATAGTGAAAATTTACCTTATACATGCCACATTTTCCTTCTCTATTTTTTTTTTTTTTTTTTTGTATTTTGTTTTTATTTTTATTTTTAGGGATTTTCCATGACCTGTCCATTGTCATAGTTCCACAACAGCAAGTAAACATGCGTTTCCGTTTCATTTTCCTTTTTGTATTAAAGGGAATTGGTGGAGAGGAGGAGGAGTAGGAGTAGGGGGGGAGTAAATCGACTAAGTTCCTGCCAAAGTGCAATAAATGGAAATTGTAAGGCATGGGTTTCTTTTTTTTTGCCCTCCCCCCCCCAACCCCTTTGGCTGTTTCTTTGTGTTGTTACTTGTTGTTGTAGTTGTTTTTTTTTTGCCTAGAGCAAACATACAGAAATAACTAACGAAGGAAATTAACCAAAAATAAATTAACTGGAAACTGGTGCTCTCTCTCTTCTACCCCTCCCCCTTCGGCCCAACCATAGCACACCGCATCGCACTATATTTTCAGCGCACCACACCGCACCGCACCGCGCCGCATTCCGTTCTTGTCCTTCCTGTAGAGTCAAAAGGATTTTATGGTTTCGGGTGTCAACTGAGCTGCGTTGCGTCGTTGCTTCCGCTACTCCGGCTTCAGTTCTGAATCCGGCTCTGACTCCAGCTCCGGCTTCGTTTCGGTCCGCTTTGACTCTAGCTCTCTATCTCTCTCTCTCTCTCTCTCTCTCTTTCTCTCTCTGTCTCTCTCTGTGTATGTGTGTGACTTTTGGAATCCCAAATGTGTTTTCAACATGCAATTTTTATTATTGACTGCTGCTGCTGTTTCAGTTGTTGTTGCTGTTGCTGTCGTGCTGGTGCGCAGCTTTTCAGAGTTTTCCGCCCGACGAATCGTGAAAATGCCATTACTGTCAATCAAGTGCGGGGCAAAGGTTTTTTTTTTTTTTCTGTGTTTTCCAAAACATTAAAGCTACACATTCTCTTGTACAACAACCGAGTTCTGGTTTAGTTCGAGCCCAACAACAAAACCAAAACACAACAACAACAACAAAATGTTGATTAAATTTGTATGAGAATTTTTTATATTTCATTTGAAATTGCCAAGAATTTCCATCACTATAACCACCCGCCCTCTTCCTCCTCCTCATCCTCTGTGTTACCCTTTTTTTATATCACAATTGTAAATTGATTTTGGTGATGAATTTGTTAAGTGAATTTCCCTTCAATTTGTTTCTCTGTAGTTTATTTGTTTTATCGAAACTTTGATTCTATTTGTGCTTCGTTTATTTTATGGTAAAGGAATATATAGTAAAATATATATATATATATAGATATAGTATATATATGTACATATCGTATGTGTAATTTCATTAACCTAATGCATTTTTAAGACGCCTCATAATGTTTGAGGAAAATCGTTTTTACTTTCACGAAAGAAAAAGAAAAAAAAACCAACAAATATCGAAAGTACCAAATAAAAGTTAAACACAAAACAGAAGAAGAATGACGAAATCTCATAACATAAAAAATGCGAGAAAATTGCTACGCCCAAAAATTAAAAAGAGGGGGAAAAAAATCATCCAGAAAGGAAAAAAAACCAACAAAAAAGAAAACTGAACTTAAATAGACAAGGCAAAGTAGCAGGAGTAAAGGACGAGAAACGATGGCAAGAATAAAAAATACAAATAAACAACGCAACACAACAAAAACAAAAAAAAAAATAGAAAATAAATAAAAAAAAAAACATCATTTAGATAAAAACACTACTTTCTAATACCCTTTAATATAATTGAAAATTGTACAAGAAAAATTATAACAGAATTTGAAATTTGATCAATTTGTAAATCAAGTAAAGGCTTTTATCTACATTTATTTGGGTCTATTAATCTATCTTTTGTTTCTTTCGATTTATCTTATTTTAATATTATCTTCTATTTATCTTTTGTCTCTTTCTATTCATCTTATATCAGTATTATCTTTAGCTCTCTATTTTTTTGATTTTGGAACTATTTGTATACAATTTTTTTTTTATTTCTTTCTTTTAGTTCCATTTATAATGGTTATATAAGGTTATTCCAGAATCTTCTCAACTTTCTACCAATTTATCTGTCAATCTATTTATCTTTATTTATATATGTTCCATTTATCTTTATATCTCATATATCTTTGTAGCCCTTATCTATCTATTTTTTCTTAACTATATAAACATTAATATATATAAACTTTTATCTATTAGTCCTTATATCATCTAACAATTTATCTATGAGCCAATATATCTATTTATCTATCTACCAATTCATCTAATTATCTATCTACCAATCTATCTTATTATCTATTTACTAGTCTATCTATTTGTATTCAATTTTTTTCTTATTTCTTTCTTTTATTTCCATTTATAATGGTTATATAAGGTTATCTATCTAATTACCTATTTACCAATCTATCTAGTTATCTAACTCTTAAAATCAATCTCTCTCTATCTATTCATTTTATCTACCCATTTCTATCTTATATACATTTTACTCTGCAGAATTTAGAAGATTCTTCTGCACTTTCCTGTAATTACTTCTATTGAATTGATTATATATATCATATATCTTATGATATTATCAAGTCTATATACCCATTGGCACTTTAATATGGTATAGGGTATAATGAGAACATTATTTTCGCTATAGAAAATCGTGAATAGATTTCGTTAGGCCTATGCCCAGCCTAGGCCCAGTCCAGGCAGGCAAAGAACTTTTTTTCCATTTTTTTTTTTTTTTCTGTGTGTCAGTTGATGTGTCGTTAAACTGTAAAAGACCGTAAAAAAAGCGAGAGCCATAAAAAAATGAATAGTCGTACAGTCGAACATGGAAGCGCAGAAGCCAAAAACGAAGACAAGCCACAAATGAACGGAACGGAACCAAACCGAACGGAATAGAATAGAACAGTATGGAACAAAACGAACCAAAGAACAGGCGAGTAAATCATTTTACAATGGAGCGCGCTTTACCAATAGGCTTTGCCCAACTTTCCCCCGCTTTGCCGCTGTTCCACGCTTAGACTTTATGGCCCTTCTCAATGAAGGACAATCAAGTAATAGCCTGACGATTTTTACGATGACACAGAACTACATAATAAAAGATATATCAGACATTTGCTTCACCGTCCAAATGTGTTCCAATGTTCCATATACCCACTCGACACTGTTACCATTGTGGACGGCAAGCGGCGTACCAGTAGACCAACGGACCAACAGACCATCATAGATCCATTAGAAATTCAACAAGCTCCTCACCCAACTCTTACTCCTTCTCCTTCTCCTTCTTTTTCTCTCAACCGAATGTTGGCATTACATGTTGGCAATCAGTTTTGTAGTTTGTTGGACATTTCTGACAATTTTTGCTTTTAGCCTTCATATTAAAATTGATGCATGGCACGCAAAGTATATTAGAAATGGAATCAGAATCACACCATAGTTGTCTTAGCTAAATGAGTTAAATGTTTGCCATCCATACGCTATTATCCTTGTTAGACTGCTATACTGTCAACTTTCATTAAACTAATATAAAAAAAAAAACAAAAACAAATAAATAAATAAGTAGATTGATGATGAGTTCTTTCTAAGCTAAGGAAACTTATAGTCTTAGTATCGAGTATTTCTTCAAGTGTATGGCATCGAATGATTTGCGATAAACAGGCACATATATATACCTATATATATATTCAGCTGTTTGATATGGATCGAAATGAGTTCATAATTTAGCTACTTTATGAGTGCCTTGAAATCTTTTAGTGTGACACAGGTGGCGGCTATCGGCAATGAGTTTGAACCAAAATGTGCTTATCGCCTTGCTCCTGTCGTCATTGTAGTACCTGCCGCCTGTAGTAATATGCGAAGCGTGAAGTTGATGACATTGATTAGGGTAAAATTACTGACAAAGAGAGAGAGAGAGTGAGATAGAGATAAATAAAGGTTAGGGTAGTATAGGGTATAGGGTAGGTAGTATAGTTGCATTCGACAGTAGTGAAAGTGTATAATGCATGTGAATTATGTGATATTATATCTTATATATGAAAAGAAAGGTAGGTAGATAGCTATATATGTATGTATATATATATGGGGATAAGCTGCTGGTAAGCCAAAAGGAATGATATAAAATAACCCATCCCCCATCTGCCTCCCCTTCTCCACACCTTGGTTTTGCATTTAATGCCGTGTCATGGCTACCGCCCACTGACTGACTGACTGACTGACTGACTGAATGGCTGAATGGCTCGATGGCTCAGTGGCTGGCCACGTCTTTACATATTAGATAAATTAGCCGTAATTTTTTCTTTCTTCTGCTGTATTTGATGGCAAAAGAAGAAGAGAGAGAGAGAGAAAAAAAATAAGGTTTTGGTGTTCAGTTTCCATCAAATGTGCGTCTCATGTGGCTTGGCCTGGGCCCATAAGTTATGTGTCATGGCTTAGACATTTTGGCTAGACCACTTCCACAACACAAGCGGACAATCAACATAACATCAAGTGAAAAACCTCTTATCATTGTTAGGCGGGTGGCTGAAGTGGAACAAATTAATTTCGTTCATTTTAATTCTTGCCCTTCTTCTCTTTCTATCCCTATCTCTCTCTGTCTTTCATCTCTTGCAAGACTCTTGGTCTTGGTCTTCACCTTTGTCGTCGTCGTCGTCGTCTTCTTTGTTTTCTATTCTTTACCTCTCCTGTCCCTTTTTTTTTTTATTTTATTTTACCATCATTTTGAGCTGTGTTGTTATAATTTGAGAGCCATTAACTCACATGATGTTGTTGAGGTCAGAAATATATAGTATATAGATATGAAGAGTTATATATATGTACATACATATGTATGTATATATATAAATATATAGAAAGATTTGTGGAATCATGGTTTAATTATTTGCATGAATTTTACATTTACATTTCCTTCTTCTTTTTTTGTTTTCCTCTCATTATAATAAATTGAATTGTGTTTGATTAAAATTTTAATTTCCATATCAATTAAATCATATTAATAATTATCATTAATGTTAATCATTGGATTATATATACATGGAAACCAAATCGGAAATTATATATATAAAGTTGATATATAATTATACATTTTAAAGATATTAATCTTGTTTAGGTATAGTAAAAAGATCTTTGAAAAGAGTTTTATATAAATTAGTTCAGCTGTGCTAATGGATGAACAAATAAGGGCCCTTCTTTGAGGTATCACTGTAGTAATCACGGTATTCATAACATAGAAAAGACCTTTTAAAACTCCAGGTAAGTTCCTTTATAGATCTACCAAAGATATATTCAAACATATTCCATATAAAATTCCAAATTATAGTTCACATTTAAAGCTTTATCTATAAGTTTTTAAAGTAAAAACTGAAGCTTAAAGATTTTTTTAAGGAATATATTCAATCATAAATCTAATCCCTAGAATTATTCACTAACTTTGCTCGTTTAGATAAAGCAACTTCAAAATGGAAAACAAATTTTAATATATATTTAAAAAATCATATTGATATTTATATTTGTTGTATTTTTTATATATTTTTGCCGAATAAAGTCAGCTTACTATATCCTATCCTATTGTTGTCTGATCCGACTGAATTCAATACTTTATTTGCCTAATGAGTTAAAGACCTTATCTACCAAGTTTCAAAAACATAGCCTAATATTCAAGGTTTATTTCTGGCTAAGAAACAGACAGACAAACAGCCAGCTTAACCAATTTTATAATATAAAAATAATTAATATTGATATTTACGGATTGTTATTATCAACTTTCAGTATAATAAAACCGGAATAAAATCTTTTAAAATCTCAAAATAAAATGTTTAACTTGAAATAATCAAGATACTTTGAATCCAAGTCTAGTCCAAGTCAACTTAGTATCTTTAATTGTAAGTTAAGCAACAGAATTTTGAGTTATTGAAAGATTAATGCAATCATTTGGTTAGGATATATAAATATTGCGATAATATATCGAGGTTGTGGTGCGGATTACACAATGTTTTTACGCAGCCTTTCCGGGTTGATGGTTTTTTTTTTTTTGTTTTCTTTTTTGGGCATGTTGTTCAGTTTAGCTAAAGTTTAACCCCGTCCGTCGCGTGTGGCTTGAAAATTCACACCCATGGTATACGCGAACGTATCCAGAAAACCTTTTGCACACACAGCACATGGGCACGCAATCTGCTTCCGCCGCCTTGCCATATCGTCGTATCGGGGGCCCTTGCAGTCTAAAGTGTCCAATCAAGTTTGTTTTTTTTTTCTTTTTTGCTTTTTGCTTGCTGCTGCTCGGTTCCCTTTTTTTTTTTGTATTTTTTGAAATGAAACCTAAATAACATGTCATAATAAATAACCTTCAAGCGACCCAGCAGCAGCAGCAGCACCAGCAACAGCAGAAGTGGCAGTGACGGCAGCGGCAGCGGCAGCGGCGGGAACAGGCGAGAAATGAAGGCAACCAGGAACACACAGGCCAAAAGACGAAATCCAAAATCCTGTAATTACAACGTAAATCCAAAATGTCTCAACAGCACACACACACACACACTATGAAAGACTGAGACATGGTGATAGAGAGAGTGCGAAAGGGAAAGATAGTTAGATAGAGCGGGATAAAGAGAGAGAGGCCAAAGGGAAACTTAATTCATATATCAAAAAGTTTGCCTTGCCCGGACTGAAGTGGACGAGAGTAGCAATTTGCGCGCAAGTAGCCAAGTCCAAGACCAAGACCAACTCCAAGTCGTGTAATATATTGTACACACTTTATAGGTCCCCAAATGCGGTGCGGGTGGTCAACGGAAACATGTCTAAAGTGTGAGAGAGACAGAGAACGAGAGAGAGGGAGAGAGACTGAGGAGAAACGGCCAGCAGCAACTGGCCTGTCGTGTCGAATGAGAAACACAGCAATTATGCAATTTGATAATACTTCATTCTCGGGTAATAAATATTAATTATTTTTTCTTGTTTTTTTTTTTTTTCTCCTTTTTATTTCTTCTTCTTTTCTTTCCTCTTTTCTTTTTTTTTTTTTTTTTTTGGCGAATGCGATTTCATGTTTTACTCACTGAGCTGAGCGCTAGTTTACGGAGATTTATGGGCCAACTGCCTGCAAATGAAATGAGACGTCTTCCTCTTCCTCTCTAGAGTCTTTCACATTGCTCCTGCTTTCCTGCACAACACACACACACACACCATGCCATACCATCAAAAATTCCCCCCTTTAGCCTACTGTTTCTTGCAAAGATTCGAACGGATTCGCATGTTCATGTTCAGACATGTGAATTTGCTTCAAGTTTTCGTGTTATTCTTTTACATTTTGTTTTGTTTTGTTTTGTTTCTGTTTATTTCGCTGTTATTGTTTTTATACCTTTGCAAAAAAGGTATATTAATTTTGGTCAGAAGTTTGCAACGCATAGAAGGAAGCATCTCCGACTATATAAAGTATATATATTCTTGATCAGCACGATGAGCTGAGTTCATTTAGCCCTGTCCGTCTGTCCGTATGTCCGTCTGTCCGTCCGTCCGTCCGTCCGTCCGTCCGTCCGTCCGTCTGTCCGTCTGTCTGGATCAACGCAATCTCCTCCGAGACCCTTAAAGCTACAGAGCTGAAATTTTGCACTTAGGCTTCTTTTTGCTGCAGGCATTGTATATCTCGGAATCATCCCGATCGGATGACTATATCATATAGCTCCCATAGGAACGATCGGTCGTGAATAAGCTTTAACCTCAATAACTTTGTTGTTTTCCAACGAAATATCACGAAAGTCGGTATTTGTGAGTTATATATACTTCTTAACATATCCACCAAGTTTTATCAAAATCGGTTGAATATATCATATAGCTCCCATAGGAACGATCGGTCATGAATATGGATTTTGAGCAATAATTCGGTTGTTTTGAAAGCGATTATCACTATTTTTGGTATTTATAGGTTTTATATACTTTCTAACATATCTGGCAAGTTTTATCAGAATCGGGGCACTATATCATATAGCTCCTATAGGAACGATCGGCCAAAAAATTGGTTTTAGATGAAAATCTTGGTTATTTTAACAGCGATTCACTCGAAATTTGGTATATTTAAGTTTGGTATATATAAAAATGTGTCTGTTGAGTTTTAACAGAATCGGCCGACTATATGATATAGCTCCTATAGGAACAATACGACCAAAAAAAAAAAATTTTTTTTACTCGGAAGTTTTTTTCTTGGAGCCGCGGGCATGGTTAGTTTTATATACTTTCTTATAATTCTGGAAATTTATATGTAATTGTTAAGAACAGTTTGCAAAGGTATCCGAACTTCGGCGTGGCCGAAGTTAGCCCATCCTTCTAGTTTTCTTTTCTTTTTGGTACTTTTTCTTCTCTATTGTGGTGTTTGTGCAGATTATTCGCTAGTTGCGCTATCCTAGTTGTGGTTGCGGTTGCGGCAATTGTGCAAAATTCATCTAGGCAAGACCAAAGTTGAATTGTTGTACTTAAAAGAGTATTGGAGGGGGGTGTGAGGGGCAGTTAGATAGGCAGTTTGTATGATGATTTTAAACAAAAATCCAAAATTATAGATCATCTTACAGGTGATTGATCATATCTCAAGTCTAACAACATTCGCTTTCAAGATCCTACTATTCTACCGCACTAAAATGCTTCCAAGGCGCACTGTAGGCAGTGATCTTCAATGATAGGTTAACATTCAGATGGGTAAATTGAACTGTTTTTCAATTTAAAGCTAAATCTATAAATCCTCTAAAGGTTAATCAATCATTTAACGGGTCTAACGACATTTCTTTCATGATCCTACAATCCTAACGCACTAAAGTGGTTTTAAGGCGCACTGTCAACAGTGCTTTCGAATGAGGAGCAAATATTGAGTGAGTGTATTTAAATTATCTCAATATACAACTGTCATAGGGCTAATCGGTTCTTTTTTCTCCTCATCATATATGTCAAATCGGATTATTGGGTTTCTTTTTTTCCATCCGATGCCAGCATTTCGTATACTTAACTTTTCATGTACATATGAAATGAATGTTTTGGGAAACTTCCAGGCCGTTTACCTTTCATTTCGTTTTGCCCATCAGAAATCTCTCGTGCATAAGGAACATTTTAATTTTCGAGAGAAAAAAAAAAAGAAAAACAACAGAATTCACACACACACATACAGAAAAACTCAACTGACTCCAATGGAAATTGCTACTATATAGTACATATGTATATGTATATATATATATATGTACATACGTATGTACACATATCACACTTGCACTCACACAAGGGAGCGAGTATAGGTAAGGTAAGGTAGAAAGGGGGAGGGAGAGAGTATAAATAAAAAAAAAAAATAATAATAAAAGGCAACACGGCAGAGAGAAATGAAAAAAGTTAAATTGAATTGTGTACGCTCTGGAATATTTACTCCATTTCGCTTTCTGTCCTATGTCCCATGTCCTGTGTCCCGTGTCCTGTATCCTACTGTTTCCTTCTGCACTTGAAGTTGCCGCAAACGCAACTTTTTCAGTTACTTTTCCCTTTTTCTGTTGATTTTTCTCTCGTTCTTTTTCTTTTTTCTTTTTCTGTGCAGTTGTTGTAGGTGTAAGGAAAACTGTCAAAGTTGCTGAAATGGCAAAACGGAAGAAAAAAAAAAAGAAAAGCCAAAATAGGCAAAAAGAGAGAAGAAAAAATGCCAACGAATAACTCTAAGCTGAGTTTGATATATCATATAGTATAGAAAGTATATAGGAGCTAGTTAATAGAAAGTTATCGCAATTCGATCAGTAGATATATAATCTATATATTCAAACATTCGTGTTGGGATCTTAAGTTGCTTATAAAGATTATTAATTCAATCCATTGATCGATAGTATAATAAAGTCATTCAAATAGAATCATTTTCACTGATCTTGTGATCTAAACATAATAGTTTAGAAAAGATTAGATAAAATTCAACCACATATCATACATTTTTATATAGTCAATGAATTTCATAAAAATTTGGATACGAATTGATACTAAATCTTGAAAAAAAAAAAAAAAGATCTTTAAAGCATCTCAATGGATCTATAATAACGAAAATAATTCATTTTCTTGAACTTAAAAACTTTATAAATCAATTTTCTATAGTTCAATTATTATCTAACCTAATAACTAAACAAACTTTTAAAATGATTCCAGAACACATATACCCATAGTTTTATTTGTAGAGTATCTATCATAGTTTGCTATTTATCCTTTTTATTTAAATTGATTATTTGTAAACTTTTTTTTTTTTTGGTTCTACTCAAATAATATTTGAAATTTGTTCTACCAAATGTGTTGGATGGCCATCTCTTTAGGTTTATGTTGTATGTTGAATAGTTACATATAGTTAGTTATGGGTTAGGATACGGTGTGGTGAGGTGCGGTGAGGTATGGTGCGTTGTAATGGCAACTCACTAACCAAAAAGCCAAATGGCCAAATTGTCGCCAGTTAAATGGTTTGCTGTCACGTCATTGGTCTCACTCTCTAACTCTCTCTCTCTCTCTCTTTCTCTCTTTGTATTAGTGAACATAAACCTGAATTTTTGGTGGGGCAACAATTAATTTTAATATACCCACCATTCCTCTCACTCTCTCGCTCTACCCACCCCACAAAAACCCTTAAACCCCAAATTCCAAACCCTAACCCAAACTATTCTATATCATCCCCATATATATATATACAGATATACAATATTCTTGTAGTCTTGTTTATATATGAGTTGATGTTGATATTGTTGGCCACATTAAGCCATACGTCGCCATAATACAACACGTCACAACAGTCAGTACATCAGAGTCCGTCCGTCTGTCCGTCTTTTCGTCAGTCAGTTAGTCACTCAGTCTTTCAGTCAGACAAGAAGTCGCTGCTTGTGGTCGCTGACGAACTGTCAACTTAATGTCAATATGTCGCCCTGATGTTGATGTTGATGTTGATTTTCCATCGTTGTCATCGTCATCGTCGTCTGTCTTCTGTCGTTTTGTCATTCTCATTGTCGAGTGTGCATAATTTTATTCTTAACATTTTATTTGACTTTTGGTTAGTAGTTGTAGTAGTAATAGACACAATTTTTGGTAAGCAATTCCATCAGGCCACAACATCATCTCCATTTTTGCTTATATATCTACATATATGTATGTATGTATGTATCTATGTATGTTTGTTTGTATATACATACATACCTACATATTTGTTTTTGCTTTTTTGTGTTTTATTTGCCAACTTGAAAGTGTATGTAATGAGCTTGTATAGTGTAAGTATCTTCATCTGTATGTAACTTCACTTCACTTTATTCACATCGTTCTCTTCCTCTTCTTCAATCCAAGTACATATGTATGTATGTATGTATATTTGTATGTATGTATGTTTGTATGTGTGTAATAAGTAGTTCATAACTTCCACTCTACTAAATACAACTGATGACTTTTTAAGGAAATACATTTCCCTCTCTTTCTCTATCTATCTTTTTGTTATTGACATTTGACCTTTGACAAATGTATTGAACCAACACTTGAAATCTTATAGAAATCATCAAAAATACATCTATAGATTTCTATAGCTTAGTTTACAGTTAGCTAATGGAATGCATTAGTTTTTATAGAAGATCTTAATCTACACTTTGCAAGAAAAGTACTAACACAATTGTATGTCTATCAGTAGCAGATTTTTCCATTTCCATAACCAAATCGTTGTCCAAGTGAGTCAATTTTGTTTCTCTCCCTCCCCCAACCCTCTCTCTCTCCCTCTCTCTTTCTCTCTAAACCATATGCATGAGCAAATGCAGTGGCAGTTGCTACAGATGTGAGTGTTGTTGGTAGTGGTCGTGAATGGATGCATAGTGGATGCTTTTCGCCATCGTTTGCAAATGGCTCCTAAATCATAAGGATATCATCAATGTGGCACACGACAGTTTGTGGCATATGCCACTCTAGTTTTTTTTTTCTATTTCTTTTTTTTTTTTGGGGGGGGCAAGGACAATGGAGGAAACGTTTCATGCATGCACAATCGCAACCAAATGCAAGCGGAAACGGAAAAGGCAATGGCTGCTTTTGCCACTGCAACTGCCACTGCCACAGCCACACTATGACTGTGCCTCTTCTTCATTTTGGACTTTCGGCTTTTATTTGCATGGATTTTCACCAACATTTGTCTAACTTCCATTGCATTTTGTATACCCTAACGTTAATATCTATGAAAGTGTATAGTTAAGTGTACATTTACGTAAAGTATTGCTTTCTTGATTTCTTTTGACAATCTGGCAACCTGGTAAGCCTTTAAATTTCCAAAAACATGACAAAACACTATTCAATTGATCTTTAACTATTTTATCTAACAGATTTATAACAGAAGTTCCATTTAAAGTCTTAAGATTAGAATATTCTTTGCCTGAAAGTAGAGTAGTCCTTTAATTTTGTAAAGTTTTCCTGTTTCTCTTTCCAGTTAAGATTGTATCAGAGTGCATTTAATGCATCAAATTCCATTGATGCTAATATGACTTTAATCAAAGAGAAGGGAGAAACCTTTTGGCCCGATTTAACCAACGGGTTTCTTTTTTTTTTTTTGCTATAAAGGCATCTGGTACTCCTCTGTTGCTTTTGCCCCATCCTGTCCTGTCTTGTCCTATCCTGTCTCGTCTTGTTTCGTTTGGTTTCATTTTGTGCCATATAGTGTCTCCCGTACCGTCATCATGTTCCATCCTTCAGTCCCATCCCATCTTTTACCCATCTCCCATCGCATTTCAACCCAACCCATCCCGTCCTGTCCTGTACTGGTCTTTGTCATTGTCATTTGTCGTGTGTTTTTTGTTGTTTTGTGCAACTTCCGCTTCATTGGGCAATTACGCAAGCAGCGCTTTGATTATGCTTGCAGCCCGCAATTGTTTTGACATTTAATCAAAGCGAAAGAGCGAGAAGTGAGAGAGTGAGCGAGTAAGAGAATTACTACTGGGGTCGGACCAAAGTGAAAGCGTTGCCAGGAAGATGGCTCCATAACAAAATGGCAAACATATTCACCAAAAACAGAGATAGCAAGAGATAACAAAACAGAAACAGAGAGAGAGAGAGGGGGAGAGATGGACCCCGAGAACCCAGAGCGAATTGTGCTCTAGCTCTGATAAGCTCGACTGGACACTTTGGTAATTGAGTAACTTGTCCGCTGGCAGTTCAATGTCCGCTTAATGCTAACCCAAGTCCATCTGGAGGGTATACAACAATCGGTAGATTTTGGAGCAGGGGATTGGGGCTTATTTATTGAGGGATGGGCACTACTACTACTACTATGAAAAGGAGATCAAAGCGCTTGTTGGACGAAAAAGTGCTTTCATTTCCTCCTACACTCGCCTCAATTGCGCTTGACATGACAACCACAAAAACATCCTTCGATAATGTCAAACAAAAAGGCAACAATTTGGACTTAAAGAGCGACCTTGTTGCCTCTATTTAGGCTACCATTCCCAACCATTTCACCACCCGCTGGTCTCTCCCTGTCTCTTTCTCTCTCTCTTTCTTTCTCTCTATTTGGTTGGTTGGTACTTCAATTTAGTTGCAACACATTTCCGTTAGGACTCTTGCACAACTTTTCTCATTTCGCCTTGTCATTTCATTTTTATTTCAATTTATAAATCAACAAAATTGACTTCCGCTTCCGCTTTGCCTGCCACTGACTTACAGTCAAGAAAGTACCACAAAACAGAGCGAGAGAGGGAGAGAGAAAGAAGAAAGAAAAAAAAAGGAAAACTTTTTGATATACATAAACTTTAGTCAAGTTTTCTTTTTTGATTGCCAACGCGTGTGGTAATTTGAGTAGAGCTATACAACGACAAATAATAGAAGGAAATACTTGTACTTGTACTCGTACTCGTACTCGAACACTTGTACCCAAACTCTGTAGCACAGTGTATATATGCATGGTGATGATGGCTGAGGATAGCGTAAATTGAACTTGTCAGATTACATATGCAAGTAAATATTTAACCTTGGACATGCACACATAAATATATTTAACTAGATAAATCGATAAGCTAACAAAATTGGCATCTTACCATTACTATATAAATCGATATAATAATGCCAATAAATTGGATAGAAAGTCATCTCTGTAAATTATATATATGTAAATAACATTTGATTAGAGATCAACAAATCTGTCTATAAACTATAGAGATAGATTTATACTGACTTTTCTGGGTAGTTCATTTGCTTTATATAGTTATCTTATCATTATATCTATCTCATCTGTTCAATTTCCTTTTAATTTTCAATCTCAAAAAGATTTCTCATGACATTTAATATTCAAAATTCGCTTAGTTAGTTTTAAAGATATAATTTAGGCTTTAAAAACAATAGAAATCTGTTAAAATATTAGAAAAATATCAAGCACTTTTAGGTTCCTACCTCTTACAATAAATTCCTTAAGAATAATTCTTAGAATCTTAACTTTGGCATTAAATAGCCTTATGAACTTTAACAGTAAGAAAATTTATACTAAAACGAACTCTATACTAATATCTTATAAAGATATCATTAATTTTCGATAAAAAAAACTCTCATTATTGAGAAGAGTTCCAAATAAATATTCTTTAAATTCTGCATTGACACTTAAAAATTAAGTTATACAAACATTCTTTAAAGATAATTCTGTAATCTTAATCTCTTCTATATATATATATATATATATATATATTAACCATAGTTGTTGTATATTCATGCATGCATAAGCTTGACTGTATCATGGGCTTTAATCGTTTGTCGGTCAGAAAGTCAATTCACCTCATATGTGGGTTTTGCGTTTTTCTCCTTTTGACTTTTTCCATTCATTTCAAAAGTTGCGTATGCGTAATTAATGCCTTGTGGCCCTTGATTAAACATGGATGGATGGCCCTGCAATTCCCCCTCCCCCCATCTTAATTTTTATAGTCAAACCTCCCTATCAAAACTCCATGACCCCGCATCCTTCTACTTGCACTCCAACCCTTGGTATTGGGGTCCCCCCCCCTTTTATTTTTTTGTTTACCTATAGGAAAAGTGTATTCTGGTTTCTGGTTCTTAAAAGTTTGTTTGTTTGATTTTCGGGTATGCTATATAGTATATATATATATATATATGTATTGGTGGTATAGGTAGGTAGATACGATGTGATTTGGTTAGAAGGAAATTGATTAAAATGTCTGCACACGTTTCATTTATTTGTGTGTGTGTGTGTGTGTGGGAGAGAGTGTGCGTGTGTGTATGTGTGTAAGGAGTTTTGTTAACTTTATTGAAATTTTTGTATAGTTTTTGGTTTTGTTTGTTTATATTTGGTTTCTGGCTGGATGGAAAAACTAATTTGTACCATGATATGGCAATACACAGTACATACTTACATATACATATATGTATATACTGTGTGCATATACATATTTACTTAATTATATATGCATGTGTGTCCCAACAAAACAAGGAAAAGTTTTCCAAAAAGTTTACAAGTTGTTGTTAAATAGTTCATAGACAATTGGGTCCAAGCCATCAGAAGAAAAGTTGAAACAAACCCAAAAAGTTAATTCAAAAAGGGTTTAAAAATAAGAACAACAACAAATACAAAAACCAAAAAAATTTTTTAAACAAAAAAAAAATTGTTTCAAGTAGAACAGAAAACTGGATAAAACATTTTGACCATACATATCAGAGGGTTGAAACAAATTGACCACAAGGGCGTAGTCAAATAAATGTCATATATTTAAAAAGGGGTTAACCATTACTAAGCCAATTGTATATAGTATATGTATATATATAAAGGATAGTAATATAGTACAATTAATCTTAATTAAAGGTTACTTTTATTCTTTAACTTATTCTTGATATAGAGTCTTCCTATTCATATTTGACTTGTCTATGAATATTGAGTAAAATTACCAGTGAATCAAATAAGGTTACTTAAGAAATTAACTTAAGGTACTGCAACGCCCCTGAGCTGACCACGAATCCAGGCAAATGTGTGTGTGTGTGTGAGAGAGTGAGACAATAGATAAGGAAATTAAAGTCCACCAAGGTCAATTTTCTCTATCAAAGTCACACACACTTTTCAAACATCCCTGTCAATTTGGTTTTACAGTGAAAGGAGACGGATTGGGGGTGGGGGATACCGGTACGAATATGGATACCTGGCAGACAATTGACAATTGGCTATTGACATTTCCAATTGTTGCTCACCCCATGGACGCGACCCTAGAATAAAAGAAGAAAAAAAAAGAGAAGGAGAAAGGAAACCGACTTCTCTTACTCCTGGCCATTTATTTTTCTTTTTTTTTTTCATGAGATTGGCATGAGCGGTGGTTAAAGTGGTTACGGGGTAGTGGTAGGATAGGGCAGGGGCAATAGGAAAGACACACGCATGCATTGAAAAGAAAGAAAGAAATTTGCATAATAATAGCAATTGCACACGCTTCAGGTATTAAACACTCCACTCGACCCATCGACCCATTCTCAACTCAATTTTCTCAAGTCAAAAGAGTGCGGGAGGGAGGAGACGAGGAGTAAGGCACAAAAATACAAAAATACAAAAAAAAAAAAAATGAAAATGAAAATAAAAATGGAACAAAGCAAAATGTAAAGAATCCAATTTTCACTTAATTTTCTATGATGGTAGAGTTTGCTTTCTTGGAAAATGTCCTGCTTTCTACAATATCCCCTTACTACCTCCCTCTCAGCCATCTTTTCATACAATCCCTCTACTACATTTGCCACGGTATGCGTGTGTGTATGTGTGTGTGTGTGTGTGTGTGTATTGTGTCATGGCAACCATTTTCCATTTTTCGGTGCTGCTGATGCAAAAATAAAAAATAAAAGAGAAGAATAAAAGAGAAAAAGAAAGAAAGAGAGAGAGAGAGAGAGAGAGGGAGAGAGAGAAAGAAAAATGCTTGAAGCAATTTTCATTTGGTTTGTTATTTTGTTTCAAAGTATCAATTTGTGTATCATTAAAATAATTTGATTCCACTCCGGCGACCCTCTCTAACGGTATTTTGTATACAAGTTTTTGGGTATGGATTGTGTAAGGGTATGGCGTATAGAGATGTATGGGGTAAGGATACCCGGGTACGGGTCATGGGGTAGGTGCACAATTTCGACTCTCAACCTAATTATATCACCCCAGGGAGGATTCCTTTTTTGCCCTTGAACAACAAGAAAACCCGATTGTTTGTATGAGGAAAAACTGAGAAAACTCTTGAAGCTCTAATTATGCCCCTAAACGTAAAACGATAGAAACCTAATAAAAAACCAAAAAAAAAAAACAAAACAAAAAACAAAATAAAAAAGGGATAGAAATACATTGAGAAAAACACACAGAGTTGAGAGCAAGTGAAAGGAAATCGGAGAGACGAGGGGAAGGCGTTCACATATTAAATTTCCAACAACACAAATCAGATTGAAAAAGTCGAGATAAAAGTTTTCAAAAAAACAAAAAAAAAACCATACACCCACACACACACACACACAATAGGAATAGTCCTTAATTTTCCCCCTAACTGAGTTCTATCTAAACTGATTTCAGTTAACCGATTGCTGTTAGGATAACAATCCTTAACAAGAGTTTTAGAACTTTTTTAATAAACTTATATTTATGGATAAGCAGAAGGTCGATAATGCAAAGGACCTCAAAAGGATTGTATGCATGTATATATATATATGTAAATGATTTATTGAATCAAATATATATTGAACTTGCTTCCTTTGAATATATATATAATATATTTCACCTAAATCTTATCTAGATTTATCTGGCTCCGCTTCCTTTTATCACTTTTAAGGAGATGTTTTCCTTAAGCATAAGGACTTTTTATATTTGCAGCTTCCTTAGTTGATCTTTTTCACCTCAGTTTACCTTAATTCAACTCATTACGACTTATTCTCGTATAGATCCACCAAAATCCTTAGATCCATCTGGTTTCTCTTTCCATTATTCACTTTTAAATAGATATTTCCTTTTGCTTAAAAGTTTTTGGATTCTTTGTAGCTTCTTGAGTTGATCTTTTTCACCTCACTTTACCCTAATTCACCTCGTTACGCCTTATTCCTGTATATATCCACCTAAATCCTTGGATCCATCTGGTTTCTCTTTCTTTAAACAGATATTTTCCTTTTGACATAAAGCTTTTTGTATTCTTTGCAGCTTCTTTAGTTTATCTTTTTTACCTCATTTCACCTCATTTTACCTTAATTCACCTCATTACGCCTCATTTCTCTATAGATCTACCTAAATTCTAGGATTCATCAGGTTTCTTCTTTCCTTGTTCACTTTTAAACAGATATTTTCCTCTTGACATAATGCTATTTTTATTCTTTCTTCTTCTTTTTCACCTCATTTGACCTTAATTCACCTCTCATACTCCTGTTTATTTGCCATCTTCTCTCTCCAATCTCCAACTTCACTTGTTCAAATTTCACCTTAATCTATTTCTTTTCTTTTCCTTTAAACATTAATCAAGCTTTTTGTCCTTTATAGTAGAAATTTCATAAGTCTAAAGTTTATTTACGTAAATCTCTGTTATCAACAGTTTTAACATAATTTTTTTTTTCTTGTTAATTTTTTCCAACATTTTCATTTACTTAATAAATCTTTTAGGTATTTCAGAAAGGTCAGGCAGGAATCTTTTGCAACATTTTATCTTTTCTTTTAGATATTCAATCATTTTCTTTTCACTTTGTAGAAATCTTTGTATAATAATGCGGATGAAAGATTTTACAGTAGAAACTTTGCTTACCATTTTAGCCCTCCTCCCTAACCAACACCACGCTTCTTCTTCTGACCATTAGAAACTGATTTGCATATTGTCTGTGTGTGTGTGTGTGTGTGCGTTGTGTGTAAAAAGAAATTAAGAATAATTATATATAGATGCTATGTTGTTTAATTTTCATCTAGCTCAAAATGACCAACGTTTCAGTTGATGGGCAAAGTACTGACGACGGTGTGCGGGTATAGGGGGTACGTTGATAATTTTGCCTAAACAAAGTTACCGTCTCCATCCCCTTTTTTACTTTTTTTTTTTTCTCTCACTCTCTCTTCTGTTGGAGTGAGCAACCGACCTACCAAACAATAAACCCAAGATAAGGGACAGGGCCAAAGAAAATCATTAGCGTGGGGTTGGTGGTGGTGGGCGGCTGATTGTCATCCAGCTGTAAAGTGAATATAAAAATGGCAACAAAAAAAAAAACCAAAATGAAAAAAACAGAAGAAAAAAAACAACAACAACAGCAAAACGTTCAGAGAGGGTCGGCCGTGTCTTAGTTACTTTTTTTTTTCTTCTGTATACTCTGCCATAGACTCGAAATAAGTTTTATTAAATTTAAAGCAGAAAATAGAGAAATTTGACATTAAAGTTCTGTCTTCCGATCAATATCTCTATATAGTAATCAATTCAATTTAGATTTTAAAAGTACTTGAAACTATATTTAATATTATATCATATTCAAATTGAAAATATTTCCCAAACGAGTCACTTAGCTTACTGAGGAGATAAATCTATAAAACAGTCAAAGATACTTTTTATATGTCTCAAAGCAAATATAACCGCTTTATTTGTTAGGGTATAGAAAACAAGATGAAATAGTAGGGATGGGGGTGATGATGGTGGAGGGAGGGGGGAAGGCCAAATTTGACTGCTGAAAAATTTCAACATTTCGCTGTTATCTTCTATGGAAGAGAAGGGAGGCAAACAGGCAGCGTGATGACCTCATTAATTTTCAATCTGAGCACGATTACAAGACGCTGGCGCCACCACGCCCACCTCCCAAAAATACACACCACATAAACAGACACACACACACACACACACACACATAGATATGTATATACACACATTCATGCAGTCCTCCACTCCACTCTAATTTATGATGATAAATGAGTTTCAATCAAGCGGCAGAAGTGAAGTTGACTGCCACGGACGACGGCCAGTTCCGGTGGCCATTCTGACCAAAGCCGCCTCCTTCCCTCCAACATTCCCATTCCAGCCCCTTTTCATTTACCCCTAACCATTCCCCCGGCTCCACAAAAGAGATTCAAACATAGCCACAGCTCAAATCCTCGAAAATTTTATGTATAAATTGTATATAATTTGATTTGACGGTTAGTGGTGTGGGAAGGGACCTTCATTTGAATATTTATGAATGATTTTTGTGCATTTTTCCATTTGAAAAATTCGAAAAAGTAAAAAAAAAAAAATGAATAATACAAAATTAAATTTAATTAATTATTTTCGTTTTTTTTTTTTTTTTTTTTTTTTGCTCTCTCCCACTCCAAAATACTCGGGCACTTTAACGGGAAGGGAACCTTAAAAGTTTTCTTGTTTTCTTTTACAAATTGATATGGTCACCTTAAATTTTTGACTTAGAGTTACCAAAATACCTTTAGATTGTAGCTGAAATATAGTCTGTTTTAGCCTTTTGGCAAAGAAGTTAATTCACTTGTCTTATTTTATAATACTCTACATTTAATGTAGGGTATCTTTGGATTACTTTGAATCTTTTTCTTCTAATTGAAAATATCTGACGAGTTTTCTAGTAATTTGCATTGATTAAGTGAAAGCAATTGCCATTTATTTAAATAATCTTGCCATATTTCAAATTGTCAAAGTGCTAGAAACCAAACAAATTTTAACCCAGGCTCAGCTACCTACCCCGCCTGCAACGCACCTCATCTTACCCCAACAAACTACGCCACAAAAAAAAAAAAAAGGGTTTAACCCTTTTCAACAACAACAAGAAAATGAAAAGGAAAATGAAATGGCAATGCAGCAGGAACCAACCATTTGCAATCAATTGGAAAGGCAGCACACGTATATACAGAGATATATATAATATATATATATATATATATATATATATATAAATTGCTATATTGAAGGCTTCACACAAGAAATATTTATATATATATACACAGGCATATATATATATATATATATATATCCATATATCCGATAATTTATTACTGTTTCATTTTATGCTGGACAGGACAGGGAGATGGCAAAAGGACATAACAGTGCAGAGGTAAGGTAATTATTATCTTTGGCCAACGGTGCGCATACGTAATGAATGGCCAGGCTTTAACGGTTTAAGGTTATGTGACACTTTGAAAGCCCCATCTTTTGCTCCTTCTTCTTTTTGCGTCTCTTCAATCCCATTTACAACACACCACACCACACACCCCCCTTACCTACTCCTTCCAATTCACACAAATTCTGTCTTTTTGCCACATTTTCACTTTATGCTATAATACATAAATTGTATATTTGGCATGTTCATTCATTCATTCATTCCAACAATAGCAACAACAACAAAAGAAACAATAACAGAGAAATGAAATTACTTACAGCATGCCGAATATTAGATACTCTTGCAATTATTTAATCAAAATAAAACATTCAAATCAAGCGATTAATAGACAAAAGTATTAAAAATTAAAAAATAAATTGTAATAATTTTTGATTAATAAAATCTAATTTAAAGTTTTTATATTTAAAAATAAAAAAAAATTTTAAAGTTTCCATAAATAAGAAATTAAAAAGTTAAAAAGCAGCTGTAGGCCTCTGATCCAGGACAGGAAAATCATAAACTAAATATATTTAATAAGAATTAAATTTAGTTTTAAAGTCGCAAACCCTAAATCCTAACCAATATACCTTTATTGCAAGGATATTAAAGAAAAAAAAAAAAAGGAATTCACTTTTCGATTTAACTCCTGAAAAAGGCTATAAAGAGTTTGTCCTCCATTCACCTTTTTTTTTTTTTTTTTTGCTTTGCTATGCTTTTTTATTTGGCTTTTGTTTGTTATCATTTATTTTCCAAGAATTTTTGATAAAACAACGAAAGCGGAATTAACAAAAAAAAAAAAAAAGAGAAGAAAAAACCAGAAAAGCAAATCCCTTTTCAATTTCACTTTTCAACAACAGCAGAAACATAAAAAAAATAAAAACCAAAAAAAAAAATGGAAACACAACAAAAATGAAACGAGAAGGACCAAAATGAAGGCCATAAAACGCAGGCAAAGATTTTAGATAATGTGAAAGCATAGCAAATGGCAGGAGTATGAGTGCCTTGGGCTTGGGGACCAACTGAGAATCAGAGATATAAATTATGTAAATCCTTTTTAACATGGATAACTATAACAACAACAGCAATAGCAACTTATTTGGTTTTTGTTTTCAAATAAACGACAGAGATTCAATACAATTACTTTTGTCAACCGACCAACAGACACCCTTTTACCTTTAAGTTTAAATATTTCATTTTTGCAGCAACAAAACAGAAAAGAAAAATAATAAATAAAAAAAAAATCAATTGGCCCATGAGGGGGATCGAACCCGCGACCTTCGCGTTATTAGCACGACGCTCTAACCAACTGAGCTAATGGGCCATGTGGCTTGTGCTTGACATAAGCTCATTCTGAGTTTGCGTTGATAAATAAAATTTTACAAAATTTCTGGATTTTTATATACCCTGCATGTGGTTGGTATGCTAAAAATACACTTTTATTCCGATCAAACCGTTTTTTTCTTGTCTTTTTCTTTTAGTTTTTGATGTTTTATTTTATTTTCTACTTTTTTTCCCCTTTTTTCTTTTCCCATTCTTTTCCTTCTTTTTTATTTTGTTTAAATTTTATTCCCTAATTTTTCTTTATTCCCCTTTATTTTTCCCTTTTTTTTCCTTATTTCTTTTTTTCTTTTTGTTTCTTTTTTTTTTTTCTTTTTTTTTTTTCATTTTTTTCTTTTTTTTTTTTTTTTTTTTTTTTTTCTTTTTTTTTTTTTTTTTTTTTTTTTTTTTTTTTTTTTTCTATTTTTTCTTTATTTTTCTTTTTTTTTTCTTTTTTTTCCTTTTTTTTCAAATTTTCCCCTTTGTTTTTGGTGCCTAAGTTATAAATAACAATAAAATCCTTCTGTATAAAAATCTACCAAAAATCTTTTTATATCAAATGTATATATGCCAATTACAATACAGGAGGAAGAAGGATATCAGCTATATGATCATAACCACGTTTGGTGCACTTGTAACTGGCCATGCGATTGGCAAAATCTAGAGATACAGTTAGATCACGATCTCGTATATATAAAGCATAGATAAGGGAAGCAACTAAGGTATCACCAGCTCCAAGGGTATCAATAATTTTCGGTGGTCTATATGCTGGAGACAATGAATAATTTCCAAGTAAATCCATCCAACCGACGCCATCTTCTCCCCAAAGAAAGATTATATATGGGCGCTTTAGATTAAGTCCCCAACGCATGCGCATTCTTTCATCAATAGTAATGCAAGCATCCTTGGGTGTAAGCCAGTTATGTTCGATTGCCAACTGTTTGGAAAAAAATACATAATCACAATAATCCACCAGGGGCCACATCTCATCAAGAAACTTGTCAAGATCTATGCTAATGATAATTTTAGGTCCCATCACTTCACTATTAAATTTCTCCACCTCTCGCAGCATGGACATGGTGACATCAACATGTACACAACGGAAATGTATCCAACCATAATTATTAAGATCTAATTTTCGAAAATCTTCGAGTGTAATATAGGGATATGAGTTACTTCGACAATATATCATATTACGAGTTTTCGCCGATTTCGATAATATAATCGATGAGAAGGGCGGATCTAAATCACAGCGTGGACAATGATCGATAACAATGCCGCGTGCCTTCATATCTTCAATAAGGATGCTAAACAAATTCGATTTGCTCAACATGCCAAGAAACTCACAATTAACACCCAAAGTGCGTAAAACTGTACACATATTGGATGCATTGCCGCCACGTTGCCAAAATCCTTTGACACAGCGTTTCTCTTCCGCCTCCTTGGGTAATGTTTTAACAACCGAAACATAATCAATGACACAGATGCCCACACATAGAACTGCCTTTTTGCCAACAGCCCAGCTTATTTTGCTACCCGGATCACCCATTTTAACAAATTATCCTTATGCTTCTTCTCTCTAGATAATTTTTTCAATATTTTTTGTTTTCTTTTGTTCGGTTGTTTTTGGAATTTTTATTTGGAATTTTTTTTTATTTTTTTATTTTAAACAAACATCATGTGAGTCGAAATGTAGAGAGAAACTGATACTGGCATCCGGTTTGTCTCGGCATTTATGTAAATTACAAATTATTTCACTGGGAATTGTTTTTGGCAACCCAGTGAAAATGTGAAAATGTTGGCAGCGGCAATTGAGAAAAGCATTTCGGATCTGTTTTTCACTCCCCCCCTTTTGCGCTCTTTCTCTTTTTCTTTGTATTTTAACAACACACATTGGCTGTTAAGCAGATATAAAAGATAGTTATTGTTATTATTATTTTCATGCAGAGGAAGTGGAACTATTTGAATTTGAAATGAAATGAAACTGCACTAAAAACGAGGGGGAGGCAAATGATGCCCATACAGTGGAACATCGTTATGTATAAAAGTTATTGGACAAAACGTACTTATTGCCAACCATTATTAAGAATTATATAGCTAATAATGATGCTGGTTTAGTTTAAATCCACTGCATTTCCCTTGGAATGCAAATCAACTGTTTTCATGATGTCTCTCTTTTCCTTTTATGGATAACATCCATGTCCTAAAGTCATTTGATTTGAAATTGAAACGTTTTCATTCCGTTTCAAAATGGTAATAGTAAATATATAAATTTTATTGGCATCTATTTACAAATTTATTGTTTATACAACGAGAGAATAAAAACATTTCCATTTGCTTTCAATCAAATCAATATTTTACATACGTTTTAAGCATTTCGCATTTTGTTATTATCATGAAAAACTCGACAATTTCAGCTAAAACCCTCAAACGAACTTTTTTTTCTCAGTGTATTAAAGCTATTTTGCTATAGTTCTATCTAAATATTTCTTACAATTACAATTTAAGCTAGAAAATTAAGACTTTAACTGCATTTCTGAAGAAACAATATTTGGTGACCCCGACGCGTTGCATCAATAGTTCACATATCTGATCAAAAAAAGGCAAAAAGACAAACCTATCTTAAGACCAAAAATAACGTTTTAACGTGTGTGCATTATTCTCTCTCTCTCTAAAAAAAGAAAATATGTACTTATTATACAGCCCTCGTACTAGAGGACAAGTTCTCATAGATTCTCAAACCAATTTCCGAGTCACTTTAATATATTCCTGGCTGGTGCCTGCCACCACATCTATATGCCCGCAGCCATGCCATGGCACGCATAGATTATGCAGTTGGCTTCAGTTTATGATTGGCAAATCCAATATATGTCGCGAGCACTATTTTTTTTTTTTTTTTTTTTTTCTGCTCTCCGTCTTTTTGGCATGATGCAGGCAGACGACGCACTCTGGCTGCAATTTCGACAACTGTCGACGCTTGCACGCAGATTTCGCTTGGCTAATACCCACACACACACATACACTAGCACATGCATACGCATTCAGAAACACACACACATATATATAGGGAGACAGAACATGATGGCGATGGCAGCGCAAAACCGTTTCCGGCTGATGGCGCAGCGAAAGGGCAAACCACATTGAAAGAGAGACCAAAAAAAAAAAGGAAAAAAGGAAGAAAAGTTGCTGTCGCAGCAGTGCGCTAGGCAAAATAAGCCAAAAATATGCGCCAATAAAAAAAACACACACACACATATACTCTAGCAAACGCACACACACAATCACACATACATGTATATATTCGCCACAGCTGGAAAAACAACAACTAAACTACAGTGGTAACATATTTTGTTAATTTAACAAAAGGAACAATAATAATAATAGAATTTCTAGCAAACTGGCACAAAAGACTGTGATAATGGTCGATAAATACCGTTATGAATATATACGTTAAATGCAAAAAAGTTAAATACAAAATTTCAGTTTGTTTTTTGTTTAAATAATTACAAGTTTTTGTCGATAGAATTTCTTTTGGTTTATTGTTATAAAGGTTGTTTTTAATAATAGGTTTTAGATAGATATATAGATATATATAGTCGTGGAATAGGAATTATATATATGTATAATGATTACTTTTTCATTGAATTTTCTTTGGGTTCAAAGTATTTTTTATAAAAGATTTATAAAAGGTATCTTTAGGTCAACTAAAGTTAAGGTTTATAACTTTTTTCGACTTTGCTTAGATAATTTAAAGAAATTCTTAAAGATAATAAACTTAAATTTTACTTACCTTATAATAGAAAGATATTGCAGAATAATATTTGATATAAGGTAGCTAAGACATACCAATTTAATTTGATTTCGTTTATAGTTTGGTATTAATTCTTTTGTTTCAGTTAACATTTTCCATCCTAAAGCCAAATATACCTAAAATGAGAATTTATTTTGTGAATTTTAAATAAATTTTGAAACGATGAAAAAGTTCTTAAATATATGAAAACATTATAAGAATTGAAATATAAATTTTTAAAATGTAGTTTAAAATTAAGTATCTATCTAAAAATAAAAACAAGAAGTTTAGATTGTTAGCTTTAACTCAAATTACACCTTTAAGTCTAATTCATTAACCACTGTGTCAAATTATATTATTGTTATTTTTATTTTTTTTTATTTGTTTGTTTTGTTTTTCTCTCTTTTATTATGGTTAAGAGCAAAATTTTCTGTGATTTTACAATCATTTTGGGAATATTTAGCAGGTTAATTTACTTTTGTGACCACTGTGCATGACCATTTGCAGTTGAATTGCTTTTGACATTGGCCGCCGTCGCCATTTTGCATTACTTTGCATAACCCAAGCGGCATATATGTATGTATGTATGTATTTATGTATGTATTTATGTATGTATGTATGTATGTATGTATGTATGAAGTGGCTGATAGAGGAGATTGGGGTATTCAGAAAATGAACTCGGCTTTCAGAGTCTGCTGCTGTGCCTCTATTTTAGTGTAGCACATTATGGATACAGCAGGAACATCATGAACATGTGAATGAGATGGAAAAATATACACATACATACACACACGCACACACACGCACACATGTAAAGGCAAAAAGGGGACATATTAACAAATTTTTAAAGTTTAAACCAAATTTTGTATTGTTTTTTTTATGCCTTCCCTTTGATCAATTTCACGGTAAAGAAAATAAAAAAAACAAGAAGATCTTTGGGCATGTTTTTTTGATTATTACGCTCATTACATAGAGAAACAGTTAAGTTGTATGTGTGCGCGTGTGTGCGTGTGTGTGTATCCGAGATTTGTTATTATTTTTGTGCTTCGTTGCGTTTTGAAACTTGAAAAACTTGAAGAAACCTTACTCTTTCCCTTTGCCCCCCTCTTTTACACATGTGTATGTGTGAGTGTGTGTGTGTGTGTGTGCGACCCTTTCTTGAGGTCCTTGTTTAGCTCCGATCCCCTTGCTAACCATTTGTTCAATTCAAGCGAAAATCCTTTCAAGTCAGCATGAGTAAAACTCTCGCGCGAAATTCATTTGTTAAACCTCGACAACAGGAGAGAAAAAGAGGAAAACAAAAAACAACAAAAAAAAAATGAAAAGAAAAGAAAAGCAAGAAGAAAAAAATAAACAAAAAAGGACGCGCACTTGCCTAATCCACTGCAAGGACCTGACAGCGTTTGCTGTTTCTGTTTCCCTTAAGAAATGATTGATGAAGGTATTGGCGAAAAGTTGCCCCCTCTCTACCCGCCAAACACACACACACACACCATATCCCTCTCTCTTTTCTTTTTTTTTTCAAAAAGAAAAGAGATGAAGGCAAAAACAAAAAGAAGAAGAAAAAAAAAACAAACCATTTAAATGCATTAAAGGAAAATTTTTCATGCTTTAAATTGATGCTCGATGCCAAACAAGAAAATCAATCAAATCCTAAGAGGGTGAAGGGAGGGAGAGGGGATTTTTCCTCATCCTTATACACATTTACCATTATTATTAACAGGAGTGAATTGAAGGCCAGTTAAATCATTACAAAAGTTGGCAAAACAGGAAAAGAAAAGAAAAAAAAAAAAATATAGAGAAGAAAAATGAGAAATTTTTTTCTAGTATTTGAAATGATTTCAAGTCAAATCGAATGACAAAAGATACTAAGTTTAATGGGCTTTGTTCTGAAGGTTCTCTCTCTCTCTCTCTCTCTTTTTTTTGGTTTTATGATTCCCTGAGGTTTTAATGACCATCATAAACATTTGTGTCTACATTGGACCTGTTGGTCCTCGACATTTTACCTGTCTTTCCCTCTTCACGGCCATTGATGTATATACATCTATTCAACTATATATAGTTAGTTGGCTTATTTAGTGTTTTTATGGTCTAGTTATCTCTATCTCTCTCCCATTCTTTCTTTCTCTTTCTATTTTGATGGTATTAAACATATAATTTATGTACGAACACGAATACTAACTAACTAACTAAATATACTTACAAACTGTTCAAAGTCTAATGCAATCGTAATAGATGACAACGCGAAGGCGGAAAGTGTGTCCCATTTTAGGAGGGGAGTAAGTAATAAAACAATCGACGTGTCCCAAACATACACACACACAAACACACATAAACATACAGGTGGATGGAGGAAAATGAAAGGGATGCTATAAATTGAAATAGAAAATTAACAACAAAAAAAAAAAAGAAAAGAAGGAAAGAAAAACGGGAAACTGTCAGCAACAAAACCTGATAATAGAAAACCTAAAACAAGATATATAAATTGATATATATATATATATATACAGATACGTAAAATATTTTGCGTACATTTAATTTTACGATATGCAAAATAATCATAAAACGAAATAAGCGCAACAGCAGCAACAACAACAACAGTAATATCAAATATTGTAATAAAAGCACGAGTACCCCCAACAAGCAAGCAAGCAACAACAACAACAAGAAAATGTATATCAACTTCCGCTTCCGCTAACTGTTCCTGGCTCCTTCAAAATGGCCAACGACAACAAAAAGCAAAATCATAACAGTGGGCGCTGACAAAACTCACACACTACAAAGTTTTAAAATTTGTGTGTGGTTTTTTTTTTTAAACAATTGGTTTTTAGATCTTTTGAAGTAGTTCTCCTAGAAAAATTGTATATAACATTATTTTAAGGTAACTAGAAATCAAGAAAAGACTTATAAAAAAGTTTATGAATGTTCTTCCTCTTTTTTTATCAGATTTAATTTTGTTTTTGAAATTTAAAATTGTTTAAAAAAAAGCAATAAATTTAATTATTTCTTTCTTTATATCATTATAATTTGTTATTAAGACCAATATAACAAACTTTTAAAACATTTAAGAATCTTCTTTATAAAGAAATGAATTAACCATTGGATTTTTCTTATTCCACTAGAATCGAATTTATTATAAAATTTCGAATAGACTACAAAAAATCAAAATTATTCTTTAAATAATAAGAAATTTTGATTTCCTTAAGTATATAACCCATAATGGTTATAACGTTCTAGTCAAACTTTTATAATCTTCTTTAATTTAGTACCATATCAAGTAAATCTATATGATTTAGGTTAGGTTTTAGCTTTCTATAGCTTCTTAAAAACTTCTCTGTTCAAAACTAAGCTTTTCTTTTCTCTTCTTAAACAATTTCAAACTCAAATCATAAAAATGACCAATCTATATAGATCATAGTTAGGTCACTTTAATCCGCTTGTTTATAGGATTATATATGGTAGTATATATAAATATTTGTCTAGTTAACTTTTTGAATTCATATATCCACTGTATGGTGGGTCTGCCTATGTTGCCAGTGACCATGCTGGTATTTTTATATACCCGTTAAAATACAGCGCATACATATATACACGGCATGTCCTGCCACGCCTACCCGTTGAAGTACATACAAACAGACTCACACACACACACACAGAGAGAGAGAAAAACACACAGTCATAATCATAAACAAGTGACGGCGACCGCGACCGCGACATTTTATAGCTAGACCTGAGCGGGAACACGTGGTGTGTGTGTGTGTGCGATACACTGAGAGAAACTATAGATGGGTTTTAAAATGCATGACTTAGATTGTAAGGGAAAGTAACTAATACTTCTCTTATTGACAAATTTCTCTCAGTGTATGCACTGCCATTAGAAATTTACATGCTAGTATAACAGCATTTACTTTAAGCTCAAACAATTCTTGGTCCCAAGTGTAGGGTATTTGATTCAAGTACTATGCTCAAATACGATTTACAATGAGGCTTTCCTTTTGCTCATTTTCTTTCTTGTAAAGAGGAGTGCAGGAGGGGGGTTGTGTTTAAGGTTTCTTATGTCTAACGTTCTTCGTTTCTTCGAGTGTACTTTTAGCATAAATTAAAGCGACCGTTAAGCATAAGCTCGCCCAATTACCAAAGTATCCTTAGCCATTATATTTAGGGATTTTATTATAGTGTTGACTGTTTGTACCGTCCTCGTTCTAGCTGCATTCTATATAGCATGTGCCATAAGAGTGTGAGTGGTGTGTGTGTGTGGAGTGTGTAGCACTGCCCTAGCTGAATGTGCTGAGCACATGCATGCCTGCATGTACTTTTATCGGCCCTTTGTCATTTGTCATGTTAATTTAATGATTTTCGCTTTTTTTTTTCGTTTCTTTATGCCCGTTCCTTTATTTTTTTTTTTCCTTCTTTTCGTTGTTTCCTCATACCACACATACTCTATCCCTATTCTTATCCCGAACTCTCTCTCACTCACTCACTCTTTATCACTGTTTACCTCGTTTCGGTTTTTATGCCTTAATGACAATGGCTCGCGGGCACTTTCAGTGTTTAGCTTCATGTATTCGTGTTCGTGTGTGTGTGTGTGTGTGTGTGGCGGCTTCTCCCATAAGTATGCTATATAAATTATGTCTGTATGTCTGAATATACATATGTGTGGTGTGTGTGCAGAGTTGTCAACTTGCTTGACGTTCATTCGCCTCGCCTCCTCAGCTGGAGCTGTAAAAACTTAATGGGATCCGGACGCCCATCACATTGCCGCATTGGGCGTAGCAGGACAAAAATTTGAGTTATGCGTGAGGCGCTCAATTTGTAGCCGCCTTCACGCCTCCCTTTTATCCCCCACACCACCCCTTCATCCACCACCCCCATCATTTATTTTTTCTGTCGTTGTTGGTCGTCAGCTAAAAATGTTTAGATTGTCTCGTTTGATTAGTCTATTTGGGTTCATTTTTGGTTTTTTTTTCCTTTTTTTTTCTTTTTGTTTGCATGTCCCAATGGTGATTCAAGTAGTTTGAGGAAAATTTTCCATATCAATTCTATGATTTCTTAATTCAAACATTAAGGATTTACGATTTCCTCAAAGCACTTTGATTAGGATACTTAAATGTTGAACTTTGTCATCGACATATTAAGTTTGTTTAGCTAATAAGTTAGAACAGAAAATAAAGTTTTAATGCATTTTGTTTTTATATATATATATATAGAGTCCTATGGAATAATGTATTGAGTTGGACTAATGAATGGAATGAAATGAATGTATTTCCAATTCATATTAATTGCTACATTTTGTGAGATGATTACAAAAGTCCTTTGGTTTGTTTCTTAGGTTTACATTCTATATCCCTCGATTCCTTCGAAACATTTAAATAAACTCGAAAAGTCTTTCATGTTCTTCTATTAAGGGGAAAATTCACAATATTCTATATCCTTGAGGTATATATATTATGTAATGTCAATGCAAAGGAAACAAAAGCTATTCAAATTTTATAAATTTATGCTTTAAAAGTTGGCTATGTAAATTAGTTTATAAATGAGTTTCAAAATTACAGGTTCATTTCAAATTTTTTAAGTATTTTATTTAAAAAATGTCCAATCTGGCTTATGGTAGGTATTATGTCCTAATTAGCAGCCCCAACAGGAAACGGAAACTCTTTCGCAGTTTCTATAATCCCATAAATCAAGATATACTCGATGCAGGTAAGTTTTTTTTTTTTCAATTTGTTGATTTAACTAATAAAATTATTCTTTTTTTTTTTTTTTGTGTAGCTGCCGAGGTTGGCATCCATGGCAAATATTTGATAAGTGCTGAAAATTATGCCATTATTGGTGATACATATGCCCTGAGATATATCTTGGATAAAAATCAAATGCTTATTGTAACCGATTCATTGGATAATGTACAGGGAGAAGAACGGAGCATATCATTTCCAACTATTTGTGATTCAACAACTGATGATGATTTGGATCAACAGCTGAACTCTCTTAGTAATACCGAAGTCCAAAGTGAACTCTCTGATAAATTGAAAGAGTTGCGTTCACAATTTAGCTATGTTTTGGGCTCGTTTACAAATTTTTTACAGGAATTTGCCAAACCACAGATTGGACAACAAACGGAATAATGAAAATAGTTTATACACAGCCCAATACATTTTGCAATAATTCATAAAAATTTAATTATATAATAAACAATTCCCTTCAATTCTAATAAATGCTACAGGAAGACTTAAGATATTTTGTAGATATAGGCAAGTCTTTATTGAAAGATTTTCAAACAAATCAGGATTTGAGATGTGCGCTGATTTTATATATTTTCTATTATCACTCTTTTCTTCTAAGGAGTAAGGACTACTAGAAAGTCTTCTCTTTCCAATATATAAACTAAGAATGTTGAAAAAGCCTTTAAAACTTTCTATAATTTTTCTACTTTGCTATGTAGTTTAATAGCATTTCCTTTTTAAGAGCTAAAAATTTTAACTATTTCTTCATAATAACAAACAAATTACCTAAATATATATGCCAAAAGATTTATTGTATATAGTTAATAGAATTCATCAGCATTTTGGACTGTTGTATAACCATATCGTAATGTTGCTAAACTTCCCGATATTCTACTTCCTTTCTTAAATCGAATCCTTTCAAGTTCTGATGGCTCTGGTATAGCATCTGTTAAAGCATTTAAACTTTCATTAGATGGCGCTTTTCTTATTGCCATATATAGGATATCAGTTTTCTCAATTTCACGATTCAAAAACTTTCCACATGTACGCTGTTCATTTGTTAAAGTATCTTCATCTGCTTGACTTTCTGTTTCTTCATCGATAACTTCCTTTTTCGGATATAATTTGAAATTGATTATGTCATCGTAGCCAAAACTGCTTATTTTATGACTTGCAACCATATTTGAGAAATCGACAGCATTCCTTAGATTACGTTTACGTACATATATCGAATAGATAAAAGCGGCATTAAAGCAATCGCCAGCACCGAGAGTATCTAGCATTTTTTTTGGTCTATATGCTGGCATTTCGGAATATACGCCATCGGTATCAATACAACCAGCACCCATAATATTCCAGGGACATATAAAACAAGGTCGATTAACATGAATGGATCTGGGAATGGGCAGAGCTTTGTCTAGATTATGGCATGCCTCATATGGTGTCTTCCAGCCCAAACTTTCAGATAGTTGGCGAGAGAATAAAACATAATTGCACATATCAAACAAATCCAGATTATGTTCATAGTCCTGATCAACTTCCAATGATATAATAATACGATCTTCCGAATCGCGTCCACCATTATAATCCAATACATGCCGTATCATTGCAATTGTATCCTTACTATTATAGGCCTCGAAATGTATCCAGCCATAGTCACTGAGATTGAGTTTTTGAAACTGTTGCGGTGTCACATAGGGGAACTTCTTGTTGCAAGCTATAATTGAACGTACACCATTATCATTTGTTAGCATAACTGTCGAGAATGGCGGATCTTTGTCTGTTTTAGGGCAATTATGTATCATTATGTTACGTCTCTGAAGATCCTCTATCATAACAGAATAATCAATCGATTTGCTTAGCATGCCAAAGAACTCAACCGGAGCCCCCAACAAACGTATAACGGTGCATATATTAGAGGCATGTCCACCCCGTTGCCAAAATGATTTAATGCAACGTTCACGCGTATTCTCCTCGGGAAACTTGCGAAGTATTGTCACATAGTCAATAACAGTGCAGCCGACACACAAAACAGGCTTTATAATGCTCAGCGCACACGAAGGAGCCATGAATTCTCTCGAGTGGGATTAAAAATTTAGAATTTTGACACAATTTTGATATTTCAATAGAAATAAAACTAAAATGATGTTAAACTGAGGGGGGGGAAAAATATTTACAGATTTCTGCAAAAACTATTTAGACTTAAATTTAATTTAAAAGTTTTGTCAGCCCACAAATTAATATGCAATTAAAAATTACACAAAAACGTAAAGAAAACAAATAAAATAATAAATAAATACTCCAAAAAAAATATATATTTTCTCGACCGTGACAGGACTCGAACCTGCAATCTTCGGATCCGAAGTCCGACGCCTTATCCATTAGGCCACACGGTCCTGGTTGCAAGAACCGTTCTGCTTGCAAACAAGAATTACAAAAAAAAATTAACAATTGATTAAATAAAAAAAAAAAAAATTTAGATATGTTGTTGCCATGCGCTTCCGAACTCTGAAATTTTTAAATTTTCAATACAAAAACTTGATAAACGATTTTCGAAAAATTTTATTTTACATAAACAAGAAACAAAAAAATTTACTAAAGCTTCGACCGTGACAGGACTCGAACCTGCAATCTTCGGATCCGAAGTCCGACGCCTTATCCATTAGGCCACACGGTCGCTTGAATGCCTCGTTCTCCAATGTCAAGTTAACTCACACACAACTTAATACTGCTTTATTGGCGCACTGCTTTAACAGCATGACGCAATGAACGGCAAACAAAATTAGTCACAATCTACCGATAAGCAACTTTTATTGTGCAAACAAACAAGCAAATACCCATTTTACTTAGCAACAAAAAAAAAAATTTAATTAAAATGCAGCAAAAAATTTTCATAATTGGCCCATGAGGGGATCGAACCCGCGACCTTCGCGTTATTAGCACGACGCTCTAACCAACTGAGCTAATGGGCCATGCGTTCCTCGGCGTCTAAAGAGGATTATTTACTCAGTTACAGGCACTTCAGCAAAATAGAAAATAAATTATAAATTTAGCAACAGGCAAAAAAAAAAAAAAAAATGCACATGCATAAACAGTAAGTTTAGTTTTGACATTGGAACTCCATTTGTTTTATATAAAGACTTAAAACTTAAGCAATCTGTGAAAAGAGCGAGATGCAGCACTAACTACAGAAATGAAAAAGATAGACAAAGCTTAAATAGAATTCTCAGTTCTATAATAAAGCGTAAGTCAAGAACTATTCCGTTATAAACGTGAACATGTATGTATTAATAAATGCAAAGCAATTTGTATACATAATCATTGAAAGCTTTTCAGTTCTCGCCCAGATTGAAATAAGAACTTTGCCAGCCGAGTGAGCATGGCCCATTAGCTCAGTTGGTTAGAGCGTCGTGCTAATAACGCGAAGGTCGCGGGTTCGATCCCCTCATGGGCCAATAAGAAATTTTTTTTTATTTTCTGTTTAGATGTGTTTTTAATTATATATTGATTTTTTTTTTGTTATTTAATTTAAAATAAAAGATTAAAATTTAAGAAAAAGTCATGCAAAAATATTAAAAAAATAACAATTTTCTTAACAAAATTGCTCTTCTTTTGTAGTTTATTTAATGTTTTTATTTGATTTAAGGTTAAAAATTATGATAATTTTATAGAATTTGCTTTACTTTTATCTAGGGTATCGAATACCTTTTAAGTTATTTACAAAGTTAAAGCAAAGAAACCTTATATAATTATTTTATCTGAAATTTAACGACTCTATGTTTAGGTGGTATGTCTAAACGTAAGAGTATAAATTTCAAAGAGTTTCAAAGGTACTTAAGACACTGTCAAATGTTGAATGCATAAGAAGAAGAAGAAGAAGAAACTAAAGGATTATCTGGTTTCTTTCTCTTTGAAGTAGCTTAAATATTTATCGATTTGTTAAACAAGACAACACAATATGCTAGAGTTAAATTTGCCTTTACATTGAAAATTATCATTATAATAATCAACATCATCATCATCATTATTATTATTGTAATCATCATTTCTTATGGCGACTGCTATGAAAATATATATATATATATATGAAGAAAATTGTCACTTATATTCCTGGTAATTGTTGCTGTTTCCTTTGCTTCAACCAGTTATTGTTGCTGTTGCTGCTTGTTTTCTTGTCCTGAATGATAAATGACCAAAAAATAAATAGATATGTATATACATATATACATATATATGTATATTCTCGTTTTGTCTGTCCGGTCGTCTATCTTAGCCTGTTGGTTTGTCCAAATGCTATGCATAACATTTGTACAATGCCATAGAAATTGTTGTTTATTCTCGCTCTATATACATACATATGTACATATATACATATATATATATTTATGTAACATTTATCTTTGGTTCTGGTCTTGTCTACATTTTTGGGTTGAACTGACTGTGGAATTAATCATGTGGCAATTATGCTTGTTGGTACGACACACTGCCCTAGGGTTGTGGGTGGCAATCATGACCGGATTAAGCAATGTCTTTTCTCTTCACCCTCCCCCCTTACCCATTTATATGAAAACAAAAAAACTATTTCACCAAAAAATTGTTTACAAAATCACAAAATGCCATTGATCAATGAAACAATTGAAAAAAGGTGTCGCATTTAATAACAATTCATATCTATTTCGATCTGTTATTGGATCTTATATATATACATTGGGCAATACTTAAATAATCTTTACCATTTTTAATAAATATTAATGACTTAATTCTACAATTTTCCTAATCAATTTATTTCTCTTTGAAAACTTGTTTTATTTTATGATCTAAATAAATTTATAAGAAACATTTTAGACTATGTTAATTTTATGTAGTATAAAATAATTGATATATTTTTTTAAAATAAATAAATAACAAAGGAAAATTAAGTCCTTTTTATTAGGTTTAATTGATTCAATTTGTTTCATTTTTATTCTGTTTATAAGAACTAAAATAATAGAACCCCAAATGAGTTTCCCAAATTATGTAATAAATCGAAAATTAAGTAATATTTTCAATTTATGTTTTAAAATGTCAATTTATTTTATTATTTAAATCAAAAATATTTTACTACACCGCTTGTCAACTGATTAAAATATCTTCCATAGAATTCATAGTAATATTTACGAAATCATTGAAGAAATTGATTTGAAATTGATTTTAAAAAACAATTTTGAAACCTTTTTTTAAGCCAAACCTAACAAAAACTTAAAATAAATTAGAAACTATTAAGTTTTAACAAATATTTTTCGCTAACAAAACTAAAAAACTTGGAAAATCTATATATTTCTATATATATATATATATCTATATATTTCTAATAATATTACTATATTGGTTAAATCTTAAACTTTATCTATGCTATATATATAAAACATTTAGAAAATTGCCAAAATTTGTAATATAATACCTAAAAAAAACATTTTCTAAAGGTATATTTCCCCATTAAGTGTATACCTTCGATTTAAATTGATTCCGTACCTGTAAGTCTCAGATATATCTATGTTTATATGTGTCTATATACATACATACATACATACATACTTATCTCTAACTATATTCCTGTATGTAGGTAAAGGGATTCTCTCCCTTCTACCATTGCTGACTTTGCCATAATATAATGAAAGAGAAAATCTGAAATCTAAATCAAAACGGCAAATTGTATGGGTTAGTGTAGACGTAGTAACTATGTTACTTTGATACCAATATTTCCCATCGTTGCCGTTGCCGTTGCCATTGCCGTTGCCATCGTTGGCGTTGTCGTTGTCGTTGTCCGTCGTGTTCGAGTTTGTTCTTTTAATTAATGCGAAATCTAATTGAAAAACTGTCGATGTCTGTGTCGATATCCGTTCTATATATATATACAAATATATTTGTGTGTGAGTGTCTCTTTCTCTATCTCTGTGTGTGTGTGTGTGTGTGTGTCGAGTATCTAGCAGTGTTAATTGAAATTTAATCTAAGCTCGAGAGCTAGTGATGTGATGCGAATGCGAATGTGAATGCGGGTCTCGTCCATCGTCGTCGGCACAGATTAGAAACATTCGCGGATGCGAACCAACTTCAATACAACTTTCCTTTCTTTGCTTGTTAGTTGGGGCTGTTCTTTTTCTTTTTTTTCTCTCATTTCATTTCATTTTACGTGTGTTTGTTTTTTTTTTTCAGCATCTGCTGCTTCTTCTTCTTCTTCTTCATCATCATCATCGTCACCGCTAAAGAACATTTTTAGTTAACCAAAGTACTTCTTACCGCTTCGGCTATCTGCTCTTTAATATCTATCAACCCAGTTAGAGGGGCCTTAAATCAATTGCTGCTGGCTTGGCCAATGCCATTAATTTCCCACAACGCGTAGATCTTGGCCCAGGTCGCTCTTTTCTTTCCTTCAACTATGAGTGAGTGTGTGTGTGTGTATATACCTATATCTATACATACATATGTGAGTGTGTATGTGTGTGTGTCTGTGTGTGTGCATTTTGCCGATTGCCGTTTGTCTGTCACCCAACCAACAACTAACCAAGCAACCGACTTTAATTTATTTTGTCTCCTCATGCGACTCAACAATGTCTTGGGGCTGCTTGTTGCATTTCTTTAATTTATTGCACATTGAAGCGATTCACATACGGCTAACTAAAACAACAGCAACAACAATTGCTAGTGTTTCAAAATTCTCAACAAAACAAAAAAAAACAAAATACAAAATATTTGATAGTTTTCCTATAAAAAATATGTTCACTTGTTTTTGGTAATTTTTCATTTTTTAAACCAAGTTAGGGGTTAGGGCTTTTTGTTCCAGTAAGTTAAGATGGGATAACGGTACTTACTGTTAAACTTATTTTTGAAATAAGAAAAACCTTTAATAAAGTGTCAAAATTTGAACATGAGATTAACAAAACAAATAGTTTACTATCAAAAATCATTAAGATTTTTAGATCTATGATCTATTATGTTTAGTATTAAAAATTTATATCATCAAAGAGATATATATTTGTTTTCCTATAATCATCGAAATCTATAATCTATGATCAATGATCCTTACTATAATCATTGAAAACTGTCATCTATGATCCTAACTAACATCCATCAATACTATGATCGCTTAAAACTATAATAAGTAAGATTTGCAATTACTTAGATCGACGATCTCTTTGATTGGCAATCATTTAAATGCTCTGTAAGCTCTATAATGCCTCAGATCTATCATCTAACACATTTACTAAAAACTATGTTCAGTAAGTTCTATAATCTTTTAGACCAAAGATCACTTTAATGCGATCGAAAAGATCTGTTCGCTGTAAACTCAATGATCTCTCATATCTACGTTCTATAAAGATTATTAGGACTCTGAACGATCTATGATCACTAAGATCTACGATCACTTAGCTCTATGATCCGTAAGCTTTACAGTTCCTTAGATCTATGTATAATCAATAACAATTACTAAGAACTTTAAACAGTAACATAGAACTATGATAACCAAGATCTACGATCACCAAGATCTAGTATTTCCAAAGATCACTCACTCAAATCTCTAGTCTTTGATGATGACATTATAAACAATTTCGGATTATGATCTTTTGAAAGCACTGAAATCGAAGATCTATTTCGACAAAATCTTTTCATTTAGATAAAAATGACCATTATCAGTTCAGTTACGTCTTTAAAAATAATCGAAAATACTTAAAAGAGTCATAAAATGGAATTTTAAGCTTTTGCTTGACATCGTATAGAGTAAATCAATGTCGGTGTGTCATTTAAAAAAATATATTTATAATAAATATTAGTTCCAATTATAAATAAGTGATTATCACTTATATAATTAGAAAAAGCAGATGTGACTAAAGAAATTGGATATTCTAAATAGAAAACGTCAAATAGGAAAACTTTTTCGTTTTTAGTAGTAAATTTTTAATAGATCAAACATTTTGTATTATTTAAGTATTGGCGATTTCTTATTTTTTTTCAAAAGAAATTTCAAAAATTGGAGATTTTATATTTGCGTTTTTACGGCCATTCCTTTTTTTTTTTTTTTTTTTTTGACATTTACTGCCTTTGCTGGCATTCGTTTTAAAAATCATGTGAAAACTAAAACTGTCTTTAGTCCTTGCTATGTGCTACTAGGTCTCTCTCTTTTTCTCTCTCTCTCTGTCGCACTATCTCTTTCTCTGACTCTCAGTGTTGGTTTTGCGCCTTACTCCCCAAAAAAAAAAAAGAGAGAGAAAAGAAAAAAAAAAGAAAACTCCCTTTGCCATTTGTTGGGGAGGACCCTATGCTTCGTTTAGTTATTTATGGCATTTTGTGAATCAGCAATGTCGACGCACTCAGCGTGAGATTGTTTATGCCAACTGGCCCTGTTCCGTACCGTCAACCCATACTTCGCTTTGCTCTGCACCACACCGCCCCACAGACCGCTCCCCTATATTGCCTTGTTACCCGCTTTCCCTGAATCTTTTAGCCACCCAGAGCTTCTGGCTGTTGCCTGGGCTACTTTTCGCTGAGCTGCAGTTGGAAATTGTTGGAACTGTTGGTGCTGCTGCTGTTGCTGCTGCTGCTGTGGCAATCATAATAATATTTTTGCAAGTACTCTACGACTCTACGAGTCTGTGACTCTAACTGCTTCGATGCTTCGATGCTCCTCCGTCCATTTGCCAGCCATCCGGCTCTGGGTACCGCTTGCCTTGTCATCGCATTATTATTCCGCTTCGACATTTTCTGCTCTCTTTTGCTACTTTACTATTATGTTTCTTTTGCCTTTTGCTTTTTTGCCATAAATGGTTCATAAAATTTTATATACTTCATACATAAAGGAAACCGTTTGCTGGCTGTTCCACTTTTTTTTTCTTTTTTTTTTACAATATCAAGGAATATATATATATCTATATATATAAATCTATGTATGTATGTACATATATAAATGCAATTTAATATTTGAACTATCGAAATAAGTTACCAAATCTTGCATATCTTTTGCCGTATCTTCCGCGTTGCTGCCCAAAATCAAATGCTTTGGCTTATGCAATCGATCTGAATCTCAGTTTGAAATCTCCATTTACGTGACCAAAAAACCAAAACAACAACAAAACCAAATGAAAATTTGTGAGGTAAGATATATTAGTGACTAAAGTATACCCTATATATATATATATGTATATGTATGAAAATATTTCTCTAAATTGAAGGACTTTTCAAATGCAAAAAGTTTCCATTGAAGTATTTAAATCTTAAATATATGAGAATTTTGTTTTTGGTTTTTTTTATTATAATGAAATAATAGATCATGAAAAAAAAGATAATAAAATAATAAAAGTAAAAGATTTTGTTTCTCTTTCTTTTCTCAAAATTGCTTTAATTTTTTAAAGTATAAAAAGCTGTTTAGAAAGCTTCTTTTTCTCAAATATATATTCGTATGGGTAAGAAACTTTGTGTTCCTTTTCTAAAATATACAAAATATTCCCTAGATTCCTTAGATTTCAAAGGACCAAAAGTTGTGGTCCTTAAAATAAATATGAAAAATTAGCTTCTTCTAGTTGACAGAAAGATCTTTTTCCACACATTAATAAATATAATAATATTTGAAATATAAAAATTTTTTAAAATTATTTTCAAAGAAAACATTTCCTCAAATATGAATAAAAATTATAGTTTATATATTTTTTTTTTAAAGTATAAATGTTAAGAGGCAAAATAAAAGCCTCTAAAACTCTCAAAATATATATTCTAGATATATTGTTAAAAAAGCCTTAAGAATTAGCATTTAAAAATTAAAAAAAAATAATTTATAAACAATAGCTATTTATTTTATTTGAAATTGATAGAATTTTTAACAATCTTTTTTGGCATTCTCTCTCACTCTATCTTTCTTTTAATACAGGGTACTGGATCAAAACGTGGTAGAAAAGTGAGGAAAAAAAAAAAATAAATAACGAAAAGAAAATACCCAAATGGATGTGGTTGTGAGCCGTTGTCTACCTCTATCTCTGACTATGCCACACTACCCCTTACCCCCCCCTCTCTTTCCACATATTCCTCTCTATACATATCTATACCTCTGTCACTATACATATTATCAATTCACTGCTGCTACTAAGCGTTGAGTTCGCTGGCCGTTCATGAACTACAAAAAGCCGCTGGCTGCATTCGCATGCATGTACATAGTTACATACATACATACATACATATCTAGCCTATGTATGGTGGATGCACAAACTAACAAACAAACAAACAAGCAAAGAAACGCACTGCGCCGAAAACGTGTACTGGTGCGTTTTGCATTGTATCAGCAATTCAACTCTGACGTTTTGCTAGTCAGAAACAACGAGGTAAAATCTCTCTACTAAACAAAAAACTTAAAAAAAAATACACAAAAAATCGACCATAGAAATACTCTTACCAACTGTCAAATACAAGTAGTGATAGTTGTTGTTTTTGTTTCTCGTTTTTTTTTTTTTTTTGCAGTTCCACCACTTTAACAGCAAAAATAAAAACAAAAAGAGAGACCACATAATAGCTAAGGCACAATGGTTTGACGTTCTGCATCTTTAAACACTAAACTGCATTTTGCAAGTCAATCCACAATACAAATTAGTAGAGCAATATACTATATAATGATGAGTGACAGTGAGAGTTAACATGATTAACTAACAGATAATATAAGAAAGTATTGGAATCAAAAATATATATCTTTAGATTTTAAACTAATATAATAGAAGATAGAATTATGTAAAGGAATCAAAAATATATATATAACTAAAATAATATAAAAAAAGTATTTAGAATTGGAATCAAAAATATATATATATTTTGATCTTAAACTAACATACTGTATAACATGATTTGGTATTGGAATAAGATATGAATAAAGTAATATAACAGAAAAAAAGTATTCAGTATTGGTATCCAAAATATATATATATACATATATAGTTAGATCTTTAACTAATATAATAGAGGAAAGTATTCAGTATTGGAATCGAAAATATATATATTTAGCTCTTAACCTCATATATTAGAAGAATGTATAGGAATCCAAAATATACATATATAACTAATATAATGTAAAAAAGTATTTAACATTAGAATCAAACATATATATATATATATATTTAGAGATCTTAAACTAATATAATAGAAGAAAGTATTTGGTATTGGCATCAAATATATATATATATTTATATCTTAAACTAATATAAAAAACTATTTCGTATTAGAATCAAACATATATATATATTTAAATTTTAAACTCATATAATATAAAAAAAAAGTCTTCAGTATTGGAATCCAAAATATATATACATATATAGTTAGATCTAGATTAAACTTATATAATAGAAAAAAAGTATTCAGTATTGGAATCAAGAATATATATTTAGATCTTTATATAATATAAGAAATTATTTAGTATTGGAATCAAAAGTATATATATATACATATATATATTCAGATCTTTAACTAATATATTATAAGAAAGTATTTAGTATTAGATATCAAACATATATATAATCAGATCTCTTGATTTATCTCTTGCATTTAGATGTAAACTTCTAAGGTTCTCTATGGGTTGAATGAATTGCTTTATCTTAAGTAGAAACTTTAGATATTGTTTTTTCTATTAATGTATTTCTTTTAAGTACTTTCTACTTATAAGAAAGTAAGTTGTTTTCTTTTAAAACAGAAGAAATTATTTTCTCCTACTTCTTTCGAAAGACATTTATCATTTTACTTAATTATGCAACCATGTGAAGCAGCTAATGTACCCTTGGTCTTTAATATTTCATGGAACTTTGGCAGCGACGTTCGACGGCCTAGAAGTTTTCTACGCCAACGAGCAAAAACAAAAAACAAAAAAAAAAGTAGAGGAAAAAAACAGAAAAACACAAAACAAAAAAAAAAATACTAAAACTAAAACCGAGAGGCAAAGACCAAACATGCTCTACAGCAAATGCAATTTGGTGCTTGTTTGTTTGTTGTTGTTTTTTTTTATTTTTTTTGTTGCTTGATAAATGGGTGCAGCGTTTTATTTTTTTTTTTTTTTACTATTTTTTTGTTGTTTTTTTTTTTTTTTTTTTTTTTTTTTTGCATTATTTATGTATCTTATTTGTATCTACGCTGAAATAATTATCTGCATTGCATTTCAAAAGAGGCAACATTTTTGTTAAGCAAATTTATTTTCTGTGTGTTAGAGTGTGTGTGTTGGTGTGTGTGTGTGTGGAATAGAAACGTGATCAGAAGTTGATCTACATTAATATATGTATATATACTATGAGTGTTGTAGTCAGACAAAATAGAGGCTATATAATACATAGCTGATTGCTTTTCAAGCATTTTGCGAAACTAAAATAATTACACACATTAAAATCTGAAAGCGACAATAAACACAGAAAAACCACTGAAAAAAAACCAACAAAAAAATAAAAAAAAATTCCAAAAACCAAAATAAAACAATTGTTATAGGATAGGATAAAACTTAGACTAAGTTAAAGCTAAAACAAAGATATGTCCAAACTTTATTTCTAGAAAGGAAATCTAATTTCTGGCAAAATATCAAAAGGAAATTCTTAATTAAATTAAAATATATTAAATATTAATTTAAAAATATTATTATAATTCCAAAAACTAAAATAAAACAATTGTAGGATTTTTTAAAACTAAGATCAAGATAAACTTAACAAAAGATATGTCCAAACTTTATTTCTAGAAAGGAAATCTGATTTCTGTAAAAAGGACATTCCTAATTAAATTGAAATATATTAAATATTAATTTAAAAATATTATTACAAATGCAAATTGAGATTTTAAATATTCTTTGAAATTCCAAAAACCAAAATAAAACAATTTTTTAAAACTAAGACCAAGATAAAGCTTAAACAAAGATATATATAATTAAATTAAAAAATATTAAATATTTTTTTAAATTATTATTATAAATGCAAATTGAGATTTTAAATATTCTATAAAATTCCCAAATATATTATTTTAGCTTTTATAATCTTTAGTTTTGTCTTATAGATCAAGTTTGTGTGAGAAAATCATTCAGTTTGTTTGTTTTTTATTGTTTGTTTAGTATCAGAATTTGAAATTTAACAAAAATATTATTTAAAAATATATATTTTTCTAATTCCAAAATATTTTGGTTTCTTATGCAAATTTCAAAAGTTTCTTGTCTCCCTTTTTTTTGTTCCTCGCATGACAATGCATCTCAGAAGTGGAATCTCATCGAGAAGTGTATCCTCGCATAGTTTAGATCCTGGTAATCAAAGGTATGAGGAAGAGGATCCATGTAAGCGGGGCATATTACGTAATACAAGTTGTCGTCAGTATAGAGAAAAATTGCGCAATAGTCTACAAACGAATATTTTTCAAGGTCTAACGATCATATTGAGTGTGTCCATTGTAATGAGTATACTTATGCTGAATGGTATAGAGGTGGCAGGAACAGCCGGTGAAATGGGTATCAAGGCAACGGCTGATCTAGTCTCCGCATCGGCAATTGAATTGGATCGAGCAAAATCGGCCTTTTGGCTGGGATTCCAGAGTTTATTTGGCAGAGAGGAAGATTCGATTTATCAACAAGATGAAAGTAAAATACGTTACTATTATTGCAATCGGCATATGAATATGAGAAAGATATTTCATTTGATTGGGAAAGAAGTGCTTAATCAGGAGCAGGCCTTGGCACGCTTAGAGCGGACATTGGATAGGGATAGAAAATTTCATTCAATCGCTTTGCTTGGTCCGCCTGGCGTGGGTAAAAGTTTAACGGCCACAACACTAAGTCAACATTTCCCCTGGCCCGAAAATGTACATGCCTATTCATGGAGTACATATGTTTCCGATGAAGTACGTAAATTCCATATGATTAGGCATTTTGTTGATAATCTCTCCGATTGTGGCAAAAATTTACTAATCATTGATAATCTTTCGCCATGCGATTATGGCATTGTGCCCATTTATAATCAATTGGTAATGGAACGCGAGGGTGAAACAAATTTGGCCAATAATCAAAGTATTTTACTTATATACATTTTCAATTTGGATACAGATCATTATTGGAGACAATTTGAAATGTTACAAAAACTACCAGACGATACGACAATTATACATTTTAAACCCTTTGGCCGGGATGAGTTAATGGATTGTTTAAAGAATGAACTTGAAATCGAGAAACGTTTTATGGAACAAAAGACAATGTTGAGTCTAATAAATGATATACAAAATGAGCTCTATACGGGATGTAAGGGATTGCGAGAGCTTGTCTTTCAACATGGTAAACTCAATATGGATTAATCAAGATATATATATATAAATAATCTGTATATATATGTATATAGTGTATAAATTTGAATCAAGTATTAATAGTTATCAAAACAAATACATATCTTCAAATAAATAGTATATGAAAATTCAAATAAGTTCTATTAAACAGTTCTTCTATTTCCCTTCAAATGTTGTTTGTCACAATTTTTTTTTTGTTTGTTGCTGTTAAAAGAGTGGAAATTTTCCACATATGTTTGTGCCCAGTTTTCACTTGCAAAACTTTTCCGCTTTGGCAACAATTATACTAGCTGACTCAGCTGATATTGAGGGGGGCCCCTCGGGACAGACTTTTTATATATCGTATATATGTATATATACACTATAGTCGACGAACCCAAACCAAATCTCTAAGCTTTGTCTCTCTCTACCCCCACCAATACCTCCATTAAATGTCTCTTTCTCTCTCTCTCTCTTTCTCTTGGTCTCTCTATTGTCTTTCTGCATGCGGTAAAAGTCGGTTTTGAGGGCCAACAAACTTTTACCTAAAGCATAATGACACATAGAGAGACATAATTACCGCTGAACCCAAGCGAACCGCCAAGTGATCTCCGCTTGACAGCTGATGGAGCTGGAACTTGAGCTAGAGATCGAGCTAAAGCTAGCTAGCTAAAGTTGGTTAGAGTTGGAGCTGGAGAAGTTAGCTGGTAGCCCAGAGAGTCGCCGCTTGAGCCCCAAGAGCGTTGACTGATTTATGAAGACACTTTTGCAAGTCGCCCAACTTGATTTTCATAAACCGTTACCACCGTCTCGGCGTTGTGTCTGTCTGCCTTATTGTTAGTATTTTGTATGTGGCTGGTTGGCTTGGTTTTGTGTTGTGTTGTTGCTGTTGTTTTTGTATGGTTGTAATTTTTTTTTTGTTTTTTTTTGTATTTATAATACTCTACCATAATATTGGGTAATATCTAAGCTTATACTGGCATACATACCTAGACAAGTAACTACTACATAAGCATACTCTAGTAACAATCTAAAACCGAAATAAATATAAATAAATTTCATTTTTTAGCAATTTTCTTTTTAGATTTTTTAATAAAAATTAACATTTTTTTTAAATATAATTAAAATGTTCTTTTTAAGTAAAGAATAAATTGCTTTTAAGAAGGAATTTAGACTTTAATAAAACGCAAACACTTTTTAGCACTAAGGCGAGCCATTTGCCAAAACCAGTTGAGAATTACAAGCATAGATTTTTTACTTTTGCAAGTTTTAGGGTAAACTCGGCTATTTATGGGTAAATTTTTAGCACAATTTTTTTGCAATTAGTGTATACATTATTCGTTTACACTTGCTTATTTAGTCTCTGTCTCTTCTGTTTCGTTTTGTCTTTTGTGTTATTTTTTTTTTCTTTTTTGTACTTTTTGTTTTTCTTTTTTTTTCTAATGTGTGTTTGTGTGTGTGTGTGTATTTTTTGTTGTCTGCCGTTTGAGGTTTCCTCAATTTTGTCTATTACACGGCTCTGAATTGAAGTGTCTTGTATATTTTTGAGCTGAGTTGTGTTTGTTGCTAAGCGCCCAAATGACTAGTTGACTGGCTGTCCCCATCTTTGTCGTTTCGCCGTTTCGTTGGTTTGGTTTTGGTTTTGGCTTGGGCTTTTGGTCTGGTATGGTCTGGTCTGGTCGGTTGGTTAGTTGGTTGGTTGGTTGGTTAGCTAGCTGGTTTGGTTTGGTAATCATGTTGGCAAGATCTTCCAGCTGTTTTTTTTTTCTTTTTCTTTTTTTTGTTGTATTTTGGAAGAGTTGCCCCAGTTGTTGCTTGGCGAGGTTAATCGCCAGCGTAATGGTAATGGTTTTATGTTTCTTCTACTGTCTCAAATCAGCTGATGGCTGCCGCCTGATAATGATGAGTAAGCGCTTTTAATGCCATGAACTTCGAGCCACTTGTACAATAATTGTCTTGCCACATTCAATTGTGATTAGACCAAAGCAATAGACATCATTCTCAAAAAAAAAAAAAAAAAAATCATAACAAATGTAATTCATTTTGAAATATTGATAAGCAAATTATCCAACACCTCTTAATACTCTTAATATTTAATGATTTGGCAAGGTCTGCAACTTGAAGCACTTTTAAAAATTTTCCATTATAAAGAAGGAAAAAGAAAAAAAAAAGAACTTCTTCTCTTTTGTGCTGATGAAGCGCAACAGCAGCAGCAGCAGCAGCAGCCTCCATGTTTCGAGTGATAGACAAATATTTCATATTATGCGTAATAGATGCGGCAAAGGCAACGGCAACGGCAGCATTGCAACCCTTTTTATTCCAAACTCACTTCACTCAAAATCTTTTAAGGGCCTCAACTCTTTTAAAAGGGTTCTTAACACATTCGAGATGAACTTCATTAATATGGAACTTTTGATGATGACTAAGAAATTATGTTGCTCTTTAAATGACTTAACTGAACTAAAGTTTTAAGCTATAAAGTTAACATATGGTTAACAAATCTATATATTTCCTTACAATACCAGTAGCAACATTTCTTAATTATTAGTTTTTAGATTAAGCAACTATTTCTTAGCTTATATAACTTTCTTAGAATCCCTATAGAAGTCACTGTCAGATAACTAACAACATCTTTTAGAATTTTGTGTGTGTGTTTTTTTTCTTCTTCTTCTTCTTTTTTTCGTAGATTGTTTTAGTGGTACATAAAAAACGTTAAAAAGTAGCGCAAATGTGTGCCACATGACAGGTTGAATGGCGATGGCTAATGCCGATGGCAGCATAAATTAAGCACAAACTAATTAAATGCGTTTCAATTGAAGTTGAAACTGACAGCAGACGCCATTTGCTATCGAAAATAATGAGCAGAGTATTGCTATTTTTTTCTCCCTCTCACTCCCTCTCTCTCTCTTTCTCTTTCTATCCCTCTTTCATTGTATATCTTTGTATCTTGCAGATACACTTGGGCATTCGCCAAAGACTCACGTACAACATGTCTGTGTCCATCTACAAAATTTAATTTTGCTACTTTCATTGGAGTTGGATTTTGGTTTTTGTAATTGTTGTTGCTGGTTCTTATTGCTGCTTTCCTTTCATTTGTTGTTAAATTTGACTTATATCAAACTTTTCTTCATTTTCATTTTCTTTTTTTTTTTTCTCTCTCTTTGCTTGTTTCCTGTAAAATTTTGTGATGACATTGAAATGATGGCAAAACATATTTGAATTGTTGGCACCCCCCCCTCCTCCTCTTCCTCTTTTATACATTTTCTGCCTCTGAAACTAACCAAAACGAAGCGAAGCCCTAAAAAGAAAAGAAATAAATAAAAATAAAGAGAACAAAAACGAATACGAGTGAACCAAAACAGCAAACGTATCTGACATACTAGAGGGGATTGGGTAAGAGAGATTGTTGCAAACGGGGCGGGGGTGGTTACTACTGGAAAAATACCAAATGCCATACCAAAAGCCCCAAATGAAATGAAAATATTTCATCAAAATGAAATGAAAGTTAATCATAGCAAAAGAAAACGCATTCAGTAGATTTTCACTATGACTGAAGCCATACAAAAGCCATCAAAATAAAGCAAAATGCCAAATCATAAGAAAGAAAGAAAAAAAAAGAAAAAATGAATTGATATCAAGATACCCTATAAAACCAAGCTTCATTAAATTATCCAAAAAAAATATTTCAAATTAAATCTAAATAAAATATTTCTTATATATTTTGTAATAGTTTCAATCAGAGACTGAATTTCTTTTTAAATATTAAAAATTACTTTTAAATACCCTTTGTTATAGGGTATCAGAGAACGTATAGTTAATAGAAAGTACAAAGACAAGAGAAGCAACAAATTTTTTGTGTTTGTCTTTGAGCTGTTTTGTTCTTTAAAACAATTAAAGCAAATGTCAATTGAATGGCGTACGGAGAAACGTTAATTAAATTAATTGAGACGAACCGAGGCAAGAGGCTACATACATACATACATACATACACATATATGTATATATATAGATGGTGATAATATGTCCACCATCCCTTGGGTTATATACATATATACAAACACACCCACACAGACATGATGAGATAGTGTAACTGACCTGCACTTTCAGTATCTTGTAGGTAGTGACCTCTGGTGTCTGTATTGGACGACAAGTTATATCAATCAATCAAGTACAAGTACTTATACACTGCAAGAAATCTACTAAATGTAATTTAATATGTCTTTTTTTTTTGAAAGAAAATATAGATCAACAAGTTAATAATTGAAATGGTTTTGATATTTTATTTATTTTGTATTTGATTTGAAATAGTTTCTTTTAAAGGGAATTTATTTTGGATATTTTTTTATATTTAACGTTTAAATAGAATACAAATTATTTACATTTCTAAAGAATAAATTATCAGAAATTCTCATTTGGCCTATTCAAAATTTCTTTTCACATTCTTCAGTCTGGTTAAATTTATATAAATTTGCCTTACCACTTGTTAAACGCCAAAACTAGTTGAGAATTATAACAATAAACCCATAAATAGAGAACCTATTCCTAATCTTAGTTCAAATATAACTCAAACTTTATTTTAGAATCATTTTAAAACGAATCTTTCGAGTTATAATGACCAAACAAATATTTGAATTTAAAAAACTTAAAGTTTGCAAATTCATTTTCAAAATTGTGGCATATCGACTGCTTTCCAAATGAAATAAAGAATCTAATAGTAAACAATAGTCGCTTTAAATCAAATATATATATATTTAAGAGGAAACTATATATTCTATATAAAATTTAGTTGGCTTTTTTCATAATAATTTTGCTTTAGTTAAATGCAATCTGTATATAAGGCTACCCTATAGAAGCATTGAAACCAACTAAAAGTTTCTTTTAATTTGCATTGCCCATAGCAGAAAAAGTTGAGGTTTCTTTCATTATTAGAAAGAAGGCGGGAGGAGAGACAGTAAGCGAGAGAGACAGAGAGAAAGAGAGAGAAAGAGAGAGAAAGAGCGATATGGTGCCACAGAGGCAACAACAACAATAACAGTCGTGGCAGCAACTGACCCAACTGGTTAGTTGCCGGTTGTGTCCCTCTTGTCTTGTCCTCCGCCTCCTTCTTCATCTTCTCCTTTGCCAACTCTTCTTGCTCTTCCCCCCCACCCTTCACCCCTTATACTTTGTTGAGACTCAACTTCAACTCTTTCAACACTACTGGAGTTACACCTACCACTTCGTCTCGTTCTCCTTCTTTCGATGCCTTCTTTGTTTGACTTGCTTGGCCCTCCTCAACCCCCTTCTTTTAGTCTTTCTGGCAATTCCTTGTGTTGTTTACGTTTAGCGCGGATTTCTTCATTCCACGCTGGTTTGTTTTGATTTTAAAAACCAAAAAAAAAAAAACATACAAAATAAAAAATAAAAAAAAAAGGTTGCGCTACAAAAAACTGGCTGCTGCTCTTGTTTGTTGTTCTCTGGGCTTTTAGATATTTGGCTTTTGTTTTCGTCGCTTCCAAAACAGAAAAAAGAAACTCCATGCCGTAAATTGTGGCAACGACTATAACATACCCTCGTTTCGAAACACTTTAGCAAGATAAAATTATCTTCTTTAAACTTTTAGAAAGGTCGCAACACTACAAAGAAGGTTCGTCACTCACTAAATGAACGCAAGTGAGGAAAGTTTTATAGTAGTAAATTCGCTAAAACAAGATGTAATTCCTCTGACTTTGGATATTCTCTTGGTTAAAGACACATTAGCAAGATAAAATTAACTTCTTTTAACTCTTAGTGAGTTCGCAACACTACAAAGAAGGTTCGTCACTCAGTAAACGAACGCATGTGAAGTAAGTTTGATAAAGCTAATTAATGTTTCTCGTAGTAATTTTTTAAGATGTAATTCCTGTGACTTTGAATATACTCCCGATCAAAGACTCAAATCATCTTTTTTTGAGTCTTATGAAGGTTCGAACACTACAAAGAAGCTTCATCACTCATTAAACGAACGCAAGTGTGAAAGTTTGATAAAGTTAACCAATGTAAATTTTCTAGTAGTAATTTCTCTAATTAAAGATGTGATTCCTTTGAGATCCTTGTACCCTTTATACCCCTTTTAATGGTGATGGGTATTCTCAAAAAGAAGAAGAAGAAAAGAAGCATGACAAGATGCCTTCAACTGGGCTAAGGGGTTAGGGGAGGGGTTTATTATTATTTAGCAAAACAATTTCGTTGGTATGAAATGGGACTCTTCCCATATATGTATACATACATAAAGCTGATGAGCATCTGCCTGAATTTGTCTTTCCACTAGATAGTTTGTACCTAACTTGCAGGCTTTTTAGCCCTTTTGACACCTAATTAGAATTCATAGTTAGGATATAAGGGAATTTCTTGATAGATATTCAAAATAAAATTGTAAGTTTTAAATATTTCTAGTAATAACTATTTTGTAGAAATGGAACGGAAGCTTGAATAACCGAATGTAACCGTTTCATTTTAACGTAATGACATTTCTTGAATATCCAGTTTGGGTATAAGAATGCTTAGTTTGGCTTTGTCTTAGTTAACGATTAACGGTCTCTGTTACAATAGCCGAGCAGTTTTGATCTCAAGTTTTGTAAAACTTTATTTTGAGGGCAGCATCGAAGGCGGGCGGCGGGCGGCAAGCAAACTGATTAATTTATCAAAAGGTACTTGGACTTTATTCAACTGTTGCAAATGGGCCATCTAATCGTTCCCAACCGTTTCCCACCAACCACCAAACAACAGTCTCAATTCAACCTGCTATAACCCCTCATCCACATATTTTCCCATCCGCCCGCTTAACCGCCACCGCGGGAGCTGCAAAACAGAACAGAGCTGAACGGAACAGAACAGAACAGAACAGAACAGAAATAATAAACACCAACAAGTGTCGTAAAAACAAATTAACGGCAATGGAGCGAGAGCTCTGGCTAAAGGCAAAGGCAAAGGCAAACACTTGCCTCCGGCCTAAGTTTTAAATGAGCAAACATTATTTTAATTTATAGCATTGCCGCCTATATACCCCTCCACAAAAATCCCGTCATCGTGCCCCCTCCTTCCTATAGTACTAATCCGCTGAACAAAATGCGGCATTTCCCTATGCTCCTCTTTCCACTCCCACTACTCCGACAACTCCTCTTTCATCTTCTCCTTCTTGTCGGCATCTGTATTACGCTATGTGTCCATGTATGTGCGGATGTTTTCCCAAAGGGACAGCTGCATTTGAGAGAATTAGAGAACTTCTCATGTTTTCGATTCATATTAGTTAGACACCAGAATATGCGCGAGGGGAGACTCAAAAGTAATTGACTGTAACTTTTCTCCCTAAACTCTTAATACGTTACGCTCCATAGCTAAATGTCTAAAAGAAAGTTCAAAATAGTTTAGAATTGATTATCCAAGGGAGAGAGAGGGAGAGAGAAAGAGAGCGAGTATGGTTTAGGAAATGAATCAATAGAAGTTATGTAGGAGATAGATGGTCTTTTTATTTTACTTGATTAAACATTTTATATGTACCTCGTTTCACTTTTCTATTTCTATATGCAAAAGGGTGTCGAGAAGTATGGGATAAAGGAGTAAATATCAAGGATATGAAGGTATTACTTCACCTTAGAATTGCATAACAGAGGGCTAAAAAGTTTTCGCCATGAAATTTAAACTAGTTGATGCCTTCAATTAGGGCCGGGTCTGGCCTGGTCTGGTCTGGCCAGGGCACCTTCATTCTTCTACCCTTCTGCTCCTCTCTCTCTCTCTCTATCTATCTATCTCTCTGTCTCTCTTTCTCTCTCAAGTGGGCTGTGGGCACTTTTATGACGAAAGCCAGATGTCGATGGAGATGCTCCTGCTACTGGTGCTGCCACAACATGCTTGTATTCATTCCATACCATCTGGCCAGGGCCTGGGCATGAGTATAAGTATAGGAATATAATAGTGTTAGTGTGTGTGTATGTGTATGTGTATGGGGTATATGAGTCATGGTCTGCGCTGTTCCGCATATGTTTTCACTTAGGGCATCATCATCATCATTTGATGATGCATTTCGACTTAAATTTAGTGGCAAAACATTGTTGAGCGCATTAAGCAATTATGCTGCAGCATCTCGAAAGATAAAATACTATTTGAAGACATACATACATATCTTTCTTCTTCTTCTTCTCTATAGTGATTCTAAAATTCATTGCTTTACACACACACACAGAGAGACATGTGTGTGTGTTCACATCAAGTGCATTGGTTGGGTGGAATTGGAACCCTCTTTTACCCTATTCCTAAATATTCTCAGAGTATTTGGGGAAAGTAAGTATCATATTCCCACCAAATAAGGTCATTTCATTCACATTCGATATATGGCATTGTTCCCCAAATGTTAGATAGAATTAATGGATTTTATATCTCCATCAATTACAATTCTCAAGTTGCTATTACCACATCCAACTGAAGAGCAAAATCTTCAATTTATTCAAATTTGATTTAAGTTTTTTTTTTCAAGTTTTGAATGTTCATTAAAATTATGAAAGAATTTGGTTAATTTTATTTGTTCGATTTGATATTGAAGACAAATCTTAGACCTATTTTGATAAGGACATTAACGCACTAAAACACACACTCTTTAATCCTCTCTGTCCCCCCTTCTCATAGCTAATTCTAGCTAATTGCAAGAGAGAAAAAGTTTTGTCGAAAAGTTTTTCTCAAACTAAAAGCCGTTTTTCCTTATTGTGGGTGTTGTTATTCAATGGAAAGGAGATTGAAGGGAACTTGGGGTGTTATTCTGACCTGAAACATTTAGTTGTTGGCTAGTTAGGGTTATGATTTTGATGTTGATGAAGTGCCACAATCCACCAGAAAGCAAAAACAGAGAGAGGGAAAGAGAAAGAGAGCGAGCCAATGCATGAGTGAGTGATGTGGCTGATGGATGTGAATGTAATGGTGGGGAATGGTAGAGGGGGGGAAAGGATATAGGTTAGTATTCAGGAGTTCAACCCTCGCTTAGTTTCGATAAGTGTGCGGCTCGCTCGTTTCGCTTCTCTCACACACACACACACACAGCTCTCCTATTTGAAGTTGATGGATGACAATGGTCACTACCTACCCCTACTCTTAATGTAAGCCTACTACTACCACTACTTTTAACTCCTCCATTTGGACATCATATCGACCCCTTCTTAAAGAACATGTATATATGCCATGTACTTGATAAATGATCAAGCATTATGAATGCTTTTCCATTCACTTTACTCAAATTGAAGATTTGCCTTTATTTCTTTTTAGTTTTTTTTTTTCCTTCTATGATAAAAAATAAAATATTTCATTTTAGTTGTATAAGATAATGTTGCGAATCTATATATATATATATATGTAAAGAATTATTGTATCATGTACATTAGTTTTAACCTAATGGATCAATCATAATGGTAACAGGAAAGCAATGCTTATTTCTTGAATATATCTTCCTGAAAATAGCTAATATAATAAAGGATATATATAATACATATTATATCATACAAACTTATCTTATCTATTGATGATTATTAACAGACCTTACTATAAGTTTGTTTTTACAGTTTTCTTTCGATTTTAAACTGTTTTAATAGACAAGTCTTAAATACTGTAAAAAATGTTTACAACTTTACTAAAGAAACTATGTTAATATTCCATTTTAAAAAGAAGCTTTAAAACTTTCTTAAATTTCAATATAATAGATCTATAACATATATAACATTCGAGTTTCAAAAGAAACTCTAAAACTTTCTTAAATTTCAATAAAATAGATCTACAATATACATAATAGAATATTTAAAAAAGAAACTCTAAAACTTGCTTAAATCTCAATATAATAGATCTATAATATATATAACATTCGATTTTAAAAAGAACTTTAAAATTTTCTTCAATTTCAATATAATCTACATAACATATTATAGCCGATTTTAATGTATATTCCTTTTCTAAATCTAAAATGCATTTCCATTTGCCATAAAATATTTCAAACTTTATAATTAGGAAATTTAAATAAATTATCATTTTTGTAGTTCCATTATAATATTAACATAAATAACACCTAAAACATTTACTTCTATATATCTATATATGTAATATCTTTTATTTAAATGACTTACATCATTATAAGAGCCAGCTTAGAGGATCCCAAAATACTAATTCCTCTATCATATAATTATGTCCATTATATTTAGCATAAGCAAACATTTTCACTATATTTTACTTTTCCTTTGTATTTTCTCTTTTCTTCTTTTTTGTGGGTGCGTATAGAGTCAAGGAAGTCAAATGTGTAATTAAAGGGAAGTGTTATGATCATGGACATGGCCAAGAAGGGAGAGAAACTAGATGAATCAAATTTAAGACGAAAATTAAGAGTTGAAATTTAACTTAAAGGAAAGAAAAGTTATTTTCCAACTTTGCCAATTTCACTTTTATATTTTCTTGTGCCCCCCTTTTGTCTACATCTCTGACAATTGCTTCATTTTTTTTTGTTTTTGTATGTTTTTGGGTTTGGTCAAGTAAGTCCTATTTAGTGAAGAATTATGCAAATATGAGAAAGAGCGAGATAGAGTGAAAAAAAAACACATTAGAGAGGGTCTCAGCTGCTGTTTAAATGCAAATTAAATGCCGTGGAAATTTCTACTTATGTACACTAAATAGTATATACATATAAACGATGTGTGTATGTGTGTGTGTGTGTGTATCTACATATATTACTAACTGGTACTTACATGCTTACAGAAATGATGTTCCATGTGTGTGAGAATGGGTAAAGGCCGCAACACAATTAACTGACCACAACAAAAAATCTATAATTAAAACCACATACAATTTGTTGGCATAAATAAAATAATATATATATATATATATATATAAGTATATATAAATATGTAAATATATCTGTGTGTATGTTTGTGTGTGTAGGTTTTTTAATTTTGCGTTTATAATAATGCTATACACGCACACACTTGGCACGTTTTGGAAATGGAATTGTCAATGTTATGGGAATACGACACGTTAGTTATATATATATATACCTATGGCATACATATATGTATATGTATGTGTATATATTTAGGTAAATTTATATGTAGATATATATATATATTTTTTTTTTTTGACAAATTAATTTGATATTCCACTAACATTGCACACGTCATTTCGTATATTTTAATTTGACAACTGACATTTTGATGTGCAATTAACGTTTAAAAAGAATAAAGAAACGAAAAAAAATCAAAAAAATTAAAAAAAAAAAATAGAAAAATAAAGAAATAACCAATTTACATACCCTATGGCAAATGGCCTAAAGCTAGTATAACAGGCCAACAAAAAAAATAGAATAAGAAGAAAGTTAAACAGTTTTAATAAACTTTTAACGCAAAAAAAAAAAAAAGTTTTCTAAAAATTATAAAATTTTTAATTTTCATATTTTTATTAAAGGGTATTTACTCTTTTACCTTATATATTATATAGGTTTTTTTTTCTATTTTGTTTAGTGAAAGCGTTTGATTCAATCACGAACAAATAAAAAACACAAAATTTACTTATAATAATTAAAAATTACACGACAAACACATTTGAAGGGCGACCGCACGAACCTTGCCCTTAAGAATTAAAGTTTCAAATTTTTACATTATTGATTTTTTACATATAGAATATGTCTATATTAAAGCTGGATTTTTATATAAAAAATTGCTTAAAGTTTCTTTATATTAAACTTAATTTTTTATTTTGTTGTTTTTGTCTGATAAAGTGATAAAAATTTTGTGTTATAAACTTAATTAAAGTTTTGTAGGGCCATAAATTGATAGATAAGATTTACAAATCAAGGCGAATAAGAAGCATTTTCCTTCTTTTACTCAACAGAATTATTTTTTGATCTTTGTAAATAATGATTATAAATGTGTTGACTTTGGATCTTTAGATTATTTTCAAGATAAAGCCAAAAGACACCTAAAGTATATTGACTATTGTCTTAAGAATATTACCCTTATCCGTACCAATGATATAAACTTTTTTTATAAATATAGAACTCTTGGTAGTTTAACGACCTCAATTGTTAACTGTCTTCTTTTTTCTTCTGGTTTCCTTGTTTTTTTGTTTCTATGAGACTAATGAGAAAAAAGTAAACGAAATTCAAACAAAATCACTTATTCAAATGGAATATTTTGATTATTTAAATTTTAAAACTAAAAAAATAATATAAAAAAATTCAAAAACAAAAAATAAAAAAAAATAAAATATTAAAAAAATATATATAAAAAAATATATATATAAAAAAATAATATAAAAAAATTAAAAAAAAAAAAAAAAAAAAATATAAAAAAAATAAAATATTAAAAAAAATATATATAAAAAAAATATATATATAAAAAAATATATATATAAAAAAAATATATATAAAAAAAATATTATAATAAAAACAAAATAGAATATAAAAAAAAAATTATGAAAAAAAATAATATAAAAAAAAATAATAAAAAAAAAAAATATAAAAAAATAATATAAAAAAATTAATATAAAAAAATAATATAAAAAAAATAATATAAAAAAAATAATATAAAAAAAATAATATAAAAAAAATAATATAAAAAATAATACAAAAAAAAAATATAAGAGATATATGAAAAAAAAAAAATTCAAATATAAAACTATAAAATATAAACATATAAATTAAAATATAAAAATATAAAAATATAAAACTATAAAATATAAACATATAAATCAAAATATAAAAATAAAAAAACATACAAAATAAAAACAGGATATAAAATAAATTAAACATTAAATCAAATATAAAATAAAAATATAAAAAAATATGAAATAAAATTAAAATATTAAATAAAAATATAAAATAAAAATATAAAATAAAATAAAAATATAAAATAAAATAAAAATATAAAATAAAATAAAAATATAAAATAAAATAAAAATAGAAAATGAAATAAAGTAATATAAAAATATAAGTAAAATAAAATTAAAACATAAAAATAAACAAATATATAAAAAAAGTAAAAATATATTCAAAATTAAAAATGGAATAAAATATATTCAATATTTTATATTCACTAGTAAATATTTATTATTATCGATCCCCATTATTTATTAAAAAATATTGAAATATTTAATATGCAACACATTCTTCAGATTTTTCTTTTTACTAAACAAAAACACGAAAATAGATTTTTTTATCTCTAATCTTTTTATATTGGCATATTTTCTATTACAGTGCCAAAAAAAAAAATATATAAAAAATGAAATTACCGAAAATATTTGTTTGTTAATTTTTGATTTATTAAATTCTTTTGCTTAGAATTTATCTCAGCTGCCATCGTCTACACTTGGTTACGCAATCAAAATTGATTTCCACTTTGATGGCTACGCATTATTTTGCACATTAAACTGATTATGGCCAACAAAAAAGCGAAAGAAAAGAACACCAACAACAACAACAACAATAAGAAGAAGAAAAAGAAACTAGATAGATGTCAAACTTTGCCCTGGCCTCTGTTTGGGGCTCAAAGTGAATTTAGTAATTTATTGAAGATACGATATATATATACCTAGTGTTGAAAGAGGATGATGAGTTGGTATTGGTGTGGTACCCTCTGTAAAGTGAACTGTCATAAATAAAATAAATAAATATATATATTTTGCCCAGCCAATTTGTGCTTTATAATCAACGATGATGCCCAGAGGCAACAAAAAAAAAAAAAAAAATAACAAAAAAAAACGGAGGCTCAAAATCAAATCTATTGACGAACCTCCGGACATGATGCTACACGTGATGCCATTGAAATGGAACATCTTTCATTAGTCTTAGACCATATTGGATGCCACAGCGAAGACAAAGAGAATGAGAGTAAGTGAGAGGAGAGAAAGAGAGAGTGGAGCTAACTAAAGTCTAAAAAAAATACTCTACGAATTGGTAGCTTAAGAAACTCTGGCCATAACATTCAGGCACACTGCCATCCATCTATCCATCCATCTATTCAACCATCCTGTTCCATCTATTCCGTTACCCTCGCCAGAATTTGGCACTTCAAAAATCCTGTGAAATCTGTGACCAATGGCCGGGCCAAGCATTCTTCTCGTTTTTCATTTAGACCCCGGTGAATTTATTAGCATAATGCGTAAAAATATATCGCCAACGTTTCAGGGTTTCACTTATTTGACAGCTTTTCCTAGTTCTTGCTTGACTGCCCTCGTCCGCGTTAGCATCCGCATCCGTAGCCGTAGCATTTGTATTCGCGTTCTTTCTCTCTCTCTCTCTCTATCTCTCTCTCTCGTCCTCTTTCTTTCTCAGTCCCTTCTCATTGTTCATTATGTTAATAAGCGCAAAAGGCAAACGCGAAATTTTTCCTATAATGAATCCCTCTCGACCAGCAGCTCACTCGAAATCTCTAATATTCAAGTTTATTATGTCATCTTTGGATGGGACAGACGACAAGGATTGACGTGAACGACGTCGACGTTGTCGACAACAACAACAACAACTAAAACAACAAGAATAAGGGGCAAAGAGGACGCTTTGCTGCAATGGCGCCATAAAGTTTATTCGTGTACGAAAAATACCTATTTGTTTTAATACGGAAACTGAAGAAACTGCCAGAACTGGGCAAGTGGCAAACTAGATGGAATAAAATGGAAGAACAAGAAGAAAGAGTAGAAGAAGGAGACAAAAGCTTCGCCACTTGTCCGGCGGCCATGTCGCAAAATCATGAAGAGAAAAAAGGGTAATGAGCAAAGCAGCTGCAGCCAACGGCCAGGGCAGTCCAAGCCACCGACGACACCACCACCACCACCACCCACTTCTACCCATCAAAATCGACACAATTATTTTGGCAACTTTTGTTATAGCATCCACCACACACAAAACCACCCACCCATACATATATACCATACTCCACTCTCTTACCATGCCTTCACTCTCTCTCTCTCTCTCTGTCTCTTTTACTCTGGTTTTTGCTACATTCAGATTCAGTTCGTCAAATTGGAACATTTACATAAATTACACAAAGAGTGAGAAAAACGAAATAGAGAGGAAAAATAAAGTGACGCTAACATTATAGAAATACTAAACTATATCTAGAATAATAATATATATATATATTATATATATAGGTATGTTTAAGAGAAAGTTGGCTTTAAACCATAAATTTTTTAATACTTGTAAATAAAAAAAAGAGTTCGTCCACTAACTATTGGTGAGCACTGTACTGCATTAGGGCTGTAGTCGTGATTCACTGTAGGAAATAAGGATATAAGTTGGTATAAACAGATTGGTTTGGATTTCTAGATTTTTCTTTTGATTTTTTTATATTTTGTTTACTTTTTGGGATCCTTTCTAGCTTTTCTCTTAAGCTTATTTTTAGTTCTTGTTATTAATGAAAATTTCACTCTTAAAATTGTTAATAAAAAAAGTTTCCATTTCTAGTCCTATAAAGCCTATTTAAGTAGCTAGGATATGCTTGGAAATATGAAATATAATCCCTTAACAGTTGGAATTTGGAGATATTATGACACTAAAATTTAAAACAATTTTTAAAAAATTATTAAAAAATTAAGCTGATATTTAAAAAATTTTAAAAATGTTATAAAATTTAAGTTATTTACCTTCTTGTTCTCAAATTTGTTTCTGAGATTCAAAGTTTCTTTAAAAATATGCAAACATGAGATAACTTTTAACCCTTAACTAATCAAGAAAAAATATATAAAAATGTTTTGGAACTATTTTAACCTAAACTTTAAATCCAAAGTAGATTAATTTTCGACTTGGGAAACTTATTTTCTTAAACTCAATCTTCAAAAAGATATCTAAAAATGTTTGAAACCTTAAAAAACTTATGTTTTTTGTTTTTAAAAGAGAAAGCTGGAAAAATTCTTTAATAATTATATATATCAAATATATAGATCCTAACTTTAGATATATATAAAAGGTAGGATGGTTTAAATATCAAAGGAAATATATAAAAAGATATTTGGACGACCTTTTAAAACTCCAAAACCAAACCAGACTCGATTTTGACTTATAAAACTTATTTCTCCGAAATCGGTCTTTAAAAACATATTATTCAAAACATGAAGAACTTAGATTTTAATAGAGAAAGCAGTTAAAAGTTGTTGATAACTATATATATTTATTATATAGATCTTATATATAGATATAGATAAAAGTTGGGATGGTTAAAATAAGTTAAAATCGAGAAATATAGTTAACAAAAGATCATTTGTAATATCTAGATTTGATCTATGGATATAGGTAAAAGGTGGTAGGATGGTAAAAATAGGTTAAAATAGATCAAAAAGGTTCCGCAAAGATCTATAATAGAAAAAAATGATCCCTTCTTAACTTTCTTTTACTATTTTCATTTATTTTATTTATTTTAAATTCTAATAAATGATTTTTATAATAACAGAGTATGAACAATTTAAACATTTTGTTGACTTTTTAAAGATAAAGAACATTTTAAATTGTTATAATTTATATATTTATTTTTTGTTTTTTTTCTTACAATCATTTGATGAGTTGTGAAATTTGGTGTGCTAAAAAAAAACTTTTTTTTTTTAAAAGAAAAATCAAATTTGAATAAGAATTGAATGTGTCAAAGTGATGACAATGAACTGAACTGAGCTGAACTGAACTGGACTGGAGAGTAAAGTGAAATGTTGTGGCCCCATGGGACTTACAGATAGATGGAGAAATGAATATATTCTCATTATGCTCAATTGAACTTTTTCACATTCTGTCGACTTCCTTTTCCGTGTTTAAAAATATATTTAAGGCTTCTTCTCCAAAGGAGAAGGCATAGAAAACTGGGAGAAAAAAAAAAAAAAAAAAAAAAAAGGGCAAGTGGGCAAAAGGAAAAAAGGAAAAAGAAAAGGAAAGAAAAATCATTAGACACAGCTGGGCGCCAAACTGAGCTTGAGTAATAATAACTTTCAATTGCGGTTTATGCAACCGTACGGACGGAGGGACGAACTAAATGTGAATGTGAACGTGGTCCTTCCCACTAAACCTGCTCGACTATATGAACTTGGACATGTACATGAATATGGACATGAAAACGGACATGGATACGGATACAGAGTGAAAGGCAGAACCAAAACGAACTGAGGCGAGTCCCTGAATTTTAAATATTTATGAAATGTGTTGTAAGTAGCAAATTGTGTTTGTCGGCTTTGGCATCGCTTTTCAAATGGTCCACAAAGTCATTCAACTGGCCCAACGCCACCACCACACCACCACCACCCAATTGTCCTTTGACTCCCCAAGCTCTCTCTTTTACTCTTTCTCTGTCCCTCTCTCTCTCTCTCTCTCTCTCTCTCTCTCTCTCTCTCTCTCTCTCTCTCTCTCTCTTTCTCTCTCTTGCTCTTTATTTATTTATTTATGCCTGTGCGTTTGGTTTTTTGGGTTCGCCTTTTGCCTCTTTTATGTGTGCAGCAACATTTCCAAAAGCACAAAACTTATTTTAATTTTAATAGAAATTAATGAGGTAATCTTCGTTGACTGACTTTGCTTTTCCTTTGCCTCTGCCTCGCCTTTTGTGGCAAATGGATTTTAATTTTGGGGTCCACAAGGAAAGCACCAAATAAAAAATCTTTTTTTCTCGTTTTTTCTTTTTTTTTTTTTTAAAAAGAAGGCGGCATACAGATTTATAATTGTTTAGGATAGATTGAAGCCCAACAAATTGTTGTGTAAATAAAATTTGATTATTAAAATGCAGCAATAAGCTGTAAAATTATAAATCGTTTCAAATAAAAGTTAGATAATCATTTCAATTAAGCCAAAAACTTGATTACTATAAATAATAGTTAGTTATTTAGTTAGTTCGTTAGTGAGAAGAACTATTTAAACTTTATACTATAAAGTGAAGTAGTAAAAAGTAAATATTTAATAGATCCTTTTAATTTTTTTTTTTTATTTTTACAAAGAAAAGGAAAAGAGCTCAAAGTTTGATGAAATGTTGGTTTAAACTAAAGTTCCGTTGATACAGTTTCTTGACCCTCTACAGACTCTTACTCCCTCTCTCTCTCTCTCACTCTTTCTCTCTTTCTGGGCATTAAGTAATCGTAATGGTAATCGTAAGTAATCCCTGACTAAGTCATTGTGATGCAGCACTTTGAAGTGAGTTGTTTTTTTGGCCAGTTTTTAGCACTTAAATAACAACAAACAAACACACCATATACACACACACACACACAGTAAGAAAACAGAGTGTGTATAAGAAAGAGAGAGAAGAAAATGAAAGAACATTTTGCACGCGCTGCCGCCTTAATGACGACGATTAAAATGCACTGGGCTGGCTCTGACAGGGACGCAGGTGCATAGCTGCTTGAGAGCTATGCGAGGCTGGCGGCGGTGTGAGAGTGTAAGGGTGTTCAGAATGGGGTGTGGCATGGCGCGTTTGAAGGCAACGATGTTTTATAGGTTGAAGATGAAATAAAGGAGGAGGAGGGTGAGGTAAGGGAGAGGGAGAATGAGAATGGTGACACTTTGTGCGATACATGAAAAACTCATAAAGCAAAAAGGAAACAATTACAAATATACGAGTACATCATGTACGAAAAGTATGCGTATATATATATATATATATATTTATTACATACATATATATATAAATATATATATATATTAGACTGGTTCTTTACACTATAGATATACGATTTAAGTAAATTGTATTTGAAATATATGAAATAGAAATATTTTCTTTTTTTGGATTTCAAGATTAATATTATAAAGGGTTTTTTGTTTTCTATATATCTTTTATCTATATCTATCTATATATATCTATTAGTTGCAGGTTTATATAAGTGTGTTTTTTTAGTTCATCCACATGTCGTATGAGTAATATTTTCTAAAGATCCTTTGAGAACTCTTTGGACCTTTTGGACATATTTGTTCTAAAAGTTTTCTAGAAAGATTTCAACCTTTGCGACTTCCTCTAGGTTCATGTAACAACAAAAAAATAAATATATATATATAAACATATATAAGAAAGGGGAAAAACCATATGTATGGATGGTTGAGTGTATGTGTATGCGTGTGAGTGTGTGTGTAAGTACATGCCACCTAAACATGTGTGTTTTAGCTATGAAAAATAAAGGGAAGTGGCAGCAACGGGAGTGCTGTAACGACTGCGCAGATGTTTGAAGGATTTCTCCTGTTACAATTTGTTTGCAGCGCTTCGCTTTAACAAGTATAACACAAAGCCCCTGGCCCCTGCCCCTATTTACACAGGCACCTGACTGCCAGAGCTAGCCTACCCCCGCCACCTTCGTTTGTAGTACCCAATCTTTTGCCAGCTTCCCCGTCATCTTTAGAGCAACAGCAGCAGTTTCAGCGCATTCCTTTTTATTTCCTTTTATGGTTTTTCTTTTTTTTTTCATCCGTTTCTTTTTCATTTTTTTTTTTTTTTTTTTTTGTTGTGCTGAAGAGTGAAATTGTTTCCGCCGCACTTAACGATGCGGCGAGCTCTTCTTCGTCTTTCATTTTGGTTGGGCAAAACATTTCCGCAGCTCGTCGCATAATTTAATGCAAATACCACGCCTCCATCTCTTTACCGCCTTCATTTTCCCTGTGGTAGCCAACAAGCCATGCCACCTTTACCCCTCCTTTCCCTGTCCTGTCTATCTCTGTGCGTTTTTGTTGACATCATTGCGTACAACTAAATATCGATTTTAATAAGAAACCAACATACAACATTTTGTGTGCTGCTACTTCGTCTTCTTTCTCTTCTTCTTCTACATCATCATCTTCATTTTCTCTTTCATCTACACCATCTTCTTATGTTTTCTCTATGTGCATTTCACTGGCTTTTTGTCCTTGAGCTGACCTTTAAAATGCTGACTTGTCTGCTACTGCTGCTGCTCCTTCTCCTTCTTCTTGCTGCATCTAATACCGTTCTTGGATCCTTGGAGCCAACTGCATGACATTGAAGGGGGAAAACTTGTCAGTCTGCTAAACCAAAGAAAGAGAAGGAAGGAAAAAACAACAAAAAAAAAAACAAGGGGCATGCCACAACCGCCAACGGAATGAAGTTAAAAGCAATCACTTAAGATTTAACGCAATTGCAATGTTTCCGCGGAAGGCTTCATAATCCGATCAACCTAACTATGTTGCAATAAAAAAGAAAAACAAAAAATTGAAAAAAAAAAAATAGTTCCTAAACTTATGCAATTTCAACTTATCTATTTTTTTTCTTAGCTACTTTTTAGACCTACTTTTTATAGCCTTTAATCTAATCAATCTATCAATAAACTAAAATGATTTGTTTATACTATATAATATAGTTCTAGATTCTAGAAAGAAGATTTAATAGGTTTGGTTTAGCAAAGGAAGGAAGGAGACTAAGCAAGTTGTTGGAATACCTAAGGATATAAAATAATAATTTGTTAGATAAATAAATGCTGATTTCCAATTGAATGCTCTAGCTTCCCCGAAGATCACCAGTGCATGGTTAGAGAACTGTTTGAGAATTATAAGAATATATTTCTTCAAGCGATTAGCCTTATAATTCCCAAACAGTACAGACAATAGTTAAATTGTTCATCAACTTAGGGATATTAACTTATATATAGAAAAAGCAAATGTATATCAACTTAAAGATACATTTTCATGTGTCCTACCTTTATGCCAATTTCTTTTGGTTTTTTAATTTAAATATATATATCTATTTGAAACTGTATAAAAAACAAAATTGCCATCTCTAAACAATGACAAATAATTTGATTGAGATATCCTTAGTCAATATGTACTTAGTGTATTATTTTTCAATTTGTTTAACCAAAGAGAAAGAAAAATAGAACAAATTTATAGGCCCAAGAGCTAAGCCCAGAAAAACCAAAGCAAATTATTGGCATTGGCTTCAATATTGTTACCCTGTTAAGTGTAGAGTATATTAGTATTTTGACAGTTGAAAATTGTATTAATTTAAAAGAAAAAGAAAAGAATTTTAAATTTAAATAACTTATTTTATTTAGGAAATTTGTTTAAATTGAATTTAAAACGAAAAGAAATGTATAACAAAGTCGTTGCAATAAATTTTTGTAAATATTTAGATGTATACAAATCGTCTCTCTATTTTACAGATTAGATTAGATTAAATTAGATTTGGAAAAAAGGGTTTAAGCTTATAACAAAAGTTACCTAATACCTTAATCTTGAGGTGATTTTTCATGTAAGATTAACGGTAAATTTAATTACATTTTACTAAGAATTAGAAGTAATTACGAATTCTAAGAAAATTTTATTACCTTCGATTGCTTTTGCCTTCCGGTGACAAGTGCCAAAGAAAAGGAGGACGCCTCAACTCTCTTCCTATCTGCCCACCGTGTTTAAGAGAAAGACGAGATGAAAGGTGTATTATGTGTAGGTGTACGTGTGTGTGTGTGTGTGTGTGTAAATAATAGGGCATATAATAGTTAAAGCTTTAATTAGCTTACATTTAGAAAAGTATTTACAGTAATTCTGCAAACCTTTTTAAAGTGTATTTAAAAGTCGTTTGATGTTTTTTTTTTTTATATTTTAGTATGTTATGATTTGAAAGCTTAGTTCTTATACATTTCTTGGACCTTTTTTTTGTTGTTGTTGGGTTAAGTTGGTCCCTGTTACTATATATATATATATATATCGTATGGATACTAACTATATACTAAGCCTGTCAACCAGATTTCAATCCGTCTTTATACACACACACACACACACACCTCATCTCTTTACCTCGATCTCTTCAATGTTAGTTTATATATATCTGAATTGTGTGTGTGTGCGTGTGTGTATTTTGCAAATTTGTATCTTTTCTACAAGCAGAGAGACGAGCTCACGTTAATATTTGGTTTGCGTGTATTTGTATTTGTTTTGCTGTGGCATAAAAGGGGATCGGATCGGAATGGAATTGGTTTGGGGGATTGGTTAGGAGTATGCTGGAAAGTTGGAGTATGGGCAAGGGATGGGGCAAGGGGATCCAAATAAATCCGCTATAAGCCCTTTTGCACAAAAATGTGTTTTTCTATTTTGCATAAAAGTTGTGCTGCGCGCTTATCCCTTTTTTTTTTGTTGTTGTTATTGTTGTTGTTGTTTCTTCTCGTATGCGAATTCGCATATTTAAATTCGAGTCTCTGATATTTGAAATTCGATTTTTTTTCTCTCTCTCTTTTTTTTTTGTGCTTTTCTGTTTGTGTGTTTTTTTTTTTTTTTTGCATTTTGTGTGGATTCCACGTGTGCCACGTGTCTACTTATTTTATCCTTCACACACACATACACACACTCAAACAGGATTGCGTGTGAAAACTGACAAATGCGTATGCCAGCCAGCGGTTTGATTTTTTTATATATATTTTTTTGCTTTACCATTTGGTTGTGTTGCTACTTTTTTTGCTTGAAGCATTTGAAAAATCCAAATGACTGTAATTGGAATTGGCAAGCGCGTTTGATATAGACAGAACGACAGCAGGCAGTTAAGAAGCCCTTAATTGGCGCTCTCAAAGAGGACAGTAATCGAAACCGTATTCCATAGAGAATATGATAGAAAAAATAAATAGAATATAGAAAAAATGAGAAAAGAAAAAGAAAAAACACACTACTAGCTCTAGCTCTACCTCTAGCTCTAGCTTTAGCTCTAGCTTTAGCTCTAGCTTTAGCTCTAGCTTTAGCTCTAGCTTTAGCTCTAGCTTTAGCTCTACCTTTAGCTGTACCTCTAGCTCTAGCTCTAGCTCTACCTCTAGCTCTACCTCTAGCTCTACCTCTAGCTCTAGGTTTAGCTCTAGGTCTAGCTCTAGCTCTAGCTCTAGCTCTACCTCTAGCTCTACCTCTACCTCTAGCTCTACCCCTAGCTCTAGGTCTACCTCTAAGTCTACCTCCAGCTCTAGCTCTACCTCTAGTTCTACCTCTAGCTCTAAGTCTAGCTCTAGCTCTACCTCTAGCTCTAGGTTTAGCTCTAGCTCTAGGTCTAGCACTTAGTCTAGCTCTACCTCTACCTCTAGCTCTGGCTCTACCTCTACCTCTTGCTCTACCTCTATCTCTCACATTTCCTCAAGGAAAGTTGAAAAAATACACAAATTTTAAGAATATTTTAATCACAATATAATTCTTGTTAATTTCTATATAAACGGGTATTGAAAAGACTTTTGGCTAATCGTAGAAATTTGCAATTGTTGAGAGTGAAATAATTATGGTAAAGAATTTTCTTTTTTTCTTTGTTTTTTCTTTTTTTAATTTTTTGTTGGCCTCAAAAGTTCTTCAACGACAATTTCCCACTCTCAGTTCTCTATAGCCACCTTTTGGGAAAATTCCTTTAGCCCATCCCTCTGACTTCCTCAAATTCCCCCTCCTCCCCACCCCCCCTTTTTGTAGCATTGACACCCCTTTTTTTATGCCGCACTTTAGCTAAGAAATTTCTCTAATGACTTAAACGCAGTAACCACTAAAACATTTACAGCGCTCCTAACCCCCCCCAAACCCTGCTTACTACTCCCCCCTCTATCGCTGGTTTGTGTAGAGTTAAGGTAAATGCTGCTGCTGCCACCGCCTACCCGTCTGCCACGCCTCACCATGCCATCTCATTTCGTGTTGTACGTAGGTAAAGTGGCGCATTTTTGCGCAAATTTTCCTCGAAACCGCAAGTAGAAAACTCATTAAGCGAAAAGCATTTGATGGGTAAAAAGGGGAGATGGAGAGATGAAAGGTGAAGAGGGGGGAGCAGATGGAGATGAAGATGAAGGGGCGGAGTACGCGGCAGGTAAACTTCAACACAGCCTCACAACAGTTTAGCTAGAAAATGTTCAAAAGAGATGGAGAGAGAGAGAAAGAGAGAGAGAGAGATGAATGTAAAAAGCGAGACAGTGATATTGTGGTAAAGGGTGAGGGGGGCGGAAGGGAGTCGTGGTATTAACTTGAAGTAGGTTTTTACATACATATGTGTGTGTGTGTATCTGCACATGTACATACATATGTAAGATGTGTATGTGTGTGTGTGCATGTGGCAAATGGCCAAGTTCTTCTGATTGACCGTGTGTGTGGGCGCAAATTATCAAGCAACTTGAAAACAAGAAATATCGTATAAAATATATACCAAAAGAAAGGGATATATATATATACATACATCAATTTTAGATATCTAAGATATAACTACATATATACACCGATATAAGATCTGATGTTCATATAAACTTCTCACTCTAAAGGAAACACATAAAATTTATCGTAAAAGTTGATATTTTTAGAATAATTTCATTTTTTTAAATTCTTTTTATCTATTTTAATTTAAATTGAGATGAGAATTCTATTTTAACAAAGAATCCCTTTAAAACTGAATCCTTGAAAGATACAATCTTATCTTAGGTATTTTTTAAAATCATAATTTCATAATTACCTATAATCTATTTTAATATCTAACATTTACAGTCAAAGTTCTCAATTGAGAAGAGAATTACTTTATTATATGGCGACTTTATTATATAGAAACTTTATTATGTGTCAACTTCATTATATAGAAATTTCAAAATATAGAATCTTCAGTATATAGAAACTTTATTACATGGATACTTCATTATATAGAAATTTTATTATATAGAGTCTTCTGTATATAGAAACTATATTATATAGAAATTTCATTATATTGAAACTTTATTTTACGTTTAAGAAATTTTATTTTATAAAATCTTTAGTAAATAAAAATTTTATTATATAGAATTTTTAATATATCGAATCTTTATTAAATGAAAACTTCATTATATAGAAATTTCATTATATAGAATTTTCTTTATATAAAAAAACATTATTAGATTAAATTTTTTATATATAAAATAATGAAGATTATTAAAATTTTATTATATAAAAACTTTATTGTTTGGAAACTTCATTATATTAACATGAAATTTTTAAGACTTTTCATATAACAGAAATTTCCTTTTGTAGATTTTTTATGATATATGTATGTACATATACTATTATATCGAAACCATAATAGATGCACAATAAAATAGATAAAGTAAGCTAAAATTAAATTTAAATTAATTATAGTCTTAAAACAGAAAATGCTATTGAAATCGTGGATACTCTTAAATCTACAAAATTACATATTAAACCAAAAAAAAAAGTATTTTGTTGACGGTATAACGTCTAATTCTTACCAAAACATATAAAATGTTGAATTAAATTGATTATAAAATTTACTACTAAAAAAAACAGTTAAACCAAAAGGGAGAAGGAATTGCATTTTCTAGCAAAATAAAATATAACAAAAATAAAGTATAAAGATAAATACTTCTTATGTAAAGTTTAAAAAGAGCCAAAACATGTCTCTAAATAACGGTTAACTTTTTATTTTGCCAACTGAATTACATTTGTAATTTTAAAGTAAAAGCATTTCAATTTGTTTTTACAAACTTTAAACAAGAATTATATTCTATGGTTATTAGGAAAAGGCAAGTTCTTAAAAATTGAGTGAGTTTATTTAGTTTCATTGTTATTTTATTGTTCTTTTCACTCTTTCAATGAAATACTCAAGAGCGTGGTTAATATATTACTCACTCCATTGCGGCATTTACTCTTAGTTTAGTATTCTCTTAGCTAATGGTGCTCTTGAGTATTATAAAATTTCGACTCAAACTCAAAGAGATATGAGTTCAAATTGCTCTCAAACGCGCTCTCTCAATTGTTTGCTCTGATTTAGTCGCTCTCTCTCTCTCTCTCTCTGTCTCTTTTGCTGCTTTCTCTCTGTAAGCATAAATGTATCTCAAACTGTGTAGCAGAGCTCCCTCTCTCTCCTTCTCTCTCTCACAACATGTGCGTTCATTTCCTAGAGATAATTTACACGAGACATTTCACAGATAAAGTGCAAAAATTGGCGTCGATTTCCTACCTCAATTTTTTGTATCAACTTGCCGTCGCTGCAGCAGCAGCAGCAGCAGCAGCTTTTGCCACCATATCGGCGGCTATAAAAAATTAGCAATATTACTCCAATTAGCCATGTTCATAATTGCCAATGCAAACAGCAACGAGAGCCAGGCCCATCTATATATATAAAAAAAAAGCAAGAAGGCAAACCCCCCTCCCTTCCTGCGACCAACGACTATCCTTTAACAAACGACGCGTCGTGCTTGTCGTCATCAAGTCTTAAATGATTATTATTATTAATATTAATTTTGTTTTATACCCTTGCAAGAAAAACAAAGGTATATATAAATCCAAAGTATACAAGGAAGTACACATGTATGTATATGCGAGGCTATATATATATATATATATACATTTATATATCATATCAGTATTGAGATAATTGCAACTCTTTTATTATATATTTTATATATTAATTTAAAAAAAAATTTCTTAAAATTCTTACAAATATTTTCTGAACCATTATTTAGTTTTCTCTTTTGAAAGGGTATACAAATTTTCTATAAATTTATAGTTAGTCTATACTAATCTCTAGTTTTATTGTTAATTTTGGACTTTGTCAATTTTTTTTGTTACTGTTGTTGTTATTGTTGTCTGTCTGTCTAAGTTTGTTTTATAAATAGTAGCAAAGAGCCAACTATTTAACACTATTTAGCACTATTTTGTTACTTTATAGGGCAAATCTTTTACAATTAATTATATATCCCCCTATATATAGTATAACAAAATATAATATACTATAATGGTTATTATATATATAAGGCATATATATATATATACATACAGATCTAATATATATTGTAACTTAGATCTGATTTAATAATATAATAAAAATAAATATATTGGCATAACTAACTAGATTTAAGTAGAGCAAACCGGAAGCAAACAATACAAAAATTAAACTATAATTATATATTATAGTATAATATATATATTTATATATATATATTCTAATTTTCTATTTAGAATTTAGAAAATCCAGAAAAACAAATGTACAAAAAGGGATTCTCATTTCTATAGTAAAAAATTGATAAAACTAATTATATAGCATAAAGTCATCTCGAAATCTATTAAATTAATATAAAAAGATATTAAATACTTAACTGATCAATCTATATATATATATACATATATATACAAATATATACATATATATACATATATATACATATATATACATATATATACTATATATATATACATATATATACATATATATACATATATATACATATATATACATATATATACATATATATACATATATATACATATATATACATATATATACATATATATACATATATATACATATATATACATATGGACATATATATTTTATTCATTATATTAACAAAATCAAATTATTTGCTTTAAAAGCTTAGTCTAAAATAATTTTCTACATATTTTTTCTTTGCCTAAAATTTCTTAACAATTTTTCAATAAAATGTGCTTAAATTTTTAACAATTTAAAATGTTAAAAATACCGAAAATATAATTTTGTAACCACTGTGCATTAAGTAACAAAAGCTTACAGCATTTACGATAAGACAACAAATTAAAAAAAAATATATAGAACAAAGATATTATCAACTGTAAACGAAATTGAACAAAAATTGCAATATTATAAATAATAATTGGTATAACAAATATTGCCAAATCAATTAATATATATGCTATATATATACATATGTACAACTGGTTTCGATTGCATTTCGGATAGAAAAAAGTTTTTTTTCAATATGGAAAGCGTCTGCCTTGCCAGACGTTGCGGCGTTTCAAAAAACGGAAAAAAAAAAGAGTTCATGCCTAAGAGAGAGAGAGAGAGATGTCTGGACTGTTGTCGCTTTCTTGTGCTATCAGTTTGCTGTATATAAACATATATATATATATATATATATACTTAGTAAATGTATTCGTATGTACATATAGTATTTATCTATGTATAGCCATTGTATTTTGCGGCTGATAAGTTGCGCGCGCACAATCAAATATTTACTTTAAACATTTGTACTAATTGCATTGTACATATTGACACAGATTATATCTCATAGTACTCTATGTACATATGTACTAAATGTATGTATGTATGTATGGGTATATATATGTATGCACACTATATACTGAATCTATGAAAGAGTAACCATTCGTTCAACATATTTATTTTTTAGGTAGACACGAGACGGCACTATCAAAGGCAATAAACAAGGACCTGCAGACACACACACACACACACCCACCTCGAAAGACCCACAAACACACATTATGAAGAAACATATGTAAAGAAAAGATACTTTCTCTTAGGTATTACAATTATTTCAAGCCTAAATTGTTATAAATAACCATTAAAAATCATATTTGTGAACTGGATTTCTAACCTAACTTGTTCTAGCCAACCTTAACTAGGTTTGCTCAACGGAAGGGCATTGAAGTACATGGGTTTTTAACCATACTAAATGATTAAATTACATTTTATGCCACGGCCTCTAGATAAAACATCACAAAATCATTTTTTTATGCTTTTCTTTGGAGTCAATCGACGAATATTTATGCCATATAACCATAGCAGGACTTTCAGCTAGCTTTATCAGTAGTAGGTTTTTTTAACGTAAAACTATTGCAAGACTTCTTTTTAGTTCCTTTAATAAGGTAATTAAGTTTTTGCTTTGTTAAAGCATAGTTTATGCAATTTTTACTTACTTTCACATCACTACAGGACTTCCAGTTAACCTCACTTTGATGCCCTAATCTAAATGCATTTGTGTGAGTTTTTGGATCTTTTCAAAATCATTTCCTGCATATTTTTATTGACTTTCATGGGCCTTAATTCCTTAAAAAAATAAAGCTTATGTGTATTCGCAAGTGCGAATGACCCCAAGTGCGGATAAATGTAAACACGGTTGATTGTCGTCTATATGTAAGTACTGTGTGTATGATGACTATGATTTAGTTTCACTCTTGTTTTGTGTTTTTGCCCTCTGTGTCTTTTACATTTGCCTTCAAGTTGGACGGGTCTGTCTTATCAAACCGCGTAATTAACGTGTTCTATTTTTAGATGTCGTCTTGTAGTTTCAGAGAGCTCTATCAATTGTATCATCAATTGACTTTCAGTCGTTTGTTGTCGTTGTCGTTGCTTGTTTTTTTTGTTATTGCTTTCTGTATACCCCCAAACCACAAGCATAGCCATACCCATAGCCGCTGCTATAGCCTCCAGCTGGAGAATCGGCATGGGTAATGGGGAATAACGATTGGGAGAGTATGTGTGCTTTTGGAGGGGAAGGCGAAAGAAGGGCGAATCTTTATGGGAGGGAATGGGGTATACAAGTACTACAATAAGATTATCAAGCTGAAAAATCAACAGTAGCCCAGCAAGCCAAGGCGTTTGAGCAGCATCTGTTATGAATTGTTGTTGTTTGTTGATTTAATTTTTTTTTTTTTTCTTTCTTTCTGTTTTCTGTTTTTTCTGCCGCTTTTTTTCCTATTTCTTTTTTTTTTTTTTTTTTGCTGTTGATTTAATAAATTAAAACTCGTAAATTAACTGTGAAGGCAAAAAACGACGCGCGACAAATCAAATAAATAAATAAATGGTCAGTAACTGAAAGATAGATAGAGATGGCAAAACTTGCCTTTGCCAGAGCGAGAGAGAGAGAGAGACAGGAGAGTGAGAAGAAGCGCAAAATTTGCCAAAATAATTGTGGTGCCGCCATTCGCAACTACAACAAAAGCTAGAAACAAACAAAACATACAATATATATACATATATATCTATCGATATATATATGCAGACTATACAACATGTTGTACAAATTTCATTTTGTTTTACATAGAGATTTTGGTACATACAAACATTAGTCATGGAGGGAGGGGGGAGGGGAGGAGAGCTAAAGAAACTCAGTCGAATGAACCCTTTTGCCCCACCCATTCCAATCTGTTTATAGAGTGAACAAACGGGCGGGTGACTGACTGAGTGAGTGGGTAAACCATAAATCTGCCATAGTTTAATCTCACCTTAAGTAAGTTGGCATCTTCTTCTTCTTCTTCATCATCTTCATTTTCTAGGTGGTTTTTCTTCTTACTTACGCTTTAGGCAAAATTAGGGTCAAATGCGATGAGTAAATCAAAATATTATCAAACTAAACCCGGAAAGGAAGAAAATAAAAAAAAAAAAACCAGAGACACAAATAAGGGTAACAGCTTTCGATTAAACCGAAATTTCTATACTCTATAAAAAGTTTTCTAGTTAAGAAGAAATCATTTTAAAGGTTATGTATTTAAAAATAAAGATAGAAGTTTTTCTATCTTTATGATATTAAGTTGAATTCGTTTAGAAAATATAGAATTGAAGGTACTTAAGTATATAACGACCTATTTACGAATATTATATCTATATAGAGTCGACTTATAATACAAATCCAACATATATCAGAGGGCGGTTTAAGAATTATATAAGTTTTTTAATATTCTTCCGACTAGCTTCTATCTTTATGATATAAAGTTGAATTCGTTTAGCAATTGAAGATTCTTGAGTATAACAGGACCTATTTATGATTGCTATATATCTATATATCGACTTATAATACAAATTCAACATATAGAGAAGGGCGGTTCAAGAATTACATAAGTTTTTTTAATTTTCTCCTTGATAACTGGAAGGGCATCACTGTTAGTTACCATTAAGCATCTAACAGTTCACTAAACTTTACAAAATTTTAAAGCTAATAAAAGAAACTTCAATTGAAAATAATGAAAACCATGGTTAAAAACACTTTCATGTTTAATAAACTGCCCTCGTAATGCACTTCTTCTTGGCAACATTGTTAACTGAGAGGAACTCATAATAAGGGTATAGAAATAGTACACGTGTGCCGGACTTTTGACGATTTCGATGGTTGATAAAACCAAAACTAAGCCACAACCATATGAGCAAATATGTAGATAAATATATACATATATGTATATATATCTAAAAGGTACATACATATCTGTTACTGTATATATGTATGTATGTATAAATCCCATCCCTCTTGCCATTCCAATCGTTTATTTACTCTCACCATAACAGAGGGTGGCCCAATGGCCCAGCTGACGATTGAGTTATCAATGTGCCCATCTGTGTTAATGATAACCGTTAGGTTTTAGGTATCTGCTTTGGCCCATGGGCACGTGTGCCTATGTATGTATGAATGTGGCGGCGGGTCGCCCAGTCGTCGTCGTCGTCGTCAGCAGTTGGGTCGTTGAGAGGAGCCAACTGGGGAATGAAATGAAGTCGATAAGGCGGCAGACCCCCCCACACACACATCTCCTTTTACCATTCCTACACCACCTTCACATCTATTCAACCTTTTGGCTTGCAGTCAATTGTGAGCTTAAATACAAAGTCGTTAAACCCTTCTTTTTTTTGCCCCCCCTTTTCATTGGTGTATGGGGCGGGGGCGAGAGTTGGTAGGGTGATAGGTTGTTAGGTAATGCTGCATGATTGATTTGCTTGGATGCAATTGCCGTTTCCCCATTTGAAAAATTGATCGATGGCCTTAGATAGAAGGTGTGAGAAAAGAAGCCCTAAATAAACACTATGCAACAATATGATAACTGTTAAATATATAGATTTTATTTAACTCGTTCATATGTATATAGACTATATATATACATTTCGATTCCAAAACAATGGCAGTCTTTTAAAATTCTATATATTTCTTGTCATTGACTTGACTTTAGGGATCTGATTTCAATTAATGCAAAAAAAGATTAACTTATAGCTCGAATTTCAAACATTTACCGTTAGAAAAAGATATAATTTCAACTCAATATCCTTTAATCCCTCATATAGAGTAGTAAACATTTAAGGCAATATCTTATTAATCAGTTTTGCATGATAATACACTTTCTTTACATAGAATAGACAAATATATATATATAAAGAATATATATGTAATGAACATATGTATGTACATATATGCATATATGTATGTACATATGTATGTATGTATATAGAGACATGTATGCTGTAAATTTTGTAGGCAAAAGTTTTATCCAGTACGTGCTTCCCCCTTACATAGACATCGTTCTGCTTGGTATGTGAAGTACACACTTCAATTTCGTTTCGACAGCAGCCAATTGCAAATCGCCGAACAAGCCTGCGGGCCAAAAACCAGTAATACTCTAACATCCAGGGTATATTGATTAAAAATGTAAACAAAAATTACTATAGAATATATATATATATCTTTGATTTTAAGCCGACTTGATCGAAAATTTTAAATCACTCCAAAGAAGTAGAAATTTGCAAAAGTTTATATAGAAAGATTGAGTTTTAAAGTATATAAAATATATAGGAAATTTGGAAACAAAAGTTCTAAAACTTAAAAACTTAAAGCAAATACTTTGGCAAATAACTCAAGTTAAATATTTTCTAAAATAAGTCTTTGGTAATTACTTTACTTCTAGATCTACTTTATAGTAATTTAATTCAATTATTTTTTTTTGAAAATTCTTTAGAGTATAGAAAAATCGTTTTTTTAATATAGCTTATGAGATTTTTTACCAACTAGTTTTCTATGTTGTCGCCTGTTTCTGTCATTTGCTGGCTTGCCCACTTGGGATCTTGGGGCCCTTAAGGCCCTTTCACATGGCTGCAATTGTTGTTGTTATTGTCTTTTCATTTTTTTTTTTTTTTAGAGCGGCTCCTCCATATATACATATGTATATACATATGTACATACATCGCATGTACATCCCCAATACAGAAATTGAAAAACTACTAGAGCAAACTTGAAGTGAGACGTGAGAGTGAACGCCGTGACCTGCACAGAGAGTCCTGCAATTGAAATTCGAAACAGGCAAAGCTTAGAATGCCCCCAAGGTACATATCTTCTATACAACAAGCATTACCCCCAAACCCAAAGCTAAAAACCACCTACACTAACACCCCCCCATATAACAAACTTACTAGTAGCCAATACCACCCTTCACTTGAATATTGAGCTGCCATTTTCTATATATATACATGAAAGCAGGAACCACTAGGGATCTCAATCAATTACGAGGCCTACATACATATATACATAAGAAAATTTTGTTACGCTTGTCGTCATTGTACATATACACATAGACGAAATCGCATTTTCACTTTCACAGCAGCCATATGGTGGGTATTGAAACCAGGGTCCGAGATCCGAGTCCGTGCTAATTATCGGCATCGGTCTGCTACACAATAAGTGTGTGCGTAGTAAGGGAGGGAGTGAGGGATATATACATATATATATATGTATATACCTTGTGCCGCCAAAGGAAAAGAAACAAATATTTACTAAACGCACTCGTATTTAATTGCATTGCGGCCAGTTGAATTGACCCAAAAGAGGGCATGGGTAAGGGCATATGGCATTGGAAATGTGAGAAATGTTTCTCTATAAGATCAGCTGTGCCCAAGGTCGAGTTGCAATTCGAAAGATAATACTAATAGCCCTAACATACGACTAGAGCAGCTGACCTTACCAACAAAAAAAAGGGAAATAAACGATTTTAAAGATACTGAGATTTCCTCTTCCGATAATCTAGCTAATATCTCACTAATAAATATATATGTATATGTACATATACCTTCTATAGGATTACGTATTTTCTCTATATTATTTTTGCACTTGTTGTTTCCTCCAGTTAACAGTCACTACAAACAATTAGTCATCATGCGAAGCGTTCCAAATAGGATTACGAGTGCGCAAAAATCTATTGTGTAGTGTAGCGTCACTTTTCAACTGTTTTAGTAGCGCAAGTGGAACAATACAACGTGCGTCTTTTGTTTCATGTAACCGCTTCCATTCATTTAGACTATGCCAATTACTATGACTTCAGATACGCACAATTGCCAGCCCTTGCATTGGATTTGCATTTAGAGCCACCGTTAGGTGGTAAATTCAAGTACATGACTTTTCTGAGTGGATTATAACAGTGTTTCAAATACACCCTGTCACTAATCGATGACAAATACACATACACAGTGGAGATGGCGCATATTCCTCGTCTAGATTCTGAAAAATTTTGTATTACAGTGAACCAATGGTTTTCGACAACTTTCCTTTTGTCAGTGCTTCGCTAGATAGATAACTGAAGACCCAAAAATGTTCTATATACCAACAATAATGCGAAATGAAGGAGTTACATTACTTTAGTTATTAATATATACAAAAAGTGAACAATAAGAACGCATGTGTAATGCTTTTCGCGTCTAATCCTACTTAATTTATAAATTTTGAAAATTATTTTTGAAAATAATAATCACTTTTATATGGAAATGATTTCAAATGCATTTGATTAACCACCAGAAAAAAGGCATTGTCATTAACCATAATTTTCCACCCTAAACATTTTCAATATTATCGCCATGGGTTGGTTAGGAATGGATCGGGTTGGTCATTCAGGATGACAGGCAGCTGGCATCGTGGGCTGAACGAACATTTGTCAAAATGCCAAACAATTGGCTAAACAGCTGAAATTTTGCACAGGGTTCAACACACACTCAATCCTTTTAGCACGAGTTGTGTTGTGTGGCACAGCGGCGGCTATTGATATCGGTTCCGTTTCGGTTCTTAGGAATAATGTTCGTGCTGAGAGTTGTCGGTCGGACCACTTGTGCTAAAAATATTTCAATTTTCAAATAGAACAGCTGTAATTCATTCATTCACGACTCGACTCTATTCTATTTATTGTTTGGCCGGAACCGAAAAACGGTATCGGGATCATGCACCAAACTAACGCAAGGATACAGGAACATAGGAACACAGGCGCAATCAGGACAATGCCGGAAACGTGTTTCATGTGTCGCATCCACTTTAAATGTCTTGCTTCAAATGGGAAGACTCACAGCATGCAAATGTGATCGTGTCTGTGGCAGCCGTCAGGATGTGCCCAGGATCTCACTGTCAGTTGGTCGGCTGAGCGAGTATGTGTATGTGTTTCTGTCTCTCTCTCTCTATGTGTGTGTATGTGTGTGTTTGTGTGTGTGTCAGCTGTCGACAATTGCGGGTAGTTAGCTCTGGTCATGCTGTGCATCCGATTGCAGGGAAATAATCAATAAACAAGTCAAGCGCTTCTCTCCTCTTTATTACCCTCCCTCCCTCCCTCCCCACCACTCTGCTGCTCTCCTCTTCCCTACCCAGCTCACTTGGCAAATGTTTGTAAAGTTGTAAATTGTCAATTTGTCACCCAAATGAAACGAAATGCTGGTCAAAGAGTCATATACCGATCCCTTGCCAGCTCTCACCATTGCCCCACCTCACTGTATTCGCTTTGACCATTGTTCTGGAAATTTGTTTGTTTGCCAATCGAAGCAAATATTTCACATTTATGTAGTTCCATGATTATTAAGATATAGTACATATATACATACATACATACATATAGGTATGTATACCGGATATCAATTTTAACAAATGCCGAGCAATTCTGATGAGTTGAAATGTTCGTTATAAAGTTTCTACAACACTACACACATATGTATATGTACATACCTACAAACACACACACACAGATGCACTTTTTATATATAACAATATATTGAGAAACCATTTACATAAGTTCTTTGTATGTATCTGCACACATACATACATACATATGTTCTGATTCTTATCTAAACCATTCAACTTCCTTTATTAACTGGGTTAAAGTTGGGCTCTGGGATTTCTTTTCATCGTCCCTTCTCTCTTGCTCCCTCGTCTGTCTGTCTGTTTGTCTATTTCTTACTCGCCTTACTTCGCCCGCCAACCATCTAATTGCGCACGTCAAAAGAAATCGCATGACTTCTTGCCAACATGCCACATGCATCAATTTGTGCAACATGGCAAAAATTTCACGCGTACAAAATGTGGAAATGGAAACGGGCGAGAATTGGTAAAGAAAGTAATGGCAAAGGTGTTTGAGAGGGAACAGAGGGGTAAAATCGGTGAACAGCAACCAGCAACTTTGGCAAACGGGGGCGAAAGAGCACATGCACACATAACCACACAAACACACACACACACACACACAGACAGACAGAAAGTTTAATCAATGCTGACAGAGGAGAAGACAAAATGCGTTCAATTGAGTGGCAAAGGGGGAGAGTGCAGAGTGGGAGATAGCCGTTTGTATAATGAGGCTAAAGAGGGAGCTTTTGTTGAAATTGCATGAAATACTTTAAGGAAAGAAATTATTTTCATTCAATATTAACTTACAAACAAACAAACGTTTGTACATATGTACATACACATGTACATATGCAGTTATTTGTAGATACATACATTTATGTATACGTATGTATGTATGTGTATGTATGCAAATATGCTCTGCTTACCTTTATTATTTTATAAATTATTATTTTTTCTCTTTCTTTACATAGTCCGTATACACATCCACATCAAACCGAAGACGTATGTATGTATGTACATATGTATTTAGCTGAGCAAAAACCAAAATGGCCACCCGCTTTGCAATAGCAACAAAAAATCAAAAGAACTTGCACTTCCTTATACACTTCACTACACAACCACATAAAAAAAAGAGAGAAAAAACACACATACATACATACATGCATACATACATACATCCAAATGCACGAAAGCTAGACCAATAATCACAACAACAAATTGGCAGCAACAACACAATTAACACAATAATCACATAACGGATTTTTCTTTTTTTCTGCGATAAACAAACAACCAACGAAAGCAAAATTTCATTCATTAATTAACAATGCAAAATTTATATGAATTTAGCGCGTAAACAAGATATAAACAATTAAACAATATTTTTGGCGTGCAGATTTCACAAGCGGCGAACTTCAGCTAAATATGAAGATGACTAAAGAACAACAGTTAGAGAGCGCCGAATTCCAAGAAAACGCAAAGAAAGAGAGTAAGAAACAGAATATGAGAGAGCGGGATCAGTGCATCAACATTATGTAACTTCCAATAGATACATATAAAAAACAAAGAAAAGGGACCATAAAATTGCTTATGCAATGAAAAAACGTTAAAGCTTGCAGTATTATGTAAGCCTATGTATGTACATAGATGCCAGATGTGTCTTAAACTTAGCAAGAGAATAAAAACTTTACTCTACATGTTTTTAGTCTGTTTATCTAGTAATCTTTGCAATTTCATTTCATCTCATACTGTTCGCTTTAGCTCTCCCTCTCTCACAGTCTACATCTCCCTTGTTTGTTAACATTTTTCCAAAATGATCAAGTTTCTAAATATTTTTTTAATTTTTGCTTTTTTAGCCAATTGCACTGGTAAGGAGAGGCAACCGGAACAACGTGAAGCCTGTGTATCAGGTGAAAATCAAGCTGTAGTGCAATTGATGGAAGATTCCTGGAAAGTTATGCTAAAGGACGAATGGATAGTTGGTTTTTGTGTACCTCTTATACGGGATTGTTTGAAGTTTGAAAGAACCTGGACAAAATTTGGCCAAGAAATGCAAAAGAACTCGTACAAAATTAAAGTAGCAAGTATAGGACAGCAATATTCAGAAACAATCGCCTATCGTTTCACATTGGACACACTGCCCACTATTCTGCATGTGAAGGATGGTGTATTTCGTAAACTGCCTGTCAAATACAAAGTAAAGGAACTGAAAGATTTAATCCTGAATAATGATTGGAAGAAGATCAAGCCCCTTCCGTTCTGGAAACATCCAAATAGCTTTATAATATCAATTAATATTCTTTATATTCGATCTATTGATTGGGTATATAACAAACAGTTCTTGAACATGGATTATGATCAGTCCACATGGTTGGTGCGCTGTTTCCTTATAATAACTTTATCCATTGGACCTTTCATGGTGGTACGTGAAAAGTTAATGAAACGTGAACGTGGCCTCGAATGGAACACGAGTGTTTTCGATCTAGAGAGGTACTATGAATGAGGACTAAATGAATGAATGGATTTACATATACTATATGGTATATATTTACATTTGAATCATATTACATAATTTCCATATAATATATATTAACAGTTCATGGATTTTGGAGTGTATATTAACAACTTTCGTATACATTTGTATATAGAATGCATTATTTTTCAATATTAAACATAAAACGTTTATATGGAATTCAAAAATTTTCCGTCTTTTTATATATATAGTTATAATATTGCTAGATCCAATTGTCTACATTCGAAATATTTGCTTATGCATGGGAATTTTAACCAATTCATTCTGGCAGCTCCAATAAATATCAAAATCAATATATTTCAGGGTTCGTTTTACCGTGACCTTGCCATTTACCACATCCCCAAGATTTAGGGGCAAATGATCATCAATGTGGAAGACGGTCTGCTCCCATTGGGTGCATGGTTGTGATGGACTTGTCGAGACTGTGAAGAATCCACCATTAACCTGAAAATCAAAATCAAAATACATTACAAATAAGTGAGCAATTGTCTTTTTGGTGGCGCGCAAACGGAAAGGTAATGTAAAGCTTAAATTGTCAAGTTTTAGTGTTAATAGGTCAAAGGTCTGAAGGAGATAGTTCTCAGCGACCAATTGACAATCTTGCATACAGGTCACCATTGGTTTCTCTTGCACGATGACACCGGCACGCGAAAAATTGAAGCCTGCAAAACGCGACCAAAATTGTTTTGGCGATACATTGTTCTTGTCGTTGGTTGCAGCTGTTAAGTAGAGTCTAGCGGCATGTGGGAATAGAGTGCCACCCGGTTTTAGCCATTTGTCCCGGGCATATATAACAGAATCCAGGGTAGTGTTATACATGAGGCAAGGCCTACAAAACAAACGGAACGATAATGAAATGGAGAAGTTGCCAAAAATAAAACTTTAGTTATTGACAAATTGTTTATATTGATTGCTTACCCCATCCATTTGGAAATGATGATATCTACCGTATCGACGGGTAGTGTGATTTCTTCGATATTACCTTGAATCACGTCAATTACACGCTCCAGCTGATTTTGGCGCACCAATTGGCGGGCCACCTGGGCCACATTGCTCGGCTCTTGGGCAATCACCCGTGCAGCACCCAAACGACTTGCCCACATGGATAATAAAGCGCTTCCACAGCCAATTTCAAGAACCACGGCATTCTTGAACAGCTTTACATTTCTCTCCATTGCCACCTTGAAACTCATCATAACATTGTCCCGCAAGACAATCTCCTGACTTAATATAAACTCTTGATACACCGATGGAGGAATCATCTCTTCCTTGGATTCCATATTAACGTAAAGTTCTATGGTTAAAGTTTACTCAACCTAATACGTTTTATTAATGAGTGCAGAAAAGCGCGGAATTTATCGAATCGATATGACGACTTCTATTGATTATCGATAACATTTTATCGTATGAAGAAAGAAAACGTTAAATACGTTTGAAATTTGAATATATTTTTTAGGTTAAGTTTTATAAAATTTATTAAAAAACATAGTTTATACAGCCCAATGTACTTATCGAAAGGATTTGAGACACTGGGAGGCATTTAAAAAGAGTTCATATGTACTCATCCACTTGATGGTAATCGTGTCCGTTGTTTGCTGACGTCAAACACCAAACACGGGACGCGTGCCAAGAGAAATTGAATGATAATGACTACCAGTACTATGTAGAGCCCATCACCGTAGTCTTTTCATTCCTATACTAACCAATCACCCACCCACCCACTGGTTTAATGACCTTGAAATAAATCAGAAAAGCAAAAGAACAAGTGCTGGCGATCTTTGAAAATTCATTAGTTTGGCATAAATATATACAAAATACAAAACTGTAACAAGAATGAACAACAAATAGGAATTTATTTTTGTTGTTTTTCTTCTTGTTTTTGTTATTTTCGTACATCAGCCATCACCCGGCAAAAAAAAAAAGAAAACCAAAAAAAAAATTGTGAAAGATTGTTGATTTCTCTTTGAGAAATGCCCCGAGAGGGGGGCAGCGGAAGCCTGTGACCAATTGATGAACAATTTCAATACCCATATCATTATCTCTTATCCGAAATCCACAAGAAGTATTTCAACTAATCTAAAATACTAAAATAAGACCAAGGGAGAAACTATAAAATAAACTTGTCCAATTTCAGAAGAGTTTCTGCACTCGACAGGAACATTTTAACTTTGATGTACGTAAATATGTATGTATGTATGTATGTACGTATCTGTGTGTTTATAATACAAATGTCTGTTTGCCAGAGGGATATTTTTCAATTATATATTGAGACTATGAAAATATAAATGATATAGGCACCCCTCACAGCATGAGACTATATTGGTACCCCCAGCTGAGTGTGCAGAAAACAGGTAATTATTATTTTTGGCAATAGGCCATTGCTAGTTTACATACTATATACATACGTACATACATATATACCTATATCTCATATTCATATTTAGATTGGTTCCTTCATCCCTCTAACCCAGGCCCAGCAGTTGGCTACATCACATCTGGATGTGACTTCAATTTAGCCACAATCAACAACAAACTGTATGTTTTTGTGTACTGTAATCGAGATTGTCTGTCCCTTGATTAAAACCTATAAATTTGTTAGACAAATCAATTTTCTAGTTGGTGGCCATTTTTCAATTTGATTTTTAGAAATATTTATGTATATACTATTAATTTATTATTTTTACACAATTTTGTTTACGTTCTAGTTGAGCAATTTTCTACCTATACATATACATATCTACCTATCTATCTATCCATCTATCTATCTATTTACCTATCTATCATCTGGTCCGATTTTATTTGCGCTTGATTTACTATTTCTATTCTTGGTCTATCTGTATTTGTTAAGACCAATCTGCTGCCTCTTCCTAGACTTAAAGGCACTGTGGTTCAACACTTAATTAAAATTTATCCAAATGGCGTAACCTATAATTAATTATAATCCATAAGATAGATAATGTACAATTTTTAAAGCGATTTCAAATGAGTTTTGGCTATATGTAGGTATTTAATTGATATATGTATTTGTAAGATTGTGTGCAAATGTTTGTTTTCGCCATCTATTGAGACACAGTGCAGTGTGGCCACTGTCAAATTTATTTCGCTTGGTCACGTAGACCATAAGGTAATGATTTGGCAAGAGTAAAGCACGTTTTTCCACCTATTAAGAAATAAATAAATAATATACATATATGTATGTATGTACATATGTATATACATACATCTGTGTATGTACATACATATGTACATATGTTTTTTTCAATTACGTTTTTGCCAAAAAAAAGATGACAGCTGATTACCAGTAAGACAGCAAAATCCATTTTTAAGCAAATGACAAAAATAATTTTGAATAATCTGTTGTTGCCATGCAGTCAGAAAGAAAGTGTCAACTGATTTCAAATGAAAATGAAATGACCATATAACAAATAAATATGAACAAAAACAGAAACAGAAACCGAAAAAAAAAGAAGAGAATTGTTTGCCAGCAATTAGTCGAACAAGTCTGATAATCAAGATCAAAATACTATATTGCCCGATGACAAAAGATAAAACTTTTGCTGACGTTCATACGCCACTTTGCATTATTCCGATTCAATGGAGCGTTGCGGCAGCGCAAGGGGCATATGTATGTATGAGAGTGTGTATGTAATATACAGTAAGCGTATGTATGTATGTGTTTGGCTTCGCGTATTGTAATTAGCAGGAAACGCAAGTTCAAAATTTTGCACAAACGTTATTATGATGGGTTTTTGGGTAACGGTAAATAAAATGATAACGGTAACTTTCACATTTAATTTGATGTGTCAGTTAATTGAGGAAATTGAAGTTAAATGTACACACATGCATTTGGAAGTACATACATACATACATACATATGTACATATGTATGTATGTATAATCGTATAAGTTGTTCTTTTCTGTTAACAATCCAGCTAAGAAAAGTCATTGTCATAAATATTTATGTAAATAATCATAGTTAGAATAATAAATATAAAATTATTCATAAAATCTTAAACAAATTTGCAAACATATTGCAGTTTATTCATTAAAACACTTTAAATATTTCTTAAAACCTCAAAAAACAAGCCTCTGCACAAAACGGTAAAATTTTTCTTTTACGTATACCATAAATATGCATGTACACACAAAGATAAATAGATAATTATCTAAAAGCTAACTGCTCCTTCTAGGATCTTGGAATTTCCAGTCCCTGTGCTCTCTTTGAACTTGCTTACGCACTTCACGCTCTCCCACTCCATTTAGTTTTATTTTGCCGCTTGTCGCGTTTGCATCTTGAATTTTTATGCAAAGTTTTTAGTTTTATTCTCTAGTTGTGGTATTTAAAAAGTGAATAATAGTACTTAAAAATTAAATTAATAAAAAGCTATTGTTGCAAGCTTTAAATTACAACCATTCGCATTAAAATCGGTTCGATATTTCGCGAGTTTTTTTTTTTTTGGTAAAATGTTGCAAATTTGTCATAAAGAAGAAGAGGCAAATGAAAAAATGTACGCGCCTTTTTGCATTCGCTGTCGCCTTTAGCGACGATGCCGCGTCGTCGAAAAAGGAATATGCAAACAAAAGAGAGCATGTAAAATAGTGCGGGTTGGTGTTCTAGTGTTGCAAAATATTTAATTTGTGATCGTTTTTTTTTTGTTGTTTTTTTTAAGTGCTTGCATAATACAGTGGGAGCGAAAGAGCCACAAGATGCGAAAGGTAAGAAAGACAAAAACAATAGAAAATATGCAAAACTACTTAACCGTTGAGCAGTGTGACCAGTCTGAGTTTCTTGTATTTACATATTTGGTTTGGTAGCGCTGATAACTGCATAATTTTTTTTCGCCCAATAAGAATCGAAATTTAACATTAACTTATTATATTACAATGCTATTAAGATATAATATAAAACAATAAATATCAACAAATAATCATTGAAATGTAAGAGAGAGGGAAAAAAAGTTCTGCTATCCTGTACCGCATCACTTAGCACATTGGCTCAATAAAAAATAAATGCACGTGGAGTTTGAATAATAAAAATTAAAGAAATAAATCCAACGAAAAATACATAAAAGCTTATCTTTTGTTTTATAAACAAGGTGTATGTATGTACATACATATATACATATGTATGTTTGTATGCCTTCATTATATACTCATTTCCTGCATTAACTAATCTTTAAGAAATATAAAATGTTTGCTAATTAATCACACTGTAAGAACTGGAAATGGAAATATGATTAAAAGTAGATTTCAAATAAACAGTTAGCTAACCGATAGTTTTCAGGTAAACTAATTACAAGTTTCCATGTAGATATGTATTTCTATTCGATAGATAGAAAAGCTTCATTATCTTCTATAATCTTTATCTGTAATCAAGAAGAAAATTTCATTTGTATAAGAGAGAAACAAAATCGTTTTTTTTTTATCTCTCTTTCCTTTACTATGCATATGTATTTATATATGTACATATATAGGAAAAATACATGTGTCATCTCCATTTCATCTTCTCATCGTATTCGATAAAAATTGCGAATTTGTCAAGATTTTTTTTTTTTTTTTTTTTCTCGCTGTTGCCAAGCGATTTTATTGTTTCGCTTGCGTGTTGCTGCTGCCGCTTGACAACGGCAGCAACAGCAATCGGGTTTCGCCTTGATGCCTCTACACCTCCGCAACACCCTGCAACAACACACACACACAGACACATACATACACTTACTCACACACACCCCCTTCATCCGTTAATGTTGACTGACGTGCGTTATGGGCATTGGGTCGTGCAATTTTGTACAGTTACATGTTGATGTGCCGACGTCATAGACAAGCAAAAAAAAAAAAAAAGGAAATAAATGTCAACTATTTACACAGCTAAGAAAGAAAAGAAAGAAGAAGAGTACGAGAGAGAGAGAGAGAAAAAGAAAAATAAAATTAGTTATAAATTGTCGTGTATCCTTTCATCCATGTGGTAACATGGGAATATAATGGACTTTTAAAGTGAATGTTTAAATTTGCTTAAAGTCCCTGATTGAATTGACTTTTATGTATGTACTTGGTATAGGGCATTTTAAAGTCGGCACTCAATGACTTAATGTTAAATGTTTTGTTTTTTATTTTTGTTTTTATCTTTGTGGTTTATTCGTTGTGTTTTTTATTTTATTTTTTTATTTAACTGCATAAATTTGTTTGCGATCGACAGATTTACATTTGCCGGCGGCGTCCCCTTAAGATACGTTAACCTTTTTGTTGCCATCCAAGCGGATTGCCTGTGGTTTTTGATTGATCACACAATATCATTACTAAGTATAACTGAATGTTTAGAGATTTGTTTACCCTGGCAAAAAGTTTATATCTTCAATAATATAAAGTAGCATCACGAACTGAGTTGATTTAGCCATCAACTCAATTTTTTTTTTGGGTTTCCTTCAAGTTGAATTAGAATCGTTTTACTTCCATATAGTTTTTTCTGAATCTGTTGATAATAATTAAATAGTTTTGGCTTTGCAAGAGTATACGAAATTCGGCACAGCTAAGCGTAGAGTTTTACTAATCTTACTTTCTATATATTTAACCAAGTAAAATATAAAAAAACAACTAAAGTTTTATGTTTTAATCAATTGGCTTAAAGAAATTTTAAATTTCAAATAATTCGATTTCTGGCACTCCTTTCTAACATTAGTTTACCAACACTGTCTCTATGGCTACACACTGGTTTGATTTTGGCCAAGTAGGCCTTGAGTTTTTCACACACATTTTCTCATGTAAAGAGAGAAGCAGTTAAGTATAGCTCCTTAAGCTATTCACACCTTAATTTTCCTTATTTTATTTATATTCCTCCTGTTTAGTCCCTATTTTAGGACTACTCTTCATACCATAATAGTTAATTAGCTACTCTTCTGTTACAATTGTCGTCCTTTAGCTGCCAGCAGCAGGGAATGTTAGAAAATTTTCACAACAGATTTTTTTGAACATTCGTAGACGCTTCTTATTTACAATATTTTATATGTATTGGGACTCTTCTTCGTTCCGTTGTACTTCTATTATATCTTTTAAATCGGCTTATTCTGATTTCTACATTTTTCTTAGTTTATTTCCCAAGCTCAATAGCTGCAGTTGCATCTTATTTGTCCTTATTCTTATTAAACTTATAAATTCTCCTTATTTGCAATATTTTAGAACTATAAAAACTAACATTAAGAAGAAAATTTATCTTGTGGTTCTTTTTCTTGCCTCTATCATATTGGTTAATTCTGGTTCTTTTCTTAGTTTATTTCCAACATCGTTTTTATTTAATATAGTATTTTCAGATTATAATAATTGAAAAATCCTTCGTTGGTTGAAAATAAAAACTTTGTTCTTTGTATTAAATTGGTGTACAATTGTCTTTTATAAGTTTCCAGCGGCAGTAACATTACATTTCATCAAACATTAACATAGTGTTATTTGTGACTGTCTTTCTTATAATTCCCAACCAGTACAAGCAATATTTAAGAGTAGTTGTCAACTTGGTAGGGGGTTGTAAACTTATATATATTTATATATATATACTTACATATTCTTGAAAGCTACTTTTGTATGATCAGAGACACTTTCATGTTGATCCCAACAATTTTGTTTACTTGCTGTAATGACGTTCGTCGTTGTCTGGCGGCACTTTTAATGCTTTTGGGGATGGGATATAAAAATACGAAAACAAATCTAAAGCAAGCAGCTAATGACGTTTTGTTTTCTTTCTTCTTTTTTTTTTTGATGAAATATACACACGTCAGCATTGAAGGTTTTACCTATAGATCGTTAATTGCCATAATAAACACAAATAACATAAGTTTCAATTAAATGGACAAGGCAATCAAATAAACTTTTTAATAGTTGCCAAATGGTGCAAAATATATAATAATTATAATAATTTTTTATATACTTTATTTAAATAAATAATATATAATATATTTATATATAATATATTTCTATACATATATGTATGCATATAGATTTAGTGCGTAAACAACAACATTTGGGGTGTTAATCTAAATCCGAGAAAAATAATATGTGACGCATGAACGGATCAATGGAAACATTTCATTTGCCGCCTATTCTTTTTCTAAGCCAATGGAACGATGGGGATAGCTGCGAAGCTGTGCAAAGCTAAAAAAAAAAAACGTCGCCTATATAAAGTATATATCTTCTTGATCAGCATGATAAGCTAAGTTGATATAGTCAGAACTGTCTGCCTGTCTGTACTTATGTCTGAACTAGCACGATCTTATACGAAACCCTTGAACCTACATAGCTAAAACTTAGCATCTAGGCTTGTTAGTTGCTCTTAGCATTATATATCCCAAAATCATTCCAATCGGATCACTGTATCATATAGCTTTCATAGAAACGATCGAGGTTTCACACCAATAACTTTGTTTTTTTTTTTTGATTTAAATATCATGAAAATCGAGAATTTCTCAGGTTTATACCACCAAGTTTTATCGGTTTACTATATCATATAGCTCCAATAATCTGACAACAGTGTTATGTACATACCTATATACGTATGTATGTATGTATGTACATATATTCCATTGCGATCTGTAATCTAAACTTTATACAAATGTTGTTAAAGTTGTTGTTATTGCTGTTGTTGTGCACTTTCACTGATTATTATCCCCCCCTTTCGTACACGTATGCATTTATGTATATATATATGTATATATTTTTTTCCATCTAGTCTTTAACTAAGTGTGAGTGTGTCGTGTCTACCAATCGGCGCCAATGTTGGTTGGTTGGTGACGTACGACCTTTTGAACACACCGACAAAACCGCACGTGAGCTTGTGCCTGTCTTCCTGGTTAACTATATACTTTATATACCTAAATATATATATATATATATATATATAGTTTATCTGTATGTGCAATGCCTACGTCACACTAATGACGGCTCACCTAAATGTAATGAAATGAATGGATAGTTAGTTGTATGGATGTTTGGATAATGATGATCCCCATAGTAGATCTAAGCATCGTGTCCGTGTCATTTGGGCAACGTGCCGCCGTACTGCAACGTGGCCAACGGACTTCGTCTCCGACATCTACATATATCTACGTGACTTCAGTCACCTATTAATAATGCTTTGTCGTCATACCAACTGAAAAAATGTATTAAATGCTAATGGGTTTTTGTTTTTTTTGTATTTTATTATTGTATAAAGTGTTTGGTTCTTATCGATAGCATTTAAAAATTATTCCCAAAAAAAAAAAAAAAAAATACTGCAATTTTATATATGTAAATATATTTTATTATCCACATATCGACAATATAATAAATAATATTGGAATATTTAATAAGAAAAGTCTCAAAAAATAGTCAAAATAATCAAAATAATCGAAATAAAACCATAAGCAGCAAAGGGAATTGTGTTTACAGGCATTCTATATATGTGAGTGGATGTGGGAGTGGCAAAAATTTCATATAAATCTGATCTGCGTTTACACTAGATGAATCTACTATAAAAAATTCCGCTAATCTAGCTCTAAGAGTCTCTAAGATTATAGTGTTTATACAGCAAGATCGTTTTGGCTAGTTAGAAATACCCTTCTTTTACTCTATGAATACACTTTCTGACAAGAGTTGTTAACTAATTTGGTTTAGACAGGTGTTGAGAGACTTTTAGATAATTAATAAAACAAATAAATTAGCAAACAAAAAAGTAAACTTTTTAAAGGAACTTTCTATACATTTCCGTTTCCTATACATTTTCTAGAGTGTGGCGAGAACTTTCTATGGAACCTAATTACATTTGTTTGTTCGTTTATTTTTATTTTTTTCCATTTTTTGGCATCATTTGCATGCTTCGATGACATTTTACAATAATGAAAGGTAAAAAAAAGATGCCAAATTGGTTAAATTGAAATAATAATAAATTGAAGAAGAATCTCTATTGTTTTGTTAGGAAATGTCATGGTAAGCGCTAATGAACTTGGCTTTTAATATGCATATATATATATAATGGGTATTATGTATACCTATTGTCCCTTGTTTTGTTGTTTTTATTGTTTATTTTTTGTTTTGATCTTTATTGAATATGAATAAAAAATTTGCAGCTTTAGTTTTCTTTTTTTTTTTTGTATTTGTTATAATTTTTTATCTTCAACCGCAATGGCAAATGGCACAAAACATGACAAGCAGACAGGGTTGTTGTAATGCTGTTGAAGGCAATGAAGGGTAAGGGACGTATGTAAGGGGTACATATGTGTAACATGACACAAAAGTCAAGTGTAAAAGGCTGCAACAGAAATATGCTAGAGAGTACAGCAAGAGAAAAAGGAAGCCCCACAAAAAGTCAGTCGGCGGCACAGTGGGACATCAGGCAGTAGACGACGCGTGTGGAGTCCACACACACACACCAAAGGGGGGGGATAGAGAAGAAGAAGAGGGAAAGACTGTGACTGAGACTGGGGTACCATAACACCGCACGATACAAGCAATTAAACAATTGTAAACCAATTGATACACACGCTCATTAATTAAATTAAATGATGGAGAAACAAAACTAGAGAGGAGAAAAGTTCACCAAGCCATCCGTTTATATATATTGAAAGCTAGCTAGATAGATAGATAGATAGATAGATAGATATATCTTTATGTCTGTGTGTGTGTGTCTGTATAGTTGTAGCAAAAACCAAAAGCAATCAATCATGCCAATTAGTTTTAATGGGAACCCCCGTCCCAACCTACCTACTGTGTTACCTCCTAACTTCCTACCATACAATTCCATTGCATACAGTAGTCACTGCATGACAGACAACCATAAAGACACTAAAGAAAAAAGCGTACCAATCTGTCTGTCTATCTGTCTCTCTGTATCATGATACCTCCTGACCAACAACAACTAGCAACAACACCAAGGACTAACAACCATAAGGAAGAGAAGGACACACGTAACTAAAAACAGTTAGCTACGGTGCATTGATTATTAAAACCAAAGCTGTCTGTTCCTCTCTCTCTCTCTCTCTGTCGCTTTGCCTCTGCCTGTCTCTAGCTTTGTTTCATTTTCCAATTAAGCACATTGTCGAACAATGTTACAATTGATAAACAAAGATAGAATATCCAATTTGGGCAAAATATTTGATTGAATATAGACATAGATACACATGCATCTATATATATATATATATATATATATATATATGTATATGTTCTATATATATTTGAAAAACTCTTCTGATAAGGAAATGCATTTCAATTGAAATACATGTAACAAAAATCAAAAAACTTAAGGATATAAAAAGGAACTATCAAATATATCTAGTTGTATGCTATATAGTATACGGATTCATAGTATTATCATTTTATATATATTATAAAGAGATCAAAACTTATAGTGCTGATCAAGTATACTCTATATAGTCGGAGAATATATATACTTGATTTTTCCGGAGTATTAATATAATCTTTTGTTCTCAAGGAAGAGAAATAATTTGGCATTTTTTCATTTCTATAAAAAAAAAATTTTCTTTTAAATATACAAAATTAGAGAAAATCTTTATTTTCATATGGAAAGTGTAATGAAAATTATTTTGCTTCTTTTTTTTCAATTGTTAAATTTGTTAAATAAATAAACTCGAATAGCTTTCAATTAACACTAATCAAGAATATAAATAATCAACAATAAAATATATATATATGTAATTTAATTTATTTATATGGTCAAAAATACTTTTCTTTACAAATGAAAAAAAAGATAAAATTTTTTTTGTGGCCCATGAGGGGATCGAACCCGCGACCTTCGCGTTATTAGCACGACGCTCTAACCAACTGAGCTAATGGGCCATATTGTTCAAATGCTTTTCAAAATTCTATTTCTGAACAAGAAGTAATTGAAATACGGACAAAGAAATATTACGGGGAATATTTGTACGGCAATTTCAATAAGATGAATTTTTTTTTTTGTTTGTTTGTTAGTAAGTTAAAAATTAATTCATTTCTTTTCTTTTGTTGAGCTTGTTGTGTGTTATCATAAGTCAAATAGAAAACGGAGAACAACTTTTATTGAATGACCGATAAGAAGAGTTAAGTCAGAGAGAGAGAGAGAGGTGGAGAGAAAGTAAAAGAGTTCATACAAGTTTAAACTTTATCTAGGCCAAAGGAAAAATAAAAAAAACAATATTCATCATATGGAATATATATATACATATAGGTATACTTATAAAGAAACAATAGAATCACATTTACGATAACAATGTCCAAAAAAAAAGAAAAAGAAAAAATACTGTAAGCTTATCACAGAAATCTTTTGGCTCGTGCATTTCATTTGTCGACGGAACTGCGTTAATTGTTCAGCAAATTCGGCCATTGAACTTCACCCACCCCACTTGGCCTTGTTTGACCTTGTTCGAGAAGCTCTGTGAATTTGTGGGCGGTACGTGAGACGAGAGCGGAGGCTGCTGTATACTCTATATACAAATATACACACACACACATATTAGAACAAGAAGGGTGGGGGGTATAGATATCGTTTCTCTCTCTCTCTTTTTCTTTATTTTACATTTTTTCGGTATTAGGGAAATTCCATTTTTGTGGATGTTTAAGTCAATATTTTGGCAGCTGTCCGTACCGTATAAAATAATTGCAATTTAATGGCTTGTCAACACGTGTACTTGGCAAACAGGTGCGCCATGATGATCGCTAACAAAGTGGAATGAAGGTGAACGAACAATTTTAGTACCCATCCCCCCTACCACCCCTGACCACAATACAAACACAAATACAATGCACAACAAGTTGATTAACAAAATTTGATGACAACAAACAAAACAAAACAGCAGAAAAAAAACAAAAATTAAATGAAAAATGTTTTAACCTTGAACTAGATTAAAAGGTTTTATTCCTAGCTAATAAGGAAAACTAACTAGCTAACTAAGTAACTAAATGAAAGAATCTTTTCATATGCTCTAAAATCAAGACTCTATATAGTTCTCTGACTTTTCTTCAATTTCTATATATATAAATATATATAAATGTGCATAAACTTTAACTTATGACAAGCATAAATTATGGCAACATGTTATTAGAAAACAGGATTTAAAAAACAAAAAAAAACTTATAATAAATAAAACATAAAAAAAAATTAACAATAATCTTTCTTGCTTGGTGCGGGCAGAGTTTGAACTCAAGTTAAATTGATTTCAAAAACAAATTCTTTAACAACTTGGCCAGAATAAATGGAGTTAAGAAAGAGTCTTAGATCTCTTGTTCTTAAAGTTTATTTTGGCAAATCTTCTATTAGATATTTATATATTGCATAATTTATTTTTAAGTAATTTTAAAAAGGGGTTAAGCTATTTAATTTTAAATTTTTTATTTTCAAAAATTTGTAAAATAGAAATACAATATTTTAGGAATATTCTATTATTATAAAATCATATTTATATATATACTTATTATATTATTATGTACTCTAACCGAAAAAAAACTGGCTAAAATGAAGCTTGATTTTAAGTTAAATTTTTATTTTTCCTAAAAAGTTGTTAGAGTTTCATTAACTTAAAGTTTTTAATGAAATTTATATTCTACAATTGTAAAATTGCACTTAAAATCTTTTTCTTTTAATAAATTTATTTGTATTAAGAAATTATACTTTACAATATTTACAAAAAAAAAGCTAAAAGTTGTACCGAAAATTCCTAAGTCAACAAAATTTTTATCTACTATATCTAATAATTTTTGTAGAATATCTTTGCCCAAGTTTCTTTTCTTTTTAAGCCAAATCATATAAAATATTCCATTCTCTTTCTTTATATAAACCATATAATAACTAATTGTTTATATTGTACCGTTATTATAAATCAACATATTAGAAATGCACGATCTCTATTATGACTCATTATGTAGTCCATTATAAGATCAAGAAAAAGAGAAAAAACAAGAGAAGAAATTTAGAACATTTGCGAAAAGCAGTGACAAATAACATTTTGGGAAAACCCTATAAACCAAATACTAAAAATGCTAAAAATGAACTCGACAGTTGTACAAATAAGTATATGTACTATATAGTTCCATGCACTAAAATGGCAAGGGGAAATAAATGAAACGGAGCAGGAGGAGGAGAAGGAGAAGGAGAAAAGTAAAAAGCTGTTCGTTCGTTTGCGTGACAAGCCCAAAGTTCTTCCTCTACCTCAGCCACTACCCTACCCCACCTTCCTAACACCACTCATTCATCATCATCATCATTATTATCATCATATACAGTGTGTTTACCCAGTGACTAAAGTTTAACAACAGCAACAATGCATAGTTTAAGGTCATCTATATAACTGTTGCCAGGCCCCAGAACCTAGAACTAGATCCCCCATCAGTGTGAAAGAAACAGAAAGTCCCATATATACAATGAGAGAAAAAGAGAAAGAAAGACAGATAGAAAACATGAGAAAGAGAGCAAGATGGTTTGGGGCGACTGTTGCCAACGTGTCTGTGGTTTCGCACAGTGGAAAATATGCAATTAATTACAACAAATAAATTATTAGACAATTTCTATTTATAAACCTTTAGCAGAAAGAGGCCTTTAAACAAAAAAATGTTTAAAATTGTTTCTATTTTTTGCAGGAAAATATTGAAAAACTAAAAAAGAAAGCTCTTATATTTTGTTATTAATAAATTGTTATAAAAAAAAAATTTTTTTTTTTTTTTTTTTTAATTTAAGCAGAAAAAAATCTCTAATTTAAATTTTCTAAGAAATATCTAAACACGGCAATTTTAGATTATGGTATTATACAATCGATCAGATGATGACTGTATAAGCATTCTATATGTAACCACTGTAATTTTATTTTATATAGCTGACTAACTAACTAACTAACCGAAGTCTAACTAGCTAGCCAGCTCAGTCAGTTAGCTAGCCTGTTGGGTCAGTTATAATCGGTTTGACGACGGTGAGTAACAGTACTTGATGTTGTTGTTGTTGTTACTGATTGTGAAGTTTTCTTAGAGGTAATTATCTGTTGGGGACCTTCAATAAATACGTTTCCATTGCTAGTGGTAGAGCTCGCGTGCTGTGATGTTGTTGCTAACCGGTCGATGACTAATCATCAATCAGGCGATTGTGGTATATCATTAAAAGTGCTTACAATGGGCAAAGAGCTCACTCACAGCACTACCACATACAGAAAACAAAAAATAAAACACAAAACAAAAATAATATAATAAAAACGATCAAGATTGAGATCGAACAGCGGGGCAAGCAGCACCGTACACGATCTAAACTCATTTGGTTTGCACGGATTGGTGTATGGATCATGGAAGAAGATAATTTTAATACTCTTAAATGATGGAAATTATAAAAGTTTAGCAGAAAAAAATAAAATATATATACATATATACAGAAATATAACCGTATAATAGAACTTATTATTAGAAAATTTGTTTATTTGTGCAAAAAAAATGGATTTTTTGGTTTTCTAATAAAATCTTTACTTTTATATGGGATAAAAACAATGAGTTAAGGAAAACTTTCTTAGGACTCGATATAATATCGATAATTTAGAATATTCAATAGATAGATTCGATTATTTTTTAATATCGAAACAAATTTTCTATCTTCTTTTCAAATATCTATAAAGTTTCAGTTGAACAACTCGACCCTTTTCTATAGTGTATATAATACTACAAAATATAATAGATCGACATTAACCCACTCGTACCATACTCAAGTATGAGGTGAGTGGGTACCACCTATCCCCCTCCTGTTTTTCCCCTCTTCACTGTACTACCGCACCCTATATAACCACAGCAGCAGTGGCAGCGGCAGCGGCAGCGGGTATAAAAATCACACGCTGCCGTCAGCTTGTCTGGCGCGATTTGCTGTTGTTGTTAGTCGTGTAATTGCAGGCAAAAAAAAAAAAAAAAATACAAAATATACAAAAAAGAAGAGAAAATAAAAGGTGGCACAAATGTCGTTTTCCCCCGTGCCATCGGCCACCCTCTCTCTTCTCTACCACACACCTTTATCCAACCAACCAATCGACCGACCAAACCACCCAACATAGACCCTAAGCTAAGTGCAATGAATTCGTTGTTGTTCGCTGTTCTTCTTGATGGTGTTGTTGTTGTTGTTGCGCTTACGTAAGCGCAAAAGCGGCAAAATGAAATGAAATGAAATTGTTGTAATGGGCGATTTTCATTGCGGCATTACACGCTACCAAAACTCTTGCAAAGACACAAAAGAAAACAGAAAAACAAAAAAAAACTTTAAACATAACAAAAACTGAGCGCACTTTTGATCCCAAGTCTGGACTCTTGATATATCTTATAATAAAAAAAAAAGAAAAGGATCTATAACTAAAAAGCTTTTAATCACAAGGACATAGTATATAGTAGAAAGAAATATTATTACTCAGGTGACACAAAAGATTCTATATAAGATAGGAGGAGGTTTATGTGATCTAACCTCAAAATAACAAAGTGAAGAGTCTAGTTTTTTGCATAGCATACCCTACCAACTAATAGGTAACAATGCGCCGTAACAAAACGTTGTTTTTCGTTTTTCTTTTTGATTGTTTCTCTCAGTGTATTTGATACTTGTATGTGTATATATGTATATGTATTGTTTCTATAATTACAGCCTATTTGCGCTCTATTCTCAGTACACATGAAATTTTAATGGCGGCCCCAAAGCTGCTGCTATTGCTATTGCTGGTGTGCTGTTGTGCTGTTGCTACTGCCCCCTCATCATGGTTTTCTAGAGAAATGCCAAGTTTTCAGCTCTGTGTGCGGTCTCCGGGATATAGTCATTTGGATCTTGGTCTTGGTCATTAGAAAGACCTGTCTGTCTGTCTGTCTGTCTGTCTGTTTGTCCGTCTTTATTGCCAGATACTTGGACAAAAATGATGTACATATGTATGTATGTATGTAATTCAGATGGAAAAGTTCATTACGGGTCTTGAGTCGTCAGGTCTTCTACTTTTATTGCCACTCATTCTGCTTTCTGATATGTACATATGACTTTATCTATGCGAAACAACATGAAGATCGCTTAGGTAACACTTTGCTTAACCGATGACCTAATACAAATTTTTTAAGTACTATATTTTTATGGATACCCTTTTAAGTATATAGTGCTAATAACTTTCTATATGCTGTTCTTAAATTACCAAATTGTTTCAAAAATCTTAAAAAGAAAAAGTTTTATCGATAAAAGTTACGTTTTATATATAATATGAGAATTTTAAGCAATTTTGATTTGATTTCATCAAAGGAAAGACTTTGATGTAACAAGGTGGAACGGCACAGGGTGTCTTAAAAGATTTCATTTGAGTTTCACATAGGTTGAAAGCTCAAATTGCTTTAGAAATCTTAAAAAGAAAAAGTTTTTTCGATAAAAATTACGTTTTATATATAATATGAGAATTTTAAGAGATTTTGGTTTGGTTTCATCAAAGGAAAGACTTTGATGCAACAAGGTGGAACGGCACAGGGTGTCTTAAAGATTTCATTTAAGTTTCACATAGGTTGAAAGCTTAAATAGGATCAATCTTGTAATAAACTTATTACACATAACTAATTTATAAGGTCGTAGATACTTCCTTTCGATGCATTACACACACACACACACACACATCATATAACACTATAAAACTCTGTAACGTTATCTATATGTGGCTTGATTCAAGTACGTACATATATACATATGTATTATCATCACAGTGGTCCGCCGACTTTGCCGCGGCTACTATAGAAATGGGTCTACATAATATTATTTCATTTTATTTTTCCTGAGTGTATGTATGTATGTATTTGTGAACAAGTGTCGGACGGACTCTTGTTCATATCTGAAAATGCCCTGAAATTGTGCATGAAATATTTATGTTTGTTTGTATGTATGTATGTATGTCTGTATATTTATCTATAACTAAGGGAATGAGTAGCACAAGCGAGAGATCTCCTCAAACGCACGCACACATATGTTTCATATAGTGCCATAATTTATGGCCAAGTCGAGAGCGATCAAAAATAAAATGATTATTTTCAGAAAAGAAGAAGGAAAGCAAATCAAATTATAAACAAATGTTGTACGTACATCCAAAAAAAAAAAAAAAAGAAAGAAAAAAAAAAAGAGCAACAACAAAACACAACAAAAATAAAAAGACCAAGAATAACAAAAAAAAAAAAAAAAAAAAAAGAAAGAAAGAAAGAAAACTGAAAGGAAAAAAAAAAGAGAACAAATTAAAATTCAAAATAAGAATAAAAAGGAAAATGTTTTTCTGCCTCCCGCACACTTGCGCTCACCCCTCTCTATCTTCCTCTTATTCATTCCCCACATCTCTTATTGGGCCTTTGCCCCGATTTTCTCGGCAAAAACGCAGGCAATATCTTTTGATCTTTTGGCTTGCTTGCAGATTCAGTTTGTGGCCTGTCAACTAAAGAATTGTGAATACAGCCGAGCGCTCGCGCGCCGCCTCTAGGGAGTAAAGGAGGATAGGATGAGCATCATGATGATGGGGTTTGCCAGGGACAGGGACTAAGGGGCAAAAGAAATGGAAGGGAAATGTACATATAGTACATATACGAATTGGCAAACATCAACTGCAATTGCAAACACACAGAGCCAAGCCAAAGCTGACAGATTGTTTGAATTGAATAGCGTAAATTTCATTTTGCCAACATTTTTTTTTTTTTTTGCTTTGCTTCGTTTCGTTTCGTTCATTGGCTTTTCGCACTAACTAAATAAGTTTTGTATTTTCAATTTGACGTAAATTGCCTCAACTTTCAGTTTGTTTTCGTTTCGTATCTTTCGATTTTTTTGTTTTGTTTTTCTTATTGATTTATGATTTCTTCTGCTATCCCTCCCGCCTCTCTATCTCTCTCTCTCTCACTCTCTTTGGTATATTACAAAGTGTCCAATATTGCTTAAAAGCAAAGGAAATTGTATATAAATATTTGAATTTTTCTAGATTAAAAACTTTTTTTTTTTTAATTTTTATTCTAACGATTGCCCACTGTATCGTTGTGTGTGTGTATGTGTATGTGTATCTGTGTGCGTTTTGTTGATTTGGCATATGCATTTCGCTTTGGGGCAGGTCGCTGAATGGCAAAACTCATGCGGACAGTACGTGAACAAGAGCGTAACACGTATTGAAAACATCAAATTGTATACATAAAATGTAAAAACAAAATATATATATACATATATATAAAATAGTATTATATATAAACTTTACAAAAGTCGTATATATATTGCATCATTTTATTTGACATATGAAATTCTTACACCCTGTTTTATGTATGTATGTATGTCTGTATATAAGTTTTAGTTAATTCAATGCATAGAAAAAGTCATAATAATTAATTGGCATGATTAACTAAATTGTTATATATGTATGTATGTATGTATGTATGTTCATATGTAGATAGATGATCGCAAACTGGTTTCTCCTTTTTGATTTCCGACTGCATTTTATAAAGATGAGCTTGTAATAGCTAATAGATACTTATCATAGAACCATTAATAAAAAGAATTTCAAAGTTTTAGCAAATTGAAGTGAAAATTTGTTATTTCCTTTACTTGTAATTCACAACTGGTTTAAGCTCTGAAGGATGTGGCTTAAGCTTCTTGAAGTATTCCATTTTCAAGATTTCATTTTATTACTCTCGTTATTCCTTTATAGAAAGTGAAAATTTGAGAAGAAGAATAGCAATTTTGTTATTTCCTTTAGTTGTAATTCACAACTGGTTTAAGGTCTGAAGGAAGTTGCTTAAGCTTCTTGAATTGTTTCATTTTCAAGATTTCATTTCATTTCACTCTCGTTATTCCTATATATGATATAAAGAAAGCTAAGGTATCGATTCAAAAAGCCAAGGCAGTATTCATATGGTTCTTAGATATATGTATATATATTCCATTTTTAAATGATCTACAATATGCCACATGCAGTTTGCTGCTGCCACTGTTGCATCTAATATTGTTCCGTTGTCGTAAACAATTTGACTGTTTTTTTTTAAAGCTTATTGGGGAACAATTTTTTATGTTTTTTTTATTATTATTCCAAAAGTCATTTAGGTTTTTTCTATATGCTCTTGAGTGGATCAAATTAATGAGCTCTTAGAAAAAAAAAGGAAAAAAAAAACTGTTTCTCTTATCATTAAACGAATTAACGCTCAAAATACTCTTACTCGCAATAGTTTGATCGTCAAAAGACTCTCTTGAGTGACACTGCAGAAAGAGACATAGAGTGATAAAGAGAGAAAGAGAGCGTGAGGGGTAGTGATCTCTTAAAACAAATTTAACTCAAGAGGCACTCTCTCACACTCGTTGACACTCTTTCTCTCTCTCTCTCTCTGTCGCTGTTGCGCTCTCCAACAGCTTCACAGATACACACAGCTGGTTTTGCCAGCTGATTTAGATCCATAATCACCACCCGCTACCCCCATTCACACTCTTCTTCATCCATTGGATACACTGTAGTCGTAGGAAACGAAACGTGAACGTGACTCGATTTGCCTCTTTTACATTTTCTTCAATCGCCAATCCGCCCCCCCCTCTTCACTTCTTCTTTACCACCTCATCATCTTTTTGTATGTCATAAATAAAAATATAAAAAAGAAAAATAAAAAAAAAAAATAAATATGCCTTTGCTAGTTTGCTGCACTGTTGCTGTTGCTGTGCTCCTTTGTTCGTTCGATCATTTACCGGCCTGGCTCCCCCGTCCCCACCAGCCTCCCAAACTCTTCTCTTCTCCTGCTTCATCTTCATCACTCTCTCGCTATCTCTCTCACATATATATGTATATATATATCTGTCATTTTCTCTCTCCCTCTGCCTCTGTACCAGTGCAAACTTTTCTTCTTTTTATTATACACTTACAACAAATGGTTAATTTATTATTGCCAGAAGTTTGCAACTTGAAAATATTTTTAAATTTTTTATAGTATATAGAAAAACTTGAATAATAGGAAAGATTAGATTTATCTTAGATTTATGTAGTTATCAAGTAGAAAATATGTGAAAATTATGAAAATTATTTTAATTAATTAATTATTTAATATAATATAAATCGGTTTTTGTTGAACCAAGTAAAAAATAAGTAAATTTTGAAAGAAATTTTGTAATACTTTTTATTTTTTTTAAATCCTTTAACAAATTTGTTGGGGAATTGTTATTAATTGTTGAAATTCGTTGTTGTTTTTTAGTTTTTTAAATATAGAAAATTAAGGGCTGTTGATAATGAACTAAAAACTTAAACTAATTTATTATTAAATAATGTACTAATCAATAAAAAATATAATTTAGACAATATTTTATTTAAAAGTATTATTTTTATTAGATCAAAGTTTCGCATTTAGTTTTGCAAGGGTATTAAAAACTATAGGTTAAGGCAAAAAACTTGGGCCCCATAGCCAGCCAGCTAGCCCTCTTGGTTTTTAATATTTCTTTTCTTTTCTTACTCTTTCTTATTTTTTTTTTTTTTTTTTTTTTTTTTTTCATTGCTTGTTGTTGGTGTTGTCGTTGTTCGTTTGTCTTTGTTTGTGGCCTGTCGGACAACTCTTCGTTTGTCTTGGCATGGGGGCTTTGCCGTGTGTTGCTGTTGTTGATTTGCGCTCTTTGCTTTGTTGTTTTTTCTTGCTGTAGATGCACATACACACACACACACACACGCACATAGGTTACATACACAAATACAGATACAAAAATTCATAGGCCTGTTTGGTTTGCTTTTTGGTTTTATTTATCGTGAGTTTCCTCATTTTACGCTTATTTGTTTTGAAATAAAATTAAACGACGCATAACAAATCAAAGAAAACAGAGAAACAAAAAAACAAAACACAAAGAACTCACGAGAAAGTAATGCAAAGACATCATCATCATCATCATCATCATCAAATGAATGTATGTATGTACATACATATGCATACCCTAACCGGATCTTTTTCCCTATTACAAGACTTTTAATCAAATTCTCATAAATTTACATTGGCAAAATCTCAAGAAATGGCAACATTTCCCTACAATACAAAGTACTTTGTAAATGGAGATTCGATTGAAAACAAGTTTTATTCCCTTACCATATGGGTGGGTATACATATGCACATGCCAAATGTGTTCTTAAGAATAAAAGTCATGTAATGTTATATTAAAGTTGGCTATACATACAATATATCTATTACAAGTACTTATAACTAAAGTTAGTTTTACAAAAAAGAATGGAATACAAAGGTTTAACTATCTTTCTGGCTTTCGTCCTTTCGTCACTGCCACAAGTGAACGATCTTGTTGATCCCTTGCCATAGTTTTTGTTTATAAATTCCTTTTGCCCTTTTAGGTTGTAATTTAAAGTTAATTTATAACCTTATCATAACAAGTCTTTGTTGATTTCTAGCATTCGGTTTGAAAACTTGAAGTTGGAGAAGCAATGTTTGTTTGTTTTGCAAAGTGCGCACCATATATAGATAGATATATAGATAGATACATTTTGCAAGTATTCTATCTCTAGGGAAAAGGTTAACAAATGTGAAAAAAAAAGATTTGGGGGGTATATAGGGTGTCATCAAAGGTTTGGTTATGGTATGAATGGGGAGCAATTTTTCGCAAATCATTTTTCAAGCTTTCAGCTAGCAGCTGCAAAAATAACTAGCTGGATTTGATGGCAATGATGAGGCGTAGCTCTGGTGAATGGCTGGCGATGGTTGGCCTAATGCGTCATCACGGAGCAACCCCTTTTAGTGGAATCTTCATCACAGTCACTGTCACCATTGCCGTCACCTTTTCTGAATACATCTTCTAGTTCTTCTTCTACTTCTACTTCTTTTTTTTTTTTGGTAAGGCAACATTATGTCGTGGCATCAAGCAACGTTTATCCTTTTCTCCATGGCTGATCAACCGCAAGTTACAAATGTCAAATGTTGTTTTTGTTAAAAGACCTTTTAATGTATATGTATGTATATATGTGTGTGTGTGTGTTTTGTGGGTAAAGTGTGTGGCTTTGTGTATTCGAGAGCCAAAGCAACCCTTGGATTGAGAAAAATATAAAAAAAAAGAGAGGAAGGAATAAAAGAAAAGGTGGCCATGACGCAACAATTCTATTATTTCATCAAAAATATCTACGCATTTTGCGATTTTGAGTGACATTGATGACAATGACATATAAATGGCAAAAATTTTTACCCAAAAAAAAAACAAAATTTTCCCTCTTAAGAAAAATACATTTTAAAGATAAATCTATCTACTTGCATATTTATGTATATATATATTTTTTTTTAATTTTTCTTTATTTAAAGTATCTTAACTCTTTGAGCACCATTTGTACAGGTTTAAAGCGATTCATAGTAAAAAATTGTACACCCTGTATACCCAAATTAGCCTCAAACACATCCTGTATAATATTTAATGCTAAATTAACAAAAAATTGTAATATATCATCTGGTTTCTCTTTAAGTTCATTCAATTTGTTTAGCAAACTATTTGATAATTGTGCACCGGTTATATTTTTAACTATAAGATAGTTTCTCATTGTATCGGGTACCATTATACCAATTACAATCGGCACAGTAATATTGGCATTACGACAATCCTTTATAAACTGTATAATCTTTTGAGAGTTGTAGCAAGTTTGGGTTATTATAAATTCACCACCAGCATTTATCTATATGAATGGAAATTGAAAAAGTGAAAAAAACTGTTTTATGCTAAATTTTTAAATGAAAATTCAATTTAAAATTTCACCTTTAACTTCAGATATTCAATATTGAGCGCAGGATCCTCTGATTGATTTTTATAACCCTCAGGATAGCCGGGAACACCAATCGAAATGGTATCTGGAAATGATTAAAAGTTTATTATTTAATCATTTTTTTTTTTTGTTTTTGCTTACCTTTGCGTTTTTCTTTTGCATATTGAATCATCTCATGACCAAAGTTAAAATTTTGACCCTTATAGATTTCATCACCGCGTACGATTAGAACATTGTGAAATTGTTTAGCTAGAAATTCATTCATTCGTTGTTCGTTTAAACGATAAGCTGAGAAATGTGGCAATACCGGTATAAATGATTCCAAATGTTTTGCCAATTGCAAAGAATAGACGTCATCTATTGGCATATTCCAATAGCTTATGCCCAACCAGACAAAGCTAACAAATGCCGGTAATATGGGTAGAAATTCATTAAAATCAATGCAGGTGGGACGATTTGCCTTTAGGGCTGAAATCTCAATGCCATAGAAGAACTGTTTACTTGCAGTTAGATTAGCGATCAATGCTCCAATATCAACAACAGTTTCAATTGCCGACGCACTTGACAACTGGCAAGGGGCAAATTTCACACACGGCTCATAAACGAAGTTTACAATAGAATTGGCATCTGGCAAATCCATTGCATATACATCTATATATATATATATATATATATATATATAGATGTTGTCAGTTTGAAATCAATTTATTCACTGATCTTCTTGCTTATGCTGTGTTCAATTGTGTAAACGGCATTTCATGATAGGGGCCAAAGGTTATCAGCGTCAGTCAATATAAAAATATGATTATAAAAAAAAAAATAACGAGAAGAAATAAAAATGAAAACAAAACACAATATAAAAAAAACTACAATGACACTAAGAAAAGAGAAACATAGAGAAACGAAAGAAATAAATATTAAATGAAATGTATCTTAAGCTTCAAATTGAACTACTTATCAAAAGAAATACTGTTTCATGGCTCTTTAAAAGTAAACAATTAATAATATAAAATAAGGGTTTAAATACTTAAAAAAATCAGTGTATATTAATATTAATAAAAAAAAAAGAAATCAATAGTTATATATCTTAAGGACTTAAAGTAGAAAATTATAATGCTAGAAGTAACTCGAATGATGCAGTTCCTTGTAGAATTCCTACATTTAGTATGTAGTAGATGCAGATGGAATTTTCCATAGCTGATACTACATTTTGGGTTTTTTCTTTATGGTTTTTTTCATTTTGGGGGTTGAAAACACTGGCAATCATCGGAGGGTGCAATGCATCTATTCATCCATCCATCCATCCATCCACCACCGTAGCCAGATGCCCGAGTGCCAGGCGAAATTATTTTACCTATGAAAGAAACATCCATGGAGAGGCAAAAAAAAAAAAAGAAAAAATTTTATTGCTTGTTGCTAAGCGCATGGCATAAAGGACACTCGTAACTGGGTGAGTGGGCTGGCCTAGCTCTTCCTTCCCAGCATTCCCACTGACTCACTGATTGACTGACTGACTGACTGACTGAATGGCGGCTGCGTTTTGGTTATCCCCCTTTTTGCTGCTTGAAAGGGGGTTGTTTTCGGTTGCAGAAATCGCATCATTATAATAGCTGAAATCTGTTTAAAGAAATGAATAAATGAATGAATGAATGAGTGAATGGGTGACGATGTCGACGCACAACAACCCTCATGTGTGTGGTTATAGCTTGGTCTAAAAGCTGGTCCTGGACCACCTTTGTTGATCTGAAATTGCGTCATCGCCAATACCCCCTCCCCGACCACCGACCACCGATTCCCCTCCCCCTTATCAGCATTACCTCTCCCCTTATGGTAAGGCAAGTATGCTTTTTGCCTGACTGGCTGACTAAAGAGAACGTGCCAGGCACGCATCCTTCTCTCACTCATCTCTTCTTCCACTTTTTGTTTCTATATCATACTTTTATTTTTCTGCCCATTGCCTGGCTGAACCCGTGGCAGCAATCTCCGTATGAGTAACTGACATAATTAGGACTTAACTGGAAGTCACGCGCAGCGCATTCGTAATCCGAATCCTGCCTGCTGAGGACTCACATTTACTTGTTTTCGATATTAAATTCAAGGTCACACAATTCCATTTGCCATGGCCGGCTCTGTGCCACTCAGATGTCGTCGTCGTCGTCGTTGTACACGAATTGAAAGCAAATATTCAATTTGTTTCAATGAAAGTCCATCAAATAAACGAGAAACCGGAGAATGTGACCGTTATATCTATCTATGTATATATATATACATATCTATAATTGAAACCGTTAGATGCATATAAATAAAATATCAAATCAATATCTTAAATGTTAAACGAAATGAAGAGAAAAATCATATAAATGAAAATTTTATATAAATATTATGGAGATTTTTGAAAAAATGGAATTAGATTTTTAAAAATCCATTTTTAAAACCAATTTTCGAAAAATTTAAAAGAAATTTTTCAATTATGGAATCGAATAATGGAATCTATTTCTAAATCCAAATTTTATTGTAAAAATTCAGTTGAAAAAAGTTTAAAAACTTTTAACATTTGCAAGTTGAGTTAACTAAATGATTCCCTATATAATCTTAATATAAATAATAATCATATAATTGAATTCCTGTAAATAACCTGTAATCAAAACAATAAATTTTTGTCCTTTTTTTTTTTTGGTATATATAATCATTTGACTATTTTGTAAACATAATTACTTAAATGGCTAAAATAACAATTTTTGATGATGATGAAACATTTTCAATGGAATATTTATTTTCACATTTTCATTGTCATTTTCCGTCCGGATGTCGATGAAAAACAACATGATGAAAGCAAGAGGGTGAGATGAAGGCAAAGGTTAGCCTTGAAAAAAAAAAAAAAAAAAAAAAAGAGTTCCGCCCGAAAAAAAAACACACACACACAGAAAAATAAAGGGAAACAGCAAGTCAGCTAAGCGCCAGGGCATAACCATTTATATAATAGAACCGACTATATAATACCCTGGAATAAAGTTAGGGAAATTAATACATAATTGCTATCTAAATATTTATCAAAAGAAACTATTTTTTTTTAGAGGATAAAGCTTAAATTGTTTTTTTTCTTTGGCTAGAAATGTTTAAAGTAATTATAGATTATAGCTGGAAAACTTGACTTTTCATTTGTTAATTTTTATAAAATTTGTTAAACTGAAATAAAATTTGTTTATAGCTTACTATACCTTTTTTTTTATATATGTATATAGGTTATATATAGAGGGTATAATACGGTACTGATATATATTTGTACGTATGTAATTTAATTATGGGCCTGGTCCGGGTGACGCGTATGGCGGGTGGCAAATTGCCAAAAAAAAAGAGAGAAAACAGGAAGAACAAAAAGAAAAAAGAAAAAAAAAAGGAGAAATAATACGCACACACAAAATGTACGCATATCCTGCTGTTTTAAAAGTCCTTTTCTCATCCTCCCCCTCCCCCCCACTACCATGTCACTCTTTCTCTGTTCTTTCTTTCTTTTTTTCCTGCCTTTGGTTTGGTTTGGCTTGCCTTGACTTGGTGCGTGTGTTTGACTCAAGCTGTGCACATTTTCGGTTTGATTATCGAACACAATATTTTTTCCGTTTTGTTCCTTGTTGGTCATAATTGACGATTGCGCCATGAGTTGCCACAATTTTGCTGACTTGCCCCCACATTCAGCCACTTTTCAAAATCTCCTTTGGGAGATTCTCAGTTTAAAAAAAAAAAAAATGAAAAAAGAAATTAAATACACGAGCCATTTGTCAGACAAAAGAAAATTATAAAAATAATAAAAAAAAATTAACCTAATTTTTTTTTTATAATTTTTTTTTTTTTTTTTTTTTTTTTTATAGTTTGATATGATGTTTGTGACATCTTTATTTTTGTTGCTGTTGCTGTGTGCGTTGAAGGTAACCCAAACTATTTATCATCTGCTGAAAATGGAAAGAGCAGCGGCAAAGTAACCGTTAAAGGTCTCCAAAAACCCGTTAATAGCACGAGCAACACCCACACGAACAAAAAAAAAAAGAGGAAGAAAAATGGAAAGATGATAATAATAATAATAAAAAATATATATATATAAGTATATATGTGTATATATATATATATATATCTATGGTATATATGGGGCTAGTACAATGGAGACAACAGCAGCCCCATAAATGGCTTTCCATATACACAAAATAAAAATATATATATATATATATATGTATATATATAAAAAAATCAACAACCAAAATAAAAAATAAAATAACCGAACAAAAAGATAAACTCAAGCTAAAGTTTGTCTCTCTTTTTTTTATGGCCTATTGATTTGTGACGCCTGCCTAATCGAAAAGCAAAGTCAAGAAAGAAAGAAGAAGAAGAAGCAGCAGAAAAAAAAGGTGTACAAAAAAGTATTGAGGAAACAGCTCAACTCGAAAATCCCATCAAGCGAAGCGACAGAAGCACTTTACCAACGATATTTATATATGTACATATATATATATATATAGATCTATATATATATATATGTATGTATATAATACTATATGTTAGCTATAGACTATGTAACCAAAATAGATTTATTATTGAGTTTTCTGTGGTGTCATAAAATATACTTTAAAGTTGTCATTTTGTTTCGGTTATACCGATAATCGATATGAAATGAAATTATTGTATATTGAAATATTTCAGACTCGCTATAAAGCGAATTTTTACACTGTAAATTTTGGAAAATTTGCAAAATAAAAGAAAAAAAGGTTTCATAGTTAAGTAAAAGATATAACTTTGCCGTTATGTCGAGAGGCTTATACAAAATTTAGCTTGTTTCTACTTGTATGTACATCTTTGTAAAATATCCAATTAAACTTTGGATTTTTTATAGGTTTAACTTTGTTTCCGAAGGTTTTTGATCCATTCCCTCTTCTCACTAGGGCAATGGGTGCCTCAACCCACTAAAATGAAAATTTTAGCATTAATTAAGTGTATTTTAATGCAAATAATAGTAAAAAATAATAATCTAGTTAATTAAACTAACTATTGAAACATTTGTAGACTTTTTATTTACTTTTTTCGAAACTTGGCCAAAAACTGCTATTTTTGTGAACAGCGAAATTAGTGTGCATAACCACAAAAGGACGAAAAACGCGACAAAACATAGTAAAACACGTGTTTCCCATGTCTATATTCCATTTTATAAAAACAAAGTTAAAAAACTGAATCTTTAGGAAGAAATATGCAAAAAATTGTTCAATCTCTGTTAGCTACCTACAGCACTGCTATTTTTGTGAACACCGCTGTATGTTGAAATATTAAGAAAAGTTATTTGATATATGTAGGTAATATCGGTTATATCGTTTATATATCTGTAAAATCCTTTTCAATTTTTTAAAATAAAACTAAATTTGGCTTCATTATTTTATGAGTATTCATTGTATTCACTTTTCATTTTGCCTTTTCCATTTGGTGATCTGCTCCTTTTACTTACATTTTGTTGTGTATGTGTGTGTTGATTGTATTCACTTTTGATTCATATGTATGTATTTTGTTTCAATTTGAATACATAATTCACATATTACGATTCATTTGTATTTTGTGTGTATGGAGGTTATATATACTTTTTTTTTATTTATTTTGATATTTTTTGGATTTTTTTTTTTTTGGCTTTGTGTTGTTGATTCTCTTTAGAGGCAAATTGACTGACGGAATGAACGAATGGCAGGCTGACGGACTGACTGACTGACTGGCTGACTGATGGCATGACGAAACTAACGAATCAACGGACCAAACGACAACGAAAGACATAAGTACAAACAACAACAGCAACAACAAAAGCGCGGCCTCCTATTAAAAGGCTGGCAACGCTTGAAATACAATAATGGGGATCTCGAGACCGGGCCTAAGTTTACTTTGCCTTTTTCACTTTTGATATTTTGACATTTTCATTTGACAGCTGATTGAAGGGCCCAAACGAAAGGCAAAGACACTGAGCAAGAGCAAAGAGTCACAGGCAATATCTGGGGGCAACAACAACAAGGGGGGGAACGGTATAGGCAGCAACGGTGTGTGTGTGTGTGAGTGTGTGTGATACGATTTTGGGATCTATGCGGTGACGACGATGGACAGAATCGGCCATAAGCAGCAGGCCAGCACCACAGTAAACGGGGGAAGAGTGGTATAAAGGCCTCAACAGCGGCGGACTAGTGGGTAGGAGTCAGTCGTAGTAGTAGTAGTAGTGGCAACTGGCCAGGAACCGTCACTGTTGTCAGTGCCGCGTTGGTGCTAATGTTGTCGGTGCGGCGGGTGTCAAGTGTGCCTTCAGTATGTGCAGTGGGGCAAAAAATGTATATTTAAAAATTATTATTATTTATTATTTTTTGTGTAAGGGCATTAAATTTGGTTCTCCGATGCTCTTTAAGTTAAAACGATACTTTTATATTCTATCTCATTTCATTTTGACAACTTATGATGTATATTGAATTGCCAAATCCAAATTGAATTAACTAAGTAGTTTCAAATTGCCAAGAAGAGAAGCTGGCGAAACTTCTCAAATTTCGCCCACTGTGTCACATCTATGGGTATGGGGTATGGGCTCTCTCAAGTAATCGCAAAACCCAACCAAGTCCGTTGAAGCGTTGAGCATATGAATGTGAGTGAATGTGTGTGACATGTTTGTCGAAAATGCTCAAAGTTGTTTGACGTTGTGTGCTAGGGAAATGGAGGTTATGTGCCTGCCGACCTGCCCTTTCCTTCCCTTCCCATCCCTTCTCTGCCTGCCTACTCGTTGCAGGCCTAATGGCATTGCGTGCGTTTACTTTCAGCGTCAAAGTGGCCCTGGGTCCCCGGGTTTCGGGTTGGGATTGCTGTTTTGTGTTTGCTGTTTAGGTTTTGGGTCGGAGGCTCTTTCCCTATCTATATATCACTCTCCCTCACACTCTTTGGGTGTGTGTGTGTGTGTTTGTCTAACTGCACTTGACAGTTGCTGGTGGATAGGGAGATGGAGGTCGCCACGCATTAGCCTGATCCAATTTTGTGACACGAAAGTCCAAAAATTATGCTCTCTGCTAATTAGGTGACGGCAAAGACGTTTGCTTTCATTGACTTAGAAAACACACAAAAAAACAAAAAAAAAACGGGCCAACAAAAACAAACTCGGTTTGTTCCCATTTGCCTTTTGCACATACCCTAACACTCTATGGGAGATTATTTTTAAGTACTTTAGACTTTTTTAATGTGAGTTTAAGCTTCCAAATTATAACTTAAGATTATTTTCTAGTTTTTAGAATTTGGTGACCCCGACGTGGGTGAAAAGAAGAAGAAAAAGAAAAAAGTAAAGAAAACTTTTCATACGCTTAATTGAGGAACTCTATGGCGCTCTAATGCTGATTTTTACTGCAGATGCTATTTCGTTTTTGCTTTGCCTTGCGTTATACGGTTATGTATATGCAATCCCATAGGTTACTGCAGCTGCAGACACCCAGGAGAATTTTTTTTACTGGAGAAAAAACAAAAAATTACATACATAGTCAGAATTTGCAAGTTTTTCCCCCTTTGGCTTCGAGCACTTTCTTAAGTGCTTGAAAGCAATGCTGGGTCCGAGAGCGAGTCGCATACGAGTAAGTATAATCAACATGGATGGCGAACAATGGCCCAGGGTCCTGGAGAGGCGTTCAAAACGAATTTGCCACAGCACTTGGGCGCTCAAAAAGCCGTCTCTGGCTGTGCAAAATCAGATGATGAGGAAAGGCGGGAGAGAATGAGAGTGAGAGAGAGGCAGAGAGAAGGAGGATGATGATAAGTGGATGGAGATGAGTGAAGAGCAAAGGAGAGTAGAGTAGGAACAGCAACAGCAGCAGCAGCAGCGATAATAATGACGGTGAAAACAATTGCAACAACGGTAAACAAGAATTCGCTCGACACGCTCTCGACACGAGAAGCAATAACGGCAACAGAGCCTGGCAAGGACTGCAGCAGGACTAGCACGCAATCACGCGCAATCTCGCTGCCCTTGAGGGTGGGCGATTGCCATAGAAGTTGTTCCTGTGTTGCCATGGGGCTTTATGTGAGCGAGTAAGTGAGTGTGTGTGTGTTTGTGTGTGTTACCTATTCATCCCAAAAGTTGTTTTTGTTTATCTGTCAACATACACAGGCAACATCATCGTCCTGGCGTCTGCTTCTGCTGCTGATGCTTCTATACAAACAATGTTGGGACCGTTGATTATTACCGTGGTACAAGATCAGACAAAAATAATGGATATATTTCGGACTATCATTCGATTATCTATAGTTTTTGAAAGAATTTTTATCGGTGCCTAGCGTTACATCCTCAATTTACCATACATTACCCTAAAGACACGCGTTTTGTATTATCACAAGGGCGCCATCTAGCATTAAACATAATAGTTAATCCCTTCTCTTTTTGGTTTTCAACTTTTAACTATTGCATTTTAACTGCTATCTTTGCAAATTGCTTCCACTGTTCCATTTGCTAACTCATCCTAATTTCCCCTCATCCTTACCCTACCACCACGACGATGATTATGATGATGATGACGACGACGCTGGGCCACGTTACAGTGCGCGTGTGAGAAATCATCTTTTTAATTTTCACAATCAAATGTTTTTCGTTATTATTATTATTATTTTTTTCTCTCTCTCTCTCTGTCTCTCTTTCTGCTTTTCCACCCAGCCAAATCAGTCAGCCGCATTTTCCTAAGCTGAGTGGCAGCTGTACAAAATTGAATGAGAGTGTCCACAGAGGGGGGTGGCGGTGGTGGTGGCAGTAGATGATGGGGTGCAGGCCACTCAGTTAAGCATGGACAGAGAGAATGAGAGAGAGAGAGAGAGACAGAGAAAGATGATGGAAGAGAGGGTGGTGGTTGGGTTGGGAGGGGAGAAAGCAAGAGACTTGAGTTTTGTTTTGTGGTTTATTACACGCAAATAAATTACATTTATGTTTGTTTGTTTCCATTTTCATTCCCATTTCCATGCAGTAGTCACCTCAAGCACACACACACACACATTTGTTGTAGTTTTTCCTATGCGATTTTCCCACATTTTTACCCCCTGCTACTCCCTTGTTCATTGTCAGCTCTTTCAGCTAATCACCCCCTTTGGCATTGCCAGCTAATGTTCATGGACGTAGTAAGGGGTTAACATTCAACACAATTGCAACTAGTTTTCAATTTGTTTAAGGTCTTAAGTTAGAAATGTATATTTCGTATAAAATCTTATGTTTATATTCAAAGGATATCAAAGTTTATGAGATAAGGTAATCCAGCAGTTAAATTGCAACGTATTTTTAAGTTTATTCTATTATAGTTTATAACAGATATAGATAGATAGATATAGTTTATTCTATTCTAAAGTGTTGTAGATCTATTTAATAGTTTATCAATAGGAACGCTACTTTCTGCTCTAACTAAAAATTCAAAAAAATCTTTACAAACTTATGAATTTTTATATTTTATATGGTTTTATTTACATAAATTTTGTGTTTATTAGATGAAAGATAGCTTTAAACATAGTTTTTAAGACACAGAGTCGAAATATCAGATGGATTCTTGCTATAAAAAGAAATATTTGTCGAACCATAGTTCCGCATTGATCACTTACGCCAAAAAACATACGTTCTATGAGCCAAAAGATGCACTGTTCTAAGCTGCGTAACCTAATAATCTAAAAATTTCTTCCTAAACTAAAAAACTCAATTGATAAACATTGTGGTTTAGATACTGATTTGGAATACACTAGGTATATACCTATACACACACATATTTTGTTCTTTTTTAACGATCCCCTTTTTCATAAATTTCTAACGACTGCCCATGGTTTGTTCGACTGACGTTTGTCCGTTTTATTTTGTTTCGTTTCTCGATTGTTTGCTGGCTGTTTATTAATTTGATCATTTCATGATTGCGGTTGGGTTTGGGGTTCGTTTGCTAGTTGTTGTTCTGTTGCTGTTGCTTTTGTTATTATTGTTGTTGTTGTTGTTGTAATTAACCTTTTGTCTTTGTCGTTTGTCATTGCTGCTCATTTGTCTCTTCAATTTCATTCTCTCTCCTTCACTCACCTCACCTCACTTCACTTCACTGTGTTATCTCTTTCTATCTGTTGTCTGTTTTATTCCTGGCAATGTCCATGTGTTAATGGCAGCAGCAACAACAACAACAACTACCGGTTGAAAGGTCCAAGGGTCGTCGGTCATACCATTTTTGACTCCTCTTTTTTTCTTTATTGTTGTTGTTGTTGTTGTTGTATATATATATATCTAGGAGGTAAATTTTTATAACTTTTGGTAGTGGATAATTATGCACTTGACATTTGATGAGGGCGTGTTGTTCTCCATTTTAATTGCTCATCTGATTTTTAGTGGGTAAAATGGCACACGCACATATAATAATCACCCGGTTGATGGTTTAAGAAAGTGTTATAATAAGGCTTGATAATTGAGCAACCTCCCCACCTGTTACGGTATGGGACTAAAGGTGGGCAGGGGGGTGAAAAGAAAATGTTCCCCAAGTGTTTAAATGTTACAAGTTGTTGAAAAGTTCCCTGACATAATGCTAATGGAGCAACCCCTTTCTATTAAGAAGAAGTTTTCGGTTCCAAGGGGTATACTTATGAAGATTAGAAACAAAACTGTGTCTTATATATATATATACATATATAACTTGGTAATCTGTACTATTCCAATTGCATTCGAATTATCAGATATATATATATGTATTTATAAAAGTATAAAACTCAATGCAGAGGAGTATATGTATATATATACATATATTCATATGATAAAAACGTTTTTATATGACCCTAGGGTAATGTCATATATATCTATATATAAAGTTATTCAAATCATTTCATTCTTTATTATTATATAGCCAACGACACACATTGCCTACAAAATTGTTGTTGGAAGAAGAAAAAAAAAGAAAGAAGAAATTTCTGGTCTATAAATTTTTCTAGGGATATAATTTTCTTGGAATATTTGTCAAATTGAAATTACTTGGCGTCAGCTTTAGCTTAATTTCTTTATTTATACGAGCATTTATTTCGATTCATTCTTGTTTTTTTTTTTTCCTTTTTTTTTTATTATATTTCTCGTTCAGCGTATTATATTCCTATATAAATTTACATTAACATTTTTTCGCATCATTTGAGCAGACGAACCAAAGAACAGAGAAAGAAAGAACCAAAAATTGAGGAATGGGAGAAAAATGAGAAAAGAGAAATGGTGAAAAGCGGTAAGGGGTGGGTGGAGGGGGGTTAAAGGAAAGCAAAAGGGAAACGCACATTAAAACCAAACCAAGACGATGCTCAAGCAAACGAAACTCATTAAAATTTTACGAACTTTACGTTTTTCGGGCGGCAGTTTTTCTCTTTTTATGGCCTTTTTGCCACAGCCTCAGCCACAGCGACACAGTCGTCCCCAGCACTTTGCCTAATTTCATGGAGAGACGACAACCAAGTCAAGGACTCCATCCAACAGAAGAACAAAAAAAAAAAAGAAAACGAAAGAAAAAAAAAAAAAATTAAGAAAAAGACATTCGAAATTTTGATCACGTTACATTTTTTAATTGTTCCCCTGCGGGGTGTGCTCTCATTAAAAACAAAAACCAGAGGACCATGCCAAGTTTTATGACACAACGAATTCCTAATACTCTTTATACTGAAAATCTCATAAAAAAAGATCTTTTGTTGTTATTAAAGAGATCAGTGATCTTTAAGGGATATATCTTTAAGGTTTTAAGAGAAAGAGTTTGAAGAAAAAGAGTTTTGGCATTGAAAATTTGTTTTATTGCAACTGATCGTTCCTATAGAAACTATATAATACAGCATTTGCTTAAGATAGAGTCAAATACAAAGAACAACTCTATGTTGACTCTAAGAGAAAAGTTAGAGAATAGAGAGAAAGAGAGAGAGAGAGAGAGAGAGCAACAAATGAACTAAAATTCTCATATTGCTTAAGACTATATTTCTGGATTTATTGTTTCCAAAGGTTATATAGACAATATATCTTATTTAAAGACCCAAAAGTAAAGACTTTTTAATGTAAGCGTATAATAGCCAAATAAAAGGAAGGAGAGGCAAAGGGAAAAAAAAAGACATTTTATCCCATTCTGGGTAATTGAGACCTTACCCAGATCTTGACATATATATATATTTATATAGATATACAAAGCAAAAGACATTTCCCACATTCAAATTGAGCAGCAAATTATTTAAAAACTTTTATTGACTTTCATTTATTGAGAATAATTTTCCCCCACTCTGTTTGGGTTTTCCTTGTCATCTAATAATTTCCCCTAACACATTTTCTTCCTTCTTTTTCTTTCTTTTAAAAAGGGAGTGGGGTTGTTTTTGGTGTTTCATTTTTTTTTTGTTGCTGCCACGTCAGCAATTTAGAAATTAGCCTCAAGCAATTTAAATGTTGTAAAAAAAAAAAAGAAAAGAAAAAAAAGGAAAAAAACATAAAAATAACATGACGAAAGGCGACACCAGAAAAGCTTTATGGCATTCGGCCTGGGGTTATTTGTTAGATTAAACGCAAGACGATTAAGTCGTTTGAAGAGCGAAAATCTCAGACAAGGACATGGATATAATTATGCGTATTTGAATGGTCTATTAACTGAGGATATTTGGCTTAAGCTTGTAAGCATTAATAAACGGGGAAAATGGTAACAAAGAGTAAAACAGAGAAAGAGAAGGAACAGAAATTAAATAGGGGACAAAAGTTATAAAAATTGAAACCAAAACCCATCCACTTACCAGATTAAAATTATAATATATATCTGAATATATCGTTAAAGATTTATATATATATTATACAAATTTTTGTATATCTTGCAAATATATGTATATAATTATAGAATATTTTATTAAGAGCTTGCTGGAATTGGATCCTAGTATAGAGTATAATTGTATGTAAAGGAAGGAATAGGTTGGGGATATGTAAGAGTTAGAGGGAGTAAGTAAATAGTATATAGCTTTAATCCTAAAATATGTAGATATAACAAATTTTGAAGAAAAGTAACTTGAAATCTTAAACTGATAATTAAATATCTCACTTATTCCAAAAACTTGGAATACTGATATAAAACTTTATCTGAATATACTTTATCTATATGTCTCATAGCTTTTTCTTTACTCTTCTTAGTGGAATAGATTAAATTTTATTTAAAATTAGTCAAAATCCTTGTAAAAACTTGTTTTTTCAACTTGGTCCAAACATTTTCTTTCTTATAAACTACAAAAGCTTACGGATCGACCGACTGACCGACCGACCGACCTTTCCCTCCGCAAGCTTCTCAGTTTTTTCTAACTTGGGTATAAGAGAGTAAGAGAGAGCTCTCAAAACTTTCTAGTCTAAAGAAACTTGAGGCTTAGCTTCAAGAATTTAATTTAAATTTATTTTATATAAAATTTTGTTTTTAAATATTTCCTCATTGTTAAATTGTTTCATTATTTCTTTATTATAACTAATAAAAGAATGAAATTGTTCATTTCTAATCTAAGTCATAACTATTTATGAAAGTGTATGAATGTATGTGTGTGTGTGAGGAAGGAGAGACAAAGGTGGTTGGGTTAAACCTGTTACCTAAACTAATTACACAAGGAATTGGAAAGTTTCCTGCAACAGATGTTGCGGTAAAGCAAATAAAAGTTAAGTATGGCAAACCATGGGGCATGTGGCAAGTGGCATATTGTATGACACAAATAGAATAGATGAAAATGGAAAATTATGCACAATGCACGTGACCCAACTTCATTTTGCAAAAGGCCATCCCCCAGTCCCATTTCCCCTTCCTAAAAAACACGATTACGAACACGAACACAAGCGCGATTTATTCGATTTTCATTAAACAAACAAAAGCGTCCAGCACATTTAATTGCTTAATTTATTAATAAACCGAATGAAAAAGTGGAGAAGGAAGATGGCGAAACTGAATATAAGAAGAGATGTAAAGAGAAGAGAACAGGAAAACTGGTCGAGCAAATTAGTTTTTCATCACGAACGCGTCAAAATGTTTTTTTCGTGGTATGGGTAAGAGGGGTGGGAAGAGGAGAGAAGAGAATACGAAGCAACGACTGCCCATAATGATGAGGGTACACAAAAACAAAAGTCCTTTGGGAAAATTAACACTCTTTGATTAGGGGGCTCCAGACCATACCGCTTTGCGCCTCTTCCCTTTCCCTAGTTAGACTCCACCCTTAAACAAGCCCTAACAACCTAACCTACCGAAACTGAATCACCCAAAAACAACCGCCTCCCAATCTGCTTATTACGCATACGCCATGTTGTCAGTCAATCAATGGACACTTGAGCCACGCCTTCATTGAAAAGGATGCTTGCCTCATACCTTAGCGAGCGCGCTGACTGCCAGCCAGCCAGCCTGCTGTTGCTGTTGCTCCTGCTATTGCTCCTGTTGTTGTCAGGCAGCAAAGTTACGCAATTTGTTTGGCTTATTATTTTCATAATCAATATTCAATTTAGGCACAAAAACATTTGGCCACAGTGAGATGAAAACTTATGAAATTGAATTGAATTCATAGCGTCAAAATGTGTAAGTTTTTCCCCATCAATATAATACCAAGGTAGCTAAAAGTAGCATTTGCTGGATATTTCCCTTGTGGCAACATTCTGCACTGAAGTTAGTTATAATTAAACATGGAAAACGTGGCCAGGATGACGCCCAAACAGGCATTCAAATTGAAAAAATACAAAAAAAAAAAAAACCACTAACTTCTTCTCCCTCCTCTGATTCCCTCTCTCTTTGATTTTTGCATTCGATTATTGCTAGTATACAGATGAGAATACATCTGATCTCATCTCATCCCATCTCATTCGTTATCCTTATCGTCAATTCGTTTTTTTCCACGGCCACCCCTTGGGGGCATATTTTTGCAATTCTGTTGTATAATATTTTGCTCATTTACACTTCATTGCATAGTCGATGACCAATGCAGGCAAAGGCCATGGTAACAAGGACCCTCCAACTAGTCATCCCATTACCATCTTTCTCACTCTCTCTTTCTCTTTTATCATTTGCTGTTTTCCATTAAATCCTGTGAAGCTCTCATCTCTATCATTGAAGCGCTTAGGAAAAGTTTTGATTGCTAACAGATGAAGGCACAAATGATGAGAATCAAATGAAATGAAATGAAATGAATGAGGCCATAGTCAGAATAAATTTAACTTATATTGATGAAATGTATCCTTAAAAGTATCCTTTTCAAGAGCATACAAGAGTTTTTTCTGTATATAGTTTTCAAAGTATTTTAAAAAAGTTTACATTTCATTCATTAAGTTGCTTGAGCTGCTTGTAAGAATCATATGTAGCAGCAAATGACCTCGCCGACTATTTAGGTCCCTTTAAAGTCCTTTTATTACTCTAAAGCTGGAGTTAAAATTGACTTTTGCCAATATTAGTTTGATAAAATCATGTATGTATAGATATATCCGTAGCAGCAAATGACCTCGCTGACTTTTTGGTTCCTCTAAAGGTCCTTTTACTGCTCTAAAACTGGAGATAAAATTGACTTTTGTCTGTATAAGTTCGATAAAATCTTATATGTATGTATATATCTGTAGCAGCAAATGACCTCGCCGACTATTTGGGTCCTCTAAAGGTCCTTTTACTACTCTAATTGACTTTTGCCAATATCAGTCTGATAAAATCATATATGTACACATGTAAATGTATCTGAAGCAGCAAATGACCTCGCTTAACTCAAAGTTTTTCTAGACTTTGTCGATATGATTGACTCTCTATTGAGTCTGAAAATCATATATCAATATATATCCAATATATCATCAAAAAGTAGCATCAAGTCTCATTCTCGGATCTCTTTGTCAACATTTTGTCAATTGCACTTGCTTCATTTTTAACGGATCCGTTAGGGGGGGATAGACAGAGAGTGCGATTGTGGGAGGGGTAGGATTATCAAGATTTGGGTTTTTGTAATTCTGTTAACTTGAAAGATAAATAACATGAGTGAAATATTTGTTAGCGTATTAGCATCGCAATTACCAAAACTCTGTTGAACCCTATAGAAAGCAGTTGCTGCTTTGGCTCTGGCATAAATCTCTCCATCTCTTTCTGTCTCTTTCTGTCTCTTTTGCCCTCCCACTAAACACCCTCTCTACACTTGCTGCTGCCCTGTTTCGCCTTTTGCTTTTTGCCCCATTGAAAGTGTCTTGTGTTTGTGTCTTCAATAAATTTCAACACCCAAAAAAACACACACACGCACACAAGTGTAATTAATATTTCAAAGCGCAACATTTATCAAACAAACAATTTTTTTTTTGTTTTTTTGGAAAGTTGCCGGCGATGAGCAAACAAACAACAGACGAACAGCAACAACAACAACAGCAACAGAAAACCCAACAAGCAATTAATGTGGCACACTCTAAAACTTGAAAGCGAAACAATAAAAAAGAAGTTTGGTAAATTAAACAAAAAGTTTTTTGTTTTTTTTTTTTTTTTTTTTTTTTTTTTTTTCGTTTTTCGGTTTTTTGTTTTGTGTAAATGGAGGCGTTGTCCCAACGACCCAAAAGCTAGACAATCGCGGTAGCCGCCAGGGTTGGGCGGGGCAGAGCCCTGGGCCATGCGCTTTCAACCGATCGAAGACAATCAGAAAACTGACAACAACAACAATAGCAATAAAAAAACCCGATACCAAAAACTAAAATGTCGTATAAGGTTTTTAAAAAGTCTTACTACCAAGTTAATTGATTTAAGTGGAATGGGAATATATATATAGTATAAGTGCAAACATTTGAAACAATTTTGAAATCAAATTACATAGAAATAAGTTCGTAAAAACATTTACTGAAGCTATAAAAGTTATATAAATAAAATAGTAAATAAAAATTAAAATGAAGCTAGAAAAATAATTCAATCTTTTCTATTATATATATCTAAACTACATGTATATATAGATCACACTTTTATAAAGATGAATAAGGCAGATAATCTTCTTTTTAAAAAAGAAAAATCTTTGTAAAACTCAGCAAAAGACATCAAGGATGTTTTTTGAATAAGAAAGAAATTGAACTGAAAAATATTTAAGTATATGGATTATTATTGATTTCTTACAGGATTTTATAATAGATTTTTGATTATTCCTATATATATATATACCTGAAATAAAAGTATTTCATTTAATGGTTAATTTGTCGAAAGGTCATAGGACCCATTTGAAGGTAAATAGATCTACTGCTGGAAAATTTAGAGTCTAAATAGTATTACCATGTTATCTATAACTGAAATACAATATATTTGGTATACTTTAAAAGAGATTTCTTTAATAACTTATCTAACTTAAACTATTAGCTCATTTTTAACAGCTATATCTTTGGTAGAAAGTTGTGCAAGCCACTAAAAAGGGTTTAAAGCTGTTAAATATTTTAGATACAAATCTCTATTTGATATCTCTTTAATCTATAATCTCTAACTGTTACCTATATTACCTCATATAACAAATATTATTAACTCTTATAGGAATAAGAACTCGTAGCTATATCTAATGCAATTTGTTATTGCCTACTAACCATAATAAAAATAAATAAATAAAAATTATATTTAAATACAAGAAAAACAAATTCAAATAGCTAGTTCAAGCTAGTTAACTGATTAGAGCTAATTTGCTTAAGTTAAAAAGAAAGAAAAAAAAAAAAACAAAAATTAACATTTTTTAAATATGTATAATAAAAATTTGTACAACTCTTTTTATCATATCATATGATATATTATGATATAATAACAAATATAATAAGTAAGCAAATTTTAATTTGATATTTTAAGCAAAAAATAAGATTTATCTCAGTTTTATTTTTGTCAGTTGGTCATTTATCTATGTATAATATACCTTTTGTTATTCATTTGCCACTATCTTCTTCTGATTCTGACACATTTCTTTTACTCATACCACGGGTACTTGATACGCGGCATATAGATACATATATATACAAACATATACATATATATATATACTTGTGTACAGATATATATACAGACATATATATATATATATTTAATGGCATATTCATCAGTCATTTGTGATAAAAATCGCTGAGCAAAGGCTATGTCTGAGCCAAGAGACCAAGACAGACACACACACACACACACACATATATATATACACACATACATAAAGTAGAACCACAGTCACAGTTAAAGTCTTGACTCTAAGCCGGAGTTTGAGTCTGTATCACCTCTACCCCTCTCATTCCTCATTCAATCTTTCTCTTACATTTTCTTTCTCCCTTTTAACTATATTTTTGTGTTTCTTTGTGCCTTTGAGTGTTGGGTTTGGAATCTCTGGATCTGCGGTGTGAGGGTGGTGGCAGGGGTTTTCGGATATAGAGTCTCGCACCGTCATTTAGTTAAGTGGCAGTTGATTGGAACCAGTCGCAGTCATCATCATCATTTAAATCTTGCTGTCGTTGTTTTTCCTCTATCCTCCCCCCCTCTCTATCACTCCTATATTTCTCTCTCTCTCTCTCTCTCTGTTTTGTTTGTCTCTTTTTGTGTGTGTGTGCTTTTTTTTTGTGTCTTTTATTTCATTTGATTTTGGTTTATAACCACTCCCCTTCTCCCCCCTTTAAGAGCTACTCCTCTTCCTCCCCTTTTTTAACTTCTTATTAACTACGACCCTCCCACAGATTTTAGTTTTTAGCATACATAATTTTTCTATTTGATATCGCCATCTCTTACTCCATCTGTTTTTGTCTCCCTCTTCTCTTGATCTATGTATCTATCTCCTTCATTTTTTCTATCTCTGTCACTCGCTGGGCCTTTAACTGCTGTCATTAATGAGTTACAGATATTACACATTTATAGCTGACAGACACGCTTATCCACTTTAATCGTGTTTGCTTCCCCTCCTCCTATATATATATATGTATGTAGTATATGTATACCCTCTTACCCTTACACATCCTCTCCTCTGTCCTCTATTATGCACACTTTTCTGTCTAGCTCTTTTCTTAGCTTCTCTATGGGCTACTGTTTTTTTTTTTATGTTTTTGTTGCTGTTGTTGTTTTTTTTTCTTCGTCTTCTTCTATTTTCTGTTTCTGCTTCTTTTTTTTTTTTTTTTTTTGTGTTGTTGTTAATGATGACTTGTTTTGTTGTTGCTATTGTTATATACCTTAGCTAGGCCTGCAGGCAAAGGCTTCGGCATCAACATCGGCTTCGTCATCGCTCAACTCGCACAGTGGAATAGTTTTTTTTTTTCTTTTCAATTATTTATAAATTATCTATTAGATAGCTCTGCAAGCTTTGATAGATGTAAAAGTATGGCAAAATATTATACAAAACTAAGTTTTTAAATATCTATTTAATATAATGAAATTTCTAAAATTGAAAATCTTAAATATTGTCGGAGAAAAGTGGATAAATATTGGTTTTCAAGGTGTTACTTTAATATAAAAAGGATGTTATTGTTTAAATTTTTTCCATATCCTCAAAGAGTTCTATCTGTTAAGGCACATTGGAGGTATACAGATCTGTAAAAGTTAGGTTATAGTTATATTAGAATAATCTATTTCTTAGCCTAGTTACTTTGATTCAAAAAAATCAGATTTCCATAGTTTTCAAAATTTGGTTTTTATGAAAAGTGAAAGATTTGAAGATAAATGAAAGATATATTCCATACCAATATGATGCACTGACGAATCAATATATATATATATATATGTATATATAAACATTTACGCATCTTTTAATAGATTTATATAATAATACAATGCAATGTTTTTAGAGTATATGTATATATTTAATTGTTATAACCTTATTTTGTTGTTTCAAGAAAATACAAATGATATTGTGCCACTGTGCATTGGCTTTACCTTTGCCTCTGTCTTGGGTCTTCGTCATCTTCATCTTCATCAATATCGAAATCGAACTCAAACTCGTCCACTCCAATCATCAAGTCTTTAGCTCTTCAATCGATTTCGTGGCTACCGTATTTCTTTTTTTTTTTTTTTTTTTTTTTTCTTTCTAGTTCATCCAATTTTAAGTTTGTTGTTGTTATTGCTTCTGCTGATGTTATTGTTGTTGTTGCTTTTCGGCTGGTCTTCTAATAGGCTTCTTTTTTTTTTATTTTTTTTTTTTTTTTTTTGTTATGTTGTTGTCTGACTTTCTGCCTGATTGATTTTCAGCTTATGGATCTAGTTACTGGTCTCTGTTGGCTGGCTGGCTAACTGACTGACTGGCTGACTTGCTGGCTGGTTGTTCTTTCGCGCATTATCTACATTGTGGCTGTCGTGGCCGATTCCTTTAAATTACTTTAATTGATGGCATGCAAGTGGCTCGGACTTGGACTCGGACTGCGATTGCGGAGACCAAGTCTCCGATTTAAAAAGATTCAAAGATTTCAACTATAGATTCGGACTCAATGATTTCTTTTCATCGCTCACCGATCGACAATCTGTCGTGCATGAAATCGCTCTACCAATTAGAGATGATGATCAAAGTTGAGATCGAACATCATTTGTTGTGTTCCATTTTTTTTTTTTTTTTTGTTTTTTTTCCTCGGGTGAAGAGTCTTCTTAGAGAGGCCCGGACCAGACCGTGCCGGCTTCAATGCTGTTTTACAGATGAAAGCATAAAATTATCAGCTAAAGCATCAAATGGAGCATAGCAATTCCATTAAAACAAGGCGGCTATACGGGCAACCCAGGCACTATCTATCGATGGTGAATGGAAAATTGAGAGTGGAAGGGGGAGAGCACTCCTCTCTAATATTTACTTCATATTTTAGATTTTTAAATTTGTAATCAACACTTAAAAAAAAAAAAAAATGTCTAATTTTGCATTGATTAACGTTCAATTAAGTTTTTAAACTTGATTTAAATAATACAGTGAATACCAAATAAAAAGTCATTTTCAGTTGATTGCTGACTCTATTCATTAATGATTACATAATAAATCAAGTTCAAATTTAACTATATAAAGTACTTTAATTCAATGCCACCAACTTACTAATAGATTATCTAGGATACTTCCCAGAAAGTACCAAAAAAAATAAATAAATAGAAAATGATATATTGTTATATTTAAAAATAAATTTTCTATATACAAATGTAGTAGTATTACGGTACTCTTATAACAAAGCACTTTTGGAAATATATGTATGTATGTATATTGAAAAATTGTTTCATTATGATCTCACAGAATTGTGAGGCAAACATTTGGATTTTGATCTGTAAAAGCAAATCAGTTTTCCAACTCATTACACACAAATGTATGAATATATATGTATGAATGGATACGATGGATGGGTTGATTGTAAGCCAGGACACGCAAGGACACGGCTCGATAGCCACCCAGCCAGCTGTCAATGCTGATGAGAGTGAACAATGCTGTATGGCAGTATAACTCCTCTTATGGCCATAAATCAGGAATTGTAGCCAATTCAATTCATTCTGTATTCACATACGTATTCGCATTCACAGTCACATTCACATTCACATTCAATGCGCTGACAAGTCGCAAAAGGCATTGGCAAAAGTTAATAACATGCAGAGGGGCACTTCTAATTCGGCCATACCCTTTGTGTGCGATATATGTGTGTGTATGTGAAAGGGATAATAAAACTGGAACTGGGAAGTGAAAGGACAAAGGACGACTGGCTGTAGCTGAAGCCAAAAAAACCGGAAATAGTCGTACCAAGTGCCGAGCAACCGACTGACGCACTGACACACATTTTGCAAACAAAAGGACCTGAAATACAAAAATAAAAAAAAAAAAACCTAAAAAAAAAACCAGAAAAGAGAAGAGCTGGAACAACAAAACAAAAAAAAAAAAAAAACAACAACGAAATTGAGTAAAATAAAAAGCTCAAATAAAAATGCTTTGTCCAGGGGCGGGCGGACACACACACACACACACATAAGAGCTAACCTAACTAACCGCTGATGATGGAAACCACCCTTAATGGCAAAAGGACATGCAGGATATTCCTAAGTCCGCTTGGCATGGCAACAGGCAGACTTCTGTTGACACGCCGACACACGGCTGCTGCTGCTGCTGCTAAAACCAAAGCACAACGAAAGATCATAATAATGTACATATGTATGTGTGTGCATGTATGTGTGTGTGCTAAACTTGAAACCAAAACCAAGGATACCCGACAGGATACCTGCCAACTGCTTTTCTCTCTCTATCATATAAAACACAAACAAAACGCAAAAATCCCAAAAAAAAAGAAGGAAAGAAACAAACCGGAATGCGCCCGGGCCAAGCGATTGCATCATAAATTTGAAGTGAATCATCGTGGCAAAAAAGAGGAGCCTAAAAACATGTTAAGAAATGCAAAATGGAAGAGATCCTTACACACAAACACACACACACACTGGAAAAAAAGGATATAAACTTATTTGCATATTTTGTTGTAGGTGAATGGGAAATCATCCTCTGATAACCTCCTTAGACTTCACACCTTCTTCATTTCAAACTCACTCCAATACTTTACTCTCTGTCACCCACAAATGAAAGCGGAAAATTTATGGCAAGTGGAATTGATAAGAAAAAAAAAATTTAATAATCTAATATTGTATATTGTGAACGATGTCAATTTAAGGGAAACAGACAACAAAAGAAACTATCAGATAAAGAATGGAAAATTTAATTTAGTTAAAGTGCAGGAAACCCAAAAAAAAAAAAAAGAAAAGAAAAAAAAGAAAAAAAAAGAAAAAAAAAAAAAAAAAAAAAGAAATAAGTTATGAAAAGTTTTCTATAAAAAGTTGCTTAAAAAAACTATACAAAAGGGAAAACTAAGAGCATGGAAAACGGAATTGGAACTATGGCTTATAAAGTAAAATTAAAAACAAAAACGCCAAAAGAAAGAATCAAAACAAAAAGGATTGCTAAGTAAGTAAGAAACAAAATGCAAAGGAAATAAAAGACTTGGAATTGGTATCTATTGGTATCTATTAAAAAGGATCTTTAGATGGAACAAAGTCTATAAAAATTACCAGAAAAACAAACGATGGAGCACAAGAAAAAGCTTACCAACTAAGACAAAGAGTAAAAGTTTAAAAAAAAAAAAAAAAAAACTGTAGTAGTAAAGGAAATGACTAGAAGAAGAATCAAAAGAAATAGAAAATGAAAAGCAAAAAAGAAGCGGCCAAAAAGACTCTTGAGAAAGATAATGATAAGACAATTGGGAAAAATGCAAAAGAAGAAAGCAAAAAGGATCAAATATAAAAGGAATAAGATGATCAAAAGTTGGCTCTGATTGATCCTCACTTTTAAAAGAACTAAAACTGAACAATCAAATTATGATATCTTAGTCTTAAAGGATATAATTTCCTTCTATCAGTGAAGACGTGTCGGAAAAAGTTACTTAACCAAAGACTAGAAGAGATAGAATAGATATGAATGGATATTTGGGTAAACCCAAAAAATGAATTACATGTGTCCTTTGCTTCTCTACCTCTCTCTTTCTCTCTTCCTCAGCCATTGAGGTACTGTTGCGTGTATGTGTCTATCTGTCTGTGTGTGTGTGTGTGGTGGCGTGATTAAGTGATGGACGTGTATGGACACATGCAGCGGTATATTTAGCATACACAAGCAGACGATGAATGGCAAGGAAAAGGACCTATGAATACGAGTACGAGAGTTGTATGTAAATATATGTATATATATATATATATACATATATTTATATATGTAGATTTTCGTTTATATATATGTCAGTATGTGTATGTGTGTGTCTGTGTAAGGATGAAGAGAATGAACACTGGCGAGAGTCCTTGCGCTTTTAATCATAAATAACAAAAGGCCACATGGCGCGCGCTCGCTCGCATCAGCAACACAGGGTGTACACTGTACACGTAAAGCATTTAGCATTTAGCTTCAGCCAACAAAAGCCTTCCGCCATACCATACCGCGTACCATGCCCCCACTGCCTTACCCCTTACCACACTGTGTACCCCTTTGCACAGTTAGTGGCCATGTTGACCAAGGATATTTCTTCGTTTCGTTGTATGTGTGAGCTCACTTTATCTGTGTGTACGTGTCTGTGTGTGTGTGAGTGTTTGCCTGTTGATAATCCAATCCACCACCCACCCACCCAGCACCAGAACCAGAACCATCTAGGACTTACTACATATAGAAGCTGTCCGCTGTTGCCATGCGCTTTACATTTCCGCCTCATGGACGCCAAACATGCCATAGGCTGACCTGGCTAAAGAAACGCCTGGAACGGCTGTTCTATTCGGCTAGTTCGTTATCCTGGACGGGCTAGGGCTAAGCAACTGCGCAGTTTTTTGCCCTATCTGTGTGTTTGTGTGTCTCTATGTTTGTGTGTGCAGAATTCTTTTTTTTTTTTTTTTTTTTGATATTAATAGCTTTGGACAGTTTTATAAAGGCCTTTCGGGGTTAACATGTTCAAGTGGTATTCATATTTTCCACTGACCGGACCTGTCACTTCTACTCTACTTCTCTTTTACCAACTTCTGCTTCAATGTGTGACAGCTGCCTCAGCATAAAATATGGCAAAAAATGTTGTAAAAACGCGAGTAACTTTGGCAAATTCGCGACACGAATGGGTGGTGATGGTGTTACATTGTAATAAAAAGTATATATATATATATATATATATATATATATATATATATATATATCCATTTAGTTGTTTAATTTTAGAGTAATTTTAAATAGATCGATCGTTAAAACATAGTATGTAATGTTTTATATGCTATATTGAATCAAATCTGTTTATGAAAATCTAAGAATTAAGCCGTTTTGAAAAGTTACACTTTAGTGCTTTACAAGCTTTTTCTCTTTCTTTTACTGCTTTGAGTTCTAATTCTCAACTAGTTTAAGCGTTGATATGGTAGAGTTCGATTTATTATTTTGTGTTTTGTAAGCTTTTTTCCCTTTTTTTGCTGTTTCGAGTTGTAATTCTCAATTAGTTTAGGCGTTGACATAGCAATTATAAAAAAGAATAGAAAAGATATCGATCAATAAATTTGTTTAAAATATACAAAAATTTCGCATTTTTTCTTACAGTTTCTTATTCGTTTATAACGCACAGTGATAATTACCACTTTTTTAATAAAGATTTAGTAGATTAGACCTAGGAGCTATCTTCATTTTATCTTCCATACTTAATGAAATCCATTATGTAGAGTATGTGCAACTGGTTTTGATTCAAGTGTGTAAAAGGATATATATATATATATATACAATTGAATCAGATTTAATCAAGTCACTCTCATTGGACCTCATGTGAACATTTCTCTATGTGTAGATGCCGATGCCTATATATATATATATATATATATATATATATATATATATATATATATATATATATATATATTGTATTTCTATTTTGATCAAATCAACCACAATACAACATATGCAACTCGTCAAGCTTCTTTTTCTATCTCATCGTTTATCGCACTCTATACAATCCCATGGCGCTTTCCTTTTGCTTTGATGAAATTTTCCTTTAAGCATTTTGATTGAATTTTAAAGACAATGGGAAAACAAAAGGCCAAAAACAGGACGGACAGACAAACAGACGGTCGGATGGTCGGGTGGAGGGTTGTGATGTAGCTAAATCTATTGAATAAGACGCAACGCGTACAGCTCAAGCCACATCACAGGAGTTTTTCCTTATTGCGTCTTTACAAAGAAGGGAAAAAAAACCAAAAAAAAAAAACATCAACTTCAAAGCAATGCCAATGCGTCGTTCAGTTTGTCGGTCGTTTTTCCCCATTTGGATATATGTATATATATATTTTGGGTTGGAAAACTGCAAGCTTACCATTGAGTACAGTTACACAATAATCCCAGTCAAGGCTGAAGCAACAACTGGGTGGTTGGTTTCTTTTTATTATTGGGTTTGCCTTTACCGTTTCAATTTCTTCACCTCCCCCTGCTGCTGCTATTGCTGCGGCTGCGGCTGCGGCTGCGGCTGCTTTTCCGCATCTCCTTGTGCGCAGCATAAATTACGCATTTCATGTTGTTGCTACGACGTAGTTTGCCGATGTTGCCGCTGTTACCGCTGTTGCTGCTGTTGCTGGACTTGGGCGATGGGTAAAGGCTAGTGTAGTTACATGTAGTACAGTTGCAGCCGTTGCTTACAGTTAAGTGAAGTGAAGTGTAGTTCTGGGCCCAATGGCTGTGGCTTGAGAATTACACGCAAATTGCACGCAACACGCAACAGAAACGCGACAATGGCAACTACAACAAAAACAATAACAACAATAACAACAGCAACAGTAACGGCAGTTGCTGAAAATTTTTCGTATGGAAATGACGCGAAAATGCCACTCATGCGTTTCCTACAGTGCCTACCATGACATCCTACCAAAGGCAGTCATCCTATTGGCCTAGCTACTTGCATATGCGAAACTTTTGTCCCCCGAATATGACCATCAAGCGTTTTTAAGTTATGCGTCATCCTTATCCTTGGCAGGGACATGCGTGTAAGCCGGTTATCGCACCATAGGTTCTGGCCACTTTAAATATCTTTATACAATCACATGGACTACTTGGGTCACATGAGTCAGCTAGAGAAGTCAATTGGCTAAAGGACATGTTGCGGTTGTGCTAGACCAAGTGGAATAAAAAGATCGGTTTTCGAGAAAAAGTAAAAGAAGTAAATAAAAAAAAACCACCAGATATACATATATAAATATTTAAGCTATATATATATATATGTTGTTGTATGTAAATTAATCTGATAAGCCTGCATGATATATACATAAATAATACTGTAAGGATTAGGGCATCTATATTTTATATAGTATAAAACATATATAAGATATAGTAGAAGGAAGCGTTCCATAAACTCAAACAAATTGTTAACTTTTCCTAAACGGAACACTTTAAAGGACTTTAAAAGTCCTTTGACTATTTACCTATGTAAATATATCTTGTTAAGAAGTGTAGAAAAAGATTGAGGCTTTGTCTCTACCATTTGACACCTCATCTTAAGCTTTATCTCACTTGGTTATTTCATCATTGGTTTTGTTTTAATTTTTTTCCCCATTTGTTATTATTTTTCCAAGATAATATCATCTTTATTTTGCTTTCATTTGATAATTGTCATGCGAATCCTTGCTCGAGAATATTCTTACTTTATTTCTTCTTATTAAGTGAGTTGTTATTGCAATAGGTAAAGCTGCATGAACAGCTGTTTGTAATCCTTAGAGAAAAATAAAGGCAACCAGGAGACCAAAGAGCAGAGATTTACTTAAGTTATACATTTGCTTTTGTAAGGACTTGTCAATCATTTTGATTAAACTATATGCTAACGGATTATTATTGTTGTGCATTAGACAATAAGGATATTGCTTTAATAAATTAAAAAAGATATTGTTTAGATTGTTGAAATATGATATAGAAGTTTAGATAGGAAATCGATAAAGTATAGGGATATATGTATACCTATATCTATATATGTATATATATATCATTGTTTATCAACATAATGCGCTACCTACAGCATATAAATCTAATATGTAAATAATATCCTTGCTACCTGTTCTACATCCTACATCAATGATACCACCGCAGCATCAGCTGCGTTTTTCATTAAATATTTCTTTCATTTTGTTGTTGCTGTGACAACTTTATGGCCAGAACATATACAAATAAAAAAAAAAAGAAAAATAAAAATTAAATGAAAACGAGAACCATTTAATATATGGCACATTCGTCCTGCCAGACGCCGATGCCGATGCCAATGCCAACGCCAATGCCAATGCCGCCGCAGCCGCATCTCACTTTTTAATCACTTTTCATGAGCTTTTAATTACACATACGCGTAGTTAGCCCCGGTGTCCATGTCCATATGAGAACAAAAAATAAAATAAAATAAAATAAAACCCAAACAGGAGGCAAAATGAAATAAAATGAAATGAACAAAAAACAAAAAAAAAATGAGGAAAAAAAATAGGAGAAATTCCCCACTCATTTCCGTTATAATAATGTGTGAAAGGATATTAATTATGAAACAAGCGAATGGCAGGAAGAGCTGGGCAATAAAAACAGCAAGCGACAGGAACACCATGCGTGACCAACAACAACAAAAAAACAAAAAAAAAACAACAACAACAACAACAGCAGCAACAAAAGCGACAAGAAAAACAATCTTGTGTATATTGTATTTTATGCGAAATGGGTAGCCACATGGCACAGGAGGGGACTGGTTCTAGAACTGAGACTGAGAAATTGGGGAATGAGGCATGGGGCATGGGCATTAGAGTCGCTGTGTGTGTGTGTGTGTGGTATAGAAGAGGGTGGTGTGCGGGCGTCATGTAACTCGGTGAGTTGGCGGTTAGGTGGTGCGTAAACGGAAACGGGAGCAACATGTGCAACATGTCGAACGGAAGTGTCGGCCATATTTCGCATACACGTATCCCACATAGAAAACTCCTAAATAGGCCCACGTCACACACTTGCACACACACACACACACACACACACACACATATCATATATATGTACACACATACATACATAGAGACAAATTACGAGCCAGGGCCAAGTAGATTTTTATGTAATGCCGGTCGGTTATTGCTTTCATACATTTATTTTATTTCATTTGGCCATACACACACACACACATACACACACAGTACATGCACATACACAGGATACACACAGAAATTTCCATAATTCCATTTCATATTTCAATTACCCTAACTAAGTTAAGAAAATGGCGATTTGTTTTTAAATATTTTGACTTTAAAATGTGTTTAAGTGAATAAAAAAGAAGACTACAGAAGGGTAAATGCAATATATATATATGATATAGGGACGCTAGATGGCGCCAAAGCTACAATGACAAAATGAGTTGAAAAAGAATTTTCTTTAAAGAAACTTTCTTAAACTAAATAAAATGTAATGAAAAGTTTACAAATTTGCAATATACGAGAGGGTATTTGTCTAGTCGTTGTTTTGCTATCATATATTAATGGTTTTTTTTTTTTTTTTTTTTTTTTGTGCTCCTCTGTGACTCATCAGGCAGCTAGAAGAGAATTCCGAATTGGAGTTGGAGTTTTGGTAGCCGTCTGCCACTGACAGCCCCAATGACGATGACGGGGACTGTCGTCCATCAGAAGATGAGTGAATGAGAAGGATGTGTAGAGCAGAGGGGTTTTGGCAGAGGGGGGGGCGTAGATGGGAAAATAGTACGTCAGTTGATCACGTTGCCATTTCACGTGATGATGCTGACAGGCGGGTGGAAAATGAATGAACGAACGACGGATATCAAGCATTCTCAATTCCCCACTACCACCAACGCATACCAACTACCTCCCATTCTATAGAACTCTCACCGTATCTGTACTAGCCTCATGTCCTTTTTGGGATCCTGGCTGCTGCGTGTAATTGCCGTTGTAATGTCGCCGAAACGCGAATATAATTGCTAAAAATGTGTTGCATCAAACCCGGAGAGACGTGCCAATGGCCACCAAATGAAAACCAAACGGAATGAAAAGGAGACGAAATGCGAATGTTACGATACGGTTAATGGCCAAGGGGCAACGGGCAAACGATACGAGACGAAGCATTACGGTACGCGCTATGGGACAGGACGAGACTTTTCCATTTCCACAATTTCCATTTGAATTTAATTTTAATTTACGCCCAACGGCCAACGGCCGTTTTGACGGAAATTGGCAATGGCAAATGCCAGAATGAACATTCCATTTCCAAATGTTCAGTTAATAAGTGAGAAAAGGAAAAAAAGAGCAAACGAAACAGAGATAGATAGAGATAGAGACAGAGACAGAGAGAAAAACCAAATTGTAAGTGGATGGTCTAATTGAAGCAACGTCCCTTAAGCAATTAGTCGATAAATTGAAGCTACAACAAATTGTGAAAATGGGGAATTGCAAATGAATGTCAAAAAACACAAAAAAAGAAAAACCGAAATAAAGTTAAAGTGCTCTAGAATACTTAATCCAACTAACCGTACTAACTAACTAACTAGCACATATTAAACGAACAAATGAAAGAGAGAGGGAGAGAGAGAGAGAGTTAAAAACGCATGTGAAAGGGTTTTATCTTGCCATCAATTGGAATTTAGTTTGAATTGTTTATTTACCAATAGCCAAACAAAGCCAAGTCAGTTGCTGTGCACTTGTTTTGACCATCAATTCAATATCTTAATAAAAATGTAGCTATATTTTCTTCACATTTTCTCATTTTTTATTGTAAATTTCTTTTATGAAATACCTAGAATTTTCCATAGGTAAGAAACTTTTCCATATCCAATGCTTAAATTTCCATTTGCAGTTTGATTGATTACTCATCATCATCATCATTAAAGCCTATGTGTAATTTTCCACTAGCCAAAAAAAAAAAAAAAACAAAAGAAACAAATCGTGTCATTTTGGCCTTCTTCACTTCCTCTCTTACCTTTACTCTTCTATCGCCCACCCAACCCGCTCAAACGCCGACTCATTAATTGCAAAGAAAATTAACAAAGAAATAAAAAAGTAATGTGTATGAAAATAATTTTTCCTAAATTTAGCAAAACTATTAACCACGGTACGTTAATTTCATTAGCATGTCTCCACTGTCTGACTTACTTTTCGTATTGAGATTTGTTTTAGGTTTTTTTTTTTTGTTTTTTGTTGTTTCGGATGGTTTTATCTGAATGCACTAATTAGGTGGTCAATTAGCATATGCTTACTTGATTTTTTTTTTTTTTTTTTGTCGTTTTCTGACAATGTCGAGACACCGCAATGTTAACACATTGATCTGATCGGAACAATGGCCGCATTAATAAATCAGCTAAAATTAATTTATTTCGACAGCTTTTAGTCATTATTGTTTGATAAATTATTTCTAAGGGGTTATCATCATCAACATTGTGTTGGTTTGTATTGACTTTTTTTTTCTGTTTTTGTTTTTGAAAAAGTGCACCACCTGTTCTGGTCATTAAGTTTTCTCTCTACCTCCCCCCACTTCTCTAGCTATTTTTACTTTTTTTTGTCACGATTTTTAAAGTCTAAAGAATTAAAGAAATTGGACAAGCATTAGGAATTCAATTTATGCTTTTTATATAGTAAAAAGTAACTCTTGGAGTTTAGAATTGTAGAGAGATGTGCAACACTATAAACAGTGTTTTTAGGAAGTACATATATTTGACATTTTGAATAGCTGAAATTATGAACTACAAGGAATAGTAAAAAGTGGAATTGTAGGGCGCTTTGCAACACTGCAAAGAGTGTTTGTTTAGGAACTATATTTAGTATTTTGAATAAGAGAAAGTGCAAGAACTATAAAGAGTAGTACAAAGTAACTTTTATACTTTGCAGTTATAGAGCGCTATGCAACACTAAAAACAGTATTTATTTGGGAGCTATATTTGGTATTTTAAATAGGTGAAAGTGTAAAGAGTAAGTAAAGAGTTTATTGGAATATATATATTTGGATTTGTAAAGTCTAGAATTGTTTTTTCTTATTTTTTTTTCATTAAAAACTAATTGAAAACTTTTTCAACGTAAATTTTCCAAAATTAACACCTGACTTTCCATTGGTTTTATATGTAGAATCCCCTGGAAATAAAATTGATGATCCCAAATGGTTTTGTTATCTACTCATTTTGTTGCTTGCGGTCACACTGTGGGGAGTCTTTTAGTGACTTTTAGCTTTTGATACCCTATAAAAAAAAAACAGTGAGTATATTCATTCAGTCAGCTGAATCACACATAAGAAAAGTCAATTTACATTTTATATGTATATATACCAAGTACTTGATCGAGATTCGTTTAGTTAAGGGGGAATCAAATCTTAAGTAAATATTCTCTAATGCACTCTTATTTTAGGGTATTGTTTGTTCGTTTGTATTTGGTTTATGTTTGAGCTACATAATTTAAAGCTAATTAATTTTCCTGCCATCGAAGCTCATTTGAAAGACATCAATCAAAATCCAGTTGAGTTAATTGCATTTACCTGACGATGCTTTTCATTTCGCTCGCTGGTTTTCATTTTCGGTTGTTTGCTTTTTTTTTTTTTTTTGGTTTTTTGTTTGTTTCGTTCCTGTTTTTTTTTTTTTTGGTTTTTCTGGGCCCTGCCCCTGTCAAATGGTGACAAATTATTCGGGCATTCATGTGGAAAATTTGTATTTTTCCTTCTCCTCCTTTTTTTTTCTCTTTTTCTAATATACTTTTAAAATAATTGTTTACTATTAAAAGTATAAAATTTTGTTAATAATTTGAAAAATACAACCTTTTTTAATCCATGTTTGAGTTTGATTCTTTTGGAAAAACAAAAAAAAAAAAAAAAAAATAATGTAATTTTCACACACCTTCTATAAAGGTGGTATATGGCTAGCACCTGCTTCATTAACTGTATCCAACGAAAAGGCAGAAATGCCAAGGTTCATCGATTAACAACAACAAATATAGCTCCAGCTATTGGCTATGGCTTTAACTTGGGCTCTGGCTCTGAAAGCTAACTGGAAAATATCAAAAGTTCAGCAAACAAATGGCATAGTGAGACGGAAAGACAAATGGACAGACGGACGTATAGACCAAGAGACCGGCTGGTTGGATGGCTGGCTAATGCACGGATTGTGTTTGGTTTGCTTTTTGTTTTTTTTTTTTTTTTTTTTGTTTCTTTTGTTGGGCTCGTTTCAGCACACACACACACACCAGTAACATAAACACACACACATACACATACACACCCATTTTTCATAGCAAAATTGGGTGCGTTAGTCAAACATAAAGTAAAGTAAACTGATAAAAATCATAAGTCGTCGTGGCATAGAGTAGAAGAGGTTGAAAGTAGATAAAGGAGGAGTGCCTGCAAGGAGGAAGGAGGAGGTGGAGGTGGAGGTGGAGATAGAGATGAAGATGGAAGGTGGGGGTGCTGTTTATAGAGGTGGTCTCACGTAGCCAGCTAAAAAAAAAATAAATATATTAGGCCAATTATATTTTGAAAATTTACATGTATTGTACCACATATAGTCAAGTGCCCCATCCACTTGGGGTGCCACATAATCTTGATGCTGATGAACGAACGAACGAGCTAACCAACCAACCAACCAACCAGCGAACGAACGTATCTTTCTATATAGAAACGAACGTGCAAAGGCATAAACCAAAAAAAAAACTGATGTGATCCAAAAAAAAAAAAAAGAAATAAAAAAAAAAAAGCCCAGCTTGGGGTGTGGCCTGGCCTAGCCTGGGCTGGTCTTGCCTAGCCTGGCCTGGCCTGGTCCCATATCTATACACCAGCATCGCCTTTATAATACTACTTTTTTCCTAGATTCTTTTCATAGAAACAAAAAAACAAAAAAAAAAAAAACGACACACATCATCTATAAAAAATGAAATAACGACCTTTGATATTCCCTGTAAATGTTTAAAAAGAAGTTTTTTTTAAAGTTGAAGTTAATCTCAGCATTCTCGAATGAGAAAGTTGGCTAAAATGCCATCTATCTTTTGTTCTTTTAAGGGAAGATTAATTGGTTAAAGAAGTAAAAGGGTTTAGAAGATATTTTCTATGCCTTATGACTATAGTAAGTAAATCTAAACATTAGGTCCTGGAGAAAGTTGGCTAAAAAGCTATCTATCGTTAGTTTTCCAAGGAATGATTACCTGGATAACAAAGTAAAAGTGTTTATAAGATATTTTCTATGTCATAAGACTATTTATACTAAGTAAATCTAAACATTAGCTACTAAGAAAGTTGGCTAAAAAGCCATCTATCATTTGTTTTGAGAAGAAAGATTATTGGAAGAAGGTTATAAAGAACATTATATAGAAGTTTATATAGAAAATTATATAGAAGATTATACAGAAGAATTTATAGAAGAAAGGAAGAAGTTAGAAGTCATTTCTAATGGTTTATCTATTTTATTTCTTAATATTATCCTTAATACGACTAAATGTTGGCAAAGTCAATATACCCATATTAGTTTATGGTATATATATGTGTTTATAGGGTATCTATGTATAGTACAAACACCCATCGGCAGCGCATGCAGTGAACATAATTAATTTTTGGAGGAGGATTAGGACAGAGATTTCAGTTACGAGCAGCTTTTTTTTCTTCTATTTTGTATTATGTGACTGTTGTGACTGACCCCATCTTGATATTTATTATGTTTTTATTTATAATTGGAAATCAGATTATAAAAACAAAAAAAAAAAAAAAAAACAACAACAAACTGAGTAAACTTTGCCTTACCTTTTCAATTATCCAACATTGAAAAACAAAATATAACTGACTATATACATATATATATATATATATATATATATATATATGCTGAAACATAAAGATGGCTGGCAATTTTAGAAATAAAATCATAAACAAAAAATCTACATTGAAGCCAACAAAGGCTTCATCTGAACGAAGTCTCACTGATTTAATTAGAGTGACCCAATTGTTATCCAGTGATACAGAGGATATTGATGATAGTTATGACTGTGGTGATAGATATGATATTATAAATACTGTTAATGATGTGGAACAATTCGATTCATTTGATAATATTAAGGAACAGACATCATATACGGTACATATTAAAAATTTACCATATGATGCAACTGTACAAGAGATACGTAAATTATTTGCAAATTATAATATACGTTCTTTGAACTCAACTGGCAGTACGGCCTATATTGAGATTGAGAGTCGTGAGGAAGTAATTAAACTACTTAAATTGGATGAACCCATGTGCCGTGGTCGTCGCATTTTCATTAATATTATTGACAGATTTGCTGGCGGTGATTCATCAAAGACCGCAAATGAAAACAAAAGCAACGAACCATTGAAAACCATTGACACCTACAATACAACCGCAACCGCAAGCACACCCACAATCATACCAAAATGCAAACCGAAATCCGTATTTAAACCTGAACCTGAACCAGAATTTGAATTGGAATCTCAATCTGTATCTAAATTCATATCTAGTATACATCAATCCGTATCCATTGAGTCCAACATATGCAAACCGTTTGACAGTCAGGAATTGAAATCAACTCAATCCTCATTAGAAATGATGTCCATTGATGTCAAACCAAGCAGCATGGAGGAGCTAGAAAAGCGTATGGAATTGCGTTTGCAAAAGTTATGCGAATTTGAGAATGCCCAAAGCATGAGATTGGAGAAAATGTCATTGAATCAAATTGATTCACTAGACCAAAATGAGGAGGGATTGGAGTTAGATGTGGAGAAGATGGCGGAGCTACAACCGCAGCAAGTAACCCAAGAATCGATATCATTAATGTCCTGGCGAGATTATTGTAAGCAACATGGTATTTAAGGACTTGAAAATATATATTTCAATTTAATAAAACGCATATCAGCATAAATAACAGCACAAATGATAACTTGTATCCTTGCAATAAGGATATCTATATAGTATTTACATATTTTTTTGATCAGTATAATGAACATGGCTTATCTGTTTAAATCAATGCTTACTTTTAACTTTTTTTTTAAAGCTATCCTTTTGAAATTTTGCACACAGACTTCTTTCTATTTTACGTTATACATATGTAGGATATAGCTGGCTATATCTCAAAGCTTCCATAGATTGTTTAAGAATAAGATTTTTGATCATTTGGTTTCTTGGTTTTCACAATAATGTTTAGAAATTGAGTATTGAGTTCAGAATCGGTTCCCATATCATATAGCTACTATATAATTAAGCAGCCTGAAAATCTTCTTAGCTATAGAAAACATTTTGTCATGTCCTTTCTCTAATGATTCTGCAAAGTCTCATTAGAATCGGTTTACTATATTTAGAAAATATGTCAAGAAAATTGACTTCAATTAGTTGTAATGGTTTTAGCCAGACATTTGGCATAACATTCTCATAATTATGTGTTGCGTGAATGAATGCATTAAAAAAAAAAATACCACTATATAAGGATAATCGGTTATCCTTATCTTTCATTAATGCCAAGAAAAACGTACCAGAAGATATTTGCCATACAATCAATTGAAATTACGACTTTGGTAATATTTCTATATACAGTGTGAAGGGGGACAAAACGAAAGGAAACCAAATTGATAAATGCTCATCATAAACATGGTTCGATATAAGATGAAATTTATCAAATCAAGAGGCCTATTGCCAGATATATATATATATATACATATATATAAAGATATAGATGATTTCATGGCATGCCGAAAAAGTAAAAATGACTTTCGCAACGGTTATCAATAACCGGCTATCGATATTTTATGAAAATTGATACGGCACACACACACACACACACACACACACCACCCCCGCTGCTAAATAAGGTTGAAAGATGGTAAAGAGGGGGCGGGCGATTGTATGAAATATAAAAATAAATAATAATAGCCATTATTACAGAGTTGATGCCACCCCTAAATAGTTTTTTTTTTTTTGTTCCTTTTCCTTTTCTTCTTTTTTTGTTTGCTGTTTGTGTCCTTTTTGCCAATGCCAGTCATAAACGCACTAATCCGTCAAAATTTATTGCCCAGAACTGGGCAAATGCAGTAAGAGAAAGTAAGAGAGAACCACAGAGAGAAAGAGAGAGAGTGTGGGAAACCGGCGAAAACAGAGAGGCACAAACAAAACATACAAAAAAAAAAAAAAGGAAGAAAGAATAAACCAAGTGAGTAGGAGAAGTCCTCGAGCCAATTGATAACGTGCGTGTGAAATTTATCAAATAAATTGAGGCCATAAATGTCAAAGCTGCGCATGATTCATAGACAGGACAGGACATTGCAGGGAAGGACAAGCGAGACCAGACCATACCAGACCAGAACAGACCAGGCCAAAAGACAGGAAGAGGCAGCAACTTCCCAGCTTCATCTTTCAGTTTCCGTTTTGCCAATCAAACTCGGTTTTTATTTTTTGGTAGAAGGGATATCCTTAACCATTACCCCCCCTCCCCACCCACACCAAGTCAAAGTCATTGACAAATTTGCTATATTTGGGTTATTGCAAGGGTAAGCAATTTATTAAAAAGCCATCAAAAAGAATTAAGCTGCAAATTTGGATTTTTGATTTGAATTTGCAATAATCACATGGTGGAGATGCCAATTCAAGGATTGGGGTGGAGTGGAGTGGAGTGGGGTGGAGTGGGGGGACCGATACCACCAATAAAAGAGGTGTGCTCTGTGCGGGGCGTGCGTCCGTAGGGAGGCGATTGTGGTAAATGTTTCGCTAAGCCATTACTTGGCAATTTTCTCGTTGTTGTTGTTAGTGTTGTTGCTGTTAGTGTTGTTGGAGTTGTAATCAGAAAGCGTAGAAAAATTGTTTAGAGAGTTGCTGTTGTTGTTGGGTTCAGCACAGCGTGGCTATCATTATTTAGAATTTTTGGTTGAAAATGGTTTTTTTTTTCATGATTTTTCTTTCTTTTTTTTTTCATCTCAATATTGTTGCTGTTATTAAATTTTAAAGCGACCCATGACAATGCAGAAAATCCAAATATATATATATATATATATACACTGAAAGAATAAATCTTCTATTACAATTATTTAAAAGATTTTGTAATTTAAATTGGGAATTGAAAACTCTTCTTATCTCTTATGTGATCTTTGTTCTTTATTGTTAAGATAAACTTCTAATCTAATACGTTTTAGGTTTCTATATATTTCGATATATATATATATTTGGATGATAGATGGAAACAAAAAAGAATTCTTCTAATCAAAAATCTCAGAATTTACCTTTTTTTTTTTTTTTTTTTTATATTACTAAAGATTTTAAAAGTAAATTTCTTTTGATTTCACTTTTATTATAAAAAAAAAAAAACTGCAATTTGGAAATTAATATTTAGTTTTATAAATATTAAAATTATTTATTTATAATTGGCAAATATTCTTTCTCTAAATAGAACCAGTTTTTTTTATACCCTGTACCCATAGGGTAAAAGGGTATATTAAAGTCGCTAAAATGTATGTAACAGGCAGAAGGAAGCATCTCCGACCCCATAAAGTATATATATTCTTGATCAGCATCAACAGCCGAGTCGATTGAGACATGTCCGTCTGTCCGTCTGTCCGTCCGTCTGTCCGTCCGTCTGTCCGTCTGTCCGTCTGTCCGTCTGTCCGTCCGTCCGTATGAACACGTGGATCTCAGAGACTACAAGAGCTAGAGCAACCAAATTTGGTGTCAGCATTCGTGTAGTGTCTACGCAGATCAAGTTTGTTTCAAATTTTTGCCACGCCCATTTCCGCCCCCCGCAATTTAGGAAAAACGAATAACTAGAGTAAAATTAAAGGTAGCGTATTCTTATTTGGCACACCTAATTATATGGTCACAAAGTATCAGCTGACCAAATTTCGTTAAAATCGGACAAGAATTAGCGAAGATATATCTATGTACAATTTGTACTGAAATGCCCAGTGCGACATTGTGTAGTAAGTGTGAGCGAGATAGCATGCGTTCGTTGCTGCCGCTTGTGAAAAAATTTTAGTTTGAATTAATGGCAAATTCGAAGGAGTTTGATTTTATAAAGTTCCTTTAATTGGTACAGGGTATACTCAAAGTCGGCAGGGACGACTTGCTTGCTTCATTTTTTTTTTTTTTTTGAATTAGCCACAACTTTTTATTCTTCAATAAACAAGAACAATTTGGCATTAAGGGGTTAAGAGATTCGTTTATTCATAGCAGCATATTGTATTTTGTCTTAAAAGACATTCAAGAGGCTTGTTAAACGAGGCTTAGATGACTTTAAATTTACCATTGCTTTAAGCTAGTTATACCCTGTACCCATAGGGTAAAAGGGTATATTAAAGTCGCTAAAATGTATGTAACAGGCAGAAGGAAGCATTTCCGACCCTATAAAGTATATATATTCTTGATCAGCATCAATAGCCGAGTCGATTGAGACATGTCCGTCTGTCCGTCTGTCCGTCCGTCTGTCCGTCTGTCCGTCTGTCCGTCCGTCTGTCCGTCTGTCCGTCTGTCCGTCCGTATGAACACGTGGATCTCAGAGACTACAAGAGCTAGAGCAACCAAATTTGGTGTCAGCATTCGTGTAGTGTCTACGCAGATCAAGTTTGTTTCAAATTTTTGCCACGCCCAGTTCCGCCCCCGCAAATTAGGAAAAACGAATAACTAGAGTAAAATTAAAGGTAGCGTATTCTTCTTTGGCACACCCAATAATATGGCCAAAAGGTATCTGTTGACCAAATTTCGTTAAAATCGGTCAAGAAATATCGGAGATATATCAATGTACAATTTGTACTGAAATGCCCAGTGCGCCATTGCGTAGTAAGTGTGAGCGAGATAGCATGCGTTCGTTGCTGCCGCTTGTGAGAAAAATTTTAGTTTGAATTAATGGCAAATTTTAAGGAGTTTGATTTAATACAGTTACTCTACTTGGTACAGGGTATACTCAAAGTCGGCAGGGACGACTTGCTTGCTTCATTTTAAATATCATTCAAGTCTGGCAACTTTGTTTAGAGGCATCTATTGGGAGTCACTTAAGGTAGTGGCTAAGAAGACTTAAAGCCTCTTAGTTGTTGTTCGTTTTTCTTTTTCAAAATGCCTTAAGGTTAAGTAAGTTCTTAGCCTAAAATACTAACACAAATTTCGTTGAATTGACATATGGAAATGTATCTAAATGAGAAGACAATTTCAAATGTTCTTTTAGCCTTTGGCATTTTGAAAAATGAATTGAAAACCTAGTAGACTCAAGTCAATTAAACAATTTTCTCTTCTTGAAGTATTTGCCATTATTTTTGAGTGTGTATGTATGTGTGTGTGTGTGTGTGTGTTGTGGCTCTTTTGACCATAATCCCTTTTTGGATGAATAACAAATTAAGTCATTCAAAAATCGATTTCATATGTTATCTGACCCATGCAAAAAAGGTCCACCCTACACACCCACACACACACCCACACACACATAAATACCCAAAGAGAAACCAAAAAAACCTCAAACCCCTTAAAACCAACCAATCAAAGTTTTGTTCTACCAAATATAATGCAACATTCTAGTTCGTATATTTTACAATTAATTTTCTGGTAAAACTAAAAACTCTAAAATACCCAAGCCTCTGGCATAATAAATAGCTTTACCAATGCGACAGTAAAACCCAACCAAGACTCTTAATAAAAGTCAATTGCTTACCCGCTATCCTGCTCACACCCACCCCCCACCAACTCCATGTTAGCCAACTCCTAGAAATGTTTTCGGACCAAAAGCAACCCAGCAATCTCCAAGTCCTTTCGTCTGTCCAATCGTTCGTTTGTCCGACTGCTCGCTTCCTTTTTTTTTAGCTCTCTTTTCTCTTTCCTCTTCATCGGCTTCTTCTTCTTCTACTTGTTCGTTCGTTTTGCAAAGCATTTTGAAATTTTAATAAAAAAGTCCTTTTATCGCACTTAGAAGGCCATTTAGTAAGCTAAATTATACCCGAGTATTATCTGGGTAACAATTTTTTGGTGGGTGGCAGGGGGGGGATGAATAGATGGTGGGCGGGGCGGTGACAACTGGAAATACACTAGCAATAGCAAGCAATAGCAATGGCAATCCCCAAAAAAAAAAAAAAAAAAACTCAAACCCAATCCCAATTCGAAACCAAAAGAAAAAGCGAGAGAAAAAATATACAAAATACGAAAAAAAAAAAAAACAAAACTCAAACCCAAAATCGTAGTCAAATTGGCCATGTTAAACCGCAGACTATTTGGCTATGTTGTTTTTGTTGACCCGACTTATCTCTTGGACTGGCAACAACGGCAATGGCAACAGCAACAGCAAACGGCAACAGCACCGACTACGGCTACCGCTACGGCAACGTAAACTTGCCACAAATTGGCCAAATTTGCTGTTGTACGTAGTAGTTGCTTCTGCTGCTGCTGCTGCTGCTGCTGCATAAGTCCAATTTATTTTTGGTTTTTTACTTCAAAAGCGAAAAACGAACAAAAAAAAAAAAAAATAAAAACGAAAAAACAATACAAAAACAAAAAAGAAGTAAAACCAAATCGAATTAAGCTAAAATCTACATAAGCTGTTTCTTTCTGTGTGGCTGTGCCACATTGGGGCAATGTCATACATAAAACTTTTACATAATTATAATCTTGCTTATTATTTGATCATTATTAGGCAATCATAATTTAATATCTATAATTCTATAAATTGATTTAGATTGGGAATAATATAGTATTTAATATTAGTTTTATTCTATATACATTCTATTCGAAAACTGATTTATATCTTTTTCTTTCAATGCATTTCTATTCATTTTCCATTTAATAAATAAACATTTTATTTAAAAACCAAAATAAATATTTATTTTAAAATTGAATTACAAAAAAAAATCATAAAGAGAGCTATGATAGCTTATATACACGCTTAAATATTAATGATTTTTAAGAGAGATTCATTTATATATATAATTTGTTCAATTTTTGGAAAATTTATTTTAAAATGCTTTTTATACTGAGTTTTATATAATGAATTCTTAATATAATAAAACTGAAATGCAATTATTATATAGATTGTTGTTTTAGCTTATTTAATCAAATTTCTTATTATTTAAATTTTGTATTTATATAGTAAATAGAATATTTGTTTATTTATATTAAAGTTAGATATGATTCGCCTTCCATTTGGAGAAGTATTACAATAAGTTAATTGTAAATGCTTAAATGTTTAGTAAAAGTAATATAACATTACATATTGAATTTGGTTTTCAGCATATTATGTTTTCTTTATTCATTTTACAATGCATTATTAACCACTGTGCCAATGGTTTGTTTCGATTGTTTCGTCCGCCTCCCGGTCCATTTGTTTGTTGCTTGGGCATGAATTACATTTCTCTTTTGCATTTTGCTTTGTTGTTGCTCTTTCCCATTTTTATTTCCATGTTGTTGCTGTTGTTTCGCTTCTTTTTCTCTTTCTTTTTTTTTCTAAATGCTAATTTATGGGCATGTGTTGCCATTTGGTTGCCGTTGGGTAATTTCAGTGCCCACCAAAAAAAAAAAAAAAAAAAAGCTACAAAAAAAAAAAAAAAAAACCCCGACCATAGGGCCAAACTAATGTTAATTAAGTCGCTAGATTTATACTCTTGTTTAGAAAAATTTTAATAAATAAGTTTTTAAAATAATTTTTTTAAATAAAATAAAAAATAAAAAGATAAATTGGTATATTTTATATGGCTTTGATTATCTATTATATTTAATGTATCTACATATTGATGTTCAAAGAAAAGTTTTCATAGTTGATGGATTACAAGATAAGAGGTTTTCTTTATAAGATTTATCAAAAAATGTGTTAAAAATTTTTAAACTAAAGATACTAGAACTTGTTATAAATACGATCTAAAAGAATTCATAAATAGAATTTAATTATTAGAAAGAAAAACTGAGACTTTATATCAAACTGAACGCAATGAAAAACTGATTAAAACACTAAGTAAAGCTTAAACAATAATTAAAGGTTGTCAAGCAAATTTACATTTTAAATAAAATGTTTATAAAACAAAAAACGAAAATATCTATGCTTTTATGCCTAAACTTTCTCTCAGTTTGTTATTAAAATCAATATACTCTACTTAAATGATAGGGTAAACAACATACATTGAGATACATCGGCAGCGAGAAATGGAAACAGAAACAGGAAATGCAGTAAGCGAAATAAAAAGTGAAGTAAATTGCATATTTATGAATCTGTCAATTGTTTATACTTTTATGCATTTGGCATTTGTGTGTAGATATATATATATATATACAAATGTGTGTGTGTGTGTGTGTGTATACATTTTCATAGAATTTCACAAGTTGTTATTTGTTGCAGTTGCTGCTGTTGCTGCTGCTGCTGTTGTTGTGGTTGCACTCACGCCCCCTTTTTTTGTTTTCGCATTCAACTTGGACTCTCGTAGTCATTGTTGCATGGAATTGCGCTGCGGTTCTGTGTTTTTTTTTTGTTTTTTTGTTGTATTATAATTTTCTTTTCTTTTGTTTGGACTAACGCCCTCGTATCACTCCCTCCCACTCGTACCGCCCTTTTTGCCTTTTGCTACTCTCTTGGCCTCTTTGCTGTCCAGCAGTGGCAGCAGCAGACAAAACAAACGCATAATAAGGCAAAACTTACACCTACTTCCTGTGGATGTTTGTACAATTTTCTACACTGAGAGAAAAACTTAAACCATTAGGGCTAAAAAGTCAAACAATAAAATTTCAATTAATAAATAGTCTCTGAAATCAAGGCTCTTCCCCTCCTCACCAACCAATTAGTTAGTTGATCTTGATGATATTTACAGTTATTCTCTTTCTTCAATAGGATCCACCCTACTCTTTCTTGACCATTTGGTTTGTTCTTTACTTTGATATAGGGTATAGAGAAACTTTAGAACTTTCATTGTCTAAAGTCCTCTCGAATTGTCTATCTGTTAGTATTTCTATTTGTATGTCTGTCTGTCTGTCTGTCTGTTGGTGAGTCGTTTTGTTGCTGTTTCCCATTTCAAGTGAAGGCATTAAATAAGTCGAAAGGTATAAACACAAACCAACTAGCATACACACACACACACACACACACACGCACATACACAATCATATACACACAGTCATCGAAAAGCGGGCAAACAAATAAGACCCAGAGGGCGAAGGCAAAATGCGAATGCTTTTTGGCCATCGAAGGGAAATGGCCAAAAAATAAAAAAATAAAAAAAAAGACCAGAGAAGAGGAAGAAGAAACAATATACAAACACATACACATACAGAGGGACACACACACACACTTACACACAGAGTCGAAAATTCCTTCACAGAACATTTATTTTTCGGTCGCTTTTTCGTTACACACATTGATTTTTGAGGCCCAGGCCCGGACACTACAACTACAACAATAATAACAATAATAATAATAACAACAGCAACGAATAAAAACTGAATGCAATAAACTTACCTTGCACCAACAACAACAACAACAACAACTACAAAAAGGTAAATTGTTAAACATAATTTTTTCATTTCTTTTTTTTTCTTTTTCTTGTATCTTTCAGATACTTGGTTTAGTTATGATGGTGGCCCGGGCCTATGAAAACAGCTGTAGCTGTTTGTGGGAAACAAATTTGTTTGAAAGATGAAATAAAAATACCCTTAAACAACCAACACAAACACACAAACATGATGGAACCCCAATACCAAAAGTGAACCCTAATATACAGGTAAGTCAAACAGGTAGCAGACACTATAAATAATATTATTTATATTTATTTCATCTAACATTTACTTTATGACTACAAATATACATATATAAATATTGAAAACGAAATGCAATCAAATATCCAATTATAATCTTAGCATATGGCACATAATTATTATCATTAACAACTTCTTCTTCTTATTATTATTAATATTCAACTCTCGTAATTACTTAAAATTACTAATTAAGTGTGATTGTGATTGAAATACTTAAAGTTAAAGAGAACAAAAGACATAAAATTTTAAATTTATAAAGAATTTTTGTAATTTGAAAAACTAAAAAATAATAAAATAGTTAGAAAAAACTAAAACTTAGTAAGAGATCTTAAATATGGATTTTTAGATAAATCCATAAAAAAAATATTATCATAGATGTAAATTGTAAAAGAAATCTTGATAATAAAACATTTCAATTACTTTTATTTTATTAAAAGTTATTATTTTGTAAGCTTTTGTTTTATAACAATTGTTATTTATTTTCACTGCATTTTGTGAGAGGTTTTTTCTTTTGTTATAGCAAAAATTTTTGAATTAAAATGTACTCTAAGGCTATGTATGTGTATGAACAATGTAACTCTGCCTCTCTCCCTCTCTTCCCCCTCTTTATCATATAATACTCCTTTACAAATGTCCTAACTATGTATTTATCTGCTTAGCAGGAATACAATCTGTTAGCATTTCACCTTTTGTTCCTCCGCAATGCAGCAAAAAGCAGCGAAAACACATTCACGTGACGTGATAAAACTTGGGGACCGTTGTCAGCAGTGGTCGTTGTAGGTTGTAGTTGGTAGTAGTCAGTTGTCGGTAGTCGGTAGTCAGTAGTTAGCGGGACCCGCAGGAAGGCAATCTACAATGGCAATTCATTGTGGCTTCTCATTAGCAGCAGGTAAACACATTTCTGGAACATTGCTTTTAATTAGTAAAACAGACGCAAAGTGACCAAAAAAAAAAAGAAACGAAGAAAACGGCAAAACGGAAGGGCGTCCCAGGTCAGACCCAGGTTTTTGGATAGTAGTCAGATAGTCAAACAGTCAACCAAGTCAACGTTTACCATCACCATCACCGTCAGCGTCAGCGTCGTCACCCTGTGCCTTTTTAATTGCAGCCAACGTCAAAACATTTACCAAATTAACGCAATCCAAGCTCAAGTAAATTTGTTGGATAAAACAGAAAGAGAGAGAGAGAGAAAAAAATAATACAAAACTACCAAAAAGAAAGCGGAAGAACAACAAGCAAAAAAAAAAGAAGAAACCTGGAAAAAAAATCTACCCAAAAAAAAAAACCAAGTACAAGTAAACGAAATGAACGTCAATAGATTGCAGGTCAACAAAATATAAGGAGAGAGAAGAGTGAGAGAGAGAGAGAGAGAGAGAGAGAGAGAGAGATACAGAGCTAGCGAGCGAAGGAACGTTATGGAACGGCACTAGGTGAAATACAGTTCACCGCTTATCAGATAAAAACTTGCACTAATTTGTGTACACTTAGGACATGAATGGTAATGGGAAAGAGAATAAATGAAGGGGAGAATGGAAATGGCAATTGGAATGGGAATGAGAATGAGAATGACCACAAACAGATGAGAGTGACGTAAATTTTTTGGTGAAAATACGCCATGAACATAATATATACACTGATGAACAAAATACATATAACGATATATATCTTTTGCTATGTATGTATATATATAGTACAAATTTGGTGTATACCCTTTAAAAATCGACATACATATATTGTTCATATTAGAAAAGTATCTTTTCTTACAAGAAATATATAGAAACTATGGTTTTTGGGCGGAACATTTGTTGGATCTTTCATATTTTTCATTATAAACTAAAGATAATACTATTATAACTCTTTTTATCTTCTTTTTCTTCTATTTTTCTGTAAGAGATTAACAGTTAGATAGGTACAAGTTAATACTATGGCTTAGACTTAGTTTTACTTCCATTTTAAGTAACGCCAGCCATGAGAATCTCATTTCAAACTTCTTTCTTTGCCATTCTCTTATCATCTATTTATTTAACTATATCAGTAGATATCATATATCTTTTTAAATATCATTTTTATTTATAAAATAATAGAACATATAAGAAAATTCTTTTGGTCTAAAAGTTTTAAGGTTTTTTTTTCAATAATATCTTGATAGATTTTTCTTTATCATAGAATTTCTTCAAGAGAATCTCAATTTCTTAAAAATTATATAGAAATTTTGATTTAGTAGTCTTAGGGTCATAAAGTTTCGACTATATGAAATAAACTCAAGAAATATTTTTAATTTTAATTATATTGAAATATTTAAAAAAAAAAAAATCCAAATTTTTAGAGAACTTTAGCATATTCCCTAAAGGATTTTATTTTTGATGGCGTTTTCCTTTTTGATCTATTATACCTAGGTATAATCTAAGGAATATATATATAAAACTTTCTAAAAATATTCCAAATGGTAAGAGTATATAAAGTTCGTTAAAAACCAAAAAATAAAACATCACCTATAAGTTTTATTTTTCGATGCTGACTTTTACAATATAAATATATATGTATATATGTTTTGGTCTGTACATTGTAGCCGACAGATACAATTTAAAGTCATTCACTGCAGATATGCAGAGACAATAACAAAGTGTGGATAAAGGGCTAGTAGTGGTAGTAGGGGAAAAGAGGGCGCGAATTAACTACAAACGACTACACATTAATGCCACAAGTTAACAGCAGCAGCAGAAGCCGTCCAAGCGACAACCAACCAACGAACCAACAACAAGCCAACACCAAGGAAGGAACAAAAGAAAGGCCAACACACAAACATACACATACACACACACACACATGTATATATTTACGCATATATAAAGTGAGTAAAGAAAATACCAGAAGCTACATGCATGGGTACCATATATCGAGAGCGACATGTAAAACACACAGAAACGGATATACGTACGACTGAAGCTGCGAAGGGGTTGCTCTTGCTGTTGCTGTTGCTGGTGGTCAACTGCAACACGTATAGAAAAGATACAGATACAGATACAAGATATGGCCATGGACATGGTCACGGACATACGTATATTATATATATACCCTGTAAATGTTAAGAGTTATATGGCTATATACAACCAATAGAAATTTTCTTCAATGAATTCAACTTAAGTGCCATGCAAGTCAGTCGAAAAGACAAAAGATATTTGAGACAAATCTTTCTTTAAGCCATTAGGATTTCTTTCGTGACAATTGCAAACTATTAAAGGGTATTTTTCAGTTGATTACAATATGTTTTTCTTGTTGTTTTTTTATATATTGTTTTTTTTTTGGGCTTGGCAACACACATTGAAATTAACATACCAAGAAAACGATGAAAAAAGAAAGAAAAGAGCGGGGTTAAAAAAAAAAAAAAAAAAAACAAAAGAAGTTTTACCTGGCCTGTTCAATGGAACGCCACATTTTGGTAACTATACATTTTGGATATGGTGTGAAAGTTATTATGTATTATCTTGTTTTTTAAATTTTTTTTTCTGCTTCTTGGTTTGCATCAAGTTTGCAGTCAACTGCGTTTACAACATTTGCGGGTTAGTTAATACTTACAAATTCCCCCACCCTCCCCCCATACACAGTGTGTTGTTGTGTTGTGTTGTGTAGGCCCTAACAAGATCAAAATCTCTTCACATTCGCCCATTTAATACCCACCAGACTTAACCATTTGCTGTTGAGACCACAAAATGCTTTGACAACAGAACATCCTTGCATCAGATCAGCCTTTGCATCCTTCTTAAGGGGCAACGAGTTCGTTTGTTCTGTGTGTGTGTGTGTTCAATTATAGAAAATTGCACAAATCCTTCAAAAAGTTTCGTTTTTTTTTTGCCTACAAACAAAAGTTCAACAACAACAACAACAACAACAACAACAATGGTAGAAAATCTCTTCAAGGAGAGAAACTTGTATCTTATTAGCGCTCTCTCAACTTGGTCTGACACTAATCCTCATTCGCCCTCGCGCCCTTCCTTTGGTCGACAGTTCCACTTCAGCTTCAACTTGGCTGCACATAAGCCAAAGCTGAAGCTAAAATCCCCCTCAAAAATACAACAAAAACAAACCTAAAAAGTAAAAGAAAATATCCATCAGTATCTTGGCTTAAATCAACGACTTGAAAATACCCTATCAAATCAAAAGATATTTAAAGTCCTAAGATTACAAATAATTTATTTATTAAAATTATCAACTAATTTACCACCTTGACGCCATCTAGCGGGCATTTTAAATTATTTTTGTTTAACTATTTTGATACGTAGAAATTTTGACAAAAATATCGAAACTAAAAATCTATATAGTTCTAACTTTTTACCCTTTCCTCAGTGTAGGGTATATATATATATATATATAAAATAAGATAACAGGGCAACAATGAGTAGCAACAACAACAAACAGGAGCCGATTTCGATGTCAGAGAAGAGAAGAGTTGGAGCAGATTTAATTCCAAATTGTATTTTATGGCTCCGACTATGGCCACGGTTGCCTCTGGCTCTGGCTTCGGCTCTTCTGGCTGTTTGTTGTTTGGGTTTGGGTTCTGGCTGTGGCTCTGTCTCTGGTACTGGCACTGGCACTGGCTCTGGCTAATTCCCGCATGCAATGAAAACAATTTTTCACTACAAGCGCGTTGATTTTTATCAAGCTTATTATATGGGTCGTGGTTGTGGAGTTTCTTCATTGGGATAGGGATAGAGGGACATATATATATAGAAGGTAAAGTGGAGGAGCCGGTATGTTGCGGGGGTTAGGCATAGGGATATATGTACATAAGTATGCTTAACCGGGTGCAACCCTTTTTATCCATGGGCTCTCAACTCAGCTGGGCCCATCCCTGTGCCCGCATTTCAACTGGTTACCCCAAAGTGCAACGCAGCGCGAAATTCCACTCATTCTTTTCTGTTTTTTTTTTTTTGTTTTTAACAAGTTCTTGACGCTCTTTTGTTGCACACACACACACACATACAACAATGCAAAAGGTTGGGAGTCGATCGTGGTCTTCCTTCATTCCCTTCACCTTTAGCCGCCGCCACAATGCGAAGAGGTAACTTAAAACGCCGCCAGCATAGTTTTTGCCAGCGGCTACATTGTCAACGTCAGCGGCGACGGATGATTACGACGACGACAACGACAACGAGGATAATAATGATGACAATGATTATGATGATGATGTTGATGATGATGATGACGATGACATTGACAGTCCATTCTCTTCTTGGCAAGCCGCAATCAGCTGTTGCTATGACGGAAAGGGGCCTTCTTGAATAAGAATGAACAAAGTACCTACGGGTATTTAGAATGTTTTGGCATAATTAAAGCTGCTGGCACTCCAGCACTCAGCTGATGTTGTCATATGCTGTACAATGGGACAAATTGTAAGTCCATAACCAAAAAAACAAAAGTGAAATGGTTTTTATAATCAAAAAAACTAAATGGAATGTCTATATACTAGAATAATAGAATAAAAGCAGTTGAACTCTTCTGGTGTAGTCATATGTTGAAAACTACCTAAACAGTTTGGGAATTATAAGTAAATCTTGAATAAATATTGTTAGGAAGATCTTTAAAATAAAACCAAGTACATCTTAACAACTTAAAAAAGATTTTACCCAAACTAGTTGAGAATTCTTAACAAGTTAAGTAAAAAATTTGATCTATGGGGAAGTTCTTAAAAGTATTTTGCAGGGATAGTCAGGTGATCTGGCATTATTAAAATCGAATCGTATTGAAAGAAACCTTCTCTCAGACAGTTGTTTAGTTTTGATGGTGGGATGCAAGTGATCTGAAGTTTAACAAAAGGCTTGATATAACCCATTGTAGAGTTTCTTTGACAGTGCATTGTCCCATCACCATCACCATCACCATCATCATCATCGTAGTAGTAGTTGTAGTAGTCATAGTTGTTGTCGTCGTCGACATCATCAACGTTGGGCTGTCATTATTGTTTGCTTTCTTACTGTCGGTATTTTTTTTTTGCTCTTTCTCTTTTTTTTTTTTTTTTTTTTTTTTTGTATTTTGTGTCTTACAGTATGGTGTGTTGTTTTGTTGTAACCTTAGAACTTCTCAAGTTGTGGCTGCCTTTGTAAATGGGCATAATACCGGAAACCCACAACAAGAAGCGACCAACCGAACCGACCGACCGACCGACAGACCAACCGACCAACCGACCGACTGACACCGACAACAATAACAGCTGAGCATCGGAGGCTCTGGAGGAGCGTCTTGTTTTTGAGGTGGTTCACTGGCGGTGCGCTCCGCTGCCTCTTACTCATTTCATAACAAAACGCCACAACTTAGACCCAAAGTAAAAGCAAGAGCATTGTAGGCAAAGAGCAAGACCAAGACCAAGACCAAAACGAATTCCAATTCCAACATCAAGTCAAAGTCAAAAGTATGAAAAACTTGCCGACAGTTCCGGTGAAAATCCGCTGCGCGTTTAGCCAAACAATTAAAATATATAGAATCCACTCGACAACTGCACAATTTACAACATGTATTCATTCGGTTTTGTTGTATGTCTGTCTTTCTGTCTGTCTGCCTGGCTGTTTGTTTGTTTGTTTGTTTGTTTGTCCGCCTGTCTGTCTCTCTGTCCGTTCGCTTGTTCGGTTGTTTGGCTGTTTGTTTGCCGTCTGTGTAAGTGGCAGCATAATTACCACATATCTTTCTGTAAGTGGCACTCTGTGAAGTTCCCATTTAGACCAAGTTGAAGTTGCCAAGCATTGCAAATGGAGAGTGGGGCACTTCCCAGCAGCAGCGCGGAAATGAGATTCATTCTTTTGCCTTTTTGCCGCACAAACATTAAAATTACTAGCCTCTTGATCACGCTGGGAGTTCCAGCTAAACGATTCAGTTAAGCTATTTCACATATGCTCTCTCTCTCGCTCACTCACTCACTTCATATATATATATATATGTCACAGTTATCAAAAGGAAAAGCCATCCATCTGTTTCTATCGAAAGATATATGTAAAGAAATCCTTTTACTAGTTGCTAGAAGGAATCCTTACTTCTCATGCTTTTCTTTATAGCTATTTTTAGAGTTATTAATAAAATTAGTTCTAAACCATTGTGTGGTCATAATATCCCTTAATTTCCTTTTCTTTCCATCCTCTTTGACTACTTTTTAGTCTTGGACCAATTCCAATTAATTGGAAATAATTGGAAATTAACTTTTCTTTGTTTGTCTGTGTAACTATTAATTAATGAGCGTGAAATCAAAAAAAAAAAAAAAAACCGAATTCTAACAAATTTTCATGTTGCTTTTGTTTCTTTTGTTTTTGGGTTTTCCCCCTTTTTCCCCCCACCACCACCAGCACTTAATATCTTTGCGGTAGGGAATAAAATCTACCAAACGCCATAATTAATTTTCTGTTAATTTTATAGGGCGGCGACATCTACCAACTTCTGTTTTTTTTTTTTTTTTAATTTTGGTTAGTCTTAGATTATATATATATATGTATATTTAAATAGTAGGCGGGGCTGCTCGATTGCAGTCAAAGTAAATTTACATAATTTTTTTTTTGAACGCCAAAAAAGCAGATCAAACGATAGAAGAAGGCCCGGCACAAACGATGGCCATTAAAATCAAGCCAACAAATCGGGGCTCTGACCAAGAAAAACAACAACAACAACAACAAAATATATATATAATCTCAACTTTAGTGAACTGAAAATGTATATATAAATTGCAGATCGGTATCTTTTGATGCGTTATTAATAACATGGTCGGGCAATTATGCATGGACAGGCGGCAGCGAATGGAGACCGGCACAGGCCGACCGAGTGGACAAAGATAGTGATAGAGAGAGAGAGAGAGAGAGAGAGGGAGAGAAAAATAGAGGGGTGGATCTGAGTTCAGGTAAATCTCAACATCCTCATATCTGTAATGTGAGAGGCCCCCATCACTTTGTGTGTGAAAAAAATACAAAAAAAAAATGAAGAAGAAATAACAAAAACAAAAAAAAAAACACACAAGAAAATCTAAGCCAGTAAGAAAAGAAAACTCGAAACCACAACAACAATAACAACAACAACAGTAACAACAACATTCAACCAAGATGAAAATTCAATAGAAATCTTTTCTATTCTACAAAAGACGAAAACAAGTTATAAAAGAAAAGTTGCCAAGCTGTATAGAAAGGCATTGTCAGAGAGACACTTTAGCGGGGCAAAGAGTGAGCGGTACGGTTACGTTTGTATATACATATAATAGGGTAAGGTAGGATAGGGTAGGGTAGGGTAGGGGTTGGACATATAACCAACCCAGTTAGCGATGGTAGCGATGAAAACCCTTCAGCAATGTCGTGAAAAATCCAATACCATCATCTTTATCATTGTAGTAGGGTGAATTCTAAGCCCTGTTGCACCTATTGTTCGAGTGCCCCTTTTTGCTTACCGTATTACTTATTTTGATTTTTTTTCTAGGGGTGCCAGCAGCTTTTTTTTTTTTTGCTTCCACTTCTTCTTTAACTTCTTTCTTTTTACCATTTCTCTCTGTCTATTATTGATAGATTACAATTTCTTAACAAGTTTACAACAATTACCTTTTGTTGTCTCAAATTCTAAAAAGGCAAAAATTTGCTTAACAATAATCAAAAGAAAGCAAAAAAAAAAAAAGACAAAAGAAAAGCAATACCAAAGGTTAATTTGGGGGTTACGACTTTATGATACCCTGTACTGTATGAAGAAAGAAAGAGAGAGAGGGAGAGATAATTAACTGACTTTGAGATTTCATATACTCTATAAAGAAGTAGTAGAAGAACTCTTTAAGTGCTCTAAGTAATCAACCTAAGCTAAACAAACATATTTGTGTGAAAGTTTTAATCTAATTTTTTTGGGAATCGGCTTAAAATTTCGAAAAATCATAGATCCAATCATATAACTTCTAGAAAGACATACTTTTAAAACTGAAAAACTATATCTTCTAGATTAGACAAGTTTTAGACCTAACTATAACATATCTAATGCCTTCAATTGCCTCATATACGCAGATTTTCAGTTTCCAGGATATAACTAGATCGTCTTTATAATATATAACTTATAGAAAGGGTTTCAAATGACATACTTTTAAAACAAAAAACTATTTCTTCTAGATTAGACAAGTTTTAAGAAACTTGAGAACAAATCAAAGGCCATCAATTGCTTTATATACCCAGATTTTAAGTTTCCAGGGTATTAACTCTCACATATATATATATATCTAAGTGCAACATATTTATATATATATATATATATCTATGTAGATAAGTATTTCCCATGCCCGATTCATATTAATATATCATTTGCATGACAAAAAGTCATGGAAAGAGGGTTCTCTTTCTCAGCCTCACCTCCTTTATCATCCTGTTAAAAGTCTCTCTCCTCTTGCTATCCCTTATAGTATTTTGGGTGTGTCCCTGGCAATAATAACAAGCATTGCCGCCTGATTATCTCATGCAAGTTTTTCACTATTTTCTCTCTCTCTCTCTCTCTCTTTTCTATTCTATATCCCTTTCTTTCCTTTCCTTTGCTTTCCTTTTCATTTCATTTTGGTTTTGTTTACTTGCCGCCGCCTTTCGTCCTTAGCGAAAATTATGACGCAATTTATAGTTCTCCTCTTTTTTCTTGGCCATTGTTGAGGGATTTTGGATAAAAAAAAAAAAACAAAACAAAACAAAAAATAAAATAAAAGACAAAAGAAGAAAGAAATATATGTATTTATATGTATGTATATAAAAAGCATAACTAAGATTTATTTCCGGCTTTGTAAAAATTTTTACAACATATGCCGTAGATTTTTTGGCCCAGCTGGCCCGAAGCCTCGGCCAACTTGGCCATCGGGGCGGGGCAGCAATTTACAGAAAGCAAAAAAAAAAAATAAAAAAATATAACCAACGACAAAACAAAAACCAAAAACAAAAAAAAAAACGCGTTGTTTTGTTGTTTTATAACGTGAGAATCACAAACTTTTAAAACACGAGCGTGTGGGAAAAATATTAAAATTAAGTTGGTATAATTTTTTTGTAATTTGCAAACTGGTTACAACTGGTGGTAGAAACAGTGAGGTAATTCTTTACAAACAGAAACCATCCAAAAAAAAAAAATTAAAAAAATGTAAAAAATAAAAACTGTCTCACAATTGATTGTGCCCGGTATAAATTGAAGGTAGAGTAAATAAAGGGAAGCAGAAAATAAAAGGTTTGCTGAAGGTTAACTTACATTGTAAATGAAACAAATGTAAAAGTGATGTAATTCTTTAATAGGAATCTATCTATAAAATAATTAATATTACAATAATTGATCAAACATATTAAATATAAAGAAAAATGTAAAAGAATTAAATAGAAACTCTTTAAAAATAATATTTATAAATTAATAAATATTAAAATATTAATAAAACAAATTAAATATGAAATGAAAAATTATGAAAAATGATAAAGCTAAAAAAAAAAAACCTAAAAAGGATAAAAAAAGGTTAAAAGATATAAAAGAAATTCATTAAAAAAATATTTATAAAATAATTAATATTAGAAAATTGTTTAAACAAAAAATTTTGAAGAGGAAATGTAAAGAAAAGTCAAGAAAAGAGTTAAAGAATTTTATAGAAACTCTTTTGAAAAAAAAATCTATTAGAAAATTGATAAAACAAATTAAATATAATGAAAAAAAAGCCAGAAAAATGTTATCAATATTAGAAAATTGATCATATAAATTATATATAAAATAAAAAATAAAAAAGACTAAAAAACAAGTTTAGGAATTTAATAGAAAATCTTTAAAAATATATTTATAAAATAATTAATATTAGAAAATTGATAGAACAAATTAAATATAAAGAGAATGAAGCAAGCAAGTCGTCCCTGCCGACTTTGAGTATACCCTGTACCAATTAAAGGAACTTTATAAAATCAAACTCCTTCGAATTTGCCATTAATTCAAACTAAAATTTTTTCACAAGCGGCAGCAACGAACGCATGCTATCTCGCTCACACTTACTACACAATGTCGCACTGGGCATTTCAGTACAAATTGTACATAGATATATCTTCGCTAATTCTTGTCCGATTTTAACGAAATTTGGTCAGCTGATACTTTGTGACCATATAATTACGTGTGCCAAATAAGAATACGCTACCTTTAATTTTACTCTAGTTATTCGTTTTTCCTAAATTGCGGGGGCGGAAATGGGCGTGGCAAAAATTTGAAACAAACTTGATCTGCGTAGACACTACACGAATGCTGACACCAAATTTGGTTGCTCTAGCTCTTGTAGTCTCTGAGATCCACGTGTTCATACGGACGGACGGACAGACGGACAGACGGACAGACGGACAGACGGACGGACAGACGGACGGACAGACGGACAGACGGACATGTCTCAATCGACTCGGCTGTTGATGCTGATCAAGAATATATATACTTTATGGGGTCGGAGATGCTTCCTTCTGCCTGTTACATACATTTTAGCGACTTTAATATACCCTTTTACCCTATGGGTACAGGGTATAAAAATTCAATGAAAACTCTTCAAAATGCCAAAAACAACAAAAAGTTAAAATTCATTTTTAATGAACAAAAAAGGGAGGTTAAGGAATAATTAAACATTTTTAAATGGATAAAAAATAAAAGATTTTCCAAAATTTGTTTAACAAGCAACTAATTTAAATCTAATAGTAAATGGTTCAAATTATTTAAGGTAACAATTCATATAGAAGAAGAAATCTATCTTTAATAAAGATAATACCTAAGGAAACAACTCCTTTAACTCAATAGTTCTAAAAGAACAAACTAAAATACAAAATAAAAGATCATAGTTGAAATTATTTAACCTTTGTTACTAAGTAAATTGTCTTTTAAAAGAAAGAAAGTTGGCTTTGAATATATTTTCCTTCACATATTTTATTTTGAAATTGAAAAATTATATCTCTTACATAACACTGTACTTGCCATAATCTTTTTATATCTTACATATAAATACTTAAGCTATATATCAATAATATTGTATATATACATATATATGTATATATGATATATCAAATTGACTTTAATCAAGTTAACACTAAATCAAAAGTCATGACATTTCTTTATGCTTTTACATATAAAAAAAAGTTATTAAGTTCTTTTTCGAAATCTTTCGATATAATCCAAAACCAAACCATTTCATAATAACTTATATCGTTTTTATATTTTAGTGGCTTTTCCTTTTTTTATCTTATATATATATTTCACCTTTGACCCAGTAGCATATCTAGCCAATTTGTTAAGACTCTAACCAACAAAAGCAAATAAACATAAAAAAAAAGAGAAGAAATATCAGAAAAGTTATAATTCATTTTGCAAATGTCTTTGGCCACATTGCCATCATATATATATTTTTTTTTTGTTTTTTGGAAATGATGAAACAATATTTCATCTCAATAAAATATGAAAAATTATTACACTATAACCCAAAAACTCAGACTCTTTATTTATTTTTTTTTATCGCCTTGCCATAATTCAAATGCCTTTTTTCGAACAAGTTGGTTTGTCGTCGTTTCAAACATATGTAATTCAATACCGAAACATAAAGTGCAGAACATATATATATATATATATATACACCAATATATATATATGTCTATATGTGTGTGTGTGTGTATTTTAGTTGTTTCTATGTAAATATTGTACAACAATTTATGATTCTTGGCCCGATTTCTGATGTCAACAAAAAATTATAGTTTACAACTTGCCTGACCTTAGACTGACAGGCAGTCAGGCTAATGGCAAAGGGAGGGTGAGTGCAATTTGTAATGCTAAAGTGGAAGAAGAAGAAAACATTTGTATTTATATACATACATACGTAATCAGTTGACAATGACCGATCTTTGTATTTGCTGGATTTTGTTTATTTGTCTGGCATACATATTGCGCTTGAATGTTCCTCATTAGAATCTTGTAATTTGTGAGCTCCCTCAAGTGGAAATGAAACAACTTTAATTGGTATAGCGATGGGATTGGGATTGGTTGGTGTAAGGGTTGGGGATGGGTTGGCAGATTGGGCAATCATTCAAATTCAAAGCATGTGCTCGAGTATTATTGGCAATTTAGTTTTTCAAATGTTTCATCTTATTAAAAACATTTCAAAGCTCATTTGGAGGTATTTCTGAGAATTATCTATAAAATATCTTCAAAAATTTATAGAAAATTTCTAAATAATTTCTTAGGAATACCCTTAGAAATATCCTGGAATATTAATAACATTTTTCAAATATTTTTCAAACAATTCAATCCTTAGGAATTCCTGCAAAGTTTTCTAAGGAACTGCCTCAGAGATTCTTTAATGATCTCATTAAAATAATCTGAAAAGTTCGTTTTTTTTTTGAGGGAAACCGTTTGAAAATTAATCTAGCTCAACTCTTTTTTAATAAACTCTTATAATTCTCAAGTGGTTGCCATTAGGACAAAGATACTTTCACCTGCTTGCATCTGAACTTCAGCACAATTCATCTCGAGTTGATAGAGAGAAAATGAAACTAATACATTATTTTTGTTGTTTGTTTTTTTTTCTAAGATTCTTTATTTCATTCTTTTATATAATTTCTCACTTAGTTAGTTAGCAAGTAATTCCACTTAAGTGTAATAAATATGTTGCCAAGCGAATTGAAAATAAATATTATTTCAATTTTTATCTTTGCCCCTCCATCGGTTTTATACTCCCACTCCATGGTTATACTCTTTGGCTAGAGAGTGTGCAGCACATGCTGTCGACAGACAGACAGACATACGGGACAAACATACATATATATATATATATATATATATATATATATATATATATATATATATACATATAGACAAATGCACAGGCAGTCTCTGACAGACAAACTGCATTATAAATCATCTTCAGTTGCAGCAGCTACAAGTTGCAGCGGAGCGCGTTGCCGCCGCGCACTTTGCCACATGCTGCCAAATGTTCACTTTCAGATATATATATATATACAGAGTGAGAGAGAGAGAGGGGGGAGGGGAGCCAGATAAAGATTTCTCCTTCTTCTTTGCCGCATTTTCCTATATGCATCACTGGCATTTCCAAAAATATGAAATACCCGTTTTTCCGCTCCGTTCCGTTCCGTTCTTTCTTCTTCTACCATTCGTCTGAGTTTTCTCTTTATTTTTTTTTTTTTTTTGTTGGTATTGATGTTTGCCAACGCCTACACCCACACCCACACCTCCACACTCCAATTTCGATTCCCTTCTGCCGCCCGCTCACTCATCTTCATCATGCCATCCTTTGATTTATGGGCCTAGTTTCCAATATATAATTATGTTGTTTCTATTTTCGAAAATTCGAACCGAAAAAATTGAAAACTATTTGAGAGAAATTGTCACTCTTCTCACTATAGCAATGAACTAAACCAAACTGAACTAAACCGAAATCCCATTCTATTTTAATTAAAAAAAAAAAATTTTAAGTTAAAGTGATTTATGTCTCAATTTCAATGCACCAGCCACAATGTATCTCGTATCAATATTTTGGAACTTGAAAGTAGGCGTTTGAAAAATTTTCGATTTTTGGTTACAAAAAAATTTTATATAATCGTGCCTGTGAATTGACAAGTCATTGATTAGTTCAACAAATGAGAGACAAAAGAAGGGAAAAGAAGGAACTAAAGTATTTTGATTAGTTATGAATTAAGATATATATATATATATATTTAGATTATGAAATTATATCGAAACATATTGACTTGACTTTGAAATAAGAATAGTTATAAGTCTGAAATACCAACTACTAGAGATCTGTTGGTAGTTGCCAATGCTTTAGCTATTTCTATTGCATCTTATCTATAATTTATGACAAATTAAATTAGAGTAATTAAAAAGTAACCTTATCTTCTTCTTGATATAAACTTATCGTATTCTTATATAATCCCATGGTATCTATATGAAAACAGATCTAAATCAAAGTTCTCTATGAAGATTAAAAGTTTTTGGGGCAATTATTGCGAGACACACACACGCAAACACAAAGAGAGTGTGGCAAACATAACCTCACATAAATAAATCTGTCAAGTGTTGCGCATAAATATCTCGGCAACATGTTGTTATGCTTTGTTGCTGCCACAGAGGATGTTGCTCTGGTCTCTGTGGCTGTTGCTTTAATTAAATGCTGCAATCAAGTGCGTAGCGCGATATTTCCAATGAAAAATATACGAAAAAGCAAAGCAAAGGAAAACAAAAAAAAAAAAAAAAATAAGATATATATATATATATATAAAGATATATATACATACATATTAAGTGGCAAAAGACGAAAACAACACAAAAATCAGAGAAAGAGCTGCAAGGAAAGGAGATGTGTAGGAGAAGAAGTCTAAAGAGGAGGTGAAGTAGTAGGACCATTTGGCCGCAGGCCCGGTCCGGCCCAACCCAGGCCAGGCCATGCCAGCCGGGCACCGTCCCGTCCCGTCCCGCCTATGCCACATGTTTGTGCATTGAGAAAATTGTGTCCGTTGCACATTTGTTGACTTTGCCACTTGCCTGCGTGCGCCTTCTCTGCCCCCTCTATCACTGCTTGCTCCTACCCTACTACCTACACTTCGGCACCTACTGCCCCCTTCTCTGCTTCACTTCTCTGTGTACCTTCTTCTAGCCAAGCGAGAGAGGCCCAAGTGAATTAAATTCATAATTAATGCGTTGCATGCACGCACACACACACACACACACACATACATACACACTTGCACACACATACTCGCAGCACGGACACGTAGCAGCTACCGTTGCCTCTTTGTTGCCTGACACGTTTATTAAAACTGATTTTTTTTTTTCTTCTTTTTGTTGCTTTGTTGTTGTTTGTTCCCTCTTTATATATATGTATATATATATACATATATACACTTGCCATAGATCCAACTGCTAGGTCATTCAATATGCACAAAAAATCATTTTTATTATTAGAAAAGTTATTGAAATATTTGCTAAGATGTTTGTTTTGTTGATTTTAATTTTAAGAAATGGAAATCTGTTAGAAAACCTTTAGAAAATTTGGTTTTTCTTTACAATTTCACTGCTTTTCAATAGAAAAATATATTTTTTAAATATTACAAGTTGTTTTTATGAAAAAACTGAATGATTAATGTATATAAAACTATATAAAAAGTTTTGTTTTAGAAAGATTAGAACCTTAATTTTTTACCTTTATGTTTTATCTCTTGGAAAAACCTTTAGAAAATTTGTTTTTTCTTTACAATTTTACTGATTTTCAATAGAAAAATATATTTTTTAAATATTACAAGTTATTTTTATGAAATATATAAACATAAATATAGATCAATATATATGAAACTATATAAAAAATGTTTTTTCCAAGCTTTAACTTTCTTTTTTAACTTTTCGGAAAACCTTTAGAAAATTTGGAGTCATAACTATATAAAAAGTTTTATTTTTAGAAAAATTAAAAGATTTTTTTAATTTTTTAACCTTTTGCTTTAAAATTATACAAAATATATAATAATAAGTTTTTCTCTTTAAATGAAAAATCTAAAATTTCTTTAAATGTAAAAAGTTTAATTGTTGATTATAGAAAGGGTATAAAACTTTCGGTATACCAGTTAAATAATTTCTTATTTTTTTAATTTAATTTTTTTTTCTGTTTTTGTTTTTTGTGTTGTTTTTTTTTTTTTTTTGGTTGTGTTTTAGTCATTGTCGTTGTTGTTGTTGTTGTTGCTGCTGCTGTTTTGAGTGCCTGCCTTTTTTTGTTTTTGCTTTTTTTTTTTTTGCTTATTTTTCGTTCACTTTGCTCCTTTTTACATTTCACATTTTTATAACGAATTTTGATTTTATGCCAAAAGCATGCAATTAGAATTTATTTCTTGTTTTCATTTTTTCGATGCGTGTTTTGGTTGTTCCCTGTGTAATGCCAAGGCACGCAATGCGAACAAGCAGAGAACATACACACACACACACACACACACACACCATGTTAACCCACCTTTCATCTATAAACCAGCCCCACCCACCCAATTGCCAACTAACTAAACAAAATGTCATCTAGCCAGGGCAAACTGAATTGTGGATTATATAAAAAAGTTAGAAATAAAGTTAGCCAGTTGATTATAGCCATTTTCTAGTTACAGTTCTACTATGTAGTTAAATTAGCTATGATAGTTAAGCAACCCGAAAATGGCCTTTCTTTTTGTTTTTAAAGAAATTTAAGTTGAAAAAGAAAAAACTTTATTTAATTACTTTGATTAATAGTTGAAAAGATTCTTTTCCTAACTACCATATATTCCAAATCGTGTGACTATATATACTTAAAGTAAAGTATAATGTCTTGGCCTGATTCTCTATATAATTTTAGATTATATCTAACGATATATATATATATGATCCAAACCCATTTTACTAATTGCATTCAGTTTAAACTCTATTAATGAATACAATTTGTTATTTGCATAAAGAAAATGTAAAGGAAAACTGTAAAGGAGTAAGAAAAAGAAGCTTTTAGCTAAAGACAGAGAGAGAGTGAGAGAGAGAGAGAGAGAGAGTAATTCCCCAACGGGAAAATGGCACGTAAAAATGCATTTAATTATAATTATTACGCTTTATATTTACTATATTTATCAACCCTCTTTTCCACCTTCTCCCATGGTAGGTGCTGCTTCTCCTGCTTCATCTGGCCTTACCTTCGTTTGCATTTTTTTTTTCTCTTTCTTTCTTTTATTATTTTTTTTTTTTTGTGTTTTTACCTTTTTTTATTGCTGGTCAGCCGGGAAAATTATAGTAAATATAAATAATAAAACAAAGTGCATTAAAATGCACGCAAAGAGCCACGCCCACAGCCAACCGCAATTTAAATTGCATGGCACGCAACAGGACGCACGAGTCGATAAATTTTCCTTCTCTTTCTACACCCCGCCTCCCTCACTCTTGTCTATATTTCTCTGTCTCTGTCTCTGTTTCTCTGTTTTTTTTTTTTTTTTTTGCGAGACTTTTCTATGGGTTCTACGAGTATTTGGTGCGTTGTCGTCGTCGTCATTATCATCATCAACAACATCATCATCATCTTTGTCATCATTATCATCATTGTGGAGGACGGTAGTGTGTGTGTGTGTGTGTGTGTGTGTGTGTGGGGGGGGGGACGACAACGGAGGGAAGGCCACAGCCGCTTATTATCGCAAACTTAATTATTCAACAGGCTGACAAAATAGCAGAGAGAAAGGCACGGATAAATGATGAAGGGGCGGATCGGTGGTATATACTACTAGTTGGAACGCAAAGGCACGGCGGAATCGGAGGGGGGAGTAGCGAAACATTCTATAATTTGTGCCCTGGCAGACGGGTAAAAGTCATAAATTTTCTATACACTTTTGGCAAAAGCGTGTAAGAAAAGTAACTAGAAAATCTACACACACATACATACATATATATATATATATATGTATATATATATGTACTGACATCTATTCATACTTTAACTAACAGTTATTTAGACATTGAAGTAAATACCAAAACGTATTATATAAATCTAGTTTATTAAATATTCATACAAGATTCTAGATTAACATTGAAAGGTATTTTATATTAAGTATAAGAGAGCAGTAACAGTGGTTCAAAAACTCACTTAAATAGGGAAATAATTGCAAAATTTTCCATCTTAATAAAATACTCTTTCATTTGATTTGCTTTTTAAAATGAAATTTTGTTTATATGATTTAAGTTTCATAGATTTTCTTTAAAATATTCTCTTTTTCTCATCACTGTTTCATTTAATTTTTCATATTTACTTGTCGGAAAATCCAATTAAAGTTGATCATTTTATCTATTTTATTCGTTTTTCCTTTTGGTTTTTTAAGTATGAAAATGCCATGTTTATATGCTCACTGATAAATCGAATGGCGTAGCAATTAGTTATATACTTATATCCAATTGGCAGAGACAATAAAAATCATCAACTATTCCAATGAATTGGTCTAAGATTATATTGCTATATAGATACATTTATATATATATAGAGAATGGCAATTTGGTGTACTGTTCAATTATTCAATGGCATGGACACAGAGACACTGTTTCGATGGATGAATGAATGAATGAATGGATAGATGAGTGGGTCGAGAGATTCCACCCACCCATTCCCATCATACCAAGTGCCATATCTCTGCATTTCTAATGCGATTGTTAATGTTTTTAATGCCTGGTCCTTTTATTGGCTACTGGAATCTGTATGTTACGAGTCTATACCAATAGGCCACATAATGAACACAAGGCCAGAGCCACTTTGTTATTAGATGATGGTTGACGGTGTTAGTGGTGGGAGAGGGAATGTTTTTAGGGTATAGATGTGGGCCTCCTTTAATTTTTATGGCTGCATAAATGGTCCACTGTAATTTGCTAGATTAGAATTAATTTCAAGGCGCAGCAGGCTAGAGATACGCGTACTTACATTAGACAAAAGTTCGACAGTAAAAAGTAATGTATCTCTTCCATTGATGTTAGCAGGCAGGCCTGGGCTTGGGCTTGGGCCTGGCCATGGCAGCAGGCAGTAAGGGCTTCTCAGCTATCCACATCAATTGTCGTTGTTTGCTGGTTTGTTGGGGTCTCTGGGATATGTATGGGCTTTGCTGTCTGGGGTCTGGGCCTTTTGTTGGGATTTTATTTTCATTTATGCTTTTTAAGTGCTTCATTAAAATCGCGTATGGCAACTGAAGCGGGGGGGGCAAACGGAGGAGACCTTTGTCAGCATCATCACATAAAATATATGTATATACATATATACATATATATAAAAAAAGTGAAAAAAATAACCATGGAAAAAAACCGAAGAGAAGAAAAGCAGAAGCAGAAGAAGTATCTTTTAGATACATGTCCAAAACGCAAAGAAAGCAACAAAACCAATGTACAACGTATACGTACAAACGATGACGGTGAAAATAAATAAAAAGAATTAAATCCAAACATGTTTTTTACTCAGACCCCAAGTCGCAGCTTCAACTCAGGTTTTAAGCCCTCGCTGAGTGTGTGTGTGTGTGCGTGGCAATAAGTGTGCCCCGCTCCTGAGGCAGTGCAAAAAAAAAAAAAAAAAAGAAGTTAAGTATCTTGTTGTTGTTACTTCTTTTTTTTAAGGTGCGCGTATAAAGAGGCCTTAACAGGCCATCCCATCCAGAGAGTCAAAGCCAGACCAACTTACAGTGGGTCAAATGAAAAAACGTATAAGACAAAATATGTATAAATGCAAGAAATTCTTCACTTTTTTTCTTACCGTCTCTCAATTACAGTAAGAGTCATTAAAACCAAACGGTTAATTAAGACGCAAAAGGAGAAGAAGAAGAAGAACTATCTTTTAGTCCGAAACAAAGTTTAAGAATGATATTTTAAATAATACTTAAAAGTTAATTATGTTAAAAAAATAAATTAATTTGTAAAAAATTTACTGGTTTTTTTTTCGAATATTTTACATTAACATAATCCTAATATCAACTACTGTACTTTGGTGTTCCAAAAAGTTGCAACGTCAAAGATAAACCACCCCCCCTTCTCCCCATCCTTCTACCACCTCGTTCAACCCAACCAACAACCCCAACATCAACAGAATAGCAACAAGAAAACTCAAGCGAAACCACTTCGGCACTTCCAACTCCTTTACCAACCGCATCCTCATCCTCCAGCCTGACTTCTGCCTGCCATGTGCAAATCACATACAGTAGCAAAAAATTTCGACAGTTATTTACGATTAGCACAAAAGATACGAGACATGGCATGAGCTGGTGCTGGAGCTGGAGCTGGAGCTGGAGTTGAAAATGGAGATGGAGTCAAAGTCAGAGTTGGGAGTCAGCGTTGGAGTTTGCGAATTGGAGACGTAGTTTTTTTTTTTTAGCTAGAGATGGAGACCGATCGGACAGAGAGACCATATGGAGACACAGGGACAGGCTACTGTTGAATCTGAGCCACAGCGGGTGATGCGGCAGCAAACAAAAACGAAAAACGGAAAAAAAAAAAACAATAAGAAAAACAAAACCAACAAACAAAAAAAACCAGCAGAAAAAAGATCTTGGCCTGCATGCAGATACATACACAATGAGAGGCCAGAGAATTGACAATGGACAGCGGCGACGAGCATTTTATAGGTAAGGGGTTAGTGGTTGGTGTATGACATGGCGGGACGGTTAAGGGGGAGGGCCCCAGATTTATTTGTTTGCCTTTCTCTCTCTCCAGTGTTGTTTTTCTTTCAAGATATTGTTGACCCATAAAAAGCAAACTTTTTTTTTTTCCTTCTTCTTTTCTTATTTATTTATTTATTTTTTTTTATTTGCCTTAAATAGTGTTTAGGTGTGTGACTAGTATCAAGAAACGATCGTTTCGCTTTTTTCAGCTGTTCTACTTTCAATAGAAAATCCGGCAGAGCGTTAAAGGAGTGTACACTTAGTTGAATCTATAGATGAAAAATCTATGCAAGAATATATCTTTATGTATATATATATATTATTTCTTTGATTTCTATTAACATGAAATATAGTTTAATCTAACTGTATACTTACGCTTTATAGTTTGTATAGATCTAGAAGATAGAAAGTATTGATTAGATTTTACCTTATTGGAATAATATAAAGTTTTAGTTCAAGTAAAGTTCAAGAAGATGCAAAGAACGTTGGGAACTAATCGTTTTGATATACTTTATCGGAATAATAGGAATAATAAAGTTTTCCTTTGTGATATATTTGAAATAAATAATTTATCAATATTTGAAACTAAAACAGGTTATTAAAGACATAGTGTTGTGATATACATCTGTCTTAACGTGTCCAATGTACTATTATCTGAAAAAGCGGCCTATTCAATGGGAAGCTTTATTATAGGGTCGCGAACTAAAAACCGCCGGTAGGCAGTTCGTGCAGATAATGTATAAAGATAGGCTTATCCAGCTTCTTTAACTTTTAACTTTAAAGATCGCTTACAATTCAGTATATAGTAATCCATAATCTACTAGACAAAAATTATAACTATAATAATCTTTCTTTCATTGATCAACTTAAGAGATTTCAAATATATCAATATAGAAGCAATTCAATGAACTTGACTTCAGTTTCTTAAATCTATAAAATACATTTGAAATTCTACATGTAACTTTTATGTATTTAAATGCCAACACCCTACTAAATATTGCCTTACCCTAACTTTTTGAAAATGGTTAGTTATTTTTTTTTTTTATTCCTTTTTAACCAATTTCTCGCCTACTAAAGTGGGTGGGCTTTTGGGTTAGATTGGTTGAGTTTGCTACAATGCCATATAGTTGCAGTTGCAGTTATATGTAGTTGTAGTTGTAACCGTGTGTACCCAGTTGTAGTTGACGTTGTGGATGGTGGGTTCATTGCACGTAGCACACTGGGCACCGGCATTGGCACTGGCACTGGCACCCAAAACCAGCCGAACCCATCGGACCCGTACTCATATCTCCCCTTTCCCAAACCCACCTATGTATACCATACCATGTATCCATCCAGCCATCCATCCATCTACCATCCATACCCGTCTCTTACTCTCTCTCCCTCTTTGTCTCTCTCTTTTTCTCTGTCTCTTGCTGCCCTCGAACAAAAGTTGGGCTGGTTAGTTGGCTCGCTTCGCTTTGGTTGCGTGTTCGCTAGGCGATTTGATAGTTTTTGCTAGTAGTTGCTTGCCTGGCCTAGCCTGGCCTGGACGGCCTCTCAGGCAACAGACTGACTGTGTGTGTGTGTGTGTTGTTTGCCACCCATACACCCACCCACCCCCCTATGCCTTGGTGTTTTTTTATTTTTTTTTTTTTTTTTTGTTTTTTGTTTTTGTTGCCTCTGGCTGCCCTTTGCTACGCTTCGTCTCGTTGTCGGTCATCGTGCATTTTGCTCTGTTTGCTGGCTTGCATTTTACTCTGCACTCAGTGCTGCTCTTTTGTTTCGTGTTCGTCGTTTGCGTTGAGGAGAGTAAGCTTCTAATGCTGCTATACCCCCTCATCTGTCTCACACTTCTCCCCCTGCCCCTAAACCCCTTTCTTTCACCATTAGTTGCACCACACCCCTTTGCCCGTGACCGATTCCGACCGGCTCCAAGTCAACCGACGCGACCCACCTCCACCGCACACACAAACACACACACATACACACACACACGCATACACAGAGACACAGAGCCACAGAGTTTCTTCTCTCTGCTCTGTCGTTTGGGGCAGTCAACGTCGACGTCGCTGTAGTTTATCGTTGCCTTTCTTTTGTGCTGCCATCGTCTCGTTTACTTTTTCTTTTATTTTCTTTTGCTTTATGCCTTCTTTCTTGTTGTTGTTGTTGTTTTTTTTTTTTTATTTTGTGTTCTCCCTTGTTTTTTGCAGCTCTGTCTCTTTTGCCTTGTTGCTTTTGTCTGTTTTGTTGTGTCTTATGTAGCCGCAGCTCCACTGTCGCCTCTGCCACTGCCGCCACCTCCGCCACCCGCATCCCACATGGACAGAGCCCTGCATTGAGTTGGCGTTGCCATCGTCGACGGCGGCAGCGATGGCGCTGTAGCTGCTGTTGCCGAACTGTTGTTGTTGCTGTTGCTGCTGGCTGTTGCTATTGCCTTTTTTTTTTTTTGTTTTTGTTTCCTCTTTTTCTTTCTCTGTTGCTTTTGCTGTTGTTTTGCACATTCTGTCTGGTTCTCTCTTCTCGCTTGCATTTTGTGTATCTCATCTCGTGTGCGCTTTCGCCGCCTTTTTCAATCTCTCGGCATCGTTGACGTCGCCGTTGTCGTTGCCCGACGTCGTCATCGTTTTCTCTATTTTCCCCAATCGCTTTTGCCTTTTCATTTTCAATTCGCATATTTTTGCAAACTCTACTTTCAGTTATTCGCCGATAATTGATGTCAAAGGACGCAGTTGGTTGAGTGCTCCGCTGCCCAGAGACATCACGCCTCTACCGCCTCCAGTGCAACATATCCTTTCTTTATCGCACTAAGGCATTCTTACCAAACGCCATGCCCAAAGAAGATCCATTCGTGAATCGGGCCCAGCTATTGAAGGCAATCAAAAAGTATCCAGAGATATGGGACTCTAACAATAAGTTGCACATGTGCCGTAGCGTTACATCGCCCATGTGGACAGAGATCGCCGAACAGTTTGGTGGTCATGTTCCTACAGGTGAGTGGAACTTGCCAAGAGTACGTTCTACATTATGCTTGAGGCTTGGGACTCTCTTTTTCGCTCTCTCTCTCACACACCTTTTGTGTCTACTTGTTATCGGCATTTGCGCAATGCTTTTTGGTTCTTGTTTCTTCTCTCTTTTGCTCTCTAACTTTTGATGAAATCAAAGATGATGTTAAAGTACCCTGTATTTAACATAAGGGCTAATCGTAGAATCTAAAGAAGACGCGAAATTATTCTTTACATTGCAATTAGATTGCATACTTGATATAAAACCATAAGTACAGGGTGCTTTAATAGGGGGAAGATCAATCCACAACGCACCCATTCTGTTGTAAGCCGTTAGCTACTCCTGATCAATTTTGTTTCCATTGCATTTCTGAAACATAGTCAAACTGCAATCAATTTGGAGCCAAATGAAGTATCACTACCATAATCTAGTTCATCGCCAAATATTGCATAAGGAACGCTTCAACACCAAATGGGAACACTTTGAGCCAATGTCCTTTATGTACAACATAACCGTGTCAAAAATTGTTGGAGCTCAAAGTAGTGGTGGCAATTCAGCCGACTCGACTAACTCTTCATTGCCGGCCAATGATCAGCAACCTCAGTCGGGACTGGGTCATTCCGCCCCACCACCATCATCAGCATCGGCAGCATCATCCTCATCCGGATCACAGGGACGTGGTCGGCCTAGTGGAAGTTTTAGCTGGCTGCCACAGCCTCAACCGCCCACAGCAGAGCCTCCGCAGTTGTCCCATTTGATTGAACAGCAACCACTAACGGGGGGCTATACCGCTTTTACTGGTCTGGTGCCTCCGGCAGCCATCACGGTGGAGACTACAACCACACCTATACGTAAGTTGGGACGGCCCAGTTCGTTGCACAATAGCATGCGGGGACGCATCATTGATGCCATCAAGGCGCGACCAACTTTGTGGGCGGGCAGACAGCAGCGCCCTGAAAAGGGTCAGGGTCAAAGTCGAACTTCGGCTGTGTGGAAGGAGGTGGCTATTGAGATGGGTCTGACGGCGAGTGAGTTGAATTATACAAAAAAACGTTGCAAAAACCATATTTATCCTCTATCCATACGATTGCAGCTCTCATGCAAACCCGCTGGTCGATCATAAAGCAGCGCTATGTAGATGAGCTGCAAAAGGAGCGTCATTCTCAGGCAGCCCAACAGGTATTTCGCTCTAATTGGGAGCACTTTGACCGCATGTCCTTTATGCGTGACATCCTACTAAAGAAGGTGGATGAGCGTGAACAGACACGCGAACACATACAAGAGATGGTGAGCGAACAGCAAAATCATCAACAATTGCAGCCGCTGCCGCTGCATTTGCAACACTATCGTCCACCACCGGGCATAACAGGACTAGCCGATCATGCCCAGGATATGCCCATCGGTTTAGTTCAACATCAATTGTCCCATCATGAGATTCATCATCCATCGCTGATTCTACACTCACAGCATTCACATGCGGCCATAACTGCCGCTGGTACTAGACGTCGTGTTAAACATGAGGCCGATCTTGAATGGGATCCCTTTGAGATGATCCTTCATGTCCATGGCAATGGCGAGCCGGCAGCTAACTGAATAAAGACTGAGCAACGGGAGAGAGGGAGAGACAAAACCATGTCCATATATCCATAAATCGCCAGATTTAAAAACAAATTCAACGTCGATCTACAACTAGAACATACTCACAAAACTATGTAATTCAAAGGAATATTTTTTTTTTTTTATATATACTTGGAATATAAATACATCACATTTAATATATTGTGTTTTTTTCTTTTAAAACGTAATAACAAAAAAGTTGGCGAACCTAAAAAAACATTAGCGATCGTTTGGTCCCAATAGACTTGTCCGATAAAACTTTTTCAAAACGATCGTTCCTATGAGAGCGATAATTTAAAAAAGTTTGACTAGCTTAAGCTTATCATACTTTATATATTCTATATATATGTTTTATATGTTGTACATGATTTAACCAATCATTCTTAAATGTGTTTTGCTTACCCTCCTCTGGTTTTTTTATATTATTTATTTTCTGCCATTTTATCAGAGTTTCGCTTGTAACAATTCTACAGATTTGAGTGCACTACTAAATTATGCTAATTTTCACTATGTGCGCCACATTTGTCGATTGCCAAAATCACAAACATGTTTCCACCTCCATTTTACTCACTCACCCATTACGATGCCTTCTCTAAGGCTCTGCCAATGCCAGCAAATTCGTTTTTCGTGTAAATTTTCCCTGCTTTTGTGTGTGTGTGTGTGTGTGGTATATACCTAGAGTTCCGTAAGAGTTGGCGCGTAATTCCAATCACGTGCCACATAGTACACAGCAGAGTCGAAAACTTTTTACAAACTGTAAAACGTTTATCAAAATATCCTCCAACCTTCAACTAACCGTTCGACCGACCAACCGACTGAGCGACCGACAGACCTCCCTCCCACTACCCCTCACATAATTGGTTGGCAAAAGGATTCTGGCTCACGATCCGCAACCGTGTCTCCATCACCGTTTACGTCTCCGCGACCGTCTCCGGGTTGGCATATCTTCAATAATAAATGCATTTCACTGTCGAATTTGCCGCATTCTGCACAACACACGTGCCTTAAATAATTCACATCGCATTTAGCAGGGTTTTCTTTTTTTTTTTTCTCTTTCTTTTTTTTTTATTTTTTCTTCATTTCTTTTCCCTTCCTACTCTTCATGCTCTTTCTAATGGGCCCAGCGATTTGGGTGGGTGGTAGATGGAAATAGGAGGCGTGGCACGCCGCCAGGTAAGTGGAAAGTAGTTGGCTACGTTTTTAGTTCTAGGCGAAAATTTGACTAAAAACTCAAGTAGTTTGTTCAAACTTTTTATGCTCTGTGGCATTTATCAACGCCCAAGCCCGGAACGGCGGCAACACAAGAAGCAGCAGCAGCCTGAAGCAGCTATAAGAATGAGAAGGTAGTGGCAAAGTTACGGAACAGTAACGGGAAAAAAAGGGGAAGCTGATGGTCTGATGGGTGGCGTAGGGAATGGGAAGATGGTTTTTGGGTTAGGTTGTTGGACTGCCGTGTAAAAGTTTCTCTTGGCTCTCATTCTCTAGTCCGTGTGTGTGTGTTTGAGTGTATGGGTGGGTGTGCGAGATGATGGAGCGTTATTTAAATGGTTTTCAGATGCGTACGTGCGAAAATGTTAGTAATAAGTTGATGCCAAGGATTGTGCCGGAAAAGCACTAGAATTCGGGTATGCCAAGCATAATAGCTAGCGAAGCGATTTACGATTTGTTTATTCTGAAAAAGCGGCAAATCGTGTTTGATTGTTTTATCGATATTCCCCCGGATAGTATATGTATATATAGGATTCCATCTCAAAACTATTCTTAAAGCATCCTTTAAATGGAGCACTTAAGCAAAAGTTAATCTAAGGAAAAAGTCTATAGATTTCGTTTGCTTATATCTTATGAAAGTTAAACATAAACATTGAGACTTGACGGGTTAAACTAATGGTCAACGGTGAGTAAGCTCATATATATAGATATATGTACATGTATGTGTGTGTGTATGTGTGTGTGTAAAAGGAAACTCGCCAAAGAGTTCCATTACTTAACCAAAATGTTGCGCTTTTTCATTTCCTACTAACATTTCTCTTTTGGTCTTTACCTCACCCTTTCTCTTGCTCTCTCTCTTACTCTATGTCTGTCTCCTTCTTCTCTAATAGCTTTCAAGTGAAACGTGCGCTAGTGAAAACTTTGCATGCCTAAATGCTTGGGAGGTGCTTGCTTTCCGCAGGAAGCACGCGTACATACGCACACACACATATATACACACCGCGTTAAATCATTTTCCACGCCCACACATACACACATGCACACGTACACACACATGTGATAAGAATGCTTATGTGAATTATCGCACATTTTATACTATTGAGCTAGGAGGTGGAACGAACGCATCTTTGCAGTTACAAAACAACCAACCGAAAAAAAAGAAGAAAAACTAAAAACCTAAAATAAAAAAAAATACAACGAGAAAATCTAGAAAACTTGTCTAAAAGTGCGCGCTCTACTCATATCTTCTAAGCGGACAAACGGACAGACAGGCCGGCGGACATACTCCGACAGTAGCGCATAAAAACTTTTAAATTTACTTTTGCTAAGAGTTTTTCCGGCCCCACGCCCATGCATATTCATTTCAACGCAAGAAAAAGAAAAAAACAGAAAAAAAAACAAAAGGAAAAAAGAAAACAGAAAACCAACAACCAAAATCCACACAACATCCCGTCTCACCCACATACCCATACTCATACCCATACACACATATTCTCATAGACATAGACACACATTGCGAAGTTTTCTTGTAAAAGTTCGAGTAAAAAGGTAGTGCAAGTCCCGGGTTCCGGGCGGCGGCATCGCTTAATAGAGCTGCCAAAAATTTCTTTCTTTTTTTCTTGTATTTTTTTCGCCTCAGGTTGAAAAGCGTCGCTTGTCGGCAAGCGCCGCCATTACATTTGCTCTAAATTGCTCATCCTCCCACACCGACTCGATTTCCACGGACTAGAAAAAGCCCAAACCCAAAGCCCAAGACCAAGCCAATTTCCCCAGCTGTTAGACAAGCTGGATATTCTTTTTTTTCTTTTTTTTTTTTTGCCTTTTTCTCATTTTTGACTATGTTTGACTCTTGTCTATGGGTTCTTTGGCCAGCATACAGTGGGGCAACAATTGATTAGAACTTGATGCAATTTTTTTTGGATTAAATTTTATAATTTTCTTAAAAATTTCCTAAAAATTGAGTTAGATTTACTGTTTTCAGTATATAACATTTATTTTTTTAGCGTATAAATATATATATTTGAAGCACTGTACATTCCTTTCTATAGTATTCTCAAAGTTCTCTTTTTAGACAACTTGTCCAATACACAAATGCCCCAGCTTGAGTAAAAATATTTGCTGTAAAATGTATTTTTTTGGTGGTGGGGGGTGGGGGTGGGGGCGGGGTCCCACGTAACCTAAAGCAATTCGTAAACTAATTCTACATACGTGTCCGTGTCAGGTCCTCACCGTATTGTTACGTGCGTTGATCCTTTTAGATGGTAGCTGGGCCAATGCTTATGCCTGTGCCTGATGCCGTTGCCTGTGCGTGATGTTTTGATTGCCGTCATGCACACTGATGGATTTCTACTCGTATTCGTATTTGTTGTATTCGTATTGTATCCTACATATTTCACCTATTCGTATGTTACATTTGCATTGCAGAGTTCTGTCATCCATTCATACAAACATAGTGTGGAAAAGAGATACAAATTTTACTCCCTTTCCTTTCCATTCCCTTTTTTTCTATTTTTCTTCTTCTTTTTTTTTTTTTTTTTTTTTTTTTTTTTTTGTCTAATAAATAATTGCATTTTCACCTCAAGTAGTCGTCGGGCAAAGGGGGTGGCCGATAAAAATTGGTATAGAGTCGAGTGTAGAGGGAAAGGAGGAATACAATTCAATTTGGCCGCGTTTCCGTTTCGGCAGCATTTCTCCTCTGATTTCATATTCTGCTGCCTGTCACTGTGAAATGATTCAATTTTGCAGATTTGTTGGGCGCCAAATAAAAGTTGATGGAATATTTGCATGTCGAGGATTTTTCTTCCTTTACATTACTTTATTTTATTTTTTTTTCCTTTTTTGTGGAATTCTGATTTTCTTTTTTGTTGGCCCCTGATTTGAGTTGAGTTGAGTGTCATCAATCAATGCGGCAAAAAAATAAATCAAATGCGAATTGTGCGCAAATTTGTTGCAAGAAATTTGTTATATTGGATATGAAATTAATTTCCAGGTTCTATGACTTTTACTCCATGCACACTATTCTTCTTCTGATCCCATTAAGGAATCAACAGTAATGCTTAGATATCAAAAAATCTTTTGGTAAAGAGATAAAGCCAAAGGCAAAAAAGATTTCTTAATTTTTCCTTGACAAAAGACTAAGAATTTCAATCAAATGGAAGGTTAAACTAAAAATGTATACTCCATGGAATAAAACTAGATTTAAGTGTCATAGGTACAAAATTTTCTATAATTCAATAGATATATATATAGATAAACCTTGATGTTTGGATAGTTACAGTCATTTAGGTTAATTTTATTCTCTAAGAACCAAGGGAAATATCTCATTGTATGTCTAGACAACTTTCAAGGCGAATTGATCCAATAAACAATATAGTTAAGTACTAAGCAATAACAAGGTTCAAGACACTGGCTTATGGCTAGATGTTTATCCATTGACGAATGGTATATCATTGAATGAATGAAACCCAAAACGATTTCCTTTAAGCCATTCTCTAGATTTACAACTGTCAACTGTCCTTTTTCCCATGAGCCTATTATGTAAGTGTGTGTATGTAAGTGTGTTTGTGTGTGTGTATACCTATATAATGGCAACTTAAAACTGAATAAAGTCATTTACATAATTTCCAACTAAGATGATTATATGATAATGCTTGCATGTCCTTCAATGTTTTTGACCGACAAGAAATGGTAAAGGACACCAACAAAAACTGAAATCTATTCACAATGAATTATTTCCACAAATTTCGCTTTTGGGTAAACAGCCTTGTTATATGGGATGTTAAGTAGCCCATCTCATTTCCAAATATACAATTTCAATGCAAATGCTCCTTATATACACACACACACACATAATGGTCTCTCGATCCTTTCGAGTGTCTGTCGGTCGGTCGTTCGGACATTCGTTCGTTGTAAAGTCAGTCACTTCCTAGATCTTGCTCTCTGTCTAGTTACATATCTTTTTCTTCTTCTCTCTTGGTTTTCGACATCCTTGAAGAGTCGTTAATGCCGGAAGTGTCCTTCGCAGAACTTGCACGTGTGCTAGCATAAAATAATGCGACATTTTTATAGCCAAAACGAGTGCCGTGTTAAAATTTATGAATGAATTTTACCAAGACAGGACACGGGAAGGCGGAAGACCAAAAGATGGTACAGAGTTGGAGAGGGCCCTTTGGTAATGGTAATGGTGTTAGGCAGCAGGTAGTTGGGTGGGGGGAAACGGAGGGTAATAGGGAGCCGACAGTCGGCAGGTAAGCAATAACTCAGTCTCGGCCAGGCTAGGCTAGGCTAGGCGTTTTTCTTCTACTTTTACATCTTTTTTCGTTTTTTCGTTTTTGTTTCTTTTCTAATTTCAGTTTCGGTCTTTGCATAGTAAAAATGCCCTAAGATTTATGATGTGCTGGTTTTAGGCAATGGAAGGTAAATGGGAAGTGAGTAAAAGACCGTTTGAGCTAATCCTGAATGAATGAATGAGGAGATGGTAGGGAGTATTATACTTACATATACCTATATGTATATGTGGTGTATGTGTGTGAGTGTGAAAATCCGTTGATTTAGAAATTCCATTAATATAGAGATGTTCTTTTATCCGTTTCTATTGAGATGCACAGCAGTGACTGAAAGTCATATATATATATATATATATACATATATGGAGGGGGGATACACCATAAATGGTGGAATTTGTATCTATGTAACGTATTTTTAAGGTTGAATTGTTGCGAAACAATCTTAGAATAAACAGAATACAATTGCAAAATTCAATTAATAGAAATTGGAATGAAAAAGTACACTTTAAAAAGAACAATGAGATTTTACTTTACTAAGTGCAAACTGTTTGAGAATTATAAGCTTAAGTGTTTGAAAAAACTTACATTATAAAGTTAATTGTAAGGAAAGGGAAGTAACTTATGTCTGTATGGAAGTATAATGATGAAAGTTTACCCATATATCATTTAATTATGTATCTATTCTAAAAAATATAACCAAAGTAATCCAAAGTAAGTAATGATATCATCTTTACTTTAAAAATAAATGTCTTACTTCATTTAATTTCATTCATTAATGCACATAAGCGTCTTGGAATTAAAACATCATTTATATTTATTCATTTCTTAGAATTATTTGGTTATGGTATTATATAGATATCAATGTCAACGGACCGTCAAATTAGCATGTCGGTCAGTTTATCATAAAGAAGAAAAGAGAATAAAAGAGTGGGGGGAAAACTAAAAAAAAAAAGAAAAAAAGTTGCTTCAACTTCTTGGAAAACTTTGCTTATGTTTGATTTAGCCCCTTTGCCAACAAGTCCGACTTGTCATATACATGTACTATACATACATATGTACATATGTATATATAATATATATATACATATATAAAAGTTGTCCAAACAATGTGTACTCGTAACTTTCTGTTTTGCTTATTGACACATTTTCTTCGAGTTGGTCAAATACAACAAACAGAGCAAGTAAAAACACAAAATAGAATAAAGACCTTGAAATATCCTTTAATAGAAAGTGAGGCTAAATAAGAGAAATATTTGTAGAAAGAGTAATAAGAAGAAAAAAAATTAAATAGAATGAAGACTTTGGAATATCCTTTTAAAGAAAATTAAGCTAACTAAGAGAAATAATAGGTTCGAAAGGTAGTAAAAAGGAACTTTATTAGATTAGGTTGTAAGCATTTCTTGTAGATTTTTCTGTCTTATAGTTTCTCACATTTTCAATATACCCTTCTTTCTATTCCTTATAGGGTATCAACAAAATGAAATGTTAGAGAAAAGTGATGAAACAGCCCATGCAATTTGTAGGCGTGAGGGTTTTGTTTTGGTTGGTTTTTCGTAACTTCAATGGCTCCGGTCAATTGTTGCCTAGTTTTTGTCTCTCCTTCGCTCTATCTCTCTCTTTCCCTCTTTCTCTATCTCTTACAGTCATTGTTTTCTATCTCTCTGTCTTTCTCTGTCAATTCAGTTTATTTGCCTGGCTGTCATTATTTTGTATAAATATTGACGCTCTTGTCTCATGCCCAGTAGCACTTTACGTTAATTGATTTCGTATTGGTAGCCACTTTAATAGGTATTATTGTTATTATAACAATTCCTCCATTACCATGTTGATTTCGAATTCGATTTCGATTCAATTTTGCCACCACTCGCCACTTGCATAAATAAACAAAAGGCACAAAAACCACTCGCACACATTTTCGATTATCTGCAGTATCAGAAACCATTATATACATACCTACTATATATATATATATATAGTCAAGTCTATCTATTGTCTAGCTCTAGTCAGGCACTTCCTCTATTTGCATGTAGATACATTTAATAGATGTACTGTCTGGATTGAAGGAATTTTAATTATTGTCGATCAAAGCAATCGAGCAATGTGACAGACAAACAAAAGCAAAACAAAAACAAAAAAAAAAAAAAATATAAAAAAAAAAATGCTCAATTCAAAATTAAATGCAAAATATATACATTTTCGAGAACTATATGAGAATTGAATTTTTAATTTTCATATTATACAAATGGCTAGCTAAGCTTCTATCAAATTGTCAGTCTAGTAATGTTTCTATATAATATATATATATATATATATATATAGTAATAGCAATCAAATTATTACAAGTTTTAGCTAGACAATGAACAGACAATGCTATATATACAAATATAGTACAGACAATTGTTATTTAAATCGAATTATTCTATAGCCATCAGTAAATAAAAAAAATCTACTAACAAAAAGTCACTCTATATAGATATAAATCTACATTTATCTATACTACATTATAAAAAGTTAAGTTAATATATTTATTTTCTTGGTATACGAATATATATTACCTTAGAACAGATTCATTCAAATCTCGATTAGCTATAGCTTTATATATTGCCTAGAATAAACAATTTTCAAATGGAATCGGTTATACTTACCTTTGACTTTTCAAAAGATCTTTGTATACTTACTTATGGTACGTATTTTTATCTCTTTCACTGTGAGTTTATCGTTTTTTGAACTCCCCTCCCCCACCCCCACCAACACCCGGTAATAGAATAAAGTTGCAGTGGTAAAGTTAATATGCATTTGATAAGAAAATAACTGTATTAAGTAATTCTATAAATACTTTTGTCGAAATAGAAAAAGGGTGAGCCGCAGTGTTAACGTTTGCCTTAAATGGGCAGCAACATATACAGATACAGATACATACATAGATAGATACAGATACAGATAGGCGAATAAATAGGTGCATAAATATTTGTTTATGTTTTCACATGGCGCTTATCAGTGGGCAAACAACATGAAAGCCACTTCACTTCATTTCACTCCACTTCTTAGCCATGGCCCGCACAGTTTTGCTTCGGCTTTTTGCCATGTCTCCTCTTGCTCTCTCTCTCTCTCTCTCTGTTCTCTATTTGGACTGTTTGTCTACGATTTTTTTTTTTGTTTTAGTTGTTGTTACTGTTGTTGGTTCCTTTTTTTTTCTGTTTTTTGTTTTATCTTATCGCTCGACAGCGTCGAGTGACTCCAAGCCGTGTCATGGCTGTCGCTGTGGAAGCAACTGTGTCTGTATCTTTGCCTAGGTCTCTGTGACTGTGTCTGTGTCCGTGTCCGTGTTTGTTTGCTCAATTAATACGAACTTTAATTGAAAAACAATACAATTAACTAAATCAGTTAAGCGCGTCGTCGCCACCGTTGCCGTCGCTGTCGCTGTCGCCGTGGCCATTGAGCCCAGTCAACAATTTGGATCCTTCTAACAAAATGGAAATGCATTTAGCCAAAACTCCATTTCTTTTACTTTTAGAAGTTGTCTGCTGGTCTTACAACCATCAGCAAATGAGACAAATGTTCTGCTTATGTATATGTATGTGTGTGTGTGTATGCTTACATACATATGTATGCATGTATGTATATATATGTTTTTATCTAAATTACTTTTAATCGCCATTTAATGTTTTTGTTTTTCTTGTTTTATTGCGACGTCTTTTTTTCGGGTTTTCTAATCTAATTGCAAAATATATATACATATATATATATATAAATATATATGTATAAGTAGGTATATATGTATGTATATATACATGTGTGTCTATATACAGGGTTGGAATAAGTTTTTTCTAAGGGAAAATACTTTCTTACTATAAATGACTTAACTAGAAGAGAAACTTAAGTTATTATATATAAGATAAATCTAAAAGTTTACTGATTACCATATATATACCATAATTGGTGATTTGGGAATAATTAATAAATTGCTTATAATTTTTATATACATTTTTAATAAAAAAAAAATATTTTATTTTATGGTTTTTAAGTACCATTCAAATGAGACAAAAATTATGAAATTTATTTGATACTTTAAAAATTTATTTAAATATTTTTGTTTTTGTTAACATATTGTTTGATTTTATAAATTTATTTAGTAATTTGTTTTTGATTTTGTTTTTAGTTTAACACTTTTTAAAGTTTAAACTAAAATACAGTTTTGAAATCTAAATGAATTGAAAGGGAAACTTTTTTTTTTAGATCTTAAAAAAGTCTTGAATAAATTGCCAAGTTTTAAAAAAAGATATTCAGTCAAATGATATATCTTTCCATATTAAACATATTATGAATAACATATATTATAGATAAGTCTATGTTTTATATATATTCTCCATAATGAGTTTGATTAATATAAGATATATGATTTTATTTTATAAATTATTTCGAATACTAACAAAATAAAAGTTGTTTGTTTACGGAAGTTTACATTTAACCTTTTCATTTAAGAATTTTTTTTACTACTTTCTACTTTTGTTATATACTTTTAGTCAAAGTAAATCTGTAAAAGATTCTCTAAAATCCCTAAGATTATTCTGTTTCGTTTCTAAATACAATTTCTAAAACGTTCTTAACTACATTTTGATTGCCTTATCCTTTTTCATATATATCTTTTAGTGTTCATAGTTTTATGAAGTATTATTTGTTCGCCCTAGATGCGGCCCTGTGTTTTCTGTTTTTTTTTTTTTTTTTTTTTTTTTTTTTTGTAGTATAGCAAATGAGAGAGTTTCAAGGCCCTCGATGAAAACAAGCTAAACCCCGAGCCCCGTCGCTGGGGCTATCTGCAAATTGTATAAACAATTATAAACAACACAAAACTGGCAATCGTATGACGTTTTTATCATGGCCTAGTTCTTTTATTGATATCATTAAAATCCCCACCAAAAACAAAACGTCGTCTTTAGCTGCTTCCTCTTCTTCTTCGTGTTGTTAACATTTCGTCTATTCCTATTCCTGTTGGACGCGTGCGAAACCAAAAGATACATTTGGTTTGGCCGTAAACAAAGTCATTCATTATGAAAGAAGCCCTCACCCATATGTTCGATTTCCGATTGCGTCAAAATGTATCTAGACAATGACTTTTGTTGTTGGTTTTTTTTTTTTTTTAATTTGTTTTTTAGTTTTCATTGACGTCGGCTTTTCTTTTCTGTTTTTTGTTTTTTAATATTTCTTTCATTTGGGCTTACTATAGTATATCTAACCAGATAGATATGTATCTATATATATATATTCTTCTTTACTATACATTACTATATTCCAGTTTTTTATATGAGAAAGTGTGTTTTTTTTGTATCGCATGTACATATATGTATGTATATATAGATCTTATCCATCTGACATTCACCTTGAATTACACAAACTCAATGGCTTACTCTACTCACAATCAGCTGTCAAAAAAAAAAAAAAAAAACAAAAACCACAACAATGGCTTGGCCCAGAGTCAAAAGTCCCAGCATACATACACACACACACATACATAGATAGATGGATAGATAGTTATACTCGTATGTACACTTCATAGCCCCAAGGTTACTCTTGAAACAAAACCAAACCAAACTATCTTGATCTAAAGAGGTTAAGAAAAAGTTTCTCCAACACAAAAAAATAGATGAAGAAGAAGTGTATAGATCATTGTCATATCATTTAATTTGTATACTTGAAAAGTATAATGTATCTCAATCTGAATAGGAGTTACCCTATCCCTTAGTATAAGTGTTTATATAGTTTAGTTGATAGCGATTCATATTAATTCCCCACAGAATACATAAAGAATTGTTGCAATAAAAGTTTAAGAACTCTTTGTGCTGAAACAAGAAAATATATATTTATATATGTATACATATATATATATATATGTTTACTATAAACTGCGAATTGCTATTATCTACATACTTTTGAAAGCATTTCCTTATCGTTTCCATTAAAGATGAATATGTATATAAATAGTTTGGCGTTGATTTCTGGTTTATCTTAGAGTATTTGTACAAAATAATAGAAATAAATTGTTAAATTTTAAAAATTATTTGTTAAAATCTTTATGTTAAAGAGGAAATTATATGATCATGCTTTCATTTTCCATGAAGATATGAAATAAAAGAAATCAGAAATTATATCATATGTTTTTCCTGAGATTTAAGACTATATACCAACTATAAGGAAGGAAAGAATCAGATATGCTGAGCTTTAAGACTATATATCAACATATATATAAGAAGAAGGAAGAATTCTAGAAAAAGTATATGTTAATGTTTAGATTTTAAACTATATATCAATGTATATCTTAAAAAAAAGAAGAAATTGGAAAAAAGTATATGCTAATGCTGAGATTTTAAACTATATATCAACATATGACTGAAAAGAAGAAAGAAATCAGGAAGAAGTATATGCTAATGCTGAGATTTTAAACTATATATCAACATAATTCTAAAAAGAAGGAAGAAATCGGAAATAAGTATCTGAGATTTTCAATTATATACCAATACTTATCTAAAATCAAGAATATTACATTCTTCAAGAATTAAAAATATTTTGGAAAAAGAGTTTATACAAACTAAACTAGTATAGGAAGCTGTTTCATACTCTTTCCTTAAATCATATATAGAAAACTTTTAATCAGATGATTATATATACTCAAGAATATTTCAAAAACTTTAAATGATATTTTTAAAGATGTTTTTAAAAGTTCTTAAAGGAAAATGTTCAATACTTAATGCGCCATTGAACTTAAAAGCATTCTAATAAAATCTTTAAATTGTAAATCCATATATTATAATTAAAGGTTTTTTTTTGTTTTAAATTATTATTGCTTGCCCCACTGTTCACCCCACTGATGCCGTTGCAAATACCCATGAAATTCGTAAATACAAGATTGTAAACAAAATATTGCAAATAATTTTTGTGCATACACAAAATGTCAAATGTGAGGAAGGCCATTAATATAAAATCTCAAAATAGAATATTTTTTTTTCGTTTCGGCCGCCCACTGCATTGTGGGTAACTTTCGTAGGTTGAATATACATATATATACCTATATAGTACGGAAAAGATAAATAATCAGTGAGATGCAATGCAAAAATGAAAAACTAAAAATGAAAATGAAAAATAATAAAAACAAAAAAATTTATATATATGTATAGAAAACACTAACAAGTGCAAATGCTCGCACATTTTGCAATCAAAACAAACGAGCAGATTGAGCAAAAGCGGCCAAAAAGATGGAAAACTATTTTTCTCGTTTTTGATTAGACTACGCAGAAAAAGGGAAAAACAAGATGAGAAAAAAAAAAAAACACAAAATACCAAAAAAAAAATAAAAGAAAAAAAAAACCAAATTTTTGAATTGAGGCATTATTTTCCTTCTCCGTCTTCCTTTTCAATAGCAACTATTTAAGTGGTTATGCCGAAGTTTCTATACTCTTATTTATCCTGTTTATATTGAGATTTAAATTATTAAATATTATATTATTAAACAAAAAAAGTAGAAACTATTTCTAGTTATTGTGTATATAGAAACTATTTTCTTTTTTAATCCTATAATAATCACAAATCTAGAAACTAAAAAGAAGAAACTTTTTCAAGTTGTTCTTTATATAGAAACTATTTCATTTTTTAATTCTATATTAATCCCAAGTCTACAAACTAAAAGTAAAACTATTTCTAGTCATTATTTATATAAAAACCAAATCATTTTTAAACCTTTATTAATCTTAAATCTAGAAACTAAAAGTAGAAACGATTTCTAGTCATTACTTATAAAGAAATTATTACATTTTCAATCCTATATTAATCCTAGATCTAGAAACTACAAATTGAAACTATTTCTAGTTATTGTTTATATAGAAACTTTATAATTTTTAAACCTATTTTAATCCTGGATCTAAAATCTAATAAGCAGAAAGTATATTGTTTATATAGAAACTTTATCATTTTTAATCCAATATTAATCCTAGATCTAAAAAACTGCAAATTGAAACTATTTCTAGTTATTCTTTATATAGAAACTATATAATTTTCAAACCCATTTTAATCCTATATCTGTTAGAAAGAAGATATAACTCTCTTTTATATAATGTTAAAGACAAATTGCTTTAGAATCAGCAAAGATTTTTTTTTATTAAAAATATTTTCTATTACAAAAAATAATTCTATTCCGTCCGTATTCTATTCTCTATATTAATACTGTTATCTGAGCCATAATTTGAGATACAGCGTAGAGTAAAAGCAACATTTGTTTCTATATAGTATTACAAATGAATAAAAAGTCATGCATATAGAGCATGATATATACTCTTTCGACAGGGTATAAGAAACTACTTTAGTGTGAATTTAAATTTATTCTAGTGGCGAGTTTTGTTACTCACACCCGTTCTCTGCTACAATGCCCTCATATCTCGTCCCACTACCATATATCTCTGTCTATGCTTCTTGTTATTTTTGTACTTAAATAAAGCGCAATTGGCGTTTTTTTTTTCTTTTCCTCTCCCTCTCTTTTCCTCTCACTCTATTTCTCTCTCCTATCTTGTATCTTCTCTTTCTTGTTTTTCAACAGTTGAAATTTAATAGATTTGGCACACATTTGGACAGGCAAAGTGAGCGACTGTGGCAAGTTGTAAAATGTGTGTATGAGAACTTATGGAAAAGATAAAGATACAATGAAATTATCAACAGTCTACCACCCCCCCACCAAGCTCCTCCTTACAAAAGTTGTCTTGGAACCCCATTTTTTTCTTTTTTGTTTTTAGTTAGTCGCCAAAAATATATTAAAATTTGGTTTTTTTTTGTTTCTTTTAAAACTCTTAAAATTAAGTCAACTGCATGTGTCAACAGTCATGAAAGAAAGTTTTCATACCTGAAAGTATTTAGGGCTTAAATATATAAATATCTTAATATATATTTCTTTTATTAGTGGGTATTTAAATTTACTAAGAATTTTCTGTTTTAGCAAAAACTTTTTTATTTGATGTTCTTATTTAATTTTTAAAATAATAAATCTACTAAAAATTCAATAAAATAGTTTCAAAAACCCCTTCTCTGCCTATAATTGGTTAATCTAAATTTTACAAAGAATTTTTTAAATATTTTAATGCTTTCAAAATAAATTTAAATAAATATAGTTAGTCTAGGAAGTTCATGAGAAACGGTTAACCGCTAAACCCATAACGGTTACCTTAATAAATCGATTATAAGATTTTTTTAGAATTCCTGAACATTTTTAAACTAAATGTTTTCGAATATTTTTCAACTGGTGTAGTCGTAATTTGCATTCAAAACAACAAAAAAGAGAACAATTCTTTTTTTTTTGATTTTATTTTTTTTTTATACTTTTATTTTTCTTTTTTGTTGGATTTGGTTGTTGTGCTTTTTTGCATAAATAAATAAAATTGGTAGAAAACAACAAAAAGCCAGCACATGTTTTAATAAACAAAAGCATATCGCAAAAATAAGCATATGTATATATATATATAGATTTATATATATATATATATATATATGTAAATATATTGTATATACTTATATACGATATGAATGAGCAAATTGGAATGAATGAATGAAAATGCGAATGAACGCTGTCTGCATGCGACTACAACTAGCCAAGACTCCCTTCGTTTTTGTTTCTTTTCGATCAACAATAATTTTTTTGGAACATCAAATCAACATATACTCAATGCATACATATATACAAACACATAAATATATATGTATGTATGTATGTATATATATATATATAAATTTAACAAAAACAAAATAACAACAGAGAGAAAACCAAATGTGCCTTACCATGGCCATAGCTAATATGGTTGAGTTTAACTGAACCGATTTAAGTCAATTGCTTAATATAATGATAAGCAATATATATTTGCATATAGGATTTGTATAGGATATATAAAGTGCATCTAGGTATATATACCTATATATTTTTGAATTGATTTTCAAGTGTTCAATTGTATTTTAAATGAAATTTATTGCAAAGGGAAAATATTAAGAGAGATATTTACTTAAATGAAATTTATTGCAAAGGGAAAATATTAAGAGAGATATTTACTATAACTTTTCAAGTATTTATAATTTGAAAAAATAAAAGTTTTAACTTATATATTATATATATATATGAATAAGTTGTTTGCATTCAATTTTATTTATAGCAATTTCAAATGGCAATTTTACTTTACTTTTATTTGCTCTTTGCTTTCAATATATACATATATATATTTTTTTGGATTATATATATTGCTGCACATTAATCATATCGGTTGCATGCGTGTGCAAATTTTGAATATTATTGCATACAATATAAATCAAAATGCGATTGTCCAAATGGATTGCACAAAAAAAAAAAAAAACAGTCATCCCTAAAAGCCAAAAACTGACCAAACTTGTCTTAAATCAAACACTATTTTTCATCGGCCTAACCTTATTTGGTATAAAACAGGGTGGAGGGGTGGGGAGGGGAGAGACTGGCGCCACTTAAATGGCAAAGTCAAAAATTAAATATTACTAATTAAAAGCAAACAGAGAGCAAAAATGCAAATCAAATATTAAATAAAAGACAATTTATGATATGCCCAGACAACAAAAAAAAAAAGAAACACTAAAAAAAAACAACAACAAAAACCAAAGAAGACACAACAATAAGCTGTATAAAAATAAACTATAAAAGCAACGACTTATATATACCCTGCAAGTAAATAAAACTAACAAAAAAAATCAAATTTAAAATCAAAAAGTATGCAAAGGCAAAAGCTAAAAACTTGGCTTAAATTATCAAATATTATTAAAATTTGTAAGTGAAAAAATTTGAGATTTATTTTATAATTGCTTAAGATCTGCTTTTATATAAAAAAGTTTATATTTATCTATAAAGAATGTCTATAAAAATTTGTAAAATTTTTCTTTATGATAAAAATTTTATTTTAATGAAAAGACTTTTTGAGTTGATTTACTTCAAGTGATCTTTCTTATTGTTCTACAAACTCAAACGATTATCCAACATAAGAATAAAGATTTCAAGATAATTTTTTGGTTAGATAATGTCATCTATATACAATAGATTGTTCAATGTTTATAGGGTATTAATTATTATACAAGCAATTTGGAAATTGTTGCTCAAATCGAAGAAGTTTAAATTTCAAATTCAAATGGCGTGCGAGCCGCATTTTGTTTACAAAATAGAATAAGAGAAAGGGAGGTAGAGTGGGAGGGGGGGTTGGTTGTTTCGAGTACATAGTGCTATATGCATATTAGATAAAATTATAAACAAAAAAACAGACAAGAAACAAAAAAAAAAAAAATACAACATAAAAAAGGCGTCGCAATATGCGCGCCCTCTAAAATTTGTCACGCCCGGACCCGGTTGCCACTTTACATTGTGAAGAGTGAAGAGGCGGGGGAGTTAATATGGCTGGTAGATAGTTGGCGGGGGGTGGTAAGGTTTAGGGTAGAGTATAGGGAGAGATCGCACACTGTATTGTTGTCTTGCCAAAGCTGGGGGTCGACCTATTCAATATGCTGACACACGCGCCAAACACCTCCTACGCATAGAGCTCTGGGGTCTTCTCCTACTACAATACATACATATAACTACTTTACGTACATACATACATACATATATACATACTACTACGCCGCAAAGTCTCGCAATAGCTCTCGCTCTTGCTTGTGGCTTAACGCTCGTGGCTGTCGGCTTGATATCGACAACAGTGGCAGCCCACTCGATGAGTGCTAGTCCATTGTTTTCGAAACGAAAACGATCTGTTGAAGTTTTGCAAATGGTATACCCAGACCCATAACCATACCCATACTCAGACCCCAAAAATGGCTATGGCTGTGACTGCCCCAGCCACACGGTCGTCGCATGATATTGAGAGACACATTTCGATGGCAGTCAAATGGAAATAAAAATGGAATGTGTAAACCAGCAACAGCGGCAGCAACGCTAATAATGTGATTTGTATAGAGCAGCAGAACAGAATTATACGGGAATATACATATATATATATATAAACTTATGTGTCCTAGGTTTATATATCCAGCAATAACATTTGACTTGACTGTCTGACTGACTGACTTTTTATTCCCTATAATTGTCATATTGCAAAAGGGGTACATTTGTAATCCTAGAAAGTTTCCAAGAAAGATCTTAAAGTTGAATATAAGATCTAAAGATTTCAAAGAGAAAGATTCTAAAGAGATTCTTTTTGTTTTTTATTTATTAAATTATAATTAAAAAACTTATTAGTATAGTATAGTATATAGTAGTAACAGAACCTTCTATACCTATAAAAGTAAACAAAAATTCTTAAAATTTAAAAAATAAAGATATAGAAAAGTTTTCGATAAGTGTACCAATATCTAAGGCATCCAATGCAATATTTTTTATTAAAATTTTGTGAATAAATAAACAATATTGTTCATATAGTCATTATAATAATGATTCCATTTGATTGCATTCGATTAAATTTCAAATATTCAAATATTTATAAATATTACGTTAAACATTTATTTATATCTTGAATATGTTAACGAATCTTTATATATATATTTATTAACAAATTAAATTGGACAAAGGGTATGCAATTTTCTGGCTAATTGTATGGCCAATGAGAAAGGCGCATTGCATATTTTTAAGTTGGCAAACGCAGAATACATTTAATCACTCATCATTTGTTGTTGGTGTTATTGTTGTCATTGTCATTTTAGTATAGAGACTTTTGTTGTGGTTGTTGTTATTGTAGTTGGTCGCCAACTAATTTGCATTTTAATACCCGCACACAAAAACATACCTATATATATATATATATATATATAGCGCGACCAACTTATCTAATAAGCGAGTGTCGGGTCCACAGCTGCACCTATTTTAGAGCCTCTCTCTGTGGTCTGGACGATCGTTTGTTTTGTTTGTTTGTCACCCTTCTACCCTCAATCTCTCCAACTGACCCTAGACCAATTGTTGTTGATTCACAAAACCTACTAATGAAAGCTACGAATGTTGAATACCCTTTCTTTACTCCTAAGTTAGTTAAAGTTTAAAAATTAAAGAAAATGTCTAAAATGGTGACCCCGACGACATCATAGAAACTGTACTTCTAGTGAGAATTGTTCTCGTAAAACTCAAGTGTGTGATCCACTGAGAAAGAGATGAAGCATGCTAACTGTTCAGATCTCATATATATATATATATCTACTATTTCTGTTACATATAATTTGGAGGTCTTGATAAACTCGTTTAACAATTTGTGACTAAGGGGTATGAAGAAAAAGAGCTGTCGCTGCCACTGCCACTGGTGATGTCACAAGAATAACAAATGCTTTGGGCAGGGCACCTTCATGATCACAAAAACAAAATAACACCTCTTTCTTCCCTTCCTCTCTTCCTCTCTATATGATTTTACTATCTATCTCACTCCATCTCTTTCTGTTGTATGCTAATTTTTGTTTTGTTTGCAATCTATTAAAAAGCATAGAATGAACGATAGAGTAGGATAAAAAGAGAGCGCTAAAGGGAGATGGAAAATATAATTATAATTATAACCACTTTTTGTTTTGAGAAATTAAAAACAACAATCCAAATTAATTCATCCACACCATGTTTGGCGCCCGTTTTCTAAACCAGCTTTTGTTTTGTTTTTGCCTCTTGTTGGACATTATTTATTTTGTTGCTGTTGTTGTTATGTTTTTTTTTTTTTTTGGCCTTTTTCTGGGGATTTACCAAAAGACATTATAAAATATATATATGTATATATACATAGTATGAGAACGGGTTAGTTGGTCTACGGATTAAGGTAATTAATCAATTCAATGATATGGCTAAAAACTAGGTGAAATTTGCTTTTCGATTGAAATTAATTTAAATTGGTTGTCATAAAAAATGTCTGGCAGATCTTTAACTAAACAAAAACTAAACCAATTTCGATTAGAAATCTTATTACGAATTTTAACTATAGACAAATTAAATATGACATCAAGAGAAGTTTATAGCTTATAGACAAATGACTCACTCGAAAACCAAAAGAAAAAAAGTTGCTTAAGTTAAACCTTAAATAGTTCATAACTTGAATTAATTTGTGATTAAAAGTTTAGGATATTTATGATTTGATTTTTATATATTTAAATAAAAGAATGCAATCGTTCCACAATCTTAACTAAGTGTAAATCATATCAGCTTCTCTTTGAATCATTATGTTTGTTTTTAATATAATCAGGTCAGAGTTGAATTGGTCTATAAGAAGTTAGGGGTTTATTTTGTTTCCTAATTAACCAATTCTTGACATGCTAATTATAACTTCTTTACCACATATTGAAGTTTAAAATCAAATGTTTTCTATTCCATAAGAAATATTGAAAACTTCCTGAAACAAAAGCAAAACAAACCTCTTAAATTTCATTCTAATTACCCAATTAACATATATCTCATAATGAAAATGTTTTTAAATTGATTGTCTAGACCTTATTTAGATATCATTTATCCTATTAAAATTTTCCAAAATTGTTGGCTTAATATTTAAATTATCTTGATTTCAAAAGTTGTTAAGAAAAACAGGGAGAGAGAGAGAGGTAAAGGTAACCCAAAATATTCTTCTTATACCTGCCAAAAAAAATTTCATTAATTTCAAATACTTTTGAAATGAATTGTTTGAATAGATTGTTTGAATGAAATTTAATATTATAGCGATTTAGATATTTTTATTTTTTTTTTTTGTTTTCTTTATTTTATTTTGCTCCCTTTTAACCAGGAAACGTCAAACGGTGTAAAGTCGTTGATGGATAATCTGTCTTTAGAGTTTGTGTGTCTGTGCCAAAATAACAAAAAAAAAGAAAAATAACTCACTCCCAATTGTGTGTTCCATTTACAAAAAAACAAAAAAAAAATTGTTCATTGCACATTTCCTGTGTTGTCTGTGACTTAAGAGGGAGAGAGAGAGAGAGACTGTGTGGGACTAGGGGGTAAAGATGCCAATCCGATTCAATGATAGCCATCTTTTGCATGAGTGCCCAAAACCAAAAAACCAAGACCTTAACCCCTGAACTCAAAATACTTTCATACAAATCGTATCGGCTTTCGTTTTTTTTTTTCGTTTCGTTTCGTTTCTTTATTTTGGACTCAGTGCAAGTGCATGGGCAACCTGATCAAGGGCTTATCTCACCGATCGACAGGCCCAGAGTTTTTCTGGTTGTCTGGCCAGTGCATTTGTCATGGGTATCACAAGTCTAGGGCCCGTCGAATATTGACAATAGGAAGAAAACGTATAGACACTGACAGAGGGCACAGGCAGTGGCACAGGCATTATCCTCACAGGCGCAGGCCATTGTTGTCATAAATTACACTTCAATTGTTGCCCTGAGCCTGGGATTGGGATCGGGAATTGTGTATTGGTTATTGGAATTGGTATTGGTATTGAGATTGGGTTTGGGACTGGGCTTGCATTCGCTAGAGCGTGTATTTCTCTAATTTACAGATCCCCTTGGCAAAAAGTGTCAAAAATATCAAATGTCCTTTTTTTTTTGTGTGTGTGTCTTGTTGTCGGACAGACAGGTCCTTGTGTCTATGCCATAAAGACAGTGATGGAAAGAAAGAGACCTGCTGCTGCAGTTCGCTTCTTCACGCTCCCATGCAATTCTATAGGATCGCCTAAGAGGATCTTCTCCTTACCTCTCCTACCTGCCAGACATAATTAATTTAATCATTGCTCATTGCACACATTGAAAAAAAGGGCAAACAAAGGAAGAGAAGAGATGCCTTTGCCCCTGCTCCTGCCCCTTGTCAGTTGCCTCTGGGTCAGGCACAAGTGTGTACATGCATTGACATGCCCCAGACCCACGATCAACCGAGGACAGGCAGAGGGACAAACAATCTGTGCCTAACAAGCGAAAGAGAGACCCTCAACGCCAACCGACATGACAGGCAAGATTTTGTTAAAAAAAAGAAGAACTTAAAAGAAAGAAAAAAAAAAAAAACCTGATCAAGAACCCAAATCCCTAGGCAACCTTCCATTGCCTGGCTTACTGGTGCCTGTTGCCTGCCTGCCTGCCTGGTTGATGGACTTGATCTTCTCTTCACATCGCAACGTCATCGCCATCATCAACTCTTCATTTGTGTGACAAACAAAGACAGCAACAACACAGCAGAAGCACCAGATCAACCATCAAGGAGAGAGATCAAACACTAAAGGCTCCCATAGAGATGGGCGTGCAACGTGATTGATTGTAAAGGTTCTATATATCTATATATATATATATAACAAAGTACTTCGCATATAATCACCTTGACATATATACAAGTACATACATACAATTGAAAAATCGAATTGCAGTTTTGTAAAACATGCAATTACCAAATAGTTTGGAACAAATTCCATTCTTATCTTTATGCAGCACGTTTTTAAAAAAAGAATACAAATTTTCATCTATTTAGAATCACGATCTTGAGTCAACAAAAGGAACAAAAGAAAAGAAATTTAAATTAATATATATTTTTTAATATATTACTAATTATTCAGTTATTGCTAATAAAGAGATAGATGAAATATTTTAACCCTTAAAATGAAATATTTTGTTTCATAAAATAGATAAAAAAATTGAAAATTATTTTTGTTATCGAATATAAGGAATAATAAGCAGCTTGAAAAAAGATTCTTTATATTAATATGCCCAGAAAAATATTTTTATAAATATTAAAGTGATTTTTTTTAATTATATCTAAATTTTTTAAAATTTCAAAACACTTTTATTTTTTATAATTAAAAAAAAAAAATTATAGTATGATAAAATTTTATTTCAAAATCTAGCTTACAAATGTATCTAAAATTAGGAGTTGAATTACTAGAAAACTTCCTAAGTATTTCAATTACCAGGTAAAATATAAATTTTAAAATTATGAAAATGAAAAACTCTCTTATGTCATTAAAAAATAGTTAAAAATTAAAAAAATTTAGAATAAATTTAAATATTTTAAGGAATTTTAATTTTGTAAAGTGTTAGGATTCCCATCTTTATCAACTTAATCTAAAAACCAAAAGCATAAATAATTGAAATTTAAATCTAAGAAACAATTAAAAATTTATAATATATAAAACTTTTTTGTTGCCTACTTTCAGGGTTGAGAAATTACTTATATAAATATAATTTAGGAAAAAAGCATAAAACAAAGAAAAAAACCAAATTGAAATAAATCAAATTTGAAAAGAAAATAAAAATCCAAAGCAATTAGGTTCCATGTATATGATTCTGTCAGCATCAGGATATGAAAATAAACCTAAATGGAAAATATTATAAAGAAAGAGCCATAGAGACAATCCTCAACACCTATATAAAGGATATATACATATGTATATATGTATCTAACCAAAAATCGTCATTGTTTTATTTATATTCAGTTGCAGTCATTGTTCGTTGTGTGTTACTAGCAAACAAATGTTTTTGGGTTACATTTTTTTTTTGTTGGTCACGTAATCACGTGACCATCTCTTATATATACCCTATGCCTGATTTTGTTTTTTTTTTTTTTGTTATTTTTTTTATGATGATCTCCCCCACTGTGAGGGTCCAAGTCGTACCGTTTCGTGTCTGAGATGAGCCTGCGAGCTGACTGATCGACGCACACAATCTTTTTTTTGCGTGTGCTTACCAAGAAATCAAGTTCCTTTATGGTTGATCTTGGCGTATTTTGGTAGTTAAATTGCGGTCCATTGTCTTTGGTTAAGATCGGGCTATTTGTACAGACCAGTCAACATGCATAAATTGTTGCTAATATATGTAGGCATAGACTTTTGTCTCTGGCTGAGTGTATATGTGTGTGCGTGTGTGTGTGTGTGTGTGTAAAGGTTGGTTTTGACTCAGTTGGTTTTGCCACCTATCATCGCTCCCCGACAGCGTTCTTCAGAAATCGAAAATATTATTGAGCAACGTCTCTCTCTTTGCCTCGCACTTTGCATATAAATCATTTTTATGACTTGTTATTTTTCACTATTTATTTAATTTTTTTGTTTCTCTCTTTTTTATTTTTTGTTTTCAGTTTTTTTTTTGTTGTTGTTTCTGTTTTGTTTATCGAAAGGAAAACAGAAAATTTTTGCTTCGGCTCATTGTAAATTACAACATTATTTAGCTTGATTTGCTTTTGTGTTGATGCGGGATTGAATAATTAGACGCCATTTGGCCGGAGGTGATGGGCTATAGCATTGGCTATATGGGGTGATATACAAAATATATATATATATATATATAGGGGGAGGGGTATAGAAGGTAGAGACCTGGAGCCGCATAATTAAAGGCCCAAATGAGAATTTTGTTTGTTTAGTGCCCCATGCCAGGCACTATACATTTATATAAATTTATATATAAAAGTCTGTATATATGTATGTATGTATGTGTGTATGTATTTACGAGAATGTTTGTTTAATTAACCAATTTTTGACCTTGTCCAATAGTTTTTTGTGTAAACAATTGGCTTGATGTCGAGTGCTGAAAAGCAGTTCCTACCACAGCTCTTAGATCCAATAATTATATGTAGATAGATATAGAGTCAGACTATTGAAAAACTATTGAGAATTCTTTCAAGTTTCATTTCAACAAGGGCCAAAAAACAAAAAAAAAACAAAAAAAAATAGGCCCTTCCACAAGTACCCATCGATGATGTTCCAAAATTGAAACCAACAAAAAAAACAAAAACCAAAAAATCTGCTCTCAAAGCACAATATGATAACAAATTGTTCTTTTGTAGACTTTAACGAATTGCTTACGATTACTTTTTTTTCTTTTCTTTTGTCGTTTCTTATTTATTTTATTTTGTTTTGTTTTGTTTTGTTTTTTTTTTGCAGCATCATGTAAAGTATAAAGTATATATAAAGACTTTGTGGGTTATATGGTAAAATCAGCTGTAGATTTGAATACTTTCTACAGTTAAACTGAGGTAAACTGTCTTTGTTCAGTTAGTTAATAGAATATAGACCTAGGGGTTACCAAAAGGTACACAAATTTTCAGGTATTGCATTTATAAATTATGCTCATATTTTCAGGTTTTGATACTTGGAAAATAAATAAATAAATTATATTCTTCATTACTATCAAAATCCGAGTCGATCTTGCAGTGGTTTCATGTAATTGTTGATTTATCTGTCTGTGTCTATATGTATTTTGGATGTAAGTTTTTGAGCTACGTAGATAAAACTCGGTATATGAGCTCTTTCTATATGTAGGTAGTCGAGGTTTGTAAATTGGTCGGATCGAACCGCTATATAGTATAGCACACATAGAAACAAAATTGTAGAAAATTAATAGTTTTTGTTCTCTGTTGCTTGCATCTTTCCACCAAATCTAGTTTAGATTGAAGTATAAAAACATATAGATTCTATATGAATAACAAATAGTATTCATTTGTTTTCAGTTCATGACTAAAAACTTGATGTTACCTTGTCACTCTTTCAGAAAGAACTTTTCAGATTGCAAATGTTTTATCATATTCAACAAGATGGTAGTTCAAAGGTAGTATAATGGAGATCTGCCTTCATGTGAGAAGGTTAACCATTAATACCATTGATTAGACATTCATTTTTTGAATGACCTTCGTGAATGTTTTTCCTGACAGGCAAATAATTCAATATAGGAAAAAAAGTTCAATGATATGCCAATTTGGCTTTCATTTTCAATGGTTAACATTAACATGAAAATCCACTAGCCAACACCCTACCAAGACCAAGTACTACCACCCGGACTGTTGGACCTTACCATCCCCCCCCCCCTCTCACTTACCACAAACCCCAAGACACGACAACTTACAAGTCCGCATAATCCGCCACAAAATGTTGTTCCGTTCCCTTTGGTTGTTGTTGTTGTTGTTTTTTTAATATAAAAAGTAAATGCTAAAATAAACAAAATGTATATATGTAATATCAGAAATTTATGGCAATTGTAGGCCCAGAAAGAGAGAGAGTGAGAGTGTGTAAGAGGAGAGTAAAGAAAGAACAAACAGAAAAACGATTTACAGAAAACCAAAATTACGCGACTTGCTTAAATTCTGAAAAGCCATTAAACGCAGCTGGGGCCGGCCCATGGGTAGAACAGGGCCAGAACTGAACCGCAATTATCATGAACGCAGACGATAGAGCAAACACTTTGACGCAAAAAACAAAAAAAAAAAATAAAATACAAAAAAAAAAAAAAGAAAAGAAAAAGAAACTTAAATCGTTAAATATTTATAAACGAGCTGAGAAAAATAAGAAGAATGAAGAACAAAAATAAAAAAAAAAAAAAAAAAACAAGAAGAAATTCTATAGGAAAGTTTTCCATAACGACTTTAAAATGCTCTCAAGCAATTTCTATATGATTAACCATTTTTCATTTTAATTAGCAATGAAAATTATAAAAGAGATTATAGAATAGATATATAAATAGATATATATCATCTATATAATCTGAGATACTTTTCCTGAGATACTTTCCCTGTCTTATTCATATTAAAGCTTTATAACTTGATAGCAAAGAAGTAAGCTTATATTTTAAGCCAGATCAAGAACAGAACAAGAATATATATATATACATATAGTGAATCAGACACATTGTGTAGAGACTTGAACTTTTGCTGGGTAACATAAAATAACCAAAAAAAGAAAACAAAACGCACCCAAAGAAAGCAAAGTAAATAAAGTGTAGATTGAGGAGGAGAAGAGCATATAAGAAATTAGACAGCGGGAAGTTTTGGACATAGAAGTGGCCAAGAAGTGGACACCAGCTGGCCGTTAGTAGATGGCCATGAGAATTGTTATGGGTATGGTAGAGGTGAGGTGGTTAAAAGGGGGGAGGGCTTCAGTGTTGTATATCAACACATCATAATCCCAAATGCATGGAAAAAAATAAGAGAGAGAGAGACAGAGAAGAACAGGAAGAGTAAGAGACATGGACATAAGCCCAAAAAAAGCAACAAAAACAACAAAAAAGGCTGCCTGTTTATAAGGCTTAGACGTAATATGGCTTTAATGAGCTGTCTAGAGTTTTGGGTGCTGCTCTTTTTAGGTTTTCCTTTACACTTGTGTTTTCTCTTTCTATTTTTTTTGTTGTTGTTTTTGTTTTGGCAATTGCGGTTACAAGTCAAGAGGCATAAAAATTGCACTACTAACAAAATAACAAACAAAAACAAAGTTAGTTAGACATACTAAATTATTTTATTATCCTCAATGAGGATAATTTATGCCCTTGATTTGAAAATTGAATAGCTAAAGGAAACCAATATCAAAAATATATATATATGGGCAAGATATAGATATATATATATATATATATCCATATATATTTTAACCATTTTGCCTCTTGTGTATAATGGCCAATATTACTTTTGGCTATCGTTATTTCCCATATTAAAAAAAGAAAGTGTTAAAAAAAATATATGTCGATTTAATTGATTTTTATTTCAGTTTGAAGTTGCCTTAGTTCTCCATTTTAGCCAAAAATAAAAACTAAAATTGCACACACTGCAAAATCGTAACACATAAGCCAACTTCAATCTCTCCATTGGCCTGATTTGCTACTCCTTTTTCGGTTTTTTTTTTTTTATTTTGCGTCCCAAACTTTTTATTATTTCTCTTTCTTTTTTTCTGTCAGGGATTTATAGTGGCATTGTGTGTGTGTGTGTGTGTGTGTGATATGGTGAGGGGAGGGGACTTGGCAGAGGTGTTGGGTCGAGACGGGAGCGCTTTGTGCCTGCTGCTGCAACAAGCACTACAATAGTTTAATTAACATTAACGCTGACGCCGAGGAACGATGACTCCCACTCCAATGTAGCATGGACAACGGACTTGTGGACTACGGACTATGGACTACGGACTACGGACTTGTGGACTACTACTACTACTACTACTACTGATGGCAATAAAAAACCATTAAAAGGAATTTATTTTAAGGACCCGAACAGGCTATAAATCACATTACATGGCCCCGGCTATAAAAACAAAAAGCAACAAAACACAAAAAAAAAAAAAAAATTTTTTATATATAAAATTATAAAAACGACTAGTTTATACCCTTTAAATTAAATGATATGAAAAAATTAAAATATATTAGGTATATATAAAACTGTTAAATCATAATTAATAAAAAAAAATTTAAAATATATTAACTATATAAAACTGTTAAATCATAATTAATACAATTTGATTGACAAATGAAAAGTAAAGTCTATAAGATCCAACGATTTCAATCAGTTATATATATACATATATAAAGGAATAAAGGCCTTATGCTAAAAGATCTTCAAGGATATATAAACTCTAAACTTGATATGCCACAACGATTTCTATATACTCTTCTTAGACATTTCAATATAGGGTATAAGAAAAAGCTCCATTGGAGAGGCCGTTAAATGCTCTTGCATTCACTTGCCTCTGCCCCGCTTACCTCCCACGCTTCCATTTTAGCACTCTCTCCCTCTATCTTTCGGTGTGTGTGTGCGTGGCAGGTGGTGCTTGCTATAGGCGTGGCAATGGGCGTTGATTTTGTGGGCAATAAAACGGATAAAAATGTTTTGTATATCGAAAAATCAATGCGTCAATTTTGGCCAGCAAAAAAAACCAAAAAAAAAAAAATGAATGAAATGAAATGAGAGGCAAAGGGATGCCAAAAGGAGGGTTGCCAACATCAAAACAACAAACTACACCAATAACAACAACTACAACAACAACAACAACAAAAAGTAATAGTAGTAAATTTTATTTTTTTTATATCCATAGTTTGTTGCCGCTTTTATTTGAGTTATCACCACCGAGTGGAAGCAACAAAACGCGTCATTAAAAATGATGACGATAGGATAACAAAAATGAAAATAAAATGGGCATGAAAAGTTCACTTTTATTATACAGATATATATATCTATACATATATATATTATTATGCTACTAGACTATAACATTTTATACATTTAGTTGTAGAAAAGTAATGTGATTATGGTTAGTAACGACAATTAATTGATAAAGCTTATTAGGAGTAAACATTTTTGTTAATATCCTTTTTATGTCACATTAAAATGACTACCACTAAACTTTCTACACACCTCCCCTCCGCTCCCATCACTTTCCCAACCCACCACCACATGGTAATTGGCAAAATTTTACATAATTTTCATATAAAATATGATTTTCGTGAGAGATAAATATAACTGGCAAGAAAAGGAATATCTAATCCTAATCAACAGCAATAATTTATATAATTTAAATTTTTATTTAAATAATTTTTTATATATGAGATTTCTTTAAAGTATTTTACTTATGAAAAGTTTAAAATTAAATTATTTTAAATTTTACTTTTCTTTCATTTTATAATAGAGATGATTGCCTTGTTAACGTATTTGAGATTTTTCTTTATTTATCTTTCATTTTTGATTTATCGTATAGTAATGCTTGGTATATTGCTTATATGGTCAAATAGATTATTATTATTTTCCAAAGCAGCTAATGCTATTTTATATCTTGTAGAATAAGTTGGAAAAATGCTTGTTTAAATATACTTGGTTGCATTTCTATTATTTTCCAGAAAGCTTTTCGAGTTCTTTGATTTGTTGGTTCCATTTATTTCCTATATTCTGTATTCGGTTTAGAGTTAACTGTGTTTATAAACCAGATTCTGTATTATTTAGCCCATGATTTGTTTTAAATATTAATTTAGTTAACAGAACTTTACTTAACAAACTATACAAAGAATCTAACTAGATCCGTTTTTGTATATATATAACATATATGTAAACTACTATATATGTATATAAATATATATTATATATATATATAATTTATACTCAAGATTGCTATGATGAAATAATAAATATAAAATATATAATATACTAAGAGATTTAAGCTTTAACAGATATATCCCTATAGAAGCGAATGGGCAAATGGATAATATGATGAAACTAAATTTCAGAGTTAATCTTAGTCCATATTTTGTAGAGACTTTCAGCTGGAACCTCTATTCAAATAAGCCTTAAAGATCTTTAGTTAATATATTTAAATAATTAATGTTTAAAATAATAAAGTTAAAGAAATTTTGCATTTGTATTTAGTATACTATAACTATAAGAATGATTTCTTATAGAATCTATAGTTATAGTATACTTATAATATGATTCTTATACTTATAGAACTCTAAAACCCTACATATAATAAAATACGTTCCAATTCCAATATAGAAGTAAATGTCTTAAAGGCTTATAGATCCTTTATATATTTAAGCATAAAATTAAACCATTTATTTAAGAATTATTTCTAGAGTTTACTTAGCAATTCCCCGATTCAAAATAAAACATAAAATTCTTTTCTAAATAATATATCCAATTTGTTTTTGTTGTTTAGATTAATTTCGTATATATATAGTAACTATAATTGGATTCATTTAATAATATGCTACTTTAATACTCTTATTTCCGTTGATGGCGACTGAAAATAATTTGCCAAAAAGGAAATATGCAAAGAATTTGTCATAACAAAAGTTATATCTTTGTTATGCAATGTTTCTCCCTCTCTCTCTATCTCTCTCTCTCTCTTTCTGAGCACAATGCCCTAAGCCTGTAATTAGTTAGATAACACAAATACCTAGGCCATTTGCCAAATCTTAATCCGCCAACAATTTTTCGCCCCCCTCCCCGACTCACTCCACAATTACCTCTATAAACATTTGGCTTCATCTCATTCCAGTTCTATACCAGCACCTCCCCATTTCCCATACCCACCGCCCTATCACCCATCTCATTCATCGCCAGCACCACCAGCAAAAATTAGCAAATAAATGTGCTTGAAATTAAAACAAATTAACAACATTTATTTGCAACGGCAAAAACTTGGCCATTCCATTGTCCGTGTGGGTACGGGGAATTGAAAAACTTTTATATGTGTATGTGTATGTGTGTGTGTGTGTGTTTGTACAGCAGAATGTCGAATGGGGGGGAGGGCATGACTGGATACATCCATCGCCACCAAGAATACCAACAGAATGGAAACGTAACAAAACCAAATCGAAGACACACGAGTGGCCAAAGCAAATGACACTTTTACTAGGGGAAACAGAGCATTCGAAAACAAAAAAAAAAAAAAAAAAAAACAGAAAAAAAATGCAAATTTATTGGCATTTAATTTAAACGAGAGAAAAGAGAGAGAGAGAGAGCGAGCGAGAAAGGGAGAACAACAAAAAAAAAGATACAAAAAAGTCTAAAAAACATTAAAATAAAGCAATGCACCTAGAGATACCCTGTAAGTGAATAGAAAAATGATTAAATGGATAAACAAACATATAAAGCTCCACCTGGTGTTTATCTCTAAGCTAAAAGAAGGCATTATATATCATTAGATACATAGATTTTGACCTCTGACCTCTTGCTTATTTAATTCTAATGAGTGTTGTATACTTTTTTTTGTTATATTATGTTTTACCTTTTGAGATTACAGGGTATGTATGGAATAAAAAAAAAAAACATCTAACCAAAAGCAAGCATTACCCGCATTTGGTGTTCCGGAACCCAAGAGAGAATCTTCACCTCTCTCTATCTCTTTGTCTCTTTTTCTGCCTCTCTCTCCGGAACCCTCATAATGTGCACAAAACTTTGCAACAAGCAATAGCAACAATAGTGAGTTCTAGAGGTGGGTGGGTGGATGGTTGGGTTAGTTTGTTGTAATGTGACGGGGGGAGGGGGCGGGTATGGAACCACATCAACAAATGCGGCATATAAACGAGCGCATAATGAGCTCAGTAGAAGAAGAACTTCCACTTCCTCGTAATGGATGGTTGGTTGGCAGGGCAAGCAAATCGCATTTAATGCCTAAAAATAGTAGCTATACCCAAGTGAGGGCTCGAGCTCATATATATTAAAGAACCAGCCACGCCCTCCAATGCCCGGCTCAGCCTTTTTTATGCTTTCTTTCTCTCTCTATCTCTCCCACTCATCCACTCATTCTCTGTCATTCTCTTTAGCTTTCAGTCTGTGCATATCATGCAATTACTTTCCACTCAAATGTCAATTTAAATTGAAGTTTTATGCAAAAAAACATACTTGAAATTTTTCGCCTGCTTTGCCTCGCATCCTGTGCTCTCTCAAGTATACCAAGAACAAGAAGAACAAGAACCAAGACGAAAAAGAAGACCAAGTTGAAAACGAGCAAGAGAAAGATGAAGGAGAAGATGAGGCACACAGAAGGGAAGTAACCGAAGAAAGAACAATTCAGTGGGTTTCGTTCAGATTCATGGATCTGTTTACAGTGGGTGGGTGGAAAAGGTCTGGGGTAGAGGGTACGGGTGCTGGGGTATGGGGTTTTTTTTTTATGTGTTAGTTGCACATTTCGGAAATTAAGTTGAAATTTATTAGCACATCTTTGTCGTCGTTCTGGATTGGTTTTTCGCATTTCCAAAAAGGGCACTTAAAGGGGCTCCCAACCCATACCCAGATCATCTAGGTAGTGGGGCGAGGCGGGTGTGACGAATTTGAAAAGCCCCTTTATCCTTGGGTAATAGAAGGATATTAATCGATTTGTTTTGCAAAAGGATGCCACATAAATTCTGTTAGAATTCTTTTCACCAGTCCAATACAACAAAAAAAAAAAAAAAGAGAAAAAGGTGACCCCGACGCAAAAAAAAAAAACTGCTAGGCACGGCAAAAAAAAGGACTCTTGTAAAAAGGATTGAACCACAAAATAAAGGAAAAAAAGAAGAGAATTTGTTTCATTACGTTAGTATAATGATAATTTATGTGTGTATATATACATAAATATATATATATATAGATGGCTGATCAATGAAACAAAGTTGAGTATTTCCAATTAAAAAAAAGGCAGAAAAAAGTAAAATAGAAACCCGGCTAAACACTTATTGACCCCGCGAAGCGTTCATTCATCGCCTTTGCCTAGTCAACCAATATGCCCTGCTCAATGAAACGTAGCTCTCGGGATGATGGAACGTTGGAACGGAGGAACGCCAGCGGCGGCAATGGCAGCAGCAGCAGGCAGTAAAGCACATTTGAAGGACCCTCCTACCCAAAAACAAGGACAACATACATACATATCCACACACAAATTTATTTGTACATAGCATGGAGGATACCCTTACCCCATACCCATACCCATTCCCCTTTACACTATATGTATATATATTGGTATGTGTGTGTGTGTGTATAGAGCGCCCCAATATTACACAATTTCCAATCGCATCAAGTCGTTAAAAGTTTCGATTACCCCAAACGCGTTTTACAATTGCCTTCAGGGGGGGAGGCGGCGTTGGGAGGTGGGTTAGCCGGCTTGGGGTTTTAGTAGTGTGCGTGTGTTTCTGAGTATGTGCAAAAACAAATATTGAAAGTGGCATTAAAAAAAAAAAAAAAAAAAAAAAAACACGACAAAAACAAAAAAAAAAAAAAAAAGCTGCGAAAGAAACAACAATAAAAACTTTTATCCAGCGCGCTGATTTTATTGCAATGAATTTACGCTCAAATTGCAAATCAATGTGTTTCCTTCTACTGCCAGTCAATTTTTTTATGCTCATTTTGTCAGGCATAAACCAAAAAGGAAGAGACAAGCACCAACAGCAACGCCCCAAAGAAGGAGGGACTGATTAAGGAGTGGATGGGATAAGTGTTGGATTTTTGTTTGTTTGTTTTTTTATTTAGATGGCAAATAAAATGAAAACTTAATGACATTATATACATAATATGAAAAGAATTTTTAAACTAGTTTAACTTATTACTCTAATGGGTAAATATCTTTGATATCATAGTTGGATCTGTATATATATGTATATATATAGTGTCATAACTATTCAGCTTAAACATTGACACAAGGACAATGTAGTTATGATATTTTGCTCTTTAGATTCTTTTGGAGTTTAAAAAAATCACCATAGATATAGTAAAGGAAATAAATATTATATAAAATTAATTAATTGTTTTCATTAAATTTTTAAATTCTTAAAGGATTTTCTTAATTATTTTTCTAGGTTTTATAAGTTTTCAAACGAATATTACTTAAAATATCTTAAGGTCTAAGTAAAGTTTTATTAAAGAATTAAGAATATTATTTGAGTTAGACCAATAGTTAGTCCAATTTTTTTTAAGATTAAGAATATTATTTACATTAACTTAAGATCTAAGTACAATTCTTTCAAAAGTTAAAGTAAATTTTGGTTTCTAATGAGATTATTACAGTTTGTATTAAGATTTATTTAATTTTCAATAAGAATATATTAAAATTTTTCGGCTGATTATTAAGGGTTTTGATAAAATTTAGTTTTTGAATTTTTAAGATGATTTCCCAGGATAATACTAAAAATGGTTTAATTGGTTTTCTTGTTTTTAAAGATTTTGAGATTTCCTAAAATTTTAAAGGTGTTTTTTTTAAAGATATCAGAAAAAGTTTTTCATTATATTTTATATATTATAATTATAATACAATAATATATATATAAAAGTTAACTTAATTTTGTTGCTAAAATTTTTTAAGCATTTAGAACAGATTTTTAAATATTTTTTAAAGAATTTTTCAAATGTTTTTAGAGTTTTAAAAAAGACAGCAAATTTCTTATGTTTTTTTAAAGAGTTTTGAAATTTTTTTTGGACGTAAATAAGAATTGTAAAGTTTTTTTTTTATAAATAATTAATAAATATAAAATTTACAACAGTTAATGAATAATTAATAATAATAATTAATACATTTAAAATATTCTTAAGATTTTGTAAGTCTTAATTATTTTTTCTTTCAAATTTACGGTTTAATAACCCCTTTTTTAATTTTTAAATATTTCAAATACAGTTTATAAGGGATCTTAATAGTTATAAAAAAGAATTGGGAACTTTGTGTCAATTATTTGTAATTTGTTCTTCTATTAAAGTTTTAAATTTAAATTCAGTTTGAAATTCTTAAAGTGCAATTGAACTTCTATTAAGCTATAGCTTTTCTAAAGAACACTCAATCCATCTCAATATCTTCGGAATTTACAAGAAAATTGACGATTTTTAGTGAAAAGCAATGAAAAACTTTGACACATTCCTGTCAACATCTTGGATAATAATAATTTTATAATATGATTTTCTGGAAAATGATTTCGTTTAGATACTTTATAATATAATGAGTTTGATAAGTTTAATGTTTAATTTGTTAAACCTGTCAAAAGTTTACATATATACATATATATGTATGTGTATGTGTGTGTGTGTGTGTGTGTGTGTGTGTGTGTGTTTGTTTAAAAACTTGATGAAATCTCAATCGTTTGGCTTATAGATGATAAAAGTTGGCAAAAGAAAGGTTGATAAAGATTTTGTTGCAAAGTTTTTCTTCTCTTCTTTCTTTCTTTCTAATTTTCCTTTCGGTTATTTGAAAAGGGTCATATTTGTTGTAATTTTGCTAATTCAATTGCTTTCATTGTGTGTCTGTCTGTATGTCTGTCAGTCTGTGTGGGAGAGGGTTAAGAAAGAAAGAATAAGAAAGAGAGAGAAAAAAAAAAGGGCTGCGGAATATTAATAATAATTTTCCCTCTTATTTTTTAGCTCAAAGTTATTTGGCTAATGCAAACAGACAAAATACTTAAAAATATTGCAATTCGTTTTTGGCTGCTTAGTCTCGTCCCCATGTCCCCATGTCCTGTGTCCTGTGTCTTGGCAGTGTTTTTTGTCCGTTTTCTTCGTTCATCAAGTAATTGAAATAACGTTATTTACATGCCAAATGTCAAATATTTGCAAGGATACAAATATTGATGCCGCGAGAGGACACATTTTAAACATGGAAAGATGGCAAACAGACAGACAGACATACATACATACATACATACAGATAGATAGACCGACAGACCGAGAGAAGGACAGATAGACAGTACCGGGTTCCGGCGGATCTACGGAAGCAAGTCCATCGACCAACTCGAAGGATGAAGACATTTTGCACTTGCTTCAATTATGCGTAAAAAGGCCAAAACGGAGATAGAACTTGGGGAATGTCAAATGGAGGAAATGGTAAAATGGTGAAATGAAGAAATGGAAATGGGAATGGAATTGAAGTGAAACTAAAGCCTTTTGCAAATAGTTGTTAAAATATGTCAATAACCTTGCCATTTGCTCGACAAGCGGGCGACTGGAACTGGCAACTAGCAACTAGCAACTGGGTGCTGGGATCTAGGGATCTGGGAATTGTTATGGGGTCAAAATCAATAGCCAAAGCAACCCTCTGACAAGAATTTTCGGACAGGACATTGGTTAGTTACAGGATGGTGGTGGGGGGCGGATGGTGAGGAAAAGTATTGGCCCATGGTACCAATTTAAGTGGTGCGGGTAAAAGGAGAATGTGATGGTATTGTAGGAGGAGAGAGTGGTGGTGGAAGTGAAATGTAGTATACACGAGTAAGCGCAGAAAATGTTTAATTAAATTCCGGGACACATTTGGCATGTTACATTGCCAACCACAGCCGGGCAAAATGGCAAAAGGGAATAGAAACTAAACTAGAGAAGAATATAAGGGACTAAACTGGGTGGCATCTCTCTCCGTGTGTATGTGTATGTCCTTCTTCAATTCATCCATCGTCCCCCTTTATCACCATTTGCTAACTCCAAAACAGAAATTGCAATAAAAATACCAAAACGTAACAGAAATTAAGCAAAGCAAATTATGTTGTCGCCTAAGCTATTGACATTTTTCCTCTTTTCTCTCTTTTCTCTCTCTCTCTCTCTCTCTCTCTCACTCTGTCTTTCTTTTGGCCTTTTCATTTTTATTTGCTGCAGCAAAACTGCGGTTGAGGTCACTTGGTGTGGGGGAAAGGATGGCTAAGGTTTAGAGTGCTAAAAGAGAGGGGTAAATTTGCCAAGTGTAGTTAAAATATTTCGTTGCAACAAGATTATCAAAGCAAACTAACCTTAAATGAAGAATTGAAAACAAGTAAATATCCTGTAAACTTAAAAGAAATCGTATTTAGGTGGCCTAAGAGAACCACAAAAGGACATTATACTATATACATAAAAACAATTATCCAATTAAAACAAAACTGTTATTAAATATACAAAATTTCCATATTTTTTTATCAGACCGTAACCAGTTGGGAATTATAAAGTAAAAAAAAGCATTCAAATCTTTCTTTCTTAGATTTTATTCATACTAAACTTCAAAAGTTTGGCTTTCTTTTTTGTTTTTTTCAAAGAAATTTGACTTTAAATTATACTTTTCATGTTCTTGATTAGTTTGTTACACCATTTTCTCTCAGTGTAAGAGCATATCATTAAATTAACAAACCAATTGCTCAATTCTTGTTCTCTCCCTTTTCTTTTAACTCTTATTTTCTTTTCTTGAGGTTATTCTTTATGTCAGAGTCTAGGAAAAGTCTTAAATGTTATGGACCATAGAAAAATTTCGGTTACTTTGGTTTTCTTCGATTCTATTTGGTTTGTGTTACTTTGTTTTTGTCTATTTTCGTATATGGTTTTTAGTCTTTTTATCTTGGTTTTTTTTTTGTTTTTTTTTTTATGTGAAGCCATTTATAAATCTAAAAGATGGGCATCTGGTGTAATGTGATGGCCTTTTAGAGGGTCAGAGTTTGGAAATTTTACGAGCTCTACACGGTCACTTCTAATGATTGATAAACCGCACGGGACCAATCAACGCCAGTAACACCAACAGCAACAGCAACAGCAACAAAAACAAAAATAGCAACAACAACAACCTCTTGAAGAAATCTGCGTTGTCATCTTTTACTATCTCATCCTGGTCCGATGTTGATGCTGACGCTGACTCTCCTATGCAAAAAAAACCTAAAAACTCAACTGCGGATCAGATTGAGGCACAGAGCCAGAGGCACAGGCACAGGCCTAGGTCCAGGCACAGACACAGACATAGGCACTGGCAAGCAGAGTAGGAGTAGGAGTAAAAGTAGAAGAAGAAGAAATAGGATAAAGATGAGGATGAGGATGAGAAGGAGGTGGAGATGCACATCAAATTGGCTAAATTGTCGTGAGGGACTCAATGTATGTAGTTGTCGTTGTTGCTGTTGCTGTTGTGTATACCAGTTTCCAGTTTCTTTATTACAAAAAGGGGCTTGGGTCAAACAGCAACACAGCATCGCGAGCATCGTAAAAGAAAAACAATATTGTAAATAAAGTTTAGACTTTAAGCCAAAACTGGTTTTTCGGGGGAACAAACACCAACCAGGCAATAATAACAACAGCAACAGCAACAACAACAATCGTCCAAGCGACCAAATCGACCAACCCAACATCGTGACTCTTGTTGTTGCTGTTGTCTTGGTCTTTGATGATTTTTTAACAAAAGTCTCTACGGCTGCGGTTGTTGTTGTTGTTGTTAGTGTTGGTAGTGTTGTTAGTATTGCTGTTGCTGCTCTAACTGCCGATTTTAATATACACTTTATATAGGGTAGTCAAAATTTACCTTTAATCTTTTGCATTTTAATCATTTCAACTAATTCCAAAAGTTAATAGAAATGAGTTTAAATTTTTCATTTAACTGTACTCTAAAATCTATTAACTGCAAATGAATAAATGATGATTTTTAAAAGAAAGAACAAAAATTTTTGATATATATATAAAATATATAGATATGAACTATGAACAAATGTTAAACTAATACACTGATTCTTATAATGTAGGAAAATGAGAATAAAATTTTAGTTAAATCATTAAAATAAGTCTTTTAGTACCTTAAGATATACAAATATAGTCTTCTGATCTTGTATTTTTGTATTTTATTAACTAAAGTTAAACCATTTGTTAATAGAAGGTAAAAACCAATTACTTAAACTTCTGTAGTGATCAATTTTTAACCCTCTTATGACCAAGACTACTACTGGTACTTCATAGTACCAAAATTTGCTTCTTTTTTTTTAAACAAACTTTCATTTTGAGTCCAATTCAATAGGAAAATATTTCTTTACCAACTGAAAACTTGGGCACTAAAGGGTTAATTGCTCCTTTATAATACCCTTTTCCCTAAGCTCCATGAATAAGATGAATGAATAATTAATATAAAGCTGTATATATTTTCTCAACCTTTGTTATCCTTTTTAAAAGGCTAGACATATCAAGATATAACACTTTCCCTCTCGCTCTCTCTCTCTGTCTCTGTTTTTCTTCCTCTCCCTATCTGTGTCATTCTCTAACTCTCCTTCTATCTTTCTTTTGTTCTTCTTTCTTAGGGCTTTTCTATATATAATATTTTTTTTAATTTGATTTTCAAATTTGCTTAACAAAAATTTTCAGTTTTTCCTTATAAATAGTTCTAAAATTTAATTTCAATTGAAGAGTATTAATATATCGGTTTAACTTTATATAAGCTTCTTTATTTTCTTCTTTTTTTGTTGTTGTTGTTTTTTCTAACTTGTTTTATTATACATAATTTTTGTTGTTGTTGCGTTTTGTTTTTTTTTTTATTTTTTGTGTTACCATAAAAGCAGTTGAACCACAAACCACATCCATAGCCGCAAAACTTCTTGTTCATAAACAACAATAACAACAACAACAACAACAATAGTAGCAGCAACAGAAACAGCAACAATAATAATAACAACAACAGCAACACCAGTAAGAGGCAACAATATCAGCAGGCTGGACATTGGGACAGACAAGACTCTTTTGGGTTGTTTGGCTGGCCGAACCACTTTGGTCCCCGTCTTGGTCCGAGGCACCATAAACAAACCAAACAAAACAAATCTAAGCCACGAAACAGGTCTATCGCCCTATCTCCCTCGTTCTCTTACTCTATCTCTCTCCCACTCTTTCGCTATATATATCTGCACTGAGAAAACAAATTGATTCTTAGCTCCTCTGATCTGTTCTAGTTATTGTTTATGATTTTTTTTATACTTTTCTTGTATGGAACTAAAAGAATCAATCTTTTTTTTATTTTTATATAAACTAAATCTAATCTATATATTAATCTTGATATTAGTTTGTATTTAAATTTATTTGATTTTAATTGCTAAATATTTTTTGAAAATAAACTTTTAAAAGAAATATTTTAATATAGAATTTTCTTTAAAATAAAATCTATTTACTGAAATTCTAAAGTATTTAGGTATTAATTGGTTAAATATGATAAATATGAAAAGATATATAGATATAGATATCGATTAGGTTTGCCTTAAAATTTTACTAAAAAAAAGTTCTACTTAAAAAAAAAAATCGATGGAAAAAATATTTAAATTAAAAATTTACAACCAAAAATGTGTAAAAAGTATGTATAAAAACTTTTTCTTCAAGTGTATGTAGATATATATATATATATATATATATTTATGTATATTTTTTTTCTCAATTTGAGAGACGGACTTTGGTTTTTTTTTTTTTTAAAAATTTTTTTTGGAAAAAAACTAAACCTGAGTCAAGAACTAACCTAGGTCTAGGAACTAGTTTCGAGTTTGAATATGGTTGTTGTTGTTGTTGTTGCACATGTTTATGGATTTTAAGATAAAAACTATTATGATTGGTGAAACGTGCAAAAGCAGCAACAGCAATAACAACAACAACAGCAACAACAACAAAGAAACAATCTTGACAGCTCTGAAGATGGAGTACATTTGCACTCCAGCACACGACCGCGACTCTTAAGCCAAAGGTATACAAAATATATATATATATAAGTATATCTACATATATATATATATATATCTCGATTTATATATATTTATTTGTGTGTGTGTGTGTGTGTGTGTATGTTTGGCCACAACGTGAAATTTATGCCCTGGCATAATTAACTTCAAACATGATCTCATAAATTCATGTCGCGTTCTTTTTGGCCGCTCCACATGATATTGTTTACATTTGAGAAGGGTGAACAGAGAGAGAGAGATGGAGAGAAGGGAGAGTGAGAGAGAGAGAGAGAGGGGGTATTGTCCAATAGGCCCAACCTGATGCTAATGCTAAGATGTTGCTGAAGTGGAGCAACCAAGCAACTGGTACATACACACACACATACATATATATCCATATATCTGAGTCTGGGCCAGAGTGCTCTTAAACTTGTATACTGGACTTTTGGACCAGCTCTCAAATGTCGCTACTCATTCGCTTCCTGTTTGGAAATTGAGTAGCATCAAATTACACTCTAGCACTTTCTACATATCACCATATAGAACATATATATATATACATATATATAATCCTTTTCTGACCATCAAGAATCAATGCCAAAACTTTGTTAACTTATATGTTAAGTTATTGGCAGTTTAATATTTGTTAAAGAGCTTTCAATATTTATTCTCTAAGCTTAACTTTATATATTTTATTTATCTTAGCCAGGCTTCAACTTCATCTAATGCCAAAATAAGCTATTGAAAATATAGGTATAGGAATATATACATATATATATATATAATGTAATCTAAGGATTTTATATGGTAATTAACTTTATAAAGTAAACTTAAAAGAAATCATATTAAGTTGGCCTAAAAGATCTACAAAAGGACATTATACTATATATATATATATATATTAACAATTATCCAATTAAAACAAAACTGTTATTAAATATACAAAATTTTAATATTTTTTTTATCATACCGTAACCAGTTGGGAATTATAAAATAAGAGAAACCTTTAAATCTTAGTTTCTTATCTAATGCCAAAAGAAGTGAATGAAAATATAGGTATAGGAATATATCTAATGCGATATTAGGTTTCTATATGGTATATATCCTTATAAAATACACAATACAAGGATTTTAGTTGACTGTAAAGACTATTGTTTACCCTTTAAATCAATTAAAAAACATTTTTTTATTTAAACAAACATAAACTTTAAGATTTTCTTTATTGCTTAAACAAATTACATTTATCTAGTATGTATGTGTGCGTGTGTGTGTGTGTACGTATGTATTGTCTAATATACCTTTTGTTGTATCCTATGTATTTCTCTTATTTTCATGGCATTAAGTGCAAAAATGAGTTTTATGTAAAGTAATTATCTACTTGAAGTTGTTTGTCTTGTCTTGTGCTTAGACTCTCATTTCAAGAGACTTAATTAATGCCTTGAAGACACTCTGTGGCAGCAACAGTGGTGGCAGTGGCAGTGGCAGCAATCAAGCGGAAAATGAAAATGAAAATTCGAAAGAAAAACGGAGGCAAAGTCAACGGTTGAAGCATAAAATACAACAAATTCCCGAATTTAAAAACGCATTATCAAAGGCACATAAATAAAGGTCGTTGGATTGTTGAATTGCTGCTGTTGTTGTTGTTGTTGTTGCCTCTTGGCAATATATATATATATATAGAGAAATCATTGAACAAAATCGACAACAAAAAAGAAGAAAAAAATATTGTAGTAAAATTTATTGCACTTTTTCCGCTGTGCTGCTGCGCAATCCTTTGTTGTGCTCAACAACAACAACAACAAAACTAAAGAAAGAAATACAACAAAAATGAACGTATATATATATTTGTATATATATATATATATATACCCATTGTCCGAATATCAAAATGGTTGGTATTGCTACTCCCCGAAAACGACCCGACCCAAGCAGTCAGCCAAACACTTTCAACTCCAATTCGAGATATAATGAAAACTCTTTCAAATGATCAACAGAGTGAGAGAGACAGAGAGAAATAAAAATAATATATATATATATCCAACGAACGAGAAAAAAAAACAGTTTTCACGAATTAACGTGGCCAGTGAAGCTGAACAGCAAAGGTTTTTTTTTTTTTTGTTTATAATTGATTTCCTGCGATTGCAGTGCGCGACCGAATAAAACGAGAAAGCAAAGGCTTAAAACAAAACAAGCCCAACACTAACACCAACAACAACAGCAACAACAGCAACCTGAACACCAAGTTCACCCGCTCCACCACTGCACCACCGCCATCTATGTATAGCTGCACCATTGCAAGCCAAAATGGACTACCGTGCAAACCCATTTTGTAGTTAACCAAAAAAAAAAAAACCAAAAAAAAAAAGCAACAAATAATTCCTTTTACTAAAAACAATCGCCGACCTATGATACCCTATGACATATGAAGAAGTTTTTAAATTGAAAATTCTTACAATTTTACAATTGTAAGAAATCCTTTGGCCACAGGAACTCAGCATGATTTGAAATGTGACTATTCTAAGTTAATAATACGTTTTGTCTTTAAAATTATTAAAATAATTAATGAAAATAAAAACAAATTAATGTCTTAATTAAATAGAATACTTGTTGATGCCACCAAATGGGTCACTTTTTAATTACTGCCTCTTAAAAATAGAAAAAAATTGAACAAAGGTTTGAAAATTTATTTAAGTAATTTATATAAATTTTCATATATTTTCTAAAATTTCTCAAATTGCTCAAAAAAAAAAAAAATACACAATCTTTTTTTTAAAAGACTTTTCTACTAATTAACACATTTTAGATATATCCTTTTCCTACCCTTTTGGCTACAGGGTATCAAATCAAAATGGTTTAAAAAAGAAAAGAGAAGAAAAAGTGCAAAAAAAAAATATTGTTGCAGCTAAAATAAAGATTGCTGGGGCCGATGCATACCAAAAAAAAAAAAAAAGAGAAAACCAACAACAAATGGTGAAAATAAACTCGGCAAAGAGGCACAAAATACAACAACAAACAAATAAACAAACAAGCAACAACAACAACAACAACAAAAAGGTTAAAAATCAACCATCAAAGTGAAGTACCAAAAAAAAAACCAATACCAGACATATGAGATTTAGGAAATGCTCTACAATAAAATTTATATAGAAAATTTCTGTTAAAAAAAAAAAAAGTGAGAATCCAAAATTAGTATTTTATAAAAAAAATAGTTTTTTTTAAATATTTTATAAAAGTTAGTTTAACGATTTTAAACCTAATTATATGGCACTAGTAGGCCATGACTTTGAGCCTTAAAAATAGTATAAAACCCAGACAAAAACCCATATAATATTTATTCCGTTTTTTGCTTTAGTCAAGCAAACAATTAGAATTAATTTTTTACTTTCTTCTCTTTTCCTTTTTTAACATTATTATTATTATATATATATTTTTTTATATCTCATTTATTAATAGTTGCTTACTTCAAATCAAACATTTTAGTTTGTTGCCCAGAGTGCTTAAGTACTTTCGTTTACAGTGTAGCGCAATCCAAAAAGGTTAAAAATCAACTATAAAAAAGAAAAACGTTGAAAAAAAAAACAAAATAAAATAAAGTGTAGAAAAAAAAAAGAAGTACGACCATCAACACGATCATCAACGAGAACCATAAATAAGACTTAAATGGCATGAAAAAAGGCAACACACGGGCAACAACAAAAACAACAACAACAAGCACAGCGACTGCAATCAAAACGCATGCTGTGGCCATTACAACAACACAAACAACTGCAAACCTTAAGCCGAGTTTGTTGTTCAAGTCAACGTTAACCACAGTAAACGAAAAAAAAAAAAAAAATAAAAACAAAATCAACTTTGTAAACTATAGTCGACTTTGATATACCCTTTAAAAACGTTATGTATATGTTCCTTATTTGAATTAAAATGTTTTACCATTGTTTTTTCAACAAATTTTATATTTTGAAAAGATTTTCATAAGATTACCTCTTGGATTTTAGATAAATCTTTTCTTCTAAAGAGATTTTCTCTTGAATTATCCGGGTACTTTTATTGAAATTTATAGACGCTGTAAAAACTATATGAATATTTTCCTTATTTAAATAAATATTTAAAAGATTTTCAAGAGATTTCCTTTTGGATCTCTGATAAATTTTTTCTTATGTAAACAATTTATTTACTTCAATAAAGTTTTTTAAAGAAAATTCCTCTGGAATTTAGCGAATACTTTTATTCAAATAATATGATTATATGTGTTTATATATATATATTTAAGTGGTTTCTTTACCTATTATGGTGTATCGGTATAACTTCGTTGCTCAAGAAGTTTCTTAAGTTTCTGGAAGTCTTCTTGGACTTTCCAATAAATTTTTTCTTATTTAAACAATTTGGTTTAATATCTTAAAGTTTCTTCTTGAATTTTCCGGTTACTTTTATTTATATGATTGATTATATTAATGGTTTTCTAACTTATCTTTGTCTATATCGATATAGTTTCATTAGATCGATAATATACAACAATGCTTAAACTTTTAATATATGTATATAATTCTTAATATATATAAACATATCTTTTATTTCGAACTTTATCTTAAGCTTGTAAAGTGCCGAGATACCCACATATAACCCGAGGGGTATAGGGTATTAAAAGAAAGAAAAAGCAGCAAAAAAGAGGAAAAAAAAAATCAACGTTATATCGACTATAAAAACAACATCAGGCCGCACCTTCGAACCCACACACAGATACACACAAGCACACTTATGTCTATATGTGGATATATATATATATATATACATGTATTATCTACCTCATTTCACGTATCTGTTGCTGTTGCCGTTGCCATTGCCTCTTGCCGCAACCAATGTGCACAATCGCTCAAGCCGAAATTAAAAAATTAAAAAGAAGAAAAAAAAAGGGGGAAAACTCAAAATAAGAGAAAAATTGAAACAACTATAAACCGAAGATTTTATATACTCCTTTTTTTTCAATTATAATTTAAAGATAAAGAAAGAAACAATAACAAGATTATAGATCATTCTGGAAAGACTTGGAAAATTGTCTACTGAAAATATGAAATTTTCATATTAAACATTAACTAGTCAAAGTACTACAAATAAATCGTCTTTCGATAGAGTATAGTCAGTAAAAATAAAAAAAAAAATAAGAAAAAGAAATTCGAGTCATATCATTGACTTGATCTGAAAATGGCCAACCATTTCATATAGCCCAGGTCAAAGCTGGCTTAAATGAAGCTGCAGCCAACATGATGATGATGATGATAACGGCTAGTTGCTGGTTGTCTCTCTCTCTCTCTCTCTCTCTCTGTCTTTCTCTCACCTATTCTCAAAACTTGAAATAGTTTAAGCTCGTCAACTTTTGCGCATCACAATATGCAAAAAAAAATATAAGGAAAAAAAATAACAAATTTGTGCAATATTTATGCTTTAGAAAAAAAATTGTTAAACTTGGCGCCCCAGAATTCTTATAAATATTCATCTGTCTACCAGACGGATTTTTTTTTGACTTTGAGTATTAAAATTTATAATACTGCCTCAGTTCTTTTTTAGTGTGTTAATTTATGCTAGCATAAAGAAAACTTGCAAAAAAAAAAAAAAAAGAAACAACAAAATGAAACTTTAAGCAAAAACACAAGCAAACTAAGAAATAAATATTGAACTTGTAGAAGTTTTTATACTCTATCTTATTAAGCAAAGATCATAGCGTTTGAAAATCTTTATACAGGCATTCTATTTTCTTTAAATCTATTGCCTTATGTAAGGCTTTTTTTATACTTTGGATATATATTTCTTTTTAAATAATATTGGTGGAATTTCTTATATAAAAATTTGAATTAAGAATAAGTTAAAGAAAACTTAAGAACTTTTCTAGATTATAGATTATAGGTTAAGGCATATTAAAAAGTATATTTAAAACGTGTGCCTCTTAATTTTTGAAATTTTTCATATATTGAAATAAATTTTAAAAAATAACGATAACATATATGTAAGATATATATATATAAGATATAACATATAGAAACGCATTCTAGATGGTATTTAAATAGATTTTAATATTCAAATTCTTGTAAATCTATAAATCTATAAAAATAATTCTTGAATCATTTCTTATGATTTTAACAAATCACAAATAAAATCATTTCAATTTTCAAAGCCAGAAAGGACTTTTCTTACTCCTTTTTCTACTCGTTTACCTGATCAATCATTATTGAAAAGTTTTTAAATATAAAGTTTTGAAGTTTCGAAAATATTATCTTAAGCTTAAAATTATAGATCAGTGTAACGAAAATTCTAACTTTTTCCTATTCCATTGCCAATTCCAGAAACGTTTTTCTTCCTCTTTTTTTCCACTTTTTTTACTTAATAAATTATTTTTAAAATATTTAAATATTTTAAATATTGAGTCTAAATTTTTAATATTTCAAATATTAATTCCTTTTATTCAAAAATTATGCAATTATTTTTTAAAACTTTTTTTTTAAAACTATTTTCATGCTGTTTCATATATAAGATAGGGCTTTGTTTTTTGGTTAGGGTATAAAAACCGGCCAAGATCGGTTAGACAATGCTTGTTTGTTAGCTTTGACTGGAAGATTGGATATTTTTTTGTTGTTGTTGTTGTTTTAGTTTTTTTTTTTTTTTTTGCAGACATAAATCTCAAGAGCAACAGACAGACGAATCAAAGAGGTGGAGGTCGCAAGCTATTAGAGCGCAGGGTTAGGGGAGAAACTGTCGATGCCAGACGCTGACAAAAAAACAAAACCACAATAACTATACATTATTTCTATGTATATACATATATATACACTATATACTATATAGTAATATATAGAATAGAGAACTGAATCTCTTAAGACTGAGTAAAAGTTGAAATTTTAAATCGAATTTAAAAAAAAAAAAAAAATTTCATTTTGTTACACTTGGTTTGTAATTACATACACATCTTTATATATATATATATATATATATATATATATATATATATATATTACATTTTCCAAAGTGCCAACTGAAGATCATTTTAATTTGAATGTTTCTTATATTGTATATATATATTTTATTTTTATACCTTTGCAAAAAAAGGTATATTAATTTTGGTCAGAATTTTGCAACGCATAGAAGGAAGCATCTCCGACTATATAAAGTATATATATTCTTGATCAGCACGATGAGCTGAGTACATTTAGCCCTGTCCGTCTGTCCGTATGTCCGTCTGTCCGTCTGTCTGGATCAACGCAATCTCCTCCGAGACCCTTAAAGCTACAGAGCTTTTGCACCTAGACTTCTTTTTGCTGCAGGCATTTTATATCTCGGAATCATTCCGATCAGATGACTATATCATATAGCTCCCATAGGAACGATCGGTCGTGAATATGCGTTAACCTCAATAACTTTGTTGTTTTCCAACGAAATATTACGAAAGCCGGTATTTGTGAGTTTTATATTCTTCTCAACATATCCACCAAGTTTCATTAAAATCGGTTGACTATATCATATAGCTCCCATAGGAACGATCGGTCATGAATATGGATTTCGAGCAATAACTTGGTTGTTTTAAAAGCGATTATCACAATATTTTGTATTTATGAGTTTTATATACTTTCTGGAAAGCTTAGCAGAATGGGGGCACTATATCATATAGCTCCCATAGGAACGATCGGCCAAAAAATTGGTTTTAGAAGAAAATCTTGGTTATTTTAACAGCGATTCACCAAATTTGGTATATGTAAGTTTGGTATATATAAAAATGTGTCTGTTGAGTTTTAACAGAATATAGAAACAATAGGACCAAAAAAAAAACATGCCACGGGCATGATTGGTTTTATATACTTTCTTATAATTCTGGTAATTTATATGCAATTAATAAGAACAGTTTGCAAAGGTATCCAAACTTCGGCGTGGCCGAAGTTAGCCCATCCTTCTAGTTTTTGTTGTGTTTTTATTTTTTTTTGGGTTTTGGTTTTGGTTTTATTTTGTTCTCGTTTTCTTCTGCTGTCTTGTGACTGAGAAGGCACTTCTGGCTGTCGCTCATGTTTTTATGTGTTCATTTGTTTACTTGAGAAACCAGTTTCCCTTCCCCTTAACCGATCCCCTATCTTACCAAACGTCCCGTAACTCTCAACAAACTGACTGAAGTTCTATCGTAATTGCGTATAACTTTAAGTACAATACATTCAAGTCTAATTGACAGACAGACTGGCAGCCCCCAAAGGCGGCAAAGAAAATGAGCCGAAAAGGAGACACACACATACACACAAAAACACACATATATGCATACAGAGAAGTAGAAGAGGAAGAAGAAGCAGAAGCAAAGAAAAGATGTCTTTTTGTATTGGTGCGATTTATTATATAAGCGTGCGAAATTACGTAAGCCCCCAGACATCGGTCGAATGAAGTGGCATTAAGTAATTGTTTTTTTTTTTTTTTTTTTTTTGGGGTTTTTTGTTGTTGTTGTTTTTGCTGTGCCAGGAAATGTAATTCAAATAATTTGAAAATTGGAGTTACATATTTGATTATAAATATGATATTAAGAAATGTATAAAAATTAGGTTTCCCTTTATACTTAATTAAAAAAATATTTATATATCTATGTATATATCTATATATGTATATGATAGTAGTAGATATATAGATTATGTGTATATCATACTTATATATAATTGCTTCATTTTTTACACTTTAGTCAAGGAAAATTGATTAAAAGTGAAACTAATTGGAATTTAAAGCATCTAAGATCAATTTTCAATAGATCTAACATATAGAAAAAAAAAAAAACATATGATCGATCTAAAGTTTATCTGTAGAAAATATAAAGAAAATTTTCTAAAACATTTTGATAATATAAAAAAATTAAAATTCATGAGGTTAAAAAAAAATTAATTATATAATTTTTTTTCAATATTTAAACATTTCTTTATAAAAACTATTAAATATCAAGATTTATTTAAAAAATTAAAGAAAATGTTATAAAATTATCTTTAAAAATATTACAAAATTAAGAAAAATTATTTTTAAGAAAATTCAAGTATTAAGAAAACTTTCTAAAATTTATTGATGAAGAAAATTTAGATATTATAAAATTTTTTGTTTTAAAAGAAATGGAAATACTTAAAAATTTCTTTAAAAAATAATGGAAATTCAAAAAAAATTCTTTTAAAAAAATTAATAATAAATTAATAAATTTATTTGAAAAAAATTTAAATATTAAATAAATTTTTCTTTTTTAATTTCAATATAAAGAAATTTCTTTTGAATAAAAGTTGGATATTATAAAATTTTGTTTTAAAAGAAATGAAAATATTAAAATATTCCTTTAAAAATATTGAAAAATGTTCATTTGGAAAAATTAATAATAATTAAAAAAAAAATTATTTAAAGAAAATTCAAATATTAAATAAATTATTCTCTTTTTTAAATTTCAATATTAAGAAATTTTCTTTAAATAATATTCAAAATACTTTTTTATTAAAAAAATTCAAATATCAAATTTCTTTTAAAAAAATTTGAATTTTATAAAATTATGTTTTTAAAAAAAATGAAAATATTAAAAACTTTCTTTAAATAAATTAAACTATAAGGAAATATTCTTAAGAATGTCTGCATATATATTTTCTTTTTAAAAAATTCAAAAAATGACTATTAAGTTTTCAAAGATTTGTTTTGTTTTTATTCTTCCCTATCCTAATATTATTTTTGTATTTATTCAAACAGTCTTCTTTATACAGTCTAAGTTTAGTCAGCAGAACTGGAACAAATAGTTAAAGATTTGATTTAATTTGATTTGAAACTGGATTTGGCTTGATTTTTAGTTTGCCAAATGAGTCATTTGTATTCGATATCGATGAGTCTGTTTATAGTCTATTTGGGATTTTTATTGGTCTTACCAATAAATGGTGAAAATGTATGGAAAGTGGGACAAAATGGTAGCATATATTATCATCCCAAAGAATTGACAACAAAGGAATTGAAATATTTTGTTCGATTCACTGATGGAAAACATTTACGTGCTGCTGCCCGGAGAATAGCGATAAGGCGTATAGTAAATCGTCGAGGACATGAGATTGTAAGAAGATATATAAAAAATTCTCTAATTGATCTATACTGGCAAGTGGAAGAGGATACATTTGTGAAGAATATACCAAAAACGGGTATTATAAAATTTCATAATATTGTGGCCAAATTGAATCCAAAGGCCAAACAATATTTAATGCTAGGCTGTCACTATGATAGTAAACATCACAATGTACAATACGGTTCAGCCATATCCTGTGCCTTGCTATTGAATTTGGCCCATGTTTTGCATGAACATTTGCATTCCCTTGGACATTCGGATATCAGTTTAATGTTGGTTTTCTTTGATGGCAAAGAAACCATTGGTGAATGGTCAAGAAATAATTCTCTACATGGATCCAAACATTTGGCACAACATTGGAAGGAACAGAAATTTATAAAACATATCGGTTTATTTCTATTACTCGATCTAATTGTAACAAATGAAATGATCTTCTATCATATTAATCCATTATCGAGCATATGGTTTCTACAATTGAGACATTTGGAGAAGAGATTATATCAAAAGAGAACATCTATAATAAGAACCATAACAATGCCAGATTTTATGGATAATGATCATTTATATTTTTCGAAACAAGGTGTACCGGTAATACCATTGATCACAAAACCCAAACTAATGGAAAGTATTAAAAAATTTCATAATTCTGATTATAAATCTATTGAGCGTATGGCTCTTCTTCTACGTTTGTTTGTCCTTGAATATTTACAAGTTGGCCGGTACATGGCAAATGGCAAAAGTGGCATGGTAAAAGAGACCGATGGACAACTTGTATTGTATCCTTGTATCAGTTTGATTTTAGCTCTCTTGGCTGCTGGCCTCTGGCTGGCCTAAGCTAACTCAAATTTCACTCAGTCCCTCCATCAAAAGAAATAAAATAAAACAAACGAAACGAAAGGACCTCAGGCCACACCTCAGATGAAATTTATGTGCACAAAAGTTAATTAAACTTGAGCGTATAATAAAAGCAAAAAAGGCCGAGGGAAATAATAATAAAACACAGAAAAGTGTACATCGGCATTAGCATATCGCCGACAGCATCCGTCGCGAAAAACGGGCAAAAAAAAAAAAAAAAAGGGTTACTGAATTTTGAAAAGTTAATCGCCATCCTGCCAGCCTCAGTCTCAGCCTTAGCTTCAGCCCATTGTCCCCCCATGGTACCGTCATTCTGTCATTCTGGCGTATTGTCGGCCTGCTGCCAACCTGATGTTGATGCTGCAACTCAACTGGTAGTAGTGGTTAGGGGTTTAGATGGGGTATTCGTTTGCGTTTTTACTTTTATTTTTTTTGTTGTTGCCTGGTTTTTCGTCGTTGTCTTTCTGTTGGTTTTTCTTCTTTTTTTTTTGGGTGACAATGACTACGTTGACATTCCCCAAAGTTCTCACACGAATTTTATCTGGTGCGGACTGTAATAAAAATGCGGACAATAATTAAAACAGACTATGACAGTAAATAGGAGCAAAACCAAGAGAGAAAAAAAAGAAACTGGGCAAAACGCACTCTACAAAATCATTTACAATTGTTTTAAGAAGAAATATAATATATATGATATATTAAAAAATATATTATTTTAATATGAATATTTTATGGTTAAAAGGAAATAAAAATTTTCTTTGTTTTCTTTTGAATTTTTATTAAAATAAAAATATATTTAAATTTCTTTGTAAAGTATTTCTAGATAAATATATTATAAAGTTGCTTTACAAATTTAATTAGTTTTTTATTTTTCCAAATTAAAAATCGAATATAAAGGAGTATAAATTTGATAAAGAACCTATTTATATGCTATAGAGAAAAAGATATGATAAATGTAAACCCAATTAAAGGATTAAAAATTTCTTAAAAGGAAAAAAAAGATCACTTCACTTAGAAAAAGAATCTTTTTTGACATGAAACTTTCTTCTAAGCTTTATTTAAAAATTTTTAAAAATAATAAAATTTTAAGTATATAAATAATAAATATTTCTTGTTTTATTCCAAACCAAAAAAAAAAAAAAATAAGTATATAAAGAAAAAATATTTTATAATCTATTTTAAACCAATTTGATATATTGAAAGAATTCTTTTTGGCACAAAATTATCTTTTAAGCTTTATTTAAAATTTTTAAAAACTATAAAATTTTAAGTATATAAGGAATAAATATTTTCTGTTCTATTCGAAGCCGATCTGTTTTTGTTTTCTGTTAATAAAAAACTTAAGTATACAAAGAATAAATAATTTTTAAATTTTTAAAGAAACAATCCTTTTTGAAGATTTTAAAAATTTTAAAATTAATAATAAATATTTTATGTTCTATTCCAAGTCAAATTTTTATTTTATTATATAAAAAAATTAAAGTATATAAAGAATAAATATTTTATGTTCTATTTTTAACCATTTTGATTTATAGCAAGAATCCTTTTTGATATAAAACTATCCGTTAGTGTTTTATATTTTTTTTTAAATTTAAGTATACACACAGTAAAATATTTTATGTTCTATTCTAAACCGAATTTTTATTGAAATCTATCATTTTTGCAGATTTATTTGAATTTAAACTAATATTGAGAAAATTCCTTTGAAAAATTCTGCTTGAAAAATATTATATAACTTAAGCCAATTTCAAATTAAACTCAAGAAAATTCTTACAGAAAATTCTTACACAAAATTCTTATAGAAAATTTTACATTATAAATTGCTTGATCTGGCAACCTTCTACAGATATTAAGTGATCTCACCAAACGTTTTTCTACACTGAATGAACAGAGAAAAAACAATTTTGTATAGTATATAAAAATTTATCTGAATTTTTGTGTTGGTTGTTTTTTTTTGTTTTGTTTTTTATATTTCCGCTACGTTTGTTTGAAATTTCTGCAGGTTTGTTACATTTTTTCCTGTTTTTTTTTCGTTTTACTGTTTTATTTGAGCAAATAACCGTAAAAATCTTTTTGCCGTACACATCAGTCGTAAAAGGGATTTTTATTTTAATTACATGCGAAATAATTTTTTCATCTCTTTTAACCAGTCCAGAGAGTCGGAGAGTCGGAGAGTCCATCCCTAAACATATCTCTCTTGTACACGGTCGTATGTTGACTTTTATAATTAAGCCTTTTGTGTACATTTCCAGTTGATGGAACTCGAACAGCCATCCAGCCAGCCAGTCAGCCAACCAACCAAGTCAACCGACCTATCAAGTCAATCCCCCCCTCTTAGGGGTGAGAGAAGGGCCTGGCTGACTGGCAGTCAGACCACCTGGCAAATAAAGAATCCTTGCTAGAGCAACTGCTCATAAAAAGGATTAATTGTGCGCAATTAAAGAAAATATATTACAGGCCAAGTTTTTACCTTCTTCTTTTTCACGTTTGTTTCGTTTGGAAAAAAAAAAAAAAAAAAAACGTTACGTTGGTTTTTACATTGCCCTTTCCATATAGTCACCATATTCCACCAACATTGAATTATGCAAAATCATTTCAAATGCGACGCACAGAAACTTTTTACCGAAACATTTCTTGCCCCAAGACTTAACCACTTGGCATGTGTCTAAGAATCTTATTGTTATGGTTCTTGTTGTTTGTGCCAAGCTTAAGTTCATAATGTTCTCATGTACATATAGAGCAACATTCAAAAAGAGAAGAGGAAGAAGTACAAGAAGAAGAAGAAGTAGAAGAAGAAAAACTTTGTGGCAGCAGGGCCATGACAAAACTGAAACTTCCCAACCCACCCCCTCTCTTGTATGTATGTATGTATATACACAAAGCATCCCTATGACCGGGAAACAGTCAGCCAACCTTTCGTTTCCACATGCGTTCTTGGGTTAATTGCTCAAGTTGAAAATTAAAATATTTATTACAATGGAAAAAACTTTGGCACTTTGGCATGACGACACATACAACAAAAGAAGGCTTACGAATGGATCCACATTCAAATCATGGCATTACAATTTAGTAGGCAAAAAAAAAAAAAAAAGAAAGAAAAAAAAAAGAAAAAGGAAAACAAATAAGCATAAAATATTTGTCAGGCAACGACTATAACTTACCCTTTAATTTGTTATTAAGCAAAAATTTCAAAACTTTATTTAATAATGTAAAGAAAAGTCTAAATAAATGAAGATCTATGCGAAATGATATATGTTAGATAGATATAATAATATTTTTTTTATATATTTTATAGGGTATTTATTTAAGTAAATGAAAAAAAAAAAATAATAATTTAAATAAACAGCTTAAAAGTTACCTCTTCACTTGAAAACTTTGACAAAAATTTTCAACCTTAAGTGTTGTTGCCTCCTTCTACAAACAGGAAAAAAAAGGTTCTTTAGTTTGTCACGTATACGCAGTGTTGCTACTTGTTAAAACTTGAACTAAAATGCATGAAATTGAAACTGAAAAATTGAAGTGTTACCAAAATGGGAAAACAAATTGTTATTGTTATTTATTTCTATTTAAAGTAAATTATCTAAAAATAAAATTTCATTTAAGAAAAACAAAAATTTCCAAATAAACTTTTCATAAATAAATCAATTGAATAATATGGATTCTAAAGAGGAAATTATAACTATAGTTAAATTATATATTAATCTTTATATATTACTTAGTATTTATAACAGATCGTTGGAATCCAATGGGTATATGTATAACGGATTAATTAATAGATCTTTCTGTCTTATTCATAGATTGATTTCTATAAGAGGAATCATAAACTATTTCTATTTCATTGACATTAAAACTTAATGTATTAAAAAACTATATTAAAATATATAAATATATATAAAAATAAAATATATAAGGATCTAAGAAGGTTATATAATGAAAATCGGAACCATATCAATTCCTTTTACTATATATATATATACCTATCAATATATTTGTACCTTTGGTATTGAATATAAGGAAACCTTTTAGAATATTAGACTATCTTTTAAATAAATTGTTGATATTGTTCACCCTAATATATATATATACATGTACACGCGTGTGTGTGTGTGTGTTTACTATACACATATATGTATTATACTTATATATAAATTATCCTTTACCATAGGAAAGGCAAAATGAAGAGGAAAAGAAAAAAAGCTTTCTCCATAATTGCCATAACACGCCCTCTCTGCTATAAAAGGCGGCGCATCTATTGATATGTCTGTGAAAGAGACAATCCGTCCGTTTCCCCTCTCCCCACCCCCCTCCCCATAATACACGTTACTCGTCCAGCTGTCTGTCGTCCTGTCGTCGTCACGCCATTAGAACAGGTGCCTGCCTGCAAGCAATGGACGCATCGGACCAATTTCCCTTCAATCTCATGTGAAGATAAAAAAAAGAAGAAAAATAAGCGAAAAATAGTAGAAAGAGAGCAGGCAAGCGAGCTAAAGAGAGACAGAGAGAAGAAAAAAAGAAAAACTTGTTTGCCAACGCTTTAAAATGTAACATGCGGCGTTTTTTCATCCTTTTCTTTCTTTTTTCCCCTTACCACGCTCCGCTTTCTCCATTTCATTTTGAGTGTATTGCAAATTTGAAACGCATGAATAGTCAGGCTAGATCGTCCTGGGGCTATGTGGAGAGATAGATACGAACGAGCGACCGACCAAGAGAGGAGCTAGTTGGAATGAGGTACCCATGGAACATCATGGCACACGGGTTTATCTGCAAGATACAGTTGCTTGGTAAAGAGAGAAATGGGGTAGGAGGTAGATGGATGTGGGTGGTTGGTTGGTTGGTTGGCCAGGCAAGGCACATCCGTTGGCAGATGTTTTTCACACAACAACAGCTAAACATACACACATACCTATATATATATGTACATCTATATATATATATATATATATATATGTTTCTATATATTATATATATCCATCTATATATGTACATGTATATACCTAATACTTTTCCACTTTAACTGGCAGAGTATTTGATGGACTTTGACTTTCAGGTTTGTTTAGCTAAAAAGCTGTAGTTTAAATGCATTGAAGATATAGAATAGAATATATATATATATATATATAGGAACAAGTAGAAGTATCTTTTATTAATTGGTTAAATCAATTAACTCTTTTTTTTCTAATTACAAATTGCCCTAAGTAGCATCAATTTTACTTTTGTTTATATACAAAAGTCTTAGATTACACTTGCCTTAATGGGTATAAAAGTTTCTAAGAGACTTTCAAAGTTACTAAAAGACTTATTTAATAATAAAAGAATATTTTTTAAATTAATTTGATTACACTAACCTTTTCTAATAGTTGCAAAATTAAAAATACTTTAATAAATCAAAAAATTTTTTATTAATTTTGCTAGAAATTAAAGTTTGAATTTTTTTTTTGGTTATAGAAAAGAATTTATAACTTAGTTTTGTCTTAATGAACTAAGAAATTATTTTAGTTTCCATTTTTTTTTTTAAATTATATAAATTATTGAAAATTCAAATGTTTTTAATGGGCATATCCTTTGGAAATCTATTAGAGTATACAAGCAACGGTTTCCTTTTTGTCAAGAATATAAATTCTTTTACTCTTTTTTTTTTTTTTGGTTTTTTTATTATCTCTTTTTTCTATATGTATATTTATCTCCCATTAACTTTGGTGTTGCTTCGTAACGAAAATGGAAAAAGGAAAAGGAAAAAAGAAACGCAACGAAACAACAACAGCAACAACAACAACATGAATGAGCAAGTGTTGCGGAAATGATTTGATGGGGGACTCTGTTTTACACCGTCTCCCGGCTATACTGTAAGAAGGGTCCTCCATTTGGGTTGCATGATTGAAAAGTGTTTTGCTATAAATTCAACTTTTCTATTATCTTTATCTTTCAGCACAACACGCGCAAAGTCGTTGGGGGAGTTGTGCTGATGTTGCTGTTGCTGTTGCAAGTGCAAGGCAAGACGAAAAGAAAAAAAAAAAAAAAACTTGAAGAGATTTCTTTCCCTTCTTGCTCTCTCTTTCTTACTCTCTTTGTGTCTTACTATTACTCTGTTAGATTTCCTTCTTCTAGTTGTTTTTTTTTTTTTTTTTCGGTTGGAGTTGATGCTTTCATAATTGCTTCCTGGCAAAGGAGGCAATGGAATGTTGAAAGAAGATGGAAATAGTTACTGGTGTACACATTGAGGCAAGAAGGAGCCGTCTATCTTGTGGCTAAGAACCAGCTTTAACTTTAAGTCAGTTTCCGTTGAAATTTAGTTGATATTGCAAAAGTTGTCACTTATCAAAACCTCAGCACTTTTTCACTTTTGCCCAACCCCCACCCCATATACTCTTACCAAACAAAATGAGGGTATATAAAGTCACTGTAAATGTATGTAACAGGTTAAGGATAAAATGTTTATATATAGAATTAGGAAGAAATCACAAGTAAACTCTTTTAGAGAAATATCTTCTTGTAGGGTATTAGTTAATTCGTTATTTTGTTGAGAGAAAAAAAACTCTTGTACCTGCAATTGGCAATTGGCAAGAGAACTCTTGTTGTTTGTTTGTTTGTTTAGTTTAGTTGTATAACTCGCTAACATAACTTTTTATGACCTGGCCAGGCACTTAAAGTACATACAATGCCAAGCAGAAAAGCGAAATACTCATCAAAGTCCTTGTCAAGTACTTGTGAATCCTGACATATACAGAGAGAGAGAGAGAGAGAGGCCTAGTCAAGCAATTGTCGATGGGTTTTCTGTTGCTTTATTCTTTTTGAAAATTAAAAAACACAAAGAAGAGTAATGCATATATATATATATTTTTTTTACTTTTTGTCTTTGTCCTTTCATCAGGCTGTCTCCTTAAGACCCACTTCCTGCATTAAATTGACAGTCGTTTGATTTTGTAATTGATTTAGCCATTGCCTGCAGGCATCTTGAAACCGTCAGAAACGTTTAAAGTCGGTTTAGTTAATTAAGTCGGTTTTGAGTCAAAAGGTAAGGCAAGGCAAAGTGGTCATGTGAAAGGGAGTGTAAGTTGGGCTTTGATAAGCGTAGCGGAATACATATATATATATATATATATATATATATATTTCTATTTAACTCCAAACAAAAAGCAGACAAACAAGAAAAAAACAAAACAACACACGCACACACACACACACACACAGAAAAAACTAAGCAAATTGGCTAAAACACGCAAAATTCTATTTTTAGGCATTTCATATAATATATATAATATATACTTTATATACAACATATATATATACATATACATATATATTCCAAATAGTTTGCCTGGCAATAGGGACAATGGTTGGGGCGGAGGGGAGGAGGGATAGGAAACCTGGCACAAGGCTTATTTGGTGCGCTGAGTTTTAATTAAAACACACAGCGCGAAAAGTTTCAACAAAAACTTTCCACTTTTCCGACACTCCACTTTAGTTTTTAATCCAACCCATACCATATCCCCCCCCCCTTTCTCCTTCTTTGGCCCCAAACCATTACATTTTATATAGGTATCCGTTTTCCCTTTCCTTCTTTCCACCCTACTGTCAAGTGAGTTACGGGCCAAAATTTTGTGGCATGTGGCAAAAACTGAAATCCATTTTTAATTATTTTCACATTTATGACATGAGTATAATTAAACTGGGATAAAAGAATGAACTTTTCACTGTATATGTATTTTAGTGACAACATCAAAAGACAAACAAACAAACAAACAAACAAAACACTAGCACACAATTATAGCCAAGTTAATACTAATTCTTTGCCTTAGTTCATATTAAAAATCATAAATTTAGTTGAATTTTTTATTAGCTATTTTTTGCGTTTTTCCTATTCTATTTACTCTAAGTGCCTAATTAGTCACAAAAAAGGATTAATCAAGGATAAGACTTGGTTAACAATTAAATATATTCAATTATTGTTGTTGGCCAAAAGATATGGCTAGAGTTAAACGAATTTGTTATACTCTATGAAACATAAACAAATTTTCACTTAAAGTCCTTTCTTTTAGCATTTGTTGTTCTATAAGAAGCTGAGTTTATTTCAAATAAGAAATCAGCTATCATATTAAAGATAAATAAGAATATATATGTATATATTTATATATCTTCCTCTTTTTTAGAGTAAAAGGACATTCCATTTGTAACTAAAACTCTTATTCCACTCAAATTGTTGTTGCTACAAGAAAGCAAAACCATTTGCTTTACATTATTTGACCATAATTATACCTAATACTCTTTGCAAGGATATAATAAGGTGTTGTTTAGTTTACAGATTATATATTCATAAACTGGGCCCCTAAATGTGTGAAAACTTTGTGGCTTTAAACAGTTAGTTCCGACTGCCAGGACTAAGGGTAAACAAAACAAAATTAGATGATTAGTTGCGAAAATCTTGTGGTCCTTTTGTAAGGTAACTAGTTGTCGTGATTTAAGCAAAGGATATATGTATAACTATGAGAAATTCTTGCGGCTTTTAACAACAGTTTTAGTATCAGGACTAAGGACTAGAAACTAGAATAAAAAAGGAGTTAATAAAGTTTTCTAATAAGTTGTTTCTACAGTTAGTACTCACAAGGATAACAAATATAATTGGCATAAGGCTACTGTCATAGTTGGTCTATATTTGACCTGATTTCTTCAAAAGAGGTGTAGAATCTCACTCTCAAATAATAATAGTCTTAAAGGACAACATTTTATAGTGGATTTTAAAGTCAGAAGACTTTTCTATAGCTTAAACGATAATGGATGGCAAGTTAGTGTTGGTGTAAAATTTCATTTGAAGAATCCTCTTAGTTGGCAGCCACGTTGCCAGGTAATCGTAATTCCACAATGTTGCCAAAACTTTAGTCCACCGGCTCCCATCTTCCCTCTCCTTTCCTGTCCTGTCCTCTCCTTTCTTTCCCTCTTATAATGTAAATGTGAAATTTGAGTTTTTGACTTTTACATTTTTGATGGCAGAACCGAAAATTGAGAACGAGGCCGAGAGTGGGCATAAAAGGTAAGAATGGTAGTATGAAGAGGGAGGGTTAAGTTGCTGCCCAGCTACGCAGGACTCGCACACACACACGTACACACACTTGTACTTTGTGTTTCTTTCTGTTCTTTCAGGTTTTTTTTTATTTTTCGTTATTTTCTTCGTTTTCAGCAAATAGTGAGGATTATTAGGGCTTAGGCATGTGCGTGAGTGTGTGTGTGTGTGTGTGTGAGTGCCTGCGCAATTACACATTCACAAAGGATACGCCTAAGCTGCTTATGCCAAGGCACCAAGCAGGAAGAACGCCAAAGCAAAGTAAAGCAAAGACCAGAGACGAAAAGGGAAAAGGTGGCAGCCATAACCAATGATGGGGGTGATGGTAGCGGGGGGGGGGTGATGCTAGCGGACTGCGGGCTGTGGTTGCGGTTTCCGGCATGGTAAGCGCCTATTATGAAGAGAAAAGTAACGCTAATGAGTAAATCAAGTGCACATGTGTGCCGTTGAACTGGAATATACCGACCATATATATATATAGAGAGAGTATATACCCATACCCCCCCTCCTATATTCATTCCCCCAATCGCCCCTTTACCATTATGCCCCGCCCACAACTACCGCATCCTTTGAAGCTACGGCAAACGGCGTGTCGAGGCATAAATAAGCCGCCACCGCCAAGGGATCCCCACTCTCTCCCAGGCCACTTGGCGCTGTTTTAATAGCTAAATTATGTAATCATGATGTGTGATGCTCACACACACAAACACATACACACACACATTACTGTCCTGCTATTTATGCAAATCCTGATGTTGCCTTCTTCTGAGAAACTTTTACTTTGCTCAACCGTTTGCCCTCCTCCACACGCGCTTTGCCCCTTTTTAATTTGAAATTTTTCATAATGAGCAACGCGAACGGAATGAAGAAGTGCTATATACATACAAACATATATACAAACATCTATATACATATATATATATATGTATAAGTACTACTGGGTGGGCTATAGTGGGCGTGGCAGTTGACGTTGCCATAGTGTGAAGATTAAATTCTACTAATTAGAGATGCCAAGTGAATGTTCGCACATTTTCTCCATATGTGTGTATGTGTGGGTGTGTGTGTGTATGTATGTATGTATGTGTAAGGATAACGTCAACAAAATGGCGTTGAACTCACTACCAATCCCTAGCATCTTTATTGATAAAGTTCAAATCCCCCATACCCCTCCTCTTTCTTTCATTCTCTCAACCCAATCCAGTGGAAAGAAAAAAATCAAACAAAACAACCAAACTATGTATATGTGTATGTATATAGTGTAGCTGTATGTGTATATATATATATATATATACATATATATGTATGTGTGTATCGAACGAGCGAAATTTCTGGCGCCCATCCTTGTGGTTTGGTCCTTAAAGCTTTGATGCTGGATTAGTTGATGCCCTAATAACTTAGCTTAGTTCGCCTTAGTTGGATATAATATGATGGAATGGGGGAGAAAGGGTAGGGTATGTGGTAGGGTGTTAGTAGATTACCAAGGAGATGTGGCACAAAATAAAAGTTACTTTGTTGCTTTGCTTTATATATATATATATATTTGTTTTTTTCCCCTTCCCTTGCGTATAAATATTTTTAGAATACTCATTAGGCAAAGAGATATTTATGAAGTACAATAAATATATATAGTTTATATATCTTATCATTATTTTTAATATATATGCTTTTATATATATATATAGTTTAAATATAAATATTTTTTATTTTACCAGGCGATATCAACGAGGCCCATTAGCTCAGTTGGTTAGAGCGTCGTGCTAATAACGCGAAGGTCGCGGGTTCGATCCCCTCATGGGCCAGAAATTAAATATTTTTTATATTTTTCTTTCGTTTTTTTTTATGTTTTGTAGTTTTTTTTTAATTATTTTTATGTATAATAAAGACCTGACCTAGGTTGGAAATAAAATTTCAACTGAAATGCTGATTGACAAGCATAGAGAAAAACCCTTTAAATTATTTTTATTTAAAAATATAAATTTGAACACTTTTAATAATATTCTTTTGTTTCTTTAGATTTTTGTATTTTCAACACAGAAAAATCTATTCTATATATATATATATCTTTTACACCTACGAAAACATTGATTAATCTTAAAACCTTTTAAACTACATACCATAAAAGGTCAATCAGAGGGTTTTTGATGTTTTTTTTTAACAGAAAAAGATTATGGCATTAAAAAATTAATAGCTCTGTCTTAAATAATATGAATTGAACAAAGTTAATCTTAAGTCTATAATAACATGGAAATAAATTACTTTCAAATGTGAGGATGAGAAGAAAAAGGTAAAGAAGAAGTATACTCTTCATTTTCAGATCACGCATTATCCTTCTCACATTACGTGTCTTGCCGATTTTACCTCAATTACAATATGCCATAATTATAGGCCTATTAATCTCTAGTTTTTTTTTTTTTTTTTTTTTTGCCTTTTTCATGTATCTCATCTTTACCTTTAAAATCAGTTTCGTTATGCCTTTTGTCTGTTTCCACTTGTGTTGAGTCACTTACTTAAGTAACTTAAGTAACCGATATGGGTCAACTACAATATATGAGTTAGGATCTTTCTCTCTTTCGATATATTTGGCGCCTCATGAAATTAATTTTCCAACAAACAAAAAAAAAAGAACTAAAAAAAAAAAAAGTAAAATGGAAAAGGCACAATGTCAGAGATCTGAAAATATTTTGTGCATGTCATCTATTACGGTTGAGATAAGATCGCCGGGGCGGGAAACTTACAGAAGTTTCCGTTTCGTGATAAAAAGATTTTAAATTAATAATTCAGTTCAGCTGCGCGAACCCAAAAACGAAAAAAAAAAAACGCACAAGAAACGAAAAACGTTGGAAAATTGCTCAATTTTCCGTGCGAACAAAAGAAATGCGGGAAAGAAATACAACACAAAATGGGGGAAAAAAAGAAGAAAGAAAGAAAGAGAAATTTATGCTAATTTTATTTAATTTTTCTTTTTTTTTTTTTTTTTTTTGGTAGCAACTATCAGCTAAAACCTTACCCTCCTCTCCCTTCTACCATCATGCCACATTGCCACGTCAGTTCATATATAAAACTTGCCGAGGGCAGCGTCAGCGTAACGAAGTAACCTAATTAATTTGTGGCACTCATTAGCAACAATTGGAAAAAGAACCCCCACTTCCCTTCCATCCACCCACTAACCATTCTCTCCCTCTCTCTCTCTGTCTCTCTTTCATTTCAGCCGTCCAGAAGTTAAAATGTTTTGTAATGAATGGGGGAATATTAGACGAACCTTTTACTCTATCAAAAAGAAAAAAACAGAAAGAAAAAACAATTTTTGTTGTAATTGTATATTCCATAAGTAGTAAAGTGAACTCTGAGATACACTAACAATATGAATTGAGTTCACATTCTACCAATTTGTTGTCATTAAGATGTATGACAGTTCTTAAGACACTTCCGGCATTGCATTGCATGATGCCCTGCCAGTCTCCTTCTCTTGTTTTCAATCTATCAATTAGGATTTATGTGCCATGGCAAATGCAATAACTATAGTTCCATTTAGAACATTTTGTTTTCAAATATGTCTTCATTGACAATAGCAAGACTATGGAATCAATCCTTAATGAGTTCTTTGCAATCAATCAATTCGATCATTAACGATCTTTTTGGGTCAAATTTCTCACGTTTCTTACTTAACATGAACATGAACATGGACATGGACTCTTGGCTAATAAGCAGGTGTACTTTATGTATAGGTCACAAAAAAATACCAAAAAATGTTAACTAATTTTCGGCTTTGTTGCGTTGACGTGTGAAGAGACCAAAAAGTAGAATGGGTAACAGAAGAATGACCACGACAGCAACAACAAGATGGAAATGGTAGAGAAGTAGTAGATGGGGGGTAGGAGAGGTAAAAATAACAGTAGGACTGGCCACCCTTTATAGCCGCGGTCAACTCAGCTCCATCACCTGCCTAGTTAGTTAGTTGGTTCGCCGGTTGGTCGGTCGGACGGTTAGTCGGTTGGTCAGTGCGTGAGTTGAGCCTATTTAAGGCGCTGTCAGTCGTCACTCACCGGCTACGCATGACATTTCGGTTGCTGGTCCCCGGGTCCCCGCTGATCGCTATCTGGTCGCTAATATATGCGTGGGTCGCTGCCGCAAAATACCTTCAGTAATGCATAATTTGAGGCACTTTTCCGGCAAGGCGCGAACCAAAAGAAAAAAAAAAGAAAACAAAACAGAGAAAAAACACAAAAAAATAAAATTAAATGAAATGAAATAAAATAAAACAAAAAAAAAAGAAAAAGAAAAAAATTCCACCACCACCACCACCTAGGCCAGATAGCCCACCGGTCAGTGGTGGCCACAATTGTGGTTTTTTGTTTTTCCAACGTTTCTGTTTCTTTTTTTCCTGTTTTGTCGGCGCCCTAGCTGGGAAAATCATTTAATTAAAATTTTTTTCTTGTGTTTTTTTTTTATTTTTTTTGTTTTTGCCGCATTCGAGGCGCAAAATAATCACGCACATGCGTAAAATTTTATGGCGGTTACAGTGGAATCGAATATATTAAAAAAAATTTTAAAAAGTTTTAAAAATTTTCAAAAAGTAGCAAAAAAGAGTAAAAGAATATTGAGATAAAGTTCAAAAATTAAAAATGAAATCAAGAATTGATATAAAAGATTATAAAAGTTGATATGGAAGTTATAGGAAAGTTTTTTTAAGTATTTTTCCTTGTTCTTCTTTTGAAATTTTTTAAAAATTACATTATTTTTAGTACAAAACTCTTGCATTTCTTTTCTGAATTGCTAAATGACTGATTTGAAACTTTGTTTAGTAATTAAAGTTATTTGAAAGTTATTATTTTTATAATTCTTCTTGTGTTTCTCATGAAATTTTCTAAACGTTACTTTTTTGGAGATCAAAACTCTTGTAAGAATTTTTTAAAATTATTTAAGAACTGATTTGAAACTTTGTTAAAAAACTAAAACAATTTTTTCCAGGATTTTCAAGTATTTAATTAATTAAAACTAGATTTTGGGGACTATTTTGTGACTGTTTTGAAAATATCTAACTAATTAGTCAACTGGATATACATATTCCGATATATTAAATGAGTTTCTAAAACTAACTGCTTTTTAAAAGTCCTGATATATTCCTTTATAATTCTACATTAAATATATAAAAGTTTTATTTCCCAAATTATATACTTTATTAGGATAAAAGTCAGATATAAATTCATATTATTTTGATTATCATATCATATTATTATTAAATTAATGTTTCATGATTAAATTGTTCTAAAATTTTAATCTTTAAATTTACCTTACATGAATTACAACTGTTTTTAAGTTCTTAAAAGTTATGGAACTATTTTATAGACACACCAAATGACTTTTTAACCACTATGCACGACCGTTACTCTCAGCTGTTTGAACGTTTCCCTAAGCCAAGACCTGTCGACCGTTTTGGGCGTAAATTATGATTATGAGGAATGCCAACGCTATGAGGTTTTTCTTTTATTTTATTTTTTTTTTTTTGTTTTGTTTGTCGGTGTGAGGTAGGAAGTTATGCAAATAAATTTATTTCAGTTTAGTTTTTCGTTATTTATTTATTATTATTATTTTTTGTTTTTTAGTTTTTTGGTTGGTTTCTGTATTGCCCAAGATATTTACCAATGTCAGGCCATAAAGGCACGCAACATCCTTAAGGGTTGGCGGCATTTGCATATCGGTTGGACGGCTGTTGGTCAGTTGGTCGACTGTTGCGTATCTCACGGATACAATGAGAGCAAACGAAAATGTTATTTTTGGCTTTTGTGTTGTTCTATTACCTTTGATTAATTACCCAGTTTTTGGTTTTCTTTTTTTTTTCCAGCCGTTAAGTGTGATATTTGTAACACTTTGCTGACTTATTGTTACGACCAACTGGGCAATGGGATTGGGTCGAAACGGTATGGTCCGTTGATGAGGCGAAGTGAGTTGAGTGAAAAAAGAGGGGGTAAGAGAGAGGCAAGTAAGGCTTTTAGGCTGCCATCATCCACATTGACTTGGGGCTAGGGTTGGGGCTGCTAATTAACCCATTACACCATTATTGTTGCTCTCTTGTCGGTGCCAAAGTAAAGGCAAAGGGTTTTTATTATTTTGCTTGGTTTTTGTGTTATTTTTTTTTTTGTTTTCTTCTCATTGTTGCTGTTGTTGTTGTTGTTGTTTTGTTCTGGGCCGCCGCACACGTGTGTGCATATTTGGCTTGGCTAAAATCTGCGCAATAAATAACCATTTTTGTGGCTTAATGAATCCCCAACGAAAAGCCGCCCATTCATTTTTGTGGAACCTGAAAGGGCTCCGGCAATTAGCGAAGCGTCGCAACCGTACAAAATGCCTTCACGACCTATGTAGCCTACGCAAAATAAAATGCGTATGGCCTGAATGGAATAGACAGTACTACAATACACCTATTAGACACACACACAGACACAGATACAACTATGTATCTTCATTCTAAACCCACTCATATTATGAAAATATCTTTTAGTAGCTTTAATGCGCCATAAAATGTTTTCTTTTTTTCAAATCTAAAATAACAAAAGAAATTTCTATTAGAAATTAATAGGAGAAAATTTAACAAAAATTAAAGAAATGAACTATATGGATAAATTGTGAAAAAAGTATCTTTTATATGTCGGATTTTAAATCCTTCTCTTTATGCCTAAAAAAGTCTGCTTTTTTTATATATAAAGAAATTAAGATATAACAAAATATATAGATAAAATAGAAGCTGTTTCTTGAGACATCTTTCATTTTTATCCTATATCAATATATTTGGTATATTGTATATATAAATATACATATTAAATCTATAAAAACAAATCCAAATATTTCTTAATGTTTTTAAATATGTTATACATATGAATAAAAAACATTAACATATATAAGATCAAACTAAATAAATTAAAAAAAAAAAAATTAAAAATCTTTATAATTATTGAAGTTTGTTTTTTAATAATTATTTTCTTTTAATTATTTAAAAATGAGTAAGATATAGATAGATCAGTTAGATTAGTTGCATTTTGTATTATTTAAAAATAAATTTTACAAAATTCTTTAAAATCAAATTTATATTTCAAAAATATATAATAACATTAAGAATCCAACAATTCTTAATTATTATAATTCTTTATTTAAGTTAAGTTATTTTTTTATTGTTTTTTTTTCAATATGGCTCAATTAAGTATTTAGGTAAAACTTACTTCAATTAAAACTTTAAAAATACATGATAAAATATAATAAAAATGTTTTTTCAATAATCTTGATTTTTATTTTATTTATTATTTGTTGCTTTTTAATTCACAACTTTAAAGTAAATAAAAAAAAATTTCTTGATCATAAATAATATTTATTATTTATTAATTGTTAATTTTTCTTTTAACGCAAACAATTATTTAATTTAAAAACTTTTTAATACAACATAAAATATATAAAAAAAAATATTTTGAACTATTTTTTTTTATAAATAAGATTTATTATTAATTGTTTCTTACCTTTTTCATTAAATGCAAAATATTTTTAAATTTAAAAAATAAAAATTAATTATGAAAATTGTATTTATAATATATTAATAAATTATTTTATTTTAATTTTATTTCAGAACTAAAATCTCAAAAAAAAAAAAAATATCAAAAAGTAAGTCAGAAAATTTAAATTTCTTTAACTAATAAATAATTGAAAGTTAATTTGTTTTTCCATCTTTGATGTATTTTGTTCCACTCCATTCTGTTCCGTTTCATTCCATTTCCTTCTCCATTTTTTTGTTGGACGGATTTTCTAAGAAACTGTAAAAAAAAATTATTTATATGACTTTTGACTTAAAACTTACATTGAGATTTTATTGCTGTGTGTGTGTGCATAAATACCGTTACACCGGAAAAGCTTTTAAACTTTCCTTAATTGGCATTTGAGCTTAAGAACTTTATAGCAAGTAAAACAAGCTTAAATAAATCGAATGCCCGAATGAAGAGAATAAACAATTTTGTATTCATTTTGTTAACTTTGGCTATAATATAAATTTTTGGTAAATTTACTGCAATTTAAATACCAATGACTTTTGTATGCTTAGCAAATTAATTTTGGCCACCAAAAACGCCACATTCTTGCCACTCATATTAACTAAGACTTTTGTTAACTGCTTTGGTAATTAACAAGTTGGCATTTTCTTGGCCAAAAATTTCAAACTATATCATTTGACCAAAAAAAAAAAAACAACATACAAATACAACAACAACAAACTGAACCAAACCAAAAGCGAAACGAAGGACGATAAAGAAAGGCTCTCTCTTTCTCTTGCATCGTTGTTGAGCCCTTGGAATTTATATAGATTTCTCAGGGTCGCTTCATTGTTGCCGTGGCCGTCGAGCATAAGTTTCAATTTTCATCTAAGCCCTGGCTCCCTGTTTGTACAATGGAAGGTAGATTGGTATGGTATGGTTGTGGTAAGGTGGTTGGTTGGTGAGGGGTTTCGCGTTTCGTTGGTACCATAATATAAACGAAATGTGAGGAACAGCCAGCATAAGCCCATTGATTAATTTGAAATTTATGAAGCGACATCGACATAACTTTTGCTCTACTGCGGTTGCCCAACCAAAAATTATGCCCCATATACGTTTTAATTAAACGTGGCAATCGGAACCAACAAATACTTGACAATTTCACGTTAATGCCAATGAGGAGAAAGAGAGAGAGAGAGAGAGCGAGTGGTATGGGATGAAATGGAGTGCCTTTGGCCAAAAAACTGGCATAAATATCATTTGAATAAGCACAACAGAGAGACAGAGATAGAAAGAGCGGGCGAAGGGCAAAAGTAAAGTAGAGGAGCCTGGGTCTGGGTCGGTGCTATAGGACCTCACACAGGACTCATTCGGTGTACATGCGACTTAATTACGCGTGCCAAGCCGAGCGGCTTTTGTTATTATCATTCAGTCAGCCGGTTCCTGGTTCCTCTCTCTTGCTACCTCTATCTATCTAACTATCTCCCTCTCTCTCTCTCTCTCTCTCTCACTCTGTGTGTTTGTATATTTTCTGGTCCTGCTGCCTTTGTCCGTTGGCATTGATGATAATGTTTGAACGTCGACGTCGTCGACATTGGCTGCGCTTAATGAATTTATTTGTTACGCATGGCGTAGTTTGAATTGGCGTCCATGTCGGAGCAGCAGCAGTAGCAGAAGCAGTGGCAGCAGCATCAACGCCCAGTCCCAAACCCAGAGACCAGGTTCGCTTATTGTCCTTCTGCTCAGTCTTAATGAAATCCATTATTACGAAACCCATTGCCATTGCCATTGCCAGCGAGGTAAGCAGAATGTAGCATAGAGCGTAAAGAAAGACATAGAGAAGGGGTAGGGTAGGGTAGAAGTAGGATAGAGTAAAATACATATATACAAGAAGTGGAGTGGAGAGCCAAAACAAAGAGGGTAGTCTAAATACACTTATTACGAAAAGTGTTGTACGGCTGCTGCTGCTACTGACAACTCCCCTCTCCAGCCCCTTTTTATCTGAATGAGCAGAATGCGTAAGGCATAAAACGCAGCAGGAGCTCTACGATATTTAACGTATAGCAAAATGATGTGCGACGTATGCGCGGGGTGATGAAACGGAAATGGAAACGCCAACAACCATAGAACCCATAGCTACCCCACAATCTTTCGTAACCCCTCTATATACATATATACATATATGTACTTATTTTGTATGCCTGCATGCCCTGCGATAGTGTAACACTGATAACGATACAACTTAACGGTCCTCAATTGACCATTTTACAGATGCAAATATACCGCCCCTTGATAGCTAAAATTGAGCTCTCCCCAGGGTGGTTACATTGTAATGGTATACGGATATGGTCTCTGGGATCAATCAATTATATGAGAAATGCTTCAAGGACCTTTCATTTACATTACCTAAACTCTGAGAGTATGGTTTACTTATTTTTTCCCTTTTTTTTTTTGCCATCTCCATACCAGATTAGATTAAATTCCAATATAATTAGGACAACTGATTTTTCGTGCGAACAAAAGAGGGTGTGATAACAATTGAACATTGATATAGAAAGGGATTAATATAGTAGAAGAAATGTGACTTTAAGTTATTAACTTTTAGAGTAATTAAAAAAAGTCCTTTAGTGCTGGAAAGTCTTTTAGAAAAAAATAACATCTAGTTCTATAACTAGATGAATAAACGATATTTTTAAAGCAATAGTTTTTAGAATAGTTTTTGAAATATCTGAAATTGAAATTAAGAAAATAAGTTATAAGATCTTGCGGTTCAGAGCATCCTAAGCTAAGCTCTTTATAAGGTCTATTTTTAGATCTTTGGTCTCAGAAAATTTTATATATCTTCATAATTTAGTATACTTAATATCTCTTTTAGAGTTTAGGTTAGTTTTTTTTATAGTTTTTGGATCAACATAAAGTCCTTATATTATATTAATATTTTTTTTTTTTTAATTGATTAAAAATCAGGTTTAACTTTTAAAATTGTTTTATAACCTTTTAAATTTACTTTGAGTAGTTCCATTTCTAAGTCAGCTATAAGATATTAAAGCTAACAATTATTAAGAATATATATTAACTATCTGTATATATGTATTTTGTGTTAAATCCTTTACTTTACCCTTTCGCCTAACAGTGCAAGTCAATTAATTTTGCTTACTGTTTGATTCATTTGATATATATATATCTATATATAGAGTTGGAACTGTATTGTTCATGAGGCTCATTTGATATGCTTACCTTATCAGAAATGTGATGCTAAGTAAACGCACACATAAATACAAACACACACACACACACATTCAGAGAGACACACTTGGAATCACACACATTAGCAAGTTGAAGTTGCCGATTAAGACATTTTGTGGTCATCCTCCAAGACAAACAATTTTGGTCTGCATATAATTATGCTGAGCAGCCTTTGTCCCTCCCCCTTCTTTATTTCCCTTACATATATGCATAGATATGTACATAGATACATAGATAGATAGATACTTGGATACAATATATATATATATATATATATATATGGCTCATTCATCACGCTAACAACGTACGAAATGTATCTCAAAGATTGTTAGCACTTTACGGGGGAGTAACAAGGCGGCCTCCTGGTCAACGAGAGTTATTTATGTTGGCCAAGACTATTAAAACTAACTACTTAGCAAACACTCCCATAAAGTCCAAAGTTTTCTTCGTTTTCTTCGCTTTTCTTTAGTTTTTTTTTTTTGCCTCTGACACATGATAAATGAGTCATAGAGTGAAATGTTTTGGATGAACGCAAGTGTTAGCATTTGTTGTGTGTGTGTGTGTGATAGATCCAACCCCTCCATTAGGTCAAACAGCATAGATATTGTACATATGCCGATCTAGTCTTTTGGCAATTAAATAGTCAAGCTTAGGCCATAAATAAATACATGGGAAAACAAAAAAAAAAAAACAAACTTCTATGGAAATTTTCAAGCGAAAAAGAACTCATTAAATAGAAAGCATTTATGGCGTATCTCGTTTACAAAATCTTTTGCGACGGTAATAGAATGTCAGTAGCAGCTGCCTGTCGGTCTAACTGTCTGTCTGTCTGTCTGTCCGGGGTGCGAAATTGAATGGATGTTATGCTCTCTCTCTCACTCTTTCTGTCCAATCTGTCGTTCATGTCCATGATGTTCATCTCGCTCCTCGTCCTCCCAATAATGTCTTTCAGCTTCATAGCAAAGTGTGATATCAGGAGTCAAAGTTTGAGCCAGCAGCCGAAAGACATTCATGTCAACAGGAAGGTCATTTAAGTTTTAATGATAGAGTTGTGCCTCTACTTCTTCCTGACACAACAAGGGGGAATAGGAATGGGCATGGGCATGGTCATGGGAATGGCAAAAGGGAAGTGAATTGTGGCAACTTGGCCAAAGCCAAGGTGGCGCAGGAAGGGGTGCAAGAAAGAAAGGGAAAAAAAAAAAAAAACAAAAATATAAAGTTGTGGTTGTTATTCTTTAGGGGTAGCTACAAAAGAAAACAAACTTCAATGGACCGCCGATTGCTTTAAGAACTAAAGTAGCAAAGTAAATAAAACTTAGTAAGCAGCATGATGATGAGGTGCAGGAGGGGGTACAAAACAAAAAAACAGAAAAAAAAGGGGCTACAATTCTCGTTAAGTTTTTGATGCGAAAATTAACCATTCGGTGTACAGAGGGAAGACAAAGCGGGCGGGGTAGAGGAAAATTTTTGCTGTTTTTGTTTCAATTCCATAAAGAGCAACCCTTTTAGTCAGCAAACATTTATTGTGAAACTTTTCCCAGATAAAAGAAACTCCGGTTACGAATTGTCTCTAGAGGAATAACTAAAAAGAATAGAAAACAAAATAGAATAGAATAGAAAAGAATGGCATTAAATGAAATAGAATAGAATAAAATGGAATGGAATGAAATAATATATTCTGACATGGTGAGAATTGATTGATCGATCCATTGTCCTAGGGTTTTGAAAATTTTCTTACAGACAACCGGAAAGTCTTTTCAAATTTAAGAAACAAAAAGAAAAAGGGGAAGATGTGAAATTTCTTGAAAAGTCATTTCAATGTTAAACAATAATCATAAAAGCTAACTACTCTGTATTTGAAAGGATCTTATCGTTATGATATAAAAATGAAAACCATTAAGATTTAACTGAGAAACAAACATATTTTAAGTTTATATAAGTATATATATATATTTATTACTTGAAACATTTGAGAAACTCTTTATAAAGGAGTCTAGTTTGCTGAGTTACTTTGTTAGACACCCTGTATAACATATTCCACTTAGTTATTTATAACAAATTGTTAAGAAATTTTGGATGTTTTGAATAATTTTTTTTAAGGGAACTCTTCATTATATTCGATAGATAATATGTAAAGGACTCGTTATATACGGATTCCCTGTATGTATATATATTACTTGGAACATTTGAGAAATCCTTTATATAGAAGTCTATTTTTCTTACATTGATAGAATTTCCTGAATAATATGTTCCATTTAGTTATCGATAACAGATTTTTAAGAATCTTTTAATGCTTTTAATAGCTTATCAAGGAAACTATTTATTTGATATGTAAAGAAGTCGTTATTACCAGATTCCACTGCATATATTTATATATATATTACTTGGAACATTTTAGGAATCCTTTAAAAAGTTTTCTTACTTCTTTGACGGAACACCCTGTATAAAATGTTCCACTTAGTTATTGGAAAAAAATTTTTAAGAATTTTTAAATGTTTTTTATAATTTATTAAGGCAACTAACTATTCATTTTATTTAATAGATGATATGTAAAGGAGTTGTTATAGCCAGATTCCACTGTGTATATATATTACTTGGAACATTTGAGAAATTCTTTACAAAGTTTTCTTACTTTGTTGGAACACCCTGTATAAGATCTTCCATTTAGTTATTCATAACAAAATGTTAATAAATTTTAAATGTTTTTAGTAATTTAACAAGGAAACTGTTCAATTTAATCTATAGATTATGTTTTAACAACTTACCAATATATTCAATAGTTAAGTAACCGCATCAAGATAGGGCACCCTGTATTTTAAGAACTTCCTCTTTAAAAACTTTCAGGGACAATTTTATTTAAAAGATTTTGTATATTAAATATAAAAAAATAATAAATTAAAACACATAAAATTCATTTTCACATAATTCTTATTCTTCTCGCTCTCGCTCTTTCATTTTTATTGAATTTCAATATCAGTAACAAATAAAAAAAAAAAAAATTGGTTTATTCATTTTTATATTATTTTGTTTTGTTTTTTTATGCTATTTACAAGGTTGGTTCTTTTGTATATATATTTTTTTTGTCGTTTAAACATTTCAACATTTACATATTGCATTTGCGCGATAATAAAAAATTAATTAAATTTACAGCAATTTATATTATTTCATTTTATTTATTTATGTCGATTCGTTTATGCATAAGATAACAACGCTTAATTGACTAAGAAAAAAAAAAAATGTATATATATTTTTATACATAAATTTTATAATAATAATTAAAAAAAAAAGGCACCTGAGTTCAATATGTGTGTTAAAAATTAAGAATTAAATTAAAGAGAATATATAAAGAGAGGAATAGGGGGAGGGGAAAACCAAAAAACGCAAATCAAATCAATAAAAAATAAAAAAAACAAAAAATTATTTCAAAAAACGAAAAAAAGAAAATAAATGTAAGTATTAATAATTAATTCATTTTAATTAATGGTATGTTGATTTTTATTTTATTTTTGATTTCTTTTTTTTTTTGTATTTTGTTTTTTGATTTCAATTTTCTTATTGTTGTTGTTGGTGTTTCCACTCTGTTTTTATTTGCGGTTTTTGTGGGTTATCGACTGATTGACTACTGACTTTTTGATATCACTCATTGATATCGTTGATGGATCGCCCGAAAGGCGATATAGTTATATATGTATAGATAGATATATATATATATATATATAATTATTATTTGTATTTATATAAAGTACTTCTATATGGTCTTTGTCCCTGAATGAAATGCTCTACATGCTCATGTACATCATTATACACCCCGTTTGCCCTTCTTGTTTACGAAAACTATTCAATGTATATATAACCATACTATATATATATATATATACTATATATACCGTTGAAAAAAAAAAAAAAAAATTTTGGTATAGCCCTTAGAATTCTGTTGTCTCTCTGGTTTCATATGGTTTTTTTTTTTTGTTTTTTTGCTATTGCTTTTGCTTTCTTTACCCTTTCTTTCTTTCTTTCTTTCTTTTTTTTTTCTTTTTCTTTTCTTTTTTGACTAGTGTGCGTTATTAGTTTTACCGTTAACTACAAAATGCCGCCAGATCTATTTTTATGGTTTTTTTTTCCTCTTGTTTCTTTCTTTTTCTTTTCTTTGTTTGTTGTTCCTTTAATCTACACCTTCTATACTAAATCCTGTAGCATCAGAATTTGTATCCTATTGCATTTTATATAGCTGCGGTGGCTCTTTGGAGGCGGGTATACCATGATCATATTTACCCAATTCGGCCTCATATAATAAATTATTGATCAAATGTTTTACAACAATTTTTGATTTTGTTGTTTTTAGTTTTCTTATGGTAATGGCCACATATTCACCAAATATACCATATTCATCTATATGGCTTGGTTTTGTGGGTGTGGCTGAGGCACTTGTTGTTGCTGCTGCTGTTGCTGCTGTTGCTGTTGTTGCTGTTGTTGCTATTGAAGCACTCGAGCTTGAAGTTAGCTCCAAGGAAGTGGACGAATTGTTAACGCCCGTATTCACCAACGATGAGAGATCACGATCACGATCACGTTTTAGTGCCATGTTGTTGGAATGTTGTTGTTGTTGTTGTTGTTGTTGCTGCTGTTGTAGTTGTAATTGTTGTTGTTGGTGGTGGTGTTGATGATGTTGCAGATGCAATTGCCCATTGCAATGACTGCTATTGTCGTTGTGGTTGTTCATGTTGCTGTTGTTGTTGTTATTGTTGTTGTTGCTGTTATTGTTGATATTACTGCTGCTATTGATGCTAATGCTGCTGTTGTTGTGGTTAAAATGCTGCTGTAAGGCATGAAATGCTAGCTGCCTGTGGTTCGACATTTGTGACGTAGCCGTTTTTGTTATGGGCGTCAGTGTCAAGGCTCCAACAACATGCTGTTCCATAATACCAACACCAACCCCAGTGATACCAATATTACCAATTCCACCATCGATACCATTATCACAACCATCATTCTCATCCATTTGAGCCTTACGCTTTCGATGATTATAGGTTAAATCGGTTGCCTTAAAATAATTCATTGGCGATGGTGTGCTAGTCCGACGATCAAGTATACCAAGTTCCATTTCATGTTCAATCTGTTTTTTTTTTTTTCATATAAGAATTTAAGAAAAAAGAGTCATAGTATATTTAAACAGACTATCGAAAACTAAATAACAAATACCGGCAACCAGTTTATTTAATCATATCATTTTATTTTATTTCATATCATCTCATCTCATCCTCATCTCAATGTCACAAAATATATATGCATATATATATACTTTTTTTCTGATGAAATCAGTCTCATCTTGTTTCATCAACTATATCACAATTTGTTAAGGGAGGGGATAAAGGGGAGAGTGTATGCCCATATTAAGAGATAAGACCTGATCATTGATTCATACAAACATATTTATGTGTTTATAGTTCGTATAGGGCATAATCTATTATATATTTTATATATATTATACCAGATGCTATTATTTCCTCTTATTCATCAATTCTATGTTTATTATACCTTTGGAAAAAAGGTATATTAATTTTGGTCAGAAGTTTGCAACGCATAGAAGGAAGCATCTCCGACGCTATAAAGTATATATATTCTTGATCAGCTCGATGAGCTGAGTTGATATAGCCATGTCTGTCTGTCTGGATCAACGCAATCTCCTCCGTAACCCTTAAAGCTACAGAGCTTTTTGCTGCAGGCATTGTATATCTCGGAATCATTCCGATTGGATGACTATATCATATAGCTCCCATAGGAACGATCGGTCATGAATATGGATTTCAAGCATTAACTTGGTTGTTTTAAAAGCGATTAGCACAAAATTTGGTATTTTTCAGTTTTATATACTTTTCTACATATCCATTAAGTTTTATCAGAATCGGTTCACTATATCCTTTAGATCCCATAGGAACGATCGGACAAAAAAATAGTTTTAGATGAATAACTTACTTATTTTAAGAGCGACTCTCACCAAATTTGTTATGTATAAGTTTGGTATACATATATAGAAATATGTTTACTGAGTTTCACTAGAATCGGCCGACTATATGATACAGCTCCCGTAGGAACAATCGGTCCAAAAAAAATTTTTGTTTTAAAAAGTTTGCAAAGGTATTTAAACTTCGGCATGGCCGAAATTAGCCCATCCTCCTAGTTTTTTTTCAATTTTCATTTAGAGCTAACGATAATCAATGAAATCTTACAAGATGAGCTGACTTTGAGTGACAAATAAATAACTAATTCATATAAAAATTCATATATACGAAATGTATCCTTTAAATCTTGTTATCAAATTGAGAGATCTCTGATATTATGATATGTTGCTCGTAAGAAAGATATAACTCAATATACATAATATTAAGTTATATCTATATATATATAATATTTGAATTTTAATAATTAACAAATAACTTCTAACTATTTTTAATAACTTTAAAATTAAGATGGATTATTTTATGGAGTACTTACAATTTCGGTTTTCACATCATCGGCACTGATATTGCAATAATTCTCACCATCCATATCGGAAGAGGAACGTGTCTGCAAAATAAAAGAGTATATATATATATATATATATATATATACAAATAGAAAGGGAGAAAAAAAAAAACACACGGAATAGAATCGAAGCAAAAATAAATCGTTAAAAATTAACAGCAGCCAGTCAATGTGAAGAATTTGTCAGACAAATAATAATAAAATAAGAAAGAAAGAAAAAAAAAAAAACTAAATGAAGAAAGATAGACAAAGTCAACGACTTTAAAATACCCTATAACTGTTTGTTTATAGTGAATTATAAATCGTATTTTAAATACGATTCTTGTCTATAGCATATATATATATATATAGATTTCTAATGATTTTTTAATGACTTTGATCAAATTTAAAGATATGCCAGATATTGCTATAGCAACAAATCATAATATATTAGTCTTAAATTAACTGTAAATATATGGAAATGACAATTTAGGCCACATAATTGTATTCTATATAAGATTATTAATTGTTGTTACTAAAATAATGGGAACTAATATACTCTTTCATTATCTAAATAAAGGGTATTTAAAATTATTATAATATGTAGGTACGCAAAGCACAGTGCGGCAAAAAGACACGGGGAAAACGTAAAGGCAACAACAAATTAGAATAGTAATAAAAGAAACATACAAACATCAAATATATATATATATATGTATGTATATATGTACATATATACAGTCAAACAGACCTCGATGAGAGGAGAGACCCGTGAGTCGATGGCGATTAAATTAGTTGTTAAGATGGTCAGAGGTAGTGAGGAGTAAAGCAATGGTTAGAGGCAGACGAAGACCACATTGAAGTGGACCAACGGGTGGACAGCTAAGCAGACGGACAGTCGTGTGAGATGTATTAGCCACAAAATAATACAAAATACACAACACACACACACACACACAACCAAAAAAGAAAGAAAAAAACCAAAGCCAAGCCAAACGAATGAAATACACAAAAAAAAAAAAAAAACGCAATCCAGCAACTTGCTATATTGAAGCTCTTGTTGCTGTTGTTGCTGTTGCTGCTGTTGCTGATTTTGTTGCTTGGGGGCGGGCACGAGTCATGTAATGGCTATGCCTGAACGCTTGACTATATAGCCTAGTGTCTAAAAGGGAGGAGCTGGAGGGACGGACTAATGCAGGGTCGGTGCAAAACGTGGGGCTGCCGATTTCTACGGCTGATGCAACACACAACAGTGCGCAAATCAAAGCCAGTTGACACACACACACACACACACACACATGCTTATCAAGCGCATGCGACGCAATATCAATGCTTAAGTACACTGGGCCTAATGCCAGCAAAAATGTTTATGAAAATCAATTATATAAAGAAAATACTAAGTTCTAAGAAAGAAATGTTGGTAAAATTTTTCAGATCTATAAAAAACCTTAAGGCATATTTAAAGAAGGATATATCTAAATCTAAAGCCGTAAAGCCTAAAGGATCGCAACAATAAGTTGCTTCTTTTTAATACTTTGTTTTGTCATTTCATTAAAATTATTGTAAAGTTATTTTAAGAAGTGGAAGGGAAATTTATAAAGATTACTTTGCTTATTCATTTGGTTTCTGCAATAAGATTGCCCCACTGTGAGTCACAGTTTTTGCTGTTGCTGTTGCTGTTGCTGACGAACCGCTAGACACTAGCAGCAACAGCAACAACGGCAGAGCAGCAAGCAGCGCGTGTGCTGTCAACAGCGGCGGCTGATGCCGCAAAACAAGTCAAACCACTCGCCATACAAACTAACACTAAAACATACACACACACACACACACACATACATGGACATAAACACACCGCGCACACACTCGTGAACATTCAAAGCTCCAACAGAAAAAACAAACAACGAAACGAACAAAAAAACATATTCATAAAGCTCTCGCTTACCACAGCAGCTGAGGAGGAGGCAACGGCGGCAGCAACTGCGTCGTTGTTGCTGTCATTGTCATCATCACCACCGCCACCGCTCCCCGTTGTTATGGCCTCAATGGCAGGATCCCCATCAGCAGGATTCATTTGATGATCTCCTCTATCCCTATCCCTATCGCGAGCAGTTGCTGCTGCTGCAGCGGCAGCTTGTACAACGGCAACAGCGGCCGCTACACGGGCGGCAAACTCTTCATGTGGCTCAACAACAACCACCTGTGGCTGTTGTGATTGTTGCTGCTGCTGTTGTTGTTGTTGTTGTTGCTGTTGTTGTTGTTGCTGCTGCTTAGACAATTGTTCCAAATCTAGGCTATGCATAAGGGCCAACTTTTCAGCCGTTTCATTTGCTACCAATGATTCATTTATATCACCGCCAGCAGCAATTGTGTCCACGTCCTCCACATCCCTCTCTCCATCTAATATAAATCGTATGGCCTCATAGGCAAACCACATGGGCTGATAGTTAACGCCGCGACTGCGACCATTCAGCACTTTACCGTGTTCCCGATGGAATGAGCTGCGCAGCGATTTGATTTTGGAGCGTATGGAACGGATTTCAGTGCCATATTTCTGGCTCAGCATTTTCAGGGCCTCATATTTGGTTTGCTTGATATGATAACCCTTTGTGTTTGGATCCCATAGGACGCGCTGACGCCGATAGTCCTCGATGAATCCCAATATAGTGGCGCGTGACCATTCAATGCGATCGGTGGCTGTGTTAACGGCGCTGGCTGCTGCAGCATTTACCATTGATGGTGAGGGGCAGGGCGACGTTGTTGATGTGGTGGGCAGAGTGGCGGGGGTAGCAGCATCTGCAATCAACGCTATGGCATTGGAATTGGCGTCGAGTTTGTATTGCGCTGCGGTTGTGGCGGCGCTGCTGGACATGGTTTGGTTTTGGTGAAAGTTGACGGTGGTGTTGGTGGTGGGGTGGTGGTGCAGTTGGTGATTGGTTATAGTTGTGGTGGTTGTGATTGTGGTTGTGGTGGTGGTGGGTGCAGGAGTTTAAGAAAAAGAAGAAGGTGTAAAGGTAGCGAACGCAACGCGACGAAAAAAAGCGTCCACAACACGTTGCTTTTGACTTTCGACTGAGGCAGCGGCAGCAGCGGCCGATATGTGGCAGAGGAATTAGCAGCGGCAAGTGCGGCCAGCGGAGGCGGCTCAGCTGCACTTTGTGCGAGAGAGTGAGAGAACGAGAGACGGTTACGGTGACGGTGAGCGCAAGCAAGCAAGCAAGCAAGCCAGCCAGCCAGCTAGCCAGCGAGCGAACGGGCGCGACAACAGTGTCCAAAATCAACGCAAAAGGTGTGCGACTACTCTCTCGCCCTCTGTTTGTGTCAGTCTCTGGCTAAGTGAGTGTGTATTTGTGTATATGTGTGTGTCCGTATTTTGGTGTGTGTATGTTTGTGCCGCTGCAGCAGCGTGTGCGCTCTGCTCCGAGACCTGTTGCTCGCTTGATAATGCAAAGCTTTTGCTTGTGTTGCTGTTGTTTCGTTTCTATTTTGCTATCAGCTGTTTCTCTTATTGTTGCTGTTGCTGTTACAATTGGTGTTGTTGTTGTTGTTGTCGTTGCTCGTGGTCTTGTTGTTGATGTTGTTGATGGTATTGTTGCTGCTGCTGCTTCTGTTACTGTTGTTGCTTTTATTGCATATTAGTTGTTGTTGCCGCAATACGTGCGACGTGCTGCTGCTGCCTGCCACTCTCAACCGCTACGATCCGTTGCTGCTTTTGTTGTAGGTTGCTTTTATCGACGACGTCGTCGTGGTCTTTCGTCGTCTCTCGTCGTCGTTCGCTGTTGAAATCACGATTTGTACTAATTTCACATATTTAAACTGTGTGTGGCATGCGCGCTGACGCTGCTCGGCAGCAGCTCCCTCCATACGGGCCAGTTGCTGCTGCTGCTGCCGCTGCTGCTGCTGCTGCCGTAAGTTCGTCACTTGCTGTGGCTCCCGCGCCCCCGCTATCGCCACCGCCAACCGCCCCCCCTTCGACTCACACCTTGCCAACCTTGTCGTTTTGCTCGTGTCGCGACTTGCGATCGTTGCTGTTGCTCTTGTTGCTGTTGTTGTTGTTGTTGCTGCTTCTGTCGCTACCGTCAACTCAACGGCAACACGTTGCACAGTGGGCCAAATTAAAACAACGATCGTTTGCCAAACAATATATATATGTATGTATTATCAGATCTAATCATCTAAGCATAGGTTCTTCTTGTCCGCACAGTGGAATGGTATACATTGTAATCGTCATATCGTTACATAATTATACGAGCAATTATAATTTAATAATGGAAACCTATGAAATAAAGATTCTAACTTAATTTTACAAATAATTTTTAAAGTACATAAATAATTAGCATTGAAAAATAATTTTAAAATGAGTCCCCTCTCAAAGGAGTTTTTCTGCGGTTAGACCACACTATTTTCATTTGTCCTGTTATTTAGTTGCTATTCGCACCACTGTGCCTTGTCAGCTACAGTTGTAAATATTGTTGCCGTCGCTGCTACTGCCTGGTCCTGACCTCTCCACCTGTCCCCCCTCATTCACTCTCTCTCTTTTTTTTTTAGATACTCTATCTCACTCTCTCAAATATATGTATATCTGTCGCTGGCCCTGTCTCGCTACTCCATCCAGCTCTCTGCTGATTTGAGAAGTTGTTATCGTTGCCGCCGCCGCTGCTGCTGCTGCTGCTGTTGTTGTCGTTGGACAAAGTATAAAAATAAAAAAAAAACAAAAAAATTAAGAAACAAAAACAACAAAAAGACACTAAAAAAAAAAAAAGCTCGAAAAACACGGTAACAAATTTTGCGAGTCAGCAGAAAGCAAAGAAGAAAGAAACTGAAAAAGGAATTGCATTGCATTTTACGGCAAATTTGGTTGTCTCTCAAACCAATGTGTGGATAGGGGAGGGTGGGTGTTGAAGGAGGCAGGGGTCTGGAATTGTTTTTTGTGTGTTTGCTTGGAGATGTAGAGGTTGCTGATGCTGCCGAGAAGCTAGTGGAGGAAAGCTGCTATTGCTCACGTAGGCAGGCAACAACATTTCGTTTCGTATCATTTGCATCATCTTTTGCATTGACAATTTGTCTTGCCACGATATTTTTTAGTTTCTTCCTTTTCGTTGTTCTTCTTCCATGACTGAGAGAGAGAGCTCTCTCTGTCTATGTCTCTCTCCCGCTCTCTTCTTAACACGTGCAGACCATGTCCATATGAGTATTGCTTATCATTTTTGCATTTTACCTTGCACTTAATCGCAATCTCTCATTCACTCACTCCAGCTCTGTAACTCTCCCTCTCTTTCACATGCACACACAGACACAGACTCGCACACACAGCTGTTTCTTATTGCGGAAGCTTTTATGCCTGTGTCTCGCTTTTCTGCTTCTTTCTTCTCGATTTAACTGCTCATTATCAAGCGCCGCTGCTGACGTCGACGCAACTTTGGCGACGTGTTTGCCGCACCTACGATAACGGCATTATGTTGACCCACCGGCTGCTACGGCTTCATGCTATACCCTACACAAGCCCCTACCACCCCATCCAGCTGAAGTAAACTGCAGTGTGCTGCTGCTGCTGCTATACAAAAGGTAAACGCAAATGCCTTTTCAATTGCAGCAGCGCAAAAAAAAAAAAAAAAAAAAGAAGAAAAAGAAGAAAAAATAACGAAACCGTTAGTGGGAAAGAGTATGGGGAGTATAGGATGAGGGGAGAGAAAAAATTGAATTCAAAAATTGGCTCTGCCGCTGTCGCGGTAACGTCAGCGCCGTCAACGTCGTGGCGCAAAGCTTTTGCATTCAATTTTCGTTTCAAGTTGACAAATTGACGTTCAAAGTTGTTTGCGCAGCATTTCAGTTACAGTTTTACATTGCATACCCCGTAAGCATAGAAACAATGGGTATATCAGTAATCAGCAATCATTAACAATTTTAAACAATTCGTAAAAGGAACTATATACTATACAAATATATATATATGTATATATATACGTTTGTTCTTCATTAGGAGACAAAGAGATTTTTCTTGATTTGCTTCTTGCCAAATTTTTGTTCGGTGATTTTTGTGAGTTTTCTTTTTCCATACAAAAATAAAAATCATTTTTTAATGAAATTTCGAAAAAAACAGGCGTAAATTTTTGACATTTATGTGAAAATAAATCAATTATATATACAAAATAAAAAAATTGAGTTTTACAATTCTTTCTATAAAATCTTTACAAAAAAAGCAAATATATTACTTAAACAGGTCGTATACGTAGTATATAAAAATAATCTTAGCCAATTTTCATACATATATATAGTGTCATTAATTACGAATTTTCGATTTCAAAATCAATTCATATAGGGTACATACATGTCGATATATACAATTTTACAAGTCTTTGGTTTTGGTTTTTTTCTGTTTTCGGTTTTCTGCCTGTTTTTGCTGGGTTCTTTCCTCTTTCTTTACTTCACAAACCAAATGTATTCCCCTCATTCACCACATTGATTCCCTCACGCGGATTCGTTCTGGTTCCTTATTATTTTATGATTTTCCGCAGTCTTCTCGCCATTTCATATATATATAACGGTTTTACAGTCTATAGAGAAAGTGAATGCCCACAAAGTGGGCAATTATTATAAAAAAGCAAATAAATCTTATTGCAATTGAATGCAATTAAAGAAATTGTAATAAATGCAATTAGGCCAAATAATAATTGAAGATAAATATAATAATAAAATTATATGAAATTATATGTATCTATATACTTTTCTTTTGCACTGTTCTCCCCCTCAATATGCAATCAGCTGCAATCATTGATGTTCTTCCTGATGTTGCTATTTGCTATTGCTCCGTTGCTGTTGCTGTTGCTTTTGCTGTTACTATTTCAGTTGTCATTGCCAACTAAATTGCATTGAGCTGTCACAGTAGAGAGAAGCAACTCGATACTTTAGAGCAATTCTCTTTCCCCCCCCATTACCCCACTTCACACCTCCAGCACAATACACAAAAAGTTGCAGTACTTCCTCCATGCATCAATTAAGTGGGTATTCCTCCTTCTCCCAGCCAAACAGTTTTGTATCAATCAACTTTAGAGGTGTTGGCCAGGTGACTAGCTGCTGCAGTTGCGTGCACTTTAGCTGAAACTGATATTGACGTTGGGTAGAAGTAGAAGTATACTATTAAGGTACATATATATATATATGTATATACATATATAGATGTGCATATACCTAAATTGGGCTGGATTTTTATTGTACCAAAGTATTAAAATCTTGATATTTTATTAGGGAAAATAATTGGATTATACTTTTGTATGAGTGATATAACTCATACGACATGAAGGCCATAACTTGAAAAAATTTTTAAAAGAAATCTGCCAAGGATTTGATTATATAGGAAAATCTTTTGAAAGTTTTAGTAATCTAGATTATTAAGTCAAATATATTAAGTTAGAAAGGACTAAGACTTAAGAATCGATAGTTAATAATCTTATGTATATATAAGTTAGAGCTTAATCTATAATGAATAAGAGAATTATATTAATTGATTTCATTTGGGATAATTCAAGATATTCTATAGTATTCTAATACCTAATAGTATATTGGTTTTCTTACCAGATTGATAATCATTAGACAAACTCTGGGAACATTCAAAAAAAAACTAAATTTTTCTTTACGGATGGGAAAACCAGTCTAATGTATATACATACATATATATATATATATATAAGTATTTTTATACATATAAACCCATATACGCACAACAATACTACCTATATATACGTATATATATATATTATATATTATTATATTATTTTGAACGTCACGTCGCCACAATGTCGTCGTAACGTCATCTATATAAGTGTCGTCATGGGTTTGTGTTTTGTTACAAATATTTTTCCTGCCGTTCAACAGTCTCTGGTCTTCCTATTTATCAGTTTACTGCCATTTCCTCCCCCTCACCACTCTTTCCACTTACACTTCGACCAGGTCTTGCCACCGTACTACGTTTGTGCCAGCTTGCCTGTCGGATTAGCCACCCGGCTGTCGTACAATTTGAAATTGCACTTCCTTCTAACCATGGCTAAAATGAAGTGGGCAAACAGCTAGAGTAGCAATAGCAGCAAGAGCAATGGCAACGATGTCGGCAACTCACTCACCTGAGCGTTTACTTATTTACTTAGTTTCATTTTAGTTTAGTTTAGTTTTTTTTTATTTATTTATTTTTTTTCAACTGATGCGTATCTGCTGTTATTGTTGTTGCTGTTGCTGTAGCAGCAGCCTAAGTAAGTAGGTGCTAACGGGAAATGGCCTGGCCATTGAGCGAGTCCGAAAGGAAGTGCATTTCAATGAATGCACATCTGATAAACGTAATATCCATGGACAGAAAATCCAACACATTTTGCCGCACTCTGACTGACTGACTGACTAACTGACTGCTGCCCACTCGCTAAATGCATCGAATGTTTAATTCAATTTGCCACAATTTGTGACGGCTTGAGCTAAAGCAAAGCAAAATAAATAAACAAATAGGCCATTAAAATGTTTGCATTCTTATAATAATTTTTTAAAATAATACAAATTGTATTTAGCACAATTCATTTAATAATTAAATTATTAAATTATTATCAACAATTTGGAATTGATAAATTTAATAATAGACACAGACAAATAACAATTCCCATTTATAATATAATTGTGTCACCCACACAGAAAATCAGGAATAGCCAAATAACATTTTCTAGGAAATAAATTTGATGACCTTTGATAACTATATATAAATGTTTGATTCAGTTATTCCTTGGGTGGGTGTGAAATCGCTCAAGCAAACAATTTTCCCTTCTTATTTAAATATATACACTTAACTTTGATAAAAAGGAAACCATCTTCTATATATATCTCTACCCCTTGTTCGAATCTCAAAGTGGTTGGTATTGCTACTCCTCGAAAACGAGCCAGGCAAACACTTTCAACTCCAATTCGAGATATAATGAAAACTCTTTTAAATAATCAATGGAGTGAGAGAGAGAGAGAGAGAGACACAGATCGAAGTAAAAATATATATATCCAACGAACAAGAAAATAAAAAAAACATTTTTCACGTATTAACGTGGCCAGTGAAGCTGAACAGCAAAAGTTTTTTTTTTGTTTATAATTGATTTCCTGCGATTGCAGTGCGCGACCGAATAAAACGAGAAAGCAAAGGCTTAAAACAAAACAAGCCCAACACCAACAACAACAGCAACAGCAACCTGAACACCAAGTTCACCGCTCCACCACTGCACCACCGCCATCTATGTATAGCTGCACCATTGCAAGCCAAAATGGATTACCGTGCAAAGAAAAGTCTAAATTCAGAATTATCACAGATAGTTTAGGCTGACAAAATAGTTTCTTAATAATAATAGTTTATCGATTATTCTCTAAACAACCCTGTACTAAAAGCTATCGAGTCATGCCAAGATTATACAAATCTAGAAGGCCATGACTTTGAGCCTTAAAAATGGTATAAAAGGGGGGACAAGAGCCTGTATAATATTCATTCCATTGCTTGCTTTAGTCAAGCAAATAACTAAATTTATTTTTTCCTTTCTTAATTTTTATTATTATTGTATTTTTTCTTCATTCTTATTTATTTATTATTATTTGTTACTTTGAAACGACTCTGCTAGATGTTTCCGAAGATTTTTCTAAAGTGTCTTTTAAGCGATTTCCTTTTGGATTTCCCGGTAGATCTTTTCTTATTTAAACTATTTACCTAAATCAAGTTTCTAAAGAGATTTCCTCTTGAATTTTCCGGGTATTTTTTTTTAAATGATGAATAATATTTGTACATATATATATTTTAGTGGTTTCCTTAGTTATCTTTATATCGGTATAACTCCGTTGCTCTGAAACTTTCTTAAGCGTTTTCCTTTTGGATCTCACGATAAATCTTTTTTTACTTAAACAACTAAATTTTTTATATACATTCTTAATACTAAGCGATAGCTCTTAAAGTTTCTTCCTTAATTAGTTTTATTATGGAAACGTAAACTGTAGCCAAAAAATAAATCAAGTCGCCTCTGACGACTTTGCGTATACTCTGTAGCAAGTAGAAGAAATCAAACTCCTTCAAATTTGCCATCAATGTATAATGAAAATGCCCAGCACACGCAGCAGTACGAAACATGCTGTCTCACTCTTACCGTATGACTTTTCAGTACAAATTCATCGTGCGATTATTATTTTCGATATTTATTGAACGAATTAAATTAAATTTTGTTAGCTGATACGTTTTGGCAGCAACTGCGATGACTTTATACAGTTCTAGTAATAAGTTTTTACTAAATTGCGGGTGAGAAAGTGGGCGTGGCAAAGAACTTGAATAAATTTAGGAATGCTTACACCAAATTTGGTTGCCCTAACTTTTATAGTCTCTGAGATCTAGGGTTTTATACAAACAGACGGTCAGAGAAACGCATAGACACACGTATATGTTGATACTGATCATGAATATATATACTTTATGGGGTCTAAAATGCTTCTTTCCCCTTGTTACATAAATTTTAGTGACTTTTAATATACCCTTTTTCCCTTTAGCTATAGGGTATGAAAATGACTTATTTCAGAATGGATCGTAATATAATGTTTCTTTAAAGATCTTTAACAATTTTGCTACAATACCAAAACTAACTATTTATCGGAAGAACATTATCTATATATCTACATATAAATATCTTCAGAAACCTGATCTTATTCTAATTCTATTTGTTTTCTTTTCTCTTAAAAAGTTAAGCTTTTCAATATTTTCAATATTTTTTTTCTATATTTTTGTTTTATAAACTTTATTTAAGATCTATTTGAATTATAATTTCTAACCGAAACTAGAACAAAAAAAAAAGAAATAAAGTACCGTTAAAAAGTCAACATCAAAATGAAAATGTTTTCGATTTCAATAAGTCTGATAATAATCATATGTTTCAATGTTTTTTTCAATATTTGAAGAACATATCATGTTGATTGTTGTCAGTTGTTTTAATTGATGTAGCTCATAGATCACTTCGTTCAACACCGATATACATATATGTCTATATATATATATATATTTATATAGAAGACAATATCTTGTCTCGCTTGTTATAGTGTCTTTGTTTTTTATGTTCCATCCAATATACACATACATTTTTATATAGATATAGACAAGTTTGTCGTAATTAGATGGGAATACAAGTGCGAGTAATCATGGCAGGCAAATATCAATCATACACACACATAAACACTCATATATATAAATACTATCTATCTCTCTCTTGCTCTCTGTATGTATGTATGTATATATGTTTGGATGGATATACACAATACTTGTTTGTTTTCCGATATGAGCAGCGTCAAAGGCAACGGCAACGGCAACAACAACGGCAATGTCTACGGCAACGACGTGTTCCAAGTTCGTAGAATTTGCTGCGTTTTTCTACGAATCCATCGTGGCAATGTCTGCCCCTTCCAGCTCCAGGCAAAATGCTTCGATCGCTGCCAATGTGGTGGCATCTCGTAGCATCGCATCGCATCGTATGTATGTATGTATGTATGTATATGGGGTATGGCAAGACAAGGTGGGGCCGGGGGCCTTATAACATCTGGAAATGACGTAATGTAAGTAATTTTTTTTGTTTTTTTTTTTGTTTTGTTTTATTATTATTATTATTTTTTTTGTTTTTATACATCAACACCATGTTGTCGGTTTTTGTTTTGCTCGTTGCGTTTCGTTTCGCTTGGCAAAATCAACAGCAGCAACTTACTTAGTATATATATTTATATATATAAATATATATATATGTTTGTATGTATATATAAAACTAATGATAAATTCTACCAGCAAACTTTAGCTTTCAGCTTTCTGTTTTATATACCCTATAGCCATAGGATATAACACAGGGTATAACAGAAATTGTCAAAAGATTTGAAATTAGTTCCAAAAGAGATCTATATTAATCTTTCAAAAATATACAATACAATATACAAAACTTTAACTTAGAAAACATAAACTAAAACTTGGTAAAATATTGAACTGAAACTTAAGAAAAGAAGTTCTTAAGATAAACAAATAGAAAGACATTTAATCAAACTTAGATCACAAGTTATATGTATATATGGAAAGGCTTATTAGATCTTAAAGATTGGAAATAATGAGAATACGAAAGCTCCAAAAAAGTATGGATAAGGTTTTCAAGGATCAAATGAACTAAATATAGGAAATATAGAGTAAGAACTTTTAACTTTAATCTTGATAAAAAGATGCTTTATCCAATTTTATAGGATTTCCTAAAACCTTACTAGAAAATTAGAAAGAAGTAGGACAAAGAGAAAGAAAAGAAAGTAGAAGAACTTTTCGAAAAATATACAATAAAACTTTTCAAACATAATGCAGAATATATATATAAATATAAATATATCAAATTTGAAAGATCTCCACTAATCTACTAACTACTACTACTACTCTCAACTAACTATCTATTTGGCATAGGGTATATGCTTGTTCATTGTTTTATTTCAAAAAAAAAAAAGGGATATTTTTTTTTTTTTTTTTTTTTTTTTTTGTTTTGTTCGGGCTCGGTGGCGTCGGCCCCATGTCAACAATCAACAGTTTGCCATAAATTATTTTGTGCAAAATGCTCACGCTTCAAATGCGACCCCAGGGAGCCCCCAGGCTCCTCCCCATATACTAATATTGATGATAAGCTGCGAAATAGCATAGATACGTATGTGCATAAGTATATGCATATATATATATATATATATAAACATACATATATATATATATATATATATCTGTATATATGGTCCCTTTGCGATTGTCGCTCAATCGTGCATTTACCCCCATACCCACTTATATTCATTTTTTGCCCCACACACAACAAGACCATAAAACCATTGCCCGGTTTTGTCTGATAAAAAAATAACTAAAGAGCAGCAAAATTGTAATACAAAGTATTCTGTGTGTGTGTGTGTGTGTGTATATAGTAAAAAAAAAAAGACAAAGGGAATGAGCCCTGCATTTGTCATTTTGATATTGAGTAAGGTTGGAAAGTGTTGTAAATCAATTAGGCCAAAAGCCGGATCAGAACAAAGGCAATACGGACAAGAAAAGTAAGTCAACTTACTGCGTTGTAGTCCACTTGGAGATTGGAACTTGGAGCTACGTGCTTGTCCAAGGGATCGAGAGAGAACGTGCACTTCCCATTATGATTTATGGCTAAACAAAATGCACAAATGCTGTTCCACAAAGTATAACGATTGCATTTGCTCGTAAATTATGCCCAAGACACACACTGGCGACTGCTAGACGACGACTACGACTACGATGACTCCTCCAACCCATTCTAAAAGTGGGACTCGGACTCAGATTCGGACTGGATGATGGTCTAAGCCAAGCCATGGCAAGCTAACAACAAAAACTATATATATAAACTGGGTTTTGGATTGCTATGGACCTTGGACAATGTGTAAAGGTGTGTGTGTTTGTTTCTCTCTCTCTCTTTTTCTCTCAGTGTGTGTGTGTGCACACTCTACTCACTTGGTGCCCGGCTAATTTGTTGCCCTAATGGATGTTCAAGTTGCCAGCCCTTAACTTACAATTAGCTTTCGGTTTGCTTTGTGGTAGTCAAAACAGGATGGCTTTATAGCTTAAACGACCTCCAATAACGACAAGCAACAACCACCAATCCACTAACATAGACAAACCCTTTTTATAGTTCTTACTTTATCATCTATTATATGTAGAATAATAATTCTTTCTCCATATAAGTACAATATTTAAAAAAATAAAACAATAAAATCTTTTGATATGAAGAAAATTTCTTTTGCTTCTTATTTTATAGAAATTTGTATTATGATTGGCTAAATATAGTTGTAAGAATTCTTTTAAATTCAATAAAAATCAACAAGATTGTTAAGTGATTGTATCTAAGATAAATTTTGTAGAAATACCTAAAAAACATGATTAGTTTGGACTATATATATACATATATTTGTACTACCAAGTTTTTGTTAAAACTTCTTTAATCAAATATAGTTTAATCTATTCTTCAAGAGATTTGATGAATTCTTCTTAAAACTACAGTATATACATATATATCTATATAGAAAATTATCTAAATAAGGCAATTATTTGTCTATTCGAAATTTATAATAATTTTTTTTTTTCAAGTTCCTAAAGTTTGTTTCCATATTAAAAGTTCTTCTAAGATTTCTAAATAAAAAAAACTATTTTATATTTTATCACAGCTTTATGAGTTTATAGATAAGTTTGTATAAGTTTATAGAGCTCTATTAAAATATAAAATTGCTTTAACAAATAATAATAATGATCTTGTTTCACTCATACAACAATTGAGTTGAAATTATATCAACTTTGAACTAATCAAAAAAAATGATATATAATAATTTTCTACAACTCTCCCATAGATAGTTAACCATTTCCTTCTACTTAAGACTAATTCCCCTTAAAAAAAAAAAATATATATATATATATTTTTTTTATTTAAATTAAGGCAACAACTTTGCATCATATAAAAACTATTTTTAAACCTTTGCCACAAATTGGGAGCACTCCAAATGCTGTTCATTTCCCAAGCAAATATTAAACTCATTCTTCTGTCTACATTTATTATTATTATTTTTTTTTTTGTTGTTTTTTTTTTTTGTGTCACTAACCAAACAAAGGCTATATGTGGATTATCATTTCCCCCAGCTGTCTCAAACCTCTCAACCAAACTGAAAAAAAAAAAACAAAATATAAAAAAATATATATTATGAAAAATAATTAAAAACCTATTAAAGTCAACAACAACAACAACAAAAACTGAACAATAACGACTGAAGAACAGTCAAATCAAATTACCCAAAAAATAAAAAAAATACAAAAAAAACACACACAACAAAAAATATAGCAGAAAAATCATTAAATGCACGAAACAACAAGAGAAATGTGCCACGGCCATTAAGTATTATGTGAGTGTGTGTGTGTGTGTGTGTATGTATATATATTTGGTTAAGAGCTTGGGAGTAATTATTATGCGAAGATCACGTATTCGCATTTTGCAAATAATAGAAGGACGATTTATAGAGGACCAGAGCAACAAAAAACCCAAAAAAAAAACAACCAACAAAAATGAACATTCAAAAAGGAAATGTAGAGAAATAAACTAGTTTAGATATGCGTTTAATGATATACCCTTTGATTTTGATACTCCTCAAAGTATGCTAACAAAATTTGATATGAAAGTTTATGGACTATATAAAAATAAATAGTTCAGAACAATTCCATTTCCATAAAAAATTCTATACAATATTTTCCATATAATTGAATCCTTAAAAAAAGTAATCAAATCTTTTTAAAATTAAGGATAGAGTAATGTCAACAACTTGTACCAAAGTTGGTGTTACTTTCCAAAAAATTGTTCCATTCTTAACCCATTATTCCTATACAAAAGCATTCTAATTCTCAATAACTTAAGAAACGAACTTCATTTTTTTCCCGAATAATTTCTAATATTCGAAAGAAATTTCCTTCTATATAACCTTTTATATGAATTTAACTGATTAGTAATAACCATAACAATAACTTATATACCCTTTTATGTAAGGGTATTACAAAGGAAGGCAAAAAAACAACCATAAACCAAATTGTGTATCACAAAAATAAATTTCAATTTTGGTTTTTGTGCCCGATGCTAAACACTTTGCCAAAAACTTCCCCCAAAAAAAGAAAACACCTTGTTCTCGGCTGTCCGTAACCCATCCCCATACTCCTCACCGATACAAACGCTAACCCCCTGCAGCTACATGCAACTCCTCTCAGCCCGTCTCACACCCACAGTAATTGGCTCAAATTACAGAAATTCGGCTCTGACTGTGGCTCTGACTATGGCTCTTGGATATGGATGTGGCTATGGATGTGGCTGTGGCTCCGTCGTCCACAACTTTTGGACTGGTATTATTGTCATGGCACAATATTGTTTCCCAAAAATGAAACCAAACGAAACAAATACGTGACCAGAAATTTAAAAAAAAAAAAAATAAAAATAAAGAAGAAATAAAGCACAAAACTACAGGCCCCAAAAAAACAACAAAAAAACTGTGCAAAATAAAATAAGGAAACAGCAAAAAACCAAACCAAAACCGAAACAAAAATTAAAAAAAAAAAAAAAAACAACAAAAAATATCGCGTTGATTTGAATTTTAAAATGTTTCATGGCATTTGGTTGTTTGTTTGTCGCTCTGCGCTCAGTTTTGTGGTGCTAACTTTTTGTCGGTCACAGTGGGTGATAAGTGAGTACGACTAAAGTGATAGTATACATACTATATATATGTATATATATACATAATCAGGAACTAAATTCTAGACGAATTTCAAAAAGGGTATCAAAAAATGTTTGGGGTTCAAGTTTAAGTTCACAAAAAAGTCGCAAATCTAGCATATTTAATTAGAAAGAATTTCTAAAAATAGCTAAGATAATATTTATGCGACAAGAATTTATATTTTATTTCAATTTCGACTTTGACTTGATGACAACAATTTCAAATAATTGATTAACATTGAGAAAACGGTTTTTTTTTTGAAAGTGTTTGATCAACTTATGTAAATATATGAAATACTTTTTAGACCTTTGCTTACTAGATAGAAACAAGAGAAGAAAGGGTTAGAAAGGGTTAAATAAATAATAAATATTTCAAATAATATAAAACTTTTTTAAAGCCAATTCAAAAATCCTTTAATCCTTACTTAAATATGCTTCGAAAACTTTTAAAAAAATTTTTGCTTACTTAACAACAATTTAAAATGTTTCTTCTTTATGATTATTTTGAAAATGGTTAACAAATTTCAATACCATTTTAAAAACCCTTTGAAATATATTTTTAAAATAATTTCAAATATTTAATATTTTTTATATTTTTTGGTATTTAAATAGGGCAACAAGTTTAGACCATAAAGTAACTTTAGTTAGAATAAATGTTTGGAAAATATTAAAGAAGATTCTATAACTCTGTTCCAGTTTGACTTGTTGGCAACTGTTTTGTAAGGATATGCCCCATGCCACATGCTACATGGCCCCCATTATGCCCCACTGTGTGTTAACGCTTGCAATGCGACGCTATCACTGAGAAAACTTTTACACACAGAGCCATTTGCTGTCATTGTTTGCTGTTACTTTTTGTGCCATTTGGCGACCAACCGCCAACCGTCAACCAGCACAAAATCCCTCACCCTACCGCATCCCTTGTCCCCCACCATAACACTCCCTTCCTATCCAGCAGACGTTGTACCATAAGCAAAGTGGAAGCCAAAGCCGCAACAAAGTTGCAAGCCAGCTCAGTTGCCTTATGTAAATTGTAAAAATAAAAAAAAAAAAAAAAAAAAAACAGAAAAAAAGGAAAGAAAGAAATAAAGGAAAACCAAAAACAAAACAACAGTGAAACAAAAAATTGATAATGAAACTTTTCAGCGCAATAAATAATAACCAACTGATGGTAAAAGGGATGGGGGGGGACCTATAATAGAACACACTGTAAAAAGGAATGGGGGACACTGTGTTGGAGCTAGGGGTAAGGGGATCTCACACAGGTAAAAAGGAAAAAAAAAGCAAACGCATTGAATTTTTGATTATTTCTATAAATATTACGAATGTTGACTGTTCGTGTGTGTGTGTGTGTGTGTGTGATACAAAAAGGGTGTGAGGTGTCGGTTAATACACGTGCCAAGTTGATAATGCCGCCGCCTAACCAAAACCCCAACCAATCTTAACCAAACCCATTCCAATCCCCAAACGTCTAGGTCAAGTTTGAGAATGTCATAAAAAGATACAAACACACTCACACACACACAGGCACACACGTACACACTTATATATGCATTCTGATTGTGTGTGTGTGTGTGTTTCTTCTTTTTTATGATTTTATTTATTTTTGGCGCTCTCGTTTTCGCGTATCGGCATAAAACTGAAAAATAAACAGACATAAAAACGACATATAACAAAAATTGCTATGCAAATAAAGAATATGGCCGCCTACCCTTGCCCCTTGGCCCCTTGCACATAGATGAGTGCCACTAGGGGAGGGGTTTCAACGGGGAACGGGCACACATGCAAGATAAACAAACAAACAAACTCACACAAACACCTGGGCTTGGGTCTTGAAAGTTGTTGTATTGTATAGATAGATATATATATATATACCTATATATATATGCTTATGAGTTCTACATACAAAACCATCTATAGAGTATATATAGATATAGTTATATATATTACATACATACATACATACATACACATCCCAAGTAGACTCCAAAAGGTGTGCCCCGAAAACATTGCTATTGTCGTTTGTTAGGTTTGTCTGTCTGTCTATCTGTCTGTCGGTTGGTTCCAGCGGCGCTATCAGTCTCGCCAACGCGCAATAAAAAAAAAAAATTATATATATATATATATATATAGAGTAGGTATATAGTATATTCTAAGGCCCAAGACACCTAAAAATGAAAACTACAAACGAAAAACTATAAACAACAAAAAGTCATCAAAATGTTGTTGAGAAGTCTCGCACAGTTTTAGTTCAACTGATAAATTGTATACCCTTTCTTACTTCTACTTGCATGCCATCCCTTTCCCCCCCTCCTCCAACAAGTGAATAGCTAAAGATATGCCATCAAAAATTTGTTCCTTTTGTTTTACTCTGCTTGATATATATATATAAATACATACATAAAAACCAAATCAAAGATAAACTTTCTTTTTTGTGAACAATTTTTGAAATCAACTAACTTTTCAAGTCATAAAATAAAGGATTAAGGATTAAGTAAATTTATTTTGATCCTTGCTTGACAATGTAAACAAATTTTGTTTTGTTTGTTGTTGAAAATATATTTTTCTGTTTTATAGCAAATTTATTTGTAAACTTTAAATTGAATTGAATGATTTAGAAATTTTGCTTATTTTCACTATATATAGGTAAGATAAGACATAGCTAGAACAATTTGTTAAAGAGGCTATAGATATTTGATATAGTTTTTTATTTACTTAATTAAAAGTCAACTTAAAAAAGCAATTGTTTAATTCTGTTAAAAGAGATTTTAAATATAATTTTTAGTTTAAAACAATTTCTAAACATAAAAATAAATTAATTATAATATATAATAGAAGCAGAATGGGGACAGAAGATATAGATAAAGTAGAGATATCGGAATCTAAAAGTCTAAAGTAAGTTTAAAGGAAATAGTTCTAGGAGAAGAATAAACAATAAAGAAAGGAGTAATTTAAAGTATTTGCTTCTTAATTAAAAAATAAATATATTAAAAAGATTATTATATAAAATTATTAGCAAATGAATTTTAGTTAAATAATATTTAGTTTCACTAAGGAACTTGAGAACTTTTTCCTTTTTTTTTTTTTTTTTAAATATTTATTTTATTTATTTTAAATACGTTTCTTTCTAAACAAAGAATTTCAAAACTAGATAATCTTAAAATAAAATATAATAATATAAAACTAAATATTCAATAAATATATAAAAACTAAAATTTAAACAAGGAAAAGTCTCAAATTTATTTTGGTAATAAGTAAATATTAAAGAAATATTTCATTAATTTTTTAAAATTAACTATAATTTAGTTATGAGAACTAAAATATAAGCAGAAAAGTTTAGATTTCATTTCGCTTAAAAAATATTTCTTGAAATTTTTAAAACTAAATACAATTTAGTTATGAAAACTAAAAAGTAGACAGAGAAGTTTTCATTTCATTTTGACACAAAGTAAATAATTAAAACAAAATTCTTTAATTTTTTTAAATTAAATATAATTTAGTTAAGAAAACTAAAATATAAGCAGAAAAGTCTTGATTTAAATTTGCTTAAAAAATATTTCTTTAAATTTTTTAAACTAAATATAATTTAGTTATGAATATAAACAGATAAGTCTTAATTTTATTTAGACAATAAGTAAATAATTCAAAAATACTTTTTTAATTTTTTAAACGAAATATAATTTAGATATGATAACTATAATATAGACAAAAGAACTATTAAATTTATTTTGGTAATAAGTTAAGAGAAATTTAATTTACGTTAATTTTTTAAAAGTTAATATGATTTATTTTGATTAATTTCTTTATGATAGGAAAACAGAAGTAAAAACAAATTCTCAATTTTCTTATAAAGTCTTAAATTTATTTTGTTAATAAATACTTTAATTTACTTTAATTTTTTTAAACTAAATAAAATTTAGAAATAAAAGCAATGAATTCTCATTTTTATTTTGATAATACTTAAAAAAGACTTGAAAAATATTTTCTTTTAATTTTGTAAAACTCTTTTTATTATCAATGAAATATATTTTAGTTAGAAATTTTGTGTTTTTTACTAAAACAAATAGAACAACTTTTGCTATATATAAATATTTGATTTCTTATTTCGCAATACCTTTGATAGCTACTGACTATATCTTTAACTTGCCGTAATCATCAATTAAAGGTGACAATAATTTTTCTAAATTTACACAATAATTTAACATGTTACTTTTTTTTTTTTTTTTTTTGTTTAGCTAATATTTAAATAATATATATATATATGTATATATGTCTATAGATATATCTTAATATACAGGTGTAGGGCATCAGTTGAGCTCTGTGCAATGAAATTGAAAATGAAAATTGTTGTTCGCATAAAAATAAAAAATAAAAAAAAAACACCATAAATAATAATAACAATCCCAGACAACTTAAAGAATAACAACAGCAACAACAACTCGGCACGATCATTTATAAATATTTATATCTGTATACACATACATATATATATATATATATTTGTTATTATTTTGTCGCGTCTGTTGCATTCTATAATTGTGTTTCCATTTCCATGCTTCACTCAGCTAAAAACACCCCCCCAACCCCTCCCCAACCTATTCACAACATTGCCCTATTATGCCACATTGTGTTGTTTGTATAGACAATTTTGTTATTTTATTACTCAGTTTTTTATTTTTCCTTCTTTTTCATTTTTTTTTGTTTTGTATTGATTACGTATGTAAACAAATAGTAAAAAATCGTATTCTCAATTGCAAATATTTACTTGATATTTATATAAATATATATATATAGTAGTTTGTATGATGTAGACCCAGTTTGGTGAGATGATGTTGTTCCCTTCTTATCTCGAATGCGCACGTTTTGTCTGGTTGGTTGGGCAGGCTCAGAGGCTTAAGCACGGTCTCGGGCTTGGTCTCAGGCTTGTTACGTAGCAAATGCTATATAGAGCTATATATATATATATATATGTATATAGAAATATAAATGCTGATATAGTTATTGCTCTAGACTTTATGGTGGGCGGGGGTTGGAGGTGGAGGTTGAGGGTGGCGGGATCTATCAAACGTCTAGCCGTCTCGGTCATAAAACAACTATTGAGAAGGCATTGAGCACTAGACCGATACGCGTGGGGGTCTATTGAATATATCGAGGCTGGGCATATGCCATATTATGCATAATAATAATAATAAAAAAAAAAAAAAAAAAAAAATTAACTTGCAATATCTGAACAACTTCTACCATATAGTCAATATACATGCATAAAAGGAGGAAGGTGACGGGGTTAACAAATTGATCGATCGCATTAATTATACAGCAGCAAAACAGAAGAAGAAACCCAAAAAAAAAAAAAGAGTCACTGCCCGCAATGTTGCTTGCGTCAATTCCAAATGGTAAAGATTATACAGATATATATGTATATATGTATATATTATATATATTTTTATATCTGGGCAATAAGAGAGAAAGTTTTCAAAAAAGAATGTATCTGTGGCAGCTGCATTATATAGTATGAGTATTCTTTTTAATTTTTATGTATTTATATATCCTATAGCTATACCTCTATATATACAAAATATTCAGGAATCATTCAATATTTAAGAACAACAACAACAACAATCTGTTTTTCGCCAATGAATGTGATTTTTGTTTAACAAAATTTTTCAAAAAGCAATCCAACAAAGAGTAAACTTAATTAAAAGTAACTGTTTATTTATATAATTTAGGCTTTTATAATTCCCAACTGGTTTTATAACTTTTATAATTCCCAACTGGTTTCATAACATTACTAAATCAATCTTCTTTGATGATTCAAAATCTGTAAGTAAATATCATTACAAAACAAAATCTTAATTTCCAATTGCATCAGAATATGCAATATTATCTCTTAATATAATGACTTTTCACTTTTGTAATAATCTCATATACAAAATGTTCTGACAATAATAAACCAATTTATGTTAAATTAAATCATTTAAATTTAATAACCTTGAGTTTGGTTCTTAATTTCGCTTATCATTCACTTTAGAGCACTTTAACATTATTATTATTATTATACTAACTAAAGAGAACTCCTGTGAAAAGTTGTTCCACTTCTTCTATGTAAACTCAATTAACATTTGCATAGTATTCATATTAGTATTATTATTTGCCATATTGTTTGATATCAGGGACATGGCGTTGGCTCTGACTGTCAGTCTAACAAATATCTACACACAGATACATATATACATACATACATACATATATCCAGAAATTGTCAACTTTTGCTGTTGCAACGAAATTTAAATATTTAATTTAACAAGTTTTTCAATTAAATTAATAATGCAAATTGTTCGCCATATATTGTATGAGTATGTTTCGCTTTTCCTACTCTCTTGTCTCCTCGCATGCACTGCACTTTACATTTCTCTGACTGTGGCTCTGAGATCTGGTCTGGTCTCTGGACTTTTGTGACGCTAGTGCAAGTGAGATGGAGCTTAAGAGCAAGTGCAAGAGTGAGAGAAAGATAGTGAGAGTCCCTTTTGTTGCGCTGCAAATAAAGTAAACACAATTAAATAACTGAGTAAGACTTGAATAAACAAAGAGAAAATACAAAAATACATTTTCCACTGACAATTATAAACTGAATTCATAAATGCTCTATAAAATGTTTAAAATTTAATGCTAGAACCAGTTGGGAATTATAAAAAAAATAAACAATTTAAAATTTAAAGCAAATAAATATGTAAAGAATTTTTAGATTGATGGAAGATAGTTGAAAAAAGTTAAAACCAGTTGAGAATTTTTAAGCAAATAAATTTGTAAAGAAACGAAAACTAAAAAGAAAAAGAAACAGTGTTGAGAATTGACGACTATTTTATAAATAAAACTAGCTATTAAATTTATATAAATATCTATATATATAATTATATCCAATATAGGTTAAGAATTTAAAAGATATATACAGTTTTTGTTATAATAATACGGTATTATGGTGAAATATCCTTACATTTTCAAAAGAAAAATAAAAGGAGTTATAGTTTAGTATCATAAAAAGGACTTTGAGTTAAAATAAATTAGTTAAATGTTGAAGATTTTGAATTCTTAATAAATAATTTTAAAACTAGAATCATATTAAACATATATTGATTCTAAAATAATACAAAAAGTATTAGAAAACCAGAGACAAATCGTTTTACTTTGATTATATAAAGCCGAAAGGAAGGTAGGATTACTTTAGAGGTCATTCTATATGCAAACATATTTAAAACTGAAATTGTTTGAGTAACTCATATGCTTGACTGATGCTAGAGTAATCTTAAAATAAACGGACATTAACAAGTTGAAAGCTTAATTTATTTGTAGGTCATTTTCATGTAATGCAAACTGCAAAATAAGCAGCACCAGCAGCTTCAGCGGCAGCAGCAGCAGCAGCAGCCGCCGCCTTTTGCGGCAATCATAAAAAATCAGCATCAGCGTGTCATGCAAAAATAAAAAACGAATGAATATAAAACCGAATTACTCGACGAAACGCGGCGAACACAACTAACTACATACTACGTGTATACATGAATATATATATATATATATATATATATATATATATATATATATATATGCACATACACTGAGACTAAAAAGTCATTTGAAATGGCTATCAATCTGGCATTATTTCATATCAACATTTTTAAAAGTTTTTTTATATTATGAATCAAATATAGATTATCGAATTTGCTCTCATTCATTCCTTTTTATATATATGTATTTCCGTTCTGATTTTCAAAAAAAAAAAAAAAAAGGTTGCTAGCAAAACTTATCATTTGTCTGTCTAAGTAAACTTACTATATATATATATAGTTCTTTTGATCAACATGAAATGCTTTGACTGTCTTAGATTTAGATGAAATTTGCTTCTAAAAGTTATTAAAGAAATCTTTAGTAAACAAATAGTTACCAAATACCAAAACCATTTAAAACCAATTTCTTAAGAAAACCAACTTAATTTTTTAAATTTCTAATAATTTTTCTAATTTTAAATATTTTTTTTTTAAATTTTAAATTATTATAAAAACGCAAGTTAAACTTTTTCTAAAAGATTTTTCCTACTTATAAAATTTTTTACCAGCTAAACTAAACCAACTAAGATAAAGATATAGATATATCTCTACTTTTTTTACCGTGTACATATATGTATATATATTTACATAGATATATACATACATATATGTATATACTACATATGTATATGTATACATAGGTACATATGTACTATATAAGACATTTTGTTATATGGCCTGGGCATGGGGTGTCAACCGTATTTTGCAAATTTGTTATGTAAGCAAACACGCAACACACACACACAAACACACACACATAAACACACACTGCATACACACACACATACATATAAATATTTTCGGTGGGAGGTTAAGAATATGACATTTAAGGCGTTTTTCTTTCTTTTTTTCCATCTTGCTTGGCTTCTTCTTACTCTTCTTGTACGTCGCCTTGTGCTTCTCTCTCTCTCTCTCTCTCTCTCTTTTGAGGTTTAGTTAGTTTTGGGCGTAGATAGAAACTAGGAACTTGAGTAAACGTTATTTGCACATCAGGGTCAAGTAGTAATATTCGCAAAGAGCTTTCTGGCCATGGCGAAGACGACAACCCATTTGAGGCAGAAATTTTAATGACATCAGCAGCAATGGCAGCGGCTTTGTCGGTAGACAGTGAAAAACATCAACAAATTGTTATCTTATCTTAAATGAAAAACAACAACAACAACAACAACAGCAATATTAAACTAAACTAAACTAAAAAAAAAAAAGGAGAAAAAACAAACAAACAAACACCTAAACAAATTGGACACAAAACTAATCTTTATCTTAGTAGCAATCTTTGCCAAATAAGTACATAGGTTAGGTTTCTGGTTCGTTAAATTGTGGCCAAAATGGTAGGAAAAGCAACAAAAAAAAAAACAAAAAACCCAAAATCACAAATCAAGATTCAGTCAATCAGTTTTTTTTTATTTTTAACCAATGAAACTAAAAGCTGTTACTATAATCTCGATTGATATATATATATATAGTCTTTATATGAAATGTTAGTTAAAATCCAATAATCAAATAGAATTTTGGAAAATTCAAAAGACAATTTCATCCTTTTTCTATAGACAAATAATTTTTATATAGAATTATAGAATTATTGTTATAGAAACATAATTTTTATATAGAAATTTTATTGATTTTATTACTTAAAAAGAAATATATAAGAAATTTTTAAACTAACAAGAAAGCTTTTAAATAGAAAAAGGAATATATGAGAAGTTTATATATGTATATATATAGTCAAGTGAAAATTGAGTCAACTTTGATCAAGTGATCTTAATTTTATTCATATCAAAATAAGACACTTTAAAATTTATATTTTGCAAATAACATTCCTGAATGAATCAGTTTCAAGTTAAAGTCTTTTGATCAAATCTATTTTACTCTGAATAAAATTTAACAATAACAATTGATATATTCTATATATATAGTATATAGTATTATTTTTTAATAATTTGCACTCACAAAGAAGACTAAACGTCTGCAAATGCTTCAATTTATAAAGAAAAACAACAAAAAAAAACAAAAAAAAAGATAAGACGACTGATTACTAATACTACCAAATTCCTATCAATGTCGTTCATACAAAAATAAGTTTAACAACAACAACAACAACAAAAGTCAAGCGTCAATGGGCATTATGAGAATTTTGTTTCATCAGAATTATATAGTTATATGATTATAGTATAGATTATGTCTAGGTCTAAAGAAGAGGCACTTGAATTTGTTTCAACAACTACTGTCTGGTGCTTTCTATATGCCATATATTGTTTATAGGGTTTAGGCGATAAGTGATGCCATAGAGTCTAAAGTTGAATAGGAATAGGTATATATATAGTATATGTGCCCTTAAAAAGTAACTATAAATAACTCCAAAAAAAAAAGGCTCTTCTTCCTCTCTGAATCACTGATAACTGGCACTCGAGACAACTAGACAATATTTCTCTAAATGTCTGGGTAAATATTTACTAGAATTTCCAACATGTGACTTACTAACTTACAACTATTTCTTCCTTTCATTTCATTTCATTTCATGTATGTACTACGTGCCAAGAATTTGTTTGCAGGTGTCTACATTCATCCTACATATAAATACTATATAGTATATACCTATATATATATATATACATCTATACATTTATACATTTATAAGTATACCCATATATAGTATAAACTGATAAGTTTATATAGGGCATTGCTAATTGCATATTGCTAAATCATTGTCTGGGTACGTCTATTTGTCCGGGTTCAAATTGGCTATGACTATACAGAATTGTTATATATATACCTATATATATATATATTGCAATTAAAACATGGCTTGTTCTATAAGAAATGTTATACATATGTTTAATTGTGACATTAATTATAAAAAGTTCAAATTAAAACGTTTTCAAAAAAAAAAAAAAAAAAAGAAAATAAATAAAAGAAATTCTAGAAAATATAGAATAGATTCTTTTTTAGATATGTAATATAAAGAAGAAATAAAGAAATGAAGCAAGCAAGTCGTCCCTGCCGACTTTGAGTATACCCTGTACCAAGTAGAGTAACTGTATTAAATCAAACTCCTTAAAATTTGCCATTAATTCAAACTAAAATTCTCCTCACAAGCGGCAGCAACGAACGCTTGCTATCTCGCTCACACCTCTACGCAATGTCGCACTGGGCATTTCAGTACAAATTGTACATCGATATATCTCCGATGTTTCTTGTCCGATTTTAACGAAATTTGCTCAGCTAATACCTTTTGGCTATACTATTGGGTGTGCCAAATAAAAATACGCTACCTTTAATATAACTCTAGTTATTCGTTTTTTCTAAATTGCGGGGGCGGAAGTGGGCGTGGCAAAAATTTGAAACAAACTTGATCTGCGTAGACGCTACACGAATGCTCACACCAAATTTGGTTGCTCTACCTCTTATAGTCTCTGAGATCCACGTGTTCATACGGACGGACGGACGGACGGACAGACGGACGGACAGACGGACGGACGGACAGACGGACAGACGGACACGTCTCAATCGACTCGGCTGTTGATGCTGATCAAGAATATATATACTTTATGGGGTCGGAGATGCTTCCTTCTGCCTGTTACATACATTTTAGCGACTTTAATATACCCTTTTACCCTATGGGTACAGGGTATAAAAATAGATATATAACAGATATAGTTAGATATATAAGGCTACATCTAATATTACTTTTATATATATATATATATTTTTTTTTTAATTTTTTTAATCTTTTTAATGTTTTGTGAAATAATAAATTGTCATTTCCTTGAAACCGATAACCTTTAAAATTATTTATATGATTTTCTTATAGAAATGACTTGCAATAATTTATTGCCTGGATTTCCATATAAAAAGAACTTCTGGAATTTAAGAATCAGGGAATAAAAGTCTTCTTTCTTTTTCTTCTTTTTTATTCCTTAATATAGTTTTCATCTGGAATTTTGTATTCCTATATACTTTAAAATTAAATTTAGTTTCAAAATATTAAAAATTTATAAATTTATAAAAAAATTTAAAATTTTTTATTAATACAAAATTTAGTTTTAAAATATTAAAAAATTTCTAAAATTGAAAATTTAAATTTTTTATTAGTTAAAAAGTTTTTTAAAGTTAATATTTAGTATAAAAAATATAAAAAATTTTAAATTAAATTTTTTATTAATACAAAATTTAGTTTAAAAAAATATTAAAAATCTTCTCAATCTAAAAATGTAAGTTTTTATTAATATAAAATTTAGTTTTAAAATTTTAAAAATTTAAATTTTTTATTAATATAAAATATTACAAAATTCTAAATTGAAAAATTTTAATTTTTTATTAAAATAAAATTTAGATTCAAAATATTAAAAATTTCTTATTTGGAAAATTTAAATTTTTAAATAAATAAAAAATTTAGTTTTTAAATTTTTAATTCATTAAATTTTATATTAAAAACTTGGCTAGCAATTAATTTTATTCTAAGTTTGTTTTAATAAAAAAAAAGTATTAATATTTATTTTTTTAATATTTTTTTAAGCAAAATATGAAAGATTATTTATTATTTATTTGTTGTTTTGTCTATATACATTGTATTGGAGTTCTGTTTTTCTGTTTTTATGTTTATAATTTTGTTTTTATCTTCTTATTTTTTTTTTTATTTTGTTTTTGTTTTTTATTGACTTGTCTTATTTTTAGTTAGTTTAGTTACTCAAGTGCATATACTTACGCCCAATACTCATTAACATTCGATGACTAATCTAATACTAGCTTGCATAAACAATTTTTCCTTTTTTTTTTTTTGTGTAAATGTTTATTTTGCTTCAGGTTCAACAATAACAACAACAAAAGAACATCATCAAGAATTTACAAATTCAAATGAGGCTTTCAAGTACATTAAGTACTACTACTACCTTCCCGTATCTAAGCATTACTTAATACCTTTTAACTAAGCCGTTGCTCGAAAGCAAAAACAAAAACAGAAACAGAAAAATACATCAAAACAACTTTCGATTACAAAATTTAGCACAGAGAACCGAGAAGAAACTGAAATGAACAATAACAACAAAAAAGAAATAAAAATAAAAAACAAGAAAATATAACTGATAATATTTATACCCTTTTCTATATAGATAATTTTATATATAGATAATAAAAAGATTATTTTTTTTATGAATTTATTAAGAAATTTTCCTTTAAACTATTTTTTAGATAGATTTGATTAAGAGAAAATACTTTTTAGACTTCTATTTAAATATATTAACTAGTATTTAGTACTTGGTATGTTTTAGTAACTTTAACTAAAATTTTTGAATAGTTTTTTTGTACTAATATTAATTTTAAAACTTATTTTCTTTATTTTTTATAAACCATTCCATTTTGCCAACCAAAAACAAATTAAACAAGAGAATTTAGTACTAAATTAGATTAGATGAAATTGATCAATTTCATATAACTAAAATAGTCCAGTTTAGTCATTAAATTTTCACTCATTTTGCTATACAAAAAAACCATTATACTCTTCTTTGGCAGGGTATTAAAACTCAAACTTAATGAGCTTTGCGAAATGTGTTTGCTGCTTGCCCTTTCGATGGCTGTCAAGTACACAAAAAAAACCAACAACAACAAAAACCGACAACAGGTTGAAGACTTAAAATACAAAAAAAAAAAAAAAAAAAAAAACCTAAAAAATAAAAAACAAAATGCAACTGCTGATCCATCCGAATGATGACTAATGCCAATTTAAAATTGAAGCAAAACCAAAGAAAAACTTGAACGAATTTCAAGTCATTCATGTGGTGCGGCGTGTTGAGTGTGTGGTTTCTTGATGGTATTGTTGTTGTGTGTGGTGTGATGGTACGATGGCGTGGTTCAGGTGGTTCAATGCGGCATTGATGAACTGTTGTTGATGGTTAATGGTTTTTCTTGCCTTTCTGTATTTGTTGCTGCTTCGATGAGTAAGTTTTTAGAATTTTCAACAGCCAACATCAATTTCCATTTTATACATATGCAAAAAGTTTCACTTTTTTTCGCAAGTTTCTATTGAGTTTGGCAAAAGAAAAAATTTAAAATAAAATTTGTACAAATTATTTGTACTAATAGATTTACGAGCTTAATGCAAATTCCTTTTTTTTTTTTTGTTTTTCTTCTTTGTTTCTCTGTAAGTTACTCAAAGGAATAAATTTATACAAATTTCTCAATTCATTTTATATTATTAACTTTGTTTTGTGTTTTTTGGAATGATTAAAAAAACAGATTTTAAAATTGAGTTTGTATAAGTTTTAGCAAATCCATAGAAAAATTTAGTTATTGCCATTTAAATAACTCTAAAACTAGAAGGATGGACTAAATTCGTTCGTGCCGTAGTTCGAATACATTTTGCAAACTGTCTTTTTGAATTACATAAAAATTATCAGAGTCCCTAGAAAGTTTATAAATCTAATGATCCTGTGATTTTCCTAGCTCTCCATGGCTTTTGTTCAATTGTTTCTATGGAAACTATACCATATAGTCGGTTGATTCTGGTGAAACTTAATAGAACGGTATCTATATATATCAAATTTATACATACCAAGTTTCGTAAAAATCGCTCTCGAAAAAGCCAAGTTATTCATCTAAACTTGTTTTCTTGACCAATCGTTCTTATAGCAGCTATAAATATATGATATAGTAAACCGATTCTGATAAAACTTTCCAGATATGTTAGAAAGTATATAAAAAATCCAAAAATACCAAATTTAGTGATAATCGCTCTTGAAACAACCAAATTATTGCTCAAAAGCCATTTTCATGACCGATTGTCCCTATGGGTGTTATATAATATGGTCAACCAATTTTTATAAAACTTGGTGGATTTGTTAAAACTCACAAACACTGATATTCTATTGGAAAACAACAAAGTTCTTGGGGTTAAAGCTTATTCTCGACCGATTGTTCATATGGGAGCTACATGATATAGTCATCCGATCGGGATGATTCCGATATATACAATGCCTGCAGTTATTCCAGACAGACGGACAGACGGTCAGGGCTTCATGAACTCAGCTTATTGTGTTGATCAGGAATATATATACTTTATATAGTCGAATATGTTTCCTTCTTTTCTACCCAAAATTAATATACTTTTTTTTTGCAAAGGTATAAAAACAGATTAAATGGTTTAAATATAAAAATTAAATGTTTAAATAATAGAAAATTTATTTATTCCATTTTCAAATTGTTTAAATCTTAATTAGTAAATAAACTAATATTATTAATAATTTAAGTTGTTAAAACATTTTTTTGAAATTTTTATAAAAAACGTTTTTAATTAGAATTTCATATTATAAATAGTTTAAATTTAAAAATATATTACATATTTTATTATTGATGTGTGATTTCTATCACATCAGTCATTTATAAAGATATATATATCTGATCTATATATAAATCAAAGGTACAAATTATAATACAAGTTTACACAACAATTTTTATGGTCATTTGATCTATTGAAAAGTTCAAAATTTTTTTCTTTTTTTTTTTTTTTTTTGTTGCATTCAAATCATTTAAATTTATATAATAAATTATACAAATTGTGTCAAAACTGAGTGTAAAAATTTTTGAAAAGATTTGCAAAAGAAAGAAAATAAAGAAGAAGAAAAAAAAGTTTCAAATTAATGCAAATTTGTTTTATCTATGTGAATTAAATGAATGAAACTTTTATTTCGTTTTTTTTTTTCTTCTTTTTTTGTTTTTTTTTTGTATTACTCAGCCAAACTATTAGCATTTTTCAACTGTTTCTATGTACATACAATGACAAAGTAATAGAACTTGCTAAAAAAAAAAGAAAAAACGAAAGAAAACAAAAACAGGAAAAAGAAACAGCAAGAAGAGATGGAGATAGAGATAGAGTGAAGTGTATCTCAAAGATTCTTATTTAATTAGCAATGGAGCAGCTACTCATACACAAGGAGGGGATGGCGGCACAAAAGAGATTCTAGAGTGAGTGGAGGAGGGGGGCACACGGTAGGTTAGGCAAAGCCATTTCAGATAAGAAAGTAGCAACAACAACAACAATAATAATAATAACAACAACAACAACAATACTTAGCATCTCTTCCATCTCAGTAAAACCACATAAAAATTTACATTTTTTATTGTTACAAATTCATATCTTTGAGATACTTTTGCCGAAAATATAGTTAATTTGCCAACAAATGGCAAATGACATTTTCTCTCTCTCTATCTACCCCCCCCCAACCACTTCACTTATCTATGGCTCTCTCTCTCTCTCTTCCTGCAAAGGGGATTACGCTTCTTTCTTTCTTTCTTTTTTTTTTGTTTTTTTTTGGCTAAATCTGATAATGACAGTCAGTCGGGCCTGGTGTGTCTCTTGTCAGTTGCCCTGTCCCCCCCTCCCAATTACCGTCAGTTTCTATATTACTCTTCTCTACTTTTTTTCTCACTGCTGCTCCTCTTCACTTTTCTCTTGTGTGGTTGTTGTTGTTATTGTTGTTTTTGTTATTGCTGTTGTCTTGTATCTTTTTGTTTCTATGCTAAAAATTTTGCACATGTGGCCTTTTGTGTTGCTTGGCTGCTATTGTTATTATTGCTGTTGTTGTTATTGTTGTTGTTGTTGTTGCCACCTTGTCGACTCATTCAGAGAAGTAAAAAGCAACCAACCAACCAACCAACAACCAAGCAATCGGACTCTGCGGGCCCTAACAACAATACGAACAATAAAAAAGTACAAAAATATAAAAAAAAAAAAAACAAAAAAACAAAAAAATAACCTGTACATGCAGCAAAACTTGCAGATGACTCACAACAATTTTGCACTTTACCATCCGACTTTTGTTATTGTTGTTGTTGTTGTTGTTGGTGGTTTTCTTTTATTGCTGTTGTTGTTTTAAGTACTTCATTGTTGTTGCTGCTTCGATTTAGGAAACCTTCACTGTTCATTAATGTTGTTGTTGTTGCTGCTGTTGTTGTTGCTGCTTCTTTTGTGATTGCAATGAAATGTTGCTGTTGTAGTTGGCATTGTTGCTAACCCAGGTATAAATGCAAATTTACACAGAGCGAAAAATGATCATACCACATGTATGACATATGTAAGTACACTCAAGGGCAATCAAATAGAAACGTCACTTTAACATTACAAGTTGTTTAACATTAAGCTATAAGAAAATGCTTAATTATAAAATATTCTGATTAATTAATCAATTAAATAAGATAAAAAATGAACAAAAATTAGCATTATCTTTATTAATAAATTTGTAATATAATTTTTAGAAATTTATTGTTAAAAATTGGATAACTTTTTAGTACAAAACGCTACCAAAAGTCAGGAATAGATACATAGAAAGAAAGACAAGTGCAGTAAAAACTTCCATTAGGAGTACCTCTATAATGAGAACAATTCTTTGGTGACTATCATTTATTTTGTAAAACATTTCTTCTCTTTAAATACATCTCTCTCTCTCACTTTCACTTGGGTTACTGTCTGCCCAAGTCTATTATATATTTCTTGTTATAGTAGATATTTTAGAAATTTCTGTAAGAGTTTTTGGCACTTTCACGTTTAGATATGCCCAGTTTGGCAAGGAATCGTTAAATTTTTAAATATCTGAATATATTTCCAGAAAAAATGGATTCCTTATTAATTGAAATTTGTTTTTCTTTACTCGAAAAACTTCTTATGAGTCTTTTTTAAAGATTTTCCATAATACTTTAATGTAAACTGTAAAATGTAAAACTAACGAATTAGTTTGCTTAGATACAGACAGATGGACAGAGGAATAGAAGGACAAACGTACCTACAGACGGATATATCCTTATAAATTTAGCTTACAGTTTTTCTATAATGCTTTAATGTAAAGTCAAGAGGCATAAAACCAAGTTTTCTTTTCCAAGTTTTCAAAGTTTTTCTTTCCTTGTCCCCATACTCAAGAACTAGTAAAGGAAAAGTTGGATTTTGCTTTTGATCACAGCTTGTTTATATGTATATAGATACATATACATAGGTATTCATTTGTCAAGATAGGAGTCATCTTGTTGTAAAATATAATATATGTAAATGTATCTTTATATGGTTGCATCCTTTAAGATACTTTACTTTACCTGTAAGGCAGTATAAACATGACTAAACCCTATATATATACCCACAGCTCTTAAAGTTACTCTCAACAATATTACAACAAAGATAAATAGATTAGAGTTTAATTTTAACTTAAAATATATACATATAATATAGTGAAGTCTTATCTTAATAAATATACAAAAATTTTTATTTTTTAATCAATTTAAAATTCGAAAACAAATATTTGTTATATGTTTATATATTAGTTACTATGTTGATTTCAAAAATTGAAAACTTCTATTTACAATTGTTATGACTAGTCAAACCAAAAGGCTAGTCTAGTCAACATTTTTAGGTAATATATATATACATATATTTATATCTATAGTGCTTTATTTGCTTATCTTTATGGTAGAACAAATTGAATGAAAATATGTGCAAACTAATGATAATACCCTTGCAAAAATGAGTCCATTTAGTTTTGTTAATTCTTAACAACTAAAACTATAGCTACACATTAAAGATTCTTGATTCGAAAAGAAGTTATCTTAGTTCTTAGTAAGGGATCATTTATTGTCTTGAATAGATTTTTCTTTCAAGTGTATGTTGAAATTATTCATATTGTGAAAACCTTGGAACGCTACAATTACTCTTGACTTGGATTGTTGTTATTGTTGTTGTTGTTGCTGTTGTTGCTATTTTCTAGCCAGTTTCGCATTTCCGCTTTCCTGCCTCTGGCTCTGCCTCGCAACAGTCGTCAATTGTTGTCACAGTCCGTTGGCAACCTAACCTAACCTGCTTATCAGTCTTTGAAGCAAACAAAATCTAACTGATACCACCAATTGAGTCAGCTAGAGAGGGGAAAGGGAGTGTGGTAGAGGGAGCAGGGAGAGATCGACATAGAGTGAACGAGCAAGCGATATACAGAGAGAGTGAGAAGAAAAAAAACACACACAAAAAGATATGACAAGTTGAAAAACAAAATTCGTAATGCACAACAACCAACCAACACACACAAGAAAACACAACTCAACTGAAAAGGTCGTCAAAGTGAACTAAGAAAAAAAAAAGGGCCAAGACCGGGGCAGTGTCTGTTGTCCAAGCGGGGGGTGGTGATGGCCTGCAAAAAAAAAAAAGAGAACCAGAAGAACTTAAAATATGCCGACGTTTGTATACCCTTGCACTTTTTGAGTTAAAACGAACTTGACTCTATTTTAGCAGATATTTATATGCTAGGTTAATGATATAGTCATCCGATTTTCATAAAACTTGCCAGAAACATAGAGAAATGTATATAACTTACAAATAATAAGTGTAGACTCAATAACTTGATGAACAAAAAGTCTTATTATACCCAAACATTTGTTTTAACCGATTGTTCCTATGTTATCTATATGATAAAGTCAACGGATTTTATTTAAACTTGGTACAGATATAAATATATAGTTTGTATTTCCATTTACCAAGTTTTTAAAGAATTGTTAAAGAAACAACCAAGTTTTCAATGTGAAACTCTAAACTCGACCGATTCCTTGTAGGTTTACTTTATGATATAGTCAACGGATTTTCTTACAACTGTGTAGTGCGTTGAAGTTATGCATTTAACTAGTAAATACCAAATTTGGATACAATATAATAACAATTAACAAAGTTATTAGTTTTATACTGTGATCATTCCTATGGTAGCTATATGATATAGTCAACCGATAAAGCTGGCTTTGAATTATGAGCAGCGTGCAGCAAAAAGAGGAAAGTAAAAGAAGTTTTTATAAGATATAAAATAAAGATAAGATATATATAAATAATAACTTTTAAACTGACGAATTACTTTGCTTAGATACAGACAGATGGACAGAGAGGAATAGAAGGACAAACGTACCGTAAGACGGATATATCCTTATCAATTTAGCTTAAAGTGCTGTTAAATGAATATATATATAGACCTAAAGATGCAATTGCAAATTTCTTACTTGACTAAATATACCCGATCTTTTGGCAAGGGTATAAAAATGAAAATAAAAACCTTATGTCCAATTGTCTATATTGTATGATCTACTCTATATATCTGTATGTACATACATATACATACTATATTACTCGTATTTGTGGTTGCCTATAACAAAAGAAGACACTAAACAAAAACAAAAAAAAAAGCGAAAGCAATAGCAAAGGCAAGGGCAAGGGAACAAGGAAGAATAGAAAAAGAGAGAAAAGACAGAACAGAATTGAAAATAGATGAATAGTTGCTATGATTACCCCATAGACAAATTGTCATGAAGAGGCAGCAATGGCAATATATACAATTGGAGGATAGATACATATGTATATATATATATATATATATACATAGAAAGACAGATATTTTTCTATGGGCTGTGCGATACATTCAAGCAGAAGGTGGGTCAACTTTTCACTAAAGAATAATGGTCAGATAATAACATAGACAGTGAGTGGGAAAAAACTGACTACAATGGGCCCTGTCATTGCATTGTATATACAAAGATAGTATCTAATATATATATATATATATATCTATGTCTCTCTATAGTCTATTTGTCTGTCTAGTCTGTTGGTAGTAGTCTGCAATATGTCATCGTATTGTTTTGATTGAAAGTCAAATTTTTATTTATTTCAAATAAATTTTCTTAGTCAAAAAAAAAAATATGTCTCTAATTGCTATGTAAATTGTTTCTTTTTTCCTATATGGGCAATTTGCCAAAAGTTCTTTGAAATTTCTAATAACTAAGCCAAAATATCTTAATCATTAATAATAATCATATCTAAATTTATTACACACGACTTTTAACAATTTGAAAACTATATAAATTACAATATCAAAAATAATAATTATTATAATTAAGCAAATCTAAGAAGATTTTACAATTGTTTACAGTTTTGTGAATATTAAAAACAATTATTGATAAATATATCATATGATTATATAGTATGGAAAAGATATACAAATTTGACATTTAAGTAACATATATACTATAGAATTTGTATTTATAAAAATCCAGAAATATAAATTTTTTTTGTTTAAATCTTTTAAACATGTTAGATATATCTGGAGTATCTATATGACTATATAGATTGTACTATAAGGCATATAGATTGTACTTTTTTGTTTATATATCATTTACATATAAGTAATGGATCAAAGATGAGAAAAAATCTATTCAAAACACAAATTTTCAATACTTTATATTACTTTTAGTTGAAAAATTTATAAATATTTTAATAAATATTTAGCTATAGTTAAATAGTAAACAGTTTGTTTATGTTTTGAAAACATTTCCACATTGTATATAAGATATTTAAGATGCATTTGCATTTTCTGAATAGATTTTCCAATTTTTTGTTTTGTGTCTTGTTTGGTTTCTTCCTGCATTTGTCGCGAAAAACAATTTAATATAAACTGATAAAATTATATTATATAGTAGACAAAACACTTTCCAAGTCGGCTGATGACCGCAGAGGTTTTGGTCTTCTCTCACTTGGCTACGCCTTTCTCTTTGCCACACCTCCTTCTTCTGCTTGCCGCTATACCATTCGGTAGGTACACTTTGGTTTTTGTTCTGGTCTGGCCTGGCCTGGTCTGTTCTGTTCTGTTGTCATATCTAAGAATAGAATTACCTGACTAAATGTATATTTTACTCGTACTTATACTTATTTATTTGTCCCATCTTTTTATTTTTTTTTTTTTTATTATTATTATTGTTGTTGTTGTTTTGTTGTTCTCTCGTTCTTGTTTTTGTCTTTTGAATCTCATTATTTTGTTTGCTTTGAGTGCAAGTGAACGTAACAAGTAGAATAGCAAGAGCTAGGCAAAAAAATAAAACTAATAAATATTCTCAGTTTGTGGTCCAAAAAAAAAAAAACATAATAATAAAAATAAAACTAAATGTCGTCTCTTAACTAATTCAAATTGTCACGTCATAACAAAAACCTAATTAAATCAATTTCACGTCACAATTTTTGCATATTTTTCTATTTGTGTGTATAAATTTCATTATACGATTTCATCAGGCTCCTCTGACGCGTTCTTTTGCGCTGATAATTTCCTTGACTTTGTAATTTATAGTTGTTTTTAGAAATATTTCAAAGTCTCGCACAAAAACAGAATATACTACTCATACTCTACGTAAAAATTGGCATACCCGATATCCTGTAATATAAATGAGAATATTACTAAAACGTGCTCTTGTAAAACCTCAAGGTTATTCAATATTCTCTATTTTAAAATGATGAAATTATGATGGGAAACTTAAGCATTGAAAACGAAGGCGTCGGGGTCACCAATAAACAGTTTTGCTATTTAGTGTGTGCAAAGTGGTTAAACAAATCGAATAGGAGTCAAAGGAGTCAAAGTAGTTTTGTTTTAGTTTACAAAACAAAAGATAGAGTATAAGAAAAGCTTATAAAGAAGAGATAGATATAGATAACTATAGTAAAGGTTACTCTCGTTACTAAAGATTTACTGTGCTAACCACAACAGGCATCACTGAAAGGCATTTAAGGACATTGTTGCAACTCATATACATGTTTATATATATATATGTTAGGGTATATGAATAGTCGTCATTTTTTAATTTAGTAAAAACGTAATTCGTAGATTTTTGATAGTTTTCACACGCGTGCTGGCAATTTCTGCCATTTCATCGTGTTTTTCCATAAGCATTTTTCTCAATTCCATACGCTTTGTCACTTGGTCACACATTTTCGGCGTGTTTTCCCACAAACACAAATGCACACGCACAACCATAATACACTATTAAATACCACCCTTACCCCTTCCGCATCTTGCCACCACTACATTAGTCTCATATAGGTATATGTATAGCTTCTTGTCTAGTTTCTGTGAACATCTGCATGGTATTCCCAAAATCGAACCAAAACACTTGTCTCACTTTCTTGGGGAGACTCCACACACACACACACACACCCCACACACACCCACCCACATAGAAAAGAAAGAAAACGAAGTATAAAAGTTTTGCCAATATTTGCAATATTATTTAACTTTTTGTTTAACTTCCCCTCATCATACCTTTAGCACCTTTACGATATCCCCCTTCTGGTTTCACTCAAAAAATAAACAATACAAAATATAGAATAAATAGATTGGGGTGTGTCACTTATTGTCAACAAAATTGTCGCCTGCATATAATTTATATATAAAAAAAAATTAAAAAAGTAACATAAAGAAATGAGTATGGAATTTCTGTTATTGTCAAATATTTTCTCAAGTCCTCTAACTATTAGCATGATAGTCTCTTTCTCTCTTTTCCTCTATGTATCTCTGTCTCTCCTCAGACAGTTGGCAGTCAATTAATTTTGGTTTTCTGGTTTTTTTTTGCCATGGAAAGTCTCCAGTTTTTTAAACATTCTTTTTGTTTTGTTTTGTTTTGTTTTTTTTTTTTTTTTGGTCGGCACGTGTGGACTTTTTGAGTTATAGATAGATCTATTTCGATATTTGGTTATTTAGTTATTTAGAAAGCGTTCCCCACTTGCCATGTTATTTTGATTTTTGCGCAGCAAATATTTTAATTTTCGTGGGATTTGTCAAGTCAATAATAAGTAGATCGTTTTTTTCATTTTTTTCTATTTTTTTTTTTTTTTTTTATTATTAACTATATGGCACACACATGTGTGGCAAGTTGAACAACATCATTTATACGGCAAATAATGAAATCTATTTATATTAAAGACTGATTATGTATATATAAGCATGTGTATATATATTATATATTTCTGTGAGATAGTTTTAAATCCATAGATTAAAAAAGTCTTTATAGAACACAAGCAACTATCATCAAAACTTAACAAGATAAACATTAAAAGGAAATCCCTAAAATATATAAATTTAAAAAACAATAAAAAGTTCGAAAGATTTTAGATATATATATGAGAACATATGGTAATGGATTTTAGGGATACTATAGGTTTTTTTTTTTCGTCATTTTATATAGTTTCTATAGAGTTTTTATCTAACTATATTATTTAGTCTGTTATTTCTATCTCATATGACTACTACAGGGTTCTATTCCATTCTATAGGATTCGTCTTCTATCTTAGTTTACTACATAGTTTTGTTTTACCTATTTTATATAGCCTATATAGGGTTTCATTCCATCTAAGTCATATAGTACCTATAGTGTTTTCTTCTATCTATATCATAAAGCCTTCGAGAGGTTTCTATTCCATTCTACTATATAAGATTCGTTTTCTATTTAGGGTTACATATGGCTTTGTTTTATGTGTTGTATATATCCTCCATAAGGTGTTATACCATCTATCTCATATAGAACCTAAAGAGTTTTCTTCTGCCTATTTCATATAGGCTCTATTGGATTGTCTTCTAACTATTCCATATACCCTCTACAGGGTTCTGTTTTATCTATTCAATAGAGCCTCTATAGGATTTTCTTCTATCTAGCGTATATACCCCCTATGGAATTGTGTTTTATCTATATCATATTATTATCATATTATCATATTTTATCTATTATCTATATCATATAGGGTTTCCATGCTTTTGTAGGGTTGTCTTCCATCTATTTATAGAGACTATTTACTATTAGCTCTTTCATATAACCTTTATAGGGTTCTCTTCTATCTATAGGATTTTCTTTTATATAGCTTCTATAGGATTGTATTTTTAGCTTCTTTAGTGTTTTCCATCCATCTATCTTATGAAGCTTTTGTAGGGTTCTCTTCCATCTTTATCATATAGTCCATATAGTGTTTTTTTCTATCTATTTCATATAACCTCCATTATATGGGATTCTCTTCCGGGCTATAGGATTGTTTTCTTTCTAAGGTCACTAAAAGGTTTTGTTTTACCTCTTTTTTATAGCCTCTATAGAGATCTCTTCCATATATTTTATATAGCTTCTATAGGTTTTACTTTAATTCATTTCTTATAGACTCTATAGGATCCTCTTTCATCTATTTAATATATTAAAGAAATCCAAAAGAAAGAAGAAAGAAAGAGGTCACTGTCCTTAATATATATATATATATGCAAAAAATTTTCATTAAATTTGCTTTAGTTAAAAACTAAACTAGACTAGTTTCAATGAACTATGTTATACAAAAACAAGATCCATAGATATATATATATATATATATATATATATATATATATAGGTATACATCTTATATTTTATGTGTGTGCTTTAATGATTCATATTAGGTGCCTTCCCCCCAGCTGAGTTTGCGTCACAAATGGCATCACACAGTGGAAACTCGCTACAGGAAAAGCAGTTAATATAAAAAAAGTAGTTTAAAATTTGATAACTAGTAATCGTTCTCATATCTACTAGTAGTTCCTTTAATACGGAAATATATTAATACCGTATGTTAGCTTTGATTGTGGGCAGTGTTGGCCATTTTCAAACAAGTTCATAATAGTGGGCTAACATGAACAAAGAAAATCAACAGTAAGAGCAACAGCAACAACAACGTTAACAACCCCAAAAATATAAAGAAACTGGTTACCCTACCGCTTGGTACATAGTTGCACTGATCGCCGCCGCCCCCCCTCTTCCCCTAACCACAGCAAAACGTTGGAGTTGAAGTTTGATGCTGTTGCTGTGGCTGTTGCAGTTGCAGTTGCAACGTTGCCTCATTTCACTTAGTATCTCGAGCTGCAAAAGAAAGTTGTCGTACCCCCTATCAACCATTCACCGCAATGCCCTGCCCCTGCCCCTGCCCATGCCCCTGCTTCGGCCCAGCAGCTGTAATGCAAAAAAAAAAGAAAAAAGAAAAGAAAGCCGTTTCGTTTTAATTTTTCCACAATTATTTTCCGCTAGCGCAGGAAAACTGTAATGCTTTTATTTTTTGTTTAATTTTTTTTGTTGTTGTTGTTTTTGTTTTTTTTTTTTTGTTTTTCTTTTCTTTCTGTATGTGTGTGTATGTGTGTGTGTGAGGGGGGTATTTTGTTTTTTCACAAAAAAATGGTATTTTTGTCATATGTGTATTTTTTGTTGTTTCTTACATTTTGGTTACAAATTTGTTGTTGTTTCTCACAATTTTTATTTTTGTTTATTAAAAAAAAACTTAACATTAAATACAATATATGATTTGTTGTTGTTGTATGTTTGTTTAATAGAAAAAAATTAATACATGCATCATTTTTTGTATATTTTCTTGGTATTTTTTGTATTTTTTTTTGTTGTTTTTGTCGTAATAAATAGTATTTTTTGTCGCTTTTTTTTTTTTTTTTTTTTTTTGTTTTCTTGTTTTTGTTTTAGATACTTTTTGCGGGTAATAGATACTTTCGGTGTGTGTGTGTGTGTGTGTGTATGTATGTATGTGTTGGGTGTAAGTGAGAACATTAATGTGTGTGTGTGTGTGTGTGTTTTTTTTTTTGTTGTTTATTTTTAATTTTTAATTTAATTTTTTAAAATTATATCGCATTGCTACATTTAAAGATTTTTGTTTCGTTATCGCAATTGGAGTTGTGTGTGTATGTGTGTGTGTGTTGGTGTGTGTGTGTTTTAAGGTTCTTTTTTTTTATGTATTTGTTTTTTACACAGACAGAAAAAAAATTTTACAAATTTTTTACGCTTTCACATTTACTGAGATATTTGTTGTTTTTGTTTTTAATTTTAATTTTAATTTTTATTTTTTAAATTTACTTTTGCTTGCCTTAAACATTGAATCATCATTTTTTTTTGTTGTTTTTTTTTTGTTTTTGTTTTTGTAGTACGCGCTATACATTTAATAATATATATATATAGATATATATTTATAAAAATTTGTTAAAATCCTAAAATTTGTTGGTTTTAATTAAGATTAATTAATAAAATTAAAAAAAATTGTATTTTATTTGCAGCAAGCTGCGTCTAACTAAACAAAATTGGAGCGTGTGTGTGTGTTTATATTGTTTTTTATTTTTATTTTTAATATTATTTTTTAACATCAACTTTGACATTTTTTTTGTTTTTACTTCCTCCTTTTGCATCGTTCACTGTGTTTTTTTGTTGTATTTGAAATTTGAAATTTGTTAAGATCAAGTTTGATATATATATATAAATATATATATACAAATATATATACATATATATATATATCTTTTTATATATATAGTATAGAGCCTAGCATTTAATTGAAAAAAAAAAAGAATCTGTTTGTTTTTTGTGTTTTATACTTTTTAGTTTTTTTGTTTTATATTTTTATATATCAATTGTTTTGTCCTTTGCCCGATATCTGAGATCAGGCAATAGAACACTTAGCATCTTAAACAGTTATCACATATTCATGAGTTGTCGACTGACTGGACAGGGCAATAGATTGCTATATATATATATATATCTGCATATATATATAATATATAGTATCTCTATATGACTGCTGTCTGGCCGTCTTTGAATTTCATGTTTTTTTTTTTTTTCTTGTTTTTTTTTTCCTTTTTTTTTTTTTTTTTTTTGTATTCTCAAACTTAAACTCCTAAGAATTCTACGCATCTAAGTAAAATGGTGGTGAGAGTCACAAATTACACTGACAAAAAAAAAAGAAAAATAATTAATTGGAAAAAAAAAAAAGAAAAATTTTCGTTTTCTTTTCTTTTTTTTTTTTTTGCTTGGTTTCTTTTGTTTTTTTCGTTTAGTATTTAGTATGAGAGTGTAAATGTGTGTGTACTGTGTGTGTGTATGTGTGTGTGTGTGTGTGTGTGTGTAGGTGGGGTGGCTTCGAATACTTTAATTCGTCGTTGCTTTAACATTATGTTAAATGACAACTAACTACTATCTCTCTTTCTCTCTCTAACTATCTCTATATATCTCTCTTTCGCTCTTTCTTTCGCTGGACATCATCACAGGGATTGATGGGGGGGGGGATATTGAGGGAGGAGTAGGAGAGGGAGAAGGATATAATGGTTATAAAGGGAATGTTGGGGGGGGAGATGTTTCTTAAGGTTGTTATAAAACTTCAACTTTTCAACATTCAACTTCCTCTTTATACTTTCCCTCTCTCTCTCACACTCTTTCTCTCTCTCTCGCTCACTCCTTTCGTTCGATTTATATCGTTGGCGTGGCTATAGCCTGTGCCTGTGTCTGCTGTTGACTACTGCCAAAACTATAACTCCGTCTGGCACCCAAACCATCAGCCGAATATAACTTATGCTTGGTAATCGTATATTCTGGACTGATCGTTATAGTACGTGCAAAACTTTTCATAAATTGCGGCAATAATGATGTCCAACCGCGATGATCCTGACGCAATGTTAAATATACCTCAAATGTCGATTCTGTCTCTGGGTCCAGTTTCATTGAGGCAATGCGTCTTGAATTCTTTGGCTCATCCTCGAATTCAATATAGATGGTGCAGCCGCGTATGCCGCATGGTTCCTTTTCCGAAACGCGTATTATTTCCGCCGCAATACTGGGCGTGAGATCACAGGGTAGCGAGACTTCAGTACATGTCAAATGACGCGATTTGGCAGCACGCAGCTCATCTAATAAACGTTCCGATAGTTCACGTACAGCAACACTATCGGCTGTATAACGTATATCGCCAGTTAAAGCAAGATCATTATTATCATAACAATTGTTGTTGTTATTGTTATTATAGTTATTGTTGTTGTTGGTATAGTAAATGGATTGTTGCTGATGATAGCTACTGGATTTGGTTTTCTTATTGCTGATGTTGCTGTTGTTGCTGCTGCTGCTACTGCTGCTGCTGCTATGCTTAATACTGTTGCTCGCCGATGATGAGCTGGAGCTAGAACTGGAACTGGAACTGGAGCTGGATTTCTTAATGGCTGCCTTTTTTGGGACAACATTAACATCAACGGCACTCGTTGTTGGTGGTGACATTATGGTCCAATCTAAATAAAAAAAACAAAATAAAAGAAAGACAAAAAAACCATTGATAAGTACAAAATGTTATTGTTTAAACAAAATACAACAACTACATATATATATACATATATCTCTGGGTGTGTGTGTAGAGGTACTACACATGTTGTTGTTGAGCAACAACTTTGGCTAGTGCTTGGCAACAGCGAACGTTAAGATAAAAGCGGAACAGCGCAAACAACACAGCAACAGCAAAAGCAATAACAACAACACACAACGCAACACAGTGTCTATTGTTAGGGTAAGAGGCAGTGCGGTGCGGTGTAGCGCAATGACGAACAACCCGGTGAGAGGGCAAGAGCCCAAAAATCATTTTTTATTGCTGTGTACGTGACCATGTTGTTGTTGCTGTTGCTGTTCAACGGTTTTTATTTTCCCTCTCTCCCTCTCTCTCTCGTGTTTTATTTTTAATGTTTCATTTAAATTTTGTTTTTGTTTTCGTTACTTTTTATTATTTTTTATGACATTTTTCTTTTGTAATTGCAAATTGATTTTTTATGCATTTCTTTTTGTTGTTTGTTTTGTTTTTTTTTTTTTTTTTTTTAAATAAATTGTAAAGGAGAACAAGGAAAAAATATAAATTACAAAAACAAAAAAAAAAGTAATTAAATTCATTTCTTTTTTTGTTTTATTTTAAATATGCATTAAGAAATTGTTTTTCTTATGTAAATTGAAATTTGTTTTTGTTTTTTTGGCAATATTTTATTTTCGAAAATTCTAGAACTAAAGAAAACTAAAAACTAATGTTTTCTCGAAACTTCTTTGAACACTTAATGAAAACTAGATTTTTCAATCATAGAAAACATTTTAGAAACTTTTTGAATACATTTTCGAGATATATATATAATTAGAGTGAAACTTTAGTTATTTGAACTTACCTCGAATTTTGTTGGATCGCAGATCGCTAACGTAAATGGGTTGCACCGACATTATTTCCATTTTCATTTGAATTTTCTAACGTTTATGTGTGAAAATTGTTTGAAATGTTTTTTAATTTTGCCGACGGTTCTTCTTCTAATTCTTTCTCCTTTAGTTTTTTCTTTTCGAAGTTCTTTTTTTTTTTTTTTTGTTGTGGGAGTTTCTGTTCTGTTTTATTTTTGTGGACTTCGACTTCTGCGCGACTTTTATCACTTGAAACTTTGAAGCATTTAACAAATATTAAAATAGTTATTGATTATTTTAATTCATTTATCACAATTTGCTGGTTGTTGTTGTTGTTTAATATGCTGCTGCTTAATGATTGCTTGAAATTTTTTAAAGTTTTTAATTAATGTTGATTGGTTGTTTGTTTGTTGTTTGTTGCTTGGTTGGTTGGTTTAAATTAACTTTTCATTTGTAGTTGGAAATCACAGCACTTTTTGTAGATGTTGGTTTTTTTTCTATAATTTATAATTTATTTTGTTAATGTTTTATCACTTAAATGGCGTTGGTCCGTTGCATTTGTTTGATGGCAATTCTAAATTTTTATATATTTTTTTATATAGATATAGATAATAGTTTCTTTATTTTTCTGCTTTTGCTTCTGCATCTGAATCTGATTCTGAGTCTTTTCAATTAGTTGTTTTTTTTAATAATAGAATTCTTCTTTTCTTATACACGCTGTTTAGTTGTTGTTACTGGTTTTCTTTTTTTTTTTCAACAAAAAAAAATAATATGTATGACAATTTTTAAAAAATTTTTTCTTTATGTATTGTATCTTTTCTTTCGCTTTTCAGTTTCAGTTACTGTGTGAGTGTGTGTATGGTGTGTATCTCAGCAGTGTTTCGAAGCTACTATGAACTGAAATGCTCTGGTCTCGCCTATTTATAGCCGGCCGGAGGTATATATTTGTCGACGTCTCTGCTTTGACGCTGACGGCACTCAAAAAACTCAGTTGGTGGTGTTTGTGGTGGTGGTAATGGTGGGGTGGTCTTGGAACACAATTAGCGTTAAGGCACTCGCTTGCGCTCGCTCGCAATCTCTTACGCTCTAACTCTCTCGCACTCTCGCATCGTTATGGGAAAGAGACCAAACCAGACCGCAAATTGAGCGTAATTTGGGATCGCTACTCTCTCGTTTGCTCTCTGATGGTATGAGTGTGGGTGCTCGCTTTGGGTCAGGTAGAAGAAGAAAGAAGGAAAGCAAATTATATGAACGGCTGATGTAAGTTGGTTTAATTTTTACAATGTCGGACTGGAGCTCTCTCTCTCTCACTCTCTTGTTTGGTGCTCTCTGTATGCAGTGGCAGCACAACAACACTTATCAGCTGTTTCACTCCACTCAATTGCACTCTTTCTGTGTTGACTGACTCGCTCATGCGCGCACCTACAACCCGGCCGGCGTCGGTGGTATAAATGCCTCTCGCTCTCTCTAACTCAATATGTATAGTCCTTACCCTTTCATACTTGTTCCATGCCCATTCCCTCTCTTTCTTTTACTCTTCTCATAGCTATGTGCGTGTGTGTTTGTGTGTGTGTGTAATGCATACGTGACTTTAGTGCCGGTTGAGCATGTTTCAGTGCTGCAGGCCGAAACACACATACACACACACTAAAAGGATGATGAAAATGTTCTCTAGCAAGGAAGTTGGCAACAGCAGCAACAACAAACCAAAGTAAACGCACACGTACACACACATACACATATACAGGGGACAGGCATTTGAGTTTGGCCCTACCCCTGTCTTAGCACAGGCACTTCACACCCTCCCGTCGTGCAGCCGTTTCGTTCCACATTACTGCCGCTGCCGCTGATGTTGCTGCTGCTGCTAGGACGCACCATATCAAAATTGAAATTTTCCACTGCAGTTTGCCAACTTCAGAATTCAAATTCAAAATCCGAAACCCAATGGCCAAGTGCGTAATTCCCTTTACCCTCCTCCGTTGTCTTTTTTTTTTTTTGCTTGCTCTCTAGTTTCCTTTCTGGCTAGTGTCGTTACTTTTAGTATTCTAATCCCCCCCCACACCACCGCCATCATCAACACCCTCAAATATCAAATTGCTAAAAGATACAAATGTATCTTGAAACAATAACTGGAAATTTCCTATGAATTACGCCCAGATACATATTATAAAAACAGCAAAAACAAACAATTTGTTTAGTTTGCTGCAAAAATTTCTTTTGTCTCATATTCTTTCCATTCTGTTTTCTACTATATTAAATCTTCTGCTTCTTCTTCTCGTCAGTATTATGAACAATTTCTTTTTAAAGCTTTTTCACTTATTCAAATTGTGAATAAATTTATTCAAGTTAATTTTAAGAGAAAATTTTAAATAGAAAAAAACATTTTGGAGTATTAATTAAAGATTCAAGATTAACTTTAAATCAGAGCATAAATTAAATATATATTAAGTAATTAATTATAAATTTTTATGTTTCGAGTTAGTAAATTGTTATCTAATGTAAAGAAAATCCTGTAAACTAGCTAAAATGTAATGGTGACCCCGACGTGCAAGCGAAATATTGATATTATTCTATAATATTTCTTTGTCTTACATTTAAAACTTTTGCTTCATTTGTTGTATATATATTTCTAAAGGAGTTGTTGTTGTTGTAATGGTATTGCAACATTTAACTTTTATTGTTTATTTGTTGTAAAACACTTGAATTTATTGGCTTTCATTTGTTTATTTTGGATTGCATCCTTTGGCTTTTATGCATAAAGAATTTCTATTGCAATTTCAAATAAATTGTTTATTGAGTTTTATGATTTCATTTGATTTTATAATAAAATTCTTTATTTATCTATATTTTTTTTTTGTTTAATTTTTGCACAAAAGAAAAAAGAAGCAATTTCATCATGAACTGAAAAAAAACTCAAGGCAGAATACCAATTCTTATGCCAAAACAGTGTTCCTCTTACACTTCTTTCAACTTCATTTTACCCCGTCCCCTTCTTACACTGTATGTATGTATGTATGAGAATTTCATCAGTAAATGAAAAAGCCAGAATAATAATTTTATATTCATATCATGATTTGATGCTTGTGTCCTTTCATATATGTATATACATATAATTCTCCTTTTTTTTTGTTGTTGTTGTGTTTCGTTTCTTTTATTCGTTTCACATATTTTCAATTGAATGCATTTGATAGATATAGATTACATATTTCTATTTCTATTTCTCTATTTCTATTTGTGATTTCTATTGTTATATATATATATATATTTTTTTTTAAACGGACCAACAGCCTCAATAGTCTTGGCCTTAGACTCAGTCTTGGGTCTTGGCTTGCTCTTGCTCTTGGTCTCTGCACGTAAACATAGATTGAAAATGAAAGATTGTGGTCTATGTTGGACCTGTTTCTCTTCTTTATTTTATTTTTCTTTTTTTTTTTTATACTGAGTATACATACAAACTTAGGCACTCATACATATATATATATATACATACAAACATGTGTAGAGGGATGTATATATATATATATATACATAAAGGGAAAGAGAGAGAAAGAGACCATCAATATATTTATTATATTGTTTCTCTTTCTGTTGTTTAAATTAAATTCTTTTTTTTTACTCTCCCCTCTCTCTCTCTCTGTCTCGCTCACTTTGACTTATGCAAATGTTAATGATCCAAAGTAAAATATTTCGCAATCTTTTGCAATATAAGTTGACATATTTTCTATAGCTTAATATATATATATAGAGCTACAAAATACCCCCCCACTAGAACAACAACAATAACAAAAAAACAAAAAAAAAAAATCCCTTTTTATACCTCACAAGCCAAGAAAAATTTTCATTCCAAGAAAAGCAAATTTCATGCAAAAAAATTAAAAAGAAAAGAAAAAATAAAAATCTATCGAAAATTATTTACCCTAGAAAAGTAGCTTTATAGCTCTATATATATGTATATATATATAGATAGACGATTTCTAAATTTTGATATATTTATATAAATAGTTTTATGATCTTTTTTAAAAAGAAAATTTCTTATTTAAAATGAATTTTTAGTAAAAAGTTTAAAAAACTAGAAATTTATTTTTAAAAATTTGTTTGATTTAAAAACAATTTTATTTTATTTATTATTTATCAAAAAAAAAAACAAGTAAAGATATAGTATAGTTATATATATATATATATATAAATCTCATTTGTTTTTTTAGACTTGTCAAGTTTTTTGGTAAAATGTGAATACCCTTTATGCCAAGTTTTTATGCTTTGCTCAAAGCAATTTGTAAATTTAAATTAGTTTTTACTAAACACAACACACACACACACGCACACCTATGCATATGTATGTATATGCATAAATTTTCATTAAACACCCGAAAAAGAAAACGTGTGCGGAAAAAGAAAGGCAAGAAAAGCACACACATACACACACACAGGCATAACCAAAAAATTATCAAGAATAAGTTGAAAAAGTTATTTGAAAAAAAATATTAAGAAAATCTTCCTGGAAATGGCAAAAACCTATAAAAAAAATATATAATATAAAGAAAAGGAGAGGAAAATAAGCAGGTGAAAATATATACATATATATATATCTATATCTAGATCTATGATATAGATAGATTCTTTTTGATGACTCCAATTTTTGTTTTTTTTTAACATAGATAAGTTTTAAAATGACATTTGTATGTGTATCTATATATATATATATTTCCTACTTTTTTTGTTTTTCTTCTTTTGATTGATAAATAATGATGATAAGGTAAATTATTCATTCATTTGCCAAGTTTTTATCATATCGGGGCAATCTATAACTGATTGTTATTTTTATTGTTTCGATTTCATTCTGTGATTATGTTTTTACTTACATATATACATACATACATATGTACATATGTATGTGTATCTGTGTATTTGTGAGTTTTTGTGGTTTCAAAACAGCACCAGTGGCGCCATCCGACGGCCACAAATTCTCATTTAGTTTTTGTTCGCTCGTTTTTCTTATTTCTTTGCATGGCTTTGCTTATTTCTTGAATTGAATTAAGATGCTTTAGAAACAAGAAGTAGAAGAGAAAAAAAAAGTAGCAGCAGCATCGGTAGAAGAAGAAATAAAAAAGTATCTTAAGGATGCATAATTGATTTATGCTCAATATGCAAAGTACTTTGAAAACTTTTTCACACAATTTTGCGTAAAAGTTTTGCTCCTGCTTCCAGTATACACTGCCTGCCCCTCCATCCCCCATCACCCTTTGCCCTAACATGGCTATTGCTGTAGCTATTCTTGTTGTTGTTGTTGTTATTGTTGGTGGCATGTCCAGTGGGGATCCATGCTCTAAAGTCAGATACAAAAAGATGTTGAGTTATTTGCATAAGATACATTTGCAAGTTGATTTGTTTGCTGTTTTGCTTGCTTTTTCTACATATTATTTGTCCTAAATTGTACAATAATAAATAAACAAAATGCATAAATAATGTATCGATAAATATACAAAAAAAAAAAAAAACATAAAAGAAAAAGATACATTTAAAAGAAAGAAAGAAAAAAAAAACGGTTTTCCAAATTGACTTTAACTTTAGCCGAGTTACTCTTTGAGTTAACACAGATACATTGTGTTTGCTCTCTCTCACTCTCTGTCTCTCTCCATTAAAATGCACTCAACACTTTATTTTTTATGCTCAAGAGTAAAATATTTCATAGCTCAAGAGAAATTTCATACTCAATGTTAGTAAACACATGTCGATGCACTCTTTTTTGCTCTCACTCTCTTTCACTCAATTCCGGCACAGCTGTGACTTTGAGTATATTTCTCTTAGATACAAGAGCGCTCAGCTGTTTCCCTTCCTTCACTCATGCCGTTGGCGTTTTGAGCTCAGCTGGCATAGTCAATAAGAAAAATGTTTGAATAATTCTTTAATTTATTGCTTAAACTAATGCAAAAATTATCTATATACATATATATATTTTTCCTAAAATGTTCTTTTGATGTTTTTTTGTGTTTGTTATAGTTGTTGTTTGTTTTTCTATTTGAAATTTTTGCAATTTATTTCAACCGGCTTTTAAATATTGTTTGTCTCACTCTTCTATAGGGTCGGTTTCTCGCTCTCTATCTCTCTCTCTCTTTCTTTCTGTTTCTCTGTTTCGCTGTAATTCTAAAGTCACTCAAAATGAGCCCAGGCAAACATTTACTGCTGCTCTGCCGCTAACTTTGCAGCTGTGCTCATCATATGGTTTGCTCCAATGTACTCCGCCCCCGCTCGAGCCCCTGTTCCATAGTATTGTCGCCACATTACTTCCCTGCCACCAATGCAGTGTCATGTGTGTGTTTGTGTGTGTGTGTGTGTACATATAACGTTTTTATGGCCGCTGCTGCAGCGCAGTCAGTATTTTGATTTTCCAATTCGTTTTGCCGTAGCTCAGCTCAAAGCAGCGCAGCGCAGTCAACGGGCCCCCCAAAACACACACACACATACACACAAACACAGGGACAGACATTGAGATACATAGATAGATTGGTAGGTATATATTTTCGGCTTGCTGGTGCTGGTGCTGCTGCTGCTGCTGTTGTTGCCACTGCTGCTGGCTGCACTGTTGCCGTTTTTCACTTACTTGGCGAGCTCTGATCGGCTGGGCATACAACAAACGAGTTGCTCAACGGCAACGTTTCATCTGTGGGGTTTTTTTTTTTGTTTTTTGCTTTTCTTTCCTTCCTTTCTTTCTTTCTTTCCTTTTTTTTTCAATTTGGGCTTTTTTGTTTTTCTTCTGTTTTTGGTGTGTGTGTGTGTGTGTGTGTGTGTTTTGTTTTTTAGCTTGTCTTATTTATGTATTTATTTATTTTTTGTGGCCTGACAGGGTAAAGAGGGAGCGAGCAAGAGAGATAACGGTGCAAAAGAGATAGAATGAGAGAGTGCAGACCCGGCCGGTCCCAGCCGTTCGGTTTTTTTTTTTTTTTTTTGTTGTTGGCAAGCTTTTGAGCCCAATCATCTGTTTTATTCTGCACATACACACAGATACACACACACACACACACAGTCACAGATACACTCAAACGCACACACACACATAGACATACACATACACAGAGACAGCTGCATGACTCTATGTATCTGCTCTGCCTGCATTCGACGTCAGCTTTTTTCCATCAATAGGTTCATTTTCTGCTTGGCAACGGGTTTTTCTTTCGCCTCTCCTCCTCCCCCCTTTACGCTCCTTACCATCATATTTTTTTTTTGCTTTTTCTTTTCTTTATGTTGTAGTTGTTGCTGTTATTGTTGTTGTTGTTGTTTTTTTTTGATAAAGAGAGAGACTACGTAAAGCTGCCTGAAATTGGAGAAAACGTAGCAATGATGAAATTACTGAACATAGCGAATCCATCTCTCTCTTTCTCTCTCTCTCTATCTCTCTACCCTAGTGAAACGTATATATATATGTATGTAGATACTTTAGCATATAAAGGGATTTTCACAGAGACCCAAATTTAATATGTGACTGTCAAATTCGATCAGAATTATTTTGATATATAAAAATGTTATTATATGCATTACTTTAAATACTTTAAACTCTTTTTATGAAATCTTTAAGTCTTAAAATTCAGATTGAAAATAGTTAAATATATTTTCTAAACTTTATGTCTTTATTCCATATTGAATTGCATCATTTTTCGTGTCTTTAAAGTTTCCTTTGATATAAAGATTTTTATTTAAAGATTTTAAAAACTTAAAAAACAAGTTCAAAAAATTTATAAAATATAGATTAAATAGATAATAGATAAAAATTAGCTTATAATTATAAATAATATAATAAATAATGAAATATAAATGAAATTTTAATTTTTAATAAAAAAATTTAATATAATTAAAAATTAGAAATTTATATTTAATATAATTATATATATAATAATAATTTTTTTTTTTTTGCTTTCTACATAACATTTGTTTCTATTTTATAAAACAATAAATTCTAATAAAAACGTTAAATACATTTTTATTAATAGATTTTATTTTATACTATATTACTTTTTTTTATTAAAATTTTTATTGGAGTGCTAATCTATCTAATACTTAAGATTTTCATATATTTTAGGTTTAAAATATATTTAATATTTAAACAAATATTTTTTTTAATTAAAAATATATTTTTAAATAAAACAAATATTTTAGTTAAATTTAAATTTAACAAAATTTAGTTAAATTTCGCAACAATTTTTTAAAAGATTTATTTTTATTACTTATAAAGTTAAATTGCATAAATTAGATATTAATTATTTTATTTTTGGTTTTTGTTTTCAATTATTTACAAGGTGAAATTTTATTTATAAGATTTTTATAATTAATTGTAAATTTTATATTTATATTATATTTTATTTTATATTATTATTTACAAAGTAAAATTGCATGAATTTAATTTAAATTATTATAAAATATTTGTTTTTTTATTTTTTATTATTTTACTAGGAGAATTTGTATTTATTAGATTTTATTATATTATATTGACATTATATTTTAGTTTTTATTATTATTTCTATTTTTATTATTTATTATTACTTCCAAGGTAAAATTGTATATAGAAGTTTTTTATTATTATGTTTTTATATATGTATTATATTTTATTTTTTAATGTTATTTCCTACAAACTTAAATTGTGTAAATTATATTTCGATTATTTTATAATATATTAATAATTTATATTATATTTCATTTTACTGTTATTATTTATCATCTTTTTTGTTTATTATATTTACAAGTATTTCAATATATATTTTACCTTTAAAAAAGAGAGATACTCGCCAATCGTTTGTAGCTCCTCTGTAATCTTTCAATTTAGGGATACGAATTCTTGTTAACGTACATATATTTCTTTAGAAAATGGCCTAAATAATAAGATACATTTGTCTCCTATATGTATTCCAATTTTAATAATATACTGAAATATCCATTAAAGAGATCTAACATTAAATTCAAATGTATCTGATAGCGTAACTGATATCTATAGCAAAAGTAGGCACTTAACCAATTTAAGTTAACAGTTCAAATTGTCAGGTTTTTTTTTTTTATTTTGGAATTAGAACTCTTTATATCGAGACAATAAATTGTTGAAAACTGCAACGATTTCAATTCAGTGTATGCAAATTGTTTAATATTGCCATTTATGTACGTAAACTAACCATGACAGACATTTCCAAGTGCATTTACCATAATTTGTGTGTGTGTACAAGAGAGAGAGAGAGAGAGGGTTATAGAGGGGGAGATCTCCTCATAAATGTATGCAGCCCCCGTTAAAGAACATATACAAAGTACGCTCTTGGCAGACACCTACAAGTATATACATACATATATACTATATATATATATATATGTATCTTTTATAGAAAACTTGGCAAAATAAGAGATACACAAAATTGTAACTTGTATGCTAAGACACACACACACACAGAGACATACACCTTTATATATGTAATATGAATACTTATTATGTATGTATAAAAGGCAATGTATGCAGATTTCTATATAACAAACAAATGTTTATATACATACACATACACACACACAATTTCTAGTTAACAAGCAGCATCTGTATATACATCTTGATCTCATCCATCTATCTCAACTCATTTCAACTCAACTCAACTTAAACCCATTCCATTTTCATTTTATGATTAATGTATCTAATAGATAAACAAGATGATCACATGATTCCCTGTCAAAATCTAGAACAGTGAAAAATTAGCTTACAAAATGTTAATTAAGTTGAATTCAAAGTGAAATTACTAAAACAACTGAAAAGCTCTCTCTATCTCTCTCTCTATATATATATGTATATATATATATATATCTGTATATAAGTTCTATGCTTGTTGAATTTCATTTTGCCAGTAGGAAATGGCTCCATGTTTATCCCCTCTTTAAACCTCTTTCCCTTAAAGGTTACTAAGTAACTAAGTAACCTAAACCCACACTCCATATAACCTCAACACCCGCGAAGGGGCAACAACAACTTACAACAACAGCGACAGTTACAGCAACTTTTTCAACTTCCTTTCCCAATCAAGGCAATTTATCAATTTAACACTCAACTCGAAGAAGTAAAACCAAAACCAAAGCAAACCGAAACGAAACGAAATGAAATGAAAATCCAACCATATGCCCTAAGACATCTGAGCGCTAATCACCCTTAAAATTGTTGCGTGTGTGTGCGTTGCCATTCCATCCAAAAACAGAAGAAAAAAAATAACGAAGGTCAACCAAACGGATTCCAAATTCTGATTCTCAACCTTCACCTCCTCCTTCTACTATTGCTACTACTTCTTCTTCTAGCGTTCTACGGGACTCCCGGACTTTGAGAATCTCACAAGTCAATGTCGTTGTCGATGTCGAGGGTGAAAGGTTGCCTCTAAAAAGAAACAAATAAAAAATATATAAAAAAAAGAAAGGAGAAGAGAAGAAAACTAAAAATAAATGCTTCCCGGGTTCAGGTCATACTAAATCAATTTAAAACAAAAAACGAAAACCAATTGGTGACTATTGAATAGAGACAATGCGACAGGGGGGATGTGGCATTAATTTATGCAAACAGTTAGAGTGCCAAACACTTTGGAGAGGGGAGGAGTGGGGGCAAGGGTGCAAAAAGGTCATCATGTATGACAGATAAGTTGATTTTCCAAATTGATTTCATTAGCCAAAAGTGTTGCCTACCTGACGAGACAACAAGCAAGACAAGATAAGTCTCTCTCTCTCTCTCTCTCTCTCTATCCTACTGTCTATTTTCAAATTTTCCCCCCCTTGTATATACCTGAAAATCTGTTAGCAAAATGATCCGCAAATTTTCCACAATGAATTTGTTTTTAAGGGTTTTCCCTTCTTTACAATTATTAAGGGTAAGTGTTATGACTCTCTTGACAAAGAATTTCACAAAATTTTTTTTTTTTACCTTTTGTTTGATATTTAACCCAGAAACTTACGTGTCTATATCTCTATCTTTCTCTTTCTCTATCTCTCTCTCTCACAGAGACTGTGTCACAGTTGCCGGCTTATCATCTGCCTTATGAAATAGATTTTTGTTTTTGTATTAATATATTACCAAAGACCAAGCTCTGAGTAATACAGCAAAGGCAAAAAAAAATGAAATAAAAATCTTAAACCAAATATATTTCTCTGTTGCTAGGTGGAACTATATATATATTAGCCAACTGATGCAATCTTGTTGCTAAATCAAGTAATATGAATTGTGAATATGACAAAATGTGGAAGCATTTCTTTTAACTTTCTGGAAACAATTTCAATACCCTATAGGTTGATAAATAAGGGAATATTGGGTACATAACTTGTTTGTATTTAGGTCAGTTAACATATAAGATAAAATAATAATCATAACTTGATAATGGCTTAAATCAAGGGCTGGATATCTAATGCAACAAATCCTTAGATGAAGTCTTCTGCCAATCTTGGTATAAACAAAGATTGATCGTTGTATTAAAAATTCTTTGTATTCTAGAAGATTCCATTTGTTTAATAAAGAAGGAAAGAAATATTTGTATTATCATAAAATCAATAAATATAGTATTTCGCCAGCCCTGGTATACAGTTAAGATATATATAGATTCTAGAAGTTTCCATTTAATATCTAAAAAAGAACCAAAATTTGTATTACCAGCATATAAAGAACCCATAAAACCTGTAAATGTAGTTATTTGAATAAAAAATCAATAAATATAATCATTCGCCAGCCCTGGTAAAGAGTTAAGATATATCTAGATTCTAGAAACTTCCATTTTATATCTAAAAAAGAACTAAAATTTGTATTACCAGCATATAAAGAACCCATAAAACCTTTAAATATAGTCTTTTGGCAGCCCTGGTATGATCAGATAGATAAAGATACTAGAAGGTTCCACTTTTTTAATCAAGAAAGCAACATAATTTGTATAGCCAGCAAAAATAGAATCCATAATATGGTCTTTTGGTAGCCCTGGTATATTTTTAAATAGTTGCCTGGTAGATAGATTCATCTAGGTTCTGGATGAATCTTTTTTGATCCAAGAAATAAACCAAAAACAACATGGAATCCATAATAATCAATAAATATAGTCTTTTTGCCAGCCCTGGTAAGGATCAAAGATAGATGCTTGGCATTCAGATACATCTATGTTCTAGAAGATTCCATTTTGAACTCAAAATTATACTAATCACTCCAAAAAAAAAAAAGAAGACAAAATTGTCTTTAAGAATCAGCTGGATTTTAGAATATAGTATAACTATATAGATGGAAATTTAATTTTTTTAATTATATAGAAAATCTATAGTAAAAATCATGTGGCATCATCTATATTTAATATTTAGATTTCAGGTCAATTTAAAGATCGTTTTATTTCCTTTAGAGGTTTCAATTCAAAAGTCATTTTAGTTTGAAAGGTAATGGGTATTTTGATAGTCTATATAGTACATTCAATAACCGATCTGCTGAGGTCTTTGATATTTTTTGTTGAGTCAAAAAAGAGGAAGTGGAATTGAAATCGCAAATGAAATAGAGGCTCGACTTCTTGTCCGATATGACACATTTGTCTTATCATTATATTTGGCAAATGATCTAATCAAAGTCACCAAGTTGGAATATATATATATATATATATATATATACGTTAATTTGAAGTCTTTGTTAGGTCTACGCGTTCATAAACATGTTGCCCCATTTTTGTGTTCCCGTATCTGAAGTGCAAAAAGCAAAAAAAAAAAGAAATCATATATATATATATATCTTTATATATAAAGGAAGGCAAGAAGGTTTTGCGATAGACACGCGACCTTGTGGCAGAAGAACGGGGACTGGTATTGGAGGGGGAGGCAACAAAGAGTCATAAAATCGAACTCTCTTTGCCACTCTAGTTTGCTCTCCCTATTGAAATACATATATGTATATAGATATATATAAAGTTATAATGTGACGCATATTTACTTTTAGCACCGTAAAATATTGATTTAATATTCTTGATATTTCTATATACACACATATATATATATATATAGATATCTCTCTGACTAACTAGACCGATTGTCGTCGAAGGTGAAATATTGAAACTATAGTTATCTGATGATGATTGCCTTGTGTAAATATTTGTGTGGTAAAAACTTTTTTTTTTTTACGCTGCCAATACTCCCCTCAAAGCTCCCGCACCCTTCTTTATTTTTATATATATATATATATATATATTTTTTTTAGCAACATTTAAACAATGACAAATTGCATTGTTTGTTATCGTTATCATTTCACAATTTTGCTTAGACAAAGAGGCGGCTCTCACTTTTTTACCTATATAGAAAGAAAGATAGAGATATCTACATACATATATATAGATAGTTATATATATATATATATTTTCTATATTATAGCATATATTATTCATAATTAAACTGATTTCATATGGAAATCATTTATGTGTATTTTTTTAATCAAAAGGATTTTTTAATGCATTTTGCAAATTCAAGCAAATTGCCATTAGCTAACATAGCACTATATGGATATATATATATATATATATATATAACAAGACAAAAAAAGAGGCTCGTTGTGATTTGTATAAGTGGAAAATGAAATACTAGGCAAAACAACACCAAATAGCAATAACAACAACAACAACAAATAGCAAAAGTGATTATATAAAAATCGAGGCATGACAAAAAAAAAATTGAACAGCAGAGAACAACAACCGAAAGAGAGTGGAAGGCGGGCAGAGAATAGGGGGAGGTGGTGCCCATTGGGGTTGGCAAAGAAAAACAGAAAATAATACGAAAAGAACAATTTCGATTTATCAGCGAAAAACAACAAAGTACTGAAAATGTTGTACATTCAGTTTTTTTTTTTTGTTCTTTTCTTTATATATTTTTTTTCTTTGAATAAAGAAAAAGAAACAGGCGACTTTTTAGATACCCTGTTATATAGAAAATACATTATTTTTAGAAATTTCGAAGAAATAATAGTAGCTTCTATATAGAATATATATGTATATAATTATTAATCCATAAAATCCTCTTAAAAACTTTAAAAGAGATTCTTAAGAACTATAAAAACATTCTATAAAACAGTTTTAATTTTACAACTAATTTCAAACATTTTGATATATAAACAAGATTTGGTAAGGAATTGTATTAGTGATAAAATAAAAACTTTTTTTTAATTAATCTATTTAAATTTTATCTTTAAAGTTTTAGTTATCTTTGGTAGGTTTTGTCTTTTTAAATCTTTCTAAACTTCTTCTAATCTGTAAAAAAGAGTTTAAAATTCCTTCATTTTAACTATAAACTATATCTATCTATCATCTATATTATAATATTTTACAAACTAATAAAATCAAGTTTAAAATTAAAACAAATTGTAAAGAACAAAAATTATTTTTAAATGAAAAAGAAATATTTAATATTTGATTATTTTTTATTTTTTTTATTTACATAAGCATTTTGTTTTAATTCACATGAAACATTTGAAAAAAAATCCGATTCAATTTGTTTTTTTAAGTTTCACTTAGATTTACAATAATTCAAGATCATATATCTCCTTTTATGTATATATATTTTTCAACCTTTTTGATTATTGATTAATGATTAAAGATTATTTATTTGAATTTTAATATTTATTAAATATTTTTAAAATATTTTTTAGGCATTTTAAAAATTCTTTTTATGCTTTGCGATACTTTTTAACTTTTATGAAATCTTTGATTTGGCCTATTTAATATTTTTATTGTTAATGTTATTAAAGGTAAATATTACTTATATGATTAATTCTAATAAATGGATTCATAAAATATTTTTAAAAATAATTTTTTTTACACCTATTTATACATAGACTTATAATATAAACATGTACCAACATTAATATTCTAATTTTTTTCAACTTTAGAAACCATTTTAACTATCAAATTACCCAAAGATTATTTCACTTTATTAAATAGAATTTTGACAATTTAAAAAAAAAAAATCTTTTTAAAATCTTTTCCAAAATATATAGCTAAAAGTTAAGAAATTTCTTATATATATTATTAACTTTAAACAAAAGGCTACAACATTTAGAGAATTGCTTTTTTTTTTTTTTTACTAAGGTAAACTTTGCTTTTCTTACCAAATTGGTATAAATTTATATACCCAAGTTAATACTATAGATTTTAGGGTATAAAAACGTTTTTATCTCGCTGGCTCAATTGATTTACATAATCAACGAAATCGCGTTGTTGCCTCTACCCCTATCCATCCCATCCATTTTACTCTCCGCCCTCCTTTCGATTGCCTTTGCTTGTTTCTGTGCTTTTAATTAAATGCTGATTAAGTTTTATTCAATGAAACAAATATATATAGAAAAGAGAGGAGATATAGTAGGAACTTTGGAGATTAGTCATTGATATGTCGTATATATATATATAGATGTATATATATATATATATATAGTGTAGTTATGGGGACAACGTGTCCCATTTGTAAACGTGAATAATTTAATAATGCCTCATTAAGATAATGAAATTAGTTCAAATAGACAGTTGTCTGATATTCACACACATTGATTAGCCTCAATATATGTATATAGGTATACCTACATATATATATATATTATATATATATACACTTTTCATTAAATTGAATGCCCAGCAATCATTCTCATACCATATGATAGTTATATAAAAATTCAAACCACTTGCTGCCTGTCAGTTCATATGTCGATTATATGACAAAAGACCTCTATCATTCTTTCTCTTTCTCTCGCTCTCTCTCTCTCTCTCTCTATTGCTTTCTCATCATTTGAACTCATATTACAAGCTGTAACGTATAATTTCACCCGATTTGCATAATACTATGAGAATATAATGTTTTAATATTTCTATCGAATCCCACAGAACTTTTATTTGAGAAATTTGTTTATATATCTATATATAGCTAAATATCTTAGCTATATATATATATAATATTTATATATTTAGTGCATATAACACTATAAAATAAAATAAAAAAAAAACTTTCAACAAATTTCCAAAAGTCTTTTAAAAGAGATAATATTTTATTAAAAATAATAAAAAAATATTTATATAGCTTTTCTTTTGCCTAATGATTTTAAAATGTATTAGAAAAGTTAAAAAAAAATATATATAATTATATATTAACTATTTTTAAATGCTGTTTGTCTCTTTCCATACACCAACTGTTGATATTTGTTGTATTTTTGGCGGTTAAAGTCAATTTACTATATCTCATAGTCGGTCGATCCGACTGATTTTTATACTTGATCTGCCTGATGACTTGAAGAGCCTATCTATTAAATTTTAGCCATATATCTTAAAATTTAAGGTCTATTTTGTGCGAAGAAACAGACAGATATAAGGCCAATTTTATAATACCCTTTCAATAGATATAATTACTTGTTCTTAAAACCATCAAAAACCCTTTTAAGGTTTTTAATTAATCATCTGTTAATTTCTTAAATATTTAAACAAAAAGTTTCTGCTATAACTAAATATTTTAATTCATTTTATTTCATAAGTTTAAAATCAACTTATTGTTTTAATAAGTTTTGTTTTAATTGTCTAACTCTAAAGAAAATTTATAAAAATAGCTTTTAATTTATTAAAAATTTTATATTCGGATATATTCAAAAATAAAAAAAAAAAACTTATTATGTAAGAAAATATTTAATTCACATTAATTAGTAAACATAATTTTTATAATCTACATAATCTAAAGTGTAACCAGTGTATATCTATGTATATACATAAAGAAGACTATAACCCTTGGCAGATGCTACAAATATATATATATATAGATAATCCAAACACTATGCATAAGGTGGGAAAACTGTTGAGTTATTTCCCAGGCTAAGCAAGAAGAAGAAGAAGCAGCCTAAAAACTACATAGTATAACCCAACTCAAAATAACAATAAACTGAAAAATTCGCATAAAATATATTTTGAACAAATTAAAACAGAAGCATGTCGAATGTTGTTTTACCCATGCATGCAAACAATAGTAATAACAACAAAAACAACAACAACAGAAACACCAACTAGCCAACATCAATAGCCAAGAACCAAGTGTCGAATCGTCCATCATCAGCCATCACCTACACCACCTCAATTTCGCACTCGTACAAGGATAAGTTGTAGACCAAAAAGGACCAAAAGAAAAGTGAGAGCCACGCAATAACATGTGTATTGAAAACCTCAAGAAACCCATAAATTTGTGAGAAAATCTCAAAGGAAAACAAAAATAGCCAAAATGTGTCAATGTAAACAGAAACGTAACAAAAGCGGCCAGCAAAAAGGCGCGCTTGTCCCTCTCATGCTATGAAGTTGTTGCCATTACCGATGCCGGTGCCGATGCCGATGCCGAAAACCGATTCCCTATCCCAATACACTAGACAACGATGGACCAAGACCTGAACCATAAATGCGCAAAATAAAATAAAAAAGAAGAAAATATAGAGAAAATATTTCCCAAAAACCAAAATCTCTACTATCAATATTTCCCAGCTCTGGGCATGCAATGCAATCGTTAACCAGAGCACTGCACAGTGGGCCAAGATATGAAGTAAAATTTTTATGCATAATTTATTAATGCATAATTTTCTAAAATTTAATTACAAAAAAGATTAGTTAATTATTTTAAATAAAAAATTTATAAGCTTAAATTAATAAATTTTTTTATTTAAGTTCAAATTCAAGAAAAAAATTCTTTTATTAATAATTTTTGATTTATTTATAAGAATATTGAGAACCAATTACAAATTGTAGTCTATAGCTCTTATATTGAATACAGCTGTTTATATATCTAATATCAGATATATATATCATCTAATTTTAAGTTTTTAGAATAGAGTCTCCTAGCAAACTATTTTTCTTTTTCAAGGGAACTCTTCCAAATTCCTTCATATGATGGCAAAACAAATGGCATTTAAAGTTTTATTCAAAAAAAAAAAAAATAAAATTTTATAATAAATATTCTTTTAGTGACAAATACTTTTTAAAAACATAAATTGCTGATATAGAACAATGCTTGATCTACAGCAAATTGTTTAGAAATTAAAACTTTGAATTTTTAGTTTAAATATTTTTATTAAACTATTATTATTATATTTTTTTCGAATTTGTAGTTCAAATATTTATATTTTTTTCATATTTTGTTTAAATATTTATAGTTTTTTGAATTTTTAATTTGAGTATTTTTATTATTCGAATTTTTATTTTAATCATTTATATTTTTCGAAGTTTTAGTTTAAATATTTATAGTTTTCTTAATTTTTATTTAAATATTTATATTTTTTCGACTTTTTAGTAGAAATATTAATATTTTTGAATTTTTAGTTAAAATATTTATAGTTTTTTAAATTTTTAATTAAATATTTATATTTTTTCGAATTTATAGTTTAAATATTTATATGTAATTTGAGAAGTTCTGCAATCTGCATATGAGTTTTTTACATTTATTTTATTTAATAGAACACTTCTGTTAGAAATTTTTATTGTATTTAAAAAATTATCAAAGATATTTCTTATTTATTAATATTAAATTATAAAAAGTATATCAACATAAGTTTAATATAGCTGCTTTTTAGCTTATGATATACATTTCAATTTGTTTTAATTATTATGTATATTGTAACCAGTGTGCCCCAAATGCTAACCACTTGGACATGGGGACACGGCAGCGACTGCGACAGCGACAGCGACATGTCGCCTCGGAAGATGATGAACGACGGGATGGTAAAATCGATTTTCGTTGTCGACGTCGACGTCCAACGATGGCTACAACGACTAGCGGCTACCTGCTGTCCAGGTAAGGTATCTACCTGCAACTAATGGCCCAGACCGACACACATAAATCCATAAAAACATAAAAAAAAAACAAAAAAAAAAAAGAAAACCAAAAACAACAACAACAACAATAGCAACGGCAAAGAAGAGGAAAATAATTAAATTGCAATTATGTGCAAACAATTCGAAATCCGGAGATTCGGAAAAAGTTAATTACACGACAATAAAGAGCAGAAAGTATATATATATATATACAGATATATACATATATATATATATATATATATCTGTATATTGAGGTAACCTCAACACCAACGCAAAGCCATGGTTATGGGATAGCCCCAGGAAAGGGAATGGTTATGTTTATGGTAATGGTAATGGTAACACAGGGAATGGCCAGGGTATCGTCAGCAGGTCGAGAATATTCTTTGAGATATATGGTATGAGTGTGTGTGTGTATATATATATGTTTTTGCATTTACCTTGGTTGGCTTTTGGTTCACATTCTGCACCACTTAAGCCTGACATTAATGGGTATTTGAATGTGGCTTCTGGCTTCTGGTTCTGGTTCTGGTACTGGCCCAGTCCGGTACATTTTAATCGGTTTGTTTGACTGATTCCTGGTGACATATCCAACTCTCGACTGTCATTAGCATAATGCTAAGCGTCTGGCTGCTGCTGTTAACAATGGCCAAGACAATTTCATATTTAATTTCTTTTTTCCCAAAACATTATTATCAGACTCAAAGTCAAAATTGCCATACTAATTGAAATTTTGTATCACAGACACGACACGGTCGTCCATAATAGACTTAGTTACCTTTAAATGCATTTGTCTGTAAAGTCATGGCATTAGTCTCACTTGGTCAATTATCAAGTTGGGAATGCATTATTATAATTATTTCTAAGGTATTTTGTTTTAGCCAGAGCTAATGCTTTCGGTTTGTTTACAACTTATTTAATAGAAAAAAAAAAGAGAAATACAATGAAGAAAACAAAAGAAACAGAAAAAAATGCTTAATTCAGTAGCTAACTTTAATATAAATTAAATTTATAAGAATTTAATAACTAGAAGAATCAACTAAATTCGATCGTGCCGACGTTAAAATACCCTTATAAAATTGCTTTTGAGTTGTTATATGATTTAGTGGAATTAGTAGGAAAAATAAAAAACTAGTCAAATCTAAGTAGCTTAGGAAAAAAGGTTTTCTATGTAAATAATATTCTTTGGTACGATTATTCCAATAGCCGATCAATTCTGCTGAAATTCAATAGAAATATTTCTATATATCAAACCATTTTATATTACCAAACTTCTTTACAAAAAACTTACAATGCCAATTTAAAAACCAATTAAGTAATTGATCTAAAGCAATTATTTTTGACCAATGGTTTCTATTCTAATGGATTATTTATTATAAATAAAGTGTGCGGATATTAAAGACAATTCCTGCAAATCAAACTTTATAAAAATTTTCTTAAAATATAGAAGAAAAAATCTACAGAAAAAGAAAGTTAACGAATTATTCATCGATTTGCATTGTATTTTATCTTTCTTTTTATACCTTTGCAGGGGCTATTATAGAATTGGCCAGTCATCTGTCTGTTTCTTTGCAAGAAATATGCCTTAAATTTTAAGCTATATGGTTGAAATTTGTCAGATAAGCTCTTTAATTCATCAGGCAGATCAAGTATAAAAATCAGTCGGATCGGACAATTATAAGATATAGTAAATTGACAACAATTATCAACAGGTGGCGTGAGAAAGATTGTTTTAAAGAATACAATATAAGTGCGATTAAATCATATCGCTTAAACGATTATTTTATATTAATAAATTCCTTTCTGTTTGTTATTTTGTTTACATAAATTGTGACATAATTGTAGTGTGTGTGTGTGTAGTGTATAAAACTATTGAATTTAGTACAATTTTACTAAAAATGATTGGGACCTCTTATACATAGGATTCACATCTCTTCTATCCATCCATCCATCTACGTTTGCATTTAAAATAATCTTTTTTTTACTTCGTATTCCTTTCTGGGGCAACAAAAGGAATACAATTGAACAATGCAATTTTTTAGGGTCACGCAAAGGAAGCAAAGTAAAGTGATCATTAGCATAAGGGAAATCCGCATTAACCATATAGCATGTTCATAGTCCATGTTTAAGAACTGAGTGCTATATACCCAATTGATAGCTTCAAGATGTAGAATTCCCATCCCAGTAATCCAGCCATTTGGTCGCATCCAGAAACGTAATTGTTTTTTCTCTAGCAATGCATCAGATAGAACCATATTCATTAAATCTGAAACCTGATAAACAACTGGCAGACGACGGAATACACCATCCTTCACATGCAAAATCATAGGCAATGAAACCAATGAGAAACGATGAACGATTGTCTCCGTATACTCCAAATTCATGCTGGCCACAGTTATATTATCAATAGTAAGATTATTCTTCAGTTGCTGCATCTCCAGGGCAAACCTTGTCCAGATTCGTTCAAATTTCAGGCAATCGGGCAGAAAGGGTACACAGAAACCGACCAACCATTCATCCTTCAGCATCAATTCCCAGGAATGTTCGTACAATTGGATTTTACCCTGATGTTCACATACAACAGAGGCGGCGGTGGTGTCGCATGTTTTCACCTGTCCATTACAAAAGTTGTCGTAGTTAGTTAAGAAGAGTGTTATAACCAAAATTGTATACGAAAAGTTGTTCATTTTGTAAAATTTAAGAGTTAGTGTGAACTGAATGAAAAGTATGTAAACACTGAAGAAATCTATACGAAATCCTAAGGTATATGACACTATGAGAATCTAGAAATAGAGTCAAGACCCACTAGATGAGGGTTTTTCTTTTCTAAAGAAAACTTTATTAACATAGTTTAATTTCAAGTCTTTTATATCTTTTATTATATTAAAGGTCTAAATGGTCGACCCAATTTCGAAAAAAAAACTCAAAAAGCGGCTTTTAGTCAAATGAAATCGAATTGGTTAAACGTTAGTAAATCAGGTCAATTGGTTAGTAGTAAATTGCCACAAAAAGATTGACAGCTGAAGTTCGTGGAGTTCAGGCAAGTTTAATTAGATCTGCATGTTGAATGTCCTGACAATTGTTGGCCAAGAATTACTACTTACTAAACTTAAAAAGAAAACAATTCTAGTTGCTTGTGTTATACCAAACAGTTAGAATGCATTGGCCAGTGCTCTTTCTTACATGGTTTCCCCTAACCATTGGCCAAATTCATACAAAATTCTTCAATCCAATGCCATTGGATGATTATCAGAGCCATTTGAGGCAGTTACTCCAACAATTACTCTGGTTATCCAATATAAAACGTTGTTTTGCCATCATCACCGATGATGTACACTTTCCCATCTATAATCGGAATTATTTTGAATCTGTTGGCCATCATTATTATCCCAACTATATGATACATGTAAATGAGAGAGAAGATTTAGGTCGTCCCAACAAAAGTATGGAATTGATACTATCGGAAATGAAGGCCAATGATTGTGATTTGTATGTGATAAGTCTATTAAATGGTTGGCAAATGAAAAGTCTTCTCAAATATATCTATAAGAATCGTGCACTAAATATGCAAAGGAAATATATTTTATTATATGACTCCAGGCTCTTTGTTGAGGACATGTTGCACTTGTGGACTGTGTTTGTTGAATGTCTCTTTCTCAAACGACTCATGGATAATAGGTCTTTCATTTTAAGTAAAAATATTAACCAAACTAAATAATTAAATTTCCATTTGTTTTTTTATAGTTTTACCATATCAACAATTGCTTATCCTGGCATATTAAGCGGTGTTTTGGTTATTAAACAATTGTCCAGTTGGTCAATTAATAAACGTCTTATAGGCCATATATTTTTCAAGGATAAAACTAAAGATTTAAAAGGTTACAAGAAAGAAAAAAAGAAAGTTTATTTTATTTTTAATATAAATTTATTTTGTTTTCAATTTTCAGGTGCTAAAATGCCTGTGGCTATTACAGAACATTATCCCATGGTTCAATTGATAAAATCAACAAATTCATTTGAAGGTGTTGAAATTGATATAATGAATTCTATAGCCAAGGCCCTTAACTTTAAGCCCATCTATTATAATTATAATGCCAGTGATTCAATGGATTGGAATCAACAAGATCAATTTGATCTAATGGATTATGATAATGAGACAAAAGTGTTTGATAGCAGCATTATTGGTGAAGTGGTAAGTAAGTAGGTGGTAAAAGAAAATTTATAAATCAATTTAAATAATTTTGTTTTTCTTTTTTTGATATTTTCAGTCTCGTCATATGGCACGTTTTGCCATTGGAGATTTACATTTGTATCAGGTGTATTTGCATTTTGTTGAGCTCACTTTGCCACATAATTTTGAATGTTTAACATTTTTAACACCGGAATCAACAACAGATAATTCATGGAAGACATTTATATTACCCTTTAGTGGTGGCATGTGGGCTGGTGTATTACTCTCACTAATTGTTGTTGGCACTATCTTTTATTTAATTAGTTTTCTTAATGCAATTCTTACAAATGATGGCCAAAAGAAGACATTCTTTCGTTTATTTCGTCGAGCTAAACCAGAGGATCATTTGGATGATGTTGTTATGAAAAGTTTAACCTTTCGAATTGCTCTCAGTCGTTTTCGTCCTGTCATTAAGTATCGGGATCTATTTGATGATTATACCAATTGCATATTACTTACATATAGTATGTTACTATTTGTGGCTTTGCCACGTATGCCAAAAAATTGGCCATTACGTGTACTTACCGGTTGGTATTGGATCTATTGTATACTTTTGGTGGCCACTTATCGTGCTAGTTTTACTGCCATATTAGCTAATCCGGCATCACGGTAAGTTTACTTTACTACCCAATTTTTTAAGTTTTTAAATTTAATTAAATGATTTTCATTTTTCCTATGATCCAGCATAACCATTGATACTCTACAGGATTTGCTATACTCTCATTTACCACTCTCTACGGAATCAGCTGAGAATAGACAATTCTTTTTAGATTCCAATGATATTGTAAGCCAAGAATTGGGTAACAAAATGCATATACTAGATAATAATGATGATTTGGTAAGTAAAATAATTTAAATTTTAATCTTATTTAAAAAAATATTCTTTTCTAAATCAATCATAGTTTGTTTTCTAAAGTAAAAACTATTGTTTCATTATTTTTTAACTAGGGGAAATCCTTCTAAAGGTGACTAAATTAGACTTCTACCTTCTTCTACTGTTAACCATCAATTTAACTATCTTCTATAGAACAGTTCCATGTCCCAACTTCGTTCTTTCTTTCTAAGATTGGCCCACCACCATTTTACATGATATTCCCAGTGGTTTTTCAAAACTGTTTGTTCATTTACTATATAAACAAACTATATATATATATACATATGTACATATAGTCGTACTTATAACTTATCACTTGAGCAGTAAAAAAAACTGTACGCTTTATACACTTCTCTTACTTACATGATGATGATGCTATATAGAAATTTCTTGTTATCAATATGTCTTACACTACTATTTGCAGATCGGTCGCATTGCCAAGGGTCAGTGCGCCTACTATGATAATGAGTTCTATCTGCGTTATCTACGAACAGCGGATTCTGTTAGTGATGCTGATGCTATTGGAACATCTGGCGATAGAGTTGGATCCGGTTCTGCTACACTACATATAATGCGTCAATGTGTTATCCATATGCCGGTTGTGATTGCTTTAGAGAAGAATTCGCCTATTAAAGATCATGTGAATACCTATATACAATATTTGGCTGAAAGTGGTAAGCTAAACTTAATAATATAAACTTTAAATTTTCATAAAATTTAATAAGAAATCATATTAAGATCAGTCTGTTTTCGTTCCTATATCCAAATCAGAGACAAGTTTTTGACCTATGTGAACTAAACTCAGTACATAAGCTTTTTAGACTTGGAGGTTAACTCAAGTTCTTAAATAGATCTGATCGGACTACTATAAGATATAGCTCCCTAAGAAACAATCGGGTTTACATAAAGTTTTTGTTCTACAAATTTCATTTGCTTTTCAAGTTTTTGCTATCAAATTTGATATCTACAAGTTTATTAAAAATTTGCATTATTTTACCATAATTTTGTTCAGATCGGTTAACTAAAACATAAAGCTTCCATACAAATAATCCAAACAATAAAAGTTTTTATAAGAAAAACTTTTTCATTTTTTTGCCTATGTAAACTAAATTTGGTTTCCAAATGGATTTTGTAGTTATGTACTATGCCAGCAAGTTTCAATTAGATCGGATAATTATTACGCGTATAAATCACATAATTAAATCTTCAATGCAATCAATTAAAATTCAGCCAAATGCAAATATTTGTACACACACACACAGACGCACATGCATATAAGCATTTACAAGCAGAGTGTGAGAGAGATAAAAAGCATCTGCAGTCTGTTAATGCAGTGAACAAAGTTAAAAAAGAGAGAGATTCATTGCTCTTGCGTTATATAGCGAATTAGCGGACCCGCGAAACTTCAGCTTATTAGTGTAGTAGCTAGAGATTAGACTTAGGAAACCGAAACACGTGAGTTCAATTGCTGGAGATAAAATTTCTTGTACTCTATTTTTTTTTTTTTTGGTCAAATTTTTTTAAAATTACACTTTAAGTATTTTATTTACTCTTTTCTGATGAAGAAAATTGTTAAAAGTCAAGAGCTGTTCTAATCATTTTGGTTTTGTATAAATTAATTTATAATCATATTTTTAATTTTTCTAAATTTTTTTTTAAAATAGGTTTAATAGCAAAATGGTTACGTGATGCTATAGAACGTTTACCCGCTGAAGAGGTGGCACCACAAGAGGCCCTTATGAATTTACGCAAATTTTGGAGCTCATTTGTGGCCTTGATAATTGGCTATTTGATTGCCATCTGTGCTATATTGGCCGAAAAATGGCATTTCAAGCATTACATCATAAAGCATCCATTGTATGATGCATACTGTCCCAGTTTATATTATAATTTTAAACGTCTATATCCAGATCAATAGAAAGGCAATTTGACAAATATATACTACACATATATATAACCGTATATAAATCGTGTTGCCATGTACTTATAGCGACTTGTTTCTTTTCACAATCGAATGACGCACTGCAAAGTTAAAAATTATGAAAGTCCATTTCCATATATCATGCCCTCACTTAAGTTAGCCTCAAGTGCCCATCCAACCCATCCATCCCATCCCATCCCATTCATCCATCCATCCATTCATCCGTCTATCCATCCATCTCTCTATATACAGTTCACAGCAATGTGGTATATAAAGTGAAGAAGACTTTTTGAAATTCTTTCAATCACTTTTCGTAAATAATAATTTGCATTGTTTATGAGCTAATGCATTAATTGTTTATTGCCAATCGCTTGGATATATCACAAATGCTAAATACTCGTAAATAAACCAAATTTTAAGTGCCCCACACCAACATATTAAACAGACCAAAGAACTACCAAAACAACAAAAAAAGGCCAAAAGAAAAACCACAAAATATTCAATCTAAATAAGACAAATTTAATCGGAATTCAAAATCATCATTGGATTGGAATTGCGACTAGAAAATACCCTTTAAAGCAAAGCAAAGAAATAAAATGGAAAATTACCCTTAATCAAATATAAACTTAATTTTAACTATATTTATATCTAAAACAAATTTAATCTACTAATTTATAATAGAATTCTAGATAATCTATATGTTCATTGGCCGATTATAATAAATACTCCTCTTTTACCCTGTAAATGAAAATAACCAATTACGAGACGAAAATTCTAGACGTAATAAACAAATTCAACAGAATATGTTAATAACAATCATAATAATTAATAAACAATTTCCTCTTTGGCAATTTTTAAATCGCTTTCTTTGTTCTATCCAAAGTATTGCCTGGAATCGGTTGATGGGTATACATATCTATATAAAGGTATGTACCTATAGATTATGCATTTTTTTTTTTTTTTTTTTGTTTTTTTCAAATCAAATTTTTATAAATTTTATGTTATTAATTATTTCCCTGAATTGGCGGCTGAATGGCATAACTAACAGCATTTAATTGTTGAAGGTTTGTTTTCCTGTTTTGATGTTTTGCTATTGTTCGTCTCGTCTCGTCTCATTTTAATTCGTTTTGACTTGTTGTTTACATTAGAAACTTTATTTAATTTAATTAGTCTTGCATTATTTTACTTGTAATCATCGCATCCCCCGACATTACCTTCACCCGTTCATATGTATGTGTACATATTTGGTAACAGAACTATCTGGAATTTTATTAAATTTTATTTCTATATTCTAAAATTATTTGTTAAAAGCCGAGAACATATGACTCTGAGGAAAAATTAATTCTTTTCTTCTTATTTGAACAGGTAAAATTAAATTTTATTTGTAATAATATTTAGTTCTTGAAAACTGATCATACAAAGTCAACGAGCAGCGAGTTTAAATTCCAGTTCAGCCTTATTTGTATTAACTAATGCACTTATAAAAGTTGGTAATGGTCTAGTTGTTAGAGATGTACATAATGTTGTACGTAGGTGTCATCATAAAATTGCTTGGGTTCGATTCGCGGTTTGACCCAAAAACAAATTTAAGGATAATATTTATATTTTCTTTTCTTGGCACGTAATTTATATGAATATTACATATAAGAAGTAGTATACTTTTAGGGGGTGGCTTTCAGTAATTAAAGACATTAATATCTTCTCTGACTTTGAACTTAGAGTTCTCAAGTTGTAAAAAATTGCAACATGACGTCATTCAACTTTTGGGACTCTAAGTGCAATTAAGCTCATGACAGTATGCAAGTGCAGGTGGCGAAGTAGTTAGAGATGCTCATAGAATTTATATTCAAGTTGCCTTGAGCGCCGTGTGTGGGTTCGAATCGGTCACCAGGAGGCCTACTTAGGTCTATAAATAATAAATATTTATAAAAATTGAAGGTATGTATGTATATATATATAATATGTCCTCTCTCTCTCTCTCCATACTATGTAAATTAAGTTATGGTTATATGTGTATGTATAATATAAAACCTCTCCCTCCCCACCCTAACGTCCTCCCCCCACCACCCCTTCCTTATCACCACCAGCCAAAATAACAACGTGATGTAAAGTTGTTGTGTTAATGAGAAACACTATATAGAGAGCTAGAGAACTGAAGACGAATATCCTCCTACTCCCCCCCCCTACCTACCACTAAGTTCCTCCTCCGTTTAATGTACGTTCTAGGATTTGTCTGTAGCAATCCAGGCTTTTTAACGTTCACCGTTTACTAGCCATAGGACAATCGTAGTTAAAATTGCCGATTTATTTAGGATTAATATGCAAATTAAATCAAATAAATACTGGTCGGAAATTATATTTTAATTGCACAAAAATATGCACCATAAATTAATTTTTTTATTCAACAAAAACTGTACTGCCCCCAGAAGAGCGCAGTACAAAATTAACGCTGAAATTTTACTGCCCTCGAAAGTATGCTGCATATAATAAATTTTTCCCCTTTTTGCTGAGGAATTTGGCCAAAAACACAAAATGCTTAATAACTCAGCTCCCCGCAGGACTAGCAGGATGTCCTTTGGAGGGAAGATAGCCCTTTTTGTTAAGATTCATTTGGCATCAGTTTCATCCTGATCCTTCAAAGGATTCGCGAGATATTCACCATTTTTTCCTACAGAAAAAGTCCTTTTTTCTCAGCTGTTTGAAGGACTTTCCAGGATCAGGATATGTCAATCGACGCTAATTAACAAGGACTACATTTTGGCCCAAGGACATCCTGATAGTCCTTAAAATGGCCGAGTTACAAGCATTTTAACAATTTTTCGAGAATTTTGACGACTAAAACCCTTACAAAAATTTGATGAAAATTTTTCATATAATTTCGATAAAATGGGGTAGCCCAAGATAAATAAAATACCAGGCGAACAGAAATAGACAGCAGGTTGATTTAGTAATTTTTCAAACTGAAATTTAATGAACATTTTTTAAACAAACTCGACTGTTTTGATAGAGTTGGTGAATTTGTAAGTGAATTGCATGTTAATGCCTTACTTAGTTCCTGCTTGATAAATATGAATATAATTAGGGTTTTCCGCTTCGTTGTTGGTTTTAATGAAAACTGAGATTCTTGCACTGAATTCGTCTTTCTCCTTTTGTAAGTAATTAAAATGCAATCGAAATATTTATTGAAAAGTGGAAAGCAATTTACTTATGTTCTGCTTGCTAAAAACATTTTGCACAAATTAGCATGCTGAATGAATTCAAATTATTGTACTAAAGGGAGAAATTCATAAGCATTCATTTGTGGCAACTTATTCATACACATTTCTAAAGATGAATGAAAAGCAAATTTCATTTTTTCTTTTCATTTTTTTTTTTGTTTTTTGTATCATTTTCGTTTATTTTCGTTTGCATTTAAAATTATATGCCAAATGAAATAACAAGACAGTAAACAATTTCTGTCTAATTTGTCCATTTTGGTTTCTGTTTCGAAAATCGACAAAATATACAAACAAAATTTGAAATAATAATAATTATAGGACCAGCTGTCCGAAAATTATTTCAATGGAGCGTAAAAGAGGAACCAGAATATCATCAAAAAGTTTGAACAAAATTCACAAGCTTTGTGATGATTTACATTTCCCAACTTAAGTTTCATTTGAAATATAACGAGCACATAAAATTGATAAATATGGACACCAACACCATTAAGTTAAATAAAAAAAAACAAAAAAAAAAGAATTTACAATCAAATTTTAACAACTTAAAGAGTTTAAAAGCAATTGTACAATACACTCCACCTCTCCACGCTCTCTTTATGATTATATATAGTTTAGTATATACGTAATTGTTCAGTTAGTATTATATGCACATATATAAAACTATAGCTTATTATTATGTATCCATTAATAATATTAAAAAAAAAATCAAAAAAAAAAACTTTCTACAAATCTATTAAATTAGCTGGCATACATCAAATTGAGTGAGTGGAGCGGGATGAATGAACGGGCAGAGAAACTTAAAGTAATTCTATAGAACCAGGGGACAATGTACGAGAGAAGGGGTCACAGGAGTACATACAATACAATACAATTAATTCAATTCCCTTATGGTTCGAATAAAAATTCTTCTTATAATATAATTGCAGTCCATGTGCCTGATAAAATAATGCCTGGAACATATGTGAGTATTATATATATATATAAATATATGTATATATAAATTATATATGTTGTTAAAACTGAATTAAAACTTTTAGTTAAATGCACCGTCAACTAAAATGTAAAACTGTATCTGCTCTTTAAAAACATTATTAAGCAATTTTATAGTTAGTCGGTGCATTAATTTCTTTTCTTTTGTTTTGTTTTCCATTTGTTTGGTTGTATCACTCTGAACTTATGCGTATATATTAATATATATGTATATAATATTATTTTTGAACAATTTGAAAAGATTTTGGACAAACATTGGTTTCTTTTATGGCATAGACAAGGACAAATGGACAGCATCAATCGCAATTGATAAGCATATAATTCCAGTTTATTTTCATAAAAAAAAAAACAAACAATTCATTGTTAATCAGTTGATTTCAAAACTCAGAAAAGTCATACATACTTTCTTCTATATAGTATAGATATTAGTATATATATATATATATATAGATATATATTGTATGTATGCTTGTATAAATCTATATCGCACTACGCTCGCTAAGTAATACAATCAATATGTTATACATATATTCAATTATGTATAGTTATATATATATATGTATATATATATATTTTTTTATATATGTATATCACGGTTTGCTGCCTTCTACTTGGCAATTTGGGCCGTGCCCTCTACGGATTCCACTTCGAATACATCATCGGACTCTTGACCTTCGGCAACATTATGACAATTAATATCTATCATATCGTCCTCAATATCATCATCATCCTCATGATCCCTATCATCCTCATCATTCTCATCATAATCATCGCCAAATTCTGAGGATTCACCAAGCGTCCAGGCGTCGTTTTCCATTGAGTTTCGTGGACTGTAATTGATGCTGCTGCTGCCCGTGAGAGTTAAATTGTTGGCCGGCCGCAGGACACTATATGTGGCAATTGGAAAAAGTTAATATTAATATAAGTAGGCCAAGTCTATATATATTATTTATATTGGAATACTAAATACGCAACTATATATACACAAATATATATATATATTTATATATATTATTGCATGAGTGTGTGAAATTATGATTATATTTGGTTATATCAATCAATTGCTCGATTGCTATGTGAGAGTATCTAGCAGCGAATTTCTAAGAAAGCTTTTTAATTGTTGTTATAAAATGTTTGTTAAATTGGTTAGCCAAGTTAAGTGTGATTTGTTGCCAGTTGTGTGACTTGTGACTGGTTAATGGTGAATATATATGTATGTATGTATGTATGTATGATTGAATGTAAGTACAGAAAAACAAGACAAACATTTTTACAATTAACAAACACTGTTAAAATGATTACACAACCGGCCAACAAGATATTGAGACGGGAGATACCCTTAAATTGTTGCTTTTAAATTAAATTAATTAATTAAAATTCACTATAGGTTATAAATTTTTTAACAATTTGGCTATATAATTGAATTTAACTGCTTTGAAATTTAAGTTAATTCTTGTAATTAGATTTAAAATTTGAAAATATGAAATTGCCTTATAGAAAGATCACTTTGAGAAGTTATATATCAGACGGAAATGTCCTTTGCTTTAGTTTTTAAGTTACTTATACAAAAAAAAAGAGTCCTAAATCTATACTCTATATCGATATATACGATATTCTAGGGGAAAAACTTGTTTCTTTTTTGTCAAATCTGTAATAAAATGATTTAACAGGATAGAAATAAACTTTAAGTTTACAAATATATCGGTTATATCATATATATAATCGAATAATTCTAATAAGTAAATAAAAAAAACTAATAAAATAATTAAATGCAAGAAAATATTAAAAAAATTGCTAATCAAAGTTGGACTTGGTGAAAAATCAAAGGATCTAAATGGTGAAAAATGTTTCATAGGAAATCCCGTCTCAAGAAAAAAGGTTGTAGGTCGTTGTGTGTGTGTGTGTGTGTGGGGGTGTATGAGTGTGTTATGTGAGTATGTGTTAAGTTAGGTTTTGGTGGTGACGAAATTCTACTAAAGTATAAAGATATTTAATATCAATTGAACAATTTGAGCTATTGACCGTTTGGCAAAGGAATTAATTAAATTAATTGGAATATAATTTATTATTTGTAGAATTTCACATCAGTCAATAGTTCATGAGATCTTAATGAAATCTTATACATATATATTTCTTTATATATATTTTAATGCAGCAGTTTATGAGCGCGCATGAAGTTAGTTAATTTAGTAAGATGCAGTTTTTGTTGTTTGGTTATTTGTTAGAGCCATGAGAGAGCCGCACACAAGACAAAATGTACGAACGAACTAACGCAACGAAACGCAACAAACTGACAAAACTTGACAAACAAATAGTTGTTGTTGTTGTTGTTTTTGTATGGCATATACACATATATATATATATAAATATATAATAAATTCAGACAAATTGTAAACAAACAAGCAAAAAAACACTAATGGAATACAAACAGAAGAAACTTCTCGCTCTCTCTCTCTCCCTCTCTCTTTCTGTTGCTTTCTTGTCTCGCTCTATTCCACACAATTTTCTTTCATTTTTTTTTCTTCTCATTTTTGTTTGGTTTTCTTTTTGTGGCAAGCTCAAAAGTATGCATCAAATATTGCTGGTTTAATTAGTATTCTATATCTCGTTTCGATATCGTTTCTTGTTGTTCGATTTTGGCCAACGGCGGTCACATGGGGGAGGTGTAGGAGATTGTGTTTTGGGGAAGAGTGATTATGGATAAAATAATATAGTTTCAATTTTATCTATCCATTGTTGCCTCTCCGCCGCCGTTGTATTCTCTGCTGGTTGAGTGCTGCTGCTGCGCTGAATCGTTGATGTTGAAAAATATCGTATATATATACTATATATATATATATCGTATCGTATCGTATCGTGATGTATAGGTAGATTTATGTTGGTGGAATTAAATTAGTAGCAGTTTATAATTATATATATATATATATATCTTAGAAATCGGTCACTAACACCACACCCTCCATATCCGTTGGTCATAACTGTCCACGGCGATAGTGTGAGCGTGATGGTCTGACGGGAGAAGTTTTTTTTGTTGGCGTGTGTGTGTGTGTGTGTGTATATATATATATATAGTTTGGTGTGGGTGTTGATTGGTTGGTTTGGTTTGGTTTGGTTTAAAAAGGTGTACAGAAATTAAAAGAGAAAGAAACATAATTAGCAAAAATGATAGATAATTTAACTAAATGCTGTTTGTTTGTTCTTGCTTTTGTTTACTTTCACATCAATTTGATATTTCCTAATTATTAATAACTATTAAATGATGTGTAAAGTAGCTTTGTTTGTTTGTTGTTGTTGTTCAACTATCAACTTGATCTAGTTTTAGCAATACTAATTATGTAATTGTTTAATTGGCAAAAGTGATTATTATAGTTATAGGATTTATATAGATTTAGATATTTGTTGATCTAATTGGCAAAAAGGAAAATCAGAAATAAAACGCACCTTTACCTCTAGTCGCGATATTAACCATAACCTTAAGCTAATGATTTAAAAAACAAATATATATATATATATAGAAATATATAATAATAATAAAAAAAAAAAACATAAGTATTACAAATAAAATTGTTATAATCAGAAGATGTGCTGAAAATCTCTATTTTGATATATCTTTTTCGGAATCAATTTCGAAACGTTTAGCAAAGTTAACTGTATAACAGCTAATAAATTTATTTAAAAGAATTTCCATTTTTTTTTTTTATAATTTTCCTTACTAATTAAATAAACTTTTTGTTAAGAAAGCCTTAATTTATATAGATTAGGCTTTAATTTCAAATTTGTTTTACTCCGAAAAGTTTATGGTTCAAATTTGATTGAGGTGGCAAGCCTGTTTATGGTTGCCAATGTGTGAAAATTTGATTGCACAAAGTTCTTTGAGACAATTGCAATTTGTTTCAGGTTGCCTTTTAGTTAGAGAATTTCCAGCACATTGGGGGTATATATAATATACTATATGTATATATGTGAATTGTAGAAAGAAATATACATATATATAACAAGAAAAAATCATAGACAGTAAATACTATAAAACAAATCCAATTGAATTCACTTTAGATCTATAATTTAGATATCAAAAACTAATCAAACTATATCTGAAAACTTTTTCATTTATCTATAGGGATAAAGCCGTTCATGGTTTAACTCCCTTCATTCCGTAATTACAAACTTTTTGCTAAGAACATTAAGATAGAAGAAGTTTTAGTTACACTTTTAGTGTAGTTAGTTAGTATGTTGACATAAACTAAACCTAGAAATATGATAATATATCCTAGATCGGCCAATCGTCTTCATTATGGTAATGATCTCTAAAGAAAACATTTCATCTCTCAACTATAGATTTATAATTATATCACCTAATCAGTTTTCTAAATACTTTTCAAAATATCTTGATAGAAAGATATATATTCTCTACTGATCTACATATATATATATCTATATAATTTAGTCATATAATTGTTTCAATTTCCTATTGTTCATAATTGTTTTAAAGATTTTTTGTTTTAAAGTTTTACCTCTCGAAAGGCACTTCCTCATTGCCCACATCGTTGTGATGCTGCTGTTGCTGTTGTGCCTGACTTTGGGCACGACGAGCTTCCTCCTTTTTGCGCCGATCTTCGGCAGCTGCCTTCATGGGATCATATGTGGATCGACGCTTCCACATGGCCATTTCAGCTTCCTTTTGTTTGTTGACTGTAAGAGAAGGACACACATTAGTATATGATTCATGTATAAAAATTTCAATTTCAGATAATAAATAAAAACACTTACCTGAGGCATCACGTCGCACAGCTGAGGAAGCTCTTGTACCTGGCCCTCCTCCACCACCCAATGAAGTGGTGCTACTATTCATTAGGGAAGCAGAGCTACGTACACTTCGATTACTGGCCCGTGTGCCTTCGCCTCGGCTCAAGCCCATAGAGGATGCGCTGGGACTGCGTTTCATTTGTTCGGCTGGCTTTAATGTGCTCTTGGCATCATTTTTACGCAGAAAATTATTGGATTGTGCCGACTTATATTTGGATATATCCAAATATTTTGGCTGAACTCTCTGCTGCCCGGCATTGGCTGTCTGGAGCAGTTGTTTCTTGGCATTGGCCAATGAACTGGGAACTTGTTGTGCCAATCGACTAAGACTAGTGTCACGTGGCATGGACTGTCGTGATGGCTTCATTCCAGCAGAACCAGGACCTGTACGCGCCGTAGCACTCTTGATACCACGACGTGGTAATTCTGGAGTATTGGGACAAGCCACTAAACCAGCTGCTGCAGCTGCCTGCTGCTGGGCTGAACTCAACAATTTGCCAGCTGGAGCCGAACTGGGTTTAGCTGGTGTATGGCTTTGTTGTCGCTGCTTGCTCCGCTCGATACGCATCAGCAAGGCCTTATTTAGACGCGTATTACTAAGAGGAACTGTCTCTTGCGGCTCCATATCTGGAGGTTCATCCTCTTCGTTGCTTGAGTAATAGGGACCACCAGTACCCAGTTCATCCTCATCGTTGATGTAGTACTGAAGTTCGTTGTCATAATCACTGTAGGCTTGATCAAAATTATTGCTACTTGAGGATTTCTTTAGCTGCTGCTGCTGCTGATGTTGGTGCTGCTGCTGCTGCTGCAGTTGCAGTTGCTGTTGGGCATGACGTGCAGCTGGAGGCGTATATAGATTCTGGAAATTGGGACGACCTTGACGGCCATGATGATGTGAATGCTGCATTTGCTGCTGCTGGAAGGAGCTCGAACGACGCAGCGGCGACAACGGAGCGGATGTCTCAAGCGGCTCTATATCGTCGTCCAATGAATTTTTGCGCCGATTCATTTGCTTTAGCAGATAATCACCGCTGGTAAGCAACTGGAGTTGCGCTTCGTTGATGCTGCTGGTCATGAGAGCCCGATGCAGCGGCGATCGACGATATCCACCACCACTGCCACCTGTTTCCAGACTATGCTGTGGACTACTCTGTGCCGGGGATTTAACTGAACTGCGACGTGATAGCGACTGCTGTAAGGAGCTAATTGCTGCTGCCGTTTGCTCTAAAAAGGCATCTGTGGTATGAGGACGTGGACGGCTGGCACTGCGCGCACGTCCCAGCGTGTGCAGCGGTGAGGGTATCTTGCTGGGACTTTTTGGTGGCTTATATGGTGGTTCAATCATCTGAGATCCACCTCCAATGCCAATGCCATCATTATGGCTGCACAACGCTGGATCGCTGGCGTAGTCACAGTCGCCCAATAAACGATAACGTTCAGCCAGAGTATTCCGATTCAATTTGCCTGATGTAACATATTGACGATGTTGCTGATGTTGATTTTGCTGTTGCTGCTGCTGCTGTTGTTGATGATGTTGCTGATGTAAATGATGATGATGTTGATGATATAAACTAAGACTGTCATCGGTAAGAGAATCGACACCCGTATCCGAACAATTATAACTGCGGGTCATCAATTGCTAAATAAAGAGAAAAAGAAAAGTTAGACAAAGATGTAATAATGAAAATGCAAAATAAAAATTATAACAAAAAGTAAATCATTGATAGTGAAAATATCAATATGAATGACCGCACAAAAAGGCAATTATTATACATAATTATAGTCAATAAAAATATAAAAAAAAAAAATTAATGGTAACTTTCCATAAATGAGTTTGTGACTTTCAATACAACTTATTAATTATTCTCTTTGATCATTATCCATGGCTTATTTTATCAAGGAAACGAACAAATACAAAAAATAATTATAAACTGACTAAAAGATTCAATATCAAATGGTTTCAAAGAGACTCTCTTGAGATTACTTTATTAACAATAACCGATTCAAAGTGTAGAATAACCGTTTGAAGTTTCTTTAACAATTGCAATAATAATTTTTAAATCTTAATGCGTAATACTTTAATTGGTTAGTCATTTGTTTTAATTATTTCAATCAACCGGATGCAATTCATTCACTTTTTTTTTTTTTTTGACAAAACATGTAGACACTTTTCAGACATATAAACCACATACATCGGGGAGGGTTATCTATCTATACAATTCAATTTATTTGGGGGTTTTTAAGTAGACCCAACTAAATGGTAGCATGTTCTGATTTTGATTAAAAATAGATTGATAAAAAAAAACTCCTTCTGACATTTAAGAATTACTCAAATTGGCGCATGACAAATCATATCTGAAGTTTTTCAATTGTGTATAAATAACATGAGAATTTGGTCAAATGGCATTAGTTGAGAAACTAAATTCAAGTATTCAACAATGAAATCCTCATTCGCAATTGTCTTTGCCGTTTTGGCTGTTGTCCTTGTGGCCCAAAACCAAGTGGCAGCTGTAAGTAGTTGTTAAAGAAAAGACTTTATCCATTTGTCTAATTGATTTCTCTTTAATCCCCATAGAAATCGATAAGCGACAAGGTTAATGATAAGACTAACGAGATCACTAACAAAGTTGATGATAAAACCAACGAGATCACCAACAAAGTCGATGATAAGACTAACCAGATTACGGATAAAATCGATGACAAGACTAACCAGATCACAGATAAGGTTGATGACAAGACCAACCAGATCACAGATAAGGTCGATGACAAGACAAATGAGATCACTGACAAGGTTGATAAGAAAACCGATAAAATTACCAACAAGGTGGATAAGAAAGCCGATAAAATTACCAATAAAGTGGACAAGAAAACCGATAAAGTGACCAACAAAGTGGACAAGAAAGTCAATCATATTGTCAACAAAATCTAAATTATATAAACTATAAAACTTTTCACAGTATACTTTTCCCTATTCGATGTAATTCCTAAATGAATGAATTACTTAAAAATAAATAAATTTTTTCTGATTGCTGCAAACATTTAATAATTTGGTTTAAAATCATATTTGTTTAAAAATTTTGTTTAGTTTATAAATTATTATTCATTGACTGGAAAAACCCCAACAAAGTCTACCTTTGATTGTAGTGATTTTAAGTTTTAACAATTCAATTATTTATCATTCGAATGGCTTATATATTTTTTGCGCATTTTCGTAGACTAAAATTAGAAAGGCGTTATGCGGTAATTTACCCTATTTTTTTGTTTTTTTTGAACATGACAAAATAAAGTATATTGGTACTTGGGAATGTATTTGGATATATGTATATATATTAGGAAAAAGTTTGAATTACTTTGTAAGAACTAAAATGGTATTGAAAATGATATCAGGAAGTAATTCCTGACTATATAGATTCAGGAAACTATAGTTAAAATGAACTAATTGAAGGAATTCTTTTTTACAAAGTTTTCTAAAGCTTAAAGAGGAATAAGTTACAGGTCTATTACAGAAGTTCTATGTAATCTATATATATCTTTAATCAGATGTATGATTGTAACTAATTGGTTGTTAGTTACTTTAAAAACTGGCTATGAAAAACAGAATTTTGTATCAAAAATAAACTTTTATTTCTATTTCTACTAACTGAATTTAAAAAACTTGATTTAAAACCCAAATAGTTTAAGTATAACCAGGTTACAATATAATAAACAAAATGGTTAAACAGATTTCTCCAAAGAGTTTCACAGAAAGAAATTTCATAATGAAAAGAGTTTTTCAAAGAAATTTTATAATGAAAATGGAATGGAATAACAGAATTTCACTTTTTATTTTTATCTGATTGAATGCACTTTAAACTTGTAAAATGATAGCCAAGACATATATGACGAAAGACCCTATTTAGCCATATCAGTAGCAGATAATGATTGGTTTTTTTTGTTTTTTTGCAAAAATGATGTCGTAATAATTGGAATCGGACGCAAGTGACAGGTAAGCAATAGTTCTTGAATATCTCCTACCCCGTAGACACTTTTTGAGATAACTGGGCAGACAACTATCGGAGTCCGGATGGAACTATGCTACAAACATTGTCAATTTTTGTAGGGGAAGAGAACGAGAGACAGAGAGAGAGAGGGAAAAGGTGGGAGGTAATGGGTGACTAGGTGGATGGTTAAATGTCTGTTGGTGCCTGCACTCAACCGTGTAGCTAAATTTTATATTTAAAAATGGATCGATCACTTCCCCACTCCATTAGCTTTAGATAACAAGTTTACATTTAGTCAAAACAAAACGAAAATTCCATAGATATAAACAAATTTTGGTGACCATTAGTCAATGGACTTGACTGCGCCAATTAGAATCGTTAAAATTTTATCGTTTATATATATATATATATACATATATCTATTATTTTATTTAGTTCTTTTTGGTATAAATACCGTGTGAAATTAGCAAAATATTATTAGTTGAAAAAACAAAGTTAAACATGAAATTTGTAGTAGCATTTTTATTGGTGGCAGTTTTGGCCATTTCATTGCCAATTCAGGAAGTTAATGCCAGGAGTGCATTGAGTGCATTGGTAAGACGCAAGGACTACATTACGGAATGAAATTTTGAAAGTTTTAAATGCGATTTCTTGGTTTTGTAGAGCAATCTCGGCCTTGAGATTGGACAAGATGCCTCAATCTTTGGCGATGAATTGGGACAGGAGGGCACCCAGCTAGGACAAGAGATTTCCAACAGCGCCATTAGTTTTGGTCATGCAGTTTCGCAAGAGGCGGTAGGTTAACATGGTTTTCTTTTGTTGCAAAAGAATCTGGAATACATAAGACTTGATTTTCTTCTTGCTTTTAGGAAGCACTAGCCAGCGAGGAAATTGACTCTGCATTGAAGAAGGCTACAGCTACCGTAAGTTGATAATCAATAAATTTTATAACTAGAACAGAACTTGTCAATTACATAAAAAGAGAGCTGGTTTTCTGTACAGTTCTTTCATCAGCAGAATTAGCTATCGCCTCTTAGTATTGCAATGACATACCATAACCTTCCACGCCAGAACTAGTTGGGAATTACAACTAATAAGGAAAAAAAAGCTTGCAATATTAGAGTTTTGTGTGTTTTACCCGCAAAATTTCATTTTCCTTCTTTTATCTTTTACGAAACCCAGGCTTCCAATGATACTAAAACATCTTCAAAGAAGACTACTAAGACAAAGGCAAAGGCTGTTGTTTTGAGCAGTGTTGCAAATACAGCTTTAACTGGAGCCGGTAAAGTTGCCGATACTGCCATCACTGGAGCACAACAAGTTGCCGATTCAGCAATTGATGGTGCTGAAAGTATCATTAATTCGCTAATGGGAAACGACTCTAAGGCTAGCGTTGCTCAAACAGCAGACAGTGTTGCTAGCGATGTTGCCAGCACAGCTACCAAAATGGCCCATCAAGTTGCCAAGACCGCAACGAATATGGCAAATCAGGTTGCTTCTGAGGCCCAAACAAGTAATTTCACCAGCACCTTGAACAGTGCGGGAAGTAGTGTTGCTACTACTGCAACCGGTGCCGCTGTTAGTGTTGCATCTGATGCTTCCACTGCCGCGAAATCTGTTGCTTCTGCGGCCACTGGTGACGCCAAGTCGGTTGTTAGCAGTGCAACAAAAGTTGCTTCTGATGCTGCAAGCACTGCAACCAAAGTAGCTTCTGATGCTGCAAGTACCGCTGGCAAAGTTGCCTCCGATGCCACAAGCACTGCTGGTGATGTAGCTTCTGATGCCTCAAGTGTGGCAGGCAGTGCAGCTAGCACCGCTTCCAAGGTTGCCTCAGATGCCGCAAGTACCGCTGGCAAAGTTGCCTCCGATGCTGCAAGTACTGCCGGTAAAGTTGCATCTGATGCCACAAGCACAGCCAGCAAAGTCGCCTCTGATGCCGCCAGTACTGCTGGCACTGTAGCTTCTGATGCTTCCAGTGTGGCAAGCAGTGCAGCTAGCACCGCTTCCAAGGTTGCCTCAGATGCCGCAAGTACCGCAGGTGATGTTGCCTCTGCTGCCGCAAGTACCGCTGGTAAGGTTGCCTCTGCTGCCGCAAGCACTGCTGGCAAAGTGGCGTCCGATGCCGCAAGTACTGCCAGTAAAGTAGTTGGAAAGACTACCAGTACCGTCGGTAAGGTTGTTTCTGCTGCTTCCAGTGTTGCCAACAATGTGGCCAACACTGCATCGAATGTGGGAAATACAATTGCTTCAGATGCCTCAAACACAGCCAACTCAGTGGCCAATGCTGCCACAAATGTTGCCAACACTGTGGCCAATGATGCCACCAATGCTGCCAATGCTATTGCAAATCTGTTCTAGTCGAAACATTAAATTGGTTTGTGTTTGAAATGCATTGTAATCCCCCATATAACCTACTATACACATGCAACCAAATATTGCAAGAACAAAAAAAAAAATATAATAAAAAAAAAGAAATAAAAAACTATTTTCGAAAACTTTCGATATCTAATTTCGAATTATAATAAATAAATTTTGTTTTTCTCTTACCTGTGCTTGTTGTTGCTGTTGTTTCCGACGACTGGCAGTGCTGCCACTGACATCCTGGGCCAAACTGCGTGCACGAGCATTGCGTGCCCATTCCTGAATCCAATCCTGTTTGGTCTGGACTGTTTGCAGCAGGGCGGCCTCTGTGGTGGGCGTTGTTGGTGTCTCTGGCAATTGATGCTGCTGATTGGTACTCGTCGTGAACACATTAAGGCGATATTCGGCCTTTTGGCAATCGGTGGCTGAACCAGCCAGCGCACCACCTGGAGCCTGACGCAACTTGGCCTCATTGCTAACATATTCCGAGCTATCGATTTGTGATGTGGACAAACTGTGGCTATGCCTTGTTAGTTTTGGGTGTGTATCCAAAGCTCGCTGTTTGGCCAAAACACCGCTGGTAGTGACGCTAGTAAAACAACCGACATCACCCGCTGGTGATGGTGGCGATCTTGGAGGACACTGTTGACGTAACACACGCGATTTAAGTTGCTCCAAATAGGCACCAGTACTGTTACTATTGGAACCTTTAGTTTTAGGTTCTTGCAAAGGAGCTGCCTCATGATAATAGTTCACCTCCAGTACATTGCTAGCTCGTGCTGCTTTAACTGGCAATTGTTTGGGTCGCTGTTTGGCTGCCGCTGCTGCAGCTGCAGCAGCAGCATTGCGATCAATATTCATGAGATCCTTTTGCTCTTCCGTATAGTTATCGCCATCGAGAGTGTATGTTCCAGCCTCACTGATGGCATCATCATCAGGTTGCATTTTGCTATCCGCCAGCGGTGGCTGCGGGCACAGCATCTCCACCTGTCGAAGAGCCAATTGCATGGCTGTAGATCGTGGCGTAAACTGACCAGTACGATTGGCCATTAAATTGGCCGCTCCTTTGGCTGTGACTGGTGGTGGCAGTTTTGATTTACTTGCTGTTGCTGTTGATGTAGCTGATGGACGGTTTGCGGAAGCAGATGTCGACTCTGAGGTGGCGGAACTGCGTGGTGACCAACTGTGACGCTTGGACGCATCTCTTACACGTGAGGCACTCCGCTCACGCACACGCATTTTAACTTGAGGCGGTGGAGTTTGTTCACTTGTTGGCGTTGGCGTGGCCAAATCATCTCCATTGGGTGTTGTTAATGTGCTATCACTTTCCAGCTTGGACATGGAAGCGCCACGTTTATGACGACTCTGGAAACGTTCCATCATATTCTTATAGCGAGCTGCCTGCGCTGCTGTATCATTCGCTGAGGTATCAAAGTGATCTATGGTAAAGGCAAGTGATTGCTTCGTTCCCGTTGCCGTTGTCGGTGTTGTCGCTGTCGACGCTGTGTTAGATTCCGTTGAGTTATCTTCTTCGTGTTGCTGATGGTGGTTACTATGATGATTCGCTCTGGCCGCTGCAATGGAATACAACAGAAGAGAAGCCAGACAATTAAATTAACATTTATATACAGTTATTGTTATTATTATTATTCATTTTATTACCATTTATGCAGTGAAAAGAAAACTAAACTGAAGCGTTAAAGAGAGGCAAAGAAAAAATGAAACCAGGGGCGGATCAGGCAACCATGCAGTTGAAATTTAATAGAACTATAATAGTTATAATAACAAATTTGAAATATAAAAATAATAAAAGACATTTAGGCTGAAGTTTAAGGCCTCGTTTTCTTCACGATAACTTTTTCATGAATTCCTATGGGAGCAATATGTTATAGCTGTCTGATCTCAACAAAAATTAGTAGATAGATGCAGACTTGCATAAAACTTATTGCCAGTTCGTTTGGTAACGAAGCCTTTAGAAACAAAAGAGTTTCTTGCACAAAAACGTAATTTACCCCGATCCTTTCTATAGCAGCTATATCCTACTGTGCTCCGATCGGACCAAGTTAAGAACTTGTGCTACCTACATGCCCAAAAAGCCAATATACCGAATTTGATCTAAACAAATTGAAAACTACTATATAAAAGAAGCTTAGAAACGGACAGACGGACATACCTAAGTTTTCTTAACTGATACATCCAACGAATTTTATTATACTCTCTGCAAGTGTATACCAATATAAGCTATAATTTCCCTTGCTTAGTGTTAGTTATACTCGCTTAAAAAGGGAAAGTACTATATAAACTTCCGATTGGTATTCCCACAACCATAGTTGGTCATACTTAGGGCCTTTGCAATGTTTGGCCACCTGCAAGTCAAACGAATTCCCCCACTGTTTCCGCTAACTGCAACAATTTCACTTGCCATCTCTCTCTTTTGCACTCTTTTTGTCTCTCTTCCTTCCATATACAATACATTTCCGCGGCATAGCATAAAAATGTAAAAAGTAAAAGAAAATCAAACAATTTGCTTTCAACTTGGCCACGCAAACTGGGCCGCCACCGCTTCTCGCTTGCAATCGTGATCTATGGCTGGCCGCACATTCCTCCTCACCATGTGAAGGTTAGAGTTCGTTGATTTTCGATTCTCGAGCTACTGGGCATGGGTAACAAAGACGGGAGAGAGAGAAAAAGAGAGAGAAGTAGACAAAGAAATAACATAAATTTTTTACGCTCTACCTAACCACTGACCATGGATATCCAACCAACTAACCCATCTAGCTAGGGTGCAGGTACACTCTGGCATTCAGACTTCCGCATTATTACGGATTGTCATTAAAAAACATTTGAACGAACGCATATTAATAGTCACTCAATGGTCAAGTCCAGCTACCTATACCTGACATTTATATCTATAGATAGACCATCAATTAGTTGGATTATTTGGCAATAGAAAATCATACCGGAAACTTAAGTCGTGCTTAACTATATACCTATGCAATACTTTTACTATTTGAATTCTATGATAGTCTCTCTCTTTATAATTCCATGAGAAAAGTTTCGATCATGCGTTTCTATAAGATATAGAACCAAAGATATATGACCAAAGTGCAAACTTCTTGTGAAGATATACATACATATATCAAAATCCATAAATTATAGATTTAAGATAATGTCAGTTGATATTTAGAAAAGGTAATTGAACTTTTTTATGCATATACTAAATACGAATGATTCAAATATTTATCATCTTTATTCTTTTCAGATACATTTCTGACTTTGATATATGTATCTTAAAAGTTAAAACAGCTTGCCATCATTTCTACATATTTGATATTTCTTCATTTCCCTCAGAGGTTGTTACCATAATTGGTAAATTGTTTAGTCAAAGATTCAAGAATACGTTAGTTATGGGCTTTTTTAGAAGAGATCATCAAATTGGCAGGAAATTGTGTATTTGTCGACACAATATCCGCAATATGAGACTATGTACATGTGTGTGAATGTGTGTTTATGTGCCATACAATGGCCAATTATATTGCCCACTGTGCATGGCCAAAATGTCTTTGGTTCACAACATTTCTATGGCAATTGAAAATTGCGGCCACAATATTCATACATAAATCGAATTTGTTGTTCCAGTATTACCACTCGGTACTATTATTATTATTATTATTATTATTGTTTGGCAATTGTTGAATAGCGTTAAAGTCTTTTGTTAACGCTTTTTATTATTATCTTGTGTGTGTGTGTGTGTGTGTGTGCTTGTACGTGTTTTGTTTAGCTTTTACTTTTTGCAAAATATTACGGTTTTTTTTTTTCTTTTTTTAATTTTTTGTTTCGGTTTTGTATGCTTTTTGGAAAGTCTAACAGAGGAAATTATTGTATTAAGTGACCGCCCGCCCTGCTTTTTTTTTTTTTGGTCTTTAAGCTTCTTTTGGGAAATTGCTTAACGTCGTTTACTGTAGGCCAAATGTGATTGTAAGCAAATTTGGTAACGGAAATCTATAACAATTTTTGAACTTTTTCTATTTTTATTTGTTAAAGAAACTTTCAATTGGTTTCTAATTAGTTTCCCGTCTTACGTCATGCGTTAAAAAATAAATAAGAAAACAAAATTCATTCAGTCATCAAATACATTTAAAAAGTAAAACATTTTGTTAAATGCTTCAACTTTTTTTTCGTTGTTCTTCCCTTTACTAACTAAAGGTATATTCGAATAGACGAAATGTATGTTATAGTTTATTATGATCTATGATTTAAAGTATATAAAGACAAATGATCTAAATTTTAGCACTTTTGTTTCTATAAAGAAATTTGAGTGACGCAAAGCTTTTCTTATTCTTCTTTCGGGGAATCGTTGTGAAATTTCACTATAAAGCTCATGTAATATCTCTAAAAGATATGCTTGTACGTGTTATTCATTTAGTTTAAATATTTTCATGGCTAAGAAAACGTTTAAAAAAATGATTCACAACTTGGTCAACATCAATATACAATTTGTAATCTGTTTAATTATATAATTTAGAAACTACAACAAAATCGTGCGGCAAATGATTTCATTTAATAAATAAGAAAACGTTTTTTAATAACAAAATACTTAAGAAAAATCTTTTTTTAAAACCCAATTTTAAGATCGTTTCAGTTAGAATAGTGAAAGTTCTAGATGAGATCATAGTATAGAATAGAAAATGATATTCTTATGTTGCTTTAGAAGATCTTTGAACATTTCTATTACTGTACAATTTGAAGGGTATTTAAAATTCGTTATTTCTAATTAAATATAAAGATTTATTTTCTCATATTGTTTTTTTGTGCGATTTGTGATGTAAATATATATTATTATATTTAAATTTATTTTCTTGAAACACAACACACACACAAACATATACACACGGTGACAATGGATGGAGAAAGCTTTGCGACTGATGGTGGTCAGTCATTGGTCATCAGTGTGAGTTGGTTCATTTGTCATCCATCTGATTGAGGTCATCGACTTGTATAATATATACATATATATATATAAACATACATTATTGAATTGTAATCTTTTAAAAACTATTTATATTGTAGATATACATTTTTGAGATTTCAAGTTTCTTAAATTTTTCCCATAATATATGATAAATAATTATTTTTTTGACATTTAAAATTGGTTTGATAGCATTTTTTAAATTCTTAAAATATAATCATATATATATATATATATATATATATATATAGAGAGAGAGAGAAAGAGACGTATATACATTTTATACGCCTCTTTATGAAATCTTCACTGTGTAATCATGTTTGGGCCATTATAAAAGTTGGCTCACACGCACTTAACTCGGAAACGAAACAAATCGAATTGGTTCGAATCGAGACACTTAAGCTGAGCATGTACTTTGATTTGTATTGTTGTTGGTGTTTTTTTTTTTTGTTTTTTTTCCTATCAGTAGAGTTTTTTTTTTAAAACTTTTTTTTTTTTGCGCTTGCCAAAATCTTACCTAACAATTTCAAGCTAACACGGTCACAACCCAGCCATATTATTATTATCTTACATTCTCATGCCATGCACACAATTTGTACACCCGCGATCCCGATAACGGTGACTCAGCAGCAAAACTCGTTAAGAGATCGAATTGGTATATGGTAAGGTTCGAACTGTTGTTGTGTCTCATGCCCCTCTCGCTGGTTTCGTTTGGCTGCTTGAATGAAGGCAAACGGCAAATGGATCGACAGCAATTATATACAAATATCTTTCAATTACTTAAAATGTAAATATTTTTAAAAAAATATTTATGTGTATTTTTTTTTCCCGTTAGATTTTGGCAGGCAAGCAGGCAATCTGCATATGGTTATTATCATTTCATATTTATCAAGTACTCGCCCTGTTGTTGCCTTCAAAAATCAGATGAATGCTCTTCAAATTGAAACCTCGGTCAATCAATATTTTAGTTTCTTATATAGATATATATAATCATATCTTGGGTCCTATCTCTAATTTCCTGGTCAGTTTTTAATCCTTTTAAACTTATTTGGTTTTAATTTTCTTATCAAATTCTAGAACTCAAATATTAAATAATTATTTATTAAGAAATTTTTTTTATTTTGTAATTTCTTTCTTCTTTTTTATATTCTTTTAATTTGACCCACTGGGCAATAATCAAGAAAATTGGCTTTGGCAATTCATTTTTTGTAATACATACATAAATCTTGACCCACTGTGCCAGCTTTGCTGGCTATGACTATTGCAATAAATATTTGCGTTAAGAGCCGTGGCCAAAAACAAAAAAAAAAACTCGCAAAAAAGATTACTTCATTAAAAATTCAAATTAAAAACTACAAAGCATAGCAACAATAACAACAACAACAACGACAGCAGCAACAACATTAAGGAGAAGATGCAAATTAGCCGCTATTGTTGTTGTTGTTGTTGCTGTTGATTTTGTCACTCACCTTTTTCAGCCGGTAATGGCGGTGGCTTGCCAAGACAAAACTTGGCATTTGACTCATCAATAGCAGCTCCCAAGCCCACAAAATTAACATTGTGTATATGGTGATTGTGACGTGGTGACAATGAGATGGGCGGAACAGCATGTACATTATGTGCTGCAGTCGTTTCTTCATCAGCTCCACCTCTTCCTGCTCCTTCGCCCATCATTTCGGCTATCTTTTTGATATTCTCGGGTGTATGATCGGTTTTCTCGCGGCCATCGGAGGAGCTATTGTCATCATCATTATGGTAACTGGTTGCCAATTGTTTGGCCATGACTTTGGAGGATGATTCAATTGCAGCAGTAGCAACAGCAGCAGCAGTAGAGTCTCCACCCACTAATGCGACAGCGGCAGCTCCACCTGCTCCAATTGCTGCACCACCATCTACAGCTGTGGCCTCTGATGTGGCATTTCCTGTTGTTGTAGCTGCTGCTGCCGTTGTTGTTGTTGTTCCTGCTGTTGTCTCATTTGCGTATGATGTCATTTTAAGAGTTTTGTTATAAGCCTTTTTGTTGTTATTGCTGCTCCGTTGTTGGTATTTTGTTATATATATATATTTATATGTATGTGTGTGTGTGTTCACCTATTTTCGCAGCCGCTTTTCACTTTTTTAATTAGTTAATTAATTAGCGCCTCATTTTCTCTACAACATTATTTTGTTCTGCCCATTTGCCTACTACTATTTCTACTACGATTTGCACATTGCTAATGCTGTGCTACCACACTGCTGCTACTGCTGCTGCGTTTTTGTGCGTGAGTTGCGTTCGTTTTCCTTTGGGGCGGATTCCTGAACGTTGCTTTTGTTGCCTGTTTATGAAAGAAAAATGTGCAAATTGTATGAAAAATGTCTGTAAACACACATACACATAAACACACACACACACCCACAAAAGCACACCCAGACACACACAATAACAAATGGTTTTTTAACAATTAAATGTTATTCAATTCATGTTAAAAATGTGAGCATGGCGAATCTTTTAGTCCTATTTAGAGCATTACGAAGAGAAAATTATAACAATAACAAAAAGAAGAAATGCCAATTAAAAACTGGAAGCGTAACATTACCGTTAGCTAGCATTCTTTTATATCTATTATAAATTAATCGCGATTTTTTTTTTGCATATGGAACTCGAAACATTATCCAAAGAAGGAATTAACAGTTATATGTTAATTTACTGAAACAAAATGGGTCGCAATTCTAATAAGAATGCAAAACATTGTTCCAACCAGAAACGGTTGGCAGGACATAAACGGAAACATAAAGTTATTTTAATTGGAAAGCCCGATTCAGTTCCTCTTTTAATTTAGTTATGCGATCTATGAGAATTACACAAGTAAACAGTAAAGTGATATCTACAAGCACTTCACTTCACGGGCACAAATACAATAATAACGGAATTCCCCTTGTTCTTGGACATTGTTTTTTTTTTTTTGGTTTTTTCTTATTGGACACACGGACAACACACATGAAAAACTATTCAAGCATATCACATAAAAATAGCCAAAAAGTAAATTGGAATAGGCAGCGGCAGCCGCCATCAGCTAAGCAGATTTGCCTTTTCAAGGTTGCCTTTGTTGTTGTTGAATGTGCTTGTTCTAGCCGCGGCTGGTCTTTAAAACTTAATCGAATTTTATTTTTACATTGAAGAATTTTTGGAAACGGTTCACACATTCACGCACACACACACGCACATACATGTCCATCACATAGAGACACACGAAGACTCACTTACATACACATGCAAACTTTCAAGGGCAGTGTCCGCTGCGCTTGGACCTTTCACGTCATTTTTCTTTCTCTCTTTCTGTATTTCTGGATTCTTGTTGCATCTGATAATGAACTTTATCTTTATCTTTTGTTTCAATTCCTTGTTTCCCACTTTTCTTTTCACAATTCTTAGCACGCGCGCATTTGTTAGCCGCAATAGACACAGACAGACCCAAACGCTTACTCACTTCGAAATAACGTTGAAAGAGACTGACAGAAATGAAACGGCGTCAGCGTCGTCGGCCAGAGTCAACGTGTCTGTGTGTGTTTTGGCCAAAAGTGACGTGACAACAATGAGAGAGAGCCAACCAATAAGACGGAGAAAGAGAGCGTGCAAGAGAGCCAAGTTAAAACAGCTGCGCGCTGCAAATGAGGGGAGTTGCCGTTGTAAGTTCTACTTAGGGTTGTCATGCCACAACAAATTGTCCATTATTGCGAAACTTTACGTATTTTGAAAATGCGTACATCTTTCATACTTTAAAAATTATTAATTTCTTTTGGAAAAATGAATGGCTAAAATATATTTCTATTTATGTTTCAAATAAAAGTTTTAAAAATTTGTTTTTTATTTGCTTTGCAATTAAACTTAAAAACAATTTGACATGTTGGTAACTCTGTTTTGACGGCGCAACTTAGTTGTCCCTCTCTCTGTTACTTACATTCTCTCGCTCTCATAGTCAGCATTGATTTTGGTCAGAAACTCCAACAGAAGTTAATTAACTCATTGATAATTTCCAACACTCACACACATACGCATTTCCACTCATACGCAACCAATTTTAATTAGCCATCAAAAATGTTTAAACATATTCACGCCTGAATAAACACTGTGCACTGTGCACACTCGACAGGTGGCCTTCAGTTGCGCTTTTCTTGCTATTAATAAACTATTTTTGTCGCTGTTTGCTTGTTCACTCTCGTTTTTCACTTCTGTCAGGTACAAATAGGTGGGCAATTTTCTGTTTGTAATAGAATTAAAAAGTCTGGAGAACAAAAACAATTGCCGCGTAAAAATAATGATAACAGAAGAGAGTACACTTGACACGTTATTGCTCTCTCTGTTTCTCTCTCTCCCTGCATTGGCATTTTTTGCTATTGCCATTCCACCCTTCTCCCATAATACGAGCAACCACTTTTGTTTGTGCACTTGTTCTTTGGTAGACTTTTCAAAGGTTTATTCAGTTGGCTAAACAGAATTAGCTTTAATCAGCAGTTGCACTTGCTTTGTACTTTATATTAACACAGTTTTTCTTAATTATTTATATGTTATTTACTTGCAACAAGGGACTGTATGTTGGCTGCAATGGCCAATTACAGCTTTGCATTTTTCAACACTGATAAGCTTCGTCTGTTTTGCAAATCGCTTTGGCAATGAGCCGTGGCGCCAGTGCGCTCCAACAGCTGTCTGTTTTCTCGATAACACAAATAAAGCTATCGATACGAAATCGAACCGTTGTCTTTTTAATTAATACTGAATGAGTCCAACAACACATTATTAAGAAAGGTAAAAGACTGATAATTCTAGTTTTCTCAATGGAGATCATTTATTCTTTTGATGTAGGATAAAACGGATTACTAGATCGATGAGTTTGAAAGTAGTTACTACCATATTCCTGGTACATCTTACGGGTTGTCAGAGTACGCGCAAAACTAGAATCACGCGCTTGAAGGCAGGCTCCCAGCCAGGGGCTTAGTGTTGACTCCGGCGACTCATAAATGGCGAAAGTGGACTGAAAGGGACGTATCGCCAACAGTTCTTTAGCCAGCCGTTCTTTAAGCCCACGAAACTGGGCACAACCACCTGTTAAGTAGACATGCTGCACCAGGCGTTGCTGTTTATCCGCAGGAAAAAGTTTTAGAACGAAATCAATTAGCTCGGCCAGACCAGCCTCAGAGCAGCCAATCATACTGGGCTGAAATAGAATCTCGGTTACCCTAATGTTTTCAACCCCGAAATGCAACTGATAATTTTCGGCCGCACTCTGCTGAGACTTCTGACCATCAGGTTGGGATTCATCAAAGTTAGGATCGTAGTGACTTAAGATTTTATCGTACTCCAAGAGCTGTTCGGTATCGGCATCCGAATCTGAATCATCGTTATAGCGATTGATACGCTTATAAACATCCCAATCGTTGTCATCCATGCCGAATCCATCATCCTCCTCTCCACCATTTGGCTGCTTACGACGTTTTTCGTGCCGGGCTAAGGACGAGATAATCCTCATTCGTTCCTGCGCAGCATGGGTATGCCGTTTGGCCTGTTCCATGCGCTGCTGCTGCCGTGCTTGCTTGCGCTGTATTAATTTCTTCCGCTTGAGCAGTAAGTCCTTTAGCCAATCTGCCTGGGACACACCTTCCGGTGGTTTGGCAATTTTGTCCTGCTTACTCGACCGCGGAGTGGCTGGAGGGCGATTCTTTATCCGAAAAATGCGACTTTGAATAGTATGAATAAGATCATCTAACTCTTGCAAGCTTTTGATCTGTTGCTGTTCCAAAGCACGCTCAAATTTCTGCAGCTTATGCTGCTCATAAAGTTCTCGAAGTTTGCTAAAATGTTGTAATTGCTGCTCGTCCTCCAGTAGCTTCTCCTTCTCGCGACGATTTTTGATCTCCAACAGACGCAAGGCCAACTCGCGTCGTTTTTCCTGTTTCTGTTCCGTTGTGAGTAAGGCATTGGTGGCGGTGACAGGATTATAGGGCAACTGGATTTTCATTATATGTTCGTCGTAGAACTCCATTTGAGACCATTTAAGAAGCTCTACGGGATAATCAGTCGCCAAGTGACAATGTTCGTGGACCAGTTTTTCCATGCGACTTATGGTGATGGCATTAAGGTGAACGGGATATTTCATTTGCATTAGCCGGAACAGATATGTGATGATGTGATAGCCACCTACATTTAAACGACGCACGTGCTCCAACTGTAACTTTCCATCTAAAACGGGAATTACATGCGTTGTGCTATAGCCAAAGCTTATGATTAGTCCATCGCCAATACGCTTTTGCTTCTGCCGTTGATAGTGTTCCCAACTGTATAGTGCATCAATGCCGTAGGATACGCCTGGTACTCCGTAACATTCGAAGAGTAGTTCACTCATCTGCTGCCGGCAAAAGTTCGGATTGGCCAATGCCTCTGTCAGCACAATGGGATGGTCAATACTAGAGGCACCTTCAAAGCCCATTTTGGTAAAGACATAATCGAAAATCTGCTCTTGGTGATTCCAATTGGTGATCACATTGCGTTCAAATGGCGACTTTAGATGAGCACGAACTGCTTCGATATTGGTTATGTCATTGCCTACTTGGATTTCAGCAGGTCCTTCCTGCGATATAATGGAAGCGGCTTCAGTTGAAACAGCATTCGTACTAGGGTCACCATTTCCGTTCTTCTCTTTTTTGCGGTCTTTGCGTGGTTTTGTCAAGACATTACGGAAACGTAACTCCGGCTCCTTGCTGTTATGCCAGCCAACACGACACTCGTAGGAGCCATTGTCGATGACTAAAACTCTCCTTGCCATCGTCCTTTTATCTGTATTTTCTGAATTGACCGTAAATTAAGAATTTTTGCAGATTGTAAACAAAAGCCAGCGGGACCGTGTAAGGGATGGCAAATAAATCACGCAAATAGCTAAATCGAGAAAACATGCAGAATAGCTAAAAAAAAAAGAAGCTAAATGACAATATTATTCCTTGCTTATATATTATGTCTTATTGATATTATAATACTTAGTGTGTCAATTATAATACTTTTATAAAATTTTATATAAAATTATAATTATTACCCTTCTTAAAAAAAAAACATCAGTTACAATTATCTATAGCTAGAACTAGTACAACAGCACTACATAATAATAAGAGGTGGCAGCATCGATAGTATCCACTAACATCATTACCTAGCCGTAAACAAAATAAAGTAAATAAATTCCTATTACACTTATAACAGCTTAAATAAATTAAAAAACTAAAAAATTTTGTATATACTTTTAAACATCAAATCAGTAACCGGCTTCAGATGGAGCAGTATCCATCCCCATAAAATCTAACAACATATCGATTACTGTTATGGCCGATTAATAACAAACAGCTGTTGCTTGTCTCAAGTTTGGGCTTAATTCTGCTCTGCGCAACCCCCAAAAAAACAGAAAAAAATCTCTGCTTGGGGCTTGGCGCTGCTTAAATTTCAGTTTATATCTAGTTTTCGTGGCGTTAACAACGTTGAGTCGGTGTTGGTTTTATTTTGTCGTAAATACAATTCGCATAACAGCGGCACGGCACGCGTATACATACACAGATACACATCTACAGTTACAGTTACAGTTTTTAAAGCCGAAACGGAAACCGAAACTCTAAACAAATTGCTCGAGAAGAGCAAAACGAAACGTAAGCCACATAATTAATAAATCAACAAATGTTTTGAAATAAGACAGTGTTTTTTTTTTTTTTTGGTTAAACAATAAATAAAGTTTGTTTTTAATTCAAAAACCTTAGTCTAGTTTACCCCCGCATTTGGGTGTGTGTGTGAATGAGTGCTTGGGCGCAGCGCAGCAGCTGCAACTGCAAACTGGAACGCTCACACGCATCCGCATCTAACTCCTGAGACAAAATCAGATATTGTATCTAAAGCTTTTGTGTATTAGTTTTTTTTTTTTTTTTTTTTGCCAAGCCCAAAGAGAAGAAAAATATGGTATATTGTCGAAATTATTATTACCTATGGCGGCTAGCTTTCGTTTTATGCTGTGTCTCGGTTCCAGTGAAGCACCAGTAGCAACAACATAAAAATCATTTGGTTATTACGTCGTTCAAGTTGTTGGTCGAAATCATACCTTATTATAGTAGTAGTAGAAGTCACATTATTGACGTTACATAGCGTTGTTGTTGGTTGTGCGTGTGTGAATGAGGTGAGTCAGTTTGTCCAGAAAGTCCGTCCGTGCGTCTTAAAGTGATTTGCATGCGTCACAGTGGTGCCACAAAGATGCACACAAACCCATGAACATAATGTCCATATATACATATATATATAACTATCGTGTATACATTTTATGCTTGGCTTGGTGATCTCATCTCATACCATCTCTCTTCTCCGTCTCCGTTCCCAGTTGATGTGTTGTCTCTCGTGCGGTGTGTGTCTTACTTCCGTTGGTAGCGTTTTCGTTCTGCCCCAACTGCATGCTTGTTTCTGGCCTTAATTTACGCCTCTGTGCGTTGAAAATCTTTCAAATAAAACCGCTGCCGTTTGCTTTCTGCCCCTAATATGGTTTTAGTCCAGAGCTTTAAAGCATTTTTCTATTATCGCCGCCGCCAATTAAACGCAATGACGTTGACCCTCAATTTATTCACCTCACGAATCGGCCATTCATCGTATGAAATGGTAGTGGGCGCCCACATATTAACCTTGTTTGGTTTGGCTCTGTTGCTGTTGTTATTGTTAACAACTCTGCCTAACACCAAATGTTGTTTAAAACAATTCTTAATTGCTTTGACTCTGTTCTGGTGTCTGTCTGGGCGGGCGTGTAATTTAGCAACTCGTTAGTTTTTAATTGCCGTTTAGAAAGTACTTTTTTTTTATGCACTAAGTACTTTAACCTCCGGACCAAATTTTTTCTTTTACCAAACTTTTGTCTACGGAAACTGGGTTGGATTTCTAACAAAAAAAAAAAAAGAGCGGGTTAAAGAGTGATTGAGTGTCATTATACGAATGGTGTTAAATTGCTTGTTTACCGTTACAAAAATAATTCAAAAATAAAAGTAAATTAGAGAAAACCTTTGCCAATTGTAGTTTTTCAAGATCAGGCATTACTAAATTATATTTTCATGAGATTTAAACCGCTCTACCATTAACAATCTTTTTTGACATTACTCCAATCTATAAAAAGCTCGTCATGTTGATTAAGAAATAATATCAAAAGCATTCTTCTACCTGAGTAATATAAAACAAATAATGTCTGTTACTGTATCTTCTAGTAAACAAGATACTTAAGTCATTGAAAAGCACTTTACAAGATAATGATAATTGCGTTTCTAAAAACCGTAAAGTACGATAAAAATAAAACGGAGAATGTCCTTTAAACAAAATTTTTATATACCTTGGGAACTGGAAACTATAAATAAGTATATTTTGCATTTACTTTTATCCGGAATTTCAAGAAAATGTTTAACGGAGCAACAAAAGACAACACAAACAAAAACTTAGGATTATTAGTTAAAGAAATTCGATGATGTTTTTTCAGGCTATTGAAGTAAAAGGGAAAGTCAAAGCACATGTAACGAACCGTTGGACTTGAGCTTTTAACCGTTTGTTTTGTTTGTCTAGTGCTCTTACCCCGTACCGACCCGCACCATTAACAGAACGCTGTTAAACAGCTGACACTTAACAGTATGGCTTGGTTTATATATAATTTTACTATCGCATTTTATTGTTTTAGCAATTGACTATGAACTAATATACATACATACATATATTCTGTACATATATGTACATGAGAGACAAACACTTTTATTTATACTATAAGCTATAACACGTCGATTTCCAATACTTAATGCAGCGCTGCTATTTCTCGTCGCCGCCTACGCCAAAGTTTCAATTTACTGGGCGCCGCCGCCTCCAATCAGCTGCTCAAAGTCCGTTACGTAATACTGAGCGCGTCTGTAGACCTCAGGCCTGACAACATTGCCACCAAAGCCAATGAAATGGTCTGCTGGCGGTACAGCCTCCAAATCGGTAGCACCATCACCAATCATTGTAATCAGTGCGTCAACGTTATGTTGCTGCCTAATCAGGTTTATGGCCTCCGCTTTGCCGCCGGAGCGAGATGTCGGCTGATTGATATCGAAACTATCGTATTTGCCCTGATAGTCGAATAACATTTTATTGGCATATAGTTGAGTGAGAGGTATGCCAAGTTCGGCGGCCACCGGTGCAATCAGGCAATCAAAACCGCCGGATATGAGATAAACTTGCTTGCCATCTGCCTTTAATTGGGCCACAAAGCGTTTCACATTCCGGGTTAAAGTACTCGGGCGTTCACGTATGAAATCCATAACCTGCTTCTGTGTTGGCTGAATGATATTCAGACGTATCTTTAGTGCGTCTTGAAAGGTCATAGTGCCGCCCATGGCCTCTTTGGTGACACGTGCCACTTCACTGCCCTTGCCACAGTAGTCCGCTAGCTCATCGATACCTTCTTCGCAAATGACAGTGGAGTCAACATCGAAGCAAACAATTTGCGTTTGCTGAATGATTTTGGCAGCCAATTGGGGTTGCTTGGGTGGTGTGGCAGCCAAAGCGGCTGACGGATTGGCAGCCACTGCTAATGGAATCGAACCATTGCCGTTACAATTCAATTGTTTAGTGTTTAAGACACTTGTCACCGGTGGACGAGCCATGCTAAGTACTGAGCTACTCATCTTGAAGATTATGTTGGAGGAGAGCAAGGAAAACCACGTTGTGATGACGTTCAACTGATGTCGATGTATGAGAGAGAGCTTCGATTTGCTGTCCAAAATTTTCCGCTGCCGACGCGCAGAATTCTTGTTATTGTTGGATTTTGTGTATCTGTTTAGGTATGCGTTGATTTAGACTCTTTTCGCACACGCGCTTCGTGCTGTCAGCTGTTCTTTGTTTTTATTAGTCTTAAGTATGTATATACAAACATATGTATATATATACGCTACGCTAGTAGTTAGTATTAGCTATATAAATTGAGTTCAGTGCTGGTTTGCCTGATACACACACGATATGGTCGCGTTGACTGACTTTTTACAACTGACTTGACGCTCGTCGATCGCCCTTATAAGAAAACTCGCTCAATACCGCACACACGACCAAACAAAGCAGATACAGCTATAGCCATAGCAGCTACTACATCCATTACGCTGCTGCGACGGCAGCGGCTCTCACTCTCTCGGCGACAGTGCGGCGATCGTACGATAGCAATGATCGTGTGTCGCCTCATTGGCTGACCGTTACAATTACCATCAATTGTATGTTAACTGATGAAACACATTGATCCTTTGCCGTTTACTGATAATTCACCTGCTTTTATTGAGATCTGTCAATCCGCTTAAACCACCAAAAAAAAAAACTACTAATTTGTTCCCTTTCAAGTTTACACTTCCTTTGTGAATGAAAATGGATCTTTGCCCCCGGTCCCTTTCACGTGCTGCTTTCATGCGAGAGTAAACGGGATGGCAATGTCTGCTTATCATAAAACATAAACAAAAAAAAGAAAAAAGAAAAAAAAAACACCATATAAACTGTCATTAATGTTGCCGAAGTCAAGTGTTTTAGTGCCAGGAACCAGCTTGAACTGGTTAATTGACCACAGACTTTAACGATTAGGCACTTTTCTTATCAATTTTAGCACACCCCATTTAAAAAACGAACTGATTAAAGTAAAGAGGATCGCCACCGGAAGACCTTAGGTAATTGCCAAAAGTGAAATAAACCGCATATGTACATATATTTGGACTGGGGCGAGTGTTTTGTTTTGTATGCAACCACCTCGACCGAATACCCCAGAGGTCTTATCATTAAGTCCCATCCATTACGCAGCGAATTCGAATGTCTGCCAGACTGATCGTTTCAAATACCTACTTTCTTTTTTCTATTAATCACTGGATGATGGAAAATAACCACACACACACAAAATAATAAAGAATCTAGATTAAAACTTATGCAACCAGATGAACGATTTAAATATCAAATGACGAAATTCTATGTGAAAATAATGTGGCAAAATGTAAGGATCCTCCAGCTCGATTGATCGCTCGTTGTTCTTTCAATTCAATTAGATAAAATCCAAGCGCAGCGCGTGCAATTCCAATTGCAATGTGCAATGGTTGTTGTTGCGGTTTTCCATTATTGTTTTTCTTGTTGTTGGTATTATTATTGTGGAATAACAAGTTGTTTTGATTGCTCGTTTCGTGGTGATCGGTCTGGTAAACAACACACAGCCATAGAGACAACAATCGGTGAGAGAGAGAAAGAGGCGACAGAGGCGCTTAGAGTGATTGAGAGGGGGTAAACCGACCGCAAAATGTATTTCATTGCCATCGTTGTTGCACTTTGATAAAAATAACAATTTTTGCAGTGCGTGTTCTCATGCATATTTAAAGCTTACTTCTACAAATTGAACAAAGTCGTAAACAGTCGTTTAGTTTTATTTTTAATTATATATACGCACATACGTTGCCTTGAGCAACAAGAAGGTTGACAAAGAAAGGAGGAAAAGGAGGCAGGTTGGTGAAATCAACCGCGAGCACCTGTCAGCAAAGGCGCCTGTTGTTGTTTGGACGTTGAGTTTTTCCCTTGCCTTGGTAACTTGAGTATCGATTGACCTTGTTGCTGCATAAATTTACCTACAACATCAAGACCACGTAGAGCTCGGCTATATGCCTATATTTGTTTGCCAGTAAGGAAGGTATACATACAATACAGGCACAAACATGTCCAAAAATAAGTTTTATAACACATTTATTATGCCTCTTGGTCAAGTCACACGTGTTTATGATGTGATAATCAATTGTAATTAGCATCTAGGCTATTCAAAGGCAAGAATAAATATAGTGAGGCAGTTCATTGAATCCTTAAAGGCCAGGAAATGGTTAACATTCTGAATTCGAAATCACCAAATGTATTTTAACTATAAAAGAATATCTTTAAAAGAACTTTTTTTTAGATATACAATAAACATATAATACATACATACATCTAAACATTTATCATTGCAATTTTATCTGAGATAGGCTTACTATATAAATAGTTAATAACGTTAAGATTTTACAAAAATGCAACTTGTCCAAAATTTGATTAGATATCTTTTTAGCCAAGCAAGATTTTAGTCGACTAAATAACAGTTATACACTTAATCCATAGATGGTAAACATACATCTCATATCACACTCTCTCGCTTCTTATACAAACAAACAGAAAATTTCGAAAATAGTCTCTGTTTTCAGTTACCAACACTTAAAAGATATAATAATGAAATGAATATGTTTGTTTGTTGGTTTATCGAAACAATTGTACAGTTATCTTTATATCATAACTTAATAGGCCTACCGTTATCATTTTGGGGTTACCCGTTAGCATTTAGGGTTTACCCCTTTTCCCTTTTTTCAGTTTAGTATACTGCAAAATCTAGTGAGGCATCAGCACTATGATATGAAATCTATATACCTATGTATACTATATCTATATAATATTATACTATATGTATTTCCAAGCTTAAATGGAATTGCATAATGCCGACTTCAATTACCGTAGCGTCATATTTTTTTTGTGGGCTTGTGTTTTCGTTTGTCGAGGAAAATTCCGAAAACAGCTGATACGCTAAACTATAAAGTGTGTGTCATCGTGTGTCAGAGTCAAGTCGAATTGAATCGGATCGGATCATCAGAGATTATTGTATTGCCATGCAATTGCCTGAATCGATTTCATCACCAAGTCTCGTCTGTGCAAAAATAATTCATATTAAATAAAAATAAATTCTATTTTTCACATGTCTGCAATTGATTTGTTGTTGTTTTGCGAAAATAAGCAAACAAATTGAAAAATCGTATATTGTTAATACTATTACTTGCTTTTCTTTCACATTTCAATGCTATCTGTTACCAAGTGCAGCGGTTGCTGTTTGCTGATTAACTGTTAAATTGAGTGAGAGGTGTTGTTGTTGTTGCTGTTTCTTTACAACCTGCACGCGATTCTTAATTCCCCTTTTTGATAACTCTCTCCCTTCTTTCAATCGCTCTCTTTCTGGCTGGAAGATAGAGAGTAAAGTAAAGTATTCTCTCTTCATCCATCTGAGTGTCCCCTTTTCTCTTACTTGACACATTTGCAGGGGGGACAACAGGAACCAAACATTGTCTTTGTTGTTGTTTTTCCTGGTCTCGTTGCTTCTTTGGCTTATAAACAGTTATACATAGTTATAAATGGAGCTTAAACTGCGCTTTGTGGTGGAACAGAGATGGGTATATAGCAACGTCAATGCTTTATGCACTGGGCAAATAAACACAATAACAACAATAGCAAGGCAATTCCCCTCTGCTGGGGGCCCAGGCAAAAAAACAGCAATAACAACAATATGAGCAATGCTGTACGTCGACTGCCAGATACCCATTATCAATGCACATTTATTAAAACCATAATTTATGCACATAAATGTATTTGTGATGGAATCTCAAGAATTGAAAGAGTGCGCATAACTGTAAACAATTTTCATTTATACATGAACATTCTTGCCATAATCCATGCCATCTCAAAAAAAAATACTATAAATCAATTCTTTTTGCCATACATTTTGATTAACATGGCATACCCTTTAGGTCGTATATGTACATACATATGTATGTATGTAGGAAGTAAGGGTATTGAAAACACGTCATCTGCTCTGCCCCTGCAGTTTGCTTATAGCGCATTTAGACATTTGAGTTGCTTGTTTAAGTTTTAAGGCTGACAAAACTATAGAAAATATTCAGCAGCGGCAAATAACAATGGCTAAAGTTGATTTACCTCCTGCTCGTTCCCGAACCGCATTTAACTAACTGTCTGCCGCCTACCTGCCCCTTTTTCAAATGTAATTACAATGGTAAGCGTTATCGTTCTGACATCGTCAGCCAGTTCGTTGCACTCGCCAAAATCAACAATAACAACAAGAATATGAGCAAAAGAGTTAGGTACCACTTTTGTCCTGGCCCACAAGTTTAATGACACTTGAAACAACTATGGCACACATTCATTCATTCGTTCATACATTATGACACACATGTGTAACGGTAGAACCGATTACCACACTCAATTCTTTCCATTTTATAAGATGATTTTTCTAAAATAACTAAAAAAAATGAACATCCAAGTCAACCAAAGTAAAATTGGGCCAACTTGTAGAAGACGATTTGAAAAACTTTTCATTTAATCAACTTAACCAAAAAAGCATAGTTTAAGATTGTTTTAAAAAAGAAACATATGATTTTTAAGTCACATTCTTAAATTGGTTTACATTGTAATACTGGTTAAACACTAGAAAGGCTCTTTCAAATTTTTCATTCGTTTCTATTAGGTTATATATGTACATATGTAAACGTTTAATTCATAAAGTAAACAATACAAAATTTACAGAACATATTCTACGAGTTATTTAACGGTTTACCCAGTACGTATCTTTTCATATATTACGGGCTAGTCCACCTCATTGTTATTTGGCACTCCCCTACACGTGTCTCAAGGCGTCGATAGGTGCTGCTGAATCATTCCAAGACAGTGATTAGTTGCAATTGCGTTTATTCTCACACACGCAGTTGGAAAACGATTGCTCCACACCCAAAAGTAAATAATAATTGATACAGTTGATAATCAAACTAAATTCACTGTTTGGGCCAGAGAGCACGCCTTTGTAACGCTCCATTAAATTTGAATTCGCGATTCGCTATTTTTTTTTTTTTGTTTTTCTCAAATTACAGACGTAGCAGCGGCGATACTCATTCGTACATACTACTAAATAGGTCAGGCCAATCAGCACAAGAGAAAGAAGAATGGTGGATTTCCGTTTCGACATTAAACCGCTGTTTCCGCAGCCAATTATTAAAGTGACATCCAATCTGCTGCCGCACACCTTTCGCGGCGATCGGCGTCAGTGTTTGTGAGTATTGAAATTGTATGCGGAGAATATTTGGGGGAAATTGTTCAATCAATTTAACCACCGGTTACATTTTCCAACACTCATGCCACTCCTGCAGAGATGCCACCTCAAAGATGTCGGAAATAATTGATAGATTGGGTCAATTGTCGGCCACCTCGCAGGGATTAAGTAAGCCAGTGACCACAGCCCAGCGTCTCAGAATGTCTGAAAATCAAACTGTCTATCTGCTGGCAGATAGCAATGCGGGACACAAGTAAGTATGGAACCACTTAACTGATCCATACATGCATTCGTATTTGTAAATATTATATATATATATATATATATGATTTGTTTGATCTATTTTCCATTGCAGCGGTGCTGTTGTTGGCCTTCTTAAAGTCGGCACTAAGGATCTCTATTTATTCGATGAGACTGGTCAGACACGTAAAGTGGAGCAGGCTCCATCGATTTTAGATTTCTATGTCCATGAATCTCGTCAACGTTCGGGTCTAGGCAAACGTCTATTTGAAACAATGCTAAAGGAGGAACATTGGCTCCCAATAAAATGTTCAGTGGATCGCCCATCTGAAAAACTATTGGCATTCTTGAGTAAACACTATGGACTTCAACGAACTATACCACAAGCAAACAATTTTGTTTTGTACGAGGGTTTCTTCAAAGATGGCGATTCCGTGTCACCCAATTCAACGTCCAATGGACATGGAAATGGGTTGCACATAACAAACAGGTTAGTATCAGGAAACATTTCATTTCCCTCTTTGCCAGCAATTTGCATATCGCTAAGCAAATAGTGTCTATTCATGATGAAAGGATAACGAATGAAAGTGAAAGCCTGTTACCTGATATACATATATATACCAGACCCACCACAAAACAACGGAAAAGAAAACATTTTAGGACATAGATTTAAGTTAGTTCAACTAGTGTTACTAGTACTCTACATATATCTAAATCGGTTTGCTCAATTATGGTCATTTAGCTTGAGGATAAAAAGGTTAAAAGCCTACAAAGGACTCGGCTATTGGTAACCAAATTGATTTTGTTATTTACTTTATCTTAAAATTTAGTAAAAATCTAAAGTTTTATTGGCGATGTCATAAAACTTCCTAGGGTTAGCTTGAAACCATTTCCTAGAGTAGCCTTACAGCTATAGAAGGATACTGTATATTAGACTAACATATGCCATTCATTCAGATCGTTTGCCTATATCAAGACATATATAATACTAACAATATTCATATATATAGGTTATATATAATTTATTAGTGTTTAAGAGGAAATTTGTTATTCTCTTACTAATAATTTGGTGGCTTGTGCTGCTTAAATGTGGCTAACTAATTGATAATTCTCTTACCTCTTTCTCTTTCTTGTTTTATTCCATTTAACTAACTGAAAATATAACAACAACATCACATTGAACATCCAAGTCCTAACACTCAACTCTTTGGTGCCACTTATCTGGGCGATGAAGCTAACAAAAGACGTGGATCACAGCAACAACAGGCAACATCGAATGTGTTGCTGCAGCAAATAACACAGATCTCACCATCGGGACGCTATGGTGCTCGACGACCCACATGCAGTATGGGGGAGGTACTAAATTATGATCTAAACTCTAAAAAATAATCCTACTTAACCCATAAGAAAGTCATCATCACCACATAACAAATTGGTATAGTTCAAGAATATGATCCATAATATATATGTATAATGTGTGTGTGTGTGTCAACCGACTGAAATCAGACTAAGCCATGATTTCATCTAAATTTTGATCCAAGTGTGCCTTTCCTGTAGCAAATTTTAAAATTTTTATCATATACCTAGCATTGGGTATACGATAATTCAGTTTCATATTTTCCTCGAAACAATTCACAACGTTTTTGCTTTCCTTCCCCTCCTCTCTAAACAAATAAAGAAGTTATTTTTTTCTTTTCTATTTAAACAATTTAACTAAAAAAGTAAACAAAAAGGAAGAGTAATAAGTATATATAAAGAAAAGTATATATATATACGACCCAAGTATACCAACTTTAATTTCGGCGTTTCTCGTCGTCGCGATTTGTGCTAAAGTTTTTCGTGTGAATTAGTCGTTATTCGGTGTTATAATTTTGATGATGGATCCAAAACGTGGAGCCGCACGCCAAAATGCTAATGCCTCAAAGACCAGTGTGGCGGTAAGTTGGTCAAATAAACAACAAACACTCACTCTCTCTCTTCTCTTCCTCTCCATGGGAAGGATGAGAGCGTGTAAGGAGAGGAGCCATTTTATACCATTTTGGTTTTCCAGCAGCAGTCACGCCACGTTCAACCGCCGGCAAACGTTGGCCATAAGTATGGTAGCGAGGTCAGTTTGACTCCCAGTCAGGCCAAAAAAGATGCCGAAAATGTAAGAACATTAGACACTAGCTGAAACATTGCCAATTGAATTGATTTGTGTCCTATATTCTTACCAAAACCACCACCACCACCACCACCAACACCATTACTACTGCTACTTCTACTACTATTACACTTACTTGCCACTCTTAGCCACGCAAGAGTCCGTTGGATGCCTTGAGTCGAGGCAGCAATTATCGCCAGGATCCTTTTGAGCGTCGCTCGGGCTTGCAGGATGTGGATGAAGCTTTCCTATCGAATAATGCATTTGCACGTCCGTCACGTGTACGCCATTCTGGCTTGGAGATCGGAATGTCAAATGCCACAATGCCTCAACCAGGGTCTGGAGTTAACGGAAATAATGCAGGTGGAGCAGCATCTGTGGCATCCATTCGCATGGCTGGTGGCCAGGAGCAGTCATCCATGCAACAGCAACAGCAACAACCACAACAGCAGCAATCACAGTTGGCTCCACCAATCGCTGCTGTGCCCTCACAGCAACAATATGTACAGCCACCAGCTGCCGGACAACCAACACGCCTGGAACCAGCACCAACGGGACGTGCTCATGTGCATCATCAACATCAAGCTGGCTTCGAGCAGCAGCCACAGCAACAGTTGCAACAACAGTTGCAGCAGCAACAGCAGCAGCAACTACTACAGCAGCAGCAACAGCAAGAGGCTATCTATGCACAGCAACAACAGGCGGCTCAATCTCAGTCACCACAGCAACAACAACAACAACAGGGCTACGTAAATATAACCAAATTTTTTCGTTGGTTTTATCAATGAAAAACAGATTGTTAATTGGTCAACTTCTCCACAGCCTGCCCAGCCACCAATCGGCGCTGGAGGTGTCAATCCTAATCAAAATGCTGCACCTGCCGGTGTTAATAATGGCAATGGTGCTAATGGTAATGGTGGTGCTCCCCCACCGGATGCTGAAATGTGCACAACTTGTCCAAATTGCCAGACAACAATCTATTTGGTTCGCACACCTGAATTGGGACATGGCGACGCTGGTTCACCAGTCCAATAATCAGGAATGATGCCGCGAATAGAATCCCCCCACCCAACCAAAATTTATACATATGAAAACCTTTAGCAAAATGTGTTAAATCAAAATTTACCCGATCAAAATTCCAAATCAAATTTCAAATGAATTTTAACAGTTTTTAAGGCGAACAATTTCGGAGTGGACTGAACAATCTGAAAGCAAAAACTAAATTCTAAACACTCTAACTAATTAACTCTCAAAATAAATTCGAAGCATTGATTATATGTAATCTTAGGAATTGTCACTTGAATATAGAGTAACTAAAAGTCGGGTTTTTCCCCTCGCAAGAGCTGTAAATGAGTTGTATAGAATAAAAGGGAACAAAATTGTTTTAGCTAGTAAAATGAAAACAAAAAAACCCAAAAAGAAACGGAAAAAACCACCCCACCATATTTATGACATTTTTCTTGGATTTCTTTTACATTGGCATGAGTATGCCAGTGGGTCAAGTCAGGGGTGGGTAGACTTTATTATACTAGAAAGTGCTAGAAAATGGAAAATAACAAATTTGTGATTTAAGATTTAGTTTAAGCATCAAATGAATTTTATGTAATTTTAAATTTAAAATAACTAAAATCTAAAACTGGCCCTAAAATATGGCTTTTAGTATGTCGTTTATTTACTAAATCCGCTCCTTGTAATGCCACTTTTAGGGTGGCTCTCGTTTTAGTTTACATTGGCTGCGTGCCAAGGCGCGGTTTGTGTGTTGTATGTGAAATAAACTTTCTTCTAGCTTTGACACTTGTGTTCTAGATTTTGCCACCAGTTTTATGGGGTTGATGATTATGGGTGGTGGTGGCAGTGGTGCCACTAGCCACAGCAACTAAATAGAAACTTAATTATGTATACTATTATGGTCATATTCTAAGCAATTAATAAAGTAATTCAGTAAATTAAATCATTGAATCAAATTGAATTGATAAAATCAATGTTAATATTAACCATTATTCTCTTTTTTTTGTTCTCTTGTTTGTAGATAATTCATGCAGGTGGCTCTAAAAATGGTAGCAATAAAGTGGTTAGCGGAGGTGGCGGTGGAGGTGTGGAGTCAAGCAGGTAAACCAGATCAATCACATATATAATTATATATATATTAAAGTATATAATACTAACCCACCACATATTAGTGGCCATTTAAAATTTTGTGTGCATTCGTTTCATTCATTTATGGTATCATTTGTCTTTCTCTTTCTCTCTTTTTGTTTTTCTTTCGTTTTCGTTTATTCTTTTTTCTTTAATGTTCTTTCAGAATCAAATAAGATAAAGCACACTCACACACAAGATACATACGGCTGGCATTTCATACAGATAGATATCAAGAAAAGAAACAACAACAAATTGTACAAATCTTTCGTTTTATATAGATAAAATATTTATATAGGTTTTTTTTTTTTGTTTGCCTAGTTAATTTTTATTACATATATATATATATATATATATATATATAAAATACATATACATGAGGAATATGATGAATTTAATTGAAAGCAAAAGATGCGATGCTGCTGCTGCCTGCTGCACTTGCCACTGCACCGTCCGCAACAACAACAACAACATTATTGGAACCACTTAGACAATTATACACAAAATCATACACACACACATACATACACATATATTACCTGATTAATTGTGATGACATTTTATTTAACAAATTTAATATTTAATGCATAATTTATTTTGTTCTCCCTTACCCACATTATTATTATTATTATAATTTTGATTTACTTTCAACGTGCAATAAACTCAAAATCAAACAATAAATGCATATACCCTTTGTGAAAGGTATGCTAAATCCATAAACACACCAGAGTCCATCTATTCTCATCTATACAGTTTAGATAATAAATTGAAATTTGAATTTTCTATGTTAACATTTGCAACTCTGTAAAACTTTACTTAACAGCGGCCATGATTTGGCCGAACTAGCTGCCCAATTGCAGATGCAGCAATTGCAAGAACCCGAACCCGAAATTGAACCTCAATCTCAAGCCGTATTTGAACAGCAGCCAGAGCCAGAGGAGGAGGAAGAGGAATTAGAGGAGATACCAACTCCACTACCGCCAACACCCCCACATAAGGCGCATACACCGACACCACCATCGGTGCGTTCACCAGAGGCAGCGGAAAGTATCATTGGCGATAATCGTAAGCCACCAGCATTCCAATTATCTAAACAGCATACCGGTATGAAGAATCGTTCATTCGGTGTGGGTATGGCTGTTATGCCCAGCAGTAAGATGGAATTCAATCAGCTGGAATGTGAGGATTTTGGTGTTGTGAAAATAAATCGTCCACCAGGACATGAATTAACTTCACCCGGTCCAGATAACACAGATGCCATGTCCACTGTATCGGGTGCCAATGGTGGTGGCCTAACCGATCAGGGTTACTACGATCTTAAGTTCTATCACAATAAATTGTGGTAAATTCACCAGTAGAAGCCAAGCAAATAATAGAGGATATCAGCCAGAGCCAGAAGATTTTTGCTAACAGCATCTTTACATTGGTTTTTTTTTGTACGTGGCATAAGCATAATGAATTAAAAAGAATAGCATATAAGCTTAAATTTACCTATATATACCTATATATATAAATTTAACAATATGATTCCGATTCGGAATTCCCCTCCACAATTTCGAAACTTTCTATGTATTTTGACGGCATAGATAAAACAAAAATTAAGGCCGTAAATCTTATATATATATATATGTATGTATCCTTAGGTCAAACACTTAAAGGTTCCTCTGTTTTTATTTAACCATAGTTCAATTTATGTTTCGTGCTTCTTTATGAAACTTTAATTTTGTTAATTTTTCATTCATCATTTGTTACAGCCACCCACACAATAAGCACTTAACAGAGCAGCTACGAGTAATTAATGTTGAATATCTCACAAAAATCTAATCTAATATTGTTAGCCATAGTCAAATCAATAATATATAGCATAATTCAGTTAAAACACACCGCCACATACACACGCATATATCTAATATATATATATATGTTAAACATTGGGCAACATCAAGAAAAAAAAAGAAGAAAACCTTTTTTCAGATTAGACCTCTCTTTATTCGGTTTTACAAAGAACAAAATAAAGAAAAAGGAATATATATATTATTGCCTTTAGGTTGCCCAATGTAAATCTCAATCTAAATCAAATAATCAATGAACAAATAGAAAGAAAGAAAAACAAATGGCCCCGTGTGGTATATCTCTTCCAATTGCAGCAAACGTGAATATTTCGAACAGATCTATAGCGATTATATGCTTTAATCACGAGGCCAACTTTAAAGAAAACATGCAACAACATAGAACATTATCTTTCTCTCTCTCTCTCAACTATAATCAAAATGCAACATTCTCTCAAATCTGTAATAATATTTAGTTTTAGATGCCTAATGCAAAACTAATCTATATCTCAATGACGTAATAAATGAAATAAAGCACACATATAAAGTTTGTTGGTTTGTTTTTCGGATTCAGATTCTATATATGTCAAGAACTAGAGTACCAAATGATGTACATTCTTTATTACACACACTCTTTCTCTCTCTCTCTCTCTCTCACTCTCTAAAACACTCACACACACACAGACATACAGATAATGAAAGTCTACGTTAAAGTGCGGCCTTAAAGTGACTTCTTCTGGTGGTAGAGCTTTAGATATTGGCAATGTCCTAAAGTCCATTTTACATATAGATAAAGTTGAACCTATGGCAAAAGAAATTTAACGAAATTAGTAACAAAATTCAAGGCGTTTAAAAAACAGAAAGAATTCCATTTCCATACAAATGGAAATATCTTGTGTTAGATGATTAACTTACCTGCATAGGGCCTGCGGAAGCGATGAGATAATGGGTCCATAGCCTTGTGAGTTGTCATATAGCTCGAATAATGGGGCAGCAACAAGCTTATAATTTTTGGGTACAGCAAATAGTGCTAGATGGTGGGGAAAACGATACAGACAGAATAATATATATGCGGATATAGAGTTATAGAACAGAGAGTTTAGGAAAATTGATAGAGGCTCTGACAGACAAATAGACAGAGGAAAAAAAGATAATTAAATAAATAGATAGAGAAATATATATGTATGTATATAAATAAATATATATATATATAGAAAGAGAGCGAATTGATTGTACAATTGAATAATAACAATTTTACATATACAAAATTGTTTTCCATTAATCATCATTTCATTTCTTATTTTCTTTGCATTTTCGTATCGTATTTGTATGTTATATTGCTTTTACATTGTTGTTTCATTCATTAAGATGGGTTAAGACTAATTACTTAGAATTCATTTGATAGGATAGTTTAGTTGCTTTTCAGTTGCTACAAAAACACGAGAAAGTCGTCTAATTTCTGTCATATTATTAAATGAACATAATTTTCATAATTTATACATGAAGGAGAGCGAGACAACAGATCGATATATATAGAAAGTGAAAGAGTGAGATAGTAATGTGCGCTGAATAGGTCGGATCAACAATTCATTTAAAAATACAAATTCAGCACACATTATTATATTATTATTTGTAATCGTTTTGCTTTGTTATTGTTTGGTGGTTTTTTCTTTTCGTTTTCTTCATTTTTTTTTTTTTTGTTGTTGTTCAAGATGAGTAATAAAAATAAAAATAAAAAAAAAAGTTAAAGAAAATAAGTATACAAAACAGAGTTGCTTTTACATAATTGATAATAATTGACGAATGCTTAGTCTAGTAAGAGCGACTACTAATTGAGGGTTTTGTTTTTTCTTCGGAGGGGTTGATTGGGTGGGTGGGGGAGTGGTTCCTAATACCCTGGATGCTGGCTGTGCGCTCGTATGCAAGCAAATCTCTGCCTAAACACGCAAGATTTGCTAACATTATATCAGCCAACAATGAAAAATTGTTACAACAAATGCTCGATTTTCTATTATGTTTTGTTTGCTTTATATAAGTACATCCTATATATATATAGATACGATAAATGGTAGATATGTATGTATGTATGTATATAAAACCTTAAACATCACAATCAAAATAATTGGGATTGATATTGTTTTTTCACTTTGAAAAATCTTATATAAAGAGGCGCCAGATGTCGACATATTTACAAAATTATATATATATGTATAAAAAAACAAACAACAACAATCTCTCTCACATAGAATATATCTCAAAAAGAATATATGCATATGCATATAATTTTTGGAATAATTCTATGGAACAAGAAACAAAGATATGCCAACACTCGCGAGCTGAGCCACACACAAGATATATATATGTATATCATATCAACAATAACTATATATTCATCATGAATAGAACAAATTGACAACAAAAACAAAAAAAAAAAAAAAAAAAATTAAAAAACGAATTGAGACCAAGAACAAGGAACTATGGAAGAGAGGTTGGTTGTGCGCCTGGTTTTCTGTTCTTTGCTTTCGTTTTGGTTGCTGTTCTATGTGGAGGCACTCTTGAGAATAGAGTTGGAGAGGTTGGATTTTTGGTTAACGAGTGATACACACACACACACACAGATAGAGAAAATGTGGGGAACAGCTCAGGGTACATCGTAACTGGCGTTCCTGTCCGTATCTAAACAGCATTTAAAAAAGATATATATAGATATATATATATATATATGTATATGTATATGTGACATGAGGTTTGGATTTTTTGATTTCATTATTTTTTTTCTTTTTTTGAAAATATTCAAATGCCGGCAACTTTTTTTGCGACATTTCTGGTATTCTTGCCGCAGTGTATTTATGTATGGCCCAAAAAGGATTCAGTTGGATAATTACCTTTTTCATGCAGCTGGACAAGAAAGAGACGCTTATGCTCTTTGGGTTTTGTTATATGTGGCGGAATGTAGGGATATTGCGGTGGTTCAAAATTCGGTCGCCACCAATTTCCAATAGTGTCCTCGACAATCCAATCTTGCTTGACACCATCCTGACGACCCAGCGTCTGAAAAAACCAACGATTAAATATATAAAACTTATAAAATTTAATGAACTAAGGATATTACCTCGGAAAGTAATCTCTTTAGACCATCGACCTCATCTTCACCGGCATTTAGTTCACCGCCAGGCAATTTAAAAAATGTTGTGCCCAACTGTAGGAGTAGTACATGCGGCAAGCCATGCTCATGTACAAGCAGTACACCTTCGACAGAACGCCGCATTCCAATGCGATCAAATTCTTCACGCATACGCTGGAAACGTGATGGCACTGATGGATCCTTTTCAAATAGCGGCTCCTTGGTGCCAAATGTGTAGTTGGTCAATGGATAACTATCAATGGATGGAAATCGAATTGTCAACAAAAAGGATACGAAGATGGGGGAGGAATCTGTACTTACAGATTAATTGTACGATTTATGGTAAGAGCCTGATTGTTGTTATATTTTGGAGTTCCATTGTTGCTAGCAGTTGCATCTGCTTGTCCTTGACTGCCACGGCGCGGCCAACCGCTGCCTGACTTGTTTGAGACTTGTGTGGACGCCATTATTATGTTATACACACACACACACGCAGAGTCCCGAAAAATGCTAAAAATTACTATTTTAGCTGCAAGTGTATTTAATTAATCTGTCCAATTTTTATAAACATAAACACTTTAATCTAAGTTTTACTTTTTACTTATTTTGCAACAAAGCAGGCGCCGTTTTCTGCAAACAAATTGGTCAATTTTTCGCAGCAAATGTTGCCGGTGTTTGTATGTATGTGTGAACTAGTGTGAATTATTTTAATGTGGCCGTATTTTAGGGGTAACAGCAAGCTAAATATTAGAGATGGGAGACTTACCTAACAATAATATACCAAGCGTAGCTTTAAATTATAATCTCATTAAAGTTCGCGGGATTTTAAATGCGAAGAATGTGACTAGGACATGAAAATATATATTTAAGAAGCCTCTTACCTGAAGCGCTTTAGTTTTATTCCAATTTATAAGAATTTGTTCTTAGAAAATATTAATTTGCTTAACAGAATGCATATATACAAGGATTTCTACATTTATATATATTTTTGAACTCTGCAATATACATAAATATAGTAATAAATACAGGAAAAGAACACAGGAATATTAATCTTTATGATCATTTGTTTTAAACTTATAGTTTTGACTATATTAAATTTTTAGTTGTTTCGCGTTGATTAACAAGCCACAAGAATAAGTAAGCTTTTTAAGTGATACCTAGCTGCGCTTTTAATATAAAATTTTATTTATTAAAAACAGACGGCACCTTTTGCTTTTTACAATTAAGGAAAATTCAAAACGTACTAGGAATATAGAATCTTGGTAAGATATTGTATGTATATAGTAAAATGGCAATTAAACAAATAAATATATTTTTTTTTTTTAAATTTATGTAGGAATTAATTACTACTTGGGAAAAAATGGATTTCACAATCCCTTGGCTGAATTCCTTTCAATTCTTGATTAATTTTACTATATAATACAAGTTAAGACCCAACATAACCCAATCTAAACCATCGCTAAGTAGTCGATTGCTGACACCGAGTGGCGCCACCTGGACGTATAAATGCACTTATGCTGGATATGTATATCGAGGACCCTACATTTTTTTGTTTATGTTAAGGGCACCCGTTGTCGTCTGTTTGTCTGTTTTGCTATATTTAAAAATCAGCGCAGCCAGCGTGAGGAACAAGTAGAACAATAGCAATAACAGCAAGAACAACAACATCTAGTACTAGAGCATTGCATTAACAAGAAAAATATGTAAATCAGAAATCGGAAGCAACGGAAAAAAAAGAGACGAAAGAAAGAAACGCATTTTGTGTACGCGTGTGTGTGAGTGTGTGTGTGTGTTTATGTATGCACCCCTATATATACATACATATGAATGTGTGTGTGTGGGAGTACATATATATTGAATGGTGCAATGGAAAATCATTATTATAAATGAAAACGTGTGAAATGTGTAAGTTTCGTAATAAATATGCATTAAGGCCAGACCGATGCTTTGAAGTTGAATATTTTCACAATTTCTTTTCATCTGTTTGCATACAAATATACAGGCTCAAAGGCCCAGACAACAACAACAATAACAGCAGTAGTAGCAACGGCAACAACAACAATAATTACAAGACTAACAACAAAAGCAGCAGCCAGCAGAAACACGAACAACAGCAACAACAATAATAACAACAACAAGAACAACAATAAAAATAACACCGACAGCAACCAACTCCCACTTGTATGTGTGCGTATGGTGCGGGGGTGCGCAGCGAAGAAGCATTAGCGCAAGGGAAGAGGTAAGGGCTGATTTTTTGTGTGTGGAGGATATTTAATGTCAAGCTAAGTAAAAAGGCGACACGACACAAGCGGCGTAATATGCATGGCCATTAATTACGCCAAAGAAGGTCAAAAGTTAAATATTGCTATGTGGTAAGTAAAAGACGAAGAAGAGGAAGCAGCGACGGCAGCAAAAAGGCAAAGGCAGAGCCAGAGGAAGAAGAAGACCACGAACAAAAAGCATCGGCAGCGAGTCAAAAGGAATAGAACAGAACTGAACCTAATTGAACTGAAAGTAGAACAAAGAGGAGGCCGTAAGACGAAAACACCAGACAACAGTGTCAACACATTAGCAATAATAACAACAACAATTAGGAAAAAAGGACAAAATAAAAATAAATACAAAAACAAAAAAACAAAAACCCAGGCATTTAGAATAATATAACATTATGTCGGCAGCAGAACTTGAGGCTGAAGGGGCCAACCCAGATCAACAGCAGCAACAGCAGCAACAACAGCAACAACATCAACCACAACAGCAGCAACAAACATCACAGCAACAACAACAAAATGAACAACTTAGCACTGCCATTGAAGAGACTTCAGCAACAACACCAAGCAACAACAACTACAACAATAACATTATAGTTGAGGAACAGCTGCAACTTAATAATATGCTGCAACACGCTCAACAAATCCAACAGCAGCAGCAACAACAGCATCATCAACAGCAGCAGCAACAACAACAACAACAGCAGCAACTTGAATCGAATAACGACCTATCTGGCCTTGGTCTTAGCCTAATGCAATCGTCACCACCCCCCCATAGCTACCGCCATTCACGAGCCTATCGCCATTTCAAGAATCCCCCACAACCGCACATGTGCATACGGACCACAACGGAAACCGGTGAAGAGCTGTTCATCAATGTCCTTAGCTGGACACGCATTGTGATACCACAAGAACCCAGTGATCCTATACCCCTCTATGGTGGAATGCGGGTAAGTTAATTAAACGGCAATTAACTGAACTTTGCACTTTGACATTTCTTTGACATTTTTCTTATCTCCCTTATTTTTTTCTTCTTTTGTATTTTGGTTTGGTTTAGGTACCACCCGGTAGTCCGCGTAGTCCACCAATTGTATTTGCCGTGATGGCCAATCCTGAGGTACTCAAAGATTCTGGCCGTCACAGCAAAGATCCTGAAGAGCGTCGAGCCATGGTTGAGCTAATGTGTGACTTTGTGGAGGCTATGAATCCCGGCGTGAAATTAGTCAGGTAAACAAATAATATAAAATATATTTAAATAAAATTTGATTAACCTTTAATAATTAACCTATAGAAACGCCGTCATACTTAAGGATCGTGACATTTCCGGTGAGCTAAAGGATGTCTGGAATGCGGTGCAGGCTCAACGAGATCGCGAACGTGAAGAGCAAATGTTACAGCAGCGTCAGCAGCAGCATTATCAGAATATAACCACACAGCAGATGTTTCCCAAATCTCCAGATGCAGCACGTGCGGCCAGTGCGGTTAGTGGTGGTCAGCTAACTGAAGGTGGTACCGGAATACCACCAGCCAGCATAGCCGAATCAGTATCTGCGGATGGTCATGGAAATGGTAATGGTATCACATTGGCTGTATTTGCTCAACAATTGGATAACAAGATGGCCAGTGAGCAACTGGAACATCAGCAACAACAACAGCAGCAGCAGCAGAAATTAATTGATGAATCTCCTAATGATAGTTGTGTGGATCAGACAGATAATGGTGGACCATTGTTAGATAAGACAAATGGTTCATTGGAGAATCCAGACTCATTGGAAATGGAGATTAAGGCCAGCATAAATAGTAATGGAGGCACAATGCCACCAGTGAGCACTAATCCGCCAACAGCTACAGGTGTGCCTGTAATTACATCCAATCCAGCACCATTACCAGCTCAAGCTCCTGTTTCTGCTCCTGCTTCTGTCCCAGCACCAGCTCCTGCTCCCGCTCCCGCTCCAGTACCAGCTCCAACTCCAGCTCCTGCTAAAAAAGAGAAATTGGGTGGATTTCTGCCCAATGGTTGCATTTTCCCGCGTTTCAAGAATAACAAGCACAAGGATAAAGATAGCAGCAATCACAAAGAGACAAAAAGCAAAGAGAAAACCCTCTTGAATGCTCTAAAGAAGAGCAAGGAAAAGAAAGTGGCACCCAGTGAGCAACAGTCGACCAATAATGGTGACAAGGCCAGCACAACCGAAGCAACTAGCCAATATGAAAAGAACTGCATCAATAATCTGGAATGTGAGGTCCAGAAACTTGATCTTAACAATAGTAACAACGATAACAATATGTTTATCAAGCTGAAAGTATCAACGGCTCAGACAGCGCCAGCAGCTGCAGCAGCGGCAGCTAAGTAAAATCTTTTAATTTTAGTTCAACGCAAAAAAAAAAGAAAGTTTAGTAAAAAGGTAAGTACATTCAAACACACACACACCAACACAGATATACATACATCCACCTACACACTCACACACACATACAAAGAGAGAGATCTAAGAGAAAAAAAGGATAAAACTAGCACTCACTAGCTAACACTTAGCAAACTGACCTGAATGATAACGATGATTGAGCTATAGAAACGAAAGAGAAAAAAAAAGGATTCTTTGGCTCATCAATTTGGTCATTCCTCCTGGCACCTAGAGATAGAAGAAGTCTTGGACATCATGTAGCATATATATACATATATACCTATATATAGATATACAAGATTTATATATATACAAAAAAAGAAAAAAAAAGTTTATATATACATATACACCACAGAAACACACACACACACATACAGACACATATAGACACATACAATCACAAAAGTCAGTCAATTTTTTTTTGTGAAAAAGACTCTCCACGATGAAAATGAAGTAGGACAAAAATAAAATTTGTGCCATTTTCCATCAATTTTCCACAGTCTCTAACAGAACAGAATGAACGAAATGATAACCCAAATTCTTCCCCGGCATATATATACATTTATATATATATATATATACATCTATATATATATATATATATCTACATATATATATATATATATAAATGACGTACTTATATAGTTCAATATTTGTATGTTTAAGCATACAGTTTGCCTTATATATACACAAAAAAATATAAAAAAAAAAAATAAAGTAAAAAACTAAAAAATACGAAAGAAAAGAAAGAAAATATGAAATATAAAAAGAGAAATCCATAAAATGAAAAATAATGGGTATTTAACTAACATTTAGGCAATCGTAAATTGTAACTCATGCGCCAAATGGATCATCTTTTGCACATTGCATCATCATCCATCATCCATTCTCCATTTAACAAACAAACAAACAAAAACTTATGAAAAAACAAAAGTATTATAGAAATTTCCGCCCCACTCTTAACTTCCTCACTCCTCTCAATCCATAATTGAATTGATCTCCAATTATATATGATTTGTGTAGAAACTAACAACTCTTATGTACCTTAAAATGTATACCCTCTATACTATCCTCCTACTACTACTACTACTACTTATGTATAAGTATACATACCTATGTATACATCTATATAGCACAATGCATGGCTAAACTGTTGTTTTTCCTTGTTTTCTTTAAATCAGTACATACATACATATATATCTGATAATAATTTTCTATATATTATGTGTTTTATATGTTGTACTTTTTTTTTTATAATTATATTGTTAATGTTTTACTTGTATTTCCCTATTTATATACCTACATGAATTTAAATAACTCAATGGATTTTCTACAAATTTTTCGATTTGTTAATAGAGAAGTGGAAACATATATATATATATATATAGAAATCTGGTATTGTTGACCTTTAAGGTTCTATTTAAATAGTTCGCTAGCCAAAGAGTTTAATGTAAAAAAAGCATTTGCAGTCTTCCAAAAGAATGGATTCTCCAATTAAAACTTTTCCGCACACTCTACTCACTGTTCAAGCTGATCAAGAATATATATATATATATATTTTTATTCTGATATTTGCAAATGCAGCAATACTCATCTGAAATGGCTACGATACTAGATTTATCCTTTAGATAGAGAATCTTTCTGATAGAAGGTTTCCACTTTAAAAGCTAAAACAATTGATAAAATTTTTCAATGGTTTTTAAGAACAATCGAGTTTTCTATTTATGTATGTATGTATATTCAACCCTCAATAGTGAAAGTTCCTCTAAATAAACTTAATTTATATAATTATTTATTTATATTTATATACAGACATACGTATTGAATATCTTTTAAAAGTTTCAACTGGTTCTAAAAATATTAATTTTTAATTCTTTAAACCTAATTGTTGTCATTTATTTTGCATTTTCTTGTGTCAATTGCAATTTTTTCGAATTTTTTTTAAAAAACTTTTATCGAATTTGAAAACCTAACCTTACTTTTTTCTTACTAAACTAAACCGAATATCAAATGCATTTTTCGAACCAACCATCAAACAATTACGATTTAAAAATAATGAATAAAATTATACAAAAAAAAAAAATACAACTAAAAAAGCTGGAAAACTGCAATATCGGACTGAAATATGCTGCCATATATAAAAAACGAATATACCCAAATTTGTACCCTATGGGTGTACAGGGTGTACAATATGTAACAAGTAATTCAACTTATACATACAAAAGAACAAAAACAAATTCTCTCTACTAATGTGATTCATTTCGAAAATCAAATTTTTCGTTTTTTTTAACATCGAAAGAAAAGGAAAAAAAAACTAAATAAAATTCCAAATTCCAAAAAACAAAAACAAAACGTATACAAAGAAAATATAATTTTTGCTAGCACCCAAAAAGTATGCTATCCAAAATCTAACAGAAGAATAGGAATTCTCTCCCCTCTTGTTTTTTTTTTTACGTGCCATAAAAAACAAATGAAAAGTTATGGCAAAAAAAAAATTATATTTAAAACTGAAATCAAAAATTGAAATTGTGTTTTAACCCTCCCAAAAATGAAAACAAAAAAGAAATGCTAGTTTGTAACTGGTTGTAAATTAGTTTAAACAAATAGAATGCACATCAACATCAAGAAGAAGAGGAAGAAGACGAGAACATCATTACGAAAATCATCACACTAACTATACATAAATACATATAAATATTACAAAAACAAAAAAAAAAAAAAAGAAAACAAAACAAAATTAATTAAATATAAGTTAAATGCAAAAAGCAATAAGCAAGAAAAGCAAACAGAAGAAAAAGAAAAACAAAGAAAACGAAGGAAAATGAAAAACAAATGTAATGGGCGAAAACACCCGAAATAAAGGCGTTTAAAAATTGTAAATGTAAAGCAACAATAAAATAAAAAGAATTATACATCAACAAATAGAAGACGATGTAGAAGAAGGATAACTAAGATTATACAAAAACAAACAAACGAAACAAAACACACACACATTTTTTTATATATATGTATATGTATGTAACAATAAAATGACAAAACATATTCAACAAATGCGTTTTAATTTAATTTGCTAATGTAGCAGCTGATTGATTACATTAGAAGCTTTAATTATCAGTGCTGTTAAGAACAGCTGTTATATAACAGTTTTAAGTATTTTGCAGCGCCCAATTGGAAATCCTGCAGCCTTTGATAGCGTGATCAAAGCTATTCTTAATTTCTGGCAACGTTGTCAGCAGTTTAATTTTGGCGTCGCTCGCATTTGCTTGGCAATTGTTTTTCGTTTTTGGTTTATTATGGATAATAACTGCATAAAAGTGTTAATAAATTAGATTAACTTTTAGTTAATCCAATTAGTGTTCAAATGCTTCTATTTGCATTGAAATCGGTTTGGCGGTTAATAAAGAAATAAATTTCGGTTCGGCCGGAGGATAAGCAAGCGAAAGATAGAAAGAGAGAGAGAGGGAAAAACGTGTGCCAATGTGTTTTTTTTTTTTTTTACTTTTTTCTTTATGTGTAAAAAAGTGTCAGTGCAAGTGAGATAAAGCGAAATAGGAAAAGAAGAACGGAATAGAAAACAGTTAGGTAAATAAAAATTGGCTTTTGTTATATAGAATCTAATGGAATGATACGAACAGAGAAATTGAGAGAGAACAGCGAAATTGACTAGGCTGATCATGAATACATATCTATGTATATATAATTGTATATAATTTGTGTAGCCATAAATATTCCCGTTATATATAATAAATAGATCGTGTAATATTTGCGATTGTTTTTCGATTGTTATCGATTTGTAGTTAAAATTTTATTTAGATTTGAAGTTTAAATAAATATTTTCAGATGTATGCGGATGTAGGCTATATGTAAAAGTATATACAAGAATCTGATTATAAACTCAGAGTCTATTCATCTTTATTATTGATGGCCCTCAGACGCTCCAACTCGGCCCGTTCCTCCTTGTTACGCAATAGCGGAACATTGTAATCAAAGGCATAGAAGAAGCCCTTGGGCTCACCAGTCTCCTCGGGTCCAGGCACATAGGGTTGCTCCTCATGCACATATTCACGGGTTTCGGCCTCACTTGGTTGATAGGCACCCTCACCTTGCTGATATTCAGCTGCATAGGGATCAGGATTGTGACCAGCAGCGGCAGCCAATTCACCCCACAATTTGAAATGTTCCTCTTCGGCTTTAAGGACAGCAGGAGTTTTGGTAGCAGGCAATTTCAAATGGGCAGGACGATTATCCTCAACATGGAAGCCAGATTTATCAGCATAATAGTTGGCAATAAAGTCACGACCATGTGGCTGAACATATTTATATGAACCGGTAACCTTGCCAGTTTCATCACGTTTCTCGTTCTTGCCCTGATTCCAATCCCTGTAACCATATGCGAACTGTCCCAGACCATCTTGACCATGATATTGATGGGCATCATAGTGCTCCTCAACATATTCCTCGGGATGTTCTATAACACGGCCCATATAGACAAATTCACCACGTTCATTACGGGCTTCCGGCAAAGGATTCTCTCCAGTTTTGGGTGCATATTCAATGTCATTTATGCCACGCAATTGTGCACTCTGCAGAAACTGTTGTGCCTCCTCTGGAGTGATGTTGATTTTGAAAATATTCTCAGCCGAGCAAAGAGAAGCCTGTCCAAAAAGAGAAAAGTTACCAGGTTAATCACAAATATTACAAAGTAACTAGAAAGCACGTGTTTCTCTTAGCTGTAACCTTCTTAAGATCAAGTTACTTGCTACCTTGCCCCTCGCTTGATTAGCTACAAAACTAAGCCCATGACATTTTGATGACAAAAATATCAAAATTAGAATCAAAATCTAAATAAAACGATGATGTCATTTTGTGTTTTAAAATATTAGCCATTTTGTTGCCATATAAACGCAAAGGTCGTTTTGGCTAATATCTTGCACATGTAACTAACAAATATTTGCTTAATATTAGAGCAAAATATTTGCTTTCGTTTACACTGAACAACCAACAAAAACAAAAAAGAGGGAACAAAAACACAAACACATGAATGACATTTTGTTACATTCAACCCGGATTTCAATTGAATAGATGATATATATTCACAATTGTATAGACGATCGTAAATTTTTAACTTGATTATGCAAATATATATCTACTATATAGATCTCTGTTTATCTGTTTTGTATATTGTTGCGTACCAGCATTAGAGCGGCCAATATAAAGCACTTCATTTTGTGTGTTGTGTGTGTGTTTAAAAACTTGATATCACTCAATATATTCGTTAGATCCAATATCTGATCTCTTCTCACGGTTTTTTTTTTTTTTTTTTTGGGTATATCTCGTAACGTTTTTTGCTGTTCTGTTGCTGTAGCTCGACTAATAACTAAATAACTAAATGTTGCTGCCTTTTATACTAACTTTTTTTGCTGCTGTTGCTTCTGCTTTTGCTGTTGTTTTTTTTTTTTAATTGTTGTTGTTTTTTTGCGTTTTGCATAAAATTAACTTTTGCCTGGCTTTTGAATGAAGATGTGCGACGTAGCAGCAGCATCTTAGCATCATCTCAGCATCATCTCTGTCCGGTTTCTTACTCAGCAGCAGCAGCAGCAGCATCATCGCCAACAATTTGAAGTTCATTATCAACATCACTCAAATTCGCACTTCTCCCCTTCCAGATATCCCTCTCTCTCTCTCTCTCTCTCTGTCACCCTCTTCTGTGGCTATGAAAACATCATTAATTGTATGTATGCCCCCATGCTCAATTAGTTATTTAATAATAATTGTTATTTCCCATACTCTGATAGAACCTATTCCAAACATTCAACCATCCCAACTCCCATTCCTATTCAAACCAAGTCCCCCCCCTTACCACTCTCAACCTGTTCATTAGAAGGGGGAAACTCAGTTAAGTGGCAATTTTGTGAGCTCATTTGGTTGTCAGTTACGAGTGGCTTGAAGATGATTTTTTTTTTTTTCCTTCTCTTTACTGTTGTTGTATAAAGTACTTATGTATGTATTGTATAATATTGTCTAGAATGAGTATATGAGATAAGGTATAATAGGCAATTGGAAAAGCTTCTTCTTCTTGTTATAAAAATACATCTGATAAATCTTTAGATAATACAAACTTGATTTGAGAATTAGTATTGACTGGTAGAATTCCTATATGAAGAAAAAAGTACTTACAGTTGCGGTTAACTCTTATATAATAAAAACTGGAACTGTATAACTCTTATATAATAGTATATATATATTTCTAATCACTTAGGTAGTTAGTGAATACTTTTAAATCGGATCTATATGGGAATACCAAGATAAAAGATACCATTTTTACAGAATTTGTTTTGTTAGTTTAAAAACAGATTGTAAAATAATATATTTATATATAAAGTTCCTAAATAACTTTATGATTCTTCTTATATTCATTTTTAAATTGCCTAATGTTGGCTTATACCTTATGATTCCCAAATAGTTTAGAATAGCATAGAAGATTTCTTGGATTCTTATATAGTTTACATCTTATAATTCTCAAGTAGTTGAGAGTAAGACAGTTTATTGTCTGAATATTATGATTCCCAAGCAGTTGAGTACAATATATTTTTAACATTCTCAAAGAGTTTAGCTTAGATCTTTTGATGCTGGTTATAGATATATTATATGAATGCCAATTCTTTCTAATCAAGGTAATTTTTAGGGTTATGTCCAAAATATTCTTATGATTCTTTTTATATTCATTTTTAAATTGCCTAATGTTGGCTTAAACCTTATGATTCCCAAACAGTTTAGAATAACATAGAAGATAGAGATTTCTGGGATCTCATGATTCTCATATAGTTTACATCTTATAATTCCCAAGTAATTGAGAGTAAGACAGATTATTGTCTGCATATTATGATTCCCAAGCAGTTGAGTACAATATATTTTTAACATTCTCCTTTGAGAGTTTAGCTTATATCTTTTGATGCTGGTTATAGATATATTATATATATGTCAAATCTTAGTCATCAAGGTAATTTACTGTTCGAGCATTTTCTTTTTGCATTCCTTTTGCAATGTGTTAACGTGGCTATGATTTATATTTCTTTTTTAAACATTTTAAATATTTTAAACATTTTTACTCATAATTATTAATGCAAAATTTACAGCTTTGGCTTTTTGGTTTTAGTTTCCTGTAGATGGATACCCACTACTCGGTCTATTTGAACGGAAGTTTATTTATGTATATATATATATATATTTAGACATGCGGCAAGCAATTGACTGACGTCTTATGAATAATTATAATTGGTTAACAATAAAGTGAATATGATTGGTAATCAAATCTCTCAATATGCTATCAAATGTCAAAGTCAGTTCACTTCAATTTGATTCAATTCAGGAAGAATTAAATGTTCAAATGCCACAAACATACACACAGAAGAAGCAGAAGCAAAAGAAGAAGAGATTTAATCTTTTTATAAGAAGATAAGAAAAAGGGGGGTAATGGTAGGGGAAAGGAAAGGTAGATTGAGAACTTGAAAAGGGCAAAACCATTAAAATGTCAGTGAAAATAAAAGGAAACTGCGCATTTGTTTTTAAACATAAAATTATAAAAATAATTTACTTATTTATATAATATATAAGCTGCACGTTTCTTGTGATTCTCTGTCTCTCTCTCTCTCTCTCTTCCCCCCAAATTGCAATCTATTTTTGGTTACTCATCATTATTATCAAGAAGAATCATGATCATTATCATCGAATTGTTAATGTTGCTAGGCAGAACCAAAAAAAAAATGTTGTTTTTAAGTCTAGACAAAAGAGAGCCAATCTTTTTCAATGAATTCCATTTGTTTTCGATAATAACAACAACAAGAACAATAAGAAAAGAACCTTCTCAACATATTTTTTGAAATGATTCATTAACTGGTTAGACTAACTTATTGTTTAAAATTGTTGTTTATTTCATAAATCTCTAGCATACATACTATATTTAAATTGTTTTGTAGGAATTTCCTTAAAAAACAAACCATAAAAGAAATATATATATAAATCTAAATATATATAAATTTGATATTTAAGTAGAAAAATCACACAAATAGATTGAATTTGATTCTTCTGGAATGTTTGTAGTAAGTTAAGATAAGTTAACCTAAGATAATAATGATGATGATGCAAATGTCTAAATAAAAAACGCAGACCTAATTTTTCAAATCAGGTTTTCTGGATTGAGGCCTGGTACACAAATATACTAATAATTTGTTCATTTCATTATAAATTTAATATATAATTATATTATATTAAATTTTGTTTTTTTTTTTTTATACCTTTGCAAAAAAGGTATATTAATTTTGATCAGAAGTTTGCAACGCATAGAAGGAAGCATCTCCGACTATATAAAGTATATATATTCTTGATCAGCACGATAAGCTGAGTTGATATAGCTTTGTCCGTCTGTGTGCATCAACACGATCTCTCCCGAGACCCTTAAATGGCTCCCATAGGAACGATCGGTTATGAACATGGAGCAATAATTTTGTTGTTTTAAAAGCGATTATCATTAAAGTTAAAATTTATGAGTTTTATATACTTTCTAACATATCCGACAAGTTTTATTAAAATCAGTGCACCATATCATATAGCTCCTATAGGAACGATCGGCCAAAAAATTCGTTTTAGATGAAAATCTTGGTTATTTTCAAAGCGATTCTCTCAAAATTTGGTATATATGAAATTGATATATATAAAAATGTGTCTGTTGAGTTTCAACAGAATCCGCCGACTATATGATATAGTTTCAATAGTAACAATCGGACCAAAAAAATTTTTTATCATAAGTTTTTTTTTTTGTTTGAGGCATGACTAGTTTTATATACTTTCTTATGATTCTGGTTATTTATATGTAATTGAAAAAGACATCTTGCAAAGGTATACGAACTTCGGAGTGGTCGAAGTTAGCCCATCCTTCTAGTTTTTTTTTTTAACTTCGTGTGTCATAAATGACATATGCATACAAAATATATTGTTGTTTTTAAATTATTGCAATATAATTTTAAATATTTTATGATCTGGGTATAACATTTTATTAAGTTCCTGTTATTAAACTTACAACTTTCTCTTCTTCTTCTTCTACAGTGAAATCGCTTAACTTTTGAGAATTCCATTATCCTGCGTTTAATAAAACGAATTAATATATAAAAATTAAAGGTGAGTAGACTCTGAAAATGTTCTTGTTTTAAACTATAATATAACAGTTGTTATAAGATCATCATTTCAATTTGTTTTTCTTGATCTTGTTGATCTTGTTTTTGGCTATTTGGATAATTGAATTGATTAGCATAACTAATTAGTTTCGATTATATATATTTATATATATTGTTGTAATTTTCCTATTAATTTTAGAGGCTAAAAGATCTTTTTCTTTTCAACTGTTATATTAGAATATAACACTTTCACTGCCCTTGTTAATATTGGCAGAAATTAAGGTATAACAGAAAGAAAGAAAGAAAAAAAAAATTGACAAATAAATGCCAATAAGTTACTCAAACATACCAAGAGACTTAAAAGCGCACTGAGAGGAGTTTGGAGCTTGGAGCACGTAAAAAATATATACATATATATAAAAAAAGCAGTGGAAAAAAGTTGGCCAAGTGCCAAGAGCGGGTAAACAAGTGCCAAACAAAGGCAAATACAAATATGTAAAAAGAAATACTCAATTACATACAGAGTCGAGCGGGGGTGCGGGGGGTGAAGAAGAGTTGAAAAAGCGCAGCACTTTAGCCATAAGTTCGTTGGCCAAAGTCAAGCCAAAATTAGTGCATTATCAGACGACTGCCAAGACGGATCTCCTTCTCTCTCTCTCTCTCTATACCGTTAATATAATTCAAATAAGTTAACAAAATGCAATTAATCTTGTTAATACAAATGCTGTTTGGCTATAGCCTAATGCAGGCAGCTATTTTACCTTTGATACTCAACAACAACAACAATAAAACACCAAATTTACCCTTGGATATGGATAAATTTGATTATGTGGATATTAAACCAAATGGCACATTAATCCTAAAACGTAAAACCAATCAAAATGATGGCAATTTGGAAAATTTAATATTACTACGCGGTGTATTACAAGCCATTAAATTTGCCCCAATATCAGTTCCAAAGGCCAATGGTGAAGTCGATGCAACAAAATTCAATATTAAACTCTATGGCGAAGGTGTGGAACATAAATTTCCTCCCCTTTTAGAGAATATCATACAACGTATACAAACATATTTCTCAATTTATCGTTATACGGATACAAGTAGACCCATACGGAAAGATGAGATAATTCCCCAACCACCGCAAGAGATACCAGAAGAGGTTACAATAACAACAACAACAACAGTTAATCCTCAAAATGAAGAAGAAATCGTAACTGTTGGGGAGAAGGATGCAGTCACAGAGAGTGTTGCATAGTGCAAGAGACAAAGAGAGAAAGAGAATAATATACAATTTTTTGTTGTCTTCTCATTTAGACCTAAGTCAATAAAAACCAAAGTGAACCTTCCCCCCCAAAGTGAAGCCAATCCTAAGTCAACTTTTTTTTTTGTGTTTCTTTACTTATGTCTAAGCACGTGTTAACCCACCCTTACCCCATCTCTACCATTTCAGTGTGGAGTGCCTTCCTATTTAGTATTCATTGCCGTGCACTTAAACAGTTACGATTTATGTTTTTGGTTTTTTTTTTTTTTTTTTTCTCTTTTTCTTCTTCTTGGGTAATATGTGCAATATTTTTATGCTATGAGACTTTATTTTATTTGCTTTTCGGGTTATTCAAAACAATTTGGCAATGATGGAGGTCAATTGGGCAACATTATGATACAAAAAAAAAAAACAACAAAGTGGGTCAAATCACCTAAATGATTTGTGTTTTGTATTATAAACAATCAATCAAAAGAACTTGTCTCTAGATTCAGGTTAACAAATTCCACCTTAATGAAAGTTTTAGGCAAGGCAAAGAAGTAGAACTTTAGTTTATATTACTAGTAAAAAAAAAACCAGGGCCGGTTGCAGCTAAAGCAAGGCCTAAACTTGTTGCTTAAATATTGAAATAAACTATCATTTAAAAAGGAAAAAAAAGAAATTTGCTGTAAGAACGAGAAGAATTCTTGTAAAACAGCAACAATTTTTGATCATTTATATAATTTTCAAAATTTTTAAAATATTTTTTCAAAAATAAATGGAATACTTATATTTCTTTTTTAATAGAAAAAATATTTAAGAAATTTTCTTTATAATTTATTTAATTATATTTTGCTCTTAGTGCTCTTCATCTCCATTTTGCATTTGCATGTCTTGCAAGTTTGTTGTCTAAGTCTTTTGTTTTCTATTCCTTATTTTTTCAATTGAATGTCTTGCTAGTTTGTTGCCTAAGTCTTTTGTTTTCCACTCTTTTTTTTTTTGTTTTTCTTTACACCCAAGTAAAAAAATCTCACATTCTCTTACATTTTACATCTTTTTTTTTTTTTTTTTGTTCTTTTATTTGTTCTGTTTTATGTAGCTCTTTTTTTTTTCAATGTTATGGTTAATGAATATAATGATGATGAACGAATTTGTTTTTTTTTTTTTGTGTTTTTATTTATATTTTTTTTTTGTTTTTTTTTTTTTTTGTTTTTTTAGTCGTGATTATGATGAATTATGAATGAATGTTTTGTGTGTGTGGTTTTTTTTTGTTGTTGGTGTTGATTGGTTGGTTGGTTGATGTTGCATTTGTTGCTGTTAATGTTTGGAAACTGTGAGAAATGTATCTGCTGTTGGTTAGTATAAAACTAAAATTGTATAGGTATAAAAAAAAATAATATAATAATAATAATAATTAATAAATGTAAAGGAAAGAAATCAAAAGAAACCCCTTCGGCCTGTTTCTTAAAGGCACGCAAAAAAAATACGTTGGAAGAACCAAAGCTGCCCTAAAGTATTTTTAGAAAGAGACACAAATATGGAGAAGGAAAGATAGAAGGGTAAAGGGTGTTGCTGGTGGCGGTGGTAGTTGGTGAAACTTGTGGTTGCTGATGAGATGATTTTAATATTGCTTGTTGTTATTGTTATTGCTGTTGGTGATGGAATGGCTTTTGCTTAGACTGCACCAGCAATAGCTGGTATGGCTGGAATAATCTCAGCTGATGGGGATTGAGGCTGGAGCTGTTGTTGCTGCTGCTGCTGCTGTTGCTCGGGTTGAATGGCTGTCTCGGCTGGCAGATTCTTAATCAACGGCTGCTCCGGTTGAATTTTAACTAAATTATAAAAAACAAAAAAGATTTATCCTAACTTTAATCAATTGGTATCTTGACTTACTCTCGTCCTTGGTCTGCTCCTTGGCCAATTCAGTGGATTGAAGATCCTGTTTAATGGCATTACCTTCCAATAGACGTCCAGCAAATTCTGATTTTTGCTCATTGGCATCCGGAATAATTGCAGCTGGCTGTTGAGCCAATTGCTGTTGCTGCAGCTGTGGCTTCTCCTCCAATGGCTGCTCTTTTAACAAAGGTTGCGGCTGTGCCAATTCCTTCTCCAATTCAGTTTTTATTGGGGTCGCCTGTGGCTCTGATGCTTCGGTTGCCTGAATGCTGCGTGCACGTATGGCCGATATGGGCCAAGTGTAGACTGGCGTATGGACCACATCGACCACTGTTGGGGCATGATAGACTTGAGGCAGACTATAGAAATGGCGTGCCTCGGTGGCAGTCAATAGGGGCTGAGTATTGGCCGGTGTCTCAATCAGTTCAATTTTCTCAGTCTTTAGTTTCGCCTCCTCTGGTTTCTTAGAGCCACCGCTCGAGGGGAAGAAGCCGGGAAAGAAGCCAGCACCAGTAGATGCAGCTGCTGCTGCTGCCTCACCAAATTGTCCACTAACAATTTCCACACCCTGTTGAGCCGTCTGCTGGATCTGATTGATATTCTCTGGGAAATTTTCAATCTGTTTGGTCTCCGGTTGAATGGTTTGAACTCCACTGGCTCGGCCTGAACCAACTGCATCTACCACTGGTACCACAGAGGCAGCTGTTCCAGCTGGTACATAGACAATGGTCTCCTCATGATGGGGAGCCGATACACGAGCCAATGGTGACAGTCCATGGACATAACGTAAAGCTGGCTCTAGATGGACTTGCGCCTGTGGTGTCACAATAACAATATGCTGGGCAGATGGTTCAATCGGTTGGCTATAAGCCACTGCCACAAGGCAGAATAGGGCAAGGATGAACATACTGTAATTAAAATGATATACATGAGAGGTAAAATATGCATAGAACAGGGGGGGGAGGGCAAAACGGGCTGTGCTCAGAACTGGTATGTCCACTTGGTTATTTTTAGTTTGTTACAAACAAACCAAGCAAAGTCCATTCTAAATTTAACGTTATTAATTCACATGCATGGGTATCTCTCTGTGTGTGTGTGTGTGTGTGTGAGTGTATATAATTGCATGTTGTTTGCCGATGGCTGCAAAAGGATGCTAGGGTACTTGAATTGACTATTAACCGGTTTGCCATTTGATTGGCTTGCTTCTGCCTGGCCACTTCTAGTGTAGATACAAAAATTTATAACTCCTTCCACTATACTTGGCTCTAGTGGCCATCATAGGTAAACTTTAAGCTTGTAATCCATACTTGGTCATATACATGCATATATATATATATATATATACCTAATATCAACTGACTGGCCACAAGAATTTATTTCAACGTCAGCAAGTTTGTTGCCTAAGTCTTTCGTTTTTCTTAGAGTTGAAAATAAGGAAAGAATTTTGCTAAAAATATGAAATATTGGTAATCCTATGGATTCGAATGATAATTTTGAATTTTATATATATTATTATGATAAAGTAATATAGATTAATATTTAATATATTTTTTTTTTTAAACTATGGAAAATAGCAAAATATTTCGTTAAAGAAATATTATAGAATAAATTTTTTAAAAATGATTTTTTAATAATATTTGGCTGCTAAATTGAGAAATGATATATTTATATATGTATATATCTGTGCCTTTAACTTTAAGAAAGTTTTTCAATAATTAATATTTATTTTTGAAAAGTTTTGAATGATTTTTTAACTAGATTGAACTTAATTTTATATATATAAAGAAAGGTATTAAAATGGCCCTAATATCATAATAGGTATAATATATCTATAATATCAATAATATATTATAATATCAATAAGATTGTTATTTTATATTTCTCTTATATTAAATAATAATATTAAATAAAGAAAAAACGTATTATTTTTTTTAAACTGAGATCTTCTTCGAATTTTTGAATTTTATTAAAACCATAAATCTTTAAATTTTAAACTATTTTTGTAAAAAATTTTCGGATTGTTAAGTCTTTGCTTAAGTTAAAGTTTTCGTTTATTGGCGTTAAAAATTATTAATATAAATTAATTATAAAATTACAATAAAAATAAGTCATTTATAACTTAAATTGGAATCAAAACTAAGACACTAAATAAATTTTCTTGGTGTCTTCTAAGCGAAACTTTCTCAATTTATATATATTTTTTAACCTTTACCTATATCTTAAAGAGTTTTAAGATGTATACTAAATATATCATTAATTTTTACAGATCTTATTTCATAAGATCATTTGAAGACCATGAAGACTTAACGCTAATACTAATATTATGGCTCTAAATATTTGTATAAATCACTTTGGAAATTTCTTCTAAATTTGTTTTCTATATTAAACTAGCTATAAAATATATATAACAGTATATAACAGATTTAGTCGTATATATCTAAGAACTTTATTTTAATTTCAAAACTACTTCACTGACTTTAAGTTGACCTTTTACATTAAATGAAGATTGAAAAACAGAATTTATTCACTTCTAATGCAAATACTTGATTAGTTAAACTCTTTTGCACAATTCATAACTTTCTAGGATAACCCAAATCGAGATCATTAAAAATATATAAAAAACAGACTTACCTTTTTTTTTCGTTTGTGTGTTTGTTGTTTGTTTTAATGTTTTCTTTGTTCTGGCACGTCGGCGTTTTTAATTGACACTTTACCAAAAAAAATGATACTTTTAGGCAGAGTTGTCTCAATTTGAACTAGGTTAAGAAGTTGCTTTTAATATGGCCACAATCAGCAAAATGCGTTTAAAGGGAAATTCTCAAAAAATTTGTTAGACAAAAAAAATGTGTCACAAAAACAAAGTGTCTTTGAGGGTTGGCACAATTAATTGGTTGGTTGGTTAGTTAGTTGGTTGGTTGGTTGGTTGGTTGGTTGGTTTGTTGGCTGGTTTGTTGGCTGGTTGGTTCAGTCTTCAGTGTTAACACGGCGACCACTTCAAGGAAACTGGTGGCCATGTCTACATGACCATGGCCTTTTATAATGTGCAAACTGGCCGAAGCTATACATATACAACTGACCTAGGCCAAGAACAAAGAACCAGAAACTGGGGCGGTGGCAAGGTGTTGGCTGGTAAAGGGGGGGCGTAAAGAAGAAAAACAAGACGACGGCAGCTTCCCGCAGGAAAATGTCGACATCAACTGAAGCTACAAGAAGAAAAAAATGAAAAAAAAAGGAAAAAAAAAAAAAAAAAAAAAAAATAAGATAGCCAAAAGGAATAACAAGCAACCAGAATAGTTAGTCAACTGGAGGGTTCTTCTGGTATCAGGTTCTTCCTCTCCTCGCTCTCACTCCCATCATTCTATGCTCGCTCAGTTGGTTGGCAGATGGCAGATGGTCAACGTAGATGTTGGACTTCTTGGAGAATGTTAAACCAGCCGCGTAATAGAAGTCAAGCATGGCCATGGCCATGGCCACTGCATTGAAGTCACATTGACAGCCCGAGCCCAAGCTGAAGCTCAAGACCAAGAACACCAAGTTGGGGGAACTGGTTCAGGTGCAAATTGAATGCCTTCTTCCCCACTTATCATCTACGTTCCACCACCACCACCTCATAATACCTCTCTCTGCCTTCACCTTCCTCTCATACCAACTTATCCTTCTTCTCATCCGTTTTGCACCACTCTTTCTTTGTAGATAATTTATTTTCATGCTCCATGCCTTGGCGGAAAAGATTAATCAAGATTTGCACATGCTTGCGTTCTATTCTCCGATCAATTCTCTTCTTGCTGAAGAGGGTCACCGCCAGTTGCGCGCTCCCCTCCTCCCTCCATCTACTATCCTCTACACTACTCTATTCAACTCTGTTCCCCGCATGATCGTTGTAGATGAAAATTTATTTTTGTTATAAAATATAATCACTTCCCGCAGCAATTAAATGCATGTCTCTGAGTTGGACTCTCTCACTCTATCTCTCTCTCTCTCTTTCTCTATCTCTCTGCTATCAGCGCCTTAAGTCAGGCAATGGATATTGAGACTAAAAGAATTAAAAGAAAAAAAGTTCATTGGACTTTTACGATGTGAAAGATGTTTGATGTGTGCATGCGTGTGTGTGTGCGAGTGTATGTGCGTACTTCAAGTTATCTTTTGCGAAATGATACCCATAAAAGTTTCATAAAAGTGACAACCTTTAGAATCGTCACACATATGTATTGTATATGTCTTTATATAGAAAATCTGATTAAACATTTGGTCATTAAATGTAAAGAGTTATGCAGTTAAAGATTAGGAACGCATACCATAAAAGATTCATGATTTAGCGTCTGTTTAAAATGAATCCATGAAACCTTTGGATATCGATCTTAACTCAAATCGAAAAAAGTCTTCTCAAACTTTACTTAAAACTTGTGAAATTCTCTAATGAAATTTATATATCACCTGTTGAAAGGAACATAATGACTTTGCTTCAATTTGATTACAAAAAAAAAAGTCTATGAAATGGAAAACCATGTCAATTGATAATGTTTAAGTAAGGTTTCAAGATCTTAACGATTAAGATGGCATAATCTGAAAATAGCAAATAGATCTCTCAATCAACTCTTCTTTAAATCATTGGATTAGTCAACCTGTCTTTCAATCAGTCATTTCTAATTAAGCTGTTACTTGAATCTCTTCTTTCTTCTTCATTGATCTTTGCTTCAATCTGATAAATCTTTTTTAATCTCTTCAGATTTCAATTTCTTTAGCTAACAGTTTGGTTTAAGTTCTTTAAGATTACATCTAGTTAAATCAATTTCCAGTTGACGGTTTTAGAAAGTTGATTTAGTTGGCTTAAACTGATTCAATATTATTTCAATTTGATTTCAACATTATATAAAATATATTTAAATTTTTATTCAGTTTTCATTTAAAAACTGTTTCAATTTCATTTCAATTTAATTTCAAATTCATTTCAATTTAATTTCAATTATGTTTCAATATTATATCAATTTCAATTTCATTTCAAATTAACTTCAATTTCATTTCAATTTGGATACACAAAAAAAAAGAAAATGATTTTTATTGGCAATTTGTAAGTTGGCACACGAAATAAAATATTTCTAATCAAGTTAAATATATAAATAGAATGGGATCCATGGTAATCACTTCAAGAACTCATCGAGAATCTTTTAGTTTCATTCATAATGCAAACGTCGCTTGGGGGCCATACGTATAAAGGGTTTTGGTGGTGTCTTAACTTTTGCTTGTCCTTGCCTGGCGGCATATTCCTCGGCAATAGCTGTACGCCATTGATCTACCAAAGAGTCACCATTGCCAGAGATGCGTACTGGTATTAATGGTGTTTCCCGAGTCAGGGGAAAACGTGCCAGAGCAGCAGCTATAGGTACATCGTTGTAGTCATAGTCATCGCTAGATTTCTCAACCACCGAATTCGGTGTCTTGATAACCAATTGATTTCTGCTAGGCAATGAAATGCTAAAGGCAGCTGCCTCCTCGGGTGACACACCAGCAATGGCGGTGGCCTTGGGTGAGGCCACTGCCAAACCATTGCGTCCAGAGAGAGCCACCGCATTGGGTTTGGATGATGCCACACCGCCCTCGCCAGCAATAGACAGACCTAAATGAATGAAGATCATATTTTTAATTGGTAATTGGTTTAGGAATGAATTATGATATGTTTTACTTACCCACTGGCTTGGCTTCGGCTACTGCTGCATCCTTTTTGGGTGCCATTATGGCGACACTATCATTTACATCCTCATAGGGATCTTCCTGATTGGGGGGCAGAAATTCATCGGGCGACAATTGCTGTTCGGTGACTTCATCCAGCTTTTGCTCATCGATTTTCTGATCTGCTGGATTATTGCCCGTTGAGGCAGATGCCTCCAGTCCAAAGTTTGACGGTTGCTTTTGGGGTATGGGAAAGAGTTCCGGCTGCAGCAGCACACTGAAATCCTTAATTTGTCCTGTCTGCTGTTGCAGAGCCAAACTCTGTGCAGCTTGTCCCAGTTCTAGCAAACTGCTGGCATAGATTTTATTATCTTCTTCACTGAAGGAGCCCTTCCGCTTGGCCATCTCCTGTATGGCCACTAGGCGAGCGGCGGCCAATTGAATGCGATTAAAATCGCTGGCACTGGCCGAAATGGATGATGCCGATGAACCAGCGCTGCCATCTGCATTGGCCGATATACTTGCTGCCGATATGGTTATAGTGTCATCCGATTCACGTTCTCTGGGATTTGCTCTCACTTGAGGTTGGAGTATATAGGTGGCCAGGCTGCCATCTCTTTGGGGATGCAACTGCAGCAATTGACCCCTCAAGCCACCATAGTAATTCAATGGACTGGCTACCGATCTGTGTCTAAGTTAAAAGTTATATATAAAAGTTATAGATGGTTTTATGTGTGTGTGTGAAAGAGAGAGAAAGATTGCGTAAGATAGAGATGGCAGCTAAGCTAGGAGAGAGAGAGCAAGCTAAGAGGAATCAACAATATCTACAAAGGATTAGCAGGGCAAAAAAAAAAAGCAAACTACAAAAAAATATTTAAAATTTACACAAATTACTTAAACATTTATTTACACTAATACATGTATATGTATATATATTCTGGCCTCTACTTAAAATAGGAACACACACATATATATGTATCTATATATACATATATCTACATATTGAATATATATATATATATCTATAGTTGGATTGGGCTTAGTTTTAGTTTATATATTGCCTCTTTTAGTTAAACAAATCCAATTCCAAATCGGCAGTGGCATGTGCCTTACCCCCAACCCCCGCTATTGCCACTGATTCGGGATTAAAGTACACATTAGTGGGCACGCCCTTCTTTAATAATGCCTTGGATATGGGCGTTGATATGGCTGTGCCACCATTACCAACCACAGCCTTTGAATGGGGTTCCAATATCAGAGCAGCCTGTTTATATCCTTGTATGGCCTTAGCCTGTAACGGTTGATAGGGTAGAAAATAATTGCCAAATGGTATTTGTGGAATATTAGCAGGATTGGTGCTGGTTTTGCCAGTGGCCTCCACTTTAACTGGCTTTTTACTATTCAATTTCAATGGCAAATTCTTTTTCTTGTGGATTTTTCTTAGTTGTTGATTCAATTGCTGACTGGTAGTGGATGATATCACATGCTTTCCAGGTACGGCTATAATTTCTTCTATCACATAATCTGTATTTATTTGCCTTATTGCCGATTTGAGTCCCTCATCCGATTTCAAATCGCCCGCCATTGTGGTGGGTGTCGTGGCTTGTAATTTAGCCAAGGTCTCAATCTCATCATCGAATTTTTCGGTCTCGACTTCGGTTGCTGGCTTGGCTGTGGTTGTCGTGGTTGTTGTCTCTGCTGTAAAACGCATGTAAAATGCATGTAGAAACGATGTAAAATACGTAAGCAGTGTAAAATGATGTTAACGGATTTTTAAAAAAAATTCAATTTTAGAAATGTAAAACAATTTTCAACCTTGTGGCAGGAGTAATATAGGTTGAAGCTGCAATGCCTGTGGCTGTGGCTGCGGCTGCAATTGATAGGCTCCATATGGCTGTAGATTGGCAATTAGTTGCTCCAATGATCCTATGGCTGGTGGCCAGGTCTCCAAACTGGCAGTGCGCCAATAAGCACTATATCATTGTTGTTGTTGTTGGGGTTAGTTGGGATAGGTTGGGGGAAAATTGGAGAAAGAGTTGGGAGGAAAAGCGGTTAGTTTTTCTTTTTTTTTTTTTTTGTTTTGTATATTTACACCAAACAACAAAAAAAAAAATTTATGTTAGAAAATTTTTGTTTGGTTAGAGACAGCAGATTTATGTTAGTATGACTTTCTATATACATATATATTTATATTAATACACCCATATACACCGATATGCACCAATATGGAAAGCCAGCCAAATGACAAACAATTATCAAAAAATACCAATAAAAATAAAAATTTATTTAAAAGTTCCTAAATGAAACAATACGAAAACTAAATATCAGCTAAAAACGACATTTAAAATAATCCAAAAAAATAATTAGTTAATAAACATTAAGCCTCAGACTCAAATTCCGCCTCCTCCTCATCATCCGTATCATCGGTGCCCGTTGGTGGGGCATAGTAAACAGTTGGCCCAGTGGCCACTACCTTGCCCTCGCGTGGAAAACTCTTGGCTTCCAAATTGGTGCGCTGCAAAGCATCTTTAAGATCCACCTCAGCAGGTATGGATATCACTTTGGCTCCAGGACCGGCTATGGTCAGACTACGTGGATGGGTTAGGGCATAGCCACCGGGACCCACAATTGCAGTTCCACCACTACCGGCAGTAGCCACACCTCCTGGCCCAGCAATGGCAATGCCACCCTTGCGTACTTTAAGCCTTTGAATGATAATGCCACCTTCGCGTAGAGCCTGTTTTTGTGTGGATTGATGGGCAGTGGCCACTTGTCCAACTGTTTGCATCAGATGATGTGTCTTGTGGGCAAAGAGATGCTTTTCCGCCGATGTACTACTATCATGTTCAGCTGCCGTGTTCTCAATGGTATCCAAATCATCATTAAACCCATCGCCGTCACCATCACCGGCTCCCTCTTTCTCATCATCCCACTTGTAATCCTGGGAATCACTTAAACTGGCCTGAACATGCTGCACTTGCTGTTGCTGGGGTAATGTGGATCCAACAATCACTGGGGCATTTGGTCCTTGGAAGGGCATTTTAAATATATTCGAAAAAGCATTCTTTATGGCCATTGAGGTATGATTCTGCATCTCGGCAAGATTAACATTGGGCACACGGAATGGATTCAAGCGATTACGATTGGGCAACAAACCACCTGACGGAGGCAGCGTTGAACTTGTGGTAAAATGAACAGGGGCCGAGGTGACCTTAGCAATTGGAGCTGGTTCAACTTCTTTGGCACTTGCCTTACTGGGCTTAGTTGTAGAACTGACACGTTTACGATTATTCAAATTTGAGCCAAGACTATTGGCCTCTGGCTGACGTTGGCTTTGAGATTGGTTTGATTGTGTTTTCTGGTTTAGTTTTTCACGTGAATCCAGTCGTGATTCCTTTGAGTTAACAATTGTGGGAACTCTTGTGGTTGTCGTTGAGTTGCCCCTCTTGGGCGTACCATCCTCATTGAGGGCCAATTCCCGTGGCAAAAAGAACAAATGATATTTGGGTGTGGATTTCCCTGCTTGATTTCTGCTATTCTCATTTAGCATAGATTTGGCCTTGCCATAGAAACTATCCACATCGCCAATAATCTTGTAGCCCTTGATACGATATTCCTGTGGTGCCTGCTCCTTTAAATATTGCTCCTTGTTCAGTTTATAGAGATGAACTGGTATAACAAAATGGGCTGGCAATTGTTGGGCTTCCTCAACTGATGTCGGTTTGGGTAATACCACTTGATTGGGTCGAAAATATAGTTGCGAAGATGATGCAGATGAGGATGGGTATGGAGATGGAGATGGTTTCTGTTGCTTCTGCTCACTGGTTACATTCGGTAGACGTAATCTAGATGGCACATTATATATGCCTCCAGCCACATTTCTAGTCAATTTCACAGCTCTAATTGAGGGTTCCAATAATGTTTGGCCATTACTTCCAGCAAAATGATGCTGCTGGCTATGAAATGGCTGATAAGCTGGTTTGGGAAACAAATACTGACTGGAATCAAGTATTGGTGGAAGTTTCGGTTGCTCTGGCTGCTTCTTCACATAGCCAAAGGCCTCGTTCACTTTAGCTATTTGCTCCAATATGCGTTTAGCCTCATCCGTTTTCTCTGATGTCGGAGGCGCCACATTTGGATCAAACTCTTCCGGAAATTTGACCAGTCTTTGTTTTTGTATTCTGTAAGGTAAAGTTTAGGTTGTTTTTGGTCTCTTGATTGCTTTTGGCTACTAAACTAAAATGCATTAAAAAAGTGTTTCAATGGATAGGTTGCTTTACTTTGGGTTAAAATTTCTATGAGTTAGAAACTTAGTCACACACTTATCCTGGTTTTAGAGTTCAGATAATATTTTTCTTATCTTGTTTTAGTCACAATACTAATTAAAAAAAAAAAAGAGCAGGCGGCATCAACATCTACTAAGCAAAAATGACACAGTCACACGGCAAGGCAAGGCAAGGCTGGGTTAATATCATCTTAAAGATTATAATAGAGAAATCAACTTACTCAACGTTTCCAACATTTGAATGTGGGTGACCCAGTGCCAATGTGGCCAGTAAAAGAGTGGATAACTAATAAAGAAAAAGGTGTAACAAAATTAAAAGATATTTTATATTATCATTGAACAATTTAGAAACTAAAATCTCTATAAAAAGAGCATCAAACTTAAATAGTGTAGTAAATTGCAAAGGGACTGTACTTTCTAAAAAAGTAACTTAAATTTTCTAGTGATTGATTTGATGAAAAGGCAAAGAAAATGAATAAGAAATGTCTTAAAATAATAATCGTTGATAAAGGGTAAAGTAAACGAAAGTTTAACTCTACTTTTGCAAGCTATCTTCCTTTTTCTGCTACTTTACTTGTAATTCTCAACTAGTTCTAGCATTAAAGAAGTGATAAGTCGGCTGTTAAAAGAAATATGCTAGCAACTTATTCTGTTGATAAACACATTTATTTTTAGTCATGACCTCAAGCCGTCAAAAAACACTTTAAAATTATTAGATTGGATTAGATTTGGATTTGGAATATATATATATATATATATATAATTAAAGCTAAAAGGCTTTATACGAACTTTATTATTTAAACTTATAAAATTTTGATGTATCTAGATATTTCAATTGTTCACTTTCTTTTGCCTATTGAAGATTCCATTTGTGCCACACAATTTCTATAATTGTGTTTAAGAATCCAAGATAATTGTAAACTGGATAACCAAAAATGGAGAACGCAAACTTTTAAGATCGATCCATTTATAGAATTATTCATAATTAACAAATAAAGAAATTTTAATTAGTTTTCGAGCCACAATTTTGACCATTTAAAGCAAAATGAAAGCCAACAAAATATAGTTTATATTATAAACTTTATAATACCCAAAAGAGAAGGACTGGCAAAATTTGTTGTTCTAAAAGGAAATTTTGTGAAATCGGTTAAACTTGAAAGATTATTTATTTAGTTATATATATATATAAATCTTGGGATGGTATTCTAAACACTTGCCAAGATTCTGATTCTTGAATACTCATGACGTTAAAGACCAAAAATGCGGTCAAGTGTCTTGCGAAAGTCTCTCTCCCTCTCCCTCTATTCCCCCTTTATTCCCTGCCTGTTCAACTGTCTCAACGCATTTGCATAATTTCTTTAAACTTGAGCCAAAAAAAGAAGAACAAGTGAGCAAAAAGTGAGAGCCAAGCCCAGTTTAAAGTACAACTTTTCTCTGGCTTTTCACTTGAAAGTGGCCAAGTTAAGTTGTGGGGTAAGGGGATTATGGGTATTAACAAGAACTTTGCTGCTCAGTAAATATTTAATATCTTTTTCTCTCTCTCTCTCTCTCTCTGTCGCTCTCTTTATCCCTCTGTCTTTGTATCTGGCATTTGGCAAAAATCAATATTGACTCAATCTGTACGGGCCGACCGACCCGTTAACTTGACTTGGCCCAAGCGAAACGCCCATCTATCAAGCCAAAAAGAAATGTCACTAAGCCGCCAACAGCTAAAGCTAAAAGAAAAAAAAGAAAAAAAACTGAAGTTGTAGCTCGTGTGAGCTGTATCTTGGCAAGTCATTGACCTATTACGTTTTGTCTGTTCAAATGGGAATTAGCCAAAAAGGTAACAAACCATCACATTTGGTAAGAACTTAATACAATTTGTTTAAGTTTAAGTTTGCAAAAATTTTAAGCTCAAATGAAATGCATTACCAATTTACCAAATGTTATTTATTATTATACGATCTTTCATTTTATTGATCAAACAATAAAACAATCAACCCAATACTATGGAATCATTATCATACAGTTTGGTTATCCAAAAATAAACTGGGTTAATTATCCTATATGCAGCATTTTTATATATATATATATACCCAGAAGGAACATCAACTCAAGTGTCTACCTCTGACTGTTTGTCTGTCTGTCTGTTTCTCTGTTTGTTTAAGATTGAACATAAAGTTAAATGTTCATTTGGTTATAAAATATTTATATATATATATATGCAGATGAGCCGCAGTTTGTACAGCCGATCGGTACAAGTCAATTTCAGTGTTAAGATTAATGAGCCAAAAAATCAATAAAAAAAGAAAGAAAACTGTGGGCAGCTCTCAAATAACCAACAAAATTCTAGTTAAACAAAAAAAAGTTTATAGATTTATTGATTTATGTTTAAAAAAAAAAAGAAAACTTTCTGCTTGACTATAACTTTTTCATTATGTTATGAATGATTCATATTTGTTCTATGCCCACGCCCATTTATTACTTTATGCTGTAGGAATATTAATTTTTTTTTTTTAATTTTTTATGATCTACGTATCATAATTAAATTAGCTTTCTGTTTCTTTATTATAAATTTATTTAGCTTGAATATTGAATATGTATATTCCATATTGAGTTGGGGATATTGATTGAATTTTCAAACTTGTTGAATAATGTAAAACAAATGAATCATTTTCACTTTTTATTAAAAAAAAAAGGAGTGGACTAAGGAAGCTATAGAATATTATCACGTATTAAAAATTAAAAACAAAAAAGACAAAAATTTCAATCCAAAAATATTTTTACATGTGATTCATAAACAGATTGAATTACATTAAAACAGATTTACCAGAATAGAAGAATTTTAAGAAAAGATTTATATTTTGGGTATTTTAAGAATATTTAAAGACTTTTTTTAAATTGATTGAAACTTTATATAAATTGTTTGTTTTTTTTTATTCACTTTATTTTATGGCGCAAAGTGAAATCAATGAAATGTTTTATTAACTTTGCGGTATTCAATTTCCTTTAATTATATTATATATCTAATATATAATTAGCTTATTTGTTTAAAGATAATTAATTCTTGCTATTTATTTGATCATCAATTGAAATACCTTTTGTCTTAAACTAAACTTGATCTGTCTTTAAAAAAAAAACATTAAAAGAAAAAGAATTTATGTCAAATTAAAGTTAAAATTGAAAGAGAACCTTAAAAAAAAAGAAAAGCAGAGTTTGTCTTTACTATATCAAATGTCTATAAAACAGTATCGGTAGCTGAAATGTCTCCAAATCAAATGGAACTTAGAAAATGTAAAAATTTACAAAATTAATTACAATTACAGTTAGATTCTCTATAATCGAACAGACATATCTACTACTACTGTATTTCAAATGTTTCCCACAACAAATAATAGAAATTCAAATATCTATAAACACAAATCTAAATGATTTCCAAAAACCATTTAGATTAAAAACTTACTGTAACTAAAACCTTTCTCTGACTAAAAAAAAATTAATTTTTTTTTCTTCCTCTTTTCAGCTTTCAAATTGATTTTTAATGAGCTAGTCAGACTATTTATAAGATTTGCATATACCACAAATTCGAATTTCAATTAGGGTTAGAATAGAATTTAACACAAGAGAACACAGAAAAAAAAGTGTCGCTTAGTGAAAGTTTCCAAAAATTTTCGAGTGAAATACAAATGACTTAAGACACGAACTTGGTGGGTCAGTTAATGAGTTCAACGGCAGCAACGGCAGAATGAATGAATAAATGATGAATGATAACTTGAATTAATGATAAACTGGTTCAGTTATTGTTTTAGCTAAATAATTCTTTTACTTACAATGAAGAAGCGCATTTTTTTGTCCTCTTTTTTTGTTTTATATAAATTGTTGTTGTTGTTTTTAGACGAAAAGCAACTTGTCCTGTGGTTGTCCTTGAACTGCACAAAACTGCAAATATGCAAAATAAAAAAAAAGAAATCCCCTTTCAGTTATCACTGGGCTACAACAACAACAATAGCAACTGCAACAACACTGTAAACAGGCAATCCTTTTAAGATTTCAATTTACGATTGTTCTTTCTGTCTCCTTCTTATGGCTTGTTGTTGTTGTTTTTGTTTTTAAACACGCACAACACTATATTATACACACACACACATATACACACACAGTGCACAAAAAAAATGATCACACAAACAATATATATATATGTATATGTGTGGGAACACACCTCCCAATCTAGAACCAAGCCAGTTAACAGCTGAAGATCAACTGATTCGTGCCCGGGCCCAATGCGTCCGTTTTATAACATTTTCCATTAGCCATGCAAAACAGAAGTTTCAAAGAAATGCCCAACTGTAAGAGACTAAAAAACTTACACACACAGAGAGAAAGAGCGAGAGATAGAGAGAGAGAGAGAGAGAGTGAGCGTTAAGAGAATTTGATATGCCAAAGCACGTACAAGTACAATACTATAGGATATATATATATATCTACATATATACAGCGCCAGCGCCTTGGCCTAAAGCTTATCAATGGGCGGGCATCTTTACCAATTTCTTGTTACTCTTCATCTGCAAATTGAAATTCATGTTGCTCGGTTATTTTTTTTTTTTTGTCTTTGTGACTGATTGAAATCATTTCTTCCCACTTTACATTGTTGCTTTTGTTTTTAAACAGAAAACTTGTTAGGTCGCTGACAGAGCTACTGAACACATTTTTTTTTTTTTTTCATTTTGGACATTGATTAATTGGTCAATTATTGGCTTGATTGAGTGTTTCAATTCTTTAAGGTGGAGGCGGAGATGAAGAGTAGCAGCCTATTAGCAATTTGGTGTGAAGAAACTGTCTATTAGTCAACACTATAAGTGTATGTGTGTGTGTGTGGGAGAGACACATGACATGTCATGTAACATGACATAAGCCTATCAAACATAAAGGCTTAACATTTTTTTTTTTTTTTCAAAAATTGAATTTGTCAAACAAGATTTGCTGTGAACTTGTTAGAAAGTTTCTTGTTTCTATTTTGCCAATCATTAAATTTCATACATAGGTATAATTGGATCAAGTTCGTGTTCTAGGTCTTTTGTTTTGTCACAATCAAAGGTGAAAATCATATATTGAGGACGTAGTTACACTATACGAATATATATATACCTATATCATTTTTGTATAAGGGAATTCATTTGCTTGAACTTTAAAAAGATAATGGAAAGATTATAATATAAGAAATTTGAAAGGTCTTCAAGTCTAAATCTATAGATCTTGTGTTATTTAGATGCCATATAGAAGAAAGTATTTCTAAGAATTTTGTTTTTATATAATAATATGAATGTTAAGCTTGAAGGATTTTCCGTACTTGTTTTCTAAGAATTCCAATTTTACTAACTTTTATTTTTTTTGCTAATGAAAAGAAGTTTCCATATGAAATTCTATAATTTTATACATTTTATTTGATAATCACTGTAGGTTGCCACTTGATCACTTTGATATATCTGTAACTTAAAGTATAAGTTTGTGTCCTGAGTCTTTTGTTTTTTTTTTTGGTTTTTCTTTTTCTTATAAATCGTTTTGCATTTGCAATTGGCAGAGCTATCATAAGTCTTCATTAACTGCCCCCTAGTGGCATCCACTCGAATGCACAGCTTTATTTATGATAATTTGAATGCTGCCTCCAGCTAAACCGATTTATATATATATATATATATATACATATATATATGTATGCAGGTAACCCTAAAAACAATATTAAGGAAATATTATAGTACATATGTATGTACGGGCTTACATACGACCTTTTGTGGCACACGTAGAAATCAATAAAATATATATATATATATATACAAAGAGGCTACAACAATAATAACAACAAATTGCCATAAGATTTATAGGTTCGACTCTGTGTACGAATACAAAATTAGCGGGTAAAACTCTGCACACAATTGGAATGCAGCCATCAAAAGGCGATAAATCGAACGAATGAGCAAACGGCCAGGCTAAACAAAAAAAAAAAAGAAAACTTTTAACCACAGCTGGAATAGCCAGGTTAACTCTGCATGAAGAGCACAGCACAGCAGAGCGGAGCAGAGCAGAACAGAGACCTTGAGACCTATTTTTAAATGCAGTCAAAACGGGACTACTTCATGGAAATGGGAGGAGATCATTATTAACAGCATCATCATCATCATGATGTCGTTGCCTAGGCCTAAGCCAATTAAGTTTGACCTTCACCAACGGGAACAGAACACGAATAAAACAAAAACAACAAACAAAACCAACAACCACCAACAACAAAAACAACACTGAGAAATGGGAATAGTTGGAAAGGGAAAGATAAATTCTTTAGGCAACACAAACCGTTGTTTATTCTATGTATGATACACTGACTGAAGCGACTGTAACTGGCACCTGAGAGATCACATCTCTGCGGTTATATGCTAACCCAATTATAGCTGGCAAACACATCATTCCCACATCAGTACCCCCATCTCCCCCATCAAACCCATTGAAATGAATTGAATTGAATTGAATTGATATATCTCATAGCTGAGAACGTGACCAAAAACTAAACAATCCGAATTACAATTCTCTCTCTATCTGTCTCTCTCTCTATCTCTCTCTCTTTCCATTCTGACTTCATTTAACTTTAACCCTAAAGTAAGTCACATTCTAACCAGGTCATTTGTGGTTTTACTTTTCGGTCTTTTTTTTTTTTGTTATTTATACTCTTGCAAAAGAAGGGTATAACAGAAGTTAAAGTAAGCAATATATCTAGGGAAATTTGTTTATAGGTAAGATATATATAAGCTTGATCAGCTTGATCAAATAGTTTATAAAGCCATGTTAGTATTTCAGTCTGTTTTAGAAAGGCTTCCCTTTCTTTTCTAGGTTCTCACAGTCTTTCTACTATAATAAAAAGATTCCAGACTTTCTTTGCCTTTAAGAGAGTATAGAATGTTCGGCTTGACTAAAGTTAAACCATTCATCTAGTTTATTAATAATTTTGTTACTTGTTTTAAGTGCATTAAATTTGAAAGAAAGTTTTGCGTAGGAACTTGTTTTATAATGGCTCTTAAAACGAACATTTCTTTACCAAAAAAAGAGAAGAAAAAAACATTTTAATAGTTCCACAAAATTTGGAAAATTCTCGCAGTGAAACTTTTGTTTCACAATTTTTGTAAATTTCAGTTTTTTTTTTGGTATTTTTTTTTTTTTTGTTTCCTTTTTGCCAAATATGATTATTATATTATTTATAAGCATAAGGTCTTTGTTTTGTTTTACTGTTTTTTTTTTTCTTTGGTATTTTGTGTCATTTTTATTTAGGCCACGATACGAGACACAAGTCCCAAGGCTTTCCGTTCAATTCAAATTGTTTGGCAAGTGCTCGCACGCGTTGAACATTCGAAATGTTTTTGTTTTGGGATGCACTTGTCCATAATAAATGTAAAGCATTTTGTCAGCCAAAAAAAAACAAATACTAGCTAATTGTTTATGATCGGCAAATCAATTAGGCATTATCAAATGTACAATATAACGTTACGTTGATACATTGACCACCAGCAGAAGCAGAAGCAGGAGCAGCAGCACGTGGCCAAAACATATTTATATGATAATTTTGTTTTTGTTGTTGTTTTCGGTTTATCCCCACAAACAAAAATTGTTTGATTAATGTTCAACAGTTTAGTTTTAAGCCTCTTATGTATATAGAGTGGCATCTATAATATAAAGAAAGATTTTATTAAGAGATTCTTCAGTTGTATAAGATTTATTGAAACTCATGTTTTTGAATAGTATTTTTTTATTTCAACATTTGAAATCTCATCAATTATGTTAAGATCTCTGAAGAAAGATTGTCAATTGAAATGTTCTTCTGAAATTTTTGCATATTAAGTGGTTCAAAATAAACTGACTTTAACTCTTTACTTTGGACTCCTAAAGGCTTGACATCCTTAAACATTTTTAATACTTAATTACAAGAAACTTGTTCAAGTATAAATTGTAGAAATTGAAGTCTTATTTGAGCAGTAAAATTAATAGAAAATTGTTCTAAAAACATTTTTGATTTTCATTTTATATATAGCTTTGATGGTTTATGACTACTATAAGAATTATAAACAACACAAAATGGGGTCGATTTGATTATCAGCAGGCTGTGCTATATCGTTTCAGGCTAGAACCAGTTGGGAATTACAACTTAATAAAAAAGAAAAACATGCCTATAACAGAGTTCATAGCTATTTAGAGTATATTTTCTCACAGTGTAGTTAAATAACTGTTATAACCGATGACTTGCATATCTGAGGTTTCCCTCGAATGGATTATCTTTAACCAATCTAACTGTGGTTTTAGTCAAAATACTTGCTTTTAGTTCAATTCTCTGATCACGTACCGGTGATCTACTATACATGACAGTTGAGACAGGTGTTGTCTAAGCAAAGTGTCAGCTATATAAATTGTTTCATTAATAAAATTAAATTAGTTGGAAATATATACACATATATATATATATATATATATATAGTTTATTTATTTATTTACGAAAGAATCTTCTATGCAAATGTCCAAAATTTGTAGCGGAACTTATGTCATTTGATTGAATTTCCGTTATTTCTGATGGCTGTTCTGTTGCCTTGGCCAAATTGCCACCCATGACAACAAATCCAATGCCAGCTCCGGCCTTATAGCTAAGCTCATGGTAACCAGCTGCATCATAATATGAATATTTACCCACAACATGTCCAGCCTGATCTGTGTGCTGTGAGTGGGACATTTGATGTGTGGAGAAATCAAAATTTGTATTAGTCGGTTGATGTTGTTCGATTTGTGGTTGTTGATGTTGATTATAGCCACTGTATTGTACTGTAGTTGGTCTTTGCATTGTACTCAAAGATTGTTGGACAAACTGTAAAGGATTATAGTTGACAGTGGGAGAAGTGTATCCTACTAAAGATCGTTGATTGCGGTAATCATAGTTGGGTGAGAGGCCAGCATGTCCACCAAATGCATCCTTATCCGTATTGTAGGCATATTTATGACCATTGAATTCCATATAAACTTGTGCTCCATGCACACAACTCAGACCCAATAAGATTAATACGTGACCACCCTTCATCTTCTTCGTGTTAAAACTAAAGATAAATCTGCACAAGTTGAGAGTTTTATAAGACTTTGAAATAACCGCAAAAGTGATTGCAACAACTTGTTGTGTGTGACACGAGTATCGCATAACTGTTATATCTACTCAGTAAACATAAGGTTAAGAAGTATATAAAACTCTATGAAATCGAAAACCGATCTTAATATAGAGAATAAGTGAAGGAAACTTAACTAAAACTTCACAATTAATTGAACATGATTAACAGAATTCAAAATATTTTGTGATAATAAACTTTATATGTATCGGTTTCATATCGGTTAATCTATATGGGATTCAGTTCATAATGGATATATTAAAGTCGAATTGTTTTGATTTTAAAGTTGAGTGGCAAAATGTATTGTATTTTAGCTTCTGTTAGATGATCGGCCCACTTATTTAGTTAGTCACTTAAATTACATTTAACTTAAATTAAAACGAAATCGCAATGTATTAATGCTCTCTGGAGGCATTTAGCTCATTGATCTCATCCTGCCTCAGAGCTTCGGATGGTGATAGTGAGACACGTCCGCCTAGCGGCACAATATCAATATTTTGAACATGCGCCCTTACACTCTGTCCAGGCGGTAATCCCACATACCATTTACCCACATTTTTGATAACCGTCGAATCGCGATGACGTTGCACCCATTCACGATCCCTATCAATTTCCAATATCCGATGATTGGCAGTCACCAAGGGTGGTAGCGAGCTGCCAACATCATCATCATTAAGATGATAGTTATCGCCGGGACCGCTTAAGGCACTACCAGTTCCACCACCAGATCCACTTGGTGGTGGCAGATAACCAAATGAGGATTCTCTTTCGCCTGATCCGGAACTGGTAGAGGCGCCACCACCACGCCGTGAGGATGAGGTTGAACTGGAACCAGAACTGGAACTGCTGAATCTATTGCGATTTCTTGTGCCACTGGCATTGATTCGACTACCTGAAATTCGATTGCCACCACCTCCATTGGCACTGCCACCACCACCGCCATTTCCTCCACCACCCGACACACCACCCCCTCCTCCTCCTCCTCCCCCAGTATCGTATCTGGTAGTGCCACGATTTGATCCACCTGCTGGATAGCCTCTGCGATCATCTTTACCCCGCACAGGATTAACTGCAGCACTGGAGCTGCTGCTTAAGCCATTGTCATCATTACTTCCTTCAATTCCAATCTCCGATTCAATGTCATCTCCACTTTCACCTGCACTTCCTCCACCTGGTTTTAAATAGTCTGTGGAGGAAGTGCGTCCTCTGCCACCACCACTACTACCAGAGGAGCCGCCTCCGGGTACTCCTCCACCAGCTCCCACTCCGCCTATGCCTCCACCACCACCACCACTTGATGCACCACCCAACTTGCCACCTGCTCCCCTGCCAAAATCATTGGCCAACCGGAAATCAGTATCGGTTAAACGAAAATCAGCCACTGAAGGATTTATATGAGTACCCGGACCAATACGATTCTGGACAACTCTATAGCCAATGCCTGCACCAGCTATATACTCCACAGTCCTCTGAACCCCCTTATCATCCAGAAAAGAATAAGTGCCCCTTACTAAACCATCTGGAGCTCTACTCTCAGCTCGCCGATGATCCGGACCAGCTGCAATCAATTTATAACTGCCAGCAGGACCACGTTGTACGGCCATTTTGCCTCTGGTTTTTGGATGAGCCTTATACAATGGACTGGAATATCCAACATTTGAGGGATTATCGGGAACTGCATTGGATATTTCAAAGCCAGTTCCAGCTCCAGCCGCATACCGGACACTATGACGTTCTCCCACATCGTCCAAATAGGAATAAAGACCTGAAATGCTTGAAATGATTAATCCATCCATATATAGGAAGGATATATATATATATATATATATATATATATATATATATACTTACCACGTATTCTATTTGTAGAATCATTCTCTTCACTTCTGGATTGATCAGATGTACGAAAACTGAAACTATATGAGGGATCATCAAATGGATCGGCTAGGGGATCATCGGGACTGCCTCTGGGTCGTACCGGATACTGGGCTAAATCCATTTTACGATGTATTTTTGGACCATTCGCACGAAAGCTGTGAGAATTTCAGAGATAGATTAATTAGCTGATGGAACACACACAAACACATTGTTTCTATTCGGAAGCAACGTCAAGTTGTTCAACTGCTCCCATAATCAAAACAATTCTATAGACAATATCATTGTCGATCTTGTCATTACTTTGATTACCACATCTCACAGATTCACTAAGATCCGATCTTGCCCTGTCCGTCCACTTCTCCTCTTCTAGTAGGTACTAAAACTCTGAACAATTTGTTAACAGCTTTTTTTTTTTGCTCGTTTCCCCTCCTCAACTACCGGAGATTGCAAAAAAAAACAGTAACAATTTTTTTTTTGTCTTGGCTTTTTGTTGTTTTTGTTTTCTTGTTGCCACTATTTGAACTTAATGGAAAAACGTTTAGGCAACAACACACAAAAAACTTAGTTCAATGTGTTAGAACCGTTGAGACTTGGAAGTCCAAACTCAAAAAGTTATGCTTCAGTGGCGCCTGCCGCTGCTGATATATGAGCTCAGATCACACACCACAAACACACACACCACACACACAGTTTTTGTAAACTGTTAGTTGGATATAGTGGTTTGTGTCTTCATTTACTTACCCACGTGGTCCGGCCGTATAGACAGTCTCTTCGATTTGGCCGCTCGCTGGACTACGCGAACCATAACGACCTCGCACTATGTTGTCGGGAGTACCAGAGGCGCTATGATAGTAGCCGCCAATGTCATCATTTGCATGTCTATTTGTAAATCCATAAAAAGAGAGAAAGAAATACATAAAGATACAAATAGAGAAAGATGAAGAGATAAACATACAGATAGAGAGAAAGAGTGATGGCTAAAAAGATTTATGTTACGCTTGCCAAACGCTGTTCAAAAGGTGTTAAATATACCAACAATAATTATTATACACAAAATACGCTGAAGAAGGGGAAGGGCTAAAAGACAAACAACAAACAATCTTTGGCCGTTTTAAATGATTTGTTCAAATTTATGATCCATGCCAAAAGAAGACACACTAACAAAATGTTAGTTATTTGCAATTAAATGAATTTATACAAATTACATTTCATTTGAAGTGAAAAATTTGGCTTATAAAGAACACCTATATAAAGAAATAATATAAAGCAAAATTTATAGAGAAGAGCGAATTCTTCCCGTTTCTATATTTTCTTTAGAATCCTGAATACTAAAAGATCTTTAGATCAAAAGTACTAAAAAAGACTAAAACTTCTTTTTAGTCTATAGTTAGTTTTCTTAATATTTTATCTAAGAAATTATCATGATAAACATTCATATATGATACAGATCTATAACTATATATACTTTAAAGAACACAATCTTTTAGGAATGAAGATCATTACTGATTGCTGATCAAAATGAAGATCATTACTGATGCTTAACCAAACTGCCTAAAATCAAATCTTATCTAAGTTGCACAAGGAATACATCTACTAAGAAGAAAAGTTTTAAGTTGGTCAATTGTTTCGATCGCCTTAAAAGCCAGGCAGGGAGTAGGGTAAGCGTCCTCCTGTCTAGTCAGTACAATAGCCAGTCTTTGCCAGGATCTTTTCTTGTTAATTATTTTATTATTATATTAAAAAGTCGCTTCTATCTTTAGTAAACCTTTATATAGGTAAGTTGTTTGTACAATTTTCTTATTCTGTACTTATATAGTGAAGTTTCTTTATAATAAAGTTTCTATATAATGAAATTTTCATATAATATAGTTTCTATATAATGAAGTCTCATGCAAAAGGGAACTTAGACTGGATATATTTCATTATGTATACTTTTTTTTGTAATATAATATAATACTATATAATATTATTCGAATATACTAATGTCACTTTTAAATGTTTAGTTTTTCAAAGATATAACTTGGCTAGATACTTCCTAAACTTAAGAAATTACTAAAGAATTCTAGAATTTTCAGGATAAATTATTATCTGCATAAAATTTTTAATTTATATTTAAAATATAGAGTAATTGAGTTGATATACATATAAGTATATAAAATCGACTATAACATCATCTAATATAATATTAAATATTATAATGAATCTTAACTGTAACAATACAATATTGAAGCTTTTACTATGTTTAAGTACAGCTCTCAATTGGTCTCAAAAGTCTGTTCCTATATATTTGATGTACCTATAGTTCCCCTAATTAGAGATGGTTTCTATGTTTTCTACTTGATTTTGAATAAGTCTCTTGAAATAAATAAGAAATATATTAGAAAATGTCCAATGTCTGTACTTAAAAGAATCTGATTCACTCTAAAATTTTCTTAAGTAGGATGATTATAGTAAAAGCAAGTCACTAAAAAGAATGCAGCTTAAACAAAAAAACTACTGCAAAATATACACAGAGACTCAAAACTTGTAAACAAGATCTTAAAGAAAAAACTTCCTGAAAGATTTCCAGTTAAAAGCTCTTCATAACAAGTGCCTTTCTTTACTTAGAAACGCTGTTTGGCCCTTTCAGACAGTATCCACAATTGAATACCCTTGAAAGCTGAAAGTTTTTCTTCATTTCTCTAATTTTTTAAAAATATATAAACGACACTTGAAAAAAATATAGTAAAACAAATATAAAAAAAAAAAACATTTAAGAACAGGATTTGCACTTCAACATATTGCGTTATACCGAAATTGATAGGATCCATCATCATTAATGGTATTATATTCGATTTCAGCATTAACCGATATGGCAAAATGGCCAAATGTAGCGCATAAAAGCCATAATATCAGCAGCAACATTTTAAATGAATTTTTCAACACTGGAATGCAAAATTTGATGGCTATCAAATGTGCATCCTGTCTAGAATAAAAGACAGAGACTGTTTGTTTGTTAGTTTGATGGTTAATAGATTAACCCGAGTGAATACAATCCGACTTTAGGCAATCCGAACCGATCCGTTCCGTTCCGTTCCGAACCGAGTTAGCTAAGAACAACGCGACAATGACGACTGAATGGGTTAGAGCGTTAGGCCTTCGTATTTAAATACAATTCTCAGGCGAATCAGCGAACGGTGGCCAGTGAGTGGTTCGTGCTGTGGTTGCTGCTGCTGCTGCTGCTGCCACTTGTCTCACCTGACCACCCACCCAAAGTGATGGAAGCCACGAAGATGAAACAGCAGCAGCAGCAGCAACAACAACAACAACATTTCTGTGCAAATTGCGTTACAAGAAATGTTTGTCGAGAGAGAGAGAGACAAGAAGTAGTTAAAATAACGATTGGCGAAGGAGAAGGAGACACACACACACACAGAATGAAGATGAGAAGGTGGCAGAGGGTCAGGCAGGTGAGAGAATTTGTTCTAATGATGGACACGCAAGGTAACTGCAGAAGTGTGTACAAGTTAAAGCTATTGCAGTTGTTTGTTCTTGGCTTCTTGTTTTTGGCCAGTCGTCTCCATGTTCAGTAAATTGCATCCAGGAATTGAGAAGGTGAATCCAGGTAAACGTTACGCTAGGGAATCAACGATTTAAAATGGAATGGCAATGTGTGGGGAGGGGAGGGGGAATGGCAGAAGAAGTTAGAATGTACATACATATATTTTTGTGGAGAATGGAAATCGTGCCTCTGAAGCTGTCTGTCAATTAGCTCACGTTGTTCCTGTTGTTGTTCTGCTTCTTGTTCTTCTTCTCGTTGTTTGTGTTGACAATTTTCCTGGGTGATCTATGACCAACCGAACAATTTCCAATTTTCCAATGCCGTTACTTCAACCAAACAGAAAGAGTGTGAGAGAGAGAGAGGGGTAGGTGGTTCTTTATGGCTTATTATAAATTTGTTACCCTCTGATCCAGCGCCGAGTCTAGGTCAGTGTCTTAGGCTGCACATTATGCAATTAAATGCAATTACCCCTCGACCGACCAGAAGTCGACACAATTTCCGCCTAGGATGTGCCAAAACTTGAAACGAAGAACTTCTTCGTTCTTTTTAATGAAGCATAATTATAGAAGGTAGCCAATTTCAAGTACAGTTATTGGCCATTGTTCTGTTTACACAGAAAGAAATCACTAAAAATTTTTAAAAATTATATCATATTATATATCATTCTAGCTGACTTTGAGTATATTCAAATATAAATTTAAAAAGCAAATTCACATGCTCTAACATTGCTCTTCTTAAAAGCCAGCATGGTATTCCAGTATCTCTTATATATTCGAATCCTGTTTTAATCAAATTTGATCAACTGATACATTTTATCTATATTATTAGAACTTTAAATAAACCTCTGGTTATTGGTTTTTCTTGATTTTAATGGTAGAAGTAGGCGTGGCATAAATTTGAAATATACTTGATCTGTGTATATACTAGACGATGCTTTAAATTAAATTCTCTAGTTTATTATAGTCTACGATATCTGCTTAAACGAACAGACATATATGTCCTAAAAAAACGAGTTGTTTGGACAAGCTGATTAACTATATATATATCCTTTATAGTATCGGAAATGCTATCTTGATATAGATATTTTGAATTCCTTAATATGACATATAGTGCTATGGTACAGGGTAAAAATGATATAGGTATAATAATATTTGTTAATTGAGTGTTTCTTTTTCTAGACTTTTGTGACTCTAATATTAACAACAAAGATTATAAAATATTTTTAATAATGATGTTTTACAAGATTCCTTAAGGTTTCAAATATATCTACTTGATCTTAAAAACTAATCTTTGGATTTAAGTTCTGTTCATATTTTGTACTTTTATAGAAAATTTATCTGCAAAATTAAATGGTTTTTTTATTCAAAATAAATTTCTTTTTGTAATTTTTAGATATTTGGGCTTTTTTCTAATTACCAAAGCATACTTTTGGGATCAATGTGAAGAAGTTTTTCTTTTTGAAAAGAAAAAAATAATAAAAATAGTTATCTCATGCTTTAAATATAGATTTTTGGCCCAGTGTAGGGGAAATATGTCAAACCTTTTGATTAGAGCAGAAAGAAAAGATTCTCAAGTTAAGGCATCGCTTGGCTGATTATGATACTTCTTCATATTCTTCAGTTGTGTTTTATGACTGCCGCATTTGATAATCTTTATTATAGCTTTGCTCTAGCCCATAAATAGATTTACGCATACAAGTCGAATAACTATATGCAAATTAGTCAAGTCCCAAAACAATTTTTGCTCTAATGCGGAAGAGTATTCTTTTTCTTAATTTCCCCCCCTCCCCAAAATTCTGACCCTACCCGACCCAAGTTGTGGTCAAATTGTGCAGTCAATTGGAGCATACTGGTGGTGGTAGTGGAGCTTAGTGGGTTTGGTGGGTTCTAAACGAATTAACAATGAGGCAAATTGAAAACAATGTAAATCAACATGAAATGTAATCCAAACCGAAAAGACATGATGCAGCCAATGGCCATGTTCATAATGATCATGTTTGTTTAAGGACAAGTTTCTAACTGTCAATTTGGAGGCAATTGCACGCATGGGAAATGTGCAACCAGTTGTGGCAGGTTGCAGGTTATTGCCAGTTGCCATTGAACCACATAACCAATGAGCAAAACTGGAAATATGCTTTCCATCCAAAAAAAAAAAAAAAAAAAAAGCATTCATATATGTAGACGATCCTGTCAGAGTTGAATGGAAAGTGAAAATGCTTTCGTTTTCATTTGTGTGAAATGCATTTGCCCAACATTCAATTGACAGCAAGCAAAGTGATTGGTTGAGTTTCATATTTTGTTCGGCACTGCAAAATAATAATGAATATTACACAATTTTGGAAAATTTTGCATATTTTATGTGTGATCATCACATCGATCAATGCTCTGGGATATATAATACGTTATGAAAAGAAAAAGGCACGCTGTTTGAATCCACCCCGTACAGCCCGAAGAGTGGAATCCGTGATTGGTGATTGTCAAGATGAGGTTAAAAATAAGTTGGTTAATGGTTAGTATATAATAAATGATATAATAATAAATGTTTTATATGAAAACATATCTTTAACTTTTAGAGGCCTATGAAATTCTTAAGGAACAGGTCTCTCATAATCAACCACATATTAATGCCAATGATGATACAGTTGAGTTTATAGAATCGTTAGAATGGCCGCCCATACATAGTCCAACTAGCATAGAGTTAGATGATGTACATGATCCGCTTGTTGCTCCACCAACTTCTTCTCACCCATCAATTAACACGCCCAGTAATGGCACCAACTATGAGTATATAATCTTTGATGAACCCGAACCACATCGGCGTATGGCACGTCTAATGAGAAATATTAAACGTCTGGATATAGCCAAAGCGGGTATATATCATCCAACATTGGTTCCACTAGAAGATAAACGTATAGCTGGGGTAAGTCAAAGAGAAATTTTGGTTAAGCAGAAAAAGGTTTACATATAAAACAAAATTTAAATGTTGGCTGCAATGGTTTTTTTTTATTTTAAAGGATAAAGATCCTCAAATACTTTAATTCAAGGTTCAAATATTTGGCTCCTCTTTTCATGTTAATGAAATGCAAAATTTAACTTATATCCAACGCTTAATTAAGTTCAATGTTAAGCCCAAAGTAACAATATGACTTTGTCGACTTTGTCTGCCATTGATTTGGCATGCAATTAAAAAACAAAAACAAATTTTGCATCTCCTCTAACCCCTTTGCCTCTTATAGCCGCATTTATACTCCCAAGCTAAAGTCAGGGTTTTCCAGACAATTGAAAGAAAAGCTCAACCGGAGATTTTTCACACCCGCACACACACACACACACACACATTTATTTACACACACATCGTAGAAGCAGCAACTTAAATTTGATGGTTGAAAAGTGCATTTTATGGCTGCATTTAATACATTTTAGCTGGGCTTTTATGCATCAGCAAATTGAATGGCCGCCATTGCATTTTATTTCTGTTTTTTTTTTTTTTGGTTTCTTCCCATTCCCGCCCCTGCCTCGTCTTTTTTTTTGTTTCTATTTATATTTTAGTGCCTGCTGCACTGCGTCTATGCTAAGAATAACGCCATTGACAAGTTTGGATGGCCAACATTGGATGGTTTAGTGGACTTTTATTCGGAAGGCGTTCACGAACATGGATTTTTTATGGCCACTCTGAGATCGGTGAATCTCTGCCTGCGTGCCATGACAAACAAGTACCATGTGAATCGTAAACAGTTGCCACAAAAAGGTGAAAGCTGTGATTTGGCCTTCGATGTGTTTGATTGTATATCGGATCAAATAACAGGATATTGCCTTGATCAATATAGTCGGTATTAATGCCAATAAAACTCATTACACAAGTATTCAAAAACTGATTGGTTTTTTTTTTTTTATTTGCGGAAAGTATAAATTGTATCTCATAAAGAATTAAAATTGAATCATTAAATCAAGTTTTACAAAAAGTTTACCAACTATCTATTTATTATTGCAAGCAGATTCTTTAATTTATCATATAAATCTTACAATTTGTGAGAAACAAACTGTGAGAAATAAAATGTATTTTTGAAACCATTTCTATTGTTTAAAGCCTTTATTTTATTTTTCAATTTTATTTTGAATACTTTGATGTTAATGTAACGGCTTGCGCCAATCATTTTATTGAGTTATTGTTTATCGAAATTAACAGGGGGGGAGCCACAGAGCAACGATAAGCATTTTGTTAACAGAAAACTGTTAGTACACTTTTTGAGTCTGCTACTTAAGGAGAAATGTTATTTCACATTTTTGAGTCTGCTGTGTCGCGTGTGTGTGTGTGAAACGAAATATATTTTATCGAAAATTCTCATATTTGCAGTACAACTTGGAGCTGGTGAAAACAAAGCGAACAAGCAAAATTAACAACAGCAAATCAATACCAAAACGGAGAAATTGTCATCTAGAAAAAAAGATCAAACTATAGAAAATGTCTGTGATTGGCATCGATTTTGGAAACGAGAGCTGCTATGTAGCGGCGGCCCGATCCGGTGGCATTGAGACGCTGGCGAACGATTACAGTTTGCGGGCCACGCCGTAAGTAGAAAACCCCCCTCTTTTCCAGTTAAACAAATGTCATATAAGTGTATAATTGGGGGCGAAATCATTGATAAGGATCGTAGTCGTTGGTTCTCCATCCCCTCGCCCTTTCATCACTAAGCAGCAGTCGTACATTTGGTTTCTATTTTTTAGGTTATGTAGAAATGTAAGTCATGCCTATGTGTGTGTGTGTGAGCGCGCCTAGAAAATTCCATGGTTGTTGTTAGTAACGATTGTGGGAAAAAATACATAGATACATGTACATGCCATGCATATGCATGTATGTATATGTATTGCCATTTGAGGCCTAAATTTGGCTGACTGCACACACAACAATCCCATAAAAAGTATTGCAATTTTAATGAGAGGAGCACGCTATGGTCACCTCACCTACCCCCCACCTATGCAAGCGAACAGCAGCGCACCTTTCTCATTGTCGGCTTCTTCGACCGACCCCTGCCATACACAGCAGTGCAAAAGAGATGAGAAGGAGAGGGACAACAAAAAGAAGAAATTTCATTGATTTAATTTATTGTCTTGTTTAAACTCAACATTCTTAATTTAAATCTGGTAAATTGCGTGGGCTCAATTTCCACTTTTGACAATTTTACAATTTTTTTTTTTTCGTTTTTGTTTTTTTTTTTTTTTTTTGGCAAGCACGCAATGTGCAATGCGTCATGCGGTCAAGCAGCAAGACTGAATGAGACAGACTATACAAGCAGCAACCAGCAGCAGCAGCAGCTGTTGCCGCCGCAGTGGAGAAGAGGAAAAAAACGTGTGCGAGAGAGTGTATGTGTGTGTATGTGTGTGCGAAACTGTCAAAAATAAATTCAAAGCCGGCAAACATAGACATCCAAAGATGACATAGCCGCCCCAATCAGCCATACAGTGAATGGTCCCTCCAGCAAATCAAATTCGAGTAACTTCCAGAAAGTTCCTTTAATGTCTTTCAAGTTCAAGCCGGCGTAGTGATAGACTGGAAATGTTCTTCAAGTTTCATGTTGGATATTGGGGCACATTGTTTCCTTGCTTCTATTAAACACCCTGAGGTGATGGAAATAAGGCAGACTGTTACTAACATAATTCAATCAGATTAATTCGAATTGGAAGATTGATTTCAAAATGGGGTAGCGTAACCTTTAAACCTATTACGTATTAGATTGACACGTCGGTATTATAACTGTTTAACGTTGCACTGTGGTCTTTGTTATTGTACTATTATTTGAAAAAACCAAAAAAAAAAAACTACGAAAAAAAGAAATTAATATTTCGCTGCCTTTGTTACTTTGTTTGGCAAATAGAAATTACTGGAATTATCTCGATTACTTAATATTAATTGTTATAGAGTACATATATATATATTTATAAAGAAAACTATTTAATTCTTTTTTAAAAACTAAATTCCCTAAACTATATTAGTCAAATATGTTTTGAAATGGATTTTTCGTTAATTATGTCATATTGTTTGCTGGTCGTTAGCTCTGATTACCACTGTAATGGCTAGCCAACTAACTCACAAACGCACACATTCTTATACATAAATTCGATATACATATACATCCACACAGTCATATATCTGAGTGAATGTTTGTTTAATTAATTTGAGGTGATTTTTTAAGGCACTTTATTGATTGAATTGATATTGATTTTTTGGCCTTATAAGACTCGTTAACTAAATATCTCATTCTCTCTTTCTCTCTCCGTTACTCTATTTTTCTCGCTCAAATTTTTTTTAATTGTATTTCTCTCGTTATTTTGTTGTTTGATTGCAGCTCCTGTGTGGCCTTTGATGGAAAGAAACGCATCATTGGCGTTGCCGCCAAGAATCAACAGGTGACAAATATGAAAAACACAGTTGGCGGTTTCAAGCGTCTACTTGGACGCAAATTCAATGATCCACATGTACAGCATGAACTAACGAGCATTCCAGCGCGCGTTGAGGCGCGCCAAGATGGTAGCATTGGGTTTAAGGTCAACTATTTGAATGAGGATCAGCATTTTGGTCCTGAACAGCTGACGGCCATGCTATTCACGAAACTAAAGGAGACATCGGCATCAGCTATGCAAACGCAAGTGAATGACTGTGTCATCGCTTGTCCCGTATTCTTTACGAACGCCGAGCGTCGTGCCCTCCTAGATGCGGCCCAAATTGCCGGCTTGAATGTCCTACGCTTGATGAACGAGACAACAGCAACAGCTCTGGCCTATGGTTTCTATAAGAACGATCTATTTGAAGATAAGCCACGTAATGTTATATTCATTGATTTTGGACATTCGGCACTGCAGGCCAGTGTCTGCGTCTTCACCAAAGGCAAATTAAAGATGTTGGCCAGCACTTGGGATCAGATTGGTGGGCGTGATTTTGACTTAGCCCTTGCCGAACATTTCACCAAGGAGTTTCAAGAGCGCTATAAGATCAATGCCAAAACAAATGCTCGTGCCAATTTGCGTCTCTTAACGGAAATTGAGAAACTGAAAAAGCAAATGTCCGCCAATAGCACCAAATTGCCCTTGAATATTGAATGCTTTTTGGATGACATCGATGTCACATCATCCATGCAACGCTCCCAAATGGAAGAGCTATGTGCCCCAGTATTGCAACGTGTCGAACAGACGTTTAAGCGTTTGCTAACCGAATCAAAGTTGCAATTGGATGATATACATTCAGTGGAGATTGTTGGCGGCAGTACACGTATTCCGGCTGTGAAGCAACTAATTGAGCAGGTAAATAAAGAATTCTTCGGTTATGCAACTAATCCAGTTAGCCAGCAAAAAAAAAAACATATCTCTAATCTTATCTCGTTTTTGCCATCCAGGTCTTTAATAAGCCAGCCAGCACTACACTAAATCAGGATGAAGCTGTCTCTCGCGGTGCCGCTCTACAGTGCGCCATTATGTCGCCTGCTGTACGTGTCCGTGAATTTGGTGTTACCGACTTACAAAATTTTGCCGTGAAAGTTCTTTGGGATGGTGAAGGTATCTCTGGTCCCGGAGAGATTGAAATTTTCTCACAGTTCCATGCATCACCATTTAGTCGTCTGCTTACCATCAATCGGAAGGCACCATTTAATGTGTCCATTGTCTATGGCCAACCAGTGCCATATCCTGATCAAACTATTGGTGTTTGGAAAATTAAAGATGTCAAGCCGACGGATCGTGGTGAGGGACAGGAAGTCAAGCTGAAAGTACGTATCAATAACAATGGAATTGTTTTGATTTCTTCGGCCACGCTGTTGGAGAAGAAGGAACTGGAAGAAGCTGCTGCAGCTGCTGCTTCCGCCGGGTCAGATCAGGCAGGAGCAGCACCAGCAGTTGGTGAAGAAAAATCTGGTGAACAGGCAGCTGCTGGCAGCACAACTGGTGAATCCAATGATGGTCAGCAAGAGGTAAGTTTTCTAAATCAATTAATTTTCTTTTTCTATCATTCCTATGATTTTTTTTTTTTTTTACTCATCCTTATTGTGTTTATTGTTGTTGTTGTTAGTTGGTCAGAAGATTAGTTAATTGTTTAGCATTTTTTGTTTATTTGTTTTTAAGTTGTAGTTGAGAAAAAATAGAAGAAAATTGGATTGAATTAAATGTGTAGCAAGAACTATGTGGCGGATGGCAAACTTATCTCTGAATCGATTTTCGTCTGTCTGTTTGTCCTTTAAGAAGACCTTCCTTTTACAGAATATGCGTATATATAAGCTTATTTTTGAGAGATTGTAATTAATTTCCATTTAAAACATTCTGTCTTTGTTACATTTAAATTAGTTCTGAATCAAATATGGCTTTTGGAAAAGTCTTGAAAACAACATAAAGATACTGTGTAGACTTCTTTAATATTTTTATTTGTAGATAAGATCTTTATTTTTACTTTGTTGTTGTTGTCTTGCTTGTATCTCTCTCTCTCTCTCTCTTTCTATATATATATATGCTGTAATCCCATTTACTCTCTTTTATACAAATTGATTGATATATCATTTGAATATTTAGAAATATACATTTATACATATATATATATTTATTATATATCTACCTAGCAATCCATACATTTACACATTTATATAAATATTTATTTATATTTATATATATTTGTGTGTGTGTTTGTCTATATATAAATATATATATAACTCTACAAAGTTCGTTCAATATTTCCCTCTATTTCTACTTCAAATTCTACTTCTTTTTTTTTATTTCATACTTTTTTTACGTTTATGCGCGCGCGGGTGTACACGCCGCCCTTCCTTCCTTCCTTCCGTGTTGCTGTTGTTGTTATTTTTGCTCTTCTCTTAGGCATATTGTGAGAATGAGGATGATAATTATACATCAACAGCGTCTTCACCTGGCGGACAAGGGTGGGCACAACGGGTCAAGGGCTGGTTTAGTTCGGTACGTCTTTCCCTTTCAAATTTCACAAAAAAAAAACCAAAAAAACCAAAAAAAAAATTCGATAAAAAATTTTTTTAAATTTAAAAACAAAAAATTTGATTCTAATTATGTTACCCAAAATTCAAACAAAAAAACAAAACAAAACTTGTGTTTTTTCTGTTGTCATGTTTCATTACTCCCATAAAAAAAAAAAGAGATTAATTGGGAGTGTGATTAAGATAATGAAACGGATGAAGAAGACCGCTCATAAGCCAAGCCGCCTACCCTGTGTGCTCCTTACAAAGCCAACAATTTAACAAAAAACAGACTACAAATTTTGACAAACAAACAACTTTACCTTTTATTATCACCTTTTTACACAATTTGCCTATAAAAAAAAAAAAAACAACTAAATATGTGATCATATTTTGCATTTATCAATACATTTTTTGATTTTCTCACAAGTGTAAACATTTGAGATAAATTTTCGGTTTTCGAATTTCTTTCACCAGCCCAACCACCAACCATCTACCACCTACTCGTTTTTCTTATCTTTTATATATTTTCCCTCGTCTTTTTTTTTTTTTTTTTTCTACATATAAAACACAAAAGCTTTTGTTGTTGCTCATATTGTAGGCTGTGTGTTGCTTGAGCTGATTTTCCTCTTCGCTTTGTTGTTGGTTCTGTCCGATTAATAAAATATAAAATAAATAGATTTTGTAATTTTTCTATTATATTTTTACTTATCATATATATACATATATATATAAATATATACATATTGATTTATTTGCCACGTCTCTTCTTCTGCAGGGCAATGATAAGAAAAAGAAAACAGCAAAATCAACTGAATTGCCCTTGGAGGTTATTACACATGGCTTCAATCCGAACGATTTGAACAATTATATACAGCAGGAGGCAAAAATGATTGGCAATGATCAAAAGGAAACGGAGCGTATTGATGCTAAAAATGCTTTGGAGGAGTTTGTCTATGACATGCGTAACAAATTGCAGGTGAGTTAAGAGAATGTACATCCCAAGTATAATAAGATTATAACCTAATGTGCTCGGTTTTTCCATTTTTTTTAGGGTGGTCCATTGGAACGCTTTGTTGTGGAGACAGCTCGCTCTAGTATTGTGTCGCAGCTGAATGATCTCGAAAATTGGCTATACGAGGATGGTGAGGACTGTGAACGTGAAACGTATACCAATCGTTTGCAGTCACTGCAACAGCAAACTGATCCAATTAAGAATCGTGCCCACGATTATGAGCATTGCCCGGCAATTTTTGAGGAGCTTAAGGCTAGCATTGCTCATGCCCGTCAAGCAGTCAATGAATTCCGCAAGGGTTCACCCAAATATGATCATTTGACGGAAACCGAATTCATTAATATATCGGAAATGGCCGATAAGTCACAGAAATGGCTTGATGACAATCTATCCAAGTTTACACAAACGCCACGAACCGCTGACAGTCCCGTCCAGGTGGCCGCTTTGCGCCAAGAGGTCCAATTACTGAATGCCTGCGTCAATTCTGTTATCAATCGGGCGAAACCAAAGCCACCGAGCACGCCTAAAACAACGACAACACCGCCAAAGGATGGTGCAGCCGATGCAAATGCGGAACAGAATGGAGGAGAACCAAATTCGGCAGCATCCGGGGATAAAATGGATATTGATAATAATGGGCAGAGTACGGAAAATAACTCTGCCATGGATGTGGAGTGAAATGGTAGCAGGAAGGAAAAATAGTAGCATCATGTTGTGATGAGAGCGACGGCGGCGGCGGCGGTAAATGGTTTTATATATATATATATATATATAATGGTATTGGCTTAACGATAAAAGGAAAACAACAACGCAAACAAACAAAGAAACAAGTAAACAAACCAACCAGCAAATAAACAAAAACAAAATAACTATTAAAAATTTACTTTGTACATTTTATAATTTCAATGCTTAAAGATATCCGTTCATTTTCTTGATATCTTAAGGCCAGAGGAATACGAAATGTACGAAATATGTTAAAGCAGCAGCCTCAATTTATATATATATATATATATACAAATATACATATATATAAGAAGCAGAAATCATAATTTTTGATGATATATAATAATAATAATTATAATAATGATATAATTGATGGATGAACCAGATGACTAGGACGTAGCAAAGGAAGCAGCAAATTGATCGGATTGGATTTAATGGAGGCATGCCACTTACATCATGTGTGTAGCTGTCAGAGCTGCATGAATGGATAAAACGCTAATGCTAAACCACATATATATATATAATACATATATACACAAACACACACACACACACACATCCAATCACTCATATATATACATATATATGTATGTAAACATGAAAATCAAACCTTAAACAAATTTCTAATCGAACATTTTTCATTTAATTTGAATAACAAGCAACAAAACAACAAAACAAAAATAAAATAAAATTAAAACAGGCGACACTAAATGAATGGAATTCAAATAATCAAATAAACAAACACGATAATTCCAAAAAAAAGAAACAAAACCAATAAATTAACGTCTTTTTACATTGAAATAATAATTAAGAGAGGAAATATTGACTTAATCCATTAAAATCGTTTTTTTTAATGGTGGCAAGGATCTTTGAAAGCTTTGGCCAAACTTTTTGCATTCCTCATATAACCGGAATATACCAGAGTGTGTACTATATACTTTCATTCATGGTCTGATTCTAAAAGTAAGTAATAATATCTTTTCATTATTACTATTTGTTGTGTTTGTCCTTTTTACATTCCTCGAATGTTTTTATTGGTTAAGATTTCGATTATTAATGATTTTATTTTCTACATCACGTACAATAAGGTCATATCTAAATAATATATATATAATCCGATAGATACTGAATACTTTCTGTATCTCTATTGGGCCCAAGAGGTTATGAGGCTCTAAGGTATTTTGTTTTGCCGGTTTTGCAAGTTCAATTTTTTGAAAAGAATGTTAGTCCGCCCTTCGACTTAAGGATTTTTTGAATTTCAACTTTGTGATTAAATTTTATTGGCGCTTACAAGATACAAAAAACTCGTTTACAAAGATAGAGAGGAATGCGTATTTTGCGTTTTTTGGTGTAGTGGGGTGGTTGCTGATGGCGTTGGCGGTCGGCAGCAGCTGCAGTGTATGGTTGTGGTTATTGCTACGATGGCGATAGGAAAGGATACGCCACGTTGCTTATATATAAATATATATATATATATGTGTGTGTGTGTAATGATGATAAATAAGTATAATGTGTGACTAGTGTGTGCGAGGATTTAAGCAAAGGCGGTTCTTATTATATTCATGGCTGGCAGCTATTTAATGTAAGCTCTGATCCTCAATGCGATCCAATTTGATAATCAATGCATTGATAATGCAGGCTCCAGCCTCTTTGGTAAACCAGCAGAGATCGTTAAGAAGGTGTAGAGAGGATTCACTTAGAGCAGGAGCGGAAGGAGCAACAGCAGCAGCATTCCCACCACCAGCACAGCCAACAACATCACTTTGACCCGATGAACCATTGGCAGCCATTGCGGTTGCCTCATTGTCCAGACTACGTCGTTTGACATCGGCTGCCGATTTGCCCGTGGTGGTTACACCTGAAATAGACTGACGACGTACATAGACTTCAAATGATGTGGATATACGATGTAATCCCTGCTCGGAGACATAGTTATGTTGTGGCAAAACTGGTTCAATCACTGTAGCATTTGGTGAGTAATAAAGTTCTAATCTGGTGCCCGGCTCATCCTTGTGAGTTGCCGCTGACTCTTCGTCTGTGTCGAGTGGAAGCGGTTGTCCGCGATCCAGAATAGCACGTATTTTGTCCACTCGTGTCATATAGTAAAATGGCAGCCAATCACCATTTAGATCAAAGTGCACTTGACCCTGAGCAGCTGTGGATGTCGATGAACCCGTGCCCATTGTTGTACCAGCTGTTGTTCCTGTTCCCGATGCTGTGGTTGTTGTCGTCGTTGTCGTTGTTGTAGTCATAGAAGTGCTCAATATATTGACTGTCTGCTGGTTAAGTTTGAAATAGACCCAACCCTCCAGTTTATCACCATTGCCATGGCTGGGCAATCCACTGCAATTAAGGCAAAAGCAAATTGGTTCCAGGCGACTATCAAAGAACGCCTGCGGCAGAACCAATGAGGCGCAGAAACGCTTCACCTGCTTTAAATATTCACAATCATTTTGCTGTTCCAAGCTGGCCGGCGCCGCTGTTGCAGAACGCAACGATTCGGCACGCTGTTGATTGGATGAATTGGTCGTATCAACCGATTCCAGTGAGTTGAGTGAAGGCAAATCTAATGCCTGATCAGGCATTAGATGATGGCGTGTATATTCGTTTTGTTGCAATTGCTGCAACAACAATAAATGATTCATATAATCAATTTCATCATCCTCAAGTACATTATCGCCAGCTGCAGGTGGTCCACTCGCCAGTTCATTGGATATTTCACGTTCATTGTGACTCATTTCGGTCACATCCACATTATTTTCCAATTGCTCTGTAGTCGATGTGGTACCAGCTGTAGCCTCATCCACTGATCCAGATGTGGCTATGGTTGCATTCGAGGATAGCGGCAACTCATCATATTCTTTGTTTGTGTCATACACATTCGAGTTGCTCAAATGTTGGCTTAGATTGATAGAAGCACTTGCTACTGTTCCAGTTGCTGTTGCTCCTCCTCCACCTAAGCCACCGGTAATCGATGTTCCAGCTGTGGCAGCTACCGCAGCTGCTGCTGCTGCTCCACCTCCTACGCCGCCTCCTCCTGTGGCCGTGGTCGTTGAGGTATTTAAAGAGTTTTGGAAACGTTGAGTACTTTGACTGCGTTGTATATTGAGATTCGTGTTGTGCTGAAGTTGCAGAGATTCACGCAAACAACTAATGGACAAAGGAATAGAAAGATATATAAATAGTTTTGAATTAAATCCAACATCCTCTATAAAACCTTGAGACATCCTGATCAATTTCACTTACCATGTAGACGACGATCCACCTAAATCGTTTCGTTGCTGTTCCAATGTGCGATTTTTAATCGATATATTTAATAATAGATTTTCCGAAACGCTTTCCATGACAGAACGTGTCCTATAAGATTACAAGAATAATCCATTATTGTATTTGATTGATCAAGAAACGTTAAAAAAAGTTAGTTACATTGCATTCGATGGTGCAGCCGAGGTTGAGGGACCATCCCTAGCACTATCACTCATTGGTTCGGTATCCTTTTCCTTTTCATGCATCTCCAAATGGGCTTTTTCACATTGCTGTGGCATACCATTATCCAGCTCAAGTGCCTCTGGGGCCTCCAGAATGGGTGTACCATTGGCATTATTACCATTCCGTGTAGCATCATTGCCCGTTATAAGAGAAATCTTTTCACATTTGCCATAGATATCGAATACTGGATAAACATGTCCCGGTAGACCCGTAGATAAATCCTCTAAATTTGTTGAGCCAACCATAATGACTGAAAAAGACAGAGACAAAAAGAGTAATGAATAAATTGAGGTAGGTAAGGGTAAGGTTAAAGGGGCATGCTTAGAAATTAGTTTCATTACAAAGATGTTTTTCCAAATTCTTGTTGTACAAATTTTTATCGGATTTGTAATATTTTTAATTGTTGTTGAGACGAGAAATCCATGGTATCCCATATGTGCTGATTGCACAAGTTTAAATAAGCGTAACAAATTGGATGCAGAATCACCATCATGGCATTGCCTGACAACAGAAGATGATGTTAATGGCATTTTTGTGAATGTCAATATAAATACAAGAAACAATCAACTAGAATGTTTGCCAAAAGAGCTTCGATTGGGTAAGCCAATCCAGAGATCAATACTCCATTTCTATTCTCTATTTTTTTTTTTTGTATATATTTTAAGGGGACCTTTACGCATATTGTTGTGTGTGGTCCATGGATGTCGGGTGCCAGCTAGTAATGTCAAGTAATTATTTTGTGCATCCAAAGGAACGATTTACATTTTGTCATGATAAGTGTAAGACTATATGTCCATTTAAACCAAATTCGTCGTCGAAGCAACTAGATAACTTTTCTATAATATCAAATATCATTGTTCTATTATTAATTTTAATAAAACTTTAAAGGAAAAAAAAACCAAAAAAAGTTATTTAAATTTCTTTGGGGAATATGTCAAGAACAATGAAAGATACGTTTATTGATTTCTTCTTGTAAACACTCTCCAAGTGCCTCTCAGAAATCCTTTGTTCTCCTTGTTCTGTTTTTCTTGTGTATATAGATAGATATGTATAGATAAAGATTATATACTTACTTAGCATGCCGGCATGCGACAGGGTTAATGTAATGACTGTCCCCACTTGTATGTGCTCCAATGCTTCACCATATTTCGATGCCATGACCTGGCCATTGATGTTCACATAATCATGGGTGGCCAGCCAGCAACTGCGTTTACAATTGAGCAGGGACAATGGCAATGTTTGTGGACTGGCCGAGAGGACACCGAGGCCAAGAGTGCCTCGCCATTTGTTATTGAGAGCATCGATTTTAATGGTTATACTTTCACCCTTACACAATGGTTTATTGAGGCATACAATGGCCTGATTGTAGGACTTGGTCCTTGTGGCACTGCGTCGATCATCGGTGAGTCTTATATGCTTTTGTGTTATATCGACAAATTCATAATTTTGTGCCTCCGAATCGATTGATTCCAACATGGAGCTGTCCTGTTTGTTTAATGGGTCCATGCCAAAATCCATGGAATCCTGTAAACGTAGACTACAGGGACGCAATGGTGAACCAGCCGGTCCCTGAGATGATATCACTTGGACACCCATAGTTGAGCCACGTAGCTCGACAACGACATAAACATCATTGGGTATATTATGAAATTGTATGTTCACGTTCTCTGAGTTGAGAAGCATATTCAATGAGTTTTCTACACGCTCCAATGTGATGCGATCATCAACCCGTAGCCAGGCCAACGAAGCCAATGAACGTTGCAAGCAGCTGGAATTGAAGCGTACCTCATTTCCACTCACATACCAAACATTGGCAGGAATGCGCTTAATGCTCGTTGGTAGCTTCTTGCGAACACTCTCATCACTTAGATTAAGATCGGTAATACCAATGCTGAGGCAACCTAAGAAACAAGAATAAGAAATGGAGTAAAGTATGTCTAATCCTTGAAGCAAATGACAACTTACCAGCAAACATGGGATTTATAGAAGTAAGTTTAATTTCAAATGGAGAACCCATGCTCAATGGATGCTCGGAGAAGACCAAACAATGCGAAAGAGCCGCTGATGGGCCAATAAATCGTGTAGCTTCAGTCCAATCTTTAGTTAGGCTAACATTGCCCGAAACACAAGTCCAGCGATGTTTGGTCTCCAATGCTCCTGGATGATGTTGTATTACTGATGTGGCCTGACAACTTTGTGAGTTCTCGCTGGTGGCATACGGAGCACGAATATCCAATTGAGTCTGCGTCAGACTAACCTGTGCACACTGGCCATAAAGATCAATAATAGCATAGATATTGGGTGCATGGCATTCGCATGCCGGTCCTTGATCCATTCCATTCACAAAGAAATGGATAAAATCACCGTTACGCATCACACCGACCCGTGTATTGGGACCAAGAGTATCTAAATCGATCAAAACATTGGTCCGTATGGTTTTTCGATTATGAAATATCATTGGACCACATAAGATGATCGTATCGTTGGCCTCCAAATCGGTGGCATTTGGTGCCAATTGTATATCTTCGGGACGTGTCCCCGTCACACCAATCTCTATATTACCCGACCAATGACGGACCATCGTTTCTAGTTCCACCTCAAATAGCTCACGTTGTCGCAACGGACGATTGCTAAACACAATGGCATCATTGAACTCGGCCAGCGAATTGGGACGGGAGGCAGTTAAGCCGCTATTTGATATACCCGCATTGGCACCGTGTATGCTATGGAAACGTAGCGGCACTTCGCTATACAACGTTGTATTGGATATTGTGGAGTTGCCGGTATCGGGGCTACCACATTCCGAGGTATCCACAATGCTGGCTTGGGCAGCCTGACCATATAGATCGATAACACCATATACACGTTCGGGTACATTGCTTGCAGATGGCCCCTGATCCACACCATTTACCCAGAAATGTAAGGTCCCATCGTCCTTGCGTACCACACCCACACGATCGCCAACTTGTAAACGATCGAGATTCTGACCATATTGCTCTATAACAGTGACACCATTCTGCATAACACCATTGCCAGTCATCATCCAGGTTCCGGAACTACAGAAAAAGTTATTGGTTATCCCATGTAAATCGAAGTAAACATAGACCCATTTTTATAGGTACATCAACTTACCGCACATTTGTCATAGTGAATGGAAAGTCCAGCTCATCGGCACTGTGTGTGGTAACTCCCATTTCTACGGAACCAGCCCATTTGGTGACCACACGTTCTAGCCTCACCTGAAACAGCTCATTGGGACGTAAGGTACGACGTGTTAGAACTACACCATTATTGAAATCATCGGCAGCACTATGAAACGGGAATGAAACAAAAGAATTTAGCCGGTAAAATATTATTTGAATAAACCGAATTTGAATTCAACTCACTTGGGACGTAAAGCAGTGCGTCCGCTTTGGGTAACTTTGGCATGAGTGCCGCATATATGATGAAATGTCAAACGATCATCATTACGGGCAATTGCCCGTGTACTGGAAATGGTTTCACTTAGTCCACTTACAGCGCCAGCCACTTGCATTTCGCTTTCCGGACTAAGTAGACTAAGGGTGGGTGTTCCTGATTGCTGTTGTTGTTGGTGATGCTGATGGTGGTGCTGCAATTGCTGTTGAGGCGGGACACTGGCAATACCAGCCAGATTCATGCCGGCAGCCACAATATTGTTACGCCGAGTCACTAGATTTTGTTGTTCACGCTCATCACGATCCACAATGGTTACCTTAATGGTCATTCCATATAGATCAATGACACCCCACAAAGTGTTGGAGACTCGAGTGGCAGCCACACCCTGATCTTGGCCATTGATATAATAATGCAAATTACCGTTAGATTTACGCATCATGCCCACACGATCGCCCTCCCTTAGCTCATCCAAATTAAATTCACCATATTGACGGCGAGTGCCTTTTCCATTGGTTAGTATACCGCAACCGGACATCATGATGGTGCCCGAACGCATATTTGTCATGGTGGCAGGAAAATGTAATACAGTAGGATTATGTGTGGTCACACCCACCTCTATAGAGCCAGACCACTTGTCGACCAATTTATCAATGCGTATTTCAAACAGTTCATTATCCCTTAATGGACGATGGGTCATAACCACACCATTATTGAACTCATCCAATGGACGACGACGCTCACCGGATCGATAATTTGGTGACAATTTGACCAAAGAGCCACAACGAGTATGGAAACGCAGGCGATCATTAATGTCGTAAACAAAATCTGCAGTGCTTGATCCGGCACTTCCATTGAGATTTAGACGCTCCAGATTTGTGCCACTTGCCGGCTGATCTACACAGACGTCTACACTCATTGCCACATCAAGATTTTGAACTACTTGCTGCAATGGTTGCTGCAGTGGAGAGTCTAGCAGCTGCTAAAGTCAAACAGGATGATCCATTTATATTTAGTAAAACGTAAAAAAAATAATGAAAATAGAACTTACCTCTCCCTCACGAGGACAAAGTGATACTTGAACACAACGTCCATAGAGATCAACAAGGGCCCACAGCGGTTTGGGCATATTCTTGGCAGCCACCCCCTGAGATTCACCATTTACATAAATTACTAAATTATTGCCTGACGTCCGCATAACACCGACACGATCATTCTCATTAAGGGTTTCTAGATCAGTTCCATAGAACTCTAATAAGAGACGACCATCTTTGCGAACATCAATTCCAGACATGACCCAAGTCCCATTGCGCATTGCAGTGGCACAGGCCACCAATTCCAAATCATCAGGTGACTCGGAGGTAACACCAATCTCAATGCTTCCACCCCAGGAATGATTCTGTGAATGAAACCAGATTGTGTGATTGGTAGGTTTAATGATCGGCAGAATAGCATTATGGGTAGCTTTAACTCACCTTTTTTTCAATAACGACTTCAAAGAGTACATCATCTTCTAGCGGCTCAGCACTGAAAATCAAGGCATGACTGAAATCCCTCATGGAACGTTGTGCCGAACGATTACCATTGTAGAGGCGTATGGAGCGTCCGCAACGTGAATGAAAACTTTGCATTTGCTGTGCGGCAGTCATGGTTGAATTAATGTTCATTTTCATTCAAGTTGAAGCTGCTCCCTTTTCTCAGTACAAATCAATGGGTTCCGTTTGAAACCGAAACATATATCGCAATTCTTTTCTAAGTGTGTGTGCCAATGGGAACTATTTAAAATAGTTATTGCACAACTTGTGACAAATGAAGATGTTAGGCAATAACATTTGTGCTTAATTACAATATTTTACATTCTATTCAATAAATACAATCAAAAATTTGCAAACTAATCCTAATTATAAACTAACACACAGATACTAGTGTTGCCAGATCAAAACTGTTAGTGCAAATCGATAAGCGACCAATCAGCTGATTGCTGTCGAAAACAATGACATAAATTTATTCGCGCCAATAATTCCGAAATCAAATTACTCATTCTTTCTGAAAAAAACAATTAAATTTAATTTGTCAGAACAATATATATATATTTAAAACTATATAAATAAATCAAAATTCGATCTTCGAGCGAGACCAAAAATAACTGCTTGCATTTCGATAGCAAAAAAACGTTTTTTTCGATTTCTTGTTTTAAAAAATTTAGCTGCCAAATATAAGGAATCATCGATAGTTTGCTATCAATGTTGTCTCCATCTCCATAGCACACATTTCATTTTATATCATTTTGGGTTTCGTTTACATTTGGATTAGTTGAGAAGGAATTATTTAAAATAAAGCATTCAACGCTTTAACGTCTAACAAAACGGCGAAGGGCAAAAATGTTGTCCAAAACCGCCACTCAACGCCAAAAGCAATTTGATGAGAACCGCAATAAAGCAAGGGCCAACAACAACAACGACAAATCCGCGGATTCCCCGCGCTTGCAAAAGTCAATGGAACGGCTACAGGTGCAGCAGCCAAATGTAAACAGACGTGCCGCTGGCTCGAACTGGCTGGCAGCCACTGCTAACGTCACTGCATCTGGCAGTGAAAATCAACAACAGAAGCCGGCCACAGCAACAGTGGTGGACTCATCAACTGGTGGAACTGCCCCTGTGCCACCTTTAAGCAAATCCGCGCGTATGCGTCTAAAGAAGAAAGCTGAGCGTAATCGTTACTTGGCTATGGACTGTGAAATGGTCGGTGTGGGCCATAATGGCAACGATGATATGCTGGCCCGTGTTTCTATAGTGAATCGTGCTGGTGAAGTGTTATTGGATAAATATGTAAAGCCACGCCAAGAGGTTACCGACTATCGCACAAGTGTTTCCGGCATCCGTCCTCAGGATATAGCCAATGGTGAAGAGTTCGCTGCAGTCCAGGCTGAAGTAGTGAAACTGTTGTATGGAAAAATCCTCGTTGGTCATGCTCTGGGCAACGATCTCAATGTGCTGAAAATCAAACATCCCTATGAACACATAAGGGATACATCTCGTTATAAGCCTCTCTCCAAGCTCGTCTCCAACGGGCACACGCCCAGCCTTAAGCGTCTCACCATGGCAGTGCTGGGCCAAGAGATCCAAACTGGTGAACACAATTCAGTGGAGGATGCCCGTTCAGCCATGGGTATCTATAATCGTATAGCCGCTGACTGGGAGAAGTATTTGGAGAAACAGCAGCAGCACCACCACTATCACCATTATCATGGTTATCATAAATGATACGGGATTTCGCTTTAGTAATAGATTTATTAAAACTGTATAGACTTTATTTTCCCTCAATTTTTCCCATGTTTGCATTTTGTAAAACTGTTGCTTAATTGTATAAAGATCTTAAGATTCATTTTCCTCATGTTGTGCATTGTTGTGTATAGCATTGTGACGTGCCATTAGATCCCGCCAAGGATCCTCCAGCATTGACGGATGAAAGTACTGAGAAAATGCGTTACCCGAATCCCTGAACTGATTTCCACCGCCGCCGCCGCCGCCTCGATGCTGATACGATCCACGTCCTCGATGGCCGCGTCCAAAGTGTCTGCCGACTTGTGTTTGGCGTTGTTCGTGAGGAGTCCTGTTTTGATAGAAATGAGGAGTGGGCTTGGAACTCTGGTTATTGGTGTTAACGCTAAATCCGCCGCTGCCATACGCCCGCTTGTCCTCGTAGAATCCAAAACTCGGCTGCTGTTGCACTTCTGATTGCATCCCACCTACATGATGGGACATATAGTCGATTGACTGTGAGGGATATTGACCTAATTTGCTTGATGTGTGAGGTGAAAAATCGTTATAATTGCGACGAGGCGTTCCCATTTCAATTCTTTAATAGCGTATTCACAAAATGTCAATAAAAACAAAATTTTTAATTACTTCCAGAGTTGTCTATCTTTTGTTACAAAGAAAATAGCCATCTAGGGATGACATAAAAAACGATTTTTGATAGTGGGCATTCGATTATATATGCAATTTTAATTTAAAAATGTTATCGATAGCAAACTGAATATCTTTGTTTGGTATTCGATATGCCAGAATCGATTATTCAGTGAAGGAAATTCTTCTTGTTTAAATTTTTTTAGTGTTGTGTTTGTTTTCATGGTATACGGATGGATTTTGTGTGCTTTATACTCGCATCTCGAAATAAAATATTGAAATATTAAATAAACTGCGGTTTGCGTTTAAAATTTCTTCATTGTTTCGTTTATTTCGAAGTAGAAGATAATGAAAACTTCAACGCATATCCGACAAAAAAGAAAAAGGCCGCTCAATAATAGCAACAACAAAAGTGCATTAAATTGCAGTGAATATATATCTCATTTTTTTTGTTAATTATTTAAACGTTAGCTGAAAAGTGTTTTGAATTAATTGCTAAATAATTAAAAGAGCAAATTTGACACAAAACCAAATTTAAAACAAAAGGCCAAAGGAAAAGAGAAGAGCGAAAAAGAAGAAAAAAGGCGACGCCTTGTTCAAAGGAGAGGAGTCTCCGCCGAATCTCTGGCTTTGCCTGTGCATTTGCATTTGTGTCTGTGCGCTATTCGTGCCTGTGTCTGTGCCTGTGTGTGTGTGTGAGTGTATTTGTTCAGCAGCCGCAACAACAGCAAAAAAAAAAAAAAAATAAATTTATAAAAAAATTTGTTGAATTACGTTTTTTTTGCTTACTTTGTCAAACAAAATTTTGATGGACAGCATTTTTAATACTCACACTTAAATCATTTCGATTGGGTCCCCGTATTTTTGGTGTTAACAAAAATTCAGAAGTAAACGTCAGGAGCAGAGAACAGGAGCCGGAGCCCCAGTAGCAGCAGGAGAAGCAGAAGCACCAGGAGCAGCAGCAGCACCGCTTTGGATTTCTTTAACGAAATCAAAGAGCAACTATCAAGTTGCCCGGAACGAACTCGAGAATTCTGTCGCACTGCATGGGGGACCCTTTCGCTAACCCTTAGCACAGCGCTTACAGCGGCCAGCATCGAAGCCGGCGACGAGGGAGGTGGACCAGGCGGTGGTGGTGGATTTGGCGGTGTTGGCGTTGGCGCTGGAGGCGGACAAGGAGCAGGCGGCGGCGGCGGTGGAGGAATCGGTCGCTTTGCCACCATAATGGGTGCAGTTAAATCACGCACTATTACCCAAGCGGATGTCGATGCCGATACAGATCATCATCATCATCAATTGGAGCATCAGTCCAGTAATCATTCAATGCTCCGAAATGGACATCCGCATCATCATAATGGCACATCCACACTACAAAAGCTGGATTTACGCTATGACATTGGATCCAGCTCACAATACCATCATGTCCGTCAGCCAAGTGTCCGTAGTCGTAGCCAACCGCCCTTGCCCCACAGTGATGAGCTGGATCGCCGGTTTGCTAAAGTTTTGGTAAGTCTTGAATGATTCCGTTATGATTGTACCCTTATTCAAGGATTGTGGTCCCACATCATTTCTTTGCATTTGTTGCATATGTATGTGTGTGTGCGTGCTATATATATATATATGTGTGTGTGTGTGTGATTGATGACCTCATCGACTTTACTTCGCTTGAAATTTGTCTCTCTCATTCGCTGTGTCTCCCTCTGGCTCTGTCTCTGTAGCTGGGTCTGGGTGTATGTGTGCGTGATTTGTATCTGTGTGCGTTCTGGCTTGCACTCCCGAATCGACAACGTTTCAAAAATGAAGGAGAACATACATATATACATATGTATGTATATACTTACATATGTGTGTAGGGAGCACTGTAATTGTGTTTCATAAAATTGTTTCTTGCCTTTTTTGATAAACTACATTCCTTAAATGCATCGTTTGAACTGGTTGCGAATTATATTAAACTGAATAAGTAAACTATATTTACTAAAAAGTATTTAAAAGAAGTGTTTATAGTACCATATATACTTAATAATAGGGAACATACTTAGATACAGGAAAAGTAAAACTTCACTGCTATCTATCTATCAATATCTTTGATAATCCCGTCCTATCAAATAATATCAATCTTTATATTTAAAAGATAATATCATATTATATTAAAGGTGTGTGGGTTCAGATTAATTTTTTATTGCTCACCTTATAAAACATCGATTTCCTCACTGTGATATCTCAACCAATATCAATTATTCAATATTGCTTAAAAAAACAAACAAAAGAATGTTGGGTTAATTATTCAGAACCATGAAATCGGGGTGTATTCCGATAGATGTGTACTGAAATAAAACTGTTTTAACACTCTTAAAATAATTTAAATTCAAAATAAAGCATTTAGAAACAAGTTTTTAATATTTATATAACGTTTTCAAAATTAATGTTTTGCTTTCAAACTGAACTGCCACAAATTCTTTGAAATTAATGGCGCATTTTTTATAATCAAAATGTGAATCATCAAGAAGGGAAGGGGGGGAAAAAAGTGTTTTAATTAAAAATTCATTTTTCACCCGTTTCCGAAATGAATTCCATTCATACATATTTATTCTGTTACAACAAAGGATTCAAATTGAATTGCTTTAATCTAATCAAATTCTTATGCCAAAAAACATCTTTTAAAAGACAGATAGAGAGAGTGAGAGGGAGAGAGAGAGAGAAAAAGAGAGAAAGAGAGTATTAAACCCGTTCTCATGTTACTACACACTCGGCTTATATGTACTTGACTCTGACGATGGATGGCGATAAGTGAGAATTTGAGCCGAACATATATACTATAAATAAAGATTTTCTTGTTGAGACACAGAGAGTAATAGAGTGAGAGAGAGGGGTAGGGAGTGAGATATAGAAAGGGAGGAAGAGACTGGGAGATAGAGATAAGCCAACCGCAAGCATCATCAGTGAGTCAGCTCTAGCTTGAACTGAACCCGGCGACCAGATGATGTTAATAGGATTGTTGGAAGGGAAACTGAAAGAAAAGGGGGGTTGGGCTGGAGAGAGAGACAGAGAGAGAGAGGAAAAGAGGGCGACATTCGATCAATTTGCTTTAATTGCCATTAGCATGTCGAATTGGAGTGGAGTCAAGACAACAACAACAACAACAACAATTGTGGGTCACACTCATTTGTTATAGTTTTATGACGGTCAAAAACTGAGAGCTTTTTGCTCTGCTCTGCCCTATTATCTAGTTTTATTTCATTTTGGTCTTGTTTTCTACATTTTTTTTTTTTGTCTTTTCGTTTTGGCAATCTAAAAGCTGGCTCCATTGCTTAATTATGTAGACTTGTTTATGTGAAGTGTGCCCTAAGTGCTGCTGGAGGAGATTTTTTTCCTTCTCTCTTTTTTTTTTTTTTTTTTTTATTTTTCTTTTTTTTTTTTTGGGTGACAAACACAATTTTTAAAACACACGCACACAGATACCAATAAAGGATTTATTACATAAGAAATAAATAGAAGGTTTTATAATTTCTTTAAATTAATCAAGAGTACAAAAGAGTCTTAAGTGATCTTTAATTATAAATATATTTAATATTTCAATTAATCTTTATTATATTAAGAGATCTATTTTCAAAACAGCTGATAAGTGACAAAAGTAAATTGATGTGATCTTGACATATATTAAAAATAACCTGTTTCTTAGCTAATACAACTTTTCACATCATTCTAAAGATTTGATATGAAATTTCTATTAAGATTTCTTTCATTCATAATTTTAAATTTATGATTAAATTTTAGCGTAAAGATTTAAATTAAATGGTTATTTAGTGTTTTGAGCAAATAACGTTTCGTTTCTTTTCGAGTAACCCTCGATTAGAATTAAGAAATTTTCATTTGATTTAGCATCACGCTTAGATAGAGAAATAGTGAGAAGATTGAATGATAAAGCAAGAAGAGTTTGCCCTTCTTCTTAGCTAATAAATGAATGATTCCCATTTTTACCATATGTAAAGTTCAATCAACCCACACACAACAGAGTGTGTGTGTCGGCATCGTCGTCGTCTACTCGTATAACCGGAAACATGTGCAGCCACTGCGCGCATCTAATCAGAGACACCAAACGCAAATTTTTAAAACTCAGAACGCAGAAAAAAAAAAAAAGTAAAGAGAATACTATACATATATCTGTATCTGTATGTATGTATGTATATACATGCATAAGTTTGCAACGCTATTTATAAATCCATGAATCAGTCAAAACAATACACAAATTGCTTGCAATTGAATTGAAAGGCGCCTTTTGCCAGAGCCTCTTGCCGCCACTCAATGGCAAGGTAAACATAAATTAGCTAAGCCCAAAGCTAAAGAGCCAAACAGAGTCGAAGGTAAAGAAGGAACAACAACAGGCACACACACACACACACATCCAATGGCAATGGCGATGGGGCTACCGAAATGGCAAACAAATAACAAAAAGTATATGTATATATGTAGGTATACATACCATTCAACAACTCAATGGGCAAACACTTCCAAAATGCGCGAAAAAATAATATTAGACACACACCAACATCAAAAACATCAAAAAAGAAAAAACACCAATGGAATATTATTAGGTAAACAATATAAACTGTGACAACGTTTTTTTTCCATGTTTTATTTTTATTTATCGTATACCCTTGAAATAAATATCCATCTGTATACATAGAAAGAATGGGTAAATATTATAAAGAAACTATTTCGCAGAAAACACAAAGTTCTTTTTTTTTTCTTATCGTATATTTCTTTAAATAAAATTCCATCTATAATTCTAAATAGATTCCTTTTTCTTTTTCCTTGCTATTAACCCATAGAGTAATAACGTATATTCTTAATCAGTTTTTCTAGACTAAAGGTATGTTTGTATGTCTGTCTGTTAGAGTATGACCAGATCTTTCAGACTATTAGAAACTAGAGCTATCAAATTTCGTGCAAACATTCGTCGGGTATCTACACAGATTAAACTTTTGACACGCCCATTTCCGCCTCTGCAAATCAAAGTTAAAACGTATAGCTAGAGTTTTATTAAAGAGTATTGTAAATCTGTCTCCAACACTCAGTGAAATAGAGAGCTCTAGTTGGGATACAATAATTTAAGTTATATATATTTATCTTGTATACAGGGTATACAGAAGTCGGCCATAACTATTTGTTTGCTTAAAATTTTACTTTGTTTAATATTTAAAATTGTAATTATGAAATGTTGAAAGCTTAGGGCAAAATTAAACTTCGTCGGGGTCACCAAATGTCTTTTGGGTGGACGCATTCACTTTTTTTTTAAGCTTTAGGCAAATTGCCTACATCGGGGTCACCAAATTGGAAAAGTTGTTGACTATTTTTTGATCCAAGAAGCTAAAGTAGTTAGTTGTTTTAGTAATATTAATTTAGTTTGTCAGCCAACAAAATGAAACTTAAAACCGCAAAAATGTCGACTCTGATTTATGTAGCTGCAAATGTACGATAAATGCGACAAAATGACTAAAATATATATATATATATATATATATATAAAAAGTAAAAGTTATAAATAATACACTGATAAGGTCAAGCTGTAACTCTTTTATTTTGTTTTTGATTTTAATAATTTATAAATAGAATGTTAATTATATGGAATTATATTTAATAGGCTTATCTTAATGGGTCCAACTGTAGTCTCTCTTATACTGTGTGTGTGTGTGTGTATGTGGCTGTGTGGCATCTTGTGGGTGTCATTAGACTAAACCACATAAAATCCTCATCAATTTACTAGCTTTCTCGCAACAACTTTCACTCGCCCATTTATTAATCATTGAGAATATGATAAACAATTGCGTTTTACTTGGTTACTACAAAAACCAAGTCTGTCCCAATTGCATTTTTCCATGTCATCAATATTGATGTAAAGTAACTAAGACGTTTAAATACCCTTTAAGACCATATAAATACCTTATACAATTGTGTTTTATAAGAGCAAATTTCAGGGATTTACAATCCAATTATAAGGTTTGACTACTTTCAAAATAGACTTGCTTTGAAAAGAATATTTAAAATTAAAGTCCAATATATTTTTTACAATATTTAGAATTGAATCCAAGGACAATGTCTGCCTAAGAATTTCTTTTTTAAAGGATCTTAATACATTATATTTTAAAAAATTGAAAGCCCAAAGTAACAAAACTAAGAGTCTCGAAAGTAAAGCATCAAATTTTGTATCTAAAACATAAAAGTCCTTAATATACCCTTTAGTGATCTACAAATTATAGAGTATAAAAGTAAAACCACACATTAATACAAAAAGAGAGAGAGAGAGAGAAAAAACAACCGCAGCTGCAATTGTCGTTATTGTTGGAATTAATACCTCATAGACAATTTTGATGACTTTGTCAGAGGCAACACTAATGAAGAGGATTGCACTTGGTCAGCGGCATTATCCAGATATGCATGTATGGTATATATATATATATATATATATATATGTCTATATAATATACATATAAGTTTGTTTGCTTGATTTCTATGTGAATCAGTTTTTTTTTTTCTTCTTCTTCTCTTCATTATCTTTTGCATTATAGAGCAAAATCACAGCAATTGTATTTTATTTATCGGCTTGCCTTTTCGCTTCCTTGCGGTCTGAAAAGAAAACTAAAAAGAGATAAACTGAAAGAAACATGATTGCATCTGCTTTTTACACACGCTAAACGACTTTAGATATAATGGGATCTTGGGAACACTGAATGATCAAATCGATCTCGGTTGAGAAGGGAGGAGAAAGGAGAAGACAAGGCAAATTATGCAGAAACAAAAAGAAGGAAACTGTAAAGAACATTAATTTCTTTGGCTTCTTCATTTGTTAGGTATACAAATTGTACATTTTTGTGTTTTGTTTTATATAGAAATATATATATCTACTATATTTCCGCTTTGATTGAACACTAACTGACTGGGACTGAGTCATTTGTTTTAATAAATTACTCATAGAAAACACATGTCGTACTTATTTATACTGTTTATAAATTCAGTTCTACGCATGAAAAAATCACTTAATAAATATAAATGAATAATAGAAATAAAAAAAAAAAAAGAAAAAAAAAAAAAACAATTAAAGATTCTTCTTCTATCCTATCAATTTATTACTCACTCACGTGGTTCATATTAATCATTATAAATCCCTTTATCCAGTCGGAAAATCTTTATCCGATGTCTAATGAAATTTCCCAAGAAAACAAATTGTATATTATTAACATTATTTTATGTTTATTTTAATCTTTTTGTTATTGTTTAAAGAAAATACTTGCAATTTTTTTAATTTTTGGGTTCTCATTCGAAACAATGTTAAAACTTTATTGTAAACCTTTTTTTTTATAGTCTTTGTTTAGTTATTTCTATACCCTTGCAAAATGGTTATATTAATCATGATCAGCTTATATATATAAAGTTTATATATATATCATAATCAGCACATCAAGTTCAGTTGAACCAGTTGTCTGTGTGTGTGTATGCCCATATGTCCACTTCGTTTCTAAGCTATCGTAATATAACTTTGCATACACTTTTCTCATAGTTTTACGCTCTTTATATAAGGGGAACAATCAAATCGGACGACTATATCATATACCTCCCATAGAAAAGATCGATTTAAGCTAGATAAACAAATTTGTTCTTTGCTCCTTCCATTTGGTATATATTCAAATTACACAACCAAGTTTAATCAGAATCGGTTAACTATATCATATAGTTAATATCGAAATAAACGGTTCAAAAACAAAAATACTTTTTTGAAAAACTTTTTCTTTATCGATCTTACACTGTTACCCTGAATTATGAAGTGTAATTTGAAATGGAATTTGGAAAAGTATACAAACTTCGGCTATATAAAAGTTGCTTATATAACTATATACTTTTCACTTGAAGCATTGAGTTTCTTTAAATTCCACAAATTGTAAATTTTTAATCTTTGTTTTATATTTAGTTATATGATGACCATTTACGCTCTTTCTTTAGCTTTAAAATGAAAATTATTTGGAATTTGTTTTTTGTTGATAAAACAAAAGAAACCAAAAGCCGATAAAAATACTAATAACATTTTGGAATTCCTAACTGCAACTAATATAAATAAACATTTAGAAAACAGAAAAAGGTTTTAGGAATTTTCGAAAAGAATTTAGAACTTATATATATTATATCGGAATAAGCAAAAGTTTTATAATTTATGAGATATTACTTACTTATAGTATGATGATTTTCCAATATATCCCCCTTTATCCATCCCTTTCTATTGGTTGTCCATGGGTTTATCTTAGAGCTTACTCTCATTTGATATATGTTTGCTTAAATAAATCGACAAGTAGTTGTTTGGGGAGGAGGGGGGGAGTGGTATAGTAATCCATAGGCATGCAAACTTATCTATCTCTATCTCGCTCTTTTGCCCCATTATGCACACACACATACACGCACACGCACATGCAGAGAGCCATGTGAGAAATATTTAAATTGCGTATCCGGTGAGACAAGCACAAACCCCTCTTTTACCCCCTCCTTTTTACAGGGAATGTCCCATGTGATTGAAAGAAAGAGAGACAAAGCTGGAAAGAGAAGAGAAGAATGGCAGAGGGGGGGTGAGCCTTTGTCTGCTTATTATTATTATATATATATATATGTATTTTTTTGTATTATTATTTATGTACAATATTTTTCAATTTTATTTGTCAAGAGTCAGAGCGTAACGGACAAACAGAATATTATGAATATGATGAGTGGGTGGGGCATATCCCAAAAAGGGGAAAGGCAAAGGCAAGAGTGAACAATATACTTATAAAAGAAACTTACTAATAAACAATAATTATTCAATAAATTTAAAGCATTAAATTCAACTTTTGGTTCTAAAAGATAACTCAATAATTGTTTATCTTAATTAACATATAGCTAAAGATTATGGGAAGAGACTGAGTATATATATATATCTGTCATAATTGACTGTGAAAAGGCAAAAATCAACAATAAAACAAACAAATAATTAATGCATTTCATTACAAGCTTTTTAACAATAAATCAACTCAAGGTGCGAAAATGTTATAGTAAAATTTTTAAATCTCTTTTTATGATTAAGTTGAAAACAAAAGCTTAATATATGGAGAATTATTCATTTATTTGTTATTTGAGCACTGCAAGTAATAAAATTGTTTTTTTTATTTAATATACAGGGTGCAGCAAAGTTAATATAACTTAAATACAGGGCCGGAGTTTCAGGGTTAAAATTTTGAAGGTTAACATTAAAAGAAAGTTTTCTTTTTATATAGTTAGATATTATGAAATTTGGGTTATCTAGAAGATTATAGAAATTTAACAAAAGAATTTTCTTAATATGGAATTTCTAAAATAATAATTAATTAAAATTATAATTTAAATTGTAGTAAACAAATTAACGTTAAAGTATTTTTAAGAACTTTTATTAAAAATGTCTCTAAATTTGTTGTAACAATTTATATACAACTCATAATCATGCAGATCAGGAATGTTTTCTATATATATACCTACTTTGTATGGATTGTATGATTTTATTATTTGTATATTTTATTTGTTTTGTTTTTATGTTTATTTTTTTATTCTTGGACATTTTTTATTTTGGCAATCAATTCTCGCTTGCTTTAGGATTACTTGCCCACACCTCTAACATTTACTTGGATTTTTGACCCGCACCTTTCTTCTTTTTGGATCATCTTCCCCAACAACCTCGTCTTTCTCCTCCAACCTTTTGCTTTTCCTGTATTGTGTTGGCACTCTAATTAGAACTTTGAATGCAACAGCAGCAGCTGCACCAAAAAAAAAAAAAAAAAAAAAAAATGAAAGAAAAGAGAAAAGTATATACAAAAAAAAAAAAGGTGAAAAAAGTAAATGTAAAACCCTAAATTAAAGTCACGTAAGCATATTTGCTGATTTCATTATGGCATTCTCGTAAATAAGTAATAAATGATGTGAGTTGTATGTACTTATGTGTACAATATTACCATTTATTTTTTCTCATTTATTTTGCCTTCTTTTTTTTTTGTTATTTTTTTTTTTTGACACAATGAGTGCACATTTGGTTTTTGAGGAAATTGTTGTTGCTTTGGATGGTTGAATTGATGAATAAAATAACTCGAATGGCAGAGGCATATTTACTGTATTCATTTTTAATACGGTTGAGCGAACCCTTTTGCCATCAAAAAAAGAAAAATAAACATCATTGGTAAATCTAGTCAGATACAGATACACAGATACAAGTGCAGAAGTTGGTCCAATGTCTGGCTTTTGGTTAGGAAAACAAGTACAAACTGCAGTAATTCAATTTGAAAAGTTAACTACCCTCTTTGACTAGGCATTACTTAAGGAATTATATATTAAAGATCTCTTCTATAATCAAATTATCAAATATAATTTCAATAAAATGTCAAAAGATTACTTAAAAGTTTATATCTTGGTTTATATCTCTTGAAACTACTTTAAAAAATATATATTAATGGTTCTGATTTTTAGAAATATATTCATTATACAATTCACTTATTGTATCATGATATATAACCCCTTTAATATTTAAACGATTCATAAGTTATATATTTCTTTTTATACCCTTGCACAGGGTCTGTCTGTTTCTTTGCATGAAATATGCCTTTAATTTTAAGCTATATGTTTGAAACTTGGTAGATAAGCTCTTTAACTCCTTAGGTAGATAAAGTATATCAAACAGTTGGATCGGACAACTATAAGATATAGTAAATTGACTATGAACGCCTAAAATACAACAAAAATACAACATATTTCATTATATGATCTTAAAAATATTGATATATTGTAATGTTTGATGGGTAATCGATAATATAGAGTTAAGAGCAAAGTTTAGCTTTTATATTCTTTTGCTGCTTAATTTCTTCAAGTGTAATCAATCAATATTTGTTTAAGATTTAAAAGAACTCTCTTGAAAACTATCTATTATATGTGTGTGTGTGTGTGTGTTTAGGCCTAATGAAAGCTTTTCATTTACCTGATTACTTTTTAACCCTCTTTCTCTTCTCTTGATATCTTTCTCTCTGTGTGTGTGTGTATCTTCTTTTGTGTTGATCAAATGTTTATTTGCTCAATCTTTTACTCACATTATTTTTACTTCAATCTCTTTTTCTTTTATTGTCTAATAGGCTTCCATGGATTTGCCACCGGACAAAGCGAAACTCTTGCGTAACTACGATGATGAGAAGAAATGGGACATGATATGCGATCAAGTAAGTTGTTATAACATTTAAGTAACTTCCATTAATAATGCGTTAAATGTGATTATACCATTTTTGCCATGTCTAAGCCTCTTTTTTCTTATTTATCAAATATTTACAACAACTCTACGAATGGCAGAGAGTTAACTTCCTGTTTTGGTGGCAAATGTAGATGTAGATACATATATAATGTACATATATATGTTTATGTATATAGATAGATATTATAATTTTTTGCAGATTAACGTAGTGCACTTTGGACTCTTTTAATAGAGTACTAGTTTCTTTTGAATAGCGGGGAAGAAGGAGTAATGGGTCTGTCTTGGGGTGAGGTCAAACGCCTAAACAATAATTTATTTAGACGAAATTTACAAAGTGTATGAAAAAAAAAGGGGGCAGTGAAGGCAGGGGGGTCATTCGACACCTTGAACACTGCTCAGTGACCTTTAGGCGGCAACTTCTAGCAGAGTTGAGTTAGAGACTGACCGTACAACAAATGAGCCCCAGAAGAGCGAGAGAAACAGAATGAATAAAGAATTGAGTGGTGGCATATACATACATACATATAAATCCCCCCTCGCTGTACCCCTCCAGTAATTAACTGTGCCAAATGGCAGTTTGCGCAATAATTGTTAGTCATGCATACAGATATATATATATATATATATCTGTATATAGATTCATGTGTCTGTCTGGGAATTTAGAGTAGGTTTATGCCTTTACGAATCTTGATTAAGCATTTCAATGTTAACATAATTGAAATCGTAGGCAGGGGAGGGGGGAGCAAGTTACAAATTATAAATAAATATAGTTTAAGCCATTTAAACTAAACCATTTCAAATTGATCTTTAGACCGTTTATCAATTGGTTCTAAATTATAATACATACATAAAGTAAAACTAATCACAAGTTAAGACCTCGCTTAGACCAATTAAACTAAACGAATTTAAGTAATTAAAACCAATGGAAAATTTTATAAAATTTTTTAAATTTAAAAAATATTTTTAAAATTTGAACAAGGTTTATTATATAAAAGAAATTTTCTATCTCTTCTCATTCATTGTTTTAAATATGTTTCATGTAAATTATATATTATTCAGTTATCTTATCTAACTAATTGAGCATATATATGTACAATTGAAAGTTTTAATTTATTATATTATTTCATTTCCTTATCTTCCGAGAGAGACCAGAGATTTTTAGTATATATATTTGATATATTTGCTTCCTGCTAGTTAACATGAAAATTATTTTCATTATTCTTCATGAAATATGTGTAAAGTGGTGGGTGGTTTAAAGAGTAAAGGGGGGTGTGTGGGGGGTGCAGTATTGTTGTTGAGAGGCATCATTATTCAGTGCGTGTTTGTTGGTCGCAAACATTTTGTTTGATGTCACACACACGCACACACACACCGCAGTGTGGATACGGTTTTATTGCTTTGAAAATATTGCAAAATGGACACTTAAGCTTGGAAAGAACACAACAATTTTCGCTTTTTGAATCGCTAAAATGGCGTTAAATGAGAGCTATTTTATATATATATATATATACATCTGTAGAATATAAAAAGCCGACACTACAACGAGTTAGGTGAGTGAATTTTTGAGGGTGGTGAGATAGACAGACAGACGACACACGCTCGCTCATCTAATAATGAAATGTATATAATAAACGGATGTATATATATATATATATATACATGAACATACATATGTCCGATGTATGTTTAATCCATGTCGACAAATCTACATTGCGTGTTAGCTGCTGAGCTGCGGTTATAGTGTTTTTTTTTGGGGGAGTTATGACGAAACTATTAAAGTGTTCACCAGAGCAGAGCAGAATCGAGTTGGAGTCGGAGTCGGAGTCGTCGAGCTAAGTGTATGATCAGAGGCATGAGCAAGAGCATGCCTTGCCTTGTTTTGGTATGTATGTACCATGATTATGGACTCCAACGACGGATACGCGCCTGCTTTGGTTGTGCGCGGATTCGCGGCTTGACTTGGCCATTAAACTAGGTCACTGAATTTTCAAGAGCTGCACCTAGAAAAAGAAGGAAAAACAAAAACAAATTCGCCATAGGCGTATATGTAACTAACTACTAAAGAATGTCTCAAAGAGAGACGCCTCCCCCCCTCCATTCCAATGATAGAAAGAGAGGGAGGGGAGTTGCAGCGTCAAAAAGTTACTGCCACACGATAAAATATCATAAACACCCAAACAGCTACGACTTTGGTTGTCGTCGTCGTCATCGTCATCGTAGTCTCAATGCTAGTTCCTTAGCCACAGCCGCCTGCATGCCAACATACCTGTTTTCCATAATACAAAACTACACCACTGTGGTTACAAAAACCTAAAATATTTGAATAAACTTGACTACCATCTGGGTTATACTTTAATTGCTAGAAATAATAAAATGGTTTTAAATTGTTGCTAAATATTTTCTATATATTTTTTTTTTAAAATTAAGAAAAATTTTTAAAGTTCTCTCATATACATATATTCCACGATTAAATCTCTTTTCTCTTCACTTAAACATAAGTTTTATGATTTTAAATTTAAGAGATAATCTTTCAGTATATGATTTTCTTTCACAAGAGTCGTCGTGTTCGTGCCTAAAATCGATACAAGAATTGGCAAATTCATGGAAAACTATGCCTAAACGTGCCCATAACAAAAATTATAATTAACATTTTACAGTTATTCTGGCTTCAGGTGTGTGTTTTTTTTTTAACAGGTACCAAGAAAAACCAACACAAAGAAGGATCATTGAAAAAATATCTTTTGCCTGGGAATTCCCCATAGAGTTTAGGCACTTTATTAGCTTTATTTTATGATTGCAAAGGTATAAAATTTTGCATACTTTTTTGCTGACTATTGACCACTGTGCAAGCACTCAAGTCTCAAGTCTTTGACTATGAAAATGAATGAAAAGTGCATAGAAAACCCCCACAGACAATGGGACAACTCGTCAAAGTGGAGGCGAAGTTGACTCTCAACAACAACTTAACTCCTCCTTTCCGTGTGTTGTAGCCGATCCCAGCCAATCCTCCAATTCCTTTACCCCATACTATGGAGCTTGGCTGACTGTCTACCTTCTGCCTTACAGTGACAAAATGCAAATTATTATGACTGCGATAAATTGCAGTTTTTAATCGCTTGCCTTATACCTGGTTTATACTATATATATATACATAGTATATATATATATAAGTATATATGTATATTCATTTTCTTACATTTTGTTGGTGTTTCAAGCTGTTCGACTAGGAGTAGGAAAAAGAATCAAACTGGTTTTCTTTATATTTAGTTATTTTTTCTTTCTTTCGATTTTTGTCGTTTTTGTTTCTTTCTCTAGTTATATGTTGTTGTTGTGTGTTGCAAACCACCAACAACCCACACATAGTTTCAGTTTATTGTGTGTTTCTTTGTGTGTGTGTGTGTCTGTGTTTTGTTGGCATAGTAAAAACCAAAATACAAAAACAAGTATACCACGCTTCATGCTTAAAAACACTTAAAAAATGTTTTAAGTTAGGCAAGCCAACCAGTCCGACAAAATCCAACAGACGGACTAACCTAGCCCAGTCAGAGTCCATCCATCGATGCAATACGATGCGATGTGCCACTCGATGGGATGGGATGGGATGGCATGGGATGGGGATATGATGTGATGCTTATATGATCGCCAGAGGGAAATACTACAAGTAGGTGTAGGCAAAGGGGAAGAGCTGAGTAGAGGCAGTGAAGAAAACTGTAAACATGTATGCACAAATATGCAGTTAAGCCAAAAACAAAAACAACTTGAACTGTAGGAAAACAAAAGTAAAAGCCGCTATCATATAGATATATATATATATATAGTATGTAGCATGGGGAGATCTTTTTTTTTGCGGTTACTCTATACACATGAGCTTTAAAGAGTATCTTAAAAGTCAAGAGATATATCTTTTGGTTAGCCTTAATTACATTCAGTGAAAACTTGTTTTGGGCGACAAAGCAAATCAAGATCAAGGGATATAATTTGTTTTCTTTTAACAAGAAATTGTATGAAATGTTTGTAAAACCTTTGAAGGAAATCTATATAAACAGGATATTAAATATCTGCTATGAAATAATAGAGAATTACTTTCAAAGGAAGTTCTAAAATCTTTTTTCAAACCGAAGCTATAATGTTTAAAGGGTTTTCAAATGCCAAAATAGTTTCAACTTAATTCTAAAAATTCTACAGGGTATTCACAATGTTCAAATATCTTTTGTATATATATATTTTTCAGTTATTTTTACATATCATTAAAAATTCAGTTAGCGAAAAATTTCCTACATTGTTTTTTGTTTAAATTTATATTATAAATTAAAAGAACCGAAGCTAAGAAAATTTATCACTTTAAAAAGATTTATTATTATCTGAATACATCCATTTGTTTGCATATGAGAGATTCCTTTCTATTTTATCATCGTTTACAAACAATAATGCAGTTTTTGTTTTCTTTTCTAAAAGGGTAATCTCCGATATGGATGTGTTGATAAATGCCATTATTTGCCATCATTACAATTGACGTTGACCCATGACATAATTAGACGGTAGATGGGAAATACATAATATGATAAAGAAGAATGTTTATTATTCAAACAAAACAACTTATCGCTTAGATAATAATATTAGAAAAGTGATATGACATTTTTATTGTCAGTTTTGGCAAACTCCCCCTTTAAGGTTTATTTATAAAAAGCACTTAAATGTTTTGCAAATATATATATATATATATACATAGGCATACATCTGGTAGATATCTTATCTCTATTTGAGTACTGTATTCAGTGGCTTTTTCATAACATTGTCTCTAGATATAAATAATAAATGTCAATCATTTTGGGATCATTGACTTTCTAAATGCAAAAATATATATAGATAAATAAGAAATTAAAATTTAAAATTATATAATCTATATATATTTAATTTATTTGTATGTTTGCAAGGGTATTTGATCTTCGGCACAGTAGAAGTTCGTCTATCCTTCTAATATTTATACCCTGTACCATTAGAGAGTATATTAAAGTCGCTAAAATGTATGTAACAGTGAGATGGGAACATTTTCGTCCCCTTAAAGTATATATATATATTCTTGATCGGTATCAACAGTCTAATCAATCTCGATCGATGAGACATGTCTATCTGTCCGTTCGTTTGCATAAATCTCCGAGACTAGCAAGAGCTAGTTCAACCAAATTTGGTGTCAACATTTGTGTAGTCTCTACGCTAATCAAGTTAGTTAAAATTGTTGCCACGCCCACTTTCGCCCAAGCAATTTAGGAAAAACAAATAACTAAAGTATTATTAAAGATGCCGCTTTCTGATTTGACACACCCAATAATATAGCCAAAAAGTATTAACTGACAATATTTTGTCGAAATCGAACAATAAATATCGAGGATATATCTATATATACAATTTGTATTGAAATGCCAAGTACTACATTGTTCGGTATAAGGAATTTTTCTTTGAAATGATGGCAAATGCAAAGAAGTTTGTTTTTATAAAGTTTCTATAAGTTCTAAAGTTATAGGGCACAGGAAAGCCTTGTTTCATTTTTATTATGGATAACTAGAAATAGTTATACAATCTTTTTCTATGTATGTATGAGCAGCTATTAAGAGATAATTGAGTTTATAAGGACTTTTTTTTAATAAGAGATGTTCCTTTTTAGTAAGTTTTATATATAAATGTGATCTTAATTTTATATAATCTTGTCCATATATATTGCTTCTCTAACTAGCATATTTAAAAAGTAAATTTAGATTTTTCTGTTGGTGATAAAGCGATACATAGATGGTATACATCAGATACTTGACTTAATTTTAGTATCTTATATTAATATTATTTCAATTTTCTCAAAATTTTTTTTGTATATATTTAATGTAATTCTTTAATTTTCAGGAACGAGTCCAGGCCAAAGATCCTCCCTCCCATTACTTGAGTAAATTGCGAACGTATTTGGATCCAAAGGCATCGCGTAGTCATCGGGTAAGTTGGTTTTTTTTTTTTTTTGTTTATACCAATTTTCTTTTTCATTTCCCTCTTTTTTTTTAAATGTTGTTTTTCCTTCATAGTTTTTTAGTGTTTCTTTTTTTCTATTGTTTTGTTTTTATGTAGTTAGTTTTTATTTTACTATAGTCAATTGAATAGTTAATGGTGCTTAGTCAAAATCAGCTTTTGTAATATAATATTTATTTTAATATATATATCATATGACATCATATTATATATATATATATATATATATATATATATATATATATATTATGTGATCTGTCTCTAACCACCTTTAATTGTAGTTATGAAATTTGTTAACTGGTGCGTTTTGTCTTTGACTTTTGTGTGAGGCTTTTGAATCCTAACAATTTCTATTAGATAATTGAAAAATGAAAAACCCAAAAGAAAATTTAAAAAAAAAAACAAAAACAATTCTATTCTTACCCAATGTATTAATGTGTAAATTTCATTTCTCTACTCACAACACTGACAACACACACCAAAAAAAATAAATAAAAAAACAAACCACACACACGCACACCCTTTCTTTCTCTTCCCGATTGCACTACATGAATTCATATAAAAAACAAAAAAAAAAATATATATAAAAATATCAAACCGTTCCTGCTGTATCCTGTCTGTGTCCTGTCTCCACAACTGCCTGTCACTCGCTCTCCGTTTCTCTCCGTCACTCTCTCTGTCTCTCTCTCCTTTTGTACACTTACAGCTTTACCTCTTCTACTTTCTTTGTCAGAAACGTAAAATGGTTGGCGAATCCACATCCACCCAAGTGCTAAGAGATTTAGAGATCTCGTTGCGTACAAATCATATTGAATGGGTTAAAGAGTTTCTGGATGATACAAATCAGGGCTTAGATGCATTGGTCGATTATCTTAGTTTTCGTTTGCAAATGATGCGACATGAGCAACGTATACAGGGTGCCTTGTGTGGAGCTAATTCGGATGAACGTTTAAATTTAAATAGCGGTGTCGATGCCAATGATATGGTGGTGCTTAGCAATAATTCATCATTAAGTCCCGGCGGCGGTGGCAGCGGTATGGGTGGTTGTGGTGGTAGCAGTGGTGTTGGTGGCGTTGGAATTGGCGTTGGTGTTGCCGGTGTTACCGGCATTGTAACGGGTGCTGGCAACTCAAGCATATTGGATTCATCGCGCCATCAACAGCAGCAACATCATCATTCCCTATCGTATAGCTTTCTGCGACCAACCATAGCGGATGCCCTAGATAGTCCAAGTATGAAGCGTCGATCTCGTCATATTGCCAAATTGAATATGGGAGCGGCCACAGATGATATCCATGTATCGATAATGTGTCTCCGTGCCATAATGAATAATAAATATGGCTTCAATATGGTCATCCAGCATCGTGAGGCCATCAATTGCATTGCCCTCAGTCTCATTCATAAATCGTTGAGAACGAAGGCATTGGTCTTGGAACTATTGGCTGCCATATGTCTGGTTAAGGGCGGACATGAGATCATATTGGGTTCCTTTGACAATTTTAAGGATGTGTGCCAAGAGCAACGTCGCTTCCAAACACTAATGGAATACTTTATGAATTTTGAAGCATTCAATATTGATTTTATGGTTGCGTGTATGCAATTTATGAATATCGTTGTCCATTCCGTCGAGGATATGAATTATCGTGTCCATTTGCAATATGAATTTACAGCCTTGGGTTTGGATAAATATTTAGAAAGGATTCGTTTAACCGAATCGGAGGAATTGAAAGTGCAAATCTCTGCATATTTGGATAATGTATTCGATGTGGCCGCTTTAATGGAGGATTCGGAAACCAAAACAGCCGCCTTAGAGCGTGTACAGGAATTGGAAGATCAATTGGAACGTGAGGTTGATATCAATTCGGAATTTCGTTATAAATATGCCGAATTGGAAACAGAGAATATGACATTGAAAACGGAACGGGAACAGTTATCGATGGTGAGACAAAAGCTAGAGGAAGAGTTAACAGCATTACAACGTATGCTCACCCAGAATGAGCAGGAATTAAAGAAACGGGACACATTGCTGCAAACGAAAAATCTTGAATTGCAAACATTAAGCCGTTCATTGCCACGTTCGGCATCCAGTGGGGATGGCAGTTTGGTAAATGTTGGCGCCAGCCTTATGGCAAGTAGTTCGGCCAATGGTTTGGGTGGTATATCATCATCACTGCTTGCCGGAACGGGATTGTCTATGGCAGTGGCGGCAGCACCACCACCGCCTCCACCACCACCGCCACCGATGCCTATGCAAGCAGCGGTTATGCTACCACCACCACCACCGCCACCAGCCCCACCAGTTCCACCACCACCACCCATGATGCCCGGTTTGAGTCCATTGGTTAGTCCCAATGGTAGCATGCACTCTACTGCACCATCACCACCACATGCACCCAGTTTAAGCTCATTCCAGCCACCACCACCACCAGTAGCTGGTTTCATGCCAGCCCCAGATGGAGCTATGACCATTAAACGTAAAGTGCCCACCAAATACAAGTTGCCCACCCTTAACTGGATAGCTCTTAAGCCCAACCAGGTGAGTCCCATTGATACAATTCAAAATATTTTAACAATTTCATTGTATAATTTTTATCAATCAAGGTACGTGGCACCATTTTCAATGAGCTGGACGATGAAAAGATCTTCAAGCAAATTGATTTTAATGAATTTGAAGAACGATTCAAAATTGGCATTGGAGGTGCTTTGCATAATGGTCGAAATGGTACCGAAGTGGATGGTACATTGCAATCTTATCCCAGTAAACGTATCCGCAAGCCCGATAACATCTCGCTGCTGGAACACACGAGATTAAGAAATATAGGTAAGATCCAATAAAAAGGAATCTTTCTACTAATCTAAATGATATGTTAATTTATCATTATTTTTCTTTCTTTTTTTTTTTTTTTTGTCATTAAGCAATCTCTCGTCGGAAACTGGGTATGCCGATTGATGATGTGATTGCTGCCATACATAGTTTGGATTTGAAGAAGCTATCGTTGGAGAATGTTGAACTCTTGCAAAAGATGATACCCACCGATGCCGAAGTGAAGGCCTATAAGGAGTATATTATTGAGCGCAAGGATCAACAGCTACTTACCGAAGAGGATAAATTTATGTTGCAATTATCGCGTCTGGAACGCATCTCATCCAAGCTATCAATTATGAATTATATGGGCAATTTTGTTGATAGTGTCCATTTGATTAGTCCGGTGAGCAAAGAAAATGTCTAATATTTAGATCTTAAATCTTTGGTTATATTTTTAATTTGAAATGCATTTCAATTTTGAATCTTTAGTTTCATTCATATTAATATATATTTTTCTTTTATACTTTTATCACAGCAAGTGCAATCGATTGCCGGTGCCTCCAGTTCGCTTAAACAATCTCGGAAATTTAAGGCTGTGTTGGAAATTGTCTTGGCTTTTGGCAATTATCTTAATAGCAATAAACGTGGACCGGCCTATGGCTTTAAATTGCAATCGCTGGACACATTAATTGATACCAAATCGACAGATAAACGTTCATCCTTGCTGCATTATATTGTGGCTACCATACGTGCCAAATTTCCCGATTTGTTAAATTTCGAAAGTGAATTGTATGGCACAGATAAGGCAGCATCTGTGGCTTTAGAGAATGTTGTTGCCGATGTTCAAGAATTGGATAAGGGTATGGAATTGGTGCGCAAAGAGGCCGAACTGAGAGTGAAGGGCACACAGACGCATATCCTTAGAGATTTCTTAAACAACAGCGAGGACAAACTGAAAAAGGTTAAGAGCGATCTAAGGCATGCACAGGATGCCTTTAAAGAGTGTGTCGAATATTTTGGTGAATCATCACGGAATGCCGATGCGGCTGCCTTTTTTGCCTTGATCGTACGATTCACCAGAGCATTTAAGGTTAGAATTGTTTGAATTGATGATTCATAGACATGTTAATCAATTCAATATTCATCTCTTTTATATAGCAACACGATCAGGAGAACGAGCAACGACGTCGCTTGGAACAGGCAGCTGCATTGGCTGCCTCGAAAAAAGAGAGCGATCAGGTGATGATGCGCAACAAGGTTAATCAGAAGAAGCAACAGGTGAGTGGTCAAGGACATGGAGGACCTGGACATAGTAGCTGTATACCATGCTATTCTAGGATGATCAATTCCATTTCATTTACATAGCGCAAAGAGATTCCATTTTATATACATATTTATCAATATTTTCCATTATGATTTTAATATCCGTTATTTTGTGCTACTATCCTGTATAATCTGTTCAATTTTATTTACTTATTTACTTTTTTTTTTAAATGCTTTCTCATATATTTTTCTTAAAAGCCAGCAAATACATTGCCTGCTCGACTTTGTCAGAGAACATAGCACTGTGGGCTTACCTACTTAGCATCCTTAGCACGTACTATACACCCCGGTTCACTTTGGTTAACACTGTAACTATATACATATAAAAAAATATATATATTTATATATATATATATATATATACCTGTATAACGTACTCGTCCGGGTGGGCTTCCAATAAGTTCATCAAATAATTATCAATGCACCACCAAAAACAAATCAACTATCCACCACCACCATATCATCCTACATCCACTAGTCATGTCCTGGGTTCGTTCGGCATGTGACAGACATTGTATTTGTTTAATCCACTTGTTTTTTTTAGTGTAAGTTGTCTGGCTTGTGTTGTCTTCATCATAATAAATCCTAACCAAAATCCATACCATTTGCTTCACCATGCCCCATCACCCCAATCCCATGCTCTAATGCATTTAGCTAGTATCTAATCCCCAAACACTAAAAACCATGTACAAATGTACAATACTAGCTTGACTAATACCCACACTAATCCTCAACTAAATCCCCCACTAAGTCCCCTTCACTGTGACCCATTTTTCATTGTGAAATGCAAAGTTGACATGTTGAAAACATGACAAAACATAAAAAGCTTATATGAATTGTATATCAGATTGAAATATATATTTGAAAAATAAATAGAAAAAGAGGAAATCTAAACTTATATTTAGATGAGTCAGTGGTTATAGAAAATCCAAAACAATTAACTGATTTATAAAGCGATAAATCATTATTCTATATAAGTTTTATCAACAGGAAGGTTTTGCTTTTAGAAAGATCTTGCGTTTCTTCTATATTTCTTAATTTTTTAATATTTTAAAATAATTGGTTTTTGTATTTTTTATTAGAATGCAGAAGGAGCTGATCAAAACCCATTAGTGTAGCTTTTCTAGGACAAAGAAAAGTTTTAAAAGTTCTAATTTTAATTATTGATCACAGGCTTTCAAGATTTGTAATGAAATATAAGTAACCGATCTTATGTGCTTAGTTATATTATATAGTTTTGTTTAGGAAAACCATTCGTTTAGAAGATTCTAACAGAATGAAAGATCGTAAAGATCATTTTTATTTTATAGCTCAGATTCAGATTAAAGGTTTATTAGTGATATATTTAGAAGGATTTATAATAAGAATAAGCAAAAGGACATCTAACTAACTTAATTAATTAAAAGATAACTCATTTGAAATTGCATGATATTAACTTTTAATCATTTATCTCTTTATCCTAATTTAACTCTCATTTTTTTACATTTAAGGTCGTTTACTTTAGTTACTTCAATTTTCTTTTTTTTTTTTTGGTGTTGGTTTTATTTTTGTCTAATTCTAACGTATTTCTTTTTCTTTAATTAAACGCTCGCTTGGTCCCCCCTTGGTTATCTGTTGTTATCTCGAAAATAAACTTTAAAAAAAAAAAAAAACAAAAACAAAACAAAAAACAATTCGAACTTGAAATCGAATTCCAAACCAAAGTTGCCTACAAGTTGCGCGCTTTCCTTACAGGATGCCGTCATAAATGAGCTAAAGAGCAAAGCACATTCAGTGCTTGAGAAGAAGCTACTGCAACAGGATGAGGTCTATAATGGTGCACTGGAGGATATATTGTTGGGCTTAAAGAGCGAACCGTATCGCCGGGCAGATGCAGTGCGTCGTTCCCAACGGAGAAGGATTGACAATAATCGCTTGTCGCGCACCTTGGAGGAAATGGATTGCTAAACTAAAGTAAACTATGTAGTTACACATATTGTATACATATTGTATGTGCAAGTATTTTGTGTATGTTGTAGGCGTGCCAACAAATGGGCGGGGTGGCACACTGGGACAAAACAAATGAAACGAACACAACAAAAATCGAATAATCAAAATTCATAGTACTGAAACAAAACGAAAAAAAAAAAAGATAGAAAGAAAACAATTGAAAAAACTCTGCAATAATTGTGATTGGGCGATTAAATTTTGTGTTAGAAAACGCACACATAAACACAAACACGACACACATACACACACACACTGCAACTTCAAGATTTACATTCCCAACCTAATCTCAAACGCCAATCCAAACGAATCCTCTTCCAAACGAATATCCGATTTATATTCTCTGAAATATATATACATATATATATATATGTATCAGCCTTTTGTCCGGATTATGCATTTTATCTCTTTAAACACACACACACACACACACATTCACATATATCTTTAAATATATATATATGTATATATATTTTAATCTTCAGAAATCTCTTAAAGTATTTTGAATGATTATTTTTCTAAAGAATTTTTTTAATGCACTCTGTGAATCTCAACTTTTGAGACAATTTTTTATCGCCCAATTTTATACCATATATCTATATATATATATACTTTTTATATATATTTATATTAATCTATTATTTTATTTTACTTTTTTGAAACTTCTTTTTTAAATTGAAAAAAAAAAGGTTTAATTGTTAATTTATGATTTTATAAATTTTAATTTTGTAAATATATGCATATACAATGGATATATAAATGTATATATATATATATCGATTTATATATATATTATATATCATCACTATTATACTATAATTTTAAGTTTTTTTTTTGTATTTTTTTTATATTATTATTATTATTTTTTGAATTGATTTAACATCATAGATGGCAAAACCGAGTATATACATATATATATATCTTAAAACTTTTATATCTATATATTTCTGTATTTGAATTTAAGTTATGAATTGTAAAATTGAGTAGAATGCATTAAATTGTACATTATCTTTTATATATATATATATATATATATATATATATACATATATAAATTATATTTATAATGCAAATATAATTATAAACATTTGTATTATATTTGCATTATGTTTTTTAAATCTTTCTCCTTTTTTGTACCCATACACAGCCTTTTCCACTCTCAAAAATACACCCACACACACTCACACTCACACACACACACATACACATACACAGAGCTTCAAAAGGAAAGACACAATTTCAAGCGCCAAATATTGCACATGAATAGAACTTTTAGAGTCGATTTTTTTTATATATTTTATATATATATAAAGCAAAAGCATTTTATAACATTTTATGTGTAGATCTTTTATACAACAAATTAAGAATATATATATATATATATATATATACATTTTTATATGCCAATTATATTATATTCCACACACACATACACAAGGCATGATGAAGACTGATAGAGGAGCAGTTCATGAAACGGTTTATAAACCGTGCAATCAAGCGAATATATACGATATTTACCGCAAAGCTTTGTAACGAACTTTTTCTACTCCTTATACGTACACGTACTACTACTACTACTATTATTACTCTCTTATATATATATATATATATATATATATATATAGACGTCTAGTGTCTTCTTTATATGATACTTTATATATATACATACATAACACATACATATATGATTATGTAAAAGAATTATCGAAGTCGAACTCGATATTGTATCGAATTTAGTTCAACTGTAAGCACAGGTGCCATTGGCATTGACGAACGACATGGTCCTTATGCATATCCTTTCGCAAAATGTTTTATATTATGTTTGTTTTAACTTCTTTTTCGTTTTGTTTTGCAAATCTCTGAAAAAATAGAAAAGGAAAGAAAGAAGGTAAAGAGAGGAGAGCTACAGAGATAATAAATGGGGTCCGAGAGAGAAGGTGTGTTTAATTATAATAATAAATAATTAATTAGCACGCTTGCATTGTTAGTTTTTAAATTATTGTGTTATTTAATTTAATAAGTGAAGCCAGACCAGCTTGGTGGTATGCCACGACATAACGATGATATGTAGCCGATAAACAGCAGCCGGATTTATATATATATATATATATATACAGATATATATTCATATATTGTACAACATTGCACATTTTACACAACCAGATATTGAACACTTGAACTATTTTAAATAAATTATAATTAACCAAATATAAACTAGCCAAAAACAAAAAAGCAATACTTTTTCTTTACTTTTTTATGAATTTCAACAAATTTTTGAAAGACTCGTTAAAGGAGTATCAGTAACGGAAAGTATAATAAACGAAAAATGGGTAAGAATAATTCCAATTGGATTTTAAATAAGACAGCTTTGGCGCCCATCGTTTCCCAGTATTTTGAAGCATATTACCACTATATTAGCACAGCTGATTGTGTTAACAGTGGTCGCTAAAGATCTGGCAGCATAGTCAGAACTTTAGCGCTGCCACAATCAGCGGAAAATCCAATGTTCCAATTATAAATTTAGTTTAAAAATGATTTAAAAAGCGAAAGCAAGCGAATCAATTGCATGTAAACGGTTCACGCCCTGAAGAAGTATGTTCAAACGCACATTTAAAGTAGTTTATCGGCCGATTAAGAACAATTTCGTGCTATTGCCGGACCAGTACTACGGAGTTGTGTCGACCTATGTAAGTTTTGGATGGAGTTGCCAAAATTCGAGCCTCAGTTCAAAAGTCCACCTGTGGCACAATGCGCAATGTTCAAGAAGATTAAGGCGTACGAGATTAGATAAGCCAACTTAAAAACAAACTAATCTTATTTGACATCTGATACATACTTCCTAGGACACGGGCTGCCTCAGTTTGCATTATAATGGACGCGTCCATTATGCCTCTTGGGCACCGCATGCGGGTGGCGGCGGTGTCAAAGATACCGAAATTGGGATCAATGCCAGGGCAGCCAAGGAGATTGGTGAGTTAGCGTATATGGGTTACTTAACAAGCGGATGTGCATCTGTTGCCAAAGTATCCCTTTTATTTATATATTGGTTAAATATATTATAATCAATATACCTATATATATATGTTTGTATGTAATGTATATATGAAGAGTAATTTCTTTATTTATCTCATTCTTGTCGTAGGTCTGCATGAAAATGATTTGGTCAAGTGTTCGCTCATCGCTGACGTTCTCAATCTGCGCAGTGTCCATGTTACACCCGTTTCGGCCAAAGATTGGGAGATCATTGTGAGTGTGTGATTGAATGAGATATGCGGCGGAGAGACTATAAATAGTTGCCGTTAATTCTATTTGTTTGTTTAAATTTTATTTTATATATTTATATCAAATTGGCATTTGGCGCGGGCGTGTGTGTCGTGTGGCCATTGTTTCGCCGGCATTGCCATTGACCCGAGGCCTCAGGGATACATCATAGTTGGAATTTATACAATTTTGTCACATTTCTTTCACATAATTTGTGATAAACAAAGACGCATCAGCTGCTATTTTTGCTACTGATGATGCATTTGTCCATAATTTTTACCATATTGATATATATTCAATATTTATATATATATATACTAAAATATTTTCTAAAGTATATTTAAATGCTATATTATATATGTATTTTATGGGGAAATTTAAATTTTAAACTTTTTGTTTTTTGACTTTGATCTTACGGAATAGTTAAAACAAGTTTTAATGAATTTCCTTTGAGTTTAAATTAGCTAAAATTAAATGCTTAAACTTTTATCTAGTTTATATTAGCTATATGTTAGTCTTTATAAGCATCTCTTTTACCTATTATTCTAGGAACTAAGTAGCGAGAAAATCTCGAGCAGCATGCTGGAGCAAACCCGCATTGTTAATTCCTCACAAATTCTGATTATTTGGATCAACAAGTCCATGCAGGTGGCATTGACAGTGGGTAAATATTTAAGCATTTCGTTACAACAATTTAATACCAAATTCATTCTATTTTTAAAGATCGGTTAAAGCCCCACATCAGCTATGGACGAGTTGATCATAATACTGAATTGGTGGTAGCGCCAAATCTCTATAAGGGTCTTACAAATGGCAATTCGAACGACATTGAGGGAGAGTCCAAGGATAATGATATATCATCAAAATTATCCCGGAGTAAGACAAGTGCCCAGATCAAAAACGACTTGGAATCCACGTCAAAACCTGTCCCGCTCAGTCATTCATCAACAGTTAGTAATGTAAAGAATACAATGCAACGTAACAAGCGTCAGGATCATATGGAGCGATTAAAGAAGGATTTGCGTCGTGAGAGTTCCCGTAGCTTTGAGTTTCGTGTTGTGCGTGGCCTATGGCATGAGCAGGCTCAAGAATCGGATGTTTATGTGAATAGCAAACATTTGCCAGACTTTATGGATCTGGATCTATTTTATAGCATGAAGACGGCTGGTGATAAGGAGTACTATGTAAGGGTTCATTTGATCAGTAAAGAACTGGAAGAAGATTTGCCAGCCACATTGCATCCATCCATTGAGCTTAACGCTAATTTGATGAAATTGTTGGGAATCAAAGAGCTCGAAAGGATTGTACTGCGTCCAAAGACCACTGTGGTAAATTTTGTCGAGAAAATTGAATTATTTGCTCATAAAAAAACTCACTACAAGATCATTGAGAATGCATTTAAACGATTTGTTATCGAAAGAACGCAAAATCGTCCAATGTTGTTCAATCAGGAAGAGGTAGTCCGGCTAGAAGATGATCTTTTAGTAACTGTCGGCATACTGCCAGAGCATTTTCGTTATTGTGTGGTCGATGCACAATTTCTAAAGGAATCGAAAATCTATGCTGCCGATTTAGTCCGTCCCGTGAATGAGATAATCAAAGAGCAACCGATTTTAGCATCACCGCTAAGTGTTAAAGATCTCATACGTTTGCCGGAATATGATAGGATAGTGGATCAAGTGGTTAAAGAGTTGCGTATGAATTTGTGCCTTAATGCCGATAATTCTGTGATGCGTCAGTGCAATGTCCTGCTAACCGGAGCCGCTGGCACTGGTAAAACAGTTCTAGTGGAACGTATACTAGATCAATTATGCCGTAAACCAGATTACTGTTATTTCGATATATTCTATGGATCACGGAGTAAAGGACGCAAAACCGAATCCATACAAAAGGATTTACGTAATATATTCACAAGCTGCCTGCAACATGCTCCGGCAATTGTTGTTATTGAAAATTTAGATGTCCTAGCTCATGCAGCTGCCGAACAATCAAGTCAAGATGGTGAATACTATAATCGCATGGCCGATACAGTCCATCAATTGATCATGCAGTATACAACAAATAATGCCATTGCTGTGATCGCCACTGTAAGTGAGCTACAGTCCCTCAATAAACGCCTAAGTTCACCCAGAGGTCGCCATGTCTTTCAAACCGTTGCACGTTTACCCAATTTAGAGCGTGCCGATCGTGAGTTAATCCTAAATGAACTTTGTAGTCACATAAATGCACGGCAATTGGATTTGGTTAAGTTTTCAAATCTAACCGAGGGTTATCGCAAATGTGATTTAGTACAGTTTGTGGAAAGAGCTATCTTTTATGCCTATAGGATAAGTAAGTCTTAGAACTATGCCAACAATGGATAGTTTATGATAATATTTGTGTTTACTTTAACAGGTAAAACTCATCCTTTGCTTACCAATGATCAGCTTATTGAATCCTTAGAGCATACAAACTCTTATTGCCTGCAGGGTATACAAAGTAATCAAAAGACTGGCTCTGAACAAGAGACAAATGAAATGCGTGTTGAGGAATTACCAGGCTTGGAGACACCTGTTGGAGTACTTGAAGAGGTTCTCATGTGGCCATCTCGTGTAAGTTTTATTAAATTGTACAAAGTTTCGCACGTTCTCTTCGCCTCTATTCTAGTTACTTTTTTTCTATCTTTTTTGTTAGTTATCAAGTTATTTATCGATAAGCTTAGATATCTAAAAAGAACATAAATATAAGATTCATTGATTCCCTTTTCTTCTTCTAGTATCCCACCATCTTTAATTCCTCACCGTTGCGCAATCAGGCTGGTGTCCTTCTTTATGGACCTCCTGGCACTGGTAAAACCTATTTGGTCTCACAGTTGGCTACCTTATGGAATCTGCGTATAATTTCTGTAAATGGTCCCGAACTGTTGGCCAAATATATTGGCCAGAGTGAAGAGAATGTTAGAAATCTCTTTAATCGTGCTCGCAGTGCAAAACCTTGTGTTCTCTTTTTCGATGAATTTGATAGTATAGCTCCGAAACGTGGTCATGATTCGACCGGTGTTACAGATCGTGTGGTCAATCAATTATTAACCGAATTGGATGGTGTTGAAGGACTACAGGGTGTTACGGTTATAGCCGCCACATCTAGACCCGAACTTTTAGATCCAGCGCTATTGCGTTCGGGTCGAATTGATCGTTTAGTTGAGTGCCCATTGCCAGATGCAGCGGCACGTGTAAGGATATTTGAAACCTTGAGCTCAACACTAGATCTAGATGAATGTGTGGACTTTAATTGGTTTGGTGGACGAACACAAAATTATACGGGAGCTGATATAATAAGTGTTCTGACCTCGGCAAATATGGCGGCAGTTAAGGAGGCAATAACACAATTTGGACTTGAGGTAAGTAAAAACGGTTACCGGAAATGTGTATTGATAAAGTGGAAGTTCTTGGTATTTATAACAGTTAGGTTTTCCGTTTTCGGATTTTGGTTCTCATCGTTAAGTTCTAAACAAGTGCATAGAATAGAATTTTCTTAGGGTTTTTTTTTTTTTTTTGCTTTCTTCTTGTTTCTCTTTTATTTTTGGGTTTCAGATGCCATCGGGGATATTGTCTCTTCTTCTTTTTTTTCTTTTAGATTATAAGTCACGTAACGGATATTTCCTTATTGATATGCGATAATCGCGCATGCGCACGTACTGCAAAAGACAATGAAAATGTTGTTGTTGCTATTGTTGTTATTTGTCTTATGCATAATTTAATTCGGATAAGCAAACAACGCTCAAACACTCTTAAAGGGTCCCCCCCGTTGATAAGTAATAAAGAATTTGAAGAGAAGAGCGAAGCCACCGCAAACATGTTTAGAATAAAAGTAAAAAAAAAGAACAACAATAGCAATAACAACAGCACAACAACAACAACAATTGCAACATGCGGGAGTTAGGTGTACAGCGATTTGTCCACCAAGTGAAAACCAAACGACTACCTAACCTACCTAACCTACTACTACTACCTGTGCAACCATCGGTCAGGATCGTGATATTATTAATATATTAAAAGTACCATCCGAGACGCGCCGAATACTCGAAACACAAAAAAAAAAAAAAAAAAAAAAAAAAAAAGTTTCCGATCGATCGTTACTTGTTCAGTTGTGTGCAAACATTCAAGCGAATCGGTTGGTCGGTTTGTTCGGATTGTTGAAAAATTTTTGGTATTATTCCTTGCTGAACGGAACTGCTATCCCAAAACGTACTACCTCCTCCCCCTTGCTACACCACCATTAAACCAACTCTTTCACTCTCTCTCTCTCTCTCTCTGTCTATCTCTCTGTTGTCGCTTTTTGTCGTCATCTTATTAAAAAATTAGCAACGAAGCGGAAATCCATATGAACCATGCGCCCAGGCGCCCTTCTGCCAAATGACAATCGAACAACATAAAAGCAACAAAACAACAACAACAACAACTGCAACCAAATAATGTGACAAGACAAAGAACGTGATTTCTTCATTTATTTTTTATATTTTTATTTTGTGGTTGTGATTTTTGTTTTATTTCGTTTTTAAACAGCGGAAAAAGGAAAAACAAAAAAAAAAAAAAAAAAGTATTGAGAATTTTCGAGTGGTAAGAAAAGAATTTATGTTCACATTTCGTCTGACATGAATTGACCAACAAAACAAACAAACAATCACAAAAACAAAAGGAAAAATTGAAAAAGAAATGTTTCTGGCAGTGAAATAAATAAAATTAACTCGAGTACATTAAAAAAAAAAACGATAAACCATGACTTCTTGAAAAACCAAATCAAACCAAAACGATAAATGTTCGGATAACGTTAATTCAAATACATATTGAAAGTGAATAAAACCTATAAAACCTGATCTAAATGATTAGAAAATTGAAATGGCCAAGAAGTAAATGGCGCCAAAAGTTATCAAGTTAGCAGCAACTTGGCAACTTTGGCTGTCAAATTAAGGAACGTATAATGAATATTGAATAATGGAAAAGTTTTTCTAATTTCATATTCAAATTACCAATCTAATGATCTATTAAAATTATATAGTAAGACTGCAATTATTTTTATTTTTAACATTTCAAAAACAATATTTCCAAATACCAATATTTCTTTTAAAATAAAGCTAAACTTTTAAACGATTCGAAGAAATTTCATTCAAAAACTTTAATCATATTTTATTATAGCAATGAAAAACAATTTTCCAAAAAGTTTTTCAATAAGTTTTCCTTTTGCTAAGATTATAAAATAAAAATTTAGCATTTTTGATTTCAAAATACATTTCTAAACTAATAATGTATATATTATTGATCATCATCAAGAGCCGAATCAATCTTATAATCATAATAAAGTTAACTTCTTTTATAAATTTGGTTTTGTTAACTGCATTTTCTAGAACAAAATGTCAATCAGCAAAGCTAAAAAAGAAATAATAATTAAAAAAAAAAAAAAACAAACTAGCAACAACAACAACAATAATCAATTGGCAAAACCGCATATGTTAATAATAATTAATAAAATAAAGGTGTGAGCTAAACGTTTTTGGCCATGTTTGTATGTGAGCGGCACCATTTCCAATAATATTGAATGACGGACAAAACTGAGAAGAATAACACAAAAAAATAAAAAAAAAGAATTATAATACATACTTCAAACATCATACATATGTGGCAACAAATGACAGAAACCAAAAAAAAAAAAAAATTAAATAAAAAAAAAATAAAGGAATTGAATAAATTAAAAGTTGCGACGCGTGTGCATATATCAAAAGGCAAACAGCAATAGAAATAACTGCTAGTACAACCGCAGCAACACACAGTCAATCGAAAAACTGAAACAACTGAGCATTTGTTGTTATAAAATCAAATAATTCATTAGTGCTGCACAGTGGTTGAAAATTGTCATTAGATATTCAGTAAATGTGTGAGAGATATCCAATTGCATTTTTGTGGTTGAGATTTGATAATTAACTAAGTTGGCCAATTTGTTAATTGGCTTATGAAGTGGCCATTAGCGAGGGAGAAGCTTTAATAACTTTGGATCCGGTTTCTAATGTCAAATTCTTTTGTTTTGGAAAGGTCTTACATAGATTATAGAGATATATTGTATGGGAAGTGTTTTCTCTGTTGAATTTATGTGTGAAATTTCACAACAAGTCGTTGCAGTTCTCTAAATGTTTTAGTTATATCAAATTTTTCAATTTTAAATATATTTTCTATTGGTATTAGATACAAGAAATTAAAAATTGTTTTGTTTTTTATATAAATTCTAACTTTTGAAACGAATGGGATAACAATAATTATATAGACCACTCCACTGTATATATATATATACCATATATATATATATCTATTCAAGGTTAATATTAACTACCTAACTGTTTGTCAAGTTCAAACACAAGTGTGTTGTAAATATCTAAAAATTTTGTTTTCCAAATCTGATTTGATTATACAGAAAGATAAGACTTTATATCTATATGTTTATATGTTATCTGATTACTCAGTTATGTAAGTTTTACATCGATAATTGAATACAACCGATTCAATTGTATAATTTAGCATGGATTATGATTATTGTATTATCGTATCGTATCTATAGTATTTGATGTTTATAGTTTATAGATAAAACTTACTAAAATTTGATCAGCTGAATTATTCCGATTTGTTGTATTAACATTTAATAGATCTTTCGAAAATCTGGACTTTGATTTCTAATCGTGTTTCAAAGTTAGAATAAGTATTCGATTGTATAACTATATTAGAAAGTAATTGTTGTATCACAGACTAAATTTTGTGTTTGCCAAAGATTTGAATGATATGACTATATAAATAATTTTGGATAATTCCCGAGATTAATTGCTATATAAGAAAACAGTTCCAAGGTTATTTTAGGCAACGTTTCTAAGCAATTATGGCATCATTTGGGTATTTCTCACTTAGCATAGATAAATCTTGACACCTTCTATTGATTTATATATGCATATATACATATATAGACAAAACGCTTTTTAAATAAATAAGTTCTAATCAAATGCAATTTTTAGTCTTAAGCCACTGTGTCCGCTCCTATTGACTAAATGTTTTTCTAACTGTACGCGAATTTGCTTAATTTCTTTTTCTTTGAATGGTAACCACTTTTGATAATGGCATAAAATCGTATATAGACAACATTTCATAGAAAGAGACAACCAATAAAAGAGAGAGAGAGAGAGAGAGAGAAGGAGGAGAAGGAGAGGTGTACAGAGAGAGAGAGAGAGTTACTCTTGGTATAAACGCGGGTGTGTGTGTCCGGCAATTTGAAGCTCACGTCGCCGGGCCTCATTACCAACGCAGTGCACATAATCTTCAGTATATATATAAACTTTTTTTTTTTTTTATTTGTTGTTTTCTATAGAAGGTGACTGCTGTTGGTAATAAAATATTAAACAATAATAATAAATAAATAAAATGAGACTCTAACCTGCCGCACAGTAACACGCAGAAAGAGTGAGAGTGAGAGAGAGAGAGAAACAGAGATAGAGATTTGGGTTAAAAACTTTTTAAAAAGTTGAAGTTCTACCACTTGAAACATGCAAAAATTGCTGATCATCATCATCATCATCATCATTGGCAGCATCTTCAGCTTAAGCTTAAGCACACCAGCACCCACAGATGAGTGTGAATATAAGCAACATCGTTGTCGCATTGATGTTACTGCACGTCGTTCCATTAGGTATCTAAGAGTGCCCAATGATGTGGATATAACATTGATTTGCCCACGGCCGCAACGTAAATGGTATTACCAAAATGAATATAAAAATGAGAATATTGTCTATAGATTGGATCGCATACAATCTGGACAATCGGGTAACTATAGCTGTTTGGATGGCCAAAACAAATGGTCAAATATAACCTTAATAGTTGGTTATCAAGAAGATTCCCGACCAGATAATGATATTGCCAACCCTTCAAAGATTGTACAGCAGCAGCAGCGGCAGGAGGATAATGCAGTCAGTTCGGAAACGGAATTAGACTTTCGTTTATTGAATGCTACTGAATCGTTATCGTTGTCAAGTTTGCCTCGTCTGGCCCAAGAGTTGCCAAAAGTTGTGCAACATACGGCTGGGGGTTTCTATCAGCTCAATTGTGCACCGAATATTAATGATGACAATGAGCAGCTACCATTGAATATTACATGGCTCTATAATAATAGTCAAATCTTGATTGGACGCGGACGTATCAAAATAAAGAAATGGTCATTGATGGTTACCCAACTCGAATTAGAAGATAGTGGTAACTATTGGTGTCGGCTATGCAATCCTTTAGGTTGCACTCACAGCAATCCCAGTCATTTGGAGGTCACGACACGCAATCATACACGACCCATTCTTAAGGATGGTTATCCAAAGAATGTCACTACAGCTCCTGGAGAAAATGTGGACTTTCATTGTGATCTAGAGGATTCACAATTGGAGCCAAAGATCACATGGCGTCATGTGAAACCACACAGAGTTGATATAAATCAATTAATCGATCAATTAAACAAACAATTGGAAGTTGATAAAAATGTTGAGCTAATGCCCACAATACGGGATCATCCGCATCTGTTAAGTTTGGGCAATGTTAATTTCGAGGATGAAGGCTGGTACATTTGCATAGCTGAGAATCAAGTGGGTCGTACAGTGGGTGCTGCCTATATGGATGTTAGCTCTGCTATAGTTACTAGCACTACAAGTACAACAACAACACCAATCCCGCCAACAACCACAGAAACCGATGAAGATGGCGACGATGGAACAGGTGATACAACAAGCGGAGAATCTCCGCCAACTTTCAAAAAAGGTTTACTACGCCAGCAACATTTTGTGGCCGGACAGACAATCACATTGAGTTGCCCGGTATCGGGTAAGGCTAGCATTAACTGGACACGTAATAATAATACCCTACAACGTCGTTATGGTGAATATGTGCAAAAGAAATGGATGCTACGTATCCAAGATGCCACAACAGAGGATAATGGACGATATATCTGTGAGGTATGCAATTCGAAGGGTTGCATACATTTTGAGTTTAATGTTTGTGTCACCGAACGTATACGTTCGGCACCAATTATATCGCCAGCACCTCAGAATCAGACTGCCTATATCAATGAGACAACAACTATTGTGTGTACCGTTATATCTGACTTACAACCCACTGTGGAATGGATACGCGTAGTGCCACGAAATCGTTCAGAAGATGGTAATATAGATTCAGGTGTTGTTCGCATTAAGCTAAACACTACGAAAGATCCGGATCATGGTCTACACAATATCACTTTGCGTCATATTAGTCGACAGGATGAGGGTTGGTACACCTGTATGGCTTCCAATTCACTGGGCACCAGTAATGCCAGCTTCTATTTACGTGTCACGGAACGTCCGCCGAAAGTTTACGGTTTATTGCGTTCCTATGCTCTAGATTTCGCAGTGGCTTCTGTCATCATACTGACCCTATTCTTAATGGGCAGTGCATTGATTGTCTATATGCTGAGACGTTTGCGTCGTGAGAAATTACTTAAACATCGCATCGAAACGGTCCATCAATGGACTAAAAAGGTTATAATCTATCGACCCGATAGTGCCGATGGTAATTCCTGTGCGGCAGGTGATCTCCAAATGCCAGTAATTAAAATTGAAAAGCAGCGTACGACATTCTCTACGACTGGTTCGGGTTGTACGGATCCCTCACAGGCATTCAATGAATATGAATTCCCATTGGATTCCAATTGGGAGATATTACGACAACATTTAACACTCGGCTCCATCCTGGGCGAAGGAGCCTTTGGTCGTGTAGTAATGGCTGAAGCAGATGGTCTACCCCGTAGTCCAATTGGAGGGGAAACAATTGTTGCTGTTAAAATGGTTAAAGAAGAGCACACGGATGCTGATATGGCCAGTTTGGTGCGTGAAATGGAAGTGATGAAAATGATTGGTAAACACATCAATATCATCAATTTACTTGGCTGCTGTAGTCAAGGTGGACCACTTTGGGTTATTGTTGAATATGCTCCACATGGCAATCTTAAAGATTTCCTTAAACAAAATCGTCCCGGTGCCCCGCAACGACGCAGTGATAGTGATGGCTATTTGGATGATAAGTTACTAATGACACCACAACCACAACTGGGTGAAAAGGAGTTAACAATGTTTGCCTTTCAAATAGCTCGAGGAATGGAATATTTGGCCTCGCGACGGGTAAGTTTCCATTTCATGGATTTACTTGATATATATAGCTTATTATATATATATATGTTCCCAGTGCATTCATCGTGATCTGGCAGCGAGAAATGTATTAGTTAGCGATGGTTATGTCATGAAAATAGCCGATTTTGGTTTAGCCCGTGATATACAGGATACGGAATATTATAGAAAGAATACAAATGGTCGCTTGCCCATCAAATGGATGGCACCCGAATCATTGCAGGAGAAGAAATACGATTCTCAAAGCGATGTCTGGAGTTATGGAGTTCTGCTATGGGAAATAATGACATATGGCGATCAGCCATATCCACACATTATGTCCGCCGAAGAGCTTTATAGTTATCTCATAACCGGACAAAGAATGGAGAAGCCAGCTAAATGTTCTCTCAACATTTATGTTGTAATGCGTCAATGCTGGCACTTTGAATCCTGCGCTCGACCCACATTTGCCGAACTTGTGGAGAGTTTCGATGGCATACTGCAGCAGGCTAGCAGTAATCCCAACGATGCATATTTGGATCTCTCCATGCCCATGCTGGAAACGCCGCCATCATCGGGCGATGAAGATTATGGCTCCGAAACTGAAACATATCAAGAGACTTCCCCCCTTAGACATCAATGTACTACCTATAAGTTTAAATAGTATTCCATTCTACAAGATGTGTATTTTTACTCTCTAAAATTTTTTTTGCATCTGTGTTTTTTTTTTGTTTGGTTAAGGCCAAGAACTTCCAAATTTTATGTAAACTATTGTTTAAGTCTAATCAAATTTAATTTCTATACCCCACGAACTTCTTCGTCGATCAACAGAAATTGCCAAAGAAAATTTTATTGAAGCAAAAACATCTCATCGAATCCTTTCAAACGACACGTCCATCGCTAAGTGCCTCCGATTTGGCCAAATATCAAAAAACGTAAGTGTTTACCCATCTAAGGAGCTATAACTTTAATTATCCTTTCTTCTTTATAGTTATGCACGCTTCACCAACAAGGAGAAGGGCTCCAGGGACTTTGTGGCCAAACGGGCTACATTGGCATAAAGACTAAATCTGTCTTTAACTAGAATTATTTAGCTAGTATCGTCTAAATATTTAAAAACAAAAACACACAAATCGGTTTATTGGTTAAAAAAAAAAAGAAGAAGAATCATGTGATTGATGTCCAAGGGTTTTTTTTTCTTTTACATTTTGTTGGAGATAATAAATGCGAATTTATTAAGGATATATTTAAATTAAGCATCGTTGGAATACAATTTATTTAACTTGATTCATCTTACCAATTAAAAACTGGTAAGTTGAGTTATCATATTATTTTCAGATTTTGTTTGATTAGCTTTAAGGACTAAAAGTCCGATGGATGCTTAGTAAAATACTGCTAATCGAGAAGCTTTATGCATATACTATATAGGAAAGAATGTTTCAAATCAAGAACTAAAGATTATTAAGCCAATGTTGTAGGGCATTGTCGTGAATCAGAGTCAACTGATAACCCAAGAAAAACATAGATAATACCAGTATATATATTATATATACAATTATAAATGTAAAGATTTCGCTTGAGTCAAATCAGTATCAATTGAAATGCAGTATATGCCATTTGTGGTAATCTCTTGTCTGGGCTTCTGTCTCGGTTTGCCGTCTGGCATTCGTTGGAGCATGCGTCCACGTTGGTGGACAACAGAATCTAATGGAAATGGTAGAGATCTAATGACCATGGAATGGCAAGTGCGGCAACGTTTTCTTTTGGATTTGTTGTTGCAGGTGCACAAACCGCTATTGCAAGAGCAACTGATTGAACTGGGTAATCAGTTGAATGAGGATCCAAGTGATTATCAAGAGGTGGATGCAAATGAATCCATAATCCATGGTAACATAACTAAATAACAAATCTTTTCTAGGATACTTGGCCACATTTAAGTGATTTTATGGCAATGGTTCATCAACAACGTATACCTCGTCCATTTAGCATCTTTAGCCAGTTGGATAACAATTTGCCTCAACAACTTTTGGGTGTCTATCGGTTTTTGGTCTTAGCTAAGAATTGGACAACATTCAAGCGTAATGCCTGTTATGCTAGAATTCACTTTCATCCTGTACTCTTTGTGAATGCCCTTCAAATGGCCATATTGGAGCGGGGGGATAGCAAAAATTTGGTTTTACCAGCGCCTTATGAGGTTCTACCACAATTATATTTTGAAAAGGATATAATTTTAGGTGCCCAGTTAATAAGTTGGCGGCAATTGGCCCCAGTTAAGCTAATGACCAATAGACGTGCTTGGAAAGAGATTTTGGCCAGATTAATGGGACGCAATCAGCAATTTATTGAAGAGGATTCCGAATTTATGCCTGCAGAACCAATTGTGATTGAGTCGAAAAAGGATGTGGCTCATCTTAGTTTGGATGTGGAATTGAATGCCCATTGGAATCATATGATTAATCAGTTAATGTTAAATCAACTAGATGAAAAAGATGATGAGGATAATATAATAATAGATGGTGATCGTATGATGGCATTTCGTGGTCCAGATGATGAGAAATTATTTAAAGATGAATTGAGAAGAAAAAGAAAGCCGCAATCTTTTATACATAATCTACAACAGTTTGTTCAACTCATAGAATGGGAAGATCTTGTAACTGGAAATCGTTCAATGGACATAATACAACCATCTCTAATAACAACTGGTGGCAAACCCTATAAGCCAACATCTATAACCATAGAAGCCATAAGAAATTTGATCGAAGAAGAAGTTTTTAATATAAGAAAACTCATAGAGTATAATTTCAATGATTATGAAGATCGCTTGACAACTGCTAAACGTATAATCAGTGCCAATTATCGTCAAATTTGTGAGAATTTAAGTCGAGCTTTGAATGATAATCGTTTGGATCAACCGAATATGTTTAGCATAGCCACAGCTAATCTTCGTGATCCCATTTATCGCTCTCTACTCTTTCGCTTAAATCAACTAATTAATTCATACTATAATCAGGTTATGCCAACAGCTATGGATATGGAAATGAAGATCAATCAGATTAATGTGAGTCCATTGGCAACTTTTGAGGAAATTTTCGATACGGATTTGATTAATTTAATGGATCAACAATTGCTTCAAACACAAGGCAACAATTTGCAAATGTTACAACGACGTCTCATTGCACGACAACGTCGTCTCAATCATAGATCATTTAGTATAAGATATCAAATTGAATCATCCAAAACTATGCCCATACTAATACATCTTTATCTAATCCAACCAGGCGAACAGCAGACAATTGGCTACCAACTTGCTAGCTTTGTGCGGCAAGTAACAAAGGGTCTTAATCAATTTGTGCATCATTTCCCTTCAGTTCCAGCATCAGCAGTGCCAACTCTAAGTGAACTCTATGAGGCAAAACAACCACCAGTAGTTACAACATCATCAGCAAAGAGTACCGACTCCGTTCCCCTGTTAAGATTTCCCTCACATCTCTTACTGCCACGTGGTCAAGGTGGTGAGGGTTTAAAATTACATTTGCATGTCATGATTAGTCCTTGGCATCATGAATCCTTAGACGAGAATGAGCAGACATCATCATCATCTATAGTTTTGGCCAGTGCTAAAAAGGATGTGTTCATCAAGCATGAGACAGATGAAAACTATTAAGCACTAATATATGCAAAATGCCTCTTAATTAGCTTAATTATAATCCAATCCCCCAATACAATTTACCTCAACATCTTACCTGACAATTAAATTGATTGTGGGAAATGGTTTAAATATAGTTTTACCAAGGGATATGCTTATAATAGAGATGAACGGAGAGAAAAAAATAATTTGAATTAACTTTTTTGTAATTTTGGAAACTGTTTGATATACAGGAGGTGCCAGGATACTTCAATTGATGTAAAATCCCTTCAAGTCTTATCAATTTGTTTGGGAATCCAATTTGAATGCCCAACAATAGTTCCAACAGTTGCAAATGTTTTAAATCTATGTAACAATTTATATATAAAAATCGTTATAATGTCATTATGTTTTGCCATTCGACCATCTCTAATTTCTTTCCACATTCACACGCATACACATCCACCCACTTAACATCCTTTCAAATGAAAATCAAATAAAATGACTGGCAAATAAGGCAAAACAAAATGGAAGTGAGCCTTTAGAAGAAAGAAATAGAATGGCAAGAGATGTGGAAGATGTTTGTAGTATAAGTAAAAGAAGGGGAAGGAGAAGATGAAGAAGGAGACGAAGAAGTAGTATACCCGAAAAAACAAGTTGAAAACCGAAACGGTTTATTATGCGAATGCGATGACAACAAAAAGGCATAATAGTAAAATTAAATGTGTCTATTATGCCAGCAATACAATGCACACATAAAACCGCACACACACACGCAAAGAGAGCGAGACAGGGACATACAACCATACATACACTCATAGAGGCCATACAATCATATAGCCTATAGAAACATTTGGCAGACAAGAAACGTTTAAGGAAGGATGTCTTGCTTAGAGAGTAAAAGAGAAAAGAAGAGCTTGTGTTTGAGCTAGAGAAAAGAGAAGAAGAGGCTGTAAAGGAGGAGTGGCATACGCATAAAAACAAATGCACAATACAGTTTTATTCACTAACACACACACACACAAACAGAGAGAAACATTTGTATATATATATATATATATAGACGGATGCTTAGTTCCAGTTCCTTGACAAAAATGAAAAGCGAAATCAACGTCGAAAACGAGGCCGTTGAATGGAGACCGGGGCGGCGTGTTTGTTGCCAGATAAGCGCAATAATATGCACGTATTTTACAGCTCCATCTACCCATCCATTCCTTCTTTTACTTCTCTGACTCCTTCTCCTTTTCATACCATCCTTCATACAATCACCTAACCCCAAACCAAATGTAGAAATTTTGTCCTAAGAATGCGCAAATTTAAATGCGAATTGTTTTCATTCTCTTTGCCTGCGTCGCTTTGCCTAATTGACTTTGCGTGCCGCATAAAAAAATAAAAAAAAAAAAAAAAAAGAAACAGAAACAGAGGGAAAAAAAGAAATGAAAGCAACAAAACGAAAAAAAGGCGACCAACGAAAAAGAAGAAAGAGACAAAAAAAAAAAACCAGAAATAAACGAAAGAACTTTGCAAGAATAGGCGACAATCAGCGCTTTTTTGTTGCTCTTGTTGTTTGCCTCTAATTTGTGTGTGGTTTATAACAAAAAGTACAACAACAACAACCAAAATAAGCCAAAAAAAAGTCCTCTAAATGAAAATTGCCTCAAAAAAAAAGGGAGATGTAGAAAATTTGTTGCATACTTCAAGGCTTATTAATTTTTGATTGTTGCTCTACTTTGGTTAGGAGACGGGTCGCAGTGGTTAACTAAGGGATGACTTGAACTGAAATTAAGTAAAGAGATTAAAAAAATATCTATAAAAATATTTATACAAATAAAAAGAAGAAAAAAATATTTATAATAAAACAAAAAGGAAAAGAAGTTTTCTAGGCATTTAAAAACTGAAATCAAATTTAAAGTTGTACAAAAAACATTCTAATTCCCTAGATTTTCAATTAGCCACCACTAGAATAAGTGAGAATGTTAAACTTATTATTTATATTTCTATTTTTTTTACCATATTGGTAAAGGCGGACATCATCAAGCAGAGGAGAGCCAATGCTTTCTCTTCATTGCGGCACATTCATTGCTGTTTGCTGGTATTCCTGGGTATTGTATTTCATTTCCGTTTTCATTATTATTTGTGGCTGTCCAACTTCGACCCGTCACTCCTTCGACAATCTTGGGGGCTCTTGTTTGTTGTCTTGGTTGCCTTTTTATCGTTTTGCTACCCTATATACCTTTTGGCCTAAAAGAGTATATATATTCATAGCCAAACTTAAGTTACTTTTAATCTAAAGGTAATGTCTTATTATTAAACAATATTTGCTACAGGGTATCATGATGGCAGCATCCCTTATTTAAGGTAAAGGAAAATTTTTGATTCTGTTGTTGTTGTTGTTGTTGTTGTCATCGTTGTCGTTGTGACTCTTGAGTACAAGAACAAGAACGTCGACAACGCTGGCAACTTCCTGCTATCGTGCTAATTTCCGTTTCTTTATCTTGACACAATGGTGCGCATTAAAACCAACAAAAAAAAAAGAGAGAAAATGAAATAGAAAGGACAAAAAAAAAAAAAAAACAGTACAGAAAAAGGAAAGAAAGGAATAGCAAATTGGGGGCGGGCAAATTTCATTCCAACTAAGGGTGCCGGAGGGGTTTTGCCAACTGCAGCTGACCATTGCGCTTTTATTTCCGTCGTCCTCCAACAACCACCACCAGCAGCAGCAGGCCCCACCAACAGAAAAGAATAACCCCCTCCGGGTCCCATATTAGACGCCATTTTGTGGCCCTTTCTTCTCCATCTCTCTGGCCTTCTCTCTCTGCTCTTGTTACCATTTCTATCATAAAATTTGCATGTTGTTTTTTTTTTCCCATTGGTTTTCCTTTTATTTTTTTTTTTTTTCATTTTTGTTGTTCGAAATATTGATAAATGCCCGCCATTAAACGCGATTAACAATTTGAATTATGTGCCAAAGCCAAATTTTATTGCCAACACACACACACACACATACACATAGACACGCACACACGAGCGTCGACAATTCTATGGCCAAACAAATGGCATCATTATTAAAATATACATAAATAAACGCCTATATATTTAGGCAGTAAGTATTTTGTATTTAAAAATAATAATAATAATAATCATAAAAAAAAAAACAATTTTGTGAAATTGTGTTGAATGCAACCGCGAGAAAATTATTGCCAATTGTTTGGGTAAGCTATTCTACACACCGTGGTAATGTCAGTCAGTCATCCAGTCATCCAGGCAGCCAGCCAGCCAGTCAGATTCTGGACAAAAGCCTTAGAGAACTTAATGCAATTTTCGTCTAAACAGTTGGCAACGAAAATTTCAATGAATTGCATCAATTGCCGGTCCATTGTCCCCATATCAATTGGGGCGTGGCATACAATGTTGCCGCTGATGTTGCCACTGTTGTCGTTGCACTTCATAACAGAGGGTTGCTTGTTGGCAGCGGGCATAATAAAATAATTGCAGCGCACGTGTCAAAAATATTCAAAAGGATTAAGAGTTGAGCCGCATGGACACCAACCAGTTTCCTTTCTTTCTATTGTATGTGTCGCTCTCTCTTCCTTTCTCTGGTTGTGTGTGTGTACGCTGTTCCTTTTTTCCGTTGTTGTTGTTGTTGTCCAACTGATTGCATAAATTGTTATGGAATGCCTTACATACATATGTACATATAAATATATATACATATATATACTGGTAGAGGATGATGAGCCATGGTTTTACTCCACAAGTTTCATTCTATTCTATTTATATTGTTATGGGCATGTGGGCAACAAGGGGCCAAGGGTGTGAATTTATGTCATTGCAGCAGGCATAGAAGGACTTTACCGTACTTTTCTATTGATACCCTTGCTAAAAGGCAACCAATGTAGTGGTTTTATCGTATTTTCCAAGCATTTTCCATCTATTCTCTAATCTAATAGAATCTAAGGACTTAATCCTATTGGTTTCTTCTCTCATTACTAAACGATCTTCAATCAAATGCCACTTTATTTGCTCTTCTAATTAACAGTTACTTTCTTTACAGCAAATTTACTGTTAAGTTTTAACCTCATTCGGTTGGTAATGGGTAATTTAATGTCGAATCTCTATGGGAACTAGTGATTGTGTTTTTTTTTTTTTTTTACTATGCAGCTTTAGGAATTTGTTTTGATTTGCAACAAATTTTCTGCGGCATTGTCGATATTTCTTGCCCCTTTGCCACACTTGCGTTGTGCGTGTGTGTACGTGTGTGTTGAGCGTTTTATTGCTTTTTTTATTTTGATGCCTTTGTCACTTGCCCTTTGGGCTAGAGTAAAGTAGTAATGTATGGATGAGGGGAGGATGATCGTATGGGTGTGGTTAAAGGACTTTGGACTAGGAGGGTTGCCTTTGGGCCGTGCGCTTTCTTCGTTTTTTTTTTTTTCCTTCATTGTTTACATTGTTGTGGTGTGAATAGCAAATAAGCATTCGGAGCAATTCGTCCTCCATCCCCTTAGGCTGGTTATGGGGGAGGCTCAGACCACTTCTGTTGAATTCTAATTGCGAATGCAGTAAATTTGATATTTCAACATTTTCATGCCTCATTAGTTGGTAACGTTTTTCCCATTTTCACATTTTTGCATTTTACATATAACTATAAAAGGGGGGAAAAAATTGTGTAAAATGCATTTACTGCAATTTGTGGCCACAAAATCAATTTGCGTTTAAAAATTGTATAAGCCAACCAAAGCCAAAGTGGAAAGCTTTTAGTTTGCAAATACGCAAGCGGATATCGGATGAGAATTGAAATTAAATGCATTTGAAAACATGGGCGTAGTTAGCTTTGGCTACACAAAATCGACTTTTATATTTACAAGTTTTTGTATAAGCAATTTTAAAATTCGGCGCCAAATAATATAATTGCCGGTTATCGATTATTGTTGACGAGCTATCGATACTGTTGATCTCCTGTAATGCAATTCATATAGCAGTTCGGCAAGCTTAAATAAATGTGGCAACATAGAACTAAGCAAATATACAAATATAAAGTTTCTCTGCTTGCATTATCGATATATCTATGTATGTACCTATGTATGTAATTAACAGTCTTAGCTAATGGTTCCATTTTTCCTTTCCTCTCACGCTATCTGACTTGTTGCTTTTGATCTCTCTCACAGGCGCTCTCTTTTTTTTCTCTATCTCCTTAGTTTTCCTTCGCCAATTGTGAAATTAAGACGCAAAAGTTTAGCTCGAGGTGTTTTCGGTATTAAATTTGCAGTTTAAGTCAGTTTTTGTTAAATAAAGTGGTGAAGTGTGAAAATAATTGAATATGCTTTCGTTTAGTGCAAAGTGCATAAAAATCCGTTCAGTAATTATCAAGTTTAACATTTAGTAAATTTTTAATGCGCAATTTTTAATGAGTGAAAAAAATGGCGAGCATCGTCGTGAGCGTCGGCGTCGGTGTCGCGCGTGAGCATCGTCGTTAGCGTCGACGAAGGCATCGATGTTAAGCGTCGGTGCGCGAGTCGCCGGAGCCTGCGTAAAAGCAAAAACAAAATTCTCCGTTTGTTTTTGGTTGCTGCATTTTAACAAAAAGAGATAGACAAAACTAATTTCGCTTACAAGCGATGAGGTGAGTTCGTTTGCTTTTTCTTCTAGTTCGACTTCTTGTGGTGAAATACTTATGCTGCACAATTGGAATTTGTGTATATGTATGTATGTTTATGTATGCGTGTATAAACTTTTTTGTATACATAAATATGAATGTATATCATCGGATATTAGCCAGATTATAACACATGCCAAATACAAGGGCTCCCCAAAAAATTACATTCTGACTACGTCCTTGTTTGCGGTAGATGTAAATTGATTGATTTTATGCTGTGACAGCAACAGTAATTGAAAATATTTTACAAAACTATTAGTTTAGCAAAAACGTATAGAATCGCAAGGGGGGGTTGGGTTATATTCCATCTCCTGCCAAATCCTACTCACATAGCAGCTTACCTGTGTCAGGTGTAAGCATCCCTTCCGGTTTCCGGTAATCCCCTTGCAAGCTTAATACTGTTTTGGATCCCCAACCCTCTGTTGTGGGGCGGGTTGTGTGTTAACCAATGATTTTTTTTTGCTTTCAATTCTGCATAGATTCTTTAACGAATTTCTACACTTTTTGTTATACATATTTAAAAAATAAGAAATGAACATCGAAGAAATTTGAGAGAAGCAAAACAAGATAATTGGAAATATAAAAAAGAATATAGAAAAGTATGAAAATAATTTGCAAAACTAAGCGGAAAATTAAAGGACTAAAACAATGCAATTATTTTATAATAATTAACTTTATATTGAATCAAAATCTTATATTCTCTGCGTATAGACTTTTCTTTGTAGGCTTGATTTTACAATACAAATGCTAAATGAAACACGATACACCTGTTTCAACACCCTTAGCGCACACACACACTCTAACCGGGTATTAAAATGTTCTACATTTATTTTTGTATATTTATTCTGTTTTTTTTTAATCCCACTTGAGGCAAAGCCTCAAAAAGTTGTCTTCTTTCTTATCTAGCGAGGCGCCAAAGCGTGTCAGCTAAGAGACTGTCAACGGGAGCTGGGTGGGGCAGGGCAACGCAGGCAGAGACAGTGCGGAAGGGCTAGATGCTGATTCTGGTCGGTTTTCAATACATTTTAACAAAAGGGGAATGGGTGTGGGAGAGGGTAAGTAGGGGGGTTGGGGGAATAAGAATCTTTTTTACAATGCATCGCATGTATTTTGAATGTATTTCTTTATATTTCACTTTCTTTCACATTTTTCTTGTTGTTGTTGTTAATTCAAAACAAATTGAATAGAGACGATTCCCACGTACCTCAAGGGAAAAATCTCACCTACAAAAAAAAAAAAGAAATAAGTATATATACATATATATTTGTATATATTTGACTAGCCCCCCAGACCATAGTCCTTTATATATTGGCACCCCTTCATATACCTTCACCATTAGCTTTTGTATTTTGGTTGCGGCGCGTATATCACATTTCCGTTTTTGTTACCATTTCTTTTTGCTACATTCTAAATGTATATGAATAGCGACAAGTTTTCTGCTCAACTTGATAGCCCCAACCACTAACCCACACCCCGTCTCCTACCATCATCATCATCATCATTGCCATGCAAAAATGTTTTCAGAACGCGAAGGGTTTTCAGGTTTTTGGGTTGATTTCGAAGGCATCTCACGCCTTCTATTTGAATGATTGTCAATATTTTCCACACGTCTACACAAAAGGTTGCCAACTGTTGGCATTGATTTACACCCCCATCCACCCATTCGAAAAATAATAAAAAAGTAGAATATAAAAATGAAAAGTTACAATAATATATATTGTTAGTTTTTACTGGTTGATGTAAATTTTTAGGAAAATTTGGCCATTTCCTACAGCTATACATCTAGAATTAGCCCTAAAAATATATTTCTTTGATATATATGTATATATCAAATTGATATTCCAGCGATTACCGAAACAACACGTAAATACAGTTCTCCCTCTCTCTGGTTTCACTCTCCTTTCTCCCATTTAATATCTCATTCTTTGAAAGTTTTGGCCTTCTTAATTCCTCCACATGGCCCATTCACTTGAGTCACTTGAGAATATTTTCAGTTTCAGCTCAACTAACTGCGAAATTGTTTGCCAACAAAAAAAACAACAAGCAAAAAGAGAAAGAAAGAAAAAGTAAAATCCCGAAAAGCAAAAGCCAACACACACAGATAAGAGAGAGAGCCAACTTGTTTGCTTAATAAATAAACTTTATATTCATAACTGAAAAAGTTTTGTGCCTAGGCACAAGATGCAGCAGGCAGGAAAGAAGATGAAAGTATGTGCAAGGAACGGGGAAAGTCGGGGTGTCGGGTAGGTTTAGGTTCAACTAGCGAAACAAACGTGGCCGCTAATTTGCGTTGGCGAAAACTTTTCTGCTCAGCCCTGAATAGTATGCTATGGTTATTTGCCTTGGAATCATCTTGGAGTGGAATGTCGTGGATTGGATTGGAGTGTAGTGGAGTTACGCGACAGCATTTCCGTTACCAGAGTGCACTGGCAGAACATAAATTATGCTAGCATTTCCGCATCAGATTCCTAAAAGGCAACGCTATCCTATCCCATCCTATCCTATCCTTGCTATCCCACTATCCCGCTATCTTTTCTGCTAAGCGAAAATCCCGCTAATCACAAAAGTTTTGCTGCCACTGCGACTGCTGTTGCTACCTTCAATTGCCACTCGAAGCCTAAAAAGTTTTGTGCACCCAAAAAAAGGGTTAAATCGACTTTACGACGCTCAAAAAGTCTCCAACTTTTTTCCCCATCTGTCTCTTTTATTCCCTCTCACTCTCCCATTCCCAGACACTTTGATTAAGAAGACATAATTATTTTTGCATTAAGCAAGCAGCTAATAGGCCGTGTAATGCCAAGTTGTTGCTACTCTAATCAGCTCATCATCAGATGACTATTAAAAACTGAGAACGAACGAACGAAAAAGAAAAAGAAGAAGAAGAAGAAAAATAAAAAGCACTCGAAGATAATGAAAATGCATTGAGGCGGCAAAAGTCTAGTGCAGAGAACAGGATCAGGTCGAGTGCAAAGATTTTTCCATTATGCCAGAAAACATAGCAACAACAAAAAAATATACAGAAGAACAAAAAAAAATCTAATCGACTGGATAATACCTTGGAAATTTGATGGATTTTACTATGTTAAAATATTTTTCCAAAAACTATTGGTAAGAAAGAGTTTTCTAGGAGTAACAGTCGTAGATAGCTAGCATTAAGTTAACTCAATGCAACGAATGGCTTTAATGAATGGATCGTGATGGGTTCAATAACACTTTCAACCACTTGAACAGGCTAAATATCAAATTAGAATAATTTTAGGATTGATCGAAAATTAATTTTCGTTTAAATCATTTCTTAAAATACTTAGTAAAACAATTTAATAATTAACTTTATATCTTTGCATGTATTTATTGTAGGAGATCGCTAAGGGATTCGAGGGATTTGAAATCCTTGTGGCCGGATATGCTTGTTTAAGTTTTTAGCATATTGGCAAAACAAAAAAGAAAGCTGGGGAAAAAAACGAAGAATATATTTCTGGACTGGGCTTAGGTAAAACGGTAAAAATGCAACATTTTACCGCCTGCAGCGAAATGTCTGCTGCTGCTCCTCCTCGTTGGTTGGCTAACACTTTTTGCCTGCCTTTTGCTCTGATGAGAAAACGCTTCAACTAAAAGAGGAGGGTTAAAAGTTAAACACATATTTGCTTTGGAGCTGAGCCAACACACAGAGAGCGAGCGAATAAGGGACAGAGTAAGAGAAAAAGAGAGACATTGACAGGAGCCAGTGACAACGGAAAGTGTGATTATATTTTCATTTTCAATTTTTTACGGCCAATTAATTTGGCAATTGACGCTTCGCTGGGCGTCTGCGCCCTGCCAGATAGATATCCACGGGGATTAAAGGGTCGCACGTTGTGTGTTTCTACTGCTGACTGAGTGAATGGGCGGGCGGGTGGTCGGTTGGTCGTTCGTTCGTTCGTTCGAGAGCTGGGGCAAATTGAGTTGTGTGGCAAGAATAAGAAAAGTCTATTATATGTAGTGTGTGTATAGAGCATAGGACAGGTTCTTGTTGTTGCTGTTGTAGTGGTATAAAGCCTGACAGCTATTTTGTCCTTGCATTGTCTGGGCGTTAGGTTTTGTGGGCGGCTATTGTTAAGGGGCGGCTTCTGCTCCTACCGCTATCCCCTGTCCCGTCGTAAGACTTTCAAGCTTGAAGCTGTATGCAATTTGCATTGAAATTGTTTTTCCGGAAAATTAGAAAAGCCAGTCAAGTGACAGTTAGTAAAAAGAGAGACAGAAAGATAGGGAAAAAGAGAGGAGAGTTTAAGCTCTGATGATTTACCAATCAGGTTCAAGCAAATCGAAGTTAAATTCTCATACATATGTATGTGTGTGTGGAAAATCTGATAATTTCGATAAATAACTGGTTTATGGTTTATGGCTTAATTTAATTTCAAACAGATTTCATTTGTGGTGAAGCCATTCCAGTTTAAATTTTAATGCTTTTTTTTTGCATCGATTGCAAGGAGTTTATTCAATGAATATTATTATTTGTCTATACAATAATAAAAAAAAAAAGAAAACAACTATTATTACTAATCTATGTTCATATCGATCAGAAGGGGTAAACCAGAAGAGTTTGGGCCGTGGGTCTTAAATCGTTTGCGTAAATCGGTAAATAGATTTGCTTTAATTCTCCTGTATGATGACCACATCCTGGAGACTGATATTAGAGAATTCTATGAGTTGCTGCTCGTTGTCAATGCGACGATCTAGGGGATAGCCCAGGGGTCGAATATCCTGAACCGATGATGAGCCAATGCCCATGACCACATCAGTTATGCGTTGTTCCGCACGATCATTCAATTGAAGAGGCGACACTACCACCAACAATTGCATTGGTAAACCATTAGGACGACCACGAGGCAATAATAGACGCTGGGGGAAACGACCATTTTCGCCAGTTATTTCCTGATTATTGGCATAATCCTGCTGGCCACGCAACTGAAGCATTACACGACGATATATCTCTGTGTATGGTGTGACATCGCGGCTGGTCCAGGGTATATCAATTGAACGACGCTGAATGCGATTGCGACCGGGCTGCAGTTGGACATTGATGGCATCGAGTAGGATAAAGTCACGACGACGCTGCTCCAAGTTAACTTCACGACCCTGTTGATCCTCCCGCGGTCCCAGGAACATGCGCACTATGGCATCTTGGGGACGTTCCGAACTAATATCCAGATCAATAGTGAAGGGTTTGTTATTAAGACGACGCTGGCGACCCACTATGGTTTTTTGTTGCTCCTGATTAAACAGATTGCTGAGATCCATATCGCTTTCCTCATAGCGTGTTCGCAATTTGTCGAGACCTGCATAATTGATGGTCACACCAGGCATGTAGAGTTCCTCCCGGCGGTAGGTACCCAACAATTGTTCCCGCTGCTCATCCACAATGTTGACTATACGGCGAAGAGTGTGCTGAACTACGGGATCGGTAAGGGTTAGACGATTAATTTGCTCAGTGTTATCACGGATCAGTTCGCGTAGAATGTTCACAATTCCTACTTGACCCAGGCGACCTAGCAAAACATCAGCAATGCGGCGTTCCACAAGACGTTGGTCTTCGTATTCACCACGGCTGAAGTTTACTTCCTGACCAATAACCGTTTCCAAACGACGTTCGATATCATTGATTTGCTGCAACAGAACGCGACCACGGCGTGAATCTAAACGCATATCGTTCAAACGGTTAGCATAACGTTCTGTTTGAGTTTGCCGGGGATTGTATAGATATTGCTGACCACGCTGTTGCTCCTGGACATCCTGACCTAAGGAAATTCTCTCTTGATTCAGGCGGGCCACCAATTGTCGTAAAGTATGCAAAAGAATCTCATTACGGCGAGAGTTTTCGACCTGAACGAGGCTACGACGAACTCGACGTCCACTACCCTGTTGCACTTCATCATTATTGCTCTCGTCATCGTCATCATTATTATCATCATCATCATTGTTATTCAACTGTTTCTGACGGCGTTGCTCCCGATTTCTTTGCAACATTTGAAGAATTTCCTCATCACTCAGATTCTTTAAACGGTTATCCAGGCGAATAAACTTTACAATGTCTTCATCCTGAATGATTCCACCATCTACGACGCGGCGTCCTTCATCAATGGTGTTGTCACGACGTTGGATGAAACGCTGTTGAGGCTGTTGACGTTGGCGTTGCTGTTGTTGGTACTGCTCCTGGTACTGCTCTTCGCCAAGGCGACGGCGGTTAATATGAACGAGACGCTCATCAGTGCGATCCACACTCTCTAGACGATCAATGGGTCGCTGGGAATAGTCATTCTCATTGTTATACTGATAGCCACGCTGTTGGTCCTGATAGTTTTTAATATTGCGTTGGTATTGATACTCATTGTAATCACGTCCTTGATCCACATTTTGACGATAGCGTTGTCCTTGCGTTAGGTAGCCATTGAAATCGTTGTCATAGGTCCGCTGGCGACCCTCATAGTTGCCTTGGTTGTAGTTGTTGTTCTCGTTGTTGTTGCTGTTGTATCTGTTGTAGTTGTAGTAGTCATCTTGACGTTCTTCTTGCTGCACCCGACGGCTTTCGCTAAAACGATCACCACGCATCATTCCAATATAGCCACGTCGTCCAAATTGTTGTTGACGATCCTGCTCCTGTTGCTGTTGTTGTTGCTGCTGTTCACGATCCTGTTCCATGGTGTTCAAGCGCCGGCGATTCACCCCCAATAGACGTTGGCTGTCCGCATTAACAGTTGGTAGATCCTGGACACCGCCCTGGCGGCGATAGCTCATATAGTTATCACGTTGAAGTGGGACACGACCGAAACCACCTCGAACCATGTCATCATCATCATTGTTATTATTGCGGCTCATGATACTCAGAAAGCGTTCACGATCATTGCCGTAGGTTCTCTGTTGGTTTTGATACTGATACTGGTACTGATCTTGATCCTGATCTTCTTCCTGATCCTGCTGTTGCTGACGGCGGCGATTCACACGCAACAGAGTGCCATCGACAAGACCCAATTCCTGTTCAAGAGATTCCCGCTCCTCTCGCAATGCCAATTCCTGTATGAGATTCTGCACAAAGCTACGCAAAGCAATGTCCTCAGTAAAGAGAGATATGCCAGAAATGTCCTGATTTTCAATGGATACGACAACACGATCCTGTCTCACACCGCTGACACCACCAGCAGCAGCAAGACGAGCCTGCTGTTTTTTCAGGGCCATTTGCAGGTGCAACTCCCGAAATGGCATTAGAATACCCATGATTGGATTAATGCGTTGAATACCAATGACATCCATCAACGTGGGACGCTGGCTAACATTTTGCTGGACACGCTCAATGACCTCCTGATCCAAATAGATCTCGGGCAACAATTCGCGAATAGCGGGCATAATCAAACTCTGAGTGTCCTGACGTTCCCGCAAAGCTAATGCCAAGGCGTTCACCAGCAGCACCGGGTTAATGTTCCTTCTTAGATAGACGACATTGCGACGGAAGGTGTCAAAGCTATCGGAACGGACCAGAAGGCGATAGATGCCACGCAATTGCTGGGTATGCTCCACTTGGGCCACCGAATATGTCTGATGTTCATCCAGGAGGCGACGTTGCCGATCCAGCTCTATTACCCGCTGCATATCACCATCAATGCCGCCATTGTAACGTTGAGAATCGACAATCAAACCCTGATCCAATTGAATAAGCTCATCCTGTTGCAATGGTTGTTGGACACGTTGGACAATGTCTAAAATGAATTTCTGACGCTGCAGGTCCCCTTGAGACAGGCGATCTAAAGAAAAAGAATTGAAATGGAATGTATTGATGGGTAAATCATTATCATTGTGTGTGTGTGTGTGTTGTTGTTGTTTGCGTTTTACCCAATCCCAATCCGCGCTCAGGATTCACTGTTATCCTGCCGGCAGCCGCCAAGCTGACCATACAGGTCACAAGCAGCAAGAATTTATTCATTTTCGATTTCAACTTGTACAAATGGATCCTTTTTGCTAGTCAGCTTAAAACAACAACAATGATGTGATGAAGCACAGACCAGAAGACGACTGTAACTTTTAGGTCCATACCTTTCCATTTTTATACCCTCCTCTGTAATGGCAAGCTTATCATGTGTGTGTGTGTGTGTGTGTGTATGTGTACGGATTGGAGTGCATCAGGCACTCATAGGCCTACTTATCGCTTATTTTTCGGGTTCGTCAATACGTTTATCGCTGCAACAAATGTGCAAAAATTTGCACGTTCATTATGCAATTAAAAAATCAAAGAAAAGAAAAAAAGCAGATTGAGGATGGGATCATCTGATGGATGGAGGTCATCAATAGAGATTGTTCTAGATGAGTTGCCAGAGACTGAGACCCGGTTGTGGTAATGATCGCCTGGTGACAGGCGGCTGGGTTTGGTCATTGCACTTTGAGTGTCTCACTCTCTCCCGCTCTCGGCTGATTAAGCAAGATAATTCACTCATTATTAATTAATTATCTAAAAATGAATGTTTAATTTAGGCATATATAATTCTAGACAAAAGTATTAAATCTAAAATTAAATTTCAAATTTTTTGCTTTTGTTGTTAAACTTTTGATTAGCAAAAGGTTATTTAAATAACAATTTTTTTTTTATTTATTTATAAAGTATACATAAATGGGAATTTAAATGATTCATTTTAAATTTGACAAATTCTGTCAAATTAATTTTTAAGTCGTTTAATGACATTTTAAAGATAACTTTATTAATGTTAAAATTTGGTTCAATTCTTGTTATTTAGTTTTTCTTTATTATTTCTTTTATCTAATCTACTAAAAATGTTGCTTCTTATTCATTTATTTATTTATTTAATATTGTATTTACATCCTTTATTGCGTATAGTGAATGATTTTGACTTTTGTGTCATTCAGTTAGCTGGTAATAATCAGGGATTATATAAACCTCTTTACGACGCATTCATTCAACAATGCAACATTTACTTATTCTCCCTTACCCCCCACCCCCTTACGCGACTGCCTTTTTGGTTGTGTCCCTATTGTTTGGCCATGAGTGTGAGAGCGAGAGTGATTGGCGATTGTGAAATGGCATAAAGGAAAAGGAGTGTGTGTGTGTTCACTCTCTGATGCTGTGAATGCAAAAATGTTCATCTCGAAAAATGGTTGTGGGTGTGCGGTGCGGTGCTAGAGGGGGAATGGATGGATGCCCTTGCAATTTTTCTATTCACATTTAAATTGGCTATTCGTTTGCCTGCCTGGTGGCTTTTGTGGACCATTTTATTTCTTTCTTACGTTCATTTTTCTGTTTTCTGTTATTTTTTTTTTTTTTTTTTTTTGGGTTGCGACAATTTTTGCAACGTGCCTGGCATGCAACGGAAGTGTTGCAAAACGCGAAAGAGAATGAGAGAGCGCAGTTCCCGGGATGTGGGTGAAAAGCTCTCTGGTTGGCTTAGCCTAACTGGGGGTCATTTTTCTTTTTGTTGTTGTTTCTTTTCTCCAACAGTTTGGTCTGTCTGTCTCTCTCTATCTCTCTGTCTCCCTCTCCCTCTCTTTCTTTTTTTATTTTCTCTCGCTTTTGGCCTTCTAATGTAATTGCAATTGTTTGCCAGCTCCGGCTCCGGTTCCAGTTTTTAGCAAAATGGACAGTGCAAAACGAAGATGAAGAAAACTTTGATTTGTCTCTCGCTCATACTCTATCTCTTTGCTGGTTCTTTGGCTTTTGTATACCCTTTAGAATATGAAATATATAAAATAGATAGATCGATATATATTCAGTATATATTTTCATTCTACAAATGGCTTTTAAAATGATTTAAAACAAATATATATTTAGATGTAGGTATCGTAAAGTCGGATATGTCATATGATAGTGGAGGATCCCCTTTTTTTTCATGCTGTTGCACTTAACATTTTGCGCCGATTTTTATGCATGTCCAAGCGCATTTGTGCGGCATTAATTGCTCGTCCTTCTGCTGCCCGCTGATCCATTCAATGGCATGTTGCATGTTCAGCAATTATGCAGCAACAATTTTACATTAATTGCTCCTTTGTGACGCGGCCATCTCATTTCTTTCATCTTGCTCATGTTTTTCCTCTTTTTTTTTTTATGGCTCTTGGAAAAAAAGTGCTCCGGTTCTAGCCGGTGTCCTGCGTCCTGTGTCCTGGGCCATTGTTTGCAATTGCATTTTCAACTCCAATAGCTGAAGGCAGCTGCTCATTTTAATTGCTCTCGGTCTTGGTCATTTGTGGCCCCAACTGTCTGCCACATGTGGACGTGTTTGTGTGTGCGTGTGAGTGCAACAATTTGCATTATTTCTGCAACATTTTTTCATTTCGGCAGAAACATTGTGAAAAAAAAATGTTGCAAATGGTTTTTACTTCTCTTAATTCGTATATATGTACATATATATAGACACATACATATATATTATATAAATATATAAGAAGAAATGGACCAAAAAAGTATCATATGGAAAAGAGCAAATCAGTTTCTAGAGAGAGGGAGAGAGAAAGGAATCAAAGGTTCATTTACTTTTTTTTAGTTCATTCCAATTACATATAATTAGAGTATATAGTGACCTCACAATCATAATATTTCTTCTTTCATCATCTCTCGGTAAATTCTTATCAATGAACTTGCTGTTTTTCAAATGTAAATGGAATTTTTTCTTGTTGTTAGAATTTATATGCAAAAATCAAAAAACAAAACGAAAAACAATCGCTGGGTTAAAATAATTAATTAAGACAAATGATTGACGTAAATAAAATGGTAAAATTTTATGAGACCCCCCCCCCCCATATGATATATTTTGATTCTGGTTCTATATAAACAAAGCAGTTAGAAAAAAAAAACTATATTTTTATCTGTTTATTTATTTAAATTAATAATTTTCTTGACCATAACACAAATTAAAATTGATTTCTATTATTGTTTGGAACATCCTTTTCGACTCTTCGGACTCTTCCTTTCAATAAAAGTACTACCAATGGGTTATAATATCCAATGATCTGAGAATGAGAACTTCTGTGAGTTTTTATTTTCTTAAAATATTAAACCAATATTTTATTTTGAAAGAGTTTCTATTGTCCTTCTTTTGTAATATATATTCAATACGATTTTTGGTTTGTTATAGATACTACATATCCTTCGACCACCCCCCTCCCCCAATTTAATATGTAGATTCTTGCTATTCTTAGACCCATTCCATCTGCACTCTCATAGTCTCACTGCTTGTCCTTGTCCTTGTCTCTTGTATACTTCTCTCAAGTGGATTGTCATCAGCCTTGTCTTCTTGTGTAGCCAAGTAAATGAAGTAAGTATAAGCCAAATGCTAAGGGGAGCAGGCGAAATAGAAGATGAAGAAGAAGGATGAGGATGAGGAGGAGGCAATGGTGGTGGATGGTTTTGACTTAAATGCGATTTAATGCCTTTTTTGTTTGTCTTCCATGCGTCGGATATCCTTTTGACGCGCTGTGGGCGTGATAAACCGCAGCAGGCGTTGTCGTCATCGTCGTCGTTGTCTGCCCTTCCCCTTTTTTTCTTTGCCTTAGCCCATGGCTTTTCTCCACCCACCATCCTTCACACTGTGTTGGTTGGCTAATTTGCTTGGCGTGTGTTTTTTCTACTTTATGTTTTTCATCGTTTGCCTTTGGTGTCTCTTAATCTTATATCCTTTTTCTGGTTTCAGTTTTTCTTCATCTTCTTCTTGGTTTGCTTTTTTTGGCTGGCTTGGCATTAAAAAATTGTCGTCCTTTGTTGGGCTTGATAAAAGTGCTTACAAATGCTTAAAAAATTAAAATTTATTACATGCGATTATGATGGGAATTTCTTCAATTTTTTCGTTTATTTATTTTTTTTTATTTTTTGGGGTATGACCTCGACTTGACTCGACTCGACTTAAGTTGCCACTTGCCGCTTGACTATGCAAATGGGGTATGATGATTGCCTTTTTTTTTCTTTTGGTTGTTTTGGCGGTTCAACATATTTCCGGGCACTTTGGTTGGACAACTCTGGACATAGTCCGAACCCCAAGCCATGGCATTGCTGCTCCTCTGTGCCGCCATTCAATTGATTCATGGCCACACAATATCCTTTGCGTAATGGTTTTCTCTCTAGGCTACCTTAAATACAGTCAACTTCAGCAGAAATAAGAAAATGAGAAAGTATAAATAAAAAAAAAAACTGAAGCGATGAATAAAGAGTATAAGGAGAAGGATGAGAAGAAGAACTGGAAGGACCCAGAGCGAGAAAGAGACACAGAGATTGAGAAACAGAAAAAAGTATAGCAAATAAATATAAATATATAGTAATAATGAAGCACCAAAGAAGAAGAAGAAAAAGAAAAACGCATGGCAAAAAGAAAATATTTCTTTTTATCACAACGGATGTGAGTGTGCCAAGAGTAAAAAAAAAAAAGAAGGAAGAAAAAAATAAAAAAAGAAAAAACAACCTAAAAGACAAAATCAATTGCCTCCGTGACGAAGATTCTATACTCTTGAAAAACTATGGCAACCTCATGGCCCAAGGTCCATGATCTGTTCCTGAAACTGAAGCAAATGGCTCCCATTGAAGTTGTCCGTTTAATTGCAGTTCATTTTCACGAGTTCCTCCGGTAAAGATGGCAATAGTAAAGGAATTTTGGCTTATCTCTTTCTTTAATTCTTAACAGACTTGTGGTAACCCTGATTGTTAGAGTATAGGAAATTGAAAGAAAGACGGGGCAGAGCAGCCTTCTAAATAAATAAAACAAAAATTTGCCCTAGCTTCCCATTCAGAAGTAGTGCAGCAAAAAGAGAAAAGGAAAGAAAAGGAGAGAGAAAAGTAGAACAGAACAAACCAAACCAGGCTAGAACAGGCCCAGAGTGTATCATGGTAAGTTTTCTCATTGCCACTTTTGTCGCCCCTTTTTTTTTCTCAGCACACACACACACACATACGCCCGCAAACAAAGCAAATCAAACAGATTCTACTTATTTCACACGTTTTTCGGGATGCTGCTTTTCCAGGCTCTTGTGTTTTTTTATTTGCCTTGAAACAAGTGACTGAATAAAGTATGAGAGAAATATATAGAGAAAGAGAAAGCGAGACAGAGTATGGAGTAAAAATGAACGCACGTGTCTGCGCGTGTCTGTTAGTTTTGATAGCTATTGACTTTTGCTTTGGGGCGTACGACCCTTCCTTTTTCCATACCTCTTTATATATGTCTGTATGTATGTACTCCATCTCTAGTACCAACCTGACATCCTGACAATTGACCCGTTAAATTTTTCGTGATAATTGATTTAAGAAAAGTGGAAAGAATTAAACATACATACATAGATGGATTTTCACATGGTCATTATTTGGCTTCCACTTGCATTAAACAATTGTTATTTAACTTTTCCCCCTTCTCTATGAACTTTTAATTCAAGTCAATATACAATTGTTTGCACTATTGATAAGCCAGAATGAAAGGTTAGTAATTGTTGAGGTTTATTGTGTCGTATATATGTATATATATATAAAGTTTTGTCCAATTTCTTGGCCTAGATTATAATGTATTTACGAAGAGGGTTTATGGCGTAGATTGTTCACAGTAGTAATTTAATAGTAAGATCGTAGATCAATCTGAAGTAATTGTTTAGTTGTTTTGAGGTGGGAACATTACCTAGGAATTCTCTTATTACAAATATTTATAAAAGCTTTGCCCCTATGTTCCCATAGGGTAAAATATTGGATATATATGTATCTATATATATACTTTGTATGCACCGCCTAATTGCCTGTGTGGTAAGAGTAATCGAGATAGCGTGGATTCACTGTTGCGTCTTGTAAATAGAATATCATATGGAATTGACTTGAAAGAGTTTAAGTTAATAGAGAATCTCAACTTGGTAGAGATTATAACGAAAGTCGATAGCAAAGACTTATTTGCTTCATTTAACAACATTTTAAAATAAAACCATTGGTCCACATCTGTTTAAGCATATTGTTGAGAAGATGAAATTCAATAATTAAGTTATGAATAATGAGAAAAGGACTCTATTTGATCTATATCTTGTTTGTCTTACTTGTCTGTTTACTTGGTCAACATGGAATATAACTTGTTTATATCTAAGTCTCTCTCAGCAGTAGATTATCTTCTAAATACTGACTTTACTTATTTAGTTTTCATTCTAATCATCATATCATAATCATAATTTGACAAATGAAAGGATCTTGAATTTATATACTATAAAGAAAAGCTAAGAATTTGGAAAGTTTCTCAATACAATTCTAGTGAGAGTGGTGGAAGTGGGGGGGAGTATGAGGGTAAGGTTGGTTAGTTTTGATATATAGATATATATGTATGTATGTACCTATGTATGAATGTATAAATGTAAGTATTTTCTTCTTTCGTCCTTTTGCCACTAAAGTGGCAACTGCTGCTCAACTTGTGCGTTGGACAATTTCATTGGGCAAATATTTTTGTAGCATTCTCATAGTGATTTTTGGTCTGTGGCTTTTGTCTGTACGGATGCTGGGTACAAAATGCAAACATTAAAAGCGACAACGAGGACCAAGACCAGGACACTATAAAAACGACCTTGCGGGCAACAAAAGACAGAGGCAGACATCGTCGTCCCCACCTCCTCACTTCTACTGTGTGTTTGTTTGGGTGTGTGTGTGTGTGTGTGTGTGGGTGTATGTATACGTGTGTGTGTGTGTGTCTGTCTGTGTGCAGACGACAATCAGCGCACGACTTTTGGCTGCCGACTATGAGTAGGTAGGTTTTTGGTGTGGTGGGAGGGGGGAGAGGGTGAGTAAAGAAGTGGGGAGTGGGGTTGGTGGCTCAGGACACTCCACTCTTCTTATCAGCAGTTTGGTTGCGCTGCAGCGTGGCATTTGTGTGACTTTTATGTGCGGCTTTTCAGCTGGTTATGATGCCGTCGCGATTGCTCGACGACCCCCGACACCCGACTCCGACAATCGACCCCACAGACGACATCGACTCCAAGCGTGAACCATCATCCTTCCTCCACCATTTCCACCATGATAATGTGGGGTGGACTGTGTGTGTGTGGGTGAGTGTGTCTTTGCTATGCTTTTGTTTTGGGCCACTGGCTAAAAAAAAAGTGTCAATTCAATTGTTTTTATGCTCTGACTGGGTATTGACACGCCTCAATGCAAGATTCACAGTTGGTTGCATAAACAAGTGGGCGTCGTTTGGGAATCCCATTAACAGTAACAGCAAGAGCAGAAGCAGAAGCAGCAGTAACCATCAGGATCAGGATCTGGTTGAGCATTTCACCCCTTCCATCCATCCATCTATCCACCCTGAGGCGCGACGGCAATTTAAACTAATAATCAACGCATCAGCAAACATTGTCGTTATTATTCACGCTCATGTGGTGGGTACCCCTGGCGGGGGGTATCTGACTGTTGACAGATTTTACAGTTCTTCCATCATGACCCCCCGTCCCTCCCTTTCAAGTGTGTGTGCACATCAATTTGGAATACATTTTTGCTATTTAAAAATCATTTATTTGCATTGTTTCTTTGTTTTTGTTTTCTTTTTTTTTTTTTGCTTCATCTTTATCTTCATTTTTTTTGTTTTTATGTTTTTATCACATTAAAATATAAATTTGTTTTATAATTTTTAGTATTATGGATATAGATATATCTTATATTATACACTCACACACACTTACACACACTTACACAAACACACACACACACACAAATCGGACAAATACTTTAACAATATAAAGCACTAAAAAAAAAACCTAAAGAAATGGCAACTAACGAAAGGTTTCTCATTTGTTGTTGATTGTGGTAAGATATTTAAGAAATTGAAAATTGTGAATAAAACAATATTTTAATACTTTAATTTCGAGCTGGGTTATGGAGGAAATCTAGAAAATGTATTTCGAGAATATTATAAATGGATTATGAGAGGAAAATGGAGTTAGATTCGATTTTTAGTTGCCTCATTCGATATTTGGATAACGATCAGAAATATGTTTGGAAATCAATAGTTTTTTCTATATAGATTTCTTTCTCTTACCACAATCCAGATCAATCCAATTCTATAACAATTAAATTATAAACTTAAGTAAGCAAATGCAAATGCAAAAAAAAAAACACACATTAAGAAATAAAACACTTACTAAGAAGATCAAACAAAGATTTAACTAACACTAGGAGCGGTTCTAAAACTAGATAGAGAGCGAGTGCGAGAGATAGATAGTAAAAGAGAGAGAGAAAGAGAGAGAGAGAGAATATGAGATAGATAGAAAGTGGGAAAAAGGAAACAGGGAGGAAGTTGAAAAGGAGTTGAATTCCTTTTCAATTCGTAGATTTTGTTGTGTTTGTTTGTGGCATTTGTTTTTGTTGTTTTTTGTTTTTGTTGGGTGGGTGGATGACTTTGCTCTTTATCTTAAATCCAATTATGTATATATATGTATATATATATATATATATATATAGGATATATATATTCTACACGGCATGCTCGGCTGTAGCGCCATAGCGCAATGGAGTCGGTCAAATAATATTTGGTGGTGTGGTAGCCGCCACTGGTACTGGTAACACCACAGTGCCGGCAACTGGTGAGGATTTGGCCGATTTCACACAGCCATATGATGAGATGCCGGTGCCACTGCTGCTGGGCGGTGATGGTGGCGTCTCTGGGCTAATTAAGGGTAAATAACGCCATGGATGATAAATGCTACCGGCATACATGGCCTGCAAACGAGCCTGGAGATCGAGAGCCAACGTCGGATCCAAGGGATAATGGGCCAGTGTGGGGAATGCATTCGGTAAACGGGGTAATGTTAGTTCCAATGGTGACCCAAAACCATATTTGGCTGCAGCAGCGGCCGCCAATTGGACATGATGATGGTGATGATGGTGGGCAGCATGTGGATGGGTTTGCGGGTGATGGCCATGCAGATGATGATGATGATGCGCCAATGGTGAGTGCAATGGTGGTGTTTCCTTGGCACTGGATAGAGCGACACCAGCTAAAGAAGATCCGCCAGATCCGCCGACACCGTTGCCACCATTTGAGTTGTTGCCTGAAATTGCGCCGCCACCAATACCACCGCCAGAACCTCCTCCGCCTCCTGCGCCACCATTCCCACCAGGCACTGGTGACTTGTTTAGCGTCTTAGGCTTGCGTCTAGGCCGATATTTATAATCGGGGTGCTCTTTCATGTGCAGCGCCCTGTAAATTGAGTAAATGTTGATATATATATATATATAGATCAAAAACGAACCAACAAACGATCGATCGAAATGAACGATTTGAACATTGATGATATCATAAAGTCAAGTCAACTCAAGCCAAGCCAAAAGCCATAAACCCTTTTACCTCACACCCCGCCCCCACCGCCATCTCAGTGGGTATAACCAAAGCAACCGAACCCCCGATTGCCCTCTAATTTAGCAAAAGGCTGAAGAATAATAATAAAGCAACTCCCAAGACTTGCACCAACATCATTTCCAACAATGCGCAATTGTTGACATTTGTTTGACAAAACGATAAAATATATATAAATATATATATATATATGTATATCAATATAGAAAGAATGAAAGTAAAGCAAAAGAAAACTGAATAAACAAATTGTTGATAAAAAAAGGTGTGTCCTCGATTGTCTTGTTTCACTTTTGCTTTCTTTATTTTTGGTTATACGCTTTGTTCCCTAATTGGTCACTTCTTTTAACTTCTTATCTCTCGACCCTTGTACACACAAACGTAAACACACACACGCACACACATACACATACACACAAAATCACCCAAAATCGAAATCGAAACCGAAACTAAAAAAAAAAAACTACCAAAAATTATTCTTTTAACCTTCTTATCTTTTGGCTCATTAGCAAATATTTAAACAACAATTCTCATTTCATAAATGTGAGTTGAAAAACCACGAATGGGCCATTAGTTTAAGCCCCAAAAACTAGCTGCCTGATGGTTGGACGGGCTCATTAATAAATGTCAAAACATTTTCATCACAATTTGGCAGTCAAATACAATCAATAAAAGGATTATGACAGTCTAAACTTGGCATTTCGAAAGAATTTCATTGAAATTGAAAGGCAAACAAAGCAAATTGTTCAGAACTTGCATACTCTCTTTCTATTTGAATTCAAACCTTTTATCAATTCTATTATATATAATTTAAAAAATTCAAATTAAATACCAACTATAGAATTATAAATGTTTATTTAAATTTAATTACTTAATAAAATGTATTTAAATTGAAATCTTTTCAGAAATTGCAAGAATTGTGCTAAAAGATTCAGATAAAATCATTTGAGGGGTAAGTAATGTTTTTATTTATATATTATCTGTATTATAACAATCTTGAATTTCATTTCTGAATTTTCTGAAATTTTTATCCAACAATCTGACATAATATAAGAAACTCATTTAAATTAATCTTTTGATTGATTTGAACTTTCTAAACTAAAATGTTTTTGCAAATCAAACAAAAATTTTTGATATATTTTCGATATATATTCATCTATTATATTCAACTTTTTCTTATATACAACATAATAATACTTCTTCTGATTAAGTATGAATTGTTATAGTAATAATTGGAATTTCTGTTATGGCATTTCAAATGGGTTTTGAAATTCGATTTGGAGACTTTATGAAAGTGAAATTACTTTTGAAATTATATATTTCTTCAAGTTGAGATAAATTTTCTTTTAGTTCCTTCAACTAACTAGTCAAGTTTTTTAGATATTCCTACTGATGGATTGACTATTCTTAAGCAGGTTTCTTTTCTAAAATTTATCTATGTTATGTGTTCTTTCCAACTTCACAAAGGATATCTCTAGACATTTATCTGTTTATCTTTTAAACATTGATAATAACTATATAAATAGTAACTAAATCAATGAGATATTAATATCCTATAAACTGTACATAGTTAATACTAATAATTTAACTAAAGAAGAAATTTTCCACCTGGTTTTCAATTTTCCTGAAAAATCATTTTTTGGATTTCTTTGCGTTTTTTTCTTTTTTGGACAGTTTTGTTATGATTTATTGATCTAATCCAAAACACGATAATAAAGTTAATAATGATGAATCATTTTTATATAATGATAATCATAAGATTGTAAATGTCTTAACCCAAACGACCGTTCAAATAAGGGATTCATGAGTATAAAGTGAATAAGAAGATATGCAAAATAAAAGTCTTTTGTATGTCCCTCAGTGTGTGTGTGTGTGTGTAACGACAACTGATACTACCGGAGGGAGTTGAATTCAAATGAAATATTTACCCAAGATATGATACGTCCTATATCTATATATATATATATATATATATATACACACACACACGCACACATCATATATAATGTGTGCCAATGAAATTCCACAACAACTGTCTAACCCTCTTCCTTCTTCCGCACACCCCCTAAACCTGCTTTAGTTGGTGGGTTTGGCTTTGACAATAGTGAGCCTTTGTCTTAGCTAATCGATCAAATTGTAACCAGACGAGAGAGAATTGAAACACCCGCAAAAGTAACCCCTCCCCTTTTCCACACCCCCATTCCCTTGGTGTAGCTTAGAATTTACCCACTTACCGCAAACGTTTTGCCTCATCGATGAATGGACGCTTCTGTCCCTCGGTGAGCAATTTCCATTCGGCACCCAAACGCTTGGATATCTCTGAATTGTGCATTTTGGGATTGTCCTGCGCCATTTTGCGACGTTGGCCACGGGACCAGACCATGAAAGCGTTCATTGGTCGTTTAATGTGGTCATGACTGTGATGCGATCCAGCATTTGAATTGGAGTTGGAGTTGGTATTGCTATTCGTATTGGGGTTGGAGCTGTGTTGATGATGATGCTGTTGATGCTGTTGTTGATGATGATGATGATGGGATAGAAGCTTGGTTACGGTTCCCCCAGGTTGGGGGCCAGGTGGAGGTGATGGCGATGATGCTGTTGCTGTTGCTATTGATGATGATGCTGCTGCTGCTGCTGTTATTGTTGTCGTTGTTGTTGCTGACATAGCCATACCCATACCCATGCCGATGCCAATGCCCATGCCGGGCAACTGTGGTGAGAGGCTGCTACTGTGACTGTGTTGGCTACTGCCGCTACCACTGCTTGTATAGCCACCATTGCTATGACTGTGACTCCGATGGAGCAGAGCCGAGATGCTTGTCATGATTAGACAGGGGGCAACTCAATGACGAGCTATGGCGTTAGGTGGTTAGATGGTTGTCCGTATTGCAAGGGGGCAATGCTATGCTTTACGTTGAGTTGAGTTACGTTGCGTTCTGAAATGCCAACGGAAATGGTATTCAATAGATATGCTTTGTTAATGAAAAGGGACAAAAAGGGGATGGGGAGTGCGAATTAGAGTACAGAGTTGTCAGCCCTCTCAATGAGTCATTGTCTGAAGCTTTCAATTGCCAGTGGTGTGGGGGTCAATTCAAACAATAAAGGAATTAGGTAAAAGAAAAAGAAAGCCACTATGGTTATGATCAAGATCTAGTTAACTGTAAAGCTATATTCTTAAAACAAATAATCCAATCAATGCAAACTAGAAAAAAGATATATCAGAAATAGATATATCTAATAATTCCTCTACAAGTACTACCTAATAATGAATTTACAGTTGTTTATAAAAAGTTTGTTTTAAAGTTTTTCAATTTCGCTTAACTTAAAGTTAGAAAACTAACTGAGAAATCAATCATAGATATCGAAATACTTCTTCTTCTTTTTTTTTTTTGAACATTAAGCGAGGTAAAGTGGTTTGTGTGATCAAAAATTTATAAAAATCGGACATATATGTTAACTATATGCAATACTATAATCAAGAACATCAAAATCTTGTTGGAATATTGTTAGATTGTTAGATTGGTTTTAACCAAAGACTAAGTAAATAATTATCCTTTTAAACATTGGATTGAATCAGCTAAGATACGAACTTAATGAAATTAGAATATTTGATATACAGAATATAACTGTAATAATCTATATAGATATACCAAAATATTTATACTGATTTGAAACGATTTCAATCTTCTAAATTTCTTATGAGATGCTTCTAAATTTACATGAAGTTACATTTTTATCATATAGAGAACTCCCAAACTTATGCTATATTATTCTAATTACAATCAAATACAGTTTTAATATTTAGCTAGGACTAAGTCTAAGAGGGAAACGATCGGTAAGCTATTTCTAAGAAATTTGAATAAAATAATATAGTAAATACAATCTCTTTATGCTTACCTTTCGATTTTTCAGAATTTATATATATATTCTTTGATATTTATATATTATTTTTAATATATATTTGTAATTTTTTTTACTTGAGTCACTAATATTAAACTAATATATGTTTGACATTAATCTATAGGATATGATTGTTAAAATGGTTATTCTTATATTAATAATTCTTGATATATATATATAGATATATATATATATGATGTGTATATCGTTTCACTGATATCGATCTCCACTTGAAAAAAAAACTTAGCTCACTTTGTTTATTATTTACACAAAATTCATTTATTGGCATAGAACATAGAACATGATATTCATATGAATAGAAGCCGGCATCAAGGCAATGTATTTGTATTTTATTTTATATTATTATTATTATTATATTTTCTTTTTTTGTCCGAATGCCGGAGCGAGGCGTCCGTGTCGTGTGCGCGACAATTTTGATTTGAAAACTGAATTTCTATGGCATTCGAAAACTTGCGACAGTTGGCAGAACAAAAACGGCAAACGACAACACAACAACAGTGTGTGAGTATGGGAATAGTGCTATTACTGTGTGTGTGTGTGTGCCTGTGTGTGTGGGAGGGGGGTGTCAAAGTGGTTGGTTGTGCCACAGAGTTGTAGTCGTCGTCGTCATCGTCGTTGTTGTCGTCGTCGCCGCCGTCGTCGTCGTCGTCGCTGTTGTTGTTGTTGGTGTTGCTGCCACACATAAAAACAGTGGTAAGAAAGAGAGTGCATCATTGTGTGCGAAAGAGAGAGTGTTTGTAATGTTTGTAGAGTTTTTTACACCTTCCAAAGGAACACAGCGACCACAATGTAAAAGACGATGGGTGACGGTGCTGCTGCTGGTGGTGATGAAGTTGAAGACGACGTCGCCGTCAACGTGGCGGCTAAGTGATAAAAATTTTGGTTCCTTTGGGTTCCTTTTTCTGAGTTCTTTAGTTCAATTTTTTTGTGTTTTTTTTTAAGTATCTGTATCTGTATTTATGTTGCTTTTTGTTGCTTGTTGACAATTGTCTTATGTTTGGTTCTTCTGTTGTTGTTTGCCCAATTGTGTGTGCGAGTGTGTGTGTGTGTTTGGCTTGCTTGTGCCTGGCTGCTGTTGCATTTTCAACATTGATTATCTTTACCAAAAAAAAAAAAAAAAAAATTGAGTTGCAGCTTATCAAAATTTTTGCCTGACGCCTTGTTTGCTCCCACAATCGATCGTCTTGGATCGGAACGGTCCTCGAGTACCTTAAACCATTCGCTCTCTCTCCCTTTCACTCATTCTGTCTCTGTCTCTGCGTTGTGTAGTTCCGTCTCTTTTTTATTACAAGGGTTGCTTGACTCATTTCAAATGCTTTCCTTGTTTGTTGTGCAAATTGTTTACAGGAAATTCTACAAATAGTTTCCTATAAAATAGAATAAAAAAAAATACATAGAAAAAGAAATACGAAAAGAAAACAAGTTTCTTATATATGTATAAGTATTTTTTTTTGTATATTTTTCTAATCCACATATACAATTATAAATGGTTCCCATTTATATAATATATTTTTATATTTTGGTTTTTTTTTCCGGAAACGCCAGGAACTTGATCATAATATGTAGAATATATAATCTAATCATTTCCCTTCGTAGGGTATATTTTAGTTGGAAATTCACAATGTAGGGAGAGAGAGAGAAAGAGAAGGAGAGAAAGAAAGAGAGAACTATATAACCATCTATATATTGATTACTGGATTTTTAAACCTTCTTTTTCTTTGAACCAATTTTAGCATTCCGAAATCAAAATTCTTTAAAATAGAAAAATTATTTGTTTTTTGTATAATAGAATCTAAGATCACCATATTATAAAGATATAATCGAAATCTTAACAAGTTTAAGTTATTTTTTTTTTAAATTTGATCAATTTTATTTGATTATATCATATTTTTTAGATTCCATAGAAACGAACGATTTCAATTATATTTATCTGTTTGATGTTACAATTCATATAAAGAGGGTAATGAGGGTAATTCCCTTCTTAGAAACTAATGCAGCTTTTCGAATTTAGCTTCCGACTTGTAAAAACTTTGAAGGTTTATGTCAATAATCAAGTAATCTTACATATGTATGACGAATACTCATAAATGAACCAATCGAGTCATAAACAAGTACAATTGTCTGCCTGAATGAATACTATCAGAGTCTATTAGAGTTTGCAGCAATCGAGTCATTCAATGATAATCAGCAACAAGTCGCTTAATATTTGAATACTATCTATTAAGTTTGATGACTCACTTTTATATCATATCGGATTTGTATAACAAATTTTATAGATTTTTATGATACATAACCGTTTGGATGATGTTGGCGCCATATAGGTTTTGATTAAATTTAGTTTTTTAGATTAAAAACAAAATGAGAATTGCTAACTACATACTAAGCTATGTATATACTTAGTAATTAACTAAAACCTAACTAATCTTGTCTAGTAATTAGATTACTTTTCAGGTAAATCTTTGAATTATTCTTATATTGTTAGCAATTTTTCTTTGTTTTTTTTTTTTTTCAAATTGAGTAGAATTTGGCGCCAATTTGTTTGCGCAATCGCCGTTCTCCAATTCTCCAACAATTGTGTAGAATTTTCACGGTCATGCCCCCCTTATTCTATCCTCCCACTTCATCCACTTAAGCCAAATGAATGGGAAACGCATTTGGTGGTACTCCCTCTACTCTAACCAACTACCATGTCATACAATAAAAATGGCAGAGCTCCACACAATTGTGCGACAGTAAAAGTAACAGGGACCAACAGGGCTAGAATCACAACCAGGAGCAGCAGGACCAAAATCAGAATCAGTACCAGAATCATAGCCGCCCCCAATCCCAACATCACCCCCCAAACGAGGTGACTGCTTTGCGCGCATGTCGATGGCGCGGGTTCTGTTGCTTTTTGGCCAATGGCGTAGACAATACTGGATGGGAGTGGGGGGCAGCTGCTGCTTAGAAGCGTTCTCAATGGTTCTCGGTTTTTTATCGTTTTTTGTTTTGCATGTGAATTGAATGCATTTTATTGGCCAAGCCACCCTGAAACGAAAACAAAAGGCTAAAGTCAAGCAACTGGTGGTCGCTCCCTCAAAGCGACAATGGAGACCGACCGACCAACCGACCTACTAGTAATGTTAGTCGTAAAAGAATAAGAAGAAGAGTAGTTGATATTTGTAGCCTTATCGTTAGCCAACAGTGGAGCACAAATTTGGCCAGAGACAGTTGGCCTGGACCTGGTCGTGGGCCTGGGCCTGGGCCTGGCCTTGCCTCATACCAATCAGCCTGTATGCCATTTGTTCTTGGACATAATGGACATTATGTTTGGTTCTATTATACTATGACTATTGGGGGACAAAGCAAAAGTCTATCTAAATGTTACAGTTCCCCCACCCCCCACTGTTTTCATCTTCATCATCATCATCCCTGGAGCCGTAGTTCAATTCCATTGCCAAAAAAAAAGAATAGGAAAACTTGCAACTGTGTGCGAAGGTTGTCATAATTTTGGATAAATTCTAGTCAACTTTTTCACATTCTCTGTTTTTCTCTTACTCTCTCTCTCTCTCTCTTTCCTTCTCTGTTGTCCTTGTTTGGTGTAGAGCAATTGTGTTTGGGCCGCGTTTAGTTGCAATAATTTATGGTAAAATTTCTCGCCAACATGGCATAAAATTTTTGCATATGGGTGAAAGTTGCTCCTCTCTCCTGTGTTTTTGTTGGCCGATGGAGGGGAGGATGAGTAACGTAAATGTGACCGGAGCTAATCGTGATTTGTGTTTTAAATGAAAACGGTAGAAGGCGGGTAACAGTTTATTATGATGCTTGCTGATGCAAGGGAATAGTAAAACCAATGGAAGTTTGGTCTAATATAATGGCAAAGTGGCAAACAAATAATGGCATTTAAGAGCGACAATTGAAACTACTTAACTTTCCAAATAATATCTATTTCAAGATAATATCTAATCGCTACGCCTAATCTTATGTTTATGACAGTTCTCATTGTTTTTGAAACTATACATTAAAATAGTTTATATATAATTTAGTAAGTTGCCAAGATTTAATTTTTGAATTATTGCCATGATACATAAAAGTTTAAATCCTTTTGAAAAAAGGAGAAGAAAAACAAAAGAAAGACACTTAACATTATTTTATTTGAATATTATTTAGGGAAAGGTCGTTATATTTTAGTAAGAATTATCTTCAATTCAATACTTTAACTCTTGGTTAATATACGGAAAGTAAAGGGGGATAGCTAACGCCTTTTAAACAATTTAAGGCTTTTTATACAAATCCAGGCTTTACGCTTTCAAAAATTTTGTTAAGCTAAGCATCAGTTTAAATATGATTCAAAAGTTCTTTTACATGGAAAAAACTGTTACTTTTTATTTAGAAATTACTGCACACATTCTTTGTATACATATCTTAAAATGTGTAATATATGGATATAGATTTTTGATAGAATGTCCCTACCGACTTTACTTAGTTTTTGATACTCGGTTTTTACATCGCATCCATCAATAGGTTACATAACATTTGGTAAATCCATAGTACTTGTTTAAACTTAAAAATTCAAATATTATGTTCAAATATTAACGTCGAAAGCTCTTAAAAAGTTTCGCTTCATTTGCAAAGTTTAAAAATTGACCGCTAGAAAGCGCTTTGCATGCTTTGGTGAAAGCTTTGAATCAGTTGAATGACTCCAATAGAGGGAATTATATGAAATAGATGGCGCTAGCAGGAAACAGCAGAAATTTCTATAGTTAGAAATTCTACCGAAAGAGGGCGGCAATACAGTGCTGCCATCTGGTTCTGTTTTCATGTATATGTTAAGATTCAAGCAAGTGTGAAATTAAATTAAATTTCGCCTTTGATTTATGAGAATGTTTTTTTTTTTTTTATTTCAATAAGCGCTAATTGCTGCTACTGCTACTACTCTAAATCTTAATCGGGCTGTTGCGGCGTTCAACATGGCGTAAAATTAATTAAATTTGCTGGTGCTTCCTTTTTTTTTTGTTTTTTTTTTTTTTTATTTTTTGCACCTTTGCCACTAATTAGTGGCCAACGTTGGCTGCAGTTGATGCCCGCCTGCTTGAGCAATCAAAAGCAAAAACAAAATCCGTTTCTCGTGCTGGTTTGTCAACAAGCCAGCCAGAATTGAAGCTGATTGGCCAGAAGTTGCCTTCATTAAGAAGCGTTTAGCGTTTTGCGCGCTCTTGACTTTTGCAGCCCAACCGCGCCCCTTCTCCATTTTTGGCATTACTCTCTATCGCACCACCCTCAATTGAGATTAAGTGAGAGAGCTTGCAATTAATTAAAAATCAAATTGAGGGCAAAAGTTTTACCGAGACTTGGTCTCGGGAAAGTGTGATGAATGATGAATTTTTAATGACATTTGAAATTCTCGGTAAAGAAGGGAAACTAAAACAATGTCAGGTGAAATTAACTTGTCAATTAATATAATGTGGTAAAATGTTTTAAAATGGGAAAGTCGAAATAAATATATTAAGATTACTTAATAAATGTGAATGAATATTTTTTCTTTGTCTTAAATTTATCCATTTGCAAATCTTTGTTATGATATTATATAGTTTTTCTACATATGTCCTTCTTCTCTTGGCAAAATGTTTACCTTATCGATTTTATACTATTAAACATCTAAATGAGTTATCCCTTATTACCAATGGACCTAATTTCTACTACATTAATGTTGAAATTATGATAATAAATTGATCCCTTTATATCCTTACCATAATGCAAATGCTCCTCGATAGCTACGGTTCAATTTTCTAGGGTGTTAAATTGTCGACTTTTTCATTAAAATTCTTATTTCATTGTTTGTCCACTTTAATTAAGAAAATGGAGCAGCAGTTATTCTTTTCCCGTTTCCAACCCCGCCACCCCTTTTTTTCCCTATAAAGTAAAGAATGGAAATTGCTGCTTATGACAATGAGCCTTTTTATTTTATTTTTATATTGTTTGTTTTTTTTTTTCTTTCAATGTTTTTTTTGTTTTTTTGCATTTTAAATGTATATATATATATATATATATACACATGTATATATATATGTATAATATTTTGTGTGTGTGTGTGTAGAATTTAAATATATTTAAATGTTAAATTTATGCTATGCACTTCGTTTAGCGTTTAAAACCAAAAAAAAAAAAAAATTGCACCGCTCGTTGTTCTGCTTACTTCCCTTTTCCCGCTCCGCCACTTCGTTGTTTCTCCTTGAGGGAGGGGAGAAAGGGGTGTTGACAATATCTTATTACTTAACTGTAAAGTTGGCTATAATTTTATATATATATATATATAGATTTATATATATTTAATCTCGCGTTTTCCTAAGTCATCGACAAGTTCAACTCTTCGCTGCCATTGGAAGATGGTGGTCAGAAGATAACCGTCAGTGGTCGCCGAAAATCGGTAGCAGCCCCACCACCAGCTGCCCCAGTTGGTGCAGTTCCACCACCAATAGCTGCACTGGCCAATTGTCCGCCATATTGTTGAGCTGCATATTGAGCATAGTCCAGGCCACTGGCTGTCGCATCGCTTGGTGAGTGCAAATGGGGCTTGGCATCGACGACAAGATTGCTACCACCACCAGCCTCCAATTGGGGTGTGGCATCACGATCATCTAGACCGCTGCTGCTATTATTATTATGAGAGCTGGCACTACCTCCGCCTCCTCCACCACCGCCCAACAATTGCTGTTGCTGTTGTTGCTGCTGCTGCTGCTGTTGCTGCTGCTGCTGCTGATGATGGGCCGCCGCATGCTGTTGTGCCCCATAAATTTTAGATATATCAAAGGCATAATTTGCCGCACGATCTTGATACATTTTGGAATCGAAATAGGCCTTGGTCAGCACACTGGGATCCAAATAGGCGCTATAGGCACTAGCCTGACTCCCAGCAGCCGCAGCGGCTGCATTGCTTAAATATGAGCTGCGCTCCAAAGCGAATTTATCCATTTGACCAGAAAGAGTGGCCTATAAACCAAATGATAAGATACAGATATATAAATACGATCAATTGAAAGTTGAAAAATATTTTAAAAAGTTCTAATCAATTGAAAAAATCTCTTTAAACAAGTTAATATTGTTTGTAGTATTTGGCAGATGTGGGAAAAATAATTGAAAACAATTGTCTTTAGGTCAACAAAGTCGAAAATTTCCTTTGACAAAGAGTAGGATAAAATTTACTTAAAGTCTTAGAGAACCATTGTGACCCTTTCTGGTGCGGTTTGTGCAGCTGAAGAGTTGTTGCGTGTGCGACCACCTGCTCCCAAATCCTTATTGTCCTGCCCCCGGCCCCCTGTTAACCGTTTTCATGTTTTACCTTCTTTGCCAATCGAATTGTGTAAACGCAACAATTCTAAATCAATTAACTGGTACATAATGAACCCGACGACTTCCGACACACAAATCGAAACAAATAAACAAACAAAAACAAAAGCAAACACGAAACAGAAACGAAATCCGAAAAAAGAAATCCACGTAAAATGCATTGCAAGACCAGCATCAAAATATTTACGAATCCCGAGTAATTCCCAATTGGGCGCAAATCAAATCAAATCAAATTGTAATCCAAAACGCTTTTGGCCTCATCGTACAAACCCCCCCGCTACGTCACTCCTTTACCCTCCTCCAACTGTTGCAGAATGGGATCTGGGACTGGCTGTTTGTTGCCTGTTGTTGTTGTTGTTGTTGTTGATGATGATGATGATGATGATGTGTTAACAACATAATTATAGCCCAGAGCAAAGTGTTCATACGAAGAGTGAGTAAGAGAGATGGTAAGGTAAGGGAAGTGGTAGAGAAGAGAAGTAACAGCAACCCCTCAATGAAACGGCAACAACAACCACTCAAAACAAAACGGAAATGAAGCAAAAAGCAACCCTCCTCGAATTGAAATGAAGGGCAACTGGTGTCCCCCTCCTCCACATCGCACATATACAGACATACTTAGAGCAATGAAAAACGTATTGCAAATCAAATAAAATTAAACTGAGACCCAAGGCAAGGGAGAGCCAGCAAGCCAGCCAGCCAGCCATGAGAGTGGGTGTGGGCGGGGGGTTGGTTAGCTGCCACAATTAGTTGGTCAAATAAAAGCCACAAAAGTGTTAAACAATTTGCACTAAACAACCATTCAAAGTAATCCGTTGCCTTAGCAATTGTGTTGGGAGAACTAAGAGGTGGTGGCAGGGGATTGATGATGGGCTTTAAAAGATTTCTTTATTGGAATATGATGGAATGCTGCTCCATCTGTAAGCTGTCAGTTTCAACTAACCCAATCCCTTTACAATTTAAATACCATTGGCATCTCCTCCTCCTCCTTCCTCTTTTGCTTGTACTCTGCAATTTTCATATATTTCACAGTTCGCGCAATTTGGTTACCTATTATTATTATTGTTATGTATTATTCCTGCTTTCCAGATATATTATTAATGCCTTAATTCAAGGCTTTCAGCAGCAACAGCACCCGCATTGCTCATCTCATCTCATCCCATCCCGTCCCATCTCCTATCCAAAAAGAACATCAATCACAGTCTCAAATAGGTTCAGTAATATGCCAAACAATACCATTTAACAGTCATGACTTTTAATGATCCATTTTGGATACAAGATGAGCAAGCAGGCAGAGGGGGGAGGAGAAGTACAAGTATGTAAAGGGCAATGATTAAGGTGCGATCTTGTTAAGTTACTAAGAAAGAAAAAAAAAAAGGTGAAAAATAAACAACAGCTGCACTGTCACACAAAGTGTCCTAGTTAGTAGAAGTTGAAGTTTACTTGTCACTCAATTTTGATACCACCACCGGGCAGCACCTGTTCCAGTCTGTCGACTGTCCTGACCAATTTGTATTTAGTTTGTTTTTGCCTGGTCCTGCCTAAACATGTAATGACAACTAGTAGTAGCCAGTGGAAACAATAACAGCAACAAAAATCCTTTATCATGACAAGGATCCTCTCTAGCATTTTGTCTCTATCTATTTGTTGGGATCGAGGCGAGGAAGCGTGTCGCGCTTAGTCACGGCCGCGTGTTTTCCGCCTTTTAAAGTGGGCGTCAGCCGTAGGAGTTGCTGTAATTATGTTATTAAGGTAACCCCGGTTGTGGTCGGGGTCATCACATTCGATCGGTTATAGTAATTGGTCTTTGGGCTACCGTTCAGCATTTTTTTCATTTCATTTCATTTCGTTTTTTTTTTTTGTTGATGGACGTGCTGGCACTTGAATAAGAGAGACTGAAAAAGAGCTTAAGTCGAACACACTCACCTGCGTTGTGGTCGGCGTCGATGTCTGGCTGAGATGACTGCCCAAGTGATAGGCTGCTGCTGTGGGACCGGGAGCAAAGTAACCGGGCGTAATGCCTGCAAGTGAAGTAAACAATAAGCAAGTTAAGTGAGGGAGAGAGATAGATTATAGTTTAAACAGTGGGAGGAGTGTGTATCAAAGGGTTGCCCCGTAATGCTATAAGTGAAAGAAAAAGAGTTTACGACATACATACAATTATGACCATGACGTAAGGTCACAGTGTTGCAAACTCTTGCAAAAAAGTCTCGTTATACGAAACGATTTAGCCACATCTATATGTACATATGCTAGATCGGTCATCAATAACCGAATCGTTCTGTCTATCTGTCTTTTTCTATGCAATTTTTAGCTGGTTGTTTTTGGGCTACGTAACTAATAGTCGGCGTATAAACTTTTTAAGCATGTAGGTAGCCCAAGTTCTTTAACTGGTCTGATTATACCACTATTAGATATAGCCGCCATATGATTGATTAGGCAAATTGAACAAAAACCTCAATCAAACTCAATAACAACAAGCTTTGTAGAAGTTTGCTTCTGTCCACCAAAATTTTGGTTAGATCGGAGAAACATAACACAATATTAAAAAGATCATTACAATTTTCTATAAGTCTTGCACCACAGTCCAGCCATTTGTTAGTTTGTTGTCTTGTAGACGGTTCCCGGCTACGATTGCAGCTTCAACTTGGCCTGGTCTATGTATGTGTGTGTGTGTGTGCGAGTGTGTGTCTGTATAAAAAAAATAAAAATAATTGCCACTCGAAATATTTTGCGCCCTTTGTTCGGTCAACTCTTTCATTCCATTTGAATTTTTCGGGGTCGCCAACCAACATGCTATTTAATTGTTCGCTGAATCAGCTATTTTAAACCAACTTTGGATCTATTTTATAGAGTGAAGGGTAAAGAAGAGGTGGTGGTGGTGGAGGAGAAGCAGAGTATCTGCCATGTTGTATCTCTCTATCAAGATGCCCACCAGTTATAACCAATTGCCCTAAACGGTAGTCATCCAGCTGCCTGTTTTTAGTTTCTTTATTTTTTTTTTTTTTGTTGGTCTTTTCATTACGCTTGTTTCTTTTCTTTTCTTTACATTTCTTTATATATATATATATATGATAATTACAAGCGCCGCTTATTGAATTAAAAAAAAAAAAAAAAAAAAAGAAGCAACATATTTCATTCAGAAGGCGCTATTGGTTTTGATTGAAGAACTTCAACTCGAACGATGATGAAGATAAAAACTGATGAAAGATGCTGAGAGGAGTACGTGTATAACTGGAGGAGCAATTAAAAACGCTTAGACAACAAATCTATCCATCTATTCAATATATTATTTGATTTCCACTTATTTCAAGTAGCAAATGTTCAAATGTTTCAGATGCCATCCATCAATTGTTATTATTATAATGGGGCCAAAGATTAGGTTCCCCTTCTCTTACACCCTTACCCACTTCTTCCTTCTCTCTTTTCTTTAATTCTATTGTCCAATATAAAGCTAACAAAACGGAAGCCAAAGCAAAGCTCTGTTTTTGACAGCGTAGAGAGGAAGAGAGAGGGAAAGCTAGAAATCGAGCCAAAAAAAATACCAGTAGGAAAATTCGATGTAAAATTTCCATCATTTTACACACAAATTTTCACTAAGCCAATTAGGAATATAGTATATAAAAGAGCTCTCTCTCTCTCTCTTTCTATATATATATATATATTTATATATATTCGTTTATAGTAAATGAATTTAATTTTGCAGTTGGTTGAATTTCATGTTCAACTTAAACACTAATTCGCTTTATTTATTACGCATTTCCTTGCATTTTTATTATCATTTCCGTTAAGCATAAATCATCCAATACACACTCCCACAAACACACACACACACACACACACACACATACACATAGAAATAGAGTGACAGAAAGAGAGAGAGCAAATTTGCTGTCACATCAAAAACTTGCGTTAAATTGCAACCCAACAAGAAGCAAGACAAAAAAACGTGACAAATGCTAATTTAAATCCTCCAACCAGGACACTAACAACCAAAACTAACTATGTGAAGGATATATATATATATAGAGAGAGAGAGAGAGCTACATATATATGTATATGCCACCCCCAATCTGGAAAATCATGAAAGGAAACTTATGCTCATGTCTGTTGTTGTTGTTGTCGTCCCTACCCCATCCTGTGTGTCATTTAAATGAATTGTTAAGCCAGGATGATGACTTCACAGTTTGTCAGCCAAATGAAATAACCGTTGGTTTTATGGCTAGTGCGGTTAAATGTATGGTGTGGTGTGTGTGTGTGTGTGGTGTAGTTTGTCATATTTTGTTTTCTTCGCCCCACGCCCTTCCTTCTTCATCATTCGTGCATATCGTGTCACATTTGCATTTGTCTTAGAGGTTAAGCCATAAAAGTCACTTCACGTATTTTGCATAGGTTTTTTTTTTTTTTTACTTTCAGCTTGACTGCCTTTTCCTAACGCTTTTAATATAATGAATATGCAAATAATATACATATTGATAGAGCTTCTTCACCCATCAAAGATAATGCTCAACTGGTAGAAACTATCGTTCCTTGATATAGCATGTTCCTTTAAGGAATTTTTAAAATAATTTCTGAAATTGGAATAGCATATTTGAATTAAATAAATCGATTTCCGAATTTCCACTTTTCAGATTTTGATGAGATAACATAATGGTTTTTTATAGAAGCTTCTACTAGTCAAAAGGATCAAATAAAGTCTCAACTACTTTATATATATTCGTAGTTTCTAATGGCTGATAAAAGGATTTTTAGTTGTACACCTAATTTGTAAATCTTTCTGCTTATTAGATGATATGTCTCACTTTGTCTTTTAAAATTAGTTTTTGATATTTTTACTTTGGAGTTATGTATCCTGGATTCTTGGATCTTTGGATTCTTTTATAGCATTATGAAATATTTTTTTATAAAATATGGTTGGAAAGATCAATAGCTTACCCGCTCGTAACGCCTCAACCGGAACTGATGGATATGGCATTGGATATGGATAACCATCACGTCTCAAGGCCTTTGGTTTGCGTCGTGGCCGATATTTATAATCTGGATGTTCCTTCATGTGCATAGCTCTATATTTAGAGAGATGGAGTCAATTTTGATGAAGTTCATTATTTTTGTAATGAAGTTAGAATTTACCTTAATCGTTTGGCCTCATCAATAAATGGACGTTTCTCCTCTTCTGTGAGTAGCTTCCATTCGGCACCTATCCATGTGTGTGTGTGGATGAAGAGATTTAAGATATAAACTTGTTGTTAATCCCATTAGATACATTCATTTTGGTTAGGCACTTGTCCAATAACTGGTAACACAATTGAAGTGCCATCGCCTCCACCTCCACCTTATTCACTTAGTATCAAAAGATAATTCAGTCTTGGCCAAAACTTGTCTTGTCTGCTGCACAACTGGCTAACAAGAAGGATAACCAAACAATGTCGTTGTCTGTCTCTTTCTCTCTCTCTCTCTCCGTCTCTCTATCTCCTTTGCAATATATGTCTGTATCTCTTACTCCCTTTCACTGCTTTGTTTGTCATTTGTTGTTGGTTGTTTGTCAGTTCAGTCAGCAGCAGCTAAAACCCTGCCATCCCTCCCTCCTTCTACCTTTTTCCCCATTTTCCATCCTGGCCCCCCTCATCCATACCCAGCAGGTGGTTATGTCGTTGGGATACGTCCGCATGCTTTTGTCCCTTTCGTTTGCCCTTAACTCGTACATACTTACTACGTTCTTGAGGGCGTTGGCCAGGATGTATACATGGCACACACACACACACCCAGGGACATAAGTGGCATATAGGGTTGGTTAGGTGGTAAAATGGGAAGGTGGAAATGTTTGGTAGGTAGTCAGTCAGTCAGCCAGCCAGTCTCTCCTGGCATTGTATTTAGAAATTGCAAATGTTTTTAAGTTAATGTAAAATGTTATAATGACATGTGTCATAATGCCTGAAAAGCAGGGTTATAACGATGGAACCAAAGGAGGAACACATAGAGAGGGAGAAAAAGAGATAGACAAAGTGGGAGTCAGAGAAAGAGAGAGAGTGAGAGTGAGATACAGAAAGAAGCTATGATAGGACAATAACATGGAAGACAATTTAAAGGAGCCAGATGAAAATTGTAACAATATCTGAGTTTGTGATTGAATTTTGGTTAAACATTTTGGCAAAACTTAAAATATGTTTCAAGTTAATTCAATTTATCGTAATTCCTCCTTAGATTCAATACTTTTTCTTATCTCTTTCTTGCTAGTTATAATTATATATTAACCAAATAATTATACGCTGCCTTTTTCCTTTTAATTTCTCCATCGATATCCTTTTATATTCGTCATTATATGCCGCCATTTCTTCTTCGTCTTTTATATTTATTGTCTATGGCTCAAGTCCACTTATATAGCTACTTCTTAATATCCATCTAATTTGCTAACTTTTCCACTTATGCACATATATATATATCCATCTCTTTCTCTATCGGATTATAACAATGCGAATGACAAAGGGAGGGAAAAGAATTGGACATATTGTATATAAATTACTTGAAGAATTCGAGTGGGAAATGTCGCTAATTAGTTGTAACGTGTAATTTTAGTGGCTTGTCATGGGCACATGGCACACACGCACACACAGTCAACATACAGAAGAGATTCCCCCCTGTCACCGATTGCCCACTGTTAAGTGTTGTTTCCCCCATTCGGCTCCCTTTTCGAATAATATTGGACAAAACATAAATTGCATTGTTATTTGGTAAGGCTTTGTTAGGAATTGTAACACTCGACAATGATGACAGGTCCAGTTGGAGAGAGAAAATGAACGAACGAACGAACAACTAAACGAAGACTGTCAGGTCCAGATCCCAGATACAAGTTTCATCGCCACTTTCCCCACCGCCCACTCTTAGGCCCACACACACACAAACAGAAAGGAACGAACAAGGGAAAACTATAACAATAAATGCCATACAAAAGGTACAATTGTAGCTTTGCCCCCTCACTTTCCCCTTCTCTTCACATTTCTACTAGTGTGTTGTGTGCCCACTCATAATGTGGATTGCTTGGTAAAATACTAATTTATAGATACATTGACAAGGAAGAACAAGCAAAAGCATATATATACATCGTCCAAGTGGCAACTGGCCATCAAATGAGCAACTTCTTCTATGTTCCACTCAGACCAAGACTATTCAGCTTTTGGGCCTGCATTTCTGTGAACGACACCTTGAAGAGAGTGGGAAGAAGAAGACAGAAGTAAAGGTTTTGCACCCTGCACAATAATAATAATAAACAAGACAAGAATTGATAGGTAGAAATGAGAAGGAGTTGGAGAAGAAGATGATGTTGATGACAATAATGGAGTTGGGGGGAGGAGTAGGAGTAGCAGTAGCAGTAGGTGAAACATCTCCAAAGTTGAGCAGTTGAATAAACTAGAAATGACAATGACAATGTCTATGTTTGTTCAATGTCTCTTACCAGCCAGTGGCGCCTCTGACCAAACCTCTCCTTTCCATTCCCCAAACTGTAGATACAGAACAAAGTAGAGAGAGAGAGAGAGAGAGAGAGAGAAAAATGTAACTGGGCTTAATAATTGATATGAAAAACAAGTCGCTAACAGCATTTCGAGTATAATTAACAAGTTTTTCCTCCACATCCGATGCTATCTATCAGTGGAAAAGTGTTTCAAAAACCCAGAAGTCGGTTAACCCACAGGGCAAATATTGAAAGACCAAGCAACAAGACCGTCCGAGCTCCCCAGTGGCTCCAATTGCAGTCGTCACAGTTCCACATAGTTGAACAAACTTTTCGAATAGTTTAGTTTTAGTCTCGTTTTCTTTCTTTTTTTTTTTCTCACACTTTACGTACCACCCTTTTCTTCCCTTTCCTTGGGGTTACCTACCACACCGTTCCTCCACATCTTTATTTGACTTGGGTCACCCAAACATTGCTCATAACTTGACCAAAGATTAAATTGTTTGCCTGGCAATTTGATGCTGGGATTTGGTTTAAGGTTTTCTCATTCTGTTCTGGTTTTATATTGTAGCGTTAAAAGTTGTTTCCATGTTGTTTGCTTCACTTTTGTTGTAGCGGAAATGTGTTAGAATAGAAAGAAAGGTGTTCATGTGTTGGTGTGCATTTTGGTATGTGTGTGGGAGCCCACATAGTGTCGTCATGCTACTTGTTGATGAGTTTACATTTAATTAGCTAGAAACTATTTTATTGAATTTATTAATTAGATGAATTCCTCTTTACATGCGGAACTATATCATCATTTATAGAATCTATCCAAGTTTTAAGCTTTGCATATGTTAAAAAGTTTTACTGTATTTATTATACATGGCATTTTGGTTTTGCAAGCTTTGTTTCATCTTTATGCTTCATTTAATTATAATTCTCAACTAGTTCTGGCAGTACAACATACTAATAGCCAAAAGGAAAGTGTTCTATTTAACTTGATAGTTCCCAAAATAGCTATATAGAGAATATCAGATTACTTTATGTGGTGTTTAATGACGTCTAGAACTGATCTTAAATATTCTAATCGTACTTATATATATACATCATCGTTCTAGTTTGTCTAAATTAGTCTTCTTGCTCTGTAAGGTAAGTCATTTGGTCACGCTATATTGAACAGCTATTTTCTTTTATCAATTGACATAAAAGCAGATGTATTTCAATTGGATGCTCATTATTCAATTCAAGAGAGAAAGAAGAGTTTTCCATTAATTGTGCTTAGAAAATGAATTGACCCTTGTCTTTTACCCAATCATCCTTCTGTCTCTGATTTGTTTTATATAAGAAAAAAATAAAATAAAAAACAATTGAATGGTTTTGTTTCTTGCACTGATTGAGCGTACTGTAATTAAGAGTGGTATATTTACTCCCTCCATTACCTAGCTGCCACCACCCACATTCACAGCCACAGTAATATAACCTAACCTAAAAACCACCCAACCATCCGCTGTCTCTCCGGTTCGGTTCTCTTGGTTGGCAATCCTTCCACCTGTCAATTGCAAAAGCTAAACGAAGGATCGCCTTCACACTCCCTGCGTTTCTTTCTTTCTTTCTTCTTTTTTTTTTTTTTATTATTTTGTTGTGCAAAAGACTGAAAAGCTGCTTCGCTGCTTGTTTTTTTTTCTCGTTTTCTTTTTATTCCAATTGCAAACTAATCAATTGTTTGCATTTTATTGTGCAACAAAAGGTTCTTGACGTATCCCCGCAGTAGACAGCAGCACAGTACGTACTACACGGGGAAAAAAAGGCTTGAGCTCGACCTTTTGTATGCTCCGCGCAATCAGAATGAAAGTCGAAGTCGTTTTTTCTATTGTTCAATCGATATAGAAAGAATGGAGGAGAGAGAGAGAGTGGGAGTGAAAGGCGAATGCCAAAGTGAGAGATGTCGGTAAAGAGTCCTGTGAAAGTGTAATGCCAAGAGGATGAGGCAAAAGGAGGCATTGTTTAACATTATTTAATATTCCCGCAGGAACAGCTTTGATTAAAAAAAAAAAAGAAATAAAAGGAAAAAAATAAAAGCGAAAGGGAATCAACAAAAATCGAAATCAGAGAAAAGAAACGAAATATTATAAAGGCGGTCGATTGCGCGATTCGACAGGTTTTTCAATTATTTTCACAAAATTTTTCCCATTTATTGTACTTGTTCTTATTGTTGCTGTTGCTCTTGTTGTTGCTGTTGTTATTGTTGTTGTTGTTATTGTTGTTATTGCTCATTGTTTGTTTTGTTGTTAATTCAAATTTCCAGACAGTAATTAATGACAGTTACAATTTCAATTAAGCTAGGGCGCAACAAAATTGCTTTGTATAACACATTTTCTCTCTCTGTCTTACACTCTTGTGTTTCTTTCTATTTGCATACACTACCCAGAACAGTGTACATTCATTTACATTATACGTTTTACAATATTAAAGTAAAAATTAACCTATAATAAATATATAATCCTCTAATTTTCCATTTTAATATTTATGGAAAGCCTTTGAGCAGAGGTTTTTCAAAGTCCTGACGATTAGAAGAACCCATGTGAGCGTATATAACTTGATTAAACTTGCTGAATATCTGTTGATATTACATTTAAAAGATATAATAACCAACGCCTGGCCAATTGAAATAAAGTTTACAAGAAATTTCTTTGATTTTTAGAGCAAAATGTTAATTCTAAATATATTTCTAATACTTTTTTTACGGTTCTCTTTTATAATTAACTTTTACTTGTCACATAGAGAAAACTTTAGGATGTCGTTTGTTTACTTTTTGGTAAGAGTATAGAGAAACTACAGACCACGGTTTCTGTTTCATTTATTTTTTAATGCTCTTTTTTATGTTTCTTGTTTTTTTTTTTTTTATTTTGTTTCGACTTTTGTTTGTTATAATAAAATAAATGGCAATGCCGACGGCATCAGCGGCGTCTGAATCTGAAGAGGCTCTCCACAGTTGCCAGTTGGCAGTTGCCCAACGCTCGACTCACTCTCGCTCACTCTCTCTTTCTCCGTCTCTTTTGCTCCTTTTCTACGTATGTATCTGTATGTGTGTGTGTGTGTTGAAAAGTAGCTTTCGCGCCGCCATTTTTTGTGGCGCCTTTGTTTATGCCACAGTTTTTTTTTTTTGTTTGTGTGAGTTTGAATGGCTTTTTCTTTTGGCTTTTTTTTTTTTTGTTTTGTTTTGTTTTTTGTTCACATTTCATTCTGTTTGCAATTTTTCATAATGAGCGTTATTTTATTCATTTAATTGAATCCCGGGGTAACTTTTTCTCTCATATTTGTTCTTGTTGTAATTTTTGTTCAAGTGCAAAAAACTTTTGACATTTGTTTAAATGTGGCAAATGGTTTCATATTTTTATTGAAAGCTGTTGATGGAATGAAATGTACAAAAAACAAAACAAAAAAGAAAAAGTGAAGGAAAAGGCATAAAGATAGTCATATCTAAGAATGGAATTGTTAATAGATTTTGCTGTCTTTTACTACCAAAAATCGTTAAATGACAGTAAAAAGAATATAACTAATAAATTGAAATTTAATATATATATAAAATTTAAAGCACACACATATTATTATAAAGCAAAGTAGTAAATATTACCTACATCAGAATTGCCTCTTCTTTACACTCTTCCGCATATCACTCTCCTTCCTTACACTCTCTCTCTCTCTCTGTCTCTACACTCACACACACACAACACACCTTTTGCGACAAAGGAAAACTCAATTCCTCTTCAAACTCCTCATACTCCACTTCCCCCCTCCCCCTTTACCTTTCCCCAACACCATTCTCATTGCTTCAAAAAACAAACTTAACAATGGCTGCAACTGACAGCAAATATTACAGAGGGAACTGTCAATTGACATAATGGATTTGCCAAAAATCGAAGAAAAGAGAAGAGAGGGAACAAAAAAAAAAAAGAAAAAGAATGAAAAATAAAGAAAAAGTCTATATCAAAATGAAAATGAAAACCTTAACTGAAAAAGTCAACAAAAGCTTAGAGGAAGTTTTCTAATATACCTTCGTTTTGTTGTTGTTGTTGGTCGAATAGATTGTATTTAAGTTGAACTTTTTGCTGATTTGGTAAATGAAAGAACCAAAGTCGACAAAAGTTGTAAAAAAAACAACGGGAAAAAATGAGAAAAATTAAAAGTAAAGGGGAATCCCCCAAGGCATTTTGCTGCATTATTTTTTGCCTCTTGCTCTTTGCCGCGCTCAACTGAATGGCAAGTGAGTCGCATTTAATTTGCTTTGTTTTTGCTTAAACAATGGGAAAATATAAAAAGCAAAAAAAAAAAGTCATTTTACAAGTGCTTTGCTAAAGAATTAAACAGAGAGAGAGAGAGAAGGAGAGAGGGAGAGTCAAGTAATAGGAGAAGCCAAGTTATAGGAGGCAGGGTATAAGAAGCAGAGACTACGTACCTATAGGATAAAACCGGGTATATCATAAAATCAACAATTAAAATGTCAAAAGTTAAAAAAAAAGGATATTTACTGCAATCCTGTAAAGAACATCATGTGACACAGATGAGTCTTTGCAGTGGTTTTACAAGAAAATATCGTAAAAATTTGTTATCTTTCAATTAAAGAGCAAGTGATTCTTATAAACAAGGTGGAAGAGCTTTTTAGTCGTTCCATTTTTCCATTTTAATAACAATCTAAGAAACTATAAGACAATAAAGACAAGCTTCATACAGACTATCTGATCCTTTAAGAATATATACTATAAATGATAAAAAGTCTCTAATAATTTATAATATTTCTGTTTAATATGGTATAAGGTTACAGGTGGGCCACCCAACAGAAGTACAAAAATAATTTTACACCTAATTGGTACTAAGTATCAAAAAGCCTGTGCTACATATTTACCTATATTTTTTTCTTCTACTAATTTTGTATTAAAAAATTGCAACGACAAGAAAAAAAGTAAGAAATGGCTGAAAAATTTCAATCGATGATGCCAATGTGAGAGATGAAATAATGATGAGATGAGGGGCCAAGCTCGTTTTATTGTTATCGCTGTTATGACAGCGATTTTCTGCCAGATTTCGCACTCATCTAATATGCATGAGAAAAGCTAGCTGAAAAGAAGTCTGCCTCTGCCTGCCTGGCAAAGGTGGAGATTCTTGTAACTAGACGTAGATGCCAGACTTAGCCTTGGTATTTGTTTTCTATTCTTATGCTAAAGATTTATGCTGTCAGTTGCCACGTGTCTGATTGAAATTGAATTTACTTCATAGAGAGAAAAAGAGAGAGAGAGAGAGAGCCAAAGAATATTGGTAGAATGAGGGGGGGGTTTGATGATAAGGAATTTTCCCTAGATTCTGTATGTTATATTTGAGTGTGTCTCTCTGTGTGTGTGTGCATGGGATTAGCCAACAAGGACGCCCCAGAAATAAACTACTTAACTTTGCAACTAGTTAAGCGGCGAGACAATGGCTTTGAACAGTCGTGATTTGGCAACTTAACTGGGTGGGTGATTTCCAAATAATTGAAACCAAATTCTCGATCCCAAAACAGAACACACGAACCCAAAACGCAAAGGCAAAGGCAGAGGCAAAAGCAAACCCTTCTTTTGCCATATAATCAACAGCTTCCTGCCATTGTTTGACAGCCGCTTGTCAGTTTTGACAGTTGCGTTGAGAGTACGCGCGTTTTTGGTTTGTCATTGTCATTCTTTCTCACTCACTTGTTTGCTTTCTCGCTGACTCTCTCCCACCTTATTCAATCGTATGGCTTGTAGTTGGTTGGATATGGAGATGGAATTGGAGTTGTGGTAGTACAGTTGGTATTACGTTGATTAGTTTAAGTTGCATAAGTGGGCGAAAGGAACAGAGAGAGAGAGAGAGAGAGAGACACAAAGATGAGGATGATGATGATGATTGGAGGGAGTGAGTGGGTGCTAGAGATTGGCAGGTCGTGTGCCGCATTTTAATTTTCGTTTTGTAGGCCGTCTTTTGTTTCCAGATTAGACATATGTCGAGTGAAAACAGTTTTATCCAATCCCTCTCACACACTCGTTGGTTTCTTTCTTTCTTATTTTTCTTTTTTGTGGTTTTGTTATACACAATACAAAAAGTGAGACAACATGAAGTGAGCTTAACTTGAATATATTACCAACAATTGTCTGTTTGCACTTGAAATAGCTTAAATAACTTGAACAAGAGAAAAACGTATGTTTATACGTATTTCTTTTTAAACTTTCAAGTTTACCTTTAACCATAAGTTATTCAATACATATAAAAAGGAAGAAATAATCTATTAAAAAGATAAAGCGCCTTTATCCTGAAATTATCTACTTAGTTTTTTATATTCACAAAGCTCAACTAGAATTCAGTCAAAATACTGACACTAAAACTTGTCGCCTAATCCATATAAAAGTCATTTGGTTTGTGTAGAGCAAAATTTTGTTCACTTGATTGGGTAATTAACTCACCTAGCCTCTTGGATATTTCGGAATTATGCATTTTTGGATTATCCTGAGCAATTTTACGTCGCTGTAGACGTGACCAAACCATAAAAGCATTCATTGGACGTTTGATATGCTCCTCATTCTGGCGTTTCGTTGTATTTTGTATCATTAGGCTGAAGAAGACATCACTGGAGTAGTAAAATAGAAAAGAGATAGAAAGAGAGAGAGAGAGAGAGAGAGAGTGAAAGAATGGAATGGCGGATTGGATAGTGTCAAATGCAGGAATCATCTTATTACCCACCTGGCACTGCTGCCACTGTTCATCAGGCTACCCATATTCTGATGCAAATTGCTAATGGGCGATGCCTGAGAATTATGATGGAGATGGGCGGCTGCTGCGGCGGCCATTACACTGCTGGATGTAGACCCGGCTGACGAGGAGGACGGGTGATGTGGATGTGATGGAGTACTATGATGGCTATTGGCCGATCCAGACAAAAGCTGCGAACTCCCGTTTATATGTGGCTGATGGAGAGATTGACTCTGGCTCTGATGGCTGGCAACCGATGACACTGCCGGTTGACTGTGATGCGAGGAGGACGAAGCTGCTTGCTGTTGTTGTTGCTGCTGTTGCTGCTGCTGCTGTGCTGCTGCTGCCGCTGCTGCCTGCTGTTGTGCCTGTTGCTGCTGTTGCTGTGTATGATGCTGATGCAATTGCGTATGATGATGATGATGCAATGCTGCTGTATGCGGATGAAGACCCAATCCAGCCGAAACTCCGTTGGGTGAACCTCCACTGCTATTGCTATTACACTGATGATGATGATGACCCAACGACAATTGTTGACTATGCAAATGATGCACCGAATGACTGTGATTACTCTGATCAGTATTAAGTTGTTGCTGCTGTTGCTGTTGCGCCTGCTGCTGTTGCTGTTGCTGCTGCTGCTGATGATGCTGCTGGACGGCCGCTGCCAATTGACCAAGATGCGAACCGCTGCTGGAGCTCACAGAGCTCAAATGTGTCTGCAATGGATGTGCTAGCGATAGGCCAGATAACGACAAATGTGTGGATAGACGTTCCATCATATTTTTGATGGAAACAGTTCTTTAATAATTTTGGCCAGCGCCTGGGATAATGTCAAGGTTCTAATGATTGCGGTTCCAGCGGTTATGGTCTCTCGATATATATTCGTTGCGCTGCAAAAGAAAATTTTAATAGAATAAAGTTTCCAAATATTAGATCAATTTTTGATACATTTTAACTTTATTCGACTCAGACTGAGAGAATTCTTTTCTAGTTCAATTTTATCAAATAATAAAAGAAAACTTGAAGTGGTTTCCATAGATCACTACAAAAAACCGTTTAAAGATTATGTTACGATTAATGTATTGATAAATTAACGATAGTTAATTAATCGTTTTGTGTTGCCAATTTTATTTTGTTGTGAAAATTCTAAAACATTTCATTTCGTAACATCCATGGTAAGGAGCAGAACCCAAGCCAACTTCCTGCCTTGCCCATGGGCTTTGTTAATCAATTAACTAATTGATTTGAGCTTTTAAAATGTGTGTCGTACAATCCCCCTGTATACCCACCCCGCCCACTTACTCCCCAACTCTTTTAAAAAGAAGAAAACAAAACAATGGAACATGGACCTGCCCCGGGCTATGGCAGTCGCCACCTCAACTCTAAATTGAACTTGAAACCTTTTCAGCTCCTTTTTTTTTTTTTTTTTGTTGTATGGGCCAAATGTCAACCCTTAAAAGTGCGGCCAGCACATGCCGTCGCCACCGCCGCCGCCAACGTCACAGACGACGTCGTCCATCCTCTTCTTCTGTTCATTATGCGACAAGGCACTTGAAACCCATTTCTTTCACTCTACTCCTTTCCAATTTTATATATTTTTTTTTTATTTTATTTTGCGAATGGTATTTTTCTGTTCTGGTTGTTTTGGTCAGGTCTAAGGTTCACATGTGCGTGCATTATAAGCGGGATTTATGTGGCCCTTCACTTGATGCTGGCACTGAAATCTCTCGTATTTTAATGTGTTAAATACACACACACTCACAAAAGAAAACGAAATTGAAAAAAAAGGGTTTCCCATTCCCCCAATCTGTTGTTCGTCCGTCATGGGTCAAGATGCCCGAGAAACCCATTGAGCGTCCGGCTAAACGCTTTCAATTTGTTTAATGGTGCAAATTCTGGTGATTCTCATTCTGATTTTGGAGTACAATTGAGTTGGGCGTGCGGAAGACATATGCCCATATGAGTAAAGAGGCTACAATTATAGGCCATGGAGATGCTCTTTAGACTTGAGCATAATGCCAAGTAAATATGTCATTTGCAGTTGATATTTGCATAGAATATAGCTGCTGATCAAGTTTAAAGCATTACGTTTGGAGAGGGAAGAAGGGGAAGAAGTTAAGTAAGTGCCGATTATGTGGTCGATGTCCATTTTAGCAAAGACTTTTCCAAGCAATTTGCTAAATATAAATGATAGTTGAAAATTGATGAACTAAAGGGAAGTTTTCTATGAAAACATAGATAGAAAGGTTAAAAAGATTTAGGAAGAATAACTAAAAGTGTTACAAACTTTAAAGTTTTTAAACTAATGATCAATTATTTTTTTTTAAAACTTGAACTTTTAAGTCGAAAAAGATAAAGTTGATGAGGTTCATATAAGTTTGTATGGAGACGATAACCAAGTTATCGATTTTTCGTCGTAATAACCGAAGGAACACTAAAGGCGGAGTCGTTATAAACGGATTGCTTTGTATATAGAAATCACGTCAACAGAAGTTATAAAGAAACGTTTTCAGGATCTTAATGATTTCCTATATCTCAAACAAATCAAACAGCTAATAATTGTTAATATTTAGTGCTAAAAGTCAAAATAATTCATTGTAATGAATTAATCTTAAAATGCTTAATTGATTAGGTTTTCAAGTAAATTTTTACGAAATTTTAAAAAGTATTTGAATCTTATTAAAATCTTTTTTAAAATTTCAACAACTTTCACTCTTTATTAACACTTGAATAAAATCCAGGCAAGTCTTTCAAAAATTATACGAAAAGAAAAAAAATATAGCATACTTTTGTGAAAGAATCTCTCATACAATAATTGCATTTTATTTTTGTTTCTTGTTATTGTTGTTTTTGTTGTTGTTATCATGCCACCGAACGATTCTTTGGAAGTGTTTTACTTAGTTAACTACTGTTTCACACACTTCTTTTAAGTCCCCCTTCCCCCTCCCCCCACTCCACTTTATTTCTGTACCATTTGCGTTTCTGTCCATCTGTCTGTCCATTTTGCTGCATACCTTCTGTGGCAGGGGCTACACCATGCGCGACATCTGTACTGCTTCCGGGCATTATATGTATCTTTTCCCTTTATTTTTTTCTCTTTCCCTCTTTTCTCGTTTCTCCTTCTTTTTTTTCTCGTCCAGTTTGAGCCAAATCCAGTTCACTTTTGGTGTTAAAGTAAAAATTGCCCAGGCATGCGTATTAAGCATGAAATTTATTTATGTAAAAGTGAAAAAAAAAGAAATATATATATATATATATATATGCAAAGAGTAAAGGAGCAGAAGAGGAGCTGCAGGAGGAGAATGGTTGCAGTCAGAGAAGAAACAGGAGCAAACTGCTAAAGGGGAACAGGTGGAGTGTGAGGCATATTTGTAATCCTTATGGAGTGCAAACAAAAAATTTTTGTGTTGTCAAGTTTGGGTTTTTTGCGCAGTTTTTTGCATTGGCTTTCTGGTGCAGTGTTGCACCAAGCACCAGCAATAAGCAACAGCCACCATGCACCATGCAGGGCCACCATGAGGCGAGAGGACGGTTGCACCACCAGCTGTGCGCAAATTGCAGTCAAGATATTTTTATTTGCTGTGAATTTTTTCTTTTTTTTTTTTTTACTGAAAGAAAAACCAGAAAGAAAAAAAAAATAAAGAACAGGCAAAGGTGGGAAGAAATGTGACCGTTAAGCTTACAGTTTTTGCCCCTTAATATTTTGTTTCTCCCTCCCCCCAAACTTTTCAAAAAAATTATGCATAGTATGTCTATATAACGATCTATATATCGCGTGAAATCCGTGGGCTAATCTAGTAGCTTTAATAGATTTTCAAGAAGATGTTTTCTTTCTTTCTTTCTTTTTTTTTTTTGTTAAAATTTTTGTTATGGAAATTTTCTGTAGGAGTAAAATTACCTCAAGCGAATTTATCTCACTGAGGCGAGGGCTACCCGTTGTCTGGCCTGATCTTGACTGCTATTCCCCAACCCCAAGTTTTCATCCACTATGCACCATCCTCTCCCCATGGCAACGTGTTTGGTGTTGCTTCTTTTTTTTTTTTTTTAGTTTTTTGTATTTTTTTTTTGTTGGCTTGTTGCTTCTCGTTCATTTGTTCATCCGTTTGTTGGTATGTCAAACAAGAATTATGATCGGCTTAGCCACATGCTGAGAGATCTCTTGAGTTTCGAGAGAGATTCGCTTCAATACAGGTAGAGCTTTAAGTGTCTCCACTTTGTGTTGAAATGTATCGTTCCGTTCCGCTTCTACTTCGTTGTCGTTATGCCGTAGCCTGGCCGGTCAGCCAGCCAGCCGGCCGGCCGGCAGTTCGGCTATATATGCCTTTGCCTCTTGTGTGCATCCACATCCAATCGCCTCCATTCAAAAGTGTCTCTTGGCCGCACGCTGTGTGCTGTGCGGCTCCCTCTTGTCCCCAGACCCTGGTCCATCTATATTCTTCCATCGTACATATGTATATCTGTGGTAGCCCTAAGCCGCTGGGCCCCCTAATGTTTGTAATTAAGAACTTTCACACTCGCAACAATCGGCCTCGTAAACGTATCTTTTGGTTTAGTGTCAAGTTCGTTTCCCGCCAAGGGCAAAACCAAATACAGATGAATATTAATTAGAATTCTTTGGCTCTGTACTTTGCCCTCTACAACATTTCGATTCTTTTTGTTGTTTCTTTTTTTTGATAGTTGGCAAAAAAATAAAAATTTTAAAAGAAAAACAATCTAAAACCAATATGTATAGATCTACTTATTATATATACAAATATATATATATAAATATTATCATTCAAACAACATCTGTGCCTTTATTTGGGCTCTTAATTTTTTTGAAAATATGCGGCTATAACCATTGTTATATGCCCTGGCGTTATTAACAAAATTCTATTTGCACAATTGTGTTTGAAAATGCTGGGCAAAATGTTAACTAGAGATACTCCATCCCTCTCCCCCATATATATCATACCAAAAATATGTATATAATTGAAGAAGAGGGCACGTCAACTAAACAACTTTATTTGTACATTTTGTGCAAATTTATTTGTTCAATTTTTTTTTTTCCATTCTTTTCTTTTCTTTTGCTTGAAACTGAAATTGCGTCATTTGGTAGCTGGAATTGGCCTCCTTTGAGGCTCTTGACTGCAATACAAGTCAACATATATTATTGTTGTAGATGGTGGGAAAATGGTATTTACTGTATTTGCCAGCCTCTAACCAGAAGTTTTTTTCTTAGACGCACAGTGGGACACACAACCTATATAAATAACGAGCTAACAACTAAACCACATTAATTGAAACATCATTTCAAGATTTAGATAATAAAATGGAATATTTAATGATCACTAAAGACCGCTTCACTTTTCTTTCTTCTATTTCATATTTACTTGATTTCTTTTGGCACATTTAATTCCATCATTTTTTTTTTCTTTTTTTATTTTCATGGCATTTTCATAATCAAAATTGATTTTTCTTGAGAGATTTTTGTTGTTTTTGTTTTGTAATATAAACATCGTTAAGGAATCATCAATCCCTGATCATCGCTAAGAAGAAGAATGGAAAAAGAAACATCGAAAGCAAAAGTAAACACACTCATACACATAGCCAGAGCAAAAGTTAATACGAAATGAATTAAAAAGATACCGACAATGATTATGCATAAAAAGACCCCAACAAATAATTATCCAAATTTGTTTATTCTTGTAAATGCATAGTTGTGGGACCGCTTTCAAAAGGGTTCGGAGCCAGCAGCCATCAAATTTCTTAATTTATCCATATAAAAGGTTTTCATTTGCTTACATTGAAATTATAGAGTATTAAGTTGGATCAATGTAAAACAGGGGCATATAAACGATATCTGATGAATGGAAATGATGAAATCTTTTGCTTAGATTTCAATGTGAAAAACTGTTATAAAAAACAAACTTGAAGACGACAAGTTTTCATAAGAATTTAAGTAAAACATTAATTGAAAAACAAATTTGAATTGAGTTTTAAATTTTAATAAACAAAAATATCTATACAATAGCTTTTCCGATTCAGCTTTCTGACCTTTGATTCAATATTCGTTTCGAAACGTAAAAAAATGTTTGCCAAAGTCCAAAAGTATGAAAAAAACAATAGAGAGATTTTTTTGATATAAAATTTTTATATAGTATTAGACGATGAAATATATAGAAACTTAATATTACTAACGCTCATAAAAAGATTACAAAGATAGTGATTTAACTTTAATTGCATTGATTCTCAGATTTCTTAACATTTAAAACGAGAAATAAAGTCGTTAATTTTCTTTTCTATATGTCTAAAAGCTATAAAAATCATTTTTATCTAAGTATTAAGTTTGTTAGCTTATGTTTAAAGATTAAAGCTTAACCAATATAGTTTACTGTTTTACTTGATTGCAAAGTTTACTTATTCTGAACTGTATCTGATAGATACAATATAGTGTAACTTATATAGAAAGTTTTTGTTTTAATCTATGAAACTTTTTCTATCGATGAATTGTTTAATTAAATATAACCCAAAGGATCTTTTGTTTCCTAGCACTAAAGATGCAAAGTTCTTTCATTTACGAATATACTCCAATAAGACTTCTCTCCGGGTTGATTTATAGATTGCTTATTAGATTAGCTTTCATATAAATATCTCTTTACTTGGATTCTAAAATGTTTTAGTATATGCAATAATCTTTAGTAGTTTTCTTAGAAGATTGAGATTTATATATAGTTTTGATTTAAAGATTTCGTATTTGTTTTTTTCTTTCTTGGTAAAAGCTTTGTTTGAAACTTTATATATCTTTTATATCGATTTACTTATATATAAAGTTAAAGATATATATTCTATTAAGCTTACCTTCGATAGTGATGCATTTCCTTAACTTGATTTCCGTTAAATGCAATTTGCAGAGAATTGAAAAGTACAAAAGAGCAATAAAAGTATTTTACCAAATTAGGTATACACATATGTATATACATATATATATAGGCATAGATTCGTATATATATGTATATGTATATAAATCTTATGATATAGTGATGTATTTAACTGATTGTTATTAACAAAATACACATTTACTTTTTTTTCATCGGCCATAAAATGTTGAATTTGTGGTATTAATTTTACTTAATAATTCTTCACAATTTTATGTGTGACTTTTATGACTTTGAGCTGGGAGGCTTTTTGTTTGTTTGTTTGTTGTTGTTGCTGTTGTTGTTGTTGTTGTATCTTGCAGATGTAGTTTTTGTATCTGTATCTGTTTGTCTTACACATTACATATTAGATATCACTAGTTTATGTTTATTTATTTATGCTCGCATGCTTCTTGAGTGCAGAGTGGGATGAGGGGATTGGGTGGGGTGGCGTAGAAGTAGGTGGGGCAGGGCGGTTATGTTGGCTATTTGGTTATTCATTTCATTGATAATGATGCTGATGATGATGATGATGATGAAGAGTATTGGCCAAGAGAAGGAATGAAGAGATGGGGGAGGGGTATGTCTGTGTGTATGTGGTGTTGTCGTATGGTTAGGATGGGGTATCTTTTTTTTGGTAGAGGGGGGCGGGGTATTGTTTGACTTTTTGTTTAACAGGCGTTTTGAAAATAAGTAGCTTAAGGTTTTTCTTTTCTTTTCTTTTGCTTCTCCTTGTTGTTGCTGTTGCTTTTCACTATTTTGGTTTCGTTTATTTGTTTGTTTGTTTGTTTTGACAGAAACGGAAAAAAAACACCAGAAAAAAAATAAGAACCAATAATAATAACAAGTTTAATGTTCGTTATAGATTTTCGATCATTTTTAAAACACAATTTAAATTTCTTTTATTTTGATTTCATCGTTTTGCGGCTGCTTCCGTTGCCACGATTTTGTGTGTGTGTTGTTGTCGTTGTCGTTGTGTTGTGTTGTGTTGTCAAAGTGTTTTTTATGTTGAAACTAAAACCGTCGCTAGAAATTTTGGATGGCTTGAGTCTGTGCTCTTGGATTTGGTCTTGGTCTTTGCCTGCATCTAAGCGCTTTGGCTATACAACGGATACGTTCCGACGCGTAACTAAAAACTTGGCGCGCGCTCGCTCTCTTGGGTCACAAACAAACACACGAGCCATAAAAACACGAGAGCGATCCGCCGATTCACAGTCACACGAGCCACCACACAGTTATAGCCAGAGTCAGAGTCACAGCCAAAGCCAAAGCCAGAGCCAGAGCCACAGCTAAAAGAGCCCATAGTCAGGGTTCCAGGGACTTTTGTCATTCGTTCACTGGGGCGTCGGTTAGAGAGAGGTGGAGAGGTAAACGGGGGGAGCGGTTTGTTGGAGCAAAGGCGGGATTGGCAGTCAAGAGGGGGTCGTTCGGTCGGTCGGTCGGTCACACGACAGCTGCAGTTGCCCTTACCTCTGCCTATGTAACATTTTTGCTCTATACACACACATATATTTACAAACACACGCACACACACACGCACACACATTTAAAACTTGCTCTCTCTCATGCTCAACAAGCTTAAGAAGGCTCTCTGTCGAAACAAAGTTTTCTTTCCCCAATATCTTGAATTAGTTAAAGATTTTCTTCTTCATTTATCTATAAAAAATGAAAAATTTTATCAAAATTCTATAATATTTTCATAGAAAAACAGCAAAAAAGAAAAGAGCATAAGAGAAAAGGAAAGAGAACAAGAACAGTTTCAAAATCTTTTTTGCTCTCGCTCATTTGTTCAAAAAAAAAAAAAACAGAGAGAAAGAGATAGACACACAGAGAGAGAACGAGCGAGAGAGAGTCGAGTCAAGTTTTCAGGTGACACTTTGGTTAAGAAAAAAGCAAAAACAACAACAATGTTAAAGAAATGCAGGCCAACAATAACACCAACAACATGAACTTTGCGAAAGAGATGCAAATACAAAAGCAGAGACCAGAGTGACAAAGAGAGACAGAGAGAAAGAGAGGAGTGACATTATACGCCAGAGCAGGTGTATCATAGACATGAGTGAGACAACAATATATATGCTGGGCGTTTCCAATTGGAATATGGCGTTTCTGATTGGTTTCTTCTTATTGTACCCATATTACATGTTGTTGGTTGTTGGTGGTGGACTTTGTCGGTTGCTCCGGGGGTTGGGGGTGTCGTTTTGGTGTGATAGACGGCGGGGGCTGGTCTGAGCTATTTTTTTCTTTCTTTTTTCTTTGGGACTTTTTGTTTATTTACCACACAACTATACTTATTTGTGCTTAGAAACGCTTCCCCCCACCACCTACTTTATACTGTTTCTCTCCCTCTTTCTTTCATCTATTTCTTCATCATTCTCTCTCTCCTTATCGCTCTTCAGAAAACAAACTATCGAAAGCAAAATCAACTAATCTTAATGGACATTTTACTGAACTGATGCTGACATGTTTTTGGGGTACTACCATATTGCTTTCTTATGGCCAAGACTTCTGCATCTTCTTCAAGCCAGGCAAACTGCAAACTGCAGAGGGGAAAGCTAATCTATGTGTGTGTGTAGGTGTGTATGTGCAATTTCAAGTATGCAGGACACCTATGTTAAGAGTGCCAAAATGGCTAAATACATACATACACACAGTTAGATATACAGACAGAAACATGCACTTTTACCACCCTATGCAAAACTGATGGGTAAATAAAGGGTATACGTTTTGGTACTAAGTTTAAAAATTTAAAACTGCATTCAAATGCGGCCCCATTTCCCTTTCACTACCAGATTGTGTCAATCCATTGCTATACTTTTACTCAACAGTCAGTCGTATATCAGGAATTTTGCATAATATCTTTAATAAGTTTTAAACTTGATTTCATTTAAAGATAAAAAGATTAAAAACATTTTTAAAATTTTGATATTAAATGATATCAAAATGTGTGTTCATAACCAATAAAATGTGTCTTTAAATTAAAAATTAGTCTCAATTAATGAAAATACTTTCTGCTGCAGATTCAGGACACATATTTTTGGGTTTATTATTTGGGAAAAGGTATCAAAGTTTGTATATATAAGATAGAATAACTTTAAAAAAGGATCTAATAATGAGCCAAACTTGTAATTACATTTTGTAAGATTTGTTTGAAAATTAACTATAGTTTTTGATATCTTGCCAAGGATATATGTCATAGAAAACATAGTGAACATCTTGGTATGTACTATATGCCATTCTAATCCACATACATACATACATCCATACCATATTCTGTCTATATTTTGTACCTTTATGGTAGGTACACCCAAATGCCTTTGTACCTTCAAGTGAACCCTTTTTCTGCATTTGCATTCTTCTTCTTCTTCTTTTGCTTTTCTGCTGCATACATTCATGTCCATGGGGTTTTTTGTTGTGTTAATTTCCTTTGGTGTTTGTGGTGGTGTTGCCACGACAACAACTATACATGCCAAACCCACCAAGCTAACAATCTACCTTACCTGCTTGTCTCCCACTCAACCATTCGCCACCCGCCTTCACCCCTCACGTTGTTTTACCTAACACAACCATGGCCCCCTCTCTTGCTTCATCATTTGTCGCCATTGTTTTTTAGCAGTGGCTTTTGTACATGGCCCAGGCAACGAACGCAGGTGTTGGCTTTGTTTTTTAGGGCGGTTTTTAGCGCATTTTGATTTTCATTTTTGTTGAATTTGTCGTCGTCTGGCACTTGGGTTTCATTTTAATTAACAACAAACTAATGACAAATGTCAACAAAGCGCGAATAAGCCAGAATGTGTAAGCCACTAACACTCTAATTTAATTTTTGTGTGTGTGTTTTTTTTTTGACTCTAATGATCTAAGCCAAGATAATAAGAAATGGAAAAAGACAAGCAGAATAAAGTGGGCTGGATGGAGTTCATCATCCACTCAAGAACTTCTCATTTGAGTTTTGTTTTAAACATTAGTTTTTTTTTGCCAATTGTCTGTCAACAATTGCAAGTTATAGACAAAGGCTCACGTTTTTCCAAGTCTCTTTCTAACCATTTACTCCAAACTACCCCAAACCTGGCTGAAACAGTTGCTGACTGACTGACAGAGTGACTGACTGCCCAATGGACAGACGGATTGCAACTGTTCCATTTATTTGGGCCTGGACTCGTACAATTCTCTATCTCTTTCTATCTCTCTCTCACATTCCCCCTTTGTAAGTTTGTGTGTGTGTGTGTGTGTGTACTTGCCTCTGTTCCTATTGTCTTTGGTAATGTCTCTTTCTGTGCTGTACTATGCTGTTTGTCTCTTTCACTCATTCTCCATCTCTCTGTCTCCCTTGCTCTCTTTCTCTCTTCTTGCCATTGTCCCTCTCTGTCTCTGTTTCTCTGTTAGGCAGCCATTGTATTAATTATACACTTGCCAACAGGAGAATGGCCTTAAAATGGTTGCATTAGCTAAGTAAAAGATATTCAAACTAAAAGATATAGAAATACAATCGAAACTATATATAAATATATTCAAAGTCTAAAGTTTTGCAACTTTGAAAAGGTTTTAACGAGATCCTTTTTTCTGTTTATGTAAATTGAGCTCTTAAAATTGATTAAAAAAAACTATCTTAGATATTCCTCAGCTTTACTTTGCCTTGATTTATTCCTTAAGGTCAAGTTGTTAAACTTTCAATAAAGTTATTAAGCTATATTATTTCGATTTGCATATGGTAGGAAGATTTCGTAATCGATTTCAAATATTTGCATCTTCTTCCCACTCATAAAAAAACGGAAAACTTATCAATATGTCTCAAAAAATCGTTCAGCCTTCAATTGGTTTAATATTTTTATTACTGATTAAGTCCATAAAAGGGTTTACAATAATTCCATTATTTAGTTTATAATGGAAACTCTAATAAGTGATATTGAATTGGAATTGGATATTTGGAAATCTTTTATAAATTTAACATTTAAATTTGTTTAATTTTAGTAAAAGCAAAAAGTAAACAATTTTTAATCTTAACATTAAGCCAATTTTGTGTTTGCAAGGCATAATAGGAAGCTTTTTTACTCTTGTTAAGACTTTCTTATTAGTTTCCTATGATATCAAATGTTGACAATCGTAGTTCGATCTATATCTTCTGTCTTTTTTATGTCATCTTTTACAATTGATTGATTGAAATCAAAGAACCATTAATAAAAGTCTTAGTTTTCATTTAGTTTGATCCCAATTATAAGGATTTCATAGAGTATTTGGTATTCTGTTTGTTATATGTGGGCAAAATACTGAAATGCAGCCCTCATTTCGACCATTCTTTAGTATTTCTCGTTGTTTTTCGCAATGCATTTTGTTTTGTCTCGTCGTTTTCAGTTCGCATTTTGCATTTTTTCCACCTCTGTTAGTCCGTTTGTCTATTTGGCCATTGTCTATTTGTCATATTTATCATGGCAGTTGCTTTTGCCATTGCATTTTTCATTCTACATTCTACATTCTTGCATTCTCTGCACTTGCAAATAAATGTTAATGAGTAGTTAGACAAAAAAGTGCTGACAATGCATCTCTTTTACCATCACAACCCCTCTCTTACTACTCCCCACTCCTTTGAGTGCAACTCAACTATATATACATATATATATATATAGAATCATTATGAATATGATGAGCATGGATTTGTTGCTGTTGTTGTTTAGGTCTTGGTTTAGGTCTTTAAACATATGTACGCAAACGCCGCAAATCAACGGCAAACAATTTCAATTGATGGAAGGATAAGGGACGTGGTAAAGGGCGGAGGTACTCTCTAATGCCTAAATCGTTATTGTTGCCCTGTAATGTGTGTGTGTGTGTGTGTTTGTATGGGGGGGGGCGGAGAGATAAGGCAACAGAGAATGGAAGGAAATGGAGGTAACCTAAGAGAGCAGTGGGTTGGGTAGGTGGGTGGAAGGGGCGACACATTCTTGCCAACTCATTTCAATGGAAAATTTTCTAAAGGCCTCCAACAACAATAAGAGCCAAAAAGAAGAGAAGAAAAAAAAAAAAAAAGAAAACGTATATGCAAAGAAAAGACGCTGTTGCCATGTAAATTTTGCACTTTTTGTTGCTCATTAATGTTAATCAAAAAGGGAAAATCATTCGTTTTTCTTTACTTTTTTCTTCGTCTTTTATATATATATATATATATTTTGCGCATTTGAGTTGTTGCCATTTGCAACTGTTTGGCCCCTGTCCCCCCTGGATTGGATTTTTTTTTCATCTCCTTTTTTTTTATTTTTTTGATTTTTGTGTCGAACCACTTGGGAGAAGCTTCTCTTCTGAACTGGCTTCACCCCACAGTCCCTAGATAAACATCGGCTTCAATTTCATCTAGGCCACAAAGCAAACAGATTTGCATCGGTTTTTCTTCTCTTTGGGTTTTTGTGGAAATTGCTCAAGCGATCGAAACATCAGTTTTTGAAGAAGAAGAAAAAGAAAAAAAGAAAATCTATCGATAGATTAACAATTGTCATTGAGAACAAATACAAATGAGATTGCCATCGCGCGTTGCCTGAGTGCGTTTAATCCTTGCGAAATTTCAATGCCAAATGCACACACACACACAGATACAGATACAGAGAAAGAGAGAGAGACAAATGCATATGTATGTATGCATGTCTTTGGTCCTTGGGTTAAACAAAAGCAATGGTATCGAAACGGTATCTGCCAGATTTGCAGTAAATTGATAACTGAAACTGACAAAACCAAAACCAAAAAGCAGTTATGATGACATTGTTTGGTTAGAAACGATTGATACATATGTACATACATACATACATATGTATACCAATTCATCTGATTTCCCCCTTCTACCTTCTCTTAGATATATGATAACAAAAACAAATAAGGAACTCATATGGATGAAAGAACTCTTCAAATTCTATGAAAATCCCGCAACAATTCGGGAAGCATAGATATAAAGTATCTTTAAGATACATAGAAGTATTCTTACAGTATTTGTATTTTTATGAATTGAAAACATTAACATATATCAGCAAATATACTATATAGTATAGTTGAAGTAAGAAAGTTCTACTAAAGTTCTGTAAACATATACAACAGATATTTAGATCTTTTATATATGAAAGAAGTTATATAAGAAAATCATATTGGAGTTTATCTTTTATCGATACTATATCTTTACTATAGAATAATAATAATCACTCACCAGACAGGCTGTCGCTCTAACCAATTGATTAGTGGGGGGGCTACCTTTTTAGTTTCATTTCCATTTTTTATTTATTTCATTTTTGTTCATTCTATCAAAATGCAAAATCATGTTCACATGGCTATGGAAGGACTTAAAGACAGTTGGTCAGTGTCCCAGACATATGAAAAATGGAATTTAACTGGCTTTGGCCTAATGGACAGCAGCACCAGCACAAGCAGTAGGAGCAGGAGTAGCAGCAGCAGAAGCAGCGGCGGTGGCCAGTCAGTCAATTGATCGATTTAAATGTATATGATTACGATGCAAGAACCATAAGGAGGTCCAAAAGATGATATCGAAAATGTAAAAAATAAGATGGACATGGGAAAAAGTTGGAAATGTTTGGTAGTAGTTAAAGGAGTAAATGATTATACTTGTAGATTGTGCAAATCTTTTAAAATGATTGGAATTTCCCAATACCTAATTGAGTATATTATATTTTTCAATGGCCAACACTTAAGAGGTACCACTTGACCTTGCCAACGATTGGACTTTGTTTGGATTTGCTATGCTAGCTGGTCACCTTTTACTGCTGCTGTTGCTGCTGCTACTCCTTCATGATGCGCGCATTATCCTGGCAGCCATTCGTAACGCTGGCCTGCTGCTGCTGTTGTTGTCTGTGTCTCTGTCTCTGGACTGACTGCCTGCCTGCCCCCAGCTGTGTCTTTGTTTGATGGGGTCCCCCTTTGACCAGGGACAATGACATGGAAAAAAAAAAACACCTACGTGCTCACATTTGAATGGCAGGACGCGGGCGGCAGCCGTTCATGTTCCCATTCTCTGCGTTGCCAAGACAATGGACATGCAGCAAATTGAAAATTCATTCATGTGAAACAAGGCAGACAGACGGACAAAACTGACGGACGGGACTGACTGACTGATATAGCAAAGAGACACAGAGAGAGAGAGATAGAGACAGAGTGAGCGAGACAAGACATTGAGAGCAAGGTGGAAGGTTGACCAGACTGGGCATTAAAACACCTTAAAGCGGATTATAGGAATTTTGACACTTTTTCGGCGTATCCTGGAGCGTAGGATGCCACAAAAGAAAAGAGGGAGACGAAGAGCGAGAGATAGAGAAAGATAACAGGAGAAGGAAAGGCGAACGGTGCACGTTGCGCCATTGAGAGATTCGTTAGGCTTCTTTCGGGTCGCCAGTCTGTCTGGTCCTCAATGAATTGTCGCCTCCTTTTTACTCTTTTCATTTTTTCTTTTCTTCTTGTTTTTTTTTCTTTTCTTCTCCTTCTTGTTGAATGAATGAAACAACACAAAAGTCAATTACAAGAATGATGTACTGGCAATAGGCTTTATATTTGTTGTTGTTTTTATTTCTCTACAACATTTTTTTGTATCTTGTTGCGCTTTTCAGCAGTTTCTTTGAAATTTCCTATTTACTTTATTTATATTTCTTCTTCCTTGTGGTAGTTGAAGGGTTTCCCTTTGGTTGTACCATAATGTGATTTGATGACCGGAGGCGTTTCACTGTCTTGTCAAGTAATCTTTGGTAATCTCTCTTAAAAAAAAATAAAAATAAGCTGGTTAAATCTAATCTATGGCATAAAAAGACTTAACCATAAAAATCTATCAATGAAATACTTGGAACTAACCTGCAAATATTTTAAATAACAACCAAGTCAATTTGATTTTTATATTTCTATATAATTTTACATATTTAATATCCAATCATATTCAAAAATTACTAGATTCAACTGTCATTTTAAAGGAATTGAGTAAAATAAAGAAAAAATAAAGTTTCTATATATAAAAAAAAAACAGTTAAAATTTTTCTTTAATCTACTTTGATATATATTTTGACTATAATTGAGGTTAATACATAATTCTTAGAATGAGAAAAATATGAAAAAAGTAAATTCATAACTTTGTTAAAATCTTGCCAAATTCATTGGATCGTTTTTTCAATGTCACATTATAGAATTACCTTCTCTCTCTCTCTCTCTCTCTCTCTCTCTCTATCTATATTATAAGGAGAATGACTATAGTCAGCAATTAGCGCAGTTCATTCACTCATCTCAGCTAGACAGATGCTGTTCAAGAAGGAACTCGTTGGAGTCGAAATCGAAATTGAGATGCAGCAGGGAGCACTTCTACAATGATCAAAGTCAGCAAATTAGCGCGCAGTGGTCATGGTCTTGAACTGGGTCTTGGGTCTTCATGGTGTCTCTTTCGTTCTTGTTTGATGAGTGAGTGAGTAAGTTTTGTACCTCTCGAAGAGTTACGCATCGTTTTGTGTCAAGAGTGTCTCGACTTGATTGGTTCTGACAGCGCGCGAAGTAAAAGGACTTCAACTTGAATTGAAAACTGAAGGACAGGCTGGTTGGATGGCTGGCAGGCAGCTGCGTTGTCGATGAACGCGAAAAAACGTGAAGAAGATCAACGCGATCATCTTGATGATGATCTTGCAAATGATGAACTATCTAGAAATGTATGTGTATGTATGTGTGTGTGTTTGTGTATGACATAAGTGTAGCAAGTTTGTTTGTTTTGTCGGGGAGCAGCCAAAGGGTCAGCCATATGCAAATCAAAATCAAAATAAAAAAAAAAAGAAGCTATGAGGATTTATCCTTTGAAGCTGCTGCTGCTGCTGCTTCTGCCACTGCTCTTGCTGATGAGCATTGATTGTTTCACTCACACACATGTACACTCGTACACACAGTCAAGGGCGAAAGTGACCCTCTTTGATTGAATACAAATTAAAGTTGATACCTTTTTCTTTTTTTTACATTTTATCATTTTGGTTCAAGTTTTTTTTTTTATTTTGCATAGAGAGGCCGGCCACAACACTTTTTATCTCATGGTTTCCAGTTTTCTTTTTATGTATATAACTTTATGTTGCTTCTGTTGCTCCTCCTCCTTCTTCTACTCCACCTCTTGTACTCTTTTCTTTTTCTTTTCCATTCATTTGCTATTTGTCTCTGCGATGTCGCCTTTTGTAACAAGTGAGCGACTTAACGGCTTTTTACCAGCTTATTGTAACCAAATTGTAACGGTTGTAATATGGTTATACCACATATATATACCCTATAATGCATAATGGCAAAGGGTAGATTAAGTTTTGTGCAAAGAAAATCTTTTTTTCTGTCCCCCCAACACAACGATATAGCGATCCATGGAAGTGGAGAAGCGAAAGTCCACGAATGTAATACGGAACATATAGATTCCTTGAAGTTAAAGGATACAAGAGCAAGGATAACAACAACAGCTGGACATAGCTGGATTTAGCTATTGATCTCATTGCATTCTAACTTTTGTTACTAAAGAGTATCTTTAGGTCGGCTTTACAACATAAATTGATTATAGTTTCTTCTTCTTTTTTCCTTTCTTTTTTTTTCGCTTTCCTTTGTTGCATTTTGACCCATACAAAAAACTTTCCTTATGACAAGATTTTGCAATTATAAATTACCAAAAAAAAGGGCGTGGTAAATTTAATGGCCAAACTTTGTTTCGCCGAACACGCGGCCAAAGTTAACCCTTTGCCAGTTGTCACCCCAAAATTGGATATATACATAGATATATATATATATATGAATGAACTATATGTATATAGGATAACAATCAATATATATCACATACATATACATATATATATATAATGAAAAGTGGGCGTTTTTGCCTACTGCTTTTCTTCTTCTTCTTGTGGTTTTTTCTTGTTTCATTTTTTTGTATTTGCCAATTTTATAATTTTGTAAATTTAACAATTTTTATGGTCCACGCCCATTGCCGATTGACAACTGTCAGCAAAACGTAAGGGGAAAACGAAACAGATTTTTTAATGGCTTCATTAAATGGGCGCAACCCCACAAAAGTCACCTTCCCCCATCCATTCTTTGGACTAGCCTACCCTAACCTTTCTATTTTGCTGTACAGTGTATCTCATCTAATGTAACCCTTCTTATCATTTTTATTCGTTTTGCATTTTGGGTTATACATATATAATAATGATGACAATAACAACATCGATTAATAGCCGTTACAAATGTTTTCCATTTGTCTGCGTGTGCAAAATTTCATGCTGGAAAATTTGCGTATCGATTTCTCTATAACCCATACCCATACCCACACCCATTCCCCTCCTTTGAAATGGAATGCCTTATAGCGAAACAATAATTTATGCGAATTTATGATACGCATCTCAAAAGTGAAAAAGTGAAATACTGTGAAATGTTTGAATTACAAAAAAAAAAAAAAAAAAAAAAATAGAAGAAAGAAAAAAAATAGCAGGAGAAACATTTTTTGCTATTTGCCATTTAAGGCTTGTGCCGCCGCTTTGCCTCACTCCCCTTTGTCCCCTTCTGCCAAATCTCTGCTAGACTGAAAAATGGCCAACACACTTTCCGATTGAGTGACATATGCCAGAATTTGCAAAATCGTTTTGCATGCAAATCAACTAGGCAATTGTTAAGCCAAAAGAAGAATTAAAAAATAAAAGAAAGAAAGAAAAAAAAAAAGACGGCCGAAGCAAATGAATATGATTGGCAATAGGATAAGAATAAGATATTTAGATTCAATATTGTTAAAGTATTGCATTACATTTAAAATAAAAGAACAATCGCTACGAAATTGTTTTTCAATTTAGAAAGAATATTGATCTTAAGAATATTTTTAATAGTAACCATATGAATTTTATTTAAATATGATATTGACTATAAGAAGAATAAGAATTATAATAAATTTAAACCGTAAAAAATCATTAAATAACAGGAAATTAGAAATAAAGTAATTTATCCTATTATAAAATTAGTCAGATGTTTGTAACGTAAAGTATATATATTCTTGATCAGCATCAATAGCCGAGTCAATATAGCACTGTCCGACTGTCTGTCTGTCTGTTTCTTTGCATAAAATATACCTTAAATCTTAAGCTATATGGTTGAAACTTGGTAGATAAGCTCTTTAATTCATCAGGCATATAAAGTATGAAAATCAGTCGGATCGGACAACTATAAGATATAGTAAATGGACAACAAATATCAACAGATGGTGTGTAAAAGAGACAAACAGCATTTAAAATTTATTTGCTAGAACTATACAATATTTTCTTTAATACTTTCATATATTTTAAAGAATTTCTCTTTATTGAATCAACAAAAAGATACAAAAACGTTAAGCGTTGATGCTATATAAATGCAAGGTCATTCGTGTAGCAATTACCCCTCTCTATCTTTTCTTGCCTTACATTGTAAATTGTAAATGTTGTTCAGTTGATTCAACATGCTTATTAGACCATATCGTTCTGATCTCAGGAATCCAGTTTTTTTTTTGTCTTATCTTGGGATTTTGATCAAACCCCGTCTAATTGCAGGCAGCTTCCTTCCCTTCGTTGCTTGATTATTGCTCTCTTATTATTTTCTTCTTCATTTTTTTTCCGTGTTCACTTTTGAACCTATGAATTTAATTTAATTTAAACTTTGGCCCAGAGCGTATGTTATAATTGTTGTTGTTGTTTGACCCCTTGTCTATGATGCTGCAAGAACCCTTTTGTTTTTACCTGACCGATCAACCAACCGTCCAACCGACCGACCCATGACCGACCTTTTCTTGTAAGTTTGCACAACCCTTTTGTCACCTTTACCACTTTTTGATGAACTCAATGTCTCTAACTTCCGTCCAGCCTCCTCCCATGTCAAGGCATTCCCTCGTCCTGTCCGCATCATCTTCATCATCATCATAATCATCAGAGCTGTTCCGATCCGAGATCATCAGTGATCTCAAGCCGGTCTGTTGCCTTGTCAGTTTTGATTAGTTGAACCACTTCAAGTCCTTTGCACGACAGTCTACTAGTCCTTCTTTCATGTGTCCCGTGTGGGAATGCTGTTGCCTGTTGGTCCTGTTGCATAGCTACCTAAGATTCTCTCCTACCCTCTCTCCCTCTCTATATATAACTGACTCACTCTTTCATTGGGTAATACGAGCGTTGATCGTCTGATAAGGCAATCTTGCCATTTTTTTCTCATTTCGCGCCCTCTCCAAAGTTTGTTTGCTAGTTTCTCATAATTTTCACATGACGACCAAAACAGCTTAAGATCAAGTTAGCCATCTAAGCTGACAGCTGGTAGCCCTCTTATGACATTTCGCAAAAATAAAAAATAAAAAAAAAAAAACTAAAAATAAAAAATGAAACGCTAATCCCATCATAATGTAAGCTTCTACCGGATCCATTTCCATTTTCATTTCAATTTCAATTTCGTTATTTGTTGTTTGCTTAGAAAGTTTTCTAAACATGGGCCAGTTAATCCCGCTAACCTGTTTTTTTCCTCTGTCTGCCTGCCAGCCCTTTCTATCTGCTCCTTCTATGCCCACTTTCTGTGGTAACTCCTTGAGCAGTTTCCTATGCAAATGATTGTTAAGCAATTTGAAAACAATTCGAAGAGTTTCCCAGTTTTCCCCATCATCCAGTCATCCCATCCATACTTTATACTCTGTGTACTCCTGCTTCTTTAAATGTGGTTGATGATGATCAATAATAATCATAATGACAGTTTTAAGTGGGTTTTGCTTGCATTTGCATTTTGCCTTCATACCGCCTTTGATGGATAGCTGCCTATCTCTGCTGTCTTGCTGTCTCTCTGTCTCCTTGTCTGTCTGTTGCTTACATCATCTCTAGGCTCTTTTCATATATAGTCATACATTTTGGCCATCAATCAGCTTAGGTCTTGGCCCCCGGCGGCTTCATTTGCGATTATGCCAATTTTTTTTGTCAAGAGATCCTTATGAAATATTTTTAAGGTTTTTTTTTTATTTTTCCTTTCTTTTCATTTCTTTTGATGCAAAAATCTTTCGCTCTGTATTATGTGAAGAGAACGAAGAACCTTTTATTAATTCCATTATAATTTGCGCCTGACTGACCAACTAAAAGAAGTTTTTCCCTCAATCTGCATCTCTCCCCCCCTCTCTTCCTACACTTATTTTTCCTCATCTACTCTCCTCTGTATTCTTTTGGTACAAAGAAAATCTTTGACAAAAGCCAAGGGCAAAGCAAAAGCAGTAAAGAAGGCAACTCAAGTGCACATGAGTATTTGTGTTTGTCCTTTTTTCCCATTTTTTTTTTTTTTCTTTGTGTTGATGATTTTTTGTGGGTGTCCTTCCTTGGACAAGAAAAAATAGAAGTAGAAAAAAAAAACTAAATAAATAAAGAGGAAAAGAAAGCCGTAGCAAAAGCTGTGCATTGATGCATGTAACTGAAATGGTCAGCCACAAATCGGCTTAGCACTTGTCCTCAATTCAATTAGATTAAGGTAGAGTGGGCTACAAATTGCCCTACCATCTGGTAATCCAATTCGAATATTCTAACCGCCGCCCAGCTACCCCTCTATCACCGACCAAACACCAGCCACCCAACAGAATACCCCTCCTACCATTATTACCCCGTGTTCAACATCTTCACATCTTTAAGCCTGCCATTTACTGCCACTAATTGGCCACACCTTTTGGACAAGGCCACAATTTTAAATGTCCCTCTTCGTGTTCCCTTTACTTTCGTCTCCTTTCCATTGCCTTGCTTTGCTTTGCTTTGCTTTTGGGCCCATTGCTTTCTCAGAGTCATAAATTACACAGTTTTTGACGTTGAAAAGTCAAAAGAAAATTTTAGCGCATCCCATTGCGGTGCCCGGAACCATAAATTGTATACCCTAATTTAATGATAATACCAGTCCAAGGCCCATAAAATTCAACTTACAAGCTGAGAAAATTGTCATTTCTTACAATTTCCCATTTTCCTTGTTCTATTTTTTCCTTTTTTATTTTCGCCCATCCCTTAAAAGACAATGCCAGGACATTAACTGACCCAATCCAAAGACAAAAAGGAGACCAGTAACAACAACAACAACAATGATAAAAAAAAGGGATAACATCTATAAAACAAATTTGTAACACACACACAGAGAAAGAAAGTAAGTGTTGGGCCAAAGGGTTGGGGAAGGGGAAAAAGAACGTTAAAATTTTTATTAGAAATATTTAGTTTCATTTACTTTCTACTAAACTTTTGAATACCATATATATCCTTAAGGAAGATCTTTTAGTGGCTTATAGAAGAATCGTATCAATTACTTTCCATTGGCTTTGGCTTTGGCTTCTTCTGCTTTCGTTTGCATTTTTCTTCTCTCTTCTTGAGGAAATTTTTGGGAAAGTCGTTTCTTTGCGTTTCATCTACTTTGAGAAATGACAAAGAACAATGAAATTGTTAATAACAATAAGAGCAACAAATAGTAACAAATAACTAAACGGTGAATGTGGTAAAACAACAACAACAACACCAATACCAATAATAATAAAAATATTGTGTAAAAGATAAAGAGAGCGTACGGGAAAGACTGTAAGATGCAACTATGCATAAATATGAGTTTTGTTTCGTGGCTTTTCTTTTCATCTATTACAATGCTACTACTACAACAACAACTACAACTACTTATTATTATTATTATTTTTATTATTATTATTCCGCTGTGTATCTGTCGGCTTAGAGGCGTGAAATGCATGCAAACAACAAAAAATCATAAATATTTGTTAGTTATTGTAGTTGTTGTTGTTGTTGTTGTTGTTGGTTTTTCTGTTTTCTGTTTAAGTAGTTGTGATTGATGCCCCCCTCTCTCAACCTTTCTCTATCTCTCTCTCTCTGTCTCTCTCTTACGGTGTCGAGGACAAATGTGTTGAAAGATGCGGCGAAAAGGCAATTTGTATCTGTAAGATCTTTAATAGATGCAGCAGGAGGTCGGTATGGGGGGGTGTAAAGAGGAATGGTTATGGATATACTGCTGTGAATTAATATTCAGACTTAATGTTCTCTCTCTCTATCTGTGTCTCTTTAAACTGAGTTGAAAGTTTAACAATTTAATATTTGATTCATAAAAAAATTGAGAGAAAAGGCGACAGGGAGAGAGAGTGAAAGAAAGGAAGGTAGGCAATGCTTGTAAGAGGGGGGGTGTGCAATGTATTTGGAGGAGTCTATGAAATTTGTTCAACTTAGTTGATAAATTATAATTGATTTGTATCTCCAGTGAGCAATTCAATTAAGTTGACAACCATATATCAATTGATTTTGTTGGCCAACTTAATATACAGATATATGTATATATATATCAATTCCACGGTGATCACATCATATTTATATATAGAAGGAACTAATTTGATTAACTTTTTAGCTATCCAATCTAGACATCTTATATTGTTTTTTATTCTAATCATTAGATGAACTATATATCTTAATATTTGAATTGTATTTATTAAACCAGATTCTTTATTAATATATATAACAATCTTTATCGGTTCAATATTTTAGCTATAGAGAGGTTTTCTTTTCTAATTTATTAATGAGAAAAACTTTCATTGAGTAATTCTTGGCTTGAAACTTTCTAAATGATACGCTATGTCTAACATTTTCCCATCTATTTAACTTGGTTATAGTTCCCCTCATGCCATCAGCTATGACATTTTTAGAACTGTCAAAAATTGGTTTTCCGACCAAACTCGATGCTGAGCGATCACTCGATCAATCGCTGCCTGGGCCACTACTTACTATACTTTTTTTTTTTGTATAAATGAGCTTAACCCCGGGGACAGTTACAATGACAATTGGCTTTTTGTTAAGTTGCTTATAATTAAAAATTTCTTGGCACAAACAAAAGGCAAAAAGAAAAAGAAAAACAAGAATAAAACAGAAAACTGAAACGGACCGAAAGAGTAGCGAAACGAATGTGACAAAAGCGAACGCAGAGAAAGGCAACACAAAGCAGCCAATCGAATGACAAAAGCCCACAAATCGGATTTGTGGTGGCCGTTCAATAATAACTAAACAACAAATATTTGTCATTTTAACGTTGTAATATGGCTAAAGAAAAGAAAAACTATATATACATACATACATATATATATATACCGTATGATTGTTTAAGTCATATAGTAGAAATAACGAGTTTGCGTGTTCGTTCATCAACAACTTCTCTTCTATCACTTACTTAGCGGTAACTTTTGATTTCTACAACTTCCCAAATGATTTTTTTTTAGCAAATGCTACTCAATTCCGTTCTAATTTAATACCAAGTAGATATAGCGGTGCTTTGTTAAAACTCAAGTCGTTATATATCAGTTATCGGTTACATATTTCAATTATATATATAGTAAAAGCCTCAAATACTTGTTAGAAAAAAGAGTAAAAGTAATGACAAAGATTTGGAATATTAGAAGATTGCTTAAACTAACAGAAATGGTTTATATAACATCATTTAAACAAAATCTATATTCCATTTAAAAGAATCACTGGAAAGAGATAAGGAAAGAAGCAGGAAAAGGACATCTTATATCATTATAAGAATTCTTAGATTGATAAACTGAAAACTTATAAGTTTTTTAAGTAGAATTAGTTGCTAAAACTTGTAGCTTGTTATATAAATCATTGCTAACTTAATTCTCTGCCTATATAGAGAAGAATTTATAGTGGTGTAAGGGCATATAACATTCGTTATGAATCAACTCTCTTAACTCTAACGTTTGTCATTTTCCTTACCACATGCTCGCTCACACTTATTATAACTATTTACTTCCCCTTTGTTGACTTTATTGAATTGTTTAATTATTAAGCAATATTTGATTGATTGCGAATATCATTTCAGGTTTCAGATCTTTTTTGTTGTTGTAGCTGCCGTTTGTTTCATTGTTTGATATATATATATATCTATATATTTTTTTAAGCTTTCTCGTGCTAGGGTACATTGTTAGAGTACTTAGTTTGTCGCTCACTCTCTCATTATTGTGATTATTTTTTGATCATTATTATTATTATTATTATCATTTCGGTACGCTGTTGACCCAATTTCTTGTAAATACACTTTTTGGCATTGACAAAACAAAATAATAATAATCAAAACCAAAAAATGGAAGAAAAAAACAAAAATAGAAAGAAACAAATCGTAAATGTATATATGAATTGAGAGGAATTGACTTAATTATATATTTTTTTTTCTTACAATGTAATAGTGTTAGTACTGATTGGATTCATGGATATGCAGGAGGCAACATCAGCAATGGTGTGGACTCGGTTCGGAATTTAAACGTTATCGCCATAAATTGTAATCCATGACAAAGTTGCCAACCGCCCAAGTTGCCATGACGCCTCAAATGAACTAGCCAACAAGACTAGGACTATATGGCTGGAGAGAAAGAGAGAGATGGAGAGAGGAGGGGGGCAAACCATTGGCAAAGGGGTTGCTTGGAGTTCGTGTTGAAGAGTTGCAATATGAACTACAAATGGCCATTAAATGGCCAAACAGGACAACCGACTGACCGACCGACAGACATGAGGAAAAAAGAAAACTGAATAAAAATCCAAACGAAACGAAACAATTTTTATACACTTTTTCTAGCAGTTCGTTTTTTATTGGTTGCACTTTTTCTTTTTTTGCATTCCCTCCTCTTTTGCAAAAACTTTGGTGGCGCACAGGCACAGTGGTTAAAAAATGTAAAGACAATTGAAAAAAAAAATAATTGCAAGTACTTACAAAATTTAGGAAATTTTTAAGAATTTAACAAAATAAAATTAATATTAAATAGAAGAATATCAGTTAGATTTGTTAATTAACTTTATAATGAATCTAATTGGGAAATTATAACAAATTGATCGGTCGATGAATGATAAAGAAAATCTTACAGTGTTCTATTTATAAATTTATAATATAAAATTTGATCCATATATTTCTAGTTTTTCTTTTAATTAAGAATAATATAGAAAAATGGTTCACATAGATATTTTTTTAAGATAAAGAATTTTAATTTTTTAAATTTTGATCAATTTGTTGCAGTGTACATTGCATATTTGTTGTTGTTTGTTGCTGTTGTTGTTGTGTTGCTGTTTGCCATCGTAATTCAGCCATTTCGCTTTCATTAGCTGCCTCCCAGAGTTTTGTTGTTGCTACAGACAGACATTATCCTTTTTGGCGCTGATAGGCGCAACATTCTCTTGCCCCAATATTTTGTGTTTTTTTTTTATTTTTTTTTTTGGTTTTCTCTTTGCATTGATAAAGTGTGCCATAGCTTGGGGTTAATGTCGTGCCAATGATTTAGCACCTTGTTACAGAGAAGCTGCCGCCGCGCGACTCCCCTTATTTAACACTCCCTCGCTCTCTCTTTCTCTCTCTCTCTCTCTCTCTGTTGTTCTCCATCTATCTTTGTCTCCTTCTCTTGCATTCACTCTCTTTTTTTTTTTTTTCTCATCCTCAGGCAAACCGATCCGATTTAACTCTTAATTGCAGTGATCGCGTGGACAGGGCCAGTGTTCCAGCTTTTGACCACCATGGGCGCGTGTCGAATTGGTTTTGTGTGGGTGCCGCGCGCTGATTTGTTGTGATAAATAAGTGGCAGACCAGTAAAAGAAGAATGAAATACATATATACATTTGCATATACATATATATATATATATATATATAAGTGCATATATATCCATATTTCACTTGGCATAAATTCTCGATCAGAGCAAAAGAGATTCTTTTCTTACCTTTGGGAATTTTTTCATTAAAATATTTTAGATTTTTTTCGTATGCCGCCGCCGCCACCGACACCGCCCGATGCAGCGGTCTCCTTAATAAGAACAAACAGGCCGTTGAGTCTGGACAATCGGTTGGCGCCCCATGGTGCCAGAGAAGAGAATTTGGTTTTTTGTTTCTTTTCACATTTTTAGTTAATCCCGCGCGAAACACATAAAATTTTATTATTTATGGATGGCACTGGACTCCAACTGAACTGAACTGAAACAACACATACACACACACACACACACACACACACACTCATATATCCTTTGGCCATATTCATATGGCATTTATGACACGACCAAAATTCCAATTGTTTCTGAGTTGCCTCTGCTGCCAGATGCCTTCCGTTTCTATCTTCCAGTCATACCTCCCCCCCCATCTCTCCTTATATTCTACCTCTCCGGTCTTCATATGTGTTTCTGTCTCATTGTCGCTCTGTCTCCATGTCCAAAGTGTAAAGCATCGCAGGAACGCGCTTTGATTAACCTTAAGCGCATAAATAGTGGATTCAATCAGACCCAGTGTATATGAGAAGATTGAGTCACAGTGGTTCAGATACCATTGATTATAAATTGATTTAGTAAGAGTTTAGTTAGAGCAATTGTTAAGATCTAAAAATGATGAGATAATTATAGAAATCTTAGATACTTTCAGTTATCATTTAATTAATATAATTGAGTCTTCTATTGATGGAATCTTACAATGTAATCTTCAAGTTTAACCGTTTGTTAACCGTTTTTCCATTCATTTCATAGTCAAACATTAACATGATTATGAGATCCATTTATATGGCGTTTTTCACATAGATATTTATACAATTTGTTCCACAGTAATGGCAGTTACGAAGTCATTGGTAAGAAACCGGTCCAGTCTGATCTGAACTGATCTGAACTGAACTAAAATGATCGGTCTCCTTGCCGCTGTGTATGCTCTCCAACTCATTAGGTTCGATTCTTCTTCTGGAGGCCTTCATAAGAATGATTTTTGCGGCATCGTCATTGTTATTGTTGTTGGTTGTGGGGACTGTTGTTGGGGCCGCGCTTTTGTTGTTATTATTGTTTGCTCATGCCACATACACTAACAAGTTTGGATGCGCTTTTGTCATATGCAGATACAGATACATTTACAGATATATATATATATATACGAGTAGATATAAGATACAGATCGATGTGCTACAAGGGAAATGAAAATGTTGTTGCTCTATTGATTATTGGATATTGATTGGTGCCTGCCTGTGTGTTGCCTTTTAATGCGAGGCAAGCAGCAACAAAAAAAAAAAAAAAAAAAAAAAAAAAACCCAAAAGTGAAACAGAATAAAATGAGAGACACTTTTCCCCGACACCCCACCTAGCGTTGCTCCCAGCAAACAACCAAGGCCTGTCTTCTCCTGCCCGCTGCCGAGTTTAAGTCGCCGTTTGGTCTGGCCAAAGCCAGACAGAGTGGAACCACAGTCACAGTCACAATCGGAACCACCAGCTGTGGCTGTTTGTACCATTACGACGACGACAACGACAATATGGGGAGGGTGGAGGCGAAGATGGAGAAGGTGTATGGAGACAAGAGATGGAGATGTGCTGGAACCCTCTCCACTCTCCACTCTACTGGCACTGGCACTCAAAACGCATTTCCTACAAAGTCATCGTGTGTCGCGGTTCGGAATGACAGTCGCCACTTTATAAGAGGCTGGATCAATGGCTGGAGATCTCTTCGTTGTTGTTATTTTTTTTTTTTATTTCCTTTAGTCTCTTGTCTTGAGAAATGCATTTTCATATTGTTTTGATCTCCCCCAATCTCTATCTCTCCTGCTCCCGCTCTCACTCTTGATATGAGAGAAATTCGTTGAATTTCGATTTGAAACTGCATTTTGACAGTTGCCACTCAGTTGCATTTGAAATTCTTGGTAAAAGATAAAGTTAATTGAGTTATTTCCTTTGACAGTTGATTAGTTCGAGAAGTAAAACGATGAAAAAGAGACAGAGATAGAGAAACCAGTGATGGTAATGGTCTGTTGGAAGATTTGGCAATAATTTCATGGCTGGGCTAAGTGGAAAATTGCTCATTCTGTTGTAACCATTAAGTTGGACTTTTTATTACAATCTACCCACACAAATGGGAATGTAAATGCAAAGGCGTTTCCCCAGGGCTGATCTCAAGCAAAGGATAAAAGATTCAATTACTGAGATGCCAAAAGAGGAGCCAGTAGAGGAGCCTGTATTTTGCTTTGCTTTTGCTTCTGCTTCTTACTATTGTTGTTGCGTGTGACTTTTCCCCTAGTCCCTCCTCCTGCTCTTTCTTCTGATCATCTTCTCTTTATTCTCTTTGCTTGCTCTTGTGGAGAAGGCCTAACATGTAAACAGCGTAAAGTAAACCCAAGTTACCCATCAAAATGATGGATGACAGTTTGATAGTTGATGGCACTCCAAGCCAAAAACCGCAATACAAATGCAAGGAAAACTAAAAGAAAAATTGCACAGCTGCTCCTGCTCCTGCTGATGCTAATGCTAATGCTGATGCCATGTCTCAAGATCAGCGCAAAAAATCAAAATCGAAATATAAATTAAAAATCAACAAACAGTTGACACAAAAATGTCAATGAATTTGAAATGCATGCAAATGTGAACGGGCCAATTGTCTGAAGATCTTTCTTTGCCATTTTCCTTTTTGTATTATTATTATTTTTTCTTATTTGGCAAAAGGCAATCTTCAAATGTCGCACGATCGTCACATTAGGGGATAGGGAGATATATATATATATATATACATAGGGTTGTTGCTCGTTTTTCGCCACGGTTGCAATTTTCTTTTTGTTTGAGCAACAAAATTGTATCATTGTTTGTTCCCGATATACCTCTATATATATATATATTGATTTGCATACTCAGATATCGGTACAAACACACACTTGATTGGTTTTGAATAGTTCATACGATTTTGCAAATGTAAATTGATACTTTATCGAATTGTATTAGTTAGCTCTGCCCTTGGTTCTCCCCTAACCATCTTGATAGTGATCTCAAGTGATTGCGTTAGTCATTTTGCTAGAAATATGCCTAGGCCTGATGATCTTTTTGATTGTTCTTCATTTCATTGATCATTTATATTCTTCAGGGGGGGCAAATATATAGATCAATAGAGTAAAACCGCTAAAGGCATTTTAAGTGATCATAAATTAGTATGATCAACTTGATCTTTGATACGAATAATTAAAATTTATAGATTAGAAGGATTCTTTTAAAATGTTGTTTGATTTAATTTCAATAATGATCAATTTGATGAACGTAAAGAAATTGCTAAATTCGATCATCTATCTCTGACTTAGTTTTAATTCATATGCAGATAAGTCTATTTGAAAATGATTCATTGGAATCGCAAGGATATCATTTTATATATGTATTTGATAATTTGCATTAATCTTGTAGTTACTGCTGATTCCCAGATCATTATTATAATCATAATCAATCCAATTCATTCTTATAATTAAGTTCTCCATTCATATGGCCTACTTTCACTTTTCTCGGGGATCTTATAAATATTTCAATTTTGGCGCCATTTTCCTTGTCCTTGATGTTTTTTTGCATGTTATTGCAATCACGATTGCCATTGTTCCATATATAAAATGCAAAAAAAAAAAAAAAAAATCAGAAAATCAAAAAGAAAAGAAATTGAAATGGAAATGAAATGAAAATCAAACCCTTCTTCTTCTGCTTAGGCAAATGTTCTACTTTGATGCTCTCTTTTTTTTATATTTTATTTCCTTCGTGTTCCCGTCTCAGTCCCACACTGAGACCAATAAATAAACAACAAAAGAGTTAAATTCAATTGCAACTCTTCCGTTCTTCCGTTCTTGCCATTTTCATTGCGACCTTTGTCAATCCCTGACAATTACATGCTTGCAAATTTTTTGTTCACAACCTTCTTTGAGTTCAATTATTTTGCACCTTTTGAACCGAATCGAACCGAACTGAAGCAATCACAGATGAGAGAGATACCATACAAGGAAGCAAAAAAGAATGGGAAGGGACGGAGAGAGGGAGGGAGGGAGGGAGGTAGTTCAAATGATCGCAAAAACTCAATCAAGTTGAAAACCCAATGGCGCAACCCCTTTGAGAAAATGCCAAAAAGGTGCGTGACCCCTTTTACCTCTCCTTTTTGCTTTTAAGCAATGATCTGTTTTTTTCTTTCTTTCTTTCAATTTCCTTTATTTTTCGTTTCTTTTTTTTTTTGTCAACTGCGCAGGTGAGATCGCGCAATTTGCAAGGACCTTTCACATAGGGGTTTGCCCTCGAAGGTTGCGCTGTCGCATTGATTTCTTGACGGCGAAAACAAAAATAGAAAAGGGATTCAGCTCAGCCCTATTCCTTAACCCCTTCCTATTTTTTTTTTTTTTTTTTTTAATTTTGCCTTACAATCGATTGCCTAACGAATACGAATTTGGTTGAAAAAATCCTTTAATTTTGCTTGACATTTTTTTTTTTGGGGTTCTGGAAATATAATTTCGCATTTCCCTGTTGTCAGTTCATAAATAATAAATTTTCAAACCCAGCCGAGAAAAAAAAAGAAAAACAAATTGTCATTGAATAGAGTCACACATTAGTTCTAGTAGATATATATATATATATATATATATATATATATATATATATGAAACAGGAGGCGTGTCATCTTTAAATTTCATAGACCGCAATTTTGGTAAATGATGTTAACTGAAAGTTATGAAAACTTCCTAAGTGAACTAGCTAAAATCTAATATGTCTTAGGCAGAAATAAATATAGAATTATTAACTTTCATATCCTTCCAATTATTTAAATCTATTTCTATATATAGAGCTATATCAATGGCATAAGGTCTGCAAATCTATGTCCTTGGTTTCTTTATCTATCTTTTATATATATCGCTTACATATTTAATCAACTCTAAGCCAAATCGTGTGAATTTTATATCAAAGAGTTACGCCCCCTCCCAACGTTTCCACATAGATTAAAAATGTTGTTGTTTTTTTTTTTTGTTTTTGTGGTAGAAATTCCCACAATTTGCATGCGGCTTCTAATTATACAAATCGCCGCTGAGCTGCGGTCATTTAAATCTGCCCATGGCTAACTAGCTAAGTCCTCGGCTCAAAATCGCTTGGCTGATACTGATAAGTAAAAGCCGGCTTAGACAACGGCTTACTTACTCCTTCCTGCCTCTGTCCGTTTGTCCAAGAGTCTGTCTGTCTGTCTGTTTGTTATTTTGCACCAGCTGTGCACTGAGTTAAGAGCCAAGAGACGAGCCTGGGAAACTCCGTGTGTTGTAGTTGTCAACGTTCAGCTCAGGTGTATATATACTTATATATTTTTTTTTGTTTTTGGCAATGTCATCGTTGTCATCCTATAGAGCAATCCGGACTGTACCTACTTTTAGTGTATTTGATTGCGGGACCTACCTGTTTTGTTGGCATTGTCTTGGCTTTAACTACCTTTTATTTGGGAAATTCCCAAAACAAATGAAAATAAAGTGAAACGCACAACAAAAGTCAAATGCCCAAGGCACGGGCGATCAACCGGTCGATCGACTCTCAAGCGAAGGAGAACGAGCGATTGTATGTGTGTGTGTGCGTATGTGTGTAGGAGGTTTTTGGCCATTGTTCTCCACCCTGTGTGCGTGTATGTGTGTGTGCCCTGTTCTTTAGCTCTTTCTCCTTTTCACTGTCTGTAAGTGATCCTCTTTCATTCTTTTGTCCCGCTCTCATTGTGCGTGTTGTTATGTCTGCTCAGCTACTTTTTTTTTTTCATTTTTCTTTCTCATTATTTTTCCTGTCTTCTTTTTGGTCAGAACACGATCATGGTCGATCATGGCGACAGACTGTCTGGCCCGATTCGGTATATCGGGGGTGCACAAACACACATACACACACATACAAGATGCATGTGGGTGTCATAAATATATATATATATATCTATATCTATATATTTGTATATATAAGCAAGTACATAAAAGATTTTCAATGTGGATGCATTTCATCTGTAACTGCCAATCATTAATATTATGGGATTATTGCATACAAAACAGCCAACACTTATGGCAAGGACAGACTAAGGAAATTTTTCATAATACCATTGATCTGATCATGATCTTTGTATTATAATGGCTAAAGAATTTGTTAGACTTTATCCTCTATACATTAAATCTGAGGGCGTTTACCAGAGGAATGAAATGAAAAAGAAAATGCATCTTCTATATATATTCTATTTCTATCTATATCAAGATTAAACATTTAAATTGTTATATAGGTATTATTCAAAGATTTCTAGTAACTTTTTATGTCAACTTTGTTTTGGGTTAAAGCTTGATTGTGTAAGACTATTAAATCATAAAAAAAATACTTCATAAATAGAAATAGAAGCATTTTTTAATAAAATCTGTTTATACTTAGATATATACTTATATATTCTTTATCAGCAAAGCGAATTGCCTAAGGCCTGGACTAAGTAAGTCTTTAATTTTTACCTTTAGCTAAAGCATAGTAGGATCATATCAAAAGTTTTCTTTCTTAAAAGTTATTAAAGTTCTTACTAACTGAACCGACTATATAGAAAACATTGTGAAGACAATTTTAGTTATAATTTTTGATTTGTTATTCTAAAATTATATTAAAACTGAATTTCTATTTGTCATGTCGGTTTAAAGAATCGAAATTGACAACTCTTCAAAAGTGCCACACAATTTGGTTCTTTTGTTATTGATTTAGTTTCGTTTCACACTTTTGTGGATCATTTCTATTCTTTTGGCTACCATTTAGCGTTCGTTCTACCCCCCGATATATAATTCGGTTAAAATATTGTTCATTCTTTATTCGATTGCATTAGATCTTGGATCTTTGTCAAATTTTTGTCAATGTTTCACATTGAATGGGTCATGGAAATGGAGTTCCAGTTGATGTTGGGGAAGGAGATAGAGATGGTCATGGCCATACCCAATTGCCTTGCCTGCCTACCCTTGCCGGCTGCCTATCAAACCAAATGACACTCCAATTTGGAGAGGCATTTCCACATTAATAAGCAGCAACATAATATATATAAAAGCATATAAATATAAATGGATATAATAATATAATGGGAAAAGAAGAAAATGCATTTTGTATGAAGGGAAAAGTCGGGCCGTTGTCTTTGTCGTTTGTCTCAGTTTTTGTCTCTTATTCTTCTTTCATTTCTACCACTGTTCGTTCCAGTGTTTTGTCTGTCACACACTGTTCTACGAAAAGCGTGGCCCAACAATGGGCCCAGACACATAAACTATACTCTCTCTCCCTCACACACACTGTCTAACTCTGTCTGACACTCTTGGTGTATATGAAGGGACAATGGCCATAGAGCCACATGAACTTCCTTTCGAGCAAAAACAAAAAAAAAAAGAAAAAGAAAAAGAAAAGGGGAACTACCTGCCGACTTCGACTTGGTTTTTGGTCTTTGGTTCTTGGTCGCCAGCATGTCTGGCAAGATCAGTGCGTAGACAATGGGAAAACGACAAATGAAACAAACGAACAAACGAACAGACAAACAGTTGCCCTTATGGTCTCTCTCTCTCTCTCTTTCTGTCTCTCCCTCTGTTAGATTAGTATAGAATTGCTGATCATTCTGAAATTTCATTTCATTCATGCCATAATCTATTTTCTTTTAAATGTTTCACTGCACTGCACATGCATTTCGGTCAATGGAGTACCCTGGAGCGCAGGCGGCGACACACTGTCTGGCCAGGATCGTTTTGGTTAAGCATAGAAGATGATATATATATATATACGGATATGCATATACATACGTATGACTAAATGGACTGGTCTCTAAAAATATTTTATTGTCTTGAGCCGGTTTAGCAGCATGACAATTCACTAAATAGTCGTTTCCTATATATTTTTTCATCTATATTTTGTTTTTGTTTCTGTATCGGTTTCTCTTCATTCTTCTGCTTTTTTTTTTTTTTTGTTGGGGTATTTGGTCCAAAGGCAAGTGCTGTGTTGTTGTTAAGAGCACATTTTTGTACATTTCCATTTGACAGTTACATTTTGATGTGCTTGCTCTAGGTTCACCCCAACTCGAAAAATAGAATAAAATAAAATATCGATAAAATGTTGCAACACACCCTCCCCTCCCTCCCTCCCCGTGTCGTGTGCAGCACCTTCTCCTCATCATCATAGCTGCTTGACCCTAAAAATGTTGCCGGCAACCCCTCTTCAATTGCAAAACAATGGGAAATTTTAAATCCGAAGCTTAGTATAATGAAAATTCAAACGAGCGTAAAACGCTAATCTCTGCCACAGTATAAAGTATCTGGCTCTATATCTATTCCATGTGCAAATTTGTTTATTGGAAAATATCTGAATCTGTGCAACGATGCATTGATTTTGTCTGCCAAATGTCAGATTAGATCACTCAAATACACAGGGACACAGAAAGAGAGAGAGAGACCTGGGCTAAGCTATAGGCGTATGAGAAAAGTGACAATTGTTTAAGGGGGATGGGGGGAGGTACAGTTGTGCTTGATTGTGTTACACAATGTAAAACAAAACAACAGTTTATCCAAATAATAATTGCTGTAACATGATATTAAACGAAATATGATATGATATATAGAATAGATAGATAGTTTGAGATGGTTTTAGATAGATGATTTTTAATAGTCATAGCTAACAAGAACGAATGTAGAAAACTTTTAAAAACATATATAAGATAGTTTAATGGTTTTAATAAGATCATTTTTAAGAATTTGGAAAAGCTTTTTAGTATTTCGAAAAATGTATTCCATCTATTTTAAACTTAAAAAGGAATACAGTCTAATCTAAAAGATAGTTTAAAGCAGCAAGAAGACATTTAGAACTTCTTATTTGGCATATTAAATCAATTTATGATATAGATCAGTATATAGTATCCTTTATCAGTATATTAAAGAGGTAGAATCTTAAAAGGCAGCAATCAGATTGATTGTCAATTAACCCAAGGCAAATGCTGTTATAATGCGCATTTAGTTATTGCTCCACAAAACAAATGTATACAAAAATATAAAATTAATGCCATTCAATTATCCATTCTCTGTACTCTCAATATGTTTGTATATATAGATACATATATATATGTATGTATATATATAAAGGAAATATCAGACGTAATAATGCCAAGGAATAAAAAGCGCGAACAAAGCAAAAACGATGCGATGATGATGATGACTGGAGAGGACACCCAGTAACAACAAAAGGGCGGCAACAATAACGAATCATGAATACAACAAATAACAATAAGAGTTACACATATTGCGCAGGATATATGAGGACTCTGTTGAAATGGTTGGGGGTTAAAATAAGGGGCAGAGGGATGGGGGGATTTACTTATGTTTCAACAATTTCAATTGTTTCCCAATGTTTTTGTATTGCGTTTTTCGCTTTTGTATCTATCACTCTGTCTCTTTCTCTCTCTCTCTCTCGCTCTCTGATTCTCTAGTATCTCTTTGGACAGGGGGCGAGAGAGTTCAAAGATTATGTTTGCCAGGATATCAAATTGCTGGTCCTTATCGATACAGAACAGGACAGTAGACTAGTGGATATAGAGAGCTATAAAGTAGTGTGTGTGGTTGTGTGTGTGTGTGTATGTATGCAGGACACAGGCAACAGCAATTGAAGAAACAGTTGGCCCATCGAACGGGAACATTAACATAAAAGTGTGAAATTTCAAATGAATTTTGACAAGAAAATAGAAATCACAAGGCACGCTAATCGTCATTTGCTATACAACAACTTATGTACTTATAAACTGTTGCAACTTCTCGGAAGTTGGGATTGGGTTAAAAATTTTGGAATTTCCTTTTTGCCCAATAAATGTTCCCCTAATAAGGCCAAAGAGGCCAACAGCAATAACAACGAGACAAGAAATAGAAGGACCGCCAAGGTATTAGCATTAGGACAAACAATAGATAGGGCCAGGCATTTAGCTTTTGTAGTTAAGGACACGCGTCCTTGCCCACAGTATGGGAAATACCCAAAAATGCCTGCAATCTAGACTATGCAATGTCTGTTTCTACTTAGGACCATAAGGGCTTAGTTAACATATATATGGGAGTGTGTGTGTGTGTGTATGTGGGTGGGAGAAGTGCTTTATGATCGGGTTCCTGGTCGCGCTAAGGTAGCCCACCCAATCTAAAAGGTCATTTTCTTTCTCTTTGCCTAATAGCTTTAGGTCACAAGCAATACGCCTCACAATCACTCCTACATGAAGCAATGACTGTTGGCCCGAAAATTGGCCCAAAACGGTCAATGAGGCAGGCCAAAAAAAAGGGTGTTTCGTATGAGAATTCCATCATCTTGATGATGATGATGATGATAATGATTATGAGTAGTACCAGAAGCAGTAATATATATATATATATATATATAAGCAAACATTGATCATACAACTTATTCTTGGTGCTTTACTTACTCTTGGTGGGAATCATTTGATTTGACTATAGAATTATAAGAGATCCAGTTGATTCCCAGGGCTCATATGTTTGCCATATGTACTAAGCAAAAGAAGCATCATTAGTATTAATTAGCTGATGATGATGGGATCATGGTTGAGGCGGCAGATATAACATTGAGTTGGATTGCTGTAATTGCAATTGCAATTGCTGGCCAAGTTTAATCATTTTTTTTCCCATATTCATACGCATCATTCGGGATCATTATCATTATTAATATTATTATTATCCTGCCACTAATCGTAAAAAAACTAACCAAATGCTGGTAGTTTGATCATCAATACTCTGATTGAAATCATGCTAATGATTGTTTTCTTTCTTCTACATTTATTTTTTTTTTTTTTGGCATTGAATTTTGATAGTTTTTTTTTTTTTTTTTTTTTTTTTTTTTTTTTTGGTGACAAAAAAGAGACCAAATTTGTATGCGGGATGGGCTGACCGTTACGCATGTTTCTTTCAGTCATTTTTTGTTGTTTGTGTTTGTTGTTGGAATCCAAATGAACTTACGAAATGTGCGAGTGGTTTTTATTTTTTTATGTGTCGAGCCGCGCCCCTTTTAAAAACCCAATAAGAAGTAAAAATACAAAAAAAAAAAAAAACGATACTGAAAATAAAAAAGGTAGCCGAGGGCCCCATAAAATTAACATCTTTTGACGCTAAGCTGTGATTTACTTTTGTTTTAATGTCTCAGGTTGCTTTTGTTGGGGATCGAACTTGATTTCTAGCTGCATATATTCATATGTATCTACCAATATCAACTTATATGTATAATGATGATCATGATCATCGTGAAGATGACGCCTACCCAACTATCTATCGATCTATTTATCTATCTATCTACCTACCTGTCTTGATCTATCCAAAAAAAAAAAAAAAAAAAAAAAACTGAAAGCAAATCAAATTGGATTTGTATTAGAAAAACGAAACGAAAGAAGTGTGTTTCTTTTATTTCCTTTCTATCTTGCCAATCAGAGTGTTGAAAAGAGAAAGAGATAAAGGAAGGATAGAGAGCGAGAGAAGAAAAGACAAAAGAGATACTGTCGCTAGTGGAGGGGGCAAAAGAACATGCCAAAATCCTTGTTTAACCTTTGCCCTCAAGCAAGCAGCTATTTAACTTTGGCAAACACGTAACATGTCCAAATTTTCGCACAGTGCCAAAGGACGAAGGCAGCCCAACAAAAACCAGTTCAACTGGAATTTGCATACCTTAAAAGAAGGAAGAGTTTGAAAGGAGCGAGCAAAGAGTGAGACAAAGTGACAAAGAGAAAGCGAGAGAGAGAGGGGGAAGAAAAAGGGTGTCGCTTATAATCTTCACGGCTGTGCTTCAGCAATCCTTACGCTGAAAGGATAATGGAGCATTGATTATTATTTTGATACCACCACTCAAAGTCCGCGCACTGCAAATTAAGTATACATTTATCTCGAGTAATTTGGGTTCAAATGTGCGGCAACTGCGGTCAAAGCTCGTTCTCAGCAAGAAAGATGACATTAAATAGATATATGCGAGTTATGGTAAAACTGGCTACATTTTGCCTAAAGGATGATCACTTCCTGTATGTGTCTCAGTGTGTGTGTGCGTGTGTGTGTAGCAAATGGCCCGTCATAGTTCCTATGATAAATGGCCATTCAAAGAGAGAAAAAAATAAATACAAAATAAAATAAAATGAAACAAAAAAATACTAAAGAAAAAGGGGCGAACAAAACATGGACAAAAATAACAAAGTTTTTATATCAATGTTGTTTTTTTTCTGTTGTATTTTGCCCTTTTTCTATGCTGGCTAAAGAGACCATCAGCATTGGGAAGCATTGGGAGCAAGGAGGGGTATGGACACATACAACACACAAGGACCCTTGGATAAATGTTGGCATGGGATTGTTATAATTTGCGATTTGTGTTAATTACTCTTCTATTATGAGACAGTTTTTGGTTATAAGTACATACAATATAAGGGGCAAAATATACGCATAAACAATATGTGAGAGGACCTGCATTAGAGCATATCCTGTTGTTCCAAAGAATGGTGGAGAATTGTATTCAAAACTGATAGAAAGGAATGAGAAAAAAAGGGAGGGAGAATAACAGAGAGAGAAAGATGAAGTCTTCCTAATATTAAATCAGGGATTATACATGTATCTTTCAAGTACTACTTATGACTTTATTTAGTTTGAATATAGAGTCTTTTTGTAGAGAGATTAAAGATACTTTTTCCGTGTATAAATATATCATTCAGATTGTAACTCTTTCTATTCCAACTGTTTTTCTTTTTTCATTGCCAATTTACTCTCTTGTATAATGAAACGTTTTCTATAATTCATAATAATTACAACTTGCCAGTTACTTGAGTAATTAAATCAACTAACTGTAAAGTCACGATACATAAATCATTTTAAAAATAGTTAAGTTTTGTTCAAGTGTATAAAAAAACCCCAACTTTTCAACACTTTTCATAGTTATACATTATTCCCATAATTTGAAATATTATGGCATTATCCATTACTATTGATACCCTTGCAAAAAGGATATATAAAAATGGTTCTAAAGTTTGCATTGGATAGAAAGAAAATGTATAAAAGTGTCTCTTTTCAGTATTACCATAATGATATATATAATAAAAGATAGTTTGTAAGGGTATAAAAACTTCGACATGGCTAAAGATACTCTTTTTTTTCGTTTGTCTTTTGTTTTTAGCACTTTTTAAGTTATAAAATGAGTTTATCTGTAGGATGCCAATGGCTTCCTGAATACGTTAAGTATTTCTCTTTATTTTCGTGGAGTTTTTTTTTTTTCCATTTTTCTTTAGTTAGTTAGCAAGTTAATATAGGCAACTAAAACAGAAGAAATTGAAAATATTTTTATGTTTGGAAGCGTTAAATTATTTCAACAGCATGTTTGAGTTGGAGTAAGAGTGCCAATAGAAGTAGGAGGTTAAGGAGTAAACTAAAAGAGAAGCACGTGCAGCTGTTAAACGAACAAAGCCAACATTCGTATGATGATGATTATGATGATGATGCTGCTGCTGATGTTGATGATCATTCTTATGCATTGGCATTGGCAATGGCAATGGGAATGGGAATGGGAATACCAATGCCGACGGCGTTGCATCATTGACCAGGCTAAGATGAGGTGAACGAAAAGCGCTACTCAAAAGATGTTTTCTTGCGCTTTTTTTGGTATGCTAACAATATGAAAATTTATATGACAAGTCTGTCATATTTTTACAAACGTTATAAATCACACCTCGCCAAAACACAGTTACAAACACACAGAGTCATGGCTCTTTTTTCGCTGACTGTATGTAGATGTGGTTGTGGTTGTGGATGAAGATGCGGATGCGGATGGATTGAGGATCGAGAAGGCAAATGCAAATATTGCTGCAAGGCACGCGATTCTCGCTTTAAGACTTTTATTGCCCTGACTCTCGTCTTCGTCTCGTTTTTGTTTTCCAAAACAGTTTTTATGGTCTTTGGTTTTTGCCTTGCGGTGGGTCTGCCGCCCGTAGTCGTTCAATTCTTGAAAAGTCTTATGGCATGGCTTCTAGAGAAAAACTTGAACGAAAAATGCTAATTTGCTGGCCAAAAGACACAGCGCGCATTTACAGACATAGCGTAAGGAGGGTAAGACTGAGAGGGTCCTAATAACAAAAGAGAAAAAACAGAAACGATACAGTGATAGACATATAAAGGCAAAGAAACATACAGCGAGAGAGAGTAAGAGAGAGTTTCTGTGTCCCGTGGCCTGATGTCAGGACAATTGTCTCCCTGTCGAATGTTTTTGTGGCAAGCGGTGCGCTTCAAAAGACAGTGGCAGGAACAGGACAAAACAGGACAATCGTCCAAAAAGGACAATTGCGTATTTAAAAATTTAATTTTGCGTTAAAGAATTGTTTTGCTTTTACTAGAATAACAATTGAGAGACAAATTCCGGCGCACCGCATAAAGTCATATTGGGAGGTCCTTTATTGTATCCTGGTCCTTTGAGACAATACAGCATTTAGCGTTGGTTAAAACTAGAGTGACAAGAGGCTCTAAGCCACTTGTAGATACTGAACTGATGAACAGATGTCCTCTCTGCATATATATACATGTTCCTTCCTTTCCAATTGTTTTTCTCTCTTTTTTTTGGGTTAAATGCAGCGCATGATGCTAAATGATGGCAAGTCCTTGTCTAGTTTATACAAATGTAGATCCAGGATTCGTCCATCTGGCAAATATTCAATTAGCACAACGAGTGGCGCGTAAAAAATTCACCTCTCGAGTGCCTTAACAGTGAGCGAAAGCTTAGCCAGAAGGTAGCCCAGCTAGGCTTTTAATTATCGTCGGCATTATCCTTTCTACAAACATTGGCAAATGTTTCCACATGCTTTGGCATTTAGCATTTCCGTTTTCCTTTCCGCTTGGCGCCATTCTCGCCTCCAACATACACAGACATAGACACGACACTCACACACACACAGACACAGACACAAACGCAGATACACATATACATTCATAGATTCATTGTCCTGGGCCATGGTTGTTGCCAAACGTATCCAAAAGTCAAGTGGCGTAAATTAATTACAACCCAAGCCCACAGGATTCCCAGAGCAGAGCAGAGCAAAGCGACGAATAAACCAGCAACCAGAGCAACCAGCAACCAGGAAGGACATGTGAATATGTGAGAACTTCCTGATATATCTGCGCTTTAGGTTTTTGTTCTCATTGTATTGTTCAGCGGCCTTCTAATTGCGCCAAATGCTGGCGCTAGCTTTGGGTTAGGCATTTGGAAAAGTGTGTACACATGGATATGGAAAATGGATATGGAAAAGGCAATGGAGAATACGAATACCAAATGGGAAATGTACTTTTCTTTTCTATGTACATATACTATGTATATAAAATCATGGCGAAATATTTTAATTGGATATTCATTTTAATACGCGTATCTACAGGTAACTAAGCACTCTCATCATTTGCACTTCGTTGAATTGTAAATTACAATTTGTCACTCAACTAAAACATTAATTAAATGTTACAAAACAAAAAAAAGTTGTTTACCAATAATAAAAAGAGAATTTAATCAGATGTAACTCATTACATTAAAGTAGATCGCATAGAGAAAAATGTACTTTCAAATATATAAAATAACTGATTAGCATATATAATTTAGTAAGTTTTTAGTTAGTTTATGGAATTAACTAGTGATTTTAGCTTAATATTAGTATTAAAGCTTTGCATTATTGTTAAGAGATTTAAAGTTTTCTTAAAAGAAATCGGTTTATACAAAGATATTGAGTCTCTTATGAAGGGTTTATCTTTCTCACTTTGTTGTTTGTTTGTTTATTTATTTTGTGGTTGGTTGGTTGGTGGGTGAGGGGCAAGGGGCATACAAAATGGCGTCGCACGATCAATCTTATAAGGCATTTGGTTACATTGTCACAGACTTATTTGTTTTTTACAGATTTTTTTTTTTTCATTTTTTGTAAAGAAAAACCTTTCTCTTGGAGACAAATGCGAGCAACGGTTTCACCTGGAGACACAAAAGCACGTGCCACTTGAAAACGAAACGAAACGAAACGAAACGAAACCAAATTTCAAACTTCACTTGGCTCATTGGTTGTTGTTGGCTGGTTGACTTTTTAATTTCATAGCAATTGTGTCCCTAGAAATTTATACAATTAATGTCAAAAATAAAAAAAACAACTGCGGCTTAAAAGCCCTTTCAAAGAATTAACAAAAATATATGTCAGTGTCAGCAAAAAAAAAAAAATGGCCGCCTGTCAAATTCAAATTTCAAACTATATCTTTCGGAGTATATGTAGGTATGTATGTGTGTGTGTGTGTGTGTGTTGTGCTACTGCGCGTATACGGGGGGCTACTGATATGAGTGAATCCAGTTAAGATCACAGCAGGCGGTCTTTTATAAAAAATTTTAAGTGCCTTTGCTTTACAATCTTTGACAATCCTTGAGTTCTGAAGTGGCCCAAAGTAAACGACTTTATAGGGTGTCTTTAAATAAAAAATACAACAAAAAAAAACATTGCCAAATAAATGTGGCTTATTGAAAACAATTTCAATTAGCTAAAACCTAAAGAATTTCCTGACCAATTTCCAAAATTATTAAATTGGTTACCACAGAAAGAAGTGATTCTACCTCATTTTGTTATAATAATGGACAAGTCTTTCTTTCTTATATATTGTCTGAGATCTTTATCATTTTAATTTCGGGACACCCTTTATATATATGTATATATATATATCTATATCTATGTATATGCATATAAGCATTGGCTGATTAAGTTTATTGAAGGTGTCAAAACTTGAATTTTCTTCTCTTCTTCTTGGTCTTTAGTTAAACTTGAGTGTTTCTTTTCTTTCTTTCTTTCTTTTTTTTTATATTTTTGTTTCTTTTTCTTTTAATTGGCTTTTGTTATGCCTTATTCTGTATTATCTCTTTCTTATTTTTACGTTTCTTTTCTTCTGCTTGATAGTAAAAGCAATTCATCATAATTCATTATACATTTTTTGACACTTTTCCCTTTCTCGCCTACCGCTCGCTCGATTCACTAGTGTGGAAACTAATAAAGATGTCATTGGTGTACTTGGGACATAAAAATGCTTTATATTCTTCTCAATATATAGAAATACAAAAACATAACACAAAATAAAAAAAAAAAAAGGGCAATTCATAATTTTCATAATTTACGCTTTGTTTGGCAAACATTTGGCGCCTACCAAACAGACAACTAGATAGGACAAGGCAAACGAGAAAGAGAGAGAGAGAGGCTTGAGACATACTGTAGAGTAGCTGATTTTCCGGCTATGGGGTGCTGCATTTGGTTTTGTAATTTCCTTTGAACCGCAATATTTTCTTTCTTCCAATAACTCAATTTTACGAGTAGAAAGTGCTACTACCTAGACAAGGAAAACCAACTACACTCCTCTTCTCTCCTCTCCTCTCCTCTCGACACACATAAATCATAGAAATACCTAAGCAAAAAAAAAAAAAAAAAGAATTTCATAATTAATTTTTAATGCTTGACTGCCCAGCACTTTTCTCGCTCGCTCACAATTTTGATTTATTACCGCAAAAAAAAAAAAAAAAACAAGAAGCATAAAAAAATTAAATGAACAGAATTTATTATACAAAAATTATTTCATTTTTTTATTTGAGTAATCCTTGAAAATGTTTTGTCGAGTGCAGGATTTTTGCTCTTCGCTTCTTTTTTTCTTTTTTTTTTTCTTTTTGTGTGTGGCAAAGTTGAAGCCGTTTAAATGCCCGCGCAATATTTAATTGTAATTGCAAAGTGAAATGTCATTATGTATTGCATTTTGTAGCCATTGAAGCAGCGTCAAGTGGTTCGGCCTGTTCCGGTACTGGTATGATTTTGCACTGAGAGAAATAAGAGCAACACAAAAAGCTTTCAATAAAACTCGAAAATAAACAAATTGTTATAAACGGTTAAATGTAAACATATTTTGTCAATTACAATTTAGTTTTCAAAATCTAATATAATAAATCTATGGATATATACGATCTGTGATTAAAGATCTTTAAAATTCAAAAACATTTAAAGATATTATACATTATTCCGAAAATCTGAGGAATTTTAAAAACTTCTCCTTGAATATTTGTGTGTTTCAAAAGTTTGCTTAAGAGACAACCTTTAGTAGAAATAATCAAAAGATTTTAGCTACAAATCAGTTAACCTGAAAAAATTTACCTAAGCAAAGTATTAAATTCTTTTTATAAGGCATATCTAAAAAAAAAAAAAAGGAGCATAATTAGTTACCTTACATGTGTTGTGTTATTATATATATTCTTTACAGCTAATATCATAAATTAATATATAATATATAATTTTCTTTTCTTGTTTAATGCTCAACTATTTCTCTCAGTGTATTTGGCTTGAGCTTTGGTTGGGTTGGTCTTTAGCAATTCCATGCCAGCTGGCCGTATGCCAACTCAAGTGGGCAAAAAGGCAACTCAACTCCAACTCATAAGAGTCCCCTCCCTTCATTTACTCCTTCCCTCTCTCTCTCTCTCTCTCTCTTTTCTTTAGCTGTTTTTTTTTTTCTCTGTGGTTTCTCTAACTCCAATTCCAGTGACTTTTAGCACATTTACCGACGGCAAATTTAACTCAACTTGTCGACAACAACAACAATAACAGCTCGCTCACATGTGTCAACTTTGGGGTCTCGACTTTGACTCACTCGCAGGTCTTTTGTATAAGCCTTTTCTTTGGCAAACTGTCAGCTGTGGCTAATTAAATGAAAGACCAACAAGTGCTGGAACTCTCGCTAGTTTGGATGGCTGAGCTTAGCTCAGTTTCTGCTTGGAGGGGCATAAAATTAGCCCCAACACACATCAAAGAGTCTCTCTCTCTCTCTCTCTCTCACACTCTCACTCACTCTGTGTGTGTATTTAACACCTCAAAAGCATTATATAAATTACAAGTAATTACGATATCTACATACCTATGTATATTTTCTTTTTGTTTTATAATAATTAAACAATTAAAGATTATTAATAGCAGCTGTGCTCGCTCGATCAATCAAGCTTAAGTGTAACTAAAACATATTGTAATTTACCCAACCCTGGCAACGCTCACTACACACAACTAAACAGCTGTGCACAACAAGAACGCCAAAAAATATGCTTAGTTCTTTTCATTTTTTCTTGTGTAGTCTAGAAAATATGTTCTATATTAAGAGTGCCTATAATACTTGTATTTTATAACATAGCCAGTCAGCCACTCAATTAACGTTACTTCCTTTTTTTTTTTTCTCTCACTCACACTCGCTCTCTCTCTTTTTCTTTCTGTTATTCCTTTTGTGGGGAAATCTGACCCGGGCTTTAGAAAAATTTTCTATGCGAATCAAAAAAAAAAAGGAAAGAAAGAGAGCGAGAGAGAGAGAGAGAAAACATAAACGAAAATAAAATAGATTTGGTTTCTTTTTTTTTTTATAATTGTTATTTTTCGCGCACACTTAAACCTAATGAATAAATAACATTAAACACGCTCTAATGGGCTTGCGATTTTTGGTCGAGTGGCAGTGGCAGCAGCAACAACAACAACAACAACAACAGAAACGTGATGAAGGGGCGGCAGCGGCCACCGCGGGAGGGTGGAAAAATAAAAAAGGAAAAAAAAAGAATACATTTTCCATTGCTGGGATTTCTTTTTTATATTGTTAAAGTGGATGCACTTGAGAACCCAATCCAAGTCCGTTTTAACCGTTTTGGCCTGTGAGAACGAAAATTTAAAATCATTTTCGAATTTGAATATGAAACAATTTTTTTTTTTTTTTTGGGGGGGAAATGTAATGTAACAACAAAAAGAAAAAAGAGAATTGTGAAAACAAAAAGTATTTCAACAGGTGCTAAATGGTTGGAGACTTTAGTTAACTGGCGCAATAGATGAAAATTGAAATCGATACAAAGACAGATATATATCTATCTATCTGTACATACGTACATTCATGTACGTATACAATGAGTAGCGATCAACGTAACAATCGTTGGGCCACAATAGCGAATTGTCGACTATCGAATGGAGTCAACTGGAGCCAAACACTGCGCTAATTGGTAAAGCAAATTATATTATGTACACTCTCATACATCATATATAAAATATGGAAAATTTTAAAATGCAATAATCAATATAAGCAATATCAAAAATGAATGAAGAATGAATATAGAAAGAAAGGAAGAGAGAAAGATAAGTTGGATGAAATGTGTGCACAAGTGATTGGAATAGAAATTTAAAATGTTGTCAAAAGAGTTAATCAATGAACTGAAATACTTAGGCAATAGCTACAATGATTACTGGCCAAAAAAAAAGAGTTTAATAACAGTAATTGAACTTCCTGTCAGCGAGTACTATAGTAGCGAGTAGCGAGAGAAAAAAGAATTATTCTTGGATCACTAGATAATTTCAATATTACTGCAATAAGCCCTCAATTAGCAGAAGTCTATAGCCAGAGAGAGATTGCAAATCTTTTAATTAGTAGGCAACTAGTTTTTATTAAATTATAACGAGTAATAACAAATATTCAGTAGCGAGTAAATCAAGCCTCACTGAGCTTCAACGAATATATAAAAGTAAAGAGTTGAGAAACGATCGCTTCCTTTCAACGAGTCCAAATAAAAGTCTTAATTCTGATTGCTTGTTACTATCTAAACTAAAAACAATATTTCATCATTTGATAATGACTAATCAATAGCAATAGGAAAATAGCTTATCATTAGCAATAAATTCCTAATGAATGATATTATAATGAATACTTTGTTGAGACAAATACGTAACCAAGTAACAGTCAAAGTATATCAATTGGGGCGCCATCACGTTAAATAATGTGAGCTTCACATTTGTCTGCTAATTCACCAGACCATCCCATCCCACCCCACTCCACCCCACCCATCTACGACTAGTTTGGGGCGTCAAATGAATAATTTTGCCCAGAAATTAGCGCGTTTGACCTGCATACACACACACAGACACTCGCAGACAATGTATAAACAGATCGAAATAAAAGAGCAGAATGGGCATATCATCTAAACAGTTTATAATACAAAACAACGATAAATAGCCACAAAAAAAAAAAATAGAAAAAAAAATCTTCTCAATGGAAACTAACAGACTTGTCTGAAAACCAGTTCAACAAATGAGAATACACAAACCAAATTAGGCAAACGATGGCAATAAACATAAAACCCAAACCAATTTGGCCCATAAACACCACGAGCAAATTAAATTAAGAGAGTCAACGATTGGGTTGGGCCTACACACACACACACACATACAGACAGACACACACATCTGATCTAAATCTGAATCGGAATCAAAATCTCTGTTTCAATCTATGGAACTACCGCAAAACTAAAAGCTAAAACACACGCCCCTTTGGCCACTGGATAATTTTGATGTGACCGCGATAAACCGTAAATTAGCTATAGAGTAGGATTCCAATGATTCCAAATATACCAAGGAATGGGTATAGTAAACCAGCCAGCCAGTCAGCCAACTGATGGCTGACACAGATAAGTGCAGCTGAGCCAAGTCGCTAAAGTTGTTTCTCTCAAGTGGGCAGCAATTAGGGGTTGCAATTGCCCAACCCGGAAATTGTCCTTGTCCTCGTCCTCCTCACAAACAAATGACTCGCGCCCCAAATTCTCTCGATACATAGAAAACCAAAGAGATTGAGAGTACGCATAAAAAAACGCAACAAAGTGTAAATAAATTTATTAAAGGTTGCTCTCGGGGTAAAAAGTAAAATTGTAAAAAAACGAAACAAAAATCGAAAGCGCAATTTTCGCACCATTTGAGCAATGGTAAATAGAACATAACTAAAATAAAAAAAAATTACTGAATGAAGAAAGAACAAAAAAGAAAACAAAATACATAGAAAGATACATAGATAGATAGATAGATAGATAGATAGATGGATGGTTGGATGGATGGCAAACAAACAGAGATCATAAGTAGATACAATGCCAACTTGTTTTGTGAGGCGCACTCTCACTCTATCTCTCTCCCCCTCCCCTTGCCTCACTATCATCATCATCCACCCAGTGTGTCCCATTATGGCAATTGTTTCGATTTAATTGTGTTTTCTTTCAATTGTTTGTTTGGCCGGGGTGAAGCACAACAAAAAACAAAAATTTATTAAAAAAAAAAAAAAAAAAAAGTACTTACCTATATAGTATAATAATACCTAGCTAGAGCTAGAGAGGGATACCGACTCTTCTCCCTCTCTCTTTCCCTCCTCTTTGTATGACGAACATAGAGTGACAACGACATCTCGTCGTAGTCGTAGTCGTAGTCGTCGACCCATAGACACACCTGTGCAATCGCCATTTGGTGCGCCAAGTGACGCAGTTTCACGTTTTTTTTTTTTTTTTCTTTTTTTTCCCCCATTTGTGTTTACCCGCTCCATTGCGTAATACCAAAAGTGGGCAAAAAGAAACGAAGTCACAAGCACTTTAAACCAGTTTGGAAAAGCCGAAAAATGTAACCAACAACAACATTTTTATCATACCATATTTGCGCTAAAAAACAGCCGAAAACAAATGTTTTGGAATTTTGTATAATGAAATATTTGCAGGGCATTATAATGAACCAGTTTTCGTCAGATAAATAAAAGTGTACACTCATATTCTTTGGAGATTCATTCGACCTCGATCAATGAATATCTCCCATACCTATATGGGGATATCTAAATTCTCAAAGTCTTAAAACAATTGTAAGCTAGGCTTGGGCAAGGGGAAACATATCTAATTGCTTATCAAATAGAAGAACATTTCTCGAAGAGATGCCAGTGATGCATGTGATTACCAGGAAATATCTACTAGCTACTCCTACAGTCCGTTGCTCTAGACAGTTTAAACATTGTCGCGACAAAATCAATTGACAAGAATCCTTGCTGTTAATTACAAAAATGTCTCTCAAACAAAACGAAGCGAAAAATTCCAGTTAATATGCAAGACACAATCTCAAAAAGAAAAAGATAAAAAAAATCTGGAAAAAAAAAGAACAACAAATGAATGTGAACAATCAATTAACAGGAGGCTAAACGTTGCAGTCCAAAAAGGCAGTCAAAGTCAACGCCAAACGACAATGGCCAACTACTGTATATAGTTCTCTTCTCAAAGTCTGTAGGAAAGGAGAAACAAGAAGGGGAGTAGTAGTAGTAAAGGGAGTTAACTTTATTTGTTTTGACTGCATGTCACTAAACGATGGCAAATAGAGTATACTCACTCGCCTCGACTCGACTCGCCTCGACTCGATCGAACGGCCTCTAATCAGCTGTGGCGGCGTCAACTGGATTTTGGATCATCTTAACAACAGTCAGTTAATTCCAGTCTCCAGAAGAGAGAGAGGGGTCTCATATGCAAATGAACAGTAACAACAAGAGCAAGATCAGTTGCAGTTGCAGTTTGCCTACTAACTGTTTGTATTGGCCATTTCTGTTTGGCTATTTAATTCATAGAACTGGCTTCCAGTACCCAATACCCAATAGTTTGATACCCTCTAAACGAACAAAGTCAAAGAGTATATTAAACTAAAGCTAAAGTTGATATGTCATACAAGTAAACACAAATTTGAACAAAAGTGAGAGTAAATATTAACTTTCTTACAGTTTTTAGTAGTGATTCCTAGTAACAAAGAAAGGGTATATTAAAGTCGATGCCTTTAACTGATTTCATTGATTATTTGTTGCTGCTGATGCTTTTGGCCCGCTTAACACTCGATTGATTTTGTTGTTTAGCACGAGTGCAACTATATATATATATTTAACAAACGATCGATCGAACGAACTATCCAACTACTCCAGCACCATTACCACCCTTACCCCTACCCCTACCACCATCACCACCACCACCTTTCTCTCCAATAATCATTAAGGTTCATTATGTTTATTTGCCCCTGTATCGGTTGTATGTATTGTCTGTTTGTCCAGGGTCCAGCCAAAAGACAAAAACAAAAATAAAAAGGTGTTTTTGTGTTTGTTTCGTTACGTTTCATTTTCATTTGGCCATTGTTTTGCTTTAGCTCTTCCTCTTCCCCACTCTTTAAAGATATTTTGCCTTTTTTTTTTTTTTTTTTGTTTTTGTTTACGGATCGATAGCATTGCAAATTTATTATTATTATTATTTTTATACGAAAAATTTCTAGTCAGTTTGTGATATGTGAACACACATGCGAACATAATTACGTTAATTCATTGTTCAATATGAGGGTAGCGAGAGAGAGAGAGAGAGAGAGTGAGATAGTAGAGTAGATCAGACCAAATATAGGTAGGGTAGTAAGAGGAGATTGAATTGAATTGGCCGAGGGGTGGGGGGAAGTCATTCCTGTGATTTATGATGTGACGGAAGTGTAGTGTTTCGGAATTTATTAGACAAAACATGCGAGTTCCTTCTCTCCCTTTCTCTCTCACACTTTCGCTCAGGTTACACACCCAGTATTTTGCCACAAACTGAACAACCATTGACAACAACAACGACATGAAAACTTTTTGCTTTTCATTTCAATTTTCCTTTTTTTTTTTTTGTGCCCAGGACAACCAAAAATGTGTCACACGCACAATAGTCCGAACGCCAAAGGACTCGAAATTGTCACCAAAAATGACAAAAAAAAAAAAAGAAAATATGAAAATGAAGAGGAAAATGTATATACATATATATATATAGAGGAGCAATCACGATATTGAAAGGAGCAGCAACTGCTCCACCATATACGGCTGACAGCTTGAAATGGCTTCGATTGAGAAAAATGGCGTGCAAAAAGGATATTTTACACTGCATTTTTTCGCCCCAAAGTCACAAAGTCGAAAAGTCAGCAAATGTGCATCAAGTTTTGACAAGCAAAAAAAAAAAAAAGGAAAAGGAAAAAGAAAACAACAACAAGAAAATAACAATTTTACTCTTTGGTTACTATAGCAATTCTTTTATCCTTTGATATCAATTTGATATAGAATCTATTTTACCAAAAAAAAGCAAAAGTTTCTCTTTATTTAATACTCAAAAATTGATTTTCTATATGGAAACACCTTGTTAAAAGCTTTTATATTTGATTGCATATCATTTTTGTAGATATTTTGAAACCCAATCAACTGTTTCTCTCTCTATTAACTGATTGTACTTATTTAGGATCAGTCAAGTGAAATCTTTTATTTAAAATTTGTTTTATTTAGTTTAGGTTCCTACTTGTTGTTGTTCCAAATCAATTTAGTATTAATCCCACTATATGATCCCTTATGAATTGCAAGAGAGTAAACATTTTGGTACAATAATCCCCTCATTTAGTGAAAGACCAACAAAGAATTGCACACAGATACAAGATATATAAAGAACGCTTGATCATCATCCCCCACCCCCGTGCGCCCTGACTTTCAATTGAATGACGTGTGCTGCAGTCAAAACAACTGCCACAGGGTAAATACAGATACAGATAAAGATATAGAAACAGAAACAGAAACCGAAATACAAACTCAGATTGCGTATAGTATTGTTGCCAATATATAGATGGCTCCCCCTTAAACTCCCCCCTCCTTTCATGTTTCCTAAACCATTATTATGGCCAATAAGGCCAGTCCCCTTTTTTGGAAATTACGACATAATTAACTCCTTGTTATATAACATGGAGTACTTATCTACTATATACAACATATTTACTGCATTTGGCCAGTTAGGGATTATGATTTTGTTACATTTGCTATTTCTCCCCATTACAACTCTCCTTGGCACTCGTCTCATCTACTTTTCTACTTCTTTTTTTGGCAACAAAACGGAAATGCAGGCTCTAAACTGCTTAACTGGCCAAACAAACAAACAACAAATAACCCGTACAAGGGGGAAACAGCTGAAGGTTAAGCGGCATGCAACACGGGGGAGATATGTCCATCTCCTTCTTCCTTTCCCTCTCTCTCTCTCTCTCTGTCTATGTAGTTTAAACGACAATGAGCAAAATCTGACAATGGGCAGAGAGCGCCAGCTGCTGCTGCTGCTGCTGCTGCTGCTGCTGCTGCTGCTGCTGCTGTTGCGACAAACCCAAAGAAAGCCAAGAAAAGAAAGCAAAGTAGTAGAAATAGAAATAGTTTTCATCTTCTACCTTTTTTTTTTGTTGTATTTGTATTTGTATTTTTATTGATAACTGAAACTAAGGTTTTGATCTCTTTGAATGGGTTAAACGCCATACACAGCTGTTGTAACTGGCAATAGCTTAGGATTATAACTGTAACTCTGACTCAAAAGACCCGCAGGAACGGTTCACATACTTAATTGTTCATCTATTGTTGGGCCACAAATAATATTTAATAACATTTTGTCATTAACTTGCCAAACGATTCTACAGAAAAAAAAACTACAAATACAAAAAAAACCAACAACAAGCAAAACAATAACAAAAAACATATCTCCTCATCAACACCTTGACGAATCGAGAGACAAAGCAAAATTTAAGTAATCAGCTTCATTCAACAAATCGAGAGAAGGGCCAAAAAAGAAACTACAATAACAAATAAATAACTTGGCCCGACCATATGGCCATAATGAAAAAGCTCCAATACTCTATGCCATAGAATTTAGAATAAAATTTCAGTTTTAAGAGGTTAATCCAATTAAAAATTAAAATATTATCGATTATATATGGTTAAAAAAACAACAACAAAACAGTAAACTCTATCTATATGGAGAGTTATGTATGTATATCAGACTTTATAGGTTAAAGCATTCATAACTAAAGGATTACTATATTTTCTAAATAGACTTTATCTATATCTTAAGTGAAATTTCAAAATTAGTTAGGAAATTTTCATAAGCAAAAGATTTATTTTAGATTTAGCCAAGAGATGATAGATCTTAGATTTTTTAATACAAATCTTTAAAAAAAAATTTATACAGATCTCTCAATTTAGATCTTCTTTGAAAACATTTTTGAGTTAGAAATCATTAAAAAAATACAATATTTTATTCAAGTTTAAATCTTAAATTATAATTAAAAGAATATTTTGACTTGGTCTGCTATAATTTAAAAAATTTGCTATTAGAATTTAAAAAGTTTCGTAAACAATTTCAATTTATTATACTATCTAAAAACACCTCTAGTAATCTAAATCAGCTGCTGCCTCCCCTCCCTCACGTCTCTGCATACCTTTTTCATTCATTATTTTGTTTCTTACAAATGTTTTAACAATGTAATTATTATGCTATATACTTACATATATATATATATATATATATATATATATATATGTATATATTCCCTTGATTTGTATAGGGCATAGACATTTTTCCCACCAGCCGCCACATGGCTTGACCAAATCTGGAGGAGCTTGTCGATGTACCAGGGAGGAGATGACTGGGAGGATAGGTTAAGAGTAAGACGAGAAGAGGAGGGGGGACTTAAAGGCAAAGGCCAAATGGCCCCAAACAAAAATTCGAAATAACAAAAGCGCTTAAATGAAACAAAGCAATCGGACAATGGGTGCGCATTATTTTCTAATTTATCGGCATTGTGTGCGAGTGCCTCGAACTGAGCGAATGGAACGGTACGAGATGGGTCTCTCTTTCTCTCTCTCTCTCTCTCTATCTCGGTCTCTGTACAATATGATATATATAGTATAGTATGGAATGAGTTGAGATGGGATCGGTCGGTCCAAAGCCGAGAAAAGAAAAAAAAAAAAAAAAAGCTTTACAAACAATGAGTATTATTGTTGTTGTTGTTGTTATTATTGATTTAAACAAATCGAACAGCAAGTGAAGAGCGGTATTAATGCGGTTTTAATGAAGTAATAACAACAACTGATGAGGATGACGATGACGTTGCCCATTGCCCACTGTCCATTGCCATTGTCGATAATGGGAAAGGAGACAGAGACGCAAGTTGAAGACTTATGCCAGCTAAAAACTTCATTCATTCGTTCATTCATTAGTTCAACAGTTTAGTTTGGCCTTTTTGCCTTTATTTGTTTTGTTTTTGTTTTTTTTTTTCAGTTTCATTAAAAATGCAACTTGTCCCTGTAATTAGCGTTAATCTCTTGACAAAATCAATGCAATTAATTGCATTTTGTCATAACAAATTACATACCCAAAGTAGTGATAGTAATAGATAGAGAAACGGAGAAAGGGGAACCAGAGGGGGGAGGTACCGCAATACAATGAAATTTTGCTAGTTGCATTTGGGCACGCAATTTTCAACACTCTAGGGTTGGGTTCCATAATGACAAAAAACTTTAGTTTAGTATTTTGTTTTCCCTTTTTTTTTTGGGTTGGGCTTAGCTTAGATTTGAGGTTCCCCGCAAGAGGGAGAGAGTTGAATGGGTGGGTAACTGACAGGTACTGGGAACTGGTCAACACTTTCGCCCGTAGGCCGACTCTCAGGCATGTGTGACAATTGTTACGTTCCAATAATTATGTAAAGAACCAACCAAAAAAAAAAAAAAAAAAAAAACGAAGGGTTGGCCAAGCGACCCAATTTAATTTCTCCGGTTTGGAGCATCGATAGACAAGTAGTTCTTGTTGTTGTTTTTGTTTCTAGGATGGGCATCAAATGAATGAAATTGAATGAAAAGAAAATGTGTGAAGGGAACTGAAGTACAAAATAAATAAATAAATCGATTATAAATGAAATTGAGAATCAAACGAAATTTTTAGATTTCCTAAAGTCTTTGTCTCTGGAATTGGACTTCAAAATGATCTTGTTTTGGTAACAATATAAAGTTTTGAAAGATGACCCAATGGTGTAACCAAAGGTAGATAAGGTATAGTGAAAACTAAACTTTTAGATCAAATATGTCAAAGATCATTCTCCTTAGAGAAATTCCCCACTAAGGAAAAACCATCCAAACCAAATAATACCACGTTCCAACCAGCTGCGATTTGAGCGTTTATATTAAACGAGTTATTGATTATAATTTTGAGGATTTTCAATAATGAATCAACTACTATATGTACAAAGAGTTGCAATATTCCCTTTGACACCCTTTGAAATTTTAGCAAACGTTGCCAAAGCTAAAGCTCTTTGCGGGTGTCCATAGTTCACATGACAATAGAGACCAGAAAAAAAAGGATTTCTTTCGTTTGTAGACGCGCGCAAAACTTCCGTTCACTTTATTCCTATGCGTATTTCTATAGTATGTTCCACGTGCCCATAGCATTAGTTAGTAAGGGAACGAATCCGGCCGATCGTCAGATTGGTTGCCCGCCCGCCGTTAAGCCAGGGCACCCAAAGGCGGTCCCATTCACATTTGACTGTTTGTCTGTTTTGTGTCTATTCTCTCTCATCCTTGCGGCTGCCTAATGCATTATTGTTCCTGTCCAGCGAGATGATAATGATGATTGTTATGATGATGATGATGACGACGATGACGATGACGATGAGCAGGACAAAGTCTTTATGGAATTTCATAACTGCTCTCGAGCGTAATTTGTTTCCTGTTTACGCGCAGCAGGACATTTCACATCCGCGTGCGCATTGGCGTATAAATTATTGCCCGAATCATGAGCCAACTTAAAACCACCACCACCATTAACCCAGCCCAAGTGATAGCCCATGTGACCCGTACCCATCTCTCCCTCTCTCTCTCTCTCACCATTCCATTCCACTCCTCTTTTCTTTTTTCTTTTCATCCAAAAACTCAAGTGTTTGCCCATTAATTTGCCGGGTTAGGGTGGCAGCAGCAACGGCAAATCTCTAGACGTTGCTGGCTGCTGCAAATATTTGCATAAATTTGTAATAATTTTATCGTCAATTTGTGTTTTATTAGCGTGTTGCGAGGCACTCATCTATAGATATACACTCTCCCTCCCCCCGTCCTGCAATGCGAGATATAGCCCCTGCCCTTCACACTCTCGATTACCATGCGTTCACCCTCAGATTTGGTTTTCTTCTCCGTCTGTCTGTGATTTGTGTTGCTGCTGCTCATCTGCCATATTGCGGGTGTTCCTCGTTAGAGACGTTGTTTTTTTTTTGTCTGTCTCTCTTTTAATTTTTTATTAATTTGTTAAAAATTTGTCACTTTTGCTTTTGTATTCGGTTTTTGTGGTTTTTAATGGCCTTTGATTATGACAAATGATTTTATTTGAATAACTTATGAGAAAATATTGTAGATTTGATAATTAAAATAACGTTTCTACCAGGGCATACAAACGAAACTAAGAGAAAATCGGGGTCACCCAATAACAAATTAAATATGGCGACTTGTAATGACTGGTAAAATCGCCAGTCCAACAGAAAAGAGAATTTTAGATTAGGATAATCATTTCAATATTACTTTCCTACATCAAATCTAAAACTTGTGATAACAAATACTAAAACAATAATTTGATATTCCAAAACTCATAGAGAAATAGTATCTGCTAATTGTAATTTCAGGATGCGTTATTTTCAATAACATTTTACCATTCCATACTAATCGTATCTATGAGAACCAGAACAGGTTTCATTTTTCCATCTAAAATATATATTTTGTCTCTTTTTGAATTCAACTCTTTGCTTTTTGCCTGCTCTGAGCCTAAACCTGGAATGGATGGAGAAAAAAATGAATCCTCATCAATCGGGCGTAAGTGTTTTGGCACTCGACAAGCGTCCAAGCTCATCAATCGTCGTGGTCGTCATCAAAGTTGTACAAAGTGGTGTCACAGAGGGTTGGGCCTAGCTTGCCACATTTCGTGGCCACAGAGTTTGTGTGTCTCTTGGTTGTTTTTTTTTTCCTTCTCTCTCTCTCTCTCTCTCTCTCTCTATCTGTTTTTTTGACAAATGTCTCGCACCTAATCAAATTTTATACAACTGAATGAGCGCCTCAACAGTTTCCGCTTGCTTATTATGCAAATGTTTCCATTGCTATTGCTGTTGCTGCTCCTCCTCCTCCTCCTCCTTCCCATGCTCATCCTCTGAGTCCTTCGGCTACTGCTGCTGCTATTGCTCGCAGGCGCAAATCAGTTGTCGGAGTTGAGTTTGCAAATTTATCATCATTTAATTTCCATTTGCCAGTTTCGTGCCATGTTAATGACGTTGTTGACAACACTTGAGAGCTGCTCCTCGCAGTTATCCTTTTGCTGGGTGCACTTCCCTGCTGCTGCTGTTGCATTTTGTTGCTTTGACGCGCCTTGACAAATTATGTCCCAGTTGGCATCGCTCATACGCCTCGTGGGTTGCCGTTGCTGCTCATTTGCCTAAGTGCGTCTGTGTTTGTGGTGGAGGCTTTTAATTAATTGTTAGCTGCGACTTATTGACGGTCTGGTTGGTTGGTTGGTTGCTTGCTTGCTTGTTGGCTTGCGTTGGGTTTTAGCCTGGCAACGGCAACGGCAGCGGCAATACACAAAAACGAGAGAAGAAAAAACGAAACAAAAAAAAAAAAAAATGTCAAACTAGCACTTAAAAAGCCGCCACGCTTTGCTACTTGTCAACCACGCGCCACCCTCGACAATATGCTTCACGTCCAGACGCCGGGCAATGGGGTAGATAAGGGGATATATCCACAACACTGCGCTACACAACAATTGAATCAAAGGAAGAACATTGACAAGTTTCCCATCGGCAGATGTCGTCCCAATCGCCAAATGAAAGTGAATGATTGATCGGCCAAATAGACAAACTTTTATATAGTAGAAATCTCAAGATCATAATGAAAACCCAACACACAGTTCGAAGACTACTGCATATAGAGAGGTGTATGGAGTGCAATCAGATGATTGATTGTAGAAGAACCACTAAATTGATTATAACTCTGTATTCACAATGGATCGGATTTATAGTTAATTTTTCAACACTTTCTTTAACTGAAGTTTAAATTGATTCAACACAGTTTTAGCACGATCCTTTACAGAATAAGCTCAATTTCTGCTGCAAGTTCTTTAGTTAAGAACCTCAATCTTGCTGTGTAGTGTTAGTGAGCTGGTACTAACCACCCTGCATTACGAATTGCAAAATGTGAAACAGTTTTTCAACAAAAAGCCACCACCCACAAATTAGGCTGTAAAAACTTTGCAGCTAACTTTTTCTCATGCCGAAACTTGTATACTCTTACAAACCGATTTATATATAGATTATGGGAATCTAATGTGAGTTAATAGAGATGTTTAAGAAGAAGTTCTTCTCGTAGCTTTTCTTTTCTATGACTTATTATGTTTGTATCTCCAAGTTCTTTCGATCGAAGTGAATGTACCCTCAATTCGAGGGTATAAAAAGCAGGGGAAACGAAGAGCACCAAGACTTTGGGGACAGTCAGACAGACGATAGTAGACATCGGCATCGACGAGAACGGTATTCGCGGCGACAGTCATTGCCCGCCATATTGTCAACGGGGGTGTCTTCGGAGTTTAGTATTTTGGTCTCTCTCTCTCTCTCTCTCCTGCTACTTTTTGTTCTTCTTCCCACATCCTATAGCATATATGCTTGACCCCTTTTTTTTCTGGTTTCGCATATGGTGTTGGTTTCGGAGCACTGCATTTATGATACTTAAATAACAAGGCACTACATAGAACAGCACCTAATGTTCCATGTAAAAACAATATAGAAACGATTGACCTCGCCTTGTTGCAATAAATAATTTGGTTCTCATCCCAGCAAATTGTATCACCGTTATGCTAATCCATCTCCGCTAATCCGCCGGATTAGTGTTTCTCTTAAAAAAATGCAACAAACAAAAACAGTTTTGGAAAAACGACGAAAATCAACGACAACGACAAATGTCTGTGGTTAATCCGGGTCTCTCTGGCAATTGCCGTCGGTGGGCAGGTAAAAATAAAAAGAAAAAAAAAAAAAAACGAAACACTACACACATATATATGCATATACACAACCATAAACACACACAAATTGGCATTGCACACTCCTTTTGCTTTCCGGCGAGACGCTAATCCGCCAATAAAGTCGTAAAAAAGTATATTATGGCAGCGATTCTGTCTTTTGTTCATGTCTCTTTGTTTCACAAAATTATTTTCGTACACATGAAAAATGTGAAGAGCAGGCGGTTGGTGGGCGGTTAGTGATAGAAAGAGAAAGGTAGGGAGGTAGGGATTGAAAGGAGGTGTCTTCGTAGGCTGCAATTTATTTTGCAGGCGAAGTATTACAACCAAAAAATAGTAGTTGGAAATGGAAACAAAAGCCACTGAAAACGGAAAATTGATTCAAAATATTCATGAGAGATTGAACCACTTTATAGAGCTAATATTGTATAATGTAATCAAGAGCTAATATACTAACTTGGCTAACCATTTGCTACCTCTTTCAAGTTAGTTTACTGCCTAAGCCTATTTCTTTATTTAGAGATCTATTTCTTGCAAAGAAACAGACGGACATCTGATCAATTTTATAATACCCTCTGCAAGGGTATAAAAATTTAATTTTAAATTTCTTTAAATATTTAAAAAACTATGAAATTAGCTCAAAAAATATAATGTATTATTGGATCCTTAAGATTTCTTATATAAAGTATAAAATTTCGAATTTTAATTATATTAATTGGAATTGAAATAAACCAAATTGAAATCTCATTCTTCAACTTTTAATTTTAATTTTGATAAATAAACAATTTTCTGTCTGATGAGACAAGTTTATTATTCTTTAGGCAGTTGCATTTTAATCGATTCTTAGTTCTTAACACTTCCTATATATTAATATCCATTTACTTTGCACTCCCCTTCTGCCCCTCTCTACCTTTTTAATATATATTATTATTCATTAGGTTTAGCATCAAGCACGAATTGAACTCAACATCGCAGTTAAAACCCAATCTTTACATAATTATTCAATATCACGTCAATGCAAAGTAAATATTTGTGAAATTTATTTCGAATGGAGAAACACGACAACAGCGACAGCAGCAACAACAACAACAACAATAGCAACAACAATACCCCATAATAACAACAATAATCAATATTTGATATTTTAACACATTTGACATACACAGAGGAAGAGAGAGAGAGAGATAGAGTTAAATTGTGTGAAGAGTGAGGGGGAAAACTAAAAGAATAGAAAAAGAAACCGAGTAGAAACGGCAATCGATCGATTGAGAGGAAGACAATGCAAGTGGATTTATTAATGACCGCAATTATTCTTATTATTATTACAAGAGATCGAACACTATATATATATATACATATATCTCGTTGATTTCTTCGCCAGGGGATCTCTCTTGATGCTGTTGTTTTTGGTTTTTTTTTTTTTTTGCCGTCTAAAATTTCAATAGCCCGGCCCCCGTTGCGCCCATAGACAATGGGAGCCCCCACATAGATACCTCGTCTTTTCCTTCATATCGATGATCGCTTCGACCTTTCTGTCGTTGTTGCTGCTGTTGTTGTTGTTGTTGTTGTTGTTGTTGCCGCAAAATAAACAGCGCATTAATCAATAGAAATTAATACAAAACGCCAAATAGTTGTATAATGCCTCAAATATTTTTGTGTGCAAATCAAATTAAAGTTTTTTAAACACACACAGCAGGGTGGAAAAACGAGCAAAATCAAATGGTATAGAAACATGAAACATATATAGATATATATATATATATTGAAAGATATCTATTTGTATATTCGTATGACAGCTTGAAAAAGGTGAAAAGTCGTTCGCATTAGGATGAGATGATCATCTTTTCAATGAATACATAATGACTCACCTGCAAAAAAAAAACAAAAAAAAAGGTGGAGAACCTTACTTTATAAATATTCAAATGGCTTATAGATTTGGTTGCCTATATAATCAGACAAGAACACACAACTTAATTCGATTTGACGCTAACTAACAAATCACATTATACATATTCAAGTATATAAAATTATTAAATGAAACCAATTGATTATGCTAAAGATTTGGAAAAATTTTGAGAAATATGATTTCATATGGAATTAAAGGCGAAGGTCGAATAAAAATCTGTTTAACTCTGTTTTGGAAAACCTTTTTTGAATATTTTGAAAAAGAATTTAAAGATATTTATATTACATATAAAATTGTTTAATCCTATGTCTAGTATTTACTTAATTTAGACCTCTAAGATGGGAAGTTCTCTCATATATAGTAGAAGATTCTTCTTTTAAATATGTTGAGAATAAAGAAACTGACAAGATATGGGCTATAAAAATTCATTGATTCTTCAATTGAAAGTTGGGAAATGTATATATCTTAACTTTCTAAAGCATAACTATAACAAATCGGTTTGTTTTAAATAATTTTAGTTATAGTAATCCTAATGAGAACAAGCAGATTATTATACTGCTTGCCTCTAGTTTACCTTTGTCTTAGAATGAATTCAAATCATTTGATCGAGAATCTATAAAACTATACCATGTCGACTGTAGAAATAAGATGAATATATATTTTATCTGTATATTCAATGTACTTAGCTATAATGATCGTGAATCTATATAGTATATAAACCGTCTCACACAATGGGTATAAAGATTTATACAATATATTTGTTTTTTTCTTCACCTTTGATTCTACTACACTTGATCGACTTTTGCTGGCGTCACATTTATATCTAGAATTTCCAAATTTTCTGGCAACTCCCAAAATGCAAGTAAATAGAAGTTTATGTATTTTTGGTTTTTGTTTCATTTAATTATAATTTTCTTTTGTGTTTGTTTTTATTATTCATTTTTCAAATATTTTTGTGTGTTGGTTGGTTTTCTGTGTGTGTGTGTGTTTTTTTTAATTCTTTGCCTTAACTTGGTAATACAATTAATAATACAATAATACATTTATATGTATATTTCATATATATATATATATTTATAGGTTTATTTATTTATGGGGAATTTGGTAAAGGGTAGAGGGAGGGATCGGTAATCGATCGATTCCTTAACGCTTAACGAATTGGTTTGGTATTTACAATTTGTGCTGGAGGATAAAAAAAAAAACAAAAGCAACAATATAGGAGGGGGTAGGGAGGGAGCACACGACATTCACGCGACACTTAAAACTAATTAAAAAAAAAAAAAAAAAAAAAAAATTTTTTTGATTACATCTAGAATTTGTATTTTGTTTGTTGTTTGTTTGCTTTAGCGACAAATAAATTATTGATTAAAGTTTACATATTATTGGCTAGGAATGTTTCTTGGTTTTTCTTATCATTTTTTCTCTTTTTCTCATATTTTTTTTTTCTTTTTTCTTATGATTTTTTTTTTCATTTTTCTTGGGTGTTGTACTAGAAATAGAGTGTTGATAGGATTTGGAGAGATTGAGAGAGAGAGATAGAGATATATAGCTTACTTAGAGCTTTTGAAGATTTAAAACCAGTGGATCACTTTGGGAATGCGTCAACAATTGTACTCTACTCTGGGCCCATCGCCCGTCTATAATAGGTCTCTTTCTAATATAGCACGGGAACAGGTCTCCTCAGGGCTTGATCCATTGAGCCATCCATGCCATTGGGTGTGATAGTGCCGGGCGAAGAGCCCGGTGATGATGTTGACGATGAGGTATACAATCCAGCGGCGGCGGCATTGGCGGAATGAGCGGCATACAGGGAGGGAGCCGATATACCAGAATAGATACCCGAATAGAAACTGCTTAGGCTAGTTGGCGGCAATTGACCACTTGCGGCCGACTGTTGGCTCTGATTGTTGGCTGCCGCTGCCGCAACTGCCTGTGATTGATGCAACTTGGAGAGGGCCAAAGGATCGAATCCACCGAAATATGGCACTGGATACGCTTGTTCCAAATGATGTGACGGCGCAAAATATGGCGGCAGCTGATGGAAAGGATTGTATGCACCACCAGCGCCAGCTCCGGCACCAGCACCCAACTTCTGTTGGCCCACATTGCCCTGCAGTTGAAGACCACCTTGTCCGGGACCAGCGGCCAATGGATTTTTTGGTTTGCGACGTGGACGATATTTGTAATCTGGATGTTCCTTCATATGCAATGCACGCAAACGTTTTGCCTCATCAATAAATGGGCGCTTTTCCGATTCGGCTAGAAGTTTCCATTCGGCTCCCAGACGTTTGGAGATTTCGGAATTGTGCATTTTGGGATTATCCTTAGCAATTTGTCGCCGTTGTAGACGTGACCAGACCATAAAGGCATTCATTGGACGCTTGATGTGTCCCTCTTGACCAGGTGATGTGGCTAAACTGTGCATGCTCGACGATGGCAAAGATGAGTTGCCCTGGACACCGACACTCATGCTACCGCCACCACCACCACCCATACCCGAACTGCCTAGGCTGCTTTGGCTACCTAGACTTCCGGCCGATCCAATTGAGCTGTTTGGCGATAGGGTCTGCTGATGCATGTGATGATGGGCGGCAGCTGCGCTCATGTGATGATGTGGATGATGAGGATGATGTCCCATGCCAACAGAAGAGCTGCCAATATTAGATGGTGTATTCCCGCCACTACCATTTGGTGGTGAGCCACCCATGGCAGCCAGACTCTGAGAATAGTGGAGTACACGTTTGATATCCATATCCATGCCCAGGCTGGGACTCAGTTGGGCATTGCCCAAACTCTGTGGGGCATAATCGCCGGGTGAGGGCAGTTCCAGGCCCTGGCTGGCAGCAGCAGCGGCTGCGCCCAAATGGAAACCATAGTTGGGATGTGTCGATAAAGTGGCCATTATTATTCCGGATTTATCACTTTGATATCGGCGTTTATATATCTATTTTTCTATATATTGTTCGTTTATTATTTGCTTTCTCCTGCTCAACACACTCTGCGTATACACAATGTAACGGAACGGAATGGAATGTTTGCTTGCTATTTTTCTGTTCTTTTGTTGATTTACTTCTTTTCTTTCTCTACTGTCTTTCTTCGTGTTATTATTATTATTTTATTTTGTTGTTTTTTTTTTCTTTATTTTTTTCTATTCTCTGTTGTTTATTTGCTTTCGCTCTTGGGCGGCTGTTCTGTTCGGCTCAACAGCTACACACTGACTGATTTGTCTGCGCAATAATTGAGACTGACACGACTGCAGTCAAATCCAGTTTTGTTGCTTCTTTTTTTTTTTTGTATGTTTTGTCGCTCCGGTTTTGGCGCTCTCTCTCGCTCTCTTGTTAGCAACCCTGCGCTCGTTCAGGTAAATCGTATGGGAAAAAACGAGATGGCCTATGACCTCTGCTATTGCTTGTGTGTTGCTTCTGCTGCTGCTATTGCTTCTACTGTTGTTGCTGCTGTTTTGCTGTGTTGCTGTTGCTGCTGCTGCTGTTGCTGCTGCGGCTTGGTACCTGCTTTTGGTTTTGCTCTCGCTCTCTCTTTGGCCTTATTGTTGGCTTTGTTCCATTGGCTCCTTTATATCGGTTATAGTTGTTTCCCATTGAGGGGTGTGTTCAATAGAGAGAAAAGAGATTTTTGTTCGGCTCCGCTTCGTGTATTTGGTCCCATTTTTCTTACCTCGCGACCTCATTTGGGGCGCCCGAGAGCATTGATTTTCGTTTCATTCTCTCCTCTTCTACACTTCTACTCTATTTCTCTACTAACTCTTCTGCTGCTTCTTCTTCTTCTTCAGCGCATACAATTTCCGTTATTGTTTTCGGAGCAAAGTTGCACTTCCGCAGTGCTGTGAATAAGAGCAAGAGAGAAGGAATGCGAATGCCAGCTAGATGGAGAGTAAGAGCGAGAGAGCAGGCCAGGGCGAGTGCCTATATATATATATATATTTATATGGGGTTTGCGTGTATGTGTGAATGTGTGTATATGTTTGTGTATTTGTTAGCATTCTCTGGCCAATCACAATGGCTGTTTGGTGTGAATTTTTCGTCCATTGTGGGTGCCTCTATGTGTATATACAATCTAAATATCTGCGCTTGTGTGTCAGTGTGCTTGTGTGTGTGTGTCAGTGTGTGTGTGTGTGTGTGTGTATGAAAAGCACATTTTAGTTTTTCTGAAAAGGACATGGAAACACGCTTTCCATTCTCTGCTCTCTATACCCATTCTTAGCTTCATTCTTTCTCCCTTTTCCTTTTATTTTTTTTTTTATTTTTCTACTCTTTTACTTGTTGTTGTTGTTGCTGTTTTCTTTCTTTTTGTAGAGCTCGAAAAGGATATTACTGCAATTATTTACTTATTTGGTTGAAGAAAAGTGGAAAGAAGCAAAAGCATTTGCACAAAGCGCATGAAGAATTGGGAAGAACGGGTGGATAATGGAGGAAGGACTCGGTTGACTAGGGCCAAGTTGTATGTAAAGTGTACCTATATGCCTGCCCAGTATTGTGTACATACATATGCATCAGTGTATGTGTTTGTGTGTGTGTGTGTGTCTGTATAGAGTGCGGGAGTACATATGTACATTCAGAACTCTCCTAGATGCCTTTTATTATATGGCACAATGTTCAAAAATAATAAAGTGCCAATTTTGGCGCTTTGATGACGTTATTATGCTCTTGCCAGAATTGTTGAGAATTGAACCAGTTCTTAAAGCGTATGGTAAAAAGCATAAGGGGAAATCATTACTTATTCATTTTAGTTTCAAATGTCCTTTATGTATCATTGTTAAACCTCAAACACAAACACTATATCATTTCCTAGAAATCCTGTACGATTCTAATGGATAATTAAATGAAGGATGTTCTATGTCGTGTCAAAAAATAATAGGATCTTAACTTAAAGCTCAGGAAAAGCTTAGAAATTTATGTTTACTTTATAGCAAAAAACAAATTTATCTGAATTTAAATTTATTTAGTTTATATTGAATAGAAACGATTTGAAATTAAAAGTTATATCCGTAACGACAGATTCTTTCTCTATAGGATTATGTAGTTGTATCTTTGGACATCTAATATTGGATATTACAGATATATATGTATATATATATTCGAAAACAACATTCAAATTGCAAAATCTCGTATACCTTAACCAAACTTGAGGGCATTAAAAAAGCTTTCAGCGCTTTCAACGTTTCCTTTGTGTCTGCCCACCAAAAAAAAGAAAAAAGAAAAAAAGAATGGAAAAAAAGAAGGAAAAACTGAAAAATGAGAAAAACTGTTGATGTGTTGTGTAATGGAAAAAGTTTTATTCAGCCAGCATTTTTCCTTTCTATCCATTCTACATTTCACTTAGAGCGAGGACATACACACACCCACACACACACACACACAGACAAAGAGAGCGGAAGGGGGAGCCGGTAGTGGGGCAAAGGAAGCGAGACTTTTGCTTTTTCCACAAGCAAAAAAAAAAAAAAAAAAGAGGAAAGGAAAGCAAAAAGAAAAAATATAATGACAAAGGATATAGTTTCCGTTTTTGATATGATTTTAGTTTGTTTTCTTATCAAGGGGAAAAATTATAACAAAACAAAAATGAATCAAGTGAAACAACCGTCAGGTGTTAGAAGGACTCAATTTGTCCGGCAGTTAGCTAGAGACAGAGAGAGAGAGAGAGCGAGAGTGATAGCTGGAGAGGATGAGGAAGGAAGGAAGGAAGGAAGGGAGAGAGGTAAATCCCAATGATTATAGGCAAGCTATTCATATAAAATCCATTATCCTTTTACCAGAAGTCACCTTTCTCCTACTGTTCTCGCTTATTTTGTAACCCATTCCAATTGAATCGCGTTGGCCCTATTGTTCAGATTGTTGTCGCTTCTCATTGTCAATACAACCAATTGTCATTTCTGGGGGTCTGTTAATACAATTCGCATTTTTCGTTTTTGTTTCGTTTCGTTTTTATTCATTTTTTCATTCTTCGTTGTTGTTCTCATTCTCATTTTTTTAATTAAATACTGGAACAATGCAAGAAATGTGATAATAACAATGATCACATTGTATGGATAATGACAATTTATAGTAACAACAACAACAACAACAGAAAGCAGTAATATATAGATAAAAAAAATAAATAAAAGTTGTAACTGAAATGAGGTTAACAATTTAACTTTTTTTTTATCTTTGAATTGTTTAATTAAATTCGCCTGACACCTGCCCTTTTTCTTTAATTCTCATAAAGTTTTTGCCAATTTTCTCACGTCTTTTATTTAATTTATTGCATTTATCCTGGCATTTTGGTTGATATTCTCAAAAAAGAGACTCCCACACACACACACTGTATATATATATGTGTGTGTGTGTGTGTACGTGTCCATTTGATTACTTTACAGATTTTGCGCTTTTCTCTACGATTTTCACATGTCATTCTAGTTAAGAGCATTTCGCATGCACACGATTTCCCACAAATTTTTCATCATTCTTCTCTTTTTTTTCCTTTTTTTTTTTTTTTTGGTTTGAGATAATGAAGGAAAGGAGAAAAATGTTTGCCGATCCCCTCAAAGAAATCAATTTGCAAAGTTCTCTAAAACAAAATGCTAAAATTAAGATCGAATCTGGATCGTATACAAATCAGTTTATCTAAGAACAACAATTTCTGACTTGAACAATTCCCACACAGCTCTTTTCCCAACTAAAACTATGGGTTTTAAAACGAATCCTTGGAATCCTTCCTTAGACTACTAGTCTGTGATATATATCTTAAATTGAACATAAAAATCCTTATTCTGCCTTTTAAAATTAGTTTACCAAACGAAAATAGAAATCCTTGTAAAATAAAGATGTAAAAAATCATCCTTTAAAGTTTATTCCCATTCTATAAGGTGATAGATATATGGTAGTATATATACTTAACATGGTTTATTAATGGGTGTAAAAATGAAGGCAGATTGCAGGCTGTCAACAGAGTTTACACTCAATTCACGGATTTACAGAGAGAAGGGATGGGCAAACTGCTTTTGACAGGCGGCACATCAGGTGACTGGAATTGTGACTGGACCTCATTTGCCTGAGGTTGGCAACATGCGCCCACGCCCATACCCAAGTAAACCTAACCATAAACATAACCATAACCATAAGCATTGACGCCCACACGCCCATACATATTGCCCGAGGCGACCGCAAGATTTTGACACATTTTGGCAGCTAATTCCTCTCACATTACACACTGGCAGGCAGGCAGGCAGGAGGGCAGACAGAAGGGCAGAGAGTGGCAGGGCAAGGCAGAGTGTGGAAGTAGGCTGTACCTACTGTGCTTGTGGTCGTAAACACACCGTGGGATTCGGCACGCTGGACTCAGTACCAGGATACAAGGATCTTTAACTAAAAATCAAGAAACAGGACAAACTACAAATGCAAAAACCCATAGCCAAAAGCCTAAAGCCTAAATGAGAAGTCGCATCGAGTGGGCACTTTGACGGCGACGATTTCCGAGACGAGCGACAACAAAAATTAGAAGCAACCAAAGCACTTCAGGGCCAACCCCTAAGAGGATCTCCTCCTCCAAAATAATAAAAAAAAAAAAAAAAAAAAACAAAAAAAGAATTTCGTATGCAAAAAACTAAGTTTAAAAAAAAAAAAAAAAGAAGGGAATTATAAAGAAAATTTCCTCAACTCGACTCCTCGACTCTTAAGTGGCTCGTTTCGATTACAGGGCCACAAACCTTAAGATGAGATCCTAGCCAGTTGAAGTACCTCCTGATGGCTGGCTGCAACCCCTTTTCGATTACGTTTCCAAGATTGAGAAATTAACGTCGTTTAGCCAAGTGGCTGACGTTTATTCGGAACCAAAAAAAAAAAAAAAAAAAAAATAAAATGAAAAGACCTTTAGAGAAAGGGTCGCAAAGTTATGGACAGGGGGCGGTAGGCAGAACAATGCATAAAGCTTAAATGCAATGATTCCTGTTGGATATCCCGTGAACTTTTCTTAGTTAATCTGTTATGACATCTAGGACCTGCCTCCTAATGAGCTCTAATCGAGCATGCCATATGAGTGCCATTCAGGTGACTACGCTCTGACAGCTCCTCAATTGGATTTGCATATTTTCTTTAGTGTTCCCTTATGCAATTTAACAATCGCCTCCTATTTTCCCACAATCTGACTTATAAGGCGTTACATGTGGGTTTACACGTGTTTCTAAATACAAGAATAAGGCAAAAATAAAAAAAAACACTAAAATCCTTCCCTCTCTCATTGTCTATGGGATAAAAAAAAAAAAAAAGAAAACCAGTGGCCCGACCAGAAGACCGGAAATGGTCCAAACAACAGCAACATGTTGTAAGCAAAAATTGCATTGCTAAAACAATTTCGCAGACACAGAATTCTCAGTTGGCCAGTTCCGTTGAATGGCCGAGACAATAAACTATGAAACAATAAATAAACATAACTAAAAACACTGAGACACAACAATTGTTTCTATATGAACTCCATATAACAATATCCATCCATAACCTGGACATTGCCTTTGGGTCAAGCAAATCAGGTGAATGTAAACGGAAGTTGCCCACTCACACACAGAGAGAGAGAGTGAGAGAGAGAGATATAGACTAGGGTCAAATAATGGCATTAGTCATATATATATATATATATATATACTTGGAAACGGAAATTACTGACAATGTGATAATTTTTGGTCATTTCTTGGCTTGTTTTGTCATCACGCCCTTTTCTTTCTTTTTGTTAGCCAGGCTAACTTAGATGAGATGAGAAAATAACAATTAAAGGAGCCAACATAATTTCATAATAGTATGAAATTTGCTTTATCCTTGCACATAAAGGTTAACCATTATTTTATATATATATATGTAGCTTAACAAGAAGGAAATGTATTCTTTTTTTAATTATTTAAAATGCTTAAAAGCTTTTCGTGGTAAGCTTTAGTTGCAGGAGCTGCCTTGTCTCCTTGAGGAGATTTCCTTTATAAATATAGAAATTTTATAGAATTTCTATTAAGTTTAAAGAGCTTTGTAATTGTTATACCTATTTAGTTGTCAGGCACTGTAAGTGTATATACTTTATTAAATCTATATAGAAATCTTCTTTGTATATAGCAAAACACAAAAATTATTAACTTCATTTCTTAAGTGTGAGTCCATTTGTGAGTAACCCTTTGCGGTGTCCTGTCACCATACACACACACACACACAGACACATATATATTCCTTTGGTATAACCGTTTCTATGGCTTCCTGTAATTAATTTCACTCATTTGCTAAATGGATTCGATTGATTTGTGGTTGTTAGGCTGATGTTAGGCCATGTCCTAAGAGGCGGGGTGGGGGGGGAGGCAAGGAGCGGGTTGGTCGAAATCAAAGGATTTTATTGCGCGTGCTTAATTCAATGTGTTTTGGCCAAGATCAAAGTGAATCTTGAAGTAAAAGAGAAGTCGCCTCCGTCTGACACCTTGTATGTCAATTCACCTTCTCCTGCTGCTCCTTCTCCTCCTCCTCCCACTCCATTTGCGTTTATTTGTTGTGTTCATTTTGTTTGTTTGTTTGTTTGCGTTTCCTTTGCCACATTTATTGTGATTTCTCTTTGGCGTGGCATTCTGTTTCGTTTCGTTTCATTTGGTTTTTTTTTTTTTTTTCCACTCAAGTGATTTGATTTTGCGAATTGAATTTTCATTTTAAGTATGTATGCATATCTAGACCAAAATAAAATAAAAAAAAAAAGGAATAAAAAGGAGAAGAATGAAAAAGGGAAGAAGAAAAACCATTCAATGTGCCTTCGTTGTGCCGCCTTGTTGCTGTTGCTGTTGCTATTGCTATTGCTGTTATTATTATTGTTGTTGTTGTTGTTGTTGTCGGTTTGTTTGTTTAGCGTCATCGTCTCCCGCGAGACTCAAGTGGCAAAACATTTATTTTGTTCAGGAAATTCAATTAAAACTTTGCGGTTTTTCCCTACCGCTTTTTTCTATGGCAAACAAACCATCAAGTGGTTTCCAATCAAAGCAAGAATACTGTATGTGAAAGGGAGAAAGAAAGAGAGAGCGAGAGCGTGAGAGAGAGAGAGGGAATGTGAATGGTATAGAAATAGAACTAGATAGATCAATAAATTTAAGGTAAAAACTTTGATATATTCAACCACTTTACCTTTGTCTTAGCACTTAACAATTGATTTATTCATATATATCTATATATATATATATATATATATATATATATATATATATATAGTATATTGATTCTAGCCTGAATCAAAAACTCTTAAACTCTTCAATTTCACATTTGACATAATCAATGACTGATTTAACAATAATAAAAAGACCAAAAAGTAAATATGATAGTTGCCCTCAACGAATATTGTTTACCCTTGCAAGTGTTATATTATCTATATATGATCTTTTTGATCAGCAGATTTTGCAATCTATATATTATCTTTGCAAAATCTGCTGATCAAAAAGATCATATACATATATATATGGTTCAATCTTATATACTTTCATTTAGTTCTATGTCTTCTTCTCCCTTTCGCTTAGCTACCCCTTTTGGTGAGGGTATTCAAAAATAAAAACTGTTCCATACAAGTGTCGATGCAAATGACAGGCATCTCAATGCCAAAAATTTACAATGGCCAACAATAGCAAAAATACCATTTTATAAAATAAATGTGCTAAAAGTTTGCCAAATTTACGATAAAGGAGAACAGCCAAACAGTCCATATATATTGTATATAATATGTTGGAGGGGGAGGGTTTGGGGGGTAAATGGATAAATTTTCATCTAAAAAGAGAGAGAGAGATTGGAATAGAGTAAAAACAGAAATGGAAAGGTGTCTTTAGTTGGGGATTAGGGAAAACTGATGATAAAGTTTCAAAGATAAATAAATCTATAATGAAAAATAGTTTAACAAAATAACTAACTAACTAAGTAATATTTTTATTAAAGTTTAACTAATTTACAGTTATTACAACTTTCTGGAATCAAAGTTAAGAAAGAATTCCTTAAGACAAATTCCAAATTTAAAATATTATTTAACTAGCTTAACTATATGTATACTAGTACAAGACTTAGTATAAATACCTAATCCCACTTAGTATACGTTTAAATTAACAAACTAAATGGGATTTCATTCTCTTTATATTTATTGACTGTTTTAAATCAAAGGCTAAAAGCTAAAGTGCAAATAAACTGAACAAAGGTCAAGCGAATCGAACCCCCTTTAATAGTTGCCACCCACCCCCCACACACACACACACACACACATCCTATATTTTTCCCTCTTTTAATGCCAACCCTTGTACATGTACTTACAATCCCCTCCCCCTCTCGAAATCACAAAATAAATTGCAAACTTTCCTCTGTTTGCTTTCTTCTCCACTTTTATTTGCATAAATAATTTACTTTAAATAAATCTTGGCAAAAAAATAATTTTCGCAAAAAGTAAGTATTGTCAACAAGGAAAGAATGTCAAAGAAAATGTGGGGAGAGGGGGCAGATATTAAGTAAATGGGTAAAGGGGAATAGATGGTGATGAGAAGGGGGGAGGAAAAAAAAAGGGCAACCGTTCACCATAATTCTTATTTAAATAGACCATTGATTTGAATACTTCTGTTTTCCTTTCTTTACTTTTTTCTTTCTTTTTTTTTTTTTTGGTGTGTTATGTTTTGTGTCCTTTCCCAAAGGACTTGTGTTTTGCTTGACGAAAAGGCCGAAAGCAATCACTGTACGGGGCGACTGTTGGCATTTAAAAGTCATTTGGTACGCCCCTCTTATCCTCGCGAAAGCCATAAACCAATTTTCTACGAATAACCGTTATACTTGCGAGGACCTCTCGACCAGGTTTATTGTTATTGTTTTACAATATTTGTGTGTTTGTGTGTATGAGGAAGAAGGAGGCAGTTTTTCGCCAACTTTCACAAAGTGTCCTTAGTAGTGATCCTTAGAGGTTCCTTTTTTTATTATTATTATATGTTTACGACGGGAAAATTAACAAGTTGAGTAGACGCATTTCTCCTTTTTCGAGAAACTTTATGACTATGCCAAAACTCACAGGCAAAGTAAGGATAGAAAGAAATAGAGACAAACAGAGAGAGAGAGAGAGAGAGAGTGTGAGAGGTCCTTCAGGAAGTGGGCGTTGCATTAGCACCCTGATGGAAAATATTCCCAAATATCCCATTCACAGCTGCTCCCCCTCCTTCACAACGAGAACGAGAACATCCTCCACAATTGAAATCAACACAATTGAACAATGGCCACCAAAACATATGATTAAATTGTCGTTTACAACGGCTCAAGGAAGAATTCGACACCTTTTGAGGTAATTATATGTTGGCAAATCAAATGCCTAACAAAAAGAGTCGTCAATCCCAGAGAGAAAGAGAGACCTAAGCTGGGAACAGAGCATAGTGTAACCTGGACTGTTGTTGGCCACAGTGTGACATATTCAAATTATGACTTCAATCCATTGTTATGATCGCTTTTTTCTTTTTTTCATCCTGTATATTCTTTTTGTGCTGGGCAAGGGTTGGATAGGATTGGATTGAATTGAATTGGATTGGATTGGATTGAGTTGGCACCATATCATTAATGCCGCACTGTGGTGCCGCATTGTTTAACCGCATTTTAAGAATTGGCAAGGGTAGTTTTCCCCCCTCTCATTCATATGCGCCCTCTCTCTTTCTCTTTCTCTCTCTCTCTCTCTCTCTGTTTCTCTGTCGTAGTAGTTTAAGCTGGGAACTTTCGCAAAAAGGAGTAAAGTAAAAACTTGGAAACAGCAGGCACTAAATTGCTCTATTCAAACTCAATTAAAGTCAAGCTGGGATACCAGTCTAAGAGAGCCAACGATCCTTGCTTTTTAACACTTTCAATGATGAAGAGTGTGGGGGGGGGATGCTGCTCTCCTTTTCTTTCTACACAATAAATATCCATTCGAAACAATGGTAGCTAAACGTTTCCGGTACTGAAACTAAACGCATCAAGAAATCTCAAAAAACCAAGAGGAAAGAAAAGAGAGAGAGAGCGAGAGAGAGAGACAGAGAGGGAGAGAGAAGACAAAGAAAAGGATCCCACGCATTCGGCGCAATCTCTTTCAAGACTCATTGATGTCAATCACTGATCCAGTGTATGATATAGGTGTATATATACACCCTCTCACAAAAAGGTGTCTTTGAGAGCACCTAACAATATATCTTTTCTATAACCATTATTTCTATTCATTCATTCTTTTATCTAGTCTCAATTTTTTTTCCTTCTTTCGTTCTTGTTATGCTACAATTGCCATTACGTAATCATTGACAACAATCGATAAACGGATGTAGATACATATAAAACTAGATGCTCTCCTTGAGCATATATATATATATATATATAAAGAGAGAGAAATATGTGAAATTGTTATGATAATTCAAATGGCTATATGTATTTATTGTTGTTGTTATTTTTTTGTTTGCCAAGTCATAAAGCGAAGTTTTTATGGCACTCTGTGGTGGTTGTTGCTAATGTTTTATCCATAGACACGACATTGATGACAAAGAGATGAGGGGTGGGGGTAGGGGGGTATACTTTCTCACAAATTTATTGCACAAAATCAATTTTCAACAAGGCTCAATAAAACTTGAACTTAATTAAGAGTGGACCTCTCTATCTCTTTCTCACTCTGTTGCTAGTATTTCTCTAGTATTATATATTATTATTATCTGCCGCATCGGGTTTGGGTGTTGTGCCAAAGAATTTCTCATATTCCTGCTGACGACGATGGGCACGAGCTTCACGTTCCATTTGCCGCTTCTTCGAGAAACGCTGATGAATACGTTTCATTTCCTGCACCTCTTTCATCTCCTCTTTGTCCTCGTCCTGTAAGAATGAATGTTTTGGAGAATTCTTGCAATTAATAGTAAATTCAATGGCTTTCTTACACTCATATTTAAACGCAATACTAAGGCTCTTCTACCATCCGACATCGGTTGACTATAATGCATAAAATTCTTTAATCTCTCGGCTGGTGGTACACTACGTTCCACAACCAATACGATTCGCGCCCATTGACGTTGCCATTCGTTACGTATTTCGGCAATCTTTTGATACGTATTACCCATCATGGCGATCAACATGTTGACCAGCAACACACTGACAATAACCATGAACAAGAAGAATAATATTTTTGCCTCATACTCATGCTGGGTGGATACCATGGCCCCATAATAATCACCAAAATTGGTTAAGGACATCAGGAACATGGCCACAATTGATTCCATTGGCGATGGCATGGGATTTGATTCGGCATCTTGATCCTCTGGAGTCGATGGGTTATCAAATGTTAAGAATATTATATAAAAGGCTTGCGAGAAGCCCAAAACAAAAACCAAATAGATTGAAACAAAACGTAATAGATCTCCCATTACCATACGATAGATCATCACTACGAAAGGACCAACGGTCTTAAAGCCACTAAATGAAATTAGTATAGAAATGAAAACTAATTAAATTCTCTAAAGGATAAAGGGGGGGGCGGTCAATACCAACTTACCGACAAAAGAATAGAAAATATGGAGCAGTAGTTAGCATAATCATTACAGTGACATGATCATCGATTTCGGTGAGACAGGACACCCTAAGCCAGGGTATAGTCATCATTAAAGCACAGGAGAACAGAAACATAACTCTAGATGGTGCTGTCATCTAAAAAAGAAATTTAAACTTAAGTTTTATATAGTATTTTCTTTCTCAATCTTACTAAATTCTCTATAAACATTTTATAGCCCAAAAATCTGGCCTCACGCAATGCCACCAAAAGATATAGAATGGCACCAACAAAATTTATCAATTCGGCCATAATGCGCAGCTTGGCCAAATCGGATTCCAGATTCATTAATGGACATTGGGCATAACTTTCCCACCAGGCAGGTAAGATTTCCACTTCATTTGGATCATAATAATCAGTAAAATTTAACCAAAATGTTTCTGAAAGAAAATTGTATTATTTTTTAAATTTTAATTTAATTTCAATTTGTTTTTCAGTTGCTCAACTGTACTCTGTGGTGGATGTTCCTCTTTTACTATGCTGATTAATAATAATATTAGTACTACTGCTACCATTTGCATACAAATCATGACTTGGAGATGTACCATTGTTGGCTGCATTATCACCATCCTCATCATCATCATCCTTTACTGCCGGACCAGGACGTAAAATGAAACTGAATAGCGAGATTAGGAAATAGAAGGCAAACATATAGAATTGCTTGTAGAAACGCGATTTACAGAATGTATCCCATTTGGTTTTAAGGAGATCAATGACCACACCATCCAACAATTCCAGATGCTCCAATTTATCACCAAATACCACAAAATTCAATACAGAATCCTTGTTAATATTCCCAGTTTCTTCGTTAATCGTGTCTATCATCAATAAGGGATAGGCAGCACATGTAATGCTGCCCAATTGCCAATAGATTTCTCGTTCGATGCTCATCACATGGAAGAACATCTCCACACGTCCCAATTTTGCGGCCAGTGTCAATGGCGTTAAGTTTTGAATGTTCTTCACATGGATATTGGAGCCCACCTCATAGCCCACATCAAACATTTCCATTTTCTCATAGATGACCAGCATATGAAGCACCGTGTTGCCATTTGTGTCTTGGAAATCGGGATCAGCTCCACGGGCCAGCACTAGACGAAAGCATTCCTCTTGCGAGAGGCAAGCGGCGAAACTTAATGGATATTCGCCCCAATAAACATAACCATCATAATTGGTCATGGGACATAAGCCCACATACTCATGATCTGGGGAATCTGTACGCGATGCTTTTGTGTCCTCCGCCGACATAAAGGCGCCACAACAACTACAATAACGTGAAAGCAATCAAAGCAATATGGTATATGAACTTAATCAGTTACTCTTACCGCTCTTGCACATCTGCATTGGCATCTAGAAGATACTTTACCATAGCGGGATCTTCATTGACTATAGCTATATGGAGCACACTCTCACCATAATACTCATCACTCATATATATATCCAAAATCAATTTTGGATAAAACTTTAGTAAACGTTTTGCCAAATCCGCATGCAATGACGTGGCATTAAGTAGACACAGATGAAGAATTGTTTCACCAACAGCTCCACGCATCTGGAATCGGTTCAAGCATTAGATGCAGGTGATCCCACCTATCACTAATGTGTCTACTCACATTTAAATCCCAACATACAAATCGATAAGCACTTGGATTTGAAATATATTCTGCCTCGGAGACTTCTGGACAATAGTCATGTATATTGAAATCGTCATCAGGATTTTCCAGGGCACGTATCTCAGGTAATTGTCGTGTCCTTGGCCTATCACGATTGCGTAGCAATACCAATTTTGATATAGGAAAATAACGTCCAGCACCTTTATTATATAAAAACGGTTCAACTTTCGTTTTGATCGCATGATCGATTTCAGCAAACTGTTTAGTCTGACAGGCGCGTTTCATCATATCCACTAGAAGGCCACCGCCCTTGAGATTAACAAACTTGTATAGGGCCTGAGTGGATACGCCAGCCTGTTTCTTGACGCCACTAGTTACATTACTCTCCGTATTCCCCATCTTTTTGATGAGTTATCCCTAATTTTCCCGTATTATTTCAGTTTTTGTAACGCGACATTGTTGAATTTATGAACTAATTTATACAAATTGTTATGTTGATTGTATCCTGAGTCCTTGTCTATGAAATTTTGGTATCCTTCGCGCGCGCTATCATCGATTAAACACATTCCTTTGCACGCTGCGTTGCCAATGCAACAGCTGAACTTGAGCCTAATTTTTCGTTTACAAACCGTTGCCGTTGGAGATTGAACTTGTTGCATAGTCTATTCAACAAGTACAGCAAGCTGTGTATTTAAATATTTACAATACATTTTCATTTTTTAACATTTAAAATTAATTTTATTGTTTGCGTTAAGCAAGCTCTACTAAAGCAAAATTTAATATAATCGGTTTCCTTTCAAATCTCATTTAATTAGTTATTTTAAATAACTTATTTTATATTTCTTGTTGTTGTTTTATATACCTAAAAAAAAACGCGAAAACCAAAAATTTTAAATTATGGCAGATTTGAATATCCGTTACGCCCAACGGAACTATTAAAATCAACAGTTTGCTGGTTCGTTTTACAGTAGTTGTAATCGATAAGAATTTTAACAGTGTGCTGTTGGGCGCACTTTGCAGACCTTGTATATTATCGATAAGTTGCTTAACAGTGTGCTGTTTGACGCACTTTTTTTACAGTCTCCTATCGATAACGTTTTTAACATTGTGTTATTGTTTATTAAGTTTACAATATTGCCAACTTACCACGTGCGTAAAAATATTTTTTTCAGATACTACATACAGGCCCTATAGAGGATAAACCTTCTTGATGTTGATTCTTGGTCAATAGGCCTCGTAAGTATAACAAATTTCAACTGCAAAGTATATCAAATAATATCAATAGCAAATTTTCAGCGCAATTGGCAAGTCGGCGCCATGAATTTGGATTCCCTGCGGTTCCCGAAATCGGCGGATGTCCTTAAGAGGGCCCAACCTCAAGTAATAAGATGTTATTTCTGCTTAAAAAATCAGCAAGCAATAATCTTACCAGAAGCTTTGATGTAGTACTTTGGGAATAGCATCGCACCATAACAAACTACACTCATCCGTTAATTGCACTTCACGCCCTTTACCAAAACCCTCGGGTACTCCATTACTATTAAATAATTTTAGTACAACAATGTAAATTAAGATTCGTTAAATTTGTAGAATAAGCCTAACCATTGTGAATGATTCTAATATTAATCGAATACGGTAAAATTGCAATAAAAATATTGTTGTAGCTGCCCCTTTGAGGTATGCAATATTTGGTAGATTTTTCTGCGCCTAAGGGATGCAAGGAAATTGACTGAAGCTCTGATGTTTCTTATTGTGCAACACTGCTTAGAAACATGCAGTAAATAGTATATTTGATGACCCTGTAGGCTATGCAGCACAAATTGTTTTCATTTTAGAAATGAATATATATAAACATTTGCGGCGCCTGAACTGTATGCAGCGAAATTAGCAAAAGCTCTGGTGCTCCCAATGTACGGTAAAAATTATTTTTGATGACCCCGTGGGCTATGCAACACATTTTTTTAAATCTGCCGCGCCTGAATGGTATGCAACAAAATTAGAAGTTCTGGTGCTCCTAATACGCCACAGAAGTGTGCGTCAGAAAGTATGTTTGAAATATATAACTATTTGCTGCGCCTGAACGGTATGCAACACATTTTTTAAATCTGAATGCTGCGCCTGAATGGTATGCAACAAAGTTAGAGGTTCTGGTGCTCTTAATACGCCACAAAGTTATGCGGTAGAAAGTGTGTTCGATAACCCTGTAGGCTATGCAACACAATTTTATTCCTGGTTTGTATATATATCCATATAAACATTTGCAGCTTAAAGTATGCAATGGAATTTTATGTTCTATGTAATTTGCAGAAATTTTTGCTAGTTTTGAGTAATTTTTTGGTTAAAAATACAAAATCCCTAATAACTCAGCTCCCCGCAGGACTAGAGGGATGTCCTTTGGAGGGAAGATAGCCCTTTTTGTTAAGATTCATTTGGCGTTAGTTTCGTCCTGATCCTTCAAAGGGTTCGCTAGATATTCACGTTTTTCTGTAGAGAGAAAAGTCCTTTTTTCTCAGCTGTTTGAAGGACTTTCCAGGATCAGGCTATGTCAATCGACGCTAATTAACAAGGACAACATTTTGGCCAAAGGACATCCCGATAGTCCTTAAAATGGCCGAGTTACAAGCATTTTAAAGATTTTTCGACAATTTTGACGACTAAACCCCTTGTAGAAATATCAGTTGAAAAATTACTAAATCAACCTACTGTCCATTTCTGTTCGCCTGGTATTTTATTTATCTTGGGGTACCCAATTTGATCGAAATTGTATGAAAAATTTTCATCAAATTTTTGTAAGGGGTTTAGTCGTCAAAATTGTCGAAAAATCTTTAAAATGCTTGTAACTCGGCCATTTTAAGGACTATCGGGATGTCCTTTGGCCATAATGTAGTCCTTGTTTATTAGCGTCGATTGACATAGCCTGATCCTGGAAAGTCCTTCAAACAGCTGAGAAAAAAGGACTTTTTGCTGTAGAGAAAATGGTGAATATCTCGCGAATCCTTTGAGGGATCAGGACGAAACTGATGCCAAATGAATCTTAATAAAAAGGGCTATCTTCCCTCCAAAGGACATCCCGCTAGTCCTGCGGGGAGCTGAGTTATTAAGGATTTTGTGTTTTTGGCCAATTTTCTCAGCAAAATGGGAAAAATTTATTAAATGCAGCATACTTTCGAGGGCAGTACAATTTCAGCTGTATTAATTTTGTACTGCACTCTTCTGGGGGCAGTACAGTTTTTATTGAATAAAAAAATTATTTTACGATGCATATTTTTGTGTAATGCAATTTCAGCAATTGAAATATAATTTCCGACCAGTTTTTATTTGATTCAATTTTCAGAAACTATATAAATCGGCAATTTCAACTACAATTGCTATGTCCTCCGATTGATACAAACAGATCCTTGAACGTACATTAAACGTTAGTCCTGTGGAGAATCGCAATCTTAGGATGTAATTTTTAGCTTGTTCCATGACCGCTAAAAAAAATTTGTTGCATACTTTGAATGAAAAAATAAGCAACAAAAAAATATTGAATGAAATTGATGATAATTTTATTCTGGTTGTTGGGTGGGGAGAGGGGGGTAATTATTTTCGCACATTTAGTGAGGTGTTCTTGATTTGGAGAAAACTTATGAATTCAGTTTCTCACAAGGTGGTGGAAGGAAGGAATGAGAGAGATTTTTTTAATTATGTGTCTTATAAGTGATTTTTATTCAATATACACACCTCCCCCTATTAATGGATATGATATGGATATTATGGTGTTGAGGGGGTTTGTTTATGTATGGTGGAGAAAGGGTGAGGGTGAGTGAGGGGGGGAGAGGAGAGATTTCATCGATATATTACTACTACATACATATTATATTACTACCAACAACGCGCGCATGAGACATCATAGAACCACCATATATATTTTATATTATATATTATAATATCTTATACAACACTTTTTTTAGTCAACTTTGAGAATATTGTTTTTATTAGTAGAGAGAAAGATTAGATTAGGGAATGAATTATAAATTAAATTGTAAATTAACTTATTTTACCAACCAGTCCGGAGCACGACTCGAACTCATCCACATCACATCCATAAGAAACCCGCTCCATCAATGCATGCATGCGTCTTTAACTCCTACGCCACCTGCACTTGCATACTGAGAAGAGCTTAATTGCACTTAGAACCCCAAAATTAGAATGACGTCATGCCGCAGTCTTTTTTACAACTTGAGAATTCTAAATTTAGATAATGGGAAATCTACTAGCAGCCACCCCAAAAGTATAATACATAAAATAATAATATGAAGTAAATTCCAGTATTTAAAAGAACCACATGTTCCGGGCGCGATTTGAACCCACGAATAATTTAATAATAGATATGTAGCATCTTTAACAACTCCACCACTGTCAACTTTTTTCAAACTATTAATTAAAATAAAGAACCTAGCTCAGCTGAAATTTGAACTGGATAGGCTAGAATTTAAATAAAATTAAAATATGTAATGTTATGTTGCATATTTATAATTTTAACAAAAATTTAACGATTATTGTAAGTTCTGCATGCACCACCGAAAAAGGCAAATAAATAGAGAAATAAATGTATATATCATTTTTGAACTCGTTGATTTCTGATATTGATTTAATAATTTTTTATAAATTAAACATAAAGTAAAAAAAAAAAAAAAAAAAATAACTGCTTTCCCATCAATTAAAATTATTTAAATTGGAATTAGAGAATCTTCCCTGGCCGGGATTCGAACCCACATTTTCTCGTCTTGGCCAGCGTATCTCTAACTACTAAATGGACTAATATTAAGAAATATAACATTATGTTGCATACTTTTAGGTTCAACAATTATTGAAAATACCAAATTTTGCTGCAGAACGTGTTTTTTGGTTGGAATAGGGGAAAAAATATAGATTTAGAGATATATTTTGTCAAAACTGCGATAAAAAAATATTAAATTAGAACTGAAAATGTATATTTAAAGGGAAACTACGCCAAGTGCTTCTTGTTTTTCTCCAAAAATAAATAGTTTTGTCCATTTTGTTTTCTTACAGAAAATCAATTTGTCTTTTATTGATTCAGAAAGAGTTCAGTTTGTTTTTTTTTTTTTACTTTTGGTTGTTTTTTGTTTTTTTTTTTTTTTTTTTTGTTTTTTTTTTTTTTTTTTTTTGGATGACAGCATTTGTTGCTCTTTAGTTTTCGTTAAAGAGACCTTTTTCTTGTTGTTTTCATCTTTCTTTCATTTGTTTGGTTTTCTTTTTTTGTTTTTGTTTTGTTTGTTTATCTTTTGCTATATTTTTCTGGTTTTACTGCTTCCATTTTCTTACTGGGCAGAAGAAGAGAGTATTCTATTTCTTTGCCTGTGCTTAACTTGCGTTTCTTTTGCCCTTTTCTTGCTTTCCTTCTTTTTTTTTTTTCTTCTACCTCTGATGTTTTCAGTTACTTAGAATTAAGATTTAATTTTTTGTTTTTATTTATTTTATTTTCTGTTTTGGTTTTTCTTTTTCAACTAGTCTTACTTTTTTCTTAAGCGAAATAAGCACAAAAGCTGCAAAATGTTTTTTGCTTAAACTATATCTTTCCTTTTTGTTTTTTTCTTTTGTTTTTGTTTAAAGTTGTTTTATTTTTTTTTTTCTCGGTTCATTTTGCTTTACTTTTTTTTTTAATTTAAACTTTATCTCCTCCTTAGCTCCAAATTTGGGTTTTTTTTTTCTTGTTTTAGTTTTGGTATTTTTGTTTTTCAAGTTTTTTTCGTTTTTTTAATGTATGATTTTTTGCATTAAAGTTGAGGGCACAAAACGTACGCGTATAAATTTGAAAGTTGTAGCAAAGTTTATGCATTTTTTGTTCTTCTTTTTGTTTTTGTTTTGTGGGGTCTTTTTTTTTATTTTGTTTTTGTTAGCTTTTGTTACTAGAGTTTTATTTGTAAATACAAAAATGCTTAAAAGCTTCACATTGATGCAAAAAATAATACCTTAAAAAATACACAGAGAAGTGGAAAATGTTCTTGGAGAGTTACAAAGAGAGATATAGTTTTTTTTCTTTTCTTTTTGTTATAGATATTATTTATTATTCATCAGTTATCAGGCATTATATAAAGACAGTGGCAAAGGCGCAATGCTTTGGAAAGACTTCTTTTTCATCTTCTTCATTATGATTATATTCATATTCATAAATTTTCAATCTTTAAATTGAGATCGAATATGTTGACACAATTGTCTCATAAATCGGAATGGATAACGGTTTATAATCGAAAGAACCAGTTCACAAAGTTAGGGAACTTGTTTTGAGCTATCTACGCCTTAAATGCAGTCGCGTGATCATCTCCAAAGAAATACAAAAAGAAAGAAGGGAAAGTCCTAAATTTACAACCGTTAAATAAGTACAATAACTGTTTAAACCAAGGATCTAGTAAACTTTTAATCCTAAATATTGCACAAACAAGGTCAAAATTTGAAAGCTATTTGATCTGCCTATGACTGAATCCTATATAGATTAGTCTATATATATCGGATTTGGTTACTTTAGCTCTCATAAGTATATATAAGAACTAGAGTAAGCAATTCTGGTATATAGACAGATCAAATTTCTTTCAAATTAAAGCCTAAGCCTTTATCGTATAACTAGGACAATTATATCAAAGACAAAGACGACCTTATATCTCTTGTAAACATTGGAGAGATTGGCTTAAAGGAAAGCGTTTGTTGTCCTTGTCCTCGTTCTTGTTGATTGTTTCATTCAAAAAAAGGAGATCAGAACTGGTCCAAAGGCCTTGTTTATTGCTTGAACAAGTAAGCATTTGTTTAGACACAGGATAAAGCAATCCAAGGAAGACTTATCCGTTTAGAATTACATGTGCGGAAAGCCATACAGTGTCATCGAATAGCGCCAATAGCCAATAGGCCACTGTCTTTTGCATGATGATGATCATTTTAACGTTTCTTCGTTTTCATAAGACAAAAAATGAATTAAGTTCTTTAAAAGACTTTGATTTTTAAAACTTAAAAATAGCAACAAGCGAAATTTACATTATTTATTTATTTTTTTTTTCATTTAAGATTTTACGGTTTTTTTCTTCTTTTTTTTCCTCCATTTCGGTTTCTTTTGTTTTTTTTCTAAGTTAAATTAGCTGCTTGCCATTTGTTTTACTTATTTTCTTTTTTTTTTTTTTTTCTTACTTAAACTTAGTTTTTTTTTTTGTCTGTCTTTTTTTTCTTTCCTTTGTTTGTCGTCGTTAAATTTAATGAGCTTTGTTTTTCCATTTTCCATTTACCATATTTTCTTTTTTTTTAGTTTTATTTTTATTTTAATTTCATTTCATTTTGTGGTTTTTCTTAGCGTCGTCTGCTTGTTGTTGTTGTTCTTATTTTCTTTTTCTCTTTTGACTTTTATGTTTTTTTTTTTAGTTTCTTTCTTTTCTCTTGGGTTTTTATTTACTTTTATTTTTTGTCATCAAAAAAGTTGTCAAAAAAATATATATATTCATCATTCATCATTTGGTATTCTTTGTTCTTTTTTTTTTTTTTTTTTGTGTTTTCTTTTTTTCTTGTCTTAAATTGGCTTAATTAAAAAAATGTTTTCTCCTTATCCTGCCTTCCTCTACCCCATTTTCTTCTTTTTCTTTATCATCATCTGCTGCTTTTCTTTCCTTTCATTTATTTTGTATGCCTTTTTTATATTTTCATTATGCAATTATTTCGCGACGACTCATTTTTTAATTTAAAACAAAAAATTTAAGAAAAAAAAAAAAAAAAGAAAAACCAACAGAAATTCTTTACAAGGGAGGCGTGGTGGTAGGAGTAGGGGCTAGTCAACCAATTCCTGCTGTTTAATAAAAAAAACAAAGACAAAAGGGAACTCAATAAATTAAACACAATGAAAACCAAAAAAAAAAATAAATAAAATGTGAAAAATTATTTCTCAATTTGTTTTACATGTTTTTTTTTTCTTTTCTTTTAATTATTTTTTTTAGTTCTCTTTTTTTTTTCGTGGTAATTCTTTTTTGTTTCAAATATTTGTTTTTTATTTTTTATTTTTTTTTTTTTTGGTAAATTTTTATTCAAAATTTTCTCAGATTTTTCAAATTTATTTTACGCTCTAAGGACATAAAAATTACTTCATTTTTTTCCAGTTTTTCCACTTTGTTTGCCGAAAAAAAAAAAATCAAATATATATATATATGTAGATTTATATATATATATATATATGTATATATATATAAATTTCAAACTTATGTGGAAATCTTGGTAAAGATTTGCTTTTTATTTTATAATTCATTTCTTTTTTTTTTTGTTTAGTTTGCTTTGTTGTAAATAAATTAACTACTTAAAATTAGTTAAAAAACTAAAGGTAAAACGTTTGCTTTTTCTCATCATCATCATCTTTATCATCGTCTGCTTTTTATCTTCTGCTTTAGCTTCATCTCATTTTAACTTTTTTATTTAAATTAAAAAAAAAAAAAACAAATTACAGATAGAAAAAAAAAAATAAAATTTAACAGAAAAAGTAGAAAAAAAAAAAACATAAGTAAATTGTTTAATCTGAGGAAACAAACAAAAATCCATATATATATATAGATCTATATATATAGAAAACATATTATTATTTAATACATTGTAAAAACCTAAGAAGCTCTGTGGAAAGTAAAAAAAAAAACACAAACAAAATAAACACTGCAAAATCGTTTACCAGCACTGCATTTTTGCTCATTCGCTTCTTCCTCTTCTTCTTTATCATCTCTTCTAACTACACAAAATCATCTAAACTTGCTACATTTTCTTTTCTTGTGTATTTAAAAAAAAAAAAAAAAAAAACACAAAAGAAAAGAAAAGAGAAACACTAATTTTGAACGCTTTTCTTCATTTTCTTTTCTTTTCTTTTCTTTTTTGTTTTTGTTTTTCCTAGGCGTTAGCTTAATTGTTTACTTGTATTATTTTATTTTTTTCTTCTTGTATTTCTACCAACTAAAACTACTTCATTTTCTTCTTCTTAACCATTTTCTGCATTTTCAACAAATGTTTTTATGCTTCTGCTACTTTCATCCATCATTCTTCGTCATCCTTCTTTTCTCTTTCACACAATTGATTCTCGAAACTCTAGCCAAACTTTATATCCTTTCCATTTGCCATCTGCTTTGCTTTCTTTTCTTCTTTTTCAGCTTGTTGCTGTTGCTTTACCTATTTTCTTACATTCTTAACATTTCTCTTTCTTCAGTTTCTGTACTCTTCTTTACATTCCATTTCACTTTCTATTCTCTTTCTTCTTGTGTTTTCTTACTTAGATTTACTAAACTTACTTGACTAAAGCTTTGATCTTATTAACTAAATTCTCCTTCATCCTTTCTCTTACTTTCTTTCAACTCTTAATCTTGCTTCATTTTCTTTTGAGAGTTTCTACAAAACTCTTTCATTCTCTCTTTCTTCATTTTTTGCTTTACTAAACTCCTTTTCATACTTTCTTCTTTGCCTATATATATATTATATATAAATTACTTAGATAAGAGAATTTTCTTTTATAAATTTCGAAAACGAACAAAAAGGGAAGAGGAAAATTGCACATTGTGTGAGATTTGTTTAAGCAAAAAACAAAAAGAAAAACAAAAAAAAATAGGCAAAGGAATAATGTTGTTAATGTTAAATGTTGTTGTTGTTGCTGTTCTTGTTGTTGTTGTATTTGTGATTTTTCATGATGATTTCATTTATTATTTGCTTTTCTTTCTTTCTGGAATGTTGGCAAACAGTTTTCAAATTCCTTTTCTCATATATATATACGTATACCGCTCCCCCTCCACTCCCCACCAATCCACCATTGTTAGACCTTTTCAAGAGAGAGATAGAGACAAAGGGAGGCAAAGGGGAGAGAGGAGTAAGGAGTCTCTTTTCTAACATTTCCCTTTTGGCTTCTCGTCTTCTCCTCCTAAACTGTTTTTCCTTGGCGGCTGTCAGTCTGAAGCGATTCAAAATTTGTTTAAAAAAAAAAATGAAAAATGAAAAAGGGGAAAAACTAAAGAACAACTTTTATCAACTCTTCTTTTTCTTTATCTTTCTCTTTTAATGCTTTACGCTTTTCTTTTCATTTCTTTTAAGTTTGGTTTACAAATTTATCAATTTTGTTTTGGTTTCATTTTTTGTTTTGTTTTTTCTCCATTTTCTTTCGTTTTTGTGTTTCATTTTGTTTTTCTTAGAGGCTTAGGAAGACTTTTGGCTTTGCTTTTGTGTGTTTGTGTGTGTGTGTGTGTGTGAGTGTGTGTTTACTTTTATTTGTATATATATATATATGTATATATATACATATATATATATCTGTTTTCAAATTCAAAATCAAGGAATGTTTTTCTACTATTTCTTCATCTTCTTCTTTGTCGTCGTTCTATGAGAGATTCACGTTATTGTTTTCTTTCTTTCTTTCTTTTTTTTTGGTTGATGATAAAACAAAATTAAATCACAAATACAATAAGTGTGTGTGTATATGTATGTGAGTGTGTGTGTGTATGTAAAGTACAATAATAAAAAAAGCAATAAATATTTGTTTTTAGTGTAGAAATCGTCTTCTTCTTCTTCTTCGTCTTCTGTAACTCTACTATTTTGTTTTTTGCATACTCTTCTTCCTATTCTTCTTCTTCTACTACCTTCATTCATTTCTGCTTTCATTCACATTTTGTTTTATGCTAATTTCTATTTCACTTTTCTTTCTATCATCTTCTCTCTCTCGTTTTCACGCTTTGTCTATATTCTAATTCTCTTTCTTCTTTTTCTTTTTCTTTCTCTTCTCTTCACTCCCTTGAGACTTACAGGACTAAAAAGAAAATGGTTTATATTGTTTTTTTTTTTTTGTTGCTTTTGTTGGGCAACTTCTCTCTCTCTCTTTCTCTTTTCCTTCTTATAGACTAGAAAAAAAAATACTAATCTAATTTTTCGTGTTTTCTTTTCTTTTTTGTTTCATTAATTTTAACATTTAATTTTTTTTGCAACAACAACTTTTAAATTTTTTGTTTTCTCTTTTTTGTGTTGTTTTGCCTTTTGCTTATTTCATTTAGTTTTTGTTTTTGTGTTGTGTTTCTGCTACATATTCTCTCTACATTCGTTCTTTCTTTTGCTTTCCATATGTTTTCTTAAAAAAAATTCATATTCTCTCATTTTTTGTTTATTTTTTTTCTCTTACGCTTTTGCTTTTCTACTTTACTACTCTCTTTCTTGTTGGGGGTTTCTTTTTTTTTTTTTTTCTTCTGGCTACAATTTTTTATTTCATTTTCTTTTTTGCTACATTTTTGTTTTTTGCTTTTTCTATTTTGGGGAATTTTTTGTTTTTTTTTTTTTTGTTTTATTTAATATTATTTTCTCTTTCTGTTTTGTTTTTGGGGCTTGTTTTTTTTTTTTACTCCTCTTTTTCTCCTTCTTCTGCTGCTGCTTCTGCTGCTTGCTCTTTTTTCCTTTTATAAAGTGTTTTTCTTATTTTGTTTTTGTTTGCCTCTTCCGTTTATTCACTGCAACTTTTTGCTCTTTCTTTTGTTTTTCGTTTCTTAAGTCTAGCAAAAAAAAAAAAACAGACGTACAGTTAAACGTAAAAAACTGTAGACAGCTACAAAAAATTCATTAAATCGACTGATGAGCACAAAAAATATGCTAAAAACTAGTACAAGATTTTATTTTACTCTCTACTATTTTCTTACTTCTTCTTTATCATCATTTTCTTCTTCTTCTTCTGCTTCTATTTCTTTAACTCTTTCTGCTGATGAAAATCATCATTCATTCTCGTCTCTTTATCATGTTTGCTTGTTTATTTTCTACTTCTAAATCTGCATTTAGTTTTTTTTTTGTTTTTCTTTTTCTTCTTTTTTGTTTTTTCTTTTCTTTTCTTTCTTTTGTTTTTACTAAGATCTTAAAACTAAATTTACTTCTTGATGTTTCTTTCCTACCTTATTTATTTTCCGCTGTTTATGCATCATCTTCATCATCATCATCATGCTTTGCTTTCTTTCTTTCTTTGTTCATTTCTTTTCTTCTTTTATGTTTTGTTTTTTTGTTTTTTAAGTTCATTTAAGTTGACAAAATGAATATTAGTTAAAAAGTTTTGTTTTTTGTTTTAGAACAGAGAAACAATTTTAGTTTTGTTTTTTTTTTTTTTTTTTTTTAATTTTTTGGTTGCTTTTTACAAAACAATTTATTTTATTATTTATTTTTTTTTGTTTTTTACTTGGATTCTTCTCTTCTTCTTCTTCTTCATTCTGCATGCTCTCTTTCCATTTTGTTTTTCTAACTACTTTTCCATTTAATCTGTTTTTTTTGTTTTTGTTTGGTTTATTTCTGCTAAGCTTTTTGTGCTTACATTTCCTTTACTTTTCATTACTTCACCCAGTTTTCCTTTCTTTCTGAAAATCCTAGTTTTTCCATGCTTCTTTTTTTTTGGGGGGGGGTTTTCTCTTTTAACTTGCATTGAAGATTTTTCATCAAAATGATGTTTGCTTTTATAAGATTACACTCACACATGCACACACACAAAGAGAGAGACAAAAATGTCATTTCATGTATGTGTGTATGTGGAGTATACAAGGACTTTTCGTCCTTTTTGCAAGTAGTTTTCGTTATAAAGAAATTACTTTCTTTTCTTTTCCTTTTTTCTCTATCTCTCTCTCTCTCTCTTACTGACTGTTTATCATTTGTGTTAATATTATTATTATAATTATTATTATATTTCCTTCTTCTTTGTTACTGATTTTCCATACTTTATCCTAGCATTTATCCAACTACCTTTTCTTCTTCTTCATCTTCTTTCTGCTGCTTTCTTTCTGTGTCTCTTTTCCTTTAACGCTTTCGTCTATATGGTTTTTGCTTTCTTTCAATCTTTCTGCTGTTGTGTATTATGTATTATGCAATGTTGTTGCTTTTGCTGTTTTTCTTTTTTCATAGTTGTTTCTTTTTATATATGTTTTGTTGTTGTTGTTGTTTCTTTCATTCTTTCTTTGTTTTTTGTTTTTATTTATTTATTTAGGTGTATAAACTATTTTCTATTATTTTAAGTTTAGTCTTTGCTTTTCTTCACTTTTTTACGCTCGTTTACTTTTTGTTTTTCTAATAAAGGAGACGGGTCCTTTTTCTCTATTAATATACGCGCGTCTCTCCTCTCTCTCTCTCTTTCTTGCTTATACATTTTAGTTATGTATTCTTCTTCTTATTTTTGTTTTGTTTTTTTTACTTTTTTTATTTTGTTTTTAGTGAACAGCATTGTCTTGTTGTTGTTGTTGTTGTTATTGATGATGCTGATTGTTTGTTTGGTTGGTTAATTGGTTGTTCTCTTTCACTCCCCCTCTTTCTTCTTCTTCCTCCAATGTAAGCGCTATCTTTCTCTCCTTCTTCTTTTTCCATTTCTCCCACTGCTGGTGCTGCTGCTGCTAGTTGCTCTGCTCCTCCATTTCATCCAAGCTTCCATAATTTCTCTCTATCATTCATTCCTTTGCCTTAACATTCCTTATCATATAGTACTCAAATCGGGTACTAATATATTATATCTGTAAGAATCGAAAATTAGTATTTGTTGACAATTCAAAATCAAATTAATTATAAATGTATATATATATACATACATATGTATAGTCGGTCAAAGTAACCGGCTTTTTTCATATTTAAAACAACTTTGTATAGAAAAATGTGGTACAGTCATCCATTAGTCGACTGGCAGACAGACAATGATTAAGCATAAATACTTACATATACATATGTATGACTATATACAGATATATATAACTCTGAATATATGAATCATATATGCATATATATATTATGATCTTTATAATGATTGGAATGCATTTATGTAATGTTGTAATGATTGTTCAGATATTTACCTAGTATGGTATTACCAGTGGTGTTTTTGACTGCTTAGTAACTATACTAAGTATGAGAAATGTAGTTGTAGTTGTTGTTGTTGTAGTTGTAGTTGTAGTTGTAGTAGTAGTTGGTTGTGGCACAAGCATTTAACAAGAAAGAGAAAGTTGAAAGTAAATGATAAGTAGAAATTATTTTTCATTTGGTTTTAATTTTCTAAATAGATTTTGTTTTATCTTTTTTTTTTTTTTTTGGATAATTTTTTCTTTTGTTTTGTTTTTTAGAATGAAAAACACAAAAATTGTAAAAAGAAAATTATCTCTAATGAACAGATTTGGTAGCAAACAGGCAAGCAACAACAAAGCAGCGCACAAAAACCACAAAACCAAGGTTGAATAACAAAACAGTGGAAAAACATCGGGGCGATGCTGTACCACTACTGATCGAATGATCTTCCAGTGATTAGGAGGAGAAAGGAAGAAGGCGGATGTATGTGTGTGTGTAAGTGTGTGTGTGTGTGAGTACCAAATACACACTGGAACACACCTAAAGATAGTTTAATGTCTTATTAAGAGAAAACTGAAGTTTAATTATTTGTTTTAAATATTTCCGATTTAGACCGTTACGTCGTTTAATTTTGGTATTTTTTTAGTTTTTGTATATTTTTTACAGGTTTGTTAATACTAAAACTCTTGTTAAACATTTAATTTTACAATGTTTTTTTAGATTTGAATGTTTATAATTATCAGAATTCAATTTCTTTAAGTTTTTCTAGTGATTTTAACTTTAATTTTGACTTTTTCTGTTGGCATAGTTTTTTTTTTAGGTGTTCCAGTGTTGGTTTATTGCTTTTGTATTTATATTTTTTTAAAGTTATCATTTAATTAAACAATATTAAAAAAGGAGTAAAGGATCATTGAGAAAAAACTGAGAATTTGGCAAATGAAATATGTGAGGCGAGTGACAAAGAGACAATATGAGAGATAGAGCGAAATTAGAGTAAAAGATTGAAAGTTAGTTAGTTTAGTTAGTTAGTTGATTGTGTTTAATGAAAAAAAAGAGAGAGAGCGAGAGAGAGGGGGGGTTTTGGAGTTGCTTGGTGATGTTTTGTATGATTAAAGCAGAGTTTAAACTAATTAAAGCAGCAAACACAGCGCATATGCAGAATAAACCAGTGTTGGTAAATGTCTCATCTCTGTTTTTGATATTTGTGTGTTTGTTGTGTGTATGCAAAAAATCAAAAATGAAAAAAAAACAAGCAATTTCTCCCTCATATGAGCAGAGAAAGCGAGAGAGAGAGAATGAGGGAGAAAGCAGACAGGGAAAAATAGAGAAAGATGATGAAACAGACAGAGACAGACAGAGAGAGAGAGAGAGAGAGAGAGAGAAAGAGTGACAGAGAGACAGATCGAGAGCATTTCACTCACCTCGCGATGACCTATTTGGGAGCGGCTTGATGTGGATACTGTGTGTATGCCTCGTCGGGTGATGCAGCTGTGCTAGCCTGTTCGGAATCTGTCATTGGCATTGTTGGTATAATAGTTGGTGGTGGTGCATAATATGGATAAGTTGGACTAATATACTGTAACGATGGAGAAAAGTTCTATAAAAGAAAACGAAACGAAATGAAAACCGAAGAAACGAAAACGAAAGAAAAAAGCAAACAAAAAAAAAAATAAAAAAATAATACAAATGTCGAAACGAAACCAAAAATTACAAAACGAAAAAGGTATAACAAAGAGAAGAGAGAGAGAGAACAAGAGAATGGAGAGGTAAAGGATAAGAAGAGAGAGAGAGAGAGATAGAAGAATACAAATTATATACTGAAATTTCGTTTGACAAACACAACAATTCGATCATTTGATCGATCAACTGATCAACTTGATCATCTCATCTCCCTTTCCCACCAAAAAGGAAATTTGGATATTCTTTTGATTTCTGTTTTCCTCTTTTTTTGGTGAGTGAGAGAGGCATAGGGAAAGAGCAATTGCAATTGCAATTACAGGAAATATCCTTCTTTTTGTTTTACTGTTTTCTTGAAATTCTTAATTTCTGTCTCTATATCTATCGTAACTCGATTTGCTTACAGAGTTGCCAATTTGCAGGGTAGCCAACTGTGGCATCATTGTTCCATATGGCACAGCTGTGTCACCACTGACCATCATTGAAATGCCGCGTGGTTGCACCTGATTAACAGCCTCCGGTTTGTATGAGGTGACGCCCAATTGTGGAGCAGCTGCCATTTGCATGTACTGTATTAAATGAAAGAGAAATTTCAATGATTAATGTTTGCAAAATCATAAATTATCTGATCACTTACCTGATCATCTACCTGAGTGATCGGTTGGGTCATCATATAGCCTGGTATCCATTGTGAGCCAGCAACTGGATAACCACCCACCGGGGGTGCACTAAACCGTGAATATGGCACTCCAATTGGTGTGCCCACATTCACACTAACACCATTCTGTTGCAGTGTGGGATCATAGGCAACTTGTATGCCTTCGGCGGATACATCACGCCACGCACGTGCATTCGGATCGGGAGTCTTGAAGAGATTCTTCTTTTTTGGTCCACCATCGGCAAATTTAACCAATAATGGATCTTTGGCACCCGGTATTGTGTTACCATTGAACATTTGAATAATTTGTTCGCATTTCTCGCGGCTCTCCATGCGGGCAAAGCCAACGCCTATGAATAGAAAACAACGTAAGGAAACATTAACTATGGACTTAATGGAAACTATTTATACACAGAAAGGATATTTCTTTCTTCTTTCTAATGACTTTAATTATGTAGTTTACTTACCCTTTGAATTCATTTGCTGATCACGCAATATTCTGGTCGAAACAACTTGTCCATATTTCGATAGCATTGCCTCCAGATCAGTTTCCTTGAAATGTGGCGGCAAATTTGCAATATACAAATTTGTTGGATCCTGTTCCTGTTGCTGTGTAGTGGGGGGGTTGTGGGAGTTGGTTGGTTGTTTGGTTGTTTGGTTGGTTTGTTGAAGAACGAAGGACGACAGAGTTGTTGTATATGGTCAGAATTGTTTGTTTGATTGTTGGTTTTGATTGATTTTCATTCATTCATTTGTTTTTGTTGTTGTTGGTTAAACAAAATATGTTTGATTGGTTACACAAACAAAAGCATTTTTTTGGCGATAAGCACAAGTTGGTTTGGTGTGTTTGTGATGCATGAATGAATAGATTGGTGTATTGTGGGTGGTGTGTGTGTGTGTGTGTGTTTGGTGTGCGTTTTATATTAAGTTGGTTGGTTTGTTTTTGTGGCATATTGGTGAGGGGTGAATGGCGAGCAACATATACGACACGACGACACAACGACGAAGAGCAGCGATAAAGTAGTAGTAGTGGTATTTTGGTAAAAGGAGAAGAAATTAAAAAATGTAGAAAATTTTGTCATTAGTAAAAAATTTTATATAAAAACTTTTTTATCTTTGTTTTTGCAAAATGTTGTGTTCTCCTTTAGCTTTCTTTTAGTTTTCTTGTATATGTATGTTGTGTGTGTGTGTGTTTATGTGTATGTGTGAAAATGTCAGAGGAGAAGTCCAGTGTTGTTAATGTCTTTAAGTGTTTGGTCTCTGTTTTTAGTAGTTATTGTTAAAATGAAAAGAAATTAAAAAATAGTCGAAATTTTGTCGTTTGTTAATAAACAAATTTCAGTTTAAAATGTTTTGTTTACTCCTCTTTTGTTGTAGTTTACTTGTGTGTGTGTGTGTGTATAAATGTTAGTATGTATGAATTTAAGTGTGTATTGTAAGTGTGCCTGGCTCTATGGACCAATGTTTGTTTAGGTGTATAAGAGTGAGTGTGTGTGTGTGTGTGTGAGTGGGTGGGTGTGTGTATGTCTGATATTGCCTCAAGACTTAATTTTTCATTTTTTTTTAAACATTTTTTTTTTTATAGACCTATAGAGAGATATAGAGAGAGAGACCTAACCCTACTTATTGGATTTGTCCAAGTAACAATAAATGCTAAATTGAGTTTTAGTATAAATAAAAAATAGAAAATTCTTTTACAAATAGAAAATTATATATATTTTAAATATTTCAATATTTTTAAATAGTTAAATTATAAACCAAATTTTCTTTTAAAATTTTTTTAAAAATATCAGAAAAGAAACGTTTTAAACAAATTTTTCTTCAAGGAGAAAGTTATAGATTTTGAAGACAACTTCTTAAATGATCACTTGTATCTATATATAAATTGTATCTATAACTCGTTATGGCAAATTTATTGTTATTTGGACAAAGCCTTATTATAGACGCATGATCCCCCCCATTCTAAAAACAAAAACAAAATAAAAATGATATATTTTATGTATGTAATCGAGAGACTCTTCTTTTTTTGTGTGTTTGGTTTGTGATAAAATGTTAATTTTTCTTGTTTGCTTAACTTGTACCCAAAACTTAGAGATTAGGAGAGTTTTTTTTTTTTTTTTTTTTAGTTTTATACTTAGATTATAGTTTTCTTTGGTTAGGTTTTTTGGCCGGCACAGGTAGCATTGTAGCATTTTTTTGCGTACTCAAAAGGAATTACAAACTGTTTTGTTTGGTGGAGATTGATTGATTGATTATACGCTGGCTATAACTTCAAAATACAGTTTATACAATTGTTTTCGAGATATAAGTTGTATATATATGTATATATATAAAATATATGTATATCTATATATATATATATGGTTTTCTAGTCTATTCTATATGTTTACCTACACTAGGTATATAAAGTGAATGTGTATTTTTTTTTTTTCAATAATTTAGCTAACTAACTTTTATAATTTGGATTTTGTACAAGCTATAAACCAAAAAAAAAAATAAAAATGGAAAAAAAAAATTTAACCAACAACAAAAAAGTAATAAAAACTGTTTCTCCTCTTAATTATGACTCATTTAATGCTAAAAATGAATTAACTGTTATATATATCTATAGATATAACAAGAAAGATAGAGGGAGAGAGAGAGAGAGAGAGATACATAAATAATGAAAAGAGGAAAGGAGCTTGGTTGGGGGGGTCCTAGAGGGATATAAGAGACTAAAAAGTTACTAAGCCGCTCAAAATGTTTGTTTGATTTGGTATTTTTTTGTTGGTTTTTTTGTTTTCGTTTTATTAATTATTTATCTAGGAAACAAGGATTTATGATTTAAGCCTCTTGTCAATAACTCTGGCTAATTAACAGCTTCATTTTTAAAATACAAAAATATGAAATACTAAAAAAAAATACTCTTTATAAATTATGAAGCTAACTAAATGGGATATAGGGAGAGAGAGATAGAGCGACAGGTATAGTAAGGTATTTGTATATATAAAGAGAGAGAGAGAGAGAGAGAGGATCACGCATAATAAAATAAAGTATTCATTGTTTTTTTTTTTTTTTTTTGGTACGCTGTTTAACTAAAATATGCACCCAATTAATCTTAATTTTATGAATTATTTCTAAAATACAAACTAATTTACTTACTTAATTACATAAATGAAGGATATACAACTGATTTAGTTTCGGATTATAGACTAAACAAACTACACTAAATGGAACCTCACAAGATTAACCAACACTATGATGGTGTGTGTGTGTCAAATATAAAACGATCAAAGTTAATAAGAATTAACCAACACTGAACTTAAGTGTGACCATACATTTTGCAGTCATTTGATAGTTAAAAGCGGACAAACTTTCTTTTGTTTAGTTGAAAATGCAACTAAGAACAAATTCTTATCAGTATTTTGAAAGTAATTTAAAACAGAAATTATAAATCTAAGATTTAATAAAAAATAAAAAGAGAATATGAACCTAATAAATTTCACATTCTCTTGCAGAAAAATTTGATCAGGAATACAAGGATATAAGGAGATTAGATAGAAATTTCACAATATTTCATAGATCTAACTGAATGAAGAAGTTTATACTAATTTCTTCGACTTGCCGAAGTTTTGTTTCGATATAATAATGCCCAAAAAATGATATATATTCAAAATCAGTATCTAGATTTTATATATTAACTAGATAATAATATTCGTTTACCGATTTTCTATATATACGTTATGTATATTTCATGATGAGATAAAACTAAACTAAAATGGATCTCTTGTACTTTCTATATATATATATATAGATATATGGGATGTTCTATAGATATCTTTACTGTTATAATGGGTTTTCTATAGACAATAGAGCTATATAATCTATATGTATTTGTACACTAGTGTTCAATTGTCCTGACTATGGTTTTTCTTTTTTATGGTTTTTACAATTAATTTACCAACAAAATTTGCTAAATAATCATATACTTTTTCGATATATATATATCTATTTATGTATATATATATTTATCTATATGTGTAGAGGGAGATTAAAGAGAAAAGGATTAACACTTTGATTCAATCAATAGATGTATATATATATCTATATATAGGTATATATAAAAATTAACTAATGAAGTATGTTAATAATAAAAAATTTCCAATTATTTTTTTCTGTTTCATTTTGATTTTATATGTTTTACTAAGCTATATAATATATCGAGCTACGTTTTTTTTTTTTTTATTTTAATTTAAGCTACGGCAAGTGAAAATTTAAGAGATGATGATAATGATGAAGATGATGATGTATCTCTTTATATATACATATATATATTTTAATACATATATATATATAAATATATAGCGATTCATGTGTGTGAGGTTTTTTTTTCTCTTGGTATTTACGAGTAGTACAAACGGTTATACAAGAAAGACTACAGACTAAAGGACGAATGGAGTGGGGTGGGGCATAGACATCGGAATGGGCGGGTAGATTTTGGATAAAAGGTTTGGGCTTGGGGGGATGGGCTTGGATTTTCGAGGTTTGGGGTAACAAATTTAAAGCGAAAAATAAGGGAAACACAAGAAAATGGCAATAAAAATGGTTGAAATCTTTATTTATCCACGCGTAGGTGTTAAGGAAGAGCAAAAAAAAAAAAAAAAGAATTTTTGTTATTTTTTTTTGAAGTGGAAATGGAATGGAAGTGCCGCGGGGCGATTGTATACGTTAAAGAGGTTGAAAGATTGGGGGCTAAAGTTCAGTCAGCCAAGCAAATCAAATAAATTTTCGTTCTCCGCTCGCTCTCTCTGTTTTCATTCCTCCTTCTGGCATTTTGACAGAGTGAAACATTTGCCAAATCTAGGAAATAGGAGACAGAGAGAGAGAGAGAGAGAGAGAAAAGAAAAAGAAAAACAGAGCTCCTAAAGATGAAGACAGAAGGAGCATTCGGAAAAAACTTAAGAAACATTTTAAATTCAAGCTAATTTTGCTTTTATTGAAAAGTTTTCTTTATGCATATACGGTCATACTGAAGTAAGAAGTAAGAGTATGAAAACTCCAAGAAAAATATAATTTTAAACCCTTAGAAACGTGAAAGTGAGATCAAATGAGAAGAACTTAAAAAATAAGAATATGGAAATTATAATGCTAGTATTATTATATATATATATAGGATAAATATATATATATATTAGGTGTATTGTAAAATCGATCGCTTAAAATTGTATAACTAATTATTATATAACTTAACTAAAGAAAAACTATAAAAAGAAACTTAAAAGAGGCACAAAATTTGTAGACTAAACAAAATGAATAAATGATAAAAGGAGACACCACAAAAGAAAGGAACTTTTGGGGCGGAGAGGGGCTGGATTAGGTAATTCAGTTTCAGGATGCTTCCTTTTAGTTGGTGGATGGGGATTTGGACTTATTGGTTGGATTGGATGGATGGATGGATTGGATGGATGGGAGATTCTTTGCGGTTGTGTGTGAGGGGGTGAGTATTACTTGCATGCAAACAAACGTACAATGGCCGGCCTATGAAGCACCCAGATACCCACTTTGGCCATCTGAGCTTGAACGCCCTTCGCCTGAAGTCCTTTGACGGCGTTCTCCGCGTATGCTGGCTGCTCGAAGTCGACAAACCCGTAGCCTGTAACAAAATATATTTTGTTTTTTGGTTTTGTTTTGTTTTTTTTTTTTTGTTTGTGTGAGGGAATTTAAATTTTTTTTTTTTTAATTTAATTTAAAAATATACATATATATATATATATTTAGAGAGAGAGAGAGATTGTGGAAAAGATCGGAACAAATTTTATTTTTTTTTTTATTACACACATTAAAAATTTGGGAAAAAATTAGAAAAAAAAACCGAAAGGAAAAAAATTTAAACAAATTTTATTTATCATTCCGAACAATATAAATAAAGAAAGAAAAAGAGAGAGAGAGAGATAGGGAGTAAGCGCAAGTGAGAGGGATTGGGAGAAGGGGAAAAACAAAAACAAAATATAATTTTTTTTTTTTGCCAATGCAGAAAAAGAGAGAGAAAAAACGAGAGAATGAAAATTCAAAATTAAATTAATAAAAATACAAAACATCTATCAATACACACAGACATACACACACACACATACACACAATACATACGCACAAAAGAAAAGCTTTTTTTTTTTTGTTCAATATTTTCATTTTATCATTGACTTTTTACAGCTCTGGTTCAGTTATTAAAAGTATATATATATATATATATATATATGTATATATATATACATATAAATATATAGTTATATTATTATAAAGAGAGAGAGAGAGAAAGATAGAGATATATCGAGTGCAAAAGTAGTGCGAGAGAGAAATAGAAAAGAGAAGAAAGAGAGCAACTATCTTGTCTATTTCTCTCTCTAGTGAATGCATAAAAATGGGATGAGTTGCGATTGCGAAATAATAATATAAAAATTGAAAAATATTGAAAAGAAAGAGAACAAAACGGAATAGAATAGAACAGAATAAGAAAGTAGTAACTAAAAAAAAAAAAAAAGAAACTTTGAAAGAACAAGAAGTCAAAAGTAATATGCCAATTAAACACATATATATACATATATATATTATATAGCAGATATATATGTAATTATATATATATATACACACACACACAATTATAACTAACGAGCAATAAGATTTATTTAAAACTTATAATAAACAAATAGTTCTATTCAAATTTATAAAATTCATAAAACTCAGTACAAAGAAGTCTTCAAACAAAAAAAACTTAAGAAAATGAAAAGGTTTACTTTGTAACATGAGGAATTTGATATACCCTTTATCAAGTATTATTCTTTATGTTTTATCATTAATTAGCTTTCCAAAGGGTATAGAAATTTCGTTGTTCTATTAGTTAAATTTACAATATTTTGATTTCTTCTTTTCATTACTGAGTTTTATTACAACAAAAAAAAAAAACAAATAAACAAAAAAAAAAAAGAGAAAAAAAAACGAAAGAACTTAAAAAATATTTGATTAAAATATAAGTAAAACCAAATAGAATTTCAAATTCATTTTCCATAATTTTTGTTGTCCATGTTTTTCGCATTTTTGTTTGTTTTTCTTGTTTTTTTTTTTTTTTACAGAAAAGACACCGAAACTAATTAAAATACATTAATACAGAATACAGAAGAAACACAACACACATAATATAATAAAAATAATGATGAGAAATGGTGAAGAAAAAAATACCTTTACATTTATTAGTTGTTTTGTCTAAAATAGCCTTGGTCGAAATTATTGTACCGAACCTGTGAAAGAAAATTAAACAGAGGGAGAAAGAAACACAGAGAGAGAGAATGAGAACGAGAGAAAGGGAGAGTGAGTAAGTGTGTAAATCAAATTGAATATATATATATAAGTTTATATGTGTATGTATGTTGTTGTGTGCATGTGTGAGATTGGAACATAATCTGATTATGTCCTGGCTCTTTGCCTCCTTTTTTTCCTTTCCCCCCAATTTACCCCGCATATGCTGAGAGGTAATAGAAAGAAGGGCATATTAGCACTTTATAAACTCTAGATACTCTATATTATTCAAATTTCTTAATAAACTTTTCTCATTAAAAAAAGGAAAGTTATCTAGATTGTTAATTTAGACAGGGTATATTAAAGTCGGGGAAGTTTATGTCTTGGTTGGGGTCTTTTTTTTTTTATAAATATCGCATACATATATGCAATTAAAGTGTCATTAAAATTACATTTTTTCCCCCCCTGCCTCCTGTTATTTTTTCGTGATTTCTTTTAGTGAGCCCTGAAAAGTAGGCAATGGAAAATGTATAGGGAGCCAGCGAAAGAGAGCTCACACTTAGAGAGAGGGAGTGGTTGGGGTAGTTGAAGAGAAAAAAAAAATGTCATAAGCGAACATTTAAATGGCTCATAATTGACTTAGTCTCTCTCCCCTGATTCCCTGACTATACGTATGTGTGTGTGTGTGTGTGTCCTGAAGGCGAAATTAAATCAATATCATTATAGTTTCTTGCAGAGTGAAAAGGGGGTGGGGGCGTGGTGGTACGAGGGCGGCTATGATATCGTTGTTAGTTAAGAGATGGAGAGGAATTACGTTTCATGTTATAGTTATAATAACATTAAATCCGCTTATTTTGATTGCCTTCAAAGAGAGAAAAAGAGAGATGGTGAATGGGGGGAGGGGCGGCGGGTAATTTTTGGTGTTGGTGGGGTCGAAAAGCAACAACAAATTAACCTTCAATTTAATTACTTGGCTTGACTTTCCATTCGCAGTTACCTAACTAAGTTTCCCCTTCCATCTATCCCCCCTTGCCAACCCCCCCTATATGACTACTAGTTGTATTCAGTTTCATTTCTATTACCATTTCTATATAGTTTTTGTTTCTATTTTTTATGTTCATGGAGTGTGACCAACTAATAACTTATTTCTCTTGTGTTTTGTTCCATTTGGTTTGTCGTTTTTTTTATTTTATGCATTTTGTTTGCCTTTGGCTGATATAATGAAGTGGCTATAACATGGCGTATGCGTAATATACACATAATAACTAAGAATAATTCAGTTTTAGTTACCCCTCCTTCCTCTCTCTCCTTTTTTTGTATTTTTACCCATTCTCTCCGTTACTCTCACTCACTAATTAGTGGTGGAATTTGTACGTTTATGTTTAGTTTGCAGAAACTTGATTAGGGAGAAAGAAAAGGAATGGGTTGGTTGGGGGGGGAGGCGGCAGTTGCCTGAGGTTGAATGGTGGGGGTGTATGCAAGTATTAGGGGTTTATTTATTTATTTATTTTTTTTTTTTTAGGGGTTGGCTTTTTGTTTAGTAGAAATTCAGCCAAGCGTAAACGGACTTAGGCCTGCTGCCTCATTAGCAGCAGCAGCAGCAACTGAAGGCAAACGATTTGGGGTTGACCCACAGACACAGAGTAAGGAGCGAGAAGTGAAGAAGGGAAAAGAAGCGGAAGATTGAAAAAGACTATATGAGATAAATGTGGTCCATCAGTAGTCTGGTGAGCAGCAGCATCATTGGCATAGAAGGAGACAAATCGATATGGTCGTCCCACCACACACACTAAATATTCATTTCGGATTAGTTTGGCTTGGTTTTCGTTTCGTTTTTTTGTTTGAGTGCCAGGGATAAAACGTGCGCTCATTTAAAAGTATCCTTGGGTTGAATATCTATTTAAAATTTAACCAAATTAAGAAGATTTCATTTCCCTATACAAATTTGCCTATACCATTAAATCTGTAATAGTTTTTCAGAAAAAAAAAAAAGTCAAAATAATTGGAAAACTATATAGAAATCAATTTGTCTATATTTGTGGAATTTGATTTATATTGTGGTACGAATCATCTTTCTTTTAAATAGAGAAATATCAATAATATTATATCAATAATAAATTAATTAAGCAGCATAACAAGTTTTCCTTTTAAGATTTCTTGAAATTGCAGTTTTTTATTTGAATATATTTCTTGTTTATTGGAGATTTTATGGATTTTCATTTCATGGATTTTTATTTGTTTCGAAAAAAACAAATTTTGTCCCTTTTTAACTACGTTAAACTTTAAAAATATTAATATATAATATAAATAATTTATATTTTAACTAATTATTGAAAAACATGTCTATTAACAACGCTTCTTTGAAGACTTCCTATAAGATTTCAATTCAACTTGATGACTTTCTTCTTTTACTCCTAAAAAATGTTTTTGAATTTATCTTCCTTTTTTTTATATATCCCCCCTCTAATAAGAAATTTTTTTGATTAATATATAAAACTAATGAATGTTATGCTAATTTTATTATGTGTTTTATTTTGTGTATTTGTTTTTGGTGTTTTGTTCAACTTACTGCGCACACATATTAACTAGATCCTTGTCAGTTGTGCCTTGCTGGAGTCCGCGTATATAGAGATTTGTCTTTGACAATTGCTCACCGCCGCCACCCTGTTGATTTTGATTCTGTGCGGTGCCGTTGGGACCCATGTTGGTATTTGGTTGGCTCAGATTAGTGCTTAAAGTGCCACTCTGTGAACCGGTATTTGACGAGCTGCTCGAATTGGTGTTGCTCGGTGAGGCAGCAGTTGGTACACGCTGGCCGTACTATAAAGAAAGTAAACATAATAAAAAAACAACAAACATTATTTGGTTGACTCTTTAGTTAAGGTGGTGCAAAAATATTTCCATTGGGAGGTGATGATGGTAAGTAAAATATGTGGCATAATATTAAGCGATGATCTCTTTTCTGCTGCTGCTTAGATGAAAGTATTTTTATTGCAAATTCCGATTCAAATTGCTTTGCTGAGACACTCACACATTCGAAGTTATTGAATGAATGGGCATAAGGTGGCAAAGGGACCACACACACGGCAAAAGGGAAACAACGGAGAGGGAGAGAGAGAGTCGGAGATGAAGATGCGGAGTCGGAGATACAGATGTGGCATGGAAAAGGTAGAGAAGGGGCAAGTATGCGATGCCATGGCATGCTGACGTTTTTCACTTTGCAGGGATATTTTCCTTCGTTTTTCCCTTTTTTTTTTTTTTGCCTTTGTCTTTTTGTTTTCGTTTTGGCAGGCGTTGAAAATCCATAAAACTTGTATGCAACAAACAAATGCTCACACGTCCGCACACACACACACACACACATACACAAACACACAACCAGATTTAGAATGGTTTTCTGTTGTTGAAAATTTGCCAACACCAACAAAATAAAAATGAGAAAAAGGAAAATTTAAGCTGCTAAAATACAAAAAAAAAAAAAAATACATAAAAAAAAAACACAAGGGAAGAGTAAAACTTTCAACCAGAAAAATCAAGCGACACAAATTTTTGCACTTTTTGTTCTTTGTTGGTTTTCCCTCACTTATTTATTTTATTTTTTGTTCCTCTTCCATTCATTTGAAATTTTTAGGCAAAAACCACAACTTCATTTGCATAGCTTTGGCAGAGAAGAGGAAGCGTTTCGCGGCTTAAAGGTCTTCATCAAATCAACGTTTTGATTGTAGTTAGTACACTAATACCATATCGTGGCTGTTATACAACTGTTATACGACGAAATGGCTCTTTTTTTAAACTGCGTTTTAAGTGCTTTAGAAAGGTTTTAAGACCCAGTTGAAAGACTCATCAGCTGCATATTGAGACCTTTTATACAGGGGATTCTATTTGGTAACATAAGTATAGTTATAGTAATAGCTGTTATACAACTACTATATAGCTGTTATAGAACTGTTATACAACTATTATACAGCTGTTATAGAACTGTTATACAACTACTATACAGCTGTTATATAACTGTTATACAACTACTATACAGCTGCTATAGAACTGGTATACAACTACTTTACAGCTGTTATAGAACTGTTATACAACTACTATACAGCTGTTATAGAACTGTTATACAACTACTATACAGATGTTATAGAACTGTTATACAATTGTTATACATCTTTTATACAACCACTATACAGCTGTTATAAGACTGTTTTAAAATTGTTATACATCTGTTATACGGCTGTTATACATCTGTTATACAAATGTTATACAAATATTTTGAAATACAAAAATATTACAATTTAAATGCTAAAGCTATTGCTGTTAATAGACTGTTATACGTCCTACAGTTATTAATTGCCTTTTTTAGATAAACTGCCTACAAATTCAGATAAGTTTGGGACTTATTGATGATAGAGAGAGAGAGAGAGAGAGAGAGAAAGAGAGAGAAAGTGAGACAAATATCAATTAGTTCATTCAACCAAAGCTGACAATGAGCAAATATATAAAATTTTATTTAATTTTCTGTCTCTCATAAATTATGCAAATTAAAGACACACACACGCTGAGAAATTAAAGAAAGGAAAAATAGCCAAAGGCATTTTTGTGAAACAACATTTTCTATACAAATTTATTAATACAGACACACACACACACACGCACACAAAAATCATTATATGTAACAAAATTGATGTTTGTATGTATTTGTATTTATTATTTCCATAATGACAAAAACAGAAGAAAATGGCAACACAAACAAAATCATTTTCCGTTTGTGTCATCAAAATAAACTTGCAACATGTGCAAAAAAAAAAAACCCAACAACAACAACAACTAAATTAATAATAAAATTCAAAATTTAATTGCTGTAAAAAAATTGAAAAATTATGATTTTCATTTTGATTATATATTTAGTTTATTTTTTCCTCTCACTCTCTTTTTGTTGTAATAATTTCATAGGCAATTAAGTTTGAAAATAAATGTACATAGAATGTAGAATAAAATAAACGAACAAAAGCAAAAAAAAAAGAGAAAATAAAACAATTTTCAATTGTTTAAATTTTTAATGTTTAATAATGATAATACCCCCACCAACCCCTTGAACAATCACCTAATTGAACTGAAACCCCTTTTTGTTTTGCTATTTCCTTTCGGGAATAAGAGAAATGCTTTTCATTTTTCCATACTTTTCTTTTACCTTCTTTTTTTTTAATTATAATAAAGGGTATACAAATATTTCGTATAGTTTTTGCAAACTCATCTTTAGGTCACGTGCCAGATTTTATTAATATAAGTATGTATGTATACCTAATACAACTGTGTGTGTGTGTGATTTATGATATGGAACAGCCCACCTACCCCCCTCCCGTACTATATAATTCATTTAAAGTCATCATGTTGTGGTGGCGCTCTCGGTTGGTTCATCATCATCTTCATCTCTTGAGAGCTTCTAATGTCTTAACAAATAAATCATAGGAGAGAAGCAAATGAAAATCTTCTTTTTATTTCTATTTCTTTCTTGGCCATCATAAATCCACTCAATCACGATTAGTGACAGTTATTATTATTTGTCCAACTGTACTTACTTATCGTTCATGCCAACTGTCAGAAATTCATGAAAATCAAGCTAAAACTCTAACGAATTTTTATGACTTTCCAAAATAAAATCCAAAACGGCATCAAATAAATAAGTAACATAAAAAGGAAAGAAGAAAAAAGTGAGCAAAAAAAGTGTGGATAGAGAAACAGAGGACAGAGACAGAAAGGGAGAAGAACAGCACAAATGCCAAAAAAAAAAAAAAACTAAATCCAAAATCCGGTCATGTACATAAAAAGAATTCACCTCACGTGACTTATATAAATTAAATGCGTATGGAAAGTCACTCAGTCAGTCAGATAACCGTTAGAAAGAAGAAGAAGAAGAAAAAAAGTCCGGAAAAAGGGAAATTTTAGCCAGCTAAAGCAAAAACCGTAAATGCATAATTGACGCAAGTCATGTGCAAAGAGAATAAGGCTAGCAGGAAAAGATAGGGTAATGAAATGGAATGGAAGAGAAAGAAAAGAGAGAGAGAATAAAGAAAAAATATTTCTTAAAGAAAAGGAAACAAAACAAATATGTCCTTAGCACTCTTTTTCTTTAAAAATATTATTTAAATGTCAATTGGAAAGATTAACAAAAACCCTAAAAAAAAAAAAAAAAAAAGAAGTTATCGGAGTATCCTTTTATACAAGGATTGCCAGAGTTACTACGAGTCTACTCTACCTCTTTTTTAATTTTCGTTTGCATTTGTCATTGTTTCACAGAGTTCGTGGCAATTCTTTGAATTGAACTTTCACTCGTTGATAATGAAAAGTTGACAAAAAAAAAAAGAAAAGTTCATTAAACTTGACCTTGAAGTTGTTGCTGTTGTTGTTGGTGGCAGCGGCTTGTAAAATTCAAATTTACGAGCTATAACCCAAATATGAGAAGAAACTGATAAGAGAGAGAGTGAGGAGGAAAGGAAAACGGTTTATATATATATATTTTATGCTCATTTCTTTTGTTTGATTTGAGGCTTTTCGATACGGTTTTTTGTATTGTTTGATTTGGTTTATTAACCGATATCTAATCGTAATATGACTTTTGCTTGTTCATTTGGTTTTCCAAGAATTTTTGCTTCCCATTTCTTTTTATTTTTGTTATAGTTAACAATCATTTTTGAGTTTATATAGTAGTTCCTGCCCCCTTCCCCTGAATCACCTCTTTAATCTTCCTGAAATTTATTCGGTGTGTTCTGTGTGTGTGTTGGTTGCTGTTGTCTTTTGTGTTGCGTGTTATTTTGTCATTGCCATTAAAATGGCATTTTTATTCTCATTCTGATTTTCCATATATATATATATATTTAGATGTAGATATATGTATATTGCGCTCTATGCCATAAATACGTAAACAAGTAAAAGGTTAACACATAAACTTTGTCTGAGAAATTGTGGCTTTAGTTTTGTGCTTAAGCTTTAGCGGAAAGAAAGAAGAAGAACAAAAAGAAAAAAAATAAATAAATAAATATAAAAGAAAAGAAAAACGCATGAAATTTTTTGCAAATGACGCAATTTTGCAAATAAAACAGCAAAGCCAAAGAATTAAACAAAAAAGAAAAATAACAAAATGAAAAGAAAAAGAGACAGCAAAAAAAGGAAGAAGAAGAAGAAAAAACAGTCAGCCAGCCAGCCAACTTGTCGTTTGCCCATTTTGGCTTTAGCATGACACACATTAAGAACACGAGTTTGTGTGTCTCACTCACTCACTCTCTCTTTCTCTCTTATTCTATCTTTCTTTTTCTCTATGTATGTTTCTTCTATACGATGTCTATGTTCTACGCTCTCTTCCCACTCTTCCCCCTCTTTCACTTTGAGTTGTAGTTTATGCCATTGTCGTGGTCGTTTTCGTTGCTGTGCGCATAAAATTATTAGAACGATATAATTTCATTATCAGACAAGCCAAAAGCAACAAAAAAAAAAAAAAAGAAGAAAAAAAAGAGAACCAGCAACGGGCAGCAAGCACTACTAGCAGCAACAACATCATTAACAACAACAACAATGGCAAAACAACAGCAAAATGGCATAAAGTTCATTGGCATATGGGGCGTATGAGTATGCGTTGCCTCTGCCTTTAAGTATTTATCATCGTTCTGCTCCTTCCCTCTCTCTCTACCCACATATTCTTTTTCTCTCTTTTTGCACTGGAAATTTATATAAAAACCGGAAGGTCGCATCGTTGTTATGTCTATATTCTTCATGTAGCGCATTCCACTTTGCCCATTATTTTAAACATAAATTTACGCCAAAAATCTATGGAAATTCTACAACAATAATAGGAAATGTATCTTAAACAATGAAACTTTAACTAAAGAACTAAAGAATTTAAGCATTTTTCTTAGTGAAGAAAATCAGAATCAAGCATTTGAATAAACAAAAGTAATTTCACTTAATTATTTAACTTAATTACATTACAAATAACAAAAGTTAAATTGTCGTTTAAACGCTTATTTAATCAATAATAGTTTTTAAACTAATCAAATTGTTTTAAATTTACAGTTATATATTTATTGTTTGTCTTTGTATTGAATCTAAAGTATTATTTCCATTTGCTGCTGTTGTTTTATTTGATAATTCTCAAACTTTTGTGCTTAATTTAATAATGTTTTGCTTTAATCTTTTACCACCTGAATACCTTATACCTTGCCCCCATCCCAACCCACCCCACCCCACCGTGCTTCTCTTTACCAACACATTAACATCTATTTGTATATGTGTATGTGGCCAAATTGTTCTCTCGAGTAAAATTTGCACTTGGAATTTATTATTTAATTATTTTCTGCATGCTAGAGAGGGAAACAAAAATTTGTATATGTGACTAAAAGTATCTTTGAGATACTAAAGTATCTTTGCGTCTGCTGCTGTGTGTCTGCTCAAGCGTTTATATCTCTTCTTGTCTTTTCATATACATATATATATATATATATGTCTGTATATATATTCAAAATATTTTATCAGCATTTCAATGTTTACTCTTTACATTTACTCAAAAAATTTCCTAAGCCTCCAACAACAATAAGAACAAAATACGCTGGTCCAAGTATAAGACGAAAAAGAGACATAGAAGAATAAGAACTAAATAAAAGAAAAAAAAAAGAAGAGATAGTAAGTAGTTGACAAAGCAAGAGTACAAAAATTGCTTTTAGTACAGACTTTTGTCTATGAATGTTCAAGTGGCGCCAATTAAATCTTATCCTTTCCCCTATAACGAATACAATCCATTTATTAAATGATTTTAATACTCTACACATACATATATACATATACTATAGTACAGTTAAGACTTCCTTTAAGTCATTGTATGTATATTAGCGTGCCCAATACCAATCTATCTAACAAATTTCAACACACGATTTCACGAAACTACACTTTATATGTATATATATATAGCAATCCAGTACAGATCCGATTCGCCGAGATGAGACTTTATGTTATGTTCCAGCAATGTCATGAAAAGATGCCTAAAGGGAAAAACAACTCCATGTTCGGTACTAAGAGCGCCTTTAGGGTACTTTTGGGGGAAAGCATTATTCTTCTCGTTAAACTTTTTTTTCTTCTCTCCACCTTTCAAAAAGAGAGCAAGCGAGACTCTCATTTAATTTCTATATAATATCCAAATTAAACAATTTAAAGATATATCTAAAAATAGAAATTAAAAAAAATAATATTACTATACTCATTTTTTTTCGCTTATCGCTGCTTTTGCTTTTGTTGGTTTTTTTTTTTTTTGTGGTCACATTCGCAACAAAAAATTAAAACAATGGCAAAAAAAAAAAAATTTAATCTCAAAGTTTCGTGTGTGAAAAATAATAATTAAATAAGTACATTTAGTTTTGTTAGGCCACAGAAACCTCAAACGAACTGAAACAAACAATTTTAATCATTAAATTTTAGAATTCAATTTGAAAGTGAACTAAAACAACTCATGCTGCTTTTCCATGTCACAATAGACCAGTAAGCCAGTCAGCCAGCCAGCCAGCCAGTCAGTTGGAATGGCAATCATGCTAGTAGTATAACACTCACTTAGTACCATTAACCCACCTTCCCCCGCATTCCTATTCACTATCACAATAAAAGGAAATTACTCAGATATGTTTGGTCATGGATGAGGGGAGAAAATATAGTTAAAACAAAGTGTAATTTTTAAAAAATATTCTACAAATTGTGAAGTGTTATACACATATCAAAAATATTGCAAAAATTTCTATAAATAAGCTGTTATATTGTTGGGCAAACATTTATCTTAATTTCATGTTTTTGAAAATTGTTATACTATTATAAATTGTTATACTAATTAAACTATAATACTGTTTAAACTTTTATGCTTTTATACTGTTGAAACTGTAATACTGTTTAAACTTTTATGCTGTTATACTGTAATACTTTGCAAGCTGTAAAACTATTGAAACTGTTATACTATTGGAACTGTAATACTATTGAAACTGTAATACTATTGAAGCTGTAATATTTTTGAAACTGATATACTGTTATACTGTTGAAGCTGTAATACTATTGAAACTGATATACTGTTGAAACTGTTATACTATTGAAACTGTAACACTGTTGAAGCTGTAATACTTTTGAAACTGATTTACTGTTGAAACTGTTTTACTGTTGAAACTATTATTCTGTTGAAACTGTTATACTGATACTGAACAAACTGCAAGATATAACTGACATTCCATTGGAAATGACTAATTCAATTGACAGATTTACTTTTATTTGATTGCAAAATGTTTATAGCAATTGTCTCTTCCTTATCTTTATCCATATTTCAGTATACTCTTACGAGTAATATGTTCAATAATTTCTTGTAAATATTTGCATTTAAATGAGTTTTCAATCGACAAGTTTTTTCCCCACTTCCTTTTGCTTTTTTCTTGCACCTGGACTGCTCCTTCTATTTTTTTATATCAAAAATTATTTTATATACAATCACGAATCACACAACACAATGGCAATGACAATGACATCAATGATGATGAGGACGATGATGATGATGATAACAGAGCAATGGCAATGACAAAAGCCACAAAATGTTAGCTACGCACAACAAACCGATGCCTGTGTATACACTTAACCCATTGCCAATAGCTATCATTCCTCCTCCCATTCTCCCAAACTGCTCTACTACTGCCAAGCATTTTTCAGCCACAATCCAAAGTAACCGCAACATTTTGTATCTATAGACAGACACAGGAAGAGAGAGTGAGAGCGAGAGATAGAAAAGCGAGGCGACAGAGGCGAAAAGTGTATCTATGAGTTTTGATATTAAAAATATACACAAAAAGGGAAATAGATTCAAGAAAACCTCTAAGGCAGGATAAATGGTATGGAGATAGAGAGGGAAAGGGGGCATGGTTTCTACTCCAATGGCATTTCAAAAAGAAAAAAGAAATCGTAAGCGAGCTATATAAATTTCCATGTCAATTGCAGTTACAGATACACGAATATACAAATATAAAATACATAAGAGAAGAAACAGATTCGAGATACAAATAATACGGAAACTGAGTACTTGAATTACTACTATATAGACGGATGGCAATAAGAGGAAGACAGAGAGACAGTGAGAGTAAGATAGAGGGAGAGTAGGAGACCAGAATAAAATGCTATAATTTTTTATTGAATTAAGCAAAAGAGATAACTCAATTGAGTGGGCGGCGTCGGTGGCGGCGGCGGCGTATGTTTTCATTTTCTTTTTTTCTTCTCATTTTTTTTTTTTGTGCTTTTAATGTATTATTTCTTCTTCTTTTCCGTTTTTTTCTTTTTTTGCATGCGAAAAGAAAATTTCATGTTTCCATTCCCCCCCCTCTCCTCCTCATTTTTCTCTTTTGCTCTATATCGTTGCTTATCATTTTGTGCGTCACTAAACATATTTTTTCCGGCACCAGAACAGATAAGAGAATTATTTATTTTTTGTGATAAAAAAAAAATAAACGAAAGAAAAAAAAAAACGGAAAAAAAATCAGTACAAACACTAAAAACATTTTAGTGCAATTAATGTAAGAAAAAAAAAAAAGGAAAGGAACCAGAAGAGGTAGTTAAAATGTTCCATTACACTGAAGATTCTCTTCTCTTCTGGGCAAAACAAAATTGAAAATCAACTTAAATATTTATTTAGAAAAAATTGAACACTCAACAATTTTAACCTTCGCCCCAACCCACACCTCCCCCCTTTAACTCATTGTAACTAAAATTGAATTCTTGGCAGAAAATATGAGATTCCCAATGGAAGAAAGATTCTTATGAAAATTATTGTAAACAATAAATAAAGAGGATTTGTATATATATATATATATATATATATACTTATAGGCAATATCAGGTTTAATATTTAAAAGATTTCTTTGTTTCTTTCTAATAGAATAGAACAAATAGTTTACTTTGAAAATATATTGAAAATCTTTGGCAAAGTAAGGCTAATATATACATGATGCAAAGATGCATTAACTTGTATGCCCTTTAATAGAAAGGGTATAAATAAAATAAAAATAATCATTAAATTGGTTAAAATGCAGCCACTCTACTACCACTTTCTTTTCTCTCTCTCTCACTCTCTCTCTCTTTCTTTCTATCATTCTATTTTCTCCATCTCCCCCTTATACTCAATCTATATTTCTAACTATTTGGTATCAGAAAATTTCCCTATTAATTGACATGATGATGACCAGTATAAAAGAGAAAGGCATCGCGAATGAATAGATGAATACAGAGAGAGAGAGAGAGAGAGAGAGAGAGAGAAATGGGGAATAAGATGGAGGGTTGAATTCATTCTCATTGAACTGCAAGTAAATAAGAGATTTTAATTGAAACCTTTTAGCAGGAAATGGAATATTAATAGAACTAGCTGCTGCTGCTGCTCATGATGATCATTCAAATTGAAGATAATGAAGAATGATGATTAATAATGATGATTCCGATTCAAAATCGAATGATTATGATGATAAACATACATTACTAACTAAGGGTATAAGTTTCCATCAATCGTTTTCACAGCTAATTTTCCAGTCACTTTATTTTTCTGCCACTTTCCCCCCCGCCACAAAATATTCTCCCTACATCTCTTTACCTTTGCCTTTATTTCTGTTTTTTTTTGTGATTGGCATCTTGGTAAATGGCATTTGGCATTTTTGCACAACAACAAATATGAAAAGTACGGAAAAGGGGTGGAGGAGTGGAGATAAATGTATAAGTGTATTTAGCAATGAAATTGGCAGGTATAATCTGGACCAAATTAGTTAGTTATGTCAATGTCAAAATGGCATTTTCGGCTAATTCAATTGGCCAAACAATAATAATCGTATATTGGCCATAAAATATTTGAAATGTGTGTAAATCAAAAATCAATTTATATATAAAGTGCAAAATGATTCTACGATAAAATATATAAATAACATGTCTAAAAGTCTGATTAGAATTCTTTTAGATCGATCAGATATATTTTCCCTTTTCATTTTTTTGGTTCACTTTCCATCATCTCTTCTCTTTTTTTTTACAGAATTGTTTCCTTTATTAATTCGTTTACTTTAAATTTTTCCCATTTTTATTTTGTTACTTTCTACCTTTCTTTCTTTGTCTTCCTTTTCTTTTCTTTATGTTTTTTAATATTTCATGACTTTTTTCATCTTGTTTTTTTTGTCTCCACTTCTTTGGATTTCCCAACAATTCAATTAAAATCATAAAACGAGTGGGGAAAAATGGGTAAAATGCTTTTAACCTTTCGGTTAAAACCTCTTCTAATGCTGACTAATTCGAGGCAGAGATGACGGTGACAGTGCAAGAGTGAGGAAGAGAGAAAGAGTGGGGGGATAACTTAAAGCCCCATGAACCCAAGCTTAACTCTCCATCGGCTCCCTCCCTCTCCTCTCCCCTTCTTTCATTCCTTTCAGGGTTAAAGTTGAACATACTACCTAAGTTGGCCATTTCTCCTCACCCCTCTTCACTGTTCTATCAATGCCGCAAACTTTTACCCCACCACACTTAGCCGTACCCCCTCCTGCCCACCCCTGCCCCTTTTTGCATCACAGCTCTTTAGAGAAAGAAAAACCACTTAGAGGAGAGCCAGCAGCATTTTAGGTTTTGTGCTTGACTTGACTTGCTTTTCAACTAAGTTTTCCTTTTTACCCATATGGTTGGGTTGCTTGACTGAGTGCCAAACGGGGACGACATACCGCCCGAGAGACAGAGACAGTGTCTGAGAGAGAGAGAGAGAGAGAGAGAGAAGAAGAGACAGAGGGTGATGAAGAAGTGGGCACACTTCCTGTCTGACACATACTCAAGCCAGGCCCATGGCTAGGCTAAGCAGAGGGGGAGTGTGTGTGTGTGTGTGTGTGAAGTTGGATGGGGAGGGGGTTGGGCCTGCCTGCCTGAAGATGTCAAGAAACCGCTTTGCTTTCTTTTTTGTCAGCTTGCAAATTAAATTTAAATACCCGCATAGAGAAAGAGAGACAGAGACAATTGCGTAAAAGAGATAGGTCGAGATTTAAGAGGCTACTGTATAACTAAATTTTCTTTTTTTTGTTGTTCTTGTGTGTGTGTGTGTGTGTGTGTGATTGACACTTGTGTGTCTATGTGCTGAGTGGTTGTCCGCCACTGCCACCACCACCATCACCACCAATACCCCTACCCCTACCACTTCTCTTCATTTCTTTTCCCTCACTTCCTCTGTCTTCCTCTCTTTCTGTCTCTGTCTTACTCACTCTTTTGCCCTCTTCACTTTGAGTTGGTCGTGTGTTTGAGTTAAGTGTTACTTCCGCTATATACACGCAGCATGTTTTTCCCTCTTTCCCCCTCTCCCTCTCTCTCTCTCTCTAACTCTCTCACTTATGCTTTTAGAAGGTCTTTCTTCAAATTCTATATTTCTTCATTTTAATCTTCATTCATTTAAAATAAACTTTAAGCTTAATTAAATTGAAATCTTGTTTTAATTGTCAAAGAGAAACCACTTTGACTTTTATTTCTTTCATCGCCAGCACCTTACCTTTACTGCACACTTCACTCCCCTTAAATGCCCTCACTTAAATTCCGTTCCCTCTTCAGTTTGCCTTTTTCCTCCTCTCTATCACTATGGTTTCCGATCACGTTCAGCAGCTTTAGTTGATTTATATCTTTCTCTTTTTTTTTTTTTTTTTTTTCTACATACCTACTACCAATCTTCCTCCCTCTCTCTCTCCTACACTTGCTCGTTCTCTTGCCTCTTTGGGTCGAGTTTTGCACGTTGTCACATAAATTATTTCATTCGGTGTGTGTTTTTCCTTTTTCTACTTCTTTTTCATTTATATACATATATTTTTTTCTCTCTCTCTCTCTCTCTCTCTTTGGTGTTTTTGTGAAGCAAAATTTTCATGTGATTAGTGGTCATTGCTAATGTGGCAATGCTGTTAAATATCACGCACCATATATCATCATGTAATAAATACCAAAACCCAAACACCACACACACATCACACACACAGCACACCAAACTACACCACATCACACATATCGCATCATAGCAATGTGCACGACATGCCACCAATATTCCACCATCTCGCACCATTACATTTCTGTATGTATGTATGTATGTGAGGAAGGGGGGGAGATAGTAAAAAGGTGGGCGTGGGTGTGTAGTGCAAAAATATGTACCTTCTAACCTAAAATTATATTATTATGATATATGCATGTATGTCGTCTGTCGTCTGTCGTCCGTCGTCCGTCATCGTAAATGTTTCAACACAAATTCAAACATCAATTTAAATTGGCTTTTAATTGCTGTCCTATAAACTAACTGAAAGCAAAAACCAACAATTTTTTATTGTAGAAGAAAACTTATTTAATGGCTAATAGCCATTGGAATCCCCTATTATAATGTTATTTCTATTTAACTATCTGTTAGGTAAGAATATAAATAGAATAATAGATAAGCAGGAAAAAGATCTTATATAATTTTATCAAAGAGATTGTTAATTGAAACTTTCATTTTTTATATATAATTTTTCAATTATTCTTTTTGTTATTTAAACATCTTTTTAATTATATATATTAATATATATAAAAACTGGTATCAAAACTAAATTTATTTACATGTCAAAAGCATTTTAAAAGCAAATGAGCACATTAAGTTTCATTTTGTAATACTTATTAGTTTCCGCACTTTCCAACACTTGTATATTAAAAATTTAAATTTATTAAATTAATTTATAAACAATATTAGATTAATTGTAATAAAAAGTTACTTTAAACTCTTTAGTTTTTTACATATTTAAAGTTAAACTAATTATAAAATTCAAAAAACAATTTAGGTTCATTTTAGTGTTGAGTTATTGATTGTAATTGCTTTTTAGTGTTGATTAATGATATTGAAAGAAACTCCTTAAGAAATTTAAAAAGACTTTATTTAAAGATAGATATACAGGGGCATTTCGATCAGCCCAATCCAAATAATCTCTACTAAAGATCAACTAGTAGTAATTGTTGATGGTTAAGTTAATATATATTTGAATGATCTGGTTTAAATATAGCTATACCAATATACATTGATTGTTCGATTGTTGAATATTACAGCTTCACATTATTAGAAACAATCTTAGTTAGTCAAAATATCAATGACTGATTTAAAAAGAGTTTAATGGCAAAGCTAAGTAGCTACGTTTAAACTAACTTTTAATCTATCTGCACTTAAAACAAAAGTTCTTTAAGGATTATTTTTAGAGTAAGTAAGAAAAACAATTTAACAATTAGTCAAATGTAAATGGTATTTCTCATCTCACTTAGCCGCAATAACCTGACCTAACATGTACTCACGCACATACCAAACACAACCAGAACATGCACACACAAACACACACACACACACACACACACAAACAGAGGGAAAACACTCTAGAAAATCAACAAAACGCTAAATGCAACTGCTACTGCTTGCCGGAGGAGAAGATTGTTTAGGTATTCTACTTTGGTGTTAGTTCTGCGAACGATTAACGATGTGTGTGTGTAAATGTGTGTGGGTGTGCGTATGAGGAGGCTAAGGGTGGTAAAGGATGGTGTATGAAAAAGGGTAGCAGTGGGGAGAAAGGGGGCCCCTTGTAGGCAAGTAAAATATACAAAATTGTTTATCACTCATACGACACATGTGCTGCAGGCCAAACTAGCAAAAGGGAGAATGGGTAAAACAGAGAGAGAGAGAGAAAGAGAATATATAGTGATGGAGAAGGAAGGAGGCAGCTGGCTATGCCACGAGACAAATGTGTCCCCTGAGCAACGTTGCCGACGTCGTTGCCGGTGAGTGCAAACAAAACGCCTACGTTAATTATACTAAACAACAACAACAATAATAATAACAACAAAAATACCAACAAATGAAATTTAACAACTATGGCAAACTTAAGCCGCAAGCGTAATCTGCATATATGTGTATGAGCGTGTGTGTACGGAGTATGTATGTGTGTGTGTGTGCCTAAGTTTGAATGGAAAATGAGTCATTTGAACATAACCAAATGAATGCAAAAGCAAACGAAATTGACCTTTAAGATATTTTTGTTGTTTGTTTGAAAAACAAAGAGAAAAACAAGAAAGAGACCATAGAGAAAGAGAGAGGGAGAAAGAAAGAAAATATTATGATTGAAATTCAATCATAATTTAATACACAAAATATTTACATTAAAATTCCACAATTTACACTTCTTATAAATGAAATGAAAAACCTTTGAAAATGATTAAGAAAAAATGCGCTTAAAGATCATCTATCGTCTGTGGATTCATCTTTCTATATATATATATATATATATATCTCTTTAAATCTTTCAATATGTTTTCTATTAGCCATTATTTTTCCAACATTTTGATAATTAAACTTAAGTAAAAGACAAACATTTTTCATAGGTTTCTTCTGCTTAAAAGAGTTTGCGTTTTTGTTTCCAACTGACTGACTTTCTTCTTGGTTTTAAAGCCAAACCTTATCTTAGCATATTCCCAGTCACATCTCATAAATTTAAGTTGTTTTTATGCATAAATTTATGCCAAAATGTTAACCTATTTTCTCTATATTTTTTGTATAAATTCCTTTCACATTTTGCTCATATCTTGGTTTCATTTTTTCTTTTGCCAATCAGAATTAGAATTATTGTGGAAATATAATCGCATTTCACTGACTGAATTTAACTGATTGTGTGAGTCATTTAACTTGGCTGCCGGTCCCGTCACGTCACTCGATCGCAGCCTTAACCGGATCCATCATATAAAAATGTTGTTAGTGTCGAGAGACAGAGAGAGAGAGAGAGAGAAAGAGAGGGGTAGAAATCGGTCGCAAGTGTTTTGTTTCAAGTTGACATAATATTTTTTCTATACATTTTTTTTACTGTTATTGTTGTTGTTGTTATTGTCAGCTGATAAAACTTGTTCGTTTGAACGCTTATCGGGGAAATATGAACGTGCCATGGGGCTGTGGCTAGCTACTGACATTACCGCCTGCTCCTGCCCCTTCAGTCTTGCATTTTACCTATATAAGCACACTAACACAAACACACATATACACACCTAACAGTATTCTAGTAAGTATCTAGAATAGGGCTGTGATTACACATTTCCCATTATCTCTGATGATTTCTGGGAATTCCAACATTTGAAATTTCTATTGCTATTTGTTTTGCCTTTATATAGAGGAAATGGATGAATTTTGTTAATTGTGTGCACATAATGAAAAATCTAATAATAATAATAATAATATAATAGAAATGCATTAGGAATCAGTTTTTAAATTCTGTTTGACAAAATGAACTGGTTCCATATAGTAGTATTATATAGTGTTACTTTATCTATAAAAGATTAATATGATCTCATCCTCTACCCCTTCCCCAAAAATAGAATCTTTTTAAAGCAGTTTCTAAATTCTGCTTGACAAAATGAACTAGTTCCAAAAAATAATTTGACTCAATGTTGAATATCTTTAAAGTATTACTATATCTATGAAAGATTAATATGATATAATCCCTCTCATCCTCTCCCCCCACCATCCTTAAGAATAGAATCTTTTTAATGCAATTTTCTCACAAGAACTCAACGAAATTTGAGACTCAAGGGTCAGTTTGTCTCCCCAACCTTTAACCATTAACCTTTTCTGTTTGGGGATATAAATAAATGTTAAATATTAAAATCAATAACTTAAATTTGATACTTTTCTTGGGTTTTCTCCTCTCATTTTTTAAAAGTTTTCCTAATTTGCCAAATAAAAGATACAATTACGCAAAATGTATAAAAAGAAATCGTAGTAAAAGGGGAAAAATCATCTAAGAAAATACTAGGTTAGATTAGGCTATTCGTTTGTACATTTGTTTAAATTTTGTATATTTATTTCAAATATCTGTGTGTGTGTGTGCTTTTTTTTATGACATTTTCGGTTTTTTTTTTTTTCTTTTTCTTTTCTTTTTTTTTTTTTTTTTTTTTTTTTTTTGGTTTGGCAATTTTTCTTCGTTTTTTCCAGCAAAAGGCGGAAAATATGTAAATCCAGAGGCATAAAACAGACGAAAATTTCTGACTCAAAAAAAAATGCTAAAAAGATGAAGATGAGAGAGCAAAAAGAAGAAGAAAAAAAAATAAGAAAAGAAAAGATAAACGAGAAAAACCAGGAAAATCCAAGAGGTGAGGGTTCACATTTACGGTTTTTTATATCTTTTACAACTTTTACTTTGTTACAGAAATAAAACAAAGACTCAGCAGAAGTGGAAGAAAGCAGCAACAGCAGCAGCAGCAGCAGGAGTGCGAAACGAAGAGAGATAGAGGGAGCATTGGTACAAGGGGGAATGTGAGCGGGACTAAGGGGAGCACTGGCATAAAGCCCTAAGGGTTTTTCGCCAGGTTAACGATGTGGAGTGTTGAGGGCGTGGTGGGGGTAGTTCTATAACTAGAGGTGGTCCGGGTGGGTGGGTAAATGGTGGGGTGGTTCCTTACTCTCTGCTAGAGAGAGAGAGAGAGAGAGCAAGCTAGAATCGAGTCAAGTTGAGAGGGTGCAATGACTTTGTTGCCCAGAGAAAGTTTTACACTTTGTGTAAAGAAATTTTCATTGTTGCCCATTTTTTTTTTCTTGTTTTTTTCGTGTGTTTTCTTGGGGTTGATTGCCAGACAAAAGCCCCCTTCTCCCCAAAAAGGGTGCAACAATAACCAACACCAACAATAACCAACAAATTTTTCAACGTCAAAAATAAGTTGCCCTCTTTATCGTTCACAATGAAAAGCAAAGGCTTAACCTTGGACTTCACATTTAACGCCAAAAAGTGCACTCGTCATAGGCGGAGAAAAACAGAGTAAGCGGGGTTGAGAGAGTACAGGAGTACAGAGTAAGGGGGTTGGGTTGGATTGGTTTGGTTTGGTATGGGATGGGATGGGGGTAACCAAGCTAATCAGTTGTTGTTCTGTCACGCGTCAGGCGTCGGCATCTGTCTGCGGGGGTGTACAAATCCGATCCAGAGAACGAACGAACAGACTTCCCATATAATCAGTTCTCGAGGCAGCTGAGCAGCGTTCATTCGTGCTAGGCACTGCCCGTCGGTCACACACACACACACACACACACACACACACATTAACTCAACCTATATACATGGCAACTGACTCATTGTACATATTTTACCCAACAAGCAAGCGTACCGCCGCCTGCCTAAGATAAGGTCGGTTCTATTCGTTTTCGGACATTTTATATAAAAATAAAAGTATATACATATATAATATAAATAGTTAAAGCAAATATCACAGTTATCAAAAAACATATTTATAGAATATAGTAATGTTTATATGTCATAACAAATCGAGATTTTACTCCTAATAAACTTACTAAAATAAAGGAACCGTTCACATCTCTCAGTATAAGGTTCGAAAAATCTTAGCTAAAGTTTAGAAAATCCTTTTAAATGATAAAATATTTCTATAATTATGATAAATCCAAATTGTTTATAAATTTTTATAATTTTTAATAACTCAAAAACAAAAGATTTGTTTTTACTTGAGCAATTTTTCCTGTTGCTATGGCAAATTATTAAATACCCTTCACTAGGAAGAAAGGCCTCGATTACAAATCCAAAATTTATTTGATTGTAAAACGAATTATATTAAACTATAGATACTAAATTTGGATTTGGATAAAAAATCTTAAAGAAATCTTGCAAATGTTTAATTAAATTTTATGCATCTTCTTTTTTTTTTTTTTTTTTGGTTTGCTATTGTTTTTTGCAGTTTATTTTATTTTTTTAGTTCAGTGTTGTTATTCGGTTTTTTTTTTTTTTTTTTTTTTGTTTTTTTTTTTTTTTACTAACCTCAATAGTGCTGAGCTGATTAACCCACTGGTAAGCCTAAAAACAAACAAAATGACAGAAAAAAGTCGAAACATGTGAGTTGGTTGACAAAATTTTCGCTTAGAGGTTAGCTAAACTAACCATAAACAAAAAATAAACAGAACAAAGAAAGAAATAAAATAAAATTTGAACAAAATAGAATACCGAAAGCTAACTTTGGCGTGCCGAAGTTTATATACTCTTGTTGTTTATTTCGATTGAAGAACTTGACACGCCTCTAGAAAAATACAGAAACTATGAAATATATATATATATATATATGTAGTCATAATCAAAAAAATGAATCATTATAGCTATAACAGAAAAAGAGAACTGTTATTATTTTCCCCATTGTTTTGTTGTCATTTTTTCTTTTCTTTTTTAGGGGGAGTCACAAAAAACTTGGCAAAATTGTTATAACCTTTGGCAAGGGTATTAAAATCGAACATCTAAAAGCAATTAAGCAAATGCACGACTTCTAGAGATAAGGAAACAATAGCAATTAGCGGTACTTTCCAGCTGTAAAAGAAATCAGCTGATGATTAGCTCTTTCATAGCCAAAAAAAAACCAAAAACAAAAAAAAAAAAAACACCCCTTTCTCTCTGTCTCTCTAACACTCTCTCTCACCTATCTCTCGCTCTCTCTTACTTATTCACTCTTTAAACTTTTTAATTTTTTGTTGCTAAAGCTTGAAATTCAACAAATACTGTGGATTTTTTTTTTCTTTTTGTTTTGTTTTCAGTGAACTTTTTTATAAGTTGATGCTTTGGCATTTTGTCATTTTTTTTTTATTTTATTTTATTTCTTTCTGGCCCCCGCCGAAAAGTGGCTAACCTTTAAACGTCTGAACACAGAACGCAAAAATGAAAATTCAACAAAAATTCAACAGACAGACCAGACAAACTTTTTGTTATCGATCGACCAAGAGATACCCTGTATTTATGGCACTATCAAAGATGATAGACAAGACTGAGTTCCCCTACAATTTACCTATTTCGGACATCTCAGCAATTGATTAATTAAACTTGAATCTTGTTTTGAAATAGTCTGGCATTCCTAATATATACCCTGCAGTACGATATTTACTTTAATAATAACTTAACCTCACTTTCATGCATTTTTCAATACATAAATTTTTCAATTCTTTTCTTTTTCGAAGGAATATAAATTTTCATACAGAAGAAATTTAATGTCAGGGTAATTCAAAGAAATTGAACTCCTCTTCTTGCTGCTGCTAATCAGTTACTATATTTATATATCGCTTATCAGGATGTACTTTAATATACCCTTTCCATTGACATATGCCTACAGGGTATATTAGGTAAATCAAGACAAAAAAAAAAATAGCAACAAAATATAGCTATATACATATATACAAAATATATTTATATACAAACCTACAAATATATATACGATATCGGTAGAAACATAGGAAAAAAAGAAAAAATAAATATATTTCTCTACAGACATTGAACTTTATAGGGTGTGGGCGCCAGAGAAGTATGGCTAGGTGGTGCGTACGAGTGTGTGGGGTAAGATCAAATTAAAGAGAATTCAGAGGATTTCACCATTTTCCTTTTGTGTTTTTTTTTTTTTTTTTTGGTTTTTTTCGTAAGATTACCCAAAGTATTACAAATATTTTTTTAATTATTAATATATATTTTTTGTTCATTATTTTCTTTTTTATTTACTTTTTGCTTGATGTTTGACAGCTGCTTTTGCTGATGGTGCTTCTTCTTCTTTTAGTTGCTGTTGCTTCTTCTTCTTCTTGCTTTATTTCGTTCTTTAGTTGGCGGTGTTTCACTCACTCACATTTACACAGAGAACAACGACAAGGAGGATGAGGGCGAGAAAGAGAGACACTCAGAGGCACAGAGACACACACACACATAGAAAGCTTTCGGGCTGTTTACAAACTTTTGCGACGTTTTCAAGTGCGACGCTAACAGCGACTGTGGAGATGTCTCTAAGAGAGAGCGGCGACTGCGAAACAGCGGCGAGAAGCTTTAACTATTTTTTGTGTGTTGTTGTTGCTGCTGCCTCTGCTGCTTTGTTGTTGTTGCTTTAATAACTTTCTATTGCTATTTTTATACAATAATTTTTTTTCCATACACACTCAACTGATGTTGTATGAATGTATGTTATGTTGCTCTTTTTAATAAATTTATATGAATATTTTTTTTTTGTATAATTTTGTTGATGACGACAGCTTTAAGCTCACTCACACATGCAAAGATGCAGGACACACACACGCGCGCAGCACACAGGCGGTAAGAGAGATGGAGAGAGAGGGAGACAGATTGACAACAATTACAGTTAGAAACTTCAGCTGATCTCTCTTTAACAAGAACAAAAAAAAAAAAAAATTAGAAACACTATAAATTCTATCTATATATAAATATATAAATTATTTAAAATTTTTGCTAAACTTTCTTCGGTTGATTTTTTTTTTTTTTTTTGGTTTTTTTTTCTTTCTGCTGACTATTTTACTTTATTTACCGCTTACGAACTATTCTATTTCTTATTGATGTCACGCGTGCCGAAAACCGCTCACCTCGAAATCCAAAAAAAAACTGAAACAATTTTTCACAAAAATGTCTGTAAACGACGGTCACCTGTTAAGTGTCGTTACTGTAAAATAACAGAAAGACTCGGTGCGATAGCCTTAGCCAAGAAAAACGACTCACCACGATGGCGTTAAAGAAGAGACTAACTCACTGCGATAGCGTTAACTAACAGGATTTGTAAACTGAAGGCGGCCGGCAGAGACAGCAGCGACGCCAGCAGAAGCAGCATTTGCTCTCCCTCTTTATAACAATATTTGGCATGCGCAGAGAGCGCTTACAAAGCAAAATGAAGAAATGGGCGGCAGCGGCTAGACTTTTTTGCTATCAAGAGAGTGCGACAGACAGAGAGGGGGATGTAGTATTAGAAAAAGCGCCGGTAAGCAAGCAGAATTTCTCAATGACTTTCTCTCTCTCTCTCTGTCTCTTAGTCATTTATTTCTCTCTCTTTTCGTTTAGAACAGAGACCGGAAAAACTTAAAAGGCAGGGGGTGATATTTTTTTTTTTGGTTTTATAGCCCGAATGGCAAGACGACCGACAGAGGGAAAGACAGAGAAGAGCAAGTCGGCTGACTCAATCGCTGAGCAAGCGCCACCACCCAAAAAAAAAAAAAAAAATTACACGCACACACACTTATAATTTGCACAGTGGTTCGTAAGCCGTCACAAGGTGGCCATTCATCAATGTTTGTTTCTCTCTTCTGGTTCTCTCTTGCTACCCTCTCATTCCCTATCTATTTTGGTAAAAAAAAAAACAAGTGGTTTTTATTTTGCTTCTAATTTAAAATTTTGCAAATTTTTTTTTGGTTATTTTGCTGTTGGTTGTACTTAACAATGTGCGTCTCACCGTGAGAAAATAATTTTTATCTTTCTCACTCTCACTCGGCATCTCTGTCGACGCTTTTCTCATCTTCTCGGCTTTATCAGCTGAGCCGCTAGGCCGGTTTTTTTTAGTATTTTGTTTAAGCCAATTTTTCGCTTCGTTTTTATACTTTTTCTTTACTTTGTTTATTTTTTTTTTTTTTTGTATTTGCTGCCATTTTTTCGTGTGAAGTTTTTGTTGCAAAGCTCGTAAAAATAAATCATAAATATGTTGCATCCCCTCTCGCTCTCTCTGCATCAATGAAGAAAAAACCACCCACCCGACAACTGACCACCTGCCATCCGCCGCCTTCTAGTTCCTTTTCAAACACCTTTACAAATTTTATGGAACGCTGCTAGAAACATGGAGAGGAGAGTAAAGAGGCATACTGGGTGCGCGCTTGTATCCATTTTTGATAGCATTTATTGTATGTGGCAACTTTGAAATGTAAAATACAAAGAAGAACGAAGAAGAAGACTTGAAGAAAGAAAAAGAAAAGAAAATAGAATAGTAATAGACAGAAGGAAGTAAAGAAGACGGCCAATGCTAGCTAAAATAAGACCAAAAGAAAACCGAGAAGAAAAAGCAAATGGGATGCTGACAACAAGAAAGAGTAGAAGGAAGTTACATATGAAGCAAAATAAAATATAATAATTAAGAAAAAAAAAACTTTTAAAATGCAATTATTCTGATATCAATATCATTCGAATCGATATTATAGTAAACTGGTTACTAAAAATAATTCTAACATTTAAAAAAAAAAATCAAAAAGCTAAAAATGATTTTTTTTTATATTTCTCTTTTAATTATTTTTATTATTGTTGTTGTTAGCTAACTTATAATATGTGCTGCTAAATTACAATCCACAAAGCTTTATGGATATATATATACATACATACATACATATGTATGTATATATATATATAGATATTTCATAAGTCAAATTTTAAAGTCTTAACCCACTTCCCTACTGCGGATGTTTCTGCTGCGGTCGTTTAAAGTACTTGGATTTTGAATACCCTGCATTTGAATAATGCTAACAATTCTTTTTAAGTGAAATGACAAAGATTTTACTCCTCATTAAATTCAAACAATGGAGATAAATAGCTGCGCTCTATTACCATTAATAAACTAATTTGAATTCCCAAATTATAGAATACATAGGAAAAGCCAAACAAACAAAAAACCCTTCATTGCAAGTTTCCCAATTTTGTTTAGTATAGAGTCAATCATAGTCGAATTTATTATCGTTTTAGCTTAACGCTTTGGCGTTGAACGATAGAAGTAAAAACCTGTTCATCAGATGGTTTTTAATGCCAATACCAACTGGAATTTCCCATACATCATAAAAAAAAGAAACACAACAGTTAAAAGTATTTAAAAAAAAATGTGTGCTTAGTTTTGCTGATTGATTGATGAAATGATTGGTAATTAATATTTTATGAAGAGATTTACAATAATAGGGGGAGTTACCCTAAAGAAAAACAAAAAAAACATTAATTAGGACGCCGTTGATAATAAAAGAGAAATGAAAATTTGATAAAATTTACAAAAAAAAAAAATTAAATACAATTTTCAATGTAAAAATGTGACAACAAAACAAAAAAAGGAAAGGAAAAAAGGGCGAAAAATTTCTATGGCTTACATTTTATCTGGGGAAGGAAAGAGATAGAGTGAGCCATATAATCAGCTGATAAAAACAAGAATTACTTGTGTGTGTGTGTGCGTAAGAGAGAGAAACAAAAGGCGGAATTTTTCAATTGAAAACGAATGCGTATAAATGCGCCCATATGGAAAATACACAACAACAACAACAAGAACACAAAGCAAAAGAAACATAGACAAAGACGGGAGAAATGAGGGTAAGGGAAAATTGCGACTTTTTATCGAGTTTTTGCGGCATCTCATCTTGTGCATTTATATGCGGGAGATAGAGCAGGGGGGGGAGGGGAATCACAAGTCAGTCAGCTAGGGGCAGGGTGTGAATGAGATGGCATATGAAAGACAAGAACAACAGATAGTAATGACGCACTTCAAATGCCCTGGAAATTTATTTCTATGATCGATTCGACGTTGTGTATATTTTGTTCAGTGGATTTCAATTAAATTGAATTGAATTGAATTGCATAAGACTGGTATATAAAGAAAACCCTTTGTTCATATATTATCGAGAAATTATTGTTGTGGCTTGGACGATTTACTGCAAACTCGAATATACCCCACCTTTCTCCTTTTGGCAAGGGTATTGGCAAAAAATTATCAGCAAACGAAGTCAGAGTCTCTGTCGTTGCGATTACAGTAATAGGCAGAGCATTAGCTCCGGGACAACGTTAACGTCAGCAGAGCCACCCTCGCTCTTTTCCGCACTCTCTCATACACTTTTCCCACATTCTCTGGTATTCTGTGACGTATGTAGTTAAAGCAGCGGTAGTGGCAGCGACTGCGGCTGCGGCAGCGATGTCGCAGCATCTTTTGCTTACGGTGTTTGTTCAACTGTTAAACGGAATGGTTCTGAGCAGAGATGGAGTGGGGATAGCAGTGTGGGGAAGAGGTACAAACGAGACTGTTGCTTGACCATTACCAGCTACTACACATATATTCTCACTTCCCTTCCCCCTACGATGGCATTTCTGTTTCTGTTTTTTTTTTGCCCCATTTCATTCCATTTTCATTTGGTTTGCAAGAAATTAAATGCTCATTATTAACATTTGGTTTTTTTCCTCTCTTACTCTCGCTCTGCTTACGTTTTTCTTATCAACCTAACTACTTTTCGCTCTTTCCCTTTCTCTCTTCTCTCGCTATGTCACTCATCAATTTGTGAGCCATTGCGTACTGCGTGTGCTGTGCTGCTTCTCCCCAACCACGACATCAACCACCCCCATCCCTCTTCAATGTTTCTCTTTAGCGTTGACCCGCAGCAGCCCACATGTGAAACATTTTTATTGCATGTCACCCTGTCAATCGGCAATTGTTGTTGCTGTTGTTGTCAACAACGCCATCGAAAATTATCGGCAGAGCAAAAAAAAAAAAAAAAAATAAATAAAATGGGAGAATAAATATATATAAATGTGTATCCAAATAAATAAGCACAAGAGCCAGCCAGCCAGAATGATGGAGAGAAAAGACCATGTGTGTATGTGTGTGTGTATTTCAGTGTGTGCCTGTGTCAGTGAATGCCAGCGTGCGATTTTTTGTGGGCGGTGTGTGGAGTTAAAAGATAAAACTGTAACTGTTAATGACAACACACACTCTTCGTGATTTGTATACCCTGCTAAATCTCTGTTATCCTTTGGGTATATCAATTACTCCAAAAAGTATGCAACAGGCAATAGACAAATGACAGAAAACTCTCTATTCGATAACAAAATTTGCATATTTTTGAGCAAAAACTAAAAACAAAAAAGGGGATATGTTCTTAAAAGGAATCCTTATATATATATATACATATGTATTTAGGTATCTATCATATTTAATATATGTACTATGTAGGACATTCCAGAGTCGTTGTGTTAACAAAAAACATATGGCTATTCTTTGTTTCTTTTGCGCAAACATTAAATGGGCAAATAGTGACAGAGTGAGAGAAAAAACGAGGGGAGGATGTAATAAATTGGTTTATAATATGACCGCACGGAAACGGATTCATATGTTTCATATACAATATGTATGTATGTATGACCTTCCTTTTATTTTGTTTTTTTTTTTCTTTCTATTTTTATTGGTATATTAAAAGGAGATATATAAAACTGTGAATCAAGGTCTAATTTATTTTAAGTATCATATATTCATGATATGAGTACATACATTTGTATAGACATTTGTATTTATCTTCTTAATACATAATTGATTGATTTATATTAGAATTTGGTTGCCAAAGTTTACTTTTAAAAAGATATTCCAATCTTTCTTTCAGCATTTTTAAAGGTTTTAAAACTTATAAACTTTACTTTTTATGGTAATCTTTGTCAATGCTTCAATTTTAACAAGGAATAACAAGAATATTTTTACATATGGAAAATTTGATTTATTGAATGAATGTTTGACTGAATGAACGATTGGCTGCTAGCTATCTAACTAATGCTTTCACCTGACGTCAGTGATGTCAACATTTGCATTAAATGCGAAACAAAAATTGTCTAAAAATAAATACACGTAAGTCGTTATCATGCGCGAGTCTCTAAAGCAAACAACACATCAAAAAACACACACAGAAACAAAAAAAAAAAAACTAGAAAGAAGAGCAGGAAAAAACGATATGGAAATTACAGAAATAGAGTTAAGTAATTTGTTCGTGGAGGAGGGAAAAAAAAAATTGTTGTTGATTTTTCAACATGTGTAAAAGAAAAATACAAAAAAATGGTAGAAGGAACAATACAATTTGAGGGGCGAGCTGGCGGCTTATCAAAATTTTAGCTTTAGTTTAGTTCTGATAAAATGAAATACCACAAAATATTTGAATAGATAAGAATCATATTTTTTTTTGGTTTCATTTTGATATTCTGTATATATCAGTCCAGATCAAGAGGAAATTCTGTGGCTTTAACTTTTTCTCTTTAAATTTAGTTAAATAAGGAAACTTTGGTAACAACTAAAGTAAAAAAAAAGAAAGTTAAGTTAATCTTAATGCAATTGCATTAAACGCATTTGCCAAGGCTAACAAAGGATGAGAAGGAAAATGTTTTGACCCTGGCTTATATACATACATTGAAGGCAAACAATCAAGGTTAAATACTTAAATCTTGGCTTAAGCAGTTGGCATTAGTTTCGCTTGACTTTTGTGTGTTCACACGATTATAATAACGAGCAGCAGAAATCTCTCTTCGTTCAGTTGTGATATCCTTGTGTCTTTGGGCACTAATCGACAAATCGGAAGGGGGCAGTGGGGAGGAGAAAACTCCTATCTACATTAGAGGGAATTGAAGTTAGAGAAGGCAACGTTAGGCAGGCGGCAACATACAATTCATGTTAAATTAGGCATTTCTATATCTATCTCTCTTCCTCTTTAACCCCTCCCCCCCACACACACACACAGCATGTGTGTAATAATGGTATATAATTTTCTATACCAAAATTGTGGGCATGCATAAAATTGATAACTTAATAGGGGGCAGAGTAGGGTACGGTACAGTAGGGCAGGCAGAGGAGTTGAAACGGATGGAATTATGGTTGGGTTTCGGGTCAGTCTCGGGTTAAGTCTGTGCGTGTTTAGTTTCAAATTTTGAGAGTTTATTTTAATTGTCATATAGAACTAGAAAATTATTGACAATTGTTATAGATATTTCGAAAAATGGAGGGGATAAGGGGATAAGAATTATGTATATTAAGCCAGATTATTCAAATACTATATATATATATATATATACAAATCTTATTTAAGCCAGTTTTCTATTCTTTATTTAAATGCTATTACAAAATAAATTCGCTTGCAATTTAGCTTAGCTTGGCCCAAATATTGTTCAAATTACAAAACTTTTTTGTAATCATTAAATTGACTTTAACTTTAAGCTCATTAAAATTGGTTTTTGGTTTTGGTTCTCGAAACTTGTCAAACCTCTGCGACATATCAGAATCATAAATCATTTTCCTGTATTTTCCATAAATTTAATGAACATTAAGTGTGGACCAGCCAACCAACCAAGCAACCCCTCAAACCACCCACCGTGCGACAGAGTAGTAGAAGAAGAAGAAACAATTGCCATAAGCTGGACAGAGAGAGAGAGAGAGAGAGAGAGAGAGAGGGAGAAATAGAGGCATCGCAACGTAAGGGAATCCAAGGGAAGGCGTGGTATGTTGTGTTGTGTTGTGGTGAGGTGAGGTGAGTGGAGGCAAATGGAGGCGATGCCCAAGCAAGTGGCGAATTCAATACTCAGTCATCAGTCAAGCGTAATTCAATGTAAAGCGATACTGGCCACACACACACGTAGAGACACATACCCGTCACCCACACACACACACACATGTGTGGTATATACAGGGTGCGATGAGGCGCAACTTGAGGCCAGGCAAGGCAAGGGACTTGTATGTGTGTGTGTGTGTGTGTTTTGGGGCCCAGTTTCGGTTGACAGCAAATCTGAATTTGATCACACACCAAGCAAACATTAAAAAGCGCAATTTAAAAAAAAAAATGAGAAAAAACAAGGAAAAAAAAAAAATCACACAAAAGTGATTTATGAACGTCCGCTGTGACCATATCTTTCCTCTCTACTCTCTTCCTCTCTGCTCCCTCTATCAAACAACGACCGCTCCGCCCCCTACTCTTGATATGTGTGGCATGTTTAATTTTTGCCTAGCTAAAATTACACGATAAACCATACATATATGTGTGTGTGTGTGTGTGTGAGTGAGTGTGAGTAAGTGTATGCGAATGGAGCAACAGAAGCTAACAGAGACTAAGAGAGAGAGAGAGAGAGAGAAGAGGAGAACGGAACAGGAGTAGAGACCAAGCTCTAGCTTATTGACTTTTTTACCCTGTACAAAATTTTTGGGTATATTAACACTTGTAAAGTACAAACATAATGAATGGAGGAAGAAAAGTGGGGAGAAGAGAATGAAGTTATATATGTACGACATACGTTTAGGCTACGTAAGGTAAGGCATCTATGTAAGGAGTCATTTTCATTGTCACATTTCATTGATAGAATCGAATCCTTCATTTCATAGATCAGATAATTTCTCATCCAATTGCTATGCTCTTTATATTTGCAGGGTATTTTAAAGATAAAGATGACAAAAAATTTACCTTTATCAACAGTTAAATTGGCCAAATCGTTCCTAACATCATAGATCGAAAGAAAAGTTTGTCAATGCTAAGAGGACAAGGGAATGAGAAGAAGAAACAGAAACAGGAGCACAAGAAAGAATGGCTGGAGCAGGAGGCTTGCAGCTGGAGGCGGTGGCAGTGGCGGCGACGTCATCGGCTGGTTGCTGTCTTTTGTTTGGCTTTTGACTAACAGGAATGCCACTTAACGGATCTGCCACTTCAACAAGCGCGCCTTCTCCTCCTACTTTGCCACCTTCTTCTTTTCAGCTACCTACCAGTTAACCCCTCCCAGTAGACCGTTGCTCTTCCTCTTAACTTTGCCTTCCTTTTTTTAAAAAAAAAAAAAATTTTTTTTCGGGTTAAGCCCTCGACAAATTTTTCGTATTTTTTTTCCTTTTTTTTTATTTTTTTCTCAACTTGTTAAAAGTGTCAATTTTCGCTTTACGAGAAAAGAGAGCGTAAGCAAGAGAGAGACAGAAAGGTGGAGTGGGGAGGTAGAAAGAGAAAAAAATGCGACAAGCGACAACAGCACGCGTGGGTGATCTGCTTCCGCCATTTACTCCTACGCTCCAGCGTTGTTTCTTTATGCCAGAAGCATGGTTGGATGGAAAGAAGGTGAGAGAGAAGAAGGAGGAGGAGGAGGAGGAGGAGGAGAAGGAAAAGCAGCCCAGCTGGGACATGTCGCGGCTTATTGTGTTACACAGGAGCCTGGCTCCTGTCTCCTGTCTTCTGGTTGACTCCTGCCTGCCTGCCCGCCTGACTGCCCGCCTGACTGCCTCACTGCCTGCTGCTGCCTGTCAGCCTTCTTTTTTCTCTATAGACGAAAATTGCCAATTAAAATGTGCGACGACAACGAAGGACTAAAGGCGGTATGATGTGAAGGACTCGTTCGCCTCTGTTAACTGTGCTTTTTAGTTAACTTTGAGCCGATTATTTTGGCTGCCGCATTAAGTGCTAGGCAAACAAAGTGATTTACTTTACGCTGGGTGTGTATGTGTGTAAGTATCCTATCCTGTTCTCTTCTGTTCCATCCTTTGTTCAAGTCTAAAACGCAGTGTTAGGTACCCTTCCCTTGCTTCTAAGCGGTGTGTTAACCTTTTTTTTTTTTTATCCCACTTCCCTTCTATTCTTTTTTTTTTAATAATTAAACAGAAAATTGCAACGACTTACCCTTTGGGTTATACTTAATCTTGTGTTTTGTTACATTTTGTTTTTTTTTTTTGGTTGTTTTTAGGTTAGGTTTATCAAACTTACCTGTAAAGAGAAAAGTAAAAGTAAAAGATGTTCAGAGATTAGTTTTAAGTGCTTATTGGTCAAGTTTTTTGACAAGAAAATACACATACAAACACACACACACACACACACAACACGAGAGTGAAAAGAAGTTCCTTTTCCATTTCATGTAATGGTTCCCCAAGGGGTTATTCCCCCTGCTACCACACACACACCCCTGTTTCTGTATGTTACTAGTAAAAATGGCAAGTTTTGGAAATGATGCAAGATGAACTCAACCTTTTGTATGTGAAAGAGAGAAAGTTTTCTCTGTTTGTATTGAAATTGTATTGAACAGGTATAACTGACTTGATCTATCCCAGGTGTATATAAAGGAAAGTGCTAATAATTGGATTATTTGTAAATTGAGATGTTTGTCAAAAAGCCTTTATGAGATGGGCCAACAAGACAACATTCGTTTTAATATTAAGTACGAGAATCCTTTAGTATTTTAGGAACTTATGGTTTTTATGAAATACTGTAATGTAACAGAACAGATTGTTCGTTCCTATGTTAGCTTTATATAGATATAGTAGATATATAGATATAGCAGATATAGTCATCGGATCTTGATCAAGTTGTTGGTGCCTTTTGTATGCACAAAAGTCGTTTTTAAATGTGATGAAATAATTTTATAAAACAACAAAGTTTTTGATCTTAAACTGTTTTCTAAACCGATAGTTCCCATGAGACCTGTATAATATAGTCCTCCGATCTAGACAGTTCCAATATATAGACAACGTAAGGTCGAAAACTAAGAAAATAGTTAGCATAAAGTCAGACAAATAGTCAAAGGGACTAAGCTATATTAACTTAGATGATTATGCTGATTTAAGTAAACCCTGAAGCTATCACTAATGCCCTCTTTTAGAATACTACTATAAGATAAAATATCATATCTTTATGTCTATTCTGTATTTGTTAAATCAGTGAGAGAGAGAGAAAGGAATCTTCATTTAAACTTTGTGCGCATATATTTCCTTAGCAACTTATTTAATAGCAATCTTCCAGAAGCAATCTATACCAGTTATTGACATCTCTAATTAGAATGCTTCTATTTGATAGATGCTATAAAATTGGATTAGTGGACGTGACTTTAAGTGATTTAGCTTATTGTATATGATGGGACTTCAAGAAGCAAAAGTATGCTTTATAACATAATTTGCTTTTCTGTTCTCGCGCTTTTGCGATTTTCTAAATATTTCTCAAGTTGTTGTGTCTGTTATTGAACTGTCGTGGTACAAGGATAATGATGATGATAATGATGTTGTTGTCTTCGACCTCTTATCTATATACACGTACTTTCATTCCATTTCCATGCCATTATTATTATATAGTTCAGAATCAGCTGCCAAGCATTCTCGCAGTACCAATTGCATTTTAAGCTACCCATTCCAATCCTCCCCCAACTGCTTCTTCATTCTAGCCATCAAGAAGCAGCATCCTCTCATCTCTATATCTTCCTGACTTTACGAACATCTCAATCATACGTCTCGTTTTCAATTTTCTGCAAATTCCCAATCGACTCCTCGCTTTAGCTAAGGAAAATTCCCCATTGAATGGTTTTAGTGTGATACAAGAAGGAGCAGGAGAAATGGTTGTGTTAAGAGTACAAGAAGAAGGTGGGGTGTTCAGCGATAGAAATTCAAAACTTGAGAGTAAGAGATAGAGAGAAAAAGGAAGACATATTCAATTATGCCAGCAGCAATAGTCGAAAAAGGGGATGAGGATGGGGAAGGAAGAGAAGTAGCAGTAGCAGCAGCAGCAAGAGCCCAGAGCGAACACTTCATCAAACGAAGTGTCAACAAAGTTAAACGAGAAACTGCAGAAAAATAGAAGGAAAAACCGAAGGAAATGTTAAAACCTCTGGCACACGCAATCCCAACTTTTGCCAGCAAAGAAATATAAAAAAAAAAAAAGAAAAGAAAAAAAAAACACATAATTCCAAAACAAATATGAATGTCAAACGTGACTGAAGAAATGCAAGTGGAGAACAAAAGGTGAAGGAAACAGAGAGAAGCCTCCTCTCAGGCATTCATCCAACCATCCGTCCATCCGTCCATCCATCCAATAGGCAAAAGTTTCAATTTCAGGTTGAGAGAGATGTTTTTTTTCCCCATTTCTTGTTTTCTCTTTTCTTTTTTTCTTTTTTTTTTCTTTTTTTTCCTGTGAATTTCGCTCGGTGTTTGTTTTGCATTTAACACTCTATTGTTTAGGAGAGGAGGAGCTGCATCATAGTCCCACAATTGTATGCAACGCGTGTTGCAATATTCACAATTTTTCGGGTCCACCTTTTGTGTCCATCAAGAGATCTCTCTTATTCTGGTCTGCTTTCGTCTGGTCTGGTCTGGTCTGCTCTACTCTAGTATGGTCCGTTCCGTTTCAGTCTGTCATTCAGTCCCGCCTATTTATGCATCCACGCACTTGCCATTGTTTGCTTTGATTTGGTTTTATTCAGAAGCAATAGCGAGACGTTTGAGGGGTAGTCATTGGTCACGGGAGGTAGGGAAATGAAAGGAAGGTGGGGCATTGTCACCTCCGATTTGTAGCTTCATTAATATTCCATGACTTTTTGCGTGAGAAAGCAGAAGCTAAAGTTGTTTTCATACCCTATATTTTCATTATAGAATAAAAGGGTATATAAGGGACATAGAAAAATATATATATTTATATTTCTTTACAGTTTCTTTACAGCTTCCATAAAATTAAGCTCAACAGCTCAAAGATATCAACCATTTTGAACTATTTTTTCCAATTTTAAACCAATTTCTTTTTAACTTTTTTCTCTTATTATTTTTAAAGAACATCATTTATGTATGTAGAGGGTATTTAATGATTCGTCTACACTTGAAATAATGTTAGTATACAGCGGAATTGTTGATTTTTGCACATTTTCTCCTATAGTCATCGAAAAGTCTTTGGCCTGAAACTTGTGCGTCATGAATTGTTAATATTTATGTGACACTATCAATCATCGAATCTTCATTTCTCTACCTCTATCTCAATCTTTTGGTTTCTTCTCGCCTCAACAACAACAATTCGCACCCATCATCTGGGACCCCCTCTCTCTCTCTCTCTCTCTCTTTCTCTCTCTTTCGTGTGCCTAGTTGTGGTCGACATCAATCAATATTTTTGCATTTTCTAGTCATCTTGATGCCCATTCACGTATTTGCTCTGATTCTTTTATTTTTGTTGTTGGTTTTCTATTTTGTTATTCGTTCATCTTTTCAACGCCTTTAACTGAGATTTTTGGGGTTTTGTTTTTCGGTTTCTTCTTCATTTTGACAAATTGTCATTTTGAAAGTGACTGAAATGTATGAACTTGTCATTTGCTCTTAGTAAAGGAAATCAAGATAGATGATACGGGAGAGGGATATATACATACATACATACATACATAAATTTTGTATATTGTATATTTTTGCATATATATACATATATGCTTATTAAAATTGTTTAGGTGGTGGTGTTGGTCAAAAGCAAATTCTGTATAAGTTGTTTTCTTTTTTTGAAACTATAACAAAGAGATTATCAAAGAAAATCCCACATGACACATTGAAAGCTATAAAAAGAGTGACTTCTAATGATAAAACATATTCAAAGCAGAAACAAACGAGATAAAATGTTAATACAGTTGGACTTTGTTTCTAAATAAAAAAAAGGCAACTTTAGTTGCCAGATACAAAAGTTATCTAAATAGAACTTATATATAGACGATTTAGCAATAACAAAGATTGATTTAGCGGTCTAAGTAAGATCTCAAATAGTTATTAGGAAGTTTTTAAAGTAATTTAAATAAATAAATGTAGCCGGCAAGTCGTCCCTGTCGACTATGAATATACCCTGTGTCAAGTAGAGAAACTTTATTAAAATAAACTCCTTTATATTTGGCATTAATTCATACTTAAATTCTCCTTAAAAGCGACAGCAACGAACGCATGCTATCTCGCTTACACTTACCACACAATGTAATGTAATGCAAAATGTATATTAGATATATCTCCGATATTTGTTGTGCGATTTTGACGAAATTTTAGATCAGATAATACCCTTTAACTATACTTTTGGGTGTGCTAAATAGGAATGCCATAACTTTAATACAACTTAAGTTATTTGTTTTTCCTAAATTGCGAGGGCGGAAGTGGGCGTGGCAAATATTTGAAACAAACTTGATCTGCGTAGACACTGGAGGAATGTCGTGACCTAATTTAGTTGCTCTAGTTCTTATAGTTTATAGGTGTTTATACTAACGAACGGACAGATTGGCATGTCAAATTCGACTTAGTTGTTGATACTGATCAAGAATATACATATATATATATATTATGGGGTCGAAAATGTTTCTTTTTGTCTATTACATGCATTTTAGTGACTTTAATATACCGTTTACTTTGAAGTTACTTGAGTAGCTATTAGATATAGAAACTTCTAATATAACCTTTTCATAGTTTGTATAAAATATTCCATCATAACACTATATTTGATCATTTTATTTGAACTTTTAATATATAGATGACTTTAATTTTGTGACAAAATATATATATATATATATATATATATATATATACTATATGCATATTCTTTTTCTTATTAACTTTCTGTTCTTCCACCATCTAATCAACTTGTCAAACAAAATTTTTTTTTTTTACTTTTTTTGTATTTTAAGATTAAAAAAAAAAGGTAAAAGAAAATGAAGTTGATTGCCAAACTTTATGTCTTAGAGACAGCTTTTCCTGTCTGTCTGCTTGCCTGTCTGTCCGTCACTCTGTCTGTCTGTCTATCTGGCGGTTCCCCGCTCTCTTCTCTTGCTACTATCATTTTTTTTTGGTTTTTTTTCGCTATTGCTTCATTAACTTCACTCTAATAACTCACACGTTCGTTTACCTAAAAACTTCCCTTCCCGTTGCCATCTACCTCACTACCCCACCATTTCGCCTACTCATTTACGCCCCACAGCCCCCCCCCCGGCCGGGCTCATTAAAACTCAGCCAAGCGCAAATTTTCGTTGGAGGAGAGAAGTTCATTGCGCGAATGTTTTTTATACTCTATATTAATAGGGGTATATTGCTATAGAAGCAAGATTTCAAGGAATTACCAAATTATTTGATTCATTGAAAGTTTCTTTAAAGGAAAGAACAGTTTCTTTTCAGTTTATAGAATATATAGCTAAAGCAATGAACTAAATTTTGTTACTTGTTATAGGGTATACGTAAATCGGTGTTTTAAATTAACTTAGGTTTATAGTTTCGCAAATTTTTAATGTTATTTCTATTTTAATTGCAAATACTTCTACTCTCTCTCTATCTATCTATCTCTCTCCTTTTTTTTTTGTGCTCTCCAAACTCTCTTTCTCTTATATATCTCTCTTTCTCTTTTGGGTCTGAACTCAACTTTCCCGGAGTTTTCTTTTTTTGTTTTTAGATATATAATTAAACTGCCATTTGGCACGTACGCGAAGAACTTAATGATATTTACAACGAAAAAAAAAGGCAAAGAAAGAATAAAGCGAAAACGAAGCTGCTGACACGTCCTGCACGAGAACGATGGCGAGGACAAGAAGGTCCTGACTGTGTCTGTCTGTCTGTCTGTCTATCTTTGGGCATTAGCCTCGCTTGCTCTCTGTCTCTCTCTCTCTCTCTCTCTGTCTCTTTTTGGAGTTTCCAAAGTCAGGCCAGGACAGGACACGACACGAGGAGTTGCAAGTGAGCGACAAAGAACAGAGAAAAAGAGGAAGAGAGAGAGAGAAAGATATAGAGAAGCCGAAGCATGCCGCCGCCTTACCTAAAATTAAGAAATTCCTTCAGGATAATTGCTTGGCGTGTGCCTGGCATACATACATGTTGGCCAAGACTATGTTGGTAGACTTAGTTGCTGCCTTTTCTCTACACCTCACTTCTCTTCTTCTATACCTCTTACCTACCTTTATTTTGATTCCTGGCAAATATTTCTCCTTACTAATATTCGAGTTGCGTGCCTTCAGTGCAAAGTTTGCTCTTCTTGGATGGCAAACTTTAACTTCAACTTGAAGTTTTCCCCCAAGATGTTCCCCACACTTTTATACCTCTACTCTCTCTCTCTCTCTCTCTCTTCATTCTGTTTTTCTATCTCACTCTTACGCTTTTTCTGCCTTCTCTTGTTGTGGTTCTGTCTCATTCTTTGCAAGTGTGTGTACCAGGTGTAAAAACATCCTCAGGCTTCTTCTCTTCGGTTTGGGTTTATTTTTATTTGGTTTTTTTTTTTTTGTTTCTGGGTTCGCTTGGCTGAGTTGTTGGCACCACACATGTCCTGCTCTAGAGTTGCCAACTTTTACCCACATGTGTGTGTGTGTGTGTGTGTGTGTGGGGAAAAGGAGGTTGGGGTATGTGCGATGGTTGTGCGGTTCGCTTCTGAACACGATTTTTGAATTAATGCATAAACTGCAAGTTGCTGCCGCTTTTTGTTGTTCTTTTGCTCGTTTGCTGCTGCATTTGCGTTTTAGGCCAAATTGAAATTAAATGTTTTTTGGTGTGAGCCCAAAAATAAAAAAAAAAAGAAGAAAACTACAAAAACAATAACAAAAATAGAAGCAAGACAACAACAAGAACTCACATGAAGAAGGCAGAGACAGTTAGAGGAAGAGAGAGCTGTAAAATTGTCAAGAAGTTTGGCAGTGGAAAACTTTGGCAAATAGTTTTAATAAGGTGAAGAAAATGTTTTAGTTGAAATTTATTTGCAGTTAACTACTTTTATATAAAAGTATTTGTTTATATGGAGATTTAATTTATTAAAATTTATTTTAATATATTTAAAGATTTTGTTGCTTAAAGTATACTCTTTCATTTTGAAAATAATAATAATTAATTTTGTTTTAAAGTATTTAATACTCTCTTTTATCTATAGTATAATTATTTTTAGAAATATCAACAACCTTTGCCCTTTTCCCTTTATCCTTTCTGTCACAGTGCCGACACTTTAGGAGCTCATCTTTCCCGTTTGCAACATCAAAGAAAGTTTCTCAACTATTATCAAACTGGTATTATTTTGTCCTAGTTAGTTAAACTTGTTTAGTAAAAAGAGGAAAACAAAAAAAAAAGCAACTACGAATGGAAAAGGAAGCTTAAGTAATGATGGCACCTCATATAAGAATCCTCTAGAGGAGAGGACATGCACTTGGCACCTTCACACAGAGACGGCGGCAGGCACATACTCTGGTTGTTCTACCCAATCCCCCTCTTCCCCCCCTTACCACCCACACATTCTTTCGTGTCGTATCTGCTCTTCCGGCAAGAATATGCAATTTGCGTAAACATTTATTACGCACTCAAAAAGTGGGCGAAAAGATGAAACTTTTGTATGCAAAAGGGGTAAAGCAGACGCTGCTGCTGCTGCTGCTCCTGGCAGGATGCGTAGCAGGAATATTTTGTTGCAACTTGTTTTTTTTTTTGTATGTATTTGCGGTAAATTGAGGAGGTGGAGTAGGAGGAGAAGTAACAGTAAGAAGAGAGGAGTTAAGACGGGGAGGGCAGGCTGATACTCTGCATAATTTTATGATGATAATTAATTTGATGTTTCCAGCATTTGAATAAGTTCTGCAAATGCTGACGATAATGATCCCCCCCCTCCACTTGCTTATCCCTGCCATCTACATTTTATATATCCTTTAGTACAGTTTTTACCTCTCATAGAAGTTGAATGTCTTAATCATTTACGGAAATTTGTGCAAATTACTTTCAAGAGTGAAAAATTTGCAAACAAATAGAAATGTACAGTTATAATATTAGTAAAAACTGCAGTTACGCCCATTTTTTGGGTTAGCCTGAAACTTCTGGCAAAGTTTTTAAACCTTTTACAGTAGACAAAAAGCAATTGAAATGAGAAATACAAGTAAGTTAGCCTTTTTTTAGCTTTATCAAGTGATAAATATTAAAAGAATTTCTTAAATTTTACTTATATTTCAACTTAAACTACTAGAATCATAAGGAAGTATATAAAACTAATCATAGCTCCGTCGTTGCTGTTTCTATGGGAGCTATAGTATATAGTCGGCTGATTCTAGTGAAACTCAATAGAGCAATTTCTATAAATACCAAACTTGCACATACCAAATTTCGTGAGAATCGCTCCTAAAACAACAACAATATTCATATAATACTATTTTCGTGACCAAACGCTACTATGGGAACTATATGATATAGTGAACCGATTCTTATAACTTGTTGGCTATGTAAGAAAGCATATAAAACTCACAGATACCAGTTTTTGTAATATAACATCCGAAAACAACAAAGTTATTGAGGTTAAAGCTTATACGGACAGACAGACAGACAAGGCTATATCAATTCAGCTCATCGTGCTGATCAGGAATATATATATATACTTTATATAGTAGGAAATGCTTTTTTCTATGCGTTACAAATTTCCATTGCCTGTTGCTTGTTTGTTATATATACCCTTTCTTTTCTTTGACTATCTATAGGGTATATATTTACTGTGAAAGAGTTGAAGGAAAAAGTTTTTTTTTCCAATATGGCATAACCTTTCGTCCTTTTATGCTATTATTTTGATATTCCCTTTTACCATTCTATCTATCCTTGTCATTCTTTAAGTTTTATACCCTTTGCTTTTCTCCCTACTTCATTTTTCTTGCGGAGTTTTCTTATTTTCCATTTTTATTGCTCAATGCTCATTATTTGTGTTTTTGTTTTGTTTTTTGTTGTTTTTGCTTTGTTGCAACTATTTGCAAAGTAATTTCATGAGTTTTTGGTTGTTCGATTCTCTCTTTTTTTCTTTTTTTCTCACTTTTTTGTTTTTCGATTCCTTTTGCCCTTATTATTGCTTATTCTTTGAGCATTTTGTTGTCCCCTGCTTTTTGGCAATTTTTATTGTTATGGTTATTGTGTTTGAAGTTTTCTTGTCTCTTGCCTTTTGCCTTTTGCGGTTTTTGCCATTTTCTTTTCCCCTTTCTGAGAAAATGGCATAATAATGTGGAAATGGTTAAAAGAAGCAGATAAAAAGAGACTGAGAGAGAGAGGGGGGGTCTATTTTTCTTTTTTTTTGTGCTCTTATAATTATAATGATTTCGATTTTTGTGGCAACCGCAGCAACAACTTGTGGTTAGAATGAGAATTTTCTGTGGTCAACCAATTAGATGAAAAAGAGAGAGAAATGACTTTAAATTGACAATTCTCTGTATATATATAGAAATAAAAATTACATTTTCTATTTAAAAATAAACAATTAATAAAAGAAATTGACTTTTAATTAATTAACTAATCAATAACTAAGCATTTGTTCCAAGACTAAACTTAACCTCAATGTAAAAAACCTAACCTCAATGTAAGAAACCTAACCTCAATGTGATCTCTGTGCAACTTACCATCAATAGATCGTTATAAGATTGTGTTTGTATGGGACTTACCTGTAAAAAAGAAAGAGAAAAAATATTATTTATATTGAAATTGATGCGAAAAATAAAGCAGAAACTATTTAAAGGCACTGTTAATATGATTTTGCTTACTAAAACTTTCCTTTTTTATGCTTTACTTTCTACTAATAATCAAAATAAATCGATTTCATTGTCAAATAAAAGGCTTAAGCAATACAGTTCTTTGGGGCTGATAAAGATTAGATTATTATTTAGTCAGATACAAAGAATGCGTTCCCCTTATCTCTTCTGTACTGTGCTTTGACAATCGTTATCGATAAGAAGTAAATGACTCAATTTATCAAATGTTTGTCTTTTTAGATTATTTATGTGTTGCTATTTTTATTTTTAGCGGAAGTAAAATGTTAAATGGTTCTCTTGTGTGTAAAAAAAAAAAAAACAAAATAAACAAATAACAGCAATCTAAGCAACCAGGCAGGCCACGCCCACGCCCACATATAGCCTTCAATCAAGTTGGGAATGCTCCTTAGAAGGCGCACACACACACAGAGAGAAACACTCTAAAGGATGCTGTATCAGCTAAACAGCTGTCGTTGTCTCTGCCATTAAGCCAATGCCAAGTTGCCTCACTTTTGTCCTCCCCCCGTAAACTCTACAGGAATAAGAAACATATGGCAAATGTATCCAAATGTATATACATATAATATATATTATATCTATTCTATATACGTATATATAGAAAATCGTGTCCATTGTGCCGACGCTTTAAAATTACAAACAATCATCTATCACAGAAAAAAAGAAAAAGAAAAAGGAATTGAAGAATGAGCCAAGCGGAGATTGGAATGAAAAATAAATAACAATCACACAAAAATCAATATTGACAAAAACGGTAGACCAAGCGACCAACCAACCAAACGACCGACTGTCCGACCGACCGACAAGCCGACCAACCTATAGACCAGTTGAAAGGATAAACTGGGATCAGAATGTGGGTGTGGCCATATGTTGCCTATGGATGAAAAACTTACCGGAGGAAACAAAAAAAACAAAAATGAAAAAAAAAACCGAAACTTTTTTAATCAAGTGTCAAGCCCAAAACAAGAAAAGAAATCATTCAAAAAACAGAAAAAAAAAATTTGTTTAATGACAACTTTCCGTTTTATTTTCTTCTTGGCCAAAAAGGCAAACAGCTGTTACACACACGTACACATACACGCGCATACACATACACAGAAATAAATACATGGGCCAACAGCCGGCTTGTTGTAGGGACTCAAAAAGTGAGAGAGATATGTTTCGGTTATTGTTTCGGTTTTTCAATTGGTTTGTTCTTCTTCTTTTTCTACTTTTCTTGCGTTGCCTTATTGTTTTTTTTTTTTTTTTTTTTTGTTTTTGAGGCGCAACCAGAGCACTAGCAGCACATTATGCTCGAAACGTTGTCCGATGCTGACTGAAACAGAACAGGAAACATGGCGAAACACATTCATCGGCCTTGCAACGACACACACACACAACTGGCGCTGCCAGGACTCACATACACACACACATAAATAAGGAAAATGAAAAAGGAAGAAAAAAAAAAAAAAAATGAGATGAGAAACACACAACCACGAAGAGTCGCCATGATTGAAAAGGCGGCCGAGCACAACAACAACAACAACAACAAGAACAAAATGGTATACGATAAGAGAGTGGGCGACATAAGAGGTGTCCTGATGGTGTGGAAAGGAAACTGGTCAGTCGATGTCTATATATGCAACCTGTTGAGTAAGAATTCCTTTACTATTTCTTTCTTTTGTTGTTGTTATTTTTTTGGCCCTGACAATGTCATTGAAAAAGGACTTTGCCTTCTGCGTCAAGGCAAAGGATCGCCGCTAGTGACCGCTAGAGGGGAGTCTATCTTTGCTTTCAACTTTTCTTTCTTTCGTTTCTGAGTTTTTTGCGCTTTTTTTTTGCGTAGGTTGCTGTTGCTATTGCTGTTACCAATGTGCGTCATGGTTTCCGGCGTGGGTTGAATCAAGTGGATTCCAGCTTTGGCTTTTTGCCTCAACCTAATTAACATTGCTAGGCGCATGAAAGAAAACTTTGTTATGCAAAAAAAAAAAAATAAATATTAAACAAAATGATAAAGCAAACTGTGTATGGGGGGGGGGAGTACAGAAGAGGTAGCATAAAATGGCCTACAAGTGAGTTGGCATTTAAAATAAAAAAGGAATTTATTTCACTTTTTTTTTGTTGTTCTTGTTTCCCTCATATAATAATCCAAGGAAAGTAAGGGAGAGAGAAAAAAAAGGCATCAGTTGTGCATATTAAGTAGATATTTTTTTTTTTCCAGGGTTTAGGTAGAACCTGGAGCAGGAGCAATAGCAGCAGCAGCAGGTGCAGATGGCTTTCGCTTGGGATTGAAATTTTTCCTCCATTTTCCATTTGATGGATGATGAGCAAAGTTCAAGCAGTTTTAAAAATAGATTCTCGATACCTTTCTTTTCTGTTTTGTTCTTTGTTTTTTAAAGATGATGGATGGTTATATATATATAGGATTTACCTCAAAAAATACAAGGTGAAACTATTAACGTAAGGTGTCGAAAACTTCAAATGAAGCGATTGACGCAAAATCTCAGCATGGAATCAAAAAGGTTTTGAAAAAGGTTTCTGTATTTATCGAACGCTTCTAAAATTTGCAGTTTTTATTGCTGACTCTTTGTTTAAAATGCTTTCGAGAACCGGCTGAATAAATCAAGCTTTAATAGTTTTCACAATTGATAATTGCTTTTGAGTTAAACACAAATTGATGAATCAGAGATAACTAATTGCATAAAGTACCCCATGTGGTTTTAAAGTTGTTTTCAAAAATATTAAAGTTCTTTCCCAGAATGAGTCAAAACTTTTAAAATTATTCCAAAAGCTTTGAATAAATCTTAACTGTTTGGTAATTTTTCCAAGCTTCAAATGTTTTAACTGTATTTAAACTAGAACTAGTTGAGAATTCTAATGGAGCAATGTAGAAAAAAGTGCAATTAGTTGAAGATTTATTTGTTAAATTATTCCAAACATATTCAATAATTAAATATGTATACATATATATATCTATATATATAAACCAATTTGGCAGCAGCTCTCAAAGTTCCAGCATGTCACATTCATCATTTTGCAGCTTAATTTTGCTACATTTGTCACACATTTTAATCTAATTAGGGTCTCTAGATCCCAAAATCTCTCCCACCACCCGAGCCGGGCCTATATACACCCGCCCCTATATACCCCTAGGCGACCATTATCATTAGCTCACATATCACACGGACTAAAAGAGAGACAAAGAGAGAGAGAGAGAGAGAGAGAGAGAGAAAGAAACTATTCCCAAAACATATGCCAAAATAATAAAATAAAAACCAATCAGCAACAGCTGCGACGCATTAACAGAACAAAAAGAAAGACAAAAAAAAAAAAAATAGAAAAATAGTGAATTAGAGATAGAGAATGATATGGATGGAGAAAGAGAGGGAAGGTATCTATGATAAGGGGCAAAAACAACCACAACAACAAGGAGAAGTAGGGAGGAAAATGCAAAATTAGTTTGTTCCAAATGAGCAAAATCAAATTCCGTTTTTAGCCGCAAGAAATGTAACCACTGTGCAACGGATGTAGGAGTTAGAGACGGATGCGGGTTGATGTGAGAGGAACAAATGAAGCTACATAACTAGAAAATCTCTAACCACATCGTCTCCCCCTAAGGCATTTTACGCTCTTGCCAAATAAAGTTCTATGCTCGCTCTCTCTCTCTCCCACTCTCTTTTAGTTTTATTTTATTTTATTTCATTTCCATTTCCATTTTTTTTGTTCGTTTTTCGGTCTTTTTTGGCGTGGGCGAATCTCCGACTCGACCCCTCTGGGATTGCCTTAGGAGTAGTGTATAGCATTGAAGAGGATGTTGGTTGGTATGGGTAAATGGGGAAACATTTTTGTCACCACAGAAAGAGCGAGAAAATACCGCAAAAAACGAAGTGTTCTCGTTCACATCGTTGTTGTCGTCGTCGTCGTCGTCCCACTCAAATTCACTTCCGGTTGGACGCACGGGCGACGACGACAACAACAGCAACAACAACAACAACAACAAAACGGAGGAACGCTAACAACGAGCATTGCACGACAACGAAGAGAAGCAGCAGCAGCATTTGCCTTTTTTTCTTTTTCTTTTTTTTTTTGCTAAATGTCAAGGATACAACAATTTTCAACAGCAGCAAGGACAACAACAACGTTGTCGTTGTCGTCGTTGGCGCTGCCATTGAGAATGCTGTAATTAATTATTTTGCAGCATACATTGCGGCGTTGAGAAGAATACAAAATGGCTACTTTGTTGACAGGACGAACTAACGGTCACAGGAAGTTGCTGGCTTGCTTGGTGGGGCCAGACAAAAGCAGGATACGAACAGTAGCAACACAGAAATCGGACAACTAAGTGCAAATACACTTAAATACTCGATTCCGGAATAAAAATGAATCAACAACATTTTCATACAACTTCCAAAAACAAAAAAAAAAAAATAAATACTGCAATTTTCAATATGTGTCATTAAAATGAATTCAAGTTGACTTTAAATTATTATAATACAAGCATATATATATATATGTATGTATTAGCGGGAATGTAATTAGAGTAAATTACAAACGTTCTTTCTGGCAGACAAAGTATCATTAGACTGAATCATTGTTGCTAATTGGGAATCAATAATGTCTTATGGAAATTATAATGCTTAGATTAGACTTGAAACTTTTCACACTTCTATATAGAAACAAAGAGGGTGGCGTGGGGTAGGTTGGAGTTAGGATAAATCTATTGAATTTCAACATATTTACTGTGACTTAGTCATGAAATGTTTACTTTCGCTATACCCAACTTGTGGTCAAACATTTCCAAGACTGACTGAGACAGATTTTTTGAAATTTAATGCAGGCACCCTGTATAGCAATTTCTTAAGAAATTAATTTGAATAAAAAGAAAAAGAGAGAGAGGATGATGGCATAAGCTTAGTTTCTATAAGCCTATAATACCAAGAAATTGAATTCTCTATAGAACACTTTTCAATTGATATGACAGACACTTACTATACTCTTCTAAACATATAGTTTCTTTTGAAATTTTATAATATAGAGAAAAAGAAATATTAAATAAATAACAAATTTCTTGTCTTTAATTATTGTTATTCAAGTTGTAAGGGTAACACAACTACAGAAACAATTTCCATATTATAATTTAGAATGGAACTTTGCTTTTTATAGGTTTTCTTTTTTGATTATTATATAAGAAGCAAGCGAGATATGAGTGTGTGTGTGTGTGTGTATGTTTGTATATATGTTTTTTTGTGCATATAATAAAGCACTTTAAGTGCCGCGTCACGAGTGTTTAACGTGGGTGTGGATGGGTATATATGGCGAAGCTAAAAGCCTTTTCACCTCCCACACACACACACAGCTTCCTACATACTTCACCTCTGCCTCTTACTCACTCCCACACTCTCTCTCTCTCTCGCTCTCAAAGAGCGGGAAACAACTTTATGACTTTGCCCATATAAACTTAAACTACAAGGAATTCAATTAACTCAAAGCTGCTGCTCTCAAAGAGAGAGAAAGAGAGAGCGCTTAGTGCTCTGGTCCTATGGACCAAGCAGCATACAACTGTGGTTTTCAGGATGTGACAACTTAAGCAGCAGTAGCATCACATGCACACACACAAACATACATTAATACATATATATTATATATATATATACATGTATGTCTGTATGTGTACTTATGTCCTGTAGTCTCGTGTCTCTCCTCTGCTGGCTTAATGAGCATCGCCGCCTGCTGTCAGATTTCTTTTTTGCTCCTTTCTTCTGACTTTAGTTTAACTTTTCCTTCATTTGGAGTGGCGGTAAAGATGCTTAACGAAACGTACCGAACCGAAACGTAACATAACGTAACGAAATGAAACGAAATCAAATGAGATGTAGTCGAGAGAAACTTTGCCGCCTACATGAGTTCAAAATTTTTGTCGCTGCCACATGTTGCCCACACATACACATAACACACGCACACACACACAGAAAGTTATTCCGTTAAAATTGTGAGTGAAATAACAAGAAAAATCCCATCAAAAAAACTAAATAAAACGACTAAAACATACTCTATATCAGCTATAAATACAAGGCAATCATTATACATTTTCTTATGATCCTGTTTTTTGCTATAAAAATTAGTTTTAACTCATCTTACTGTCAGATTGCTATATATATCTCTGATTTATAGGGTATAAACTACAAATTTAATTTAATCTATTTACGTAGAGTCCTTGTCAGACCAGACGTCTCAAAGAGGGCGCTCAGTTCTTTTAACGTTGTCATGCAATTCGTTAAGGGTTTCCCCTTTGGTTTCTTTTTTTTTTTGTTTCTCGTTCCCCCTTTTCTTTTTTACTTTTTTGTAAGAATTTGCATTTCCCCCCCTTTTTTTTCTTCTCAGGTTCTGTGTTTTTCCCTCTCTCTCTCTATTTCTTTATATATTTTTTTTTCCTTTTTTTTTTGGAGGTTTGATTGATGGCATTTTGGCTTCACGCAGCGAATGTCGGGCGTTTTTGTCATTTATAAATAGAACAACAACAACAAAAAAAAGAGAAAGTAAAATAAATAAAATAAAGGAATTCCAAACCGCCCCCACTCTCCACCATAATACCCGTCCCTCTTCACTGGCCCATTCACTTTTTTTTCCCCCTTTCTATGTATGGTATGTACTATTCCTTAGACGAAATATGAGTTAACGATTACAGGAAAGCGAAGAGTTTGAGTGCTTTGAGGAATTAAAGGAATGCTTTTTTTTTTTTCGTGTGGTAGTGGTCCTCGTCGTCTTAACCTTTTCACCCGCTGTGAATGAGTAAGGCCAAAGGATTCCTTTTGCTAGATTATCTATGAGTCTTTTTCTTTCATTTTCTATTTCATTTTCATACTTTTTTCTTTTTATTCTCGCATACAGTAAATGGAAGGATAATGCTTATGTTGAATTGGGTTAAATTCTTGAGGAAAAAAATACCAAAATATTTGTTTAATATTATGCAGGATATAAAGGGATCTGTAAGAAGATCCTTTATATCGTTTCTGCTTTATTTTGTGTTGTGAAAACGTTTACTAAATTTAAAATCTGTTTAATCACAGTTGGATGAGCAAATCAAAGTCTAAGTGTCATTGTTATTATTACAGGGTATCAATTTCTATACATCTTCTCTTTGTTATTGTTAGGTCTTTGGAAATTTGCAAAATTTCATATAGTATATGCTTTTGTTCGTTGCTTTTTCCTATTCCCTTTGTTCAACAAAGTTGACAGCTTTAAAAAAAAAAAAAACGAAATAAGAATAAAGAAATATACTCAAGTCTTGTGTGAGAGTATTTACTGTCGAGTAACTTCCTTTTTGGGAGTATTTGCTGTTGCTTTAGTTGCTGGGTCTGTTTCTGTTGCTGTTGTTATGACTGCATATGACTTATATGGTAGAGCAGACACTTCCGTTCAAGAGTCAGTCAGACAGACGCTTCACTCCAGTCCTCTCTCTCTCTTTCTCTGGCACACTCATCGTTGCCTATCCCCGCTCTCTTCGCTGTTCATGGAACAACTTAATACCACTTTAAATTACTTTCATTTCCGTTTTTGTTATTCCAAGCGCATCGTCGCCATCGTAGTTCGTCGTCGTCGTTGTAGCTCGCACTTTATTGCCGCCTACCCTCTTTATTCTATAAAGCCACTCACCCCTATCCCACTCCCTTTCTGTCAACGTAGTATGTTGTCTTCTTTAGTTAGTGCCTTTTCTTAGTACTCTTTTCATCTACACGTCGGCTGTGGCATTTTCATTTTGTGTTTTTGAAGCGTTTGCTTATTCTTAATTAAGTTGCGCGCCAGCGAAAAATATATATTTTTCTTCAAGAACACTAAGAAGAAGAACATGAAGAAGAAGAAGAAGAAAAAAAGTAGGAGAAAAAGTAGAGTGTAAGCTTGCCGCAACAGCAATTTGTCTGCCTATACACTAAGAGAAAAAAAAATAAGTTAACAACTTTACAATTAATGAACAAAAGATCTAGAGAAAAGTTTATTTTAATATAGCTTAAGTAATAATATTTAATTAAATTTAAGAAAATGATTAATAGTCTCTTTAAAATTATGCTCTCTCTTCTTTTATATGATGTCTCCTTCTCAGTTAAGCAAGGAACCCAAAAATGTATGCTTTAAAAAATTCATAACTGCAAAATGTATGTAATATTAAGGATATCAAGGAAAACACCACCACCACCCAATGATAGCCGGAAGCAAATCATTTGGCCAGAATAATGTTGATTAGTGGATACAATCTTCTCTATACATCCTCTTAGTCCTTTTCTCTTCATTTACTGGGCATTTTCATTCATCGTTTGACTATCCCTCCTCTCTCTTTTGCTTTCATTTCATTTCATTCATTTCCACCACCATACTACCAACGACTTAGTTAATTTAATTATAAAATTAATGACAGTTAATTAAATTATAATATCTTTTCCTTCTATCTTCCTCTCTTTTTCAGAGAAATGTAAGCTATTTTGTTTTTGTCCACGCTTGCGTAGGCCTGGCTCAATCTCATGAGTTTTTATTCATGGTCGAGTTATTAAGACATATTTAATACCCTGTATATGCATATTGCCAAGTTAACATTGCTGGCAATTAACTTTTTGTGAAAAGTCAGAAAACTCAATTTACGGAAAAGTCAAGTAACAGATTGCCAGATTGCATTTTAAATCCGCTTAACCAGATACACCAGACGGAGACGGAGAGAGAGAGAGCAGGTCACCACTTCGCCATCAAGGTAAAAAGGAGAAGGGTGATGAGGTTGGTTAAAAAGAAAAAGGGTGCTGGTAAGCTTACACATTTCTTGGTTGGCGGTGGTCAGCCAATTATAAAAAAATATTAACTCTCTTAACACCTGCAGAAAGTTTTTTTTCCTTTTTTTCTTCTTGCCACCGTTCACTTTTTTTTCTCAGTTGATGTTATTGAGGTAAAGTTAGCCCAGGGGGGAGAAAATGAAAGAGGGAAGTCTCTCTCTCTATCTGTCTCTTATCTACCTGTATATATATCAACTACAAATTATATATATATATACCTGGAAAATTAAATGTCAAATAGTATAATATTGACTTGGTTGATTATAGGATTCTTGTTCTTTGCTATTTGTCTCTCTCTCTTTCTTTTTTTTTCTTTCTCCCTCTGCCAAATGAATGACAGTTTCTTAATTCCATCAAATTCCTGGAATCTGACAAGTTTTAAGATATCCCTTGAGCTTTTAATGCTATAGAAACAAATCAAAATGAAATTCCCATGGGGCGTGACCGAGTATAAAGATTTTTGTGCAGTTATTGAAGTTGCCAGCGTTGCCAGGCTTGCTGTAGATGCAATGCCAAGCATTGCATTAAAATACAATCTTTCGTTATATATTTATTTATTTGTTATCCTTCTCTTTATTCTTTTTTGTAGAGGAGAATGAATGTATATATATATTTATATATATATTTAAATGCCTTCGGGAATTTGTTTTGCTGTTGTATGTAGATTTCCTTATTGGACAAGAGTTTCGAATTATCAGACGTAATTGAAAACTTTTGCTAGACTGTCATGTTTTTATCCCCATTTCCTCTGCATACCCGTTCTCCTACACACCCTACAACTTCCTCTTATCTTGTGTCTTACTCACACACAATATCTCTACATCTTTTGCCATTCCTCCCTTACCAGTGTTGGGATTTATATATATATATATATCTATATATAATATAGATAAATAGTTATATATAAAACAATTGTCTAGGCAAGTTAAAGTTTGCATTTGACCAAGTTTAAGTTGACAACAAACAGGAAGAAAGGCAAAGGCCAAGGCAGGCAAGAAGGGAGATCTAGTCATAGGTCAGGGGATATGTATGAAGGCAGGGGAAGGAATTGTGAATGCTGCACTAGTTGAAGAAAGGAATTTAGTTTAGTTTCTTTGATGATAGTATGATATGAAATTTATAGTTTTGGTTTTCTCCAAGTTTCCTCTGGCAGTTTGAATTTGCATGATGAAGCAGAGGGAAGTGTAAGGATAACCACATAAAACGACGAAGACTCTTCAACTTTATATATATATATATATATTTATTTTTATATATATATATATGTATATATGAATTGCCAGGCGATATGCTTGCTTGAACTAAAATTTTAGTTCTCAATGTGTTAGAAGAAAAGTAAAGTTAAGTAATATATACTATCAATATCTTTTGCGAAAACTTCATTGAGGTTGGATTTGTGTGATTTTCTTTTGCCAAACATAAATATATATATATACAGATTACTTAAATATATATATATATATATATATATGCAAGTAAAGCTATACTCTTATAGTTAAAGCTTAACGATTTATGTAAGGAATTAGTTAAGTTATATGGAAAAGAGTTAAACTAAACTTAAAGTATCAAAGAAATCAAAGCAAATGCATAGAATCAGCTGGCTATAATTATATATATATATATATACTATATATACATATATCAAAGTATTATTTAGCTACTTTGATTAATATATTATGTTTTTTTAGTAAAGAAAAACTTTTCAATTGAAATAATATGACTAAATATATATACGTATAATGATTCACTATTAAACTTGGTAAATTGATTTTATTTTAGTTTTGTTGTTCTATAATATTTCAACAATATATATGTCTGTATATATATATTCTATACATATATATATATATAATTTTCCATTTAAAAATTGTCACAGAATGATGAGAAAAATTCATCATATGCAGCATTAAACTTTTGCCCATCAGTCACTCACTGAGTCAGTCACTCATTCATACATACAGTCAGTCAGTCAGTCATGCATATGACGATGCATTCAATATACAACATATATACACACACACACACACACACACAGAGACACACACATGTATGGGAAAAAACGGAATCCATTCATTTTTGTTCGCTTTTGGCCTGCCATTTTATGTGCATTCACAAGGAAATGAACATCAGCGCGAGAAAAGAGAGCGAAAATTATAGAAAAACTGCAGAGAAGCGAATGGAAAAGCATCAGGCAGGCGGCACATACATAGAACCAAGTCCAGAATACTCAACAGAGATGCGGGGAACGGGGAAGTTGGCATTGTTATATGCAAAAAAAAAAGGATGCCAAAGGATGGTGCAAAATAATGCCATACTGAAAATTAATTTCCGTTAATATGACAGACGGAAGTGAAAATTTCTTAATTGCCATAACGTCGGTTATCTCTATCTCTTTCATTCTCTAGCACATACGCTCTGCTCTCTCTTTCGGGTTTTTATCACTAAATGCATATATGTATGTATCTATATATATATATATATCGTTATATATCGGTATATGAGAAGATTTTAGCCCACCTCGCGCAACTATTTTATTATGCAAATTGAAATCGAAATCTCTAGTTTTTCGTTGTTTTTGTTTTTGCCCATCCGCCCCCCTCTTTTTCTACACTCACTCTCTCTGTGCTTCTCTACTTTCCAATTATTCAATATCCATTAGAATCTCTGGCACCAAACTTCACACAATTCCCCATTGAATACTTCAGTTTTCATGGCAACATTGTATTAGTGAATATTCACTTCTCATTCACATTCATATTCACATCACCAAAACCAATTTGCCTGCTCATTGGGGAGCACACAAAATTTCATGGCATTTGAATTAGGAACACAAAAAGAAGAAAAAAAAAAACTGGATAGATACAATGGGGGGAGGGGAAAGAGAGAGAAAAAAACAAAGATCCAAAAAAGCAAAAAAAAAAAAAAAAAAAAAAATTCGAGCTAACAAACCAGAAAATCCGTGATTATTTATTAATTTGGCAAATTATTCATGCGACGCGCCATCACAAATCTGCTTAGTTGGGTGTTAGTTAGAGATAGCAGCGTGACAATGACGGAGGGGCAGAGAGGGGACAGTACGATAATGGGGTACAACAGAGTGAGGGGGGGTGGAGGCAGCAAAATGATAGAGAGCGCAAGTGGATAATAATGAGAAGTTGGAGGCAGTGGCAGCTATGGGATGGCAATGGTGGTACATGGCTTCGGGACACATTGTTCCAATGTGTTTGGTGAAAATCATCTATCCTAGCATTGTTCCTGTGGCTTTGCTAAAGTTTTCTGAATATAAAATATATGGCACAGTGGTACCACAATTCATGAAACATTACTAAAATAATAAAATGAAAGGATAATGTGGAATCCCTGTTTTTAAAAGCATCTTTGATGAGTTTTGTAGGTAAATTAAATTTTAGGATCCATTTTTATAGATAATTTTTAACATTTTGTTCAGATATCTGCCGCATTATAGAAATTTATTTAATTTTACATTTTCCTATGCAAAGTTATATCGAACCACTGTGAAATTTTGTGCATTTCAAATTTTAAATAGACAATTGTAGCAAACAAATGTATGAGGAAAAAAAAAGGAATAATTTTATGCAAGTTGTAGGGCTTTTATACCCTGTATCTATAGCGTAAAAGGGTATATTAAAATCGCTAAAATGTATGTAACAGGCAGAAGGAAGCATTTCCGAACCCATAAACTAAATATATTCTTAATAAGTCGATTAAGACATGTTCGTCTGTCCGTTCGTCCGTATAAAAACCTACAAACTATAAGAACTAGAACAACCAAATTTGGTGTCAGCATTCCTCTAGTGTCTATGCAGATCAAGTTTGTTTCAAATTTTGGCCACGCCCACTTCCGCCCTCGCAGTTTACGAAAAACAAATAACTAGAGTTGTATTAAACTTATGGCATTTCTACTTGGAACACCCAATAGTATGGCCAGATGGTATCACCATCATAATAAATAAAGGAGATATACATAAATATATATATATATATATATATACATTTGGTACTGAATGTGCGACATTGCGTGGTCAGTGGGAGGGAGATAGCATGTGTTCGTTGCTGCCGCTTGTGAGGGAAATTTTAGTATAAATTAATGACAAATTTCAAGAAGTTTGATTTTAAAAAGTTACTCTACTTGGTACAGGGTATACTCAATGTCATCAGATACGACTTGCTTGCTTCATATATTTTGTTTTTGGACAAGCGGGAAATAGTGACAAGGGCGTGGCACTTATGCTTATCCTCTCTGACATTTTGTAGAGAACCATTTTTGATTGTTGCTAGTGATTTACCACAACGGCTTAATTTAATTTAAAAATTATTAAATGACCAAATTAAATGCGAAATAAAGTCAGGGAATAAAATTTTAATATACAAAAATATGTATACATATAGTATATATATAAAATGAGAAACAGTTATATGTGAGATCTGAGATAAAGATATAAAAGTCAACGATAGTGAAAAATCAGTAAATTATGATTCAGTAAATCTGATTCTGACAAAAGTATATAAAGAGTTTCAATATAGCTTATGAGCTGGGATATATATATATATATATATATATATATATATATATTATATGTATATATTTATACCTCATTATTTATAATCAATGCAAAAGTATTAAAAGCTTAAACCTCAAGAGCAATTGAAAAGTGAAATGGTAAATTGTAAATGAAATCAAAGTAGAAAATTCTCTCTTTCTCTCTCTCTCTCACGTTCATTCCATACATTTCTCTGCATTTTGCCTTTGTGGATTATATATTTATATATATATATATATATATATATATATATATATATATATGTTTATATATATTTTTTGTTTTCAAGTAGATTATAATATTTGCTAATCTGATTTAATTGCGACACTAATTAAATGAAATTTCTGTAAGTGGTTAACACGCAGTTGCACACACACAAACATACACACAAATAGAACCGCACACACACACACACACACACACACACAGACGAATGCATAAATGGGCAAATATTTGTAAACTATTTTACAATTTTCAGTTTTTCGCAAATGGCAACATGTAAATAAATAGACCGAAATGCAATTTGGCATAAATTCATACAGAATGCTAATGTTTATCTTGGTCCCTTTCTATCTATATCTATCTATCTATCTCTATCTCTGTTTCTGATTCTCTTTCTGTCTCTCTCTGTTTATGTGTGGGTTATTAAAATAAAATTTTGGTATGATTTTCTAAGCCAATTTCAGAGTTTTGGACATTAATATGCATTTTACACATAAATCAATAAGCAGTCCAAGAGGCAGCACAGCAATTAAATTGTTGCATAGCTTCAGGGGCCACACCACACGCCCTGTACTACGGATGCTCTACAATTCGCCTTTTCAGTATGGCATAAATCAAATTGAACAGCTGCCAGATCCAAGAGGCTGGAGGGAGGAGGGTTAGATAGTACCATTTTGCCTTGAGGGGGCGGAAAAAGAGGGGGACCAGATAGAATTGTAGGGGGAGGAAAGGGGGGTTTTTAGTGGTTATGGCGTGCGGATTGTTCAAATACCAAAATCCAAAACTAAATTCTCCATCCTTCTATTGTTGTTTCAATTGTTGTTATCCATTTACATACATGAATTTCATTTCGTAACTGTTTTCAGTTACAATCGTTGCTCCTCTTTACCCCAAACCTTATCCTTACTCTTTCTTTGTATGTAACCAAGTACCTACCTCCTGCCAACATACTTTGAAATTTCCATAAGCTTGAAGAATTTTAGGTTATCATTTTGTGCATGCTGATTATACCAAACACATATACTAAATGGGATTTAGTTGTGCTTCCTATTCTAATTTGCTCTTAAGACAGGAGACAAACACACACACACACTCACACACACACAGAAATATATATACACAAGAGATGGATAGTTGTAAGCATAGAAACAGAGACAAAAGGACAATGCTAATATAGGTGATTATATGAAAGACACTTTTGAATCGATTTAAATAGATATTTAGTAAATTTGATAACAAACTCCAAGCTACCATAAAGTGATTGTAACTCTCTTTGATCATTATATGATAAATAGATATATTAACTTTATACAAAAGAGGTCCTGTAACCTATAAATCAATATTAACTATTTTCGTGTAAACATTTTTTTTAAGTATTTATCCATTAAAGCGATTTTCTCTGTTGCTTTTAAGAGAAATTCTTGGCCTTAAATCTTTGCAATTTGATTTAAGAAATTTGTAATTTCTTAACCACATGTTATACCCAATATCCGCAAATAGTATACGCAAAACCCATACAGATGTCTTTATATATATATATTACATTCGTTGCTACTCCTTTCCATTATATTGTTGGTTATCTGGTTGTGCCAAATCCAATATAAGGCATTTATATTTGCCCTCGCTGGGTTTGGTGTTGTTCGCCCTTTTCGTTTTTTTTTTTTATTCATTTTTAATTTTTAATCGAATGCCAAGAGCAACAGCGGTGATGGCAACAACCGCTGCTCTGGGTGCTGTGCTTCTACGTCCGCCCGTCCGTCCGTTCGTCCGTTTGTCGTTCCGTTCATCCATGGCCACGTTGGCTCCGTCTGCTCTTGTTATAAATTGTCTGAAAGTCGCTTTACAGGGTTTTTTTTCGGTATCATATTTTATTATTACGCGGTTTTTTGTTCGCTAGGGTAGCCATACCGGATGTGGGAGGCGAAAGATGAGTGGAGCGGAGGTGGCATCTCTTTGGATACTCGGACATCGATGCGTTTGCGTTAATAACCAACAACAACAATAACAACAAGAACAATATTTTATGAGTGCTTGCAGATTTTCCACGAGCAATTCTTACTTCCCCTACACTTACCTCTCCCATTGCCGCCTTCTCTCTACCAGAGCCACTGGCCAAGAGTTATTACAAAAGTTTGGTTTAAAAAGAACGGAAAAAAGTTAAAAAAAAAAAAACAGAAAGAAGAAAATTGCTGCTGCTGCTACCACCAGAAAAAGAACTTCTCTCTCTTTCTCTCCCTTTCTTTCTTTTCTTATATTAAATTTTTTTTTTAATGGCAATTTAAAAATAGTTTTTATAATCAAAATGAGTATCAGAATAAAATGAATCTTGACCTTTTGTTATTGGAAATTGAAAAGCTCAAAGCAAAACCATCTAAGTAACTAACCTCAAAGCAGGATTCACTCTATGGTCACTAATTAAGTTAGATGGATCTTTGTTGCATTACCACCTAGACAAACCGAATCAAGTGTGTTACCTTACCGCAAAGTGTAAAGTCTTCTGTCTTTGTAGATGTATGTAAGAGATGTCGGGGTCACCTTTTGTATAACATTAATTATTGGCCTCCATTTCAACTGGAGCTTTAATTGCCAGACAAGACAGAGGCACATATATAGCTTACAAGGATGAGGTAGTTAGTTCGGTAAAAGGAATGGTCAGGGAGACCATCTAACAAACAATTGTATAGACAAAGCATAAATCAGTTACCTCTCAACACCTGGCGGAGAGTGGGAGAGTTAGAGAGAAAGAGAGAGAGAGAGAGAGAGTGTGAGAGGGGATTGTAGCAACTGGTCAGTTTCAAGGGTGGTTTCTAGGTACAGTCTCGGGCACGGCTCTCTATTCTCTCTATCTCTATTCTTTCTCTGCTTCTCCCCCCACCCTTCTGTATGTCTGTTTGTTGTGGTCATTTGTGGCATTGGCCTGCAATTTGCATGAACACTGCTTGTGGGTCCTTATACCTCTGGAAGGATTCACCCTCTTTTGTGAAGTATGCTCTGTGTTATGTCAGTGTGTGTGTGTGTGTGTGTGTGTGAGTTGTAATGAGTGAAAATTGTCTGGCCTTTGACAGGTCGTTCTACAAAATAGACATTTTCCGTTCTTTTTTTTTTTTTTATTTTTGGTATGGCAAAGAATTGCTGAATGGGGCGTATGCGTAATATTGGCAAATGGAGTTTCCCTAGCACACCAACAACGACGACTCATTTCAGTTATGCAAATTGCTTTTTCATCGGAATTGTTTGGTAATTGATAAAAATGTTCATAGCAATTTTCTACTTAACAGAGTTGAAAGAACTTTAATAACCAATTGGGGTCACCCACCACAAAATATACAAGAACATTGTAATTTAAATTGTTTGAAATTATTTTATAAAAAAATTTCAAACAAGAATTCGGTAGTTGAGTCTTCAAAAGGAAAATGGCTTTTGTTTTCAATAAATTTCATATGCCTAATAAAAGCGGAAATTCCTTTTTTTTGTTTAAGCTATTATTATTGTATACAATTAAATATTTTTATAAGACGAATTTGAGATTATTTATGTAATATTCTTTTCTTTCTTTTCCATTTTATAAAGATTTTTAGCCTATCTTGGCCACTGTGGGCGTTGGTCTTGTCAAGATTTGTATGCCATGGCGAAATGCATCCATTGCAATCAAATTTATTGCGCTTCGAAATGCTGCCAACAGCAAAAAGCAAAGAAATAAAACACAAAAAAAAAAAAATGAAAAGAGAGGAAAAAAATATGAAAAACAACAGAGAAGATTGCTGATGCTGCTGCTCAGCCACAACAATCGACGAACGAATCAACTGAGGAACAGAGCGGAAGTAAAGAGCCAACAGCAGGCAGGCAGTAGCAACAGGAAGAGCAAAGTGGATAATATTACACACACACACACAAACATATACACTTACACCCACATATAACGGGTGAGTGGAGGATGCTGCTGCTGCCGTTGCTACTGATGATGATGATGATGAGTGGGTAGCTGGATGCTGGCTAAGCATTTGGGTCAGGAGGCAAAGGCAAAGGCAAAAGAGAAAAGGAAGTGTTGGCCTGCCCATGTCCATGTCCGGGCATTTCACCATTGTGGCCTGCATTTTTATTGAAATATGAGCCAGCTGCTGCTGCTGTTGCTGCTGCACTTTGAACTTCAGATATGCCCCTATTGCATCCTTCGCATCCTCAACATCCTTCCCACGCCTTCTCTTTTCTCTTTCGCTCATGCTATCCTCTTCCTTGAAACTGAAATTGTGTGTGGGCAAATGTCAAGTGTCAGGACATTGGCCAGTTTTTGCGGCCCGCCACCAAATGTCAGCATTGCGTAGAACCAGCCACGCGCCGCCATCGCGTCACTTGCAGTTATAATTCATAATTTGCCACACTCTCGCTCACACACACACACACACAGGGAGAGTAAACAGAATTAATTCTCTTTTAACCATAAATGGCAGCTGCAGACCATCTACCAAATTGGGTTTACTTAAACACAAAATCGGCAACTCAACTTTTAGAATGAGGTCATCAGAAATCTTTCCCTGATAATGGAAAGTACGAAAGAGATTGAAATCTTATATAATACCATTTTTATTTCCGATATTTTCCAACACTATCCTATGGTATGTTAAATACATACACTATGCAATACTGGTTACTGAGTATGTTAAATCAATTTATATGAGTGCAACTAATTGATTAAGTTAACAATTTCTCGCTCTATATATTTGTTATGTATTTAGTTAAATAATAATATTAGTTAAATATTTTTATCGACAGGAGAATGATTAAACATTTTTATAGATTACTTTTCTACAATATACTGATTATCAGCATATGGCAATATATAGGAGTTGTAAGAAGCCGCCATGTCCATCATCCAAAACGAATTCCTAAAATACAACCTCGAATCGTTGGTGGAAGTGATGTGACAAACCGAAAATTGTATCCATATCAGGTATCAATACAAATTGCACAATTTCATTATTGTGGTGGTGCCATAGTGGGTAAACGTTGGATATTAACAGCGGCCCATTGTGTGGTTATAAAAAAATTTACTATATTGGCTGGCACCAATAATTTGGCTGATGATTCTACAGCCATATATTATACACCACAAGAAATAATTGTCCATTGTAATTATGATTATCCAGAATTTTCAAATGATATTGCATTGGTGCGGACTGTTGAGACAATTTCACCAACGATTGAAGTGAAAGCCATTCGTTTGGGTATGAAATTTCCACACAAGAATGGTAAATTGATATTAACTGGTTGGGGTACTACCAAAAATATGGATGGAAACTTAAAAAAGTTATTTCCCGAATTGTTGCAATCACTGGAAATGAAAGCCGTATCATATGAAAGTTGTCATAAAAGTTGGATGGATTCGGGAGGCATTGATTTGGGTAATGTTTGTGCTTACAATGATATTGGTAAAGGTGCTTGCGGTGGAGATTCGGGTAGTCCATTAATATATAATGGTGAGCTAGTTGGCATTGCTAGTTATGTTATGGCTTGTGCCAAGGGGATTCCAGTGAGTGTAAAAATCTTTTAATATATATATATATATATATATATTAATATTTATTTTCCTTACTTTTTAGGATGTTTTTTCTAGGTAATTTTTTAGAATAAACATATATTAACTTGTATAAGTAATTTTTGAACTACAATTAGTGTGCCTTTTTATATGGATTTCATACGTACTACGATGAGTACATGTGAGAAGCAGGAACTCATCCAAGATGCCATACATTCAACAAAAAATCTTCAAAGGAGTATGCAAATTTTTTTATTTTTTAGTTATAAATGCTTTTTAATTAAAACAATTATTATTTATTTTTTCATTTAGGAAAAAAACGTTCGTTAAATAATCATTCTATTATAGTCAAAACACACTATTCAAATTCTGGCCCATCACTTTCAGCAAGAACTAAATCACAGAAATGGCGACATGGAAGAAAACGTACTCGATACCATACGACATCCATACAAAATCGTAAGAATCTTCAAATTCGTACACATCGTGCCTGGAAACTGAAACCAAAAACGCATAGGGGAAGACATGGTAGCGAATTTACATGGGGTCATAGAATACATGTGCCATAGAATACTCACAAGAGATCATTTAGCTAGAGAATAGACTTTAAAAACTAAGTATAACTGAATGAAAATATAATTTTGGTAAAATTGTTATTTGTTTAACTAATCTGTATATAGATTAAGTCGTTTAATTGGCAATTATTAAGAAAAGGCGTGTTTTTTCGCAATGAATGTGAAAAGCATTTAAAAAAATTATTGTCACATAGAGAATGGATGGATTTTAAATATCCCAATTACGTTTTCATATTACACAGTTTGGAATACTCTTGAACTTCCCCCTTTCACTCTCTCTATCTCTTTTACTCTGTGTGTGTCTGTTTTCGGCACTCATTTGGTCATTTTTGGGAGCTCTTTTCTTTGCCATTCGCGGACCAACCAACCAAAGAGTGGACAACCCACAGCGTTTCCCTTGTCTGTGTGTGTGTGAATAAATGTTTTCACTCTTGTTGCTGGTGTTGGGTGTTTATTTACATTGTGTTTGTGTCTGCCACATTCACACACACACACATCTATAAAGAGAAAGAGAGAGATACATACACACACACATACTTTGTCACTTTTGTTTTTACGCTTACGCTTTATTGAGTTAATCGCTTTATGTCCTGTTTTTCACGCTCTGCTCTTTGCACCCCTTTACACCATTTTGTCCTTCGCTTTTCCTGTAACCCGTAACCCGTTACCCGTTAACTGACCACCACCATATTTGCCTTTCTGCACTTTTGCCAGCTCAACACTTTTAATTAATCTGCATGGGTGATAGTTTTTTTTTTCCTCTCGTATTTTCATTTCTTTTTTCTTCCTTTCTCTTACTCTTCGTTTTTTTTTTCTTTATTTTTTTGGTACCTGCATTTGCTTTTGCAGCTGCTTTCACTTCATTTTTTTTTTGTGTGTGTGGGATTTTTTTTTACTTTTTTATTGTTGTTGTTGTTGTCCCTTTGAGCAAATAAAGTTTAATGCATTTTTATTGATTTCTTCTTTTTTTATCCTCATTTGCTCTGCTTGATCTCTACATTATTCCAAACTGTCCTTTCTTTCCCACTCCTCTCTCTCTCTCTCTCTCTCTGATCCATAATTCTGCTTCTTTTACTTTCCGTTTTTGCTCACAGTTGGAATTTTGATTGAGCATGCTTGTTGATTTATTGCATGCACCAGTTGTGGAATTTATGTGCGGTCATTGGGAAAATGCAGCACAACAACAACAACAACACTCAAAAAGAAAATAAAATTATTATTATTATTATTCCAGCAGCAGCAACAACAACGACAACAAAAACAAGCATCAGCATCAGCAGCAAAAAAATAAACAGCTTGGAATTTAATATGCACAAGCGAAAAAATTTTTTAATTTTATATAATAAAATATGGCAAATCCATCCATCGTACTATTGGTATGAATGAAATATGTGACGAGATGAGAATGTGAAGAAAAAAACAGAAAAAAAACAAAAGGCCCGCATAAGTATGCTATAGATTTTTTCTCTCCCTTTAATATGACGTATTCTCTTTATCCTTACATTCTCAGTGATGAGCATTTACAGTTAGCAACTATTTTGGAATACAAAGAGAACCATAATTTCAATATGATTATATTGCACTATCATTTGATTTTTCTTTCTGTTTTTTTTTTGTTTCTTTCCCCTTTTTTTTCGTTGTTTGCCTGTCACATTGTTTCACTTATTAGGATCTCAAATTCCAAAGCCTTTTCAATTTCATTTAATATCAGAGTATTTTTCTTTTACCCTGATATGATTATTATGCAAAGTATTTTATTTTTAGTTGTTTTTTTTTTTTTGTTCTCTTTTAGCTTGATAATTTTTTCATGCTTCATGTCACAATGCATTTTATATTTTATATAGTTTTTCATGCAGTTCATTCCAATTCAATTCCTACAATTTATTGAATTATGGCTTTCAATATATATATATATATTTTTATTTTTATTTTATTTAATCTCTTTTAATTCCATATCATTGTATTGTATATGGTTCCATTTCATTTCATATAAAATTATATAGTTTCTTTCTATGGAGTTATATGGAAAAAGGATATTCATTCGCTTCGTCTCCCTTTTTTCCCAAAAGAGAATTTGTTTCACAAAATTTTCAAGCTTCATTTAAATTTCATAACTCTCTTTCCCCTTTCTCCTGTTGCTGCTGTTGTTGCACTTAGTTAAGGATTCTCCAGAGTTGAGGCCACATTAAGTTGCATTATCTGGCAAAATGCATTTGCATAACACTCATACGCCCCATGAGCATTGCAAGGGAACAGAACGAGACCGAGACCCAGAGCGAGAGAGAGAAAGAGAGAGAGAGAGAGTGGATTGGCGAGGAGTATATATATATATATATATGTAGACCAGCTAAATATGTAAATAATATTTCAACAATAATTGCTTTTGAAACTCCATGACCGTCTACTATTACTCCTTCCTCTCTGTTACCTTCTCTCCCTCACTTCCTTTTACTTGCTCACCAATACAGTCCGCGCGCCCCATGAGCTTTCACTCTATACAAATTCAATTTTCTCAGGAGAGATAGAGAGACAAAGTGGGGCGGGGGTTAGAGAAAAAGAACTTTGCCTTTTGCTTAAGAGAAGAACAAAAAATAATTAAAATTTAAAACAGAAATAAAATGCACAAGAATAACATTTACATTTATGCGTTTTGTCTCTCTACCAACGCTCTCTCTCTCTCTCTCTCTTATCCTTTCTTCATTCCCCCACCTTCACCCTCTTTTACTCATGCATTTCATAGCTTTTGCCCGCTCCGGTTTTTTCGTCATCTTTTCTGTACTTTTGCTTTCCATTTTATCATTATTATAAATTCAAATTCATTCAACAAGTTGAGGCAAAAAGCAAAGAGAAATGGAAAGAAGTCAACTGTGAAAATAAACTTTATTAAAATTTAACTAATGTTTCTAGTTTTATAAGGAAAAACTAAACTAACTGACAAGTTCATAGGGAACGGAGACGGCAGGCAACAGAAACTGAAGACAGCTGGATCTAAAGGAGTTGTTTTCCTGGGAAAATGTTATTGCACATTCGAATTGCAATGAATAAAAGGGGAGAATGAATGTTGAATGCTGACGACGATTGAAATTGTCACACAGGAAATGGACAAGACGTCAACGACGACGATGAAGTTGAAGATGATGATGATGATTACGAGGACGAGGACGATGTCAAGAGATCCAGTTGATGATTATATCTGTTCGTTTCTAATGGAATAGTCAAAGTTGTGGGCGGTTCTCAATCCAACAAACGGTTGGCAAGTGCCAGTGAAGAAAGAGAGATGGTATGGCATAATGTAGGAGTAGAAAGTGGTAAAGCAGCGGTAGGGAGGGTTAGCTCACGAAAGAGCATAGCCTAGAGACAATTGGAATTGGATTTTGTTCTCATGACGATGATGACGATGATGATTTGGTTTATGCTATGTACAAGAGCCAAAAATGAATTTTGTATATTTCTATTTAATGTTTGTCTAAGATATTGGTTTTATGAAACTGCCACGAAATGTGGGTGGAGAATGTAGGTGGAGCCACTGAAAGGAGTGTGTGTGTCGAGTCAGAAGTGGAAACTGTTGACCCTTTGGCTAGTAATTAAATATGAATCAAATTTATTTGGGGATATGGCATAAAACTTAAGTGTATTTATAAATATATACATAGAATCAAGAAAATATTAACTCGGACCAACACTTTGCTTACTCTAATATATGGAAAAGGATGATAAAGCAAAGAAGCAGAACAGGATTTCAATATTTATTCATATTTCAATATCTGAAACATTTTAATTAGCAACAAATATCAGAGTTTCTTAAATCGAATGTTTTCAAATGTTTTTCAATTTATAAAGACTGAAAAATATTTAAGGCAAGTAACTGAGGCGATCTAGTATATATATATATATATATATATATCTAGAATCCTAATCGTATAAAGGAAAATGTTTTCTTCTATTAATAACTTTTTGAGTTGAGAGGTTTTTTAAGCTTAAAGATGGCCACCAAATGGTAGTTGCAACACTTGAAATCCCAAAAAGCCATAATCTATGACCCGCCAAATAGATCAGCAAAGGAAGGATACTTTTTTGTGTTCTCCTTTCATAAAAGGAATCAAGAAAAAAATTTGTAAGTGGCCAGGACATTCAGCAGGCACTTTTAATGGCCAACAACTAGCGTTAGAAAATATGGGGAGGAAACCAACCATGGGCTTCCTTCATGAAGACGACGCCCACCACAAAAATACATTTTCGATGAATGAATGAATGAATGAATTGCGACAGAAGGAGGTGGGGAAAGAGAAAACGAAGATGATGGTAAGGAGGAAAAAAAAAACGGTAGAAGAAGAAAAAAATGACAAGAAAAAGGCACCTTGAGGGCACGACACGAAAACCACGAAAAATGCAAAAGAAATTGAACAAAGAAGAGTTGTAGGAAAAAGAAGGAGGAGGAAGAGTAAGATAAAACAGCCTTAAGGTATACCCTCTCCCTCTCCTGCTTTCTTCTTTCTATCTACAGAGGTAGATAGGTTTTTATCTCTATCCCTTTCTCTCTCTCTTTCTGTGTACTAAGTTAGTGTCTGGTTTGTCCTTTATCTTACTTTTGCTTTGTGAGTTTTTTTTTTTTTGTGTGTTTTGGTGAAGAAAATTTTGAATTAAAGTTGTCAGCAGCAGCAGTAGGAAAAATCATTTGGAGCATGGAAATCATTTACCACCAAATCATTCGTCATGATGCTGATTCCAATCGAGGAAAATTTGTCTGTCTCTCCTGTTTTTGCTATCTACATGTATATCTACCTCTCTCTCACTCTCTCTTACTCTTCTTCTCTTTCTATCTCACTCTTTATTTTTCGTGTTGGGGAAAAGTTTTCTTAATTGTTGTGTTATTAATGATGCTGCCGTTTGCCGACTGCCAACGACTTTTCAAATTGAAAATGACAACAAGAGTCGAAAGTCAAAGCTGAAAGCCCTTGGCTTCAACTGACTTTGATGGACTGTCTGTTGGTTGGTTGGTTGTTTGGTTGTTTGGTTGGTTTGTTGGGACGATTGGTCGCTCGGGCTGGGTTGTGTTTGTTGTAGGTGTAAGAAGACAAGGCGGGGAGGGAAAAAAAAAGGAAATATAGAAAAAAAATAAAGATGGGGTAGAAGGAACCACAAAACAGACTAATTGATTGTCTATCCATCCATTTTGCTGCTGCTATTGCCACCCCTTCTCTCTCTCCTTCACTACTATTACTAGGAAAAGCAAGTCACTCAAGTCAATTCAAGGCAAATTAATTTCAGCACTTTTCACGCCAATCAAACAGGGCCAAAAGAAGACGAAGAAGTAATACAAAGAGAGAGAGATAGAGATAGCAGTACCACAACTAGAGCCAAAGTTAGAGCCTTGTTCTATAAATAAAATTGCTGCTTGAGCAATTTTCAATCAAATGGCCATACATAGCAGTTTTCTCCCACTCCCCGCCCCCACACGCACACACACACACACAATATTCTCATTTTACTTTGAATTTGATTTCGTATCATAAATTCATAGATTGAAAATTGATGAAAAGTATGCTAAGAAAATTAATGATCATAGCAAACAAATGAAAACAGATTTTCAGAAAATTAAGAAAAGAAAAGAAAAGAAAAGAAAAGAGAGAGGAGAAAAAAAAAGTAAAATAATCATTTACTTAAAGACAAAGAAATATTAAGGCATTATCTTACAGATTGGTCCATTTTGATTATAGTAAAACTTAAACCAAGAGAACTTTTGTTTAATTTAAAGCACCCCCAACCCCTTCTTCCTCTTCTGAAATTGAAATCATTTCTCATGAATTTGCAATTAATTTGAACTTGATCATTTGCTTTGTTTTCGGTAATAAAGGAAACCCGATATAGGAATTAAGAAATTTGATATATGGAAAACAATTGTGCCCAGGTGTTAATTGAAAAACTTTTTAAGAAATCAATTAATATGATGATTGCATCAACAAGTAATTTGATTTCATTTTAAATCGTTAAAAAGAGATCATTTTGTGGTCGAGACAAGAGACCGATTTAATATATCTATGTATGTATGTATGTATGTATGTGTGTGTGTATATAGATAAATGTATAAATTTTAATTGAAATGCACTTAACATTGGTTATCATTTCTATGGGTGTGTGTGTGTGTTGTATTTTTGTTGTTGTTTTAGTAAATTTGCAATGCAAATCATTTGGAAACTAAATGCAAAACGAAAATAATGTAAAAACTATGAAATGAGTTTAGTTTGTTAGTTAGTAAGTACGTTCAAATGGGAAAACTCACCGTGGTTGTGGCCGGTGTGGTGGCCGTGTGCGGTGTATAGGCCGCATATGCTGGCTGTGGCAATGGGGCCGTATAGCGATAAGCGGCTGCCTGTTGGGCAACCGCAGCAGCGGCAGCAGCAGCTGCCGGGGCATAACCCTGCGGAGTCCAACTGGTTGCACCACGATATGGGGCACCGGCAGCCAAAGCGGCGCCGGCAGCAGCAGCAGCTGGACTAGTCATGGCTGGTGGACGTTGCTGTTGTTGTTGCTGTTGTTGTTGTTGGTGGTGGTGGTGGTGGTGGTGGTGTTGATGATGTTGTTGTTGTTGCTGCTGTGACGATGAACCTTTGAGAGCAACGGCTGAAGCGGTTAATGGGGCAACGGGAAATGCGCTGCGCGTTGTTGGTGGAGCGTTGGCAACAGCAGAGGCTGCAGCCGCACTAGACGAACTGCCCTGTTAAGCGATACACAGAGGGAAAAAAACAGAGAGAGAGAGATAGATAGAGAGACAGAGAGAGAGAGAGAGAGAGAGAGGGGGGAAAGAAATAGAGATAGAGAGAGAGGGATAGAAAGAGAAAGAAAGAGGATGAGAATCGAATAAATAAATGAAAACCGCAAAAAAGCGTCAGCTGTAAACTATTTTTCGTTTGTTAGTTTGTTTGTTACCTCCTCCTGCCTCCTGCCTACCTACCTACCTACCTCCCTATCTGCCTGCCTTCCTGACACCCTACCCTACACCTTTACCCAACCCTGCACTGCCTGCCTGCCTGCCTGCCTGCCTGTTTGAATAAAACCGCCATGACATCCGGTTTTTAGAACCAACACACACATAACAACGACAACAACACCAAAATAAATCACATATTCACCTACACCCACACACACACACAAAAACTATACCTAAATATTTTTTCATTCCTCTGTTTTTCAATTTGTTTTTTTGTTTTATTTTTGAGGTTTTCACGTTTTTTTTTTTTTGTTCCTTTTTGTTTTTTGAGTGCGAGGCATGGCATAAATAAATTCTTTTTCTTTTCCTATTTTTCATCTTTTTTCTACTTTTTTTTTGTTTTGTTTTGGGTGCTAGCTACCGAGATGCAACAGTCGTCGACGGTTTGGTTTCCTGTTCTACTTTATGTTGATACCCTTGGATTAAAAAAGTCTTATATAGATTTTGACTAGCAAAATAAGAAAAGTATATAAAAGATATAGAGCTTTCAATTTGTAAAGTAGGAAAAGAGAAAACGCCATTAAAATAATTTAAATTCCTATAAAGATCTTTAAAGATCTTTATATAAAAGATATAGAACTTTCAATTGCAAAGAATAAGACGGGAAAAATGCCAATAAAATCATTTAAATTTCTGTATCAGGAATCCCTCTTTAACTGTATATCATTTACTATATATATATATATATAAAGAAATTCTAAATACAGAAAGGGTATAGAATCTTTAGTACATTCATTTGCTATGCCTTGTGCGTTTTTATTGAATTCTTTTTTATATTTTCTCCTTGCCTAAAGGTGCAAAAAAGTTTTCGTGCTTTTACTTTTTTTTTTTTTTTTTTTTTTATTTTTTATTTTTTTTTTCGTTTTTTTTTTTTTTGTGGGGGGTTTTAGTTGGTAGGTAGAAATTTTCGGCATTTTTATTTGTGAGTTACTCATGCATTTGCGTGTCGTTTGTTTGAATTTTATTTTTGGAATTGCCAAAGCGGAATATGGCAGGCAAATATTTGATTTGTGTGTTGCGTTTCATCGTTTTCCTCCCTTTTATGCTCCCTCCCCTTTGCTTTCTTCTCTTTTTAAGATCCTTTTTGCCTTTTTTGGTGGTTTCACATTGCTAGTTAATTTTTATGTGCATGCAATTTTACTTCTTTTTTTTTTTTTTTTTTTTTCTCGGGGGTGGGACGGAAAGGATTTGGTTCTGTAATTTGGCAGGCAAATGGCTTCAATTTTGGTGGCGCAAAGCGAACGAATCATATTGAGTGTGTGCGTGTGTGTGTGTGTGTGTGGATATGTGTATATACTTTATGGCATTGAAATTATGTGTGTTTGGAGAATATTAGTGGAACTGGCAGACGGCAAATGGATGGCAGGGTAGTCAACAAACGAGTTTCAATGACGGGCATATAAATATTTCATTTGAATTGTAGAAATTCCCAACTGGTTTAAGTTGACTTCACCCTACCCCCTTTATTATAGGTAATAACATTTCAAGCAAATATCAAATCAATATTGTTGCTGCTTCTGATTCTACTGATAAAACTTCTTCTTGGAAAGCAATTATAAAGTTATATAGAAAGCACTTTAGTCTAACATTAAAAAAAAAAACAGATAATATTTCTATACGGTTAATAAAATTATTCAGAAACCAGTTTCAAGTCATTTCCCAACTTAATTTGTGTTCTTTAATGTGGAAGCGCGGAATAACATTGCAAACGTTATTTAAATTTAAAAAAAAAAAATGGAATTTCGACAATTTTCAATGGCTTAACATAAAAATTATACCAACTCACGTAGTCATTGTGTCCGCCTACGCCTTCCATATCTCGTCGTGTCTCCTTCCTAACATTCCATTGACAAAATCGAATTTTGCACATAAATTTTCAACAACAACAACAAAAATTTAACATAGACTGAAGGCAAGCAACGGTTGGCAAAGGGTAGGAGAAGGAAAGCAGGCGGCAAAAAGTTCGCTAATCGCTAAACGTTTATCGGTGCGGTGGTATGCCAAGAACCCCTCAAGGGATGGCATTTTTGCCACACCGTACCCTAATCTAACCTTCCTGCTGTTCATCCCCCCGCCCATCAACACACACACACACACACACACATTCACCTGTCAGTTGATAATAAATTATTATCATTAATATTTTGCGCTTGATTTTGCCACCACCGAGCCACCAAGACAGACAGCAGGAGTAGGAGGAGAGGCAAAGAAAAAAACGTTCTTTGCATAAAAAGTGGCCAGAAATAATGTAATAGAATATAGAACAAAAGCGTCAAACAAAATTACTAAAAGAAGAAGAAGAAGTAAAAGGACATTCTCACATTCTGTCTATCTTTCTCTTTAACTCTCGGTCTCTTTCTAACAATTTCATTCTTTCTGTATGTGCGTGAGCCACAAAAACTTTACAACACCCACACGAAAACTGCACGCGATAATGGCTCCCAATTTGGTAATTAATCACGTCCTCGTTCTCTTTCAGGGCACAGCTGCCCTGCAGGCCATATACACACACACACACACACACATATAAACCCAGAGAGAGAAAGAAAGATCGGCAGAAGGAGAAGCTAAAGCTTCATATTTTCCATTAGCGTTACGTTACGTTACGTTACGTTATATACTTTTGGTCCTGGGGCTCTTTCGTCGTCTATTGCCATCGTCCTTGTTCTCGTCCTAGTCCTAGTGCTAGTCATAGTCCTTGTCGTTCGTCGTTGGGAAATTAAGCGAATTTGAAGCGAACGATAAAATAATTACCTTTATGATTATTTTTCGCCTAGGACATGAATTCGGTTAGGGGTAGGAGGAAGGAGGAAGAAGGAAGGAGGCAGGAGTGGTGTTGGTCGTGTTGGGGAAGGGGCGTGGTCATAACAATTGTGTATGTATGTGTGTAAGTGTATGTGTGCGTGTGTTTCCCTCAATGTGCCAAACGTGTCTAATTTAGCGGCTTAAATTTATAGCAGTTTGTGCAGCTTAAAATGTTTGCCTATTCGTTTTTATGACCGCCCCCCCCTCCACCACACAACTCCTACCTCTTACCTTCTCATTCTTCTTCATCTTCCACCGTCACCATTTTCATTTCCCCAGCTCATTTTCACACCCACACGAAGAGAGAGAGAGAGAGAGGGAAAGAGAATACAAGCATCCATTTCTACGATATGAAAAGCAACATAAATTAAAGTCTAGGGAATATAATAGATTTGCCTTCTAAATATTATATATATAGATCTGTATTTTTAGGAAAATTTTTAATGGCAATCATAATGGATAATGATACACGACGTGCCGATTGGTTTCTATACAAATCTATTCAAAAACCTTCTTTAGTGCGAGCTTTTTTTTTACACTTTCTCAAAATTTATTTTCTTATATCTTCTTGAGACTAGGAAGTAGTTCAATGGAACTGGTTTGCATCTTTCGTTTTTTTTTCAGCTTATATAAAGTTTTAACAACTATTAAAAACTTCTTCTACAAAAGTAATTGTGATTCAAAGACTTTTGAAGAAAGGTCTACCAGCTATCGTTTTAATTGCAATATTTATATGCAAGGTAAACCTTATTCCCCTCTTCCATTCTTGCCCCACAAACCCTTTATGGTTACAAGGTATGCAAAATAGTTTTAAAGGCTTTCGTTCCATATAAATATATATATATATATATATATTTGTTGTTGTTTTTGCATGTTTATTTGTTTGTTGGTTTGCTTGCTCGGTTGGTGGAGGATTCGTTAGTTTATTTTTCTCACATGACAGAATCTTTTTCCACTTAAAAAAATTCAAATTACTTAATGCAAAAAAGGAAAAACAAAAAATAAGAAAAGAAAGAAAGAAACGGGTATAAAAAGAAAGAAAACTAGGACCGAATGCAAGCAAAGTTGCTGAGTTTTCTCTCTGTCTCTCACTTGGCCATGCAAAGCCGCCCAAAACAACAATAAGGAGATGAAAATAAAAAAAAAGAGAAAAAGTAGAAAGCAAAATATTTGCATTTGCCTTAAGAACTGTCTGAACACACACCACACACACAAAAATATACTTATATATACACACACACACTCAGTGACACACACACACACACACACATAGATCGAGAGACTTTACTCAGCCTTTTGTATAATTCATATTTTCCAACCACTTATTGTTTAAACTAAATAAAGCAAAAAACTTTTTCCATAATTAAAACCGACAGCGCAGTCCTTTAGGGAAAGAGAGAGAAGGAGGTAGCTAGGTAGGTAGGTGAATGGGTGGGTAGATGGATGGATGGATGGTTGCTTGGTTGGTGGGTGGCTCTGGTTACATAGCTAAGGTAGCTGAGGGGGGGTGGTGTAACTTGCGAAAAAGGGTTATGGGTGAATGGTGGGCAGACGGGTGGTGGCTGGTGCGGATGACGTTTGGCGTAACGACACACAGATGAAGGCAAGGGAAAGCAAGGCGCAAAAGCAGAAAACAAAAGTTTCTATTTTTTTTTCTTCCGGTTTTTCTTCTATATATATATATATATATATATATAAATATTTTTATTATTCTTTTTTTTTTGTTTTTCTCTCCTCTTAATTCTATGCGGTAAATTAAATTTTTCCAGTATTGTCCTTGCATTTGGACAACAACAATAACAACAATTTTCACGAGTGAAAACATCCGCGCGGCCTAAAAATAGCAGCAACAAACAAAAATCGGCAAAACAAAAGACAAAAAATAATCAGAGGAATAAAAATGTATTTTCTAACGAAGTTTTAATACTCTTACACAAATGTCTATTAAAATTTCTCACTCAATTGTTATCCTTTGTTCAATTGTGTTTATATAGTTAAACGATTTTGTAGCTTCTTGTCTTAAAATAGTTGACAAAATGGAGTATGCCATACTTACTGGAAGGGTATACATTAAAAAGGCACAAAAAATGAAAATAAGGCAGCAAACTTGGGAATGAAGGGGACCAGGCGGCTGCTGTGATGTAGGCAAAGCGGTTGGAGGGGTGTGGGGCAAAGAGGTGGGGAAATGCTTTATGAAAATTCATATGTGAAAGATGCAATGGACTTTATTCATTTTTTTTTTTTTTGTTTTTACTGCCTATTTTGCATATATTTGTATGGTGACTTTTTTTTCTACATTTTTTTTTTTGTATTCCTTTTATGCCCAGCGGCTGTTGGAGCAAAAGGGAAAGCAGTTGCAATTATTTTATTTATATACACACATATATATATATATCGAGGTATATATAATATATATATATGTGCATAAATGCACTTTTTTGTTGTTGCCGTCGGCTGATGAAAGATAAAGAAATTTTTATGGAATATTCAAAATGTTTTCTTTCCTTAACGTTTTCACTTTTTTTTTTTATCTATGAAAAAGGTATAAAAAATTCTTTTGGGAACTAGTTCACACTAATTAATTATAAATTTAAAAAGCAAACCAAATTGATTTCTATTTGATTCAGAACTAGCTCCCGTCTATTAAGTCATATTATATCCTGCACCGAGTCGATTAAGACATGTCCGTCTGTCCATTCGTTCGTATAAAGATCTACAAACTATAAACCCTAGAGCAACCAAATTTGGTGTCAGCATTCATATAGTGTCTACGCAGATCAAGTTTATTTCAAATTTTTGCCACGCCCAATTCCGCCCCCGGAGTTTAAGTAAAACGAATAACCAGAGTTGTATTGAACCTTTGGCATTCCTATTTGGCACACCCAATAATATAGCCAAAAGGTATCTGCTAACCAAATTTCGTTGAAATCGGACAATAAATATCGGAGATATATCTTGTATATACATTTTGTACGTATAGTGTGTAGTAAGTGTGAGCGAGATAGCATGCGTTCGCGCTGCAGCTTGTATGTAAAATTGCAGTTTGAATTGATGGCAAATGCGAAGAAATTTGATTTGATAAAGTTCCTCTACTTGGTACAGGGTATACTCAAAGTTGGCAGAGACGACTTGCTTGCTACATTTTTATTTTGGAAGCAAACTTTGGCTTAAACTAAATTTAATTTGGTATCAAATTTAACCATAAACATGGAAACAAACCAGTTGAAAATCTTACCATTCAGTTTTCTGCTAGCTTTCATTTAGCCTTAAGTGTTTGATTTGGCTCAAGTTTTATTATACGGAACGTTTAATGTGCACACAAATGTTTTAGGACAAAGTTTTTGCTATTGCCATGATATTAGGAAAATTTGTGTATAAGTTTACATCATAATTTTTCTTTCTTGATTTTATTATTGCCGTCAGGCCTAATTTCCCAAGAAAATGAATTGAATGGAGTGCAAAAAAAAAAAAAAAAAAACAACCAGCAACAAACATAAATAACTGAAACATCTGTTTTTGTAGTTTCCTTCGATGGCGCACTAAAATCACTTAGTAGCTAAAAAGTTTTCCTCTCTCTTTCGCTTCTTATTTTTTAAGTCCTCCCCCCCTAGCACCCAACTGCCTATTTACCCAATCACCACTGTCTTTTGGTAAGGCGCTAAAGGCTTACTACTATGAAGCCTGCCTTTCCCCTCCTTTTGTTAGCCACGTACCTTGCCAAACATCAACTGAAATCCATTCTAACCCGCCCTCTTCCCCAATTTCCACTCTCTTCTTCTTGTTTGTCAGTCAGTGTTTGTACCGTTAGAAATGTAATTTTGTCGTAAATGTCATTTTTTATGTTTTTCTTTTTTCTTTTCTGTGTGTGTTTCTTTCTTTTTTGTTTCGGCTGTCGTCTGCAATTGTTATTGTTGTTATGTGTTACCAAAAAAAAAAGTGGAGAAAAAAGAGCAAGAAAACGAGAGAAAAAGAAAAATGTCTTCAAATCACAAAACGTAAGCCCCACCACATCGACCCTCCCTCCTAACCCTTCATCGCTGAGCCTCCCACTACCCTTTAACTTGCTCCCCCTCCCTTCCAGCACAGCGCGTCATTTTTTCTTTCTCACAACTCGTTCATTTTATTGGATTTTCTGTATTACTTTTCTCTCTTTTTTTTTTTGTACTTTCTTCTCTTGCCATTTCTTCGTGTTGTTGTTGTTGTTGCTGTTTTGGTTGTTAGATTTAATGAAAATTTGTTGAATGTTCTGACAGGCAGGCAAAGAAAAGGCGTGCAAAATTTTAAATTGATTATTGTGAAACAACAAGAACAACAGCAACAATATATATATATATATATATTTTGAACATTGCAATTGATATGATCAGCTATGATTATACCCTACAAGTTGGTTTTTCTAAAGGATTTCCATAGCACAATCAATTTATGTCCCTGTTTTAAGTCAATTGCATATTTTCGATTGTTCATATGAATTTTATATATATATATATATGTAAAATATTATAATTAGTAGAAAAATTAGTTACACTTTCTATCAGATATATTGTATATATCTTTGTCAATGACTGCTACTTCGTGGTTAAAGGGTACAAGCAAACGAATGAAAAAAAAGGCTTGTGCTTTGTAGCAAAAGATGTCCTGTTGTTCCTTTTTTTCTTTTTCTGTTGTTAAGCAAATGTTTTGCTGTTGCTTTTGTTGTGTTCATTCTGTGTAATATATTAACGTTTATGATGAAAACATAAAACTTGCACGCGTCGTTTGCTGCTGCTGCTGCTGTTGCTCTGCTGCTGGTTTTGGTGGCTGGCTGCTTATTTTACTTTTAGGTGCGTGTGTTGGATTTGGTTTTGGAGTCCTGGCACTGCCAGGGCCATCCACTTTTATGCCTCACTTGGTTTTAACAGCACAGAAATAAGGGATAGGTGGTTAGAAGAGGATACGAGAGGGGGGGTGGGGACGGTCCTCATAAAATAAATAAACGGGCAATAGCAACACACAAAAACAAACGAGTCATGGAGAAAGAGAGATGGATTGCAGCAAAATCGGGCAATCTTTTTGCTTGTCTTTTATCTTTTTGCATAATGGAAATTGTAAGGATCATTTTTTTCCCCCTCCCCTTCCTTCTCACAACCTCTTTAAGCCCTTTTATAGTTGGTTATATGTATAAAGAGGGAGGAAGAGAGAAAGAGAGAGAGAGTCCTCAGTTGAGTTTTTATTGTTATGCATTTTCAAAATGAATTATGTTATTGGATTTGGTGTGTGTTTTAAATGGGGCTTACAAATTAATGAGTAACGGTATTGAAGCACAAATTAAATGATTTAAGCAATATACATATATATATATATATATATATATATATATATATATCTATTTGTGTGTATATCTATAAACCGAGAAAATGGCTGAGGCAGCAACATTTTTGTCTTCATTTTGTGGAAATTTTATGTTTACGACCATGAAAAAAATAAGATTGCTTTATAAACCAGAGAGTCAGTGATTGCTTTAAAAATGTTAAATACAAGAAAAAGAGGAATGAATGGAATCAGTTGTTCTTTAATGTGAAACCGGTTTCAAAAATATATGTAAAGTTTTTGGTTTAATTAAATTTTTTACATAATTTAGAACAATTTCAAATGAGAACAAAAGAATTTCACTCTGGACATTGGTTTGAAATAATTTGATTGTATTAACTTAACTTTACTAAAGTTAACTGTACATTTTCCGGTAATTACCTTTCATAAATGTGATATAATCTTTCCTTTGCTTTATAATATATATTATAATAAATTATCATTCTAACCCGAATATGTACCGAAAAAGAAAATCCGATTGCGAAAACCAAGCGCAAAATGCAAAAGCAAAAAAAAAAAAAAGGAAGAAAATACAAAATAGAAAAGCAACAAGAAAATGGAAAATGGAATGGGTAAAACCAAAATACAATGGTGCTGCTGGGTAGGGTAGGTTAGGCTAAGGAACCAGAGAACCAGAACGATAGCCATACCCAGCCATAGCCATAGCAAAAGCAAGAACCAGAACCAGAACCAGAAAATTATAATTAAATTTTGCGTTTTGTATTAGCCTCGAGATGGGCCGCTAAGCTGGCCCCAACTAACCTCTGCTTTGCCCCACCTTCATCTCCTTTCTCTTCACTCTCTCTCTCTCTCTCTCTCTGTCATCCGTCAGCTATCTGCGGCCTGGTCTGCACCCTCACATCTTTCTGTCTGCGGTTTGAATGTTGAGCTATGGAAAGACAAAAGATCAACCGACCAAGCCAAAAAGAAAAACCCAGCAAAGAAGGAAAAATACTGGGAAATACAATAACAACAACAACAGAAACAAGAACAGGAACAACAAATAACAGCAACAGAAACAACAGTAAATGGGCAAAAGAAAAGCTTGCAGCTGGTTTCCGTTTGCCAAGCGAAGATTTATTGCCTTGCATGGAGGGATTATATTGTATATACATACAAAGATATATATATATACAAATATATATATATATATATATATATATATATATACATGGAAAAGATGGAAAGGGACTTGAACGACATAACGGAAAAAAGCAAACCGATGGACCTCTTCTTAGTTACCATAAAGCCGCTTAAAGATTTTAATTTAAGAGCCACAACGAAAAATAATTATTTTACCCTCTCTCGTTGTAACCGACGACAAGCTTCCCCTCTTGCACCACCCTCACTCCACCTCTCATTCGCTTCTAGGAATGGCTGGCATTCATGGCCAGCTCATCATCAATGCGAGGACACGATAGCTTGGTGCTCTGAAACTGATTTAATTTGTTCTACTCATTAATTTATTTAGTTATTTACTATATCCACCTCTCTATCTCTGTCGCTATGCTGCTCCCACGCATTCTCTCTCTCTCGCTCTCTCTCTCTCTGTTATGGTTATCTATCTCGTTTTTGGGCATGCTCTACCAATAATTATCATTTAATTGTTGTCCATAAAATTTCATTGCCTACTTTTTTGGGCCGTTTGGTTGAAAATTCGTTTGTAATTTTCATTAAAAATTCAATAAAAATTTTCAGGGAAGAGCACAAAAATTTTTCATTAAAACTAAAATTGCACATTTTACAAAAGGCGACGGCGAGGAGGAGGAGGAGCAGCAGCAATAGCAGCAGCAGTTGAGTTGTATGTAGGTAAGGGTAGTTGTTGGGGATCGGGTTGGCGGGGTACAGAATTTATGATGCAAGCACGTGACCCAGGCAACACTTAAATGATGGCTTAAATGAGTCCGTGACGGGCCCATGCAACAGAAGTTGCACTTTACAGTTGCAATTTAATTTATTAACAGGCATAAGAACAAAAAAAAAAAAAAAAAACTATTTTAAATGGCAAACAAAAGAACGTGTTTTTAAACAATTTGCCAAGTGAAATTTAATTTAACTATAGAGAGAGACAGAGAGAGAGAGAAAGTAGAGAGCCTATTAAATATATACACGGCCTATAAATAACTTTCATTTAGAGAGAAAGAAAGATAGAGAGAGGGAAAGAAGCTCTCTGTATCACGTTAAAACAAATGAATCAACAGCATTTTAAAGTTATGCAACACTTTTATATTTCACATATAATAATGTCATTGTATAACACTTTAAATTAAAAATCACTTATATAACAGCTATTTAATAGAATAGTTGTATAACAGTAGCATTTACAGACATTTGAAGCTTTTATAACAGTTCAGAGATAACAATCATGCAAACTCTATGTTATAAAGTCTCTGTATAACAAAACTGTATAACAATTTGAAATCCTGTTGTTTGCCTTTAAAACACACACAAACTGCATTAAAACTTGATTGGACTGATCGATGAATAAAGGTAATCGAATCGCGTTTACTGAATCTCTCACACTCTGGTTTTATTTGGCAAATTGTAACAAATCTAAATATATCATTGTATTTGGTGGAATGGGACTAGAAAGAGTTTGTTGGTGGAGAGGTCCTTCTTCCCATTTCTTTGCTCTACTCGATTGCATGTTATATTTTGTTAATGCCTTTGTCATTCCGTTTCGTTTCGGTTCATTTCCTTACGTTTCTCTCGTTACTTTGGATTTGTAGAATTCTAGACACGTTTGACGTATGTATATGGTATGTATTTTTTCTATGTATTTGATGAAACCTGAAACTGAAGCGGCACGGCATGGCAGCACTCTTCTGTAACAGTCTAAACAAATGGTTTCTGTTTAATGTAAATAAATCGATGTAGAAATCGAAGAAGAGTTTCGTGTTTGTTTTTGCCATCATCAAATTTAATACGCCATTTCATATGGGCTAGAGCGGTGATGGGAGCGTGAATGTGAGGATGGAGGCGATGTCATAGGCTTGGGCGGGATTTGTGTTAAGATGATGAGGCAAATGAATCAGAGCCTTAATGTAGAATACAAGAAGAACAAGAAGAAGGAATAAAATAAAATCAAGTAAGAGGAAAGAGTTTGTTTTTTTTTTTTTTGTATTTTTATTTCTCATTTCTTCTCTGATTTTGTCCTCAACAACTTACGGTCTAGTGAACGAAATCAAAGCGAACAAGAAGAGGCTTGAGAATGCCAGAAGAGAGAGAGAGAGAGCGGGAGACGGTAAGGAGAACAAGAGTATGGCAGGCACCGGAAGTGAAAAAGGCCTCCAGTTCAAGTTGAAAATTTTCTTAGTTTTTCGCTCATTTTTTGTCGAGTTTCGTTGACTTTTTTTTTTTGTATTTGTTTGTTCTTTTAGTTTTTATGTTTGCCTTAATTCCGTGTCAATGTTGTTTTAATTAAAAATAATCGAGTTTCTTTTTTGTGTTTTTTTTTTCTGGTTTTTTGTGCAAATTGCAACAAAATGAGTTGGCTGAAAACAAACTTTGTACCGCTGGTGCCCCCTCCCTTTTTCACCCCACCACCATTTGCCTCCTTTTGCCATTTTGTAACATGTCCTTGTGTGTATGAGTGTGTGAGTGAATGTGTGTGTGTGTGTTAGTCAACAAAATGAAAATGTCATTGCACATAAAGGCAGGAAGGAGCGTACGTGACTCGCATTGCCGGAAATTAAGTGGTGTCCCAACACGTCCAAAGCGCACGAAGACGGAAAAAGCCACAGACAAGTGAGGTGGAACGACAGCGCGGAGTGAGGTGAGGTGAAGGAGGGGAGATATAAGGTGGTAGCAGTCAGGCAGCGACAATATGCGGTGCATATACACAGATATATATATATATATATATAGATATATATATATAGCTATACAGATGTAAACATATACACACACACATATGTGAAACATACGTGTGTGCCAGAAGCTAGCCAGGATTCCAGAACGACAATCAAAGCCGCACAATTTCGCTTGTTTGTCAATAACAATGAAAATTGCACAAATCCCCTGTCTACCCACCCAACCGCCTTTAGTCCACCCCTTCCTCTCGTTCGTCGTTCCCTGGTCGGCACCATTGCGATCCCAAAAGACTGAAAATTGCACAAAATATATATATGTAGGTATGCATGTATCTATGTGAAAGTATGTATCCAAGGCATACAGGTAAAAGATACACGCACACACAGAGAGAGAGGGGAAAACAGATAGAGAACGAGAGTGTACAAGTGAGGGAAGGGGAGATCAAGTTGATAGGCATCGACAGCTTTCTAATAGGTATCTCTAGCAAACGTTCAAAGAGCAAACTGTATAAGCTCAAACATTGGTTTCACGGTATTTACAGTCATTGTATTGTTTTAACAAACTGGTATACAACTGTTATACACTTAAGTCACTTGGGAATTATAGTTGACTTGTCATTCCCGATTATCTCCATATATTTAGATCCCATGTTCTCTTTCATGGTAAAGTCTTACAATGGATCAAAAATGTGCAAGTTCTTAGATCAAGGACTGCTTAATCTACGTTCTATATCTTAAAAGATCTCACCTATATATATAGTAATATCTTAAATTAAGTTACCAAAGTAGAGTTTAGCATGATATGCATGTTTGAAGGTTAAGTTTTATTTCAAATTTTGATTTAATACCATTTACCTTATCCAACATTAAGGTATATATATATTATTCATTGTAAAATACAAAGTCAGCAAGAGAGAATGGGGAAGATACATACACACAGAACATTGTAGGTAAGCATGTCAGATAGAATGCATCTATTCTCTCCCCCATTTCCACTGCTTTACTCTACTGACATCTCTACCCCTCCATTGACTTATTCTCTTCGTCATCGTCATCATCATCATAGTCAAACAATTTTGTGAAAACTATGCAAAGTGTTTAACACTCATTTTCCGAAATGTAAACCAAAAAAGCAAGGCAGACCATACCAGTCAGAGAAGCGACCATCCCCAACAGCGAGCCAACCATCCAGCTTCAGAGTGTGGTTTCGTCTGCTTTTGTTGTGTGTTTTGCCTGTCATGTTGTCTGTCTCCTGACACATGGTCACGACCTCCGCCCACTTACCGCTTGCCACCGCCAACTCGTTGCTCCTCCTCTTTCCACTTCAATTTCATCTAAAGCCAGCAAAACACATCCTACCTCATCTCCACCGCCTGGGTGGAGGGGGACCCACAAAAGCCGAGAGAGCAGCCACAAAACGTCAGTGGCAGTAAAAATGTTGTTTTCTTTTTGTTGGCAATTAGCAAATAACTCACATTATGTTCGCGCATCGTTGTTGCAACCAAATCCTGGCCATAATGAAAACGCATTGGTAATGGTACAGTAGAATGGATATTTTGAGTGGCACCATTTGTGACGGGGAAAGGCGGGGGGGATGCGGTATACATATGATGTTACTGCTGGCGATTCTCCATTCTGTCCAAATTGATTGGTTTGGCGTTGCCGATGATCGCCAATGGCATGAAAATTGAAATGCCATAGCAGTAATGACAAGCGACGCTGTCATTGAAAATCATTTGAGGAGAATCACTTGTCTATACACACATACATACATACATACGAACGAGCTTATGACATTTGTATGTATGTATGTGATGTATGAATCTGCCAATACTTTGGCCACGACAACTAATTGAAGACAGAGTTTTTATTATTAAGGGGAAGACATAGAAACTAAAGACACTGACTCCAAAAAGAATCGAATTGACTTTTTTTGGAATTTTTATTATAATTATAATACTATAGGAGAAAATTCTTTCTTCTAGAAAAATTTTTGTAAGTTTTTAATTAATCTAAGATGATTTTTAGCCAATTTTTTGTTTAAATTAAAGTTTACAAAACCAAAAGTGGTAGAAAGAGATAAGTCCAAAATGAATAATAATAAAGACAAGGTAGTATGGGGCAAATGTATGCAAAAACAATGTCTCGCTTCCTGAATTATGACTAATTTATATATAAATATATATATTCATTCTAATAAAACTGACATGTCTAATAGAAATGAAGTAAAATTTGCCAACATTTATGGTATTTTCCGTTTTACTGTGTTTGATGCAAATAATTTCATTAATTCAAAGCATATTTCATTTTTGCATATTTTATGTCAAACCAAAAGTGAGACAGAGAAACAAAGAGAAAGACAGAAAGAGATGTGCATAACATAATGAATATATATATTTATATTATATATACATATATAGGGACGGACTCCTATAGGAGGTGATGGCAATGGAAGGACTTAAAAAGCACTTAACCAACCATAATTCATGCGCATTTATTTTTGTCCCCCCAAAACTAATTTAGATTTATATACACACACACACACACACACACACACACACACAGAATAAAAAAGTATTAAAAGTAAATCAAAATAAATATAAAGCTGATTACACTGAAAGCAAATCAAATGTCTCCGTTTTACTTTTCATAGTTGCATTAATGTTGCCTCTTTTTTTCTTTGAGTGTAATCAAAAAGTAGGCAATTATTTAGGCTTTTAACATGTCAGCCACGTGGCAGCTACAGCAACAACAACAATAAGACTCATAAACGGAAACGGAAAAAGAGCCAAAAAAGAATAAAACGAACACACACACACATGACATAGATACATATACATTTATATATGAATTGAATTTCGATTTGGGTTCTAAAGTTGTCCAGGGAAAATGTTTTTAGGCTTCATTTAAAGGCTACATATGTATGCTTGAGGGGTAAAAACAAGGGAAGGGGGAAGAAGAGAAAAAAGGTCTCTTTTATTTTTTATCGTTTTATATTTTTAGCCAATGATAAAAGGCAGGAAATTGTCAAGGTAAGTGACACAGTAAGATATATCTTTTGTTATAGATCTCATATAATAAGTTTTTCATTAAAAAAAAAAAAAAAAAAAAAAAAAAGCTCTTCAATTTATTTGAAAAGATTCTAAAAGAATCAATTTAAAATGCTTAGAATTTTGAATTTTTTAGCATATAATTAGCTACCATAAATTAACTTATTTTCAAATTTCAAAATATTTAAGAAAACTCGACAAGAAGTCGCTTTTCTTTCCTTAATCCTTAATCTTGTCTGTCTTTACTAATATATCCAGTGTTAGTTAATGTCTTTCTTTTTTGTACTTTCAGACAAATTTTCGTTTAAAATACTTTCAAGAACTTTACTGAAATACATAGACACACAGACATTTGTTAATAATTAAAGTCAAAGGCTACTTAATTCAAATTTCTTCTCTTTTTCCAGTATGTAAACTGAAAGTTAATTATCATAATGAAGCTAATTTAGTTAAGAGGCAACAAAAATTAGAAAAAAATAAAATTTTTTTATAAGAAAAAGGGCAAACCACAAATTAGTTCAAGAACAAACAAAAAGGAACATTTCACAAAAGAACAACAATATGACACGAGAAACAAGGAGAGGAGAAAGATAGATAGAGAGAAAGAGAGAGAGAGAGTGGACGAGGCCGACTAACTTATCTCAATTTGAGACGAATTTTTCAACGTAGTTCTTCTTCTGTTCTTTGTCAACAACAGAGAAAAAGCCAAAACAGAATACACAAAACAAAGATGATGGTGATGATGATATAGACGAAAAATGGAATGGTAAGATATGGCTGGCAGGGTTAGGGGTAAGGGTAAAGGTTTGCCAGAGACCTGGTTTTCAAAACAGAAGGAGAAAAAGAATAAAGGGAGCCAAGTTTTTATGGTCAACTAAAAATAATTTATAGCAAAAGGTTTTTGTTCCACTTTAGATTTAATTAGTGCGTGCGGTTTTTGAGAGTTAATGCCATAAGAAGGTAGGAAGAAAGAAACGGTACCATTCCAACACTTTATTCCCGCAGACTACTTGATTTATATATTTCTTTCTCTGTCTCTCTCTGTCTCTATTTCTTTCTCAACATTTTTGGTGCGTGAGAGGAAAAGTTATTAACTGCCACTAATTACACATTTTTTTCAAGCGATATTTATATTCATACCCAGTTACTGTGTTTTTCTTTCGCGTTTCTTTTTTTTTTTTTTTTTTGTATCCTGTTGAAGATGGAAGCATGGAACAGAAGTCCTGTTAACGTAAAAGCTCTCCTGTTAATTATTATAACCAACAACACCACCACCACCATCACTACTACCACCGCCGTCATCGTCACCATCAACCCAATTCCTTGCAACTCCGCCAACTCTTTGGCTCTCTCGTCTTAATTACACTGGATTATAAATATTAAAAACGGAAGCAGTTGCCAGTAGTAATCAGGACATCAGACAGAAATAAAAGTAGAAAATAAAAAAAATAAGGTGGGAGGGGAAAAAAGGAAGCCATTTTGTACAGAAATCGAGAAATACTAAGGTTTAATAAATGGCAAAATAAAAAAAAAAGAGAGAAAAATAATAAGGAAGGAAAATAAAAAACATGAAAGAAATGAAAGACGACGTTTGCAATTTGATAAAACGATTTAAGGGGTTCCGATATCAAAGGGAACTTAACTTTTAATTGGAACTTAATACAGAAATACATAAGGAGATGCCTCGACTAGATCAAGAAGATAAACAAAAGTCTAGTAATTTTATATATATCTATATATATAATAAACTTATAACTTATGATTGCGTTTAAGCAAAATATCAATTCTTTTCTATTTAAAATACTTTTCATCTCTTTTTTATTATTTTTATTGCTTCATAAAACTAATAAATTCTCCATTTGTACGTTTGGACCCTTGGAGAAGGTTGTGGGAGTTGGGGGGGGTTTGTCGAAAAGTTTCTTCTAGTGGCTGCCACATTACATCTCAACTCCAACCGATTCAACATATGGCAAGAACGTCAAGCGTTTACATCAAAATCTCATGTTGCCAAATAGCAAAACCATTTTCTGCCCCGCCCATTCATATTCCACAACACGTAACCCCCAACCATCCACACTAACACACACACACACACAAACACACTCTATTTGTAGTCTAAGCATTCAGTAACAGCTGCTGCAAGAAAAAGAAATTTTACACCAGGCTGGTCTTGGTCTTGTGCTTGGCTCTCTCTCTCTCTCTCTCTACTTCTACATTCGACCCTCTTAACTTAACTTGAACAGAAACTACAGCCAAATGCAATATAAAATATATAAAAATCAAGTTCTAAAAATAACAAGATATATTAAGTATAAGGAAGTAAGTACAACGACTAACACTATACCACTACAACAATAGTGAAAGCGTGAACACAATGCGGCGTATACGTAATGTGAGCAACTTCAACTGAAGTGGCAGTAGTTCTTAAAGGTACTAGGGGGTGGGGAGAGGAGCGGCGGCAGCAAAAGGGGCAAAAGGACAATGCGAGAAAAGGAATGTGTGTTGAATGGGCAAAGCAAAAAAAAAAAATGCATTGTTGAGGTCACTTGCGGCACGGCACACAGCTTGATGATTGAGAAATAAAATAATAATAATGCATGACAATAAAAGGAAATGGAATAGACGACCAGGTGGACGACCAACAGTTTTCCGTAACCATATGCAAACAATAAAAACAAGAAATAAAATTAAATAAAAAACTACAAGAAAAAAAAAAACAACTTCAAACCCCCAGTTGAAGAATGTGTTTTGTATTGGAAGCAAAAAGTTGGCATGAGAATAGAAAAACAAGAAGAAAAAAAACTATACTAAACCAAAGTCTCGACTATTAGTTACCCTATAGCAAAACTAAGCGAGAAAATATCTCATTTGCCTAATGCACCCGTTTATATAAAACTTTACAGGGTACAGTATAAAAGGAAAGGAATTTTCTGAGTATGTTCTTTAAGGGTGGACAAGATGGGCGTGTTTGATATGTATGTGTGTGTGTGTAGGTATGTTTTCCGGGAAAATGATTTATGGACAAGCAGCAGTGGCAGCAGCTGTCAATGACAAAAACTCCTCTTGAAGCAGCAATGGCCCATTGACAGGGCCGTCTATTAAAATGATACGAATGAACTCAACTGAACTGAACTGAGCTGAGCCAAGCTGAGCTAAGCTGAATTGGATCTGGAGCTGAGCAAAGGAACTTTTCACCTCCAACTCTGAGAAGTTTCATGTTCTACTTTCATACTCTTCGTCATGTTCCGTTTCACTACCTCTCCTAGTCACTCTTCATCATGTTTATCCTTCATCTCATAATATATAACTGATTTTCAATTTGTTTAAAGTGAGAACGAACAGCAATAACATCTTCAACAAGAACATTGATATGCTTTTCCTTTAGGCCAAATTGGCTATTGCAGGAACAGTGAAGCAAAGATGTGTGGATATGGAAGTAGTTCTGCTTCTTTTGCCATGGCACACGTCTCTCATATTGCCACAAGACGTTGCACATACTCACACGCTGACATTAATGTCCGCAAAATGTTACTCGAGCTGTCGCACTACGTACCACCTATATACTCTGCCCTTTTCTCCACCATTACCACTTCGAACCATATCCTTACTCACCCATACCTGAGTGTGTGTGTGTGTGTGAGTGTTTGTGTGCCCACCCACCCTATCGTCCGCCCCTATTCATTGGTCGTATTTGTCTTATGAACTGTCAAACTGACATTCATTGACGCTTGACATGTAATAAACGAAACGAAATGTTACGAAATGAAATGAATGAAAATGTGAATGTGCATGTGAGTGAATGTAAGTGTGAGTGTGTGTGTGTGTGTGTGTGTGAGTACAAGTATGAGTGTAAATGCGAATCCTGCACGAAAATCAAACAATCTCTTCTTACTCCACCTCACTCTTCTATTTTTAGTGGGCATCGGAAATATGATTTTTTCAAACAATTTATTTCTCCTCTTTTTTTTTTCTTTTTTTTTGATAAATAAATTGATTGCATTTATTAAAGGGCGTTAATTTAATTTTCCAATAGGAATAAAAAGGAAAAGAAAAAAGGGAAAACAACAACAAAAAAAAAAAGAGAAAAATCAAAATATATAATTTAATCAATTTACGCTTGAATTTATTGTTAAAAGAAAGAGAAGCTAGAAGAATGAATTAAACAATTTAAGAATCAGAAACCGAATAATCAAAACTCTGAGCTAAGAGAAATTAAATAGGATATATCTATATATATATATTGGATATATCTTTCAGAAAAATATCATGTTTTAAAGATACTTTAAATGGTTTTACAAATGTTTAAAGTCAATTTTTTTCTCCCTCAATTTTGAATGTACTTTCAATAACTTAATCAAGAAAAAGAAGAAATTCCATTAGAATGCCATTAGAAATAGCAAAAAAAAAAAAAACTCTTTCTCTCTCTCTCTCTCTATATATATATATATATTTGCCAAGAATGCTTTGTTGTAGTTTTATTTTTTTTTACATTTTTTGTTGTTGTTTTTCATTTTGTCTTTTCTTTCTGTTCTTTTTTTTCTTGTATTTTCCAGGTGCCATTCGTAACGCCAAAATGGAAAATTTTCACAATGCAAACATAATGAGTTTGGGGAAATGCAAATAATTCGCAATGGAAATCATTATTGAGCACTGAACCAGACAGGATGACAGGCTTTCTCTCTTACTCTCTGATAGAGTAGAAGAGAGGGGCAAAGAACAAGGAAGAGAGAAAAGCGACAGAAGCATGAGACCAAGAAGAACCATAGGGATGATGGAGATGCATTTGCCCAACAACACAATTCACAATGGTCATCATGATGGCTGGCTGGTTGGTTGGTTGGTTGGATGGTTGCCTGTTCTTTGCTACCGCTGCTGTTGGTGTAAGCCGAAAAATTCATGGCCAAAAAATTGTATTTTGCTACCCTAGAGGGATCCCCGAGAGGTCCGAAAGGAAAATCACATGAAAATCAAGGCGGGGCCCGATAATCGTTAAGCGATTTCTCGTTTTTCTCTTCCCACACTTTTTGCCATTCTCATTCCACTGTTATCCCCGACTGGCCCACACCCGCCCCGCCCTGCCCCCTATTACTCCTCTTGTTGTTAAATGAAGTGTTTAAAATTTACGATTTCGAAGGCAAAATTTATAGCTTAAGCTTAAGGATGGTTAAGCGAACACGAAAAGCCAAGAAAGAGAAAGGGAAAAGAAAGGAAAAGAGAGAGAGTGGAAAACAACCCTCAAAAAAAAAAAAAAAAACAACAACAACAACGAAAATTCCTTTTGATGGCAGCTAAGGGAATCAATCTCACATGTGACTGGGAAAACTCTGATCCTGTTGATTGGATGACACCGAAATAAAAACGGAACAAAATTGTTAATAGAATGGAGAGCTGCAGCAGCAGCAGCAGCAGCAAGAGCAGTCACTAAGCCAATTACACGGATAACAGTACAGTACAGTACAAAACGAAGTGAGAGACAGAGAGAGAAAACGATGGCTGAGTGGTGTGTGTGTGTGTGTGTGTTCCTCGGGAAAAAAAAAGAAACAAAAGTACAATAAAGGGAATGCTCGTAAAAGTCAGTGAAATCAGCTTAGCTAAGCAGAGTCCAGGTTCAGGAATTTCAGGTTTTCAATAAACCAACCACAACAAAAACGCTTTGCATACTTTTCTGCGTTCAGTCAAGTGGCAACTCCAACAGGACGATGAGGACCTGGACGTGGAGTATACTATTCGCTAGCTAGAATGGCTGGCTCAGTAACCGACACTGGCACTTGATGAGCTTTCCAATTACATTTAGCTTCGCTATCGTTTCCATCATCTCGCTCGCACTCTCTTATTTTCTCACTCTCTCTCTATCTCTAACTGTCTCTTTCTTTCTGTCTCTCTTATTCAGTTTTCTCACTCTGTCAGAGAGAAATTAACTGCTGCCTCGTAAAAGCCTCAACATCAACATCATTTTCATAGCTAGTTTGAGCTTTGGCTCTTTAGTTTCATCGTCTGAACACATAAAAATTATCATAAATGAAATTCTTTTCTCTTTCTTTTACTTTTTCCGTTTTCTTTTTCTTGTTTAGTTCGGTTCAGTTCATGGCAATTTGTGTAATGAAAGTGAGTGCTACTAGTGCTTACTATGTACATACATACATATGTATATCTCTATGTGTGATAGCGGCATGCGGCACGTATACAATAGAGCTAGCCTCCTGACTCCTGCCATCCTGATGTCCGCCTGTCATCATCAGCAGGCAGGCAGGCAGGCAGCCAGGTAGCGGCAGGTGCTAGTTACATTTGTCGCTGTTTTTCTAATAAAAATTCTCTTTCAGAAAATGCGTTTTTTCCTAGTTGCTTTGGTAGTTTCGTTTTGGTTAATGAAATGGTTTCTGAATTAAAAACAATGTGTTATATAGCTAATGAAGAGCAGATACATTCAAGAGGACTTCCAAACACACGTGTTCGCATCAACATTAACTTTAACTGGTAATTTCATTTTAATCAAATGCATTTTTATATTGCATTGCAATCGTATCTATAAAAATCATTTGTATATTCAATAAAATTACTTTTTTAAGAGAAAAAAGTTATTCCCCTGGGATTAATGGACAAAGTGTTAAGTACATTATACTAAATTTTTTACAGGTTAGGAAATAAATCACTTAATAGATCCTCATATATCTCAAATATCTTTTTCATCAACGTTGAACCAAAGCAACTCTTTTTCAAGTTTTCATTTCAAATTATGATCAAGTGACCCTTGAATCCATTTTCTCATTTAGTTGGTATTCAGTCGTTTCTAAAACTAATACCAGTTAAAGTATATGTGTATGTGTTTCGAAAAGTTCAGTATATAAATTATAATTTTGGAGAAAACAAATTTTTCTAAATTTAAAAGTATAAAGTGGAAGTAAAGAATGGCAAGTCGTGTTGCTTCAAAACGCTCAAAGGGCGGAAACTGCTGCTGTGAATCTCCACCGGGTCGAAATGCAGATTTCTCTCAAGGAGGAGGCGGTGCCGTCTGCGCAGATGCCGATCCAGAGTAAGTAAAAGATTGCAATCTAATTAAAATAAATTTTTTTTTTTTTTTTTAAATTTCTATTGGAAATCTGTAGAGATGTGCCTCGTCAAATGGTAGATGATCCCTGTTCCCCGGAAAATTGTAAAATTTTTGGTGGACTCGATGAACCATATAATACCAATAATGGCGGCTTCGATCCCAAAGAATGTTTGCGTATGCGTCGTGGAAATGTTGATAGATCGTTGGGATTTCCTCTTGGCATCACCGCTGGTACCAGAGCCGTTCAGTCTGGTATTCCCAATGTGGAGAGTGTACGATTTGCTGGAAATTTAAAGGCATTTGCTCATAGCTATTATACGCGACGCGATGAATGGACACCGGATACAATTGATATGGTGGTTGTGGAAGGGCAAGTTCTCTTTAATGATTCCGAAAATATGACTCCACCCAATCATAATCAATATCCCGAAGTCTACGATGAGAATGAACAGAAAGTGACACGTCATTTCAAAATCAATGATATTGAATTTGCATTGGAATTGGATACACCGTTTGAATTGAATGGTTATCCAAATATAATTCGAAATATTCGTCGCGTATTGAAGGCATTTTTTAAGGAATCTAAATATGGTGTATTCTGGACACCTGATTGGTATCTATTGATTTGGAAAGAGAAGGGCATTTGGATGGTATTGGATTTAAATGGTCGTGATAAGGAAACGTTGAAGGTTAATCATGAAAGCGGATATCCCATGTTGTTGGCCCTTAAATCATTGGACAATGTCGTCTGGTTAATCAAGAATGAGAGTAATTTGGAAAGTACTGATCAATTTACATTAAGAGAGATTTTAGTTATCCGTATGGTGACACCGGGACCCGATGGCCAGAGTTATGAAAGGGAATTTGGTATGCGTTTAAGTCAATTTGATGTTATTGCCTCGGATTATGCATATTTGAAATCAAATTTACATCTTACATTGAATCCAAAGGATGCCCTGCGTAATCGCAGTGCCTTGCCAGTGGCAGTGGCCACAGCATTGGCATCAAAAATTGATCATCCAGCTACATGGGATGAGAAAATGTATGATAAAGTCATGTGCTATGGTGTGAATATGTGTAAGAATTGTTGGGAGCCATGCAATGATATTAATCAACCCATGGATTTGGATACATTTCCAAGACAAATCCGTATGGGTCAATTTGTGGCAGAGGTTCTGCTAACACCCAATGTCTTTGAGGGCTGGTGGAAATGTGTTCCCATGTATAAATTCAATGATTTTCATTTAATGTTGGAGAAGGCATTAAATGAGAACGATTATGTGATATTTCAAATCAATAATCAAATGTATTCACTATGGAAAAAGGGTGATTTTATCTATTTAATGGATCCATATCGTCATCATATTGTCGGTAGAATATTGGAGGAGGGTGAAGATCCAAAAAGTGCTTCAGTACGAATGTTTGCCAATATTGATCGTTTATTAAGTGTCTTTCATCAGATATTATTGGAATCGAATCGTTCAGCAATATTTCATATACATACGCTAAGGATTCGTAATATTACTGAATGTCCACCGGGTACAGCACCTGCTCTATTGCCACCTGATGAAGAGGTCGAAGTGCGTTCTCTTAATGAGAATATACGATTCGATGAGAACTATGATAAATGTTTGGAGGAATTGGGTGAGATAAGTGATTATGAAGAGGATTTGGCCTCTGAAATTGAACCCATTGAGGAGGTCAGCTCCTCTGAGGAAATGGTCGAAGAGGAAGAAGGCGGTGAAGCTGGACCAGCTGAAGGCGGTGACGAAGAGGATGATGAGAATTAGAGATAAGATAGCAAAATTTTTCTTAATTTTTAAACCACAAAACAGCAAAAACAAAAACAAATTTGTAATGTGTATAGTAATAATGATGGATATATATATATATATATTTTTCTTTTGTGCAAGTGAAAATTAATTGATTAATTATGTAAATAAATGTAAATTCTTTTTGAATTTCAATGAACCCTTACATATTGTTTGGTAGCCGCCATTCCATATAAGCTTCCAAGCCATTAGCCAACAATTACGTTGCACAATTTTGTGTAACCAAAGCATATCCCATTCATCTCTATTTAAAGCATCGCTACTAAAAAGTGTATCTACATATCATCTCTCACCCAAGACGACAACGTAACCAGTTTGTCGGTTGTTCTGTTCTGTTCTGTTCTGCTCTTCTCTTCTATCCCCCCCTTTTTCTATTTTTTGTGGTTTCATATTCATTCTTTACTTCTACTGCTCCATCCTTTGTCTTCTTGTTATTTTCTCTTTGTTGGTGTTATTGTTGTTAACAAGCAGCACACACACACACACTTGTATACACACACCCATTTTGAATTAAATGTCACGTTATTCTCGTGTAAAGTCGCTTGTTCAGCGACAAAATGGAAGAAGAACTGCATGAAGGAAGAAAGAATAAAAAAAAGGTGGCTAAAATAGTCTGCTCCTTGACAAGATGCGCGAACGACGAGTACTCTTCTATGATAAGGGTAGAACAGCAGGTATATAGGTACAGATATATATATATATATATAAAAGTGGGAGTATGTAGCAGTAAAGGGCGTGGTCCATGTATGTCATTAAAAACGAAAAGAAAAGAAATTGAAAATAAAACGACGAATATCGTTTGTTAGTTGCTGCCGCTGATGTTGCTGCTGCTGCTGTTGATGTTGTTGTTGTTGTTGTTGTTGCTGTTGCTATTTTGCCCGGAGGCTCTCTCTCGACTGAACTGTCTGTCCAGGTGAGAAGAGAAGACAGAGGCGAATGAATCTCTTTTACTGGTGGTGGTGTTGGGTGTTGTTATGGTGCGGGACCCGCATCCAATTCTCAGCCACTCAGTCACTTAGACAGGGGCATTGTTGTTGTTGCTGCTGTTGTTGGCAATGTGTTGCCTGTTCTACCACCTGCTTGCTTTCGATTCTTGCATTTTTCCCATCTCTTTATAGTCTCTTCATGCTTGAGAGTGATGTGTGTGTGTGTTTGTGTGTGTGTGTGTAAGGGAAACCGTTTTGAATTCACAAGTGACATTTTACCAAAAAGTCGACAGCGCGAAATTAATGGAAATTTAAAAATTGCATTTTTAACATACAAAGCAAAATGACACAAGAGAAAAGGTGGCATATTATAAGCAACAGAAGAGAACATGGCTAGGTACTAGTTGCATATACACACACACACACACACACTCAAACACTTTTACATATATACATACATCAACGTAGCTAGAGCCTGACAATGTGGTCTTCAGATAATGGAGACACCAACAACAACAACACCAACAACAAACAAGAAACATTTAAGCGCGCGACATGTGGCAAAACGCAAAATTTCTCTGGTGTCGTCGTGTACCGTCACTCAACTTGAGGTTTTGTTGGGCGTGAAATTTGCATGGAACAAGGCAGAACAAGTTTACAAGTTGCAAGCACAAAATGGTTTGTTTAAATATTAATTTGACACTATTGATGGGATTAAGTTCAGTTGAGTTAAGTTGAATTAAGTGCAACATTTTGCAGCAGCAGCAGCAGCAGCAGCCATCTAACAATTTCTCATTATAAAAGTTTACAGACATTCAAAAGGTTGTGTCTATTACTCAAATGAAATGCGGTTTCTTCTATACCGAAATACCCTATACTATTTATGTTAGTTTCAAGACAATTTGTAGTTACTCTCTCTTTCGTAAGAAATATCTTTCTAATTGCTTTCTATAATAAATAATTTGTGCTTTTCTATATTCTCAAAAGATGTATGCCTCAATCTAACCTAACAGTTTTAGAACCTAACAACAAAAGAACTAGTTCCGCTCTAATGTAAAAAATTATACCTACTGTCTTTATTTGTATTATGTGAAATTAGTTTATTGTTTTATTCCACATTTCAGCTCCAGTATTCTATAATAAAGAATTTCTACTTAACCTAACAGTTTTAGAACCTATCAACAAAAGAACTAGTTCCGCTCTAATATAAAAAATTATACCTATTGTCTTTATTTGTATTATGTGGAATTAGTTTATTGTTTTATGCCACATTTCAGCTCCAGTTTTTTTATAATTTAATTTGCTTACCCGCAAAATTGATTTAACTTTTCAATAATATTTTTCCATTCATAACCACAAATCAAAACTTACCTAGAAAGAGAAAGAAAGAGAGAGAATGAGATACATGTATTAATTTTATGAATAAATTAATTATTTTATTTACATATAAACAATTAAAATTGCATTTATGCAAAAGAAAAATGTGTCCCATCCCTGTTGCTGTTTACTGCTCTATTAATTTTTAATTTTTTATGTAAATGTGGTGCAACCAAAGCGCAATCAATTTGTACAAAACGAACCAATGACCACGCCCCCATTCAACTAACGACAACCGACCATCGGCCGCAGTTGCCGCCACTTAGTGGGCGGGGTAGGACAGTGCGGTAATTACGCTTGTGGCTACCACGCCTCCTCGCCTAGGACAAACATGTCAACAGCAGCAGCAGCAGCAGCAGCAACCAACACCAGCAGAAACAGCGGTGACGGTCGACCAAGGCAGAAACCAACTGAAACCTAGAAAAATAAACAGAAAAGACTATAGGCAGGCAACAGTGGGAGGAGTAACCTGCATGACTCTGCACCTGCCACACACATAAACTCACACCCTCTCACTAACACACACACACACACACTCACACATGAATTGCTAGGGCAAGGATTGGGATATATTTGGCGCAATTTTCGTGCTAAGTGCACATGATAAATTAATGATTGGTAAAGGGAATGGTATCAAGTGTATGAGTAACATGAGCTATAGGAAACACCAGCAGGCACAAAGTGATTAATTGTCAGTTGAGAGGGGGGCGGATAACCCCTCCCTTTACGCTTTCCCCGAGCGTGTTTGGTAACTGAAACTAGAGCATTGCATTTACCGCCTATAGAATGACACTCACTCACTTTATGAGTAATGACCACATTTTTGATGCGACTAATTCTCTTGCCCTCCACACTTCTCTCCTCCTCCTTCTCACCCACCTCTTATTTATTTACTTCTCTTTATATTTTTGGAAAATTGATTTTCTCCTTTTCTGTCTATCTATTTTACATCTTCCATCATCTTACACTTTTAAGTAGCCAAATAAGTTGAATTTTGAGCATACATATGGATAAATTTAGACTAATTGATTGAATAGCTTTTACGTCCTTTCTATGCTACCCGAGCTAACCTCCTTTACATCACCAATCACACATTCCTCAGTGGGCTAATATGCAATTCAATATCTATACAAGTGTAAGGGAGAGTGTCAGAAAATCAATTAAAATTGACTTGCAATTGGATTGGCTTAAAACCTAATGGAATTATCTTTTGGCTAATTGAAATAAACCAAGTAATAGGATCCATGTCATATAGAAGTAAATGGAAAAAAAAATTTATAAATTTATACTTAAAAATAAATATATTTCGAATTTAGATTCAAAAGTTATTCTATTTAGAGAAAATTGTATCAAAAGTATAAAAAGTTTTTAGTTAGTCTTGAAATATTTTAACCGTTTACCAACTTCTTTTCAATCAACAATAACTTAAAAAAAATACAAGGAGTTAAGTTCTAAGGATAATGGTAAATTATTTACACAATTAACACAGATTAGTTCTTGGGAAAACTTTTGATTTTTATCATTTTATACTGCAGAATAATTCCCTTAAAAATCGCGTTAAAGCTGGAACACAAAATCAAAAAATCCACAAACAATGTGTAAACACAAAGAGAGATAGCAATAGACAAAAGTAGACAAAGAACAAAACAAAAAGAAATGGAGATAGAAAGATAGAGATAGAGAGAGACAGGAGCAGAGAGAAAGGAGTTGCCAAATGCAAATCCCCCTGGGAAGCCACAAAACAACTTTTTGTTGCTGCCGCCAGTTGAAATCAAAAAGTGCAGCCGAAAAGTTTTAGCTAAAATTTTAACTGTCGACCGACCTTCCCCAATTGCTCCTTTGCCTTCCCATCCACTCTGAATGAGTCCCACGCACACACACACACCACACCATGGTACAGCACACTTTAGACCTCCTTTACCACGCCCACCCAACTCTTTTCTCTCTATAGTAGAATTTGCGGTGACCATTTTAGGCACTCAACCAAATTGAGCGAGCGTAGGGCCAAAAAATTTAAAACAAAAACCCGTGGGCTTTGGCTATGACGCAGTTTCTATACACTTACCACAATAAGCTGCTTAACCAGGGCTGCAAAAACATTGCTTATCGAGGCTAGTATATTTATATAATACAATTGAATATGAAAATTGATTTTTCTTTTACTAATTGCCGAGACAGTTTTAAAAAAAAGCAACGTTTTCTGACTTTAAGGATAACAGTGCGGATTAGTAATATTATCTATATACAAAATTTCTCAATTTTTAAATTTTTAACAAACATTATTTTGTAAAGGGTATCAATAGATTTAAATATATGTTTAGTTGTATATATTTGGATATATATAAATGAACAATCACTGAAAATTGAAATAGGAATGTAATTGGAAAAATTCTATTTAAAGCTGTTAAAATGGAAATGTTTCGTTTTTTGTTTAGCAGTTGGGTTTTTGTTGGTAAAGCTAATATGCAAATATTTGTGTTTATGCTGAACAAATATTCAAAGGAAAGATATGGTGAAAATGCAAAACAACAAAAACAAAAAAAAAAAAAAAAAATAAAAGAAACGAAGACTGGGGGGGATATAACAAGGAAAAACAGGAAAAATAAACAAGAGGAAATAATAACCAGACATATGTGGGTGCAAGGAAAAACAAAAGCAAACCATCTCTTACCCCCTTATCTCTTGTAACAATAACAGGGATAGACAGATAGAAAAACAGAGAGTTAGAGAGAGAGAGAGAGAGAGAGAGGGAGAGAGAGAGGGAATACATTGTCCTAGGTTATCCCTAGAGTCTGTCTATCTGTCTGTCTGTCCTTCTTTTTGCTCTCTGTTAGTCTGCGACTCGCGTTATTTCTCTTTTTCTTATCCCTTTACAGTTTTCCTCAGTTAACGGTATTTGCATGTAATTAAATTTTCCACTTGGCAACTGAAAACTGCAGCCTTGTCTCGTATTTGCACAAGCGCCAACTTCATTCGCAGCTTTGGTCATTCAACTGGACAAAAAGACTGAAGACATTGCAACAGAACAGCAGTACACACGAATGCAGGACATCATCATAAGGGGAGGAAGTACCCAGCATTGTCCTGCAATGTTCTTCTTCATCATCAAACAGTCGTCATAGTCATAGTCATTCTCCTTGTCCATCGCCATCGCCATCGTCGTTGTCGCTGGCGTCGTTGTCAGTTGCCAGTTGTCACTGGGTTTTGGTTGGTTACCCCTTCTGTCTACCCTTTTGCCTGCATTGGTTTTTGGTCAATCATTCGCCGTGATGCACTCGGAAAGCTGAGAGTATCCTCATCTAGGCACACTCAACCACCCATCCACATACACAGACACCAAACACACACATACACTCACACACCCAAGTTTTGTCATTAACTTTGTAATGACCACAAAACGATGCAAATGAGAGAGAGAGAGAGAGAAAGAGAAGAGAACACACACTCATACACATATATAGACAGGATATGCTGGCCGGCCCATAGGATTAAGCTGTGGTTAATGCGGGACAGTTGAACGCAGACGGAAATAAGTGCATGGTAAGAAGGGTGACGGTGTGGCAGAGTGGGTTTTTGGTTGGTCTATGGTATCGGATATCGTCTGTATGATGCATGTTAAGTCTATATATACATGCATAATTTGTGTAAAGTGTGAGTGAACGACATAATGATTTATATACCTACTTGCATAGAGTGAACTAGTTTTACAAAACGATAAACTAGTTCCGTACTTATAATAGTAAACGGATTTGCAAACGATTGGTTACCAAATAAGAAAACAACACGTTTCATTTGAACATGTTGGAAATACTTAAAGCATTAATTCAGTACCAATATGAATTCCGACAACTAAAAACTACCAAAAGAAATGGATACAAAATTTAATCTAAGACAAAATTCGTTTGAAGACGGTCTAAAAAAGAGATTGCAAACAAGTCTTAGCTTGAATTCAGGCTAAACTCCACAGTTCTATAGATTTTTGTTATTCATTTTGGAAGTTTTATTGCTCGAACCAGTTCTAGCAATAATGTGCCTGAAAGTATGCAACATATTTTTACATATAGGGAATAATTTAACTGTACCATCATACCCTTTAGGCAACACATTGGCATATCTTACAAACACATCTTACCCGTTGCCCAAATTACTTCTCATATCACTACCATCTCCATCTCCACCTCGTCCCTCTTACAAAGCGTACATACATAAAAGCAATCTAATATGACTGGGTAAGGACACCTCCTTCTCAGTGACCTCTGACCCTGCAATTCTGATTTGCAAAACGAACAAAAAATAGAAGAAGAAGAAGAAGAAGAAAAGTATTTTAGCGTCGACAAAATCACCACCAAAGGAACCCAAAGACCAATGCTGATGCTAGCCAAGAAATACAATTTTCAATTATCGTCCAAGATCTGCAGCAAATGCAAATCAATTCGCAGATATAGCCAGAAAGAGAAATATATAGGCAGACAGCAAGAAACCGAGAAAGAAAGAGAGAGAGAGAGAGAGCGAAAGCCAGAAGGACAAAAGCAATCGAAACGAAACAATGCCAAAAAAAACAAAAAACGAGGGTAAGAAGAAGGCAGGAGCCAATAAAAATAAGCCAAAATATAAACAAAATTGGAAATGGCAACCGCAAATAACAAACCATACGAGTGGGTGTATCTCTCTACCTCTCTTTCGCTCTCTCTCGCTCTCTTTGTCTGTCTTTCTTTCTCAGTGTTTTGGCCATTTAGCGAATGAACTTTTTATGACAGAGAAAAGAAAGTAGCAAAGAACGAAGCAAATAAGCAAACGCCAAAGCTAATATAAGCAGGCAGGCAGCAACAGTAGCAGCAGCTAAACCATTTTCTCTTGCTTGGATATCGTCAACGAATCGAATCGAATTCAATTCAAACTGCTACTGGCCAAAAGTCATTGAAATAAACCAACAACACAAACGTAACAAAACCAAATTGTGGCGCAAAAAAAAAAAAAAAAAAACAAAAAATGGGAAGAAAACTCATCACTACAAAAGAGTAAAAAAAAATAATGCCAGCAAATACTCAAATAGATATGAACTTCAAGGCAAGCCATTACAAGACGGTTCCAATATCGAAGCTATAGAAAATATATACATATGTAAACATGAACGATCAATGGGAGATATAAAAACTTTATTTTCATATTTATCAATTGATTGTTCAGTGAAAAATTGAAATAATTATATATATATTTAAACAATATTAATAAAAATATATAAACAAATATATATATATATTATATATATAGACTTTGTACAATTTGTTTTGCTTATTTGCAATTAATTTTTATTTGCAAACAAAAAGTGGAGGGAAAATAAAAAGGAAAGCAAAAGAAGTTTAATCAAATGAAATTCTTATGTTTGCCTTTGAACTGGTATTTAATTTTCAATGAATTTATCCTTTGTGTGTGTGCGTGTGTGTGTGTGTATGTGTACATTGCGCATACGCCATGTGGACCACAGCAAATGAATGTTAATTAACTGTACTTTTGTTTTACTTTTTTTTTTTTTTTTTTGCTCTCGTAGTATTTGTATTTTGTGTTTTTTTTTTCTCTGTTTTATTAAATAATCTTAAATAGAATTACGTGACTTTGTTCCAGCTTGCCATAGACACTTAATTATACATACATATACACCTGACTGAGGACGACACAGCGTGCCGTTAGTGATGGGGGGGGAGGGGGTTCAGCAGGTGCAAAATGGTGGTAATGGTGTTGGTTGAAAGAGTAGGTGGAAGGAAAAGCGCTTAGCTGTTTTTCTTTTTATTATTTGCTTACATTTTCTTTTTATTTGGCTTACTTTGTACCACCCCCCATCCCCACCCATCCCACCTTATCCTAAACTACATATACATACATACATATTCAGTTTGTTTAACCTCCTTCCACACTCCCCCCCTATCCCACCACTTTCCCCTACCTGCTCTCTCTCTGTAGTCTCCTCTAGTTGTGTATATTTCAGCCACTTGTGTGTTGATTTTTATTTCATTTGCTGCTGTTGCCCCTTTTATTTTTTTTTTCTTTCTTTCTTTCTTCTTTTTTTTCTTATTGCGTTGGAGGTTAAGTATCTGTTTACATTTCTTTCTACACCTCATTCATTAAGTGTGTGAGTTTATGTATTTCTGCCGGTATGTGTCCTTGTGTGTGCGTGTTTGCCTTTGTGTGGATTCTCTCAACTCAAGGCAAGTCCGTCCTACCCGTCCATCTCAGAGCATGCCACAAAATCAGAAAACCACATGCAAGGAGTTGGCAAATAAACTCTCCCTCTCTCTCTCTCTCTCTCTCGCGCTAAATAAACCGCTTATGTCCGGTCCAATATCTTCTCGGCGCTCCCCCCCCTTCTACTTACCTTTCAATCAAATTGTATAAAAACTCCTTTAAATCGGTTTATATTGCCGATTAAAACCCCTTTAAAACCCAAATTTATTACATATTTTCAATTAGAGTTGCAAGGTAATTGCCACCACAATGAACATTTCCTCCTAAGAAAATTTTCTAGACATTACCCGCCCCTCTCCCAATCCTGTTGCATTTTTCATGATTTAGTTATAACAAAAGATAAATTAAAATCCAAAACATGTTCTTATTTTCCATCGAAGAGTTTTATCTTTGTTTCCGTTCAAACACAAGCATTTATATAAGTTTTAATCAGTACTCGTTACTCGTTATTTATACTCGTTAGTTTAATAAATTTTCTTTGCTAATGATGCTAATTGTAAACCGGACCAAAAACAACTTTAATTGAATTTCAAAAGCAATAATGAACCAGTTTTAGATAAGACTTCAATTTGGAACCAGTTTTTAATACATACTTAGGAAAATTTAAAGTTCTTAAACTTGTTAGACTCAAGTATCTTCTTATGAAGATACAAGTAAGTTAATAACTAGTCCAAGTATTTAATATATATAAAAACCAATTGCTTGAATGCTTTAAATGTTTATAAACTTAATTTTCTCCTTTCTCCTCCTTCCCGCTTGTCAACAACCAAACACAAATCGTAAATCAGATATATATATACATAAACTCTTTGGCTTATCGAAAACTAACCGCACAAAATTATAATCCTAATACCAACAAAAGCTAAAAAACCAAATAAGGAAAAAAAAGAGTAGTATATAAACCAACTTTGTTAAATATATTTAAAATAATATAGATTTAAATTTTTGTCAGCTATATCAACATGAACAAATCTTTTTGCGCATAATTTATGCTTACATGAAATATATAAAAGACCAAAAACAAAAAAAGTGGGAGAAGAAACAAAGGGAAGAGAGAGACCAAAATAAAATAAACCAAAAATACAAAAAAAAAAAAGAAAAATGGTTTATAAAAACAGAAATCATATTATTTTTTCTCTATGGCCATTTCCTGGCGGGCAATTACACACTCACAACAAACACACACACACACAGACACCCAAAGAGAAATGTGCAAAAAAATGAAATAAAATAAATAAATGAAAAATATGAAAAAGGAAAAAATTTTTCCCGTTTGTTTGTTGCGACCACAAAACAGCAAATGGCAATTTATATGCATAAAATATGTTTGAAACGGCAGCGGCGGGGGGGACACTAAGGGGAGGACTAAGAGAGGTGGACACCAAATAATTTTTAATGGCTAAACTTTAAGTCAAATTAGCTAGGTATATCTATATATATATATATATATCATAATATAAAAGGCATACAAAAAATCTGATTTCCTGTAATGTTAAAGGGTAGCCACGCCCATGGGCTGAATTTAATCGTTTTATTTACTGGAATAGATCCATTTATTAAGCCTTTTTTTTTGCATTCATATTTCAAATGTTTCAATTTGTATATAGGTAAAACAACATTGTTGGAATATTTTAACTTATCTAAATAAAGTTCACTTCTATTCTAAACATAAAATAGAAAAGATTCTAAAAGAAATTTCTATTCCTTATCAGTATTAGTGTTAGGGTATTAGAAATTCCTAATACATACAATTTATGTATTAATCGAAGCAGTAAAAAACAAAAAAACAAACAGCGTTAATAAGAGAAGCCATAAAAATGCCCAACTTGACCAAGTTAAGATTGTTGAGAAGAAAAAAAAATAATGGGCGTGGTAGTGTCAACAAATTGTCCATAACAAATTGAAGAAACTTGTGCTCTATCTTTATTTGCTACTCTGTCTCTCTCTCGCTCTCGCTCTATCTCTTTCTCTGTCTGTCCGTCTTTGCTTGACTCTTTGATGGAATCTTCTACGTTTGATTGGCAAATTTCTAAAAATAAAACAACAGCAACAACAAAAACAAGAAAGAAAAAAAAAAAATGCTCTCTTCATGTGGTTGGACTTTTGCCACTTGATTGCGGTTTTAGTAGACTTTTCCACTTGTTAAGTTTCATTCCAGCGCAGACGAGTTTTTTTGCGTTTAAGCCCCCAGACGAAGGAACGGTGGAATATAGCAACAATCGGTGCAACAAAACGGGGTAACGGGTAACGGGCAACGGACGACGGACGACGGGTATACATCCATACATATAGTCAAGAGAGTTAAAGTTTGAAGTCCAACAGCAACAACAAAACCTCTTCAGGCTTTAATTTAGAACGCCATGAGGTTTTGGTGTTGGTGGACAACCAGAAGGCGGTAGTAGTAATAGTATTAGAGGGCAGAAGAAGGCGAAGAAAGGGAAAGAAGAAGATAGTACAGGAATTACAAGTGGCTGGCTCTCTCTCTCTCTTTAAAAGTAATAAGGTACAAGACATTATGCCTTTACCCACTAATTAAATTGAATATTCATATAAGAAAGTACAGTTTCTGAATGCAACAAAACAGTTTGTTATATATAGAACCCTTTTTTGATATCACAATTTGTCAATTATATCACTTTTATAGACTTTTAGTGAGTTTCTTCTAGTGGATTCTTGAGCAAATCTTTAGATTGAAAGAGTTTTTCTTTACGTCAAGTTAACTATTTAGCATTAACACAGATCTAACTGTACATTAGATATCTATATATATATATGTATGCTAGTCAAAAATGCCAAAAAATAGAAAAACAAAAGTTTAATTATTTAAATAGTTTACTCTATTGAACTGTTAAATCACTGTTAATGTAATTTTAAAATTCCTTCTATGTGGCAGCCCGCACTACCGCCTTCTGCACAGACACACACCTCTCCTCACCATTAGCCTCTCTTACCCCTCTACAGCCTAGAAATAACTTTTGTTTATAGAGGACAGTGAAAGAACGTGAAAGAAATGAAAGAAATATAGATAGATAGGCTAGGCTAGGCTGGGCCAGACAGACAGACAAACAGACAAAAAATTCGGAGGGAGTGCAGTAAGGGGTAAAGATGAAGGAGGGTATTATCAAGATAGTAGGGGGTTCATGCAGGCAGGGGGGGGCAATGAGCGTATAAAACAAATTGCATATCGTTGCAGAGGGCCACGGCAACAACAACAACAACAGCAAGAGCAACCTGCAATAAAATAAATGAAAATGCGCTTGGCAAAAAGCATTTCAAGTGCATTTTCAGCACGGGAGGGAATGTTGTTGGTCGGTTGATGAGGTGAGGGAAGGGTAGGGTAGGGGTGGAGTGATTACAACGCATTAAAGCACGACCAGACTGAAAGAGAAAGAGCAAGCGAGAGCGAACGAGAACAAGAAGAGAGAAAGAGAGAGAGAGAGAGAGAAGATATATAGACCCAGACCCAGACCCAGACAGTTGTCTATTTAAACAGTCTGCAATTGGTAACAGAGACAGAGGGGCAGGCCAGGGCAGGACGGTGCGGAGTAGGCAGCTAGCAGGCTAGCAGCAGAGAAGTAGAAAAACGATGGGCGTGGAGGGGAGTAAATGGCAAAGAGGGAGTGGGGGAATGGCGGTAAGGTGCACCCGAAAAGCCAACCAGGCATGCAATTGTTTTAGGCCTTAAATAACTGTATTTTCTGTGCAGTTTTTTACGCCACTTTTTGTTTGCTTTACTGCTTTTGCTTCATGTTTTTTTTTTTCTTCTTTTTTGGTGGGCGCCAAATTGATCGAGATGGGGAAAAAGAAGGGAAGAGGGAGAGATAAAGAACCAAGAGGAGTTTACCATTTGCCTCGTTAGTGGAGGAGTCAAAGACGAAGTTAGAGTCGAAAGTGGGCGGGGCTTGTTGCAGTTTGCATGCAAAATTGATGTCATTGCATCAACAATAGACAGAAATTGTTCGCATTGATTGTGCATGTGATTTATGGTTGGTTGGGCCAAACAAAAATTATACATACATACATACATACATACATACATACATACATATATATATATATGGAAAACTCATCATAAACTGTGCTCGCAACCCTCGCACACTAACAACTTTTTAACTCCCACTCCAACTCGAACTCCATGGACAATAAAAGGTGACAATGGCATAAGTGGTGGGTGGGGTTTCGTTTCGTTTCGTTTCCTATGATGACGACGATGATAATGATGATGATAATGTTGTTGCTGATGATGGTGGCATGTTGCTCGATTGTAACGGAAATTGATGAGGGCTATTATGATAATAATTATGGGGAGTAGAGGGGGGTTGAGATAGAAGACATACTTAATGCATCAAAGTTTTCACATAAACTATGTCTTTGTTAAACATTTGAAGAGTGACCATAATTGAGGGTCCATTAACTTTTACATTTGAGAATATTGATTAAGCTTTAAAAACGAAAGAAATTGATATAACCATAAATATTATGATAATATTATCTTTGTAAAGTGATGAAAAATTTCTTTTATTAATAACCAAAAGCTCCGCCAATTGAGTTTTCTCTTTTATCCTTAAGGACCGTTTTAGGAAATGTATAAGAGAAAAACAACTTTATATATATACAGCTGTGAGCAAAAAGATAGTAGTGCCTTTGACCATTTTAGTTATAGCATCAAAAGTTATGTTTTTAGGGCTAGACTAAGATTTTCTGGTATGCAAATTAATTATTAGGAGTGCTATTGTTTATTTTATGAACAAAAATAACCACTCCGTTTTGGTTTTTTGAAAATAAAGAAAATTTTCGAAAATGGTACCAAATTGAGGCGAGCAAAATAATAGTAGTGCATTTTTTTGGAGTTTAAAAAATTTTAAACTAATGAATTTTTTCCCTGGGAAATAATTTTATATTAAAGATTGATTTGATATTAGCTTATTAAAATTTAGTAACATGTCCATTGTTTGCAAGTACAGCTACGCAAAATCGCGACATGGAGTCAACCTGTACTTAGCACCTTTCAGGTGTTATGGCCTTCCATGTACGATGTATTACAGTCCAAAGGTCCTTCTTGGTAGTTGGTTTTGCAGCCACTAATTCCTTCTGAACGTCCCACCGCAAAATTTCCATCGGGTTCAAATCTAGCGACGGTACAGTCCACTTTTCTGAGACTACTCCGGACTTTTCGAAACAAATTTTTGCCAATTTGCTTGTGTATTTGGGGTAAAAGTCTTTTCTCTCCTTTTCGGAACATGGTAGCATCACTTTTTATACAATTTGAACGTATACATGTTTGTCCATGATGATTTAGGCCGCAGTACATGGACCCTACACCGTTATTTGAAAAGCAGCCCAACACCATTACACTGCATCCACCGTGGTTGATCGTCTTGGTGGTTGACTGCGGACTATATTCCGTTTTTTTCGGTCGACTATCATACAGACTAGTTCCATTTAATCCAAACATCACAACTTTGGACTCATCTGACCACAGTATGGTGCGACATTTCTCGACAGGCCAATTTAGATAAAATTTCGAGTAGTCAATCCGTTATGACACGTACTCTTGTGAAAAAAAGGATGTTTTCCGATGGCTGTAAGCATTTACATTATTTTCCCTTAACACTTGCCACTCTGTACAAACACTGGCAGGCACCTCAAGGTCTTCCTGGACGCCCACAGCAGCTTGAAACGGACGAGTCCTTGAGGTACGCACTATACTTTTTCCTAATTTAGGCGAGATTTTTACGCTTTTGGCCACGTATTCCTGCTATATTTTTATTTTTTTAAGCTATTTCGAATCACTGTTAAGGACAACGTTGGGATATACTTCACTTCTCTATATGTTTTGCCCCCAGATATGAGGTTTCCAATTTGAATCCTCTTCTTAAGGGAAATGTGGTTACCCCGGCCCAATATAACTTGCAAATGCAGATTTTTTAATGGATCTTATATTGCGAACACCTAACACATGAAATCGAGTAAAAAAAACCAACTTTCTAGCAAAAGTTTGGGATTCCTGCCATGATAGAGTCTTCACTACTATTATTTTGCTCGCGGCAAATTTGGCATTTTTGCGTAAAAATGAATTTGCAACGGCGTAGAGGCACCAAGTGAGATTTTAATGAATTGGACATGTGGTAGACATTTCAAATAACGGTTCCTAGCAGTTTTATGCAGATCGGAATATTATCTTGCAAATTATAGGAAAAAGTATTGACGTGTCTTGGGCACTACTATTTTTTTGCTCGCAACTGTATATCTTAATTAAGAGATTTTCTTCTTTATATCATAGTTTAAAATGCTTAATTTTTTATATACAATACCTTGGAGCATATGCGTCCTAAGAATACCTATTAAATAAGATTTTTCTCATTGATTTCTTTTGATGTATTGATTACTGAGAATATTTGAAATGTTTTTACTCTAATTGTAGCTTAATGTTATTTGATCATAGAGAAATATTTGCAAGCAGCTGAAAAAATGCATACCTCAATTACAATTTGCCTCCCCTCTAACCCCGTGCAGGGCGGCAGGCACTGCATTGCAAGCGTTTCAAAAAGCCCATAAAACGAATTGCAAACTTTAGAGAGCAAATACTTTGAATGATTATTGCAGGAAAAATGATTCACGCGTTCGGAATGTGAAATCAATTAAATGGAAATCAGCTGCAGCAATCATTGCCAGAGAGTGGGCTTCCACATAGAGTGCAAGGCAAGCAATATGGAGGAGAGCCAGAATCAGAATCAGAATCAGATTCAGAGACAGAGTCAAAGCCAGAGCAGAGTCATAAAATATCCCAGACAATGACAACTCTACAGAGAACGGAACAAGACAGCGAAAGAGAGATAGAGAGAGAGAGAGAGAGAGAGAGAGGAAGATAAAAGTAAACGGCTGCGTGAGCAGACAAAGAAATGCCAAAGCTAAGAAATATAAAGGAAAACGAGCCAGGTAAAACAGGATAGAGGTGGGCAATGAGGGATTGAGGTTTAAGAGAAGGAATTGTGGCAACAGCAGCAGCAGCAGGTGCATTGACTGACTAGCCCAGTCAGTGGTTATTCCCCACCTCCTTTTTGTTCTCCCGTTACCTGTCTGTATATCTACCTCGCTGCCTCTATCTACAACGTATTACCAAATGGGGGAATCTCTCGACTTGCGTTAACTGGCTTAGCAATCCCATTCAGAGGCTAAGCGGATGCATTACGAGTAGAAGAAGCGGAACAACAACAACAACAACAAGATATTGCAATGAAAAATGCAGAAAAGTGAAAATGTTAGGAAAAACTCGTTGAAAAAAAAGGTAAAAAAAAAAAGAAAATACCAACCACCACCAATAACAACAACGTCAACGAGAGACAAAGAGAAAGAGAGACAGAGAGAGAGAGGGAAATAGAAAACGTACGTACACAGATGAAGAACATCTTCCGACCAGACTCAACTGAGAACCTACAAAAAGAAGCAACAGCAGCAGCAGCAGTAACAGAAGAAGAAGAAGAAGAAAAAATGCAGCCAATGGAGCGAAGCAGCAAAGTCGTTTGTGGCTGGCAGAACGTATAACGGTTTAACAGACTCATACTGAAGGAGGACTGCAGGACACTGAGAGAAAATGCCAAAAAAAAATAAAGAAAGAAAGAAACCAATTTACCTTTTATGTAGGTACAAGCAAAGGTTAACTCTTTGGCAAACTTTTCTCTTATTCTAGATTCTCAAATTTAAGATTGATTCAAAAAATTTGAAATAATTGCTATCCTTACTCTAATTTCTAGTGATTTCTCACAGTGGATTCATTCGCTGATATTGGTTTGGCAAAAGCTTTGACCAAACACAAACCATTTGGCCGTTGTTGCTGTTGCTTTTGGATGGATGCTGGTGATGCTATTGCTAGTTTGCCCAGTCGTCAGACCGCAAAAACAAGATTCCCTAACAATTGCCATTAGCAATCTTTGGACTGTTGCAGAGATGCGGATAGAAGTAGCAGAAGAAGCAACAATAACAGCAACAGCAATAGAAAAAGGCGACAAAAAGTTGCTTGGCTAAAGTCATTGAAAATTGCAGACGTCTGAAATGTTGGCCGTGTTGTTATTGCTTGTCTGTCGCAGTTGTCGTCGCTCCACGGGACGTATGACTATGTTTGTATGTGTATGTGTGTGTGTGTGAATGTATGTGTATATTGTATGGAGCTTATTAGCCTTGCCTTTTCGTTGTTAACAAAGACGATGAAAGAACAGGGAAGGGGAGGATAACAAAAAAAAAAAAGTTGAGAATGATCGTAGTTGGCAAGAAAGGCAAAGGCGAGACGCTTCTGGGTGCGGCTTTGGCAATTACATTTGATTTGATGCGTAAGCGAATGTTAGCTCAAGTTCTTTTCAAATCGAGGTTGTTGGGTCAACGACGTCGTCTTCAAATAAAAATATTAAAGTCCAATAAAAGTTTAACAAACACTGATAAGTGTTAAAAGCCAAAGAATAACCAAAGAGAGATGTGGCAAATCGAAAGTGAAACGAATAGGAAAAGCCATACTACTAGAGAGGATGCCATTTTAAAGGATTTTTATAGATCTGGAATTGGCATTCTTTTAGTTTACTTTAAATTAAATGATTATTTCATTCATTTTGTTGTGAGTATAAGTGTGCGTATGTGTGTGTGTTTGTTTTTCCAACCACTGTGTAATTTTTGCTATAGCAGTTTTATTTTTTTTTTTGTTTTTTCTTTTTGTTTTGTTTTCCATTCATTCATTTTCTCAGTACATATTTATTGGCGAATATTTTCTGATATACAAAAAAAAAAAATTCTTTTCATTTAATTAAGTTTACACAAAGGCAAAAAGAAAAGCCAAATGAATTTTCATTTTCATTCAATTAAAAATTTAACAATTATTAAATTAACGAACTTAATTAGCAACAAATTCACGAAAAATATTTAATGGGATTTGTGAAAAGGGAAAATTTAATTTTAGTCAGGACCAGAAAAGCTTAGCTTCTTTTTCACAGCCATTGCCATTCCCCTCTACCCATCACCCAACACCCTATCAAATCTTTGACGTAAAAATAGAAGCAGCAACAGCAGCAGCAGCAGCAGCAAAAGTGATAAAATTGGGGGCGTTATTTAGAAACAACAACAACAACAATCGCTGTAGGGCGATAGAAAGAGGAATGGGACAGGGAAAGAAAACGAGAACGAGAAAGAAAGCAAGAGATTGGCAAAACAAGAAAAAGGGAGGGGTGAGACGACAGACAAATTATGAAGCTGGCAATAAACTTCCGCACAAAATTAGCGCAACTTCCTGGCAAGCCCAAGATTCGCCCACGACACTTTGACAACGAACATAGCGCGGCAACGACGTTGATGTGCAAAGTAGTAGGCGATGACGATGATGATGATGTGGTTTCTGTGATATGAAATAAGTAAGGAAATGAGTAGATGTCCCCATGGTATTAACCCAAGTTAATTCATAAAATCAGACTTAAAATCAGATTTTGCTGATCTTTGACAGTTCAAGTTCAAGCTACCTGAACCTAATCAAATTGCTAAAAACAATGTTGCACTTGTTTAAAAAAGTGTTTCACTTGCCTTCGCTATGTATTATGAAAAACCTTAGAGTAAATACAGTAAATATTAGAGTAAGGCAATATGTGGAAGTTCCCTTTCAGTTATCATATATTATATGCACACATTATAGGAATCCTTGGTTGATCAACTAAGATTTTAGTTTCCATGTAAAAATAGTGAAGATCACAACGAACGCATGTGGAATACTTGAGTAGAGGAAGTTAACACTATTTCGATATTAGTCTGGTTAAAGCCCTTAATGAGTAGTTTTATAGCTGTATTGAGTTTTTTTTTTTGTCTTAGATAATGGTTAGATTCGACAAGGGTCGATTGCTTGGGTAAAAAGCAAGCAAAGGGTTAAATTTAATGCAATTTTTTTATATCATAAAGAAGGAAATATTTTCTTACCTTTTTGTTAGCAACTTTAAAGTTATAAAAATATATTTTCCAGCCGCCTTTTTCTTTTGTTTTAGCCTCAGTTTTTTGTTCTTTTTTTTTTGTTTTTTGTTTTGGGGAGTGGCCAGAAAATACAGTAAAAAGGTTGCCTGAGTTTTTGTTACTTTGACTGCTTCTTCTTTGCAAGCACACACGCAGTACAAGAAATAACACGCACACACACACACACACACACAATCAGATGTTTCAATAAATATATAATATGTATTATACAATTAACAATAATTTTAAACTATTCAAAAAAAACACAAAAAAAAAGAAAGAGAAATTTATTTATTTATTTAGATTTTGTTTGGGAAATATTATCATTCTAATTTTAGATTGTATTTTTTTTTTTTGTAAAATGAGCGAAAGAGCAACAAAAACAATAATAACAACAAATGGCAAAAGCAAAGCGGCAGCAGCACCAGCACCAGCACTAGCAAAAGGCGGCTGAAAAAATCGATAAATTTGTCGACAACGGCGACAGCGCTGCGGGCAGAGGGAAGAGGACAGACAGTGGCTGGCAGCGGCAGGGGCGTCGTCAACGAATGGGTGAAAGAGCGAAAGCGGGCTGTGATAAGGGGAGATGTCAGCGAGGGTTGGTTCAAGCCGCCCCAGACATGAAGACAAATGACATTTGTTGTTATTATTGCGGTTGTTGTTGTTGTTATTATTGCTGCTGTTGCTGGCTCAAAGTTCAACAAAGTTTAACGTTAACAAAAATGTTTAATTCACTTGTATTTTGTTGCTGTTGCTGTTGGTTGTTATAATTTTTTTGTTTAACAAATTTTAAATTTTTTGATCACTACGCGTGATGAGAGAGAAAGAGAGAGAGTGATGTTTGGGGGGTAAGCGCGCCCGTTTAGAATTTGTTCCTTCTTGCTGTCTCTCGTTTAGTCTCGTCGGCACGAGCAACGAAGTTCAACTAATTGCCGAACGTGAATGTGCCGGCTATGGCTCTGGCTCCAGCTCTGAAGCTCCAACTCTGACGTCGACGTCGACATCGACGCTGACGTCAGCGTCAGCGATAGCGACAGCTTTAGCGTCCTCTCAATTGCTACGGGCGTTGCATGTGAGACTTCGGGCTAGCTTTTTTTATATATATGTATATATATATATTTTTTTTTTACTGTTATTGTCGTTTGCTCTCTCACATGCAATTTTATGTTGATGCAAGAGAGCGAGAGAGCAAGAGGGAGGAACAGTTAGTACGTAAGGGGGGTAGAGGGCAACATGATATAGCAGGTTTTCCCGGCTAGACATTCGCTTTTTTGTTTTGGTTGTGTGTGTGTGTGTGTTTTTTTTTTGTTTTGTGATAGAGTTGCCAGACCAAGCCGCTTTCGGCTTTTGCATCTATTGCCGGTTGCAAATATTTTAGCCGGCTGCGACGTCAGCTGCAACAGCAGCGGTGGCAGTGACAGCAGTGTGAACTCTAATGCCGTTTGGTTTTCTTCTTGTTCTCTCTTTGCTTAACTGTTGTTGCCTGTGTAGTAATTGCTTTGTCTGTCCTAGACTCTCGCCATGTGTTTAGCAAATTCTCCCTTCTCTCTCTCTCTCTCTCTCTCTCTCTCTCTCTCTCTCTTTTAGTAGCGTTTTAACTGTTTTTTGCTGCAAACATGATCGAAATTATAACTACAACAAAATTAAGTCATTCCCCAATCATCTGCAAGTCGATTAATTCTTAGAAATTTGAATTCACAAAATATAACAAGTTCTTTACGAATGTAATGAACTAGTTCCTAATAATTAAAAGATAATAGCTTAATAAAAGATCTAGTTTCTCTTTGTTTAAGAATTATCTTTAAAAATAAATTGCTGATATATCAAGAGAAACCAAATCTATTTTTTGAAATTATTGCTATATGAACCAGCTATATATCAATTTGATCATTAATCAATAACATAATCTGATCCTTTTAAAAACATAACAATTTATGGTAGTATAACATTTGATGACTCAAGACATCAAGCATTTTGACTATTTTATTCATATGGTATATATGTATATATATATATGTATGTACATACATACGTACATATTCGTCAATTTAGACAATTCTCTAATCCTCTTACATTTGAGGACCAATCAAAGGTGACAAGTTTATGATATGTTTTTAGTCCTTGGGAAAAAGTTTGCCAACAGTTTTATTGTGGCACTCAATGCGAAATGGACAACCATAAAATGGTCGAAAGAACTTTTCTTTGGCCATTAGTTATTAACAACTGTTAAGAGGGTTCCCCAGGCCAACTCGGTAGAAGGAGAGAGAGAAGGAACCACAGAAAATTGGTAGAACCTTTTTAGGGGCAATGTCTGCAAAGTTGAAGAGGAAAAGTTTCAAGTTTCAGTTGAGCTTGTTGGCAGTTTAATTAAAGATACACGATTTTTGGTCATTATTAATTGGGCTTGACCAAAAAAAAAAAAAAAAAAAAACAACAAAAAACAAACATACTAGAGAGACACATACATTTACTATATATAAATAGTTTGGATCTAAAAGTCAAAAGATAAAGCCTTACCAAGCCCCCCAAATCTAAAAAAACAAAAAAAAAAAAGAAACTAAACACAAAAAAGTTGACAAGACAAAGACCAAAAAAAAAAAACAGCAACAAAAAAAATGAAAATGAAACCTAACTTGGACTTAAGAGGCGGTTGGTTTATCTGATAAAGAAGGCCAACAACTTTTTTTTCGTTCGTTCGTTTGTTCGTTTTAGCCAAAATGCCAGCGAAGGCCGTTTCAACTAGCTGAAAAACTAGACAAAAAGTACCGTAAACAGAGGAATAAAAAAAAAGAAGAAAACACTAGAGCAAAGAAGGAGAAAATGGCAAACAGAAGAACATTAAACGAGAGAGTAAGACAAAAGTTAGAAAAAGAGAATAGTTTCATCCTGAAACACAAGAGCGCCGTTTAACAGTAACTTAGCCGAAATTTCTATACCCTACACTGATTGATTTCAATAAAGAGAAGACTAAAATCTTTATGGTTTAAAAGACTTTCAAGGCATAGAAATGTTTGAGATTATTGAGAAATATAGTTTAATATTAAAGAATCCTGCAACTATATAGGACTTGGCTTTTTAATTTTGATTAACAAAAAACGCTTAAGATATATTTAGTCTAACAAATTGCTGATTAAAATAAATGTAGCCTCTGTGCAAGTGTATTTTAACATAAAAAAAAAAGAATAAAACAAAAATAAAATAAATTGGAATGTTGCTTGACAAGTGCCGAGTAGTTAGAAGAGGGCACCCAAGCAGAGAAAAAGTTCTCTTACTCTTGCTCCCTCTCTCTCTCTCACTCTTACACTCTATTGCTCTCACACTTTATCTCTCTGTCTCTCTTTTGGTGAAAAATCTGGCTTTGTCGTTTGATTTTTGAGAAAAAAAAAAGGCAAACGCAAAAGTTTTACAGATACACAAAGATACTTTTATGCACTTTGCAGTTTTTAGCCATGTTTATGGTCAGCTGAAAGTGGCATCATGCGGGTACCTATTGTAACCCTTACGCCTTAAACCTCATACTACTCTTTTTCCATTGCCACTACATACAATTTCTATACCCCACAACCCAAATTGACACACTCACACAGTAAAATGTGTATGTATGTATGTGCATGTGTGTTTGTGTGTAACGATGGAACGGCAACCCAATTCAACCATTTCCTTCTACCGTATATAAGTTCCTTTTTTGCAGCTCTTCGACTTGACAAGTAGCTGGATCTAATCCACAACCAAAAGCCTAACACCAGTCACCTCCACCCAATCCTCCTTCTATGTACAATACGACGCGTTTTATGAGCCTACGCCAACTTACTCATCAAGGTTACACTCGCACACACACACACACACACACACACACACACACACACACGCACACACATATACAGAGAGAACCTTTGTTATTACCTCCGGAGGAGGCATTCTTTCTTTCGTTTCGTTTCTTTTTTTTTTCCTTTTGCCTACGCTTAAACGTAAGCCCAGTGGCTTAGCTTAGTGGAAGTGGGAGGGAAGTGTAAGGACTTAAGGGAGAACAGACAGGGAGTCCTTGTATATATGGTGAGGTGAGAAATTGAAGATAAAAAGTTGAAAAGTTTTTCGTTTATATATACATATATATATATATAAATATCTATGTGTGTGTGTGTGTGTGCCAAAAAAAAATGATGATAAATTATTTAGTAAGCTGTAAAAGGTGAAAAGTTTTGCAGAATACCAAAAATATCAAAAAAAAAAAAAAAAAAATAAACATATAAAAAACCAAAAGATGCTAAATTGCTATATGGTAGAAAAAAATGATTTCCAAAAACATAGAAACATGACTTTTATAACTTAAATGTTTAACAGAAAACAACAACAAAAAAAACAAAGAACATGAAACATAAAGTTTGCTTGTAATAACATTAAACATTGAAATCGGCAATAAACAAAAGAAGAAAGAAGAATAAAAGTTAGGCCAAAGAGGATAAAATAAAATAAATACAAATATTTATACATCTTAAGTAAGTATTCTCAGAACAATTTATATATTTAAATACTTGTTAAATTATTTTCAAATATTTATAGATTTTTTTTTCCCCTTGAAAATTATGTTTTTGTTTTTGGCTCCACCACTGTCTTGTTACACCTTGCCATGCCTTGCAAATGGCCATTATACCTGCCAGGCTGTGGTATACAAATGTAAAAGAGAATTCAGCACATACCAACACATAGCCAGTAGAACGACATGTAAATATGGTTTTGTCCCTCGTACATACACACACATACACACACACACACACACACATACACAACCTATATACATGCCTAAACTCATTTCGTGCAATTTCACCTTCTCTAATTTTCATGTTTAGTGGTTTTGCTTAGCAGGCCCCAACAACTGAAAAAGGGATACCAAAAAATGGTGACATTGTTGAGGCTGAAGAAGGCATTGCCCAGGTATGCTCAATCATTTGACTGCTCTGTATATAACAAGCATTTGCCTAAGCTCAGCCCTGCGGCCAAATTCAACCGAAAAGTGGCCAAAAAACAAAAAAATGAAAGAAAAGGGGTAGCATCGCACTTGAAGCCAAGGATTTTACGCACCCAGAGGAAGTAGTATGTAGTATGTTGGATGTAGTAGGGGGAGGTAGCAAAAGAAAACAAGGAAAACTATTAGTCGTATCCTAGCCTGGTTCATACGTCTGTGGTTTTCCTTTACCACTTTTGCACTTGCATAGCACTCATTCCAGTCTTTCTAACTAGTTAGCCTCCGAAATAAATGGATTTTTGGGTCTTGGTAGCTAAGCAAAAGCAGGATACTATGCGTTCTTGTCCATCGTCCTGCTCTATCCTACGCAGATGTTTAAACATGATTAATATCCACATCGTCATCGTCATAGTCATAGAAGAAGGCAGACAGGCGGTGGCCATAGACACCTTGATATATTTTCATGGTTTTGCATTAAAAATACATGAAATTACACATGCAGGTAAAAAGGATTTTCCGTTACTCCGCAATCTTTTACAACACTGAGAGAAAGTATCAAGAAAAATGTTTTCTTATATGCAAGAAATAAGAATATTTATAAAAATAGATCAAAGAAATTTATCGAAATGTAATTAATGCAGTTTCAAGGAAGATAAAGTTATCCTAACAATTTAAAGGTTATGAAATAAGTAAAAAAAAGTGTTGCATAGTGCAAAAAAATAATTTAAACTAACTGTAACTAGTTCCAATATAAAAAACCTTGATTGTACAGATATTTCTTTGAAACGTCCTTAAAAATGCAGTTCAAGACTAGCTATTAAAACTGGTTACAAAGTGATTCCGTCTTAGTTCGAAAATGACCATACATCTTAAAACTGGTTCTTTACAGATTACCATTTCTATGTACCTGCCACTGGACATAATCTTAATGCCCATAAAAGGATCTCTTAACTGAATGTTAATGATATTGGTTATGCTGCAAACAAAAAAAAAAAAAAAGAGAAGAGGAGGAAAACGGAAATGAATTGGAACTAGTTTAAAAAGCAAAAGAAGAATCAAAAAACTAAATGATTTGACTCTTTTATTACAGGTTCCAACAGCTACTTGAGAATCTTGTTAAGTTGTTTTGTTTTGAAAGTTCACTCAAATATCATTTTATAAAGAGAAATATCATTTGGACATTTAAAATCTTTCACCATATTTCCTTTTTTTTATCAGTGTATTATTGTCGAAGCTCAATCTCAACAAGTTTCATATATGTAGCCATCGATTTTATGTGTTGCTGTTGATGTTGTTGTCCGTGGCAAAAGTTATGAGAATGAACGAAACGAACGTGTATATAGCCCCGAAAAAAAAAACACACGCACACACACACACACACAGAAAACCTTGTGCAAAAATATTTTCTCGATAGGCTCTACTTGTTTAGGGTAGCTGGGTGGTAAGGATGGGTGTCTGAATGAGATATGAAGGGGATACCCATTAAAAATCCAAGCATGCCATTGAATCAAGAGAAGAAACATTCACACCAGCAAGCCCAGGCAGCCAGCCAGCCAGTCAACCGCCCAGCCTTGCCAGGATGCGTGTCTGTATCCTGCTGAGCCTTGGTTATGTTGCTGTTGCTATTGCTGCTGCTGCTGCTATTGCTGTTGTGGTTCTTCTTCTTGTCGTTGCTTACTGCTGTTATTGTTGTTGTTGTCGGATAGGTGTATGCTGCGTGTCAGCTCCAAGGGTGACTGGCAATTAGCTTTGACAAATGTGCGGTTGGCAGTTGGTTTAATGGATAATGGACCCAAGCAACAGAGACAAGAGAGGGTAAAGAGTAAGAGATATGTATGGATATGGTATATGAATTGAGGCGAATGTAAATTAGATGAGTTTGAAGTTTTGTGTTGTCTTCGCTTTTAGGTTATATTTTCCCTTTTTTCCCCCAATAACCAACAACAACTTACCCAAATAAGTCAAGTCAAGAAATTTTTAACGAAATTAACTTACCTGAAATGAAACAAAATGAAATTTGATTACAAAATTTTGTAAGTAGAATATATGCAAATATATGTAAGTGAAATAAATTTAAATTGATTCCAATTAGATAATGGTATAACTAGAATTTCTTAGGATAACTAGTTAAACTTAATCTGATAAGTGGGAAAACTTTCTTACACAATTATCGAAAGTGTTTTCAACTAGAAACTGATTTTAAACTGAAATAGATAGACAAATGATTCTTTAAGTATATTTCTAATTCATTTCCCTAAATTGATTTCGAATTGAAGCTGTTACAATAGTTTTAAATTTCGTTGCCCCTAAAGATATGCAAAGATTATTTGAAATTCATGTTTACCTAAAACATTTTATTAAAGACTAAAGCGGAAAACCGCATGTTACAAAAAAAAAAGAAAGGGAAGGGAAGGAAAGGAAAATAAAACCTTAAAAAAATCAACAAAATCAGCAACAAATTTCGTCTCATAAGCGACAACATTAAGAGGTTTTCATCTCACACACTTTCCTTCTCTGTTTCCCCTTTGTGTTTTTGTGTTTTTCTCTCAATCTTTTTCTTTCTCTGCCCCTTTATGGAGTTTATGGCTCTGACAGGCATCAGTTGGACTCATTAAACTTTCATGACCAAAAAACGGAACGTATGGAAAGAAGTTAAAGCGAATTGTCATATAACTCAACCAAAACCAAAACCGAAAAAACCAAACCAAAGGCAAAGACAACCCAAACCCAGTAGGAGACCAAGACAGGCCGAGCCAGGCCGGGTCGGGCCATCTTTTTTCTTTTACATTTTCTGTTATTGTTGTTGTTGTTGTCGTTGCTCTTCTTTTGCGCTCTCTTGCAAATGTCAATCGAAGGACGACAACGCATTTCCCCGGAAAAGTATGTAAGTAAAAACGGCTCACAATTTTTATTACCCAACTGGCGCCTTTAAGTCTTTTTTGAACGAGACGATTTTATTACCACTGTAGTAGCAGCAGCAGCAGCAGTAGCAAAATCTGCTATGGAATGAATGATTCCTCTTCTGCTATATCTTATTTATTTTACTTGCTGCGAAAATGTAAAAAACTTTCTATAGAAATCATTCTTTTGCTTATTTTTTAAAGTATGATTCAAAGAGGAAAAACTAAAGTTGTTCAAAGAAAATGTATTAGCTCTTGATTATATAGAGTAAGTATATAATCGGTGTCAATGATCAAGTTTTGTTTTCATTTTTCGGGTTTTTTTCATTTTGATTTTTATAAAATATATCAATAATTACTGATGAGAAACGTAACCTTTCTTAATTGATTTGTACACCAACTTTTTGCATTAGTGTATAAAGAAGAAAACTTTTCTTCTCAATTTCATTGAATTTTTAATCACTAGTTAAGTAAAATTCATTATCATCATCACCATCATCATTATCATCATTTGGAAAAGTCTTTTCGTCTTTCATCAAGTGGCCCATAAAAAGTTTGCCATTACTTACTCCTACTACCATCTACCCCTACCATCCTTATGCTGTTATCCTCTTTTTTTGGTCTTGGTTTTCGTCTTCTACTCATCATTAAAGTGACAAGTGTAAATTTTATTGTATCTTTTAACTATGTACATTGACAATTGTTAAAATGTGTGTGTGTGTGTCTGTGTGTGTGTGTGTACAGTTGAAGAGTTTTAACGACTCCAAATGCAATTCGTTTGGTTTCCTACAACTGTAGGAGCATAAGGGTCATAAAGATAATGCTTAAGGAATTAGACAAGAACACAACTGATGGGCGGTGCTGGGCGGGGTAGGGTGACAGGGTTGGGCAAACATAAAACCGCAATTGTGGTGGGCTTTAAACAGAAATAGAAAACTAATAAACATTTCTATATATATAGTTATTAGGCAAATAGGATTAATAGAAAGGATTATGTTTATATATATAAATTTTGTTTCTTATTTGGTTTTTATGTTGCCAATTTATACATTTTCCTTTTTTTTTCGAATCTGTAAAAACTTTTCAATTTTTCTTATAGTTTTTTGTCATATAAATAATTGCAAGACCATTTTGTGTCCATCCTAATCCCGTTTGCCCCTTCTCTGTGAAACTGTCATTAGCCAGGATTTGTTAGAGAAAGTAAACCGAGTGCAGTCAGGGCCAAATGCATTATCCCAGGGCTGCTTTTTCTCTGCTATTCAAATATTGTTAGTTTAACCGACTTGTCAATTCCAAGCCAATGCATTTTTTGCCACGTACGAGAACACGAAAGACAAACATCAGTGACAGAGAGTGAGAGAGAGAGTAAGGCGGTTGCCACACCCCAAGTTCCACCTACATTTCCTTCACCTCTCTTCGCCCTCTGATGTGTGTGTAATTTGAGGTTTTCCTTTTTTTTTCCAATGTTTTTTTCTCTTTTTTTTGTTGTACTTTGACAATGTTTATCTATGAAGTAAGGGAGAAGGTGGCAGGACAAGAGGAGGAGTTGGCGGGGAAAGGAATCGAGGTTCTGTTTGTTGTAGGTCTGCTCTGGCCACAAAAAAGCAAACCAGAAAGTACTAACTGAACAGAACAAACACAGAGTATTTCAATTGAATGATTTTCCAACACAGAAGAGCGGAGACAGCGAAAGAGAAAGAGAGAGAGGGGAGGCTAAAGGAACAGAGAGACATACTCGTCATCATCATTATCATCATCATCATCGTAATAATCATCGCCATCATTGTTGGTTATAAAGTGCAAGAAGTGCATAAACTTTGCAAACAGTTCTCTTTTTTTTTTTTTACCCCCGTTTTCCTCATTTGTTTACCCTTGCCATGAAAGGGTATATTCATTTTAGACAAAACTTGGCTTAAATATAGTTTTAAATGTCATCTTTCCTTTTCCTTTCTTTACTTTCTTGGCTACTTATTGATCAATATTATATACAGTTTTTCAATACATTTTACTTTGCTTATATTTGCACAAGTGTATAAACAATTCGGTTTAGTATGCATGTAAATTTTATCCTTTGGTTTAGCTTCCTTTTTATATTCCCTATAACATGTGTCATTTGCGATAAGGCAAAGAAAGGAATATCCAACGCGAGAGAGAGAGAGAGAGAGAGGTGGTAAATGGTTTCGAAATGGAATGAAATGTGGAGTTAACCTGAAAAACCTCTAACGATAATTGTCAACGTCATCTACATTGTCATCGTCATTGTCATCATCATTGTTGTCATCGTTGGGTCGTCGATCTGTCGGTATGTCTGTCTATCTATCGTATGGTTATATTCCATCCTGTTCAGTGTCCTGTCCTGTCAATAATATTAAAACTTGATGAGTTTGTCGTTTGTTAAGGGCGTGAACTGATTATAAACGGGTTCCCATACTCAATCCTTTATTCAGCCATCCTCTGCAATCATCTGGCACACCAAATCCTCTTACCCTTACCCTTACCCTTACCTTACCCTTACCCCTACACCATGCCCATTACCCTTAAACATTCACCATTCTTGTCCCTGGTCATTTGGCCACGTTCAGGAAACATTTTGTGTGTTCTGCCATATGTGAAGTTGGTTTTTCTTTTTGCCTTTGTGACTCTTTTATCAACACTTCCGTCATTTTGTGTTGATTTTTCGTTTGTTCGCGTGTGTATATATATATGTGTGTGTGTGTGAGTGTATTGCCCAGACCAGCTGTTGAGGTTTTTCTTTCATTTCTCTATTTGGCTTCTATATATATATTCCTTTTCTTTTCATTTTTTTTTTTGCTGTTGTATTTTTTCACAGCTTTTTCTTTTTTTTTTCTTTTTTAAATTTCAATGACTAGAATGAGAGCGTGGGCTATGGAGAGGGCGAGGTGAGATGTTGGTGCCAGTGAAGAAGAAAAAAGCTAATGGTATTGAAATTGAAATTTTCTTTTTTTTTTCTTTTATTTTTTTTTTTTTTGCGTATTTGGTTATCAAACGACTTCAAAGTTGATATTGTAAGAAACATTTTGAATGCGATTCCCGGGACCTAGAACACATACAATAGACATTAAAATGGCAATCACATTTTGTTTAATTCCATCAGTATATAAAAATATATATATATATATATATATACATTTGTGATTACTTTTCACTTTATAGAAATTGGATTAAATTTTCTTTGATAAAAATAAAAATTAATCACATATATTTAATAAAGAAATTACATTTGTACATTATATTGGCAGCTAGTTGGATTTTATTTTATTCCGATTGGAAAATAAATTAAATTAATAATATTAACTCTCAAACATTTTATTTACTTTATTTCTGTTAATTTTCAATTCTTTTGATTACTAATTAATTGCATAAAATAAATGAAATATTAAAGAGATTTTATACTAAATTCAGATTTGATATTTAGCTTTAACTTTTCATTAGCAATCAAGAAATTCTATTGAATTTCTGTTGAAACTCTTTTCAAACTTTTGCCATGCATCATCTAATTCATATCCTTGCCATCTACTTGTAACCCTGCACCCACTCATACACCCTTCAGGACAGTCATTCATTCGACAGCTTACCTTAGCTATCCTTTGCAGTTGTTAACCAATTCTGATGGAACGGAATGGAAATAATTTCATATTTCCAAGAATTTTAATCAGAAACGAGAATTGTGAATGAAAATGAAAAAAAAAAAAAAAATTAAAAAGGAGAAGAGAAAGAAAGGGAAAATGCATAATACATAAACCGAAAAGTCACTGGGAAAAAGTATATTTGTATGTAATTCGGGGGAAATTATTTGCAGACAACGTGGGAGAAACTCAATTGGTGTGTGTATGGGAGGGGTAAGCGGAGTCGGAGGCAGAGGTAGGTTGATGGAAATGGATGAACGACATTTGCGCAATGCTGCTCGGATTTTGATTTAATAATTCAGAATTTTTATAAGCAACAGCAGCAGCAGCAGCTGCAATTAATTGAAGGCTATAAAAATCAAATGCAAATAAAAATTGGATGAAAACAGAAAACAAAAACAAAAAAAAAAAAAGAAAAAAAAAAGAAACGGAAAGGAAAATGTGAGGGAAAAACAGAATATCCAAGAAGAACAGAATATCTGGAACAAAATTATACAACTTGTGAACGGATGTTCAATTTGGCATTAAAAATTAACGTTTATTTAAAAAGGACACTGAAATGGCAGAACATAAATCGGCTTTTGGTCGACCAACTGTCAACGAGCTAAAAATATCAAAAGGAACAACCAAAAACAAAAAAAAGACCAACCAGTCAAAGACAAAACCAAAAAAGACACAAAAAAAAAAAAAAAAAAAAGGTAAGCAGCTTTTGACAAATGAAGAGAAATCTCATCCTCTCATCATCAACATCTTCAGGTCACTAGGCAAAAGGTCAAACCAGAAATTATTTAGAGTCAAGAGAACGGAAAAGTAAATTTACACAACAAAAAGGAACGACTACAAAATACTAAGCAATAAATAAAATACCCAAAATCAATTGTTTAACAAATAAAGGTTAACATGTCGTATACGTAATCTTGCATTTTATTCTGTTTTATTCACGTTTAAAGATATCTGTTAATGTTAAATACTAAGTCGCTCTTATTAAATATATAAAATTGACATCTACTTAAGAAAGATTTTGTCTTGGCATTCACGATTGGAATTTTTAGTAATTATAGAAATTATTTTTAACGAAATTTTATAAAATTCAAAAAAGGAACTGAAAATATTTTCAACGTTTTCTTTATAATAGTTTACTTTATTTATGACGATCTCCAATTTTTCTTTCTTTTGAATTTCTGTTGCAAAACAGTTAAAGGATATCTTTCTTGTAGTTCAAATAATGAAATCTTGGATTAAATCGAATCAAAATCTTTCTTTTTTCAGTCAATTCTAATTCAAATTAAATAAAGAAGATTTTATATATAGAAACAATTTCACTTTTGAATATCTAATATTAAATGTCATAAGAAAAATCACTGTGCAATGAAGCACAAAAGTTTCTATATGTTAATATGCCCCAAAATATGTTTGCTTATTTGCAGGATATCAAAAAAAAGGTGAGAGTAAGGGTAAGAGTGAGGGTAAATCTCGTTCGCGGGTTTTTTGTTTTGCATTAATTTTTTAAACAAATTTACATTTCATTAACAAACTAAAAACGACAAAAAAAAAAAAAAAACGTACCATAGCAGAAAGAGAAAAGAAAGAAGGAAATCGAGGAAAAATAGCAAGAGGAAAAAGCATTGTGCCTCATAAGCAGAATGAAAAGTAAATTTACAAAACGTGTGAGCAGCAGCAAAAAAAAAAAAAAAAAAAAGAAATCATAAAAAAAAAGAACGAACAAGAAAAAGGGTGGAAAAACAAAAGTAACAGACGTCGACACACAAACACAAAAGAAGAAGAACGCTCACACACAGACACACACACATACAGTTGTATATACACAAAGAAAACTAAGGGCCTAAAAGGAGTGGGTCGGCATAGAGGGGCAGGGGTTAAGTAGTAGAGGGGTAAAATGACACAACGCACAATTCGCGCCGTCTGCCGTCCATCGTATCCTTTTCTACTTGTACTTTTTTTCTCTTGTACTTCTTCGTGTGCGCACAAAAGCTCGCTTCATTATTTTGTTTCCGCTGCATACACACACATATATATATTTATATATATAGACATATATGTGTGTGTGTATGGAAGAGCTTTGTACTTGTGCTCGCATGTAATTTAGTGTAAATTACTTTGAAGAAACCCCTCGCAATTTTAGTTTTGACAGTAATAGAGGCAACCACACACCAAAGCACACATACAACCATACTCTGACATATGCACACACACGCACACAGAAATATATACATGTTTGTGGCATGTAGCATAATTTTTAATTGTATTTGCTCGTCGCGTTACAAAACGCCAAAGCTGCTGCCTCTTCCATTTCCATCTTCTTACATTACAAATACATTTGGGTCTCCTTTTCCTTTTCCCTTTCAGTTTTCCTCCTCGCTTTCAGTTCGTTCTGCTTTTTGCTTTTTGTCAGCTCGCAGCGAGAATTTCATGAACCGGAAACGCAGACAAAACCTGAAAACTGGCTGACATTTTCCTCTCTAATTATAATGCAAAGAAAACAAATTAATTGGAATTCTTTTTTCTGTTTTGGAAATTGTCAACCACCCCAAAAGTAGGCTTTGCCAATTTTGTATATTTTTAACCACATGGCTAAGACATATATAGATATCCAAAATTTGAGTTAGACGTTGCGTATACTTAATAAATTGTCTTATATATAGGTGTTGTATTAGGAAATGAGTTTCTATATCTTCAGGAGATCACATTAGAACAGATCTCAAACAAATCGCCAAATAATAAAATCTCAAACAATTTAGATTACCAGGTAATTACTTTAATTAGACATTACTCTTTTTAATTCCTAAAGTAATTATAACATTATTTATAGAACTGTTTCATATTGTAGAAATATATTTCTAAAGGTATAATATTTCATTTTAAGAGTAATTATAATAGGAAAGATAATAACCTAATCTTACCTAAGTTAATCTTTTTAATCACATTTTGGTAAATGTAAATAAAATCTTTATTTACCCAAAATGCATACATATATATAAATGAGTATAGAACTATGAAGAGTAGGAGGAGGAGGGAAGAGGAGACAATTGAGGAATTACTGCTAGAGACAGCAGCTGCACAATGGTGAAAACTGTAGCCGAAAATAATCCATTAATGCATCTAAAAATGGGAACATTTAAAATTTGTTTTTTGTTGCTTGGTTTTGTTTTTTTTTGTATTTTTTTTTTGTTGGTTTGGGGCTCAGTTAAGCACATGTAGATATGCCCAGTTATGGGTTAATAACCCCATGGCCCAGGCACTTAATATTACTAGGCGGCAAGCAGGCAGCACTCGATGGTGGATAGAGGATGATGCATGCAGCTGCTAACCGAAAGCTGGAAAGAGTTAAAATGGAGGATGCAATGGCGGCGGCAAAATGCAAAATGGCGGCAACAGCAACTGAGATAGAGAGAGAGAGAGAGAGAAAGACTAAGAGACAGAGGCCATATAAGAGCACAAGGCATTGCATGCATATTAATAACACTAAAAACTTGCCCCGGCCACCACGTACCCTTGCCTGACCCTTCCCCTATACCTCTATCATTCGTTCACTTAGAGACAGAGGGACAGTTTGAGCAGCAGCAGTAGCAGCAGCAGCGCTAACATCAGACCGACCATTCACTTTTATATGTGCCACACGAAAACGTTTATTCGAGTGTATTAGTGTGAGTGTATGTGTGTATGTGAGAATTGAATTGCTTCAAGTGCCCTTAAATTGCCCTCATTACATAGACAAACACGCATACACACACACACACACACATACAGACATAGACGTAGACACCGACACATGGACAAAGTGTTTGCTGCAGCTGTGCAACCTTCTGCCTTATGCCTCTCCTTTGGACCCACCCACAGCTATATCATCTACCTCGTCCCCAACTAAACCAACTACCCTATCTCTCTTTCAGCTGCCACTTTTCATTTCCGGTTTGGGATTCCTTCTTTTTTTTGCTAAACTACAGCAGCAGCCACTCATCTATCTACTTATGTTTTATACTTTATCTTCTTGCAATTGCTGCAGCTGCTCCTTCCCCTTTCTTTATGCTCTTTTTTTTTTTGTCTCTATATATATACTTATACATATACAAATATATATATATATATCTATATTAAGCATACGCCCCATTGTCGTCTGTCTGACCCAAGACATAAATCAGAAAATCAGTCTCAGATTTTTATACTCTTTCACGCATAATCGATTAGTTTATCTAAATAACTTTATAGGAAGATCCTTTACGATCTTAATAAATGAATTTCTATATACACAGGAGCATAAAGCATTCTATAGAAGATCCTTAACGATCTTAATAAATGAATTTCTATATACACAGAAGCATAAAGCTTAAAAGAAAGTATCGTAAATTTTAAACTTACTATCACAATCTAATATCTATCTAAAATGTTACTTTATATCTGAACTTTTCTCATTAGAGTATTTTTATATTCGTCTATATGTTACTGCTCTCTTTCTCTCTCTCTCTCTCTCTCTTGAGCTGCTTTTTAGTTTTTTGTTGCTTCTTATGCTTTTAAAGTAATTTATTTCTTGTCCTTTCTTGTGTTTCCACTTTATGCAACATTAACTTCTGTCCAAAGATTGCGGCCATCTTCTTCGCTGTTGGCATTTTAATGTTGATTTGCTGAAATTAAAAAGCCAAACCACAGCGAATATCTATATATATATATATATGTTTATCTATATATATATATATATATCTATAGCTGGCTTTTTAATTTGCTTAAGAATGCGGTGAGAAAAATGTTGTGGAGAAATTATACAATTTCTCTTCAGTTTGGAATTCAAATAAAAATAGCTTTGCCTGCTGACTGAAAGTGTCAACAATTTCCATCTTCTTCTTTTATTTTTTACTAGATAATGCAGAGACAAAGCCGCAAGGAAGAAAAAATGGAGGCTAAGCAAGAGGACAATGAATACGAGTAAGAGATGAAGCAAAAGAGCTAAAAATTTCAAACACCAAAGTTCAATTTAACGTAAATACTTTTGATGTGAAGTGGCAGAAACGGAAAAAGATAGAAAAAGGGATTTCCATTCACCGACAGCAGTAGCAGCGCCATCCAGCAACATCAGCAGCAGTGTGGCAGCAATAGGAGCAGCTGGCAAAGTAGCTGCCGCACAGTTCAACTATCAATAGTGCTTAAAACGGAAAATGGGCACAAAAAATACTTTTCTCTAAACCGAAATTCCATCTCACAGAAGTGTACCAAAAAAAAAAAAAAACTACTTAAGGGAAGCGCCAAAAAAAAAAAAAAAAAACACAGAAAAAAAAAATGAAAAGAAAGTAAAGGAAGACAGAAACACAGGACGACAGGAAACGAGGCTTGGGAGATGGCACAGCTGACAGTCAGGCAGGCGAGCAGAGAAATGCCAGGCTAAGAATGTCGAATATGAAATGTGGCCAGATGATGCCAAAAAAAAAAAAAACGACACAAAAAGAAAATGGCTGACTTTATCATAACGAATTGTAAATGCTCTTTTGTTTAATGCTAAGAAAACTTTAATAACTTTAAATTGAGATTCAAAAACTTAACTAAATAATTATTATTATATAGATTGATTAATCAGTTAGTAGTTAACACCTTTAACTTGCATTGCAAAGTTTCAAATAAAAACTAATATACTCTTCTATTGCTAATAGTATTGGAAAAGGAATTGGTGGAAGGATGAAGGTGGATTTGGCAAAAGTAAACGGGAACAGCAGCTGCTGCAGTCGGCAAAGTGCAATTGGCGCAAAGGAAATGCACAAGTGGATATAAAGCAATTGAAAAGTGTCTTTGGAAAATATGAAAATTTATGTGGATTCGCCAATGCAAGTGCAGCAGATGCTCTTTTAGCAAAAAAAAAAAAAAAAAAAAAAAAAAAAATTACTGTTATACAAAAAAACAAAAGTAACAAAAAAGGCAAAATTCAAGCAAAATTTTATATTTTATTATTAACTAAATCATCTTTTTCTTTTTTTTGTTTTAGTTTTTTCTTCTTTCTCTTTATGCCACCACATAAATGTGAATATTTGTGCATCTTGTTAAATATATGGGCGTGGCATAAGCAGACAATGAACATTTCCTATCGAGTCAGTTGAAAAACCAAACGCACACACACACGCACACACACACACGCACACACTCATACACAATAAGTCGATAAAGAGAAGGCAAAATGGTAGAAACTATTTTCCAATTTTGCCAAAAAATGTAACAGAAAGCGTTGCATACTTACAGGGTCCACATGCACCACCATCTTGCCACACACACACAGAATCACACACATGACTCAGAGTTAGATAGAAAGAAAAAAAACAACAACAACAACAACAACAAAATGCTGCACAAACACAGATATGCAAAACGTCGACAGAGAGAGAAAGCAACAAAAAGCAAAAAAAAAAATTGGTAATGGCAGCTGAGCTAAGCTGAGCGCAGCGCAAAAGTTGCAGCAACAACAACAACTACAACAACATCAACAAAAAAAAAAAAAAAGAAGCAAATAAAAAAGAAAACCCTCAGATAGACAGAAAGGAAGATACTTTTACAAAGAAGGAGCGACAGCGGCAAGGCAGCAGTCGAGGAAAGAAGAGAGATTGGTTGGTGGAAAGGGTGGTCGGGGCGGGGGCGGGTGCGGTGCAAGTTAAATATGAATGAGTAGCATAGCGTACAGACAAAACATGAAGATGAATTATTAGAATCCTATGCAAAAAGGGGCCATGTGCATATGCACACATTAGGTAGCACCCTAGCCTCCCCCATCCCCTCCCGCTAATGCTACCACTATATGCATCAATTTACATTTCAAACGAAAAAGTGGCAGTAAAAAGTTTCAATACAAAACCAAAATCACTTGGGGTTAAAATTTACCAAATCAAAATTCGTTGATCTAAAACAAAAGCAAATTAGTTAAATAGATTAAACAATTCAATCTCTCTTTGATATTATATTTGTTTATTTTAAATGCCAATAACTAAATTCTTAGTCCTTGCTACCATCCCGTAGACTATCCTACTTATGAAAACTAGTAGAATTTTGACAACAAGTCCAATACTAAATATAAAATTTGAAATATTTGTAACTAAAATCGAAATGTCAAAGGCGCAAAAAAAAAGAAGGAGATAAGCCAAAGGGAAGAAGAGGAGGCCAAGACAGGACGGGACAGAAATAAATAAATAAAAAAAGAAAGAAAAACTTCGCTCAATGTTCGACTATATCATAATCAGAAGATTTTGCTGGAGCTAGAGATGATGCTAGAGAGGGAGAAAAAGAGTGAGAGCAAGAGTCATTGGAGTTAGAGTTGGAGTCAGGTCACATCTTTTGCTATTTCTACTACATTGACATTTTTCGCAATGCACTTAGCAGTTGCAGCTGCATTTGGAGTGGCTCAAAGTGGATTTTCTTCCTATATTTGCCCCCTTCTGTTGGCCTCTCCGCCCACTGTTGGTTAGTCCTTTAGTCATGCTATTCGACATGTCCCTCCTCTTAACCAACCCATCTCTCTCTCTCTCTCACTGTATGTATTATTAACTCTCGGCAACGTTTTTTGACACATCCATTGATATGCACATTTGTGACTTGTCGCAATATTGACTGTCAGCCACACACACACACATACAGAGACATAGACAGCTACACACACACACATACCCATACACTCAGACACGTAAACACAAAGAGCGAGTGAGAGACACATTTTGATAGTGTTGTAAAATGCATAAAAAAGTGCTTAGCATATTAAAAACATAGCCAAAGTGCAGCTGTGACGACTGTACGTGCTTGGCTGAAAGGCAAATGCATTCTGACACACACACACACATACATATATATTTTATGTGCCTGATTCCCTACCATCCTTGTCATCCCCTTTCTCACTGATATTTTATCTGATGGCGTGTTTTCTTCTTCTTCTTTTTCTGGTCAGAGAGGAAGGGGTCAAAGGCAGAATAAAAAAGAATGTCTAAAGAATGCAACATTTTCAACATTTTGCAACAGTTTTTGATTTATACACACACACATATGTATGATGGTGGTTTCGTGCTGCACTATATATATATATATATATAGAGAGAGAGAGAGAGAGAGAGAGACTAGCAAAGGTGTGGCACTGTGTTCCTTCAATTTTCAAATGGATTTTGTAAAGTTTTTCTTTTATTTTTTATGCCATTATGATTGGAAAACATTATTCATATGCAAAGTAAAGTTGTAAAAAACGCACAAACTCAAATTTTTTAAAACTAGTTAAGTGCTTTACATGTTCACTTGAAAGGCTTTTTCAAACAATCATAAAAGCAGCTATAGGTTCTACAAATTCTACAAAGATTCATAAGAAATTAGTTAATCGTAAGAAAAACTTAACAGAATCTAATATACAATTGAAGTTAAAGTAGTCTCTTATATACGCCCCCCTCTCTTGCATAGTTTTATTGACATTATATATATATATATACCGTATACATATCACAAATCACTTAGATTATGAGCATAACCACATACCACAAATATCATATCGTTTGTATATATAAAAATCCTTATAAAATGAGCTGAGTAACTTTTATTCTGCTAAAGTAAAAATGGTGGAAAAAAAAGAACCCTAAACTAAACTAAAACATAATCAACATTCTGTGTTTTGCTAGAGGGGTCAAACGATTCATATATATATATATATATACATAAATTTGTGCGTATGAGAAGGGGGAAATAAGCATACTTCTTACATACCCCATCCTAGACACCTTCCAACACCCTCTTTAGCGTTTGCCTCCCTTCTAAACGATTTATGCCGAGCACGTTTCATGTGAAAGTCATCAGGAAAATCAGCTTAGAATAGCGCAGGGATAGCAGAGAAGCAACAGCAGCAACAATCTCGTTTTTTTTTTTTTTTTGGTCCGACTATATACCAATATACATACATATGCATGCATGCAACGCATACAACACTGACAACAAGAAAAACAGTGTTGTTAAACGCCAAATGCAATAATAGGAAACTTCCGTTTTAGCTGGAGGGGCAGCTATGGCAGCAGAGCACACAAAAACAAGAAATAAGTACAACATTGAGAACGCAACAAAGGGAAGCACTTAGCGGTTTTTAGGTTGGCGGTTTTCAAAAGCATCAGCAAGCAGGAACAGGAGCAGTAGCCAACCACTAACTGTGGCTATGGTTGGACGCTTGCCGTTGCCATGAGTTTGTTGTTCATATAAGGTGTTTTGTGTGCGTGTGTGTGTGTGTGTATGTGTATCAAAGAAGGAATCAACGTTGAAAGGGGATGGGAGAATATATGTGGGGTTAGGGCAAACTGACTAGAAAACAGGACAGGACAGAATAGGCTAAGGATTATGCAGCTTTCCGCACACACGTGTGCCGAACGTGACAATTTTCGGACAAAGCTAATGATGCGAGCTCTGCAATTTGTATAGACCAAAAGCCGATGACAAGATTTCCAAACGCGCCGAAATCGAGTAAAGGCAAACTTAAATGTTAAACCGGCTTAAACACTGATAGATATTGAAATTTGATTAAACGTCGGGGTCACCCAATTGGTTAAATATTGTTTAGCACTAACCTTTTTTTAGCGTACAAAAGGTAAATATAGATTTATGGCTATAATATTGTAAGGCAGCTATGATTATTGTTAAAGTGGGGGACACCAAATTGATCAAATATGATTCACCTTTGTCTCGCTTGTATCTTTTAAGCATATATTTCTTTAATATGAAAAACTTACCTGCAAAGAGAAGAAAAAAAGAAAAATGATTAGTAGTCTTCAAAAGTACTAGACAGAAGGAAAATGTCAAAGTTCATTGGGCAGAAAGGAAAACTTATAATTTTTGTTCTTTTTTTTATGGTTCTGTTTGACTACATAAACATTGATTGGAAACAAGTGCAAAGAGAAATCGAAGAGCCGAAAAAAATAAAAACGAAAACGAAACGGAAAACAAAAATTACAATGATTATCAAAAGACAGGCCCAGACAAAGGTCGACAAGGACAACAAGGGGCAACCTTGTATGGGGAAGTAGGGTGAGGCGGTGGTTAAAAGGGCACACACACACACAGGGTGTAATAAATTAATGAAAAGTTGATGGAGCTCTCTCTCTCTCTCTCTCGCTGCCTGAACCCTGTCAAAGGCGTTGTCCTAGCCAAGAATAAACTTTTTTCATTAACAGCAACGAAAATCGAGAAAAAGTCAAAGCGACAAACAAATCTTCCATTCTGGCAGTTTTTATGATGATTTTTCGTTGGAATTTTTTTTTTTTTTTTTTCTATTCATTCTTCACACATACATTGGGAAAAAGGAAAAATGTCACCGAGTGTTGAAAGTTGTTTTAATGTTAATGACATTTCATTAGAATGAGTACGATAAAAAGGGAGAGGGAGGGTAAGAGTAAGAGTGTAGCATAAGTGGAATGGCAGGATGGAGGCTAGCGGGGAAAAAGGAAATGATTTTCTTGACAAATTGCTGGACAATATTTTATACCAACGCTTGGACCTAATGGTCATGTCACACTCTCTCTTTCCCTAACTTTCTCACTCTCTATCTGTCTCTTTCTTAGTCCAAATAAAATACGCCAAGCATTCAACATCTCGGAAAAGAAGACAGATAGATTGAGAGAAGGCAAAAACATAGAAGGATGGATGGTGGGTTAGCAGGCTACATGTGACGTATTTCTCTAGAGCCTCCACTTGAAGTCTTCTCGGTTCGTTCAAGTAGAAATGAAGGCGCCTTGGCGTGCTATTTTTAACAAAAATTTTTTTTAGGTTAAAATACTTTAGCCCAAGTGGCAGGCAGACACAACAGTGCCAGCAACACCAACGGCACCAACAGTAACAACAGCAACAGCAACAGCAACAACAACAACAACATCAGCAATAGCAACATCAACAGCAGCAGTAGCGGCATGAAGGAGATGTCAGATGACTAAAGGCAAGGATGAAGAAACATACAAGCAGTAAAATCTCAAAAGGCTGCTTGATGCCAAAAATAATAATGTGTGTGTGCGAGATATATGTATGTATGTATGTGTATGAATGCGTGCGTATGTGTAAAGTGAAAAAAATTAAACCCAGATGGTTAGAATTTCAAAAAGGTGACACAGCAATAAACCAAACCACACCAAACCAAACCCAACCCAATCAAAGCAAGCCAACCAACAATTCAATTCGAATCCTCTGTGAATATTTTTATAAATCTATAGCATACTTTTAAGGTTGCAAAAATAATTTCTTTGTGTAGTTTTTACAAATTAAGGACTGAATAGAAGCAACGTTTTTTAAAACAGAACTTACAAAACTCTTGGTGCCTAAAACAAAATAAAAGCCAGATCTTACTTGGAATAGAATTAACCCCTACAAATATTCCTGCGATTATATTCTATAAATAAGATCCCCACCAAAGATACCCCCATAGATTCAAGGATTGTGTATTTAGAGTCGAGGTTTTCTTTTATAAATCAGTATTTGAGCATCTCTTGATTATTCAATTAATCTGCAATTCTTGGAGAAGCATCGCTTTGTCTTTGGTTTTCATTTTAATGAACTTTTCAAAATAAAGAATTTGAAGAATTTGTTTCTATAAGTCATGGAAAAATAACAAAATAAAGTCTTTCAATCAAAATTGTACTTGATTTTCAAAGCATAAGGTCACTAAAAAAACTCAAAATCATTGTTTGCACCTGCTTCTATGAATATGAGTAAGGTTTCTCTTTTCTTATCCAAAATTTGAACCATCTTATTAGGAATTTTCAGAAGTTTCATCTTTTGTCAATAGGAAAAAACATAAATTATTCAATTGAGAATTTTCGTATCATTTTTTAACTAACTGCTTTAATTTCAGTAAAATTTCATAGCATTGCCAATCATAGTTGGCACAAAGTGCATTTTGCTGTTAAAGATACAAGATATAATGATTTCATTCAGTAAAATCAATTTCATGGTAATTAAAACAAGTGCTAATTAAGTTGTGCAATGAAAAAAGCTAACGGATAAACGCTTATGTGTGTGGAAGTTAAAAAGTTGTTAACACTGGTTTCAACATATATAGGACCAACTCTCTTTCACTCTCCCCCTCTCTCCCTTTCTGTGTTTCTCTATCAAGGAAACTCTTAAAAAGGAAAAGTTATTATACATAGTTTTGACAAGGACTCTTGACAGCCTTCATGCGTAGAGTTCCAATGTATTGAAAGGGTTAAATACTGACAGTTTAAAGGTAACATTTGATCCTTGCATAAAGGTTAAATTACAATATACATAATGTATATAAATATCAGATAAAATAAAGCATAGATCCTTTACTGTTATGTAATGTTTTTTGTGAGTTTTCAATTTGCAATTAGTTAAAGTTGACAAAAAAAAAAAAAGATTCCATTAATTTTTTGTTTGCAAAAAAAAAAAAAAGGAAAGTATGTATATAAAAATAAGCCTTTTCTCTGTGAGCTCTCAAAGCAGGACATATCCTCTTAAGAGTCACTCAGCCTGACAACCCCCAAGAGCGTCAGTGGCAGTAGCAGCAACATCATGCTCCAAAAAACGCAACCAACTAACCAACTAAGCCAAGTGGCACACAAACACACATCGACACACACACACACACACACATACGCACGCATACATACAAAGAACACAAGTTAACAAAGTCAACAACAAGAAATAAATTCACATCACACACACACACACACACACACACATGCACACTAATTAACAGGGGACAGTACTATTACAACAAATAAGTGAATAAAAAAAAAAACAAATTGTAAAAGCATGCAAAGTAGAGCAAAGAAATTAAGTTAAAAACTTTTCACATATATTTGAATGTAAATTACAAACAAAATTTTCATTAAACCTTTAAATGGTTTAATTGATAGAAAAATTCTAATTGCATTTTTGCCAAATTATTGCTTGGAATTTTAGTTTAAATACTTTTAGATTGAAAAAAAAAAATGAGAAAATGTAATATTTTATTTTACTCTTAAACTCAGAGTTAACACAATTTGATAAGAGTTTTGTAGCATAAAGAAAAAATATATATATACTGGCTAGTTTATACAATAAAGAAAATTTCTAAGTTGCTCTATATCTATCTAACTATCTAACTATTTATCTGTCTAACTATATTTCTATTTTCATTCCTATCTATCTCTATCTCCATCCCCATTTATCTCTATCTCCATCCCTATCTATCTATATCTATCTATATCTATCTATATCTATCTATATCTATCTATATCTATCTATATCTATCTATATTTATCTATATCTATCTATATCTATCTATATCTATCTATATCTATCTATATCTATCTATATCTATTTATATCTATCTATATCTATCTATATCTATCTATATCTATCTATATCTATCTATATCTATCTATATCTATCTATATCTATCTATATCTATCTATATCTATCTATATCTATCTATATCTATCTATATCTATCTATATATATCTATATCTATCTATATCTATCTATATCTATCTATATCTATCTATATCTATCTATATCTATCTATATCTATCTATTTCTATCTACATCTATCTATATCTGTCTACCATATATGTATATCTATCTATCTATTTATCTATCTATCTATTTTTCTATCTATGTCTATGTATCTATCTCTTTCTATATTTATCTATCTCTATCTATCTCTATGTATCTCTATCTAACTATCCCTATCTATCTCTATCTATATATCCCTATCTATCTATCCCTATTTATCTCTATCTATCTATCTATCTCCTTCAATTTATCTGTCATATTCTAGCTCATTTTAAGGTTTTAGGATAGAATCAGACTACTATATTTTGTTACGTTATAAAACTTAGTTATTTTCAAAAATATTTCCTGCAAAGTCTCCGAAATTCCTTTAGATTAGAATGTATAGAAGAAAATATTATATTTTCTTCCTTTTTCCTAAATACTTCTTCCGTTTTTATTACTATTTCATAAAAGTTTAAGTACTTAATTCCTTAATGGATCATATAATTATTGTATAATCATATATGGACTTTTATATAGCAGACCCAAATGAAAGGGTATTAAAAATTTCGATATAGTTTAGGGTATACTTTTTAATTAAATTTGAATTGAAATTCCTTTGCTTAATGTGCAGTTTAGTTTTACCTTTTCAACTTTGACATTTGTCGAAATAACCTATGCCCCCTGCATAGCCTGTGCTCTCCCCTTTCTCCTATTAACTGTTTTACTCTATTGCTTCATTGACTGCTAGTTGATTAGTTGTGCAAGAGGACAGTACACTGTCCGACATGACTACATATGTATATATATATATATATATATATATATATATATAGTTTTTGCCTTTTATTTTTTTGGGGCTACAAAATAATTACAGAGCCATGAAATTGGAATTGAAATGAATAGAAATGAAATGAAATGGCATGAAAATGGTTTTCGGTCTCTTTTTATTATATCTCTTACTCTTTCTCACATAGAAAGAGTTTTCCAGGATATTCCTCTTTTTATTCCTCTTCTTTTTTTCCTTTTTTTTTTTTGTCTAAAATACAACATTAATTAAATGTTTCAAGGGACCATCATACAGCAGCAGCAGCAGCAGCAGTTGAGAGAAAATGTTGAAAATTGCCCGCCCCTAAAATCACTTTTTATGTTAAATTCGCTGGAAAACTCTCCAACACACACACACACATACAGATGCACAACTAGTGTGAAAGAGTGTATATGTGTGTGTGTGTGTGTGTGTGTGTGTAAGACCGGGCTTGGGTCAACATTTCAAATTGCAAATGATCAAAAAGTTTGCCCATCATAAACGCCATTTTGTATATGTTAGCCAATATGGCGTCCCTGTACTTTTCCCTTCACCCCCCGCATAAATTTTCACTTTTTTAGTGAAAACTTTTCTCTTTTCTGTCGGTTTTTTTTTTCTTTTTTGTTTAAATGTATGGGGTATGGAGTGAGGAGGGGAAGAGGATCCAGCTAATCGCAATATTTCCACATCAATAACAATTACCCAACAACAGCAACAAGGCAAAGTAAAAGCTGTGCAAGATTTTTCCTCTCAATTTGCTGGGCAAACTTTTGTTGTTCTTGTTGTTGTTGTTGTTTTTTTTTTTTGGGAAAAGTTAAAATTTAAAATTTAAATTTTCGACACTTAAAAAACAAACAACCAACTAAACAAAAATGTATGTCATGTATGTCACTTGCTTAATTAGTCCCCTTTTCCCATATAATAATGCATATTCATAGGCATAACACTGCCAGCAACAACAACAACAACAACTATAACACGATTCTACACTATATAACCATGTCACGCATATGGCATACACACACACACACACACACACTCTTATACACCACTTATAGTGAGACACAAGAGGTAGAGCGAGTCCTTGAAAAATAGAAAGGGGGAAAATGCGAGTTAATGTGAATTTAAAAAAATTTCAGTTCAGTTTCTTCACTTTATTTTTTTTTTTTTTTTTAAGTTGCTATTCGTGTTACCAATTTAATGGATATTTTATGCTAACAATCAGTTATATGAAAAGTGAAATTAATAAAGATTTTGATCTAAAAAATACAAAAATACTTTTCAATCAATATTATCAATAACTGTGAGATTAGATAAACTTTAGAAGATTTTAAATCTACAATATAGAATCTGTAAAAAAAATTTTACAAAACTTCTGCAAGATCTAGTAAGCCAAGTTCTGAAATGTCAAATAGTTTTGTGGGATATATAGGAATCTTGTAACTATATATTGTTCTGTACAAAACCTTAAACCAAAGTGAAAACAACGAAAAGAAAACATAACTTTAACAAAGAAAAAGAAAATACTTTTAATTAATTATAAAATTAATGATGAACTATAAAGAAAATGATGTTAAATTATCATTCTATATGGAACCGCAATTAATAGTTACGATTAAGAAGGTTTTTGAAATTTACGATTTCAAACATGATGGCTATATTGAAATGAGAAAGATGCGCCTGGCTATGCTTAAATTGGGTTTTGAACCCATAACATCGGAGATTAATTATTGGATGAATATTGTAGATAAGGATAAGACCGGTTATATTGGATTTAAAGATTTCTTGGAATTTATACGCTTAAAAATGGCTGTAAATGATAAGAATATTGATTTTTTAATGGGCTTTTCAATTTTTGACAATGATTGTACTGGTAAAATAACATTTGATAATTTTAAACGTGTTACCGATGAACTGAACTTGAATCTAACCGATGATGAAGTAAAAGATATTATAAATACTGTTGATACTGATGGTGATGGAAAATTGGGTTTCGATGATCTAATAGCTGTCATGAATAGCAGCAACCAATAATCATATACTACTGTTCTATACAATTGTTCCAATAATCTTTCATTCCAAATGTCTCTCATCTATAATTTACACACACACCCAGTAAAATTTTCGTGAATAATTATTAATTAAATATTTGTTAAATCTTGATCAAAATGATGGGTATTCCTTTTTAATTTTAGATTAATTCTTATGTCTTCAAGCAAATCAATATAATTTCTTCTTCTCGTCTCTCATCTACCATTTTAATTATCTTAAAAGTAACAAATCAGCAGTAAAAAAAAAAACACAAAATTGCACAATACAGAAATTGCAAGGAAAATAAGGAAAAAAAAGGAAAAGGACGAAGCGAAACGAAGGGAAAAAACATCATTCCAAATGTGAGGAAATCTTTTAAGGGTCTTGTCTTATTCATGTTTTCTTGTTGTGTGTGTGTGTGTGTGTTTGGGGGTTTTTTTTCTTTCTCCATTTTTTTTTTTTTTGGGGCATTTTGCCAATTCATTTTCACTTCCAAGTAAAATTAATTAGAAATCAACAAAATGAGCAGAATGGAATAGAGAAAAATAAAAAGGCAAGCCAAAAGGAAAGAGACCATGCATAAATCCTTAGTTGGAACCAAAGGACTTGACTTATTATGGCGAACATTTGATACCTTAGATTTAAAAATGATTTAAATCACAAATAATGAAAGAAATATATAAGAAAAAAAGAGTTGAATGAGAGATATATAAAATCATCTTAATATATAATGAATTCATATTATAAATTTTAAACAGAATCTTTCTCAAAACTTGTTTTCTATTATAGTTTAGTAATCTCTTTCCACCATGCAATAAAATTAATAAGAACAAGAAGATATATATATATATTTATATACAAAATGAATATACCCTCTTGTTGAGCATTTTTCATTCTTGATGTGAACAGGAAAAGCCCTTAAAAATGAAAGAAAACAGAAACACCAAACAATGAAAATGAATGAATAATATGAAAGGATTCTTCCAGCTGCCATTTTCTTTCTTTCTTTATGTTGCTTTTGCTCATTTTCCTTGATGGTTAATTGAAAATATTTTCAACTATGGGGCCAGCCCAACTGCAGCAACAGCAACAGCCAACAATAATCATTATTTTCTGATTTATTTCCATACACAGAGGGAAATTGAGTGTCATTATCATTTATAGCAAGTCGAAAATCAACTTGCCCCAACCACCTCTTATCCAACTCACCCTCCCTTCTCTACCAGCTTAGTCAAATATTTGTATAATTTGTCTTTATTGTTCCAGTTCTCTCTCTCTCTCGCTCTCTCTTTTTGTCTCTCAGTTTCTCTCGTTTCTCTGTCCCTTTCCTCAAACCAAATTGACATTAGGCACATTTGTTGCGGCGATTATCTGGGCAATCTTTAAGTGGACAAACAGCTGACGCTGCAATCTTTCTTCCCCCCCATCTCATGCCCCATATACCCCGCATCCTATTTGTCCCCATACTATTTCCCCGCTTGCTCACACTCTAATGGTCTGAAAGCGGAATGGAAGGGTAGGTGGTGGGCGGACTTTGGGTACTTATGGGGCAACAGGAAATATGATGGAGGCCTGACATTTTCTGTTTCGTGCCATGTAATTTTCGGTTAAATGAAAGCAAATTATTATTCTTTTTTTGCTCTCTCACTCTCTGGTTCTTTCTCTCTCTCTCTCTGTTACTTGATTTTTGTTGTTTTCTTCATTCCTTTTGCCTGTGAGCAACAAATGTCTGGACAAACAAACAAGTAAGCGCAAAATGTGGGGCAAACTAATTTGACAAATTATTCTATGCTTGGGAGGGGCAAAAACAAAGAGGGGTGAAAGATATAAAAAATGCAAATAAAATTTAAGCTATAAGGAAAACTCCTCTTACAGAAATGCCAAGAATTCAAGTCAAAATGTAGTTTTACTTGACAATTGTAGTCCTAAATGATGGTCAATTTCATTTGTTTGTTCTAACAATTTCTATTCCATTCAACGTATAAACTCAAATGATAGGGTAAATATTCAGTTTAGTGTTGGAAAAGACACTTGCTTGCAGTAACTTACTTTAAATACAATATAGTTAATATATACCGAAGATTTTAGCTTAGTTATCTACCGTTTCAATAGAGTTTAGTAAACTTTAGAACTAAATTTCAAAAAAAAATTAGGAAATAATTTTAAATAGGTAAAATAATTTTACTAGCAAAGTGTTGTGATCGATCTGGCAACACTATCCAAAGTGTCATCTTAATAAATAAGACAATATTTAAAAAAAAAGTTTCTGGTTAGTCATGATTTTTTTTTAAAGTTTTCTAAACTATTTATATACAGAACATAGAATAAAAGAACTAGTTCCAAAAATGTATGATTGTTAATTTTCATTAGTATTCAAATGGTTGTCTCCAATACAACACTTCGTTCGGTTTCTTATGATTGTTTAATAATGTTAATTTGTTTATATTTTTTTATAATTTTAAATTCATACATAAATTAGCGATGAATAACCGAAAAATTTTTGTAAACCTTCAAGTAAATCCCTAAAAAAACAGAAATTAAAAAAAGGAAAACAAAATCGTCGACTGACTTTTTCGCCTTAATTCAAATTCAGGTAAAATCCAAGACCATTAACAACAGGATAATCAATGATGATGAGATACGAGAGGATGAAATTGACTGAGGGGAAGCAAAACAGAGAAAAGGACGTGGAGGAAGAATGGAATGAAATGAAATCGTAGAGAATGAGTGGGATGGAGTGTAGAAGTTCTATCATCAAAAGCTAAACAAAACCAAAGACATGCCATATCCACCCACAACAAGACCTACAAGTCCACCTTCTCCAGCCACCCCCTCGGAGCTGACGACACGCGTAATTATTTTAATATTTAATGACTTGAAAAAAAAAAAAGCGAAAGAAAATCTCTTACTCTCCCTCTCTCTCTCTCTCTCCCTTTGTTTCAAACAAAAAAAGGAAATAGGCAACAGGCAGCATTTGGCACTCGAAAAAGGAAAAGTGTATGCAAATGAGACTACGGGGAAAAGCAAAAGGAGCAGTGGGAGCAAATGGAGGACGTGTTGGAACATAGAAAGAAATGGACTCACTTACCACTGGCACTGGTATTACACAGTAGACACAAGGATGCCCAACAGCAGCAGCGGCGGCGGCAGCAGCGGCAGTTGTTGGTTGCAGACCGTAAGCGGCGGCAGCAGCGGCAGCGGCGGCGTTAACGCACAGATGATCCGTTTTAAAGATTTTCGTTGGTGGCGGTTGGGCAATCAATGAGGCAGAGGCACTCGAGCAAGTATATAGCGACGTCGTGGTGGTGGTGGTATTTAAGGGACGATTCAATGTTGTTGACTTGGCAACGCCTAAATTTAGTGTTGCTTTTGTCGCGGTTGCTTGTGCTGTTGCTGTTGCTGATGTTGATGTTGTTGGCGGTGTTGCTGTTGGTGTTGCTGATGTTGTTGTCGCAGTTATTGTTGTTGTTGTCGCTGTTGTTATTGTCGGTGGTGGTGGTGGTGGTGGCGGTTGTAGGTTAAGGTTTGTTAAGGAATTGGAATTGGTGTCTGGACTGACCGAGGCGTTAGCCTTAGAATTTGTTGCTGTTTTTGTTGCTGCTGCTGCTGCTGATGTTAGTGTTGCTGTTGTGCTTGTTGCTGCTGCTGCTCCTGTTACTGTTCCTGTTCCTAATGCCAAATCTTTCTCTTCAATTAATGTTGCTGTTGTTGTTGTTGTTGGTACAGTAAAGTCTTCCTTTTGAACTTCTTGCTGTTGGTGGTGTTGCTGCTGCTGTGGTTCTTTGGGCCCAACTGCTGCCAATTCTTGAGCAAGTTGCTGCTGCTGCTGCTGTTGCTGTTGCTCTTCGTACTCTTTGTTATTGAAATTATTTAGTTTCAATGTTGTTGCCGGCAACGGTGAAGTTTTTCTCTTGATTGACGCAATTTTAATGGCTTTTCTTCTAAGCAAGGTTGAATGAATTTGTAATTCTCAAGAAACAACGCCTCGTTTTCTAGTATATTCTTGGTATTCTCCTTTTTATATATATTTAATATTATAATTTATACTAAACACTGATTATTTTTTTTTTTTTTTTTTTTTTGGGTTTTTTTTAAGGAAAGTTAGAGTTTGACTAAAGCACACAGAGATCGTAGTATATAGTTTTCTTTGTTTTTGGTATTTCTCCAACAAGCTAAGCTTTTCTTTTTAGTTTATTTTACTAATTTTGGTATTGGATTTTTTGTTTTTTCTTAATTTTCAGAATTTATTTATTTGAAATATTTTTTATTGTCTACTTTTAAGTTTAATATTAAAATAATACTGCAGCTTTTATTTTGGTGTATTTTTTGTTTCTTTTATTTTATTTTATTTTTTTGGTTTATGAGTTTTCAACTCCAAATTTATAAATATTTTTTAACTATTTTAGTATTTTGCAATCCTATTCAGTATATTTCAACTATTTATAGTATTTTTTTTAAAAGTTACTTTTCAATTTTTTTATATCAGTTCTAATCTCTTTAACTTTTTTTTTTTACTATTTTCGCACTTTGCAAGTTTTTTCTAAACTTTTTAATACTTTTTATTAGTATTTTTTGTAGCTATTTTATTTCATTATTCTCTAACCCTTGGTATTGGCTTTTAGTTTTTTTCTTTAGAATGTTTTAAGGATTCATTAATTTTAAAATTGTAGTATTATTATGAAACTACTTTTTGTTTTAAAAACTTGTTATTTTTTTCGTATTTTGTTTTTTTTTAGTATTTCTCAGAGTATATTTTAGTATTATGTGTGTGTTTAAACTATATATACTTTTATATTCAACTATTTGTAGTCTTTTTTCAAGAATAGTCGTTTGTTCGTTTTAGTATTTTTGGTTTTAACAACTTTGTGTTGGCTTTTGAGCACAGAATTTACTTTCTTGATCTTTAGATATTTTTCTTCATGTAAATAATACTGCTTCGATCTTTGTTTTAGATAACTTTCCCCTTTATGGACAGAATATACTGAAATCTTTCGCTTCAATCTTGGCGCAAAACTCTAGCAAAAACACTCACTGGTTAAAATTCGACAACTTTTCGAAAATATTTCAAAAAAAAAAAAAATATTTAAAAAAAATTTTTGGTATTTTTGTGTATTTTTTTTTTTCTTTCTTTACTATTATTTCTATGAAATATTTCACTTTCTTTTTTAGCGGACTTTAATTATGTGTTGCTGGGATATTTTGAATTTGATTTTTTCTTACTTTTTATTTTGCGTAAAATGAAGGGAAAAGAGGCAGGCGTTTTCTCTAAACTTAACTTGACAATCGTCGAATGGATTCTGAATTTCTCATTGAGTAAGGTTTGTCATCGGACTGGCCGGCAAAAAGATTCGGTTTCGTATCATTTCGTTGCGTTTCGGTTACAATTCGGTTTCGGTTACAGAGCCATACAGATTCCACAAGCTAACGCATGCGCCAAGTTTACCATTCAGCGTAAAACATGCTGCACACAATCGTCCTTACATTTATGTGGATGGTGAGTTGTGTGTTGTATTGTCGAGTTGTATGTTGGTTAGTTGTCCTCCAATTGAAATGCATCTCAAAGCCTATGCCGAGTAGCCGCAATTACCTTAACAACTTTGCGCTTGGTAATTGTCAACATTGAATTTAATCAGAAATTACTACGTGCCGAAGTCCTTCGTATTGCTTGTCCTTCCTCTTTGCTCCTTCAATTCACTCTATTTTCCTTTCATCCAATATAAATATTTTGTTAAAGGAAACTTTTGTATGGCCAAAAAAGTAAAGTTAAATATTCGCAAATGAAGTATTTCAATTAAGGTTTTCGTTTTCGTGAACGACAACTTAAACAACCGAAATAGTTGATTGGAAACAAAAAAAAAAAAAAAAACAAGATTTTAGATAGTTTTTATTTGATGCTTGGCCAATATGATAAAGTTAGTGCTTCAATTAAATTCTTTTAATGAAATAATTGAATTAAATAATTGATTCATATTTAACAAAAACTTTCATTTTGATCGATCTGATGTGATTTTATTATAATAATGCAATATTTTTAATAAATGCTTGACACAATTATGGTTGGAAAACTTTTTGATTTTGGTGTTTCAAAAACTGTTTATAAACTTTTCATTTCATTCATTGTTTTTCCTATTTGTCAAATAAAAATTTTGCATTTCAGAAACAATAATAATAATAATAATAATAAATGACAATGGTAAAGACAAAGCTAGATAAATTTAAAGGGGAAAAAAAAGAGATTGAGGTAAAGACTAAGTCAGAAACTATAATAGGGTACCCGCACGTTTGCCCGTATGCCCTTCATCCATGCTTAGCCAGCATTCTGAATGTGTTTACAAAATTTTTATACCCTATAGACTAAAATACTGTAAGAGTATAATTGCCTTGGTCAGCATCTACTGGCAGGTCAATATAAATTGTATTTATCATTATTTTAGTTTGGGATATATAAATTTGGTTATAATAACTGAAATACTTTTAACTGACAGATGGATATTTAGTTAGATAAACTAACTTGGCTGTTATGTAAAGGGTACTTTTGAAATCGCTGCAACTATATTATGTAGAGAATTTGTTGTTGGTGTGTGTGTATATATATATTTATTTGTTGTTGTACGTTTTGATGTGGTCTGCATTCCTTGAAAGCTGTTTAAATGGAACATCCCAAAACCTAAACCAGAGGAAAAGCAGCAAAAAGCAACATCAACAGCAACAGCAACGGCTAGGCCCGCCTGTTGGCCATTAAAAAGTAGAGGAGATGGTCTACACAAAGCAAACTAAAAATAAGTGAACAAAAAAGAATAGGAGAAAGAGTAGGAGGACGAGGAAAAAGATGAGGAGGTGATGACCATGGCGGAGAAGTAACATGCAGAAGAGAAAGAAGTAGGTTGCCTAAAAACCTACCTAACTATCCCCTATCTACCTTACACCAACGGTGCATTGTGCGACTTTGAATAGTTTATTATATACATACACATATATATATTTATATATACAAGAATTGTGGCAAAAGGGAGGCAAGGGAAGCTTTCCTATAAACGCAGCTAAAAATATTACAAAAGTTTATTTCGGAGTACCGAAGTTTGTATACCCATTTTTGACCATTTAATAAAATGATACCCCAAATGGGTTCTATAGGTCCCAGTTTCAGATGTAAAGCAAATTAACAAAGTCCTTAAAAATACTCCAATTCTGACTCTATAATATCAAAAACATAAAGAGTTCCTGGTACATTTTAAGCTCGTCGTATATAGGCAGCACACCTATTAAGCTTCTATGCAGAGTTTTATCTATCTAGCTTTAAATTTATGATTGAAAAGTGGCAAAGAAACAAACAGATGGATTAGATTGACTCGCCCAATGATGCTGTTCAAGATTGTGTATAAAGATCTAAACAATTTTATTATACATTTTTCAAGGGTATTATAATATATACATATACCTATATACAAAGATGTATGTACATATGTATGTATTCTCAGGCTTTGTGTAAAGCAAATGCATAAAATATGGCGAAAAAAAAAAGCTGAAATGTAATTTCATTGAAATCAACATAGAGAAATTAGCTAGATGTAGTAAGCCTTTGCTTTTTTTGAGAATAATGATTTGTCAGATCTAAAGTGGAAAGGTGGGGGAGAATAGATCTCGCCTCTGCTTGCAATTGTCAGCAATTGATGAGAGTGCGGTGGATAAGGGGGAGGGGCATTGTGCGGGTGGATAGCAGTAGGATGTAATAGTAGAAAAACGAAATGAAATCCATATCATTGCCAGAATAGAAATAGCGGCAGCAATTTTCCACTCAAATGGTTTCTGCCTGCTTGCCGTTTGCCTGGCTTTATGCCTGCGTATGACACATGTCGATTGCAGTTACCAGTGGCGCCTCCTATTGGCAGCAACAGAAATAGCAACAACAGCAATAGGCAGCAGCGCATCCATCGCCCTCTATGGTACACCGCCCCCATCAGAAATCATCAGCGATTTGAATGAATTTGACTGAGTGTGTATGTGACTGTATGTGAGTGAGTGAGTGCGAGTGAATGCGAGTGGGAGTGGATGCGAGTGAATGTTAGTGAGTTGCTGCTTGATTGCTTGATTGATGCATTGAGCATTTGATTGATTGACTGACTGAGGCCATGTTAGGGAGTTTAGTTGATTGCCCGAACAGAAATGTCGACACTTAAATATATGTGATGCATACATACATATCTATGTATGTATGTGTGTATATACATACATAAATGAACTAGGACAAGAAATCAACAAAAATTTTGAAAAATTATGGTATCCTTATTAATCGATCATTCTTGTAAAATCAATTTCAAACTTTATTCTACCGATACTGAATGTTAAGTAGAAGAATGTGAGCAGCCTTTCCGCATATAATCTATTTCCTAAAGGTCAAAATTAACCATCAAATCAAGCAAAAAAGGATATCAATAAGTCCATTAGTTTAAACGTTCCATATCCATATGGAATCTCTCTTAATATAATCATGTTGAAAATCAAAAATGTCAATAGATGAGACAATTTAAACGTTTGGTTTCCGCTACATTGCACATAATAAAATAAAATCAAAATGTCTGCTTTTGTTTATCCAATGCAATGTTCCTTTTGTTTTTACCTATAAAACTTTCATGTATTCCATATGGTATCAGCTATAGTTTCCTTTGACTATCAGACCACATCACGTGAAATTCACGCTCTGATTGGCCATAAGTGCTTATCTTTTAAATACATAGATTAGGCACCTCTTATTCTTAGAAACTACATAATTATATCTGTATGTACATATGAATTACATGAATTGTAGTTTAAAATTTTAATTATTTAAGATATAAAGTAGCAATGTTCACTTACATTTGCATAATTCTGTGATCGCGGCATTTGAGGTGGCAATTGTTGGGAATTATTTGGCGGTCCACGCAATAAACCTCCTGGTCCTCCAGGGCCACTGTTTCCACTCATTTGCTGCTGCTGTTGTTGCTGTTGCTGCTGCTGCTGCAATGGCGGTGCTGGACTATAACGTGGATGCATCTTAGCTTTTACTTCTTATATTTATATTTTTAAACAGAAAATAACACTCGCGACGTTAAAAAGCTGCAATAAAAAGCAAATTGTTTATTGTTGATAAGAGAAAGTAATAATATATTTTATTGTCAAACGATTAGACGACTTTTTTCTATGGTTATTGTGGCAAAGTATGTGAATTAAAAGTTCGATTCGTGAGTCATTTATCCTGCTTACAAAACTCCTGCTTTTAACACGCTTCAACACTGATTTGAGTTAACAGATACACATTTTACAACACTGTTAGTAGACATAAATTTACTGCCTTGCACACCAAAAGTAGAATTCTACTATTTTTGTACACACATTTTACACTTTACAACTCTGCTGATTGATGCCGCCTTAAGCAGTGTTGTACATTTCGAAATGATCACATAACCGTACACTGCACTTAAATACTATGTAAAAGTTTGAATGCAATTTAGCTAGTAGTGCAGCAATTTGCAAACATGATTCTTAATTGTCCAGCCATTTGTTCGCACATTTCCAGTTGTTTATTTCAATGTTTTCTTTTTCTTTCTTTCTCTCAACTAATTTGCAATTAACATATTATATTTGTGTCCATTTATTTGCAACTTTGTGGCACATTTTCTTTTTGTGCTTCTCGAGTTATTTTAGCTTTCCAATCCTAGACCTACCTACCTCCCTCACTCCCCCACAATGCTTGCAACATGTCTCATTGCATGAAAAGCATTAAAAATAGCTCATAGCCAAGTTTTTCATTTGGTTTATTTTTACGTTGCCAGACATGCAAAATTTATTAATGCAAAAATTGGGGCAACGGAATTGTTTGCATTTTGTTTCTCGCTTTTCGCTTTTCCCGATTTTCTTTCTTTTTTTCTATCTTTTCTATTTGTTAATTTAGCAAAAATTTTTCCGTTGTTTATAATTAAATTAATTGTTAAAAGACTTTACACTTGTTGTTTATCATTAGAAATTTGTTGCATTGCGCCAAAAGGACAATGACAGCTGGGGGAAGAGAAAGAGAATAGCAGAGAAGGATAGGGAGAAAAAGCAAAAGCAAAAGAGAGACCAACTGACAGCTGAGAGTAACTGAATGGAAGAGAGCCAGAGAGTGCAACCGCCCGGCATGTGCAAAGACAAAACAACAAGTGATTAAAACTACATTGAATTTTTAATTTGTTGACAAATTCGAATAAAAAATTAAGTTTAATTATACCAAATTAGAAAGAGATTGCATATCCAAAATAAAATTAAAACAGTCACAAAGTTTTCACACCAGACAGCTACAGAGAAAGAGAGAAACCTCTCTCGAAATTTGCCATTTACCATACCCTGTAAAAGTCTAGGTATGCCTAGCTACCTCCAAAAGAAAGTGAAAGCAAGCAAATGTCTTAAAGGAAATGTCTCAAATACTCTTAATAACAATCGAAATACTTTCTGTTTTGACACTTTTAGTAACCGTTAATTTTAATCGTTAAAATAAGTATAATTAGATATTATTATTTTGTCGTTTTATATTTAGGAATAAAAGTTTAGCTGAGCATGGACTAGTCGGTGCAATAAACAACTTCCCCATTTGTGTTTGTGTGTGATTTTGTTTTTCTTTTTGTTTTTGCCGCATCTGTTTGTGCTGTTTTGCTCTTTCGCTGTCATTTCACTCGCATTGTATCGTGTGTTGTCTGGCTCTCGCTCTCTCAATTGCTACTTTTGGCCTCAAGTTTTTGCTTTTGCTTAGCTGCTTATTTATGTAGTGTTTTTTTTTTTTATCTTTTGACTTTTTGTTTTATGCAATTTGAAATTCGCACCTACTACAAAAAGAGGAAGAAAGAAGCAGACGTGCAATGTAGAGGATGAGACGGCAAAAGAAGTAGAAGCAGAAGAAGAGGTAAATTATTTTCTATATCGAGTGCAATGACACTGCAATAACAAACACAACTTCACTTCGCTTTCAATTAGCTGAAAGCTGCAAATTTTGTTACGACAGAGGAGCAACAACATACATAGGAGGAGACTGGTAGATTGCAAGAGGTGTGGGGAAAGGCCAGAGGGGCGACAGTGGGCATGCAAGCGGCCGCAGCACCGATGTTTGTGAGGGGCTTCCAAAGGTTGTTTAATTGTTGCTTTTGCCAACTTTTTTGTTTTATTGGAATTCACATATACACAAACACACATAGACAGAGTCACACACACACACACACATGTACATATAACCAGTGTTTTCACCTGTAGAAAATGTTGTTCGGTTTGCCTTTTGCTTTTTCCTTTCGTTTCCGAGTATTTCTTCCTCGACAACAGCAACAACACGCAGATGATGATTAAGAAGAAGAACAACAACAACCAAAAAAAAAAACAGAAAAAAATTGTTTCCCTTTGCGAATTTGAAAAGTGAATTTTTACAAAACGACGGCACAACAACAAAAAGTGGGAAAATATTATTAAAAAACGTTTGCGCGCAGCCCAATAAAAATTATAAACCAAAACCGACAACGGACGACGACAAAACGACGATGAGAAGAATTGCGCGATGAGAATGAGAAGTGAAAAGCAAAGGCAAAAGCAAAACCAGAGAGAGCGATTCTCTCTCACTGTTGCGGCATAGCAAAAACCAAAAGCAAAAAGCAAAGTCACGCTCGTTCGCTCTCTTGCACACATGCTTGTGGGGCTTGCCGGCGTATTGATGGGCTTCGTTTCACTCTCTCTCTCTCTCTTTCTCTTCTGACTATCTGCCGCTCTATGACTTGCTCATTTGTTGAGATAGAAATTTAAATAATTAACTAAAATGAAAATAGCAAATCTTCTTTCTATTCTTACTTATTCTTTATTCTTTTCATGTTTTTGTTTAGTCAAAAATTTAATTGCATTGCAACAGTATATACAGCAACATTTCCTATATTGTCTGTATGAGTGACGTAGTAGCGAGCTTTTTGACAAGCTTTCACGGTTAATCAGACAGCAAGCAGGCAGGCATCAGCTGTTTTGCATTTTAAGTCTTGGCAACGCTGCAGCGTAAAACGTAAATACTACGTTGTTATCATAATCATGTTTACTGTTAAAAATATCACCTTTGTATGTATGTGTATATATATATTGATCATCAAAATTAGGAATCGTTTTAATTTAGTTAAAATATGTATATATGTACATATGTATATGTATTGTCGTTTTAAAGTAAATCTGTTTCCTTACCTATGTCACACAGATTTGTTGATGAATGCAATGGATTTTTATTTAATTGCTAAACGTATATAAATTTCAATTGAGAATGGTCGTAAAAGATTTATAAAGCCGTAAGTTCTTGAATAGAATCAACAAACAACGCGATGACAAAAAACAAACAATTCGCTTAAACATCTGTTTGAGCAAAGATCCACCCACTTCTGTGCACACCACACGGCACTTCGTTCGTTTAGCTAACTGTTTCTCTAAACGTCTGCCTGCTGGAATTCTTTGAATATTAGAGAGCTTAGTGGATAAATGGCGTCTTTTATGTATTCAGGTGAAAGTTGCTTTAAATCTGATTTGTGGGCTTCTATGAGGTGTCTAAAAGTAAGCTTTCCAATTACGATTTTTCCCATATAACACAAATGTACATCTTATATTGCATAAACTTATAAAATATTCCTCAATATATGAAAAAGGGTTTCTTCTAAACAAAATTCAATTAATTTACAGGGTTCAGGCTGTAAAGAAACGAAACTTTCTTACTTAAAAAATATTTTAAAGCTTAAACATATGTAAATTATTTTGGGATACCAACAGAATATGTTTGTAAAAGACGGTGGAGGTTATGGCTGACCAAAATTGTTATAGAATTGACTAAGTTATAGCCCTTAGGGAATTGTTGTTGATTTTTTATATGTAAATATGTTTAGTTCAACTCTTGACATTTTCATATCAGTCCCTAAAAAAATCTTTCATTTGGTTCATTACACAAAAATGAGCTGAGCTAGGCGTACTTTTTTCGTGATATTTTTCTCAAATGTGTTCACATATATATATATATATATATATATATATATATATATATATATAATTTAAATAAAATTAATATTCTCAACAAGTGCGGCAAATAAAAGTGCGACACCCACACACACACACATATATAAACACTAATATACACGCACACATTTATGTGCATATGAGTAAATACATAGACCCGTATTATCCTCCAACCAAGTTTGTCACATAACAAAGGACTAAAAGGACTAAACAAATGATGCATGATGACGACAACGAAAACCAAAGTAACGCATTTACTATTACTATAACGTAAATTTTAAATACCCTTACAAATTTGATTCCCTGTGTAACCGTTGTAACATTGATTAGTTTTGCCACAGGATGATTTTGGCTCTAATTAAGCCTATTATCCTTTATATAAATATAAGTATTTGCTTCTCTGTCTTTCAAAACAAGTGAGAAAACGTATGTTTCCAATTTTTGTAAGGGTATTAATATATATAAAGAAAATAAAATAAAATAATACCAACTCCCACACATTGTAGAAGTCGTTTTTCCCCCCTCCTTCTCTTGCGTTCCTCATACAAACTTGTATATACATATGTATGTATGTATGTACATATGTATGTAGAAAAGACAGTCTGTAAACAATGTTCCTTTATCACACCCCACCGATGTCTTGCCATATGCCTACAACAAATAAATTACAATAACAACAAATGAAATTTGAAGAATGAGCAAAAGCAACAGCAACAGCAACAGCAACGAGAGGCGAAAAAAGGACACCAAATGAAATGGAACGCAGCCTGGGAACAAAAAAAAAAAACATGCAAAGAATTTAAATTTATCTTAAATATGCAAATTTAATGACACTATCGAGATATGCAAATTGCGTAGCAGCAGTAGCAACAAAAATAAAAGAAAAATTGCCAAAGAAAAGAAGGACGAGAAATGGGCAAAAAGAAAAATGAAGCAAGAAATCAAAAATGCCAATACTCTCGAATACATCCCCAGAATGCGAAACTAGAGATGGCAACGTGAATAATATTTAAATTATAATAATGCATTAACCACCCCACCACACCACACCACACCCCACCCCATCCATTATGTCATTAGTTCATCCTTTATACCAAAATTTGAATGAAACTTGGTTTCTGTGTTTTGATTAAGTAAAAACAAACTATAAAATCAATTGTAAAAATTGGAACTAGGACATTGTTGTTTAGTTTAGTAAATAAAATTGAAGATATTAGAAATTAAAGGAACTTTAATTGGGGAATTAAACTTACATTAAGCTAGTTTTCTATTTCAAGTAAAAGAAATTCAAATGTTTTGTTGCTTAGAATTTGTTTTTTTTTTTTTTTTTTGTTATTTATTACCATCTCTAGTGGCCTCCACACTCATATACAGTGTTTCCACTTTCGCCTAAAACGCATGAAAAATAACATATTACGAAATGCTGGTCGAGGAGGAGGCGACTCACAACACACACACAAACACACACTCGCACACACATACAGCATCTCTGCGGCCAAAATGACGACGCGTTGGTATTTTCATTAAGTTTGGCACCATTTTCCCTCTTACACCAATGCCACCACTACCGCCGGCATTGAGCAACAAACTCCTCACTGGGGTTTTTTTTTTCTTTCTCTCTCTTTTGGCTCGCCGCTGGAAGCAAAAATTCTTGTCGCGCACAATGTGAAGAAGCGCTGAACGATGGCGAAGGGTATGGAGAGTATATGGTGGTAGATACGGTATGGTGGGGGGGTTGCTTGGGAAGGAGTAGCCTGCTACGTGACCGTAAGCAATTTGCAGTATGAGAAGGGGCCAAAGGAGATAGCTGTATGTACATACATACATACAGAGAAGGTGGAGAAGATGGAACGAGATGGCATTGCCACCACTGCGTAATCGCATCAAGAAAGTGAAATGTCAGCTGTTTCCATCATCTTTTTAGCCATGGAGGCAGCAAGTCACTCTTTGGCTGACTCTAGGCTTGGCCGGGATGTTCTAGGATGGTCTGGGCTGGGCTGAGTTGCCTGGCATGTGACTGCCAGGAATTCAGGCTAGTTAAAAAAGAAAATATCTGTATGTATGTATGTATGTATGTGTATATAGACGAAGTTTTCCTAACGGAATGCATTGTATAGGTCACTGCGTAAGGCAACCAGCTGGACTTAAAACGTTGCTAGAAGAATTTTTCTGCTCTTTTTATCCTCTCTTCGTCTTTTTTTTTTTTTTGTTGTTTTTGTTTTTGGCTTTGGCGCGTGATCTAAGCATAATTTATGACTTATGCTCCAAGTAAACTTGGGGGAGGGTTAAAACAGGGAAGCAGTAACTAACTAAAGACATAAGGTATACATAACCTAACTTATTTTGCAGATTTGATCAGATTTTCTTTTGCGTCAATGTCCGTCCGGACACTTGGAACAAATGTCAAACAAAATTAAAATATTTTTAATTTTTATTTACATGTCATCATGCATTTTAAATGGCATCTCACATGGGTTTACCAAATCCTCCACCTCCTGGTGGCAAATCGTTGCGAATGTGAAATATTTTGCGTATATCGGCACTAGTTTTACCCTTCATCATATCGGCCACAGTCATACAGGCTGCCGTAAATAGATTGTTGATATTTAAATATTCAGCTGCGTTCATTATTTCAAAAAGCATGCGTTGCTCCACTTGAAGAAATTGCTTATCCCAATCACTTAACTCTTCACTCGAATCCAGATCCGTATGGGCGTCATCCTTATGGTATTTGGCATATTCCAGAATCTTGCTTAAAACGGTTGAATGCATTTTGGGTAATGGCAGTATGGCAGTTCCATTTTCCATCTTACAACCAAGAATTAACTTTTGTATAGTGGCTGAACATTTAACAGTGTCCACATCCGTTTCAATATCCACTCCATCCAAAGTCTTCAGTATTAGAGGTTGCATAATTATATTAGTTTTAGCGTCCGTTCAGTTCAAAGCTTGCGGCAAAAGTGAATAATATTCAATGAATATTTTCCAATGTACCTTCTAGCACTTCTTTTTGACATTTCTGAAAATGTCAAATGTGAGTAATGGCGACAACCCTAATGGTGATGCCAGATCTTCAGTGAATTGGCGAAAAACAAATCCGTTAGAAATAAATCGAAATTAAAATCAACTTTGTATCCCTAGTTTCCTCATTTAATACCTTTGCAAAAAAGGTATAGTAATTTTGGTCAGAAATTTGCAACGCATAGAAGGGAGCATCTCCGACTATATAAAGTATATATATATTCTTGATCAGGACGACGAGCTGAGTTGATATAGCCTTGTCCGTCTGTCTGTCTGTCCGTCCGACCCTTAAAGCTACAGAGCCTAGGCTTCTTTTTGCTGCAGGCATTGTATATCTCGGAATCAACCCGATCGGATGACTATATCATATAGCTCCCATAGGAACGATCGGTCGTGAATAAGCTTTAGCCTCAATAACTTTGTTGTTTTTCAATGAAATATTTGTGAGTTTTATATACTTCTTAACACATCCACCAAATTTCATCTTAATCGGTTGACTATATCATACAGCTCCGATAGGAACGATCGGTCTTGAATATGGATTTCGAGCAATAATTTGGTTGTTTTAAAAGCGATTATCACAAAATTTGGTATTTATGAGTTTTATATACTTTCTAACATATCAGGCAAGTTTTTTTAGAATCGGTTTACTATATCATATAGCTCTAATAGGAACGATCGGCCAGAAAAATAGTTTTAGATCAATTACTTGCTTATTTTAAGAGCGATTCTTATCAAATTTGGTATGTGTAAGTTTAGTATATATAGAAATGTGTTTACTAAGTTTCACTAGAATCGGTCAACTATATGCTCCCATAGGAACAATCGGACCAAAAAATAAATATTTATATTAAAAAGTTTGCAACGGTATTCAAACTTCGGCATGGCCGAAGTTAGTTCATCCTTCTAGTTTTGTTTTAAGGTATATATATATATACATATATGTATATCAATTAAGAATTCTTCTATTTCTTCTATTTAACAAAAGTAAATCAAGCAATCAAAATTTAATTTAGTTCATATTTATAGAGACTGTTAAACTTTTGAGTTGAAATTTCACACACATATTATATATAGCATTATATTCCATTTACTTATCCAACCTTCCCTATCCCCTCCACTCACCATTCTTTTGCATAACTGCCACAAGACCCACTCGTAGTCTCTTATATTCAATTAAAACTATATTTTATGCTTGGCAAAGACAAACAAGCATTCAAATGCGAATTTTCCTCCTCCGAGCAACAAACGAACCAAAAACTCTTCAAACTTATTAAACTTCCCCCCTTAACCGAAAAACACCCCCTCCCCCACCCACCATATACACACCTTCTGTATATTATTTCCCTCTACCCTTTGCCTGCACCCATCATCGTTACCCATTTAGGAGAAAGTTGAGCAAATCATTTTGACTCAAGGAAACTTGACAACAAATAAGTTTAAGTACATTTAACTTTTGGGCCGCAGAAAGAGATACAACTTGCTCTAGCAGAATGAGTTAAGTAAAGTAAAAGAGGGAAGAAAGAAGGGCATGGGCAAGGGCAAGGGCAAGGGGAGTGGTAGAAGCGTGGAGACAGGGCATCAAGTAGTCATTAAAAATCAAGCAAAACTATGATGAAAACAAACAAAAATAAAAAAAAAGGAATACCAAATAAATTAACTTTTAAACATGCCGAAGTTTGTATACCCTTATAATTATTGATAAAAATATAAAGAGTAAACATACATATATACTCTGTATATTGTTTAATTGGTAGTAATATATTTTAAAAGGATCTCATCAATTTGAGACTTTGATTCATAAAACTAAGGTCCAAAACATGGCTATATAGATGACTTTCTTCCTTGCCTTACAAATATCTATGCAATTTGGTTAAGCTCACTGTAAGGGTATACAAAACTCAATAAAACAAAAAAAAGAGAATAAAAAAGTTAACTTGGCAATTGCATTAAAGATCTATTTGGTTTCATTATGCGGGTAAAACTTTTCGCATACATATTAATTAAGCAACAACTTTTTCTTCCATATCGCACTCATCAACCTTACCACCAGCACCCCCCCTACCTTCATTGTCTTCATTATCATCATACTCATTCATTCATCATTATTGTCATCATCAGGTAAAAAAAAAAAAAAATGCCCACAAATTAGTGAGCAGGTGAAAAATCAAGCAACTTTTCTTGTCATTTGCTAAATGTTTGACACAAACAAAAAAAAAAAAAAAAAAACAACAAAAAAATTGAAATAAGGAAAAGTGAAACGAAACTTATTAATTTTGTTAATCAAAGTTGTTGTTGTTGTTATTATTATTATTAGTATTCTCTATTTTAAGGCATCTAAGACAAAGTTCAAATGAAATAAAAAAATATTTCAAGATAAGATTAAAAAAACTTTTTATAGCACTTGAAAATAAAGCTATAGATTTTAAATCATAAAAATATATATATTCCTAAATCGCATTAACTCAGCTAATGATTCCTACAGACTCTAGACAAATATAAAATTATATATATATATTGATTGATTAATGGGTATTTCTCAAGTCGTCAACTTATTTGCAAAAAAAGGTAAATTGCTTGTTTCAACTGAGACTGAGGAGAGAAAGAAAAAGAGACAAGGAACGACAGAGAGAGAGAGAGAGAGTTGGGGGCTATAAACAAATGACAGACAGACAACGCCATGTGTCACTCCATCATTTTGTGTATGTGGGAGTATGTATGTGTGTGTGTGTGTGTGAAAAAGGCTCGTTAATTAGGGTGTGAAAATAAATTTGCTTGTTGACGCAGAAAACAGGACAACAATTTTTTCGAGTTCATTTTTTTTCACTTTTGCGTTTTCTTTTTTTTTTTGTGGACATGGTGTGGGGTGGGGAGGGGAGGGGTGTGTAAATTACGTAAATGAGAAAAGATAAATTAAACGAGTTTGTTGTTGGATTTTCTAGCTATTTGATGAATTTGAAAAGTTAATGGAGGGAAATTAAAGTCCAATTTGTTGTGTTTAGCTATATAATTACTTGGATTTTGTTTTTTTCTTCTATTTTCTTAACAAATATTTGAGGAATGCAAACAAAGAAGAGGTATATTCCATCATATATAAAGTTGGTGATAATTTAATGTTAAAATATTAATTATATAAAATATATTTTGTTGACATATGTATTTGTTTTGAAAGTGCAGCTTTTAAAACAATATTTGTTCACACTGACTATAAGTATTTTCTAAGTAATTAATAAACGGTCACTCTAAAGTTTTTTTTATAAAAATCTAAGCAAGGATTACTTAAATTACTTAAATGGAACTAATTTTTAGCTTTCAATTACTGCAAATTGTATTAATATTGGTAAATGATGTATGACCATTATTTTTTTTGGAAGGACTTAGTTAATTACATCTTGGAATTACAGCAATAACAAGTGGGTAGAGTACTTGGTAATTACCTACTAATTATTAACCAAATTAACTTAACAATCTACGCAGCTCTGGCGATGCTCCCTAGCAACTTTTATGAGTAATGAATCTTAATCGGACGGAATTTCTTTTGTCGAGGATGTTCTTTGTAAATTGGTTAGGAAGTAATATTCTTTAAATTTTGAAAGCTTTAAAACCAAATAAGGTGGCCAGTTGAGGAAGTTTTTTCCAAGTCTTAAGATTCCACCTCTCTCTCTACTCCTTGGCAGCCTCTTTTCTACAGTAAACCAATGTAAGTATAGCAATAAACAATTAAAGCAAGTCTCTAATGGTTTAAACATAACAACAAAACCAATTAAATAGTAATTATATAGTAATTAAATACTATGCAAATACTTTGACAATCGTTAAACCAATTAATTCATGTAATAAAATGTTTAAAATATTTTGTTAGCCTTTTGGCCCACAATTAAGTAAAGAAATTGAACAGTAATTATGTCTTAATTTAAGTACTTAGATATTTAGCGACTTGGTTTTTACAGGTAACAAGTGTACCCCATAAATATTCTAGACACAGAACTTATAAACTCAACTTTGGTCATTCCTTTTAAACGAATAACTAACTATAACAAAATTCCATCTCTTTCTTTCTTTACTGTATGTATTTCAGAAAATTTATCATTTCGCATTCACACCTTTTTCACCAAACCAAGTCCAATCGTGCTTTTTAATTACCATCTGGCAAACTGACAAAAGTTCATTAGTATTCCAAAGTACTATTATTTCTACTACTACCGAACCCAATACTGAACGCGCGACCATTTTGGCCCATACCACCCATCAAGTCCAACAACTGGCAATTATCTATATAGAATGCCGAACACGAACGAACACAACTGAAAGAAATAAAATAAAGCATAAGAAAAAAAAAAAACAGAATAATATAACCTACCAACCTCCGCTTTATCTCAAACCCCTCTTCCTCCGCCTACACATATCATATAAATCAGCTTATAAAACTTTCATCGTATATCAACACACTAATTATGGTAATTTTATAATTTTTCTAAAAAAAAAAGAAGGAACAAAAAAGCTAAAGACCGCAACAACAAAGCTAAACTGAAACTCAAACTCAAAACCCAAAAACCCATGCCGAACCAAAAACCATTCCTCGAGTCGTTTTGCTGTTGATGTTTAATAAGCCAAATATTTCCAAAAAAAAAAAAAAAAAAATAAATAATAAAGGACGAACGGCAAAGCACTGTATGGACAAGAGGATCGGGTCTAGGCAGGAAAACAAGTTCTTTTCATGAAATTTGAACATAAATTCCAATGAACGAAACAAAACCATAGTTCTGCCCACACACATTCTGTGAGTGGAAATTTAGCGTCTTCTTTTTGTAGTATACTTTTTGGCGTTGCCCCCCGCTCTCCCCTTTTGCCCTTGCATGCAGTCAGTTTAGTTTTACTAGGCTCTCTAGGGAGGTTGAATGGAAGAAAGAAAACTGCCCACTTGCCAGTAAGAAAACGCCATTTCCACCAAAAAGAGGCAAAAAAAAAGAAAACCCGAAACTAGGAAATAAAATAGATTTAAACATTTGAAGATAATGATCGACAGACATGAATACCCTAGTGGATTAAATGTCCTGCATCCAAAAGAAACAAAATAAAAACTTTCCTAAAATTAAAGATGAACTTTACTTAATGCTAATTGAAAGATTGGGAATTTGTTTTAAAACTAATAAATTTAATTGAAAATCTTTTCAAATCACAGCTTCTATTCTTCATAAGTAATTATAGAGTATAGCTATTTCGTCTTGTTTAATTGCCATGTCTTTTGTTTAATGAGCTTATTAGACAATTTTTTGGTTGGCGTTGATTTCATTTGATTATTTTTAGAAAAATCGTAAAACGTTGCTTGTTGAAATCAAATTCTCGTATAGCCTTAATAGATACCGCGTTATAAATAGAAAACGTATAGAAAAACTTACTGGCTCTGGCTCCGGCTCAGTGACGGAGGTGTAGGGGTGTGGCATGGTAATGGTAATGGTAGAAGACGGCATCGTAGGAGTTGGGCGTTTGTAACATAAAGTTTTGTGTGTGACTATAGGACACTAGGGGGTAGGACCAGGACTGAACGAACGACAGACCGACGGACCGACCCACCACTGGCAAATCAACTTTGCAACTTGAGACTGTTGCAGTCTATTAAAATTACGCCAATGGGCAACAGCAGTGGGCGAAGGGCAGTGTGTGTGTGTGTTAGTGTGTGCTAGCTTGTGTATGAGTGTATATATGTGGGCGTGTCAAGCGCAAGCACTAGCCATGGGCGCTAAATTAAAGGCAACTGCAGCAGCGTCGACGTTGGCATAACGTTCTTCTTCATCATCTGCTTCTGCTTCTGCTGCTGCTGCGCTGCTGCTGTTTCTACTGCTATTTCTTCTTCTTCTTTTACTTCTTCCTCATGCAGAGCTATGTTTCCGGCCGCCTCTGGCAGTTAGCAAAACACAAGGAGCCGGTCTTAAAAGAGCAACTAATGATGGTAGCGTGAGTCACGTAATAGTAAACTATCAAGAAATATGTACGTCTTGGCTCTCTCTTTTCAGTACTTTATGTTCATAATGACAGAGCCAGTTGGGAATTATAATAATGCTAGAACTAGTTGGGAATCCTAATTGCGAATTGTAGATAAAATACTAAATTGGTAATAAGTTTGATTTGATTTTGCTTTATTTCATTTTTTACGATAGTTACATCACTAACTGGATATTTTCTCTCTCTCCTCCAAGCCATCCGAAGCATATCCTGTCCTGCCCGTTGCCTGTAGTCTCTCAGTTACGCTTCGCCTGGGCCTTTTACTTCCACTGGCGTTCCTTCATCGTATTCTTCTTCCATTTAGTTTGGGCTTCTGTTTCGTTCGGAGGCCGGCCGCAGTGCATCGTAAATTTAAAGACTATCAGAACGACCAGGCTACTTGAGAACTTTTGCTGCAAGCAACCAAGGAAACACAAGCAAGCAGGCAAGGCAAAGGCGTTGCCATGTAGTTTATGGATTTCAGAAAAAGATTTTTGCATACAACACAGCAGCAGAAGCAGCAGCAACAGAAGCACCCGTACCCTTTTCCAGAGCCTGCACCCGCAACCACAGTTGCCGCAGAAACTTTGATTGAGCAGTTTTCGTCTTTATTTTTTTTTGCCTTTTTTTTTTTTTTGATGGGGGTCGCGCCCATCATCATAGCCTTATGATCATTATTATTATTATGACTATGATTATTATTCAGATTGAGATGAAGATTGAGATTTCTTTCGATATAAAATAGATATTTTTATTTTCGTTACTCAGAATGTTTGGCGGTACTTTGAAGTGCAAAAATATGGTCCTTGATTGGCTGCAGTTGAACGAAAAGTGCCTCAAGGGTGGCAGTAAATCAACGACAGGATATCGAGCTGCAGATATCATTATTGGACAACGAGTAAGTTTTTCTTTTTGAGTTTAATTGAAATGCAAAACTTTAATAAAATATAATTAGCTATGTACATAATATAATCGAGAGGAAACTAGTGCTATATGTATAATCAAAGAGCGCTCATCTAAAGCTAATTATAAAGGACATTTCTGAGACCTAGCCTTAAAGACTCCATTCACCTTAATGATAGTAATTATCGGCTGTAGATCCAGATGATCCTTTTCTATATTGCCTTTGGATCAGATCTAGTCTTAAAGTCTTCATTCACCTTAATAATAGTAATTATCGACTGTAAATCAAGTTGATCCTTTTCTATATTGCCTTTGGATCAGATCTAGCGTTAAAGTCTTCATTCACCTTAATGGTAGTAATTATCGGCTTTAGATCCAGATGATCCTTTTCTATATTGCCTTTGGTCTTATGCTAAAATGAACATGTTATGTTAAATCTTCTGAAATCTAAGAAAATCAATGTAAAGGATATTCAATCGTTGTTCCTTTTCTTTTATTTTTATTTTGGTTTTTTGGTTGAACTCGCCTCTTTAACACTTCATTCTAATCTGTTAACTTTTGGCAGCCACCAAAAGTCAAAATGGAGGCAAAAAACAGAAAAAAAATACAAAAAAAAAAAAAATAAAAACGTCGTTTTTCACATCGATTAGGCTGCCGTTGCTGCTGCCAAGAGGCATCAACAAATTTGGATTACCTACATATTGACTTCCCACACACATATATGGAGATGCCAATATCTGCCCACACATATACTCCACGCATGGCATCAAATCTCTCGTTTACACTAACACACACACACACACACACACCCACAGAAAATACTACCACACACAAAACTCATGACTGTGATATAACCTACTCAATGACCTTTTATTGACCTTTCCCGCACAGACAGAAAAGGCGGAACATAAACGCCAACACATAACAGTAAACATATTTCATGCACTTTTTTCTTGCGTTTTTGCAATCCTCGCTCTTTCCCCCCCATCCACAATACCAACTCCTCTCCTCCGTCATTGGTTTCGTTCGTTCTTTCGTTGTTCCTCCTTGTTGTATTCAATTCGGACATAAACATAAAGGCAAAGAAGGGATATATAGGATATATGTATGTATGTATGTATGTATGTGCATAGTGTGTGAGAGGTAGTGTAAAGGAATGCAACGGATATATATGTCCGATATGGAACTTGAAGTTGAAATTCCCTTTTGTATTTTTACGAAAAATTTTCAGTTACAATTTTTGCATATGCAATTCTGATCTCCGCTTTGCGGTTGGCCTGCGGTTTGTTGTTGCTGCTGTTACTGCTGCTGCTGCTGCTGCTGCTGCTTCTGCTGTTGCACTTGTAAATGACAAAAGCAGGGAAAATACATACACAGAAACTACAACTGCAACATGGGAGGTAGAGGGATCTCCAATGGCAAACAAAATGTTAAAGGGCAGTCAATTGGCAGCATCGGGCAATATCCTTTTGAACAAACGTATTGTACAAAAGGCAGTACAGTGAAAATGCAATGAAGGACAGCGGATGTCATTGAATTGACCACGAATTCCATCAGCTAAGACCATCAAGTTAGATGACTTTTTGTTTAAGTTCCATATTTAGCATTAACTAATGCTAATTATAATTGATTTAAGGCAGCAACTAATCATATTCTTTTATTCAATTGAATCTCTCTCTCTGTTTTCTTTTCTTTCTACAGGCTGGGCCAGTTGCTGTCGAAGGAGTCAGTTTGATTACTTTATGAGGGCTGTAATATAGTAGATTATATCAAATCAAAGCTAAGCAAGTGAAGAAAAATCATATAATGTAAGTATAAGTAACTGTAATAGTTAAGGCCAAGCTAGTTGCTGTGTCAGTGTCATTTGTATTATGTTTCCGTTAAACTAATCAATTAGCATTCATTCAATTTAAGATTTTTTTTGCGGCTTAAGTATTAATATTCTTTAGTTTTTGGATTTTTTTATTTAATATCTTGAGAGTTTATCGAATAAGAGTATTTCGATTTTTTCATTGAAATTGTTTTATCACCTTCATGTTGTTGCTACTTGTTGTACTTGTGGTGTATTGTTGTTGTTGTTGTTGCTGTTGCTGTTATTGTTGGTGTTACTGTGCTATTGCTGTCTCGCTGTCTGTCTATCTGCCTTTGGCAGTGGCAGTGGCTCCTTTTTACAGTTGCAAAAACTGCAGTGTAATGTAATGTATGTCCTACACCCACATACACACACACACACAACACACACACACACACATGCATACATATGTTTGTTTATATGTAGTTGTATATGTACTATATCGTTTGCTATTCCCCGCCCATATCCTGTTTGTTTTTGTTCATCGAGTTCAGTTCGCCATGCAGTTGCCGGTTGCATTTCGCAGTTGGTTGCTTGTCCTGCGCAACTTGTTAGCCATAGGATGATGGCATCTAACACATTGAGCATTTGTAGTTGCTGCCACTGCTACTGTTGCTGTTGCAGTTGTCGTTGTAGTTGTAGTTGTTGCTGTTGCTGTTGCTCTAGTAGTAGTTGTAGTTGTTATCAAGTGCAGCATTTAACTGCAGCAATTTTTACAGTTGCAATTGCAATTTAGATTTCAATCGAAACGATACGAAACAAAACGAGAATGTGTTTTAACATTCACAAAATTTATGCTACCAGACAAGCCCACGTTCCATATACTATATATATATAGGTATGTATATATATGTTTATATATAGTTACTTGGTATCTGTTCGATCTGTCTAAAACTCGTCAATCATGTTAATTATAACAAATCTGTCACGTACTAGACATTTTGTATGAACAAAAAAAAAAAAAGAAAAGAAAAGGAAAATAAGAAAAAATCACGAAAGAAAGAATAAACGACGAACCAAAGATAAAAGTAGGAAACGGTGCAGGAAGAGTTTTGTGGAAAAGTAAGCAAAATGCATAAAACGACACAAAAAAAGAAAAAAAAAAAAAAAAAAGGCAACGTCAGGTACAATGTACAGGTAAGGTTAAAGAAATCAAAGAGCCCAAAAGGGCCATAAATAGATAATCAAAAATATGCAAAACAAAGTAATGTACTTTTAAGTATCGTAAGTATAGTTTCTATATTTTGGAAGAGATTACTCTGGCATAGGTATAGTAGAAACGACAAGTTTTCAATATCTTCAAATCGTATTATCTCCTAAGTCACTCTTAAAATGAATCTATCTTTATCCTTTTCCCATATACCACAATGATTCTAAACTTCATTAGATTGAAATAGGTAAAAAAATAGGATTGAGATAGGAAATATTTCTTATCTATCTTAATTTGAATATATATTTCTTCGATATAAAAACTAATTAGGAACTTATTCATTATCAAATAACCTAAGCAACAAATATTGTAAATATTTAAAATTTTCCTTAAATAATATAACTAATGTAAAGTCACTTTCAACTCGAACAAAAACTTGAATAGGGCTAAAGTCATTAAATGATTCTTTGGGTATCAAAAATTAGACTCTAATCGAATTAAAGTTACTTTTGATCTTTGTCAAGTGATTGTTAATCCGTTCCTGGAAAATTTTAAGCTGATGATGAGGTTGTTTTTTTTTTTTTTTTGTTTTTTTTGGTTTTAAACAGATGATGATGATAATGATGATGATGCTTGATTTTATGGCAGTGGCGTGCCCGTAAGCGATTTTTAAATTGCTCTTCTGCATAGGCGAAGGACATGGACCAGCCAAACACAAGCCGAGTCTAAAGGGGGGAGAGCAATAAGGGAGATAGAGGGAGAAGTAAGAACATTGTTAGGGGCAGCGAAATTCCCAAGATTCAGGTGGAACGTGTTGCACTGGACAACGAGTACGAGAACGAGAACGACGACGACGATGACGATGACGATAAAATGTTATCCCTTAACCATTATCCTTGGAAGCTGTCCTTTTGTTCAAGAAATTGCTCACAAATTGAGTTTGTTAATAGGGCAAAATGCTTCAAGCAAAAAACAACAAAAAATAAAGCAACGAATAACAGAAAGAAAGAAAAAAATAACTAAAAGAGAAATACAAGCAAACGAAAATGGGCAAAAATGCAGCTGTATAAAGGAAATTATTCATGGCTAAATGTTGAGGGTATTGGAAGGCTTGAAGAGATTGTAAGTATGGGAAGCGACTCCCCCCTATCTCCCACTACTTGGTCAAGTCAAGTCGTCATCGTGGGCACGTGGAAAGGGCACAACTTTGTTGCCAAAAGCGTAACATGTGCGTGTCTATTGCAAAAAGCCAAAGTCCAGTCCAGACCAGACCAGTCCAGTCCAAGCGAGCTCGGTCTCAGTTTCAATCCAATCCAGTTCAGTTGAGTCGAGTCCAGACTATAGAAATAAAACAGCAAATGCATTCAAACGGAAATGCAAATAAATCTTAGTCACTGAGTAAAGAAAAGGCAATTGGCTTTGGTCAGTTTGAATTTGGATTGCTAAAAGGGATAGGCGGAGGGTTGATATAAACTCTAGAATGGTGGTTAGTGGGCGAAAGGGAGGAGTTGTAGCTATATGCCTGTATAGCGCATTTCGTGCGTATTTATATAATACAATCTACAGAAAAGTTGGTTAGATACATGGCCATATAAAATACACATATCCTCCCATTATCTATCTCTTTTACTCTCGTTACTTTTAAAGACAACCATCTCGCTCTTTCTCAATCCCTATTGTTCATGTCTCATGTCTAATGCTCTGTGTGTGTGTGTGTGGGCCAGTTGAAGCAATTGTAAAAGAAATTTTCTTTTCTATTTGACTTTTTATATGGTTGGATAACTGCCGTTTATTTTTTTCTTTATTTTATATATATTTCGGAAAATTTATTTTAGAAAATTTTACCATTTTCTTTTGCATGACAGGGGAAAAGATGAGAGAATAAAGATTTCTTTTAAATTTAACAAACATTTAGGGATACAAATCCTTCAGTATATATATAGCATATCAGTATTCACTTTTGTAATGAAAAACCATATAAGAAATATAAGTAAAAAAATATTGCAAATGGCATATAATTATATATTATCAAAGAGAAACATTTGCAGCTTAAAATAAGTATATGAAAATATTATTTCTAACTCTCTCTTTCTCTCTTTTAGAATATTGAATGTACACCCATATAGAGACTTTTTAGTATACTCAATTGAAAATTTGATCCATATATATATATATATTGAAAAATACCAAACATTAAACTATTCAAAATTCTTACTTTGCCAAGCTGAATATTTGGCTGAAAATATTTCAGTTACTGGCAACTTTGTTATATGTATTACGTGAGTTTGTATATGTTTTATGATAATAATGATGATAGAAATGGTTTTGTATAGCTGGTAAAGTAGAATGACAGAAAAGATGGAGACAGAAAGAGAGAGAGAGAGAGGGAGAGACCATAGTTCTCATATACCATAAACAAAAGTCAAATAAATCAACCTTGTCGTCGTCATCATCATCATTATTATTATCATCATCATCATCAACAACAGCAGGAGCAGGAGCTGGAGCAAGTGTATGAGAACCCACACGGTGATGACTTTCATATATGTACGCTGGGCCAGTTGGAACACCACACAAAGTAAAGAGAAAATCTCCAACAGAGCAAGACCATGAAGCAGCCAGCGAAATATAAATGCAATAAAATATTTTTAATGGCTCGTAAATGTAAAAATTACGCAAAATATACACAAAAGAAAGAACAGAGCACAAGCCAAACCAAAAAAAAAAACAAGAAAAAATATATACACAGAAAATACCATATGAATGGCCTGCAAATTGTCGCAGAGCAAGTAAACTGCATGTAAAATACATTTTTGTGGGTTCTCCCCTTACATTCGAGATGATGGAGAGGATAGTTGGGGTAGGGGATGAAAAATTGTAATACAATTGAGTGAAATTTACAGATTACTTTAGGTAACAATGCTAAACATTGCCGCAGGATTCAAACTTTTGCTAATTGAATGCACCACCAGCAACAAGAACAACAACACCAACAACAACAACAAGGCAAAAGCAACATGCAACAGCAACAACAAGTTGCAAGAGTAAATTTATATTGAATCTCTTGACAAACATTGTGTAAGGGCAATTAAGGCAAATGCCAAAGTGACAAGCCGAAAAAGCCAAGCAACAGCAAAACTACAACTCAAACATAAAGCTAAAAGCCAAAGGATGAAAGGACATTTTCCCAGGGCCACGACATTCTCTGGGCGGTCATTGGACCCAGACCGAGGCGAGAGACAGTAAAGAAATTTTGTAAAAAGTTTAGCACAGAAAATGAAACATGTCGACGATATTCGATACTGAATAGCTAGAACACTAACAAGAATGAATAAATTGAATGAATAGTGACAGACAACTTAGTGAGTAGTAGAAAATTTACTAATAATTGGAAATTGAATGTACCCTTAAATTGGCATAAGTCCTGCAAACTAGCGAAGGAAACTATTACAAAAGTATGACTTTCAATTGATAGAAATAATGTTAAGAAACATGTACTTCATTGGATATGAAAGAAAAAAAAAAATAATAAAAATAAACCACTGAAAACTAACATAAATTGTAATGGATCCTTGGCCCAGGGGGAAAACTGTAAGAAATGGACATCATTTTGTAACAAAACTCTTGACAACTGTCCCCCATAAAATGTCATAAAACTGAGAAAAACTTTTGCATCAACTTGAAATATTGCATTTTATGCTTATTATTATGCATTTGGTCTGAGATCATGTACTTTAAATGCCTTCTTTTGACTTTTGTTCTTATAATTCACAATCAGTTTAGGCTCTAAATGTAATAAATAAAAACAAAAAAAAAAAAAACTTTAGCTTAAAATGTGTGCAAGTAAATGTTGATAAAATTAAACTGCATTGTTGAAAATCACAGCAAATGGCGTTAGAGATAATAAAACAAAGGCCCAAATATGCAAACATATGCACACACACACGCACACACACACGCACACACACAGATACATAGACATAAAAAGATAAAAGAGATAGATAAAAAGGAAGAGAGCAATGAAGGGAGTGACAGCCTGTATACAATGAAAATGTTGTTGTGGTTGAAATAGATTTAAATATTTAAAAATATTTATTGTTCAAAATGTGCAAATATTTATAAGCAAAACTATGCAAAAAGGAATAAAGGAAAGAACGGATGAAAAGGAAAGACAAAACAAGGCAGAGGCAAGGCTAGTCTTAGGCAAAGACAAAGCACCCAGAGGGCTTTAAAGCAAATGGTGAAATGTCCATATGCATTTATGCATGCCACAGGACACACACACACCCACACACACACGCACACACTTACAGGACATTGCAGGTGTAGGATGATTGTAGAGAAGTTACTTGGAGAAGGAGCTGGGAGAGAGCTAGCAGAGGGGTGTAACATTTTAAATATGCAGATCAGGCAAAAAAATAGATGAGAGAAAAAGAGAGAGCAACAGGGAAAAAGAAAAGGTTAGGTAGGTTAAGACAAATAGCTCACAGCAGCATGTCCTTACTGGATAATGTTTCCCCTTCTCCTCTCTCTCTATATTTTTCTAAAAATATATATACCCTACCTCTTTCTATCTCATCCTCTTCATTTCTCTATCTTTGTATTCCCGTCTCTATCATCTCTCTAAGCCTAACACAAGACATAAATACTAACTAGCATCCTGGGGGCCTTAGCTCTGTTTCCCCTCTACCTCTAACTCTTATCTCCTTTTCATTCTATCTCTATTCTTTGTGTAAAGAATTTGCACATTATTAGCATTAGGTTAAATTTTATTTTTATTTGGTATTTTCCATTTTCTATTTTCCATTTCACCAACAGATTGAGTTGGGTGCAAATCCGTAACAAATCTTCTCAAATTGTTTTCAATGAAATTCATTTTGTGATTTTTATATATGTATGTACATATATGCAAAAAACCGAATCGAATGGGTAGTGGCAAGGAATTTCCATTCCTTTTAGTTCTACAAATTGAATTAAATGTTTAGACATATAAATACATATATATGTATATCCATTTATATTGTAAAAGTTAGCACAATACTCTATCTATCTAACTATCTTTCTCTCTCTTACTATCTGGCCAACAAATGGCTAAATGGCAATAAATAAACTAACTATAAATAAATGCAGTTAAATGTTTAGTTTAGTTCGATTACATGTACAATTGAGCAATTTATATTGAAATATATCTAAGGCACAACAAATGTTTCTTTTGCCATGATAATATTATAAGTCCAAAAAAAGGAAATTTACCTTTTATGAAAAGTTTGTGAAATCGAATATATTTGATATTTCTAATTCCTTAACTCTATTAATACCTACAACAGGTGTACCTTTGGAAAATGTATTTAAATATATACTAAAAGTAAATTAAAATAAAATAAAAGATAAGAAAAAGGCAAATAACAAAGATAGATATAGAAAGCTAAAAATAGACAAAGAAATTTTAAAGTAAGTCCAAGGATATTGAGAAAGATATGGAAAACTAGGAATAGACAAAGAAATTTCAAAGTAAGTCCAAGGATATTAAGAAAGATATGGAAAACTAGGAATAGACAAAGAAATCTCAAAGCAAGGATATTGAACGTAGGGCGAATAGAAAAAGTTGTGGTTATATTAGATGTGTAAGGTCACTATAGCTACTGCTTAAGACATGATAGAGATCATGTAAGGTATGCTATATACCTAAAGAAACTACAGATCAATTTTACATAGTATTTTGTGTGACTCTTTGAGATTTTAATAATTTTTAGAAATTTAAGAAGATATGGATGAAATTTATAGGTATTAAACATAACACAATAATGCACAAATCAATTGTCCCAGACTAAACTCTCTTTAAATATTTAGCTAACTTTTATCAAAAGGTTTAATTTTTAAGTCAGATTTTCCTTATATTTTCATATATATACCAATAATTCAATTCAATTTTGCAACAGAAAAATAATTCAAGCAAACTGTATTATTAATGCTTGATCACAGATGAAGGATTGTTTTCCTTGAAACAAAAAAAGGGCACATTTGTTAAATGTTATTATGAAATTGCAAACTTTTCTTCAGTTTTCTTCTTTTTTTTTTATTGGGCGTGGAAATTGTTGTAAAGTTTGCTTTAAAATGGCTTTAAATTCTTGAAAACTGTATTATAACCAAGGAAACATTAAACAAGCCAAACAAAATACCAGATACCCACACAAACACACACCTACACATACACACACATATAAAAAAGAAAACCCTGAGGGTGGGAGCGGAAGGGCCACGCACATTTCTAACAAATTAAGGCATGCCTAGCCTAACCTTACCTAGCCGTAATTTTACAAAAATTATTTCTATAAAAGCGCGCAGCAGCAGCAGCGGTTTTTTTTCTAACTGTAGAAGTGCGTTGTATGTGAGGGTGTATGTGTGTGTGTGTGCGGGTGGGTGGGTGTTTGGGTGGTTGTTTGAATTTACTAGGAAAGGGTATGCGTTGTGTCTTCCCGCAATCCACATTTTTGAAAGAAACACACACACAGAGATACACCTAACAGAAGTAACTGTAAGCTTAGAGTCATGCATCTATGTCTGAGTGTATGTATGCGTGTGTGTGTGTGTGAGTTTGGCTCACTTGTTTATGGGTATTTGGGTTAGAAGCTCAAGTGTTTTGTTATTGAGTAAACATGTAATAAATACCGTTATACAAAATACGTGAGTCTGAAAAAAAGAAGAAGAAAAACCCAAACCCCCCCGTCTCTATGTTTGCATAAAAGAAAAACCGCATACGATGTGTTTGTATGTGTGTGTGTATGCGTGGGTGGAAAATCCTTTTACTAAATACAAACTACATGGCTTGCCATAGCATGTCTCATATTTCACCATCATAAAAATGGATAAAAGAGAGCGAAAGGTGTAAGTCTGTGTGTGTGTGTGTGTGGGTGGTGTGTATATTTGCGTCTGTGTCTGTGTGTGAATGTATTTAAAAATGCCCGAAAGGCAAAGCGAGAAACATTTTTAAATGTTAAGATTCCTTTTTTTTTTATTCTTCTTTTTTTTTATTTGGTTAGGAAATGTTTTTTTTTTTTTCTTTCTATTTTTTGAATGAAGGTGAAATGGTGAAAGTTTTGGAAAAAAAAGGAAAAGTAGATAAAATGCAGCAACGAAGTTACTTTTACCTTAGCTTACTGAAAATTTATTCCTTATATAGTAATGCCATATGATACGATTTCCAGAAATGTGATAATAAAGGTTTTCTTTTTGGAAAATAAAGTTTTACCTAGATCGTTTCCGATCCATGAATACAATGATTCTCTTGTTGATTGAATTTAAAACGAATAATTTAAGAAAATTACTAAAAATCCAACTCCAAATCCTTTTAAAGAATATTCTAAGTTTTATAAACATATGGAAACTACCAAATATTTCACAACTTCTATGAAATCTGATATCATTTTAAAGATTTTACCAAGTTTAATAGACATAAAAAGGATATTTATACAAACTATCAAACATTTGACATCCTTTATGAAATCTGACATCCTTTAAAAAAGAATATTTAGAATATAATATATAAGCCATTTCAGATATTTTTCGAAACCACCAAATATTTGGTTTCCTTTAAAAAATCTGAACATCCTTTGAAATAATATTCTATATTTAATAGACATAAAGGAATATTCAAGAAAATTACGAAATATTTGGCAACTGACATCCTTTGAAAAAGAATATTCTAAGTTTAATAGACATAAAAGGATATTTTTCGAAGCTAACAAATATTTTTTATAAAATCTAATATCCTTTTATGTTTACTAGATAAAGAGGAATATTCAAGAAAATTACCAAATGTTTGGTATCTTTTTAAAGGATTACCATAAAAGTTGTTCCGAATTTATATTTTAACTTATTTTTGACGTTTTTGAACTCAGTTTAAGTTTAGTATCTCTTCTTTTGTGTGTGTTTCAGATTTTTGAAATTTGGATTTTATAACTAAAAGTGAAACTGAATAGAAAACTATATAATTGAGTTCCTCTTTTGATTACTCTATTTTGATCAACGTTTTTTTATGTTTGAAGCTTGTTCAGTTATCCTTCTTACCTTGCCTACCACTGTAAACTTAATCCCAATTACTTTTATTAATATCAATATTAAAGTAAGTATTTACACATAAAAGTTATGGTAAAATTTGATATGCTTTATATTATAATAAATTTTTGGTTATAAAGAGAAAAACTAATTTGAAATTTTTGCAATTTTCATTTAATTTATTAATGCATATTTAAATACTTGATAAATTTTCTACATTTAATTTGCAATTATTTTGTTGGCTTTTTCTTTCTACACTTACATGCTTGTCTATGGATCTATCTCTCTCTCTCTTTTTATCTCTTTCTATCTCTTTCTGTGTGTGTGTGTATTTTAAATAATGTAGTTTAATTACTGTTTACAAAATTAGTCGATTTATTAGCCAAACAAACGTTACGATAGAACACGACACGACTCTCTACTCGACTCTCAATAAAAACGGAGATAGTAGATAGTTAGAAAATAATTCCTGACACGTATGTCAAATTGTTGTTGTTGTTGTTGTTAAGCGAATGTCCTTTTGTTTGCGCTTTGAAAGGAGAAAGAGGAGGCTCGAAGCTTGGTTTGGGCTGCCACATAACATAAATTAAATATACGCAAAATTTATTAATTGTCAGAAACAATTGAATGTGCGAGGTGGTTACCATTTCCATCACTCCTCTCCCACCCCTTGCTTATACACTTCCATCACCTAAAACAACAGCAACAAAAGCAACAACAAACATCAATTTGAATGGTAATACAATACAGATAGAATAGAGGGGATAGAAAGAGGGGGGAGGTCGTAGGCAAAATCAAATGAAATCAATTATGCACAAAGTCAATTTCAACTAAATGACAAATTGAATTTAATTGCCAGGACACGTGGCAGTGTTAGGTATATACATACTATATATGTATATATAAATATATGTGTGTGTGTGTGTGTGCGTGTATTTTGCCTTGTTTATATCCACATTACGCATAAATTTAGAAAGCAACTTTTTGTTTTTTTTTTTTTTGCATATATATATACATATATATGTAAGTAAGCATGTGTGTGCCTTTGTGCCCCTTGGGGTATGCAATACATTTTGGAATTTCGTATTTAATGCCAAACATATATACATAAATGGTATGGTATGGGGGGGGGGTAATGGTAAATAGAAGGCACCTCTGGCATCATTGACTATAAGAGTTAATGAAAACTGGCATAAATTGCCACCAAAAAATAATCATTAGCCTATAAATGTCGCTTACATCTATCTCATTGTATCGTATGTATAAATGGTAATACAAATGCAAACTGATATTTATTTAAAACTTTTACAATTGATATCAAAGCGATATGAAAGTAGATAAAGCCAACTAAATGTTTGAACAACCAACGAATGTAAATGTAAAATAAATCCCACTAAATTGGTATTAGTTTTACAGTTGTAAGAAAAAATTAGAGCAGCAAATTGATATAAACTGAAGTAAATATCAAATAAACTTTAGTTAATTAGGCATAAAAGAAACCAATTTTAATTTAATATATAATTAAAAAAGTGAAAACAAGTTAACGTATCTACTATATATATATATTAGGGTAACGATTCTACCATATGTTTGATGACAATTTAGTATAAAAAGATGTATAAAATGGTGTCTCATTATTTGCATTAGCCATTAGAGTTCATTTCTTCTTGTTAATGCATAATTATCGGGGATAGTCAATTTTGTGCGTTGGCTGACAGATGCTTGTCGGCTTGTCTTGTCCTGACTTGTCTCTTTTCGTGTCTTAGCTTGGCTTCATCCCATTTTACGATTCAACACACTTTTTCGCTTTGCTTTTCTAGTTAAACCACCTGAGAAAGCAATAATGAAATGCAAATTAGCTGCTCAAAAGCCAACTAGAGCAAAAGAAGAGCAAAAGCTAAAAAGAGAGACTTTCTGAGAGAGAGCGAAAAAAAAATGTAACGAAATAAAAAGGAAAAGACCCAAGAAGAAGAAGAAGAAGAAGAAGAGATATACTACTTAGCCATGTCTTAGTCATAGAATCAAATGAACTCATTAGAGTGGGCGAAGTAAGGCAGGTGTGTTTGTCAATCTCTACCACGCTTCCACATACATTATATATATATATATATATATACATTTGTGTGTGTGCAAGTGTTAGTGTGGGCGACTGTTTGTATAGCATACTTAAAAGGGTCCCATAAAAAAAATTGCAGAAAAATCACTTTCAATAATTGAATTGCATTGACTGACTCGTAGCAATGTTGGCAAGTCGCTCTCTCTGTGTGTGTGTGTATGTGTTTGTGTGTGTGTGGATGACAGGAAACAATGTGCAATTCCCGCATAGCTGGAAGGCATCTACCGACACACTTTTCTTTTTCCTATTTGCTCTTTCTTTTACTTTTTTTTTTTTTCTGTTGTATTTTAGAAACCGAATGCATTGCATACTCGTATGTAGAATGGGAGAGTTAACAGCAATTTGTAACGATAATTGTGTGTATTTTTCAGTGACAATAACGTTGAATGTTGATGAGTTTGCCATGTGAGGCAGAAGCTGCAAAACCGTAAAGGACTCAGGCGAAGAGTCTAAATGCTTTTGACCTAAACGGCAAGAACAAAACGACGAAAAAAAAAACACGAAAAGAAAGAAAAAAAAAAGAAAACAGTTTTTCGCACACTTTTTCTTTATTTTTTATTTTTTTGGTGACTTTGAGTGCTGCGCCAAAACGAGGAAAAAAAAAACAACACAAAAAACTGAAGAGAAATTGCTGGCCCAAAAAGCGTATCGCATGTGAGATGGAGTCATTGTCAAGGCTTAAATGCCAAATACGCAAACCCCATAGAAGAGGCCAAGGAATTTTGTTGGCCAAAAAGAGGGACAGAGGAGAGGTAGCGAAAGAAATGAAATAAAAGTAAAACTGGAAAGTGGAATGTTCTGTTTGTTTTAATCTAGATCATTTCGTTTCCATTTTGGTTTTTTATGCATTCTAACACAAAAACAAAAATCAATACTAGAATTGCAACAAGGAATGGGCAGGACATATATTAAACTAAGGTTTGTTCGTTTATAAAAATAAAAAGTTTTTCTTTTAGCATTTATTTGCTTAGTTAACTAAAGGACATTAGACACAAAATTATAAAGTTGAAACGATCCTCATTCGTATGTCCTTATTATTAGATAAAGTTGGCTTACTCTTTCTTTTTCTCTCACTCGTAATAAAAGTCCTTTCTCTCTCTCTCTCTCTCTCTCTTTAATAATAAGTAAAGCCAATACGAATCAAATCAAAAGGATCCATTTTCTTCCATTTTATCATTTTGCTTATCTTTTGTGATCAAGAAGGGAGAGATTTTCATTACTTTCTTTCACAGACTTGGCAAGGATTCAAAAAAAGGATACCTAATAGATAGTAGATGAACTAATTGTTACACTTCTTTCCTTCAATTGTCCATTCATCGATTGAAATGCAAAAAAAGAATTCAACAAATGAATCATTTGATTCTCAACACTTTGCTGTTCCAATTTCTATATATATATATTAATTTTGGCATTTAGTAAAATATATTTTTTACTTTCATCTTATATTTTTGCTTCTTTCTTTTACATTTTCCTTTTCATTTTTCTTTTTTCTTCTTTTTTCACTTCGTCACAATGGCCTCAACCGCAACAAAGGAGAATCTACTTTAAAACACTTTGCCAAGTGCATGAAAACTGACAAAGGGACGGCAAACAGTGGCAGAGGTGCCGGGTGGGGGTTTGAGAATGAGGTAAAAGAAAATAGGGAGCGGGTAAAGAATGGTAAGAGCGTGTAACAGGAAAAGGGATGAGATGGGAATGAAGCAAGAACAAGAACAATGATAATGATGATGGGCATGCTGAGGGCTGCTGATGAGTGAATAATGCGGCACACGTTGAGTGCCAGGCTAACATATGAGCATCATATATTTTGACAAAAGCACCGACTATATGTGGCAGTGTCACTGTATGTGTGTAAATGTATGTGACAGTGTTTATACATATATATATACATATATATATATATATGCAGACTAGCAAGGACTCGACTCGACTTGCTCGACTCTGGTTCCATGTGTCTTTGTCGCAGCTGCTGGCGGCTGTCAGTACAAACAAGACACACACACACACACATAGATATATATATATATATATATGTCTACACACACACACACATGCAAAGTTCTGCTTACCACTGCTATGTGCTCACCTTCTGGTTTTTACCTGCACATAAATATAAATAAATTTATAATAAGGGTTGCCAGGCTTATTAAATTTTCTAAAGTAGCCCCAAAAATTTTTGTTTATACTAAAAAAAAAAAGCAAGAAGCAGAAATAAAGAGACAGAGATGGATAGATGAAAAACGAGAAGCAAATGCCCGCAGTCCTTATTTTTCTTTGTTTTTGCATTTTTGTTTTTCTGTGTGACAACCTGGCGTATGTGTAATATTTACCTACTGTAGTAGCAGCAGGCATTCCGGTGGAACCGAAAAGTGGAAGGAGGTAGGGGAAAAAAACGTGAAAAACATTAAGTGCCACAGGTGCATTTGCATTTTCATTTGCAATCGTTTGAATCGTTGCTGGTGTGGCTTAAAAATTGATTTTAAATTGATTGCGTGTTAACATTTTCAAAAATGAAACAACACACAGACATACACACACACACACAGAAAAACAAAACTAGGGCATAAAAAAAATTGTTCAAACAAATATTTAACCCGTTTTTTTTTTGTTTTTTTTTTTCATTTTTCCTTTTTCCCTCTTTTTTCGCGTCAATGGGCGAGTAAATAAATGCACAATAAATGCAAATGGGGGGGAGGCAAAAATATTTTATGTGCTAAATTGGCATATTAAATGCGTTTTATTTTAAGTGAATTATTAACATTCTTTTAAACAAATTGAAATTTTAGCTTATAGCAATGATGCTCATAACTATTGCATACTTTTTGCATGCATTTAACTTTATGTTTTGTTATGTTAGCAAAAATATTTGATTACCTACTGCCTAAGGGCGAAATTTGTATCACAGCAGGAAAACAATTTACTTGCTCTAATCATCTGATCGGTGAAAATTTGATATGCTTTATCTTAAGGTTACTATTTCACTATTATATCACTTTTACTTAAATCTTTAGTCATTTTTAAAACTTTTTAGTTATTCATTTCTTTGCATTTAAGAAAGTACAAAAAACATAGCATACTTTTATGTGCTAAACTTCTGTATACTCAATTCTGAGTTTTGTAGTTCTCATGTGAATCTATTAGACAGACAGCCAATTAGAAAGAGAATACAATATAGAGACAAAGTTGATAAAGAACGTAGGGAACGTTAGAGCGATAGAGGGCAGCAACGAATGCATGCAAATGCATTAATCTACTTGTGTTCATAACTGTATTAGTTGGGTCTACCTTTCATATTCCATCTGTTATCCGTTAGCCAGGTGAATCTCTTTTTCAAATGATGAAATTATGCGAATTGGTCTATGGCTTCAGGTAAGAAAATATAAAAAAATGAAAGAAAACGGAAAAGCAAAATGGAAGCAAACAGAAATGGCAGTGCTTAAGCTCCATCTGACTGTTGGTATATCTACTACCTCTTTATCATGATATCTGCTGCTTTTTCTCTGTCTCTTTTCGTGTGTACGCAATTCAACAATCTCTTGCAGTGATTTACAATTGTGTTTGAGTCCTTTCTTCATATGTCAGTTGGCCTTTAATTCTTATCAAAGAAGCTTATCAGCTTCCACCAGTCTTTTCATTGCATTTCGTTGCCTTTGCCTTTGGTTTTCATTTCGTATTTTTGTATAGTTTTGTTCTTTTCCTACGATTCTTAATGGTCAAATGTTGAGCAGTTCTTCTCTCTTTCTTTCTCTCAATCCCAATCTCTCTCTCTCTCTCTCTCTCTTGCTGCTTCTATCTCCCTTACACTTTTCTCTTGTCATTCTTTTGCTAGTTGATTGGTTTGAGGCGCTTTTCACTTCACTTCAATTGGAATGAAAAGCCACTTCCACTTGTGGCGTCAATCGTTGTTCAATAAATCACGAAAACTCATCGTTTCGTCTCTTCTATGTATTGTGTGTGTGTCTATGTGTTTGTGTGTGTTTTTATATGTGTCTGTGTAGGTATGTATGAGAAATTCTTCGTTTGTTTGTTTGTTTGTTTGTATTACACTTCCGTTTCCGGCTCAAGTCAAATGCCAGGCAGCTCAGCCAGCACGCAAATTGAGAGGTTCGAGTAGAGGGAGGCGGCTTGTGTTGATTGTGATACGAAAAATTACTCGTTTATGTTGACTGCCGCCTCCTTTTTGCCACATCCTTCAACTTTCTATTACCAAAATCCCCTTTCCAACCCTCCACAACCATTCCTATGAGTGTTTCTTTTGGTTTTGCTTCGTTTTTTTTTTTTTCTTTTATTGCCAGCTGGCGGCATAGTTTTGCTTTATTGCGGCAACCAAAAACAACAAGCAGAAACTTTGCTTTGATAAGCAAAAAGTGTGTCTGTATCTGGTGATTGGCCATTCGACAACGACGACGACGACGCCAACGACAAGGACGAGGACGAGGACAACGACTGAGATTCACACTGAGAATAGGAAATCTAAATGTTACACGATATTGCACTTAAGATACAAGATTCTAAGGAGGTCAGACTCTAATATCGATAAATATATATGTATATATATATATATATTATTTCAATTTCTCTAACAGTTGCCTTGCTCTGATTTTTCTTTTTTTTTTTTTTTTTTTTTTGGGTGAATAAAAGTTATTTTGTGGCAATACGCCGTTTTCTCTGCTAAATTAACTGTATGAAAATTGAATTATTGTTGTTAAAAGAAGATGAGAAAATCAATTGTTTAGCATAAAATGCTTACATCATAAAGTCTATTATAACTTTTATCTTCAATTACATTAAGTTTGATGAAAGTAATGTTTAAGATCAAAATTGTATACTCTTAAAAAAAATGTTGCCTAAGTCCAGCTATAGAAATGGCTATTAAGTAAAAGTTGAATCTGTCCAAAAGCAATTTGTGATATAACTTAAATTGGGATCGAAATGTTAACATACACTCCTATTATGATAAGACTTCTTCTAAATTAATATTTCCTTCTTAGTCAACCGTAGAGTAAGGCTTGGTACTTTGTTTATAAACAAGCTTTTGAATCGACAAATAGATACTCAGAGTTTCTTAGTCAGGTCAATGTATATGTATCTTATAGACTAACAAGAAACTATGTCCCTCTAACTCTACCTCTAACTCAATGCACTTCTTACTATACTTTACCTGAACCTTTTCGAGTTCTTGGTTCTGATTACAAACGTCTCTATCTGAGAAATACTCAGCTTAAAGTTTATATTCTAAACTATCTAGCTTGTAGTTAGTTTTGATTATTATTCTTGTCCAAGCAACTTCGGTATGTCATAACAGGCATTGTCCTGGAGTCGCTTGGACCACCTTAACTTACAGCGCATTGTAGGCGTCAACGTTCAGTAGAATAAAGTGAATACTTTCATTTGCGGTTTGAATCAGAAACCATAATTTAAGGCTCTTCACTGACTAATTTAGACACAGCATTCACTTTAATTTATTTATGATTTAATTTTAAGAAAGTTTATTAGACATAACTTGAAAATTATTTGCATTATTTTACCCAGTAGTCTGTTTACTTTAATATCAAAAGAAACGTTTAGATCTTTTATAATTACTATATTGAATCAACTAAAGAAAAACTACTTAAAGGCATCTAAAAGAAACTCCACTTCAGAGCAGGAAAACACTTAAAACTAAAAAAATAATAAAATAAAAAAATAAACTAAAAATTAAAAAAAAAAGCATTGAGTAGAAGAAGGAAAAATTTGCGAAAAACTTTAACTACCAAACGAGAAAGAGAAATGAAGAACAAGGAGAAATGGTGGGGAGAGAGACCAAAACTCTCAAATATTTGCCAAGGCCAAAGCCTGTTTCTAATTTCAACTGTTACTCCCTCTCTCTCTCTCTCTATATATATATATATATATATTTATATATATCTTCGTCTTGATTTTGCCTACATTTCCATCTCTCTCTCAATCTCTCTCCCTTTCTCTCTCCTCGGCTGTCTGCTTTAATTTTATTATTTGCTTATTCTAAATATTTAACTTTTGAATTTCAAAGCAACGAATCGTTGTCGTTCTGTCTTATATATCGTGTATATATATATATATATATATATATCTGCCTACATACGATATTAATTTAATATTTTACTGCGAAGCAAAAAAAAAAAAAAAGAAAAAAACAAAAAAATCATTTTGCCTCAGTCGAAATCAAATTTGTCATCTAACCCCGCCTTACCCTCCTTTTTTCGCTCATTCAACAACAACAATAACAACAACAACAACAGAAACATACAGAGACATATCAAGAGGGAGGAGGGTTTGGGAGGATGGTAAAGTACATAAACTTTTGGCCTGGTCGCTCATGTGTTGCCGAACCGCAATTTGTTTACTTTGTCGGTTTTTGTGCACGCAGTCGAGTGTCCAAAATTGAATTTTAACTTGGTTAACAGGGACGCTGGCCAGCGTATGTGTGAGGGGAGGGGGGACGGGCACCCAGCAGCTCTTGGCCATAGGCTATAGGCCATGGTCTCTGGGCTCATCCTCGAGTTTTGTTTTCTGGTTTAGCGTTTCGCGATGGCGTTGATAACGTTATCCATTAGTTGGGCCACTTTTTGAGGGCATCGCCACATAGGCAGAACAAGAAAATAAAAGAGAGAACAAAAAAAAAAAAAAACAAAACAAAACAAAACGTTAACAAAACTAAAAAACTGATTTTGTGAACACAATAACAAAATTTCTATACTCTCAGTTATACAAAGCTTTGCAACAATTTTAAGTTAACTCTTTATAAGAAAAGGTTTCTAAATAAGGATTCATTTAAATATATATATACAAATATATATATATATATATCTGTATCATATGATTAACATTTGGCTTCAATATTTATTTCTAAATATTTCAAGTTATTTATTAGAATTTTGGCTATTACCAATCAACGCTGATTGATTGATTGATTAGAATTAAAGTCTTTTGACATTTCTCTTATATATACAGGGTGATTTTTTAAGCGTAGTTTTTTTAAAAATCGAATAAAACACACAAATTGATATTATATATTGAAAATGTTTATTGGGATCGATAAATTGATCTTTACCATTTAGTTTTTAAAGATAACTTCATGCAAATGTTGTCCGCGGCTCCGTTTTAAATGATCCTTTCGGAAGGTCCAATTATGCAGCACTTTTTCGAGCATTTCGGCCTGTTATGTTATCCTGTAAGGCTTTAATAGTTTTCGACTTGTCCGTCTTTGAAGAAAAATGGATCGATAATGCTCCATTCGTCTAGAAACGAGCCTCATCGCTGAACACAATTTTTCGATATAAAAACGCATTTGAACATTTCCCACAGTGGACGAATTTTGATAATAAATTTCAACGATTTGCAATTATCGTATGTTTGTAAGTCGTTCCATGATAAAATGGTTATATTAACAGAGCATTTTTAAATTCGACCGATGACGTTTCGACATTATAATCAACTAATGCTGACAAATTGAAAAACTTAACTTTTAAAAAATCACCCTTTATATATAGGTATATATATTTAGTTACTTACTAGGCAAAGGGTTATGCTAAACTTTGTTTCGTTAGAGTATAACGAAAAATGGTAAAGTTTTGTTGGTGCAATCTCTTAAGTGCTTTTTAGTTTTGCAACTTTTTTAATGGTTGCAGTTTAAAAAATAAAATCACCCTTGAGAAGAGAGAGAAAGAGAAAAAAAAGAAAGAGAAAAAAAGATGACGAATTGATTTGGTCTACAAATGAAAAGCCAATTTCCTTTACACGATTAATTGAAAATTCTTTCCCTTCTCTCTCTCTCTCTCTTTGGCACTTGAAGAAATGTAATAAATACAATTTTATTGCCATATTTTTTTTTTTTTTGTCTGTTATTGGGGCCTTTTGTTTGGAACAGCAACAGCAGCTGAGCTGAAGCTGCAATTTTTACTGTAGCCAAGATTCGTTCAATGCAATGAAATTTTCGCCTTTTTTACCCACCCCTTCTACTTCCTCTTATATTTTCTCTTTATGTGCCACTAATAAATTTTCGCCCAAAAAATATTTGCCAACGACAACTTTTACTTACAATTTCCTTTACAACACTTTTGTTCTTTTTGTTGTTGTTGCTGTTGCTGCTGCTGGTTTGTTTGCGCAAAATTTATTTATATTTGTTTGGCAAACATGTTTGTTAAATATAATAAATTTTCAAGTTTTATTTGTTTCGATATTTGTTTTTTTTTTTTTTTTTTTGCATTGCGAATTGTAAATTTTTACCCTTTTGTTCAATATATATATATATATATATATATATATATATAGCGATAATTTTGTTGTTCTATATAGCTATTGACTGATGCGGGTCTGATATTTGTTTTATATAAATATAAATACATCTATTTAAAAAATTTAAAAAAAGAAGTGAGTAAAACCTATTTGGCCCTAGAAACTGATATAAAAGATTTGCTGGCTTATCAAAAATTAAAGTTAAATTATAAAAAAAGTAATACACAAAAGTATAACACCCTTACATTCTATAAAGAGTTTAACTATTGAACAAACTATATTCAAAAAGACTTTTGTAGAGTATACACTCCAAATGTATCAAAGTCAATAGAATCCAACCCCAAAATAGGTGTCTTTGAGATAGCCTATATAACATCACAACTTTTCAATACTTGAAATGAAAAATAACAAAAAATTATGTAAATATTTGGGGACTTTTATTGCAAAACAATTATTTTGCCATTTGTCTCCTTTATAGTCCCATGTTCCTCTTAGCAATCACGACCATGCAATGATAGCATAAGAAAAATAGACTCTTGATTTTCAAATAACAAGATGCATTAAGAAGATCGCAAATGGTCGGCTCATCAAGTTGAAAAAATTGGGCATCACAGGTGTTCAAAACTTGCAGTTGTTCCTCACCGAAATCCTCATCATTGAGTTCTTCATCCTTGTGGCTCATGGCCCAGATAAGAATTTTGGTTAAAATTGATGAATGTATTTCCGGTATTGGTACAAATGCCACACCATTAACCATTTCACAATCCAGAAACAGCTTTTGCATGGTAGGAGAAAACTTGACAAGTTCCTGAGTTGCTTCGATCAGTTTGTTATCCTGCGTCTTAAGTATTAGTTGCTGCATTTTAAGATTTTCCAATTATTTCCGTCCGTTTCGTTGAAAGGTTGTAGGAAAAGTGAGAAATTCTCTAATCTAAACAATTGACAGCTTTATTTTGACAAAAATAACTTCTGTTAGTTCTGACACTATTTAACCGCCAACTAGATAAGAAATTAGATCAACTTTTTGGAACATGGAATTGGAATGTATATATATATAAGTAAAATATCAAATCCTATTACCATTTAAATGATAGATAAGTAATTTGAAATGAGTCAAAATTATTATATTCTTTAGCTTTTAAACTATTTATTTTCTATGCAGAATTGAAATAAACTTTAACTAAACGTTATCGATTTCGATTTTCGATAGGCGATAGTCTTACTATTTATACAATTTGTGTCAATATACCCTTCCAACAGCTGATTTTATAGGGTAACCTATATGTACGTTAAAAAAAGAAAAACTCACAAACACAAAACATACCGTGAAAAACCGGCAAAACCAAATGTGGCCATAAAAAAAAAGTTAGCACGAGTGAGAGAGAGATAGAGGAAAAGGCAATAGCAATAGCAAACGTTGCCTGGATTTCTTCCATACGATTTTTTCTCCTTCTTTTTATGTGTGTGCGTTTTTTTTTTTTTTGTTTTTTTGGTTTGGTCAAAGAACGGTAAAACTATTGAACGTAGAATTTGGGTCGCTAGGTAACAACGGCGAGAACAAAAGTCTATAAAACAAAGTTATCAACGGCAGCAACAGCAGCCAAAGAAACAAACAACAAGTAAAACAGCAGCAAAAAAAAAAAAAAAAAAAAAACAGAAAATAACCAAAGAAAAAATGTGAAAAACAAAAAAAAAAAAATTGAAAAAAACACGTGCAGGAAAAATGTGGAAAAGCTAAAAGATGGGGAAAGATGGAGTGGAGTGTATGAAAGATGGTGGGGAATTGTGTGTGTGTGTGTGTGTGTGGGAGGGGGGGTATAAATGCGGGTGCGGAAAAAGCCTGGCAGATACTTCGAACGAAGGCTAAAAATGGCTGCAATTCAACTGCTTGAACATGAAACTAACGAAGCAACGGCAACAAAGGCAAGAAAAAAAAAAAAAAAAGAAAAAAGAAAAACGGGGCAAAAAAAAAAAAAAAAAGACAAACAAGAAGACAAAAAAAAAAAAAATGTTCGCAACGGATAATAAACGAAAAACTTGTTTGGGGTATTAATTATTGGTTTCAGCTTCAGTTCGTTTGTGGACAAACCTACCGCAAGAAAGAAAGAAAGAAAAAAGGAAAAAATAAAAGAAAAATGGGTAAAATGGGGAAGGCAAAACGAGCAGAAAGAAAGACAGAAAGGCAGACAGACAGACAGACAGACTGGCAGGCAAAGGATGAGAGGAGAGCAAATCTAAAAGAAAAGACTGCCAAATGGCTGAGAGATTTGTTCAAGTTTTCCTTGTACTGAAATTCAAAACTTATTAAAAGCACAAAAGGCGTCTCTAAAAATAGTCCTGTCGTTTGTGTTCCTTTCTTTCTCTCTCTCTCTCTCATCCATTCTCTCTCTGTCCCAGTCCGTATCCGTGTCCATGTCCTGCAGCAGCATCAGGCGTTAGTGCCTTTTGTTCTACTCAAGAGACTTTTCCCCCAGTTTTCGCAATGCAATTGTTGTCAGCTGCACTTAGCCCAAAAGAACAGAAGAAAAACCCAAAAATTTTCGCTCTTTTAGTTTTAATTATGGGCTGAAAAGTTTTCCTGACGGCGGCATCGTCTAACACCAAATATAATTATGAATGAAGGCAAGGTTTTTTTTTTTTTTTTTTTTTTCATTTTTCTGGTGACAATTGCTGGAAATTGAATTAGAATTGTAGAAATTCTTATTCATACGCCATATGCCACAAACCAGGGATGCGAGACAATACTCTGATTGTGTATATATAGGTATATATTTGTAGTATTGAAATGAATTCATTATATCGTAACCATTTCTTTTAGTTTCATATATAAATTTTTATTATAAAGAAAGTTCTTTTCAATTGGAGGGTTTCTTGCTTCCTTGGTTACGGTCATGCAACCCTGGACTAATTCTCTTTCGAGTTGAATTTATCGTTTAATTAAAACCACATTTAAAGTTTCAGTTTTTTGGACTAGACACGTATGGCTTTAATTGCTTTCATGGCTTGGATACTTCTTTTACTTTGGTTTGGTTTGGTTTGCTTCGGTTGGAGGGTTTCCTTTATATCCCTTTTTTTTTGCTTTGGTAAGTGTTTACATATGTATGTATGTGTGTCATTTTTTTTTATGCTTGGCAGCTGTCACGAGTTGACATCATTCTCGGAGAATCAACCGCAGCAGAAGAAATGACAAGAAAATTTTAACCGGCTGAGCTGAAGGCTAACCAAAAGGACATCTTCATACATACCCAAGGCTAACAAAAACCAACAGCCAACATTTATTTCTGACATTGACAAGCTTCTCTACAGTCTCAGTCTATCTCTTTCTCCCTTTCCTTTATCTCTCTCTCTCTCTCTGTCTGTCTGTCTATCTGTCTCTTTGCCTCTTGTTCTTCGTCGTTCTTCTTTCTCTGTCTCTATCTGTGTGTGATAATTAAATTTTCCAGTTGTACTTCCTGGTTTGGCATTTTCGGCCTTCATTTTTTTTCCCCCCTTCTCTCACTTTTCTTTCTTTTTTTTCTGTATTTTTTCTTTTTTTTTTTTTTGCTTTTCTGATTGCTTGTGGTTGAACTTTTCACTGGACTGACTGGTCTTGGGGCTACACATGATTTGCTTTTCAACCAACCAACCAACTCGAAAGCGCAAAAAGTGCCAAAATGGTCAATTGATGAACATTTCCGTTAGTTCTGGTAGGAAATTGTATTTGGTCAGAGAAGCTATATCTATGGTATAGTTGCAGCACTGCAGCCCAAATGCGGTTAAGTCCTACAGGAAACTAGATAAAAGGATATGCATAAACGTTCGAATACCTATTAAAAATATTCAATCAAAAAAAAAAACTTGTTTTTTGTTTGTCTAACAACATTGAAATACAGTTTAAAGAAATTTAGATGAATTTGGATAAACATTTTGGGATTGTTCTAGACTATCTTTCATTACCTTTTACTTTTTGATCTGTTAATAAAAAGACCTCTAAATTTAAACATTCCTACAGGAGCTTATAAGTTATAGTTGTACAATATGAATAAAACTTTTTCAGACAGTAGAGACTTGTATCAAACTTAGAGAAACAAAGATTGGTTGCAATATTTTGAAAAACCAAAGGACTTCTCAGAATGAAAACTTTACTTTTTCCCAATCGTTCATATGGCAGCTATATCTAATAGTGCTCCGATTGGACTAATTAAAAAATTTATTCAACATTTATTCATAAAAAGCCTTTCCACCGAGTTTCATTTAGATAGCTTAAAAATATCTATATAAAAATGGCATAGAAATGGACAGATAGACATGTAAAGAGTTGGCTATTAAGGTTAATATATTTCTCTATATATATTAAAAGATTTGTACAATTTCATTATCTCCTTTGCAAGGATATAGATATTAAAAACAAGGCAATGATTTCCTGTTTGATTTCTTTATTCTATAACTATCTTTGAACTGTCGTGTTCTTTCTTTTTCTTTAACTATCGTTCTTTGTTCGTTCTTTCTTTTTGTCTTCTTTTTTCTATTTTTATTCTTTCGCATGATTTCTCTGCACTGTTCTCCTGTTGATGTCAGCTAATTATTTCTAATGCCTCCGCTTATGGTAGATATCTAAGTAAAAATCTTTAAATGTCATTTTTTTAATTAGGTGGGAAAGATGAGCCAATTTGCTGTTTATATTTTTTCTTGGTTGTTTCTTCTTTTTCTTTTTCTTTTTAGTCTGGTTTTTCTTTTCATTTGGTTTGCATTATTCTTGTTGGCCCTATTAAATGGCATTTGGAATCATAATTTCTTTACATACAAGTTTGCTTCTCTTTTTATTTCGCTTTGGCAGGAAAAACTAATTTCTGTTGCTGACAAGCATTTAAATTCAATTTTTCCCTTGCTAAAATGAGAAACGAGAAGTGGGAGAGATTTATAGAGGGCACCAAACACAAGTTTTATCTAAATCTAAGACAAGAAAGAGAAGCTACCATGGAGTAGGAGTAGGAGTTGGAGGAGGAGGAGCAATGAAAAGCAGCAACTTGAACACCAAAGAGAAGGCCAAAGAGTGCTACCATATATGATTATGCCAGCTTTTTATTTATGCTGGCCTTTTTTGTTTGTTTGTTGTTTTTTTTTTCTCTTTTTACTTCGGTTATTATTCCCTTGCAGAGGGTATTCTACAATTGGCAAGATGTTTGTTATTCTAGAATCTAGATGATGATGATATTACTTTTAAATTTTATTTTCCCATTCTCGCTTTACTTTTGATCTATAATGGGATAGAACTTATACATAAATATATCTGATCTTTATATTTTAGATCAACTTTGCTCCTCTTGTATCCTAAGATGCAGTTTCCCGCATAGTTATTTCTTCTCCTTTATACTGATTCTTTTCTATATCCTTGACAGCCATACACATGCGAAGCTTCTCTTAAAGGCCTAGCAACAAGTCGCGTCACCTTTCTAGTTGTTTCTAGTTCACAATCCTTTTGCAGTTTCTTAATCCTTGCTTACTGCTTCAGATCGGGCTAAGACGAATGTAAACTTAATGTCTTTGTCATGATCAATAAGATTTATTATCTGATAATGTCATTGGAGTCATTGGATTCACAGCTCTCTTTAAGTTTTCCTTTTTTGTTAAATTTGGGAAAATTTAAATAATTTTTGGCTTTTGTTTTCACTCAGAGTGCCATTTTGAAACTTAAATATTATCTAACTTCCGAAATGTCAGCTTACCTAATATTATATAATATTGTATAGTGTATAAAAACTTCGACCCGAGTGAAATTAGCAAACGTGATCATTTTTATCCTTTCTGTGTTTTTTTTTTTCACCTTTAAAGGCAACAGCTGTGTGGTTATTCCTGTTTTTTTTTTTTTTTTTATACCCTTTACTCTATGGTTTAAAGAAGAGTATATTAAAGTTGACAAAAGGAAAGGATTTAAAGGATTTATTTAGAATTAATAGATTTACGTTTCTAGGCGAGTTTCTAAGAGAAAATCTATTAAAATTAGTAAATAATTTTTATACTTTTTAAAATTCAAACAATTAATTTGTTTTTACTTTAATTGTTAATTAATACTATTAAATTGAATAATTTATTTATATATAAAATAATAAATACAGGGTATCTCATAGTTCGATATGATAGTTTGTTTACAAACTTTTTCCTTTTGTTGTTTGTGATTTTTCCGCGTGTGTGGCGCATTATTAAAAACTACTTAAAAAAGGCTTAGGCCAAAAACACCGAGAAAAAAAAAAAGATAAGATGAAAAAAGAAAAATATAGTAGGTTTCTTGTGGGCGATGCTTAGGGAGAGAGAGAGAGAGAGAGAGAGAGAGGAGTTGGGGGAATAGGTTCAACTAGAAAATGAAAAACAAACACATTTTGTTTCAAACCAGCTGCCGTCAATGTTTGTTTGAATGAATGAATGATGGAACAAATGACAGGCGACCAGTGGATGGCTGGTTGCTGTTGCTGCTGCTGCTGCCAAATTGCGTTGCTTGTTTGAGAGCCAAAATGAGCCAAAAAGCTGCGGGTTGACGGCCATATTTGCTTAAAACAACACCAACAAAAACGGCAGCTCTACTCTTTCTATCTCTATCTCACTCTGTTTCTCATACCCCTTTCTTTCCCCGCAAGTGTTTCTGAGCCTTTTCCACACATGGAAAATATTTACAAAATGTCCGCTGCCTTGTCTCCTTTTTTTTTTTTTTTTTTTTTGTTTTATTTTGTTGGTCTCTTCTTCTCTTGGCAAACAATTCGGCGCCATTAGCTAAGGGTAAAGCAGAAGAATGAGAGAGAAAGGGAGATAGATGTTGTGTATGTGTGTGTGTGTGTGTGTGAGTGGAGAAAGAGATTAGAGTAAAGAAAGATGAGGACACTAGAGGCGCATTTCAAAGTTTAACACGTTTTGGTAATTTCATCAAGGATCAAGGACAGTGAGCATAAAATTTAACACAAAGAGAGCAAAAAAGGCAAATAAATTGAAGCCGATATTAACTTAGTTATATATGTACATATATATGTGTGTATATACAATCTAGGTTTCAACTTGACATTTTACAAAATCAAATGAAAATCTCAACTTGTTACTACTTTCTTTGCCACTTTGCTTTTTCAATTAAATTTGATTATCCCAGAAAAATTTCAAAAAAGGAGTAATAACAGTATAAAGCTATAACTGCATTCTATATACTTGTACTTTTACAGTTATTCTTTTTTCATTCGAAGTCAACTTCTTTATCATCTAAATCTAAGTTCAAGTTATTGTAAATACACCTTAAGGTATCTATTTTCATAAACATGCAAAAAAGGATAAATCCTTTAAGAAAGATGCTGCATGACAGATGAGTAGACCATGGAGAAATACCATGGACAACGGCTATATCCTCATATTAAGGAGTGACTTTATGGCCAGCTTATGTTTTGCTTATGGTCACTTTGAAGATTCCTTCATGAACGATCGTTCTAGAACAGTGTTTTATTTCCATAGTTCTACTTAAGCGATTGTTTTAAAATTTAGTATTTAAAGGTTTGGTTTACATATAAATGACTCTGGCGAATTTCATAAGAATCGGTTAACTATAACACACAAATATCAGACCAATTGCTTGCCATGTACGAAACCGGATTTGAATTTCTAGATTTTAGCAGTCTAAACATTATTTTTCTGTTTTTATACAAAAGATAATAACAAATGCAACAATTTCAATGATTAAGAAATTTTCTGAACTTTAGAAGTTACTCCTGGCCATCTAATATAATATGATTATATTTTTTTTCACTGTCTTCCCTTTAATTTGACCATGCCTTGAAATGCTCCACAGTTTCCTCTTTTTGGGTTTTGATTTTGTTTTTTTTTTTTTTTTTTGCTAATTTTATGCTCAATTAGACTTTGCTCTTTGTTTTCTGACCCCCCGTGTTCTCACACCCCCATTTACACCCACATTTACAGTGAAATCAATAACTAGTTACTTAAAAAGTTTATTACCGCCAAATTAGGCTTTTGTAAGTAAAGTTAAGTTGAGTTAAGTAAGTGAAGTAAAGTACTTGAACTTGTCTACTCATAATTAAGCAAATTTAATAGAATATTCTTAAGCCTTTTGTTCTCAGCATCTTCTCCCCTCTCCCAAATTACAACATTTGACTTTAAGTTTGGTTGATCCAAACTTATGACGAGAGTTGCGTTTGCTTATACAAATATACAGATATATATATAGAGAGATAGAAAGGGAAAGAGCTATAGTGTATAATGTATATGTATTTATATGAAATTTTTATAAATTTATTGTTGCCTTCTTTATCCTCTAAAGAGAAAGAGCTGCCAATAATAATGAGCAAAGATTTCTGACGCCAAAAATAAAATAATACCAAAAATTATGCACAGAGCGAGAGATACAAATGGAGAACGAGAAATATAGAGAGAAAGATAGAGGGAGATAGAAGGAGTGAGTTGTCAGAATATAGTAAATTGTTTTTGTTGGCTTGTCCTTTTAGGCCATGCGGGATGTAAGTGCAAATGTGTATATATATGTGTGTGTGTGTGTGTGTGTGCTTGTATATTGGGGTTCATTGTTACAATTTCATTTCAAGCATATTGGGTTTCAGTCCTTGACAACAAGTCTGTCAGTCAGTTAGTCAGTCAGTCAGTCAGACAGTTAGTCAGTGAGTGAGTTACATTTTTTCCTCTTAGACAAGAATTTAGAGCAAAGGTCACGTACCAAGAAGAAGACAAAGTTAAAATAGAAATAGGGAGAACACCAAAAACGCATAGAGGATAGAGAATATCTTAAGAAAATGGTTTGAGATATGTGATTTCATCAGCAAATTTCCCAGTAAACTGAAGATGAAAGCAAATCATCAACAACAACACAAAAAAAACAAAGTATGTTTTTAGAAAATCTATAAATATAAGGCAAAGAATAAAAGCAGGGAAATCCAATCTAAAAAAGAATATAAAACAAAAACAAAATGCCTTTGTTGTGTGATAAAATAGAACTTTAAATTGTTACAACAATTTTTGAATAGTAAAAGAATTCTGTTCCAGTAACTTATCCAAAATTTTCTCATGGATTAGAGATAGACTTAGGAATAGACTAAAACATATCACCTTATCTGATAGAAAGCCCACAATTAACATCGTATATATAGATCTATATCATTAACTAATTATGACAAAGAATTTATCAAATCATTTATCTTTAGGTGGAATCTTTATCCACCGGATGACGGTTCTTTTTGTTTTTTTATTTACTTTTCTTATGGAAGTTGCTGTTGCTTAAGCTTGTTGGTCGAAGCATTTAAAGTTTTAGTTAATCGCCCATCGACTTGAAGACGCCTTGCCGAATGCGGTCAGTTTTGTTTTATAGCAAAGTTGAGTCCTTCGACTTTATGGTTTTGTCCCTTTTTTTTTTTTAGTTGTTGTTGTTCTTTGTTTTTTGTTATTGTTGTTGTTCTGTGTCCTTCATCGTTGTTCATCGTGGTTTTGGTTCGTCGTTTCCAATATGCCATGTTTAGTCGTCACTAATCCATCGCGTAAACAATAAATGTTCCCCAGGATATGCAGATTTACTGTGTGCCATTGTGTAGCTCACGCCCCGGAAGCCCCCTTGTATACCACCCATCTCCCCCCTCTTCTAGCTACCAGCCATTTTGCCCTACAATAGCCCTCTGCTCGCGCCATTCCGCTGCTATACCCTCAACCGACTCCTTTTGTTTAACTAAAGGATTTAAAGTTTTTGTTTTGCTTTACCGCTGTCCCCTCCCCCTCTTTCTTGCCCCTTATACCCTCACCCAAGCACATTCATTTCAGTGGCGTTCGTCATTCATGATGCCGCCATATTGAAATCAATGTTACCCCTGCCTTTTTGCACCCACCAGCGCCCCCCTTCCTGGTACTGCACCTGCACCCGGCGTTTCCCTGCCTTTGCCTTTCCGCTTTGCATTGTTCGCATATTTTTATTAATAGTCGCGCGTTGTCTGCAATTTTACTTCTATGCCGCCTCCACGCCGCCCCCCTCATCCCTCTCTCTTTCTCTCTCTCTCTCTCTTGCGTTACCGTCCACCCACCTATTCATTGCAGGCCTGCAAAAACTTCGTCATGGATTGGGAATCTCGCTCGCACACTCACACTTTCCCTCTCTCGCTCTTTCTTTGTCTCTCTCTCTTTCTCTCTTTTTATCTATCTCTGTGTTTCTGTTGGATTTTATGAATTGCAAATGGTTTTCATTTTTTTCTATTTTTTTTTTTTTTTTATTATTTTCAATGCTTCCTTTTTTTGCCTTTTGCGCTTAGCAATCATTTAATATGCCGACGTGCCGAGAAAATGAGTTGTTTATAAAGCGAGAGGATTGCAAAATGCAGCTCTCTTTGGTTGTGATAAGGACAAAGGATCCCACCACAACCATACCCATCCCCATCCGTCCGGAGTTGCAAAATGAAGTCGGACTGCCAGAGCGGTATTGTGGAGATGTAAATTAGAGGTGCTCTTTGGGCAGCAGGTCAATGTGCAAGCTTTATTGTCTGTAAGGGTCGGTGGTTTTGTTTAACGGATATTTTTCTCTTTCTTATTAAATATAACAATTAATATAACAGTAGTTCGCTATTAAAAGCGGACCAGTTGATTTAAAGTTTGCTTTTAAGTGTGTCTTTTGATATAAAGATGGTTTTTGTAAGAAATTAAGCTGCCATCTGTACTTCTACTGTCTACGTATAACAGAATTATTTGTATAACAGATTTATATGTATAACAGATTTATATGTATAACAGATTTATATATTTATTAAATTTAAATATTTAACATATTTATTTGTATAACAGATTTATATGTATAACAGATATATATGTATAACAAATTCAAAAGTATAACAGATTTATATGTTTAACAAATTTAAATGTATTACAGCACTTTAACAATCACTAAAAATTCACAAATTTCCTAATGCCCTTCATAATTAACTTTTCTACAACTTTTACTCCAAGTTGGCCTTTATTAAAGCTATCTCAATAATTACCCAGTCTCTCTCTCTCAATCTCCCTCTTCCTCTTACTCTAACTCTGTGAGACGATATTCATAAACATTTCCAAAGTGTTGGGCCAAAAAAAAAACAGAAAAGAAGAAAAAAAAAAAAAAAAACTTTTTACTGGTCAAAACTTATACAGAAATTGCTGTTGCCTTTGCCCAATTTTAAATTTCACACGCCCTAAAGCCAAAAATGTTAATGAATGACGCACAAAATCCCTAACATTTGCTTCTTCGCCATACCACTTGGTAATATTTTTCATCTCTTTTCTTTACCAACATTTCCGCACTTTTCTTGAAGAGGTCGCAGTCTTTTGAATTTGGGTCTGTCAAATTTTTCAATACCCTATAGACAAAGTTTAGTTTTTGGACATTTTGCTTAAACAATATTATAGATAATTAGGCTAATTGGCTTCTTAATAGAAATCTGTATACTTTAAAAACTTTCTTTTGTATATTGGCTGCGTTTTGTTTATAATAATATACCCAAATTGTTATATATGTAGGGTATAGACATTTTGTGCGTTGGCGGCGGCGTCGCAGCAAAGTATGCAATGAAAATTTTACAATTTACGCGTGCAAAAGTTTATGAGAAGATGAAGAGGAAGAAATTGCGAAAAGTAAAGTAGGAAGTGATGAGACAAGTCTCGAGGCGACATTAAAAACTGAGCCCTTAGCCAGGATGAGGGGAACGATAGCAAGAAAATGACAAGCAATTAATGTGGCAGAAAATTTGTGACCCACACACAACATTAAAATTGTGTTGTAACCAAGAAAATCCACTAAACTGTATTTCATTTTGCATCTCTCTCTCTCTCTATCTTCGTCTTGGTTTCCCTTGTTTCCCTTATTTCGTTTTGCAAAAGTTTTTGCATAGCTCAAAGCCATGTGCATGTGTTTATACAGGTGTTAGCTCTGTTTGTTGCACTTTTCCTCTCAGTTTTTCTTCCGTTTCTTTTCTTTTTAGTCATCTCTTTCTCTCTCACTCTCTCTCTCTTTCTTTTAACTTTCTTGTTCGTCTCGTTTTGTTTTGTTTTGTTACCACAATTTATTATGCCATGTCAAAAAATCTTTGGTAAAAAAGAAAAAAACTTTCCCCTCCACATTTCTTTTTTTTTTTTTCCTTTTTTTGGTTCTTTTGCTAAAATGTTTTGGCTGGGATTTATAAAGGGGAGTCTGTGTGTGTGTGATGGGGGTAAGTAGAAGGTGGTGAGTAGAAATAAAATATATTTGTAGCTAAAGTAGCTGGGAAAAATGTCACTTTAGGCAAGTAAGTAAAGTTTCCCCCCTTGTCCTTGTCGTCATCGTCGTCGTACGTTCGTCTGGGTGATGAGAAATAGTTGCAGCTGCTGTGACATACGCGTTGCAGCATTAAAGGATTACCCCACAGAAACTAGAGGGTGAAAATGACTCTCTGCTTGTGTGTGTGTGTGTGTGTGTGTGTGTGTGTGTGTGTGTGCGTGCGTGTTAGTACGTGTGCATGTGTGTGCCTAGATCCAACTTCTTTGAAAGTTAAGTTTTTAATCATTTTTCAGTCAACATATAGAAAAACACATTTTTCGTCGTCTTCGTCGTCGTTTTCTGCTTTTTCTTGTGGGCGAAAGTAAGGCAAATAGATGGTGAGGGAAAAAGGGTTTTGGGGGGTAGGGGAAAAAGATTAATCATGCCCAACGCATCAAATAAGTTGAATATGCTTCGAAAATGGTTAAAGAAAATAGAAATTAGAAATGTTTAAGTAATTTGGTAAGTGAATTACTTACTTTACTTAACTGTTATACACTGTGTTATACATATAGTAATCATTGTGTGGTGAGTTGCATATTATTCAAAGTTTTTCACTTTTACAAACATAGATGACATATTATTTATATATACTTATTTTACTTCACTGTTATACAAATTGTTATACAAATAGTTATCATTGAGTTGCACATTATTCAAAGTTTTCACTTCTACAAATTTAGATATATATCCTTTGACATATTATTTATATATATACTTATTTTACTTAACTGTTATACAAAGTGTTATACATATAGCAATCATTAAGTTGCATATTATTTAAAGTTTTTCATTTCTACAAACAAAGATAAATATCCTTTGACATAAATACATACTTAAGTAAACTTATATACAACCTACCTTATGCTGCCTGTTATAAATTGTTATACGCTTTTACGGCTTCTTAACCTTTCAGTTGCACAGTTGCACAAATGACTGAGAAAATTTAATACCATTATTTCTAAAGAAATTCATTATTTGTTATGGTACGTAATGAACTGCACCAAAATGACTTCTACTGGTACTTATCAACAATTAGCACGATACTAGAGTGGGAGAGAAGAGAGACCACACAACAGCAACAGCAACAACAACAACAGCATTAATGATGATATATATATATATTTAAGAGAAATGCTTTACAACAAATGCAGTTCAACAAAAATAAATTGCAACCAAAAATGTTCCCTGTTCGATAAGGTATACACACAAAGTGACACACTTGTAGTCGTTGTAATGCCACACCGGCAACAGCAGCAACAGCAACAACTACTACAGCAGCAATATCAACAGTAGCAGCAGCAGCAGCAACAGCAGCAGCCGAAAAACGAAATGTTGACGTCAATTTCATTTGTTTGGGGGCTACATTTTCCGCCATTTGGTTAGTGCCGATAACAACCTTTCCTCCTCGCTTCGTTTGGCAAACAGTATTTAGGCGGTTAAATATATATGAACTACAATTGCAGTTCCAACAACAACAAATTTTATACACGAGGCCAACAAATTGAAACTTTTGCTACTTAAGAGTCGGTTGCACATTCGTTACCCCAGACCCACAAAAAAAAAAAAAGTAAAAAGAAAAAAAAAAAAAAAAAGAAAGAAGGAAAAAAAAAAATTATATATTAAATGAATTGCACAATTTTGTGCAACGTTGCTCACTCGAGGGTAATGGGGAGGTATGGGATGGCATGGTATGGTGGTTATGCGGGGTTATTGTGGAAAATTGGGTGGGGCATGCAACATTTGAAACAGAAACCGGAAATTGGAACTGCAATTTATGCTCATCGCGTTGTGTAGGCTTCATGTAATTTCAAGTTTTTGCCTGCAAGGATTTTACGATTTGCAGTTTCAGAGAATCAACTGCATAATCTATTTTGGGGTCATTTACAAAAGGTCAACACATGCCATTATTTTCGATCTGTCTCTGCCTCTCTGTCTCTTTTTCTGTCTGTATCCCTTTGTTGTAATTAGATGCGTTGGCTGCTGCTGCTACTGCTGATGCTGCTGGTGGATTACAAACACATATTACAACAATAATAAATAGGTCAGAGGCAAAATGTTGGAGAATTTTATTTATTCCGAGTCTAGTGAAATTTATGTTTCAAATGGATGGCCATGGCATGCATGGAGGGGGTGAGTGGTAAGACAAGGCGTGGCGAGGCCAGGCTATCATATACATAAAGGATTTCTCTAGGATATTAATGTGCATAGTTGAAATTTTCCATTCTCGACAGCAGAGAGAAAAAAAAAATAAACTCCAATGCCCAGACTAGACTATGGTAACTCTTCTATACTCTTACTTTGTTTAAACAAACTAAAAATATATTATATTTATATAAAAAGAAATTCCAATATTATGAAACAGAGGAAAAAAGATTTTTAAAAATTGTAGAAAATATTTTTAAGAAATTTAAATAAATTCTTAATTTGATTTTATACTTTAAAACTACAAACTTTACTCTAGTTAATAAATTGTTAAATAAAAACCTATTTACTTTAATAGTTTATTAAAATTTCATCAACATTGTTCTATAAGTGCATATGCTTATTGAGAAGAGTATTGCAAAGGGAAATTGAATTGTGCGGGCGGCGGTGTACATATGTTCCTCGTGACTTGCATTTGTATCTGTGTGTTTGTGTGAAATGTTACAATAATGAAAATTTCTATCAATGAAAATTAATAGATGGAAACTTGTGTTCGACGAATTTAATGTGAAAATTTTGCAACAAAGAAGTGAAATTTGAATCATTCTAGTTACAAAAATAAAACAAAAAAATATCCATAACAATTTGCGGAATAATATTGTTGCAAAATAAAACATTTATTTTGTATAACAGTTTATTCAATTTGTAATATTATTTTCACTTTCGGAAAACAAAAAAGAAGAAAACTTGCAACTTTGTTTTTATGAAATTAAAGTTTTATGGTATAGAATATTCTTTTTGGTGACCCCGATGTGTTACGTCACTCATGACACATTCATCTACTGCAGTTTGTCACCAGTTGTTGAGTACAGTCACAACTTAGTTTAATCCTTTGATTTGCCTTCTATAATCTCTATTTATGAAATTATTTATTTTCTTATTTAAAAGCTGAATCTCTTTCATTTGTAATTAGCTATTTTTGGAAAAGTTTCAAATGCTTTAAATATTTTGTATTTGTATTTACTTTGTTTCTCTTCTTCTATCATTTTCAAGCTCAATGAACGTTCATCGAAATTAGTTTAAGCCCTAAACCAATCAATGCTTACACACATAGCATTAGGAGAGGGACCGACCAGACTGGTCTAATTCAATTTCAAGACAAAGAAGAAAAACCAAAAAAAAAAACTAAAAAGAAAAAGAAAACAAACGAAAATAGAAATACTAAAAAGATACTGGATGACAATTTCAGTTATGGTGAAGCTTTTATGCTCTGTTTGTTTTTTGACTTTTCAAATTAAACTTAAAAATGTATTAAAAAGAAGTCTCGGTTAATCCCTGAATTGATCGATCAATCGTGTAAGAGCTATATTTCTAAGCTTTTTTGAGGGGGGTGGGAGGGAAAAGTTTTCGACCAATTTCATTATACCCTTTGCAAGGGTATTGAAAATAGAAAAAAAAAATAAACAAAAATCTTTAACAAGGACAAAGGAAATCCACTTGAGATACAATTTGCGCTTGTTCACGTATTTGTCCTTTTTCAGTTTTCTTCTTCTTCTTTTTTTTTTTCTTTTTTTGGTATTTGTAGTAAAAAGGGTTCTCTCATTGCTTATCTATATCGAGACAGGCAATTGCAACTCTGTTCGCACAGCTGTTTACGCGGTTTAAAGCTCGTTAGCAAGCAAGTAGGTGGTTCGGGGCGGAGAGTGAAGGGTTGAAGAAGGACGACTCTTTGCGGCCAGCTTGTTGAAACATTTTGGGTGAAGTCGTTGCGGCTCGCACTCGGACTTGAGAAGATAATAGAAGTACGACCGCAAATATTGCCTACGCCAAGTTTAAATGTAGATGGCCGGAATGGCGGGGTATGGTGTCGCGCAAGAAGAGGGATTTGGGGTGGGGAAGTTCTGTGGATTGAGCGAATTATTGCGGTTGAAGGCAATGGCCGAGGGTTGCCAAGGGTTATGCGGGGGTTGATGGTAGTAGTCGCAGTCAAAATGATGGTAGTGGTGGGTGGTTGTCGGTCTCTGTGGCAAAGGATTAATACCAAAGCAGATTAGATTGTCAAAATTGCGACAGCTTGGCGCTGTATGGGAATTTCATTCTACCATCTCCACTCACTGGCTTTTACTTACATTGAGCATGGAGTGAAAAGAGGATTAGGAGAAAAGGAGAAGTGCGGTCGAGGCGCAAAAGAAAACTGGAACTGAGTTATCATAAATTTGGACAGCTTGAACAAATTTTTTTTTTCTTCTTTTTTGTCTTAACAAAATTATGCTGTATACAACAAAAAAAAAAAAAAGAAATTATAATAAGCCGATTGTCATGGCATATTAAATGGTTTAAAGAGCTTCATTAAGTGCATGATAGACAATTGAAAGATTGTAAAATATTTAACATATTTGCTAGGAAATTTAAATTGTCTTAAATATTAAACGATTTCAACAAGAATTTGCCATGATTTTTCATTTAAACGTTACTTGTATATTCTTTTTTATATATATTCGCTAAGCTCTTTGATCTTATGAAAGTACCTCGTCGGGGTCACCAAAATTTCAGTTGATTTAAAACTAATACAGAATGTTAAGCAATTTTGGAGCTATTCTGATTCTCGTACATCGGGGTCACCAACTGACTGTAAACTAATATGGATTGTTAATCCATTTCTAAGATATTCCGATTTTCATACATCGGGGTCACCAAATTATTAATCTTTCGTTGTTGTAGTTTCTTTCGGCTTTGTCTTAGCTAAAGTTTGTATATAACTGTTGATAGATATGGTAAATTATTGTTAAATTTAATCAATATCAAAGTCCTCTCGTTCTGCTTTAATCTGTCTTTTTTTCATCGTTTTTTTTTTTTATTTTTTGCAGGCATTTGAACACAACCCGCAGCTTAATCGCATTATTAATAAGCATTCATTAGCCAGAAGGCAAGGCCATAAATAAAATGCCATCTATTATATACAAACGATTGCATTTCATTCTCTTTACTCTTTCCACTCACTCCCGTTTTCCTCTTCATGAACCAATCGAATGATTTATTAAATTTATCAAAAAAAAAAAAATAAAGAAAAAATGCGAAAAAGGAGAAGGAAAACGATGAGGCGAAAGGCTAGTCAGGACCAGAACTGAGGGAGTCGGGGGAATTTGAGCCACTTAGCTTGCGTTCATGAGGCATATTTAAAAGGCTAAAAACTGCGTTTATCACGCGCCACAGGACATTGCCCATTCACCTTGGAGTTGTCCCCGCCAAACTCCCCTTGCCCCTGGGGCAGTTCTACCATCTAACCACACCTCAACTCACCCTGTTCGATAATAAGACTTCGTTTAAGTTGAAGCAAGCTCGCTTGGCTAAGCAGCAAATGTTCCATGCCCAAAAAAAAAAAAAATGTATTTATATATATATATATATGTATATATAAAGAAGAAGAAAATGGTAATGGAGGAAAAGGGAAGACGAAAACCAAGGCAAGGATGAGGACATCAATGTACCAATGTGTCTAGGTAATAAATAACGACAATTTAAAGTGTATGAGTGAGTCGGTAAGTGAGTGAGTGAGTTAGTGAGTGAATGCGTCTGAAAGTGGGACTACATTTTGGGGCTTTTATATGTTGCTTGGAGCCTGTCATTGGCAATCCTCTTTCCCTTAGGTCTAGCAGCTACTTTTTGGTGTTAAGTATTTTTGACAGGACATTCGTGTAATTCAAAGCCTTTCACAGACAGAAACACACACCAACCAAACACAAACAAACAAACACACACACACACACTGTGAGAAGAGAGAGAGAGAGAGAGGGAGAAGGTGGGAATGCGATGTGGTGGGCGTTATGTAAGCTCTGCGTATTCCCTAAACATTTAGTTGTCGGCTTTGTCCAGTGGTTTTACTTGGGACTTGTGTCCTTGTTGTTGCTATTATTGTGTCCTGTGACATTCTAAGGCCAGTCTTTAGTTACAGCAAATTAAAGATTACATTGACAAGGATGCGGAAAAAACGTAGAGAAGAAGACGAAGAAGAAGAACCCCTGAGATGCAGCTAAAAAGGGAAAAGAAACTGCAGTTGATTACACCATCTAATTTAAGACTACAAATCTAATTAGTTTTGGCTATAAGAAATATCAAATTCAGTTGTAGCTCATTTCCAAATCAAGTTAAACCTTCGTTACGTTTCTCTTCATACACATGAAGGATAAAGCAAAGGACGAAAGGACCAATTGAAACATGAAATTTGTTAGCTGTTGCTTGCACTTAATTCCACATTATGCTACTTCATCCTACTAAATCCCCATAATCTAAATCAATTGTTAAATTCTTTGCATATGTATATAAAGTTAATATTATTCTTCACATTTTCTTGCTTATTAACATAGATTTAATGGCATTTAGCAATCATTATATTAAACAAGAATGTCTGTCACCCCTTATTTTTGCCAACACTAAATGTACATAATATGTGATATCATTCCCCCCGTCCATCCCCGCATTCTTTATTTTCCTCATACAATAAGCTAGACATTGATTGTCATTGGCAAAAATTAATTTATATAAAATGACGTAGATTTAATACTTATAAGAAGGAATCTATATATATAGATACTGTTGCCGGTTGTGGATGTTGATGTTTCATATGCCAATGATTTCCTCTTACACACACACACACTAGCAAAGACAACACATGCAATGCTACACACCCACACACATATATATTTACGCGTAATTACCTTAACAGGAAGGAGTGAAGCAAAGTAAAGTAAGGAGTAAAGGAAGGAAAGGAAGCTTGGTAAGCATGGAAGCAAAGCCAAAATGGCGTTGCCAACGTTCTACCCATTCTTCTCCTATTCCTAGACCTAGTCCTTATACTCGCCCTCGCCTTCATCGTCATCCTGATCATTATCGTCATCGTCATCGTCGCCAAGACATCGTTAAATTAAATCTATTGTCGACGCATTCAATGTGCATATAAATCATTTATGGCTTTTCAGGCCACCAACATCATCATCATCATCATCATCCTGCATCAAGAGAAAGGGTGGGATCAGGGGAGTGCGTATGGAAATGGTAGCTGGTGCGGGGTAAACCAAATGGTAGACATTACATTTATTTATTATTTAATTATCTATGCCGCAAAATTTTCATTCACATGGCCGCAATTCAAACCAAAGAGAAAAAAAAACAAAAAAAAACGACCTCTCCTTCCACCGCTCCACCGAAAAACAAACATTAAAGACACCTTCCTCAGATCCCTGCTCTTTCTACTTCTTCATCGCGCACTCACACTCACACGTATACACGCACTCATACCACATTCTGTGTGAGCATTTTCATAAAATTTGATTACAGTGAATGCGTAAAGTTTACGACCCAAGTAAAGGGAATTAACTGAAAGTGCGAAAACCAGAGCCAAACCCAAAAGTCCATACTCTACATCTCTGCCACATCTCATCTCAGTACATAGCTACATACATATATACAAACATATATATCTATCTATGTACATACATATGTATGGTTTGTATGGCGCATCTGTGTTTCTGTGGTTTCTCTTCTCATTTGAGCATATATCAAGGGAATACCCCAGATACCCAGTATCTCTTACCCTTGTGCCATTAACTTCCATTAGAGAAGGCAGCTTCATTTTCTTTGTGGGCAAGGGAGATGTGGAAAATTTTGTGCAAAAAGGAAAATGAAGAGACGTTTCTCATCGTAATTTTTGCTTATTAATTTCACAAAAATCGTTACTAATTTTTATGTGCAAAAGAAATGGAAATCTGTTGCTATTTGATGATTGATTGCTTATTTTTAAACGAAAAAAAGAGGAAAAATGGAAAAAACCGTTTTCTTTTTTCCCCCATTCAACTTCAACAAGTAAGTAAAATTTCAAAGGGATTTTCTTGAAGATTTGCATAGTTTATTTTTAGCAGTTTATTAAATCTTTCAAATGGATCAATCACTTGCAGTTTACAATGCGAAAAGTGAATAAATTTACACAAAAAAAAAAACCCAAGAACTTCATTCATCATTTTGAGAGACGAGTGAGAGAAAAAAGATTGTGAATATTGATTAAAGAGTTGGATAATGTTAGAATAATAAAACCTATAGATATATATTCTAAATACATATAAACAATTTAAGGTTCATATATTTCCTCCATAAGCTTTCCGCTAAAACGCTGACCTAATGGAACACATCGTCGGGGTCACCACTTTTATTTTGTACTAATATTTTTTTAAAAAAAATATGTGAAGTAACATGTGAAATAGTATTCTATTTCAAATTAGCCTAATATTCAATTTCTTTTCCTATTTTAGATTTTATTTCAACAATTAAAGAAGCTTAAATTAAATGTTAATCAACTGGTTTCTCCCTCTCTTTCTCTTAATCGCTCTTTCTCCATATCTTTTTAGATTTTTGCTAATTTCTTTTTTTGTTTTACTATCGTTTAATTAATTTGCTTCATTCAATTTACCGTTGCTCTTCTATCTATGTAAGTGGTGTGTGTAATCTTAACTGCATATTCAAAGATCCACTCATTCAGGCACTTTTAGTACAATTGAGGACAACAACAAGAACAACAAGTGGGGAGGGAGAGGAAGAACGGACGGTAGAATGGAAAAGGAGAAGGAGCAAAAGAAAATCTGTTCAACTATATAGAAAGAAAAAAAACAACTGAAAGAAATGGCGAGAGAATGATAGAATGAGAGAGGCAAAGAGGAATGAGGGGGGGAAAAAAGTGCTTGTCTTGATTTTTCTTAGTTTTCAGTTGGCTTTTCCATTTTTTTTAACACTTTGTAGTGCATTTTTTCGGAACATTAACTGCTGTCTGTTGCCATTAAACCCTAACTAGAAGAGCGAACCAATAGACAGAGAAAGACACACACACACACACAGAGAGAAAGAGTTGCAGAGTAATGGATAGGGAGAGAGGGAAGGAGGAAAGCAAAGTGTAGGGTATAGAGGAGGAAGGGAAAACGTTTGTAGCTGTCGTTTGGCAAATGGCAACTAAAGTGGCAGGTCAGGCAAAGTCAAGGAGATGGAGAAGATGGTAAAGATAGCAAGAGGAATAGGTGTATGGTTAAGAGGAGAGGGTGGAGAGGATAGAGTGTAGGTTAGGTATGTATGTATGTAGGTTGGTAGTGGAACTAGTCTTTCAAATGTTAAATGATGCAGTTACAACAAATTACGCAGAGAAGGAAGGTATGCGAACTCCATCTACTTCACTCCACTTCACTTTACTCCACATCACTCTTGTTTTACACTTATTCTACAGTCTTCCGTTCTCTCATCGCGTGCTTGTTCGTTTTGTTCCTTCTTGAGATTGCAGCTGCAAATATTTGGTATTTTTGGTATTTTAGCGGGGGCGTTCCTTGTCTTTTTTTTTTTTTTTTTGTGAATAGTTAGCAAACTGTGAGATGAAAATGAAGCGAAGTGAAGTTGTTTTCAATTTTGCTCTTAACTGTGTGTGTTTCTATGTGTGTGTGTGTGTGTACTCTTTCAATATCCGTTGTCCTGGTTGCTGTTGTTCTTAGTTGTTGGTGACGCGCAATTAGGAAATGTCAACTGGAATGGAGAGCCAAAAAATGATGATGAGGGGCAATGCATGATGGTTGGAGGGGAGACTGTTTTTGGAGAAGTTGGAAGAGTTTGGTGGTGGCCAGGTGCTGCAAACATAAACCGTAGAAATGACTGCACATAAAGTTGCTTTAATTGAGTTTTATGCTTTCAATTTTGGGCGCGCTATTATGACGCCCTGCCTGTTTGTTCCTCACCCACCTAGCCTTCCGCTTCATCTACTTGGCCCCGGCCGGCACTTGTAGTCCTCCTTCTCTTCATATGACTCACATGCATAACACATCTCCACATCGAGATGAGACTCTCTCAGAGCCTGACAAGCGCAAAAACCCATAAAACTCATCTGTCAAACACTGTGAAACGTTGCCTATCAACATTCATGTTCACTAATCCTTGGCATATATGTGCGCAAACGGATATAACCCAGGCATCCTGCCTGCTCTCATTCATTTACCTCTCTCTCTCTCTCTATCTCTCTATCACAGTTTCTCTGTCTGTGGCTGTGTGTGTGTGTGTGTGTGAGCTGCCATTATCAAGGTTTTTTGTTCTGAGCGAGAGACACAGCCCAGAGTGTGCATAAAGGATTAAGAGCAAACGAAATGTATGACGACACACATATATATATATATATAGATATATGTATATATATATATATATAAAATGAAAGGTAAAAGGCCGAGCAGTCAGTGCACGGAAACAGAGAAAGAGTCAGAGCCAACAAGCAATGGCAGTGACATAGCCAAAAGCCACCTCAACTTCAACCAGAATGAAAAATATGAAAGAAAAAAATTAAATAAATTATATTTCCCTTTTCGAAACAAAATAAAAAACAACAATACTTAATTGACAGTTTCACGATTTTTTCAAGAAAATTTTCATTTTCTTCTTACAATGATTTCCATAGAAAATTTTCATTATTATTGGAAAACTTTGAGCTCTAATTAAACGAATTTTCTACATTAAAATAATTTAAGAGAGAGGAGTCAGTTAAATAAAAGGTTCTTAAACTCTATAAAACAAACGATCGTTTCTATTTAGTTATTGCTTAATATCTATAAAGTTGAGTTATAATATAATGTTGTTATGTTGATATAAGATCTTATTTTCTAAATATCTTCTAAATGCCTTAATATAACATTAAATCCGATGATCTTACTTAACATTATATGACCTATTCCAAGGCTCACTAAGACTCAAGAAATTGCGCTGCGTTTTCACAACTTTAACACTTAAACTAGTTGGGAATTACAGCCAAATGCTTTAAAAGAAGGAAAGAAAACTTACAAAGCAGTAAATTTCAGATGAAAAGAGAATCTTTATTTTAAAAACATGTCGATAGCATTAAGAAAATTTGATTTTTCGAACTAAAAGGTTTTTAGATAGTTATCTATTAGAGCACTATAAAGGAAATAATTATAATGGATAAGGTATTATAAAGTCGTTGTACATTTCGTTGTTACATGTATTTTGCTTAACTTGTTTTTGGCTTTTGGCTTGATAAAAGTTTTTGTAGAAATTCTTCGTTTTTGTGGTATTTTTGTTGGAGTGTAGGGCATAGTAGTGTCTTAGCTTGATTAAGTCTCAAACAGCTGTGGCACGACAGATTTAATTAAATGCTTGTCAGTTGAATTAATTGATGGATTATGCATACTTTTCTGCCATTTTCTTGAATCAAGTTTTTTTTGCTACTTGCTACTGCTATTGCTACTACTACTTCTACCACTATACGATGATTTTCTTATTATTCTTGTTTTTGTTTTTTTTCCTTTTCCATCTTTTTCTTTTTTGGTTTTATGTTTTGAGCTGCTTCGGCTAACCGAGAAGACAACATGGGCATGGTCATAATCTTGTTGTTGACATTTGTGCCCGCACACAAACACGCAGAGCTGTCAAGCCAGAGATGGTTATACCCCCAACAGCACTCATATCCACTTCTACCACTTTAGCCACCCTCTTTCAGCCAAGCCCTCTCTCCTCTCACTATTCCCGTCAGTCTGTGGTGACACCCACAATATGGAGCACACACAAACACACTGCCAGAAGAGAGGGAGAAGACCGAGACCAAGGAAATTTGACAAACAGATTCACCACAGAAACCCAAGCGACTTCTTCTCTACAGTCTCTAAGCCCCCCTCTACCCTATCATACTATATATATCTATATAAATATATATATATATATATATGTATCTACCCCTACTCTTTTAGTCTCTTTACCTTCATTCTGATATCTAGACCATTTCAGACATTTTTGGCCACAGACGCAAAAATTTTAATGCATTTTGCCTTGATTTTGGCGCATAATAAATTATATTCATATGTGTTGGTGTGTGTGTGTGTATGTGTAAAAACACCTGACGGATTTAAATTTTATCATGAGCTCAACTGCCGTTCACTGACTGACTTCCTTTGCTTCCATACCACATCAACCATTTCTCTCTTTTTCTCTTGCCCCATCTTCCATTTCCATCTCCATTTCCTTCTTTGTCCTTCTAAATAGTTTTGTTTGGCTATGCTCTGGCATGTCTCCCTTACATGCACGTGTGTGCTAGTGTGTGTGTGTGTGTGTGTGTGTGTGTTAATGTTTTAAGTCTTTAAGCTTTTAATGCTTTACATTCTTTGCTATGACTGCCGCATCTGTCATGTGTCTTCTCCTACATCATATAGTTTCTCATCTCTTTATAATATCTTCTGGTTATATATTTTAGTGCTTACATTTGGCATTATGTTGAAAATTTCATTTAGTTCTATATTCCATATAAAAAGAGAAATAAATGTAACATAAATTTAAGTTAACTATCAACAAATTTACTTGATTAAAGTTAGAGCAACCAAATTCATAGTTGAAGCATAACAAAACGTTGCCAGATCGACAAATGCATGATCCTTATAAGATTCTTAGTTACAGCAGTTTTCACTGAAGATTTACATGGATTTTGAAATCAAAATATGAATTTGATAAACGATTTTGAAAGCAATTTGTACTTGTACCATTCAGTCATGAAATTAAAAAAAAATTTCATATAAAATGCCATTCCAAAAGCTTACTAATTTTGAAGATCTGGCATCCCTGTATACATTTCATAATAAGACTAGTTACTAAGCCAACAAATTTTGCAAATAAATAAAAGAGAAAAGGAAGGGAAATCTTCAAGTAAATCAACAAGTTCCCTTTGTCTAGTTTTTTAAAGTAAAATGCAAATTTATGTCCTGAATTTCAGTATCCTTTTTTTTAAGTCCATCAAGGGAATCTGGAATTCCAAATATACTGTATTTTAAAAAAGCATATTCAAAGAGCTGACTCAAGTCATTGGCAGCTATGCCTTCCGTCATTAATTTCGTCGCTTGACCCAACATCCTTTTGCATCCTTGTTTTTTTTTTTTGGTTGTGCATAATTTATTTTGAAAATTGTAGTTTACCCACTCATTACTCACTCAAAACCGAGAGATGCATATGTTCTGTGTATGTGGCCTCAAAATTGTGCGACAAAAAAGTTTTCTTTTCGGTTTTTTTTTTTTTTTTGGTTTTCTTTTGACCGGAAAACAGAAGTTGCATCTGTGTTTGGGCCGCCGCATTGCGTCAGGTTCAGCTCGGCTTCAACTTAATTGCCATTGACTTTTGTTAAGAATAATAAAAAGAAGAAAAAAATAAAAAAAAAAAAAAACAAGCAGGAGTAAGAAAAGGCCAAAGCCAAAGCCAAAGCCAGAAAGTAGTCAAACAAATGGCAGCGAACGACATCCTTTTTATATATAATTTTGTAGCCTTGAATGAAGGATGGATCCGAATGGCCAGGCAAATGGTCGGTCTGTCAGTTGCTTTGGTCGCTCGTTTCGTCTGTTCTATGCCATTTTTAGTGAGACAAATAGTGACTAGGACTAGGCGAATGGAGAATGGAGAATGCAGAATGCAGAAGTCTGAGTCTGAATCCGAAACTGAGTTTGAATTTGGCTCGCCTCTTTTGAGAGCGAAATTTATTTGACTGCGGCAAGCAAAGGAAGGAGTTTGAAGAACGAGAAGGACGACCAACCAACCAACCGACCAACAACAACAGCAAAAAAGAGCAACGGAAACGCTGCAACGGAAGTGCAGCCAGTTTTTTTTCTTATTTTTTTTTTTTTGTTCTCCCTCCCTCTTTCTCTCTATCTATCTCATTCACTCTGTTGCCATCTGCATCTTTATGTATATATCTTGCTCATTCAGTTTTATTTCTTATTTGGCCCGAATTTTATTTGTTGTCTGGCTTGGGTTTTTATTTTTCGGTTTCTTTCATCTTTTTTGTTTGTCCTTTTTTTGAATTATTTTTTGTGTGTGTGTATTTTTTTTTTTTTTTTGTTTTGAGAAAGAAATGTGACTTTTACTGCGACAATTTGTGTATCCGCAAATTGTGATTAATTACTTTGGCGAAAGCTACAGACAGATAGAGAGAGAGAGAGATAGAAGAGTGTAAGAAAAATTTGAGTTGAAATGGTCAACAAATTTGCCTTAATTATAGAATAGAATGACTCAGCTAATATTATTAATTAGACTTATCATGTTTCAATTTAAGCCTTGCCCTATAAGGATAATAGGGGAAAGCAACTTAATTAATATCGAAAAATCATTCCATATTGCCTTTAGATAGTTATAAACTGATTGATATAAGGTTAAAGTGTAATTCTATTAGTTATCTATAAATATATAGCTCAATCAGGAAACTTATTGTTTATAATCAATTTTACATTTAAGAATCTTTTTAGGAATTTCACAAGGATTTTAGCTTAGAGTTGTTTTTCACTCCTAAAATATATAGATTTATTTTGACCATATATTTTAAATAAATCCGAAATTTACGGATCGCTTTTTGTTAGATTTCTAGGACTCTGTTATAGGCGGAAATCTTTCAAAGATCTATACTTTTTTATATATATCTCGGAATTGAAGTTTCTGTAAGTCATCTACGACTTTAAGAGATTCTTAAGTTGAAAAAAAGGAGAATGGACTCTACTTTACTATAATTATATATCTGAATATTAAAAATGAAGAATTTCAAACAAAATATTATAAAAAATCTTTAATATTTTTCAGTTTTTATATGCCACAATAAGATATATGTATGTATGTATATAAGGAGCGGAGTTGCCATTTCGCGTTTGGCATTGTCAATCGGATGATCTAATGTCCAATCTCTGGCAACACTGAGGAAGTTCGTGGCAGTCAGTCGTCGGTCTTCAAGTCATATAAAATAATTTTACCTCGTTTATTACTCTTCACTTTAGACAAAATCTTTTAGATATAATAAATTATATATCTTATATGTATATACATTCTATCTATCATTAAGAAGTATATAGAACTGGTATTTATCTTAAACTAGCTTTGTTTAAGTAACTTCACTTCAGTTTAAAACCATTTATTTCCCATATATTTTATTTTAAACTAAAACTTCAATTCAATTTTGCAATAAGAACTATTTCCAGCTAAACTTTCTTGAAGTTTTCAAGTTATGGATTTTTTCTTAAAAGATTTTTCCACTGCAAGCTTTATAATATAGTCATTCGATCTGTATCATTCCTATATTCCTATGTTTTCCAATGTGAATAAAAACAATAAAGTAAAAAAACATAATATTAGCTTCTGAGCTTTAAACATAGAAAAGATGGTAGTTTGATGGGGAAAGTTAGACCCAAGATCGTACGGACATGGCATTATGAGTTCAGTTTACTGTACTGATCAAGGATACAAATGTATATAATCGGCGATGGTTTCTTCTTTAGATCCTTGGGCTAAACTTACAATGTTTCAATGGACCCTCGTTTACATAGATTGGCTTTTCGATTTCAACAAGTTATGAGACTGACTACCTAATGCTAAAATTTAACATATTTAGTTTGCTATTCAGTCCAGTTGTTCCCTTAGAGACGTCTCTTGTTGCTATTGCTTTGTTACTGCTACTGATGCTGGGTGGGTGGTTGGTGGAACGGGGAGGGGTTGATGTGGGCTACCTTTTGCCAACATTTATAACTAATCATACTAGATTATATGCTAGAACCCACATGTAAATTCCCAAATGGTTTAGCTCCTCTCCTGCCCTACAGACAGAAATGTAAAAGCGATTTGAAATGCAAACGAGTCAAGGAGCAAACGACTGAGAGAAAGGTCCTGCTGGACATTTGCTGTTCCATTCTATTCAGTTTAGTTCAGTTGAGTCGAGTCGAGTCGAGGTTCTGTTTTCCCTGGGTTCGGTTGTTATCGGTTTCATAAAGCGAACTCGAATACATACATATATTCATTCATTTCATTTCATTTCGTTGCGTTGCGTTTTGCTGTTTGTTCTTTTTGAAAAAGTCACCCAAGAGACTATTAAAACTATTATCTAGGACCTTTAGTCCTTACCCACTCTGACACGCCATACGTTTTTTTCTATTTCTTTTTTTTTTCTCTCGCCTTTCCTCTAGTTTTGGTTATTTTCTTCTTCTCGTTTCTTTTTTTTTTTTTGTATTTTGGCACTAGAAATTAGCCAAGTGCGCAAAATTTAAATTAATTTCATGCTTCTGCAAGCCGAGAGCCAACACAAACAGTTCAAGCAGGGGAAGAAGCAGACACTTGCCCAAGCGGGAAGGGAAAGAGGGGTGGGGGAGGTGGGTCAAAAATGGACACACACACACACACATACACGTGCAATGAAATTTTTACCACAAACATTAGCAATTCTAATTTCTCGTGCCATGGCTTGGCGTTTTTTTTTTTTTTTGCCTTTTGTCCAGCGATTTTTCTTTCCTTTTTTTTTGGGGTTTTTGGCTGGGTCAGTCATAAAAAGGTTAAGGATACACACACACACATACATGTGCAATATTCATTGTTTAAAATGAAACCACAACATAAACTCTACAACTACCCCGCCTTTCTCCTCTGCCCACACATCCGGTTTCAAGGGAAACATTTAGCCAGTAAAAAGAAAAAAGAACAAGAAAAAAAAAAAAAGGAAGCAACAAGAAAAAACGAGCAAAACGAAAATCCTAAACAAAATCTCTACGTCTTGTATGCTCTTTGTCATTTGGAAATCATTAATATTTAAATGCTTATTACGATTATTTATTTAAACAAAAATTGTCAGCCAGCTGGAAAAGCAACAACAATTTAAATCACATTAACAACAAAGTAGGAGAAAAAAAAACAAAAAAAAAAGGGAAGGCAAAATTTAGTTTTCATACGGTACTAAAATATAAACACATACACATATACATATGTATCTGTGTATGTCCAATTTGTTTTAGTTTCGCCAACAGTATTAGAAGTGAGTAAAATTCTCTTAAAAGTCAAGTCTTTAAAAGCTCTCACCTTAACATTTACTATTAAATGATCACCTCTCGCGCTATCTCTCTTTCTCCTTATTTCATTCTTTTAATTACTCAGAACAACAACAACTGACGCTGACGCCGATGCTTACATAGCTCTACCACTAATGGACTGAGCAAATGCGCTTAGAAAATTTGTTCACATCGCTGTAAAGAGAAAATAACTAAACGTATGCAAATGCAATTCTCTTTCGAATTCATTACCAACAATAACCGTAAATACGTGCATATAGGTACATACATAAACATAAATTTGCATATTAATTTCACAAATGAAAAGAGAGTCACACTGATCGTAAGGGAGCGAAAGCCAAAACCAGAGAGCAGGCATAAGCCAGAGAGCGAGCGAGAAAGTTTAAGAAAGAAATTAAATAACTGGAAATAATTGAAACTTTTAAATGTTTGCAAAGAATTTATGTTTCAAGTTTATGATTAAGCATAAATACATTTATATATATATCCATATCTATGTGTGTGTTTAAATTAAAGCATTTATTTTCACATTTATTAAAGTAAATTTACGAAAATTTTTGCTTAATATTTTCAACAATTGAAAAAGTTGTTTCACCACTCCAACTAAACTTTTTGTCCAGTTGGATAAAGTTAAACACCGAAAAAACCTTTGGTAATTAATCAAAAGCCAAACACAACCTACACTGCCTGCAACACATACACAAGCAAACACTTATGCACACACAGACACACACATGAGTACATGCACACACACACACACACACATATATGTATGACATAATCATATGGGAATTGAGCTAGCTCTGGTCAGCCTATGGAACGCATTAAGTATGCGTTTTAATTAACTTTTGATGCCAATGTGAAGATGCCTAGGTACAAGAGATGGCGGCACTGAGCAGCAACAGGAGACAGCTCCCTCTTCACCCTTTCACCCGTACCAACAACACAGCTCTACCGTTTCTAAAAAAAAAAAAAAAAAAAAAAAATACGTAAAGAAAAACAGAAACTTTTTTAAACATTTAACCAAAATGCCGGCTTTACACAGAGAGTGTTATGGTGAGAGAGGAGAAGAGGCAGAGAGAGAGTGAGTACGAGAAAAAGCGAGACTCTCATTTTGCAGATTCCGCAAAGTGGAAGCTAAACGTAGGACGCATGCCTGAGAAAAGGACTTGCGCTTAAACAAAAGCCGGGGAGACGAAGTCCGAGCCTACTATTAAAAAGGCTCAACAACTGAGTATACACACACATCACACACAAGCACACACACATACACACACACACACACACACAAGTAAGCACAACCAACGTACACAGACTGATTGCGGTGCCGAAAGATGAAAGACCGCTTGGAGTATGAGCATTAATTTTTGGGTGGGCCTGCATTTTGAAACAGCTGTTGCCCGATATTCACTCTCTCTTTCTTTCTTACTCTCTCTCTCTCTCACTCTCTTTTTCTGTGTCTCTACAAAAATTTCTCTTGCTCTTTGGCTTTTTGCTGAGTTCCTCTGGCTTTCTATCTCTATCTCGTTCTTTCTCTCTCACTCTCTCTCTCTCTCTCTTTCGCTGTCTGCATGTGACGTCAAGTGTTGCTGCTCGGCCTTAGTTTAATTAGTCATGAGGAAACATCATCATTGCAATTTTGAGTTGGTCATTAATAAGCCTTGGCCAGAAATCGTTCCCTCAATATTTATCTATGCATGGCCAAAATCATGATTTCCTAGGGCGAACCCATTATATTGAAGTTGAAATCAGTATCAGAGCACCAGGCAGAGCGCCGCCAGACTAAAGATTTTCGGCAATGCTTCGATTTCAATTAAATGCGGTTTGGTCATTTAACATAAATCACGTATACGCCACGTGCTTCAAGTAAAGAAACACACAGGCACACACACACACACACACACAGACAGAGGGGAGATGCAGCAGAGTGAGAAGAGTAGCCTAGGTAGCTCTATTAATTTTAACTCTGTCAATTGCCACAACTGCTGCTGCTCCAGGTCCTGCTGCTACTTCAGCTTATTCTGCCTTTGATTCTACAAACGGCTGGAGTACTTTATTAATGGTTATGAACTATAGGCTCATGCCATATGCCAGACATACACAATGCTTAAAGAGAGAGATAGATATGTTAAGGAACAGAGACAGCGAGTATGAGTAGGCAAAATGTTCATAAAGAAGAAATTTAACTTTAAACAAAGTCTATCTAATATATATACTTATGACTAGAAATATAAAAAATTATATATATTTATCAATTCTTATATTAATACTATAAAAAGAAGTTTTCTCATCAGCCGACTTTTGCTGTAGACTGTTTGTATTCTAATGTCATGCCACTATTTCCATTCTAAAACTAGTTGAGAATTATAACTAAATGAATTAAAAGAGTAAACAAAGTTTGCAATACTTAAAAAAATGCAATTCCATATTCAATTTTAACTTATTTTTCAAGCAGTTAAAACTAAATTTTACAAAACTATCCACTTAACTAAATATTATAATTATAAATAATTTAGTAATAAATAATAAAATGCATATACATAATCTTAACTAACTAATTTGAATTCCCAGTCATGCTAATTGCAATGTTAATTTGTATAAGTTAGACCTGTTGAACTGCTTAATAAGTTGCCCCATTGGTTCCAAAGGGGGAAGTGAAGCCTTGTGATAAACGGTTTCCATAGGAACTTTGACTAAACTGACCCTTAAGTCAAGCGGCATAGGGAGTATAATTATCATGGACCAATGATTATTGGACAAGGACAATGCTGCGCTACAAGTAGCTGCTATAAAGTCAGCTCAGAACTGAACAAGTTTAGTGATATTATATTTATTGGACTTTTTATTTTTGTTTTTTTTTAAATTCAAGTAATTTCAATGAAACTTTAAAAAGTCTTTGAACAAATCCAGTGAAATGAATCTTGCTTCTTATTGAAAAGATGCAGACAAGACTCATTGACTCCATTTTTGGAAAGACATACTTTCTATATAGATATATATATACATATATATAGATTTGTATGCATTTGACACATTTAAAAACACGCAAAACAAATCAAATCTCTAAACTAAAACTATTAGTGCAAATTGAGATATGGAGAGCTAGTGCAAAAGAGATAGAGCTATCGAGTGTTTAACTCTAAATGGCTATATACATACATATGTACAAACATTTGTATATACATATCTATATACCAAACATCCAACGTACATTCATACATATGGGAGATTGGTTAAGCAAATGATTTATAGACAAACTCTAATTAAACTGTTGACTCAGGCAAATGAAACATGCGATGCGATGATATGATGATGATGATGTGTATATCCTTGTGTGTGTGTCTGTGTGTGTGTGTGTTATTAACACCCAAAAAGCACTTAAAATGTTTAAATTGCTAAAGGAGAGAAAGATGATAAACTTGTCATAATTACAAACTCTTTTAGCAAAATCAAATAGAAAAGGATTTAAAAGTAAAATTATTTTAAGCCAACTCAATTTGCAACAGCAAAGAAAAAAAAACAGAACAGAACAGGACAGAATCAGAAAGATGAGCAGAAGGAGAGTAAAGGAGTGAGAGTGAGAAGAGAAAGACGGCTTCCTGCAAATATATATACATACATATAGATGTAATATTACGTATACGTCATGTTGTAATGCATTTTGGTCCTTCATCATCATCATCAGCATCTCCATGCTCCTTTCACTGGACTCGCAGGACTTTATATTGAATGGCGAGCAAATTGCAGGAGCCAGTCTCAGTTACCACCTCCCTCTACCACCCACTCCCACACTCAGTCCCAGTGCCGTATACAACTTATTCATGAACAAAATGAAATGAAATTAATTGCAAATATGAAAACTTTATTAAGCGACTTGATGCGCCGAGACTCAAAGACTGACAGAAGCCAGGCCCAAAGACCGTAGCAGAAGCAACCAAAAAAAAAAAAAAAAAAACATAAATGGTTTAAACATATTAAAAAAAAAAAACGGAAAGATAAAGAAAACATGCAGCAAAAATTTAACTTCCACATAAACTGCCAAAGCTTTAACAACTAATAATTTTTGTTTTTTGTCAGTTTCGTTTTTTATTTATTTTTTTTGATTACGATTTTTTCGTTTACATCTGACAATGAAATTTTTAATGACTGCCAACTGGTTTTCTTTTTAAGCTTATAAAGATAATGTTAATGGTTATGGCAAAAAAAAAAAAGAAAGAAAGAACAAAAAAAAAAACTATATACAATGTTGTTAACAAGCATAAATGCAAAAGGTCAAATGCCAACAATTTTTCAAGAAATTTTTAATTGCAACATTTGATAAACAAACGTTTAATCACTCTATAGTTAATCCCAATTTAAACCTTTAATAGAAAACCGAAAAGTTCGACTAAAGTTAGTTGAAACTAGAAGAATGGGCTAACTTGGGCCATGCCAAAGTTTGAATACATTTTTTGATCCGATTATTTTTATGGAAGCTATATCATATAGTCGGCTGATTCTAGTAAAACTCAATAGAGCCATTTCTATATATACCAAACTTACATATACCAAATTTTGTGAGAATCGCTCTTAAAATAATCAAGTTATTCAGCTAAAACTATTTTTCCGGCCAATCGTTCCTATAGGAGCTATATGATATAGTGAACCGATTCTGATAAAACTTGACAGATATATTAGACAGTACATGAAACTGACAAAAATTTTAAAACAACCAAGTTATTGCTTGAAATCCGTATTCATGACCGATCGTTCCTATGGGAGCTATATGATATTGGATAGGGATGATTCCGAGAAAAGAAGCCTAGGTGCAAAATTTCAGCTCTGTAGCTTTAAGAGTCTCGGAGGAGATTGCGTTGATCCAGACAGACGGATAAAGCTGTGTCAACTCAGCTCGTCGTCCTGATCAAGAATATATATACTTTATATATAGTCGGAGATGCTACCTTCTATGCTTCTGACCAAAATTAATATACCTTTTTTGCAAAGGTATAAAATTATACCAAAACTTGGCCCACATTAAACTTTCTGTTTAGCCATTTTAGAGTCAGTTTTAGGCCTTCACCTTAAGAGAAGAACATATCTTGCTATATCTTGCATATCATATATATATTAATCAGCTATATAATTACATTTCTATTTCATAATTCTATAATATTTTGACCTTTAATATTTCTATTAAGTTTTTCAATTTACGTTCTAATTTATTTGACTTTAGCTTTAGCAAAGTGACCATTAATGTTCTAGTACTTTCTTATTTTTTTTATAACATTAATTTTCTGTGCTATTTTCTATTTGTTTTCCTTGCTGATAAACTTAACTAAAAGTTGCAACTTTCATGACAAATTATACCGGGAAATGTCCTCATAAAAACAAGCAATTAAGCCATACAAAAATCAGTTAAGTTGAGACAGAGGGCAAACCAAAAAAAAAAAAAAAAAAAAAAAAGAGGGAAGCAAAATGGTAGAACAAGGAGAATGTTTGACTGAAATCTTTAGCATCTTTGCAAGTAGCCGCTGTGGTTTCTGATATATATATATATAAATTAAGTATATATATATATACGTAGTTTGTATATAATGTAGAAAATGTTCTTCTGTCTCTGTGCGGTGGCCCAGTTGCCAAAAAAAAAGGAAAAAAACCACAGACATGGCCAAGAGACACCAGTGAGATAGTAAGAGTAAGAGAAGCAAGTGGAGCAAAAGGCATGCCACACTTAAGTGGCAGCATCAAGTTGCAGTTGACTTCTGTTGACCTTAATTACACTCAGAATGTATGCAGGCGAGAATCAGATTCAGAATCCGACTCTGAATCAGAATCTGAATCAGATGCATTGCCATTTGCCATGACATGCGAAAAATGCAGTTAATTAGCCATGAAGGACACACACACACACACACACACACTAATACACATACAAATACACACATTTAAACAGACACACCCGCACTATCCCTATTGACCATAAAACTGTAAAATTTATGTGCCTTCAATTCAATTGCAAAAACATTTTGGGAACCATAAAAATTCACTCAATAGCAATTAAGTTTGACTATCGTTTGGACGCTTTTGATCAACCAACGAACCGACCGACCGACCGACAGACCAACCAACTAAACGACCAACTGCCCATCGCATTTGATGACAACAATGTCCATGACTTTTGGCCTTTAGCCAAAAAAAAAACACTCACGGAGCACAGAGGCCAGTGCAACTAAACCGCAGAAATCATTCAAGCAGATTTTTTTTTTTTCTTTCTTTTCCGGCCTGTCTTTTTTTATCATTCTACCAACCAAACCATTTGCCATATTCTTTTTGCCACACATAATGAACCGAAAGCGACAGAGGCAGCTGGAACAGCAGCACCAACACAATAACTGGGCTAAAACATAACTGCAAAAATGTTTCAATTTCTAGTGCAAGTTCCAGAAATAGAATTCTCTTTAAATTCTTTAGAAAAAAAAATTCTTGGCTAAAAAAGAATTTCCTTTGTGATATTTTATGTTAGAAAATTTTATAGATTTTCTCTCAGATATAACTTATTGGAATAGGCAATATTATGTAGCTTTATCTATGTGTTCTTTAGAGGTAAAACAGAGCTTAGATTATATATAAAATTTTCAATAATCTGTAATGCTAAATAGTAACTTTTGGTTCTTTAGTTTTTAAAAGAATCTCTCAACAGATCTAATAGTAATCTAAACGGTATTAGTATTCTTACTATAAACAGAAAGACTTTAATATTACATAGAATACATACATATATCTTAGATATATCATTTTATAGATTTTCTCTTAGCCTTAACTTATGGGAATAGGCAATATTATGTAGGTTTTTCTATATGTTCTATAGAGATAAAACAGAGCTTATAAAATGTTCAAATATCTGTAATGCTAAATAGTAACCTTTGGTTCTTTAGTTTTTAAAAGGATCTCTCAACAGATCTAATAGTCTACTCTAATCTAATCTAATCTAATCTAAACGGAATTAGTATTCTTACTATAAACAGAAAGACTTTAATATTACATAAAATACATACATATATCTTAGATATATCATTTTATAGATTTTTTTTAGCCTTAACTTATGGGAATAGGCAATAATATGTATCCTTATCTATATGATCTTTAGCGATAAAACAGAGCTTAGATTATATATAAAATTTTGAATTTGTAATTCAGTTTATAAAAACATCTCTCAACACATCTAATAGTACCCTAAACGGAATTAGTATTCTTACTATAAACAGAAAGACTTTAATGTTACATAAAATAGATACATATATTTTAGATATCTCATTTATTATCCTAACAATTTACAAATCTCAAAAAGAGAACTTTGAACCTTTTTTTTATTAACTTTTCTTGCTTGAATTAAACAAAAATATATAAGCGCTTAAGTTTTCCATAGTTTTTTCTGGGAACAGCATCAATATGAAAAGTTTTTGGTTTGCCAAAAGACATTCAAGGTAATCTAAGCAAAACTGGCCAAATGGCTAACCAAAAGCATGGAAAACGTAAATTTTGTTTTCCTTTTTTTTTTTTTTTGGTTTTGCTTTCGCTTTTGGCGATAAAATATCAAAAATCTATAAAGTGCCTTGGTTGCTACTCTAGCTCTTTATCTATCTCTCTCTCTCTATCACTCTCTCTCTCCCTCTGGCTGTTGTGCTTTTTGGGCCACTTGTGAAAATGAAATTGAATTGACTAGAACACGAAAAAAAGAAAGAAAAAAAATTGCATTGATGACCATAAATCAAACGTTTATGTGTCAAAGTACCTTCACACACACACACACACATGTACTGTAAATAAAGACAGAAAATGTTTGATTTATAAAAAAAAAAAAAAAAAAAAAGAAGATTTTTTAGTACTTTTACAATAATCATTTGGCAATACAACAATAAGAAGTAAAGTAAAGGCAAGTAACTAACGTCTGTTCTTCCCTTTCTCTCCCCATGTCTTTCCTTTGCCTGTTCATCTCTTTATTTCAGTCATAAAAAGAAGAAGAAGAAAAAACACAAATAAGCGCACTTAACTATAAAAAAAAAAAAGAACGAAGAAGAAGGAACTTTAACTAAAACTGAAAACTCGAATAATACAAAATGCCAGTTGCGCCGCTTAAGTGACCTTTTTAGCCCCACCCAAACCCCCTCCTGTTACTTTCTTCCATTGCCCATACTTTCTTCATCCCTTTCAACCCATAAACGTAATCTTCGTCAATTGTGATAACAACAATCAGCTGCAGCAGCAAGTGGACCATAAAAGAGCAAACCAACAACAGCAGTAAGAAAACTGAAGATTGCACAAGAAGTTGACAAAGAATGAAAAAAAAAAAAAGGAAAGGGAGGGAGGTATGGAGGTGTAAAGGAAAAACTTGGTACAAGCAAAAAAGAGACTCTTAAAAAAAAAAAAAAAAAAAACAAAAACAACAACAACAAAAAGAAGGAAATTTTAAATGAAGCGCATTGCATTTATTCTCGACAAGATGCTTAAAGGATTACAATTGCCATGAACAAGAAGAAGAACAACAAAAACTACCCCTTCCCCCTCACCATACCAAATGAAACAAGAAACAATATGTCCGTCTGTCCGTCTGTCTGTCTGTCTCATTCACTGACTGACTGACTGACTTACTGAGCTGAGCAGCAAAAGAAAACTTTTATCATCATGAAGAAAAACGAAAGGAAAGCCCAAAAAGAGATGTTTTAATCGTTCGAAAAATTAACTTAAACAAAAGTAAAAAACAAAAAAAAAGAAATAAACAAAAATGAAGCAAGCAAATCGTCCCTGCCGACTTTGAGTATACCCTTTACCAATTAAAGGAACTTTATAAAATCAAACTCCCTAAAATTTGCCAATAATTCAAACTAAAATTTTCCGCACAAACGGCAGCAACGAACGCTTGCTATCTCGCTCACACTTACTACGCAATGGCGCACATGGCATTTCAGTGCAAATTTTACATAGATATATCTCCGATATTTATTGTTCGATTTTAACGAAATTTAGTCAGCTGATACCTTTTGGCCATATTATTGGGTTTGTCAAATAAAAATTCACTACCTTTAATATAACACTAGTTATTTGTTTTTCCTAAATTGCGGGGGCGTAAGTAGGCGTGACAAAAATTTGATATAAACTTGATCTGCGTAGACATTAGACGAATGTTGACACCAAATTTGGTTGCTCTAGTGCTTATAGTTTGTAGGTCTTTATACGAACGAACGGACAGACAGACATGTTTCTATTGACTCGGCTATTGATGGTGATCAAGAATATATATACTTTATGCGGTCGGAAATGCTTCCTTCTGCCTGTTGCATACATTTTAGCGTCTTTAATATACCCTTTTACCCTATGGATACAGGGTAAAAAAAAAAAGAAGTAGCGAGCATCTAAATTGTCCCTGTCGACTTTGACTATACCCTATACTAAAGTAAAGGAACTTTTTATAATAGAACTTCTTTATCAAATCAAGTTAAAAATTTAAAGAAAATAAAATTCAATTTATAGAATAATTTACTTTTAAATTTCATAATTAACCTGATGAGAATTATATTATTTCTATTAATATTATTAATATTATAAATATATATTAACTCTTCTATTTTATATTTGGAACATAAAGAGAATCTTTAAGAATCTTTTAGGCTATAAATTTTTTAGTTTTTAAAGAGTTTCCATTTGAAATATATAGTTTTATCTAACATTTACTGTTATAATCCTTGTTTAAGGTATACAAAATCATTTCGTAATTATTTCATTAAACTTTTACATTTGATTTAAAATACAATGAATAACTTTAGTTTAGAATACTCTAACGATTAAAGGATACAACTAACTGTAATCTGTAAACCTAATCAATATTAAATGCCCGTATTCCAAAAAATCGATCCTTGTATGTATGTAAGTATACTTAATTGGGCATTCAATGGAAATGCAATCCTTTTACATGAAATGAATTTTGATTTTTAATTTCATACAATAAAAACTCATTATGTTTTTATCCTAATTACGACAATTCCCTTGTTACTGCCCCTCTGCCACGCCTACATCGTATAAATCTATCTAAATTATATGGCATGTGCATTTGTATGTATAAAAGTAATTGTTGCATATTGCTCATTTCTATTGCACATAAACCCCATACCGTCTACCCACCCCGCCCGCTTATGCCATGCCATGTACATCTCTTAGCCAAGCTAATTCATCAGCTGCATTACAATTTGAACTGACTGCAATTTTGATGCATTTCCAACGATTCGCATTATTGTTGGTTGTATTGCAGTTGTTGTTGTTGTTCTTGTTGCTGTTGCTGACTGGGCATTAGTTGCTCTGGTATTGCATTGCTGTTAAATGTTAACAAATTAGTGATGGCGGTTTAAGCCAACAGCAAATGGCCAGAATATAGAAGAGAATGAGTAAGAGAGTGAGAGAGAGAGGATGAGGTAGATGTTGAGGTAGAAGAGGTGTGGATGGTAGAACCTTGGTCATTGCCATGTGGTTGTCGCTTGTCGTTTTGTTGGTTGTCATGGTTGTGTTTGTGCGTGTGTATGTATGTGCGGGTGTGTGTGTATGCTTTAGTTTTTGATTAGTTGGCTGCTACACTAAAAGAAAAACATTCATACACTTTGTTATTGTATCTACTAGAGCTATATATTATAGTTGTCTGACTTGGGAACTAAACACAAACTTTATATGGCCCCCGTTTGTACCTTATAGTAGTCTGATTCGACCAATACTTAAACTTCATCAACCTATATACTTAAAAATCCTATTTACCAAATTTCATCTTGATAACTTAAAAATTAAGGCCCAAAAACGGCAAAGAAACAGACAGATGGATAGCAGAATTCGCCTTTTTGCTAAGACTACACATTATGCAATGAAAAATGTTGAATTTTTTTTACTACTGATCAAGAATATATATACAAAAAGACTAAATTCTATTTGCTACAAATATCTGATCAATTTTTTTAAAACTCTCTGCAAGGATATGCAAAAAACTTGCAAGGAAAGGCTTAAAAATTATGTTCTCAAAATATTTCTATATAATTTTTTTCTCCTAAAAATTTATGGAATATAATTAATAAATTTAAAATTCTTATATATATATATTTTTGTTCATTTTTAATAACAGATATTAACTTACTTAAATAAAATGATATATATTAATATTATAAAATATATTGCAATTGGCATAGTCAAATATTTTTTTTCTCTCTTTTCTTAAATGACATAAAAAAATATAAAAAAAAAGTTTACAAACTATAAATCAAATAAATTCAAATGTGACAAAATGCAAATCGAAATGCTTAAACTTACATGAACTCAAGCAATGAATTTTTTTTTTTACTTTTTTTTATTGCTGTTTTATGTGGAAAAACTTTTCATGAATTCACTTCCTTAACTATATATATATAGAAAAAAAAAAAACCAAAACCAAAGACAATTTAATATTAAGCTGTAAACTTTTACATTTTGTGTAAGCAGGAAAATACTTAAGCTTACTTTCTATCAATTTTATAGCGCAACCAAAAGAATGTTAAATATTTATTCAACTTTTCTCAGCTTAAGTGTCAATTGTGTAATGAAAATAGGCAAAAAAAAAAAATTAAATAGAAGCGAAAGCAACAAACAAACCAAAAGGAGATAAAAAAAAATATCCGAAAAGAAAAGATGTCCGCTTTTGCAACATTTTTTGAAAGTTATGTTCTCGAAAAACCGCAAGGTAATTAAATTCCTTAACCTTAGCCTCCGGCATTATGGGAATCACCGGATGGTACAAGTCCTTGGTAGCACACACACACACACTTACACACATACATACGAAAAACGCACAATGAATGTGTCTGTGGTTGAGGCGGCACTTGAGCATTTAATTGAAATTTTTTGTTGTTGCTCCTAGTGGCTGTTGTTGTTGTTGTTGGTGATGATGATGGGTCTCTGGTATAGTGTGGTTGCTGTAATCTTGGTGGTTAGATGTGAAGGTGGATTTCCCTCCTTACCTATTCTTAGTTTTCCCTTGAGACCATCGTCGTCGCTGCCTTGTGTCATAAATTATCAAATAAAGTTTTTTTTTCTCTTTTTTTTTACACACCCGAATTCGAGGATATATAAAAAAAAAGAAGAAGAAATAAGAAAGAATTTTTGTCCCATTCTCTTGCACCTGGCAATATCCCCCACCTCTAACTTCTATTAAAAATTTTAATTACTTTTTGTAAAAATTTGTTGCAAATTACAATAAAAAAATTGAGTCGTCCCTATGGACTTTGAGTATACCCTGTAACAAGTATAAGAACTTTTTTAGAATTAAACTCTTTTGAAATTGATATTATTTAAATAGCAGCCAGCACTTGCTATCTCGCTCACACTTACCAAGTAGTACAAATTGTACATAGATATATCTTCGATATTTCTTGTCCGATTTGCACGAAATTTGGTCAGCTTATACATTTTGACCATATTATTAGGTGTACTAAATAAGAATGCCATACCTTTAATATAACTTTAGTTATTCCTTTTTTCTAAATTTCAGGGGCGTAAGTGGGCGTGGCAAAAATTTGAAACAAACTTGAACTGCGTATGCACTAAATAGATGTTCACAAAAAGTTAAATTCTTGCTCTTATAATTTCAGTGACCTTAATTGTCATAGAAACGAACAGACAAGTGTCAATCGACTCGGTTATAGATAATGATCAAGAATATATATACTTTATGGGGTCAGCAATGCTTTCTTTTACATGTTAAATGCATTTCTGTGACCTTAATATACCCTTTTATACCCTTTACCCTATGGTAAAGTTAAGGTAAAGGTTAAAGGATATCAAAAATCAGAGTAAACCTTAGCAATAAACAGAAAATGAAAAACAAAATTGAAAAGTGGCAAAGGGAAAGAAAGAGTAATTAAAACTAGTTTATATTTAGAATCCTTATCAACATTCTTAATTAAATAAATGATATAAAAACAGAGTTTAAGATATAAAGCGTGAGAACTTTTATCTAAATTATAAAGATTGAAACTTTTGAAGAACCTTTTTGAAAGATTTCTATATAACAAACTAAGATATTTAAATTTAATAAATATTTTAAAATAAATTAATATATATTTGATTTACATTTCCTTTAACTTTGTTACATTATAATAAATTCGCAAATGTAATTTTAATTTGTTATTGAAATTTATTTTGTTTCATTTCAAAATCAAATTAAGAGCAATCAATTGTGAACTTTTTGAAAATTTACCAAAATTCATTTTGTATTTAAATCATTTTTAGAGCCACAAATCATGATCAAAATCCTTTTGAATAGTTTTTGTATTTGTTGTTTTTAAATGTGATTTTTGTTACATTATTCTTCTAACCATTTTTCATGTTGTCACAATATAGTAAAATCAAGTTTTGTATTTGTAGAAATTTGCATAATTTCATTTTACATGCAGGCCAGGTTCATTTAAACAGAAACAGAAACTGTAAAAGTGAACTTGGACCTTTATAACAACTGTATTCCGATTGACAGATAGACAGATAGATGAAGGGGGCAGTTTGGGAGGAGTTAAAAGAGAGACAGAGAGAGGTGAGTGATATATATAATTGTGTAACCTGGAAATCGAAACAAAACAGCTGTGTATATTTTCAACAATTGGGTCAACACAAAATTTCCATAATGTAAATGGAGATTCCTTTACTAAACAGATCAAATATAACGACTTATGATTACCCTTTAGGTACTAATCCTTTTGAATATTATCTATTTTAATAAGGGTCTAAGTAACGAGATATAAATATATATCAATTTAAGATTCTAGGGGTTCATATATATATATATATAGATGATGTAGAAAGTTTAACAAATTATAATAAGCCTTCTCTTTTTGTTTTTTGGGTCCAGAGTATTAAAACACTTGCATACAAAAGTCAACAGCATAAACAAGGCTTGACACAAAGGCAATAGGTTAGGGGCTTAGCAGGGTAAAATATAACGGGGGGAAGGTAAGTTGTAGGGGCATAGTTTGGTAGTGGTAGTGGTGGTGATGGTGGGGGGGTGATGGTGGGGTGTGTAAGGTTAACAAAGAGTCGGCTAAGGGTTTAAATCTCAAGCGCACTTAACACTTTTTAAGTGAGAGAAAGAAAGTTAAATGCACTTACTTCAAAGCAACAGCAACAACAATAAAATAAAACAGCCAACGAGTTGGGCCAAAAAAAAAAAAAAAAAAAAAAACAACAAAATGTGAAAAAAGAAGTGTGGCCAACACACACACATACACACTTACACACTTACTCATACAAATGGCAACAAGGGAAACCACTTAAAAGTAAAGGCAAAAAGCAGCCATGTAAATTTTTTCTTTAACTTACTTACTTACCCTATCCCCCTGAACCGGTTCCCTCTCCCTAACCCCCCGTTACCCTTCTCACTCTCTCTCTGTCTCCTGCTCTCTCCCTTTGCCTTTCTTCATATTTATTTAACATATTTTGTGTTTTTGTGATTGTGTGTGTGTGTAAGTGCCACGCCCTTAAATTAAATGCCGCCTTTTGCATGTGCCTTAGTGTCGTCCTTGTGCTTTCTTTTGCAATTGGATTACATGGCACTGCTTTATTTTCTTGCTGCTTTCATTCTTTCATTCATTTCTTTTTCTTTTCTTTGCATTTCGTTTCGGTTTCTTTTTCTTGTTTTTTTTCTTTTTTTGCTTATAAGAAAAGCGAGAAAAAAATGTTCTACTGCATTTTTTCTACTTGTTAAAAAAAATTAAAATCATAATTTTTAATACGTAAGCAGCAGCCCCTTTCCCCCCTTTTTACCCATCCCTTTCTTCTTACTCAAAGCCTTTTCACATTTTTACGACAATGGGCTAAGGAAAAATATATTTTATATAAACTTGGCCCAAACAACTACAAGAAGAATACGAAAATTGAAAAGCAAAGAAAAGAGTAAAATATAAAAAAAAAAATGTATAGAAAATTAATGGAAATAAAAAAAATAAAGAAAAGAGAGAAAAACCCCCATTATGAATGTTAGTCAAAGAAACTAAAATAAACAAGTATTCAGTTTAAATAACTAACAACTACCAAGTGCTTATTCATTTACCTTATTCATTCATTTGTTCAACTAACTAAATATAAAAAGTATTCATGGAATCAAAAATTAATTACATTTTGTTTTTTAAATTAAAGAAAAACTTTGTTTTAGTGAAACTTTCTAAGCTAAAACTATTAAAAAGAAACAAAGTAAAGAAAATTATAGTAGAATTAATATCATATAAAACAAATCTATATCCATTTCTGAATTAAAATCTGAATTGAATTGAAATCAGGGACGAAATCTGTTCTCACTTTTATAGGCAAATTCAATTTGATTTCCATTTGTTTATCTTTTAAACAGTAAATAAATAACAATTTAATATATTTTTGATTTTTCTATTAATCTTTATTATGTTAAGAACAATATGAAACCTTCATGGCTTAAATTGGTTTAGTCATTCTTTTACTAGAATTTTTCCTAGCAGATTCACCTAAAATTGTTTTTACAACATAGTAAACAACTGTGCAGGATTGCTAACTGTAAAATTTTAAGGGTTGTCAGTATCTTAAAAAATCAAATACAATATAAATTTATTGCGTTAAATATTCTTTACGTTAATATGCATGTGGTAAACAATAAATGAACTAATTTAAGTATATTTAAAAAGTTTCTTTTACATTGTCTTTAACAAAATTCTCAATTTGCAGAGGCTTTGATTGAAGTTCAAATAAACCTTGGCAACCCTTAATTAATTTATAATGCTCAAACAGTAAAACATCTTGTAGAACCCAATTAAAAACAAATCTCAAACAATACAAATTCGATGTAAATTTACTTTTTGTCGCCAAACGAAACCCGGAATCGATAAGCTTGGAATAATAATCGAGCATAAATGAATTCTGGATTTAAGCCCCAACTGAATGTGGGCACACTAGCTTGTAAGATAATTTCATTTCCGGTAAAACACATACCTTTTTCTTTTGTCAACCGAGAAGAACACACTGCGGTGCTTATACTTATTTTGAAGCTATTAATTAATGAAATTCCAGAATAAAACTTCAGAAAACACAATTACCAGTGTTGGGGCGTCGTTAAAGGCAGCAAGGTTCGCATAGGAAAAGCAACACTTTGAGGAGGTTTTAAAAATAAGTACAGTTGACAATATCTTAGGCAAGCCGTGATTTTGGTTTTGTCTAGAGAAAGCAGAAAGAATACTTTTAGATTATTCCAAATCAAGAAGATAGTAAAATAATACTAATCAAAGCTTTCATTTCTTGTATTGGCAAATTTAAATTTCCATTTCAAGTCGATCAAAAGTCGATAACTAAGTCATCTTCTTATTACATTTGATCCGTTTAAAGTAAAAGCGAAAACTCGCATAAAACCAAACAAAAGAAAAATTTCAATAACTTGATATGACAAAGATGAACTTACTGTTACTAAACAGAAGAAGAAGAAAAACTAATAGTGCCACAAAAGCCATCATTGGCAGAAAGTAAGTCATTTTATAGGGGAAACCTCCTACACCAACTGCAGGCATCATCCTAATGCGTTTTTGGCAATCGCTCAAAATGCTGTTTGCAAATCTCCACCACAAAAAAAAAAACTGAAAAACTGAAAAATATATAAAAAAAAAAATAATATGGTAAAATGGTAAAAGGGTGAAACTGAAACTATACTAAACGCCAACGCTAAAGCCAACTATTTCTCTACTATGGCAAATTGTTGGCTGGATAACAATGAAGCAAACCAAAGCTAACCAAAACCAACCAAACAAACCAGTCAAAATCAAACTAACTAAGTTTTAAGTGGGTGGTGGATACAACAAGGCATAAAGGGAATTGAAGGGTGGGTAAATGGTTAAAGGGTATGAGAATGGGAATGGGTAGCCACGTGCCAAAAGTGGCATCAAAGTGCCAAAGTCGTTTGCTCAAGAAGCTTCACTGCGTTTTCTTTTTCCTTGCCTTGCTTTTCCTTTCCTTTCTTTTTTTTTTTTTGCGTAGTTTGTAGCCTTTTCTCTTCTCATTTTTTTTTTTTTTTTTTTTTCTCCTGCATGTCAAACATTTGCATCCAGCATGATGATAATAATGTAGATGATGATGATGATGATGACGATGATGTTTATGGTGATGACGATGATGAAATGTAAACGCTTGAAAATGTTTAAAGTTTGTTATTTTGTTGTAGTTAGTTTCTCATGAACTAAATCCACGAGCTTTTAACTTTTTCCATCTATATATACATATATCCTTTTTTTTTTTTTTTTTTTTTTTTTTTTTTTTGCTGTTTGTTAAAAAGTTGTTAATAACAATTCGACTAAAAAGCAAAACTTTTTTCCACTTTTTTTGGGGGGATGCTTTTTTTTGTGCTTGAAAAATGTGCATCAATTTTTTTTTTTTTTTGTTGTTTTTGGGTCCTCAACGTGTTGTTCCAAAAAGCTCATTTATCACAATGATGAAGTTTCCCATGTCATGCCACAGAGAGAAAGAGCAACAAATATATAAAAAAAAAAAGAGATCAATGAAAGTCAACCGATTTTAATATACGCTCTATATCTTTTCCCCTCTCTCTCTAACTCTTTCCCTTTCTTTCTCTTCTCTCTCTCTTCAACCCTTTAAGAAAATCTTTTCAATTATTTATCATTAATATTTAATGATTTTTACTTTCAGTCTCTATATCAGATATACATAAAAAACATAGATCAGCTTCCTTTATAGAGTACAGCAACTAAACGACTGAACATACTAATAACACCCTTTAGTTAGGGTGTATTTGAAATGGTAACCCGATTCGATATTCATGCAATGCTTTTACTTTAATCATAAACCAGAACACGGTCACATACAAAATATATATATATATATATATATATATACATATAGTAAGTCCAACTCCGTCAACTTCGTTTACAAACTCATCTACCACCACCATCCCCCCCCCCACCCCATCCCTTCCCTTCCCCTTTCAATAGCTCCTCCAACAATTTTCATTGCAATTGTTCTCAACTTCGTTGATGACTTTGTTTTTGTCATTGTCATGTTTTGTAACAGATTTTCTAATGTTTTTCCCTTTCCTTTCCTTTCCTTTTTTTTTTTTAACCCATTTTTTGCTTTTTTCATTCCATTTCTTTGGGATTGTTGTTATGCTTTTTATACCCTTATAAAGAGTAAAATAAAATTGTTGTGACCTTTGTAATACAGAGAGAAAGAGAGAAGCTTTAACAATCAATGGACCAGAACTCTGTCTATTTCTATGCATTTTTTAGGTGATAATTTTCAAGTTATATGAATGAAAATTGGTATATAAGCTTTTCAGGCATATAAGTAGATCAAACTAGTAATTTGATTCGATTGGAATAATATATCATATAGCCACCATATAGAAACGATCTATGGAAAACATAGTTTTTGACTTTCAAAGCTGTCTTTAAACAGTTTTCTTAACAAAACAAATTTTAAACAAATTTTCATCAGATCAAGCAACTTTTTTAAAAAGTTAGAAGAATAGTTATAATTCTTCCTTTGGCAAACAAGAAACACAAAAGATTAGCAGAAGAAAAAGATTTCAAAGGGTATACAAACTTTCCTATGTTCATAGTTAGCTTCTGAGACATTTCATCTCTAAAGTAGCAGCAACAGCGGCAGCAGGCAAAACTACTGAAGGAGTTGGCAACCAACTTTGAGTGCAATTCAATGGGTTTCAGTTGTAGGCTATATTTATTGTTTTCTCCAAATAATCTGTAAAGTAAGTAGAAATAGAAGTAGAAGAGGGAAAGGATCTGGTCCTTTTTTTTCCTTGTGTTTTGGCATTGGAAGTTTCACTCTGTTTGAGTTATTGAGTATTAGAATTGAAATTGAAATTGAAATTGGAGTAGCCCAAGTCAAATAGGAATTGCTTCGATTGATGGGTCAAAAGTAAGACACACTTTTGTTTTTCAACCTAGTTGAGTCCTTTAAGCAGCTAATGTAATACTTTTTCAATGCAAATATAAGTTATATATTCTCTTAAACAGAACTAAGAGAGCGGTTAAGGGGTTAAGTTGAGTTTCTTATTATCTTTCTTGTTTTTAAAATGTTTAAAAGAAGTTTTAGATAATCAAGTTCTTGTCAAGTCATTTGGGAATACGAAATACAATTATTTGGTTGATTTTCTGTTTAATTTAGTTAGTGAAAAGATTAAAATTTAAATTGAACCATGAAAATTTCGGTGAAATTGCTTAACTCCTTCACTCTCTTGTCGGAATCCTTCGTCATTCAAACTATCCGCAGCATTCACAAATCATTTATCAACCATCAACTATTTTGTCATTTTCAAAAGAAAAAAAAACAACAAAAACAACAACAAAACCGAAAAAACTAGGAAAATGGGACACCAACTTTATGATACCCTTTAAATTGTTTGTTAAACAATTTTCTCAAATTTGATATAATAGAAAATATAGTAAATGTAGAATTAGGCAATGTTTTGTTTACTATTATCCTTTTAACAGGATACTGCTATAGTTTTTTAAACAGGGTATCGATTGTAAAGAAACAAGGATAACGAGAATTCTTCCCTGCGCGCCATTAATAAACGACAATTAGAAGCTGACTGCAGCAAATGTCACTTTGATGATATACGACAATGACCAACCACCCCTCCCCACCCCACCCCACCCACACAATTGAACATCACATCACATGATGACGCCAACCTACACGACCTCACTCCACTCCACATACTACTCTAGCGGTAGTCCACTCATTCTTTCTGCCACATCTTTCTAGTGGCCATCAGTTGACCAATTCACAATATGTATTAATCCGCAGCCACATGCCGCAAAAGTCAAACAGAAATACACAACATGAAAAAGAAAAAGAGAACAAAAACAAAAAAAAAAGCAAACAAAATCTGTTCCAGTTTTTGTACTTTTTCTTTTTTTTTGTTCACTGTTTTTTTTAAATTGATGACCCAATGACCTCGCACAAAAATTTTTGCCAAGAGCGTGGGCGTGGTCATGGGACAGCTCATTGTTTGCAAAAAAAATAAAGGAATAAAAATGAGAAGAAGGGAATTCTTTAAAGTCAACGAGTCGACAAGGGAAGGCTTATCGCAAAGGATATATGCCAGCTGAGAGCATCCTGGTAGCCCCATTGTGTGTGCTAAGCCTTACAAATTTCGTTTCGAAAATGAAAATTGCCGCAAATAAATGAGCAAATAAATAACCAACTTGCCCAAGCGAAACCGATAAGCACTGCAAATCTGACATTATATAGGTATATATAAGTATATACACTTTAAGTATATTGTTGGTAAATCAAATTGTTAACAAGTAAACTAAATTGGTGTCATAGTTATAGAATCACTTTATTTTCTTTCTATATATTTCTATTGAATTCCAGTAAGAATATGCGGATTTACCCTACATTAGTAGGGACCTTATCAGAGAAACGACTGTTGGACCACCCTAAGATTGCTTACAAACATAATTTCTTAAGCATCCTGAAAGAGAGTCCAAATAAATAAGTTATATACATACAAACATACATACATATGTATATTGTAGTAAGCCTCAATAGCCGATTTGATCAAGCAAACAGTTATGTTAAGCTTTGAACTAAGAGTTTAGTAAGTGCCTACAAAAGGAGAGAGTGAAATCATTCTCTTTAACTTGTGACAGAGAAATTTCTTATACAACATTTATTTTCAACTAACTTCATTTTTCATTTGCGTCTTCTGATTTTCTTTAATTCCATAATTTTACTTTATTCAATGTTCAACAATTATTTGGGATAAGTGAAAAACCTGTAAACTTGCGTAAGGCCATGGCTTTTTTCCTCTTACATACATTTTTTGTCACATTATGCTGTTTCATTTTTAAAAGAAATTCTCTTAAGTCACTTACCCAACAATTTTTTTCCTTTTTGCATACACATTTCTCTTTTGCTTGCACTTAAAAAAAAAAACAGTAAAAAAATAAAACACATTGGCACGAGCCAAGCTAGGATCACATATACATACAAACACTCTCTCACACACACACGTTACTCTTATTCTCTCTTGCGCTCTTTAACGGTTCTTCTTTGAACTGGCCACCTGCATGAACTGAGGCTGCGGCAGGCGCAGTCTCATTTTTACACAAATATATTTTCTTTTTTTTTTCCACTTATTTACTTGCCCAAATAAAAACTTTAAACAAAATTAACACAAATTTAGAACACCGATTATATTACTTTATGCGAAAACACTTTTTTCAACTATTAATAGGCAAATTAAAGAATTATTTGAACGCGTCTTGACTGTGTAAGGATTAGCGGCAAAATGTGACTGATAGTGTTACCAGATTCTTAAAAACGATCGAGCTTGCAAAAAGTGCTTAGTATTTTTATTGGCTGCACTGAGAAATTAAAACTTATATTAAACGGAAAAAAGGGCAGAAGAAGAAGCATAATGGAGTGTAAATGATATATAAAGATAGAACGTTTAATATATGTATGTATATAAACGCCAATATCTTATAGGCATTAGTGCCCTCCAGTGACAAAACTCACACTCACCTAATTAAAACGTGGTATTTGCACACACCAACACATGGTGTGTGTTTGTGTGTGTGTGTGGACAAAGGGAAAGGATTGCATGAGACACCCCATTGTGTGTAGGTGTGTGTGTCGGTTGGCATGTGACGCGACTAAAAATGCTGGTGGGGCCATAAATCAAAATTTACTCCAACACCAACACCTGGTCATGCAACATAGGGGGTATTCAAGTGTGATTGCTAGGGGGTGGCAGCGAATGAATTTAATTCAGTTTTGCACTAATTTGATATACATACATACCATCCCCCGCTACCACCACGACTTTAGGCCATGATTATTGATAAATCAACATAAAACTGCCTAATCTAATTCAATGACGATGACAATTGGCATATTTGTCTCTCTCTCTCTCTCTCTCTCTCTCTCTCTCTCTCTCGCTCTATCTTTCTATGTCTGACTGTTTGTCTGGTTTGTCTGTCTGTTTGCCAATAGCATTAGCGTCATTAGCATCAAGGTAAATTTACGTTTTGTAAATTTTGCCCCAAAGGGGTTTTTCGAAAATTGAGAATCAAAATCGAAGAGCACCTGGCAATATACATATATTTTACTCACTCTTTCCCTCTCTCTCTCTCTCTGTCTTTCTTTTACCCTCTCCCATTCGCTTTCTCTGACTATCTGTCTTTGGCCTGATGTATGCAAAATACTTTGGCGTAATTCCTTTTTCTCGCTGCACTACAACTTATGTAAATTTTCTTTTTATTTTTTTCTTGTTTTTTTGTTTTTTCTTTTTTTTTTTGACTTTCCCTTTGTCATGGAAGTGAATAAGTATATCTCAAAAGTTGCCTGCAAAGTAGAGAAAATTGCATGTTTCACTGCAATGAAAACAAATCGCAAAATTACCATAATCAAAGCATAAAAAGGATTTCTCTCTTTACCACCACAACGCCCTCAAAGCCGAACCTCCTTTTGCATCACCTAACAGCTTCTCATGTCCAATAGACAAAAGGCAGAAAATTTTTGGCTAAAGTTTTCACCAAACGAGAAAATATTTGAAAAGTAATTGGCCTCGTTTGTTTGGTGGCTAAAAAGCAAATTGAATTACGAAATAGATCTATTTGAATTTGGTAATTGGCTAGAAGGGTAAAAGTGGGCGTTGAATAGTTTTAGATAGTCGAAAAAGAAAAAAATTAAGTATTTGAAATATTGTCTTAAGATTTTAAAACAATTTTTAACGAGAGAATCTCGCTTTGAGCTTAGTAAAAGATAGGCAAGGGCCGTGGCTTCTGATCAGATACAATTGGAGTTACAATTAGCTTTCCATAGTTCATACTTCATCGCTCTTATCAATATTAAAGTTTAACACAAGTAAATCTTAGACATTAAATATAACTTTAGTTATGTATTTTAGTTAATTATGGTTAGAGTATTTAACCTATTGTTCCTATTATAAACACTTATATATCATCTGATATATCTGCAATACAAATCCACAACAAGTGCTTTCTTCTTCTTTGTCTTACAGGTTGATGAAATAGCTTTGCAAAACGAGCTTTTATAAGGTTTTTGCCTTGGCTAAACTAAGCTTTATATTAAAGCAAAGGGCGTACGTGGCTTTTGTGAAATAATTTTTAATTGGATTAAGATTTACAGTAAAGGATTAAGCTTTAAAACCTTAAATAAAGAAAATCTGAGAAAGCTATATAAGAACTATATATAAAAAGCTTTTTATTAAGTCCAGGAAAGACTTTGGTTCTTCAATTTAATAGTTATATGAGCATTTAAAAAGCTGCTCTAAAACAGTGGAATAACTGAAAAATCTTCCTTAAGATATTTTTTAAACTTTTCCATTTGTAAGAAATAAAACGATTTTAGTTTTTGCTATTTTAAGCTTTCTATATTCATTTTTTATAAAATTTCTAAAAAAAAAATTTGCTGCTACGTAAATAAAAAAAAAAAAACAATATATATATATATATTACAATTTTCGTTTGACATTTTCTAAAAATTGGAAGACAAGCAAATTGACAAAATGGATTTTTAGACATATCTCTAAAAGCTATGGACGATGACAAAATAATATTCTAGGAACACACACACACACACAGTGAAACGAGACAAGAACAATAAATAAAATTTGGAATTTCTTTGATTGTTTTGTTGGCTTAATTGTTCACCAGGCCCATTTGGGTGAGACTTGATCAAAATTCCATTCATCGGGATGACCCTCATGATCTTGATCGACTGGACTCATATTGGACCATTTGAAAGGACCGCTGTTAATTTTACGCATCGCAATGGCACGCATATCATTACGGACAGAACGTCGTTCGGTTATCAATTCCAATTCAGCTAAATCGGAATGAGAATCCTCATCAATGACAACACTTAAACGCTCATCCCCAATGGCCGAAGCTTGATCCTGCTGATCGTTGTCCATTGAACGCTCCTCATTGTTATGTTGTAGACGGAGGAAAATGGGTCCAGCGAAAGCATGATAATCACTCATACCAAGACGAGCATTATATGAGAATAATTTTAGATCAATATTGCCATAGGCAATGGACTCTTCGCCCAGTAAATCTCCACGAAAACCATGCGATCTTAAATACTTATCGACTGCCTCAAGATTTGTCAATTGGGCTTCATCGGCTGCAGTCAATTGAGGTTCTGTGGCTTCGATATATTGACTGGCTTCCCGAATCTCTTGGAAATAGGGACGACCCATAGCCAACCAGGTTGTTGTATTTGAGAGTAAAAACTGTTCAGTCACATCTTTGATATGCATACGTCCAGGTAACTGTTCGGCTACCCAGATCATACCCTGTAATTGATCATGTCGGGCTTGAATGGCAGCCTTATCCTTATCATTCAATTGAACAGCGGCATCATCATGTTTCTCATCTGCATCCAATGTATTATAAAGATTATCCTGTTCACCCAATTTATTTAAATCCACTGTAATCCATTGTTTGGCCCCTGTAAACGGATGACGAGTCATGGCCCTGGCCCAAGTTCGTCTATTTTGTGATATACGATTTGCGGCCATTACTCGTGCAACCAATGGCACAATATCCTTTGTATCGACCGTTTGCCATAATTGAAGATTCTCATTTTTGATTTGAACACCACCAACAATCGATTGTACTTGTCTTCCCTTAACCACATAGAAATCGTCTGTGGAACCCAAAATGCCAGGATATCCTGTAAATGTTATATCTACACCAGGTACAGTCTGACTCCTTTGATTTGGTGAGAAATGATAATGAAACTTATATCTCTTCTGTATGCGTAACATTGATGAATAACTTCCAGCCGTACTATGTCCAAAGAGTAATTGTAATGTTGATTTTGGTTCCTCACCTCGCAGAATTTTCGTTAACATTGTGGCACTGGGTAAATAGAAATTTTTTGGTTCACCACCATCTGCTACAGTCAAATTGCCATTAATCACATAATTCTCATAGTAAACTTTCAGATCCTGTATATCGGCAGCAGCATTCATTAATAGGAAATCACTTAATGGTATCTCCTCTTCCAAATCTGAACGTGCACGTGATGCTCCGCGTATGTAGCCTGTCTGAAGACCTTCCAATTGATTGAAAAACAAATGCAATTGATGCCAATAATGATCATGTTCCGCTCTTATGGCCGATTGTTTCTTTAGCCTATCAAAATTTGTGGTTAGCAACTCGCGAAGCCATTCGCAAAATTTCTGTGAGCTTTCATCACGTTCGCAGGACGAAGATATGGTGCTAAAAAGACAAAAAAAGGGGAAATTTTTTTTATTATTACTTTTGCTTATTTTAGATTTAAATATTTCTATATTATTTACTTGGCCCACTGATTATAGATATTCTTCCAGGTCAAGGAGCCTTCCAATATACCAGCTGCATAGGCCTGAACCCAATCGGGATAAGTACGCTGGGTTTCCACCTCAATTTGAGCCCATCTATTCCATAAATAAGACGAGAACAGAGGGAAAATTTAATAAAGTTCTTATTCCTTTAATTAAGATCCAAACTCTTACCCATTCTCATAGACTGAATCCTTATAGCATATTCTAGCCACACCTTTGGGAATGTTAACCAAATCGTTTTGCTGTTTCCAATTCTCAATTTGAAATCCAACCTTTTGATTCCATAATGCTGTTGCACAATATGTACCATCATATTCTGGTCGCTCCATATAGCCAATGAAGAAGGCTCCAATGACCAATAAACCGGCACCGATCAGTATATAGGTACCTATCCGGGTTTTTTGCCATGATGCACCAACAACTTTTAACATTGTTCCGGCCGTTTTAGGATTTTACAAAACGATATTTAATCCAAATAATTCGATCGATCACACTTGTTTCTTTTCTTCTTCTTTTGTTGTTTTTTTTTTTTTTTTTTTCTAAGTATCTAATCAGTTCTTTTCAAGTTCAGGGATGAGGCGAATGTTAATGATGAGGGGATCAATGAACGCTATACAATATAATTAAGATCGGCTCGTGCCGCATAGGAGTGACCAAATCTCAGGGCGAACAAATGGCCAGTGTGATGATGGCAAATGATTGATCTGATGGTAATCTGATGATCAGGAATCACGGTGGCCGCGCTATCAAGCGTTACGGCCAATTGGTTCATTGGATATAAAGTTTAATTAATTCAACTTTCTCTAGTTTCAATAGAACTTTCTCAATTTCAACAATTTAGATGCGGATGTATTTTTACAATTCCGGATGTGTATGCAAATGATGCACTCTCAAGCTGTTGTTGGCCTAGCTAGCACTGTATTTTCAGGTCCAAATTTAATATCCCTGTAAAGACAAATGAAAATATGATCAATTGGTTAATAAATTTCATCTGTCATGGAAAACATATTTCCCAATTTTCCAAAAGATCTAATTGTAAGTACATTTTTCTCCTGTTTATTTTTCATGAAGAAAAAACCAAGATAAACAAAATAAAAGCATTTGTAATACTAATAAATTATGTTTATTGCCTTCAAGTGAGCAAAATTCTAAAAATTTTTTATGGGTGAATTTTAAAGATAAGCATAAGTCCACATTTGTACACCTGTTCAATCAAAATCTTTTTGGAATTTTAGTCATATCTTTAGCAAAATAAAAGATAGAGACTTATAAATCATAAAAGAGATAATAAATAAGTTGTTTCTTATCTTAAAGTATCTTTAAAATATAGAAATAATAATAATTCGATTCAAAAAGGTTAAAATAAAGTGTTGTATTGTTACTTTTATATCAAAAAAGTGTTGATAAGTGCAAGAAATAATTACTATTTCAATTGAAAAAAGTGTTGCATTGATACTTTTAGATGAAAAAAGTGTTGATAAGTGCAAGAAATATTTACTAGATTTGCAGATTTAAGAATGGTAAATCATTTACAGAGATTTTAAAGCAAAGATCTAGATGCCAGATAGGTTATATTTAACTTTGAATATATTCGTATTCAACATTTATATTCTTTATATAAAAATAGTTTAAAATTAAGCAATGAAAATATTTGAAAATTCCTATGTATTAAATCTAAACATTGTGAATAAAATTATTCACATTTCTAGGAAGTTCAAACAAGGTAAATTTTACTAAATTTTTTCAAAATGTTGCTTAAAAGTTTATTTAAAATTTGACAAATTGAAATTTCATATGAAAATATGAATCATATTTCTTTAGCTTATTGAAAAATTAATCAATCTGTATTAATTTAGTTTAATTTAGTTTTGAAATCCTTTTGATAAATGTTATATAGATATCAAATCTTTCTTTTAAAAATTGATTGTATTTTTTTTGTATTCTATTTTGATTTTTGATTTACATAGCCTTGATAATACCTATGATTTGAAGATATTTAGAAAACCAGATGTTATTAACAAAGATATAAATAATTCTCTTTGTAAAATTTGAAAGTCAATGCCAAAATAAATACATGTAATTTGTAAGAACTTCACATATGTGGAACAGAAAAGTTTAATTAACAATTTCAATTGAATATTTTTCAATTGGCATTAGTTTTTCAATTTTCAATTATTATAGTATGCTTGAATGGAAATTGTTTTTCTAATTTTTCTCTAGTGCTTTGTGGTGCCTTTCGTTGTGCTGGCACGTGGAGGGAAAATTGTTTAAAAATTGCTAAACAATTGCAAATATACGAAAATCTGATCATCTTTGGCTATCAATCAGTCAACAGATTAATACAATTAAACGTGAAAATTAATGTGTATATGTGTGTGTGTGTGTCTGTATTGGAGAATTTCTCTATTCTACATTTAAAGGAAATCTGTTTGAAAACCCAAATATTTACAAAATGAAATTCTTACGATTAGGTAAACCAAATTGTAAACTCTTACCTTTTGTTTCCCGGGTCCAGGAAGCTTTAATGTCACAAATCAACCCATTTGAAGAACTGTAAAGAATCAAGAAAATATAATATTAGTGATATGAAAAAAATTTGAAAATATAGTTTACTTTAGACTAACTTTTAGTTAATTTAAACATGAACTTCTCGTGATTTTATAATGTAAATCGAGAACAAAACTGTGCTGCTGGCGATCAGTTTTATATATGTTTTCTCTTTTGTTAGGAAAATGTTGTAGGTAATACGATATAATATTTAGTCTAAGAGGTCTTTAATATTAAAGGTCTGTTTAATTTTGTTTTTATTTGGATTTTTTTAATGTTTATTTACTTTCTGGTTGTTTTGATGATGATGATGATTTGTCTCATGTTTGCCGACTCGATATATTTTTTTTTTTTTATTTTTTGTTTATTTAGCCATTTAGTGGTCTCGCCGCACGCGCTGACAATTGACTTTTCGTTTGGTTTTCCACTTATTTGACACAGCTAATTTCTGATGGTCTTCCTACAGACCAGACCAGACACATGTCTCGGTCTCGATTTGGTGCTAAATTGTGGAATTGAAATTGCATGTGAAGGCGTTTCAATTAAATTGCAAATAGGGCAAGTAACAATAAGAAAGTATCACACAAAAATCCCAAATAAAAAATAAAAATAATAAACACAAGATTAATTGTTGATTCATCAAATAAAAAAATCGCACTGAAGATTCATCTTTAGTCTATAAAATTTGAAATAAAATAGATTAGATGAACATTTTAAAGGTGAAAAACTTTGTTTATTCTATATAAAAAGAAAAACATGGCCTTTTCTTATGCATCGGGGTCACCATTTTAATTATTTAAAGCTTAAAAATTAGAATTTCAAGTAAAATAGATAGTCTTAGATCAAATAAATGTTTAAAAGGTAAATAAAAATTGTATATTATTTTTAAACATAAGATTTCTTTAAACCGAAACAAGAACATTGCCTTGCTTAACACATCGGGGTCACCTTTTTTTCTTGTCAAGTGTTAATTAGTATCTCAAAATTGATTCATTAACACATTTTTGTTGTTAAGTTCTATTTAATATCAATCATGCCGCCATATCATGATTAATATAAACCCAAGTTAAACTTACGCTCTGGAAAATGCCACTCAAGAACCAATATCAATTTATTGACCAGACTAGACTAGACTGACAACAAACATACCCACATGCATATCTAAATATTTATTACTAAAATATTCCATTTTATAAACCTCACAATCTTATCAATATTCCTCAGCTTATTGTGCGCGGTTGGTAACTAAAGTTAACCAAGAGAAAATATTTGTTGATTGATTAAATGACAACAAAAACAAAAAACGGGTCATAAAATTTGACCAAATATCCATATCTAAACTCTGTTTAAATGGTAGCTTGCTCACATGAGCCAAGCGTACTACGATATGGCTACTATATAATGTTGAAATCCAAATGAAAACAATTCTGTTTGCTCTGATAATAATGTTAATTAACTAACTTAACTTATAACGAAGTCATAGAAGACGTCAGACAGTTGGTTATTTTTACTTTTTCTCTTTTTGTTATATTTTGTATCTTTTCTGGTATTAGCTAATTTCTGTTGACGTCAGTCATCACATCTATGTATATAGATAGATGCTCCTTATTGACAGATTGACTTCTGGTCTTCATTCGTATACTTTTTCTGTTGGTATTTTTTTTACAATGATGCAAATCAATTAAGCTTTAATATGTTTAACAAAAATTTTACTTATATAAACTTTTCATCGAAATGATCATTAGCCCTGCCATATTATAGGAGTCTATTGAAAAAAAAAAAAAAAAAAAAATATAAATGTATAAAAATAAAAAAAAGGAAGGTTTTCACTTTTAGCCTCGTTGGGCTGTTTATTTTTATAGCGAAAATCGAAATGAAATTGAAAATGAACAATTGCAATTGAACTTGTTTACTTATCTGTATTATACTTTAACATCTGCCCCATGAAAACAACAAGAAAAAAAATGCTATAATATTTTCTATATGAGTCAATTGAGATTTTGTTTAGGGAATTACTTCATTGGTTACATTAACAGGTGACTTGGTATAAACCTGACTGTGAAATGAATTATATTTTGCATTTAAAAGTAAACAACTGAATTGAATCAAATTAAAATGAAACGAAATGAAATGAACTGATCAGCTCATGTCGGGCATTAGTGACGGCAGCGGTAGTAAGTATATATAATAATTTGAGTATGATTACTAATGATGGCATGACAAGTGGAAATTGCAAAAGCTACAAATCTAACATCTAAAAGTGAAAATAATCGTATGCGAAAGATTAATTATCAGTTAAGCAAAAAAAAAAAAAAAAAACACAAATAAAAATAAAACAAAATGGTGACCCCGACGCATTTAGCGCATTAATGACAAGTGTTGGGAATTCAATGATGAATCTTTTCTGACAAAATATGAAATACTCTAAGCCTATTACAAAAATACGTCAAAGACTTTCCCCGAAGCATTAATTTGAAATTAAACTTCTTTACGACTTTTTGGTGTAAACTGTACTGAAAATTAAACATATAAATTTTATAAAGTTTACTTTACAGCAGAAATGGAAAGAGACAAAAGAAATACAGGTCATTAAACTTACTTTGAAGGAGAAATAATATTATAATCATGTGAAAAAACAATTAATCAATATTGATCTTTCAGTGGTAGGTAAAATGTTAACAATCAAAAGGTTTACATATGAAACATATGGCAATGGAACATTTACTTTTGTTGATTTTCAATTTCATTAACTATAATTGTAAAACTGTCTAGATTCAATAATGTTGATTGAAATTTAAATTAGACAAGATATTGGCTATGGTGACCCCGACGTCTCAAAGAGTTATTCATCAAAAGTCCTTCAAAAATGGTTTGTATTTATGCTTAGAACATTTTTAATAAGCACCTAGTTAAATAGCATGAAAAATGTATACTAATAAATAAAAAAGTGGAAAATCTTCCACTGATTTTTTGTTAAAAGTTTTCCCTCAACACTACACTAAAACAAGCAATCAATTAAATTGCTTAAATCATAAAATATCTCTCTCAAAAAAAAAAGATATTATATAATATCTGGGCTAAACAAAGCATAAAAAACCAATACAAGTTTCAAATTTATGAACTAAACACAAAAAAATACGTAATAAATATGAAATAAATATGAGAAAAACCCCACATACATACATAGGTATAAGCGAAAAGAACGTGTTTTCCAAGAAAACCTCAAATGGAACGATTCTTCAATATTTGGCGCCACATGTGGAGCCAAGAATCTTTTTTATTTCAAAACTCACAATTATCACAAGTTAAACACGTGAACAGAAATTAATAAGTCATTCACATTTAAAAGAGCTTTAGGGATTGTGGGAACCTATCAACAAGTCATTGTCATTTTTCCTTCTTTATATTTTTTTGCTGAATGAAAATAAACAAATCGATGAATTGACAATTATAAATTTTTAGCTTATATGTCATGCCACGCGTCTGGTCTTTTGTAAAGCAAAACTATATGTTTTGGAATGTAAACTGAAGTCTCCGCCAGACAATCTTATATATAGGTATATATATACTGTTAAAAGACAGCTAAGCAAAGTTAGTACTGCTTATGGCCTGGTTACTGCGGATCTCTTTTGTAATATCAGACAATCTTATGCATATTTAGGTAGTGTCATAATGTATATATATATATATATATATATGCACACATTCAGTTTAAAATCTTGTCATTTATTTAGACAACGTCGCGACGTCTGCGAAAACCTCTAATGAGAAGTAAAATGATGCGAAATGAAGTGAAGTGAGGCGTTATTCCATAGAACTATAAAGGCACGTGTAGAAGGCTCAAAATACAAAATATATTTCATTTCATAAATAAATGTCTGGGCATGCACATAATGGCATGAAATATATACAACTGATTAATAGATAATTTGCATTATCTATTGCCGGGATATACCCACTTATATATATATATTGAACTTTATACAACGTAAAATGCAAATCGAATGACAGATAGCAAGTTTTGCTGATTATTGAGCGGCAGTTTGTTATAATTTTTATGATTGGAAAATGTTAATTATTATAGTCAAGAAAAAGGGCTTGTTATGGAAAATTTATAATTTATTTGCTAGGAACTTGATTTTGAAATGTTAATTAGCAAAAAATCAAGGTTAAACTAAGCTTAAGTAAAATACCAATTTCAAGTTATTACAATTATAAAATTTTCCGCATTCAAATTAAAACTAAAGTAAACTAAAATTATTATTTCTTTCTCAAGATATGAATTGCTATATATATTTCAATATTTTTAAAGAAAATAAATTTATAATTTTCTTCTATATTTTCCAACAAATGCTCTATTACTCTAACGGATCGAATAGATATATCAATAAAAAATAAAAGCAAGATAAGAAACTCTTTTCTAATTTTAAACTACAATCAATCAAATTTATTATTTAGCAAATAATATTTATCGAGTTCTATAGAAAACAATTGTTTTTTAATAATGGAACTAAAAAATTTCAAAATTCTCATATTTGTAAAGAAATTCTGAAATAGTTTTCAGTTTCAAGTTCATATAAGTTGACTATATAAACAAATTGAAGACTTTGGAATCAGCTTTTTATATATAATACTTAAATCAAAAATTATAAATTATATCATATAATCAACAGATCTTTTAAGAATTAAACAATTGATGACAATGAAAAATATTTTACATTGGTTTTTTATTAAATTTCGTTTCGTTTTTCAAAAAGGAAATGGAAACACTTTCATCATCGAATTTTCGAAACCTGAATGCCAATTATATAGTGTCATAACATTTTACATAAGATTTGCAATATATTTACGTTTCGTTAAAAAAAAACAAATATTTGTTTAAATGTTTTTTTTTTTTTTTTTGTAGGTTTACTTTAAATTCGATCAAAGAGTCTTATGAAAAATGTATTTCTTTTCATGTAACCGGATGTATTACAAAATTGTATATAATTTTGCCATTTTATTAGTCATTAGCTATTAGATAGTATAACCAACTTTTTTTATGGTTCATTTACCTTTTGTTTTTTTTACAAGACTTTTATCGGAAGCACACAAACACACACACACACACACTTTATATTTGTATATATATAAATATAGATAAAAATTTTATGTAAAATTTTTTTTTTAAATTATTAGATATATTTCTTGTTATTTCATAAAACTGACCATAAACCGGAAAAATCTTGTCTACATTCAAAAATGACTTTATATATCTTAAAGATAAAGAATTGTTGTTTAACGACGTCAATGGATGGGACTATATATTCTCTTTGCTCATATATATAAATATGTATATATATTTTCGTATAGTTCAATTTGAATTCTTTCTATTACTTTTTGCATATAGAAGAGAATTTGTTCCGTTTCCCGATCCGTATGCCTTGACGTTGCCAACGAAACTGTCGGCCTTATGTCTTTTGCGTAAGAAACGTTCGTCGATTTTGTTGGGATCGTATCGTATGGGGATCGTGGTTTTCTTTTTTTTTTTTTTTTTGCGAATTTGCGTTGTTCAAGAAATGATTCGGGTTGGTTGGTTCTTTTTGGTTTTTGTTGGTTTTCTTATTATTTTTTTTTGTTTTTTTGGCGCGTTTATTGCCCAAAAGTTTGTTCTATTGAACTTGGCCATCATCAGATGAAGAAGGTAAATGAGCAAACAGCAAACAGTAGCAAAAAAAATATTCACTTTACCAGGTGTTTTTTTAAGTATGTCACGACAACAACAACAACAACAACAACAGTAGTTATTTTACAAGGTAAAGTCCCATGAAACGTGACAAATTGAACTTAACTGTATTATGAGAACCAAAATCAGCAAGTTTTTAAGAGTGTCATATATATAACCGAATGATATGCTTATATATATATTTATATATATTTCCCTTCCTCTGATATTAGTGTCATGGTCGGGAAACACTTTGTTTTCATTGTTAAATATTGTATAAAAATATAAATCTAAATATATTTTTTTTTAAAAAGTAAAGCTAATTTTAGAAAAATTTAGGAAATATTTACAAGTTTTATAAAATTTTAAAGTAAAACTCTTTTATGGTTCTAAAAATTCAAGAATATTATTAAAAACTAAGTAAAGATATACTATCTAAATTTTAAAATATAACAAATAAATGTTTTTCAAAGAAAAAGATATAGTTAATATATATATATCTATATGTATGCTAACAGATTTCCTTAGATAATTGTATAACTTTCTAAAGATATATATATATATTTTTTACTTTCATTCAAAGGTTTAAATTTAGTTGTTTTAGTACAAAAATTTGTTTGTTTCTATAATTTTTTAAAAAATTGAAATATTTTAAAGAATTTTAGATAAACTTTAAACTTTAAATTCAAAGAGTATAGAAAACATTTGTTTAAGATCAAATGAAACAATATCGATAATATTCTATATCTAGAGATAATATTCCTCCCTAAGCATCCGTTTTTAAGTGTCATGTGGCATAACAACAATTACCTTCAACTATGTGAATGAAAATGATTTGTTTAAAACAATTGTTATTGACAATTGTCAATGAATTTTCCCATGAGAGAGCATTACTCATTGCACTTTCATGTCACATTTTAATTGTCTGAAAATTTCTTTCAATTAAAACGGAAAAAAAACGAAAAAAAATAGAGAGAAATGCAAACAAAAATTAACAATACATACAAAGAATTTCAAGTAATTAAAAAATATCTACAGACATTTTTTTACATAAGGCAAATTAATCTTGAGACAATTGATTTGATCGTGATCTGTAAAACTAATCTCCCTCTCTTACCTCTTCCTCACTCCATCATCAGAGCAGACGTTTAAAAGGACAAGAACCTTTGATTCAAGGATTTTGACCTCATACGTTTGAGTTGCCTGGCAACTCTTCTTGGAAAAGACCTGTCTTCCGATTAGCCCCCTCTAAACCCCTCTTCTCTTTTGTATCTAAGCTCGCTTATAAATGACTACAACCCCTTCCACACATACACACCCTCTCCTCTACATCATATCTGATGTTTTAATAGTTTTTATTGCCTTTTATTTGTTTGCCTGTCCAGACAGAAGAAGACACAGAAGAGATGTAGAAGGAGACAAAGAGGAGGACATGCAGACAGAGAGACAGAAAGAAGAACCAAAAGCCCAGTGGGAACCAAAAACAAAACAACAAGAAGTTCTTTCTGTGTGTCTGTGTTTGTGTGTGTTTGTGTGTTGCTAAGCAAGTTTCATAAACCCAAATCCAGAAGATCGGCTTCCCCTTTGAGGTTATTTGAGACGTGTTTCATTTCTTTCTCTCCCCCTTGCTGTCTTCTCTTCTCTGTCTACTCTTTCGGATGCTTATTCTAGGCCATTGGCTTCATTTTTTTTTGAACTTTTACTTTTTACTTAGTAGGTATATATATATATATACATATATATGTATGTTTAGAGTCAGCACATTTAACCAATTCAGCATAAAAATTAAACAAAAAATTTCTAGTTCAATTTACATTAATTTTTTATAGAAAAAAAAATAAACGAAATTTTTGGAAAACTAATTAAGAAATTCATTTGCGTTTTAAAATATTTAAAAAAAATGTTTAAAAAATTTTTAAAAATACTAAATTTTTAATATATTTAAAAAAATTTAATAATATTTACTCTAATCTTAAAACACTATAAGTTAAAAATCGTTTTTTTTTTATATATTTTTAACTTAAATTGTTCATAAATGAAAAATAATTAAAGACAACTTAGTTCAAATTTAAGTTTTGAATTGAATTTTTAAATGTTTTTAATATTTCATAAAAAATCTATCAAAAAAATAAAATTAAAGCGCAATTTTGATTAAACAAAATCTTGTAATATTTAATTTATATTTTGGAATATTTTTTTTTAATTTTTTAGATATTAATTAAAAAGTTTCTTTTTCCTAAAAAAAGGAAAAATGATAAACAAGTTGTAAAAAATATTAAATTTAATTAGGATATATATAAAATATAATAATATACACTACAATCTTAAAAAATTATAATAAAAAATCGATTCTCATTATAAATTTTTACCTTAAATTCTTAAAAAATTCAGAAAAAAACCAAAAACATCTTAGTTAAAATTTGAGTTTTGAATTTGAATTCAAAATTTCTTTTTTAATATATCACTAAAAATCCATAAAAAATATTAAATCAATTTTTTATTGAACAAAATCAAGTAAAAGAGCAAAATATATTTAATTTATATTTTACAATATTTTTTAATAATTTTGTTTTGCACTTTTTGTTATATTTAAAACTCTTTTCTTATAAGGTTCATTTGCAACTAACTTTCCAACTAATTTGATATATTTGGTCAACAACTCTCTTCTCCGTCTGTATAAAATTATATATATTGTATATATAAGATTTCTTATCTGTTATATAGATACAAGATAAGTTAATGCTAGTATTCTAGGAAAAAATATATATATAAATCTAAAAGGTTGGCAGCAGCTACCTACGTAAATACATCAAGTATTTTTGGAAGTTTTATTTGCTAGATCTTGTCTAGCCTTGTCTTTACAAAACAGTTATATATACATATATTTATTTGCCAGATCAGCGTTCCAGTGACACTCATGTGACCCTAAAAACACTTGCTGTTGATTTGACTGTTATTCCATGTTCCACTTCCACTTGATGATGTATGAATCATAGGATTTATGTTTGTTTGGTTATTTTATGGCAATCGGAAATGACTTATAGTTGAGTCAATTGTTTAGAGGGCGCTATACTTTAGTAACTGAACGATAATGTTAACTAATATTCAATGGAATTTTGTATAACAATTATTTTTAAAAAAAAGAGAATGTCACTTTGTTATGAGAAAAATTATATTTGGATTGCATAATGCTAATGATAATATGAAAGAAAAAATATAAAAAAAGGATGGGCAACAGTTTTTATACCTGTATTAACCAGGAAGTCACAATATTACCAACAAAAGAAAAGACTAAGGTAAGGTAAGCCAGACTATGACGAGCCGCCTCTTTTAAACTTATTAATATTAATATTTTTATTACTTTTAATCATGTGTAAACATAATCTATATAATACTAAAAACATTTGTCTATTAAATCTATAAAAAACATTGTAACCAATATATATAAACCATCTGTATAATACTAGCTTATCAGTCACACGAAAAGACCACATGGAGCAGGATGAATAGTTTATTAAAACGCATGTTACTTTGTTTCAGAAGCAGTTGTTATACTCTATATAATTATACTATATACAACTTATAAAGGAAAGAACCATTCTAATACAGAAGCATTTCTAGAGAAACTATAGAAGGAGAGAGAGAGATTTCTATATATCTTATATTATAGTTTTCTAGCTTTTGATGGAACTCTAGTGATATTGACAAAGTCCATATACTAAACAAACATAGGGTAGGGTATTAAAGAAAATATCATCATCATCAGGATGAAACATCCCCTTTGGAACGTGTTTTTTTCCTTCGCTGCTTATTACGTCTTATCAGTACATTATTGATGTAGAGATTTGCGTTTTAAAATATTCAGTAAATGACCTAAATATAATACTTATTTTTAACAATGGAATGTGCTAAAAGGAATTCTCAATAATAATTGATAAAATCATCCCAATTAACACATTAAGTGTAATCGAAAATATTGAAAATAACTCACCGGAAAATTGTTATGTTTGGTTTTTTTTTTGATAGTGACTCAAATGAAATTCCACTTGTCTCGTCTTATATATATATATATATATATATTATATATAGATTAATTAGTACGTTTTGTTAATATATAAACTATTTTCTTTCACTCTCTTTTAATTTGTTAACACGAATTCTGCTGGTTGATATAGTCACGAGTTCGTGTTAATTAACCATGAAGGGCTACATTGGAAACGCACTTGATGAATTTGTTTTTTAAACTATTTTCTGCTTTTAAATCATTTGAAAATTTTGTTGCCAAGCGATATTTACTATATAATTATATAGCATATAGTATGTATGTTTGTATGTATTGTATATATTTATTTTTATGTAGCAGAGAGAGAGTGAGCGAGAGAGCGAGTGATATTCCCGTACACAAGAACGTGGCTGTTTCTATTCACGCCTGTTAAACACCTTTTGAAAAAACAAAAAATTTATATACTTAGTTTGTTAATATTGTATTTTTAGTATCGGGGCGATTGCACATTCAAGTGAAAATTCAATATAAAAAAAAAAAAAAAACAAACGAATTACAAATTTCACGATTTTACGAAAAGAAGCACAATGAAATTACAAAAAATAAATTAAATAGGCGCACCAAACACAGAGAAGTTTGAAATTATCGGCTGCCTTTCCGCAGAGTTGGTAGAGAAGACTGAAACGTTTTACGATTGGCGTCAACGAATATCAGACTAAAACTGAGGGAGAGGGCATTCGTATCAGTAGAATGTGCGAGAGACATACATACATACATACATACGTACGTACATGTTGCGCTAACTCAAATACACTAGGCTACAAATTAATGAAGGCAATTGTTATCTACATACACAAAATCTACACATACACATAGAGGGGCTTTTAAACGACTTTAATGATTTATCACATTATTTGTGTCTTGATTAAGTCATTTAAGTTAATTCTAGCAATTTTATATCACTCAAATTTTATATATCAATGAAGTATTTCTCTTACTTTATGCTTAATGTAAATTTAAATGGAATATATATCTACATATATATAAACAAAAAAAAAACATCTGTTTTATTAAATATTTTAATGTTTTTATAGAAAATATACAGTATTAAAGTTATCTAAAATTTTTCTATTCATAATCTCTTTTTTTGGTTTACAGTAACAAAATTTTGTTGCTTAACTATTTCTATGTTGTCTAGTGTAGTTCACTCACTTTTGAGATACTTTCCAACTGTAACTCTGCCACTCGCAAATCTCACTCCACATATTGTTCTCCCCTCTCGCAGCTTCTTTCTTTGTACCGCTATGTGATCTTTGCTCAGGCATAGCAACCGCTCTATCTCACTCAGAAAAATGCACAAATTAAATTTGTTTTTGTTTTTGAGTATCATAGTATTTAAATTGAACAGTTATTTTGTGACGTCAAATCAATTGTCGTCGACCGAACGGACACATGTCACAACATTTGAATGTGTCTTTGGTTTTTATTATATTTTTCAGGTCAATCGGCGAATCTCTTAAACAAAACGCCCCATATTGAATCGTGAGCAAAATTATTACCATGAAAAGCGTGTCAACACCGTTGATAAGAGCTGGAGGACGGATAAAAAATAGAAGACAAATAATGAGATATCAAAGTACAGTTTATTTTTTCTTATCTTTTTTTTTGATATTTTGCTACCTGTGAAATACCTTCGTACATCCGCTCTGATTGTGAGTAATGCGTTACCAAAATAGCAACACCTGAGCGGAAGAATTGTAATGCAAATATATGAGCTGGCATTTGACATAATGGCAAAATAATAATCCGTCCGTAAACGTTAATTTTCGAATTATTTCAATTACATTGCTCATTTACAAAATTTCAGTTCAACATAAATTAAAATTCAAATGTGATGCCAACAACAAATACTCAAACTTATACGGAGTTGACTTGAATGGATACTTTGTCAACTTGAATTCAACTGGTTCCATAGTGTAGCGGTTATCACGTCTGCTTTACACGCAGAAGGTCTCCGGTTCGATCCCGGATGGAACCAGAGTGAAGTTTGATCACTATTCTTTTTTTTGTTCTTTCTTATATTTTTTATATAAAATATAAATTTTTTTGTACATTTTTATGTATGTTTTAACCAGTATTAACAATGTCTGAAAAATATACATTCTATTCGCTCCAAAAACCAAAAAATTTGTTAAAAAAGTAGCAGTTTAACTGGCTAACAAAAAAATTTTTCTTTTTTTTTTTTTTAATATGTAAAAAAGAAGTGAATAAGTGAAAAAAGAAACCACCTGGTTCCATCCGGGATCGAACCGGAGACCTTCTGCGTGTAAAGCAGACGTGATAACCGCTACACTATGGAACCATATGTTTGCTTGGCAACCAAATTACAATTTTCTAAGCTACACAAAATGCGTTTTAGAATTTCTATAGTTTAAATTGTAACATTTCTATGATTTTCCAAACGAAAACAAAAATTTTTTTTTTCTTTATTTACTAATTTTTATTTAATAAATCAAATGACAACGCTTGTCCGTTACCTTTATTGAAATAGTGTTTTTGGCTCCACTATGAGTCAACTGTTTCCGTGGTGTAGCGGTTATCACATCTGCCTAACACGCAGAAGGCCCCCGGTTCGATCCCGGGCGGAAACATGTGACAAACTTTTTTTGTAAAATTTGATTATATTTTATTTTAAAATAAGTTTTGTTCTATTTTTTAAATACATAATTCTTTATTTAGTGAGTAATTCATTTATTAATATATAATTTAAAAGCACGTTTTTTTGTGTTTTCGTTTGTTATTAAAAATTAAATTGCACCTGGTATTGTTGTTTAAAAATAAATTAACAAAATTAATAAAACTAAAATTCGCTGAGCAAATTAAAACAAAACAAATTGAGTAAATAAAATAAAATTGAGATGGAGTTGCTTAATAACGCCTGGCTGTGGTTGGCCTGGGCACACCGGAAGTCCTTGGCCTAGCTGCCGATTTGGAACGCAATGGATTCGATACACTGTCAGTGTTATAGCTAAGATAGACATGTGATAAATCAACAAAGTCAGGCTCTTTGCCATTCGATTTGTGGGCGGATATATGTTTACGCATATTATTTCCAGTGTATGCGACACATTTCAATTGCCATTCGCCGATATCTTCATTCCAATGGGTATACTGATTAATCATCGATTGATATTCCTTAGGTACATAGGAATTAAGGACTAGTTCACATAGAGCCAATTCACGGGATAGACTACGTATGTTCTCATAGATGCCTTCCTTTTCCCGTTGATGTTCTTGCTGTTGATCTTGTAGTTCCGATTTAACGCCCATTAGCATTTGCATGACACGATGGATTTTCTTGGTAATACCAGTGCTGGCATCTTGAAGCGATGAATAACGCTCCTCAATGTCAATACGTTCGGTGGCCTTCTGTTGTAATGTTTGACGTAGAGCCTCTTCCGACTTTTCACGCTCTTCCAACTCTGCTATGGATTGCTCTAGTAGTTTCTCCTGAGTTTGGGCTTTCTCTAAAAGATTTTCACCACCCACCAATATCTTGCCCTCGAGATTAACCAATTTATTGCGTAATTGCTCTTGTTCGGTTTTTGCATGCTCAATTTCACGTAGATGCTCGTTTTTACGTTGAGCCATCTCCTCCTTTTCTTCATCGGTCTTTTCACGCTTCTTCTTTTGAGATTTTTGTAGAGTATTCGATGGTGCCAATTCTAGATCTAGAGTCTCTTCCAAAGCTTCATCCTCATCCTCTTCTTCATCCTCCTCCGTGGAACGTAAATCTTCCTCAAAGCTACCCTCTTCCAACTGCTTTCGTAGACGGGCAATCTCTTCCTGAAAGTGTCTCAAAAGAGCATCCTTGGGCTCTTCATTAATGTGCATGCGATTCTGTATGTTTTTAGCGCGACTAGCATAACGTAAAGTGGATATAGTTTCCATATAATTTGAATCTGACGGTGATATAGTGGCACACATAACCGTCTTGGAATTTCCGCCCAAAGAGTCTTGCAGTAGGCGAGTCAACTTGGAATTACGATAAGGAATATGCGTAGATTTCCCATCAACCAGAGCACTTATGACATTACCCAGTACCGAAAGTGACAGATTGATTTTAGTTGCTTCCTTTAAACGTTGTCCGGATGCCTGGGTTTTTGATTGACGCTCCGAACCGGCCAGATCGACCAACTGCAGTTTGCCCATTCGAACATGTTGGCCACCATTTTCGACCAGTTCGCTACGTTCAACAGTTATAGAAAATATGGCATGAGATCTTGATGATTCCTGATTCATTTTAGTGGCACCAACAGCACGATTTTTATTACCCAAACGCATAATATTCTCCAAATCATCGGCATTATGAACAACATAACCGCTAAGATCTTTAACAAAGACACCAATATCCGGCCGCTCCTTAACTTCAAGACTTTTGCTAACATCTTTACCAAGCAAATCTCGTACTTCCTCATTATAGATCTCCATATAACTGACGCGTACAAGAAATTTTTGATTCTCCTTGGCCTTGGCTATATGGCCAAAGATATGGGCAAATGCATTTGGTATAATGCCTTTGGTTTGTGGTGAATCTGGATTACCAGACATGGTATATGTTTTACCAGTGCCCGTCTGGCCATATGCCAATATTGTACCATTATAGCCTTCCAAAACCTTATCAACTATTGGTCTAGCTGTGTCCACATAGAGATCCAATTGATTCGAGCTGCCATCAAAAACATTGTCAAAATAATATGTTTTCGGTGGTTCATTTACTGTGGAGTTTGGTTTCGTTACAGTAATTGCTCGATTTATTTTATCCACCGTTATGGCACACTCTGAACTATTGCTACTACCCATTGAGGATGAGGATAACTCCATCTTATCCATCGGTCTGGCTCGCACCACCACACGAACATTTTCGATTTCGTCATCGAGTTGCTGTTGCGGCTGCTGCTGCTGTTGCTGCTGCTGTGTTGCTGATGTTGGTAAATTAATTTTTGGTTGTTCCTGTGGCATTTTTTCCAATTTTACTTAAAAAAATTATATTGGCTATCGATTTGATTGGCCTTTTCCTTATAATTGTTTAGGGCACCCCCGTTGCTATGAGGTTTTCCTTCTTCTTTTATTTTTCTTTCTCTCTTGTCTGTTTGTTTGTGTGCAAATTTCCACACAATAAACGGTTCAGTTAGTTAATAAATACCAAATATGCGTGGGTGGTGATGGCAATGTATAGTGCGACCAGATACTTAAAAAAAATACTAAATCAAAGATGCAGATACATTTTGCAGAACGAATTGCAAGCATATGATGGATTGTTTTTTTGAATGAATATATAGCGAAAGCAAAGTGCAAAAGTTATTCTATTTAGAATAAAGTTCTCTAGTAACTGCGTTAATATTTGCTCCTACATAAATTTAAGTGGCATGAAGATTGATATTAATAATTTATAAATATAAAAATTGTATGTAATGAACTAGCAATATAAATAATTTTTCTTATACTGTTTTAGCTTTAGATATTTAAGTTTTAATTTAGTATAATTTTATTTTTTACTAAATCAGAGTAAGGAAACCTTACGTAATTACCTTTATTTAACATGAAATAGATATATATACATACATATATATTATATAAAATACTAAAAAAACCTAGAGTAATAAATTGAAATTCATTTGTATCTAAGGAATAAATATATATCAAGTAAAATGTTTAAAAAAAATACAAGCTTCATTTCATTCATTTTATGCGTACTATTTAAAAAATACCAACCAATGAAACGAAATACCAAAGTATTTTCTCACGCCAACGCAATCAGCGAGTTAAGCTAGGAAAGGTCGACTGGGCTATCTTAGTGTGCCGGCGAGTAAACATCTGCCAAACGAACAGCGTTGAGAGAGCGAGAGCCAGTGCCAGTGGTTTTGCACTGCCCTTAGAAAATCTTTTGATTTACCTTTTGAAATCGAAACCAGACGACGCATAAAAAACTTATTTTCCGGCCACAATGGCAGCGACATTGCGAAGATTCCATGGCTTAAGATTGCTGAAATCGACGCCGGCCTTGAATCTGCAGCAGGTAATTAACAAAAAAGCGTAACACGATTGTGGGAGATGAAAAATTTCCAGTGCCCTCACAAAATAATAACGTCAAAGAAATTCACATAAATTGGCAAGGAATGTGAAATCTTTATTGATAATGGCATAATGTTCAGATACATTATGGCATTGATAAGGGAAACTGATCAAGTTTTGACTGGAGTCAAGAGTCCCAGTAGCTGTTCCTCTCAATTATGTAACCACTTTGACTTGGCCAATAGCAGAAACTTGTAATAAAACATATTTTTTGTATCCTTTCAGGCCAAGCAGCTCTCCTCGACCGGCAGTTGGGCCAGCAACAATAAGAAAGTAAGTCACACAATATTGATGGAAAACCAAAACCCATTTCATAATAGCCAGAATTTCGTATATAACCTCAATAATCAATCTATCTCGCTTACACAAACTCTCACCCTCTCGCTTACTTTCGCCCTCTCTCTGACTATGTGTGTGCTTGCGTGTTGCAAACGAACAGCTGATCGGCACTATTGGTGCTTTAACCGGTGGCGTTGGTGCCTTATTGTTTGCATTGGAACAATCGGTGCAGGCATCCGGCTCTGAGGTCCATTCACCCGCCCAACCCTGGAGCCACAAGGGTTTGTTCTCCTCGCTGGATCACCAAAGGTATGTACACAAAAAATAACCAACCTCCCACACCCCCCTCCCCCACCAGAGTGAATGACCAATATTATGTTCTCTTCCTTGTGACAATTTAGTGTGCGTCGCGGTTATGAGGTATACAAGCAGGTCTGCTCCGCCTGCCACTCGATGCAATACATTGCCTACCGTAATTTGGTTGGTGTCAGTCATACCGAAGCCGAGGCTAAGGCGGAAGCCGAGCAGATTACGGTGAGTAAATGCAATATCAAGAATTACTCCAAGTGATAACCAAAAACTAGTGAAATTATTAACGATAAAACGTTCTTTAAATTGTTAGTTGAAGGAATAAAGCCTTAAACAAAGGTAACTTTTAGCCATGTTAAGTGAAAAATTAAGCTAAAGTTAATCTTAGTGGCTGTGAAAGTGATATTTTATAATGAAAAGTTTCACCAATTCATTGACTCAAACTATTTTCACTACTAATACAGCAGTTATACCTCAATCCCTAGAATAGGAACCTCTGTTTTAAGTAAAACTAATGAAATTTAGAGTTAATTTTTTCTAATAATTGCAAAACAAGTTAAATCTATCGTCAAAATTGAATTACTTAAAAGTTTATGCAATTGCATAATCAACTAGTACAAGATAATCAAAGTAGGATTACTCATTTTTAATAACGAGAACAATGCACTTAAGAATCGTTATAAATTTACCTAGTTTTCAATGATCTAATGATCGAAATATAATTATTGTTTTTCTTATGATTATTTCAGGTCAAGGATGGTCCCGATGATACCGGCAACTATTTCAATCGTCCCGGTAAATTGTCGGACTATTTCCCATCGCCGTATCCTAATGAGGAGGCTGCACGTGCTGCCAACAATGGTGCCTATCCACCGGATTTGAGTTACATTGTATCGGCCCGTAAGGGTGGTGAAGATTACATCTTTTCGCTATTGACCGGCTATCATGATGCACCAGCCGGTGTGGTGCTACGCGAAGGCCAGTACTTTAATCCGTACTTCCCAGGTGGTGCCATTTCCATGGCTCAAGTGTTGTACAATGAGGTAATGAGGAAATATACTACACAAGATGTCATTACTCATTTACTTATTAACATTTTTATCCCATTTATCGTTTAGGTTATTGAGTATGAGGATGGCACATCGCCAACACAGAGCCAGTTTGCCAAGGATGTGGCCACTTTCCTTAAGTGGACCTCTGAACCGGAGCACGATGATCGTAAACAGCTGCTGATCAAAGTAATTGGCATTCTTGGCTTCCTAACGGTCATCTCGTATTACATTAAGCGACACAAGTGGTCAACTCTCAAGTCGCGAAAGATGGCGTTTGTGCCCAAGGAGAAGTAGATGAATGAAAACACTTTGTTTGAAATTGAACAGCGCAAGTGTATGATGATAAAGTAATGCCGTGTTAATGCAAATAAATCAATTTTAAGCAAAATACAAAGAAGCAACAACAAAATAAAAAAAAGAAGTAACAAACCAACCAATAAAAATGAAACAAGAAAATCCAAAAAACTATAAAAAATTCAATTATGATCAGATCGGAGGAGATGCCATTAGAATTGGGGTTGGTTATTGTAACACCGACACTGAGATGAGATGAATCCTAGCTAAATGAATTATGGATAATAAATATATTACATATTGATTGTGTGTATAAATTTAAAAATTTAAAAACAAAAAACAAACAAACAAAATCTATAATTCAATTTATGTATTTAAAATAAATAATTGACAAATAATTGGATTCTATATATTTTCTATTTTATATATCCACTGATTCTAAATTATGCTTTCAATTAGTATTTCTTTGATTTGCCAACGAATAATTTGAAATAGTTTTTGAAATTGGAAATTTTGAAATTTTAAATGGTTAAGGTAAAGGAATCTTTTGAATCTCTAACTTTTATAGAAACTTGCCACATTGGTGTGGCTTTTGTCCACTGGATCTTTGCATATATTCACATAGGTTTATGTGAGGAATGCTTTAAGATTCAGTTCAATTCAAATTTTAACAAGTATTCTTATAGTTATTCCAATAAAATATCAAGTAAAGTTATTTTATTGTTCGAAAATTTAATTTTTGTTTTGATCTTTAGATAAACTTTAAAGTTCATGAATATATAACGTCTAAAATTGCTCCATTAGTTTAGCTCTCTCTTTTCATTATAAGAAATTTATCTTAAAAAGTTTCAATCGAAACTATTTATAATCAAATAAGCGAAATAATGAACTTTTAAAGTTAATTCAAGAGAGTTATTACTGAAAAGTTAGATCCTTAATTGATTTTGTTTGTATTAGAGAGTACTAGAGTTCTTCTAAAGGATATCAATTGATTTTTTACCAGGTTACTTTGTTCTGTTTAAAATCGAGTATCTAAGTTTCTTATTTTCAGCTAAAGAAGGCAAATAAAAGTATTCAATAGTTCAAAGTTCAATCTTCAAACAAGTTTGGACAAAAGGCTTTTTATATAGTAAGACAAAGCTAAGCCCCTTCCTAAATTCTAAACCTTCTACCAATTACTTGTCCTTGTAATAGAGTAAACTTACACTTTGATCTGTAAATAGATTAAACTAAATTTAAAAGTCAACAACTTCTGCACGAAAGAGATAAAGATAGCTAGCTAATAAATTGAAATGCATAACAAATGAAACAGATAAACTAAAAGTAAATGCCTAAAATCCTACTCAACTAATTTTCTTAAAGGCTTTTATACCCTTGCAGAGGCTTTGTCTTGTCCATCTGTTTGTTTCTTTGCTAGAAATAGACCTTAAATATTAAGCTATATGGTTGAAACTTGGTAGATAAAGACTTTAATTATTCAGGCATATAAAGTATGAAAATCAGTCGAATCGGTCGACTATAAGATATAGAAAATTGACTTTAAACGTAAAAAAATACAACAAATATAAAAAGGTGTTGTGTGAAAGAGACAAACAACACAACAATAGAATATATGCGCGTTTGATGGCATCTAAGTGGACCCGTGATAAGTTCGGAGGGTAATGAGAAGTTTCTCCTCTCCGCATGAAAACTGATGGGACAGAAAGGATAGTTAATTAGTCTAGAACTGCAACAGTTAACAACTTTTTTGATTATTATTTTTTAGATATAGTAGCTGTTCCTTTTTTATATATATCTTTTGTTTTTGTTTTTTGTATTTTTCAGTTTTATTGGGTTATTAATTGTTGTTTCTTTTGTTTTATTTAGAAGCTTAAATTAAAGTAAAGTAAAGTTTGTTTTTTTTTTCTTTCTTTCTTGTTTGAATTATTTTACTTTTTTTTAACGTCGTTTTTTCTCATAGAATGCGATATAGATATATATATATATATACATACATAGCTAGATATATATGTATATATATATATATATGGAGACTATCGCATTATGTTTCGTTTTATGATTATATATATATATATATATATAAATCGCGTCTCTTCAATCCGTTTCTTTGCTTTGCTACAAAAATTCTTTTAGATTTTGTTTGTTGTTTTATTTATTTATTATTATTATTTTTTTTTTCTTGTTTTTGTTTGTTTAATTTCTTTTCTCTTTTTATTTAAATTAATATTTATATATTTGTTTTTTTTTTTGTTTTTGTTTTATGTATATAATTAATAAATTTTTTAGTTTAGGCAAAAAAACAAAACAAACAATAATTACGCTTCCGATTGCCTTTACTGAATTTGGAGCTTATTTTTTGGGAGGGGGGAAGGGGGTAAGGATGTTGGGATTGGGTTAAGATTAAGACCGCTATATTTGGGCGTGGCCTTGGGTTATATGGATAGGAAATAGGGCAGGGCAAAACATAAGCCTTTCTCATTTTCTTCTTACTTTCCCTTTTTAGTTTCTGTTTTTTTTCGGTTTTCTGATTGTTTTTTTTTGTTTTTTTGAAATTGTTTTATTTCTTAGAGAAGAAAATTTGAGTTGTATGTGTATGTGTGTGTGTGTGTATTATTTCTGGGGGATAAAATTATATAATAAAAAGAAAGTGATAGCAAAAATTAAGGAAAAAACAATGACAAATCCAGATCTTTCATTAGTTGTTATATATATATATTTATATATATATATAAATACATATATATATATATGGTGACGGAAGGGATGACGATCATTTTTAGTGACGTTGTTGTTGTTGTTGCTGTTGATTTGTTTTACTTATAGTATAACATGCATTTTCATTTGATGGATGTTGAGTTTCTATACGTAGAACTTTACACACACGCTCTTGCCTACATCCATCCATCCATCCATTCAACCATCAATTATTCTTTTTTGCTCCTGTCTATCTTCGTTTATATATTTGTTGCCTTTCCGCATCAGCTCCTGCTGTTTTCTTCTCTCTTTTGCTCTTGACTTTTAGCTTATTTTAAGTGTGTGTTGTGTGTGTGTGTGTCTGTGTTTAACTTGCTGTTGGTTCGCCTATGTTTTTCTTTATCATCTTCTATATTGTTGTTTTTTTTTGTTTGTTTGTTTGTTTCTTTTTTTTTATTATTTGTTTTCATCATCTTCGCGCTGATCTTGACTAAAAACAGCTACCTTCTGGCGGCTGTGCCAATTTCAAATTCTCTTTCATGGTCATAATCCTACGTATTTCCTGAAGCATCGTTTTTATGGTATACTCGCGACTCCATCTGGCCAACATTGGAACTGATCTATGATCAACCTATAAAACACAAAGCAAACGATATATATATATATATATTTAGATTTCAATTATTCATTACTTACCACTCCATTATTCTGATTTATGCAATTAATATTTACTTTAGTTAAAAATCTGAGCGTTGGTGGCTCATCCGGATAACGTTCGCCGCATTCAATCTTTAATGAATACATTCGATTCTCGAAGGGCGTCTGCAAAGGAAACCAATCAAAATGTTAATGGGAATCAAATGGGTATAATTTACATTTAATTACATACTTAAATCTCTATACCCTAACTATAACCAGTGGAGCCTATTGAAAAAGGGAGAGACTATATCATATATATATATATATACATACTTGATCAGCTTAATGAGTAAGATTTGAAAAAGACTTCTTCTTTTTGCTTGAATATTTCAAATTGTTTCTTTGGCACTTTTGGAACTTTCTTCTTCTATATTATAGATTAATTTACTATATAATTTAAGTTAGAATTTTTCATATATTCTTAAAGTTTCAGTTCTATGCCATCTTTTGGCAAGAGCATAGAACTTTCAGTTAACAAATTATAGCCAAAACAAGTGTCGACAATGAGTCATATTGTGTTGCAACTATTAAAACTCCCTCCCCCCCCGCACAGTTTCACCCCTATATATATATATCTAATATGATTCATGCAACATGATGACGGCGCGCGCATTGAATTACTAGTAATGAAAATTATTTAAAAAATCAAATCTTTTTAGCTCAAGGTGACTTTCATTTACAAATTTCTCATCTAACATTTATCAATTTGTCTATAACTTATTCCAACAAATTGCTGATCAATTTATTGTTGTTATTGGATTAATTTAATTGTCAGTTTACAAAAAAGATCATGAAGCAAAAGAAAGATGATTAAATGAAAGTCAAGGTCATTGAGAAAGTTGTTGAAACATTATAAAAATTATAAACTATTTCTTTAGGAAAATGTTTAGATATAACACTTTCTAAGTAAAGTTTAGTTCCTAAGAAGTCAAACTTCAGTTTTCTATAAAGAAAGAACCAACTTTCATTTCCAAAGATGAGATCTTCTTTGAGTTATTATATAGCAACTGACTTGATTATAGTTTTACAAAGATATAGATTATAGAATTTACTACTTCTAAAGTCAAGAAACTTAATCGTTGAAACATTTTTTCTATTTCTATTAAGCTAAGGCAGAGACAGTTGCTATATTACTAAGATACATACGAATCGACTATATATAGATCATGGAAATTAAGTTCTTCAGTAAAATAATAGAAACTTCTACTCTAATATCAAGAAATTTCATTATTTTGAAAAATAAGAGACTAAGCTATTCAGTGAAATTATAGAAACTTCAATTCCAATATCAAAACATATCATTTAAAAATCTACAATATTTCGAAAAATAAAATTGATAATTAACAATTTCTGTTTCTAGGTTACAAAAGGTTCTCATTTTAGATTGTTCAGTTTAAACTGTTTCAACTAAACCTAGTTGATACATTTAAAAAACATTTGTAATACTCTATAAACAAGATTTACTTGAAATGGGTTAATAATTTCCCTAAAAACAATTTTATATAATAAAAAAAACGATCAACTGGAAGTTTCTTTCCCTTAGATTTAATCAAATTCAATGACGTAAACATGACACTTGATGTGCTTTCTATTGATCGACACGCTGTTTCAACTAACGCTTTATAAACTATGCTTAAATTAGAGCGATTAATTAAATATTTATAATTTATAAGCCGCGGATTATTTTAAACAAATCACATTAAACTTTCATTAAACACACACACACAAAAAAAAAAACCTTTTACGCAATCCAAAATGATAAAATTATCAACAACATCAAATTTAGAACTGATAGGTAGCTAAGTAACAACGACTACGTCATACTCTATACTAAATATTGATATATACAAATGGAGGGCCCTAACTCTCTCTAGTTAATGCAGATCAGAAATGTAGAGACAGAGAGAGAGAGAAAGAGAGATATATAGTTTCCGTCATTCTATAACATATAATCTTAAGACTTTGATATACCCCCACTGATATATATTGTAACTATAGGGTATACGGAAAAAGTCAAACTGATAAAGTTTGTTGTTTGTTGCCTCGTCATGGAACACGGGGCCTGAACTGAATGCATGTGTTAAAAAATAAACTTGATCTTTTGCGATTCCTTGTTCCTGATTGAATGGATGGATAGTAACTTACTCGGGGCGGACCAATGATCATGCCAATCCAATAGGTTAGCGTCATATCATCATCATTCTCAAGGCCCCACGATATGGTGCCATCGCCCACACCCTTTTGGCCCTGATCCAGCTCCTCCAGTAAGCGGAAATTTCGTGGAACCACTGCAATGAAAGACAATATTGTACAAAATTTTAAACAAATAAAATTTAAGAAATGGAAATGAGGAGAACAAAAAAAAAAAAAAATAAAAAAAATTATTGTTTAAATGAGTGTTTTGTTGTTTTTCTACTTCGCTCTCAGCTTTCATAGGGAGGGAGCGGCCGCAGACATGATTTTTTTTTTTTTTTGCTTTTTCTTTGGTTTTTTTTTTTTTGTGTTCCTTATTGCTTTGCGTTTGGTTTCTGTTGTGACTTTGCAAAGACAACAAGAGGAAATTGTTAATTTAATTAGAAAATTTTGCATAAAATTTTATCGGAAATGGAGATGGAAATAATAAGAATAATAACAAGATTTGGCCAAGAGCATAAGAAACTAGTTAAAGTTTGCTGAGAGGAGCCAAAATTGTCAAGTCACGAAGCAAAAACCAAAAGAAAAAGCCAAAAGCAAACGAAAAAAAAAAAAAGGAAAAAAAAACTGCAAAGGGAGAGAAGAAAAAAAAAGTGTTTGCTGTTGCAATTTCTTTTTTGGCCAGATTGAAGTTTTTAGGAAATGGAAAATTGTTAACACACACGCACGCACACACACAAATATGCAAGTCAACACACACACATTTGAGCAATTTTATCGGCTCTGTGTGTGTGGTTTCTTTTTTTTTTTTTTTGTTCTTTTTGCCTTTGCCTTTTCAATTTTCACATCTACCGCAGCGACAGCGAAGCCGACTGCGACGCTTTGCTCTCTTAATCACATTTTTTTTCTTGTCATTTCGTTTGGGTTTCAGGCGCAGCGGATGATGGTAATGTATTTGCAGAATTTGTTCGACCAATGGCTAGCACGTGCTTAGCCCATTCTGGCAAAGACATTTGCCAAATTGTTGCAAAATTAACAAATAATTTTAATTCTTACCAACGCCGGCACCCGATGTATTCGCCATTGTGGTTTAAAGTAGTGTGACCAGTCACGAAAAACCGGAAAATGTCAAATAACCGATTGTCGGCACCGTTTTAACGTTAGCTAACATGAACATTGAGCTGCTAAGTTAAATGTTAACCGCAAAGGGGCATGTTGACCGCAAATGCGAATTGCGCAAAATATGAAAATACATAAATTTCCGTTAAAACTATTGAACATTACAAATTATTTTTTTAAAGTTGAGCTTTTGAAAATAGAGTAAGCTTTATTCTTTGTTTCAAGGGTTGACTTTGCTTTTAACGAGACCTAACATTGGCGCAATATTTAAATTAACATTAATTTTAATTCTATCGTCTGGTTACACTAATATATGTGCAGTAAGGTGGAGCCATTGTGGCCACACTAAACGTCAACAGCTGTTGCTGTTAATTAACATTCGGACGCGTCAGCACTTAAATTAAAAATAATTAATTGATGGAATATAAATAAATGGACTCGCTTTACCACCAAACAAATCAAACGGTCAAAGAGATCGAACAGGCCTTTCAACGCCTAAGCAAACACCAGACCACACAGGAAACATTGACCGAGGAAAACAACATACAATTGAAAATCACACAAGCGAATAGGTAAAGCTGCCGCTAAATGACACATAATTCAAAAATTTAATCAATTACAATCAATTGTAGCAACTGCGACCGCCTCGATGTCTTGCTTTTTAAAGTGCCTCCCTCGCAACGACAAAGCTCCAAGCTCCGTGTGGATCAATTGAAATATGACTTAAGGCATTTGCAAACATCCCTCCAACATGCCAAAGACCGGCGTCAGAGGCGCCAGCAAGAGATCTCGGAGAGGGAACAATTGCTTCAGCATCGTTTTTCTGCAAATAGCCAGCAACCGCCAACAGGGACTGGTGAAACCTCAATTCAATTGGATTATGATCTACAACATCACACGCAATTGGGTAATGCCCATCGTGGTGTAGATGATATGATTGCCTCTGGGAGTGGCATACTGGAAAGTCTCATATCACAGCGCATGACATTGAGTGGAGCACATAAGAGGATACTTGCCATTGGCAGCACATTGGGTCTATCCAATCACACAATGAAATTGATTGAAAGGCGCTTAGTTGAAGATCGTCGCATATTTTGGGGTGGAGTCGTCATAACGTTGCTAATTGTGGTATTAATAATATACTATTTAGTCTAAAATATCAAATAAATTGAATGTTAATGTCTCATAATGATCCTTGTATCACTTCTTATTAGGATTAGGTCTTCCCATTCATTAAAACGCTCAGAATGGCTTTTAGGTTTGAATTGAATCTGTATATATACTTATATATGTATATATATGAACCCATTTATAGAAATCAAAACTCCAGAATTTCACATTGGAACTGGGTAATCAATCAAATCAGTTTAATCATCGTTTTCAAGAGATATATTGCTACCAAAACGTTGATATAGATGGGCCTTTAGCTCATCCATTTCCGATTTGATAGCTTTGGCTTTTGCCTCAACACTGGCGATTTCCTTTAAGACTTGTTCTTTCGTTTCCGCCAGCAGCTGTTGGGTTTTGCTCAACTTATGTAAAAGGAAAACTTCGCCTATAAGAAAAGGTATATCCTCATCCTCATCAAACAGCTCAATTTCATCAAGAGCCTCCTCCACACATTTAAGCTCATTTTTTTTCATATCCAGTTCGACTTTTAGGTCATCCATGCGGGCATTATGTTTGGCAAATCGATTAATTCGCTGCTGATCTTCGAAAGAAATGTGGACATCATCATGCTAAAGAAGGAAGTGCGGGTAGAGAGCCCACAAGAGCAGCGGCACATGAAAGTGAGGTTGAGTTTTGGATTTTTATATTTATTCGTAATATGAGTCATTTTTCCAGTTACTTACATTTTGAAATACTTTGTTTGTGCTGCTTGCAACTTTTGCCGCCATTATTTTGTTGTTTTGTGTGATAAATATTAATTATTTTATAAAATTCGCAAACAGTTGTCGCTCTTTTTTTTTTTTTTTTTTGGTAAAATTAAATGTTTTAGGATTATGGTGTTGTTGTTGCTGCGTTGCTCATTTCTGCGTTCCCAGCGAGCTAAAGTTGAGTTACGCCAGAATGACACTAACAAAGCTACTCAGAATGAGCTACGCTGCTATCACATGGGCAATTTTCAAATAATATTTAAATTTTGTCTGTTTATAAAATTGTAAAACAGCAGTCAACTTCAAACCAATAACCACAATTCAACTTAAGTTTAAAATCATACGAAGAAACTTTCAAAACTAAGACTACTAAAATCCAGTGCAATGTGAACTGATCGTGTTCCTAAATGCAACAGTCTGGCAACATACTTAAGGCTTGATCTGGCGCGTTCTTTCTTCCTGTCGTTTGTCGTTCTCCTTCGTGGTTTAAACTTACAGCCGTTGAAAGTTTTTGCAAAGTTTTTGTGTTTAATCTATTGCTTAGTGAAATCGGTAAACATATATAGTCTACTACGATATTGCGCGTGTGATTGGTGCTGTGTTTTTTAAGTTTTCTATAGATATCTATTGTGCAAATGAAAAATTAATCTAAAGCTAACGGGACTTTGTGCTTCTGTGTGCCTTTTTTTTGTGGTGATGAAATTGTTCAGGCAAAGAAAGAGATGCCGATCTATGTGTATTTTTTTTTAAGTATTGATTGCCAGAAAAAGAAAGAGATGGCGATCCTTAGTGCTTTTTTTTGTGTTTTTTTTTGTGTTTTTTTTCTGTGTTCAAGTGTAAGAGTGTTAGTGTAGTGTCAATTGAAATACGTAATAGAATTTTGATGGAATTTTTCAAAGGTAAGTAAAACTCGCAAATCGAATTGTTGATCCTTGTTCATTGTTCACAAACTTATTTTCTTTAATAACTATAGTTTATATTGGTAACTCAAGTAATTGGCTTTTGCGTCTTCGTATGTACATACATGTGTTCTTATGTATGTATGTATGTATGTAATTTCTTAGCTTCTCTTTGAATTTATCGTTTGCTAATTTATTTCTAATTATTTCATTTTTGCGAAAACAAAAAAGTGAATAGAAAATTAATATTCCATTCATTGTTTGATTAGACCATATATATAGATAGTTAGTTATAGCTAATTTTGATAACTAATTATACGCACATGTCACATAATTAGTTAGGAGTTTCCTTGTAGCCACCCGACCCTCTGACATTCCCACGTAACACACCCACTAAACGCACGCATGCACACACACACACACACACACAGCATTTGAATAGCTGCAATTAAATTTCCGTTTGGCTATAGCAAGGAAATTTCCTTTTCTTGAATTTTGTTATTTCATTCATTTCCCCTCGCTCTCTCCCTTTCTCTTACCCCACTCGTTTGGCTTATGATCAAAATATGCAAATGCAATTAAATGAAAATGAAATTGCAGTGTTAACTATGCACGGAAAATCTCTCTAAATGCTTAAAAAAAATCAACAAAAAAAAAAGACAATGTCATTTTGCAGAGGAAACAAATTGAAAATAGAAATTATTAAAGGGGAGATAGAATGCAAATTGGGTAAATATTTTACAGTTGGTTAATCTTTAATCAAGTTAAATTTTATCAAACATTTTCTAAACATGATTGTGTGTATGTCCTTTGTACATATATCCCTTTCTTTATCCGTTCTTTTCCTGTTGTTGTTGTTGTGTGTGTAAATTTGACCCAAATTTTGGCTCATAAAACGAACGGTATTGTCCCACCTATGGACTGCTGGAGGCAAAAAGGATTTTTGTGTGTGCAACACCAAGGGAAATCAAAAGGAAAGACATAGGCGTCAATCAGTAGTTGTCCTTGTTGTTGTTGTTATATTGGTATGAGATGAAGGTTTGCCATTTTCCAATTTCCAATTGCCAAAATGTGCAATTGCCCACTAAAAAGACATCAAGACCCGCAGCAAAAATCGTTTCTCATCGAATTTCTTTCAGTTTCTTTGTTCTTTTTAAAATACCCTTACAAAGAGTTACGTCCATATTCCAGGTTAGCCTGTAGGCATGTCCATTCGCCTGTTTGCCTGTCTCTTTCTTACCTCTTTTAGATGTTAAGACGAAGAAATAACCGTTAAATGTTTTTTTTTAAAGATTATTGTTGCATAACTGTGACACAAAAGAACTGCAAGGGTACAGAGAGTTCGGCTTGGTCTAGCTAACGATCCTTTTATTTACAATTTGCTCCAAAATGTATTTCACGAAGGTTGCTTTCAAAATTTTCCAATATATGGTCAGAATTTTCGATTAGATAGATATAAAATATCGAGTTGCTGTTGAAAGAATATGAAATCCGTATTTATTGATACTGTACAGTCAATAGGATTCAGCAGGGATTTAGTTATACATTTTAAATTGAGTATCACTATTTATTTTTATTTGATTACTTTGGTAGCAGCCCTCGACTAGAGAAGCCAAGTCTTTGATTTCACACTATTGTAAGAGAAAAAGGAAGACAAGCAACTAAAATGTTTGATTAAGGCAAACTAAGGTATAATATACATTTGTATCAGTTTGATGTTACATTTGTATTTGTATTTGTATTTACTTTTTCTTGCTCTACTTCTTAAGCATTTTCCTCAATTTGTCATTTTATTACTTCTTTTGCTAATTTTTTTTTTCTTCTGATCTCTTCTCCTATTATAATCTTTAAGCTAATTTTCGAATTTCGCTGTCTTTTGGGAAAATTGAGTTAACATTAACATTATGCCAATTTTCTTCCTATTTTTTTATTCTTAGACTCATTTCTTATTCCGTTTTCGTAACATTTTTGCAGCTCTCTCTCCCTCTCTCTCTCTCTGTCTTCTCTTTCCTCTTTCGATTGCAATTTGTGTTATTAAATGCAAAGACATGGGCTTCACCATTTTTGTTTTAAATGCTATAATTTATCACTCTACGAAAATCTACTGAAAATGTTGTGCTGCATATACACTCACACACACACACACACACATCCACATACATACTTCTTGTTTATCGTATATGTTAGTCACGTTTACGCAAAAAGGTCTCTCAGCAGACATACGTAAGTACGTACATATGTTAAGGCCTAAAGATTTATTGGCCCACTTTAATTTTTTGGGACCTGACTCCGTCCGTCTTTGACTTGGCCTTAGTCTCAGTCTCTGTCTTCCTTTCTATCTCTTTCCATCTTCAATGTGAAAGCCATTTTTACTGTTCCATCTAGAAATGAATAATAATCATAAACCACTTTCACCTGCAACAGACAAACTAACGGCATTTTAATGAGATAAAGTCGAAATATAAACTAAACCGACAATTATATACACTCAAATGATAGACAAAGAAACATTTCTTCTTTTAAAATCAATTTCTAAAAGATTTTCAAGACTTTTGAAGAGTAAAAGGAGTAAAGTAAAGTATACATACTTATGTATTCTTTTCCAAATTTTACATTTTGTTTTATATAATAAACTTTTCATATTCCTAGAGTATGTCGATCTATTACACTCTTGTTTCAGTACCATAAATTCTTTTTATCTTTCTTTCTCCATCTGTTTGACTGTTTTTCTTACTTTTTGCGTGTTATTTCGCATGGGGCGATCGCTTAGATATTTCCATAAGCCAGATAATGAGGTATAGATTGATGATGAGCATTACCTTTGGCTGAAAACGCGAACAGACAGACAAAAGGCAAAAACTAAAGCTAGTTACATGAACAGAAGTCAACTTCAAGTTTTTAGTTTAGACCGCGATAAGTTTAATTGAATTGAATATATATAAAGGAAAGCAGTTTTAAAAACGAAAAATTTGTATCTGTATTTAATTGGTTACAATAAATAATTTTATTGTTACAAAAGATTAAATAATGATACAAAAGGATAAATTAATGTCATGTATTTAGACACACTCACAAATTTTGCAAATTGTCTGTATTGAATTATTCAAATAAATGAATGGCAACGTAAAAGCTCTTCATTACAATGATGGACTCATAAATAAGACAGAATTTGGGGATGATGATTAAAGATCCTTCAAAAAAAAAAAAAAATGAAACCAAGCAAAAGGACTCAATTGAAATTGTCATCAAAATTTTATTAAATTGATTAAATTTAAATAATTTATTTTGTTTTCAAAAACGTATTAAAGTTTCGATTACAATTACAAATAAATTTTTATGTTTTTTCTTTTCTCTTGTTTTTCAATTAAAGCTAATTAATTTGGCTTCAAATTGTTTCAATTATAATAATTAAGTAGGTTTTTTTTTTTTGTTTTTTGAAAGTTTTTTTTGCCAAAAAAATGTATTCAAGATTTGAGGTCAATTACCTGAAATTTCGATATGTAGGCGAGTTCATTATGCTATGTGCAATTGGTTCTTGGTGGGCGTGTCATAGCCCACCGCCTACACAAACACATTTCACAGCAAATCGATTTGCATTTAATTGCATTCGGCTGTTGGCTACGAAGACTCTGTGTGTGTGTGTGTGAGTATGGGTGTGATTGTGTGTAGTGAGATGAGGTGAAGTGAGGTAAGGTAAATTCTGTAATGGAAATTATTGTTCATATTGTCGTAGATGTTTATCCAATTTGTTTGTTTGGTTTAATTTTGGGGGGCTACACACACGCACATACATTTTTTTTTTTTTTTTTTATTCGATTGATAAGAAATATAAATAGGTAACAAAAAACATGGTACAGAATAATATCATTGAAAAGGAGAAAGAAAGTTAGAGAGGTGAGAGATGCCAGAGAACAATCCTGCGGAACCACTTTGGAGTATTGCATCGCAGGATGCTGGCAGGTTATTTACAGCCCACTTGATTTACGTCGTCTTTCCAGCATACGCAACCTGGACATCACCTGTGCCGCAAAGTTGCATACCGCAGACCAGTTTGCGTGGCTATCCACCATGCTATCCACCAGGTTATTAGTGGTTAATGTTTTTCCAACCACATCCTCCATTGCTTGCCTTTCGGAACTGAACCTAGGGCACACAAATAAGATGTGCTCCGGGGTCTCGATAGAATTGTCATTGCAGCTGGGACAATTTGGGCTGTCATCCTGCCCAATTTTGTGAAGATAGCTTCGAAAGCAACCGTGGCCGCTAAGAAGCTGTGTTAGCTCGAAAGTTACCTCGCCAGATTTCCGGTTAAGCCACGTTGTAATGCTCGGAATTAGTTTCCATGTCCACCTTCCATTGGTTGCTGAGGTCCAGCGTCTCTGCCATTCTTCTATGCTTGCGATCCTGGCTTGCATCTTAAGGACTTTCTTCTCTTGCGGTGTCATAGCTGATATTTCTCTCTGCTTAAAACTCCATTGTGCCTCAAGGGCTAGTAGGTCTATTGGGACCATGCCCGCAATAATTAGGGCTGCCTCTGCGGATATGGTGCGAAAGCCACAACAAACTCGAAGTGCTCCAAGACGGTAAACCGATTCCAGACCATACCTATAGGATTTATGCTCCATCGCATTCGCCCAAATTGGAGCTGCATAAAGCATCGTAGATTTAATCACGTTCATTAGCAGCAAACGGCGACTATGTTTTGGACCTCTGGAGTTCAGCATAATCCTGCTTAAGGACCTCGTCAGCTCGGCTGCTCTCTGACTAGCAGACATCAGATGCTCTTTAAAACACAGGCGGGTGTCTATCAAGACACCTAGATACTTAATCGCTCTTTTCGATACTATCGTGCAGGAATCTAGTTGGATTGCACATACATTGTGTGTTTGTGTGTGTGTGTGTGTGTTAAGAACTCGGCAAGCGATTTGTTGTATGTCCCATTTGTGTGTATTTTATGTGTTTAATCCCCATAAGAGTGTCGAGAGTGTTAAGTGTTTTTGCTATAGTTGACAGCACAACACAATATACATACATACATACAACACTCACACAGATACACACACACACACACGCACACCTTTTTGTTTATTGCGTAATTATTGAGGTAAATATTCATGTGTGTGTGCGTGTGTGTGTAAAAGATTTACGGATAAACTTCTATGATGAATTGGAAAATGAACTAAAATTAAGTAAATGCATTTATGTTGATTTATTTATATTTGTTGTATTCATTTCTGTCCTTGAAACTCAATTGACTCGATTCATTTAAAATATAGAATAGTGTATTGAATAAATTTTTTAAACAAATTGAAATATATATGACTTGGATTCATATGCAATAAAAACATTTATAATATTTCAATTAACATTTAACTTTAAATATTTTCATTCATTTTTATGCATTTATCTCAGGAATTTTAATTTTTTTCACCATTGCAAAGTAGGGTATATTAGTTTTGGTCAGAGGTTTGTAACGCATAGAAGGAATATATATACTTTCCAAGAAACAAGAAATTTGATATTTGTAAGTACAGAAGAATCGGTCGACTATATACAAAACTTGCGATTAAAACAACTGTCTTGAGACATGAACATTTTATTTAGATTTGATTGGTTTTATATACTCTCTAATGATTGCGAGAGGGCATACAAAGTTCGGCATTTTGAGATGTTATATAGAACCAATAGGCATATCAAATTTCCATTTCCACCCCGCCATATTATTTGTTTTGTCTCATTGTGCCCTGTGTCTTTGTGTCCTCTATCTGTTGGAATATTGTTGGGAGTTGCTCTTGCAGCAGTCCTTGGTCCTCTTCCATCTATATGCATCCGCTTGTTATGCATTCGTTTGTCGGCACATTTCTTTTTTTTCTTTCTCTTTTTTTTTTTTGTTTTACTCTATCGAACTAAACTCCAACGACGAACAACGACATTTTTGCTGACAACGTCGTTATCTATTCAAGTTTGTCAATTAAAAACATAATCCCCAATCAGAAGCCAATAATACCAGAATCAAGAGAGAGAGAGTGAGAAGGGTACCAAGGGACAAGCGTTGTCTCCTTTCCTTTTTTTTTTTTTTACTCTCCTTCTGTTCGACATTGTCATGGCAAAAGTAAATATTATTTTTTTTTTTGCTTTCTTTCCTTTTTCGCTGCCGAACAACGTTTGTTGGATTTTAGTTTCCTTTTTTTTTCTTTTTTGTTACAGGCATCATCAAACAGGATCACACAGGAGCAGAGAATAAAATCCTTGTCGGTTTGAGGGAGGGAGAGGGGAAGGCGGTAGGGGTGGCGCTAGCTGGATAATTGCTGCTGCGATTTCCATGACTTTTTCGTTGCTTCTTTTTGATTGCATTGACGTTAGTCAATAACAACGAAGAGGAAAAGAGGAGGGCAGTAAGCGGGTGGGAATTTAAGAAGAAGTAGAGGAATAACAACAAGAACATGGTCCAACTTTTGATTGAATTTTCAAATGGCTTATCAAAATTCAAAGTCAAAATATCCTTAAAGTAATCATCTCTCAGCCATTAGCTTAGTCTTAATGACTTGTATACATAGTTCCTTAGAATTTATATCTCTAGCTAAAAATAGATTATTATAAACTAGAAATTTTTAATATATAAATCCCACAAACAAAATCAAGTTATCAAAGAGATTTTTCCCCCTATACGTATTTCGTTTTCTCAATTACATATTGCTTAAGTTAAAGTCCAAAAAAAAAGAAAGAAGCAAAAACGAGAATAAACATTTTATAGAAAATCACAACTGTTATGTGTGTGTGTGTGTGTTTGTATGTTTAACTTTGCTAGAATTGCATTAATGTTTGAATTGGTTTGATTTTGTTTGTTTTTAATTTAAACTCTGGCAAATATATGTATATATGTATGTATGTATGTATGTAGATATATACATTCACTTTATATAAAATTTAAACGATGATACCAAAAGCTGATGGATAAACAAAGAAGCAAAGTAATGATAGCTCTTTGCATAAAATAATGCAGCTCAAACTCAAATTCTAACGATTCCAACTTCATCATCATCTTCTTCTATACAATCACCAGGGGTGGAGTTGGCAGTCCTTCAAAGGACCACAGTAACTAAAGTTGACTCTTTCAGAAATAAGCTTTAACTTTAAGGGACTACTTGGCAAAGAAAAATATCTGATTCTCGGAGTATAAACGTTTAGTTTTGAATACAATATCAATAGTAATTGGATAATACCTTTTCGAGGATCCTGAATGTTAATGGTTTGATTTCAACACGAATGTTTACCTAAAGCTGCGTATTCCAAGCAACGTGAATGATCTTTACAAAAGCAAATGTAAATTATCCTTCAAAATGCAAGATTCGTTGCATTGTGATGCATAGTGTCACCACAATACTGAACGCGGCAAGGATGCGGCACTGTTGGGTACTGGAAAACCTTCTCTCTCTTTCTCTCTCTCTCTCACAGCTTTAAGTAGTTCTTTGGAACGTCTTGGTCGTTGTTGACGATCTTTTATTGTCCCGTGCTCCAAAAAATGGAATCCAAACGAATTTGGTTCCGCGATACTTGTTGCGATATGTCAGATAAGTTAGAACAATTGAGCGACTATATGGATATATAGAGACACTATTTCAGTGTAATCTTTTAATTAAAAGCAATCCTTGGCTAAAATTGTACTAGCTTGTAGTTTTGATAATAGCTATGGTAAAATTAACCGATTTCTACATCACAGATATATGACATAGATTCAGATAGATATTTTCTAATTTTTTTTAATTTACTTAAAACTATTTTAAAAGGATTAACTCTAATAGTTTTTATAAGTTATAAATAAATGCTGTTTAACATAATCCAGACCTGAATCATTTTTTGTCTCTCTTACTCTCTCTCTCTCTCTTTCTCACTTAGTTTCTGTCTTTGCCTTTACTATATAAAGGTTCTTGTACATTAAAGTCAACCGCACATTTATAATGTTGTCCATTTTGAGGGCTTAGCCCTTTAGTTTTTGGGTTCTAGTGCAGACTGAATTGAAAGGACGACAAAGCTTTTACTTTTGTGCCACTTTAACCGCATCTACAAAATGCTTTTGCGGTTCAGCTTTTTGGTTGCATTTCATAGGATACTGGGAGGTGGTAAGAGGGGAACTCATTACTCAAGTGTTTGTTGGATTTTTTTTCTGTTATTATTTTGTTGCTCCATTTAACATTTATTTAACGTTTTGTCAGCTGACAAAACAATTATAATTTTAGTGCCAACTAACGCACAAAATAATCAGATTTTCTTGTTGTTGCACACAAGTGAATTGGCGGGGGAGGAAGGGGGAATGTGAAAAGTGAAAAGCTTTTAATGGCATTTTCCTTAAAATTAAATGTCATTAAAATTATTTTCATTTGCCTGGCAAACTTCAAGCCAAAAAGGAGAAGCCCCAAAACTATATATATATATATATATATATATATATATTCATCCCATTCACATTTTATGCCATCATCATCATCTTTTTGGCTTGGCATTTAAATTAAACTGCCAAAACAAGCCAACATCAGCGGGAAATGTGGATGAAAATGATTGCGTCCAAACGAATAAAGTGAGACACCGAGAGAGAGAGAGAGAGAGAGATGGAGAAAAAAAAGAATCAAAGCGAAGCGAAGAGAATGTGAAATCAACTTAAGTTGCTCATTAAAAAAAAATGTTTCTATTTAAATAAAATATTAACAAAACACCTCAAGAGAAGTTTTCCAGCTTAGCTTTTCTCCCAAAATAAATGAAATTAGTTTTACAAAAAAAAAAATTTGCCCACAAACAAATGAACCAAATTACATTACTAACCAATTACAAATTAAAATCCTTTTTTTTTTTTGTTTTAATAGAGAAACTAATTCTTAAATAAATTGATCTCTAAATTTTTTTTTCTATTTGATTTGTTTAGTCATTTAGTTTGTGCATAAATAATTTCAAGAATTTTGAAGCAAACATTTAGCAACTCTTCTCTAGTTTTAATTACATTTTTATATATTTTAATGAAATCAATTTAATACATTCCACAATTAAACGAACAGACGAGACGGACGACAGGTGGACATTAAATATCATCATTATTTTGTTCAAATCAAATGATTAAATTGTTAATTTCTGCAATAAATATTTTAATTGAAATGCAACCAACATAAAAGCAAATGAAAAAACAATAATACAATATAAAAAAATAGAGAGAGAGAGAGAAAGGTAAGCAAATAATGTTTTTTAATAGTTAAATGATTTTTTTATTTAATGTGCTTAGCATTTGCATGGATTTAATCACAGCAACAACAAGAAAAACAAGTAGGATAAAGGCAATAATTATAGCAAGTCGATTTGACTATAAAGAACTTTATATTTATTTAACTATTTAATTTTTTGATTAAATTAAAGAGGATATAGAAAATGCAACAAATTAGTTAAAAGAAAAATTATTTGAAAACTATTTTTTTTATATAAATTCCAAATTTTTTAATGTATGTAAAATATTAAGAACTTTAAATTACTTTAACAATAACTCACAGCAAAAACAACAACGTACCTACACACACACACACACACACACATACATACATAGAGAGAGAAAGAGTGCGATAGAGAGATAGAAAAAAAACCGCAGAAAATCATCTCTATTAAATATTTACACTTTAATCTACTCAATGGGCAGGATGAGGCAAAAAGAAGGCAGCTAGCTGAAAGCTGACGTCAGAATTTGGCAACAAAAAGAAGAGTCAAGCGGTAGAAGGGCAATAAAAAATAGCAAAATATCTACCAAATCAGACATTCGGACAGACAGAAAGAGAAACGCGTTTTGGCATTTCCCATCAGAGCGAAGAAGTAGAGTGATGGCATTGAGAAGAGCATGGAAACGAAAACGGGGTTAAAAATTGAATGGAATGGAATGGTATGGTATGACATGGCTGTTGGTTGGAAGAGACTTTCAAATGTTTGACTATGTGATGAATGCAAAAATGCCAGATAAAGAGAGAAAAAGAACTAAAAGGAAAATGAAAATAATCATTTCACACTCGAAATATAGATATAAACATACATATATACATATGGCTCTTAACCAAATGAGATCTATAAATATGACCAATAATTTGGTAATGCTACAAAGGGAAAGGGCCGCGTCTGAAATTTTCTTAAAATCGATCGTTCAAATTGAAACTAATTAGAAAATGTTTATCCGTCTGTCAGTTAGCTTTGGCTAACCTTCAATCTAAACCTAAGAAATACTTTTTGAATTCTTCAATGAATTATCTAAAGGACTAGAAAATTTTGCTGTAAATTAAATTTCTGAAATTTATTTGTTTATTTTGTATATTTTTAGCTTTCTAAGCGAAAGCTTCAAACATTAATTAATTGATGTAAATAAAATAATGTTGCTTGTTTTATTTCGTTTTTAATTGTATATAGATATATGTAAATATAATATAAATGCATGTGTATGTGTATGTTTGTTTGTGTTTAAGTTAAATCAACAAGCAATACGCGAACCCTTTCCCATCCTTGCTAACCCGCAGAAAATTATTTAAAAGCTAAGCAGGCAATGGAAGGGAATTTTTGCAAATTCTGAAAATAAAATATGAGGCATTAATATTCACACCCACCGCATGAATGAATAGATGGCTGTTGGGCAGGGGGCGTGTCCATCTACATCAAGCAACAAACACATACTGAAACAGAAACAGAAACAGAGAAAGAGACAGAGATAAAAGAGTAAGAGGGGAGCAGAGAATGAGGCACTGACCTTTTGGCTTGGCCGCAACTTCCTGACGCCTCAAATTATGCCATAAAATGTTGCCCAAGGGATGAATTCATTTACAAACACACAACAAGCTGAAAGCATGAGAGGGAAAGCAACACAAACACATACACTGAAACAACCAACCATACACATACACATACATACTCATACTCATACTCATACACACACACACACACACACACACTTATACACAAACGCTCACATCTCATGCCATTAAATCACCCAAAACAATGAGCTGAGCCTTGTGATCCTTGGGTCCTGCTGTGGCTGCTATTCCTGTTGCTGTTGCTGCTGCTTCTGCTGCTCCTCACGAACTTTACCTTTACCGAAATTAATTTCATTTGAATTAAGCACCAGGCAATAATGCTGAAATTATTCACAGACACCCAGCCAGGATCCATACACAATCAACGCTCAATTCCCAGTCAGAAAAGGACCTGGCCTAACTCTCCCACCCACTTCCTTCATTCCTCCCAAAAATACCAAATATACCGTAGCGTATACTGAATTGTGTTTACCAGAAGGGTGAAGTAAAGGGTGGTGAAGTGCACACACAGAGAATGATGGCCAATGGATGGAGAATGGTAGAACCAAACCTGACTAAAAGTTGTTTTTGTGGGGATGGAGCTGGAGCAGTAGAATTGAGTAGAACGATTTCTGACAGCTAATTGAAAACATTAAATTTTCGTTCAACTTTTTTTTTTTTTACTTTTTCATTGGTTTTTTGTGACGTTTTGTTTAAGTAGATTTTCCGGTTAGATTTTGTGGCTATATCAACTTCTCCTCCAACTCCTTTTAGCCATTGAAGGTGTGATTTTTATTGCGTGTAGTTAAATCCGTGGTAGGAATTTGTGTAAAGGTTTTCTCCTTACAGCATTTAACAAAATTTCATTTGATAACTTTTCATTTATTTACTTTAACATTTTTTGAAAATGAAATTTTCACAATTTCATGGAAATTGAAATATTTTCATTTTCATTTTCATTTTAATGGTAGATACTAGAAAAGGGTATATTCAATTCAAGTAACAAGTTAACAACTTTTGAATCTGAAATGACATTTGATAGAAATTTGTGTGTTTGATTTGGCCAATATGGAACTGGATTATTTCCTTTTAAAAACCGTTTGCCCATAGATGATTGATCATATTTAGAGTTCTTAAAAAATAATCAATGAAATAAAAGGGAGATCGACTTCTTGAACTTCCTTTAAATTGATCTCAAAGATCTTACAAGGGTATATACATATCGGCATAAATGAGATTAACTTGGATCTCTGGTCTCTGTTTTCTTTTGTGCTGTTGAAGCATTTTCGGATCTGGTTTTCAGTTTTGTTATTTTATTTATTTTTTTTTTTTTAGCCGTCTGTCAGTCAGTTGGTCAGCCGTTTGAATAAATCGCTTGCCTTTGCATATTTAATGCCAACAAACAGACAGTCGAGAGACAGGCCCAGCGAGTAAGAGCAAGAGCAAGTGAGAGGGAAAGAGCGAGAAAGAGAGAGATGGATATAGTAAGAGTGAGAGAGTCGAATGTCTGCCCAAGGGATAAATAATATGAAATATTTACAAGCCTCCTACTCAACACACTGCTCCCACTTTCCACGCCTCACCCATAGCCCACTTTTCTCTCTCCCCCTACACATGTATGTATATATATATATATATATATCGTGTGTATGTGTAGGAATCTACATGAACATAATAACAATAATATTACATTATTGTTGCCCTTTGCGGGGAGTGATTGTAGGTAGTAGTAGGTAGAGATAGGAGGGAAGTTAAACAAGGAACGGGAAGCAGTCCCCAATGGCATTTTGTTTCGACAGTTGTTATGATTTTTTTATGACACTTGGAAAGATTGCCAAAGAAGTGTCAGAGGGGAGCTAATGAATAGATATATACATATCAAAATAGGTAAAGAAATGGACAAATTAAATGAAAAAAAAGCAAAAACAAACGGATATTAAATGACAACTACAAATTATAAGGAAAAACGAATTAAAATTAAAATGAAAGTAAAAAAAATAAAACAATAACAATAATGAACTAAAGTAGAAGAAAGAATATAAATATACAATAAAGTCAGTTTTTTTTTTTTTAGATGCAGATTATATTCCATTATGGAAACCAGTGCCGCCATTCAAGCACTTGACCTCATCCTGAGTAAATCCTTTTTACAGCTCTCTCACCTTTTACGCGATTTTTGTTGTCGGTTTTCCTTTTTTTTTTTTTTTGGTTTTTTTTTTTCTGATTCTTTTTGGCGCACATCCATTTAAGATGCTTAACCCGCACAGGTGCAGTTGGCCAGGTTTGGTTCCGCTTCCCTAGCTACACATTCATAGTCGTCGTCATCGTTTACATGTGAAATTTTTTCGCCTCAAGTTGATTGCATTTTTACCAGCTGCTGTAAGAACTATCGCACACATGCACCTCCCATCACACACACACATACACACACATTCTCCTTGGGATACCCTATAAGAAAACAATCCGTTTTCCTCTCTCTTCGGATGCATCAGCCTTTTGTATGCATCGCACGTTCGTTTTTGGTTGATTTCTTGCATTTCTCATGGTGGTAGAGGGATTGACTCGCTCTCTCTCTCTGTGGATAGTATGTTGTAGTTCGCCGCCTGAGAGGAGTCAAGTGCATATATATGTACATACATACGTATATATAGTATAAATCCTGGCATTGCGGGTCAATTTCATGCAACAGCGAAACGAATGAACCTGGACGACCTGGACAACGTCACGTATACGCGATTTTTTTCCTTTACCTTTTGCCTTTTGCCAGTTTGTCGTCGTCGGCGTCGTCGTTGTGGAGTAAGGTGAAGTATGGGAAATGATGTGCTTGGAATGGTGTGGAGAAATTTCATGGATGTTGGGCTAGTATGGGCGTGTCTAGCTGCCAGTAATTGATTGTTCAATCTGTTCCAGATCAACCAAAAAAAATATAAAAAAAATAAAACAAAAAAGAAGGAAAAAGACACAAACACAAAAAATTGCTTACAATAGCGTCACTTAAATGAACTGTAAGTTGTTTAGGAATTAACCCTGCATTTTATTTCACCATCTGGTCCTTTCTTTCTGTTCTTTATCACTCCCTCTCTCTCTCTCTCTCTTGCTCTCAGTCTCTGTAGTCAAGCGATTTGAATTCTTTACGCACAATCGCCTTTTAAGGAGTGCAAATGAATGTTCTTACAATTGAATTTTTACTTCTAATGAAGTTGCCTGTTTCTAGTTGCTTTGACTCATTTGTATTCGGCAATTGTTCCCATCTTGTGTATATATGTATGTATGTATGTATGTATGCATCTTCTTGTACTAGCAGTTGTATGTCCAAATTACAAATGGCACGAAATAGTTAAATGTCCATTCAAAGAGTCGTTGCTGTTGCTGCTGATGCCATTGCAGCTGTCACTGATTGCCTTGTACACTAAATCAGCATTTTCTATGACTTGACATTTGTTGTATGCAAATTGAACTTTGAGAGCGGGCCAAATGGCATTCAGTTTTATTGCTGCCAAATCACTTTTGAAACTGGGCAAAAGTTCAACAAAATTCAAATGACAATCATTGGGCATGGCATTTAGCTCATCAATAAACCAAGTCAACAGAAAAGACAGCCCAATATAGATAGAGCATCTGCTTAATAACGAAATTCAATAGAAATCGATTTGATTTAAGATGCATTTTCCATCAACTCTCTACTTCTATCTAACTATTTTTCCACACTTTTTCATCGTTTTTCAGTTTTCATAATCTGTAAGTTTCGCCTTATTGTTCCGATTTTCACTATCTAAACAATGCATATTCAATTATGTTTAACGAACTTAACGGAGTAAAGTATAAAAAAGGGTATATCTATTTTGCCCAAAAGTAGGCAACACTTATGTTAAATACTTTATATATATTAGGGGAACTGTTTTGAAGGGTATTCTTTTTGCATTATATATATGTTTTTAATTTAATTAATTTTAACAATTTTTTTTTATTAATTTCCTTAATTTGATTTTTTTTAATTTTTTAGTTTTAACGTATTTTTTAATTTTTTTTTGGTTTATATTCGTTTTAATTTTATTTTATGTATATTTTTTGATTGATTTTATATTTATATATATATTTTTTTTTATTAATTTTTAAGTTTAATTTTATATTTAAAAATATTTTTCTATTTTATTTATAACAATTTTTTCTGTAGTTTATTTAAAAAAATTATTTTCAAGGGATAAAAAACTTTTATCAGCACCTAAAAGTAGGCCTTTGTTGCTTTACCCTCCTATCTCTCTCTCTCTCTCACTCCTTTATTGGCACAGATTGTCCACTGAGCATTCATTTTGAGATTTTGGGCTTTACTCGGCTTTCTGTATTTTCGGTTCCTGCTGCTGCTGCTGCTGCTGGTGTTGCTCCCCCATGTCAAAAATTCGGACAGTTTGTCACTTTAATTGAATTTTCATGCCCCCCCCAAAAACTGAAATAAAAATAAAGAAACTATAGTTTTATTCAAAAATAAGAAAAATAAAGACTGCAGAAAAGTTTTTGCATACATTTTTTTTTTCGAAAACCAAAAAACAAAAAAAAAAAAAAAAACACTACGAAAACAGAGGAAAAAACTTGGGTTAATTCCTACCAAATGTTTATGTCTCTTCAACTCTTTCCCTGTCTATTTGCTATCTCTTTTACCTCGAAATGGAAAACATGCTTTTCTCTGCTTGCCAGCCAGATGTTGCCCTGACAAATTTACGCTTCTTAAGCATTTGTGGTGACGATTTCCGGTTTTCACTCTAAACTAAACACCCAACCAACTCGACCCAACGTAACACATTGTCCCACACTCACACACTAGTTTATACTCAAGCCTACCTAACCTCAAAAGCTTTTGGGGAAAATGTCTAAGAAAATTCTTGTTACCACTTGCGCGGAATTTTGTCTACCTTCTTCTGGATGCCATGTTATGTTTGTGGAATGCAAAATATCTAACGCCCTGGTGAAAGTTGCTTAGGCAACAATGCTAAACAACAATAACATCAACAGCAGCATTAGCAACAGGAACGGTAGAATCGACCACAACAGTAACAAGGACAAGCATAAGTAAAACATGCAACAACAACAACAACATTGACAACATTTTGATTGCAAATATCTTGAGGGCTTTGACTTGATGTTAATTAATCAGCCAATAAAATGAAATTTGAGCTAACTAAAAATTCAATTTGAAATTGAAACTAATCGAAGAAAATAAATAGCAAAAACAGAGCAATGAAGAGAGAAAGAGAGAAGCAGAGAGTGAAAGAGGATAGAAAATCTTTTGGATAAATGCCATATCAAATTCCAAATATTATTTAAATGAGATATTTACCAAGCTTTAGATAAACAACAAATAAAATAAGCTATACACTTTCCTTGACACATTCAAATATCCTTTCACGCTTTTTGTTATTTCTCTTATAAGCAATAAACAAGTAAATTTGAAAAGGTCAACAATTTGGTCAAAAAGGACACTTCAAAATAATGTATAATAATGTAAATTATTCATCTCAGAGTTAAATATAGGAAGGAAATCATATCTATCATAAATATAAATGATTGCGCATTGTATAAGCCTCTCAAAATGAATCCTAAAAAGAATAATTGGCGAACAATTCTTTTTTTTTTTTTTTCTCTTTTGCCATTTCATTTTCACCATGCCACACAAATTGTCGTCTTAACACCTTGTAAAATATGGCCAGGATAAAGCTCAAGCTGTGTGTGTGTGTGTGTGTGTGAGTGTAAATAAAAGAAGATTTCTTTTTGCCACACAGAGGGACAAACAGTGCGGAAAATAGAGAGAGAGAGAGAGAGTATAAGAAGGGGAAAGGCAAAAAGGAAAAAGGACACGACATAAACACTTTATATGACGTAGTTTGGGAGAATCTAAGGGGTTACTCGAGGGAAATCAAATGTCTAGCAACAAAGTGTCAATGAAATCAAACTGAGAAAGAGAAAGCAAGAGGCGATATGAGAGAATACAGTGAGAACTCTGCGGGTTCATTCCAAAAAAGCAAAATGTGAGGAATAGTTTAGTGTATCCTACCAAAGGAAAAAGAAAAGGACAAAAAAAAAGACAAAAAAAAAGAATAAACGAAAAAGGAAAACCGCAATTCTCATCGACTCACGCAACACTTGGGCGGGCCAATTTCTCTGCTTGCTAGCTAGTATGATTGTATGTGTCTGTGTGTGTGTGTATGTGTATGTGTGTTTGTATGACTGTATGAGAGAAATTTTCCAATTTCCGAAATGTTCAATTGGCCGAACAAAACGGCCCGCAGCCACAGAGAGCGACAGAGCAGAGGCAATAAGAGGTCCTTGTTGTTAGGTCCTTAGGCAAATTTGTTTTCTCTATTTAAGATGAACAGGTATAGATACATATATATATATATAAATAAATATCTTTCAACAACTTTTCCGATTTTCGCTTTGGTCGACAGAAATTGGTCAAAGCCACCCCCCGCCCGCCACCACAATATCACCCAATCTCACCCACTGACACCAACATCATCCTTCTATTCACTTGGTGGTGTCTCCACGTCAATTTTGTTTAGCTTTTTAATTGGTTCCAATTTTCTTGAGAACTTTTGACCTTAGCCTGGAAATGAAAATGAAATGAAATGCAAATTGTTTTTGGCTTAATTTGATGTGTTTGTGAAGACGTGCGGGGTGGGGGTTAAAATGGAAAATTGTCGCATAAATTTTCCTGGTCTCATTTGAATAATTGCCGAAAATTAGACATAGAGAGTCAAAGTAAAATAGAGGGGACGAGAGAGAGAGAGAGAGATAGAGAACACCAAAGCAGGGGAAGGGGGGGTTTCACAAATATATTCATAGGCAACTTTTTGTTTAGATTAATGGGCATTAATATGCTGGATCCTGATCGAATGGTACCAATTGTCATCAACCTGGCAACTCGCCCAACCAATTGACCTCTCTACCTCTCTCTCTATCTTTCTCTCTTTACCTAGTCATTTCCTCCTTTTTTTTGCTTTTGGTTGGTTTTACCCATAAACTTTTACGCATTCATTATGACCAAAACGGAAAATGGCATTTTTCCTTTGTGGTGGATGGCATTTTTCCACTTTTCCCGCTCATTTTCCTGTCTCTGTCTCTCTTATGCCCAGCATTAAATGGCCGCCGCCACGTAAATCGCTTGACTCTGGCTCTGTGGGTTGTGGATGCCTGCAAAGGACTCTGTTGCTCCCCTGTTGCTTACCATTCTCTATCTCACTCTACGGTCGCTTTTCAGTTTTCCGAGGTAATGTCAATAAAAATAAATACTATTTGACGTCGCTTGCTTATTTTCTTTTACTGGGTCATTGACTTGGCTTGTGGGTAGATTTTCACTTTTTTTCATTATGTGTGTTTACGTTTGTGTGTGTGTGTGTGTGTCTGTATCTGACAGATATTTTACAGTTGATGTCGTTGTTCCTGACAATGATGATGATGATGATGATAATAATAATAATAGCCATTAAGTCAAGCATTGATGAAATTCTACCAAGTATAGAGAGAAATATAAAATAAAAATTTTATATTTTTTACAAATGGAATTTGTGCATTTTATAAATGTAAAGTTTCAACCCCAAGAAGTATGCAACAGTTGAAGGCAAGTGTTTAATATGTATACAATTCTCTATATATATATATATATTTCATTATTGCCATTCGAAGAATACGCTTGTCATAGCCAGTGATGGCTCAAAGAGAGAAAGAATAAAAAAAAAATAGTCTACCATTGGCTAACAATTAATTTTGGTCTTGGCTGTGATTTTTATTGAATGGAAAAGGGCAGAGTAAGAGCAAGTCAAAGACAATGTGCTTACAGAAAAAAAGGAGAAGAAGAAAATACAGTAAAATCGGACAAAGAAAAAAAAAAAAGACACAAAAAACGAGCAGATAGAAAACTGTGACGAAGGATAAGTGTGGAAGGGGCAGCAAAAAAAAAAGAAAAAAAGAAAAGCTTAAACTGAGTCTGACATTTGTAGGTTGTAAGTGCTTGTAAAAAGAGGAAAACGAGTTGGTAGTCCGAGTTGAATGGAGAGTCAGTCCATTGTCTTGTCTGCAGATGGTCTATCTATCTATCGATGCTGCAATTGCAGCATCACCATACATCCATATTCCATACTCACCCACCCAAACTTCCCAGTTGTCTCTGCTGCCACTCCTTTTCCTCTCTCTCACTCTCTCTCTCTCTCTCTCTTTTTCTCTGTGTTGATTTAATTTATGGCCACATTGCATTGGTTGGTTGGTTTGGTAGTTGGGGGTTTTGGGACCGCCATATCAGATAAATGCGTCTGTTCTTTGGACAATATGAACGGAGGGTGGGGTCTCTCATATGTGGTGCATTCCTCTACTTGTCCCCACTGCCTCTTACCCATCCTTTATCACTTCTTCACTATTGCATTCTCTCACTTGCTACCCATAAAAGTTTTGCGGTTAAATTTCCACATGCTGCTGCTGTTGCTGCTGCTTCTGCTGACCAACGCCACGACAAGGTAAACTCTCCGCAGTCCCGATGACGAAGTAGATAAGAATAATTTATGGTGATGCCACTTGAATTGTGTGTATGTGCGTCTATATATGTATATATGTATGAATGTGTGTGTGTGTGTGAGTGTATGTGTTCAACATGCGAAAATTAGACATGCAGACAAATTTATTGGTCTCAACAAATCTTCATTTTTCATGGCTCTGAGCTCTATTAAATTATTGTTTAGACTAAAAGGCATTAACTTGATATAGAAAACATTTAAAACAAATGTTAAATAATATTAGAAAAAGAGTTAAAAACATAATTTTCTCATTTGGAAACTTTGTAGAAGTGAACATCAATCGAGAAAACGTATGTTCGTAACTCTTCTTTTGATTTTTAATTTATGTTTCAAAACTGAATTATTTTGGAATCTAGTGAAGACTTTTCAATTAAATTCAATGAAAGAGTTTTTTTTTTTTATTGGAGACTTGGGTAACAGCGGTTTTTAAAATAAAATTTTCCATTATTTACCAGAAGATTCCTTCTTGAATTTTGATTATTTGTACATCTGTGTTTTGTTTCCTTCCCCTTTTTTTTTTTTTTTTTTTTTTCGATTTACAAATACGGTAAATTACATAGCCTCTGCTTTACCCATACCCCTAACCCTATGACGGCAGTAATTTCAATCGCCTTGTTCCGCCTTCAACTAATTAACTTTGAACGTGTGTTTAACGACGTTGAAATGAACTACCAAAAACAGACACGAGGCTAACTACATGGAAAAGATAACGATGCCACACATACATATAGAAACAGTCATTATCATTCCTCACACACAAACACACACAGAGACATATACTCACACATACACAAATTGAAGGATATAAAGACACGTGACATAGTTGAGTGGCATAGCAAAGATTGACATAATGACTATGAAACGCCCAAATGATTGGGCCATAGCCGAAAAACACGCAAAAGCAGGATCTGGCAATTATGCGGAAATCTAAAAAGGATAATTCGAAACAGAAACAGGCATACAATGTCCCTAGGCCTAGAAAGATGAAGGGCGGGGAAGACAAGGATGTGGATTTAAAGAGAAAAGAAAATTTCATTAAAGTTCATAATCGTAATCATTATAATCTCCTGCTGTGCCATTGACTTTACTCTTATGTCCATATGTGTGTGTGTCTGTGTGGGTGTGTGTATGTGCTTGGGTATGTTCATGTGTGTGTCAATGTCCTGTATAAGTCTCCTGCAGACAATTCCTATGAAACTTTGTTTTTTTGGGGGTCGGCGGCGGCTTAATGAGGCTTTCAAAACAATTATGTGTCCGTAATGGTGTCAGAATATGAGAATTTCTCTCTCTCTCTCTTTCTATCTGTGTGTGTGTGTGTGTGTGTGTGTGTGTGTGTGTGGGTATTCGTGTGTGACATTATTAATATTTAAGACCTTTAGATATTTATGTAAGTTCTTTCTTCTTCTAGCTGCGTCTCCTCATTGTTTGCTTAAATCAATTTGAATAAATTTGCCCCTTGGTTTTCATATAATTTAATGAAACATTCTTTTTGTTTCTGGTTTCTCTGGTTTTTGGTTTGTTTTTTGTCATCTTTGAAAAGGAAATCCAAGCAAAATGTGTCGCAAGTTTTTTTTTTTTTGAGGGCGGGATGTATGTATGTATTTGTCCTGCTATTTAATATGAATTAAATTTAGAATTCTCAACTAAAAACTGTTTTTTCCCATTGTGCTGGCAACACAAAAATTGCAGCAGTCGGTCCTGTCCACACACACACACACACACACGCACACATACTCACCCACATATCCTTTTGTCTGGTCAGAAACGAATGAAAGCAAAAATACTGGACTCAACTATATAAAATTGCATCCTAGTCTTTTGTTTAATTTTTATGAAAAGGATATTTGATACAGATTTTCATTGTGTTTTTTTTTTTTTTTTTATATATACCCTATACATAAAAATATAATCGTTTTAAATAAGCCATTTGCAGGACTAAGGCTAAAGAAAAAATAGAAGAGTACGTTTAGTTTTTTTTTTTTCGTCAACTAACCCAAAAGATTTCTATAGTTAATGCTTTCCCTATTTCGTTTAAGTAAAAATATAAAAAAAAATTAAATTTTGATTTATAATTTTAAACAACTTTTTTTTTGATCATTTGCATTTAACAATATTTAATCTAAATTTATATTTAAATAAATATTTTCATAGAACTTTCATCATTAATTATTTCTAACAGCTTTTGGTAGAGGGTAATAGAAAGTCGTTATAGACATAGGTTAACGTGATCCTCTACCTGCTGTTTTTTTTTCGTTCTATTCATCTTTTTTGATTTTCCTTTTGTGTATGTTTGCTTTTGTTAAAGTTTACTTAAAGCCAAAAAACAATTCATCATGAAGTTTTTCTCAAGTTATTCTACTTATCCAAAAATTTATTATTTATTTACCAAAAAGATTTTTGTCTCCCCCAAAACAAATTAAATATGCAAAATGTTGTCCTTAAAGTTTGCTTAAGTTCTGGTGATATTCTTACCCTTTTCCCCATCATTTCTCTTTCTCTTAGAGTGTGTGTTTGTGTATGTGTGTGTGTGTGTATTAAAACCCTTTTCTGGTTTGTGTTTTTGTAAGGATTTAGCCAACGATTTGAGGCTTGGCCCAGTCATTTAAAGTCTTTTTGGGTTAAAAGTGTTTTAGGGTTTTTCTTGGCTAACCGAAAATGAGATAGACAAGGCATAAAGGGGAAAAGACGGATAAATAGAGAGAGAGAGAGAGCAAATCGTTTGAGTTGAGTGTCAAAGTTGTGTTTTCTTTTTGTGGTGGTATTAGTGTTGGTAGATTGTTGTTGTTATTGCTTAATGTGAAAACATTTTAATCATAGTTAAAGGAAAAATGGTAAAATTTTATTTTCCATAAAATGTTTATATTCATATCAATGACAAGAAAAGTTTTCCTTGATGTCAGAGAAATGTTTCAACTAATAAAACATTCAATTGTTTGGCTATAGTGTATATTATATTCTTCTTATTCTTTCATATTGGTAAAGTTCATCGGATTCTGATTGTATTCGTTTGCAATATTATATATAGAGTTATTCGTTTATATCTTGGCTTAAGTCTATTGTATAACTTTAATTTTCCACTTATATTGAGCATTCATTGAGTTTCATTGAGCTTTTCCTTTTTCTCCTTCTCCTTCTCTTTTTTTTTTTTTTTATTCATCCTTTTTCTTTCCTCAATATAAAACATAGAGCCCGCACGACCCGTCTCTTTCCCATTTACAAACATTTTGGGATAACCATAAAAAGGGGCTTTCCCCTACTTTGTGTGTGGATGTGGTTGTTTGTTTGTAGGGGGGAGCAAGAGAGAGAGAGAGAGGGTGCATATATATGTATTTCTTCATTCCCTGCTGAGTTTTCATACTCTATCCTTATGTGGTATATACTTTTAAAGAAATCTTATGCTACCCTATAAATAATATACATTCTGCATCAAAGAATTAAAATATTCTAGTTACCAAAAGAATAAGAAAGAATTAACTCTTAAAAAGAAGGATTTGTTTATTGAAGGGTATTTTTAAAGTTAGCATTCTGTGGGATTTTTTTTCTTTCTTATATTTTTTGTACTTTTTTTTTATTGTTGTTTGATTTGATAGAAGGGGGGCATAAAAAAAGGGCTAAGGATTTGGTATTAGTAGGGGATTTTTGTTGTATACCCAAACCAACAATTGTTGTTATGTTTATTGGTAAAAGGCGGGACGGGGGTAGTACAATTCGTCCCATGCCCTCTCGATTTGCATGAAAAAGTATTAGGCGACAAATGCTTGCACTTTGTTGTGCGCGATTGTATGTGTGTGTGTGTGTGTGTTGGTGTATGTATGTCCATAAAGATTACGTATACGCCATGTATATGTATATATATATATACATTTGTTTGTTTTGTTTTGCTCTGTTGTGTTCTGTTTGTTGGTTTTTCGGTGACAAATTATGCAAATGATACAGAAAGCGGGTCGGAGGAGGGGGTTGGGGCGGCAAACAAATACAACAACATTTTGGGGCAGATGTCTCTGTGTCCATTTCACCCACAATTTCATTCTCTTTGCTTTTTGTGACTTAATTTGGTTTGCGTGTCGAGGCCATAAACAGCTTCACACAATAAACTTGTTGACATTTTTTTTACGTTTTGTATTGTTGTTGTTGTTGGTGGTGGTGGTGGCGGTGGTGGTGGTGGTCTTTCCTTCTATTTTTTGGTGGGTGCCGAAAGTCAAACAACACTTCATTAGTAGAACCGCCACAACGCGTTTCTGGTATTTGTTTATAAGTTAATCTACACGAAATTAGAATTGCAGCTGGTCACGCACAGCACGACCTCACGATATGCTCCGAGTGAGGGGGAAGGAAAGGGACTTAATTTGTTTACAAAGAAGAAGTTTTAGTATTGTTTAAAAAGAGATTCCTCTGACTTGTCTCATATTTCGCATCCGATCCTCATAGCCAGTACATGTTCCCGTACACACTTTGCTCCCTCTCAATGCCTCTCTCTTCTATGTGGGTCTCTCTCTCTCTCTCTCTTTTAGCCATAAAACGCAGCTCCTGAGTTTATTGCAGGTACGTGCCATGAATTATTGTCAACACTCGCCGCCAAGTTGAGATTAACAAACATTCAAACGTCTGACATTTGACTGCCTTTTGGTGCCTTCTGTGCTCCTTCTTCATCACATTGCTGCAACGCCTCTATACCCAATCCCCGACACCATTTTCCTACACACTTTTCCCAGAGCTTTACTTCTGTTTCTTCTTCTGCTTCTACTACTACTTTTGCGTGCAAAATTGATGAGCTTGTAGAACATGTGTCTGTGCGCTTTTATTTATGGTTTTCCATAACAATTCAGCGTAACATATGTGTCTGAGCTTTGTTGATTGAAGCCAAACGGTGGGCACAAGGGGGCGGGCGGTATGCTATGCTAGAAAATTGGATAAAGTATGTCTAGCAGCCAACAGCTACGAGTACGTTTAACTCTCTAAAGTACACATATATATATATGCATATTAGGTAAGTAGGTCACAGTCACACGAAAAGTTGATTTAAATTTCACTTGCTTAAAGAATTTTCTCCAAAAAAAAAAAAAAAAAACAAGTAAAAAAAGAAGGAAAGCAAATCGGTTAAGCCAGAGAAATGGAAGGAAGGGTTAAGTTTTTCACACGATTCTTATTTTACTTAAGTGCAAGTGCAAGAAACTTTTAAAAGATAAAGTTGATTTAAAATTATTACGAAAAATGTTTAAATTATTATCTATAGTAGAATTTGTGTTGTGATCGCCTTTTATTAACCGATTTATATTGATATTCCTAAAGTATATATGGAATGTGGAATAAATATAGTTCGAAACATAAAGAAGAAAAAGGGGAAGCTGTCAATTTTGTTTCAACCTCGCCACACCTATGTCCTTTTATATTTATCATAAATTTAATTAACAGTATTTTCATTAAATTGTCTTATTCAACCAGAGTAAGCCTCTTATTCTTTCCTTTCGGTGTTTTTTTTTAAGATGCAAAAAAAAAAACAAAAAAAATAGATCCTTTTGGTCGAATAAGTGCACTTAATTTCCCTTTAGATGGCGTGATAAACTTTTCTAATGAACGCCCGCCCATTGCCCACTAGACAAATTTTCACTTTTCACTGTTCAGCACTTACTTTCACTTTTCCCATTTTCCGCTCCTTTTTCCTGCATATTAATAAGAATGACAAGAACCACAAAAAAATAAAGAAAACGTTGGATAGGAAATAAGAAAAATTCTTTCACAACTTGCAACTGTCTTGTGGCATTTTTCATCATTATGCAAAGACAAATTTCGCTGACATTTTCTGGGCTTGTCGCTCAAAAAGAACGAAAACTGTGAAAGGAGTGGTGGGTTGGGGGGGCGGCGTGGTTAACGAAAACTTGGCCAGAATGATGCTCCTTGGTTATCCTTGAAACAAATAAGAAATGCAACTGACTGACTTACTGACTGACAGCTGTGTGACAGTTGTTAAGCACAGAGGGAAAGAAACTTTCCAATTTTTTTCCGTTTTTCTTGTTGTACTCCATAATTAGCAACCTTGCAATAAAAATATAAACCAATGGTAAAGAATAATAACAATAATAACAACAACAGCAGCAACAAGAGCAACTTACATTCCTCTTTCTTGACTAAATAAGAAAGTTCTCTCTCTCTCTCCCCTTCTCTCTTTTTTTTTTTTGCTTTTCATTTCCCCAAGCTATAATAGCATTAAATAAATCACAAAAGTCCAATCTTTATGGCACTTTTCTCCTTTAGCCTTTTCACGCGTTTTACTATTACACTATAGTAGGGAATTGAGAGAGAGGAAAGAAGGGAGCAAGGATGAGGGAAAAGTTGCCACGTCAACTGAGCTCGCGCGCTTTCTGAGTGCATTTTGTTGATTTATAATACAACAACAAAAAGAAAGCAACAAAAAGAAAAAAAAATGAAGATGGAAAAAAAATATATATAAATAATGTTTTAAAACATATTACATCATAATGAATGCGCGACGAAAGGGCGCTCAAAAAGCCAAGGGGAAATGCAGGAATTTCAAGGTGAGGTGGTTAGAGGGTTTCGGGGGGCAGGGGTTTTGAATAAAACGCTTCGTAAACAAGTTTCGAGTGAAATAATAAAATGCACTCTTTATGCATTTGCGCTCACCTTTCATTCTCCTGCTTCTACTTTTGCTCCTGCTCCTGCCTCTACATGCGCTTCTCTTCTCATCTGTCCTTACCTTACCTTTGCCTTCTTCCTTTGTATAATGCGTGTTATGTAATAGTTTTCCAGCTTGGCATTTTCGAAAAGGCAAGCTGTCGTCAGCGGGCGAGGTTCTTTTACCAACTTTATCCAGCGCGTTAAAAATTTTCAGCATATTTTTGTATTCCTCTGTATGTATATATATAAATGTATATATAGAGCTTGAAGGAGAGTCGGACGGTAAAGGCAAGGCAAAAAAAAAAATATATATATATACATACATATATATAAACTTTCCATCCGTCTGCACTTGAACAGCGCAAAAAACACTGGCGGGGCATACCGAGCAAAAAATATTCTTTACACTCTTCGCCTGCCTTTCTGTCTCCTTGCCTGGTTCCTCGCCCGCCTGACTGCGTGCGTGCCTGCCTGCCAGCCGGCCTGACTGCTTGGTTGGCCCCCGTAACAGCAGCCACAAAACTTTCAACCAAACAATTTTGACACCTGAACCATTTGCCGCCGCGCCCGTTGACAACGGACCCCTGGACCGATCCGACCGTCCAACTAACCAATTCTCTAGACCCAACAAAACAAACAACCACAACAACTAGAAAAAGGCAAACAAAAGTGGCATAAGTTTAAAGAAACCGCTTGGCATGTGGTATGGTATGAAATATAAATGGTTGGTTAACATTCATTTCCATACTTTTTTCTTTCTTTTTTGTTTTTTTTTTTTTGTTTTCGGTTGTTTCCAATTGAAATAAACCCATAACAGAATTTGGAATTGAAATTGAATTGAGAAGATTCAAAAGAAAAAGAAATTGTTCTACTTCATGCATTGAAAAGGAGAGTAGGAGCCATATAGGTAAGTAAATAGCGTGATGGAGCTAAAAGTCTACATTTTGACTGGCTAGGTTAGTTGCTGCGTTAAAAAGATTTGAAAGAAAAGCGATTTTTTGTCTTACAAGAGAGAGTGGAAAGTAAGACAATGAAAATCAATGAGTAAGTGACGCCAAAAGAAGTCCATCGTCTACTTTAGCGCGGCTAGTTGCTGCGTTAACGAACACACACTTATATTAACGAAATTAGATTAATTTTGAAATGAAATGGAGAAATTAAATGGAGAACTAAATGGAAAAACTGTTTGCAGGGCAAAATGCAATGAATAAAGTTTTAAAATACAAAAAGGAGCAGGAATAAATCAAAAAGTTTAGCTATTTCCCACATTTAATCTATTGATTTTAAATTTTATGTGTGCTTTTCTTTTTTGTGTATTTTAATTTTGTTTCTTTATTTGGAAAATGTCAAACATGGTTTGGCTTCCCTCCATCTCTTGCTATTGGCTCCTTATTTGACCCATATAATTTTGCATTTACACATGAAAATGCTCTTTTCTCTTGTCGTGTCGGAATCGCTCAAATGGAAAAAAAAATTCAGAATGTCTTGTTAGTTGGTAGAGGGGAGAAGGATGTAGTTCACTGAGTTGAATTGAAAATCATCAGCATCAACATCTGAACATCTGGAATTGAGTGGCAAAGCACTGTAACTGTAGACCGTGCTGGGTTGATTAATGCGTCTTGTCATAATATTCCTGTTGATTGTGTGATGAATACACACTCTCCCTCCTTTCCATTATCCCTCCTTTAACTTGGACTCTCATGCACTCTGACTTGCTCAAGGAAGAGGAAACTGAGAAAGGAAGTTGCTGCTGGTGCTGCTGCTGTTGCTGTTGCTCCTGTATAAGTGGGCTAGGCCATTATGCTTACTCTTCATTGCAATTTCCTGTCCTTAGTTGGCGATTTGCATGCTGATCTCATTAGCACAAAACAAGTTCATCTGCGTCTTCTATTGCCTTGCCACCCATTACCATCGCCACCTCATCCTTACTCTTTACACTCTTCACGTGCTCGCCGTGGCAAGTTGCAAGCTGCATCATTTGCATGCAAATTCCGTTGACATTTTGCAGCTGCTTTTGTGTAACGCTTTTGTTGTGGTTTTGTGTCCTAGGGACTTGAAGTTGGCTTTGGCTTTGGCTTCAGCTTCGGTTTTGGATTTTTACTGGTCACTGGCCACAGTTGTCGTAACTGTCGTTGACACTTTTGGCCAATATTCACTGCACGCGCGCAACAAAAGAGAGAAAGCCAAGTGGCCAGGCCATTTCCCGTTTTTATGAAAACTTCTCATTTTGTTGTTTGTTTGTTGGTAGAGAGAGAGGAAAGGGTGGAAAATTGTCGTTTGAGTTGTTAATTTTTATTGAGGCTTCTTTAGACAGTCATTAGAGGGCTCTTAAGCAAGATAGTAAATAATTTGTTTTCAACTTTTTCTTTTTGCAGCGAGGGCTATTTAAAAAGTTTACAAACAACAAAATTAGTTTCTTGTGGTAATATAATTTTTCAGTTTTACACAATGTCTCCCACTTTTATGCGTCTTCTGATGGGCTATTTATGCATTTGAAAAAAATAAAAAGAAGAGCAAAATAAATTTGTTCTGCTTGATTTTTACCTTTTAGTTTAAGCCTTCTTATGGGTTAAAGCGTATTTAATTGAATTACCAAGAGTAGACCATAAAAAAAAAAAATGTAAGCAATCCGCTTAACTAAAATATTACTCATACGCCTTGTTGTTGCCACACGAAGAAAACTCGGCAAAAATTTTCTCTGGGCGAGTGGAAAAGAAAAAAAAAAAAAGGTGAAAGCCCATTAAAGTTCTACACTCTAGCGCGCTAGGCACAATTAAGCTATATATATATATATATATATATATATTTGTGGTTGGAAAAAAAAAAGAAGCAAAAGAAAACAATAAAGAATAAAAAGAGGGTGTTTCTCTCCTTCCCTCTTTCGTAATCCCCCTCCCTACTCGACATATTTAAGGCCCAAGGCCAAGAAACCAAAAAGTCAAGTCAAAGCAACAAGAGAAATAGGAAAATAAACAAAAAATGTAATTTGCGCCACTTAACAACAAAATGGACAGTGGCCATTAATAATTCTATTTTTCGGTTGGTGGCAGGGTGACAGGGCACTGTTTCAGATAATAAGGAAATATGAGTTTAAGGGAGTGGGAGGGAGAAAAAATACCCTTGTGAACCATTAGACTTTTGCGCGTTGACCACGAAATGGGAAATTAAAAGTAGAAAACAAAAATATGTAAGACTTAATACAGATGAAAAAGCATAACAAAGGAACACACAAAGTAAAAAAGTACAGATAAAGAAAGTAAATGTAGGAAAGCTAGGCAAGACAGTGGGCGCTAGAAAAAGACTTAAGAAAATTAAATATATATTACTATTTTGGATTTAAATTTTGGATTTAATCAAGAAGAATATCCCTCTATTTTTGGCTTACAGCATTTTTTATAAAATTTTGTTTTTAATTTTAAATGTTTAAGCTGAAAATAAAAATTCCTTTGAACCTGAGAATAGGCAAAGAATAACATTTTAAATTAGTATGACAAATCTTTTGACTTTTGGATGCTCTCTAAAACACGTTCAATTTTGAGATGGAATCGAAAAATCTCTAAGCTTAACTTTAAGCTGTGTTTGTTCTTGCCAATTTTTGTTAGTGATTCAGTTAACTGAATCAAGGGGAATGCATGAAAGTTTAAAAATGATTTTATCGGAATGTTTTAACAATGATCTTTAATATAAATTAGCTTGTCAATAAAATGAAATGACTTTTATATATAATTTTGCTGCTAAGAAATTTGACCTGATGTTATTTTAGGTGTTCTTTACCATTGGATTCTCGTTTTGTTGGCTTTCAAAGGCTGGCACCTTGGTGGAAAATGTTCACTTAATACATGACATGTTTCCTGTATTTTTTCACCGATTCTTTTCTTTTTTTTACCCCCTACCCTCCCGCTCTCACTTTTTTCTCTTTATTGCACTTTTCTCACATTGTTTACGATGATGCGAAACATCTATTTCGTTCTTCTATCCTTGTGTCACTAATGAGCAAGGACATTAAATAAAATGTTTCCAGCTTTGGCAATGCTTGTACAAGTTCTCAGATTTCCACCATTGCAACCCACACAACCCACAAGTCTGTCACACACACACACACACACACACCCCTTGGCCATCCTTAATGCTTTAGCAACTTGAAGCTAGTGGCGACTTGTAATTGATTTCTAGGCTTGTTGCGGTTGTCTTGCTTAATGTTTCAACAAGGACTCGCGAGGCACTTTCCACCACTACAACAACAATAACACCAACAAAAACAAGAACATCAGCAGCAACAGGAACAACAACAATAAGTGCAAAGAAAAAGACGCAAGATACAGAGTATGGGCAGAGGGTTGGAGAGGTAAGTAGTTTGAAAAAAAAGTCTTTTCAAATTTAAAAATGCCTAAGAGCGTCACTTTGGCACTGAGCCAGGAACCAAGGCAACTAACCAGTCAGCCAGCCAGCCAACCAACAGGCAGCCAATGCAAGGACAAGACCAGTACCAAGGCAAGAAAGCCTTTTGGTTAAAAGGCAGAAAAACGAGGAAAAGCTTCAACAGCAAAGGATAGTCCCTCCGCCATCCACTTCTTTTCCTTCGTCTTCTTCATCTTCTTTTCGGGTAGGAGGAAAAAGAAATGGCAACTGTGTTACAAACTACTGAAAAACTTGTTATCTTAATGGATATTTTGTACTTCGTTTGTGGTATAGAAATTGACTCACTCTGTTCGTGCCGCCGGCCCAAAGCACTTCTTTCTCGTTGAGAAGGGTAAGGGTAAGAAACAGAATGAAGGGATAGATGAAGGAAAACAAAATACAAAAAAAAAGAGAAAAAAAAAATAAAATGTTGTGCTTTGTAAACGAAGATAAATCTATCATCGGCCAAAACCTGGTAACTGATGCTTAGATGATGCCTTGAATTCTAATCAACAGCTAATTAAGTGACAAATTAAATATAAATTAAAAACAATTCAAATCAAGTGGATTTAGAAAGTCAACAGGAGAAAGGAGAACTAGTAAAAATGGAATGAGTGACTTTACTTTTAATTAAATTAAACTTTTACAAGAAAGTTTCGATACCTTTTGTGCATAAGAAATGAATTGTAAAATTCAAGTAAACTCTAATAATAATATTTAATTAAGTTTGATAACAATGTGATATTGCCATTTAGAATAGAGTATCTCTATGCCCAATATTAATAGAGTAATACCATAGCTAAATACTAAAATCAATAAAGCAGTGCTCACTGTATCCATATCCACCTGTATATAAACAAATAAAATATATATAAAAAATGAGGGTTTAAAGGTTCAATTATATCACTTACATGCAAATCAGAAGTCTCAATCTTTTTCACACATGGCGGTTTACGATAATGCCAGACATTAAAATGATATTTCAATATGCCGGTTTCTGTTACACGACGTAGTCTATTTACATTTACAGTATATTAATTCTCTATAGTTAACTGTTTATGTTATCTGTTTAATAGCATCTTACCCATAGGCCACAACCTTGCGCATGGGTGAATTCTTTTGCATAATGCTAACTGTCTTTTGTGGTGGAAACATGCTCACTTCGGTTAGATCACAAATTTCACGCTCATCAAAAGTTGCAGCTATAATTCTATAAGCAGCAGCCACATCAACATGAAAGGCAAAGCCTAAGATTAAAAGATAAATAAATAAAGTATAAAGCTTTGGATATATATTCTTATATATATCAATTTACGTTCATGCTTAACCCTTTGCAATCCTGTATCAGGATCTAACCAATTGTTAGCCGTATTATCTTTAGCATGCGCACCAGTCTCATGACTATGTACTAAATCTCTATAAGATTTTTTACTGTCAACAACATCACCATCAGTTCCAGTTTGAGATGGTTCCGGTTCTTCATCATCACCACCACCGCCACCACCAGCTCCAGGGGTTCCCTCATTTTCCTTGCTTGGAGGCAAACTTGTTATTTTTTTGGCATATAATTCCATAGATACCGGATCTTTAGTATGCTAAAATATTTCATATATATGTAGAATGAATTTAGATTTTTAGGTTCATTGAATTACCAAAAAGTAGTCACGATTATAAAGTATATCCTCTACGCCTACTTTTAATGAGCTATGAACCAAATCGCTTAAAGTTTTAATTGTTTTCGGTTTCTCCATAAGCAATGTGCCAACAATACTGGCCGAATAGAATTGATAGATTGAAAAGGAAAAGAGTAAACTGGTTATAACAATGCAACGGCCTGAAATGAAACTAGTGGAGAAACCTAATCCCTGTTGACAAATGATACCGACAAAAAAGAGTACCGATTCCAAGAAAAGGCCAACACGTTCGGGTGATTTGCGCTGTGAGCGACGTAAGTTCACATAGTTTTTGAAGCGTATAAGGGAACGTTGAAAAAAATTTCCAGTGATTGGTAAAATCTCTATAGAAATTCTTGATAAATTATCATCTTCTGGTTTAGCTAAAGCACTAACTGAGGGATTCTGTAGTTGTTGTTGTTGTTGCTGCTGATGATGATGATGGTGATGATGCATTTGTGGCGCTCCACCCTTTGGTTTAATCAATGCAGCCCCATCGTGGGGCACTAATTTCCATTCAATTGTCGTCAATAACCACAAAATGAATACTGTGAATATACCGCAAACGATAATCAGTATCCATACATCATTGGTAAATGGCTGTAGAAATACAATACGATCCTTTTGCGTATTACGTGGATGCCGAAATATGAAACATGGACGACTGGACCAACTACGACCAGCAACATCGATCCATTTATGCCTTTCTAGCCAATAGAAAATTGGTGCTCCCCCAATGTCCGTCTCGTTGCGTATGAGTGCCCCAATCATGCCATCGTAACGGCCATTCTTCACATAACCCCATGAGGATGTGCGGGCTAGGACAAATGTCCAGTTGAACATGTCACGGACGGCCATCAGCAGATTGAAATTGAAACGATTCATCGTATCGATGTGACCCGATACCGGGTGCGTTAGGTAGTACATCAAAGTGCCCGTCATGTTCTTGTTGGTCACCTGCCAGTACGTAAGCCAAAAGGCATAGAAGAAGAGTAAGAGAAGTAGTGGGAAAGGTAAAAAGGATTCGTTGGTATGTACCACCATCACCCTTACCACAACCATACAGCGAACTCTGGCATGCTGCATATTCAGGCGACGCAACACCGTCGATGTGGTACGAAACCAACTCTGTAGCAACAGTCCATGTGTTGGCGTAAAGCTGCCAATTTCCGTTAGATTGACATGACCGCCATAGTTCAGGCCGGGATTCCTAAAAGCATTGCCAGAAGAAGAAGAAGAATTAAAAGTTCATCCCATAGATGCGGGATACGGAATTTTTCCTCTTTTTTTTTTTGTTTCTTTGTTTTGTTTTTTGGGGTGGAGATTTAGTGGTGGAATGGTGTGCGTTTCTGTATGTGTTAGAGGTGCCATTTCTCAGTATGTCTCTCCTATGTCAATGTGAGTAAGAGTTACGATACGATACGTAACTTATTGCCATTAACTAAGACTTAAGAATCCAATTACTTTTACGGTAATTAGTTTATAATAATATTTTGTTGTTCCTTTTAAGCAATTGTGAACTAATTGTAGAGCAATGACTTATAAGTTAGTAATTAGTTACAAAACAAAAATTTCTTACCAAACATCATAGAGAGTAAAACCAACTCCATTGCTTTCAAGCATCCTTTTGGCTAAAGTTAATTCTGTATTTATATAAAAATTTAGTCCCTCCATGAAGCTCTCAATGGAGACAAGGTCATTATTAGTCTGCTGCAGTCCTTGCTTCTGCTCCTGCTGCTGTTGCTTCTCAGTCTCAATTTCAAGCAAGTTCGCTTTCATATGCAGCGTATAATCCTCCATCAATAGCCAGTGAAATTTGTCATTAAAGTACATCTTGGCGGAAGCCTTTCAAAAATTTCCCTAGTTGAGTACTTAATATTCATAGAAAATTTTACCCCCGACCCACAATTTCTATCTCTAGCTGCCCGACACTGCCTCTTTGTTAGTCTCACTCACTCACTTACCAACTCTAAAAAGCGACGACTTAATGGTCCACAAGCCAAATCCACGACCACAAACTGTTTTAGGGCTTCTAGCTTCAGGACATCATCCAGCCAGTTGGTATAGCTAAATGTGGAACCACGAGCCTTTGGCCTACCCTTGACATTGCTATTGCGTTTCAAGCCGGCCGCTTGGCGTAGCACATCCATTTGCACAATCCTGACAAAGGGTTTACCTTGATACAGCAGCTTAATCAGTTCCACATTCTTTGCCCGATAGGAATCCTGTAGATGCTGAACCCATTGAATCCACTTTTCTCCATTAACGTTGGCCGTTGCTGCCGCCTCATTGTTGATGGGATTGCGGCAGGTGAAGTAAGTTAACCTTGGTATGTGTTTGTGTTCCTCAGCGAATTGTTGAATCAAACTACTTTGCATTTGGGCTGTGAGATGGGGTTCCTCCTTCGCATTTATCATTTCCATGGTTCCTGCTTTACGTGCAATTACATGGCAAAGGACCTGGATTAGGCAAAAGTATAATAGCAATGTCTGCATTGTGAATTGAAATGCATACGATATCGGTACGACTTGGCATATTTATATAGCGAAAAGGAATCCCATTCAATTATTTATCATTCCAATGTCTTTGACATTTGGTGGCTGTCAAACAATTTTTGTTGAATTGGTACCATAAATCGCTCATTGGTATTTTCACTTTTCCACATGGTCATTATTCAATTTTCATTCAATTACAATTTCATAATTCATGAGATTTTCTCATGACACCCACCGTTACCTCTACCCATTTCACCATCATACACACTCACACACACACACACACACATCGAATTGCATTTGTATATGAATATGCATGAGAGATGAGGGTTTTCTTCCTATCTCGATCTCATCGTTCTCTTTCTCTCTGGCTCCCTCTCTTCTATCTCTATCTTTCTCTCTTCATATGTGTGTGTCTGTTTGCCTGTCCTTTGGGTATTCATTTGGGTTTTTGTGTTTTATTGTATCGCCCCCATGTCATAAATTTTGACAGTTTGTCACTTTAATTGAATTTCCATGCTAAAAAAAAAAAAAAAAAATGAAAAAAATATAACAGAAACTTTTTATTCAACTGGGAAATTCTAGAGTTTTTTTTTTTTTTTTTTCATTTTTTCAACAATTAAATTGGCCTTTTGCTTAATAAAATGATATATGTATAATGTATAACAAAAGGCAAATCTATAAGAATGGTCAACCTTAAGAAAGACAAGCAAGTGTTCAACATATATTTAAGAATGTTTTTAACTTGGCTAAGAATACTTACTGATTTGAATTTAAGATGATGTAAGAGTATTTAAGATTTCAAAGAGACTTTCTCCTTGGGGATTCCTTGGCAAGTTAAGTTACTTTTGAATCAAAAATTATACTGTTGTTTTATGCTAATCTAGAGTAGACAATTTAACTACTCCATCTTTACACCATTTTATTTGACTGTGACAATTAAATTGTTTTTTCGCGCTTTGTTAAAACAGCAAATTGTGCAATTTTCCTTTCTTTAATTTGTTGTTGTTATTATTGTTGTTTTCCTTTTTTTTTTTTTCCATCATTTTGCGGTAGCCAAGAAAAGTAACAGAACAACAAAAAGAAAAGCGACAGAGGCGGCAACGAAAAGGAGCAACAGCAACAAAGCAACATCCTTTAGCAAGAAAGACCTGCAGGAGCTTGCCATAATTAACAAAGAGCTCAGCAGGGCGCATAATTTTTTGCCCGCTACTAGCGTCAAATTATGCTACACTCAACGGTCTGGCAATGAGTCTGGGCCTGGGTCTGGGTCTGTCTTTGGCTCTGGGTTTGGTTCTAGGGTGAAACTTTTTCCAGCAACCAGCAAAACCAAACCAGAGTATAGTAAAGTAACGTAAAGTAAAGTACGTAGAAGCCCCCAAGGAATGAGCGGCAGTCAGATCAGTTCCGAGCAGATTGGCCAGTGTGCATATGCTGCTTTTGCAGCTCTTCCGCGCGTTTGTGTCAAAGTGTGAAAAACTTTTATGCGTCTTAATTAAATTTTATATATATATATATATATATATAGCCAAATTTTCAGACACGGTAAAAGGGCAACTCTTCAACAACTTTTCAAAAGTGACAGCTGCAGCTGGGCAAAGTAGATGGGGCAAGTTCGGCATGCAATTGACTTTAAGCCAACCAATTAGGGCATAAGCTGGTTGATAATTGAGTGGTTTTGCTTTTACTTATGAAGAGATTACTTTTCTTGAATATTAAATACGTCTTTATAGACACATATATATAGCTTATAATATTCAAATTCAATGAACTTGGACAACTTTTAGATAGAAAAATTCTTCATAACTTTGCTTCGTTTTTACAATTTGATATTACATAGTTATTTTTCTGCTTTGGGTTTACTTTTGATCAGTTCTATATTACTATTGACTTTTCTTTTATTTTATTATTTATTTGTAGATATTTCAATTTCGTTTTTTTTTTTAATAAGTAGTTAATTAACTTTAAGCATTTTGTTTCTAATGACTTGAACCGAAAGCTGTCTTCTGGCATAACAACATGAAGGTAGTTAACTATGGCTCATTATCATTCCAAACAGGTTGGGCTCACATTTGTGACACGCGACAGGGACAAACAATGGCACACAAGAGTACAGGAGCGGTTGTTTGTCTCGTGCAGTTAGGCGAACATTCCAAGGAACCGAAAGAAAAGACTTTGTGAATGGATTCTCTTAACAGAAAAGGCAACTCTAGGATAATTGAATATTTTCCGCTTAAACAAATTGTTTATCCTAATATCAACCGTTGATATTATAGACTAAGTTAATGGCACATGTAAAGACTCTATAACTTCTTTTAGATGAATTCTACATTTTCCTTGAATGTGTCTAATTAATTGTGACCTTTTTATATTCCCTATTTTCACGTAAACCGTTCCTGTTCACAATTTTGTGTACAGATTTTTGGCATCGCATACATTTACACACACTCGCACACACACATGTCACATTTCTTGTACACTTACATACACACAGTTACACACATGGACCCACAGATTGAGATGGCATAATTTGGGTGTTGGTTTTTCACTTGGTTTGTGTTAAACGCCCAAGAAGGTAAACATTTTTGAATGGGTTAATTATGGAGTTGGATTCTTATCCCTCCAACACCTTTAAGCAGAGCAGAGCAGCATCGTCACCATCATCATCAACATCATCATCATCATCATCATTTTGTGTGCCACATGATGTATGAGTTATATTTAGTATATATGTGCATCAACAGTGGTGGTCATGGGTATAGCACGCTACGATTTTTTAAGCATTTGTTTCCTTTGGCATGTGCTGGCTATTGAATTAAGATAATTTAAGTTATAGCTCAATTAATGAAAATTTCTCAAATTTATATAATTTGTAAAAGCTTTGACAAGAAAATTTGTCCAAATTGTGATGTCTTTAGTTTTGACCAGCTTCAGGAATTGTTTGGTAAACATTTTAGAAAACAAGAAAACTAAAAACAAAATCAGAAAACGACAGAAAATCCATTAATTTCACTTCACTCTTGGCCATCACTGTATATAGGTACATACCTACATCTATTTACCTGGTTAATTCCTTTGGCATTTAATGAGGCTTTAGCCATAATGAATAATTCACAAAGCCCATCGATTATTCATACATAATTGAGTTAGCTAAGTGTTGATAGTTTATGGATAATTTAAACTTTATATATTGTGTGTACATACACATATCTATTATATAAATATATATATAGAAAGAGAGAGGGACATTAATGATTTTATTTTCACATTTTTTACATGTTGTAAACATACAATTTAATGGCATCTCTATTACTTTTTTTTCCACTGCAAACCGTTCCAAACGCCTCCCATAATAATAGTTTTGTGCAACTGTAATTTATGATTATAGTTTTGCGTTTTGGCCTAGAGCCAACATTTTATTATCAACAATTTGTGCACAGGTAGAAAAATGGAAAAATGCATTAGAAGCAACATACTAACACACACACACAGACACACACAAACATTTATATAATTTAACAAATAACAAATCGCTGCAAAAATATAAAAGCAAAAAATACAACAAAAAAAAAAAACATTTAAAGAAAAAAAAGAAATGAATAATAATCGGATTGTGTTGTAAACTGTTTAAAATCGTTTAACTTTAAATAACAAAAGTCACAATCAGAGCGAAAGTCTGACAAAAGTATATATATATATAAAAAAAACATCGCTAATGCGTATTATAGATTCTTGCTTGAGCAGAAAATCGATCAATTGTCGATGTTTCCCGTTTTCTCGTACCTATTTAAAATAAGTTGGCAAGAGGAAAGGAAAAGTTTTTTTTACCATTTTGATTGGTTTGCAGTTTTCTGTCTAGCCATTCGGCAGGCGAAACTCGAGACAAAAAAAAAAAAAATTCAGCATTGCAAAGTTTTGATTTACAGAAAAGGCAAGCGAAAAGGAGACAAACTTTTGCAACTGTCAGTTAAAGAAGATTTAAATATAACATTTAGCTTACACTTATAGATAATAAACGGTATGAAATAAATAATAATCCAGAGTAAAGAACCTTGTGACAGGCATTTAACGGTTAGAAACAAAAAAAAAAAAAGATTTAAATTGAAATGCAAGTAAGAGAAAGTAAGAGAAGTAAGAGAAATATGCATAAAAAGATTTGTGTTATGTGCGTGCGACATTGACATTTTAATACCCTATAAAATGTAAAATTTCAATTACCTTTAGCTAAAAAAAAACATTGATATTAATGTAGTGTCAACTCAAAAGACAGTCGATAGACTGTCTAGAAGCTGGCGAATGGAAAGTGCTTCAAATATATATTGAAAAATAGAGTAAACATTTTTTGTAATAAAATAAACGAAAAAGACGTCACAGATAGCTATAAACTTTTGTGTAGAAAATTGATTTTTTTTTTTTTGCTAGACTTATATGTAAATATGTTGCATATTTTAGCATTTTCAGTTTCATCGTTGAGTCAAACATTTGATTGTGAAGATTTATGGCTAGCATTTTGCTTATTGACAGCTGAGGGAAAGTGAGCGTGACAAGGTAATCAAATGGAGAGCGAAAAGCGACAGCTAGCAGGCAAACACAGCAGTGAAGGACTAAAGTCCTTTAGGTAATTCATCATAAAGGATGTGCTAGGCAAAAGTGTTTCACACCTGTGGCTTTGGGTACATCTAACTTGATATATTCATTCATTCATTGAGTCATTCATCAATCTTCTTGCAAAAAAAAAACAGGAAAAAGAAAAGAAAGGAAAAGCCATTTTCATGCCACTTTCTCTATATGCTGTTCCTATTTAAATAATGAATAAATTTCTAGCAAAATATTAAACAAATTGTGTCAGAACAATAAAATATGTTAGATAAATGATCAGTGAGAATACGATGCTATAGAAATTGACTGCTCAAACGTGTGCAATTTGTCTATCACTCTTACTCTCTCGCTCTCTCTCTCCCTATCGTTTTCCACACTCTCCTTGAAAGATGTGAAAAAGGGTTCTTCTAAAAGCTTCGATAAAAGCAAAATCCAAAAACCAAACTACATGGCGTAAAATGCTTCTAAATTGAAAGTGCGCTTTTTGGGCTCAAAGCGCTTTCTGGCTTGGCCTGACGTGGCTCTTGATTTTGATTGCTGGCAAATTGTTCTGCAAGTGAAACGAAACTTAATGACACTAAAAGAAAAAAAAAAAAAAAAAAAAGAAAGAGACTAAAAGGACACTAACGCTAATTCATCGGGCATTACTCCTCCCTTCCTTAAGGCAAAGCGAATTATTGTAATCGACTTAAAAATCAATCAGCAAGAAGGATAAAATCATTTAAAAGAGGCATACCAAAAAAAAAAAAAAAAAATGTCAACTTTTAGTTGAGGCTTCAACTGCTAAATACCCTTTAACTTTACTATACAATTAGTCAATTCTTTATATCAGTTAATCAGTTTCGATAAGTCCTATAAACAATCTACAAGTACAGAATATCATTTCAATCCTGAAATCTGAATCTTTCTACCTTTCTATATTCTGTGTTTTGATTTAAGTCTATGTATTATATCCTTTTTGCCATGTATCTTAATAATCCCATTGATTAATACTTTTATCTTCATTTTTAAGGTAATTTTTTTTTAATTTAGATTTAAACATATAAAACTGTTGCCTACTTAGGAGGGCTCTGTGTTCTTTCATGAATAAGATGTTGTTGTTCCTTAAAAAATCATTGTTTTTTATTCGTAAGTACATAAATCTGGGACTAAAAACATAAATTCATTTATATATAGTTTTCATTTTTTAATTTAGATCAAAATTATTACATAATTTCTTAAAACATTCAAAATTTTAACAAAAATTCACCAAGTTTCTCTTTTAATGTGATATACCCTTTATTTTGCCGTATAATTGTCGTTTTTTGTGATTGGCTTACGAGATGAAAAAACATAAAAAGGAGATAGATACATATATAAAGAGGAAGAAGAAAGACTCAGAATATAAAATGCAATTGGCAAATGAATGAAGGATTACGCTTTTCCATTGACTAGAACATTAAAAAAAAGAAAAACCAACAAAATCAAAAAAGAAAACAAAAATGGGCAACCTAATCCACTGAGCATCAAAAGGAAATTTTATTCATAAATGTCTTGGCCATGAGAAGAGTGGTTGGTGAATGGCAAAGGGAGGGGGGGAGAGCAAGCATTAAGATTATTTTTGGCCTCAATTCAAATATGCAACAAAATAACTTAGTTGGGAACAAAACAAAGTAAACTTTTCTGACAATGCGTAATGCGTCTCTAGAGCATTCAGCCACACTGTGTCTATGTAACAGAAAAGAGAAAACTTTAGATGTTTCGTCATGACCAGTGGGAATATACAATACTATGTCTAAATGCAGAGAAATCTGTAATAATAATAATAGTAATAATAATAATAAGTGAAACGATTACAAGTGAGAAAACAAAAGTTTGAATGCCCACAGAGAAGATAATGATATTAATGATGATGATGATGATGGAGTTGCAAATGATGAAGATGCGTGCAAATATTTGTCTTTGCTCTTGGGGCACTGATTCAGATTCGGATTGTGATTCTGGTTTCTGGTTTTGTTTCTCGTTTGCTATTTAACACGTAACACGCCCCCATGATAATTGCTGCATAATAAACATACAACAATTTGAATTCACTCGTATTCTCTCTTCTATTCGTTTACGTATTTGCATTGTCATTTTGTTGAACAAAAGCAATGCCTGAAAAGCATTCTGTCTGTGGGTTTGACTAATAAATACACACGAACACCCACACCCATACCCACACGCACAACCATTCTCACTCACAAATCCACATTGAAGGAGAGAAAATGTGTTTATGAGACTGGTGTTGTCACATGGACAGGCAGTAAAATTGTTCAGCATACACACATACACACACACACCAGCCCATGTAAAGTGTGTAAACAACAACACCAACAAAATTGGCAGACAATAAGTAGGCAAAAACCATTCAAACAGGCGAGAAATGTCAATTCGATTTTGGGTTTTGGTTTACGGCCCATGAAATGAGAGCCTACAATTGACTAAAACGAATCTTTCAACCAGCTCAAGCTTAATCGATTTCGATAAACCATAATTACTAGTCTTTGTCCTTTGTCTAAATATATATCGTTTGTACTTCACAACAACATGTAGACAACAAGTTCAATTCAATTCGGAGATTAAGGTAAAATTTCACATCAACTTCCCCTCTGTATGGGCAGTTTAGAGAGAGAGAGCAAACTGAGAGCTAAATATATATGTTTGACAAAGCTGATTAAACCGATGATGATGATCATATAGTTATATATAGTTCATTCAGGATTGTTCTTACCCTTATATGCTGCATTACCAATAGAAATTCTCTTTTTTTTTTCTTTCTTTTTCTTTGTATTTGGTGGCCTCTCCGCCCTAATTGTCATTTAAAATTCATTTAGATATTTCACTTTTTATCTCTGCCCAGGCACACGATGAGTAAAATTAAAATAATCCGCGGCGGGCGTTGATAATACATACTACATACTATATATATATATATATATGTATATATAGGTTTCCTTTTTTTTTTTTTGTCACTACGAACTTTACCTTCATTTGAATAAATGGAATTGTTAAGTGGCGGCGACTGACTGATGAAGTAACCAAGCTGAAAAAAGTTAAGCTTTTTAATTAAATTTAATTACAAAGAGTTGACTTTGATGAAGTCAACTAAGAAATGAAACAGAGAATTTGCATACCAATTGAAGAGTAAAGAGAAAAAGTCATGGACGAAAAGCTTTTTGCTATTTCGAATAATATTTTCTTGCACACATGACTAGAGAAGTAGACGAAGAAGAAAGAGAGAGAGAGACAGGGAGAGAGAAAGAGCAGCTTAGGTCACGTTCAAAAAAAAAAAAAAAAAAAAGAAAGAGAAAATGTTAAGCTGAAGATTTATTGGAGCTACTTAAGTTGGTAGTGATGATGCTGTTCTCTAGCCAAGCCAGCAGCTACTTACTCAAAGGACAACACCCACATGGCAAAATCAAAAAAGGAAACAATATTTCTATACGATAGACAAGTTATCGACTACATTATACCCTAAGATTTGTCAAGCAAATCGATTGCCAAACCCCAACCGATTCATTATACCTTATCGAAAAGTCTTAAAATCAAAAAAGGATTAAGCATTCACTTATAGTGAATGTCTGAAGGTCAGGCTATAAGCGAATAAATATCTAATTTATCATGAATGTTAATGTAACTTAACTTTACTCTGACATACCCTTTTTTTTTACCCATTTGGAACAGGGTAAAAAAAAGGTTAACATTCAGTCGTCTGTGAAAATATTTTACAAGCCAAGAATATTATCTCTGTCTCTGTCTTTTTATTCTTTATTTCTTTTTTTTTTCTATTTTCGTCTATCTAATTTTTTTTACTTGTGCTCATTTTGCTTTTGAAGTGACTGCCAGACGACATAATAGATTCAGCAAAAAAAAAAATGAAATACATATAAATATTTCTATTGAACGCCTGCAGGCATTTTAACCTAAGTCTAAGCTGCTTTAATGAGAGAGGAACCCATCTTTAAGATCATAGATCATTATAATAGCAACAACAACAAATACGGACAAGTTCTCGCCCCCTTATAAATAAAACATTTATACAAAATCATAAAAAAGATGCCTTCAAAAAAAAAAAAAAAAAAAAAGGTAAGAACAAAAAAGAAGAAGAAAAAAAAAAACCTGAAAAATTGCCATTACATTCAAAATGAGCTTTAAAAAAAAAAAAAAAAAAAGTAACAACAAAGAAAAGAATAGAAAAGAAAGGAAAAGCGAAGAAAATGGGGGAAAAATCGTAAACACATGGCGTATGAGCAATATGCAACATATTTTTCCAATTGAAATTGTTGTAGACAAAACTCAGGAACAGGAAGACTAAAAGAGAGAGGGAAACCATTTCTGTTGTGTTTTTTTTTTTTTTTTTTGATTCTGATACGTTTTATTCTTATTTTTAGCTTGAAGCAAATTTGAATTGTCAAAAATTGTAACGAGCTTTTCTCTTGCCCTTTACCCGTTGCCCGCTTTTGCTTCTGCTCCTGGTGATGGTGCCACTGCTGGCCACTCTCAAACCCGTTTCGCTGACATAAACTGCATTGAAATGTCATAAAAATTGAAACACGTTTCGAGGTTCCTGCTCCTGCTCCTGCTCGTGCTCCTACTCTTATCCCCCCCCACACAACCTCTTCGTTTCCCTACATTCCTTTTGGCTGACTTTGACTGGCAGTTCAGTTGTTGGCCGGGTTCTGGCCTGGTCCTGGCCTGGGCTTTGGCCTGCAGAGTGTCGCATCATGTTTTCCAGTTTACTCTCAGCCACCAACTCTCCCTTAGCTGTTGTTGTTATTGTTGTTGTTGTTGTTGTTGCTGGTCTGATGCTGCTTTGCATACAAATAACGGTAATCTTTTTGGTCCTGGTAGCCTGGTCCCTCTTCATCTGCATTTTGGCCTCGCAATTCGCTGATGCCTGCACTTTTTGCACTTTACACGTGAAAAGCGACATGTGTGTAGCTATCTCTTTCTTTCTCCTCTCCCTTGCCGTTACCTCTTGTTTCTGTTTCTATGTGTGTGCTTGTGTGTGCGTGTGTGTAGGTGAGTGTAGGATCTAGTCCTGGTTGGCTATTATGAAAATTTATTGTTTTACGTGTGAATAATTTTGGGCAATTTTTTAGATATAAGGTCTAAATCAAAAAATTGGATAAGAGAGGGTAGGAAAGGGGCGAAAGGGAAGTAGTAAAAACATCTAGTGTCAAAAGTTCAAAGTAGGCGGATATTTTCGTGGTTTCCCAAAACAATAGAGTGAAAGAAAAACACCTGAAATTTTAATCTATGTAACTACGTTAAATAAAAAACCTTTTTAATTAAGTAAAATTATTGTCATTGATTCTATGTCCAAATGATCTATAGTATATATAATATATATACTTTATCCCTCTCCCTTCCTTCATCCACCTTTTAGTATTACTGTCTATATAAAACTTTTCTCATTTCATAGTCCTTTTAGAACTCTTTTTTGAGAGGAATGCTGCCAGCTCACTCACCTTTTATTGGCTTTAACTTGTTCAGTGGAAAAAATATTTTCTTTACTTTTCTTTGCTTTACTGTTTGTTGTGAAAGACAAAGAAATGGAAATATAAAACAAATTAATAGCATTAATATTTCTTACTTCCTTGTTGGCTGTTTGTTTTATAGATCCTGATTTCAATCAAATTTACCAACTGAATTGTTTCCTTTAATTTGTTCATGCGCCTTCCTTGGCCAGTTTCCTTTTTCAATTTAAATTCCGATATAAACTCTTAACTAATTGATAGGACACATGCAAACAGCAAATCTCTGGCCACAAATAGCCATCCTTCCTTTAGTTCATTGTGAAGCCCACCACCCGACGATGCTTCCACCCGCCACCCGTCACCCGCATGACTTATGGGCTAGTTAAATAAATTTATGCTCTGTGATTTTCACATAAAATTGATTTATCACATTAACCACGACAAAACGAGAATTGGACTACAGATTTCAGTTTCAAGTTTCATTTCATGCTTGTTGGCTTTGTGGCTCATCAATTTGCAAAGGAAATGTGGAAATTGCATTAGATAGAGGAGATACCGTTCCAAAATACCAAAAAAAAAAACAAAAAAAAGGGGTAAGACCATAAATCCGACTGGCCAAAAGACTTGTCCACAAAAACCAACAACAAAGAGAAAAAAAAAGGGTCACTATAGTAAAAAATGCTATAGCCAAGGCGTGTCATAGTTTATGTGCTACCCTCTCTAACAAAAAGTCGTTCCCACTACTAATTATATATGTAATGTTAATTTAGAAGATATCTAAAACCAATTTATAGCTATATAAACAAATAGATCGTCTCAGTTATGGATCATATTAATTGCTTTTCTTTTTTCTCTACAACATTTTTTTTAGGGTATACCCCTTTGAGACTAAGGTTAATGGGTATAAAAATGAAATGACAGAACTACCCACCATAAAGAAGGGTTAATGGTGCGGTTTTTTCTATTCGTTTTATTTTGCTTTTGTTCTTTTTTTTTTTTTTTATTTTTGGTACTAGTTTTGCTCTTTTGTTTCATTTGTTTGTTTGTTGCCAAGAATATTTATTACATTTCTAATGAAGGAACTAGTCAAAGACGAGATGCTCTCACAGTAAGCGCATTTATTTCAATTCATATTTCTTTTCGCAGTTTAGTTTAGTTTTTTCTTATTTTGTTTGTTTTGTGTTTTTTTGTTGTTGAGCTTTTGCCGCTTGGGATAATCAGCATAATGAGTGAGCGAGCGCATTCAGGCGGAAATTTGCTCCTCACTCTAGTCCCGGCTCTCAGGACTACTTCGGCCTTTTGTATTTATGTATGTAATATGCGGGGGGCGGGGGCTGAAAGAGAGAAAGGAAATAGCGGAGGAGTGTTGTACAGGGGTGAAGATTCTCTTGGTTAGTAGCAAAAAGGACGCAGGCGAAGACGAGTTGTGTCAGAAACAAATGCTTTTCATTTCAAATGCAGCTGTTGCTTGGTTACCCCCTAGAGGGATTCCTATGTTTCTTCCCTTTTACTCTTATCCTACTCAGGCCAACAGCACCAGCAGCAGCAGCAGGAGCAACACCAACAACAACATCAGCCTCAGGAGCAACAACATCGGCAACAGCAAGAGCAACAGTAACAACAACTTGAAGGACAACAGATGTTTCTGTGCGGCAGCAGCTTGTGTCACTCAACGTTGTATAAGATAATGTATATAGATTCATCTTCTTGTTGGGGAATTCTGGCCATTTTCTTAGGGTTGCATGTGACGAGGCGAGGAGGGTTGCTGGCAATGGAAATGTTGAGCTTGGACTTGGTTTGCGGTTGGTTAGCAGCAATGGAATGTCTTGAGATATTTAGTTGACCTACTTGGCAAAATAGAAATAAACAAAAAAGCAAAAAAAAAAAAAACAAAATATACAAAAATCTAAGTACCACACAAATTGGAGAATTTTTTTTCTCTAAATTTTCTTCGGTTTTTCTTGTCATTCTTTATTTTCTTATTTTTTTTTTTTTGTGAGGAATTTTCAGTTTAGATGCAATAATCTCCAGTGAATGTTTACTCTTCATATGTGTTGCCTAATCTGTGAGTCTTCCTTTTGAATTGATTTGATAAAACTGTCATATAAGATAATCTCATGAATCAGAGTTAATCTATATATTTAAGACAAATTTTCATGGTATAGACTCAGTTTTCTTAGCATGTAACATTTATATGGTTTTAGCTAACAAAATGATATAGAAGAAGCCAATAAAATAATAAAGAAGTTGCCTGTAAAACATTCTATCCTACGATCGCAGTCCTTTTAGTATTTATTCTCAACAATTTATTGTTAATTATCAGTTATATATATTAATCCATATCTACGTCAAATTTGCTGTATACCTTTTTGTAATATTTTGTACAAAATTTTTTCGTATTTGATAGAGTATTTAAAGTTCTAAATGTTTAAATTAGACAAAATTTCTTAACAAATTTTCGAGGATAACATTTTTGTCATAGCATACTTTTTAGGGCCCACTAAAACCGCATTGTATTGTATACCGAAAGAGAGAGAGAGAGAAAATGAAAGAGATGAGAGGCATTGAGTCGAACTGATAAATAAGCAACGATAGTAAGTAGATATGCCAACCTGCTGCAAGAAGATTACATCCTCCTCCCCCGTACACCTCTGCTACCTCCCAAATTCGGACACAGACCAACAGCGCAAAAACTGTAAAAGGTTAGATTTTGCATTTCCTTTTTTTTTTGTTTCTCTTGCTTTGTTTTTTCTTTTGTTTTATTTTTCTGTTTGATTTGTGCATAAAAAGCGGATTTACTCTGGAGAGAAGAAAAAAAAAGAACCAAATCAGAATATATAAAAAAAACGAAATGGAAAAAACAAGAAGCAACGAAAACACGAAATAGAAAGAAAAATGAGGATAGAATGCGTACGCATACGCATTGGGGCATTAGTAGGATTTTCTTTTACCCACCCACACACACACACACACACACAGACAGACACATCTCGCACATAAAATGGCATAAATTGTATGGGAAAAGAACCTTAGGGAGCAGCAGCTTGCCTCAAGGCGTTTATCGTTTGTAAAAATTCGAGATTTGCATGCATTTGCTTGTCATAAAAAAAAGAAGAGAGAAGAAAAAGAGACAGAGAGCGTTAGAGGAGATGGTGTAGGGAGTTGTTGAAGAAACGCAAATGTGTTTACATGTTTATATGCCAAATGGCAAGAGTGTCAGATTACGCATACGCAATGTGGTCATAGCCACTTTGTATTACAATAAGTTTTTTACTTCCAATATGTTGCTACATTCACACAAACATATGTATGCACGAGGGTCATTCAATAAGTAACAAAATGCAGCAGTCATCAAATCAAAATATCTTGTAAGTTGTAAATAGATGCAATTGCCTAACACAACTATATGCTGTCTGAAAAGTACTTAAAGGTCTCAAGGTATATAAAAAATTATGCATAAATTTTTGTATAAAAATTAAAAAAAATTTATGCTCTTTACTCTTTGTTAGTTTTTTTTTCCTATTTAGTTTGCGTGATTAAAGAAATTAGTCAACAGCTCATAAAACACTCAACGCATTAGCGAAACATTCATCAGATTTCGGGAAATTTTATTAATAGTCAACTTAGTTTTAACGGGACAAAAGCATGCAAGAATTTCCAATGAAACTCTCGCTATATATGTATATATATATATACATATATATATAGTATCTTTATCTATGAAAAATGGAAAATATGTTTGCGTTTATTTATCAAAATGATATGCAAAAATACAAAAAGAAATGTAGACAAAAGTCAAAAGTTTTAACATTGAAGTTTCTTTTAATCAGTTAGTTAGCCTTTGGCTATATTCTTTGTCTTGTCTCATAGTTTCCTTTCATATTAGTTTATAGCAAATAAGTTTATTGTCGGCCATTTAACATGAAATGTTTTGTTTATTTATTGTCAGCAACTAACAGCCACTGGGCATGAGATTTGTAGTTTTTCTTCTTCTTTCTTTTAAGTTAATCTGTAACTAAATATAAAGTTGTATAGAAGATAACTTTTCTTTCTTTTATTTTATTTCTTTTGTGTAAGTATATTACTCGATCATTGGAATAATCCTTGAGAGGATTTCTTAGGGAGCTGTATATTGTTTAGCTAAAGGCTTATGCTGGCTTTCTTTTGCTTTGTTATCAGCAGTTTGTGCATTCACACTGCTGCTCTTTGACCGTCCTTGGACGCTGATATCATTTTTAAAGTGCATGTTAAAGGAGCAGCTAAAGTTGCCTCATCGCCGATTATGTGAACCGGAAATTATGTAAATTTAAGTGTTTTTTCCGTTCGCTGAATATTCTTTTCTTTTCTTGTTTGTTTTTTTTTTTTTTTTTTTTTTTGTATTTTTTTGTGTTTTGTTTTAGTGGCTCGAGCAGTTTTGCTCATGGCAGTGGAAAACATGATGAGCTGCAGAAAGGTTTGAGTGTAGAGCAGAGCGAACAGTTTGTAGTAAAAGCAACAAGCTTTCTCCTTTTCATTTCGCTTCTTCTTTTTTTTTTTTTTTTTTTGTTTTTTTGATTTTTCTTTGTTTTTTTCTTTCTTTCTTTCTTTCTATACTTTAACAAATAAGCCATAAACTTACAGTTTTTGTAGTTTCGATGAAATTCTTGTAAAAATAAAGTAGAGCAACATTTTTTTTATCTTTAGGGTAATTGTTTTACAAGTTATTTTTTTTTTTTGTTAAGAAATTTAAATTAAGAATAAATGGGTGAAAGCATATTGAATAACTTTATTAAATTTATTATAACTATAATTAATATAATTATAATGAAAAGTCGACATTTACTTTACTTGTTTACAAATTCGGAAATATTATAAACTTTACTTTAACTTTTATTGCATTTAGTTAGTTTTCTTTTTGTTTGAAAGACATATTGATATTGGTATTTTGTTAGATTTTCTTGTTCTCATTTAAAAAAAAAAAAATAAAATAGGAAGGATAAATGTTGTCATTTATCTCATGTGGAATTTAGCCCTGCTGCCATAATTAGTTTACTTTATGGAAATTTCAGGTGGAAAAACACACACTCAGAGTGTGACACCTGACAAAATTTGCTTGCCAAGTTGCCACTTATGCTTAAAATGGCAGAAAAACTCAAGCAGCGGAATGCATTCTAGAAACTGGCGAAACGAACGCAACCAAATGCTAAAATGATGTATATAACATTTAAAGAGGATACAGAAGAAATGAGATGGCGTTGAAGATGATTATGATGATGATGATGATGATGAAGCAAGAGACTAAGATAGATGCTGGCAATGATAAAGATGGTGAAATAATTAATTTCTCTTTTGGCGGTGTCAAGAAAATGAAGAAGGAATTTGTAAGCCCTAGGCTAGGAATGGAAAGCAAAAACTTCATCAAAGGTAGCACCAAATTACGGCCGGAAGCCGCCAGATGCAGACAATGATAATGATAATAATGATGTTCACCAAGATGATGATAATAATGATGATGATGATGATTCACAATTTTACAATTCCAATTGCATTTTTAGCAAAAAGCAATTCTAGTGGCGAATAAAATGAAGGCGGTCTATGAAAATAAGAGTTACAAGCACCTGCAGACCATAAACCAATCTACACTCAACTCATTCAACTAAATGGCACATCATTTAATGTTTAGTTTGAGAAATTTTCAAACATTTGTATGCTCTTGCAGCTCAGCATCAATACAAGAAAGAAAAAAGAAAATAATATAAGGTAGAATAAAGACTTGGTTTGTGCTCCCACTTTATGCTATTCCTACTCTTTCCTCTACTTTTTGTGTCTCTCTCCCTCCATTGGTACATGCCATTCGTGTGAAATGTATGAATTATAAATTGTAGTAAATATATTTTGCGGTTGGGATTACTTTATACCATATATAGCAAGTATTTTGGCACACACATAGAATGAGAGGGGTTTGAAAAAGTTATGGAAGAATTTTCTATTGCACTTTTAGTCACGTTCGAACCATTTTGAAGTGCAGATAAAGGTGGAAAATATCTTTTCTAATGTGAAACACTTTTGTAGTCATTGTCAAAAGAGGGTCAAGGTAGAAAGGGAGAGAGGAAGCTACAATAGGCATTGGTGGAATGCAGTGATAGAAAATGCGTGACATTGCATGTAAGTCTACAGTTTGCAAAGATTGTAGAAAAAAAAAACAAATTTCATTAGATTTTGTAAGGCAACTGATTCAAATATTTGTTTTGAATTAAATGAGCAATAATAATCAAGCCGCTGATAAATTCCTTTAATGAATTTAAGTCATGGAAATAAGTTCACTTAATATGAGATGACAAGTGATCTTGAGATTTTATTCGTTTTATTCATTCTTTCTACTTTTAACCTATAGTCTCTGACCTTCCCCTAATGAATGTACATTCACTTGATATGCGTTCGCTAATCGCTATAATTGGATAACAATTTTAAGCGTCCAACTTTATATCTACTGTCATTTGGTGCTCTTTTGATTATTATTTATGCGCATTGCATAAATTGCACTAATCGTTCAGGCAAAATGTTGTTTTCTCTACTTTTCCACTGTTTTGTGTTATTATTATCATATTTTTTTTTTTTTTTTTTTTTTTTTTTATTCTGTGTCAATCAACTTTGGAAAATTGCAATGGAAAAACTCGACCAAATTGTCACTCATAAAAGTTTAATGGCAAACAATTACGTATACGCAGAGTGGATTCGTCTATTCCTCCCTCGCTCTATCTCTCTTTATCTATGTGTGCGTGAGTGTGTGTGTGTGTCTTATGTCTCGTGTACATTTATAGTATTTTTAGTCAAATGGAAAATGCAATTGTCCATTTTGTTTGTGGATTGGGTGAGTGGCCATTGAAAGTTTGCATTGCATTGCGTTTCATTTCGTTTTGGCTTTGCCATCATCATCATAATTATCATCTTTATCATTATTATTATCATTATGCTTATCATTATTATCATCAACAGAACTGACAACTGTCAAAATTAATTTTTGGCAAGTAAAGCTGACAATTTCACTCCTCAATCCCCGACTCGACTCCTTTTTGCGTAACCCCTTAAAAAGTTTTTCTGGCTTTTACCTGCAATTAGACGCAATTAAAATCGCAAAATGTAATTTATTTTAATTGCTGTTTGTGAACACAAAAAACAACAACAACAAACCTCAAAATTGTCTGTGATGGCTGCTAAAAGATGGTTGAAAGAGGTGTGGTAGGGTGATGTGGGGTGGGGGGGTGTTAAAAGGCGAGTTTTGGGTTGACTGCATGTTTAGATGAAGTTTGTTCAAGTGCTTTTTGCCCAAAATAATAAAATTATGCACACAATTTTGGCTTGTGAATTTGATAAAATTAGAAAGTTTTCACTGGCAAACAAATAGTTGAATAAAAAACAAAAACAAAAAACAAGCAAAGCTTTTAAGTTGATATTGTTGTTGCTTTTGTGTGTTTGTTTTTGTTGAGTCAAATGGAAGTGAATGAAAATCGGTTAATCAGCGAAATTCATTAGACATTGCAGAAGAATCTGTCAAGAAACTAAAGACCATTAAATTTTAAATGAGTTTAACTTGATAAAAATATTGAATAAGTTACAAAATATAAATAAGAACAAAAAGAATGAAGAAAATTAAACAATATAAACTATATTCAAAGTTCTTTTATTTAAAATAAATTAATAATATTTAGAAAACAAAAAGTACAAAGAATATTTCTAGAGATTACATTGAAAGGTAACGTTTTCGTTTTACCTCACATTTTTTAATCATCAGACATTTATGTAATTGAATAATAAATATTGATAAATGATCGGCAATTAATCAATTTTTATAAATTCGCATTAGCAATATTAATCCACTTTCGATTCGATTAATCGAATCGATCAATTATATTAACAACTTGAATATTTTTGGCGGAAAGAGGAAAGAATCTCTTGAAAAGTTACCAAAAATTTATGAGTTTGTCTTGGGTCAGATAAACAGCAGAAGTTAAGCTTTTGGCTATAATAAACAACAACAATAACAAAACCCTTTTAAATGTTAGCAAACTTTTACACCATACAAACAACAAACAGGAAAGCAAAACGGTGAAAGAGCAAAACGGGAGGAAAAACACCTTTAGGGCACAAAGTTCGAAACAATAAAAATCACAACTCAATGGCTATATGTATTTGTGTGTGTGTGTGTGTGTGTGTGTGTGTGCGGTTGAAGTCAAAACTTCCCTACACCTTTTTGCCGTTAAACTTCAAGTCAACAAGTGTGAATTTTTATGTATTCAATTAGCTGCCAATGGGTGTGTAAAAAAGCTTAAATCGTTAAGACTATAATTAAACTATTAAAATTCTATAATTTAGATGGTCAAAACTGAATAATGGATAACAATTATTTCAGTGGCCAAATTTTCAGAATATTATTCCAAGAATTCTCATTAAGGCAAGTACAATACAATAAAATATGTTTTACCATATATATATAATCCACTTTTGCGAATAAATCATTTTGAATGTGTATATGGTATTGTGTGTAATGAATGTCTCTTGCAGTTCCTGAAGTTCTTTCAACTGGCATGGTTCACTTTATTCTATTCTCCTTTTATCCTTTATGGAGCTTTTTTATTTTGTTTTTCTTGTTTTTGTTTTTCGTAGGGAGGGAGTTCAAATTACATTTTCTGGTTAATAAATTGCATTACCTGATTCTAAATCATTTCCTTTACTAAGCTTAGGCGTTTCCAATTCAACACTTGCCTCACTGCCTTTCACACTATTCCCCTCTTTGTTACAATGCTTAGGATAGGAATGGTTTCTCTCTCTCTCTCTCACACATTCCCTCTTGGTTTCTCTTTCTGTTGCTTAAAGGTCTTTTCGTACCTTTCAATTGTCTTTTGCGCTTGGTGATTTAATGGCTTCTTCCTAGTCTAAATTATATGCAACATTTTGTGTAGCATAATTTCAGGCGGAGCCAGCCGGAAGTGTTGCCACAGCCACGCCTATTTATGTGCTTTTAACGTGGGCGTGAATGTTAATGCCTTTTTCATATTTTTGCAAACAAAACGAGAATATAAACATGAAAAAAAAAAAAAAACACTCACACACACAGAAGAACTAAGAAATTTTCTCAGTGGGCGTTTGCTCAGTTGCTTGTTGATTTAATTTGTGGTCGTTGTTCGGTCTTTTGGTTTTTAGGCATATAATTATTGTATGTATGTGTGTGTGTCTGTCTGTATGTGTGTGTGTTTTGGTGTGTGTGTGTGTGTTTATGTTAGCCATGTTTCTTTTTAGCGAAATTTATGGTCTACGGACTTGCTGCGGCTTCGCGTGTTTGCCTCAGTTTTAGTTTTATGTCTTGTGTTTGGCTTTGGGTTTTGCTTATTTTTCAATTGCCCGAACTGAAAAACTGTTTAACATGCAGCTCACAAAAGTCTGTTGAGAAGTAGTAGTCGCTTGGATATTTGTATAGGATAACTTGCCATTTTTATGGCGGAAGCTAACCCACACACACATATACACATACACACACACATACACATCAAACCCACACAACCATCGAGTAGATTAAAGTGTTAATATTTAATAAGCGCGTCGCTTTGAATTATTTTTGGCTGTCTCTCTGTCTCTGTCCCTATCTCTATTTCTCTTTCTCTGTCTGTCTGACTAAATGTCGCTGTCTCTTTTCTTTTTCCCTGTCTCTCTGTGTAAACTGACTGTGTGTGTGTGTGTGTGTGTGTGTGTATTATGGTAAATGGTTTTTCAATATTTTAAAGTCTTCAATTCTTACACTCTATCTAAATATTGACTAACTGAATAGTGGAAGGATATTTCCTACTGCATTTTCATGCAGACAGCTAACTGAATCTACGATTATTATTATTATTTTTAAAGAAAAGTTTAAATAAGAGAGAGTAAGTTAAAACTTTAAATAAGTAAAGTTAACTGATCCTACTGGTTAGACCTTAATTTAATAAGTAAACTTTATCATCTCTCTATTCTGCTCGATATGGGTGAAAATCAGCATAGTAAACTTGATTATAAACTATTATAGATGAATACCATTCTATATACTAAAATTTTTCAGTATGATCTTTACATTTTCCCATATTCTTTAAACACTTTTCATTAGAATCATTGATGACTTTCTCCCTGCCCTGACATTTGGCAATAAGACAGTGCCATTTGATGCTCAATAAGTAGGAGGATGACAACGTAGTGGATGACCCATCAATTCTCATTTTGATGGCACAATTTGTTGGTTGTTAGATAAAATTGCGAAATAGCTAGTTTTGTCGTAATGACAAATGATTCGTGCACAAGCAATTTTTTCGGTTATAAAATTTACATTTTACGATTCAATATATTTGAATTTTAGTGTGCTTCAACTAGTCGGTTTTTGTCCTTTTTGAATACACATTCACATTTTGTTTTAGTTTTATAAGTGTTAAATGATTTTTTTTTAAATCCAATAGGGATTATAATTGTCCTTTTTTTTACACTCCAGTCTGCTTTTAATTATATTAAATCTATAGAGCATTTAATAATTTCCATTATGTTTATAATCCTTTACTTTTGGCAGTTAACTAGAGCTTTTAGCTTGTTGCTCTTACAGAAACCAACAAGTTTGGAGTTTTGGATTTTTTGTCTGTTTCCTTTTATTTTTCTTTTTGTTGCTAGTTCTTAAATATTAACAAGTGCAACAAAGCCGCTAGAAAGTTTTACCCAAAGTTTGTTACACAAAAAAACGTATACCAACTCGCAGATACACACACAGACACATACACGTATGAAAAAGCGCAAAGCGTGAGCAAACGGGAGGTAAAGAAGGATGAATCTTTTGCAAAATCAATTACCACACGCATAGCTCAACTTGTTCACTAGCATGGCTAGATGCATCCATGTCTCGTTGTTGGCTCCGCCCGTTCAATGATCAAAGCAGCAAGGACAATTGACCGACATTTTATTTAATGTCGCCGTTCATTAGGCAGAAACCATCAAGAGACCGCAAAAGCATTTAGTCTCTGCCAAACGAGGGCGACTACGACAACGAGACGTCGATTGGTGACCGCAAAATTAGAGAATGGCTGGCTAACTACTGACTGGTCCTTGCCTCTTTCACTTCACCATTTTGGCCAGGATCATGTGCTTCTATCTTAATCTGATAAACATATGGCCAGGGGCTAGACGTTGCCGGCTTTTGCTTTTGCTGTTGCTCTCGCTCTTGGTCTGTTGCTCTGTTGCTATTGCTGTTGCTATTGGTGTTTGTGTTTAAGGTTCCTGTGTTCCATGGTTATTGATGACTGACCCAAGTTGCTGATGTTGTTGTTGCAGGTTTCCGTTGGCAGGGATTTTCCGCTAGAGATACGAGCTTCTAGCATGCTTCCGTGTGCTTTAAACAACAAATTGCAATTTCTCCGCCTTGCTTGTTGTTTGGTTGTTTACATTTTCCTGCTCTCTCTCTCACCACCTTTCTCCCCCCCGTTCGTCTTTTGTCTCATTTTTTTTTCACTTTAGTCGCTTTATTCTACTTTATTTTGTAACGTCCCTCGCTCTCCCTATCTTCGATCAATAAATTCAATCGATTTAAATAGCTTTAAGTGCACACATTAAATCCCATTAAAATGCTTGTGAAATAAAAAAAAAAATAAAAAATAAATAAAAAGAGAGAGGAAAAACTACACAAATTAATATTCACTTAAAATGTTTTGTGGTTAAATTGACATAAATACATGTCTCTCACTCCAACTCGCTCTGCCTCTATATATATATATATATGTGTGTGTGTGTAAGTATATATCAGTGTGAAAGCAGAGAAAAGTCTGGAAAATGGCATTTATAATGCATACTTATTACTATGCAAACAGAAGAGACTGGAGACACACTGACGGCAAAATATAGTGGAGCTGGATATTGTGTGTACACATGTGGCCGATATTGAACATTTATTTATATATATATATATATATATACAGATTTCATTAAATCAACCATTAGCGGTGTTAAGAGAGGAGGAGGAGTACTTTTGTATATATCATGGCGTAATGATTGAACAAATACGAGGGCATATTGAGAAATGACTGAATGATTAATATCATGCTAAGTTTTAAGAATCAGTTAGGTATATAATCTATACAGTTAAGGATTTGCAAATAGAATTCGAATAAATCTTACCACTGAATTATTGTCCATACACAATGAATAAATCCAAAATTTTAAGTATACATTTCCTTTTTAATACCAAATCCAATGTTTTTTTTTTTTCAATTCATTCATATAGCTTTTGAGATGAAATTTTAATTTCACTTTCATTTTATTTAATTCTAAGAGCCATAAGAAAATTTACACTTAATTAAAATTTTAAATGAAAATGCCTTGAAGCCTTTTTGGTAGCAAAAGGAAGATTTACGAGCTGCTTGAGGCTTTGTGGCCAGATTTGAAAATGAAATATATTTGCTTTCATTTGACCGAAAAAGTTTTGGCCCTCAACGAAAAGAAAATGTAAAGCGAGAGGGAAAACACTTTTCACTTTGATTCTAGTCTCACTTACTTACAATTGTCACTGGCAATTTTGTAAGCTTTTAGGCAAATGCAAAGTAAAAGTTGAATAGAAAAACAGAAAAAAACACCAAAAAAAAAAAAAAAATTAAACCAAAAAAATTTAAGTAAAAATTCATAAACCTGTGAAAATGTTGATTTATCATCCTCAACCTTGGAAAGGAAAACTTTTTCACTTAGTTAACCTTCAGCATGTACTCATACAAGAAGAGAAGATGAAGAAGAATTGATTTAACGACTTTTCACTTGCAAGTTCTTCCTGAGTAATGACTTTGCCAGGCATGTCTAAAGGGTTGAGTATGTGTAAATATATATGTATGTATATATATATATATATATATATATATATATACATAAAGCATGTATGTATATATGTATATTTTACAGACATTAATGTACGAAGTTGAGAAGTACACTGAGTGTAGTTGTGGAATAACGGGGGCGGCGGGCCGAAGGCTAAGCTGTTGTCATAAAACTTTAGACCAGAGCAAAGTTTGAGCTGCTTTTAGGTTAAAAGTCAACACAGTTTTCAAAGACAAATTATGTAATTTGTGTTGAGACTTGAAATTTGATTTTGGTTATGCAATAAATCAAATTTGAATATATAGTCCAAATCAAAATATTTGCTTACATCAACTGTAATCAATCCAAAACCAGATGGCGTAATAATTGTCAATGCCTTCTGGCAAGAATATACATATTAAATTGTTAAGAACTTTAAAGGAACACAAGAGAAAACATCAACAATTTACATATTGAACATATCAGAAATAAACAGCAATGGCAGGAGTAATGGCAAAAGGACGAAGATGGAATGAAAAAGGATGTCAGTTCCTTGCTGCTGCCAGGTGTTCGGCAATCATTCATTTTCTTAATGAATTGCCAGAGAAAGAGCAGAAAAGCCAAAGCTGGGGGAAAGTAGGCGAAACAGTTAAGAAATGGGAAAACAATAATTCATATCATTGAGACGAAAATATTAATTAACATTACTCATACGTCAAGTGAACTGGTCAATATTGCCGTTTAAATATGATATTAAGATTTTCTTTCATTTTCTGTCTTTTCTCTTGAATTCCTATTATACTATTCCCTGCTAAGGAAACAAATCTTAACTAACTTAATTCAATTCTCTAAACAATTGTAAAACATTTCTTTGTGGGTTATCACACTTGACAGCATTCAGCCTGGATTTAGATTCAATTAAACTGTCCTTTTTTTTTTTTTGTCACTGTCTGTTACCTGTTTGTGTCTTGGTATTATATTCGCATTATTGTAGGCTCAGACCCACTGATTATGCTAAACACTTGACGAAAAATTCGATTTTAAATGTCACCTGGATTTATCGCCTTCGATGCTGCCACCGCCTGTCAACAGCCAACCGCAAAAAGTTCCCATTGAAGGACAACGACAAGAACAACAAACAAAGGACAGGACAAAGTGAAAATTAGGCCGCAAGGATTCGCCACAGATGGCGACCGCAAGTGACTGTCGTGAATGGGGGAGGACATGGTCTTGGGACATGGCACATAGAACATGGAACATGGACACCTGTGGCTTTTGCCGTGGCAATAAATCAATTTCCCTTGACGTCTTGACATTGTCTCTAATCGAAGGGGAGGGACACCAGACTAGACCGCATCGGAGAAGACGAGGCAATTGTGACTAGAACTGAGAGTAAAGTTAATACTCCAAGTTCGTGATGTTTGTTCAAGGGAATTTCTGTGAATGATGATTCAACATTTGCATAAGTCATGGAAGAATCTGGTCCCATACATTGGAGGGGGAGAGACACACAAAGGGGGAAAATTTAATTGTGAAAATGATGTAAATGGCCAACAGATGAAAGCAGATAAACTTTTCTGGCTACTGAAATCAAGTCGCTCCACTCAATCTCCAATCTCAGCAAGCTGCCAATTTCAATGACCATAGAAACATATACTCGAGTGTGTGTGGGCGTGCCGGGTTTCGCTATTGTATCCGAGTTGCCTTCAACTTGAATCAGGGCAAGTCAAGCAAAGCGATGCCAAACTCAGACAAAAGTGGAAAAAAGTTACCAATCGAGAAGAAGAACAAGATGGAGCAGAAGGAGGAGAAAGATAAAATGTTTGTTTGGTTGACTTGACCCCTCGAAATTAATAAAACGTTTTAAAAAGTTTTCCTTCACTTGTTAGGATTTGATGCGATGTGGATGAGATTTATTCCCAGTCCAGCAGAAACCATTCCGTGGGGTTAAATAGATCATCATTGGGTTTTGCCAATGGCAGCCGGCAAAATGAAGTGCCCACTTTGGCATTAGCTAGCACCAGCACCAGCCGCCGATTTATGAGCCCCACTTGGCCTGGCATCGCCTGGCCAGACCAAACACCGCACCGCACCGCAACGCCATTCCATTGTTTGATGCTCCACCTCCTTCTGGTTCTCAATGGGCGAGTTTGCATTTTGGGCAAGTAATGAGTTGAGTCGAGGTCTGGAACTTTGACTCAATGGACGAATCTGGCGTGGTCATACTATGGAATTGTGCAATTGACATTTATCGCTGTTGAATGAGAGTGAGCTGCAGACAATACTGAATGGATAGGTGAGCTGGGAAAGGGGAAGAGAAAGGATGGTGATTGGGGAAGTGGCCTCTTAACAACTCATTAACACGCTCCAAGGACAACAATTGCTGTCATTGCCAATTGGCAATTGAAGCGATTAAAAATGTTGTAATGTCGCTTGTATTGCGCAATTATTCACTCATTTTGGTTGGCAAAGCTCCCCTCCGATATGGACCCTTGTCAAATTCAATTGAAATGGAATAAATAAATAAACTAAATGATAATCTCAGAGCGTTGTCTTGGTCTAGCTCCTTTGCTTTCCACACGCATGCTTTAAGTGCTTCTATCAAATTATGCCAAAATGTGTAACAGAAAATTTCCATTTAAAGGACATGACTTCACACGTGGACTTCATCAGTCATTTCTGTCTGTGCGGGGGACAGAGAGAATGGGACAGGACAGGACAGGATCACCATATGCCTTTCCCTCTCGGCCTAAGACATTTGCAACCATTTGGACACAATTCCAGTTGATGCTCCTCCTACTCCATCTGCTTCTCCACAGCATTTCCAACTCGACCTCGACAATTTTTGAATAACTAATGAAGGTGTCACTCAGTCCGTCAGTCAGTCAGCAGAGCAACCAAAACAACTAAAACAATAACAGCAGTAGAAGAAGATGGAGGAGCAACAGAAGAACAACATCAGCAAAAGGACGAAGAACGAAGGACGAGCAATGTTTCTAGTGTTCAGTGTTGAGTGTTGAATGTTGAGCCTGGCCTGAATATGAAATTTTGGATTTGGCATCTAAACTGTCGGCATTCATCTTGGCCCACAGTCTGTCCCACTCACTCACTTGCACTCTCTCTCTCTCTCTCTATTTCTCTATCCCTTTTGCAGTCTTTCCCTTTCTTTGTCTGTCCGTCTGTCTGCATATTTGACTGGCATTAGTCCTCCTCTGTCCAGTTTATGTCCAGGTCGACGACTTATGCATCATTGTCAAAATATTAACAGCTGGCACATACCCCGCTTCCCCTTCCCAGCTCTTTTTCTTCCTCCTCACCCTTATCATCATGTGAGCTGCTCTTAAGCTAATGCTGATGAAGATGAAAAATAGAAATAGAAATTTAAGTTCTTTTGCGACTTATTTCTGGGTCACAGAGAATCCAGAATCCTTTTTTTGAAAAAAGGAAAGTGTCAGAGAAAATGTTTTCAGTTTAACCTTTTCCCTTTAAAAGGGAAAACCACCCATGGAAAACTCATCAAGACAGATGAGATGAATACGAGGAAATTTATCCTTTCAAATGGAGCAGCACCTTGGCAAAAACAAAGCAGCCATAAGCCAGACAACACTTTACCTTTATTTTTCCCAATCCTCCCTTTCCATAACTGCTATCGCTGCATATCGATTTGCTCCTCGATACCTCCTCCTTTTTTATACAATCGCATTGAATGCATTCGATTGACTTTTCGTCTGATTTTTCGATCGCTCAAATCGAAATAAATTTGCTTTTGAGTAAATTAAAAACAAACAAACAAAATCAAATATTAATGTCCTGTAACGCGGATTCCAACGATATTCAATTGAATGAGTGAGCGTAAAGGGGAGAGAAAGGGGAGCAAAGGAAGAATGGTATGTGGCAATTTAGAAAAAACCTAGGGAATAGGATGAGTGAGTCTGCAGGTTTATTTGTCTGTCACAAAGAGAGAGTGGGGGAGAGAGAGAGAAAGGGAGTGGAAGCAGCGACAACCAGCCACAGCAAAGTGGAAAAAGTGTCATTTAGTCAGAGCGACAAATGAAGAGAAATAAAAATAGCCAAAATAACTGAAACATCCCCTTCTACACCCCGTCCCCTGCCAATGCCCTGCCCTGCCTCTGACTCCGACTCTACCTCAGCACTCTCTTCAATTGAGTCATCTCCATGGCCATGGCCAATTCCCAGTCTCAGCATTGTTAGTCCTGCCATTTTTGGTATTCAAATGTTATTTTTGGCTCAACATGGAATGTAAAGAAGGATAAAGAGGAGGGGGGTATACTGTGGAAGGAGTGTGTGAAATGCGGAAGTGTTTTTGTTGTCGCCGAGAGCAACAAATAAAAAAAGCAAAGCAAATGGTCTGAGCGACCGCAGGAAAATGCCTTCAAACTTTTGTTTTGGGTTTTTCTTTGCTTTTTTTTTTCACAACTTGTTTTTTTTTTGTATTTACAACCGGAAAAGGAAAAGGATTAAGTGAAAGAAGAAAAAAAAGAGTTGGAAAAGCGGAAAACATGCGTGTTGATTTGGCCTTAGGCTATTTAGTGCGTTGAGTGCTTCCCTGATTGATGCAGGCCAAGTTAAAATTTGGGACTGAATTTGGTTGTGTTCCTTTAACATCCTGTTGGATGTCCTGGGAAGGACACAACTGCTAGCCGAACAAATATTTCCTCTTCTAGCTGCACAACAATAATTTCGATTACCTGAGCGATGAATTTGTGGGGCAGCTGTACCTATTGTAGATGCAATTAAATGTTAATCGATTGTGTTTGCAGTGTGGGCGTGACCACGTCCACACACAGCCCACAATTGCAGTGTGCATGTGTGTGTGTGAGTGTGTCTGTTTGAGGCAACCTGCATACATGAGTGCGAATAATCAACTGCCAGGTGAGAGGTACAAGCATAGAGATAGAGAGGGATAGAGGAATAGAAAGAGACGAGGATAATGGTGAGGTAGAGGCGAAAGCCAGTGACCTCTTCCCTTCGAAGAAGCCTTTTAGGCATTTTGGTTTTGGGTTATGGCTTTTTGGTGCATAAGCCGAGTTAGAGTGCTTAGAGAAGGGTTTGAATAGGAGAGGTAAGGATAGGGCAGGGGTCTTTGTGTGTCACTGGCATAATTAATTGTAAATAATTGTTTAAATGTCATTTGCAAAATTTATTTCAAATGTCGAATACCAACTTAAATATCCTCCCCACGTTCTGTGAAGGAATTTTAACTATAAAAAGATTTTTCACTTTAAAGTGTAATTAGATATTGTCCACATGCTGCAGCATATGAAAACTAACTAAAGTTAGATCAGATCAGATGTAAAAACGCCTAGCATATCAAAAGGAAAGAAGTTATAAGAACAAAAATTACATTTATTCCAAAACTTAACAAATTTAAATTATTTTCAACTATAAAACATAATTTACAATTTTCTGATTCGTTTCTAAAACTTGATCGTATTATAGATAAGTGAGTATAAGTATCAGATAAATAGAACAAATGCTAACAGTGAGAGATCTTTTATTTTTAAGAATTATTATGCATAGAATGAAACAATATTTTCGTATCCTTTCGGCCTAGCTAAATTTGTGAATTTTAAATGCTTTCTGTTATGGATATACTCTGAGACATATCCCCCTCCTCCTTAATTTCCATTTAGAGTGGGTCAAACTAAAACCATTTTGAAAGAAAACTTTTATCTAATTTGTATGCCAAACAGAAGGTTTTGTTTTGCGCAAGAAACATTCTAAACACATGTTTCTTTTTAGTTTAGTTTCGTTATTTTTATTTTTGCTTTATTTATTTAAAGACCAATCTGTTTGGGATACGTTTTGGTTTTGTCATATTAATCATACGCCATGTTGTATCTTGCCATTCATAATTTGTCCCTGCATCAGTAAGTAAAGAAAGTAAGGGGTTAAGTTGATTTTCCAATATTTGCATGTCAAACGCGTGCTAATTTCAAATTACTGCGACACTTCCTAACTACCTTTTACATCCACCTCCCTCCGCATCCTCCATTTACCCACACAAGTCGAAGGCATTATTTATGACTTGTACGCTTTCAACGTCATTTTATAAACATTTTTCAAAATATGTTCCCAGCATCATAAAAAAAAAAGAGAAAAGTAAAGCGACGCCTTTATGTATTATTTATGAGACACGAACACAAACAGCAAAAACAAAATAAAAACGAAAAAAAAAAGGAAAAGAAAAAGAATTTTACTTACTTCACAATGCTGTAATGTACTGTAATGCAGGATAAGACAGGAAGGATAAGTCCTCGAAAGGGGGGGATGAGTATTTGTTTTTTTTTTTATGGCGGTAATTATAGTTAAGTTTTGTCGAGATGAGAAATCGTGAACACTCAAATCGATATGCAAATGCCTGGCCATATGTTAGCGGCAAAAGGGTCAAAGGTTTCGGTTTCAGTACTAGTAGTGAAATGCTCTCCCAGTAGCAAATCCCTGTTTAAATATTAATACATCAATCCACTTAATATGCGAGTTTATAACATTGAATGATGCAATAAATATAAAAAAAAGAAAAAAAAAAAAAACCGGCAGCAGACACGATGACGACGTGGATGTGGTTGCGGATGTGGATGTGTATAATGATGGTACATGGATGATGATGTATGTAGGTATGTCGCCCATATGCTTGTTCGTTGTAAATCCCTCAAACCATTCGAAATGAATGGCATGAGTCTCTGTCTCTCTGTCAAAGAGATTGTATACAAAAAAATATATATCAATTCATTTCAAATATTTTAAAATTATTCATTTTTATATTCTACGAATAATTTCTTATATTTAATTATTAAAATGAAATTATCAAAATATTGTTATTTAGTTATTGTTATTGTCCTACCTCAATATCTCGAGGCAGACTTCGTTTCGGCTTCTTTTTTGTTTATTTTTTCTTTTTTTTTGGTTTCTGGTTCTCTTTTCTAATTTGTGACACATGTTTCAGCCAATGAAATGTTAGTTTTTATTTTTTTACCAAAGTAAATTTTTGTTTAGATTTGAAACGGTCTCCGAGTATAAGTTACGGCTTCATACGCAGTCGCAAAGAGAGTAAAAAAAATAATATAAATTTTTCTCTCTCTCTCTCTCTTATATTTTCGAAATAGAACGAAGTGTCAGTACTAGCATCAACTGTTTGGTTAAATAAGATGCCAGTCAGCAATTGCTTACCGACAACCAAAGTCATGGCTAAACGCTGGATTAATTGTAACATAATTTTAACTATAATTTATATATATATTTTCCATCATCTTACGACCGTTTTTTTTTTTTACCCTTTTATCGACGATCATTTGCTTGAGATTTTCAGAAAAGTATTTTATAACAAAAGAAATTTTTTATTTTTTTTTTTGGGTAATGAAGAAACTCAACCGTTGTTTAAGCAAAGAGAGTTAATTAAATTTTCCTTTAATGGGTTTCACTTTTAGTGAAACTAAAAAGTATAGTATAAACGAATACATATTGGTTGCATTCTTTGAATGGGTTTCCATTTCATTACGCTTAAGGTGATGTCAATCGTGTGGAGTTTTCATTTCAATTCCTTGCTTTTAATATCAATATTTTAATATCAAATAAAACGTTTAAGAATAATATTACACAATTAGAGCAGTAACAATATATAAAATAATAATAAAAAAAAAAAAACCAAGATATGTATATATTTTTTCTTGTAAATATTATATTTCCCTTTTAAAATGCTTTAAGAACCATATAAATCAGTTAGTTTGCCAGACCAATATAGTTTGGAGAGTAAAGTAAAGCATTTGCCTACAAATTGTTATTTCGGGTTGTTTCGAACTTAAAAAGTTATAGAAAAGTTTCGAAAATGAAATATTTTTTAACCATTGAAAATCGTTTTAAACAAGATTTGAGAAAACTTTTAAAATATTATTAATTAATAATTTAGGGTATTTGCAAGCCGGTGCATAGAATCTAATGCATTGAATTTTTTTCTTTTTATTAAGTTTGTTTCTTTCTTATTTTTCTTTTGACATTTTGCACTGTTTCAATTTCCTCAATACAAACTAGAACTGAAGATTTTTTTCCATCGTTGTGTTTTTTTTTTTTACTTTCTTTACTCTCTTGGTTTCTTTCTTTTCTCATTTTTTTTTTTTTTTTAAGTTGTTCAACTAGAAAATTTAAATTGCCAGCAAAGAAGGAAAAAAATTTCCACACTTTGGCTTCATAAAAATTTCAACAGACCAACAGGCCAGACTCAGACTCCAACAGCAGCGTGCCTGCCTGTCTCCATCTCCTCCATCTCCTTCTCCGTAAACCCAACTCCAACTTCATCTTCTACGTCTTCAGCTCTATAGCCGATTCTGAGTACGACTATGGCCATGACGATGGCTCTAGCTACGTTTCTGCTGGCTCTTTCGTTTGGCAGTTTTGGCGACTCGTCGCCATAATTTACTCAACTGTTGTCTCAGTTGCAGGAAAACTGAATTTAATGCATTTGGCCAAGGCACTTTTCAGCCAGTTTTGTTCTCTTCGCTTACTTTCAACCGACGCCCCCGCCTATCTCTTTCTGCTGCAGCTCAAACAATTCTGCAGCATTCGCAATTTTCAAATGTAGACGTATCCATCGCGAGATATATATATATATATATATATATATATATATTTATATATATATTTAGTCTACCTTTTGAATAATTCACATTGCCTGCTCGCTGCTGTTGGCCAATGTCTAGGGATATTCAGCATCTTTTTTGGTATTCTTTCTTCAATTGCCATACCCTTGCAGGAATAGAGTTAAAAAGTCGCTGAAATCTTAAATAGATCAGAAAAATATTTTAAATTTATATTGCCATATAAAATTATCTTATCGATTTCAATTATGTTCTTAACAAACAATTGCAATTATATTGAAAATTTATTTTCTTTGAGTATTGTAAACATTCTTTTATCCTTTTACTTGTTGCAGGATACATTAAAGTCGACTTTACAATTTTATTCACATTTTTTTCTTTTATTTTTTTTTGGTTTTCTCTTTTACCATTTCTCTGTGGTTTCATCTTGAGAGTTCAGCGAAAAGAAATGGAAATGGTGGATAAGAGTGAAACGAAAGAAAAAAAATAAAGGAAAAATACAAGCGATAGGTTAATTGTAATTCCATTGCTCGTTACCAATTTAATCCTTGACTCAAAATTTGGTCACTCAGAGTGGAAACTGCATAGCTAATTAACGGTTTATGCCTGTTTTCTCTACCCAAACCACCTATAGAACCACCAACTCCACCCACTTTATCAATTTGTCTGATTTTCAATCTAATTACTCTTTGGGCCTTAACATCTAGTGAACATGTCAGGTGGGGATTGTTGTTTTACATGGAGAAAATAGACAGACTATTTTTGGATTTATTGAAATTATATATTTTTTGGTCTGATTAAAATAACATTAGCAGACATTAAATAGAGAGGAATAAAGAGAAAAGAGAGAGAGAGAAAGGCATATGAATTGTGACATGATGGAGTGATTTGTTTGTGTGTGTGTGCGTGTGTTTTATATATATTTTTTTTTGGATATTGAATTTATTATGACCGTGTGTCTATTTCCGTGTTAGTGCCTGCGTGTGTTTCGGTTGATATATACATAATCAAATTGCTTCTTAATTGGCAGTTGATATTTTCAATGAGCCGATATATTAAAATGGATCACCTGCAAATGTTAACTAAATTAAAGGTTTAACCTAACAAATTTTAAATACATATGTAAACAAAACAAGTTTATAATATTGTCAACAGTGTTTAAGCCAATAACCAAAAATATTATATAAAATATATACACAATTTATATTGCAAAGAGATGACCAAAAGATTTGGCAGAAGTTGCTTAGGATTGATTAAGTAAGAGGTTCATGCACAAAGTTCTAAGCTTTAATTCAACACATTCTTAGTTGAAATTGAGAATTCCTTTTCTTTTTTTTTTTTTTTAAGGAACGCAAGCAGCAAAAAAGCACACACAACTCCGTGTAACATCATCAATGGTGTTCAATCAAGCACATGCAGTACATATGAAAAAGAAGGGCACAAAAAAAAAAAAAATAGAAGAAAAAAAGTAAAGGGTACACTGTTGCCTCTTCAGGCATAAAAACAAACAGAAAACTGAAAAACAGAAAACAAAGTCATCTCATCAATCTTGCTAGCATCAAAAAAAAAAAAAAAAAGAAAGGAAAAAAGGGGAAAAAGTCGGCTACTGCATCAGCAGAAATTAAATGAATGCATTCATTTCGTTGAAACCTTTTATGGATAAAAACAAAAAAAGGGAAAAAAAAAAAACCAACAAAAACGAAAGTAATAACAAATTATATAGAAAAATTTAAAGCTGACATCGTTTGAACTTCATTTTCAATGTTTGCGGTTTGATATAAATGTAAAATAGTCAAATCATATGCAAAAAACATTTGCATATATTTGCCAATGATGTTGATGATAATGTTGATGATGATGATGATGGAACTTCTACTGATGTGCCAGCTTCATCTACAACTTATTGGCAATCTATATGCAAGGCTTGGGTCCTAGACAAGGCCTCAGTTTGGACTCTGTCCCTTTTTTCTGTTACCCTTTTATATAAATATACATCTACAACTCTATATATATATCTATGTAAATATATGTATATATATATATATATATATATATGCATTTCTGCGTTTTGACTTTTAGTGCTTTTTATATTTTTTGATAAAGTGTTGCCAATTTAACCGGCAGCCATTTGCAGACACATTCAGGCAGGAAACAGGCAGCAGTCGACAGTCGGCAGCCGCCTTTCTGTTTGATTGCCTAGTGCCTTCAACTGCCATTTATGCTTTTTTTTCTTATTTTTTTCCTTTTTTATTTTAGTCGAACAAAAACGGGGAAAAAAAAGCAAAAGAAAAACGTACATTGAGTTTGCCTTTTATTTCCATTGAGTCGTTTTGCGGCTTTAAAAGAACCAAGACCAAAATTGATAAGGAAAGCAAAGAAAAAGGGTTTCCTTTGCCCCCTAAAACATAATCATCAATAATTGACTGTTTGGGTCATGTTGACTGACTGTTTCCTGGCAAGAAAGTTGCAACCTTTAATAAGTTGTTTAGCCTAGCCCCCTTTTTATTGTTGTTATAGTTAGATGGGCTAGGATAGAAAGTGTGCCTAATCTTAATTTGAGTTTTATCATTCGTGAAATTGAACACGTTGAAATTTTGGACAGGTGTAATTATTATGGTGAATATCTTTCAATTAAACTTTCGCTTCAGCGCCATTAATTGAAGGCTCCCTTCACCTTTAAAAGTTGTGGCAACACGGAAGAGGGAAGGACAAATGTAGCAAAAAACCATGGCCTAAGCTTAATTCGAAAAGTGAAAGATGGGATGATTCCTGAAGTCTTGGCCAGAAAAATCAATTTGTACGTTTTTAATTAAATTCAATTAAACTTTCTTGAAGGCTTTTTGAAGTTTCCTTCATTTTCTAGTAAACGGTAAACGAGGCCAAGCAAAATGTGTTGCGTAATTTAGAAATATGTCTTAACTTATGCAAATGAGGTTAAAAACGAAAAGGATTAGTTACTTTAGGGTTTTAGGGGCGGCGAGTTTTGAAATTGAAAGTATCTTGAACTCAAAATCGAATTGTTGAAATGTCTCCCGCACATAAAAATTAAATAATTCACAATAAAAAGTACTCCCAAAAGTATGCTTTAAATATTATCTGTGATCTCTGCTATAGATCTACCTTTCAGTTTAACTTCATGAAAATGTTGTAAAATGATTCTTTAAAATTAAAACTCTTTTCAATAGAATACAGACTAAATAAGTTTCATTTTACCTCTAATTCCTTTAAATAAGCTTATCTCCAGGTGCAGTGCACAGTTTTTTTTTCTTGTATTATTGCGAATTACTGTACTGACAATAGATAACCATGAATTCTCTTCTTTACAAAAGCCAAACAAAGATCATGGGTTCGAGTTCAAACTAAATTTAGACTGCACAAACAGCTATTGGGAAACGATGCAGTTTGATTTGCATGAAATCTAGCCCCTAGGGCGTGGGTGGTGGGGAGGTGTGGAGTTTTACAGCAGAGCGGTATGGTTTAGATTTAGTTCTGTGAGAAGGGTATGAGAAAATATTGTGAAAAGAGAAAGAGACAATACGGAAATTGGAAATTTCACACTTGATGATGGTCTACAAATTGGTCAATAGCCATAGCAAAGGCAAACAACAAAAAAAACTTACACACACACACACACACCAACAAAAACACACAGATACAAAGTGGAAAATGGTAGGTAGGGGAGAGTAGCCTGTCAGCTATAGGCTATAGATAGATAGAGAGAGGCTGCAGTGGAGTAGTTGTGGATAACGTCGCTAACTGTACAAAAGAAAATAGAAATTGGCTGAGACCGAACGGACGAACAAAAATTGGGTGAGCCCCTGAAATAGGTAGCATGACATTTTGTGGTTTCTGATTTTGATTCGGATTCCGATTCTGATTTTGATTCTGTGTGAGACTTAAAGCCCAACGGCTATGGCAATCAAATAACATACAAAACGATGGGAATAACTATGACCCATTGTTCAATTTGATTTCACAATTCAAGGATATGATGATGCAATAGCGAGAGTGATGAAGGACAATAGTCTGTATATATATATACATATATATATATATATATATGTATATATTTAAGTGTATAATTGAAGCTGATACTTGAGCTGAACAAGAAACAAAAAAAAGAAAAGAAAGAAATACTGATTTAAGATGAAGACACAAGCTTAATTTAAATGCCGCGTCGAGCCGTTTAAATATTTGATTAGACATTTTTACTTCAAGGTCTCATAAAATATCAGTTAACCTCAACAAACTAGACATTGAGAAAGGCCAACAACGATTTAGAGAGGTCGAGAGACAGAGACAGACAGAGAGAGAGAGAATATATAAGGAGAGAAAAGAAACAACCTCAGTCTGGGACAGCAAATAAATATTTATAGGCTTTTAAAATGCCATCTATATTGAAAGCTGGGTCACAGACTTTTCTTCCTAATTTACTTAAAATAGATATCACAGGGATAGAGACTGTAAAATAATATAAAGAAAGAGAGGGAAGAGACAGAGATAGATAAAGAGAGAAAAAAAAGAGATTGAGTAACCCAAAGGCCTAGAGCAAATTCTTTTTCAATTTTATTTCAATTCAGCTTTTAAATTCAATTTAACACACACACAAACACACACACAAAAAAAGCAAGTAGCTAGTGTAAAAGAATAAAATAAAGCGAAAGAAAGAGAGAGGGGAAGAAATGGAGAGGGAGTAAAAAACATGCATATGGCGGCTTTAACTTAATCTGATTGTAATGCGATACACTTTACAGTTTCCAGATACAAATCAGCACCCACAGACACATTCCCCTACTACTTACTCATCCTTCTGCAAGCTGTATCCCACATCATCATCCTAGCCAAAAGGCAGCTGTTGCTTCTGTTCATTGTTGTTGTTTGTCTATATATGTGTATGTGTGTGTTAGATGAGTATATATGTGTGTGAGTGGGTGTTGGCTCTGTGGCTGTTAGAGCAGCTTGAAACACTCCGTAGGATTCTCGCGTACAAATCAAATAAATTATCTAAGGATTTACAGTAATAAAGTAGTAGATAAACCAACAGCCAAAGTTGCTTGGCCAGAATGTGGGGTTACAAGTGAAAATTGCTTAAGAGCGACAGTGAGCAAGAGAGACAGACAGACATACAGAGAGAGGCACCCAAGATAGGGTTTGGTGTGTTGCAAAATGGAGATAGAGAAGCCAAATGGAAATTTAGTTCAGGGTCTAAACTCGCTTAATTGAAATACATAAGTTTTCAAATTGAAAAGGGTGAAAGTTTTAGGCGAAAATAAATCTGTCCAATAGGTGAAAGTTAAGAAAGTTATTTATTTAAATGAAAACTTGACTGAAATTAAGACTTCAATTTGATTTAAAGTATCAAAGACAATCAAAAATCTAAGCACCATAAATATAGATAAAGATATAAAATAGAGAGTTAAATCGAGGACATTGACATATGATTGAAACCACGTCTTTCAACCAAATTTCCTCATGGATAGAAAAATGTAACGAATTGTCCAACAAGTCCTAGTTTCAATCGTAGGAAACAATGTTTCTTTTTGCTCTTTATAGCAAATACGGCTTCCTCATTTTCTTGGACTGTGCAATTTTGATAAGCGTACTTTAGTTGGTTTTTTGGTGTTTTTATTTCTGCCTTATCATACCTTTTCTGGATACCATAAGGGCAAATGAACTAAAGGACAAGCAAAGCGTGACGAAAGGAGAAAAAAAAAACTTCATACACACATACACATACCAACGCAATACAAGTGCAAATAAAAAAAAGAAAAAGAAAAAAAAATGAAGCGAAAAACTCATCTTCATTTGGAGCCCAACTTAATGACAATGACCGTCAATTGTCGTTGTATCAACGCTGGAGCAGAAGGAGCTGAAGCAAGGACTCACACCAATTCTGTCTGGCTTCAAATGTCTTGATCTTTTGTCGGCGTTGCCCGTTAACGCCGCTTAAAGTCAAATACAGCCACTCAGAGTGTAACAGAGTGATAGCGGGGGGTGAGGGTGAAAGAGAAGGCAAAAAGAGGAGGTAAAGTGTCGTCAGACACACGCACACACACACACACACACACATACACATAGAAATGTAAATGCCGTAATGGAGATTGTGTTGGAAATAACCGCGCTGCGTCAACAGTATTTATTTTATTGACATTTGTATGCCCCAAACCCAAACCCGAATCTCCCCCAAAACAGAGAAAGCCAATGCCAACCCAAAAGCGTGCACCCGCCCCATAACCGCCTTTCCTTTACCCCCTCCTGCTTAACAATGAAAAGCTATTTTCTGTTTTTGGCGACAAACCAACCTGACAAAGTCAACAGCAGCAACACCAAACGGAAACGCAACAATCAGGGAAAAATCTCCTCCTTCCTTTTTGCAACCTTCCATTCCCATCCCTAGCCACCATCTTCATTCCCATCCCTTGGCTTCTGGAAAGTGTGCGCGTAAAAGTTTACGAGGCATCCTGTTTTGTGGCTGAGGCATAAAGTGATTTGCTTTTGCCTTTTGACTTGCTTTTGTTTTTTTGGGCTATCAAAAAGTTTTCAAAACTTGCATTTAGAAAAGCAGAGGAAAAAAATAAAAAGAAAGAACAAAAAAAAAAAATCAAAAAAGTTCCCCCAGTCCATTTGAAATCTATGCCCCCGATGATCCCCCTGTGACCAGAACCAGAAAGCAGAACCAGAGTAAAAGATTAACACAAACTAATGTCAGAAGGAGCAGCCAACTTGTCAAAGTCAATGCCAAGTGAGAGAAATAATACAATAAAGAGCAACAGCAGCAGCAACGAGCGAACGAAAGAAGCAACAGCTGCTGGCCATCAGAAGATTAAGACACGAAATAGAAGTGGAAATGGAAGTGGCACTCGCTAGGCACTCCCAGGACAACTGAAGGCAGCAGCAACAGTAGCGGGCCAGAGACGTGCAGCTCGGCATAGGAAATGAATGGCATTTGTTACTGACACCATCACCATCAGCAGACTTTAACTCCTGGGAGTAACCCAATCCGAATCCGTATCCTTCGTGCTGCGTGGGCCAATCCTCAAGCGGCAACTGAAATGCCTACAACCATTCTTTAGCTAATCAATGAACCAAAAGCAGCAGCATCAGCATCAGCAACAGCAAGACCATCCCAATCCAGACTGAAGAGAATTAAGCAAAACAGGCCACTGGCAATAATATAAATGAGCTTAAGCGATTAAAAATTGCTTTGGTAAAAGATGGCGTATATAAGATTTTCTGAAATTTTGCTTTATTTTAAACATAAATGATTATTAATTTCAAGTAGTTTTCTTTCTTTTTGTGTGATTTTATATAGATTAAGTATACACAATATCTGCCTCTGGGATATATATTGCCTACTTTTATGGGTTATGGGATTTCATACTGATTAACATAAGTATTGCCTACTTTTAAGCGTAATGTCACTAGTAATCTAAATGTAATAAAGATCATGAAATGTTACAAAGATCAACCAAATAATTTTAAAATTCTGTGGCCCAAGACCCATCATATTATTTTCTTTGATAAGCCATGGCATCAAGTTATCATGTAAACAAATTAGAAATAAGCCGAGGAGCATCATATTCAGCTAGAGTATAAACATATTGTTTACAAGCATAAACTTGACTTAAATTAAGTGTTTACTTTTACTTGGTGTAAGTTAATAAACTTTATAAGCGCAATCAATTTGTATTATTATGCTATGCTTGTAGTCAATCAACTTGCTTTCACCACACAAAAATGACTAAAAACTAAAAGCAATTTGATAGCTCTAACTAACTTTGCTTTGAGCTAAATCAAATTCCCAACTAATTCGAGATGCACACACATACTGGTGGTAGAGGGTGTCAGAGAAAGGAGGATTTTTTAAATGTAAAACACACAAAATCTTGGAATTAGACAGAGACAACACAGAGAAAAAGAGGTGAAGATAGAGAGTGAGAATGAAAGAGTAGGAAAATAAAGTGAATATATATAAATGTATATATACATATATATCTAAAAAACGCTGTCAAAACAATTTTTGGGACATAAACTAAAAGATATTTACGCACAACAGGCTTTTGTCGCCTACAGGTCCTTACTAGGACTTCTCAGCTTATTTGTCTTTATGTCTGTAAGTGTGTGTGTGTGTGCGTGTATGTTTGTGTATATGCATCTCTCACTCATGTTTATTCCATGCAATATCCTGTTGAATATTTAAATTTGTGTACACAATTTCCGGAGCAATGGCTTTGACAATAGAATCATTAAGAAAAGATAACCCAAAATGTCTGGGCCTGATTTTGGGTTCTATGGCTGGCTTGAGGCTTCTGCTGCCAAGGTGGCGATAAGAATGCTTGACTGGACTCCGGGCAATAGGAATGGTAATGGCAATGGCAATAGCAATAGCAAAGTAGTGTGGTAATAGTAGATACAGGCAGTACACCCAAAATTCACCGCAAAATGCTTAAAGCCAACACAAATAAATCTCGGTGCCTGGTCAAAACAAAATTGTGCATTGTCTGTTACGATGATTAAATCAAGTTTATTGCATTTTATTTTGGCCTTTTACTTTTGGCTTCGGCTTGAGTATAATTTATCAGGCAGCCAGACACTGCAGACGGACAAATGGATGGACATACAAGCGGACGGACTGAAACACGCGTCGAGCAAATTGACAATTAAATAGAGACACAAAAAGAGAAAGAGAGCGACGTGTAAGGGAGAAGAACAGCCGAGAAAACTTGATTAAAATTTACCCTGACAACAGTGAAGCATTTGGGTGGTGAGGGGGTGGGTGGGCGTATGCGATTGGTATAAAAAGAAGGGAGTGGCACGTGCGTCAAAGGCAACTGCTGATGCACTGTGGTCAGTCCAGCTTCTACCTCACACAAAGTGACGCACACACACAAACACACACACACACGTTCCACGAGCAAGCCAATATATGACAGACATGGGCATGGGTTTCATTTCCACTTCCCTTATTTTTGCTGTTCCTTTTCTTTTAGCTGCTACTCCGCTTGGCTAGCCCTTGCTGGCTCCTTCAGCCGTACGTGACCAACTGCAAAGCTGTCAAAAAGTTGTGAAAATTAAAAAATAAAGTCCCACAAATATGCGAGCAGCAAAAGAAATTACAAAATATATATATGTATCCATTTATATATATATCTATATATGAGCAGCTTAAAAGCCAAGAAGGAGTTGAACTATGTCTTGGATCTTAAAAGTAAGCGGGCGGAAAAGCTATACAAAGGCAAGCAGACAGAAGATATTTTATGGTCTAAGTGACCAAATTTGTTTTGTGTTTCCATAAACTTTAATTAACTTTAAGTTTCTTAAAATTTTCTCCGGCAAAAGTTTCTGTTTCTTTGTGCCGCAAGTTTGCCTAAAAGTGTTGATATAATTGATTATTTTTTGTATAAAAATACTGCTCTAAAATATAAAGGATTTCTATTGGGTTACTTTGTGTCTTTAATGTGTGAGTGTGTGTGTGTGTATTGAAACGGATAGGTTATATTTAGTTAACGATCTTTTCTTCTTAATGAAATTTCACAATTTTATTTACTTATTAACTGCATTTTCTGTTGATGCTTTTGACCATACCTACATATGCATATAACAACTCCCCTTCTTCGTTCAATTTGCTACTTTTAAAGCAACAAATTCTTGACAATGTTTGCCTTTTTATTTTTTTATATTTTGTCCTTAGTTTTTTTTTTTTGTTTGTTGTGGGTAACCACAGGAAAAAAAAAAAGAAGAAAAATGAAATGGTAAAAAATATGCAGCATAAAAAGCTGCAATAATGTCATTGCACCCCAAAATGACAGCAAAGTTTCAACGTCGTCGCGTCTGTTGCACCATCAGCAAACACATCAATGAGTCCCTGCGGTGACTTTGGTGGTGATGGTGCTGCTGGTGCTGGTGCTGGTCCTGGTGCTTCATATGCTGCGACATTTTTAGAAATGCCAAAAACAGAGCCACACTCAGACGCACTAGAACTTTAGTTCCCTCTCGTTTACACTCTTTTCCCTTCATCCCTCTCTCCCTCTCGATTTTTCTCTCTGTCATTTTGGCATCATCAAAGTCCGTTCGCGAACAATGCTCGTCGTTGTAATTTTTATGCAACAAACACACAAAATTTCTCTAGAGGGCACTATGTAAAACTGACAGATGAGTTTCGACAGCAGGAGCAGCAGCAGCACCAACAGCAACAGCAACGGCAACAATAAAGGCGTTGACAACAACAACTCTGCATGTAGTATGCGATATGTGGTGCCGGGTCCAACAAATTTAACTGCAAGACAAGTTTTGTTGTTATTTCTTCTAGCTGTTTTTTTTTTTGTTTTGTCAATATGTGTGTGTGTGTGTGTGTATATTATAACCATTTTCAGCTGCAATTGCGGGAAACTGTTTAAAAATGCACAACAAAGTTTTACGTAAATCTAAAGGGAGTTGATATTTTCCAACGATTTATATAGAAGTTTGATGAAAAGTTTCGCTATAATCAAATTGGCAGTGAACAAGAAGCATGAGTAAAATGAGAAATGTGAGAAGGAGCAGCAGAATGTAAAGGAAGAAGAAGAAATAGTATGTATGGCACACTTTAAGCTTCGATGAAAAGTGTGGAAAGTGGAAAATCTGAAAACTGAATAACCAGAAATTGTAAGAGTTTTACTGACTGGCAGCAGGTCTTATTGGGTTTAATCTTAATTCAACACCTTTGAAGACGAAACTTCAATTCAATTTAGTTTCACGCAAAGACAAAAAAAAAAAGAAAAGAAAAACAAACCACAACGATTGCATACACTTGAAGAAAATCCATTGACATAGTACAAGGAATTAAATGTTGCATAAGGGAAAATAGCTTTATGCCTTGTAAAAGAAAATAAGAGAATTTTTAGTTAACTTAACTTAATACTTTAAACAAATGAACTAAAATTTTACAATTTATTTTCAGTGTAATTTCGTATATTAAGCATCCTTTCTCTGCTCCCGATTACTACCATTCATGTCAAAGGAGAGCCACTCATCATCATTATCACTTTGCCAACTCTACATTTTTGCTACTTTTCTTATGTAAAATCTCTATCACACACACACACACACACAAACACACATATATATATATATAGAGTGACGCTCTTTCAATGCTCTACTAACCAAGCCCGCACAAATGTAAACCAGCAAAAAAGAAAAGCAGAGAAAAAGAAAGTAGATACACGTAAAGGGAGAGAGAGAGAGAGAGAGAGACTGAGAGAGAAAGGTAAAGAAGTAAGAGGTGGGGCCAGATTTTCGACTAACCAAAGTGCTGCACTTTACAACATTTAAATGAAATTAAACATATTTCCTGCAGCGACACAAACGAAACGCGCAGCAAGGATGACTGCTGCTATGAAGGCGAACCCAAAGGAGAAGGAGACAAGAAGAAGACTGTAACAGAATGTAGAGAATAAGAATGAGAATGAGGACAGACATTGGCACAGAATTAATTTGTTGAATGCAAGTCGACGGGGGTGGAAGTGAAATGCGCTAAGAGATGGCTTCAACATAAGAAAAGGGGCGAGGTGGGGGGTGGGGGGGCACAAGAATATTTGTAAGATGAAAGTTTTGCGCTTGAAGCTTATCTTAAGTGTGCGCCACGCTTTGGCACTCAACTATGTGCGTAGAGAATGGTGGCATAATAATGGTGGCCAGGAGCGGAGATGGTGGAGGCTTTACTGTAGGCAAAAAACTTTGCCGACAAATGTGGTTTCCGGTTGTGTTTGTCTCTACGGTTATATGTCTCACTCTCTCACTCGTTTTCTCCATCTCTGTCCCTCGTTCTCTGTGAATATATGTTGGCTGAAAAGTGCCGCAGACATCTCTGTGCGACGTCTCCATCTCCCGTTGTCCTGGTGTGGCATAATTTTCGCGCTTTTGTGCACATAATTTAAATGACTTTTGAAAAGTTGCTCAAGAGCCACAGATAAGAGCCTCCTGCTGCTACCGTTTGCCCCACCACCACTCCATTTTACTCCGCTTTACCTACGCTTTCTCTCTCTCTCTCTCTCTTCTTCCTTCATCATTTGCATCACGACTTTGTGGTCTTGCTCCTGCTCCGGCTTTCTTTTTACCTAATAATTATGATAATGTTTAGTAACAGGCTCAAGTGGCCCCTCCCCCCCCTGCAATTCATATTAAATTATTAAATATATTTATTTTTCTTACCAACAAAGTGTTTAGCATATTTTAGTCCAAAAATTTGTTTGCGTGATTCAAACAATTAGCAGCCACATACGCACATGTTTGTGTGTGTGTGCGTGTGTATGCATATGTGTGTGTGTATGTGTGTGTGTTGGTGTAAATAAACGCGCTCATTAACGTTTTTCGGGCAAACTGCCAAATGTCAAACCAAACCTCGAACGAACCTACAAAATGAGAAGCATTTGCATAAAATGCAAAAAGCCAAAAACTCAACCAACCAAACTGTTAAAACAGGGGCAACATCAGCAAGGGGTCAAGGGGCATGGTAAGGGTTATGGTAAAGTGGCAGGGAAATACGAAAACGGGGATGGGACAAATGTTGGTTGACCAAGAGGCGTTGCTGCGTGTAATTGAGCTTTGAAAATTAGATGCAAATGTTCTTTATAATACCCTTATTAAATGGCTATATTTGTTTAGCCAAAAAACATACAACATTCTATATCTATCTATCATCTATATCTTCTCGATCAGCATGACGATGTACTACTATAGTAGGGCACTAAATTTAGCCAAATTTTATTGCAAAACCATTTGAAAAGAAATTTAAACTTTCACAAAGCAACCAATTACTATAATAATTTGCAAGAGTATTCGTTTAGTTATCCTTTCTTTGAGTTTGCCGCCTTTTCTCGTCTTCCCTCTTTACTTGTTGTTCCTTTCTTTTATTGGTTCAGTTGAATGAAACAAGCAGTTATTTATGTTCATTACATTGTTTGTTCAGAATTTTTCACATTTTGCTCGCTTGCCTGATTTTCTCATTTCACCTCCCCTGCCCTCTCCCACCCCTTTCACTCGGTGGAGTTTTCTTTTTTTTTTTTTCGAAATTTGCATTTTTGGCTGACCAATTGAATCAAGTCGAAATTTTTATTCATTCATTTTGTTTGTTTTTATATTTTTATTGTTGCTTATTATCGCGTAATAATAACTGCTTACAATTTAATCTCAATCTTAATTATACATTTCGTTATTTGTTGACTGTGTCTGTGTGTGTGTGTGGGTGTGTATATATGTGTATTTTTGTCTGTGTATTTTACAATACTTAGGCAAAAAAAAAAAAAAAAAACCACACTATGATATTTTGTTTGCAAGCAACATGGGGGGAACCTCTTTTCAAAAGAAGTTAAGCCTAAAGTTAAATTTTAATTTGTTTTTTTCTTATATTATTTATAAGTATATATATATATATATATATATTTTTTTTTTTTTTTGTATATTTTAATTTGCTCAAAACACATTTATTTTACATATTTTTTAAGGTTTTTTTTTTTTTTTTGTTGAATAGGAAAACATTTTTTTATTTGCTGCAAAAAGCTTAATTCATACTCGTATTCATATTCATTTGATATTCGTCTAAAGTTTTTTTGTTTTTTTGGGTTCATTTGCAACAAACATCATTAATATTATATATGTATGTATATATATGATATATGATTATGTATACATATATATATATATAAATATGTGTAGACCTAATTTATATGTAATTATTGTTTTATTTTCAATGTTTTACTTTTTGGTTTTGTTCTTCTGGTATTTCAATTAAATTAAGTTAGTTACTAGTTATTTAGCATATACATTTGACCTTTACATGGATTATTTTTTCGCTCGTTTTCGTTTTCGTCGTCGTTTTTTTCATATTGCGTGACTTATACAGGGTGCATCAACATAATGTAAAGGAATACAATTTATGCACAAAATTTGCCATCGAACTTATGAAACCGTTCCAAAGTACTGTAATTAATAATCTCTGATCTTTAAGTTGAAAAAAGTCTAGAATTTTAAAAAAGAGACTTGACTTTAAGAAAGCAAATCAATTTAACTTCAATATATGAATGGACAAAATATGACACTGCTTTGTACCTATCATTTAGTTAGGGCACCCTGTATGTATATATATATATATATACGTATATATATTTATATATATTTTTGCATATGAAAATTGTTGTTGTTGTTGTTATTTGGTCTCATATTTACATAAAAAGTTGATTAAAAATATACAACAATAAAAATTATTTCAATGGAACAACAAATCTTTTATTTACAACTAGTTAAATAATTAAAAATAAAATTGTAATTATTATGACAAAAACCAAATCCAACAAAGAAAACAAAAGTTGGTTTTCCATTTTTGCATTATGTTTGTTCTCTTTGTATTTATTTGGTTTTTACTTTTTCTCTTTTGGAATTTGGGGTATTTGTTTTTTGTTTTTCTTTTACCCTTTAACATTTTTGTTTATTTACATATATCAAATGACTAATTAAGCAATTAAAAATGTGGTAAAAAAAAACAACAAGATACATCAAAATGTGGTTAAATTAATTAGAAATTTTTCGAAAAATTAAATGAAGCACTTAAAGTGCCAAAAATAAGACCATAAAATGTAGACAAATGCACTAAATTGATGTCTAAATAATTAAAATGCATAAAAAAACCAAAACTTGAATTAAATATATCGAACATTCAAATACCCTTTAATATTTTAGATGATTTGACAAGAGTTTGCAAGAATCTTACAACTCTTCTATTATTGTTTTTTATTTTTTAGATTTAAATTTCTTAATTAAGACTTTAGTCTATAATTAAAAGAAACTAAAATTAATCAAGTATTGTATAGTTCTGCCCAAGTCAATGGACTTTATTGCTAGGCTAGGGTATATATAAATGTGCCATATATTTAGCTTGTTGTCCTTGCCATGTGCATGTCCTTCGAAAATACTTAATTAGCTGGCATTGTTCGAGATAAACTGAGCCAGTTCATACAGGGCACTGCATGGCAAGTTAACATCAGACCAAAAGGCCAAAATGAAACGAAAATGTGCAGCAATAATAAAAAACAAAAAAAAAATACAACAAAAATAATGAAAAGAGATTAAATAAAAATGCATTAATTTTGTTATTGTATACACATGAACAGTCAACAGGACATACAGGAGCGAGCAACAGCCAATAATGTTGATTATCAACATTTTCAACGCTCATTTTTCTTTGCATAACCTCGTTAATAAATGTGCAAAAGGAGTGGTGGGGAGGGGGGGTGGGTAAGAACGAAGCCTGTATAATAGTGTAGATGTGATGAGAAGGGAAGCGAATAAGAGGGTAAGAGGATCGCAACGAATCGAATCGAATCTTCATGTACATGTTGTGGCGAAATTTTCCATTGCGGTAAGCAACAAAGTTGAATTATTAAAATCAAGCAAGAACATGGCATATATATATATACAGTAGATATGTATATACATAAGTATATGTATGTATATATATTTATATATAGTAAATTGGCAGGCCTTTAACCTCAACGATGACTGTTGCTTCTGTTGCGCCCTTCTTGTATGCAAATGTGCCATATATCTTCTGGCCTTAATGTCATTTTTCTTTCGACGTCGATGGCATCGTCAGACAGTCTGCCTATCTGACTGTCTGTCTGTCTGTCTGTCTGTCTGCTTGTCTGCCTGTCCATCTTCTTTTCCTCTTTCTCTTTTTCTACCTCACCATCTCCGTCTCCTTATTCATTCACTCACTCACTCACTCGCTCACTCTCTGCAGCCGTGTCATGAGTTATGACCAATAAATTGGACATGTTAACTGTGTGTCATTGTATATGCAGGAAGGGCCCGTCGAAGCCGCAGGAGACCGCAGGCCATGCAATTTTATACTGAAATTAATTGCAAGTATTTCGACAGAAAGAGATGCAAAGATACAGAAAAAGACAGAGAGCGAAAAAGAGCGAGCATATAAAAGGAAAGTGAGAGGTATACGTCTGCCATCCACTGTGTCGTATGAGTAATAATATAATTAGCATGCACATTTATTAAAAAATGATGAAAGCGCACAAAGTGATGACATGGCTTCCAACGTGAAATCAACGAAGAATCAGGCAAATTATTATAACAAAAGGAAGCAGAGAGTGAGAGAGAGAGAGACAGAGAGAAGATGGCAACAGAAGAAGAGCTCGTATAAAAAATAGTAAAGAGAAGGTAAACTGAAAATATGCATAACGATCGAACGTATTGAAGTTTTAATATTTTAACAGTTTATTTTGACTATTCAATTAATAAATCGAACTCTTTAATATCATCACATCACGAAGCCACTACATAGAAGTAATTTCTATAGATTTTAAACGATTTTGGATAGATTTATCAATCATATTAAACTGAGTTTTTGCATCTTTAGAGTACAAGTCAAAAACTGTCTTAAAAGTCATTATATTGCATATAGTAGTCTGATATGAAAAAAGATGCTATGTTCACCTCTTTTTTCCTATGAAAGTTATATTAAGAAATAATCACGTCTGTTGATTTTTGGGTGACAAATGGACACAAAGGATGGCCAGCTTGATATAGGTGATTAAGAATATATATATATATATAAATATATGAAACGATTACTAAAAAAAAATTCAAACTGTAACTAAAATGTGTGAAATATTTTCTTTTTTTTTGTTTTATTTATTTTTTTGTTGCAAAAATAAAGCCGATCAAAATGAAAATACAGAGCAAAACAATTAGAATGAAAATTGCTTATTGAATTTTCCTTAAATGTGTCATTTGTATTGTTGTTGTTCCTTTGTGTGTTGGGGCTGATATGAAAATTATTTTGGTTTACTGTCTTTTTCTTTGATATGTCCAAAAAGGCTTAAGGATAAAGCAAAAAGCACATACAAAATAAAGACAGCTGTCTTAAACATTTCAAAATCAATTATTATTATTGTATTATAATTATTGTAGTTATTGTTGTTGTTGTGGTTAAACAAATATATCGAAACTTTATACGAACAATTTTCAGTATTTGTCTGTGTGTGTGTATATGTGTGTATGTGTCTGTAGGTATTTTAAAGTAAAATTTTATATGAGCAGTTTTATTTTTCTTATTGTTTGATGAATTCTTTATTTTATTTAACCTAAACACTAACCCCCAATTTGTATATATATATATATATTTTATATTGTTTTTTTTTTATGGTTTTTTTGTCTTTGCTTTTTTGTTTTTTTTTTCTTTCTTTGTTTCTTGTTTTAACCCCCTTTGGCTGCATTTTGCAAATGCGTTTTCCTTTTTGTTTTTTGTTTTGGTTTCTTTATTTAAGTTACCTTTAGTTGCTTGATTTATTGATTTCAAAGCCAAGTCCATATAAATAAGTAGAGTAAACCATGAAACTTGTAGAGCTTATAATATGAGCCAGCTATATATATTATAAGTGGGTAAAAAAAACCAAAATCTAAACAATTGTAAAAGTTATGGCATTATGAAGGACTTACCATTCTTGCCGGCATATTCATTTGGTGGTCTTTCCGTATAGAACATACTTTTGCCTATCGCCAGTGAACCTTTTGTGCCTCCATTGCCATTTAGTGATGATAAACTATTACCCATGGCTCCAACACCACCAGGTAGTACCGATGTTTGCATTGATGTGGCCGAAGATGATGAGGAGGCTGCCGATGCTGATCCGCCAGGCGATAAATCGTTTTTCATGGCATAGACATCCGTTTGTAGGGATTTCGTTGTATCGTTCCGTGATGAGGGTATGATATTGTCTGTGTGGTTTTGTAGTTTTTTGGTAAACCAAAAAGTTTTACATTATTAAGATGAAACTTTAAAATTTTAAAACCCCTATAACCTGCGCTAGCTATTTTATTACCCTCTTCTCTTCTCTCCCCCCCTTCCCCACTCAATCCTATATTATATACTAAGTGACATGTTTTTCTGGTGGCGAGTTAAATTGCCTGGAAATCTTATGCTCTTTTCTTGAAGTTTTGACCAGGCATACATACATATATACACATACATACATAGATAGATACTCTCGCATAGTCTACTTGCCACACGAAACCAACCATTCTTTGTTGTTTCTAGAGGCCAGGATTAGGTCTCGTTTTGTTCCTCTACGTTTGCCAGTCACTTTAAATAAAATATGTTGGTCTTTTCTCTCCATCGTCGACAGCAGCAGCGGCGGCAGTGTTTCAAATGTTTGTGTGTTTCCAACCTAATGCCCCCGAAAATCCCCAGCATAATCCTCTAGCATATTGCTTTGCCCACAACCAGGACACACACACATACACACACTCACATCCAGAGATACAAAGACACAGGACCATAAGAGAGGACCAGAAGAGGGACACAAACTTGAAAGTGTGTGTACTTTTCTGCTCGACTTGAATTTCTCGTAAAACAAAAAAAGAAAAAGAAAAAAAACCGGCAACAAAAACAAAAAAAGAAGACACGAATGAAACAAAAAATGGCAAAACCCCGTCGCTGAAATAGTCAAAAGTGCTTTACTTTATCTCTTTTGTGGGCGTGTCGACCACCTACATCCACACCCTTGCCCGCACCTACACCCACTTGCACACACTTTAACCCACCATTTCTCCCTTCTCATGGTGTGTGTTTGTGGATCTGTCTGGCTTAGCTGCTACTTTCGCAGTTTTGTTTGTGGCTCGCCGTATCCTGTATCCTTCTGCTACAGCTACAGCTATAGCTACAGCAACAGCAGCTACATCCACTGCTCTTGCTTTTGGTGTGACTTTCACAGTTTATGCAATGCTCGCAAGTTGAATGCCAAAACCCTCTCACCCTCAACAACAACGAACAATCTACCATGCCCATATAGCCCTTTTTTTTTTTTTGCCCCCTTTCCCCACCCCTCTTTGGTAGTCTCTTTCACATCTCTTGCTGATGGTCGTCCTGATACTATACTTACTCTCCCTGGTTTCCACAGTGGTGTGTGTTACTTGTTTGGATGGTGTTGATGGCAAAGGTATTTCTGCAAATGGATTTGAATAACAACATGCAGCCATAATTAATTATTAGAAAAATATGTATTCACCGCTGAGCAGCGGTAATATGGACGGACTCTATATAAACTATATACAAATATTGTATATATATATAAATATATATATGAAATGGTTTTACATTACAGTCTATATGAGTGTTTAGGTGTTTGCTTGGTTGATGCTTCCTTGCGGTTTAGTATGTCAAGAAGGTGTATGTATTTGTGTGTGTGTGTGTGTACATTGGTGTAAATTAGTAAAAAGTCTAGCAAAAGCAGCTTTATGTTGCTTTAAATTGATAGGAATAATAATCCAATATTAGAATAAAGTTAGTGTTAATTGAAAACAAATCAAGAAAATTCTTGATTGAAAATTATAGGGCGTGTTCTCGTCTTAAGAATCTTTTCTCCAATTCAAAATCGTAGCTTAAGATTCAAATAAAGCTAAAAGTTATTTCATTTCACTGACGAAAAAGCAAATGATTTGAAATCTTCTCTAATTTATCTTGAAAATAGAAACAAGAATATTCTTGTATTAATATGTTTACCAGAAATTTGTTATTTTGTTTGAGTAAAACATTTCAAAATAATTTTAGTTTAAATGCCATCAGGTCAGAATTTAATGAAAATTTTAAGCTGTAAAACAAACTTTGAAAATGAGAAAGACAGGAGGAAAAGTTAATCATACGAATGTTAATAACTTCATAACAAATTCTATCTACTTCTGTATTTTGAGTTGTAATATCTTTGCAAACACGTTAACCACTTGACCTCAACTTTTGGCATTCAACTAAGTAGAACTAAACCGAACGCAAACTCAACATCAAATATCAATAAATTTTAGTTATTTCTAGTTATGCCTTAAAGGCCACACAATAACAACCAAATAGTAAACACAACATGAAACTTTACAAACTGCAAAGCCAGAGAGAACTAAATACATATGTATGTTCTATATATATATATATATCTATATGTACAAACATATATGTATAAAATGCAAGTCAAGCCACTTTTGAAATAAACGTAAAACTGGTAACGTAATGTAGACACGACGGCCATAGGCTGCTCCCAGCCGAGGAGCGCCAGGTAAACGATACAAAGTCAAACAACAATTCGGAAATTCACCTTTTTATTTTACGTTTACGTTTACGTTTATGGTGAATGTGTCTCCCGTCTCCCAATTGCAATAAGCTTGGGTGTTGGAGTTGGTAACGAAAGGAGAGAGCACTTGCACAGGTGAAGAGGGAAGTGTATATGCTTTTTGTAGGTGGAGCAAGATGGAGGCAGTTTGGAGAAGCAGGCCAGACACATAGCCTCCGCTCGTTTAGTTTTACGCTTCGGAGCACACACGGCACACATATCGAAGCTAGACGGAGATGTTGCTGCTGTAGTTGTTGGTCGCTGGAGCAGAGCCTTGGCTCCAACTCTGTCTCCCACTCCGGCTACTCTTTTTGCCTCTTCCACTCTTGCTTCCACTCTGGCTATGGCTCTGGCTCATAGGTAAAAGCTTTTGGCAAAATTGTGCCACAAAGGGCACACGATATTGCATTGCTATGGTTGAGTATCTCTATCTGAATTTGTGTGTGTGTATGTTTGTGTGTGTATGTGTTTGTGTATCTATATTATGGGTATGAGTGTTGCTCTGTCTGGCTGTGTGTGTGTGTGTGTTTGCTGTAACTAGTGCACTTAAGTTACCAATACAAATGCACTTACCATAAACACGGATAGAGCCTTCCGTTTCCCCAAGAGAATTCTTTGAGATGCATCGATAGTTGCCAAAGTCACCATATTGTAGGTTTCTTATCGTCAGTTTCATGTGGGCGCTTTAGAAAAATGGAACACAGATACAGATAGAATGAGAAAAGAGGAAGTTGGTTGGTAGTTGTGGTGTTCTTCGGGAAGGGGGGTATGCCATGTGGTTAAACTTAATTTTAAATGTTTGTTGTTCAAATCGAGACAGATAGAGAGAGAAAGAGAGAGAGAGACTAAGAAAAAAATGAACAATTTTAAAGAAAACACTTGTCTTCAAACCAGTAAAAAAAAAAATTTTCAAAGATTGTAAATCGAATGTATATATCATAAGATGGCTAATGTAAGAGTGCCAATTTGGGCTAAGAACGGACTTTTATTTAAAAAATCATTTAGGTATTTTTAAAATCATATATTCAACTATTTTAAATTAGATGTTTAATCATATTGAAAACATCTTTAAGGAAATACTATAAAGAAAATATATAAAAAGTTGAAATATTATAAAAATTAACTGAAATATGTCAAGATTAAGGATAATATGTATTTCAGATTTTGTTAAAATATTTGTTAAATATTTTGCTTCATAACTTTTTTTTATTGTCATGTTCTAGGAATATTTAATTAGACAGATTCTCTCTTCCCTTTTTCTCTTACTTGCTTTATAACAAAAAACCAAAAATACTTCATTAATTTGATAACTTACCGATAGGAATTCTCAGTGTAGTCAGTTTTATACTTTTTGCTAGGTAAAACCATCACCGAATTATACACCCAATAGATGATGGCCCTGTAAAATGAAAAATGCATAGAGAAATAGTAGGGATAAATATACCAAAAATACTGAAACATGTAATTTGATTTTCACCAGTAAAAACCATAAAAAAAACACACACACACAAAACAAAACAAAAAAATCAACAACAAGAAGAGAAAACTAATCAAATGCTCTCAAAATGAATGTAAATATTTTTACAAAATCAAAAAAAAAAAAGAAAAAAAAAAAGAAGAAGAGGAGAAGGAGGGCTTACAGAACGGGGGCATATATATAGATACACTGCAATCAAAAAATGGGGGGAAAAAAAAAAATTGAATAGTGTAAAGAACTTACTTAGGATGTGCCTCGGTGTGGCAATCGATGGTTACATCTGTGCCAGCTGGAGCGCCAACAAGTTGATTTGGTACCCAAATCATTGGAGAGACTAAAAAGGAGAAAGAAATAGAATACGGGTGGAAAGTTTGATATGAAATGTTTGCAATGTAAATGTAGAAGGGAGATAGATACACATGATCCGGATAGGGGCTATGGGATGGTTAAAGTTGGGTGGTATCCATGACATGGTGTCGCTGCATTTTAAGCGTTTGGCTAAAGCACGCATAAGCCCTTGCATTACGCCTGTTCAATGTCTCTTTCTCTCTCTCTCTCTCTCTCGCTTACAATTTTTTTCCAACTGTTTCCTTCTCTGTTTGTCTGTCTGTATGTCTGTCTGTATGTCTGTCTATATGTCTGCCTTTCTATCTGTGTGTAATGGTGTCTGACTGCCAGCTTAAAATGAAAGTGCAATGACAAAGCTAGAAAAACTTAGACGAGACGTGGTTGGGTAAGCAGGTGGCATGTGGCAAGGTAGCTAGCTGTTGGCAGGGGCCAAGAAGAAGAGTCGGGAGTGCTGCCAATATGCGATACGGTTAAGGCAAATACAGTAGACCAAATAGAACAACTAGAAAAATGAAGTTTAGCACGAAGTACGTGCTTTGGGTATATGTTCTTTGCTTGAGTTACCTTTATGTAGGTTTTTACATGTAACTACATGAAATTGCCAAAGCACATGCTGAAAGGCAAATGTAATTTGTCATTACACATCCTTTGAATTGGTAAAACAATATGATTAAAAAAACAATTGTATTTGATATTTCACAATAAATTATAAATAAAGAAACAGATCGCCAGATTTAGAACACAATATAATTCGATGATTCTGATTAATTGTAAATTTTCTTCTATTTTAGGTAATAAACTTTGGTAAGTTTTTATTCTCATATTTTATATATATTATTTTCTATAAATTATACCCATTGCAAGATTCAGAGAAATATGTATTTTCGATCGTGTTCTTGAGCAATCATCATTAACTGAGTCGATTTCGTCAGGTTCCTTTTTATGTCTGTCTGTTTCTATGAATTTTTTAGAAAACGGTTTTTAAAATATGTAGATGAAACTCGGCATATAATCTCTAGGGACATTTAGGTGAATTAAATTCTTAAATTGATGCAATCGGTCCACTATATGATATAGATATCTAGCTTAGATTTCATTGTTAATCTATTATTAGGACTTTCTGTTTTCAAAAAGTTAGAGTTTCTTCCTTCTACTTGATGTTTTTTTTTTATCTTTAATTAGAATTTCATTTTGTTTGTCATATTCGCAAAGTTTTTATTGGAAAGCAAACACAGCTTCATTGATAGTCGTCTCGCCTATAGACCAGTAAGTGCCTTGCCACACTTAATATGATGTATTTTCTCCTTAACAATATTCCAGTCAATATCTTTTGTCGAGTATTTTCATTTTCAATTTCAAATTGGGGGAGAAATTGAAAACAGCGAACAGGCTTGTTTGCTGGGTAAAAATTTAAATGCGCCATCGCTATTCTGAGATGACAATGCCCAAAACTGTAATACGAAACATGGTTGCTGTTACCCTTACACAACTCCTTTACCCATACCCCTCATACCCTTTTTAGCACAACTCCAACTAACTCCAACCACGCACAAAACCGTTCATAATAAAATAGGACGACGAAAACGAAAAAAAAAAAAAAAAAAACGAACTGAGTGAAGAGAAAAACGCCGTCAAAGTCATACGTGCAATGCCGGCAAGTGACTTTATTGCAGGTACGTGACGTGAATTATTGTCAATAGGTGAGTGGTATGAGCAGACGTTCGAAGAGATGAGTGGGATAAGGGGGAGGGGAGGGAAGGCTTAGTTCTTGTAGTCGCAGCACTAGCAATAGCGGTAGCAGGGATAGTGGTAGAAACTCGTTAGGATTAACAAGCGTTTACTGGCGCACACGGCATGCAACAGCCGCGCAAGTTTTACGCCCAGAAGCAGGACATGGAGCAGTCACAGAGCCCCCATATATCAGCTGCATTAGACAACGACCCACTATAAGAACGAACAGGAATAGAGGGAGGAGAATGGATGCGAGGGAATGAAATGGAGAATTGGAGCCTGCGTTTGTCACTCATTGCGGGACGCCAACGAGCGTGCAGTTAAAATTGATGAGCAGCAGGTACGCGTCGACTATAGCAACGATGGCTATGCCGATGGTGATGCCGATGCGATACTCCCTGGATAGATGGATAGATAGATGGATGGATGGATGGCTGAGCTGAGCTGAATGAATGGATATCCGCGTACAGTAGGCAGCTAGGTAAGTGCTTGCGCGTGTTATAACTAAAATGGCATCAAGGGGAGTAAAGACTAATATACCTTTACCAAGGCCGCCCTACCTTACCTAAGTCGAAGCCCACGCCTTTTCTATATATATATATATAAGTATAAGTATATATATATCTCGATAGTTTTACCATTTAGTTTGCTTTTCTAGTATTATATACTTTAGTCTATACTTACATTCCACATCTAATATGATGCGCTTGGACACTGAGGGTGGTACTCCATTCGTGGCTATGCATAGATATGCTCCCATCTCGTTGCGGCTGACTTTGGTTAAAGGCAGGACATCGCCATCATAGACAAGGACTGTTCATATGAACAACAAGTTGTTGTTGTTGTTGTAACAGTTAGATGATTATGTTGATGATGATGTTTGGCAGTGTCCGTATCCGGAAAGTGTCCCCAGCCAGTGAAATAAACGTGCCGAGCATCAGTAATATGTAAAGGAAGACATTAAAATTGAAAAGAGGGTTGAATTTAAAAAAAAAAAAGAAACCAACGAAAAAAGTGTACAAAAGAGCTAAACAAATTAATAAACATTTAAAGGGGTTAAACAGTACAACTGAGACAATCTTAAGAACAACTTCTTAAAGTATTTCTCCTTTAAGGTGATTTGCTTATAAATTCTGACGCACCTTTCTTTTTCTTTTCGACCGCAATTTCTTCACCGTCTTCACGACGCCAAATTATTTTGGGTGCTGGAAAACCATCGGCCCGGCAAGTCATATTAATATTTTGATTTTCCCGCACAGCAACCGATGAGGGAGTACTCTCAATATCCAAAATATTTGGCGGAACTAGATAGTCCAGATGATAGAAAAATAATATCAAGAGAAATGGGTTAAAATTTCGGATACTTACCCACCACCTGAAGATAGCCCACTTGACTGATCATAGGATTCGTATTAACCTGACACATATAATAGCCGCGATCATCCTGATGGGCCTGATTCACATGGAGTAACCAGGTGTTATCTGTGTAGGTGATGCTATAGCGTGGTATTCGTGAAATTACATGACGATGAATGGTCAATATCATTTGACGATCGATGTGAATCCAAGCGACCTATTAGAGAATGGAAATGGGAGAAATGAAATCGATTTTTAGCTTGACCAATGTCACGCATACACAGGGACACAGACACATAGACACATATGTATAATAAATGAATGCCATGAGAGTTCAAGAAAGCCAACTTGACAGCTGTTTCCGCTTTTTTAATACGCTTTTTTTTTTTTTGCTGTTGCTGGTGGTGCTGCTTGGCACTGTTGGCACTTGCCTTGCGCTGCTTCGTTTACATTGCGTGTGATACAAGGACATCTCTGGCCTTTGCTTAGCTTTGCCTTAGTCCAGGCTTTGCCTTTGGCTGAAGGGAAACTTTTCAAATTTACTCACTTTCTTTCCCTCTTCCTCTCTTTGTCTCGCTGTCTTCGCTTCGTTGACAGCAATGAGTTTCTCGTTCAACTGAACAACCATGGCAAGAAGGACACTAGCTATAACACTACTACTACAATGCCAATGTGTGTATGTGTGTGTGTGTGTGTGTGTGGATGTGTCTTAGCTTCTTTTGCTTCTTCCTACGCTCTCAATGTTGACAAAAGTCCAATAAGAGCCAGCAATAGAGTAGAGACCCTGGACCTTGGTTAGTATTTTATATGAAGTTGATATGGCGAGTAAATATTTGTGATTTGTTATGAGCTGCACTGTGCCAGCAACATCAGCAGCAGCAGCAGCTGAGAGGAGATAAATGATAAGTGATTTTCTAGTCATTTTGCACAAAAAAAGAAAGGGAAAAGAAGCAAGACAAGGTCCTTGCTGGCTTAAACGAGAATCTAACAATTTTTGCAATTTAACTTTGGCCTGAATAGCTCAACTCTAACATACTTGGAAGTGAAGTCCTTTTGACTTAGAAACGGTTTACCAACAGTTAATAAATTATATATCAATGATATCTTTTGGCTAAGCTTTAAAACTAAATTTCTTGCACTATTATTGTCGACTTTAACCTCGATATTTTATATATTTTAAATAAGTTTTATTCTACTGAAAGGCATTAATTTCTCACACTTGTTGGCTAGTCCTAGGGCAAGGACAATGGTTTTCTTTTTATATAATTTTTTGTTGTCGTTATCTTTTAACTGTCAATTGAATGACTGCCTACGCCCATACGTCCTACGATCTAACAGTTTGTCTAATATATATACATATATATATATATATATATATATATATATATATATTGGCCTTTGTGGGCAATTTATAAAATTGATTTTTGACAGTCTACTGCTTCTGGTTTTGAAAAACTCCTTCATCAAGTTGAAATGGTCACGCTGTTCATTTTCCGCACCATTTTACTTACTCTGTCACTCACTCAGTCATTCAGTCACTCAGTCATTCACTCACCTTATAGCCACCCAAATGCTCAACAACACAGGGCAGATTGGCATCACGGCCCACAGCGACTGTTACATTTGGTATGGGTTGGGCAAAACGTGGCTCATCCATCATAACTGAAAATGCAAGAGCAGATACAATAGAAAAGTTAGTTAGTTAGTTTATGAGCAACTCATAACTAAATATTCAAATGTACACAGTGGAATACATAGAATATATTTATATATAAATGTAATGAAAGCGAGATGTATCTAGTCAAAACATCTTTATTTGATTATTAAGTAGCGAATAAAAGCAATTAACTCAATTTCCCTCTGGAATATTCCAAATGTTTCTGGCAATTTGTTTATTAAGTCTCTATACTCTAATCTTTGGTTTCTAATTAAAATTTTCCAAGGACTTGTTCTACTTAATTTGCAAAATAATAAAAAACATGGTAGTTTAATTAAAGGATTAAAAGGCCAAAAAAGAAACTAAAACTGAATAAAAGGAAAGCCATTTTGTATTAAAGAATTAAATCAATAAATTAAATATTTAAATTAACTCCTTTTTATAATTTTAAATTTTCTTATAATTTCTTTGGGAATTTTTTGCAAATGAAGCTGCAAAAATGCTATTGAAAAATTTCACGAATTTCATTTCTTCAAGTTAACAAAATCATTATCTTTCTTTTGTTGGCACTCCACCAAGTTGTTGGTTGCCTTCTCTATAGGGTAATAAAAATAAAGAAGTGCAAATGATGATGGAGGAGCTGGCATTTTCAGCAGTAGCAGCTGTTGTCCGGATATCCCTGACCTGACCCTCGGGCCAAATATAATCAACATCAGCAACAGCAGTTGCACTGGCGGCGATGGCAGGCCGCAGCGTCATTATGAAATAATTAAACAAAGCAATTTTTTATCTGGCTGCAACGGCAACAACAACACCAGCAACAAGAACAGACGACTCCAGGCAGCCTGGCACGTACTAGCAGACAGCCTGTTGAGGAGTCATTCTCCATTTCCCGTTCTCAAGCTTACCATCGTCCTTGGTGGTTGGTTGCCAATGCTATGTACTTTTGTTTTTCTATGCATTTTGCATTTTGGTGTACCGTGTTCGTGTTCTGCTTTTTTACCCCCCTTACCCCACCCCAGCATACCTTTCCATATTCTTTCTATTTTTTTTTTGTTTTGTTGCCGCGGAAACACCTCTTCCGTTTGCCTTCCTCCTCAGGTTGTCTCTATTCTGTATTGCTCCTCATCCTCGACGAGTTAGTTTGGCTTCGGGCTGCCGGGTACGTGTGCTTGTTATCTGCGCCACGCAGTCAGCGTGCCCGCATGCCAACACACTGCACCTGTCTCTCACCAATAAGTAAAGAGAAAGAGAGAGTGTGGCGTATTGTAGGGGGAACATGGAAAGGATTGAGGTATGGAAAGGGGATAGGGGGTGGCAATGGAGTAGTTGAAACTGTAGGAATGTGAAAGCATGCGGCGGTACCGGCAATACAGTGAAGTACAGGACATGGACATTGAATGCAAGCCGCCGTCTGTTTTGAGGTCTCATTTTCCTAATTAAATTATGACCCGGTAGAACAAGAACAAGAAGACAAGAACAACAGAAACAACAGCAACGTATATACATATATACCTATCTACCCCTGCGGGGCTACTGCCGAAAAAGGCTCCAGCAGCGCAACATCAGCTTTTGGAACAATATAGAATGGAATGGCATACAACAGACACGGCAATAAGGTTAAATGGGATTTTGTTAACTGAATAATTGGATTTTCGCTACTGAAAGACGTATTCGGGATTCAATTAAATTGATAGGAAAATGCTCACTAGATTTGTATAATTGAGAAACTCTAATTGAAATTTAAACCATTTTACTCTAAACAAGTAAAACATGGCGATATTCAAAAGGAAAATCAATATATTTTTCAAATCGTGAACATTTTTTTATAGAATGAACTAAGTATACGAAAATCTAATAGTAAAAGCAATTACAAATGATGTTATAGAATATCTACTACTATATAATAGATAACAACTTTGTGCAAAGTTTATTTGAAAGAAGAAGGATTTGGTAGAAAAAGAAAGCTATGCAAAAACTTGGTGGAAATCTTTTTAACAGTTTTTTAAAGATTTTCAAAAAGTTTGAAAGAGATCTAGGTACTTTCTTAAAATAATAAATATTAATTTTCCTATAAATATTGAAACCTTATTACATTAGTAGTCCTTGCAGAAGTGTCCTTAAATCACAGCTGAGGCTTAAAATATGTTATTTAGCTTATTCAGAGGAATATAATAGTTAGTTTAAATCAAATTAAGGAAAATACTTTAAATTTATCGTAGCAATTTGATCATTTTAAGGCAGTTTTATACTTGTTTTCATATTCATCTATATATCATTGTCTTAACTATTATATATGGTTAACAACTTCAAAATTCTTTCTCCCGATCCTCTCGATTAACATTCTTATCTGTTATAATTTGTTTAACTTCCTTTTGAAATCTATTTCCATTTTCAATTGCTATTTCCCTACTAAGAAAACGTTTCTTTTTAATATCTTTAAATCTATCTGTATCTTTATTTTATTTATTATTGTATTTTTATCCCTCAATTTATCCTTAATCAATGGTTTCTATATAGAAAATGTGATATATATTTATATATAATCTTTACTTACCATGTGTAACCAAATTTGTCATATAGATGAGGAACATTATTCGACGATTTGTGAATCGGCTTGGAAATATGTTAAGTGCCAATAGGAGCAATTTAATTACCGTTATGATGAACATTTTGTGTATTTATCTTGTACTCTATCTGTATATGTATATATATATGTGATTGTGTGTGTGTGTGTGTGTATGTGCGTGTATCAATGGGTGTGTATTTTTGCGTTGATTTTGTTGATTTTTGGTTGTTGATTGAGTTGATTTAAATCCGTTGAAAATTCGTTGAATTATTTAGATGAAGCGGCGACACGTTTCGATATATTTACAGAATATATATATTTATATATATTTATATATATTTATATATATATCTATATATTGGATTATTTATTGTAGATACTTGTTGTTAGTGTTGCTGCTACTGTTGGTGCTTCTGTTGTTGATGTTGATGTTGCTGTTGTTTATTATTCTTCTTTTTTTTTTTGTTGATGATGCAACAGACAGGGGAATAAGTTGAGGGGTATGAGGGAATTGAAAAACATTTATTTGATTTTGCTTAATTTAATTTGCACACACAAGTAAACACTTTGGCAATTCAAATTTCATTTAGCGTAAAGCTTTAAAAAATCGCTTAATTCACTTGACGCGTCGATGGCATTGCGGTTCGTGTTATTGTTGTTATTGTTGTTGTTGTTGTTGTTACTGTTGCTGCAGACGAAACAATGAAATTGAAAATAAAAATTGCACACACACATACACATACACTCAGGCCGAAAGAAGAAATGGTGGAAGGAGGGAGGGGTCAACTAGGGATACAGAGGCCGTTGCAGAATATCGCCGATTCAAAGGGGATTATGGCATTTATTATTATTATGGCACTTTTATTATTGTTGCTACTACTGACGCTGCTGTTGTTGCTGGGCTTTACAATGTTGTAAGCAACAGCAACAACACTACAATGGGTCATACGCATTGCCTTGTTGCCTGTTGGCTTGAATCTGTCTCCTTCTTTTCCTCTCTCTCTCTCTCTCTCTTTATATATGTTGCGCGGCCTTTGGTTGTTGGTTGTTGCGCTTGTTTTCAGCTTTTGCCAAGTTCATTTGGCTGCCTTTCTTTCCCCACCCTACCCGACTCCACCTTACCCTTACGTTTCATCTCCGCACATTAAGCAGAACACAACCAAACCAAAACTCCTCTACACGTACTGGGCCAACATTTATTATTAATAGCACTTTATTCCGGTCAGAGTCAGAGTACTATATGCTATATGATGCATATACATATATGAGTGCGTTGCATTGATGTTGGCTATTTTATATAGCGTAACGATTCATTGTTGCTACTGAGCTACTGTTGCTACTGTTGATGCTACAATTGTTGTTGTAACTTTTTGTTACTTTTTGGTATTGTCATAACATGGCCACAGAAATTCATTGCGCATGAATTGCATTGGTCATTCCCGTTGTCATTCCCATTGCTAGTTGTTATTTGTTGTTATTTCATCTGCAATTTTCGTTTCTCTTGTTTTCATATAAGAAATATATGTAATACCATCAATGGTCATAGTTATAGTTGAATTCAAGTAAAGTTTGTCATCTCAATGAATTAATTAACAGTCATTTAATGTTGCTTATACTCAAAATGTTATTCGCAGGAATTTTCGTTTACTTATTTTTAGTTTTGTTCAATTGAGAAAGTCTTTAAATAAAAAATTTCCATGCTAAAGTTTTTAATAAGTTTTACAAACAATTTGCATTATGAAAATCAAATCTTAACTGATTCTAGGTTATAGTTAAACTACAATAAAGTTGGATTATCTTCAATATTGACTCAATATCAATATCAAGTTGTCTCTAGTATATAGAAAAGATTCCAGTTAGGTCTAAGCTAAGAATTATCAAAAAGCAATATGTTGACATTGTTGATGCTCTTTTTAAAATATATTTACATAAAAGAATCATTTTAAAATAAAGATAAAGCATGCAAAAGAAGATAGATAGATATAGGGAAAACAAAAGCTTATTTGAAAACAAAATTTGATTTATTTGTTTGTTTATGAGTGTATACATTATTCGTTGCTATAATCCTTTGACCACTTGATTTCTTGTTTTCATTTAAATGCACTTTAACTGAGTGATATGCTTGGTGCGGGAGGGGTTTAAGAAGGCAGAGAATTGGAATTTTGTGTGTGTGCCTGTGTGCGTGTGTGTGTGTCTGTGTGTCTGTGTGTGTTGTGGACTGTTGGACGACTTGGCCAGGGCAATTTTGTCAAATGATTTATGAATGCACATGCCATATCAGCTTCCTGCTACTGGTGATCACCCCTACACCTCCCCCTACCTCTTTCCTTGTCTACTGTGCCCGCACCCGCATCCGTACATCCCCGCCGCTTACCAACTTCCTTTCACAATCCTCACTCAGTCGCAGCTCAGTTGTCGCATCAAGACATTAATATTTGAAATGGCTAGCAATTTTTTTTTTTTTTTTTTGTGTTTCTTCTTTCTTTTTTATTTTGTGGATGATGATGATTGCCAGTTCCCGCTCGTAGCCTTTGCTAGCCCCTCTGTCACTGTCTGACATGGCTTAAATATTTATGCGTATGCATTTAATAATAAAAACGAATAGTTAAATATATACCAATTTTTTTTGTTCTTTTCTCTTTCATCTACTGCTGCTTCTGCTGCTGCTGATTTTTGCAAAGTTTTTAAACATTCGATATAAAAAAATGTGCGGCAACAGCAGCAACAAACGGCCAAACAAAGTTGGTTCGGTCATGTGTCACAGTTAAGTTTATGAGGCTTTTTATTGTTAATTCATTTTGTTTGTTAAAGTTTGAAATGGATTACACTGGCCAACATAAGACCTGCTTATACAGCTGCATATTAAAAATTGTTATACAATTAAAGCAAAAGAAAATAAAATATTCAAATGCCTAGTACTCTAAAAAGTATGCTACACTTTCCATAGAAATCTGTTTTCCGTAATGAAGCTTCTATCTGATGCTTGATCCTTTGCTACTTTGTTAGAAATAAAGTGAAAATTAAATTAAATATTTACTTAATCAGTTTTTATCATTAAGGCTAAGATAAAGCTACTTCATATAGAAAGGGGTATCATATTTAAAGCTCAAATTACGGTTTACTGGAACTCTTTTCTTTTTATACCCTGTACCCATAGGGTAAAAGGGTATATTAAAGTCGCTAAAATGTATGTAACAGGCAGAAGGAAGCATTTCCGACCCCATAAAGTATATATATTCTTGATCAGCATCAATAGCCGAGTCGATTGAGACATGTCCGTCTGTCCGTCTGTCCGTCCGTCTGTCCGTCTGTCCGTCCGTCCGTATGAACACGTGGATCTCAGAGACTACAAGAGCTAGAGCAACCAAATTTGGTGTCAGCATTCGTGTAGTGTCTACGCAGATCAAGTTTGTTTCAAATTTTTGCCACGCCCACTTCCGCCCCCGCAATTTAGGAAAAACGAATAACTAGTGTTATATTAAAGGTAGCGTATTCTTATTTGGCACACCAATTAATATGGCCAAAAGGTATCAGCTGACCAAATTTTGTTAAAATCGGACAAGAAATATCGGAGATATATCTATGTACAATTTGTACTGAAGTGCCCAGTGCGCCATTGCGTAGTAAGTGTGAGCGAGATAGCATGCATTCGTTGCTGCTGCTTGTGAGGAAAATTTTAGTTTGAATTAATGGCAAATTTTAAGGAGTTTGATTTAATACAGTTACTTTACTTGGTACAGGGTATACTCAAAGTCGGCAGGGACGACTTGCTTGCTTCATTCATTTAAATATTGTTATTTTGTTGGCTGGTGTTTCTAATGAAAATGTATTTTAACAAATTTTATATATATTTTTTATATGCATCTATTTATTGAAAAATTGCTCATGCTCATGAAAAGTAATTAATTTTATACCATCAAAAAAAAAATAGAAGAAGAATGTTAGCTTTGACAAATAGTTTTCCATGCTACAAAAAAAAGGCGTATATATAACTAAGCTTAATAAGCTTCAATCTCTTAGTTCAAAATACCCAGATCTAAGGTTTCTATAGTGGTTATAAAATGTCTAACGCATGGCATATTAAATTCAATAGTTTTTAAATTGTATCAGTATTAATCGAAGAGCCAATTGTCTTGCTAAAATTTCTCTGTTTATAGTGACATTAAAATTAAGTGAAAATTGCTAAAATTAAATCATTTTGTTCAGACGACAATAAAAACAAAAAATAAAACAACCAAAATCAATTTAAATGACCTCTAAAAATTTACATATGTAGCACGCACAAAAATATCATCAGGATAAAGGATACAACACATCGAGACAGACGGGCAGACAAAATTGTACATTGCCGTATCCCTAACATAGTGAGGAGGCGTGTCTCTGTCACTGAAATGGGCGTTTTGTGTATGTGAATGGAAGTGTGTGCCTGTGTGTGTGTTGTCTGTGCCAGTTCCAGTGACATTTTATTGCTGACGACAATGTTTTTCACTGTACCCTGTCACGCCCACTTACTCCCTTCTATTGCTGCTACCTCCCATCATCTCTCACCCAAACTAATTAGGTTGAAATTACAAATTATGGCTTCATGTACTAGATTATTACCACAAAATCACAGAAAATTGTATAGGAAACCGAAAAAAAAGAAACCAGAAACAAAAAATATTACGACATTTGTTTTTTGAAGGCAAATTTTTTGAGAGAGAGAACGAGAAAAAAAAGGATTTCTGAACTAGGCAGCAGCTCGTTAAAAACCACTTAGGACTAAAGCACAAAAAAAAAAAGGTTTGTTCTAACTAAAGGGGAGGTAATTATGATGCAATCAGTGGTTAGAGGAAAGAAGGGGTCGAGGTCAAAAACAAAAGGTGGGCGGGCGCAAGGGGGACAGTGAGATGGGAAAACAAATGATTTAGACTAGAAATCGCAACTTAACAGGCAACTTGACATGTTGTATAAATTGAAGTTAACTTTCATTTCCGTTAAAAAAGAAAAACCAACAAAAGCTAAAAAAAAAAGTCCGGTAAATTCATGACGACAAGTAAAAAGACAACTTTAACTGCAAGCAACAGAAAGAGAAAGAAATAGACAGAAAAAGAGAAAGCAAGATGGAGACTGCGACAGCGTGTGATGTAAATTATGCTAGAGGTAGCAAAAAAAAAGAAAAAAAGAGAAACAGAAATGGTTTTCGCGGCGGCTGTCATTTCACTTGGCTCAGTTGCATCCGCATCTTTATTCTGCCACTTCTCCCATCAACCACCACCCACCCACTCTACTACCATTATGCTCTTCAGATAGAGTGAGAGAGAAGAGATTGCAATGGAGAAGGCATGCGGCCAGGCAGCTGAGCAATGCAAGTCGCAAATGGAATTGTTTGTCAAGTAAGGAAATGGATATGAGATTGAAATTGAAATTGGTATGAATATCTGGGAAGCTAGCATGAAATGCATTATATTTACATGGATATTAACATCTTTATACAAATGTATGTGTGTGTACAATTATTCAAACAAATATTCGAATTTACCATTTAACACGTACATAACTGAAAAACAATGCAAATGAACGCCTGAAGTGGCTAATTAGTTTCAGTTTTTTTTTCAAATTTTTTTGTTCTTTTCTTTTTCTGCCTTCTCTGGCAACAGAATAGGACATTCCCTTGAAAACAATACACAAAAGAGAACGCTAAGCCCTTTGGCGGTTTTCTTTATTTTTGTGTGAAAATGGCAAAAAAAAAAAAATTAAATTTATATATGTATATAAAACAACACTTAATGAGCTTAAAAAGCACAACAAATAATAATAAGAATACGAACAAAACAGAGAAACAAATGAGCCCGGAATAGTACTTTTGCGGTCCATTATGAAAAACCAAATATACATACTTATGGTTAGTTTCGGAAAATTTCAACTTGCTTTGTGTGTGGTGGTGGTATGAGTTGGAGGAGGTGGGGAGGTGTTGTTATATAAGCAATCGTGAAATTAATAGTCTTGTGAATTTCTTTGATTAAACCATAAAAAAAAAAAAATAGACAATGGAACTAAATAGTAATTCCAACTAAATAATTTTTTATCAGAACTCATTAGCGTCTATCATACGAGATTGAAACTTAAGTTGTCGCTAATTGAATAGAATATAATTAGAAGAAAAAATGGAATACGAAAAATTTTTTTGTTATGACAGAAGCTTAAACTAGAGATTTATGGAATTGCAATTGTAATATATAGAAAGCTATATCTGATTTTTTTTCATGTTCTTTTAATAATCTCTTTAAACGTGGAATATTAACTGAAAAGTTAATATAAAAATTAGATCATAAACATCTGAAAAGCATCTTAGCTTTAGAACAGTAAGCATGAGTCCATCTCCTTATTCACATTTCTATATATTAAGATATAAGATCTCTAAAACAAATTATCTAGTTCTTTTACAATGTTTTAGAAAACCTTTCATAAAATTTAAAAAAATTCAATATATGCGTTTATTTTTTTAAATCTTATCCTAAAATCAAGTGAAATTAAAATCAATGTTCCTAACTAAATGATCAAGTTCTTCATTTAATAGATCTGTTAGTTAGTACATCGGCTTAAATAAATTTATAATAATAAAAACGGTTGGTATCAGGATCATTTCAGTTTTGGAAATTTAAAACTTTTCTTTGAAAATATTACACTAAATAGATAAGGTTGTATACTAAATCAAGATCAAAGCTAAATTACTATATTTAATATAAAAAGTTAAAGCCTTTAACAGTTATTTGGCAATGATAGTTGTGCTTTTACGAATTTTCGAATTTTTACCGCAATATTTTTAGAAAGTTTTTCTGTAGTTTTTAACTCCTTTTTTTTATCTTTCACTAATTTTTTGAAAGTACTTTAAAAAAGTAAACATTTAGCTTCTTGAAATTAATTTTTGAAGAATGTAAACTGAAAAATTTTAAATGTTATTGTTTAAAACTTTAATTAAAATTGAATTTATATTATTATTTAATTGAAAATATGAAAAACTTGATAAATCTCATTTCATTGTCATTCTTGTTAAATCAAAAAACTAATCATCTCACATATGTATGTTTTTTAAAAGCGATCACCTCAAGTAAAGAAGTTCTGAGATGTCAAGTCAATACAGTCAAGTTATTATTTATATTTTAAAAATTTAAATTTCCGCTTTAACATTGCAAACTTGTAACAAACTTGTCAATTCTTATTTTTTTTTTTTTTTTTTTTTTTTGGATAAAAGATAAGCAAAGTTCATTCAGTTATTCAGCGAATCGGTTTAGATTTCACCACAAAGTATCTAATATTTATCGTACAAGTATTCCTTCAATCCCAGTGGCTAAACAAGCTCTTCGAAATGCAAACAATTGATTTATTAATGCACTTTGCTATCAATATCCCTTTCCTTTTTTTTTTTGTTTTTTGTTTTTAAATCTTCCCCCGTTCTGCCGAGAATATGCAACTGAAGTGCATCGAACCAAAAGATGATGATGTTGTCTGGCATCTGGCTTCGCCTAGAGGGTCCTGCAATAACGAGGCAAATGATAGAAAAATGAAGATGAAAAACAAAAGGGAGTCGAAGAAGACGAAACAGAGACTCAGTGGATAAGACATAGAGAGGAAGAGAAATGGTTAAGTGGAAAAAAAAAACGAACAGAAAAAAAAAAAAAACTCAAATGCCGCGAGTCTTCAGAAGTAATTCCTTTACAAGCTGAAGGATATTAAAAACAAGTGCAGCACTAGTAGCGGCAGCAGCACCAGCAGCAGGAGCATGAAAACGCAAAAGCATCAGCAGGATGGAAGAGAAAATGTTGCATAAACTTAACATAAATAATGGAAGCAATATTTCAGGAGCAGGAGCATCAAGCCAAGCGCAAGTGCAGCCTCCGACTCTGAGCGGCAGCGGCAGCAGCAGCAGCAGGAGCAACAAATGAAGTTTGGATGACTTGCAGTCTTGGCTGATTGCCGTGAAATTTATGTGGCAGGAGTAGAAACGAACGAACTCACAAGAAGTGGTGTGAGAAGTGGTAGCACTAGTACCGGCAACTGCGGCAGTAGGAGCAATAGCAACTGTATTTTTAATGAGAATTTGCTAGCATGCAAATTGCAAGGGTTCTTTCTTTTAAGCCTTTTACGATCCCGCCGTCCACCTCCCTCCAACCCCTCATGGCATTTTATTGTCTACTGTGGCATTTAGCCATTTGTCCTCTTATTTTTACAAAACGATCGTCGCACCACAAAATCATATTTAATCACTTGAAACTTCTTTTGAAATATTCTGAAAAAAAAAATTGAATGCAGCTCACTTTCAATTTAAACACTTTTAACACTTTTTGTATATATATATATATATAGATATCCTTTCGGGTTTTTGATTTTTAAATATTTTAATTATTATTACTACTCTTTTCTTGATACGAAACAGTGAACACAAAAAAAAAGCACACACAACTTGCGCTTGTTGGCGTCCACTTCCGGAGCAGGTTCGAGTTAAACTAAAACTGAATTTGCTCCAAATGCCTCGCTTCATTGGCAAGACTATGGCCAATGGACGAGCGATTCGTTGACACGACTGAATACGAAACATTGAACCGAAGGTTAAGAGCTTCGTTTTACTTCGTTTCGTTTCCTTTCGTTTTATTCCGTTTCGTTTCGTGTATTATGTTTCGTTTCGTTGGTAACGTTTTCGAACGAAAATCCTTTGAGAGCGTTATCCTTCGTAGGCTTTCGAACGAAACACGTGCTTAGGTTAGAAGTCAACAAAATAAACAAAACAATATTTTTGTTTGCATTTTTTCGAAAAACCAAACATACACACTCACACTTACACACACACACACACTTACACACGCACAAAGACTGAGCTCTCTTATGGGGAGAACGACGACAAAAGGGAAAAAAGAACACAACCAAATAAGGCAAAAGGAAGCATGTAATACGAAACTGAACGCATAAATCTCATTGGCCAAGATTGTAAGCACAAATTAATTCAAAGAGCGAAGGCCTAAAGCGGTTCTGCGTTGTCGTTCTTCATGGATTTTTGCGGCTTTGTTGGGCCTACATAACACATACAAACAAACAAAAACACACACACGCGCACCCACACAAACAAACAAATACATACACCCACACAAACACATACACAAGGGGGTGACTTTTGACTTGAACTTGAATTCGATTTGTAAATCCAAAAAACAGGCAGATAACAAACCAGAAACCAGCAAATAATTCCATAGAAAAGTTATCATACTTGACCAAATCCAAATTTGACATCAGAAATTTGTAGAGCATACTTAAGTGAAAGGAAGTAGATTGAAAAGTGCTATATAGATTTATATAAGGTTAATTATTGAATAGCAAAATGGTATCAAAGATCCATAAACTGGGTCAGTTGTCAGCAAAAAGTTTGCACTAAATTAAACAAGTTATTAAACTAATTGTTATGAGTAAAAGTTTAAATTTTAAACCAAAAGCATACAAATTATTTTTCCTGTTTTTTTGCAATTAAAAAGTTTACAAACTTTAATTTAATTTGCAACTCGTTCAGTGCATTTAATTTGTCACATTACAACCTAAACAAATTTATTAAACAACTAACATCAAAGCTTCAACTTGTATTTTGAAAGAGTACTTAGCTGTATAATTATATGAGTAGTAATAAAAGTTATATAAATTTATTTATATAGTGTTACTTCTTAAATTTTAAAAGGTTAAGTTTGCTAGAATTTAGAAAGTATTAAAGGGTTAGAAAGTTACATTCTTGAGTGGTTGCAATTTGACTTGTAATGCAACTTTAGGGATACGAAAGCAAGCTAATTGTAAGATATAATATCTACTAAATATATTACTTAAACTACCTAAATTAACTGAGAAAAAGCGACCAATGTAAGCAATGAGTTTACTTCCACCTGTTGAATAGATTTGCTAAGAATGTATGTTGACTTTGGTTTAAAGATAATTGAATGCCATCTTTGATTATGGATCAAAATGCACATAAGAGAGAAACGAATATATAAAGAAATTATATAGTTAAAGAAACAACTTTTCAAAATCCTTTTTAAGTCATTTTTGCAACCATTTAACTTGGATTTTCTTTTGAATTCGTTGAATATTTAAGTCGTGACTTTGTAATTCAATTGCATTTGAATTTGTTTCGCAATGTTCATTCATTTGTCAGACAAAAACAATTGCAACTGGAGCAACAACTTGAATATATTCTGCATGCGTAATTATGTCAGTTGCAGTTTTTTTTTTTTTTCTCCTACTAATGGGCGTGACTCTAGTAGCCGCCACTTTGTCAGTGTCCCCTCCTAGCCCTTAGCCGTGGCAATGTCCCGTTCCCTGTTCTTTCTTGCCATTTTCATTTCCATTTCTCTATAGCATTTGCGTAATATGTAAGTTTTGTTTCTTGTTGTTATGTTGCTTGTGCAATCATAACGCACAAGCGCACCCAGAAAATCTTATACAATATATAAATATATATATATATATATTTTTTTTTTTTTTTTTGCCTTTTTGGAAAAGCTAAATTTCCTATTCCCACCATCTACTACAGCTCCTGCTGCTGCTTGCTGCCCTGTCCCTCCCATCAATTCGCTGTGTGTCTCCAGTGTCTACCCAAGCAATCTCTGTGGTCCGATGATTTCTTAAGTTTTAATGCAAATTCCACTTTGATATTTTCTGTATTCAGTCTGTTCAGTTTTTGGCTCTTGTTTTTCGGTTGCTGTTTGCTTATTGTTTTTGTTGCTCTTTGTCGGAAATCCAAGTTGATGTTTTCTTTATAAGTTGTGCGAGTAAACAAGCAGGGCACTTCCTTTGTAACAAGGACCTCATCCTGTCTAGAGGAAGTGCGCGCTTATGCCAAAATTTGTTTTGTCTTCAGTAAGACAGAGAGAGAGAGAGAGAGAGAGAGAGAGAGAGAGATATTTATAGAATGAGAGTGAGAGATAGAGTATTACAATCATGTTTTCTGGCTTTTGTGGTCTTTGACTTTTTGGCAAGAAGATTGAAAAGAAATGAGAACTGCCTCTTCTTCATCATATTCGTCTTGTGTTTTCCCGTTCCTGTAACATTTCTTTCATTTTGCTGTTAAGATGTAACTTTAATGGACATCATCAGGAGGCGAGGCGCATTCTTTTGTGGTGGTCCCTTTACGAGGTGCTCATATCAGCAGACACACACACACACACACTCACAGTGGGGAGACAAGACTGAAACTCATCATCAACTCAAGTGGTAGAGGGACTTATAACTTAAGTCCATACCCTACCCATACCCTACCAGCATCATCATTATCATCATGAACATCAGCATCATCATGTCTGTTTCTTCATCTCTTGCTTGTTTTTTTTTTTTATATTTATTGCATCATTCAATGTTATAAACTCGCATATTAAGTGGATTGATGTATTAATATTTAAACGAGAATTTGCTATGGCTGTGGCTGTGGCTGCTGCCTCAGTACTTGCAACTTAAACCGATATGGTAACCAAAATACCTTTGACCCTTTCATCGCTAACATATGGCCAGACATTTGCATATCGATTTCGGTTAAACTTTACCATAATTACCGTCATAAAAAGTTGCCAATATTTAACATACTAAGAGGTGATTCCCCTCGCGAGCTTCAGTTACCACGTCTGTCTTCTCAATCTCCCTCTACGTAGCCGCACAACACACACACACACACATACTCACACACTTACATACACACATTAAAAGTCATGCTGCATTATGGAAAAGGTATGAGTTTTGTGTTCGTGTCTCATAAATAAAACATAAAGGCGTCTCCTCGACTTGTTCTTCTCGTTGTGTGTTGTTTTTTACGATGCTGGCAACATATTTTGAAAAATGTTTATAAAATGACGCAGAAAGCGTACAAGTCATAAATAATGCCTTCGACTTGTGTGGGCGGAGCCAACTGGTGGGCGGTCAATGGCAAGAGAAGGGGTATACAGCAAGTGGCAGCTAAGGGGGCGGCAGAGGTGGCACAAAGGTAAGAAAAGTGTCGCAGTAATTTCAAATTATTACGCGTTTGACATGCAAATATCGGGGAAAAAAAAACTTCCCCTTTGGCATAACTGCTTGGGAATTATAAATAGCATATTGACACAAACATTTAACTAGATGAGGGGAAGACCCCATTGAAAATTCCATTGAATTTTCTCTGACTTGTTGTAGCATACTTTTATGGGCGGTCATTTAAGTTGGCATTCGACATTTGAAATAAATTTTGCAAATGACACTTAAACAATTATTTACAATTAATTATGCCAGTGACACACAAAGACCCCTGCCCTATCCTTACCTCTCCTATTCAAACCCTTCTCTAAGCACTCTAACTCGGCTTATGCACCAAAAAGCCATAACCCAAAACCAAAATGCCTAAAAGGCTTCTTCGAAGGGAAGAGGTCACTGGCTTTCGCCTCTACCTCACCATTATCCTCGTCTCTTTCTATTCCTCTATCCCTCTCTATCTCTATGCTTGTACCTCTCACCTGGCAGTTGATTATTCGCACTCATGTATGCAGGTTGCCTCAAACAGACACACTCACACACACACATGCACACTGCAATTGTGGGCTGTGTGTGGACGTGGTCACGCCCACACTGCAAACACAATCGATTAACATTTAATTGCATCTACAATAGGTACAGCTGCCCCACAAATTCATCGCTCAGGTAATCGAAATTATTGTTGTGCAGCTAGAAGAGGAAATATTTGTTCGGCTAGCAGTTGTGTCCTTCCCAGGACATCCAACAGGATGTTAAAGGAACACAACCAAATTCAGTCCCAAATTTTAACTTGGCCTGCATCAATCAGGGAAGCACTCAACGCACTAAATAGCCTAAGGCCAAATCAACACGCATGTTTTCCGCTTTTCCAACTCTTTTTTTCTTCTTTCACTTAATCCTTTTCCTTTTCCGGTTGTAAATACAAAAAAAAAACAAGTTGTGAAAAAAAAAAGCAAAGAAAAACCCAAAACAAAAGTTTGAAGGCATTTTCCTGCGGTCGCTCAGACCATTTGCTTTGCTTTTTTTATATGTTGCTCTCGGCGACAACAAAAACACTTCCGCATTTCACACACTCCTTCCACAGTATACCCCCCTCCTCTTTATCCTTCTTTACATTCCATGTTGAGCCAAAAATAACATTTGAATACCAAAAATGGCAGGACTAACAATGCTGAGACTGGGAATTGGCCATGGCCATGGAGATGACTCAATTGAAGAGAGTGCTGAGGTAGAGCCGGAGTCAGAGGCAGGGCAGGGCAATGGCAGGGGACGGGGTGTAGAAGGGGATGTTTCAGTTATTTTGGCTATTTTTATTTCTCTTCATTTGTCGCTCTGACTAAATGACACTTTTTCCACTTTGCTGTGGCTGGTTGTCGCTGCTTCCACTCCCTTTCTCTCTCTCTCCCCCACTCTCTCTTTGTGACAGACAAATAAACCTGCAGACTCACTCATCCTATTCCCTAGGTTTTTTTCTAAATTGCCACATACCATTCTTCCTTTGCTCCCCTTTCTCTCCCCTTTACGCTCACTCATTCAATTGAATATCGTTGGAATCCGCGTTACAGGACATTAATATTTGATTTTGTTTGTTTGTTTTTAATTTACTCAAAAGCAAATTTATTTCGATTTGAGCGATCGAAAAATCAGACGAAAAGTCAATCGAATGCATTCAATGCGATTGTATAAAAAAGGGGGAGGTATCGAGGAGCAAATCGATATGCAGCGATAGCAGTTATGGAAAGGGAGGATTGGGAAAAATAAAGGTAAAGTGTTGTCTGGATTATGGCTGCTTTGTTTTTGCCAAGGTGCTGCTCCATTTGAAAGGATAAATTTCCTCGTATTCATCTCATCTGTCTTGATGAGTTTTCCATGGGTGGTTTTCCCTTTTAAAAGGAAAAGGTTAAACTGAAAACATTTTCTCTGACACTTTCCTTTTTTCGAAAAAGGATTCTGGATTCTCTGTGACCCAGAAATAAGTCGCAAAAGAACTTAAATTTCTATTTCTATTTTTCATCTTCATCAGCATTAGCTTAAGAGCAGCTCACATGATGATATGGGTGAGGAGGAAGAAAAAGAGCTGGGAAGGGGAAGCGGGGTATGTGCCAGCTGTTAATATTTTGACAATGATGCATAAGTCCTCGACCTGGACATAAACTGGACAGAGGAGGACTAATGCCAGCCAAATATGCAGACAGACGGACAGACAAAGAAAGGGAAAGACTGCAAAAGGGATAAAGAAATAGAGAGAGAGAGAAAGAGAGAGAGAGAGAGAGTGCAAGTGAGTGAGTGGGACAGACTGTGGGCCAAGATGAATGCCGACAGTTTAGATGCCAAATCCAAAATTTCATATTCAGGCCAGGCTCAACATTCAACACTCAACACTGAACACTAGAAACATTGCTCGTCCTTCGTTCTTCGTCCTTTTGCTGATGTTGTTCTTCTGTTGCTCCTCCATCTTCTTCTACTGCTGTTATTGTTTTAGTTGTTTTGGTTGCTCTGCTGACTGACTGACGGACTGAGTGACACCTTCATTAGTTATTCAAAAATTGTCGAGGTCGAGTTGGAAATGCTGTGGAGGAGAAGCAGATGGAGTAGGAGGAGCATCAACTGGAATTGTGTCCAAATGGTTGCAAATGTCTTAGGCCGAGAGGGAAAGGCATATGGTGATCCTGTCCTGTCCTGTCCCATTCTCTCTGTCCTCCGCACAGACAGAAATGACTGATGAAGTCCACGTGTGAAGTCATGTCCTTTAAATGGAAATTTTCTGTTACACATTTTGGCATAATTTGATAGAAGCACTTAAAGCATGCGTGTGGAAAGCAAAGGAGCTAGACCAAGACAACGCCCTGAGATTATCATTTAGGCTATTTATTCATTCCATTTCAATTGAATTTGACAAGGGTCCATATCTGAGGGGAGCTTTGCCAACCAAAATGAGTGAATAATTGCGCAATACAAGCGACATTACAACATTTTTAATCGCTTCAATTGCCAATTGTCAATGACAGCAATTGTTGTCCTTGGAGCGTGTTAATGAGTTGTTAAGAGGCCACTTCCCCAATCACCATCCTTTCTCTTCCCCTTTCCCAGCTCACCTATCCATTCAGTATTGTCTGCAGCTCACTCTCATTCAACAGCGATAAATGTCAATTGCACAATTCTATAGTATGACCACGCCAGATTCGTCCATTGAGTCAAAGTTCCAGACCTCGACTCAACTCATTACTTGCCCAAAATGCAAACTCGCCCATTGAGAACCAGAAGGAGGTGGAGCATCAAACAATGGCATTGCGTTGCGGTGCGGTGCGGTGTTTGGTCTGGCCAGGCGATGCCAGGCCAAGTGGGGCTCATAAATCGGCGGCTGGTGCTGGTGCTAGCTAATGCCAAAGTGGGCACTTCATTTTGCCGGCTGCCATTGGCAAAACCCAATGATGATCTATTTAACCCCACGGAATGGTTTCTGCTGGACTGGGAATAAATCTCATCCACATCGCATCAAATCCTAACAAGTGAAGGAAAACTTTTTAAAACGTTTTATTAATTTCGAGGGGTCAAGTCAACCAAACAAACATTTTATCTTTCTCCTCCTTCTACTCCATCTTGTTCTTCTTCTCGATTGGTAACTTTTTTCCACTTTTGTCTGAGTTTGGCATCGCTTTGCTTGACTTGCCCTGATTCAAGTTGAAGGCAACTCGGATACAATAGCGAAACCCGGCACGCCCACACACACTCGAGTATATGTTTCTATGGTCATTGAAATTGGCAGCTTGCTGAGATTGGAGATTGAGTGAAGCGCCTTGATTTCAGTAGTCAGAAAAGTTTATCTGCTTTCATCTGTTGGCCATTTACATCATTTTCACAATTAAATTTTCCCCCTTTGTGTGTCTTTCCCGCTTCAATGTATGGGACCAGATTCTTCCATGACTTATGCAAATGTTGAATCATCATTCACAGAAATTCCCTTGAACAAACATCACGAACTTGGAGTATTAACTTTAGTCTCAGTTCCAGTCACAGTCACAATTGTCTCGTCTTCTCCGATGCGGTCTAGTCTGGTGTCCCTCCCCTTCGATTAGAGACAATGTCAAGACGTCAAGGGAAATTGATTTATTGCCACGGCAAAAGCCACAGGTGTCCATGTTCCATGTTCTATGTGCCATGTCCCAAGACCATGTCCTCCCCCATTCACGACAGTCACTTGCGGTCGCCATCTGTGGCGAATCCTTGCGGCCTAATTTTCACTTTGTCCTGTCCTTTGTTTGTTGTTCTTGTCGTTGTCCTTCAATGGGAACTTTTTGCGGTTGGCTGTTGACAGGCGGTGGCAGCATCGAAGGCGATAAATCCAGGTGACATTTAAAATCGAATTTTTCGTCAAGTGTTTAGCATAATCAGTGGGTCTGGGCCAATGGTAATGCGAATATAATGTAAAGACGAGAAAAACACAAAAAACCAAAGAAAAAAAAAAGGAAGGAGTCGGTAGTGGTAAAGTGAAGGGCGAGTGGCAAGAATTAGGACAGTTTAATTGAATCTAAATCCTGGTTGAGACTTGACAGGAGGAATTTGAAGCAAAATATGTTTTTAATTTTAAACTAGAAATGGGAATTTAGTTTTTGGGGCCATAAGCCACATGAAAATGTTAAACAAATGTGAAAGAGTTCAGACTGCAGGTTTTCCCACACATAAACTAAATGGGTGCGGTGGCAAAGAGGGAAAAATGGGGGAAAAAAACTCTAAAATTTTTCTTCTAAGCAGCCCGTAGAGTACTCGACTTTATTTGCTAAAAATTTCAACTTTAGTTTTGTGGTTAATTTTTTTTTCTTGTTCATTGTGTTGGTTATGTTATTTTGTTGTTATTTTTCGTTTACATATCTGCATTGCAAAATGATTTATTATCTTTGCTAAAAACACAAAAAAGCAACAACAAAAACAAAAAAAAAACAACAAAAAAATTGCTAACAAAATGTTTGACCCTTCCCCTCTTATGGTTCCTCTGATCACCCTTTGTTTCCCTGACAATGGAAACCGAAGATAACCCAAAATAAAACTTGACATCAACTACAAATAAACTGACATTTTACATGAATTTACGCTTTTTGTTTCTATATGAAGATAGGGATAGGAGGAGTGAAAGAGAGAGAGAGAGAGAGGTATAGAGTGCAAAAAAGAGATAGAGGAAAAGAATGGGTCACTCTTTTTGTTGTTTGTGTGAGATATTGATATTAAAAGAGCATTTGTCTTTTCGTATGGTTGAAATATGTCAAAAAAAAAGTTTTTTTCTATTTGCAAGATGAAATAAATCTAAAAAAATAGAAAAACAATGCAAAAGAAAACAAATCACAAAATATACCCATATATATCCACAACTGTATATATATATATATATATATATATATATTATCTATAGTATGTATATATGTTTTGTCTAAAAAAGGTTAGCACATGTGTGAAATCAGTGAAAAAAAGATTTATCGCTGGCCAAATCAAAGGGAACAGCTGTACATACAGCGGAAAATATCTAAATAATCGTGAAGGGGGGGAATCGGAAAAAGGGAAAATGCAATTTCATCATGCAAAAACAAAAAACAAAAGAAGCACCATAAATTCAGCTGTGCCAAAACTTTTCCATACCCTAACCCAAAGTCAAATGATTATACAATCTATGTGAGTTAAAACTTAAATTTTTTGTATTTAAATTTATAAACAAAATTGGTTTAATTATTGTTAAGATACTAAATGATCTATGATTAGCATTCTATTACTTTTCCTTTTATTTTAAATTTTAAATACCCTTTTCTTTCCCCTTTTACATTATACTTTTAAAAAAGATAATAAAATATAAACTTTTATATTTTAGTTAACAATTCCATCTTAAACGATTTCTAATTAAAAAATAATTATCATAGTTGAAAGAAGCTTCGATAATGCATAATTTTTCAAAACTTTTGTAAATGTGTTTTTAATTAATTTTTGAAAAATTCAAACTATTTTTCAATGCTTTTGGATAGATACGATTAGCTTCTTGTTATTGACAGTAAAATAATTAAATTTTATGATGAAACTTTGTTTTCATTATGCATTAGTTTCACGGCACTTTAAGTTTCCAACGCTTTTGTTGCTGGTGTGCATTTCCCTATGATTTTCTCTATGATTTATAATATATGCAAAATAATGAGCCTTCCATTTGATGTCAAATCTATCGATTTTCTGACATCAACTTCAAGCGAAGGAAAATAGAAACTGCCAACGTCAGGAGCAACAGCAACAGCAACAGCAGCAGAAGCATCAGACAGCAAAACATGAGCTGGAAAAGGAGCCATGAGATGCAGATGAAGACAGCCCCATAGAGGAGAGGAAACAGGATGAGTAGAGCACTGCACAATAGATGTGATGCGTTGGGCATCGAATGACAACCAATAATACACCACTAGGAAGATTTTCTCACACTACCAAGAGTAATGCCCACCCATAACCACTATCATCTTCATCATCATCATCGTCGTCATCGTCAATCTCATCCTTCCACATTTGGCGTTGTCTGACTCAGGCCGTAGGCACTTAAAGCTTCCATTGAAGATGTCTTCTATTTATGGCAGACAAAAAAAAAAAACAAAAATGAAAACCGCCCAAAAGCCAAAGCAGAAAACTTTCAAGTCATAAATATGAATTCATAGGAACTTTGCGGATAGTTTTCCTCCTGCCTTGTGTTGCCGTTAGCAATTATTAAAAATTTATTGATTGACCATTTTACCCAACTCCCTCACTCCTTACCAATGCTCACGCCGCTTTCCCTTGTTCTGACTCCTGCCATTTGCTGACATGGATTCGCGCCCAAAATGCTTTTAATCTGATTGCAACGGCGGTCATAAACTTTGTCCTGCAAAAAGAGAAAGAGGGAGAGAGAGAGAAACAGGGAAAGAATGAAAGTGCGAGAGAGGAGAAGAAAAAAAAAACCGTTGCCATTGAATGAAAAATATTTATGCACTTGAATGGCCGTTAGATAGATAGTAAAAGAGCTAGAGAAAGAGAGAGAGAGAGAGAGAGAGAGAGAGAGAGAGAGAGAGAGAGAGAGAGAGAGACAGGTATAGCAAAAACGAGGGGAAAAACTTGCCAGATTATAAATCAAAACTTTCAATTTTCTTCAGTTTCTTCTTTAGTTTTCTTATTGCAGGTTTCTTGTCTTCGTTTTTTTTTAACTTTTTATTTTCTTTTTTTGGTTGTTTTCACTGACGGCAAACTTCTTGGACATAGTGAAAGAAAAAGTTTGTCTAACATTGTAAGTGAAGGACAATTTTGATTGATTGACTGACAAGGCATGCGACATCATTGAAACTTTATACAACAATAAATATGTTATAGCAAAATGTAATTACGGTTACAATATTTTAACCAAACAGGACACAGATACAAACACAAACACCTTTCAGTTCTTAACTGGGTTAGTAATGCTAAATGATTATATCCTGTAAAATGTTGGACTAAGGCCTGATGGAAACTGAAACTGAACTCTTTTTTATACAAGAAGTGCATTGCTAGCTTTTGGCATCAGTATAGATTATAGATTTTGTTTCATCAGAGTTATATACTCTTCGGAATTTTATAAGCATTTGATTCTTACAGATATTTTAAACGAATTCTACGTAATCCTGAGAGAGATTATAGAAATTGATTTGAAAATGTGACTAAGTTTTTGATCTATAAGCTGGTAATGCTTTTATTAATCATAATTCCTAACCAGCTTTATATACTGACAATGATATTTACCAAAATCATAACGTATAGCCTGTATTGTAAGGATAATCTGACTGTGACTCGATTATTGTATCCCATCTATATGATACTATTTGCTTTCTTTACTTTCTCACTGTCTCTATAATAAACTTCCTTTTCATCTACCTATAGTTGTCTTCATATTCAATCACTTTGATTTGAATCAATCATTTTCTTTAGTTGATCATAGTTATGATAATTGTTGTAACTTTTTTCTTTAATCTTTTGTTACTTTAACTTGTATAAAGTTTAATTTTTAAGCTATTGCATAAAGAGAGGATAACTTCTAGTCTATTCAATTCGTATTGTTTCGCTATTTTAATTTATTTGTCTGCTTTTTGGGTTTTCTCATTTGGCCAACCTCAAGGCAAAGGCATTGCTGCTCATTTAAACGCATCCGCACACACACACACACATATAAACACATATGTATTAACACAGTGAAGACAAGACAATGAAAATGTTTTCATGAAATTATTTCTGAGCCTTTTGTAACTCTTCCTCTGCATCTTTTACTGTACTTCCTTCTGCTCCTTCTGCTCCTTTCTACTGGGGGCTGCTGCTTGTCCTGCTGATCTTCCAGCACTTTGTTCTCGTCTATTTGTTGTTGTTTTTGTGTGGTGGGCACAAAATGTAATCAAGAAAACATTTAAATGAATGGCAAATTCAAAATTGCATGCATATTTCATATGTGCAGGCCACAAAATGTTCATGTAATTGGCGCACAAGTTGCCCAAAAAGAGGAGCTCAAGGAGCAGCAGCAGCAGCAGGAGCAAAAGCAGCAATAGCAAAAGTATGAGTAAGTATATGAGGAGACACACACACACACACACAATCACACACGCACACTTTAAAAGTAGTAGGGTGAGAAAGAAAATGCCGTGCATAAATTTGTGCATCTCGACAAAAGTTTTGGTTGAGGATGGAAAAGCTGTTTTCGAATGCCCAGACATGCTTGGAAAATTTGCACATTGATTACTTGTGCCGGAAGTCATAATTAAACAACATCAAAAGGACATTTTCAAGTGGAGGACAGAACACAGAAAAGAAGAAACTTTTGCATAAGGAAAATTAACACGTAATTTGTTTACCAAACACGTTTCTGGCCCAAGATACAAGCCGCACCGAAAGAACTTAACTTGACTTGACTTTTGGACCCCCAACATGGGGACTTGACCAAAGAGATTTCAAGTCAAAGAGGCCTTTCTTTTTTTTTTTATTCTTTGTCGACTTTTGTCGACTAATTGAAAATTCCAAGCTTGCAACCTGATAGAAATGAAAGCATGATGGCAAATAGGTGCTATATACATATATTGTACATATATTTTAATATATATTATATAGTGGTTCGGGGGGAAGGGGGATGGCTGGGGTTGGAGGAGACGAAAGGATCGTCAACTTTCGTGTCGACTTTGTTTCGCACCACACAATATTCTCGCCTTTATAGTGTAGACCTAACTAAATGAGTCTAACATATGCATGGGCGTAACCATGCCCATTAGCCTTTTTACCCTCACACATACACATACACACACTCACACTCACACTCACAAAGACACCCTCACACCGCACTGGAAAAGTCGTTATAAAGTAAAAATCAATTTATGAGTAGAAACGTTAAGTGAAAAAGTTTTGCCATTAAAAGGCACACCGTTCTCGAGTGGTGGTGGTAGTGATGATGGTGATGGTGGTTGAGTGGGTGACGACGACTGGGCGGATTGGTAACTCTTGGTGACTTGAAGAGTGGATGAGTAGGTGAATGGTTGAGCCGTAGGTAAACTTCTTCATCACAACTCAGGAGCACAGGAGTCAAGGTGTTGAGAAGATAAATCAATTTGCTTGTTGCACAGTTGCCTTAGCTTAACACACCGACACAACACCAACAACAAAAAGGTTTAATTAACGAACAAATGTCAACTCTGAGCAGCAAAAGCAAAAGCAAAAGCAACAGCAACAGCAGCAACACTTAAGCAACGACTTTTGTCCGCAATTAAGGCCTTGAATGAATGACAGACTGAATGAATTACGAACTGAAACTGAACTCAGTTCAACTGACTTGACTAACTAAGGAATGGGAATGAAAATGGCAATGGGAATTTCAATGAATGGCTGTTAAGCATGGATTTTTGTGTGGCTACAAAGTACTCAATTTTGTTTATCTACCTCTGTCTCTTTCTATTGCTCCCCATCTCTCTCTCTCTCTCTCTCTCTCTGTCCCTAAAGCTTTAGTTTTTTCTTTTGTCTAGTGCAATTTAAATAACTAAAATTAAACTTTTTGGTTTTATTCATCTATGAAAATATACATTTTTAACAATTATCCTTAGGTCTTTCCACACAATTGAATTAAAATTGTTTTAATTTTCTACATTTATTTTAAGAAATTCTATTTAGTTTTCATAATAAAGTAAAGTAAAATATAATCTATTCAATTCGAAGTCATGAACATGGAACATTGCTAAACTTTACTACCAATCACTTGGAATAATTGTTGAAATTCGATGATAAGATTGAATCAATACAAAACATATTTATTCACTTTTTGTAACAATTGGTTAATGTTGATGGTGACTGAGTATCTTCAATTGTTGTTCATTTAATATTACTATATTTCATCGGAATGGATTTTAGTGCTCTTATAAATATTATACCCTATACATGCAAAAAATAAGGTCAAATGTGAGTGTATTAAAGTAACAATAAAATATGTAACCAATAGATGCAAAATATCTCATAAACAAATGCAACTAAAAAAATTTAGACCTAATTTAAACTTATTTTGATTATCCTTTGGTGCTAAATGGAACAATCTTATAATATTCAATAATATCTTTGTTTACTCTTTGAATTGTTAAAGGGCATCTAATAGGCAATGTACCGATTTATTGCCTTTAGTGGTATATGTGTTTTTTGTTGGTCAAGTCAATTAAAATCTGTTTCCTTATGTAAACAACTGACAGAAAACACTTGTAAGCAATTTCCCCTGGATTGCATTTTTCCCCGTTCTTTTTTTGTATATAAAAAAATATAAAAAAATTTTAATTAAATATGTATTTGAGTCAAACGCATTGAATTTTAATCACATTCCATTTGGTCATTGCCATTTTTGTGTGTTGTTGAATTAATACTTGTAAAAACGAAACCAATTCATTTTACACTTACACATACAGATGCACACTCTCAGTGTGTGTGAGAGTGAAAGAGAACTACATTCCGGCCGGACACGCTTCAATTAAATATTGTGAAATTTCTGTAGAATTTTATGACACAATTTCAAAAATGTTGAATTTGTATAAATTTTACTGCTGCTGCTGCTGCTGCTGTTGATTGTGGACCTGGATCAGATGATGATGATGATAATTTAACATTTAATGACATGTTTTTTGGGGGTGAATATAATTTTAATTTCAATATTGAACGCACACACACATACACACTAACAGGAACAGAGAGAGAGAGAGAGGGAAAGAGAGCAAAAGAGATAGAGAGAGACAGAACAATTTATAGCATCAAAAACTGGTATTAAATTTTATTTCTCATAGCCATAGCCATAGCCACGGTCATTTTAATTGATTTTAATGGTTCAGACTCGTCGTCGGATGTCATTAATCGGCTTAAAGTTGACATAAATATATATATATATACATATATATATATATGTATTTATACCTATACCCATACAGATATATATATATATTGTTTAAATATATATACCAATTGAAATTTATGCCACTTTATATGGTCTACGTTTCGTGTCAATTGAAATGCGGGCGAGCACCTGTTAAATAAATAATTCATTCATTTGAATTTGTAATTTTTTATACAAATATATAAATATATATTTATGTATGTATTTGTATATATATATCTTTTGGTAGAAACATTTCAAATTTACTTTGGCAAGCAAAACGAGCAAAAAGCAAATGCAATTTTTGCTTAATTGAAATGATAATGTACAAGCAAACTATATGTATTGTAGAAAATCATAATATATATATCAATATATATATATGCAGCATCATCATCATCATTATCAAACGAAAAAATTGTAATCCTCACCACTCATTCATTCATTTACTCACTCACACACATTTATTATTATTCTCTTTGGCAATTCAGCAGATTTGCCTCTACATTGCAACTCATTATGCAGTTAATTGAATTAATTTTCATATCAATTTTCGAGTTTTCCCCCCTGAAAATATTTTCTACATTTGCCTAATTGGCCTTTAAAACTGATTAAATTATAATGAATATCAAATCTTGTACTTTAAACCCTTCTGCGGCAAAGGCGTTAAAAGGTTAACACTTTATATTACACAAGTTTTCAAACACACATTAATTATTTATAATGTTACCAACCCAAAAGGAACAAAAAAAAAAAAAATACAGTAATACTTTCTGAAAAATAAAAAAAAAAAAAAAGACCAGAAGACCAGAAAATTGTTTAGCATTTCAACGACTTTTGTATACTCTTTTAAAATCAGACCTATAAAAGGCATAGGCTCAAGAGAAGCAATCAGTAAATATATAAAATATAAAAAATATATACCAAGAATTTGATTAATTTCTCTGTTACATCGAAAAAAATCTAAGGGAAATAGAGAAAAACTTTACAGAACTTGACTAATTGGCTTTTAAACAATATAGTTTATCTAATGGGAGCTGCTTATCATATAGTTAGAGCAATAAAGAATGTAAGAGAACAAACATACATTTTGCTAAACGACTCATTAAAAACTCATATGAAGAAGGAATGGGGGCCTTCAAAATTTTAAGTACTTAAGCATCATCAGGGATTAAATCTAATGAGTATAAAGATTATGCTTAAGCATTTTCATAGCCATTAACATATGTTCATAAGTAGTGAACAACATAAGTTGGTCATTTGCCATTTACTGTTTACTCTTTGTACGTTATCCATTGACCTGGGCAAGAAACAAGAATGTAATTCGATTATAGACACAGGTCCCAGATCAGTGTCAACAAATTTTAAATATGTGAATGAGTAAGAGTCAAGTCATTCGGATGGTTGGTTGGTTGGTTACTCGTTCGGTCGTTGCTGCCTGTCTAAGTTGGGTTTTAGTTCAAATATTATTTGATATCCTGCGGTGCTTGGTTAGTGTTCTCGGGTGTTCATGTTCGTGCTTTCGTATTCAACGTGTTTGGCTGTTCATTGTTTGCCTTGCTTTTGCTAGATTTCTACTTTTGATTTTGTGAGCTCTGTCAAACATCTAACTACAGCTGCTGCAGCTGCTTCTGCTCAAACCAAAGGATCAGACTAGCGCAGGAGCATTGCCATGAAGTGGTAGCGTGAATGTGAATGTGAATGTGAGAATGTCGTCGTATATGTATATGTATGTATGTATGTATGTCTTGTCACTTACATTGTCACTTGGGCATTGTTGGTTTGCCGTTGCCATTGCTGCCTAACGACTGACTCTGTCAGAGGACATTGCTCAAATATATCTATATACATATGTATATATATATATATATATATATATATATATAAATATTTCATATATATATATATACATATATCTTCTACAAGTGTGCATTTTGTTTTGAATGTTAATATTTGCACTTTCAATTCAAGCACTTGCCAAGTGACAATTTATACGCTTTTCTCAGTTGCCTTTTCAATGCCATGTGCAAAATTTTTTGCTCTTTTTGTTGGTAACTTAAGTGGGACAAACTAAACGACATTTTTTTCTCACTTCTTTTGATGGGTTGAAGGGGAATATGTTGGTTTAAAGAGCTGGAAATAAGTCGAGTTGTGGACTGTCAGATTCAGGACACAACATTTTGACTACTCTGCCCATTCCCATTAAAAAATTTATGAAATAAAAAAAAAAGGATAAACCAACCAACACGAAGTTTTGATATCCTACCAAAATTTATGTTTGGAAATTTGATTAATTTATTATCTTTGCTCATATATTAAAACTTAGTTATAAATTTGGTTTATATTTTAAACTGTTTTTAAGTTGCAAAAATTTCATAAATTTTTATTAAACACTAAAATTTTTAAATAAGAAATGTTCTCCGATAGATTTGGGACTATTTCTTCAATTGAGGTTAAAGAAAGGTTCCTTATTTATCAGGACAACATGCAACTATCATTGTCCTATATTAGTATGAAAAACTGAAGACAAAGGTACTAGCAAAATTAATGTACTGGTTTTAGAAGAGTATCAAGTGTGTATATCCTGGACTAAAGAGCATCTAAAAATATATCCCTAAACACTATCGCTTAAAGTGTTCTAGAATGAGCGTGTATAGATTATTATTACAGCGTCTGATATGGCAAGGGTACATTTAATAAGATCTAAAGTGGAAAATAAGAACATAATTACGATTGGTGTGGCTTTTCTGGAGCTATATATGTGGAAAGCATCAAATTTTGATCAAGTAAAAGCGCTTCGTTTTCAGTTCATAAAACTGGACTGGCAAATGGATAAACGCACTCAACTTAAGCGTAACAAATTGCCCTTGGAGCATAAAGTAAAAACTAAAAACCATGAAGTGGAGAAAATTTAGAAAATATTAAGCATTAATATTCACGCCCGAGACCTCTCACAACCTTTTAACCTCCCTTTCTCACGACCTTTTTGGTTTTGTGTGTTGGTGTCGGTTTTTTTTGTAGTTGTTTTTTTTTTTTTTTTTTTTGGTTGGTTGGCTGGCTGGCTGGCTGGTTGGTTGGTTGGTGTGGCAGCAATAAAAGTTTAAATAGAAGTGCCAACAAACCACAACAACAGGCAGTAGCACTCATCACGCTCCAACGCCCTGCCCCCCCCTCAAACCCTGTTCAAATGGCGGCTCCAAAAAATGGCAAAAAGGCAGAGCAGATACCATACCAAAAATTGGAGAGGTTAAGGCTAAAGGCATTCACTGGCTGGTAGTGGTAAATGACCATTTACGATGGACAGGCCAACAAGGATTAGGTGAAAGGTGCAAACAAGGCAAACATGCTAAGCTAAAATACTTTTCATTTTCATTTGTCTGACCTAATTTAATTGATGGCTTGGGACAGATCAGAAAATGTTATGAAAATCCATGGTCAGAATTTATAGCATACATTTTTGGGCAAATGCAAAGCAAATGTAATATGCTAAATATTCTTCCATTTCAATCAATTCTCTAACTCTCTCATTAACACCCTAGTTCTCTTATTTTACCACCCCTTTTTTAGTATTCAATGAAACGTAAGTGTTAATAAACATTATTATAAGCTCGTAATTTATAATTGAAATGTTTTTCATTTTTGGTCAAATTTGAAAGTTTTGCGTTCGCTTTTGTTTTTGGCAGTTTCCGATTTGGTTGGGTAATTTTTTGGCTAATTAGCATAATTGATTTCCGCTTGAAATGGTGCCAGAATCAATATAAAGCAATGATAAATGTTTATAATCTCCAAAAATATTGATAAATAAACCAAAACAACATTGTAAAATGACCTTATATATATTTATGAAACTTTAATTTATTCCGATTTGAGTAGACTTTTTCGCTAGCTTTACTTAATCTTATTACATATATTGAAAAGTTTAATTAGAATCGGTTGACTATAGCATACAGCTGGCATAAGCGGAGGCCATTTCATGGCAAAGGATATTTAGTTTATAAATACACTCTCTCACAAGTTTGAGAATAATATCTTTAATTTTTTAATTAATTAAATGGCAGCTTTTCTTATATATTTTATTATACAGGTCGCTTATCAGTTATCATTTAATTTATTAATAACCCTCGGCCCATTGTCAAGTGGAGAACCCTTTTGGAATTCAACCTTTACAGTCAGTCGCCTTTTGTACTTGACTTTTTTTTTCTGTTGTTTCGCACACACACACACACACACACATATACATACAAACAGAAAAACACTCAGGCTAAAGAGTAAAAGTAATAATACTCAAATAAAACATTTACAGGCACAGACTGCGAAAAACTGTAAATGACATGCTGAGAAGGCCCCCAACGGGTGGTGGCACGAGGTTGGCAAAAGAAGGCACAATGGGGCATAAGTATTGTATCTGTGTGTGTGTGTGTGTGTGAAAGTGTGTTTGTGGTTAAGCGACTCATCCTCGTTCTCGTTGCTGTCGTTGTTTGGAGTCAAGTGGAGTTTTGGAGTAGATGCAAGTGCACTTCATTTCAGTTTCCCCTTTCTCATAAATTTCAAACCTAGAACAAACCAGAAAAAAAACAAGAAAAGGAAAAGGGAAAAGCAAAGGGGAAACCAAAAAAAAAATAGACGAGGCCTCGGCGGCACTTGGTAACAGGCTGCCTACAGCAAGACAACTGACAACACACACAGCAGCAATAGCAGCAGCAGCCAAGTTAGATAAAGACCCTTTGCCAGGTAGGAAAATTTAGCTGTTATTTTTTTTTTTTTTGTTCCTTTACCTCTGCCTAGACCCTTCTTGTCACTTTTTTTGTTTTGTCGGTAAGAAGAGTTGGGAAGCAAAAGGGGTGGAGTGTAACAAAACCGCAAATGCGACAAAAGCAGAATGCAATTCGCACTTGAAACTGAGGGCAACAACAGAGAAACAGAGAGCCAGAGAAAAAGAAAGAGAGAGAGAGAGGGAGAGAGGGGGAGATCGAAAGCAAGTGAGACGAGTAGCGAAATGCTTTGTGGTAAAAAACAGAAAACTTTTTCACAAGCAACTTTAACGCGTCGAGGCAGTTAAATCCTTTTCTATACCCTAACAAGCAGGGTACATTTTATTATCTAAAATCCTTTCAGTTGACATGCAAAGTGATATAAAAATTTAAAGGCTTAGATTAGTTATTCAAGTTTATATAACTTTCATTTTGATCTAGCCTTGTATAACAACTTGATTGACTAAGATTTGAGCTTATCATTAAACAAATCTTATCTAAACTTGGAGCTTGACCTAAAAGTGATCTTCATTTAGCTTAGTTGGTAAGTGAAATCCAATATTTATCATTGAGCTTGACTTTGCTATAATTTTTTCTAGACCTTTAACTTTAGTTTTAAACTTCAACCTTGACTCTAGAATGTATCAATTAAATAAGATAAGGTATAAAATGTTTGCTATGACCGAAAACAATTTGGTTGTCTTTGGTTTCTTTTGCCAATTTGCTGGAGAAAATGAAAATTTAAATTTTTAACCAACGCAGACGAGACAAGGAAGTTTTCACTAGTTTTTCCTGCTGTAGTTGCCGTTGCTGCTGCTGCTGCTGCCTGCTGCTGTTGCTGCAGCTGGCAAATTTCACACATTTCCCACAGCGAATTTTGCCAACGTTTTTCCGTATGCTTTTTGCATTTGTGTTTCGTTTTTCTGGCATTTTTTGTTTTGTTTTATTTTGGTGCTTTCCTCGATTTGGTGTCAACGAAGAAAACTTCCGGTTTTTCTGAGGTTTCTGACGAGTAGCAGTCCCAAAGTGATGAATTGGAATGGCGGATGGCGATGACTGGATCCGAGAATGGGAAAGGAAATAATAATATAGAGGGAAGCCCTAGGTGAAGCTCGTTGTCTTACCAGAGTTTTTGTCGGTTTAATTTAACATAATGAAAAGGAAAAGAATGAAGTGTGATTGAAGGCACACGGTGAGGTGCTCTCTTTTTTTTTTTTTTTTTTGTTTTGGGTTCAACAAAAGAATGCATATCCGACACGATGTTTCCTGACACTCCAGCCCGCTATATCAACCATGGAGCCACACCTATGATTCCCTACCTCTTTTCGCCATTTGTTTTTACTCCCCTCCTGCTGTTTGTTCTCTCAGCATGCAACAAATGCCTCAAGTGCATAAATGCCTGGTAAGCTAGCTATGTTGTTTTGGTTGGGTCTCTTTTCCCTGGCTTTGGCATAAATCACTGCATATGCATGTCCTGTGTCGGCCTCCCCTTTGCACTCTGACCATCATTTTCATCAAGCCACTCCTCTGCTAGCTAATCTCTGTGTGTTTATATGTATGTTTGATTGCCTTTGTTTGCCTTTCATGTACTTGCTCAATTAAAAAATAGCTAAAGGGAACTTGATTTTTGGTTTCCCTTTTTCGGTCCCATTAATCTATAGGCTTAAAAACAAAAACAAAAAAAAAAAAAAAAACAAAGCAACAAGAATTTTTTAATTGCTTTTTAGCACGAAATGCTGCAATTTTCCGCTGCCGCTTTTAACACCTATAAATATGTAGATGGCTTTCTTTTTTTTTTTTTTTTTTTTTTCTTTAAGGCTAATTACTACTGCATTTCCCCACATACGTCAAAATCTCATCTCGCTTATCAACAATTCAACAACAAAAAAAGAAAAAATAAATTAAAGGGAAAAATTTGACAATGAGAACTTTATGCGTGGCTTTTGCTTTCTTCTAGGCCAACCAAAACCAACTGTTTTTCTATCAAAATATTTTCAACTTTGCTTTCGCTTTCATACATTTTGTGGCCGAAGTTTTCAACAATTTCGAAAATACGAAATATTGCTGATGAGAGCGTAAGAATGAGAGAGAGAAAGAGAGGAAATTTCGGTGAAAAATTGACGCAGTCGCAGTGAAAATTTTTGTGAGAAATGTCTAAATAAACTAAAACTTCTTTTCTTTTTTGTATAAGACTGTTAACTTCAATAAGAAGAGTAAAAAAAAAGGAAAGTCTTCTAAAGTTTAGCAAAAGATCTTCCTTTGCGATCTGTTTTAAAATTATTTAAAGTCTTAAATAATAAATTGTTTTAAAATTTAAATGGAAATTAAATTTACAGTTGTCAAAAATAAACTATTACAAAATACATTAATAAAATTAACACAAATTTCTCAGTCGTCTTAACTGATTGCAATGCCTTTCCATCATTTTAAAGCTTAAACTAGTTGAGAATTACAACAAACTGCAGCAAAAGCAAAGTCAAAAGCTCACCAAGCAATGAGTAAATACAGAGAAAGTTAACCATTATATTATAACCCAAATAACTGAAGACCTATAAAACGTTTCAACTTTTATTCCTCTACAGATACAACTATAAATAGTGAATTCTCAATACTGCTTTCACATTTTCAATTAAACAAAACAAATATTTCTCGATATAAAATTGTAAAACAAAGTTGATTTTTCTTACTTAGCAAAATGCAAAAAGTTAAATAAAAATCTGAAACAATTTAGAAAAATATTTTAATAAACTCTTGTATATATAGTAAAATATATATATATATGTATGTGTATGAACAAAATTAAATATGAAATATTTTTAAGAATTTCTTCTCGAATAATATGCAACTAACATGGTCCTCCCCTTTTACAATCTCCCCTTTCTATATTGCTGGTCTTTCTTCGTTTTTCTCCCATTCGACCATGTACAAATATTTTCATTAGAAAAATGGGGTAAAAATCTCAGGCTTAAAAATAGTTTAAACTGGGCTAAGGACGGTAACAAAAAACAGAAAAAAAAAAACGGAATATTTTTAATTTGGCAGATTGTAACACAAAGCAAAAGACACAGAAACAACTAAAGGTAAACGCAAAAATTCTTATCAAGGTGCAACAACAACTACGACAACAAGAACAAAAACAAAAAAATGTAAGCAATTAAAAACTTTTAGCAAGAGAAATCAGTGATAGAGCGAGAGAGAGAGAAAGAGTCAAAAGTAAAGCGAGAAAAGAATATATAGAAAGCGAGACAAATGGAAATACTGAAAAAAGGTAGAGACGGTAGAAACAAAATGTAAATTCAACCAAAGAACCAAAGATTCAAAAAAAAAAATTGTAAACTGCCGCAGACTTCATACCCTCAAAAAATTGTGAATTAGATGTACTAAATTAGATGATTTTGCGACACTAACAACGACATATTATAATTCTCTATATAATATCTGATCTTTCTGAAAAGTTAAAATCTTGATTAACTCCTTTCAAACCTAAGTAGATAATATATAAAACTAAAAGGACTCACAGTTTTACAATTCTGATCATCGATTATACATTTTATTAGAACTTAGATTCTTGCTTGTAAATGGCAAACATCTGGTTGAAATTGAAATGCTTTTCCTTTTGGCCAGGGTATGGGAAAATAACATGAAAGAAAGCTCAAAAGAGAATCATTGGATTTTAATTAACAGCAAAACAAACAAACAAACAAACGAAAAGCTCCACAATCAAAGGACTTTCTGGCAGGATCTGTGCACATGTAAAGCGAACATTATGGGCAATGACTGGGACAAAGTAGTACCATTTGCCCTTTTGCGCATTTGATTCTTTTTGGCTGACGTTTTTGGACTGCTTTTGACTCTTATTAATGCTGACTTTTCATTCGATTTGATTGCATTTCTGTGTATGGGATATACATACTCGATCTAAATATCTGATGTTCGATTTTGTGGCTGTCTAAACTCTTATTCACCCGCTCACTCACTCTCTGTCTGACTGACTGACTGACTGACTGGCTGACTGACGCCACACGCATTGGGGTCAATTTCATGCCAGTACAAACAAAACCACCAGAAGCAACATCAGAAGCTGGCAGCATAAGGCGAATCCTCTCACAGTATCATACCTTGCCTTCACATTGCTTTCCATACCTTTCCTTTCTTGTCGTAACTAACTGCCTGCCAGCCTGGCTAGCTGGCTGGCTGTCTTTCTTTCTGTCTGTTTGTCTGTCTGCCTGCTTGCCTGCATGTAGGACACGTTTTCCCCAGGCCCGCACACGGCGCACGGTATGGCAGGTGCTCAGCTGTAACTAAACGTTCGTTTTAACATGGCCACCTGACGGGCGGCCCAGCTCGGCCTGGCCTGGCCTGGCCTGGCCTGGCTTTGCTCTGCTCTGCTCAGCTCTGCCCTATCCTGCCCTGTCCTGCCTTGTCCTGTTCTCATACTCCATACCTTTCTTTTCTGCGTGTGTGTGTGTGGCACATGGCAGTTTCGTTGGCTGCTTTGGTTGCTTGGTTGTTGGTCACGTCTGCTGGGGCATAATTGATAGTTCAATCTGTTGCAGATCAAACGCTTGACAGCAGCCAACAGATCAAGCTGAAAAATTGTTTGTCCCTAAGACACATTTGAGTATGCGTGTGCTATGAGTATGAAAATGCGTATGCGTATGTGTTTGTGGCCTTGAATAGCTAAAATCTGACCAAAAAAAGATATATACATATATTACCTTTTCCCCATAATCATCTATTTGCACATGAGATTTGTATTCATTTAATCTGTCTTTTAGCTAACTCGCATTATAAGTAAATCATTTAATGAATCATTTGGGAGAAGAAAACCTCAAAGGATATCATGTACTATCCCTGCTTTTATATTAAATAACTGCTAAATAATAGAGGCATAAAATATTAAAGACGATAAACTAATAATTGTGAAGACCAAGTCCCTTTTTTTCCAAAAAATATAAAAAATAATGTACAGTTTTAATTCTTAATATTCCTTTTATAAATTTGAAGATTAGCTTTTATTTTTGTACTCATTAAAATTCATTTTGTAGCATTTTAACCAATTACCATTCTATATGAGTAAAAATACTTCATTTTAATCTACATTAACTACATTCAATTCTAATTTATTATGCCTAAATCAATGTTTAAGTAAGCAATTAAAATGAATTTAAAATGCTTAATTGCTTTTATTTAATAAAAAAGAAAATAATAAAATCAAAAGTGATATTTTGCTGCCATCTATTGAGACACTACATTTCAATTTAATGACAATTAAAGTTAAAATTGTTGGCAAATTAATGATTTTATAGATTAACAAAAAAAAATTGCATTAAATTTCATCGTTTCTAAGGCCATTTTCCTATTCTATTTCTTATATTTAATTTAATGTTTATTTTTAATGGTCCAGCTTGGCCTGGCCTGGCCTGGCCTGAACTGAGCTAGTCTTTGGTCTTCTGAGTACTTTTATTCAGCCATTTGTCGCTGGCAACTATAGGGAAATGCTGAAATGCAGTGCTAACCAGGAAAGAGGAACTCTCTTTCAGCAAATAGATTTATGCTTTTAAGTAATTTGGTAAATAAATTGAAAATTTCAATGCATAACAGGCAGCTGTAGATGCAGCTCGCAGCTGCATTTTGCAGTTTTCTCTCTCAGCTTAAGGCTTTTGGCGATGACGATGGCAATGGCGAAGGCTGAAAATTCTTCTTGTGTTTGTTTTCTGTATGTGTGTGTGTGTGTGTGTGTGTGTGTATGTGTTTCTTTATGTCATTTTTGTTTGCAGCTCATGTTTTGTCGCTTAATTTTAATGGCACTCGAGCATTAAAGTTCCTTCATCTCTCTCGGTCTCTCTCTCTCTTTCTCTCTGTCTCCTCTCTATGTTTATGTTTTTGTGCCCCGTTTCTGTTTGACTTTTTTTTTTTGTTCTGCTCTTTTATTTGCTGTAATTTACGCGTCGAGTGCTGCTCATAAATTTCTGAAACATTCAGCGAGGTCACGTTGTCTCATTAAAACAACAACAGCAATAAGTGTAATAACGACAAGCAATAACGAGAGGCAACACACACAAAAATACACACACACACATCAACGGTGATATCAAATGTTTTGGTTTAAGCAAATTTTTAAAGAAAACCATATAAAAAAATCAAATTACCTGGCTAACTAAAGCAGACTTGAATTTTTCATACTGGTAAAAAGGTGGACGAAAGTTTTAATCCTTTTTTCAAAAAGAAATGTCAACCATTGGTACTATAAGTTGTATTTTATTGAACCCTGATATAGTTAGAGTGAATCAAATGACGTCTTTTAGTCAGTTTTTTTGTTTATATTGATTCGTAAAAGTCAAATAAAAGTAACTAAATACATTAATACTCGTCTGTCTGTGATAATCTTTATAGTAATCAACGCTTTTGATATGATAGTTTATTATAAAAAGTAAATTTCTATTGAAATATTGAACAAAACAAAAACAATAAAAAAATAAAAAAGTAGCGCGTGTATCTACACTAAGCATAATCAATCAATCAAACTGATAACGAATATTGAATTTAGTTTATTGAAGCACTTTATTTATAATTAATATTTAATTTCGTTGAATTTCTTTGGAAGTCTTATCAAAAACTGTCAATGAAATGTGCTATCATACTTGAAATGTAGAATCAAATAACGCCAACGAAAGACAATCGAAAAAAAATTGAATTGGAAATTAAAAACAATGAATGGGTTTAGTTTTTGGGCTCACCTTTAAGAGCAGACATTAAAAATTAGTTATTTAATATTTGGAGATTATGAGAGGTACAGTCTTTTGGAAAAAAAGTAAAAAGAAAATTCATTAACTCTTCGGTTTTATAATATAGAAAATCTCCTTCAGTCGTTGGCCTGGCTATGGGTCTTGGTAATTTTTGTGACTGTCCAGGCTTATCCTCAAATTGAACCGCGTCATAATACTTGCGAGAATGAGGAACGTTATGAGAATCAGGCCATGTGTGCTGGTAAGGAATATGGTTGTTTGGTTCCTTATCCCGATAATTGTTCACAATATTTGGTGTGCGATTGTCTATATCCAACTGTAATGAAGTGTCCGGCCAATTTGTGGTTTGATAATACCACAAAAACTTGCAATTATCCACAGGTTATGGAATGCATTTTTTATTCATTCGATGAAACGGAAAGTTCCACTTATATTATAACGGATGGCACAACTTCAACAATGTCATCCACCAAAACTACATCCAAATGGGATACCACAACATCTACAGAAGATTTAACCTTAAGCACTACTAGGGAACCACCATTAACTACACCCAAATGGGAGACTACAACATTTGCTCCAGATTTATCCACAAGCAGTAGTAGTTGGGATCCTTCGCCACCACCGCCGGGCATATCCGAAGACTTTTGTCATAGTTTTGGTACCGATAATCCAGTTCATCGTTATCCCTATAACTGTAATGCTTATGTCAATTGCACCACCGGTTGGCCAGTATTAAACTATTGCGAGGAAGATAAGTATTTTAATGAAATGCTATCGATATGCGATACACCCGATTCAGTGGATGATTGTGAGGAACTGCCGCTACCAACAACCACAACACCAATCACTACGACTACTCCAACATTTACCACAACTGAAGATGATGGTGTGTGTGGTCTGGCTCCAGAATTTATAGCCGAGGATTTTTGTCAGGCCTTAGGCAATGGTTTCTATGAGTATGAGTATGATTGTCAAGGATATCTAACTTGTAAAAATGGTTGCACCGATTTAGATTACTGTATACCGGACAAATTATTCAATCCATTTTTGCATATATGTGATACACCAAATTCAGTTGATTGTAACCCTTCGCCATATCCCACAACACCGACAACCGGTGGAACAACAGAATCAACATCAACTCTAGATACTTCAACCACCGGAAGTAGCTCTCTCTCCACCACTGAGGCTTCATCTACACCCAGGATTTCAACAACTACAACTTTACCAATTACTTTGCCACCAGACGTCGATCCTGACGATTGCAAATACTTAAGTGATGGGACACTTTTGCCCTACGCTGGAAATTGTTCACAATATTTGTATTGTGAGAATCACGAAGTGAAATTGGGAGATTGTCCTCTTTCCACGCTTTTTAATCCAGATTATCTAATTTGCGATGATTCAGATGACGTTTTTTGTTATGGTGATCGAACTACAACAACACCTACCACTACACCAACTACCACCACTCCGACCACTACATCAATAGCCACTACTCTTTTGACTACCACAACAAGGAGAACCACATTGGGACCAGAAGAATTGTGTGAAAATGCAGAGGAATCGACATTTTATCCTTATTCTGAGGATTGTACAAAATACTATATTTGTTTGGGTAATGGTCGTTGGTATTTGGCAAGATGTTTGTCTGGTTACTTTGATCCGAAGACTGGGGATTGTGGTCCAGATGTATCGCCTACAGCTTGCAAGGAAGAGGATACGACAACAAGTTCTGCAACTACCACCACAACCACAGAGGCTACAACGACTAGCAGTAGCACAACTACAACCAGCATCAGCACTGAGGTGACGACAACAACTACATTAGCACCATCTAGCGGTGGCATATGTTCGGATCATGATATGGATGAAATGATTGCCTATCCCAATAATTGTAAAAAATATATTGCCTGCCGTTCACCCATACCCATAGCCTTCTATTGTCCCGACAATTCTTATTATAGTTCTAAGCTTCAGCAGTGCGCTACCTGGGAGGATAGCGATTGTGATAAGGGTGAGTCAACAACAACAATTTCACCAGGTTATACGCCAGCGCCAACTATGTGCACGAATAGTAGTCGCCAGACTTTCCCCTATCCTGAGAATTGCCAATGGTTTATAAGATGTGTGGATGACTATATCTATATGATAGATGTCTGCAATTGTGGTGAATATTATGATCCTCTAACGGAAGTTTGTGGTCCAAATGTACCTGCGGATGCTTGTCGATGGGATTACACATCGACTACAACACCATTAACAACAACAACAACAGAGATCACAACAGCTGTAACTAGACCACCACCTCAGAAGGGACCCTGTGATGATGCAGAGGATGGCCAACTGGTACCCTATCCAAATGACTGTACGAAATATATTAAATGTGATCGCCCCATAGCAGTGGCCTCCGATTGTGATGAAGGTGATGAGTTTAGTGTGGAGCTTGGCAAATGTGTTGATGCTGAGTTAGCTGGTTGCAGTGTGACCACAACAAAAAAACCATCTACGACAACAGGACTAAGCACAACAGCGGAAACTTCCACCACAGAAGAATCATCCACGTCAAAAATAACAGTACCAAATACTTCATCCACATTCCCAGGACCACCCATAGATACCACTGAGAGCACTACAGAAAGTGCCACGACAGAGAATACTACGACTTCTGCACCGAATACTTCATCTTCTTTCCCAGGACCACCCGTAGATACCACAGAGAGCACCACAGAAAGTTCTACGACTTCTACACCGAATACTTCATCTTCTTTCCCAGGACCACCCGTAGATACCACAGAGAGCACTACAGAAAGTACTACGACAACTTTTCCTGGTCCGCCAACAGATAGCCCAACGACTACTCCTGAACCTTCCGAAGGCGGCATTTGCAGTGGTAAGCCCGATAATAGTTTGGTGCCTTATCCCAATAATTGTAGCAAGTACATTGAATGCCAATTTCCCATACCGATTGGATATGATTGTCCCAACGGTTTGGAATTCAGTCCTACTGAGTTAGAGTGTATGGATCCAGATTTGGCCAATTGCAATCCCAAGGAAACAACTCCCGGATCAACAACAAAAACTACTGAGCCTGAACCTTCTTGTGATACCGAACATCCCACAACTGAATCAACAACTCTTCGACCTTCTTCTACAACTGAATCCACAACTCCTGAACCTTCTTCTACAACTGAATCAACAAGTGTATCCACAACTCTTGAACCTTCCTCTACAACTCCTGAACCTTCTTCTACAACTGAATCTACAACTCCAGAACCTTCTTCTACAACTGAATCTACAACTCCCGAACCTTCTTCTACAACTGAATCTACAACTTCTGAAGCTTCTTCAACAACTGAATCCACAACTCCTGAACCATCTTCTACCGAATCCACCACACTCGAACCAAGTTCAACCACTGTATCAACAACGCCTGAGCCGAGCTCTACAACATTAGATCCCAATACACCAAATATATGCTGCGGCCATCCCTTGGGCACACTTTTGCCGTATCCCAACGATTGTGGTCGTTATGTAGTATGCGATTATCCTATTCCCTATGCTGTAGATTGTGCCGAAGGAACTATTTTCGATGACCAACTATCAAAATGTATAACAACAGCAAATGGAAAATGTCGCAATCAAACGATGAAGACGAATTTTTGAATCGGAAACCCTCTTATGATTTTATGATTCTATTTTAACTAAAAAGTATTTCTAATAAAATTTTGCCTCTTGCCCGCATGCATTCTCTGGAGAATGATGGAATGGAGAGAACATGCAACATTTTAGTGGTTAACAATTGGGTTCTCCCCATTTTGGTTGTATCTCACTTTTCACTTGCCAAATCAATTGTCTAAATGCACAAATGCGTAACTCAGTTACACATTTTTAAGGCTTTTCAATCACTTGTGGTGTACCTGAGGAGTATCAATTACAAGTAAATCCTTTCGTTTCTTTTCCTTCTCTTTTTTTTTTTTTTTGTCAAAATCCCAAAGATAATTTACCACTTAACTGTTTAGTCCCTTGGCAAGGCGAGGAAGACCCACAACAGTCGTGTGCCGTACGATTGAGGACACTTGGATGTTTTTAGCAACAGGCTAAAAGCAATTTACCACCTCTCCCGCCATCTCTTTCAGCAATATACAACAAATGCTTATATCTTGCTTACAAGTTTCCTAACAATTTATTGTAGTTGGAGAAAGGGAGACAAGACTCTCTGCTGCTCCTCCGCCTAATCAGATTTCGGGGTTGGCCACATGACAAACACACACAATTGCCAAAGGAATTAGGTTTGGTTTTACCGTGGGTGGAGCGGGTGTAGCGGATGGCGGAGAGGCGACATAACAAGGACAAGGAAAATAAGGCAAAAATAACAGCAACAACAACAACAACGAATAGAGGGGGAAAAAAAAATCCAGCAAAACAGAAAGGAAATAATGGCGATAGGAAAAAAAGAGCAGAACACAAAATGAACAACCATACAACAATTCTCGAGCAAATTGTTTGGCAATAATGTTAACTTAATGTGTTCCATTTGTCGCACTTTGGTATCGATAGACATGCTTCTCAGCTCGCCGATTGAAGTGATTTGTCGCCCCCTTTTCCGTTCCCGTTCCCGTCTCTGCAAACTTGAAACCAAAAATGAACCCATAGTCAAAGCCATTTCCCACACTTCCGGCTCAAATTTGAGTGGTGGAAGATTATCAGCGGCTTTTTAATAAGCCCTCAACAAGTTATTAAAGTAAGCCAAATTAATGAATTGAATTAAATGGCTCTTAAGCAGCAGTTCAAGTGAGTTTGTGCAAGTCGATTTGGAGGGGCTTTTCTCTCTAAATTGAGCTCCTTGTTTGTTCCATGTTGCTGTAAGCTATATTCAGTTAGTTAACTCAGATAAACAATCTTTTTTAACTGTTCATTGATTGAAACAAAAATGAATAAAATCTTTCACTTATATAAATATATTAATAAGTTCTTTTGCTAAAGATTCCTTTAAGTGAACTGTTTGCTTAATACATTTATAATATTCTAAGTGAAAAATAGTTATAATTTTTATTCATCAAAATTTCCTTGTTAAAGCTTTTGAAAAACTAAACTAGATCACTTAATCCTTACACCATAAAACAATTGACTCCTATATGCAGTTGACCTTTAGTTTAGCAATTGATTGCTGTAAATTCTTTTATATAGTTTGCAAAATTAATAATATTCAAAGAAAAAATCATTTTCATGACCTTCAGGAAAATTGTTGAAAATGTTATCAAAATATCATATATATTTTTTTTTTTTTATGCTTCGTTTTGATGTCTTCTCCTTGTCAAAGTTCTTGCTTACATGTGTATCTTTGGCCAATTGAATATCTTCTCAGAGATACTTTTTGTCACTTTTGCATGCAACAGACAGAACTCGTTTCCTTTTTAGTTACAACTCACTTGGAAAAGAAATGAAGATGATGATGAAGATAAAGATGAGAATGGAGATGAATATGAAGATGACGATGCCAACTTTTGACTCTATTTTGACAACTCTGATTCGCTGTTTTTCTGCTTCTTGTCGACATGGTGAAGCATGTGCATGTGTATTTACGTATGTGTGTGTGTGTGTACTTAAAACTCAATTTGCCTAAGTAAATAAACAGGAATATGAATGTTTAATTTATTTTATAGATATTAAATAAACACACACGAGACTGAGACTGAATCTGAAGAAGAAAAAACTTTTTCCACTTCCTTCTGCAGATGTCGAAAGAAAAAAAGAAAAAAAAACCCAACTTTTATGTCGTAGATGGTTTTGGTTATGGTAGAAGTGGGGCTAGGGGAGGAAATATTCTTGCGAAATGTATTCTGAATAAATGTAGAGGCAATTGTGGGCTATGGTGTTTGTGATAACAAAATTTGCAATTCGAAAAGTTTGTCGTATAAAGTGAAGGAAAGAAAGAAAAAACCAAAACGACTAAGAAGAATATCCAAAGCAATAAAACGCAGAGAAAGGCAATGGATAAATGTGCAATAATTTTCATTTTCATAGTTGTTAAATCTATGCAAAAAGTTTAATTAAATAATTTTTGTTCGTAAATGAATGAGTAAAATGAGCAGAAGGAGTCACTACAGTGAAAAGCAGAGAGAAGAGAAAGCTTTATTGCATTTAATGTTAATTAAATTTACAATCAACTCTCATTTTCATTTGCCACTTTCACTTACACAAAGAAAATTGTAAACAGTGAGGGGAGTGAGGAAGAATGCCAGAGAGGTGGAAGCGTAGGCGAAAGAAAAAACCACCTGCGGGCAATTCGCATTTGTATTTCTCATTTAATTAAAAATGTCGTTTCAATATTTTGCCCCAGCACCGCATTTTAATTAAGCCACACACCAGCACACTTACCGAAACACACACACACACACACAGTTTTGTGGCTCATGCTGCGTATACGCAATGTCGGCTTAAATCTTCCTTTACAGCCAGTCCATAAAATTTATGCATGACTCAGGCAATTTTTTTTTTCCTTTTGGGTTTTCTTCGTTTCTTTATATATATATTATTCTTTTTTTTTTTGTTAACTTTTTTTGTTGACTTGTTTACATGGATCCCTGACAAATAATGATGCGCGTCTTTTATGAATATGAATGATATCCCATGCTGGGGCAATGCAGGATAATATAGGAGGAGCATTTGAAGTAGAAGTGGGAGGTGGTAAGAAGATGTGACATGTAGATGGAGGGGCGTGTTCATAAAAACCTAAACGCCCTGCTCAGAAAGCATTAAATTTTTGTGAGCATTTTTATATGGCCAGATCGTGTTATGACAAACGCTTACAAGTTGTTATCGCTTCTGAGGAATGAGGATGGAAATACTGCGGTTCTTAGTTAAGGGAGAGCCGAAGAAAAATATGGTAAAGGCAAAGGCGCAAAGGCCAAGCAACAGAAAACAGAGAGACAGAGAAAGAGAGATTGAGAGGAAAGGCCAAGATGTCAAGCCGAATAAGTGGATGGATTTGTGTTACAATAAAGACAGTTGGCAGATGAGTTCCATTTTGCCAGAACAGGTAAAAACGGCATAAGATTATTAAGAATAGTTACCAAAGATTTTTAGGCGATTTTTATTATAATTGAATTGAGTAAGATTGATGAATTTTCTTTCGAAATAAATCATTTCACTTAAGCAAATTAAATTAAACTAACAAATCATGAAAATATATTTCTCGATAGCCTTATTAAACGATATTTCTGGAAAGGAAATGTTGAAAATTTTGAATTAAACTTCAATACTAAAATTAATACAGAAATGGAAATTTTGTATTTAAATTAATTCATTTGTTCATTTTAACTGAATATTTTAACGATGACTTTATACTTAAACTGATAACTTATTACCTTAATGACATGGCCTCTTGTTTGTTTGAACCAGTTTGACTATGAACTCTCCTTTTAACCACATTTGCCCAATCTAACCGCAATCATAAATAAACATTTTCCATTTACCAAAATAGTAAACTAAAAAGTTTCTTCTACAACAACACACATCTGCCGGAAAAACTATATAGTTTACAGTTCGCTGAACTCAACATAAATGAAATCACAAAATAATTCCCCCCCCCAAAACTGAATACGAGTGAGTATTTCGATTCTTACCCCCTGGGAAGTAGTGCAAGAGGAGGTAAGGGTAAGGGGATTGAATGTTCCGAAACCAGAGAGTTAGAATTTGAAGTTTACCTCTAACGGGCCATAACATTTGATTTAATTTTCATAAATTTATAAACCAGTTTTCCAGTTTGTTTGCTATTTTTGCATAAGCATTTTCATCATACCTACTCACTCTATCTCTCTTTCTCTATATATATATATATATATATATACATACATATATTCGTAAATTTTTCCAATGGTCTTTGGTTGAAAATGTAAATGTTACTGGCCAACAGTTTTTGCCCATGAATTTTTATTTGCAACTGCCATTTAATATACAATACATTTCATAACCATCAACAAAAACAAAAAACAAAAAAAATAATAATAACAAAAGCGATCCCAAAATCGAACTTTAAAACACGAAAGTTTCTATACCCTACACAATACATTGTCTATTCATCTCTATGAGCGATTTGAAAACCAAACAAAAAAGGAGAATTACATATATGATATAGTTTCTTGATCTGTACTGAGAAGGATCATAAACAGGCAAAACAAAATATTAACTAAATTTCTAGTGAACTTTTTTTGAATTGAACTTGATAGGAAGATCATTCTATATTAATAATTGATACAGTTTAGGAACATATAAGTATATATAGATAGATATGTATTCCTAGATAGGGTAAAAAGATAACCGGTGCTGATATTGTCTGCTATCCAGCCTGTTACTGATGTGAATGTTCACTGTGTTGGATGGTGGCTGTTGGCTGTTGGCTGTTGGCCTGGCCTGTCTATCTGTTTGCGAAACATGAGAAATTCTCGCGGGAAGCATAAAATACATTTTACATTTTACATAAATGGATGGAATTGCACATTAATATGCGCCAGCAAAAGTTTCCCATAAACTATGCCGGTCCAGGAAAACTCTACTCGTCCACTATATTCTCCCCACACATGTAGACCCTCCTCCTTTCCTTGCACTTTCATCACTTATTTCTCACTCTCTGTCTTTACATGCAACCAAATCGGTTGAAATGGGAAATGGGGAATTCGATATGGCTGCTGGAACAAGCAGTAGCAGGAGGAGACGTAAGTGGTAGTAGACACACACATGTCGAGTGGTCTGGCGCAATGTTTTCATTGCAATTTTCTAATTGTTAGTTATGTGATATAAACAAAAGTCCTTTCAAAGTGTTGCCCTGCCCCCACTTTGGCTTATTGCCCCACAGGTATCTTCACAATATCAAAATGCAAATGCAATTTTCTCATGCAGGAGAAACCTGCAATTAGTTAGACAACAATTTGGTTTCGCTTTCCTCAATAATTAGTTTTAATTGCTGTTTATGACATGGCAAAAGTTGAACAATAAAATATGAAAACATAATATTGGCAACAGGCGGCAGCCAAGAAACACTTCACCATCTAAGCCTAGTTAAGTTAAGGGACTTTAGCTCTTTCTCTTTCACTCTGTTTGTTGGCTTAAAGCCCATATCGCCAGAGATTTGGCAGCACTTTTGGCAGTTCAGCCAAATAAAGGCTAATGTCATACCAAATTGTTTTTTTATGGCCATGTAAATGCGGATAGTTGAAGCCAGAAGAAAAGAAAGAAACGAAGAAAATATTTGGCAAACAATATCTATAACTTTTGTTAAATAAATCCAACCTCTGAAATAAAATCCATGAAAAATAGATTTCAAATTTAATGTAACTATTGAAAATAGTAATAGGATAGTTAAAGTACGTTTTTATTGCATAATTGGTATAAATGGTATAAAAATAAGTGTTATTACAGTGCTGGCCATTAAAATAACTTAATTGGTCACACTCGTGGACAATGTTGATTCACGATTATGTGTAGTTTACAACTTGTTAGTATGGGTGGGGAGCAATCAGTGAAAGATGGTTACACACACACACACACACACACACACACACACACACACACACACACACACACACACATCCTAAATACTACTGCTGTTCAGTTTATAGTTAACTCTCTCATTCTATTCTCATTCAGTTTACATTTCCATTACTCAGCAAATGCAGTTAACTCCAATTACAAAATTGAGCAGCCCCAAACAATTGTGCTTCCATCTACACTTTACATCTCTATATCCCTCTCTCTCTCTATCTATCTATCTATCTCTATCTCTCGACTAACTCATAGTCAAATTGATGGCACCCTCTAGACAACAATTACGTTCGTTTAAAACATACACACTGAGGCACAAAAGAGAACGAAGAACAAATGGAGAGCCAGAGGGAAAGATTGAAACAAAAAACCCTTAAAAACCCTTAAAAGGGTCATAATTGGCAATTGAGTATAGAATATAGAATTACCCCCCAACAAATATGTTCATATATATATTTATATATATATATATATATATATACTGCAGGTCATACAAAACATTATAAATCATAAATCAAACGCTCTAAGCTACAATAACACGATATATATGTATATAATATATATGTATATATAGTATGCTATATATGAAGAGAAGGATGGAACCACAACAAACACTCGTAAAAAATTCCCCATACAAAAACAGGAAGAAAAACCAAACAGGAAAATGCTTCGTTTTCATTGTGTAAATATTTAAGCACACAATAAAATGCCAAGGAAAAATGGGGAAATTGCAAAGAGTGAGTGAATAAGAAAAGGATGGCAAAAGGGGATGGCAGGAATCATGAAGACGGAAAAAGGCGACCAAAAACAAAAGCGTAGCAGGTGTCAAATGTTGCGGCCCAAAAGAAAAGGAAAGAGAGCCAAAGTCGGAAAGAAATTTATGACAAACTGTAGCAGACATACTGAAAGAGACAGCAATACAAGGACCAACAGACAGAGCAAGAGAGGAAGAGAGCGAGAATATGAGGAAAGTGGCTATGGTAAGAGGCGGGAAAGAAAATCGTTTGATTTGCACATATGTTTCTTCAAAAAAAAAAAAAAAAAAAAAAAATGAAAACGTAAGAAGAAAAAACTCAAAAATTGCTTTGCGGAACTTTTGCTACGTGCCACAATGTTTGGGCACGAAATACTCTATGCCACACTGCAGCTGCCACGGTCCACACGGTTCTCGGTTGTCGGTTGTCGGTTCTGTCGTTTTTCGATTCTCGGTCCTTGGGTCCACATACAGTCCAACATTTTCAACATTAGTTGTGAGCACATAAAAAACAAATAAATTTTATATACGTCATTGGTTTTTATTACTGCAGCAGAGAATGGTGAATGATTTAAAATCGAGTCCTTTTGTTGTTATCCTGTCCTTACCCCATACTTTCATCCATCCATTGTGATATCTCTTCCCATTCATTGTTCCACCAACCATTCGCCTCAACCATCAACATCCTTCCAATCAATTCGTTTAGCTTTCAATCAGCGTCAATAAGAAAGAAAACTTCAAGCGGATTTTAATTAGACAAGCAGACGGCGTGTACCTGTAAAACCCCACCAACTCCATCAATTGCACAAATTGCACCATCCAACCACCCAACGTAGAAGGTAAAAGTTGTCAAGAGAGAGAGACAGAGAGAGAGGAGAAAGAAAAAAAGTTTGTAATCGCATTGCACACGCAACTTTTCACTCGTTGACTCTTCGCCCAATCAGTTTGCTTGGCAGCTTGCGAAATATTTTTGCGAAACGAATTATTGACAATTGCAATTCAATTTCACACACAATTTGGCCAAAAATGTCATCATCGTCGTTGCTGTTGCCGTTGCTGTTGCCGTTGCCGTTGCCGTCGCCGTTGTCGTCATCGTCATCGTCATCATAGTCGTCCGTTGTTCGCCGTTGTCGCTGTTGTCGGCAGCGGAAACGGCGAAAACTTTTCAACGGAGTGCAGAAACTTTTCCACTTGCTGCTGGCTGTCAAAAAAAAAATAAAGAAGAAAAAAAAGGGGGAGATTCGCTCCTTTCATTCCCTTTTTCTGCCATGAAAATGTAACTAAAAATATATAAATGTTTGTGCGTGTTTTGGCAGTTTTCGACACAAAAAAAAAAGAAAGAAAAACACACACACACACATATTGTGGAATAAAAGTGCCAGGAAGCCGCACTTAGTTTTACTTTACCGAACTCTGTTTACCCTTAGAACTATTAAAAGTTTACTATATAATCAGCTGATCCTGATAAATGTTTTTAACTTATGTTTCAAAATATCTTAACAATATCTTTTGACAGAGTTCAATTCAGATAACCAAAAGAAGTTTCTTTTAAAGCTATCTGAAAAGTTGGTCTTATCTTCTAATTAGATTGATTCTATATAGTTATTGTTGTAGAAATATAAAACAGACTTTTTCTATATTTATAAAATGATAAATATAGTCTCTATATTTTTGATTTGCCAACTTTTAACCAAAATTGATATACTCCATTGTTGTTGTGTGTGTAAAAAGCATTGGGAGAAAAACAGAAATATGTTGCATGTAGTTTCAAGTATTTGATTGAATGTCATGCTGATTGAGTTGTTGCAACAGCAAAGAAAGTTTCGTTTATTTTTTTTTTTTATTTTTCTTTTTCTTTTTCACTTTGTGGCATATTGTGTCAATTGGTTGCATTGACAGACAGTGAAGAGAATGTTGAAAGAATGTTACTTGTCAATGGAAGATCATGTGATTAAACTAGCCATAACTCACAGCTCTCAAGTTTAGAGTTTAGTCAAAATAAATTTTGATCCAAATTAAGAAAGAGAAGTGACAAACTTTAATGCCTTTCTTACTGAATCTTTAAATTATATTCAATAAAACTTATTAGATTACAAATTTATTATGACATTTGTGCAAAAGCCACATGTTTCCACTTTAATATTTAAAAATGTTTTCTAAGCCAATATATTTATTATAAATCATAATTACTTTCAATAAGAAATAGGGCGGAGACAAAAAAAATGTTCTGTAGACTTTTGCTTGGGGCTCTGGCTTAGTTGTTTTGATATTGTGCCCCTTCAAGCATCATTAACAGTTGCTGGTTGAACGCGCTCCACCAAAACGCTGCTACTGGTATTGGTGTGGCTGCCCCAAATTGCCGTTCCAAAGCAATTGCAGTTAAAGATTTCAACAAAAATGAAAAGGAAAACCACCAGAAAGGAAAGGCAATAGCAACGGCAACGTCATTTAAAGACTTTAAGACTTTTACTTTGGCCCTGGCCAAATGATATAAACAAACACACAATTTGCGCCACTTAGCAGCAAATGGACGAGGCTATTAATAATTCCATTTTTTTGTTGTTGTTGTTGCCGGTTTTTTTTTTTTTTTTTGTGGTTCTCTCGGTCAACCACAAGAACACAAAAAACGAAGCCAAAACACAAGACCCAACCGTCGCCCTCCGCCCAGATAATAAGGAAATATGACTTAAGGCCACAAGACGTTAAAGACGGCGGAACAAGGAAGAAGGTAAATGGCGACCGCAAATGGCAAAGCTCAGAAAGGAGTGGGTAACTGCGGGCGGTTGAAGATGGGGCAGACGGGGAAAGGCTATACACAAGTAAACATGGCGAGACGAGGTTGTAAAACAAGAAGCCAAGAAGCAGCCACAGCCACAACACAAACAATAAATTGAGAACAACCGAGCAGAAGGACTCATAAACAATGTAATAATAAGGCCAACTTAAGACGACGAGGACGACGATGAGGCGGCAAGGCGCCCCCTAGCGGCCGGCCAATAGCCAGCCAACTACTTCTTTCCCGCCGTCCGCCTTTTGGCGTTACTTATATAAATCTTACTTAAAGCCGGCCTCAAGCCTCTGGGCCTCCTCTTACGATGACTCGACTTTCTCTCTCTCTCTCTTTCTCTTTCATTCCCTCTATCTTGTTCTAATTGCACTCCATTAGAAAAATCTTAATTGTCATTAAGTAGAGTAGAATATCCGTGTAAGCGTAAACGGATCGACGAGTTTGAAATACCCTAAAATAAACAAAAAAAAAAAGAAGAAAAATTATGGAAACGTTTATAAAACTAAATAATAAATATGTAAAAAGTTGGAAATGTTGGGGAATTTAAAAAAAAGGAATCAAATGAGATTCTAGATGATTCTTTAAAGGATATAAAAAAAGTGAATAACTACTCTAAAATGAAGAATATATGAGTACTTTGAATTGTGTCACCTGTTGAGGCTAATCAATTATATATTTGGCAATTTTTGTATAACTTTTAAAACTTATAATTACAGGGTACGTGATAAAGGAAAATGAATGAATAGAGAGGGAGAGTAAAAGAGTGGGCGATAAATGAAGAAAAATTCTTTCAGTTATCGCTCATTGTTTGGCCAAGTTCCGATTCGATTTATGAATTTAATTAACTTGCAAATTTAATTTCCATTTTCATTTCCATTGCCTGACAGCAGCATTCAAGATGAATGAATTGTACATAGGGCTCCAGCTTTGGTTGGTTGACTCGTCTTGGATCTGGGATCAAACTGGAACGAAAATTGGGTGACAATTTTTAATTAAATTCATTTTCCGTTTCATCGTTGTACGTTTGCCATTTTCTTTTGTTCTGTATTTATCTTTCTATATCGGGAAAATGCAATGGCAAATATGAAAATGATTTCAAATAATTGCATAGAGATTATTATAATGAGAATTTTCATCTACCCACAGCGGCTACACAACCATTTTCATTGGGTTCATTTAAATTTCTTTTAGTTTTTTCTCTTTCTTTCGTTTTCTTTTTTTTTTTTTTTTTTTTTGTAAATTTTTGCAATTTTCCTTTTTACAAAATGGTTTTTTTTGCTGATGGCAAAATGAAAATTGATTAAGGTTTTGTGTGAAAACTGAATTAAAATCAAATTGAATCAAAAAAAAAAAAAAGAAAGTAAAAAGAAATCAGAGCAGAATATAAATAAAACTATAATGAGAAGTTGATATGGAAACGTAATCGATATTAGCTACAGATTGATTAATGCTTTAAGATTCCGATTCCTCTTCATTATGGAAGCTGCATGAAATTGGTCATTTGATACAGATTCAGTAAAAGTGTATAAAAGGTTTTAATTAATTAAATTTATATTTTAAATCTATCAAATTCCAAAAATTAAAAGAGCCTACCATCAAAAAATCATCTGCCAAATAAAAGTTGTCCTTTTTCTGCTCTTAGATGAATTTCAATTTAGTTTTTCTTGGTTACTAATTCGGAATTCTTTTGAAGTTGACATGAATAAATTGATAAAGATGTTAAACTAATATTAACTTCTCAAAGCAACTAATTCAATCTCCTTTGCCAATTTGTATTTTCTTTCAAATTAGTTACTCTAATTCAATGCATTTATTCAGTTTTTTCCCTTCTTTTTGTTTTTTCTTTGTCTCTCGTTGTCTCTATCTCTATCTTTAGCCAATTTACAATTTCCTTTCACAGTTACGCTTTTTATTCCCATCTGCAATGCTGTTTTAAACATATATTTCCCAGTCATTAGCTTAAAGTAACAGGTGATTCACCTCATCTGGTTGCTTTCCACTTATTCTATACATGTAACACTTGCACTTGATTCTGGTCAATCTCTCAAAAGTTTTTGCCACATCTTTTATCTATCTCTAACACACACAGTCACAGTCACACACACACACACACCCACACAACTAGCATTAATTACCGCACACTTGAAAAACATCTGGAGGGGCGAAACAGTTGATGACGAGGGGGGGTTGATGGTTTGGAGCATGAGAAAAATCTGTGGCATTAGAAAACTGCACTTCAAACTGGTGCTCATCCTCTCCAACAGCATCTTCCAGCCCCCTTACCAATCTTTCATCTACTCTAACATCGTACCATCGTAAAGTGTTTGCACGTGAGTTTTGTGGGTGCCAACGTGCGCTGATTGAGTTCTCACACACACACACACACACATACATACATAGATAGAGGCACCACACTATTCCTGCAAGGATAAATGAAGGACGACGCTTAGAGATATGACGTTGGGTGAAAAAAAAAAGAATGAAGTAAAAGAGAGCAACGAGCTGAACATTTTTATTCGTTTCATTCTTTTTTTTGCTTTCCTGTTTTTTTTTTTTTTTTTTTTGGCTTACCGCCCCGCTGAAGTGTTGTTAAAGCGCTTTGGCAAATATTTGATTTTAATTTTTCCAATTAATTGGTTTTCCATCACAAAAATGTAACATGGAGCCTGCAGCCAGCCTCTCTGTTCGTCTGCCCTTTCCCCGCAAAATTTTTTGTTTTTCTCTTTTCTGGTTTTTTGAGTTGGTTTCTGTATCTGGTGCAACCCCTTCACCTGGCATCATCATCAGCGCTTTAAAAACGAAAAGTCAAAACGACAAAAACAGAATACAGCAACAAAAGGGCGGACAAAAAAACAGAAAAAGAAAAGAACAAGAGGGTAAAACCAACTTTGTCCTATGCAGTTTGTCCAACCGCAGAGAGAAGGAGCAAAAAGCGGGGAGTTGGGGGCAAATGTCAACTACAAGAAAATTGTCACTAATGAGTGGTAAAAAGGCCGAGCCGAGTCGAGTCGAGACGAGACGAGTGGAGCCGTTGTTGGAGCTAAGTTGAGTCCACTGACCAAACAGTTTGTTTGCATAGGCTCAAGGGCCGGAAATGAGCAACGAAACTCAAGAGGGAATGCGGGGTTGGAGAGTATAGCAGGGCAGGGCAGGGCAAGGCAAGGCATGGGGAGAAAATGCTGGGGAAATTTTATAAAAGAAACTTTAGAATGGTGTAGAGAGAGATAGAAATAGATGGAGATAGATATAGAGGGGGGGCGGCACAGGCAAAGCAGTAACTAGTGGCTCTCTGTGTAGTCAATATTGGCAAATGTGTCAGTTGCAGTCTCCTCGGATGCTGCTCCACTAGGATGCTGCTGCTGCGGCTTATGAGCTGGTCGAGAGTAGCGGCAGTAACGAAAAAAAAAAAAAAAAAAAGAAACACACACACACAGGCAAACGGAAGGGATAATGAAAACCACGACAAAAGCACAAAAGTTCCACAACAGACACCGTTAGGGCAAGAAGGCAAAGGCAAAAGCAAAGCCAGCAGAACAACAAGAGTCAAGGCAGAAGGCGAACCGAGGCCACATATTCAGCATACACATACACACACACACATACACACACACCCACCCAAAAACAACAGACACACACCCTGGCGACATTTACATGCAAATTATGTAGAAACAGTGAAAACTGGAAAAAAGTACTACGAAAAAAAATAAACGTTTCAAACGACTAATCACTACGGCACTTGAAATACCCTAAAAAGCAAGTTTAACATAAAGTAAACAATTTAGTAATAATTGTTAAATGGATTTAAAAATAAGATTTTACTATATTCAATGAGAAGAAATTTAATACCAACTAAATATTTGATAGAATTCCAAATTTTTTGAATACCTCTATACCTGTACAAATTATTGATTGAACACTTGATTGAATGCTTTATAAGATCATTGAATATATTGCTATTTACTGGATTAAATGTTTCGCTGTTAAATATCATATTAACTTTAGCTTGTATTCAAAACTTTACTGAATAATCGTGAGTAATCGTTTTAAACTACTTTCCAAAATGTTTAACAATTTTTCAACTTGATATAAATGTCTCTATTTGCAATGAGGCATTTATGTATACTCAATTAGTTATTATTTAGAAAGGGTATACACACATATATATACATATATATGTATATAGCTAACAACAAAAATAACAAACGCAAAGTTCATCTGAAACTCTTGTGTTTCGTGTTAATGAGATAAGCATGCAAATGCGCTAATAGAATGAGCTGATGTTTGCCTGTGCAGGAGGAGATCAGTGCTAGGACCAAGACCAAGAGCAGCAGGACCAAAGCAAGTACTGAGACCAGAATCAGGACGACAGCACAGGACAGTCAATTAACAGAGAGCTGCAGGTGGAGTTAGAGTTGGGTTGTTGTGAATGGCTTGAAATGGCATGGTTTCGAGTTTGGTGGAAGTGGAATTATATTTTTTTTTCTTTTTCTTTTCCACCGTTCATCATCGTTTATCTTAATAAACCGCGTACTCAGTCAGACATTAAGCCAGCGAAACCAAAAAAAAAAAAGGAAAAGCAAAAAGAAAAGGAAAAAGCAACCAAAAGTCCTTTGCAAAATTGCTTAATTTGCAGTTGGCACTCACCAGTAAGAGAGCGAAAGACATATACACACACACACACAGACAAAGAGAGTACAGAAATCAGATTTTCTAGGTAATGGGGAACGGAAAGCCATGGAGGCGAGGTTGCTTGCCATTACACCCACACAGACATAGGCACACATATATATATACACACACATACACATACTTCTCTCTACACCTTTATAGAAAGCAAAGTCAGTGCAGCGTTAAGGCTAAAGCTAACGTTAAAACGCGGCACGTAAAAATGTTGATAAAACGCACAAAGCCAGTTGATGATTTCAATTTATATTTCCAAGTGGGAACTCATCTTCAGTTGGAGCCAGGTTGTAACTGTTTCAACGTTACATTCTACCCCTGAACCTGTACCTATACTAGTACCTATACATGTCTCTGGCCCCTATTCCTGTTCCCTTTTACTTCTATATCCACTTGCCACTCACTCGTTCACTTTCTCATGCTACTGCGTAGCTCCATCTCCATTCGTTACACGCTACACACGCAGCGAAATTTGCTGAAGCATATCACGTGCAACATAATTTTTCCAAGCGACTTGGCGACTGACATCCTTTTCACCTGCCCACCTACCATCTAAAAGGATACAAGGATATGTGCGGCATTATGAGCGTGAAGTAGACTAAATAAATTACATTTAAGCGCTAAAGGTGTTATACGCATTGCAAACGAAGACAACGACAACGACCAGAACGAGGACAAGCAAAAAGATGAAGGCTAAAAGACCGAAACGGCATCAGCATCTAAAAGTGGAGACAATGGATGTAAATGTACAAAAAAAAATGAAAGACCTACTTACTTAACTGATCTTTTAATGTTATGCTCCAAAAAAAATATTCCCATTTAAACAAAAACAACAAAAAAAAGAGACTTAAGTTTCCTCTGCCTTTTGCCAAACACAGAAAACAAGAAGGAAAAAAAAAAGCACCATTAACACTTTTCCCAATCTTGAGAATGAACTATAAAACTCTTGATTTTTTAAGACCAAATAAGGAAAAAGTTGTCGCTAAAGGTGCTTCCACCTGGGCATGGTCATCGTAAATAGCTGCAAGTTAACTGCTAATAACCATAAAATGTGTCGTCAGCAGAAAAAAAACAATAAGAGAGAGAAAAAAAAAGGAAAAAAGTATGAAAGAAAAGTTGAAAAAAAGAAATCAATGGCAAATAGATATTTAAAGTCTCCTGTCGCTTGCCGCTTGGCTCCTACTGCCGTTTACTGGCTTCTGCTTCTGCTTCAGATTCAACTTCAACTTCAGCTTCAGCTACTGCATCAACTTCAACTTGCAAAATGCATTTTGGTTTCTTCTTGTAAAAGTTTTTGGCAAGCAAATGGAGCAGGAAACAGCTGTCCCTTCATATCTTTTGCATATCAAAAGTATCGACAAAGGATGAGAAGGACTCTCTACATATTGCCATGAGTTTGTTCATTCGTTCCCTTTAACGTTTTTTCTTCGTTTTCTATTTCTTCTCATTTTTTTTTTTTTCCTACTGAAATATATGCAAAGTTTGCGTATTCTAAGGGGCGGCAGAGACACACACACACACACACACACACAAACACACATAGCACCCCAAAAACTGCCTGAAATTGCATTTGGTTTGCCACTCTCCACTTCCCCTTTTTCTCGCCATTTACTCAATCTCCTTTACTCCAGGCCTGGCTGCATGTTTGCATAGATGAGTGCAAAGTTACATTCAATTTATATGCACTTGCCCGAAAAAGTTTACACCCAGCAAAAAAAAATATAAAAAAAAAAAAGAAAAAACAGAAAAAAACAGGACTATAAGGAGGGAAGAAAGTTTCTTCTGCTCCAACGAAAACTAAACATTTTGTTATCGCCATGATAATGGACCCAGAAACTGGTGACTCAAACTCAAACTCAGACTCAGACTTGCTGCGATTGCTGCACTCATATAACCATATACATATATGTATAAATATGTATATATGTGTATGTGTGTGTGTCATTGCTATTCCTTTACTTTGGTAGTTAAACTTTATTGTATTGGCAACAATTGAATTGCTTGCGTAAATTTCTTTGCCATTTCCATTTCCATTTTTTTTTTTTTGTTTGCGTTTTAAAATTTCTAAACATTGTAAAAGCAATTTTCTAAAACCTAAAAAACATACAGAAAAATATACATAAATATTTATTAATCAGGCAATCAAATAAACATATGTTTTATAAGGAAAATCCTAAAAAAATTTATGCTAATCTTATATCTAAAACTATTTAAAACTTGTAAAAATATAAGAATTAGAAATCTGTATAATAAACAACTTTAATTTTTAACTATTTATCACTTGAATTAATAAATTATAGCATATAATTATTAATTAATTAGATATATTGCATTTAGTTGAGCGTCATAAACATTTATCAAACAATTTGTTGATGATTTTTCGCTTATAGATAAATTAATGGAAATGAAAATGATTCATTCTGTGCTTTAAACATTTACCAATTTTCACTGATAATATAAACAACTTCTCTTAAAAACGAAATGATTTCCAATTTCAAACATTTAAAGTCCTTTCAACATAAACAAAGTTGTTTAACTTACAATCTGATTAAGGTTTCGATTCGAGTTATAAAATTATATAGTATCTTTGTTCGTTTCTGATTTAAACTTTCTTTACATTTTACTTTGTCATGTTAACTATTCTGCTCTCTGGATTTTCTTTTTGCCAATTTGATTTCTTAATGGTTAATAGGTAGAAGGAAAAGTGGTGAGGGGAATTGACGTTGCATACATGACAGGGGTAAAAGCCAAACAAGAATTTATCTGAGCATAAACATGATTGATTAACAAAATGTGTGTTTTAACGCATAGGTAAATAGAGTAGATCATAGTGGGAGGAAGGGCAAAGTTTGGTGAAGGGCGGAATCTGCCACTTGCAGTTAATTTAAGACTTTTCACACAAGGTTTCCAACAGAGACATGAAGTAGCTGAGCGGTGGCAACGGGGGCATGTAAAGAGAAGAGTCATCGGACTAGTGCAATCGCCTTAAGAACTTCTCTTAACAAATGTGCAAAACGTGACTTAAGCATGAATACAAAATTCTAAAGTGCATACAAAAGCACACATGGAAATCATAGTTGGAAGCTGGGTGAGGGGCCGGGAACCACACACTTGGGGCATGGGCAACACAAAAAAAATGAAAAAAAAAAAAAAACAAAACAGAACAGAACAAAACTAAAAGAACAGAAAATAGATGAAGAACAAGTAGAAACTTGCGAAATGCAAACAAGCGTGTTGCTTCAGCATTCAGAAGAGAAGTGCAACGTGTGTGGGAGGAGGATAAATGTAATCCCGGCGCTGCAAATATATTTGCAGCAATTTATAATTTATTAAAAAAAAAAAAAAAAAAAAAAAAGAGTGTAGCATAAGCCATGGGGCAGCCGAGGGTCTGACGTTTGGTGCGAGTAGAATGTAGAAGGGGATCTGTAGAAGGATGTGAAAGAACAAAAGCACGTCCAACATAGCCCCCGGGCACACATGAGTAAAATATTGTTGAGCCAGAGTTGGGCTACCTCCCAATGGTGAGTAACAAACATAGTGTGATGCAGTATGGAGAGGGGAGGGCGAGGGGTTAAATATGGCGTAGGAGAGGAAAGTTGGTTTTGCGCTGCATGTTGCATCTTCATTGCATCTGCTTTTGTTTTCTTTGTGCAAACGAAACGCTGAGAACCGCATTGAGTTAGAGTAAGAAAGCAAGATGAAAGAAAGAAAAAAAAAAGGGGGAAATAAAACCATAACGAAAAGAACATGCATTTACAGTTCACTTTGTTTGCTATGCTCTTTGCGGTTGCATCTACACCCTTCACCCTCAACCACTCTAGCCACTATTCGTAACAGGTATTAGTTTTTAGTTTGGTCAAATGGTTATTAAGCTTGGCAAAAGAAACGAACAAAGAAACATTAAGAGAGAGAGAGAAAAAAAAAACCCGTAGCTAAAAAAATATGACCACTCATAAGACGGGTTCAAAACGTTGCCAGGGACCACAAAGTCTTAGTTAAATTTATAAATTAAAATCATTCAGATTTTCTTTATAGCTTAAGAATAAAAATAAACTAATTAAAGAAAAATTAAAAAAACAAAATCTTATTCAAAATGAATAGATTTAGTAACTTGTATTTTTATTGGGGTAACCCCTATTTTTTTGGTAGTCTACTCCTGTGCCTGCTCGCTATTTTTTTTCTCTTTTGTTTTTTTTGTTTCCTTTTTTATTACTTAAATTGCATTCTCTCTGTGATTTCTTGTACTAGCCCCAAGGGTACCAGCAACTCAGCTCATTTCATCTCATCTCGTCTCATCTCAACTCCTCTCAACTCAACTCAACTCATTTCTGGCATTGATGAAGCAAACGCTAGTCAAGTTGATGTTCCGCTGATGCCTGCTGTATCTCCTGTTGCTCCTGCAACTGCTTCTCCTGCTGTTGGTGGTGGTGCTGCTGCTACTGCTGATGATGAAGATGATGATGACTAGAACGATGATAAGGAGCATTCTTCTGTTTTTTTTATTTTCTTGTTGCTCCTTTTGCATTCAGTTTATTGTTGTTGCCTTTCATTTTTTGTTTTCATTTTTTGCCTTAAGCCAAGTCTGTTGCTTGCAGTTGAAACTTCAAAGTAACTGTGCAAAATCAGTTCTTCATCTTTTACTTATATTAAGAATTTTTTATTGCATAGCTTTCTCTCTCTCTCTCTATCTCTATCTCTCTTTCTGTTTGTATAAAAACCCTCTCTTGTCTCTTCATCTAACTGAGCATTATTAATTTTGATGTTGTTGATGTCTGCTCATTGCACTGACTTGTTATAATCGATGCAAAATGCCGTTGGCCAAGTTAATAAGTCAAGGGTAAAAGTAGATAAAACAAAAGCCAAAAAGCTTTGATCGTTCAAGTTAATTGCAAAATATCTACAACAAAACAAATTCAAATGTGCCCAAAAAAAAAAACAAAAAAATGAAAAGAACAACACATCAAAAAGTCCAAAAAAAGCAGACTTTTGTTTAATGCTTTTGTAATAATTTAGTATATAATCTTCAATCATGGACATGAATGAAAGTGAAACAAGCCTCATGTATTTTGGGTGTGTAAAATTTACCCCTCTGCATTTTTCAATTCTAAAGTCAGACTTAAGTTAGAGAACTTATAATCTTATAATAAAGAAAAGCTGACTCGCACTTCGTGGTGTATTAGTTTGCAAATTGAATGGTGTCTCCATCATATCCTTGATAGATTTCGGTATTGCTTTTTGCAACTAACTTACACACCAAAATTTTTGTACATCTTTTTGATTATATAATAAATCAATATCAAAATACTTTCATTTCGTATGCATAACCCTAAACATGAATATTCAAGTATATAGGAACTACATATGTATTGGCCATGCCTATGACTTGTACGACTTGTTCATTGGGGTGCAGACATTTGCCTGCCCGTCTTAGCTCCCTATACAGTTCACCATCTCCTCGCATAGCAAGAGTCAAAAAAAAAAAAAAAAAAAAAAAAAAAAAAAATATGAAAACTGTCAGCCTTTTTTTGAGAAAATTTATGACTTTGTTAATGCAAAGTACAAATTTTTCTTCTTATTGTATGCGTATGATGTGTGTGTGTGTGTGTGAGCGCTGAAAAGTATGCTACAAATTTAAAATTAATATGCAGTCGGCAACAAGAAAAAGTTCTCCTTTCGAACTGAAACCCTCCAAACCAAACCAACATAGCCACCACTACTTCACTCCTCTTGGAATTTTTTTAACATCGCTATGAATATGCTTCATTCCCAACGAATTATCGAAAATTCCTTTGCCACGTTTTCCTGTTTTTCTTCGTTTCTTCTTTCTTGTTCAGTTGAGTTCTGTTCTGTTCTGTTCAGTTCAAATTTTCAGTACGTGATTTTTAGGTATAAAAGTTGAGAAGGCCCTGTTCATATGAGCAACATATTTGATACATACATACATACATAATTTCCCATATATCATTTGGCAAAATGACATTTTTATTGTTTGCTAAAAAGAAAAAGTTGCCATATTCGTGTAGAAAAAGCTTAAAGAATTTAATAAATTTCTCATTTTTAAGCGAACCATTTGAAAAATGGTGCAAATGAAAAACAAAAAGTATAAATTTATTTAGTTTAAAATTTAAAAGAAAGTAAAGAACTTAACTCCCTTAAAATAAAACATATAATATTATTTTAATTTAGATATAATTTAGAAAATTTGCTTTAATTTAATCTGCTTTTCAGTACTACTGACACAAATCCTTTCCAAATGCTTTGTATTTAAGCTGTTTAAAGCAGATTCCTTAAAAAAAAATTGACCTATTTACATATTGCTGTCCTAGTCCTAGTTATCGATGCAAACTTTAATACACTTTCAATTGTTTTTTTCTTTTGTAGTTTATACACTCTTTCTCCACTTGCTTGTCAGTTGGTTCACTTCTGTGGCGATATTGATCTATGGGTTTTTCTGTATCCCTTGATGGTTTTTTTTTTGCTATACCATCATCACATCCTGCCAACTACTCACTACTCATCATTCAAGTGAACTCCCTCCCATTGGGCATTTTGCCAATAAAAATTCCTATTTGCCATAATTGCTAAGCGTCTGTAAAAGTTGGCGCTTTGGTGTATGCAACCACAACAAGTTAGCAGTTAGTAGGATGCAGCCCGCAGCCTGCAACACAGTTGTTGCATGGGAAAACAAAGGCACACTCACAAACACACACACACACACACAATTGACTATGTGCGTTGGTCTACCACAGAAGCAAAAAAAAAAAAAAAAAAAAAAAAAAGAAAAAATTCAACTAAAAATGGTGAAGCGTTAAAAATATTGCCAACCATTTTCATCCAACGCTCTGTCCTTCCCCTCCAATATACACACAAACACACACACACACACACACACTATAAACAAAAAGTTTTCCACGGCCGCCCCAGCTGATCCCGCTACTTGCTGCTCTAGGAGAAGGTCCTGGCCTAGGTGATGTGGACCGGAAATTATGTAAATTTAAGTGTTTCAAGCATTTTTTGGTGGGGTGTGTGTTACAAGCAGCGGCGGGACGTAGTGGATGAGTGGAGGGCGGCGGGCTGCTTGCTAATGCTTTGGCCTGAGCTCATTTTTTGCCACTTTTAACATGGCAATGAAAACATGAAAGCAAAAGAAGCAACAACAAAAAGCGAAAAGACACCAACAAATAACCAATAAAAAGCAACAAGCAACGAGCCAAAAACAAAACAAAGAGAAAAAAAAGCAAAAAAAAAATTTGAACAAAATATAAAAAGGAAAATAAAGAAAGAAAGCATAAAGTTGTGCTCGGAAAATTTCCCCACACATTTGGTTTGACTTTTTGTTGTTTTCGTAAAAATATATATGTATTTATATATATGTATATATAAATATGTATTGCTGTTGTTGTTGTTGTTGTTGTTGCTGAACGTTGAAAGTTTTGGTAATTGTTTTTGCATTTTGCGACGAGCCTCACGTTGGCCAAGTTTGAGGGCCCAAATGTGTCCTTTGGTGTATTAAAAAGTTTGTTGGCTCTGCCTTTTTTTTTTTCTTCTTTGTTTTTTTTTCTTTGGCTGGCTCTGCTCCATTGCCCATTAACATTTTATATGCAATTATGATTATTTTACCATTGTGCATTTTGCGGTAATCTTTGGGGAGCAACCGTTGAAAGTTGTACCAACAAGCAACACATACACACACTCAGTCACACACACACACACACACACAAACAAACACAGTGGGGGAAAAAAGGAAACCAAAAATTTAATGTGCCCCAGACTTGGCATTGAAAGCTCAACCAAATGTTGCCCAGTAAAATGGATCGATAATGGACATTAAACTGGAGGTAAACTGTCCATGAGAAGGATGATGAATGGGGGGGGGAGGGGGGACACAGTGAAATAAAGAGGGAAATGAAGCTAACGTAAAATGCAGCTCTTTGCCAAATAATTGTCCATTTTGAGGCATTAGCCACATGTTGCGGCATCATTCATACACCATAATTGGTAATACCAAATGCTTACCACAGAAATTAAAGTGAAAATATTATAATATTAATTAATCATGGTAAATTTCACATTGCATAGCACAAAAGATGACAAATTGAAATAATTGCAATAAATGGTTATCAAATTTGTTTAACATAAGAGAGACAGTAATTTTTTTTCATATAGTAATCTATTTGTATCTTCCAATTATTATTTTATATAAATGAAAACTAACTTGAGCTTAAAGTCTAAAGTCGAATATATATTTTGCCATAATTTTAACTAATTTTTTTTCAATTTCATTTCAGTCACGGCGCAAAAGGTAAGTGAAACTAATGAAGACTCTCGACAAATGTCACTGTGTTGTCATTTCCTTTCTCTTTCTTTAATATGCTTCTACTTTTATTTTTTTCCTTTTTAAATGTACCCAATCATTCATTTCATTTTTGCAATCTGTCCGTTAGGTCTTGTCATCACCTGCAATATATGCCAACATCGTTCATTCTTTCTACCATAAAAAGGACACACAGCTTGACCCTCTATCTGCTTGTATATGTTTGCTTGTATGTGTGTGTCCTGGATGACTGCAATATCTTGTGGCTGAGACAGCAGCCATTCTGTGGTCATTAGCCTAAACCAAACTTGACTTGACTCTCTGCCAGCCTGAGATTTTCTGCAGATTTTGCAAAAAAAAAAAAAAAAAAAAAATACACGAAAAGAGAAAAGCAAAAAAAAAAAAGAATTTTTGTTGTATCCACAAAATGCTAGAGCCACACAAATCTTCTTTATTGCTGCTACGTTTTTGCATGTCCAGAGACAGGACACACACACACACACACAGGTAAGGACACTGCGTCTATGTTTGCCAGAGTGTGTGTGTGTGTGTGTGTGTATGTTTGGACTTTGACAAGAGCACATTAGGCAGCCCTAGACAAACAACTAATGGCCTTTTAAGGCATTTTGTTGCCAAGGTCTCCAGGTGCTGTTGCTACTACTACTGCTTCGATCCCATCCGGCATGTTGTTTTAAATTAAAAATCTACACACACCGACACACACGCCCAAAATGAGTTTACCTAGTAAATATTTTGTTTCATGTTTGCAGTTTTAGTTGGCAAAAATCGTTTTGATTTATGCCTTGTGCGTTGTCTTGGCTTATTCTTCATGTTCTACACACTAAGAAATGTGTTGCCTACTTTTTTGGGCTCAAATATTGCTTATACGCCACCAATGCCAGCTACCTTTTTATGTATTATATGCTTATTTCTACTTCTGCTTCTTCTTCGCTGCACAAAAAAATAAAGAGTCGATAGGGGTGGTGAGACAGGGTGGAGAAACGAGTCTTGTAGCCCGTCAAGTGGCTCATGACTTGATTATCACCGCTGACTGCACTTGCACTTGCACATACACAGCTGATGGCTACGCATTTGCATTTGGCAGCTGATGAAGTTGCACGCAGATCCATGACCAAGAAAGAAAATTTTTAGCGAATGTCTCGTTTCCTTTTGACTGGCGCTTTCACCCGCATTCAATCCCCCTGCCCCTTCTGTATATCTGTAAGTCCCCCGCCCATGCGCTTTATGTGTGCGTTAGAAGTGCTTGACTGCACTCAAACTAGACGTCAGGACCAAACTAATTAGACGAATTTCGGTTGAGTTGTGGCTACACCTAAGGATATATAGAAACTAGACAAGTTTTTTAGTGAGTGAATGAAAATATTTCTCATAGAAAAATCTATTTTTTTTGAGAAAAGCTTTTAGTATAGACGTTGCTATAATTTGTTTTCTCAATTACTCTAGAAATCCATTGGTAATTGCATTTCAAAAACAAACTTAATTACCTATAGGCTAGCATCTAAAATTATTTATTTATCATTTACCCAATACAAACTGAAATTTCGAGTAAATAAACAAAGCAAAATGTGTTTACTATTGTAATTATAGTGAAATAGTTGCTAATGTGTTTTGTATTTATATCGAATATACTTAATTACTTAAATAACTATGGACTACAGTAAACTAAATTCCTTGTAATTTGGATTTGTAATTTAAAAACTATAAACAAATTCAGAGTTGATTTTTTAAAATTTACAAAAACATTTCTTTTTGGATACTTGAAATATTTGATTCAACTTTGCTGTGCTTCGTTTATTTTGCTTCTTTTGCTTTTTTTTTTACCATTCCACACATGGATGGGCACAACATGCTTACAGACAGGTAGCACCCACTATAATGCACTTATGATAATTTTTGAAAGTAATTTTTGTATGCCAGCAATGACGTCGCTTATCATATACACAAAGAGCCTTGATGTGTGGGAGGTGGGAAGGTATTTGCTATCAGGTAACGGACCAACTGTGCAACCAAGTGCAAGAAGAAGAGACAGAGAAAGAAAAAGAGAGAGAGACAGAGAGAGAAAGAGTGAAGAAAAAAAAGTGTGCACATTAATTCAAGCAAAAATAAATTATGAAAGCAAAAAGGATACCCACCGGCAGCAGCAGCAGCACCACCACTACCACCACCACCGACCACCCTCTCTCTTTACTCCCTTTCCATCACCACTACCTCCCTCCGCATCTGTACAACCATTGCCCTTTTGCGATGAAGACTTTTTCGCTGTTCGTGCATTTTATGACGTTTAATGTGTTTCTGCTGTCAGCGGCAGAAGTTGCTGTTGCAGTTGCTGCTGCTTCTTCTTCTCGTTGCTGTTACTGCTATTGCTGCCGGCTGCGCAGTCGCCGTTGCAGCCGCTGCAACTTCTGTGTGTGTGTGCTGAGTGCATTTTGTTGATTTATAATAAAATAATGTAAAAATATTACACAATAATGAATGCCCAGCCTCGCCATTTTCTCGCTCTTTCTACCTCTCTTTCTCTCTCTCTCTCTCTGTCTCTGTCTCCATTTCACTCTCTCGCTCTGTCTCATTCTCTCTGTGACGTTTTGTGAGTTTCTGTCTTTGTCTTTCTTGCTTTTTTCTCATGAAATATGGAAACAACATGGCAAAAGTTTCAGGCAAAGTAAAAAAAAGTCTATGAAATATGCGAAAAATAAAACTTTTAACTAAAATTATATATGTAATACGGTATGTATATGGCATATATCTTCTTTCTTCGTCTTATCGCTCTCACTCGCTCTCTCTCTTTCTCTCTCTCTCTCTCTCTCTCTCTATGGATATGTATGTATGTGTGTTTGTCACGATGTTTACGTTGGCTTTCGAAAGCATTTTTCTTTTGGGGTACTCGAAAAAAAATATTTCTACAACTTATAGGCTATACTAAATGCTCTACATTCCAATAGGTATATATATAGAATATGCAAGCAAACTAATCTTATTGATTAACATGATAAAAATAGTTAAAATCAAAATAATATTTCGATAACATTCTTCTGTCAGTAATTCTTTATCTTGAATCTGACAAATCACTTTCTCCACATTTGACTTTAGTAACAAATTAATCCAGCATTTTATTCTTAACTTATCTTTTAAACCATTAAATTGAACATAAATTAACCAATAATCATATGCAATTTGATTTTAGTTGTATTTTGCGGTAGTGTATATCATTGGTTCCCCTTTTTCATTGTTACCCCATCGAAGCAAAGCAAAAGTTTGTACTCATATTTGATGCGCTGCTAGTCGCTAGTCCTTGGCATCCTTGCAACTTTATCGCACCAGAAATTGCATCATATTTCAAAGACCTTAGCGTGACAACAAAATGTATAAAAAAAGAAGAAAAAAAAGAAAAAAAAAAAAGAAATGGGAAAGGCAAACCACACAAAGTTCAGGTAGACATACGCCAAGTCTGTCAACAAAAAACAGAAAAAACCAAAAAAAAAAAAAAAAAATAAAGTTAGAAACAACTTTTTGTTTCATACACACACACACTTATACACATTGCGTATGAGTAATGCGAAAATACTTTAAGAATTGACTCGACTTTATTATTAAAACATTTTGCTACCGTTTCACATTTGGCGCATCGTTTTTCTATGGTTTTTGATTATAATTTATAATGATGAGCAGCTACTTGGGCTTATAAGGCAATCTTTGGTATAATTTTGAAAATCCTTAGATAAACTTTGAGTATGCACATAATTAATGAAAGACCAAATGTCGTCTTCAGCAACGAGTGCAGGAAGAGCATCCTGTTAGATTGGTGGGCGGTGTGGCAGTAGTCCAATATCAAGACCAAGACCAAGTCCAGTTGCAGTAGCCAGAAGCAAGTGGCAGAAGGTGAAGCGGAATATGGAAAGAGCCAAACAAAGTGTAATTAAAAAGTACTTAGTGAGAAGTCTCTATCTCTCTTTTTCTCTGTGCTGTCTCGCTCACTTTACTGTCTCCTTCTTCATCTTATTCATCTTGTGTTCGGTCTGACTCACCTGCGATAAATAGTTTTGCGCTGCTGTAATTTATTATCGTTAGCATTATCCTTAAAGAAATAACGCCTGATCCCACTGAGATATGAGTGAAAATATTCTTTCCAATTAATCGTTGCTATGTTAAACTGCAATTTCGCTCGCTCCGTGTTAGGCAACAGCTCGTTCAATTCATCAATGTTACGATGGGCAAATTGCCATTCCTTCAAGCCAAACCAGGACATCATATTGATTATGCGAGAGATTTTACTATAAGCTTTTACATACCTACAAGAACAGAACGATGAGCAGTTGAGTGAATAGTAGAATCAATTTATATATATATATATATACAGATATCGATTTCCTCTCTAAACCTGGCCCTTTCCCCCCCCCTTTTTTTTTTTTTTTGTTAAATGCTTTGGGTTAAGTTTCGACAGTTAGTCCATAAATAAATGGGCAAATGTTGAAGTTAATGCGCTCTAATTGCAATTTGTTAAATATAATGCATGTGCTCAGTGCTCAGTCTCAGTTGTGTCGGTCTGTGAACAAAACGAGCTTGGAAGGAAACTCATTTTTAACAATTACAACGAATTATAAATACTCTTAGATAAGTTAAGTATCAGAACTCATTCATTTGAATGTTGAAAACTGAAAAAAACACTTTGGTATAACTAATCTAAGGGGGTATAGAAAAACTTCTAAAACATCTAAAGAAATATATTTAAATTAGTTGATAGTGTAAATTTATCTCAATCTTCTATTCAAAGACAAACATAATGAGATATTCTATGTACTCAATTATTAGATCAATAGTAATACATTTAACAACCAATTCAATTGCCTTTCCATGTACCATTTAAAATCCATTCAATGTAGCAAAACCTAAAACCCACACAAAACACACCCATACACCGAATAGAGCAACAACAGCATCTACCTTAGAGGACACGTTCAATCTGTGTTTGCAAGAAGGCTGTTTCAAAACTTATATATTAAATATAAAAATAATATACAGAAAAGGAATTTAGATAACAATTTTGAAAGTATATTTAAAATGTGTAAAAAATATCTTCAAGATAAAAATTATAAAAAGGATTTAAAAGATTTAAAAGAAACCTTTTAACTGAATTCATTTTTCATTACTAGTTTTCATATAAAATCTTCAAAAATTAAAATTTATGATTTGTTGATGTCTCTGCTATATTCTTTATTTAAATAGTTTTCAAACCGCCCTCGCTGTTTGCTTGTGCACAATTGTATGTGTGTGGGTGTATACTTACATGCGCTTTTGTCCGGTGACCATGGCAATTAAATCTAAAATATAAGCTGGGATATTGTGCAAGAAAAATGCAATTGCACAATGCAGAGGCTTCGATGGTATTATAACGTACGAGAAGCACCTGTGACAATAATGCGGCGGACATACGCCAGCGAGAAAGAGAAAAGTGTATAGAGAGCGTGAGGTATAGAGGATATAGAGACACACACACACACACACACACAGAGTGAGAGAAAAGAGAATGGGAGAAGAAGATGAAAGAGGTTGAATGGGAAACGTAGAACGTAAAACGTTTCCATGTGGCATTTTTGGTTCGATTTTGGTTTAGTTGCCATTTTTCGTTTTTCGTATATGAGTATGTGTGTGGATGATATGAGTGTGTGTGTGTACGTGTGTATATATTTCGAGGTTTTTTTGGTTTACGTTGTTTGAATCGGTTTGTCGATTCAATTTTTTTGTCGTTTTTATATTTTTTTTTTTTTTTTTTTTTTGGGTATATTCATTCAGGTTTCGTTTCGTATCGTTGTTTCAAGGTATTAGCCAAAGCGTAGATAAATCGTTTCCCGTTCCCGCAGAAATTTTTTGGCAATATTTAAGCATTGGATTAGACATGTGCCCCAATCCACATAGTAGTACAATATGCGAATAGTTCGTGTTTTGTCCGATGGCATTGACCAGTTGGTTTGAATTCAAAAAAAAGAAATCCAAAAAAAAAAAGGGAAATAAAAAGATATATTCATATTTTAGATTAAATACACAATAGGACAAGGGGGTTAAGTGGTGGGGTTAGTTGGCTACTCACCAAAGCGCCTTATCGAATGGTTCATGGAAACCTTGACGTGACAGATGCATATATTGACCCCAGGTAATATTATTTTTATCAGATACATAATTATAAACAGGTAATTCGGATTTTATATCGTGCTCCATTTTTCTAAGATTATATCTAAAAAAATAATAATTTATTAAAAGAAAGGATTTAAATAATTGAATTATTAATTGCTTTTGATCATTCTGTATTCATTTCATTCAAATTCTAGAAAACTAAAACAATAAACTTTTCTACTATCCTAAGGAAAACACAGGATCGATTTAAGAAAGTTTCTTTTTTCGATCAAGTGTAAAGGCTAACCAAATTTCAGTTAATTCAAGACTTTTTCAACAGTTAAAAGAAACTTTTCTTAAATTGTGACTTTTTCTTTTTTTAAGTAGTTGTTGTTTTTGTCTCGTCAACTCTTTTTTTTTTTTTGTGCAATATAATGTGCTCCATCAACCTTAACAATTTAATTTCTCTCAGGCATAGAGACACACACGAAAGGAAGCTACAAACACATATACAGAGAGAGCGAGAGAGAGAGGGGTTAAAATTCCTTTACAACTTTCAAAGGCAAACACAAACACATGGATACGAATAAGGATACGGACACGAATAAGTATATGGACATGGTCATGGATATCGAAATTGAAGCAGATACGAAGCTAAGGCAAACATCTTTCGTTTACTCTGATGCTCCCGTTGCTCTTATTCCTTCTTCTTCTTCTTCTTCTTCTGGTGGTGGTACTGGTGTTGCCATTGCTACATTTTGATGTTGCAACTGCAGTTGAACTAACCTTCTGGCTATGTCCCAGGCGGTTGCTATCATTGCATTCACCACATAATCGGCTGGCACCATATTCGCTTTGCAGCTGGCCGTACCGTAAATGCAACGTACGAGTCCCCGGGCCGACCAAGTGCATAAACCTGATGGCCCGTACAAATTATCAGTCCAGCCGGGAAATGGATCCTTGTACGTTGACATTACTGCAAATAAATAAGAATTAATGGTTGCTTTGGTGGATCAGGACTCACTCGGAGTCGCAGTTGAAGTCAAATAGCGGGTATAGTGGGTGTCGGTGTTGGAGTCGTTTGTTGATTTTTCACCATAGCCAAAAGCGATAATGGTTCTGCTACTGCTACTGTTTCTGGTGGTGCATCTCTTTTACCCATCTTTTCCTGTCTCTCCCTCACTCTCTCTCTCTCTTCCTTTTATCTGTCATGGCACTAACTGATATGCCTGAGTCCCCATGGCAAGTTTTGCTCTTGAATTTTCCATTGTGCTTCCCATTCCATTGCAACCGTCACCGCCACCGAACCGCTGCCCTTCCGTCATCCAATTTTTTTTTTTTTTTTTTTGTTTTCGTATGTTAGAGAATAAATGAAAATTTGTTTCTGCTTTGTTCTCGAACCAACTCCGACTCCATCTCCGCTTTTGACTCTGATTTCTGGTTCTGGCCCTGCTCTTTTTGGTCTTCATCTGAGGAAAAAAAAAACTTTTTCCACATGCATTTTATCTGCTACGTATATTTTTTTTTCATTCGAAGGTGGCTGGGGGTGACTTTTGCTTATATATATATATATACCAAATGCAACACTGTTTTCCATTTTTCACGGAAATTTCTCTAAATATTTGTATACACTACCCCATTTAAGGTACATAACATTTGTAAAACAGAGAAAGAAGTTGGAATTGTTTAAGTAACTTAGTTGTGAGATGTCTTGCAGTCTTGATCAAAGAAATATTCTATACTATATCAATTTTCTTTAGTTAAATTTAAGAAAAAAATGTTTTATTATAAACTTATTTAGAATCTTTATTAATAAGAGTACAACAACTTCGTTTTGAGCATTTGCATTTGGTCTTTTAGTTTTCATATTCTTTTTTTCTTTTTGTTTTTTTTTTTTTTTTTGTTTTTTGCTTACGAAAACCTTTTGGGAAATCCACATTGAGAATGGGGCTGCAATTTCTTGTTTGCCATTTTCCTTTTTGCATGCCCCAGAGCATTTTTGGCTAATTATCTGACAATTAGTTGGTTAAGTCAAGTTTGAAACCGCAATAAATTGTATACCCCTTCCCCTCCCCTCCAACCAGATGCGGCAGCACTAACACCAGCAGCACGAATAGAAATTGTAGCAGTAGCAATATCACACACAGACACACCTACCATATACCCTTGAGCTACCCCTTAATACTCACTCACCTATAGGTGGACGAAATATTCCTGCGGGTAAATGAAATGCACGATGATTCACCAAATTCTCAGCACACTTTTTGGTCATGGTATACGTATTGGGCATTTGGCCAATTAGACATGGTCTTAATTTTTCCAATGTTTCATCATCGAATGTGCGATAGATCTGTTAAATATATATATATATATAGTCAAATATAATGCCTATAAAAATATTCATGGAAAAAAATGTAGATTTCTTTTTTTTTCTTTTTTGTTTTCTTCTTTTATTTACTTATTTGTTTGTTGGTATGTTTGTTGTTGGTATTGGTCGTGTTGGCATTTTACCTGCATGATTTTTTCGTAGCCAATTTCATTCTCATACACTTGCTCCTTGATGAATTTGCGATTGCAATTGCAATACAGTGTCGATATGTGGACGAAGGACTGCCCGTAGGATAAATATATGTATGTTTGTGGAATGAACGTATCGTAGGATAGGGCGAAAGGGTATCAAAGAGGAACGGAAGTGATGGCAGTTTGGGATGTGGAGGCGGTAAAACGCATGTCGAATGTTGATTGAATTGTGTTGAAATTGTTTGCCCGCCAACGCCATAAAATATGCACAGTGTATGCGAAACAAGGAAAGAGTGATAAACAGAAAGAAACAGAGAGAAAAAAAAGAGAAAAAGCGAGTTAAAAAGAGATGGAGTATGCATTGCTGTAAATATTAAAATTCATACACAAATATTTTCCATCCATCCATAACACAGACAGGGGAATTATGTATTTTGGTTACTTAAATGCGCGATATGTGAATATTTAACTTTTTATATATTTATTTGCTGGTTTCTTTTCCACATATCCTTCATAATTCCGCTTCAAGCTTTCCCATAGGATCCATTGAAAAGTAAATTTCCTTTAAGCTTGCAGTTTCTTAAAATCATTATAACTTTAATCCTTAGCAAAATACATCAAAATGCTAATGTTAGGCTGGGATAAATAGAAAAATCATTTAAGTGACTTAATTACTTAATTTACCTTCAATTGCTTCATTTCCATGGCCAAATCAAGTATCTTTTTAGTACCCAAAACATTAATGTCAATGGCATCACTTAGTTTTTCATTGAATTTCACCGATGCCACCACATTGAAGACAATCTAAAAAAAAAAAGAGTGAAAAAAAAAGGAAAACGCAAGCCACGATGCATAGAAATGCATATTAAAAATTGAAAAAAATGTTCCCCAAAATATGCCAAATACCTACAAAAAAAAAGTATAGAAAAAGAAGGAATTGTAGGAGCAGAAAATTCAACACGAACAAACAGCAGGAAGCACATGCAAAATGCACAAGAGCTGCATACAAAACAGAAGCGACTAGCAGTAGTAGTAGTAGTCATAGTAGTAGTAGTCGTAGTAGTAGTCCTAGTGTCTACTACAGAAGGGGACCCAAAAAGCCTCTCCACTTGCCACTCACCACTCGCCACTCTCTGCTCTCGTTGGTTGCGTTTGCTTGATGATAAACCCACTGCTTCTCAATACTTCACCCCTGCCTTCAGACTAAAGTCAGGAACTGCGAGCATGCGACTGACTCCATGGGCGCCGACAGAGCGTGCATTGAACATTGACAACAAAGCAATTTTAGTTTTAAAACAGTGCAAGGACTAAGCAGACACAATCCCAATCCCAATCCTTTCTATTTTCTGCCACTATTTTTTTCCTTTTTTTGTTTCTTTTTTCGCATGGTCATGGGTTGTGAGTGACTGAGTGAGTGACTTGTATGCAAAATGTTTTGCACACAAAACGAAACAACCGAAAAAAGCAAAAAAAAAACAAAAATGAAAGAAGAATAAGGCAAAGAACGAGGGAAATAAAAATAAAAGCGGCGGATGCGGCTGGTAGGACAATGGCTCGCGCGCATGCCAAACACTTGAAGCATGCACAGGAATTTTCATTTATTTATATATTGTGTTTTATAACCAGCAGCAGCAACAACAGCGGCAGCAACAGCAACGACAACAACGGGAAAAAGAGGAGCTGCAGCAACAACTATAGAAGCAACTTTACACGTGGCGGGATTTCAATTTTTGTCTGAAAAGTAGAAAATATATTTTGTGCCGCAACAACAGAGTGTAAAAAAAAAAAAGAGCACACTACAAAATGAAGATATAGAAAATAAATCGTAAAAAGAATGCGGATATTGTATACCCTTAGAGTGATAGGTTTTTTTAAATTCGGTTACTTATCCTTATCAATTGAAAATTTAATTTTTTCTATACTTCTGACCTAACTAAAGCTGAATGCTTACTTTTTCCCTTATAATCATAGCAAGTTATTTACTATTTCTTTACTTAATGCTTCTTTCTAGGCGTTCTTTTTTACATTGCATTATCACTTGCTCGTTCTTTCTTTTACTCGTTCTCATTACTTGTTCTCTTTACTTGTTCCCTTACTCGTTCTTTTTACTTGTTTGTTTACTCGTTCTGGTAACTCGTTTTTTTTTTACTTATTCTGTTTATTCGTTCTGTTTACTCGTTCTTTTCACTCGTTCTGCTTACCCGTTGTTTTTACTTGTTCTGTTTACTCGTTCTTTTTACTTGGTCTGTTTACTCGTTCTCCTTAGCCGTTCATTTTACTTCTTCAGTTTATCTGTTTTTTAACTCGTTGTTTTTTTTGTGCTTTCTTATTCGTTCTTTCTTACTTGTTTGGCAATAATTTTAAAAACAATGATTATATTTATTCTAAGAGATCTTTAGTAGTCTAAAGTACTTATATAAAACTATATAGAACTTGTATCAGATCGTTAATACTTGTGCTTGTAAGGGTATACAAAAAAAAATCATAAAAAGGAAATAAAACGACGTCGTTTTACCTATCCAATGTTGTTGTCGTAAACATTGGCGCCTGCCTTTGGCATGCAACATTTACGTATATCGGAGGCAGCTCCGACATACAGACAGACAGACCGACCTACCGACCGACCCAACGACAGACACATTGAAGATAGGCAAACACAAAAGTTTTCACACACACACATAGACACACAGACACACAGACACACAGACACGGCCAGAGATGAATTCATACTCATACAAACACACAGACAGACAAAAGTCCATTGATTGAACAACAAACTGTTCAAAATGAGAAGGATATACATATACATATATAGAGTTTGTGTGTGTGTATGGTGGGGGGGAGGGAGGTGGTATTCGATGGAGAAAGAGCAAGCGAACTCACCTGGACTTCAGCCGAGAGCATTGCTCGGTCGGTGGCATCAATGTCCAGGTCGATGGCACTGTAATCAGCGCGTATCGGATGCACCTTTTCCAACAACTCTGGCCACTCCTCGCGCATTGTATTGAATATCTGGTTGAGAGACAAGCAAACAAAACAGTTCGTCATGGGGTTCTCTGCTACTGTCATTGTCGTTTAAGGATTGACATCATAGGAAAGGATACTCTGAATCCTTTAGTTCGTCTTACCGATTCATTGAAAAACCCCTGTAAACGCTCTTGCACGCTCATGTTGTCCTTGCTACGTATCAACATGTAGATTTTACGCAACCCAAAGGACCGTAACAATTTCTCTGTTAACACTTTGCCCACGAATCCAGTGCCGCCTGTAATGAGCACCGTAGTATTGCTATAGAAATCCGTAACTGGTGTTGAACTGACACTAGCAATGGGCGTCTGTGATGTGGGTGTGGGCGTGTCATCGTCACTGTTTACTGTCACTGATGCCTCGAAGAGTGGCTCCTCATTGCCGCTGTTATACTCGCTGCTACTGCGACGCGATGAATTTGTCGAGGAGAAGGCCTTTCGAGTCACAACGGCACTAACACTAGCAACAGGAGCAACAGCTTTACGAGTGAATGGATAAAAAGGATGGGAAATAAGATACAAAAACACAGACACATACAAAAGATTTAAAAAAAATGATTATAAGTATTAAGATAAGAGAATAATTGAAATGAGATTTTGAGATGAAAACAACATAATTAGACAAGTACACTTATAACTTGAGAAAGAAAAAGAATAGTAAAAGAAATATATATTCTTGCAATTTGAAAATAGAAATAAGAGTAAGGCTAAGGTCCCCTTAAGATAACTGTAATACTTTACTCTATTTTGAAGAGTCCTTAAGCATTCCATAAAGAGCTTATAAAACGATTTTTTTTTATAGATTCTTAAGTCAAACAACTGACCTTAAAGGTCATTTATGCTTTTTATTTTTAATTATATGCAAGGTAAGCCAGATCTTTATCTGGACTACCGGCAAGAGAACTGCCGTGAGCTAGGTACTTAAACCTTTACACGACTCTTTACTCTTTCCTTTTTACGATATTGCTCATGCATTTTAAATAGACTTTAATTTACCCAATTTAAAGGTTTAACAAACGTTTAGTTAATCGATATTCTTTAATACCTGCTGATTTAGAATTTGTTTGATGCATTTGGCTATATATGACACAATTATTATATTTTAAAAACTGAACCGTTCACTTCCAAGGCTGGAGACACATTGAAAAGTTTACAATGTGTTACAATTTTTTTGTTGTTTTTTTTTTTTTTGTTTTAGTTTTTTAATTTAACTGTAAGGAATAAATACACTTGCGTTAGGGTTCTAGACTCTAATCAATAAAAGACAGTCATACAAGTATAAAGATTTTCCCACCAAATGTCAATTTTATATATATATATATATATATTGTAGTATATTATTACAACAACAAAAATAAAGGTGGTTAAAGAACAACCCTAACCCAATTACTATATGTATGTGTGTTTGTGTGTGTATGTGAGTACATATATTTTCATTCCAATTCAATGTCCGATTGCCTGTTGCGGTTTTCCTGGCCTGACATTGCGGTTGCATTTGACCTGCTGACCTGAGCTACAGCAGTCACTCACTCAGTTGGCCAGTTAGTTAGGTAGGTAGCTCAATCACCCACATAGTCAATCTTCCCTTCGCCCTCTGACTCTCATGGACTAACACATTTTCTACTTTTTCTCGCTCTCGTTCACTCTCTTTCATTCTCTATCGCTCTCTTTTAGCCATTTTAAACATTGTTAATTATTCAATTATCAACAGCCAATGTGTGGCCCCTAAAGCGAGGACATGGCGACCGTGTCTAGCTAAATGTGTTTATATGTGTGTGTGTGTGTGTATGTGTTTCGATGTCACGATGTCCATGTCCTGGTCAGCTCTATCTCTAACGCGTGTGTGCTTATGTGTTTATGTGTATATATGCGTCTCACTAAAGTGCAGCATATGTTGTTTGATTGCATGCGGAAAAATGAGGCATAAGAACAACACACAGTCACACGCACATACACATACACTAACATACACCCTGTTAGACAACGACACAGTGTAAGCTAGAAAAAGACAGAGTTAGACGATTGCGTGACATTGTTGTTGCCTGCTGTCATATATAATTTTCTTCCTTTTTCCATCCTGTTAGGTCTGGCTATGTTTGCTTTGCTATTAGACAAAGTTTAATGATTGAATAAAAGTGAAAAATGAAAACTCAAATTTATAGAGTAGAAAAGTTAATTTTTTGTTGTCTGGCCAATTGAAAATTAAAGACCAATAAACTGGAAATTGTTTAGAAAGTTAAAAAAAGAAACACTGGAAAAGCATCAACATTTTTATAGAACTCAACTAGATATTAAAGTAACTTTGGAAGTATTTTGCCATTAGACCTTAGAAATCCTATCTTCACAATGTTCTTGTACTTCAAAACTAAAGTTCAATTTTTACAACTCAATAGCTAAAATATTGAACTACTTTTGATTTCATTTCATTTGATTTGATATTTATAAGCGACTTATCTTCAATTATATTTTATTTTATAAAAGCGTATCTATATCTAAGTATGTATCCATAAATCTGCTAATCTAACTTACACTTATTTTTATTTACACCTTGGAAAAAAACAACTTGGCTTTTCTCACGCCACTCAACTAACTTTACACTCATGGCTTTTTATTGCTGAATTATTTATTAGCAAAATAAGAGAAATGTAATGTTCAACTAGAAAACTCTTCTCATACAAAATACAAAAGTCATATCATTGAAATTATAAAGGATATTATGAATATAAGATAAGGATATATATCAAATTATTTGCTTAATTTCATAAATATAATCAAGATACAATTTAAAGCTAATCAAAGTTTATTTGTAGATATCCTTTTTACAATTTCTATCATTGAGTTACTTTCATTTTCAATAAGCAATGTTTTCAACATTTGTTAACTTTTTAAGAACTTTTCGGGGAAATGGCTTAACTTTGAATAGACTTTACTTACTTGAACAGTTTCGTAAACTTTCGAATTGGAAAAAGTTCTTGGCTTGCATCTTAGAAAAGTTAAAGCTAAAGTAAACTTGGAAGCTTTTGTGCTTGTTTCCTGTTTCCGGTTTGCGCATACGCTAACTTTTATCAACTATAAAAAAGCTTTTTAAGCAAAGGAAAAGAAAGTTTTCTTACTACAAAAGTTAAACAATTGAAGGCTTTTCCCTTATCAGTTTTATCTAAATGAAAAGAAAGTTTTCTTACAGTCAAAATTTGATCTAGCGGCAGCTTAACAATTGAAAAATTAAAGCTTCCGTTCCGATAAAAAAAAGTTTTATAGAAAAAAGTTATAAATAAGGATAAACTGATCCATTTTATTTCCTGAGAGAAAATAACTTTAACAATTTAAGACCCCTAAAATTGAAATGGACATTAAAAAATAATAATTATAATTGTCTAGTAATTAACAATCCAAAAACCATTGAAAAGACTTTTATAGAATTTTCTGTTTTTATTATTATTATGCAGTTTTTTGTTCGCATTTTTTGTTTAATGACTCGAAATGTTTATTCATTCATTGGTAATTTAATACAATAATTACATTAATTAGCCTTTTTTAATGACACACACACACACACACACGCTCAGACACAGAAACAAACAAACACAAGCATACACACACTCACACCAAGATGAAACATGCACTCACTTTGTTATTATACATATAGATTAATATAGAATAAATATATAATTATTATTACATTTTTTTTCTCTTTTTTTTTTTTGTGGTTTTTTTCCCTTTTGTTCTCGTTGTTTTCTGTTTTCGTTAATTTCTTCTTTTTTTTCGTAACTATTTCAATAATTTAATACAATACTTAGTTAATTGATTTGATGTGCTTATTAATAAGAGTGGGACACCAACAGAAAAAAAAAAGATGCACATGAATTATTATAAACTATTTTTGTTTTGTTTCTTTTTTTTTGTTTTGGGACATTCCAAATTAAATTCTTAGAGAATTTCATTGAATGGCCGCAAAATGTATGCTATTAAAAAAAAAAATTTATTTTTTTTTGTTTCCTGAAGAATTGTTAGCATATAATTTTGCGTCAATTTGATTACTTAAATTGTTAAGAGTTTCCATTCAATTTTACTTGCTTTTTAAATTTAATAATACTGTACATGTGGCTCTTAGCCAAGCGAAATGCTTTTAACCAGTTGATTTTGACCAGCTTGCCACACTCAAATCGTTTACCATACGTCATTCGCCATTCCATTCCAGGACATTTTGTAATCACAATTCAATTAACATCAGAAATCACAGTTATTACACCTTATATTTTTGTTTTGTTTTGTTGTTTTCTGTTTTGGCATTTAAATGTTTCTTTGTTTGTTTGTTTTTGCTCCTTAAAGTGGTTGCCATAGAGGTTGACCTTCAGCTTCGTCCTCCTTTCCCCTAATAGTTGTTTTATTAATAATTGGCATTTGTACACGAGATACTTCACTTAATATACAGGTGCCATCACATTCTGTTCGACTACCAAACTCTTGTTCACAAATGCAACTGGAACTTTCACGGGATTCGCCTTTTAGTAGAGCCAATTGAACACCAGCTCCGGCATTACCACTTACTGCCATTACAACGCTTGAGGATGGCTCCTCGCTGGGCGGTGTGGTTGTGCTTGGTAATTCCATCAATGCCAAATCATCCTCACATTCGATGACATTCGGATGCAGTGGCTTAAAATTATTTCGTCGCCATGGTGGCAACGCTGTCGGTCCGAAGGTAACCACACTTTGATGATGGGTATGAATGTTATTCCCGTTGCCATTGCCATTGCTATTGCCTTTGCCTTGGCTAATAATGAGATTGCTGTTCCCGTTCCCGTTACCGTTACCGTTACCATTACCGTTGCCATTCCCATTAACATTGCCATGCAGATTGCTGTGGCCATTTCTATGCCATTGTATACCTGCCATGCCTGCCTTGCCATTGACTGGATAACGTCCTCCGCCGCCAAAGAGATTACTGCGGATCCGCATTGATGAATTTGCGTAGGTTGAACGTATGGAGCTCGCACGTGTATGCATTGAGAAAGTTCGTTCTGTATGGGGATCCAAGCTTGTTTGAAACTTGCAAAAACAAGCAGCAAAACGTTTGTTAAATTCCCGTTTGAACTTTTCCTAGAAACAGACAAAAGCCCACAAAAGTATATCAATAATTGTGCGTAAAAATGCTTTTTCCTTTTGTAATTTATATATCAATGAACTTAAATTACCGTTATTACGCTTTGCCTTCAAAACTGTTGACAAGTGATTTATCCTATTTACTTATTTTTAAAGAGCTAATATGCTTATTTATGTAAAAAAGAAAATATAGTAAAATATATTGAACAAGCAAAGAGAAGAAAAAAACTCATTGGAACACATATTAAAAATTGTCTCTATTTTCTTGGAAAAGCCTGAAAATGGCAATGAAAATGTAAAAGCAAGCAATTTAAATACAATGAAAAATAAATCCATAAGATTATAAAAATAATTGAATGAAATAAAAAAAACTGCAGCAATGCAGACATAAAAATGACTGACTTAAATGATTAAGCATTTTCTTCATTAATTTACTTTTTACATTTGTATGTATATACACAAATATGATTAATATAGTCAAAAAGATGGAATGACTTTCACTTTTTTACATTTAGCAATCAATAATTATTCTCATATCAAAGTCTTTTGAATGTAATAATATCAAGTAAGAATTTTTTTATTTTTATACCTTATAAAAAGTTTTAGCTGCTACATATTAGATTTACTTTGCTTGATGTTCTCACCAAGCCAACTGGCATTAAGCCACGATAGAGGGGAGAGTGTAAAGGCAAGAGTAGATACAACCTCAAACACCTCTTACCACCTAATTGACAATATTTAGAGAGCTATTTATCTTCTTTTGCTTCTTTCATTTATATATATATACATATATTTCTGTCTGTGTGTGTGTGTGTCTTTGACAGTAAAACAAAATACTTGTCGACGGTGAAAAGTTTTTTGGTACCCAAAAAAAAAAAAAAACATTTTTTGGTTTGTATTTTGAAGGGAAATACACATAAATACAGCCTGACACCCACAAATCTACACAGGCACAGCCATAACAAATACACACACACACACACACATGCGTGAAGTGGCAAATAAGTCTAGGAATGCCTTTTGTTGCCTTTACAAAGGACAAAACTTTACGAGCATTTGACGCCTTTTATCGATTCTCAACAATCATCACTTTCATTATCACCATCATCATCATCATCATCATTATTATCTCCGTGCCTGTGTGAAAAGTGTCAAACAAACAGCCACAGGCAATTTGTCCAAGTTTTATGCCTATGATTTGTGAATTTCTCAAGAGTAAAAGGGAATCTTTTTCTAACTCACTGTCTGTCTGTCAGTCTGTCTGTCTATTTGCTTGATATTAATTAACTTCTCGAGACAAAATACAAAAAAAAAAGTTTTCTCTCAAAACATTTCTTTTTGTTGCAAAATTATTTCTAAATAGAAAACTTTTGTCATCGGTAAATTTTATGTTTCACATTTACCAATCGAAAACTGAAACCATATTGAAGCAGAAATCTAATAGAAACTAGTTGCTTGATCAACAATTTTTGATATAAGCACACACATATTTAACCTGAACTTATGAGAATATATAAAAATTTCATTTTATTTTTTATATAAATCAAGTTTAACTCACATTGTAGATGCCATAAATAAAGGGATTGTAGCAGCTATTGCTCATGGCAAGCCAATCGCAACAGAACCAAACGATGCTAATGAAATGATAGTCGTTGATTTCCGGTATGGTCACATACAGAACATTGTACAATTGCAATGGCAGCCAGCACAGGCCAAAGATAATCACAACAATAATCAGCATTTTGATGACCTGAAACAGTAGAAGGAGAGGAAATTAAAGTGTATTCAAAGTTAATAATAGGGCATGCTATATTTTCCATACTGCAACCGGATACCCTCCACACTCACTCTCTCTGTCTCTCTCTCTCTCTCTGACCCGGACTGCCCTTTACCTTTTTCTTGTTTTTCAAAAGTGTTATGTCGCGTGAATCCTGCGCATTTCCAGGCGCCCGTGTCCCCCATAATCTGACTGCCATTTGTATATAGACAAAACTGATTACACAAAACGGCACCAGATACTGGACAAACACCAATGAATATCTATATGTTTGCAATTGATCTTCCGATAGATTTTTGTTTGTACAAAATGGTCGTGTTACATTTGAGATGACATCGTTTTCTGTAATCAATATAAAAAAATATATAATTCATTAAAAATCGAACATTTAGTTAACTTAAACAGTTGATGAAGTCCTTTTAATTAATAGACCAATAAATTGATCGAAAGAGTAAAAGATATGGTAACAATAAAATCATCTATCAGTTCTAAGTTCTATTTAAAAATTAAAAAAACCAAAATCGAAATTTTAATACTTAAAATATAATACGATTTTAGTAGCTTTTACTTTCACTTTTAATCAGCACTTGAAGTAATCTTATTGATCTCATTCGATTAAAGATTTTGAAACATTTACATTTATGTATAAATTAATCACTAGAGTAATTATATTTATAGTATATTTAAGTTTATATATACATATATAGGTATATATGTATGTGAGTTAATATTGTGTATTAAGCCGATTTAGATATTTTTCCAATTATGCTTACCCTTAATTCGTTCACTTATTTCCTCCACACGAAATGCTATGGCAAATGGTATGGCAAAGAGTATGGCCAATAGCCAAATCCCAGCAATTATGAACTTTGATATGAACTTTGTTGGACGTGCTCTGCAATTATATGAGAATTTTAATAATAATAACAACAACTACAATATATATACAGTGAGAAGTAAGTAGTTGAGAAAGCAATTTACCTTAAGGGATTTATTATTGCCCGATGACGATCGATTGCAATTGCGGTCAATGTGAATACAGAGACATTTACGCTCAATGCCTGAACAAATGGGCAGAAACTGCACATAAACCAAGGTAAATTCCATCGTTGCAATAAAGCAGCCTGAAACTGAAATAAAAGAAACCAAAAGGACCAAAAACGTTGTCAGTTATTGTTGATTGGAGTATGTGTATAAGATAAATATTAAACCAAGTCAGTGTAATGTATATAAAGTGTATTTCCTTGCCCAAAAAGACACACATAATTTACGTAGTGGCAAAGGACAATAGCCAAAGGACAAAAACGAATGGAAAGGATGTCCGTCCGACTGTTAGCTATTTCTGTTGTGATTTACTGATGTTTTTCCACATCTGTTGATTGTGTTGATTGGATAAGCGTGGTATTTTGGTCAAACAAAGCAATATTGCTGATGCCTGTAAGTTGGCAGGCGACAGTTAGTTTCATTTAATTGTCAATTTAATGAAAATTAATTGCTCTTAATATAGAAAACGTCGAGAGAAAGGGAGAGAGAGAGAGAGAGAGAGAAGCTACTTCACTATGCCAAAGGTCAAGTGTATTTATTTCTATCTTAAGTCTGGTTAAATGTTAATACAAATATATTATTTCATTGCAGACGCTATACAAAAATGGTATAAATTAAAGCAAGATTATCAATAATTGTTTTTTTTTTGTTTTACCAGAGATAAACTAAAAGTAGGATTAAGGGATTTAATAAAATTACAAATGTTCATTAATTGGCATTTTTTTTTTTTTGCTTTCAAACTTTTCTAAAAAGTTGAATAAAGTCTTGGGTTTAAATTAAATGAAATTTTTATAGCTTTGCAAAAAAGATATATTAATTTTGTTCAGAAGTTTCTCCGACTATATCATGTATATATATTCTTGATCAGCAAGATATGCTGAGTTGATATAGCCCTGTCCGTCTGTCCATCTGTCTGTCTGTCCGGATCAACGCAATCTCCTCTAAAACCCTTAAGCTACAGACCTGAAATTTTGCACCTAATCCTCTGTTTGCTGCAGGCATTGTATATCTCGGAATCATCCCGGTCGAATGACTATATCTTATAGCTCCCATGGGAACTATCGGTCCTGAATAAGCTTTAACGTCAATAACTTTGTTGTTTTCCAATGAAATATCACGAAAGCCGGTATTTATAAGTTTTATGTACTTTCTAACATATCCACCAAGTTTCATCAAAATTGGTTGACTATATCATATAGTTTCCATAGGTACGATCGTTCTTGAATATGGATTTCAAGCAATAACTTGTTTGGTTTAAAAGCGATCATTTCAAAATTTGGTATTTCTGACTTTTATATGCTTTTTTGCATATCAACAGAATCGGTTAACTATATCATATAGCTTCCATAGGAACGATCGGCCAAGAAAATAGTTTTGGATGAATAACGTGGGGTTTTTAAGAGTGATTCTTACCAAATTTGGTATATATTGAAATGTGTTTAGTGAGTTTTACTAGAATCGGCCGACTATATGCTATAGCTCCCATAGGAACAATCGGAGCAAAAAAAATATTTTTATTAAAAAGTTTGCAAAAGTATTCAAACTTCTGCATGGCCGAAATTAGCCCATCCTTCTAATTTTTTTATAATTTATTATTAAATTAAAAGTTTACAAAACTTTTAACTTAACCACTTGATGCAGAAAACCCAAAAATTAAAATTTGCAATTTCCCAGAAAATTGTTGCCAATGTTTGTTTGCTCTTTTATTTTGTTTTGATTCCTTACAACTCCTTTTCCATTTAATTTTCTAAAAGTTCTTTTAGTTTGAAACTAATGTTAATTGAGTAAATTGGCCAACATTCTGTTTATGTTTTTTTTTTTTGGTTTCCCCTGGCAGAATCCTAAAAAAACCTAATTTACTTTCACACTTGGTTTGCGGCTTTTCGCCTTTTAGCACATAAGACCATTAACATCCAAATCAAAAAAAAAAAAAAAAAAAAAATCACAAATCACATTAAGTCTGCAAGTGCGTAATATTCCATTATTTAAACTCATTCAATGAAAAACGAGACCAATCATTGTCAGTGCAAGAGCAAAAGGGAATGATGGGGGATGGGGAGGGGATTTATGATACTAATTTCCAAATTTTCGCCACGTTGTGTTTAAGAGCCGGAAATTAAATTGATGCCTGGGCATATTTGCCTGCGGTAGGAGATGAATTCGACAATATTTTGAAATTGAAACTGTATGGAAAAACTGGGCTAATGCCATTTACAAACATAACAACCGCCCACTAAACTGATTTGTATGCCAAATTTGTTAACACACCCACGAAATAAACTCAATTTTTTTTTTTTTGCTCTGTATGTAAATTATCAGCATCAACATGGCCCACACATACATATACATATATAAATAAAATATATATAGTCTCTCTATATATATATATATAAAATGATATGATGACATGATTTGTAAAAAAATTAACTTACCTGAAATGGTATACAGAATAGTCCAATAATGACATCAGCAAAAGCCAAATTGGCTATATACATATTGGTCACAGTGCGCATCTGTCTGGTGGTTGCCACCACCCAAATAACCAAAGTATTTCCAATGACAGCCACAATGCTAATGCCGCCATAGAATATGGATAGAAGTGCCACAATCTCAGCGGGTGCCGCATAAAGACGTTCTATCAAGCAAGAAAAATCAAACCAAAAGTAAATAAGCTAAATTGAAGTAATTTGCAAAAAAAGAGAGAGATGGAGAGATACAGAGTAAGAGAGAGAGAGGAGAAGAGACACAAGCAAGGAAAAGTGACAGCCACAGATTAATACAAGTCAAGTTAAGCCAGCAAAGCCATGCCAACTCACTTGTCACCATGTCAAGAGTATAAGAAATTGTCCAATGGAAAATGAGACTCTTGAAAATTAAATTAATTTTCAAATTGACCTCATACAATTAGATTTAGATAAAAGTTCATATGATTTATGTTACCCTACATTACACTAAATTAAATAATATATTTCAATAAGATAACTTTGATAAAGGTTAAAACATTTGTCTTGTAACAAAAACCTTAATCAATTGTAAACAAATAGAAATGCCATTTAGCCTTTTTGACTGTTAAAGACTGCATTGAATTCTAGTTCTTTAGGGTATCTAAACTTTCATTTAATTCAAATTTCTTTTATTTTAATTATTGATTTATGTTGTTTTGTTACACAGACATTACAATTGAATCATATTTGATTCATATCACTCACTGGACAGCAACTGTCAAAAACTTTTGACCAACTTCTATTTGTAATTTGGCATATGATCAAGTTAATCGCTGTCAAATCAACTCTCCAAACATTACTATATATATTCTCGTGATGAAAATACATAAATAAAATCGAAATGTTGCATAACATAAGCAAAACAGAAAACATAAAACTATTTTAATCTTTAGAGTGCTGAGACTAAATGGTGACCAGTATAAGAGAGAAGAAGGTAGTGGGGGAGTTTGTGTGTTTTGCTGTCAAAACAAAACCAAAAAAAAAAAAAAACAACTTGTCAACTTTTGATGGATGACCTTCCCTCATTCCCCCACCTAAAGAAGTAAAACAAATGGCAAAAGTCAATCAACTATTTTCTAGGATAAGGATTAAAGCACTTACCAAATTCTGCCTCCTCTTCGGCTCCTGGCAACAAATCTTCGCGCACTTGTTCCATTTCCATGGCGAATTTGTTGATTTATTTTCGTTGTTTTTTGTTCTTTTTATTGTTATCGTTGTTGTATTGTATTATTGTAGTTGGTTTTTTCCCCTCCCCCTCTTTCCTTGTTGTATACTTTAAGATAAAGTGTCAGCGATTTGTTGTTGTTGTTGATGCTGAAACAAACTTCCAATTAGAAGCAAGCAACAAGCACAAAAAACAAATTTGAGCTTTACTCAATGCATTTTAATGGCCAATTCATGGCTGCAGGCCGTAGTAACAACAACAACAACAAATTGAGTTGGCAGATAGCATTAAATTGAAATTTCACTAGAAAATACCAAAAAAGAAAAAGAGAGAAAAAGAATTAATCTCTGGTAAATGCTAAGAAAAAGCGAGGAAAAAAACGCGAAATTCCTGAAAAATGAACAATTATAATTGCTTTTATTTTTGTCGAACAAAAAAAATTTATAAATAAATGAAACAACAAAAAAAAAAAAGGAAAAGAAATATCAAGAGAAATGGCAATCATCAATCTTGAATATTTATGTATACAATAAATGAAATATGATAGGTAAAACAGCACAGGTATATAATGAAAAATGAAGCAAGTAAGTCGTCCATGCCGACTTAGAGTATACCCTGTACCAATTAAAGGAACTGTATTAAATCAAACTCCTTAAAATTTGCCATCAGGTCAAACTAAAAATCTCCTCACAAGCGTCTGCAACGAACGCATGCTATCTCGCTCACACTTACTACGCAATGTCCCACATGGCATTTCAGTGCAAATTTAACATAAGTATATCTTTGATACTTTTTGTCCGATTTTAACTTAATTTGGTCATCTGATACCTTTTGGCCATATTATTGGGTGTGCCAAATAAGATTACGCTACCTTTAATTTTACTCTAGTTATTCGTTTTTCCTAAATTGCGGGGGCGGAAGTGGGCGTGGCAAAAATTTGAAACAAACTTGATCTGCGTAGACACTACACGAATGCTGACACCAAATTTGGTTGCTCTAGCTCTTGTAGTCTCTGAGATCCACGTGTTCATACGGACGGACAGACGGACGGACAGACGGACAGACGGACGGACAGACGGACAGACGGACAGACGGACATGTCTCAATCGACACGGCTATTGATGCTGATCAAGAATATATATACTTTATAGGGTCGGAAATGCTTCCTTCTGCCTGTTACATACATTTTAGCGACTTTAATATACCCTTTTACCCTATGGGTACAGGGTATAATAAGTGCCTTTTCCTTTTTACTCCAACACACAGACACACTCATACACACACACACACACACTGTGAAGCCATGAACATGACTTATGGTCAGATGTCAAGTTTTTCTTTGGCAAAAGTTTGCTTTACATAATTGAAAAAGAGCTTCCGATTTTAGGGTCTATTCAATGACTTTTCGTGTTCTTACACAATTGCTTAACATACACCGCACCTCGCCCAACCCCTCCATCTATTCTCCCCCCTTCTTTTTTGTACAAGAAAGCTGATTCAGTCTATTCTCTAGCATTATTTTGCCTTGTAAAGGCTTTGGTCACTCTTGTGGCCTTTTTCAGGTATTCCGTTTTCAAGGTACAGTTTCTTTTTTTGTTTCTTGTTTTATGTCGTCCAACTTTACTATATATGTTGTTATTATTACATTCAAAGCATGTTGTAATATTTATTTTTACGATACCTTATAATAATATTTTCTTGTTTTTATTGAGAAATGGCGTTGACATATGCACACGCACATACTTACACACACAAACACACACACACACACTTTTACTCTTACTATATGCGGTGGGGTGACTTAAGGATTGGTCCTTAAAATGCTAAAGACACAAAACATTTGTAAGGCTTGTGCTCAGCATTACTGAATTGATTAAATTTTATGCAAATGAATGTACAAGGGTCGACATAAAATGCATATGTATGTGTATATATATATGTATGTATATATATATGTATGTATTTGCAGATCACAGCAAATTTTTTCTGGCCCATTTGTTGCATTGTATCAACAAGTTCTACACATTTCCTTTCCATTATATATTCTGCATAATTTTGGAACCACCTTACCCCCTCTATCACCTAACTTGTAAGTATTTTTGTCATTTTAAACACATTTTACTTTAGATTAAAGTTTCAATTTTTTACTTTGAAATTATATTAAAGTGATTCCCACTATACCCTACTCAACTAAGCATGTGAAAACCCTTTTTTTCTTTTCTTTTCTTATTTTACATTGACTATTTATTTCACTCTATAGTTTAAGATATATATATACATATATATATATTTAGATATGCATAAATTTTCATTTTCAATTGCTAAAATAGAACTAAGCCGACACTTTAAATTCATTTATGTGAAGGCATGTTGATACGAAAGAGAGCACTTCTCTTTGTTTGGGTAATCCCAAAAATTAGACCCATTTACAGAGCTTAATGTAGTATGGATAATAGGCAAGCTTAAGGTTTGAAGTGTTACCCAGAATAAATCAGACATAAGGCTTTTTTCCAAGAACAAAACAACAACAAAAAGAGAGAGAGAGAAAGAGAGATGGAAATAAACAGAACACACTACAAATGTGTTAAAGCAAACACTTTAGAAATAATAAAAGAGATGGGAAAAAGTAAAAGTAGAAGTGAAAGTGGAAGACAACTATCGTACAAGAAGTAAATAAATTCTATTTTTGCCCTAAGGACTTATTAAATTTCATTGACGCCTCAAAAATGCTTAAGGAAAATTGTCGATGAAAAGACGAAGGTAAAGAAATTATTTAGTGTTCAAGGATGCAATTTATTAAGGTAGGGAAATTCAATTAGTCTGACCTACAAAGTTTCCTTTTATTTTACAATTTACTCTGCTTTTATTTTATTTTTTTGTTTGCTTCGCCTTGGCCATTTGTTCATATTTTTTTTTTTTTTGTATCTTTTCTTTACAATTTAATGGACCATTGAATGAGACTGGCCAAATAAGTACGCTATAGAAAATGGCATAAAAAAAAAGAGCTTCGTGTGAACTGAGTGATGAAAAAAAATAACATAAAAAAAAGTAGAGGGAAAATTGCATGAAAAGTCATTTGTAAACAGGCCCAAGTAACTTTTCAGTTTGTTACATGCTTGTTACTTGTTTTGTTATTTCTTTTCTGTATTTTTTTTCGTTTTCGTTTTCTGAGTGCTATTAAACAACTCAAAAATCAAATCCTTACCCACACATTCACACATGATGGGCGTGTTACAATTAATTTGCACAATTTACAGGCTTTTGACTTTAGGAACATGACACGTGCAGCTTGTTTAACACAAAAATAAATAAACTCAAGGGAATGGAATGGAATGGAAAAATGCCTCTTGTATACTTGAACTTTGAATACTTTCATCATATAAAGACGTAAATCCTTATATATATATATCTATGTTATATAAAAGAAATTCTTATTTCTTGAGTAGCAAAAAATGTATTAATAAAAATCACTTTTTACCTGAACATCCTTTTCGACGTTTCTCATTGAAGCAGAAGACATCAAAGTGAAAATACTTATTAAATGGCTGGCCCATACCTATGAGTATAGCATTAGCTTTTGCTCCAAAGACTGGCTACACACACACACATACGCACACACACACACACATTGTCATACCATTTTTAAATAAGCAACAGAATATTAAGTATACGACACATGAGCCAAAAACTCCGCTTATTCATCTACGCACTCACTCTTACTTACAAGCAGAGTGTTTCTATAGCTCACTCTCTCTGACTTTAACTCCCTCTTTCTCTCTCTCTCTCTCTCTCTCTCTGTCTTTCCCTCTCTTTTTGCATTTATATATATAGCTTTTTGGCTTAACGCCAAAAGGAAAAATCTCAATACAAAAGATTTTCACATGGCATGAAGAACAGAGAAGAAAAGAAAGACAAATATCTTTTTGCCCCAGTATGTGTGTCTGTGTGTGTGTGTGTGTGAGTGTGTGCGTGTGACTATGCAATAAAAGAGCAACAGATTCACAGGCAAAAAAAAAGGGCAAACCAGCTTAGGAATCGAGCGTGTAATTTTCTTGTCTCGCTTCATTTTTTTCAGATTTTCCTTTACCGTTTTTCTCCTTTTTGTTGTTGTTGTTGTTGTTTGTTTGTTGTGTGTTTACAATGCCAATGGACTTTAGGCTTCAGCTTTAGCTTTGACGGCTATTCTCTTACTCATTTATGTATGTCTCTGTGTGTGTGTGTGTGTTATTTGTGTGTAGTCTTTGGGGATCGCCATTTATGAGTATGGCCTGACCAAAAAGGGAAAAATGCTATCAGTTTATTGTTTGCCTATATTTAGACCCTGAATGAAGTGATTCCAATATCCATTGTCACTATCAGATTGTTTGAAATTAACTTTTTGACTTTTATCTGTTAACAAAATCCTTCAGCTAATATACATTTGGTTAAACAGTTAAACAGACTTCTTTAATCAAACATTATTCCATCAGATAACCAAATTTGATATAAAATTTAAGAGCTTAAACAAAGCTCTTTAGCTTGATTAATCAATTTTTCATCTATAAACTTTTATTGCCCTTTGGCATGACTTTTGGCAATTTTGTAGAAAAAAACAAAATTATGAAAATTTTATTATAATTAAGAGCTTAGTTGCGGTTTTTATGACACGACTATAACATTCACTCTAATCCGGAAAATATAAACATTTGATTACATACTAACTATAGTGAAAGCAATTAAAAATTGATTATATTCAATGTCAATTTTGGTGAAAGTAATTGAGGTAAAAAAAAATGGCATGCAAACAAAAACGTTATCAACCACAAAAATATATTGTGAACAAAATCAAGCAAAAATTTTACTTATTTTGAGTTATATATAATCTTTATAATACTTGATTGCCTTGATTTGGCCAAATAGCTAAGTTATAGTGTCAAGTATTTTTTTCGCTATCAATTTTCTTATTATACCCTGTACCCATAGGGTAAAAGGGTATATTAAAGTCGCTAAAATGTATGTAACAGGCAGAAGGAAGCATTTCCGACCCTATAAAGTATATATATTCTTGATCAGCATCAACAGCCGAGTCGATTGAGACATGTCCGTCTGTCCGTCCGTCTGTCCGTCTGTCCGTCCGTCCGTCCGTATGAACACGTGGATCTCAGAGACTACAAGAGCTAGAGCAACCAAATTTGGTGTCAGCATCCGTGTAGTGTCTACGCAGATCAAGTTTGTTTCAAATTTTTGCCACGCCCACTTCCGCCCCCGCAATTTAGGAAAATCGAATAACTAGAGTAAAATTAAAGGTAGCGTATTCTTATTTGGCACACCCAATAATATGGCCAAAAGGTATCAGCTGACCAAATTTTGTTAAAATCGGACAAGAAGTAGCGAAGATATATCAATGTACAATTTGTACTGAAACGCCCAGTGCGACATTGCGTAGTAAGTGTGAGCGAGATAGCATGCGTTCGTTGCTGCCGCTTGTGAGGAGAATTTTAGTTTAAACTGATAGCAAATTTTAAGGAGATTGATTTAATAAAGCTCCTCTACTTGGTACAGGGTATACTCAAAGTCGGCAGGGACGACTTGCTTGCTTCATTTAAAACTAAGTTTGAAATGCTGCGCAAGTGCAAAAAAAAAGAAAAAGAGAAAAGTGTGAGAAAAAAAAAACTATTGTGTGAAAACCTCATTAAAAGTTTTCTTATTACTAGAAAAGAATTAATCAGAATATTGGTAATAAATTCACTTTCTAATTCGCTGCACTCTTTTAGCTTTTATCATAATAATTACCTTATCTATAGTTAACCAGTTTTTACATTGTCAAATGTCTATGATTTAATCAAGTTTATTATTTTCTAATTGTTTTGCCATTTTCTCTTACTTTTACAAACGATTTTCATTATCTTATCTCTGAAGCATAAATTTTCCATTATTAAATTAATTGCCTATTTGAAAATTGATTAAGTTCCCTCTGTTTGCAGTTAAAACTGTAAGGAGAAGCTCATTACAAAATATTATTCTAAGTGAAAATGGTAGAAATGTTTTTTTTTGGGTGGCTTAATAAATTATATGAAAATTTTATGCAAATTTTTGAAAATGAACTTGACCTTGAAAGATTGATGAAGGGAAAATTAATATTTCAAAAAGGCTAACACACAAAGATTGCTGGAAACTTTTTCTTTTTTTTTGCTTTTTGTTTTGTTTTTTGTCTCAAAACTTGAGAATAACTTTGCTGACAAGTCAAATGCAGAGACAAAATTGTTTTTGCCACTTTTCCATATTCATTTTCAATTTAGATTAACTTCTCTTTCTTTTCATTTGCTGCTTACCTCATTAACCGTAAATTGTGTCAAACCATTGGACACTTTTCCTTCTATATATATACATAATAATAGGCAAAAAGGAAGCAAAAAAAAGGAAAAGGGAAAGAAATTGTGGTAAATTAGCAAGAGGTTGGCAATATTACAAATTAATAATATCCTTTTCTCCATGGGATCCTATTTACAGGACACGTGTGCTTACAAATGAAAAGAGTCTCACATACACACACACACACACACACAATAAAAGAAAAAATTTCGGAACCGCAAAAAAAAAAAAAAAAAGAGAAAGTAAGAAAAGGAATCCACACATTTCGGCGAATTAAATGTAATTGTAATAAATGTTTATGGTTGCCCTCAGGTGACATTTACCGGGAAAATGGGGAATAGAGGAAAGAAAAAAGAGTTTCTCTTTTCTCCTTTTCCCTTTTCTTTAGTTAAATATTTAGTTCCCTCCTTAAATTATGGCTGGGTTATTAAATTTTACAGGGTTTCCGATTCGATTTTCAATTTTGGTTTTTCAAATATGTTTTTTTTTTTTTTTGTATTAAATCTTTTTATCAGTTTTCAGTTTTTGAAATATATATTTTTTGATTTTTGGCTCGTCGGAGCCGAGTCGTAGGGACCGAGCAGCCTAACCGTTTGAGTTCGCGTTATCAACTGAGGACGACGCTTGTTCGTCTTTGGCAAAGAAAGTGGCACAGCATTTAAGCCAAGTTAACTTGAGGCGGCCAAAACACAACACGTTCGATCGAACATGTTGGCCATCCCAAGCCCAAAGCCAAGAAAACATGCAAAATTTATGTTTATGTGCCACATAAAAAATTAGCCAAAGCCCTCTTGTTTCATACCATAAGCAATTAAGAAATTTTATGCCTTTCAATTCAAAATTAATTTTCAAAAAAAAAAAGAAACACTAAAGAAATGAAGAAAACAGCGTCGACTTTAAGTTACCATCTAACATGTTGATTGAAACTTCACTCAATCAAAAACTTCCTTTCTTCTGACCAAAAACATGGTCGTATCCTGCGCTTTTCTATCTACTGAATGCTGCTTACCTTAACCAAAAACAAACATCAATAGTCAGTCTTTCGAAAGATAAACACTGCACTACACACTCACACACGCACACTTACAAACACACACACTCAAACGTATGATGAAATGAAAGGCATACTGGAATTGTATGTGGATTTAAGAATGCCAGTAGATAGATGCAGCTGCACTATGCCAAGAAAAATTTAAAAGGTGGTCAGTAATAATCTCTCTCTCTCTTTCTAAGAGGACTATTCGTCAAATGGAGGCTAACATCTAGTTGCTAGTGCACAAGTCGAGGCTAAATGCCAAAGTCTATAGCAAAGAAATGTTTTGAAAAACGTCGATGCACCTAAACTACATCTACAGTTCATTTTCAGGAGGGAATGGTAATGGAAAAGTAAAACTTTCCTAACCAAATATCAGTTAACTCTTTAAAAGCAAATTTACTTTTTTAAATGTTAAAATATGCTCCAACGATTATTAAATTGTAGGGTATTCGTTTATTGATATTCAAGTACTTTTTTTTTTTTTTGCTTATCATGTCACTTCCAAGTCATAAACTTTAAAAGGCTTCCCGGAAGTCTGTTTACGCCTTCATTCTTTTTGTATACAAAATTGATTGAGTTAAAAAAAAAAAAAAAAGAATATGTACAAAAAAACAGCAGAAAAATGAAAAGGCCCCATGAATTTCCTCACATGACCATAAATAATGTATTGTTAAATCAAATCATAAAAAAAAAAAAAAAACAACTTGTGACGACATTTGAAATCTGTTAAGTGCTTGGCAATGTTTTTCCCTTTTTTCTCTCTCTCTCCTCTTTTTTTTTTTTTTTTTTGTGTTACCCCCTTTCATTTTCTTTTTCCTTGGCTCTTGTTTTTGTCCTTGTGAAACTTTGATTGAGTTAGTTTCAGCGTAAGAAATTAACTATGAAAACAGGTTAACTCCCTTTTGGGTCTCAATTATAAAATATTCCAACACGTGTGAGCATACATTAACATTGTTTCGTGGTAAGTTTATTTTTCCAATTTTCTCTCTAGCCTAGATAGAAAAACGAAAAATGGAAAATGGAAAAATGGGAAAAACAAAAACCCCAAAAAAAAAAAAAAAAAAAAAAAAAGGGAAAAACGGACAAGTTTCTTTGATTACTTGGGGGAGTTTCGATGGGATGCTTCTAGAAAATTGCTTTCATTATATTCAAATAAAATATTAAATGTCGTCTGTCTGGACCTATAAAGGTAGATCTAAATATACATATATATATATATATATAAGTGTGTTTGTATATACAATATACCACTTATTCTATATTCAAGAGCTGTCAATAAAAAAAAAATTGCCAACTGTAATGCCACCTGTTGACCACCTAAAGTGATATCGATAAAAGGTGACAAAATTTCTCTCTCATTTTTTTGTCGCTACAAAAATAATAGATATTTTTGTAGAGGCTATAGCTTATATAGTTAAATATAGATGTAACTAAAAAAAGATATACATAATAGATAAGATAGAGAAATGGCTAGAAAGATTGGTAGATTGTAGTTACAGTTAAGATATTGAATCAGTACTTCACTTATTATATATACAAGTATATTTAATTGGTAATACTTACATAAGTGAAATTGAAAGTAAGCAATGTCGTTAATTGCTGTTAATAATTTGTTGCATACTTTTTGGGGAATATATGAGTAGAACAAATAAATGTATTAATAAATATAAAGAAATGTCAGCATGTGCAATTAACTTAAAATGTCTAATAAAACATTTTATAAAGTTAATAATTCTTGCAACAATTTGTTGCCTACTTTTTTGGCTAGCTTAATATAGGTATAGGCATTTAAAAGAACTTTCCCTTATATCTTTTGTTTCGCTTGCAATGATTTCGAGATGAGAGATATTTAATTTATATTTTCTTAGGGTATTTGCTAGTTCACTGGCCAGTTGGCTTCAATTAAAGTCGACACTTGTTAATGCCACAGCATTTGACATTCAGTAAAACGAAAGAAGAAAAAAAAAAGACGAAAAAAGATTTCAAGTGGCAATCGGTGATGCTGATGTTGATGGTTTTGGCGTGTCTGGCATGTTTCGCCTCTCATCTACGTCTTCATTTCGTCTCTTGGTTCCATCAGGTGATAGAGTGCCTCAACTCATCGCTTAAAATTGCGCATAATAATTTGTTGTATGTTGTTTTTTTTTCCTTTTTTCATTTTTTTCATTCACACAACATAAAATTGTAACTGGCTGAGGATGATGGCAGGTGCAAAATGGCAGTGTTGGGACACAAGCTCTTTCAAAAAGCACAAGCAGCTTGTGTTTATTAGATTGAAACATTTTCTGTATATACATACAAATACTATCTATGTATGTGTGTGTGTGTGTGTGTGTGTGTGTATGTATATTTATATGAAAATTGATTTTGTTTTCATTTCAGTGTATGAGTAGGCAAAATATGTTATGCTGCTTGTGGCATTTAGCATTAAGTATTTCATTTCAAATGAATGCCAAGTGGCAAAAATATATTAAATTACAAATCACAAACACACATACTCACCCACATATAATAAGCACACGCACACACACACACATAAAGGTAAGCAAAAATGTAATTAAAGCAGTGACAAAATATTTATGTTAGCTAAATAATAAAATATTTTTTTTTGTTTTTGTTTTGGATTACATTTTAGTTCCATTGAAATAGTTTTATGAGCAACCAAAATAATAAGACATTTTAGCTTATAATCCTTTTGTGTGGCATAATATTGTTTAGCATTGGCTTAACTAAAATCCTGCACATGGCAAAACGGTCTTAACTTAAATGTATAAATATATATTTAAAGTAACAATATTTCATCCATAAATCATGTATACGCTTTCAATTTTTATCAAAAGTCACATTACTTGCATCACTAAGCAATTGTTGAAGCAATTCAAGTGCAACAGCTTTTGTATGGGAGTTCATGGAACTTCTTTGGCTTTAACCTGGTCCCCAGACATTGGCTCACAATGTAATACAATATATATATATATATATACTGAGTGCTCGACTGCGACCTATATCTTAACTTAATCAGCATATTTAAATGCACAAAAAAAAAATAAAAAGAAAAGAAAAGGGACAGGCTAAAATGAAAAACCATTTACACGTTCTTCTTACAAAGGAAAGACAAAAAGTAAAGTGACAAACGGCATTATAGGACGTCAGCATCCTTATCATGATGATGACCATCAATTTTTCGATCTAATTTATCGGCATTCATTCATATATACATATATATACATTTATATATATGTTTGTTTGTATACATAAGGATAATAAATATTCAATATAAGAAACAACTAATTGTTACCCAAACTTCTTCTTGGACTCTATAAATATTTATAAGGTAAGCTTGTAATAAGTAAGAGACCTATGTCAATGTCTAGAGACGGACTAATGATAATTGTTAAAGTCTAATGATTGGGTCAACTCAAACTGATGTTAAGGGTCAACCAAAATACATTTATTCCATAGCTTAATAGCTCTATTAATTCATATTGAAATCAATTTGAAATTCAATTTTATTTATAACATAAATATTAATTGATTCAAGTCTTAGTAGGCATCGATTAACTTTATTAGAATTCTCTTAGAAATGAAGTCATTAAAGCATATTAATTAGCCCTGACCAAAACATTATAGACAAGGCCATTTAAATTTAAACTATGTACATTTAATTTACAATTTCTAGAGAATGAGTATTATATTACGTGAATTAAAACTGTAACTAAATGCTTACCCTAATTAACAGTCAAGTTTTGCTTAATTGAAATGAAATCAAATATCTGTTAATGGCAACTACTGCCCATGTACCTGTAAATTATCAATTGAATTTAAATAAAAGAAATAATTGCTTCTGTTAAGTAGAAAATACTTAAAATATTTAATTAAATAATGATTTTCAAGGTTTTTTTTTTATTGTTAAATATTTAACATATTAAACTGATATTTGTTAGTTCCATAATCATTAATAATAACAAACTTAGTTAGAGTCAAACAAAAGTAAAGAATACAAAACAAAAATAACAAGCAAAGAAATTTAGTAGCTTTCATTAAAAACCGATTATCAGGCTTCCAATTTAAGCTCTTTGTTTGTTTCACAACTCAAGAACTTAAAAATAGCAAAGTAATAAAATATCTCGCTCTCTCTCTCTCTCTCTCTCTCTTTCCAAATAAAGAAAAAAAAAAAAAATGGAAAATTTTTAATGGTCATTTATCTAAATATATACATAAGTTTATATATATATATATATATATATATTTGTATATAAATGAATGTTAAAATCAACCTTTGGCAATGGTCTTGTCTATCATTTATTTTGCTGTCCAAACAAAGTCCTTGGTAAGAAGCATCTATCTGAAAGTCCTTTTTAGCGTACTATGGGTTAATTGACAAATTTCAAAGCATTTGGTATAAGAAACGGAAATCGCTTTATATAATCTATATTTGACAGTGTGAAGGAGGAAAAAAATACACCAGTTTTCTAACTAAATACTTAATCTTTGATAATTTAATCAAGTGTACTGTATTTATAGTTATTTTTAACCACTGTGCAGTGTCTGTATAGATTTTGTTATCACAAAAGTTTACAATTCGCTGAGCAAGGACGACTCTAATGTCAGTCATTAGATATTCCATCCTATCAATTTTACCCATTTGCCATTCAATCAATATAAATGGCAAAGTGCATTCATTATATAATAGGATTATGTTGCTCGAAGTAGTTTTAATCAATACATGACCAGAACACGACCATCAGTGGAAATCAAAGTGTAATTTAATCTATTAGCAAAATTTCAAGCATCTGGCTGGCAAATGGCAAATGGCAAAGTTGGAAATTCAAAACTTTTAAAAGCTGGCCAAGTAAACAAACAAGCAAAAAAAAAAAAAAAACTTGACTTTAGACAAACAGACAAAACATTTGCATTAACTAAAAATAGAAAAAAGTTGATCAAGAAGTCTGTTGAAAACAAAAGAATGTCAACACATTTGACAACAAAACGGAACGAACTTTCTACACCCTTGTCAAAGTTTTTAAGACATCTATATACATATATAGTCAATCCTATTAGATATATATTTTGTAAAATCAAATTAAGTATTGCTTAATAATTAAAAGTTATGTAGGTATATTAGATTATTGATTGCCAATATAAACTAATTAAAAATTAAAATCTTTTATATTCTCAAAGATTTTCTTTTTCTTTTGTAAAATTTATATACTTTATTTTTAGCTTGGCTAAACAAAAATGTCAAAAAGTATAACAAATAATTGGTGTTTATTGTTTTTTGTCTTAGTCTCCCCTTATGAAAGAAAAGCAATCCCACACCGTTTGTTCCCTTTCTCTTTGTTGTTTTTTTTTTTTTTTTTTTTGGTAAATTTTGTGCGTTCAGACATTCTCAAGGGTTGGAAGTACAAAAATTTGCATAGTCTTTGCAAATATCTTGTTGAAAATTTGCAATTTTTCAATAAAAGTCACTAAGAAGAGGAAAACAAGTGGAAATGTTTACGCGGTTGAGTGCCTGTTTGACATGTTACAAAAATAAAAGGGGGCCAACAAGAAGTGGCAGTTAATATGGTGGTTGGAGTAAAGCAACGATATGGAATCTGAAACCTGTTGAAATAAAAAAATCTTGATATAATTACAGTCAGTGAACTCCCATTTTAAATTCTATCTGTTTCTTGAACTTTTACTCCAGCAGAAAACAAATGACTAAAGTTGAACAAAAGCCAAGTCAATGTCAGTATCAGCCATAGTCTCAGTCTTAGCATGTATGTATGAAAATTTCTCTCTTGAGTCAGTCAGTTTCCCTTCATCGCAATCCCCTCTGTGGACCAATTTAAGGTCGATGTTGTTGAAGTGACTAAGCCTCATTTTGTTTTGATTTTCCAGTCCCATGTTTTTCTTGCACAGTGGTCACGACGTTTTCATCATTTCTGTCCAAAACAGAAGCTGAAAACTAAACATGAGACTGACTTTTTGATTCAATAATGTAAATTTATTGTTTGTATTGACATACACCTTAAAATATCATTTATTGAGAGCAAAAAAATAACAAAGGAAATGGTCATATCCAACCACTGTGCATTGTACAGGACAAAACTTCAAAAGCCAAACTAATTGAATATGTCTTTTTCTTTTTCTTGTTCTTTGAACCGGAAATGAGACATACAAAAAAGAAAAATGTGGGAAGTTAATCATATGATTAAAATCTAAGCCAATCAATGGAATTTTTCTGTGTTGCGCCCATATAAGTAGGCTATGTTTATTCTTAACATTTTTTTAGCTGGAAACAAAAATTAATTGCCTGTGAAAGTGAGAGTCTAAAAACTTGAAAGAATCGCAAAAAAAAAAAAACAAGTGACTGAATTTTTTTTTCCTTTTTTTTTTGTTTTTTATGTGATTTTGTTTTTTTATTTTTGCTTTCTTGTGTTAATTCCCCATGTATCAATTGGATGTCTAGACTTATCTTCCCCTAAGTAACACTTGGAAAATGTAATTAAAGTAAGACAAGCAACACAAAACAGAGGAAAAAGCAGAAAAACCTTTAGGCCAAAACGCTTTTACTTAAAATATAAAATTAATTTCAGTTTTCATACTCTCTCTCTCTGTCTCTCTTCCTTCTATTATGCTCATTCAGGTAAATAAAAGGTAATTAGCAGCTGGGCAATTAATGTAGCTTAATGCCAGGGTAAATGAAATTCACATTAAAAGCATAATTTGAACTAAAGCAACCAACCTACGAGACAAAGCCAGAAAAAACCATTCGACTTGGCCTTAATCGCATAAACTAAGTAAACACAAATGAACTTCGACAGCACTAAACAACTGTAACAGGCATACCATACCAACACATGTATATATATATATATATATAGATAACCCTTATGGCATTAGATTTATGTATATATATTGTCAAAGTAGCAACAACAAAAAAAACCCATTTGAAATGCTTGTTCCAGCGGGGCACATAAATATTTAGAACAGGTACGTAAGTACAGGACCTCAGCCTCATCTAGAGAAACGACAAAAAATATGACTTTTATTCATATAATTTGTGACTGCTTGTTGCAAACAGTGAGCACTAAATAAATAAAACACAAATCTCTATAAACCAGATAAATTTACGGAAAATTGCTGAACCAAGGAAATAAAAAGAAAAACTACATATAAACATATATATATACATACATCAATTAAGATTTCTCATTAGAGCAGAAGAAATGAAAGTCTCTCTTTGGGTTAGTATTTTTTTTTTTCATATTGAACTTTTCTCTGTTTAAACCGATTATCCTTTATTACTTAAAGCTTTCTTAATGTAGATTTGGGGAAAGAGAAATGTAAATACAAAAGGCAAATTGCTTTGTTTGCTTCTCTCAATTCTATAGATGATTCCATATCGTTTTTAAAATCAATTTAAGCAACAAAACAAATTTTAAAGGAATAAGCACTGTAAGCACTTCTTTCCCTTTTTTTTTCCCATTAGGTTCCACAACATTTTTCAGACAATGCGACCTTTAAAACGCATGTAAAATTACCCTTACATATTCGTTTTGTATGTGTGTGTGTGTAAGTGTAAATGTGGCAAGGTAAATGTAAGAAGAAATTTTCGTTGTCGCCTTCTTGTGTTACATTTTCTTTTGCTTTCTTTTTTTTTTTGTATTGTATTGTTTTTGTTTTTTGTTTGTTTGTGCCAAGGAATAATTAAGGTTCCTTTAAGCCAACAACAGCAAACGGCGACAACAAGTTACAGGAGACGACAATGAAGGAATTGAAGGCAACAACGATGTATGTATGTAAGTTGTAACTAGTGAATAGATGAGAATGTTGGCGAGTCAACGGCTTTCTGTGGGTGTTTCAAAGCCTTTTGCTCATTGTTTGTTTCTTTATTCGTGTAATTTCCTGGTTAGGGCGAGGCAGCTGTAATAATATGAAAGAAGAACACCCATTTAAGTGGGCACCTTATATGCGACTTTAGGCAAAAACTAAGGTGTTGACGTAAGACCAAACGCATAGACAAAAGAAAAACCCTTCTTCTGCTTCTGGGCCCAAACAAGTGGAAAATTTTCGGGTAAAAAAAAACCCTCCCCGCTCCCCCAAGTTGATTATTTGTTTATGAATTTTACATTAAATTGCTTTAATCGACTACATCGATAAATTATGTTTCCACTATAAATTCCTGCCATTCAAATGTAAATAAATGAACAAATAGGCAAACCTCTCAAAAAGATGCTAAAATCAAAAGTATATAGAAAAATAAAATAAACAAAAAATCCATTGATAATTTTTCCACATAGATCCAATAAAATTACTCAATGGCCAAAACAAATAATGCGAAACCGTTGAAAGAAATTTTTTTTATAAAATTCTATTGAATAAACGTTAATGAAGATTTTTATCGTTATTTTTATTTATATTTATATAGCTAAATGATTTCAATTTAATGTGCAAATTTTCATATACTGCAAATCAATAGATACAATTAATAAATAATTTAATATAAATATTTTAACAAAATACAAATAAAGTGTTTGCCAGAAATTCTATATACTAATGTATCATATATATATATATATGTAAAGTATTTCAATAGATTTAGTTGGGCTTTTAAAGTGTTCTTCCATTCAACTAGATAACAATTTTATCTTTGATTTATCCCGCTTTGTTTATCTTCATGCTTAGCGTTTAGTAAACCATTAAATATTAACTAAACATTAGTATTAAACTTACAATCTGTTCACAATACCGAATCGATTCCTTATAGTGATCAAAATTCCAAAAGAGAAAATCTCAAGCCATTTAAATAAAACAGATAATTAACCCATTAAAGAAGGGATTTATATTTTGAAAATATATAAACAAGTGATCCTCAAACTGAATTCAAACTGTTTTCAATACTTTTCCAATCTGAAACCTGTCTTTAGTTAAATTAATCTTTTTCAAAATTAATCATTAAATACATTTTTTTATATTTTAAACTCACCTAAAAATTTTACAACTTTTATTAATTAATGTATTGGATCAAATTATGCCGTATCAAATATATATATATATAAACAATTGGAACTTGAAAAAAAATATGTTAAAGGAAATATCAAATTTTTTTTTTTTGCACTGCTAAAAATTTTCAATCAAACACTTTTCCGTTGTTTGTCGTCTTGCTATTTATTTTGTGGATTTCATTTAATTTTGTATATATGAAAACATACGGAATTTGTTTTCTGTTTTTTGAATATCTATATTTTTTTTTTTTTTTTTGGTTCTTTTTGGGATCGCGAGCAACCGCACATTGAAAGCGCACAGAGGCAACTAACTGATGTTTCGCAGGTCTATGAAAAAAAATAAGCTGAACGCAAAAAAGTTTTTTGCTTTCGGTTGTTGCGGCGTCTATTGATTCCACCACAAACACATACACGTACACACACACACACACACACAGACGGGCAGGCGTGCGCACACACATAGACATGAATGGTCGTATAGTGAGAGTGTGAAACGGAGGCAGAGAGCTTCATTTTCAGCTCCAGTTTCTCCTTCGCACAGATACTTTATCTTTAATGCCCGCTAAGAACACGCATACGTCATGTTGTACGTCGTTTTCGCGAGCAAAGAAAGACAGAATAAATAAAAAAAATAAAAAAAAAAGTAACATTTTTCAGGTGCAGCACAAAAATATCGTACATATATACATATATATACATACGTAAATATTCTTAATCAATTTCTCGTAATAAAAACCAATAAAATCACACCACAATGTGATTCTAACAACAACAACAACAACAACAACAAGAAAACAAATCGTTCAAATTATCTAAGAAGAGGAAAGTTGTGGGCAGGGACAAGTAGTTGAAGTTAAGGAATATCAGTCAGTGGGGGTTGGTTAGTCAATATGTAAAAGTGAAGGAGAGAAGTAAGGTGGTGTTAAGGAGGTGGAGGCTGCTTGCTGGGCGTGTCTGTCTTCCACCCACCTAGCTAGATTTTCGTTTATTCGGTTTTATGAACTTGTGATAAGTAAAATTTTGTTGTTATTCTTGGTGCTTACTTTTGTTATTGCTGTCGTTGTTGTTGTTGTTGGTATTGTCTGTTTATTTTATCCATAGTACGATAAAATATTTATCACTTGGAAAATAATGTTTCGCTTATTGTTCGTCTTTCACTAATTGTATTAAAACAAAGTATTTTGTTTAAGAAACAATTAAAATTCAATTAGTTTTGGTAGTTGGACAATAAATGCCCACAAAATGAGGCAAAAGTTGAACTTTTAGATTACTTTCGCTTACACAACATATTTACTCTATATATATATATATATACAACGGAAGCAATTGAATTTGTAAATTATAATATTTTTGTATACTCTTTAAAATATATTTAAAAATTAAAAAAAAAAAATAGAATCCAAGCTTATTAGAGTTTACTTTAATTTCTATTTTAAGTAATTATTTATTATGAAATTTAAAAAAAAAAATTAAAATAGAAAAGTTATATAAAGTATTTCTATAACTATTTCGGTTTGTTTTTAATATTAAATATATATTTATGAATCTATTATAAGTCTATATCTATGAAAATTCATTATATATATCATATTTTGAATCTAAAGTCTAATTAATGTTTTATTATAATTTTCTAATAGTTACTATCTAAAAATTTCTATTAAAACTGTCTGCAAATAGCTAATCTATAACTTAATATAATAGTTTATAGAATTTCTTTAAGTGTATTTTCAATCTCACAGCTAGTTCAATTGTCTGCCTGGTTGTCTAGTCAATCGCCAATCAAGTTTCCACCAATTGCGGCCAGTTCATTATTACGTATTTCATTAATAGAATGCTTTAACAATTGATTACAATGCAGCAGCAGCAGCAGCAGCAGATGTAGTAGGAACAGAGGCAGCGGCAGAGGCAGAGGCAACGTCAGAAGAGGCAGCAGCCCAAATTGAGTTGTTAAATGTTTACACAAACGAAACGAATGAATATAAATAACAACAACAAAATATAAAGAAAACGATAGGGATTTGGTGGGGGGGGGGCAGAAAAAAAAAACAAAAACAAATATCAAATAATAATAAAGTAGAAGAGGGGGTCTGTCAATTAGTTTTTCTCTCACTCTCTGTCCTCCATTGAGTTTTTCTGTTTCGATTTCAAATAATATTGGTGGCGCCTTCAATCAATTAACATTAATCTGTATATATACAGCTTGAAGATTACACTGAATGATGAAAGTTCTTACCAGTAGATAGATAGAAAGAAATATAGAAATATATGGACCCTCATACTTAAGTGAACTTTGCCAATCTACAGATCTAACAGTGGCGGCATCAGGGCAATTATTAACACTTGATTGTAAATTGAATTAAATACCAACTAATTGAAACTAAATTCGTGCCATCAGCCAGCCTGGGGCGACGACTAACTTAAAATGATAATAATAATAATAATAATAATTTTCTCTGCAATTTAAATTTACTGATTTGTATATATTTTTGTTATTTTATTGACTTTTGTCTGGCAAAAATGAAAACTGGTATACCACAGTGGGGGGGGGGGGTGAGGGGGGATAATTGTGAGGTAAGTAAGGTAATACAAAAATTCTTTATACCCCTTTATATAACCCATTACAAATGGGGTATATTAGTTTCCCTTACTAAACAAATAACTATCGTTTTAATAAATCATCTTTGATGTATCAGTTTTTTTTTTTTTTTTTTGCCTTTCAATTAGTTCTAATTGATAATAATTGATTCCTTATAGCTTTGATTAGCTGTTAGCTACTTTTGTAAGTTTTTGAATTGATTTTCTATTGTTTAAATTGTTTACATTTTGCTATTTGCAATCGAACAAATGGAAATAGGACTTCTGTTTTTTTCTGTTTTTAAATGATTCATTTCATATCTATATGTCATTATCCGATATTTCTCTTTTTTTTGCTCTGCCCTTAAGCTTTTCTATGGATCTTCTTGAGGTTTTTCTCAGGGTATTTGATTTGCTTTACTATCAAAATTTTGCCCTGCCCTCTGGTTTTAAACTTCTCTCATTCTCTCTCTCTCTCTCTTTGTGTTTTAATGTCCCGCTTTGTCTTGCTCTTTTTGTTAATTGTCTAAATTAATTCAATTCGTGAAACCAAACTACAAATATATATATATATCGATATACATATAATTTCGCCATATTTGCAAAAAAAAAACACATACATACAAATGAATTTGATGATTTGAAATTTCAAGCGAATGAATTTAATCTTCATACAGTTACAGCCAGATAAATATATACCAGATATATATATATATATATATATATATATGTTAATATTATTTGATTTACCTTTTTGTTTTTTGGTTCTGTTAAATGTTTGGAATTAAAATTTCTTTTGTCGATTATTTGTTGATATCGAAAGTGTTGGCACTTCATTCACTCACCTCATTTCCCTTAATCAATTTTTAGCTCATTTTCCACATTTTTCTTTGCATATAATTAAATGCATTTATGCATAAATTCCGCTTCGAATCTCTCGCAAATGTTAACAAGCAATTTGTTTTGATTTATTTACACGCCCAGCCCCTTGTTATCACACACACACACACACACACACACACACCCCTTTCACTCCACCCAGTTTTTTTTTTGTTTTTCTTTTTTCGCACCAAATTCAATCATAAATTACTTTACTCTTATATTATAATGCCGCACGTGCTGGAACTTTATCTGTCATTTAATATCGATCGATTTATTTTCCAAATTGAACATTAACATTTTTGTTTTTATCATGTTGAGTTTGTTGTGGTTGTTGTTGTTGTTGTTATTAATACATAGTTACTTAATTGCTTAATCAAAAATTGTTTTGCCTCCTTCCTTTTTTCCTATGTTTTCTACTTTTTATTTTTCAATATCAATGTCAGGTTGTGTTTTTTTTTTGCTGTTTGTGGTCTTTGGACCGAAAAATATATATATATATATAATATTATTATATATATATATATAATATATATAACCGAAAGCACGTGGCTCTTTATAAAAGTGATAATTGGTTAAGCATGCCATATAATATATAGATATATATATATATATAATACAAAACAAAACATTAAAAAGACCAGAACAGGGGAAAAAAAAGGGGAGTATACATAGACATAACTGTTAACCAATTGAAAGCGAGAGTTAAGCGTCTTCTTCTGCCCAACTTGAATTACTAATGCATTTTCCGAGGCTAAAAATTTTCGCCTTTTTCCGCATTGCAGATGTTATTTATTTTCCTTGTTTCAACAAAGTAAAAGAAAATGTTTTTTTCCCATAGACGTAGGAAATTGTGTTTATTTATCTATTAATAAAAAAAGGATCTTTAATTGATTTCAGTCAAGTTTAAGTTCAGTCTATTAAGGCTTTTTCTTTTCTTTTTACTATTCTTGGTATTTAATTTGCAATAAATTTACAACTAATTGTTTGTAAATTAAAGTTTTTATATAAACGATAAATAATTTTTAAAATATATACAACAAAAATTTATATATAAACGACATTTGATTTAAAGGTAACAAAGTTTCAACAAAATGCTTTAATATTATTTTTAAAAACTAAAACAAAATTTATACATTTTTAAGAATAAACAAAATATAAATTTCTACCAGAGAGTAAATAATCCTAAGTAATTGTTATTTTATAATGGAATGTCACATTTAAGTTAAACCTGTGATAATATCGATGAATCTTATTGTAGGCGGCCATTTGGCTGCCTGGCCATCCTCTAGGTTGATAAGCACCTGACTACGTTTATGCCTTTCCACCTTTCTCACTTGCCACGCAAAGGTAAACAAAAAAAAGAAAAATGAAATAGAGAAAGGGGTGATAAATGAATTTGGTTGCCACTGACAAGTGTCTGGCTTAGAGGACCCTCATATACCCGCTGTCAGACATCCTTCAAAATGTCAAAATGCAAAAAAATATATTAATTTTCAGTTGAAATTGAAATATGATTTGACGTGGTTAATTTAATCTTTTTAGCTCATTTGCCAAACCATTGGAGAACAGATCTAAACCACACAAATTTTCTTACGACAAATTTTGCTTAAGTAATAAGGAAGAGTTTGTCTTATGACAAATCAAGCAACAGCTGCACCAAATTATGAAGTGCCATGAAAAGTTTCCCTTTGGCCATTTTGGTGTAACTAACGAAAGTTACAACTGTTTCATCTGTTGGCCTCTTAAAAACAGTTGGCAGTTGCCAGTTGCCAGTTGTGTGAAGCTGTGAAGATAAGTACGTGATAAGTTGGCACTTCAATATAAAACTTTGCTACTTTTGGTCCTTGGCTCCTTATGGACTTGTACCAATTTCCCTGTCTTTGGTTAAATTTACAAATTTGTACAAATTCTTCAACAAGTTGTCGAGTGTTGAAGAATTTGAATCGTTTTAAAGGGGTGGATATATGATTTTATTTGCACAAGTTTTCTATTTTATTACCACACTTGACACCAAGAATGTGAGTAAACCAATTTTTGGAATTTGTGTTAGCCAAAATATTTCTGTATTCGTACCAAAATTGCAACTTTATTTGAAAACATTTAACACAAAAGTTAAGTCTTGGTTGAAGATGGTTTAACTTAATAATTATATTGTAATATTTAAATCTTTAAGCTTCCATATGGCATTGGATTTAGAAGTCTCTTTTATATAGATTAAAGGGTGTCTTAAAGAGTTCTTTAATGGTATCTATCTTATCTCTTCTCTAAGTGGTTTCATGTCTCTTTTTTTCACCTTCTTTCTATTTCCCTTTAAAATGTATATTTTTATTCGGTTTGTAAATGATTCATTTCATATCTATATAGATCACGCTTTTATTTTATAAAAACGAATGTCATTATACGATATTTCTTTCTGCTCTTTGGCTCTTCTCTGGCTCTCTTCTTTTGTGTTTGCCCTTTATTTATGGTCGTGTCATGTAAATATTTGCTTGAAGTAAACTTGCCGCGAAATATATATCCCAATATCCATTTCTATATGTATATGCATTTCATTTGGTAGTGTTATTGTTGTTGCTGCTGCTTCTGGTTGTGGCTTTTGGATTCGTTAATTAAAACATTGTTAACATTAGATTTCAACGCGTGACCGGCATTTAAGCCGATTGGCAAATAAATAATTCCATTTCCCTTTAGCTGGCGTAGTTTTTTTTTTTTTTTCTTTATTTTTCGTTTTCTGCCTTTTGTTTTTATTGGTTTATTTATTGTAGTTGCAATGTTTTAATTATTTCTATTTGCCTTGAATGTAGAGCAGTTTATATTCTCAATTCAACAATTTTTTAATGACCCAACAATACATAAATAGATACATATAGACGCACACACACACACACACATATGTATGTAGATATATTTGAACATTCATTAAATAAATTTGGTTTATGCTTTTTTATATCTTCATTGAAAGAAAAACAACACCAACAAACGCAAGAAAAGGGAGAGATACAAATGAATGAACATTTTAGATAAAAAAAAAAAAAAAACCAATGAATAAAAATCCATCCAACAGTGGAAAAATTTTTGTGGGTTTAATTGTTGTCATATGTATTGTATTTGAAATTTTTTTTTTTTTTTTTTGCATTCCCCTTTTTTTTTGGCATTTTAAAGATATGGAAAATTTAAAAGGAAGCAAGAAACATTTTTACGATGAACTTTATTTACTTTGAATGAAATGTAAATTTGATTGATCTTTGTTATTTGTTATTTCAATTGGCACGCGTTTGCCCTAAAGTAAAAACAAAGAACTAAAAAAAAAAAAAAAAATAAAAGGTTGAAAGAAAGAACGAAAGAATTTGAATTATTTTTGAGGATTCAGGTACTTTTCCATCAATGAACTTTGGCCAATTAAGTTTGCTTTCATCTTTTTGGCATTCCGAGATTTTTAGTTCCCAGAATAGCATATATATATAGTAGTCTATAGCATTTGGTTGATATGACAAATTAAAGTAAATTAATTTGACAATGATCATTGATTGTTCATTTTCCATAAAGTTAATCAAAGGATAAATTTCAGCGAAAATTTGGCTAATAACAGAAATATAATTCCTAGAATTTTCAAAATCAATAAAAATAACATGCGGTGAAATTCTCATAGAAATATTAATATGCAAAAAGTTAACCTTTTTGAGTTTGGGTTACATAACATAAATGTCAGTTGAAGAAATGAAGGAGCGAACAAGAAAATTTTAAAGTTGCGTCACATTTCAATCTTACTTTCTATGGCAAAAAAAAACAAAAGTTTCTAAAGTAACCCTCGCAAGCATTTTAACAAGAATTGGAATTCTAATGAATTTAATATCTTTAAGATATTTACCCATTACATTGTAAAGGAATTGTTAGTTTAAAAATATATTATTCGTGTTGAATTTTATTGTTTTGAATTCTTAAATTAAATTTAAATTCATTTGGTGAATGCAACCACAGCTCTTAATTAACTAACCAAGAACAAAAAAAAAAAAACAAAAAAACAATTACCAAAACATAAAAAGAAAAACAAAAATGAACAGCAAAATAAGGAAAAGCCAACAAGCAAAATACAAAAAACGAAAAAAAAAAAACCAACCGAGAGATAACAAAAAACGCTTCAATGCATTTACGAGCCATTTATGTACATACATACATATATGGTATACTATACTATATACATACATATATGTATGTTTATGTCTCTGTATGTGTGTGTGTGTTTGTGTATTATTAAAGTGGCTAAGAGGGTAAAAATGTTCTGTGGATGGTTTTGGTTAACAACATTTAGGTAAGAGACGAGAAGAATGTAGAAACATAAACATGAGTTGGCTTAAAAAGTTCCCTCAAAAGTATGACAAGTGAAGAGATTTTGCATGTATGTATGAAACACACATACATACATACATACATACATATACAGAACATATATCTATATATACGAATGTAGATTGCAGTGCATTGGATGGATGCAGTTAAACTTGAAAATGCAGCTCTTTGCTTTTGGGGTTAAAATGGTAAAAGAAAAAGTAAATGTGTGGAGAGCTTAAAGTTCTTTTCAAAGTAATAAATTGCATAAGAGTCATAGCTTTATATATAGTATGTGTGTGTGTGTGTGTTTGTGTGTATGTATGAAAATGTTTAACGAGTTGAGTTAGCTTTTGTGTTGGTTCTGTTGTTGTTGTTGTTGTTGGTGGTGCTGCTGGTTTTATTGTTGTTGGTGTTGCTGTTGCGTGACGATGCGTAACATTTGTTCAAGTTCTTTTAGCCATAATTTGGTCGTACTAAGCCTGAAATAAACGAGAAACAGAGACTAAAGAAACCAGCAGAGTGAAAGAGAGGGAAAAATGTTTAGATACACGTTTTATATTAATTTGTGGCATACTTTACGGCGGCTGGCTGCAAACTTTTTTTTTTTTGTTTTTTTTTTCATTGTTGCTGCTGCTGCTGCTGCGTGTGACGAATATGTGTGAGTGTGTGTGTGTGTGTCAAAGCAATTTACAACAAATTACTAAATTATATTGTCTGAGAATTTATATTACCCCCTCAAATAATATGACACCCAATTTAGCTCTCCTCTTTTGCATAGAAAATTGAGCACAATGAAAGCAACTTAAATGTAAATTAGTAGCAGTTAGTTAAGCATTCAATTTTATTAGTGATTAAGCATTATATGTATATATATATATATATACAAAGCAGCTAACAAAAAAAAATAATAAAAAAAAAGAATTAATAATAATAAAACGAACCAACAAATACTAATAGCACCTAATGGAAAGTCATTTTAGACATTTTTCTAAACGAGAATCATCAAAACGATTTCATTTTTCAGATTTTCCTAATTTGATAAAATGAGTCAGCAAATCTTTTTTAAAAGAACATTTCTGAAGGTTTTTTGTTAGATAAATGTTTTAAAGGTTCCATTAACAAACAGTTGTGAACTGATGCGAGAAATATTTCCTAAACTTTGCAAAAGATAAAATTGCAGAAATACTACAAAAGTTTCAATACGGCACATGTTTCAAAATATAACACATTTCACTTTGCAAAAAAAACGTATTGAATGTCCGAAACAAAAGGAATTTCTTTTATGTTTATATAAACTTTTGTTTGAAGCACTTTGTCACATTATTAAAAGTTAAGTTTCCAATTGAAATTGGAATAGAAATCACTAAAAACACTCAGTTCACAGAAATGGACTTCAATTTGAGAGGTTCATAAATGAAATTTAGTATTTGCATTTGAATTTTCTTCCTGATTTTGCTGTAGAATTAGAAGAATTTTTATATCAAAATTTCTGATTTTTAGATTCTCGTTTTTGTTGAAACAACTTTACCATTTAGTTTACTTAATCATAACCACGTCGATATCCACCACTATAACCTGATGATGATGATAAACCAGATCCATTTAAATAATAATCACGATCTCTGGCTGAAGATGGTAAACCGAAACGATCAGTATTTTCATAATAACCATAACCACGATTACGTTGACCTGTATAATTGGGTTGCCAATAGCCCGAATATTGTTTAAAACCGCCATTACCTCCATAGCCGCCATATCCGCCATAGCCACCTTGTGATCCTAGAATATTTGTCGATGGATAATAGCTTCCAGAGTTGGGATAGTAACTTCCCGAATTGGGATAATAACTGCCCGAATTGGAATAATATGTACCCGAACTGGGATAATAACCCGAATTGCTGCCATAGTAACCACTCACTGAGCTAGGATAGTAGCCACCATAATTGTAATTATAACCATTATAGCCAGGGTAATATCCAGTTGGTGGTCGATAGTTGTTGCCATAATTGGGATAACCATAGCCTGAACCTGAACCAAATAGATTCAAGACTGAAAAAAAAAGAAATAACAATTCAAAAAGTTGTTGAAAGAAAACCCCAAAAAGAAAATTTATTATTTACATTTAGCTGAAGTTTCCGCTGTTGCCAGATCACTGGAACTCGATTTACTATCCTGACCAATTGATCCTAATGAGGCACTCCATGTACCGCATATACCCAACTATAGAAGTACAAATTTGTGTTTTGAAAATATTATTCCGTATAGTACATTTTCCTTTTTGCCATATACTTACCAATAACAAGACGAACTTAAAATACATGTTTCGTTCAATTTGCAAGCACTTTAAGCCAAGACAACTGCTTGATTTGACTGTTGTATGTTAAATAATTCTGTTTCCCACACATCAGGCCAATTTATATTTTTCATTTTACGGCTGAGTTGTTGCGAGACAGCGCTTCGCGGCAAAGACAACGAAACAAACAAACCGAAACAAAAATTACAAACTAAACAAAGACAAAAAAAAAAAACTCTATTTCTCCGCCTCGCACTTGTCGCGCTTATTGAGAAGCTGCATTACTCATACGCCACCGACTCCGCCACCGCCACCTTAAACATAGCTTTAAAGCTGAAGATCAGGGTTGGCAATCCCAGCCCAAAGAACGCTTAACTACAAAAAGAGTGAAAAAAAACGAAAAGTATTTTACCCTACATATATAATATATATATACATCCATTGTAAACATATCAGTGCAAAATTCCAATGAAAATGAAAACTTTACCAAATGTACATACAAAATTTTTGCGGCTGCAGGAGCCATTTTAATTGCAATTTTGGTTTTACATTTAAGTCAACTTGTTGCATGAATCTATTCAAAATAAAGTTCAGCAAACGGCAGATTAAAATATACTACCGGATTACTCTAACATCCTTTCGTATCCTTACTCTTTATGCATATTACAAACGCTGTTAGCCAGTGAAAAGTTTTTCTTAGTGAATATATAATTAGAAGAAAGGATAAATTGCAACTTGACTACAAAGCTGAATAGTCAAAAACTTTTACTGCCTGAAATTGGCAACGAATTGAAAACGAAAGCAAAACAAAAAAAGGCATAGAAAGAGAACGAATATAACTTTATGCAGTAAAAGAAATTGCCACAATAAATAACTAAGTAGGAAAAGTTTGACTAATGTCTATAACAATTTAAATGGTAAATTTAAACCAAGTAGCTAAATTTATGAAATTTAAACCAAAACTCAAACATTTGATATATGTATGTTATGCATCCCTGGTTGATTTTCAATTCATTTATCTATTTTCTAACAATGTTTAACCTTAAATCAAATAGCTCTTTAGACCTTTTCTTGGCAAGTGATTATATGATTATTATTTATGTATTATTATTATTATTTGCGCAAGGCAGGTGACAAAATAAATGCCTCATTTTAGCCAGTTAGCATCGAGTTGGATATTTAGTTATTTTTTTTTTTTTTCGGTTTAGTTAATTTTAGCTTTGAGAACTTTAACAAACACAAATAAACCAACCGCAAACAAACAAATAAGAGTCAACCAATCGCCTTAGTACGTATAATCATATCGGGTTTACCTTTTCTTAACCTTTTTTTTTCTCAGTTATTGCTGCAATTTTTGTTTTTTTTTTCATTTTATTTATTTTATTTTTTGTTGTTATATTCTGTTTGACCAAGTTCACAGATCAGTTATGTTGTTTCACTTTCAAGTTGGCCGATCCATATTTTATGGCCACAAAAAGTAGAAATACTACAACAAATTGTTGATTTAGTATATCTTTAATTCCAATTATCCGACACTCACACATAGATATAAACACCAAAAGAGAGACAAATATAGAGAAACTTTTGTATAAATATTTGCCGGCAGCTTTGGTCTCCGTGTATCTTTTTCTCTTTGCCGGCTTAACGTTTTGTTTATATGGCCCGGCCTATGGGCCATATGCCACTATACACAGCAATAGCTATCGTCGTCTTAGCCGTTTTCTGTTGGTTTTAGGCTTACATAACACACCAGCAACAAGCGTGACATATAGTGGGAGAATGGGAGTGGAAGCGAGACCGAACGAAAGACAGAAAGAAATGCAAAGCAGCAACTTTTTGTTTTAATTGACGCCCTTGAGACAAAGCAACAAAAAGAAAAAAAAATTTTGTTTCATTCATAAAACTTGTAAATATTCGACAGTGTAGTATATTCCCTTACCTTGTATGTGTGTGTTGGTGTGTGTGGGTGTGGCTGCAAATGACAACTACCAAAGGATGATTTCATGGACTGACTAACTTACTGTAGGAAATATTTCCTTGTGGGAAAAAGGTGGTTTAATCTTCATTATATTTTAATTAAAAACGAATATAATAATTATATATATGTACATATATATATATAAAACGTCCATAAATCAAAACAAAATCAGCAATGAGTTACACTCTTATATACAAAAGTATTTCATTTTACAGTAATTATTTCTAAATACAAAGTAAAGCTATTTAAGTTAATTTATTGAGAGTTATACTAATATTTCTGAAGTCAAACTAAAAGTACATATATAAATTTATGACTTTTTGTGATATATGTATATATATATTAAAATAGAACACTTTGTCTAGACTAATAACTTAAACTAAAAGAAAAATTATAAAGTTATATTTAACTCATCTATAGTGCAATAGTTTTCTACCTACTTCAAAATAGAGTGATCTTGGCAAACTTTAGTTTTTATACCCCGTACCCAAAGGGTAAAAGGGTATATTAAAGTCACTGTAATGTAGGTAACAGACAAAAGGATGCATTTCCGATCCCATTAGGTTTATATATTCTTAATCAGTATCAACAGCCGAGTCAATTGAGACAGATACGTCTGTCCATCCGTATGAACAGATCTCAGAGACTATAAGAGCTGAGGCAACCAAATTTAGTGTCAGCATCTGTATGGTGTCTACGTAGATCAAGTTGTTTTAAAATCTTTGCCACGCCCACTTTCGCCCTGCAATTTAGTTAAAACAAATAACTAGAGTTGTATTTGAACTATGGCATTCTTATTTGGCACACCCAATAATATACCTAAAAGTTATTAGCTGACGAAATTTCCTCAAAATCGGGCAATAAATATCAGAGATATATCTATAAATATTATTGTACTGAAATGTCAAATGCCGCAAGGCGTGATAAGTGTAAGCGAGATAGCATGCCTTCGCTACGGCTTGTAAGAATGATTTTAGTTTGAATTGATTTTATAAAGTTTCTCTACTTAGTACAGGGTATACTCAAAGTCGGCAGGGATACCTAGCTTGCTTCATAATAGATTTCACTATGCTACAGTTTAAAGAACTATAATTTATATATCTCTAAAAGAACAAATCTTTAACCACATTTCTTAAGTCACATATGCATTCTATATACATGACGCAAAAAAAAAAAAAATCTCACTTCACCCACCTTTTTGTGTCAAAGAGTTATTTAAGCGTTAAAAGTTAAGGAAAAGAAAAATAAAAACAAACAAAATATATACACAAAATTAAAAAAGAGTCGTCTCGTCGTCTAAAATGTGTGAAAACTATTAGGTTAGCCATTGTGTAAGTAAAATTGTGTGACATGCGGGCATTACACCTTCTTTTGTTGCCATTTGTATTTGTTTCTTTGTTGTTGTTGTTGTTGTTTTTTGATCGTAAAATCAACAGAAGATGAAAACTGGGTTATCTATAAGCTAAGGCTATACAGCAATTCGATTTCAAGGTAAAACAAGGTAAAAGTAACTGAATACCCAACACTTAAATCAAACTTAGTGTAAATTAAAAAAAAAATATATATTGTATAGAGGAATTCAACATAAACAATAAGTGAAATGAATTCCTCTAGCAAGAGAAAAACACAGAACACAAAAAATGAAAATAAAGAATAACAACAATTTCCACTTTCGCTCTTAGCTTTTCTCTTCTCCTTTCCAATCGATTTTTCATTGTTGTTGTTTCTGTTGCTGCTGCCGCAGTGCGAAAAACTCGTTAAAAGGTCTTTTGTAAATAGAGGCGAGTCCCAGGCTCCACCGACCGACCCCAAACAGCAAGTATCAACAACCTCGTTGGCCCCCCCGGCACCTTAAGCACCTCTTCTGCCACCTTAGTTCAGTGAGATTCAAGAGGTTCTTTTTTTTGCTATTTTGGGGTAATTTCATGCATAACGAGACGCAAATCATTATTAACATAATTTTTGGTTAAATTTTTGTATAAAGATTTAATTTCCAAATTGGGTTCTTAGCCTTAGACACATTGTGTAATATGAAACTTCCGACATTATTTTTCCCTTTTTTTTTTTGTATTGTTTTGTTGGTTTATTAGGGGAAAATTAAAAATGGCATTGCCTACTTTTAGGCGGTGTGTTAATATTAACAGAGTTACCAAGCCGTGTAAGAAAAAATGTTTACCAAAGCTAATTTTGTTTTTTGGCAAGTAATAGCCAACAACATATGATAGCAAACAAAATTATAGCCTTGGATAACAATTTTGTTAATGGATATACAATGTCATTATCTTCTTGATAAATCAGAGTCTTTATTTTTGTAAAAAAAAAAATCTCCCTTCCCATTGTTTAGCTTTCTTCTATAGTTGTTATATATTAGCTCTTTCATCTCATTTTTAAGCCTCCTTCTTTCATAGAATTTAGTTTTAATTGCTCTACTGATTTCCCAAATTTCCAAGAAAGGAAACATCATTTTCATATATATTTTTTTCTTATATTTTATTTTATTTCAATATAATTTCATTTTCTTGACATATGTATAACAATTCATTTAGACCGTCTCAATTATGCATTAGAATAAGACATTAAATAAACTATGAACTAAAATTTATATAAAAAAAGGAAATTAAAAAAGTAGCCAAAAAAATAAAAAAAAGCAAAATAAAGGAAAAAAAATGCATAATAAACAACATGTCACAAAACAAAAACTATTTTCTTTTTTTTTTTTTCTTTTTACAAAAACAAAATATAAATCAAAACGATATAAAAACAAAAAGCGAGACAGGAATCTAGGAGTGCATTGCATTTTTTTTACAAAATTATTAAAAAAAATGTATCGTTTATCGAACACATAAATTGTACATTAAGTACCGCGTTTTCTTTACTCGTTTTCTTATTAGCTCTACGATTGACTGGCAAACACTTCTGGGGGTTAGTTTTGGAATAGGTTGATTTGGGAATTTTCATTTTGGGGAATTTTGTTGGGATCAGGATTTAATACGGGATGTGGGATAAGGTAAATTGTTTAGAAAACGTCGTTTCGTGCTTTTTGTCTAGGTCGTTGCTTCACTTTTGATTTTGTCGTCACTAGTCACTGGGTTAATGGTCTCTTTAGAAATTGAAGCAGTTGCCGCGGTGTCGGGTGCAATCTTTACTTGAATCTCTTCGGAAGGTGCTGCCACAGGTACGCTTGCTGGTACTTCAGCCTTCACTTCAACTGGAGTTGAAGCAGCAACTTCGGATTCCGCTGCCTTTGAGACTTCAGCAACGGGTACCTCAGCTTTCACTTCGACTGGAGCCGAAGCGGCTGCTATGGGTTCCGCTGTTTTTGTATCTTCAGCTGCAGTTGGCTCAGCCTTCACTTCTGGTATCGCTTCCTCGGTTACCTCACGCTTCTTATGCAATCGTTGAGGTAAATTTTGTGTACAAGAACATGGACACATGCATTGATCCTTGGGAGCTCCACCCGTGAATACGGAATGCAAACTGAAAGCATTTGGTATGGATGATGGTTGTACACCCAATGGGAAGGGATCTACATTTTGATACTTTTCGTTCGAATAGATCGAATTTTCTTCACAATTGGCATAATATTCTTGTGGCAATATAACCACTGGCATAAAGGCAATAACCGCACCCTTTGGTATCTTATCGGGCGGATAGAAGGCTGGCTGACCAGGAGCTTGTGGTATGACTGGTAATTGTGTTAGTGACATGGCGTTCATTATGCTGCCGAAATTGGCAAATTGATTTCCATTAAAGCCGGTGAATTGTTTATTAAAATCAACCGAGGCTGGATTTGGATTGATATTGGTATTAGGATAGGTGCTAGAGGTGCTAGTGGAAGAGTGGTAGGTGCTGGTGGAGGATTTCGATGAGTGCTGCTGCTTATCGGCATTACAAACACAGGCATCTGTTCGGCTAGGAGTAGGAGGATTAGATGGTACATGCAATGGGGGAGAGGGACGTGGTGTTACTTTTTGTTCAACATAAATTTGTGGTCGTGGCGTCACCGGTACTGTAACTGCTGGAACCTGTGGTGTATGATACTGTATGGTTGGTGTAATGTTCAACTTCTCAAATGGTCTGGGTGTCGATGGTTGTTGATACGGTTTCGATGTCGGTGATTGTGTATTGATATAGTGTGGCTGTCCAGTTATGGGTGTATATGATGGTGTTGTCACTGGTACGTATGGTCTTGGTGTTATCGGTACGGCGGGTGTCTTATTTATATTAATATTACCCGTTGGTTTAATTGGTGTTGTAATGCTTTTAACTGGCTTATCCTTCTCAATAATGATAGCCGGGACCTTTGGCTGTACATAGGATGTTAACGGTTTTTCAGTTATCGGTTGTGGACGAACGGGTACAGGAACGGGAACAGGAACAGGAGTTGGAGCGGGAGCGGGTATTTTGGGAAGAGAGGTGGAAGGTTTTACATAGGTTAGTATTGGTTTAGGTGTTGTTGGTACTATTGCTATTGGTGTCTTAATAGGTGGCTGCTTAACAACATAATCATTTTCTTTGTCGTAATTGGGTTTGTACACTGCCTTCGAGGGTGGCTCGAAACCAATGACTTGGGACTGAGATGGTGGGGGCTTGGAGATTATTTTACCCGGTTTATCCGGTGGCAAATATCCAGGGGTCTCCTTATCCGAATGCCTTGGATCATTTGGTGGTGGTGGTGGATAAGGTGGTGATGGTCCTGGTGGGCCTGGACGGGTTGGTCCTATTATTACAATTAAAATTTACCAAAATTCAATTAACAATCCATGTTAAATCGCTTTATTCATGATGCTTACCCGGTGGACCTGGATAGGTTGGTCCTGTTGTTGTTTAAAGAAAAAAACAAAAAAATGTTATTTAATTAGTAAAAGCTTTTAGGCCTTGCAAAGAAGATTTGGTCTTACCTGGTGGTCCTGGTGGGCCAGGGCGAGTTGGTCCTGTTTGGAAATTAAGAATAGGTGCAAAAAATATTTAACAAAAATTTAAGATAAAACCGTTATTTACAAAAAAGGTTGCAAATGTTAGTAATATATATGGACTATAATCCGATCTATTAAGGTTGCATTTCCTGTGCTAGACAAAAACCATTTCACTTAATCATAAAGTCAAAGAGCTATACCTGGTGGTCCTGGTGGGCCTGGGCGAGTTGGTCCTATAATTTGAAAAGAATATAAGATCAAGAAAGAGTCCATAGATGATTGATAAACCCTTACCTGGTGGTCCAGGTGGTCCGTATGGTCCTGGCTTAGTTGGTCCCTGAGGTCCGGGTGGGCCAGGTGGGCCGTATGGTCCCTTGGGGCCTGGTCTAGTGGGTCCTAGTGGGCCGGGTGGTCCGGGTGGTCCTGGTGGTCCGGGAGGTCCGGGCGGGCCATTGGGTCCTTTTGGTCCACCTGGACCGCCGGGTCCCTTGGGGCCACCAGGGCCGCCTGGTCCAACGCCACCGCCATCGCCATCACCTCCATTACCGCCGAAACCGCCTTCAGGTCCTACAACATGAACGTATGGTGGTGCCGGTGGTCCTGTGGGTCCTTCAACGTGCACATATTTGCCCGAATCATCATGATAATATTTGCCATCATTAATACCTAATAATCGAAAAATATACATATAAATAACGCCCATTAGATTTGATTCCATTGCCTTTCCAAAATGGTCACTTACCTTTATAACGCCCATCATCACCACCGCTATATTTACCGCTTCCTAAGTTGGTTGAGAGAATATAGTAATGAAGCAAAAGTCACGATTAGCAATGAAATCAATCAATTGAACAAATAATTCAATTCAAATACTACAACAAAATCTACTAAGGACTAACTAATACTATAAACTGGGACTACAACTACATTACAATACAATACAGTTAAGGATTACAAACTATATTTATTTATATATATACGATATATAGGAGGGGTTTTTTTTTTGCTAGTCATATTCAAAAAGTACCAACACCAAATCATAACAACAAAGCAAACAAAAAGTTCAATGGATAGATATTAGTATCAAATATGGAACAATTAGTAGGTATCCAATGACAAACCAATCGATTTAGAAACAGGATTTGGATTTGAATTCATGTCGAATCAATTTAAAAGTAAGTAACTCTCATATTTAAATCATTCAATTGGAAAGTCATTGGATATATATTTGATTGTCATATTATATATATAAAAAAAAATAAATAAACCCTTAAACCATTGATTAGTATTCAATTTGCTCAAGCATATAAACCATATGTGGGCGTGGCAATGTGCAGTGTCAATATTGTACAATAGATGTTCGAGACATGTGTGTGGAGTGTTGTGTGGAGTGTTGTGTGGTGTTGTGTGGTGTGGGTGGGTGTTGGTGTGGGTGTGTTGATGTTTGTCGGTATATATTTGTTTTGGGGGGGGGCTTGTTTTTGATCGTTGTTTTATATATTTTTTTGGGTTTTTTGTTTTTTTTTTTTTGGTGCAAGCATGAGTGATTTTTGGTTTTTTGATAACATTAAATGTGCAAATTTGAATAAACAAAAATTTTTGAATAAAATTTGTAATAAGGAAAAAGGGTAGAGAAAAGGATACCCTAACATAGTCCCTAACTTGTGTGTGTGCCTAAGAAAAGGAAATTTTTTTGTGTGTGTTTTGTTGCAAAGGATAAAAAATTTATGTGCGGATTTTGTGTTTTTTGTTTTGTTTTTTTTTTTTTTTTGTAGCTGAAAATAGAACAAAACTTGCTTAGAGTATAAATTAAAATTATCATAAAAAATATATATGTGGTAAAGATATATAAAAGAAGAAGAAGACATATCTTAGACAACTAAAAGAAATAATAGAAGGCAATAGGTATACGAAAATTTGTATATAATAAAAACTTTTCTCACAAATTTTCGCATTTCCCATTAAAAACGTTTAAACAAAATGAAAATCAAAAGAACAAAAAAAAAAAAATAATAATAAGAAGAAACGACAAAAAAAAAACGAAAAAGTGGTCAAAATTGTTTTGGGGGTCTAACCTGGTACGTAGACAATGGCCCCAGGAAAACCGGTATCTGTCTGTGTGTAGGTCTCTGTGTAGGTTCCCTCATTGCCCGGACGATAGGGTCCAGAGCCATTACCTTTGCCATTGGCATTACCCTGACCCTTGCCATTGGCATCACCTAGGCCCTGGTAATGACCCGAACCGCTACCTGTACGATCGCCATCCCCATATACCGGTTTTCCTGGGCCTCCTCCTCCCGCGCCGTTTGGTCCGAATGGTCCTGGTGGTCCGGGTGGTCCTGGTGGTCCGGCTGGTCCATTGGGGCCAAAGCCACCGGGTCCGCCGGCTCCGCCATTGAGACCAAAACCTCCATTGCCTCCGTTTCCACCGCCTCCGCCGTTTCCTCCGCTTCCTCCATTACCGCCGTTGGGGCCCACAACATGCTTATACGGATTATTATCGGCATTGTAACGCCCATTATCTGAAACACACACACACACACACACATGAGACTAGAAAGTGTTCGCGCAACTATTCTGATTTTGTTTGAGCTCACTATTATCGCCTGGCAGCAGAGCATTCACCGATTGGAATGACGGTGCTTGTACTCCTGGTGAACCCTCATACGTGTGTCCAGCACCTGTATTAAAGAGACCAGTACCTCCGGGTCCTTGTGGACCACTTTGACTACCACTGAGTCGTATGGGTAAACTCTTTTGACCCGAACCCTTGAGTGGTGGTATACTTGAGAAACCCGTTTGTGTCGCATCTTTGCCATCATCTTTACTCTTGTACTAGAAAAATCATAGACAAGATTGGTTGGGTCTAGGCGTTTTTTTTTTTGTTCAATTGAAATTATTGTTTGACTCGTTGCTTACATCATCTCCTATGAAATATGGCACACCATGTTGAGCACCATTGGCAAATTTGCCACAACCAATTGGAAAATAGAGTTCATGCCATTGCAATAGAATGCCTGGTAGCGAGGGACCTCCATCGGTTTCGTTATACAAATGTGGTGGGAAGGTCTCAACAGGTTTCTCTGGCTCAACGGTGCGATAGCCATGAGCATCGGCCACATAGTGTGTGGCGCGTAACAAGTGATAGGGATCGATGAGGCCATAGCAGCCATAGGTGACACCATCGGGACCGCGGGTCTCATGATGGAAATTGCCGGTCTTACCGACATCATAACCATATCGGTACGCATCTTTGGGTAAAGGTTTGTTCGTCGTGGTTGCATTGGTATTGGTGGTAATGGTGGTATTGGTGGTGTGTGTGGTAATTTTTATAATTCGGGAAAGGTTTGTTTTGTTGGTTTTTTGTTTTTTGTTTGGGAAAAATATTGTTTAGATTTGTTTTTTTTTTTTTTTTTTGGGTTTTTGTATTGATTTTGTGTGTGCGTGTGTGTAAAAGGACCTAAATAAGGGCTTTTGTTTGGTGGGGTAGGGCGGGTGCTGGGTTTTTGGGAAAATGGAAGGGGAAAAGGGGGTCGGGAAAATAATTGAACTAATACCTGCTTCTGCTTCTTCTCTGTACTAACTCAAATATAACCTAACCTCGAATAACTTGGCTGAAATCTGTAAACTGAAACTTATTGAACAAATATTATATTGTATGAAATTGTTCGATATAGAAAATGTTGGTGTTTTGGTGTAGTTGTTGTTGTTTTTTGGGTTTTATAGTTGTTGTTTTTTGGTTTGGTTTTGGGTTGTTTTTGGGGTTTTGTTTTTGGTTTTTGACATTTTTGAAGGAGGGTGGATGAGTATGCAAAGCTTTTTGGTTGTAGTTTTTTTTTTTTGGTTTTTTGTTTTTTTTTTGTTTTTTTTTTTTTTGGATTTATGTATAACAAATTTAAATACATAAAACTAATTGAGAAAATATATATATATATATGATAGAGCAGATAGTTGGTGTGTGAGAGAGAAAGATAGATAGATAGAGAAAGAGATAGATAGAGCATATTTACAGTATTTTTTTGTTGATTTTTTTATTTGATATATTTTTTTTTTTTTTTTTTTTTTTTTTTGATTGATTGGTTGGTTTTATGGTTTTTGAAAAAACGATTTTCTACAATTTCTACTGGTGAGTTTTAGTGTTAAAGCTGCTACAAAAACAAGGACTAGAAAGTTGAGTTCGTGTGTATAGAGTGGGCTGAGGTTGTGGGGGTTTGAGGGGGTGGAGAATAATACTTAAAACTACTTCTACAATACAACAAATAATAAGGAAAAAAAAAAAACAAATACAACAAAAACTAACTAACTAAAATGATTAAAATGATGAAGTGTGGTGGTAAATATAAAATAAAAAAAAAATTACAATAACAAATAAAAAAAAAAAAAATTAAAGAAGGTAAATACGAAAAATTTGAACAAATTTTCTACTAATTGGTTTAATGGGAGAGGAAGATTCTTTTTTTCGAACTTGTATATATATATATGTGAAATGTGAATTTTTCTATTTTTTTTTTTTTTTTTTTTGTTATGTATTGTATATATTTATATATGTATTATATAAAAAGATTTACTAATTATCCATTTTACTTACTTGTGTCAAAATTTGAGGAATAATATTGCTGATTCGTTGTCTTTTGATCATTGATATCGAGTATAAGACGACGATTCTCTGCATCAAATTTGGCAGAGTAAACGCATTGCATTAAAATGCAAGCGATGGCCTGAAAATAATAAAAAAAAAAAAAATATATAATACCAAAATGATTAATGATTATGTTTTAAACCTAACAAAACATTTGTCGACAGTTTTGTCACGCCCCCACTACACTCACGCACAACTTATTTTAGGCAAACAAATATCACAACTAATGAGAGGTTGGAAATACCATTAAAAAAAAAACCAAAAAAATTTAGCATACAACTATCAATCAATTGTTCTAAACTAAAGCTAACCAAAGTAAAAAATATTTAACTAAAATTTACTTTCTCTTTCTTTTTTAGATCATATAAAAAAACATTGGTAAGTAAAAACTAATATTTCTTAATTGTTAAAACGTTCTTTGCCCATAATCATATAAGTTATGTTAACATGCTTTAACTACAAATGGCTTAACTCAAGTCAACTAAAAATTATAGTTAAACCGATATTTTTAACTAACTAACTTAAGTAGTTTCTGTACATCGTTGTCTTGTTTCTGTCGTTTCAAAATCTTCAATTCATTTGCATAAATGTCCAAATATGCCAAAAAAGAAAAAAAAAAAGATGAGTCAAAAAGACGACTGACTACAAAATAAGCAAAGGTTTTTTGTGACTTTTTTGCACTCATTTAGTTGGCTATCTAGATCCGGTTCGATACGTTTGGCTAAACAAAATGTCAAAGGCATTAGCATATATATATGTATAAGTAAATTCTTTTCGTCAAGAAAAGAAAAAAAATATATATAATAACCAAATGATGACAGAGTTTATATATTTCTGTTACTTTTGGTTTGTCAAAAACTGGATTGAAGTTGCACCTTTTATGTTAATTTGTTAGTTGTAAATTGAAAACCGAAAAGAAGCAGACAAAAAACTAGTTACTAATAGCTGAAAACTTCTTTATGACAGTTATGGCCAATTAGCTTAAATCTAGCAATGAGAATTATTATTGATTGGCCAACTGAAAAACTCAATTTTAAATACATAAATAACTGGGCCAGTAATTGTATGACAAATCAGCATGAAAATTTAAAACGTATATATATAATGTATATATATATTATGTATATTATATGTATATGTATGTATGTATATAGCTATATTCCGTTTTAAACAATATAAATTTACATAATTTGGTTATAGACACACAAGGTCCGATTACTTCCTTATTTGAAACAAGTTACTAACAAATAAATCAGTTAAAAAATTCACATCCTAATATGTAGAATCTAAATTTATAATTCCCAAAAGAATTCCTCTTCTATTTCTCTTCTTGTTCTTGTTTAAAAACCTTTAACCTTCACGCTATGTTAAATATTAATAAATAAATAAAAAAAAAAAAAATCAAAAGCTAAAAATAATTTAGGAAAAATAATGAGAAAACTAGACATATTGATTGCTTTTTTTGGTATTGATAGTGGTATTTGAGCCACGTTTATTGCGTGGATCAGCCTTTTGTTTTTTGGGCGTCACTCTTGTGGGGGTGTGTTTGGGTTAAGGTTGAACTTGGTTAAAAAAAAAAAGTGGGAAAGATAAATTTATTACTTTTTACAATAAACAAAGAAATCAAAATATATATATATATATACTATATATAAATATATAATTTATATTCCCAGACAATAGACTTTAATTTGGTAGCTTCCCTTCCAGCTAAAACGAATGACAGGTTTCATTTGTTAAGGTCAATAATATTTTTTTATTACTCTTCTTTTTTTTTTGTTTCTTCCTAACCATACATAAATATATAGCTTTACAGATATATATATATGTATGTATATCTTTTGGTTATCAATGAACAAATCAAAATATGAGAAAATGACACTTTATTACTAACTATTTCTTTTCCTCTTTGGCTACCAATATCATGGTTAAATGATGAGAAATCTCATTAATGCAAATTGTTTTAATGACCAAGACAATATATGTATATATATATAGAGATCTTTTAATAGCCATAACTTATGTTAAAATTAGTTGCAAAATTCAAGGTGCCGCCACCTTTATTGCTCTAAAATCTTCACTAAATAATCAATAAAATGAAATAATTTGTATTTCTCTTACTGTTTCAATATTGATTGAAGACCATGGAGGTCGTAGGCATTGTAATGGTTGAATTTCCTTTTTTTTTTTTTTTTTTTTGGCTATAAGTTTTGTTTTTGCTTGGGAATGTGTCAGTTGGCTTTAATTTAGACCAAGTTTTTTGTTGTCTTTTCGATTAAAGTCAAGTTTCGTGGGAAAAGTTTCAGTTGACATAAGAAACAAAAAAAAAAAAAAAAAAGAAAATAACCCTCCAGGAAAAATTGATTGATTACTTTTAGGACTATTGAGAGAGTGAGGGAGAGAGAATTTTGTTGAAAAGAAATATTCTACATTAGATTTTTTATTAAAAACCATTTGGGATTACACTTTAATCAAGTAATCCATCAAAGTTTTGGTTATCCTTTAATCATTTCTAAACTTGGTTTAGCTATTAACTTTATATTGTTAATGGCTTAAACAAACTCTAGTCAAAGAATCCTTTAGTAAGAATTCTAAACTAGAGTAAAACTATATTATATTATAACCCATCAAATAGTATTAGTTAATTTTCATAGATCATTTTTTTGAAATTTGCAAATAATAAATGAAATAGGTGAGGTTCAAAAACAAAAGATTTGATTCATTTATTATAAAATAATTAGTAATTGCGATCACAGCTTGAGTTTGACTGAATGACTGGATGGACGCGCCCCGATTTTCAGTTATATATATAAGATATATATATATATATATTTATTGCTCAATCAATATAGCAATCGACATGTGGGCCATGAGCTGCTAAACAATGTCGACCAAACCAACACGAGGCGGTGGCTGCCATTGCTTGCTGCATACAACAAGGTAACTTTTTAGCTTTAGAGATGCTTTAACATGCGTGCAACATACAGACGGGCAGGCAGGCAGGCAGACTGGCAAACAGTAAGACAGACACACTAAATCATTGAAGTCAAGTCAAGTCTAGTGACCCAAAATGCCAATGCCCATACCATACCATACCATGACAGAACCATACTCAAAATGCCCCACCCGTCTCTCCGCCTTAACTTCAAACTCATGTACAATGGAGCCATGAATCTTTTGCATAGTTTTTTGTTTTTGTTTCTGTTTTTTTGCATAAAACTAAAAATGACAGCTTTTGGAAAAATGAAAAGAAACAAAACAAATTGATATACAGAGGCAACTACTGCAGATTAATCGACTTATTTGCACGCATAGGCAACTTTGTTGTTTTACATGGCACATGAACATCTTTTGCATGATCATAATGATCATTATCATTATCATCATTATCAGTCATAATGATCGTCATCGTTGTCATCTTCTCCAGTTGGTATCCAAAACCATGCCCGTTATGGTTTTTCGTTAAAACTGGTTTCTGATTGCTTTTGCCCTTTGGCGTCAACGAAATTTTTATGTTGGCTTTTTTTTTTTTTTTTTTTTGGTTTTTTTTTATCTCTTCTTACATTTCAAGGTCATTTTAAATATATATGTTTATATAGAAAAATATGCAACTTGCTTTCTGTCTGACCTTAATCGATGACAAGATTCCAAAAACCCAAAAACAAACTCAAAATGCATTTGCGGATGGTGAAATTTCACATACATTTGAGGCGACAAACGATTTAATATATATATATATATATATATATATACTAATATATATGTAAATGTGCATATAAATAAATATAACTGTATAAATTGCTCAAAAATGTTCAAACATTTTAAATGAGAGGATTGTGTATAAGTCATTTTCAGTACCAGGCCCGAAAGTTACTTATTTTGTTTCTAGAACAAGTCTTACCAGATTTGTCCAGAATGTCCAGTCTGTATTTTAATTAATTTGCAAAAAAATATTCTTGCTAATGAGTTCATTCCATAGGCGAAAGCACACAGACACAAATTAAGATACAGATACATAAGACATAACTTTCGTTACGCTTAGAAATCATTTGTATCTGTATCTGTATCTGTATTTGTATCGGTATCTGTATCTCATTAAACTCAACTGTCATCGAACTTTCATGACTTCGTTTGGAGTATGCATACATTTCTTATTTATTAGATCATTTCAATCATTTTCAAATGACATCAGATTTTGCAGAAAACTTTTACTTTCTTTCCATTTGAACATTTGGCATTTCACGCTTAACAACTCTTTTAAACTTTTTTTTTTTTTTTTTTTTCAATCTTTTGCTGCTATTGTGTATCATTTTTCGTTTTCAGTTTCAGTTTTTGGCTTTGGTTTTTGATTTCCTGCAGCTGTTCGTTCGTTCTTCAACAAATCGCACACAAAACTTAATTTGCATTTCTAGATTTGCCATTATAGATAAAATGAAAAAACAATAACAATAACAACAATGTATAATAGATATATTGTTGAATATCTTATGAAGCTCATTTTAAACTAAAGCTCAAACTAAAGCTGCAAATGTTTAGACTCACATAGCCAGACGAAAAAGTCTTTATATAATATTAAAATAAAAGTGAAAATTGTTGAAATATAATATAAAATAAATTGCTAATATTTAATTAAAAACTTTCATATATAGAAATATCTAAACTTTTTAATACTATTCATGACATCTAAGGAATCTAAATTACTTTTACAAAAAAGTAAAAAAAAAAAATATTGCATCATCTGGTTTAACTTTCTGAAATTGTCAAAAAATTTCTTTTTTTTTTTTTTTTTTTTGCCTTACATACTTAAGCCATAAAATGTTAGCCTAATTGAGTGACCGCTCCGCTATAGGGCAAAAGTGCTAACTATTTGTTATGCCAAACAGTTGACTCTCGATTTGCTTCTTTTTTATGATGATTCACTCACATAGATAATGCCAGAATTTATAATCCAAAGCAAGAAACTGAAACTGCATTACCAAAACGCAAAACTCTTTAAAATTCCACAGAGGAAATGGACATGAAATGGCAAACTGGCCAAAAATACTAGGCCAAAAGAGATGTCAGACGATGCTAAAACGCTGTAATGCCGCCAAGCCAAGTGCCTGCCAGGCATAAAATTTGACATTTTTTTCTTCTACTACCGCCTGCTTGTACGTACGTGTCGGTTGAGAGGCTTAGACCATGAAGAGCCAGACAAGAGACAGAACGACAAATGACAAACGACAGACAGTAAGAAAGACGAGCAGACAGATATATATATATATATACAGTATGAACCAGAAGGCGTCTGAAGATAAATTCATGATAAATTCTAAACCAAATCGCATGTCGGACGGCAACACGCTTAAATTCCCCTAAAAGGGGGAGAGAGAGAGAGAGAGAGAGGAATAAAGATGGTAATGGTTGGGATAAAAAAAGGGTCAGAGAACTCCAAAAGGCACGTGCAACAGAAAGATGAAAACTATGTACAAATGAGCTACCGACCAACATTTTGACAGGTGACAAAAGACATAAAATAAACCAAACAAACCAAATTTTGTTTATACCTACAATATTGTCTACTAGGCAACACCCAAAAGAAAAGAACAAATCACAGATGATATCAAATCTCATTATGACACCTATTTTTTTTTTTGTTTTTGTATTTTTATATGTGGTTCCTGCTTTTTTTTTTATCTTTTTTTTGGTCTTTCATGGTTTGCTGGGAAACCCAAGAATAATTTATTAAAGTCACAAGTCACAGAAATTAGCAACTTCTGTTGCCAAAAAATTAACACTAAATTTTATATGAAGCAAAAAAAAGAAGGAGAAATATAAATAACAAATAATTGCAACGAAATTTCTATACTCTTTGCTTAGGAAGATGTTTAAATAGAGAGAAACATTTCAAACTATTTTTTATCTCGAAAAACTATATAAAATCTATTTAGAATGTATAAGAAGTCCTTTAAAAAAGTTCTTTAATTTAATCCCTTTTTTTTAATACAACTATTAAAGATTAACTAGCATCTTTTAACTACTTTTCTACTTTAAGGAATTGCTAAACTAACATCAATCTTAACTCATCTCATATCAAACAACATCTTTAAAAAGGATATCATTGCTTTTTTTTATCATAAGAGTATACAAAGTCCTTGGGCATAATCAAAAGTTAAGAACAATTTACTTAAAGAGATACCAAACCGGATCTAGGTAAATTCTCTTTACATTAATTTGCATTTAAATAATAAAATATATTTTTAAAAAACAACAAAAACAAAAAAATTTCTCGAACTTTAATTCGCATTTTTCTGCATTGACTCATATTTAATATAAGTATATAGACAAAAACAAATTACGTATTTATCACATTGAAACAAAGCAACAGAAAATAAATTCATCCCTCCCTCTCACCCAGCATTGAACAAGTAGCAGCTCCCTTCCCCCATCTCCCAGCTTCACCTAGCTCTTGTGTTTTAATAGCCGAAAGCAAATAATGTTAGCTGGAGAGCTTAGCCGGCTATATGCTTCTCCTATTTTAGCCCATTTCTGTTTGCCTTTCTATTAACTTGTCTCATACATCGTTGCATTTAGCCTAGAGTCATAATTTTAAAGCGAACTTGGTCATAAAATGTTTTTTTTTTCCCCTTAAGTTGAATTTGTTATTTTATAATTGTTTTGCAGTTGCCATGCATTTGGGCACCTCCCCCCCGCTTCCCACTCGTATATATCATCACTTTTATATATATAAAATTTTTATTATTATTATTATTATTATTATTGTCTAACCTAGACGCATATTTTGTTTGATTTATTTGCATTTCTTATTTACCATCATCAGATTCAAAGTGTTGTTGTTGTAATTGTTGTTGGCATTAGCTAAGCGCTAAGTGTTAATAAGTTTAGGCCAAAATGTTCGCTTTTTGGCCATGATTTCAAAAAAAAAAAAAAAAAGTTTGGAAGAACAAACAAAAAGAAATATCTATTAAAATGCAAATTACTCATAAATTTGGAAATTTCAAAATATTTAATTAAAAAGCAAATTCAATCAAAAATCTTGTTTTTAAAGTGTGCAAATTTTTATCTTTTTCCAAATATTTTATTAAATTTATTAACTAAGAATCTTCAATTTTGGAAATGCAAATAACGGTTAAGTTAACGACGATTTCGATTTATTGGTATTATTTTATTTGTATAATTGAGTTATTTTTATTAAATTATAGTTTAGGGTTGGTTTAACGGTATTTTGGTTTTAGTTACGGTTCCGTTTACGGGTTATTACGTTTACATTTGCATTCCCTGTGAAAATTTTGTTAAAAATAGAATTTAAGAGTTTCCAAAAGATTGTTACTTTAAAAACTTGAAAGGATTTTTGAAAATTATCTATAAATTTTTGAAAATTTCTTCTTTCAATTCTTGATTATAATCTAAATATTTCCAAATACCCAAAGAGCTTTAGTTTATTGAATTGTTTTCCCCATATATGCAATTTTTATCTGGACTATGATTATGTTTATATATAGATATATATAGATAATATTTCACTCACCATGCATAAAGCTGCACGCGCCATTTTGCAACGAAAGTTTTGCGATTATTTAAGATTTGAATTTGACACAAGAAACGCCAGTAAATATATATATATAATGTTGGATTTTCAGATATATATATATATATATCTATTTCAGTTGAAATTTTTTTTATGTATTGATTTTGAGGCAAAATTTCCAATCTTGAAAATATATAGAAAAGAAATAAAGAATAAGGATTGAAAATTATTGAGTTTTTCTTTGCTTTCCTTCTTGTTTTTTTATTTTTTTTTTTTTTTTGTTTTTACACAAAGCACCGAAAATAAAAATAAAAATAAAAATTCGTATTGATTGTTCGTTTTTTTTTTTTTTGTTTCTTGATTTAAATCCTGGCAAATTACAGTTTTGATTTGCAGTTTAGTTCTGTTTGGGATATTATTTTTTTTTTTAAATTTGCATAAGTTGTTGCTGTTTTGTTATTATATGGTTTTTTTTTTTTTTGAAGTTTTTGAAACACTTTGGATTGATTGAAGAGCTTAAAAACTAGAGCTCATACCGTTGAGACCGATGTGGACGAACTGAAGATGAACGCGGTTGCGTCTTGGCCATATAAACAAGGCAAACAAAAATAAAAAACGACAAAAACGAACAAAAAAAAAAAAAAAAAAAAAAAAATCACAAAAAAAAATATATTCAAACTGAATTTCAAGACGAGCTCGAAATCTACTCACAATGCGTATGAGTGTGTTAGCTTGTGAGTGTGTGAATGCGAATGTGAGTGTTCTGTGTGAGTGTGTGCGAGTGAAACGAGTTTCAGTTAGGTGTTTTTTTTTTTTTAACTTTTTTGCGTTAATTTATTTGGCCAAGAGTAAAAAAATAAAGCTGAGCCGAGCTAATACAAAACGTTTCTTTTGGGCTATCGAGTCGTATACTTGATATATGTTTATAATAATGCTCTCTCTTTACAGCTTGCTCTCTTTCTCTCTCTGTATCTCTGTATCTGTACCCATCTTGCTTTCTCTCTTTTGCCATCTCTGTCTAGGAGCTAGGATGCTTGCGTGCCTTAAGAATTTTACTTCAATTTTCTGGTTCTTTGAGTTCATTAATATTTAAAAAAATTAAAAAAAAAATTGATTTTATTCAATTTTTGTTTTTGGTTTTTTGTTTGGCCGAACATTTTGTTATTCTTTGTCTTTAATTGAAAATTCGAGTTTTTCGTGTTTCAAAACTTCTGATCTATTAGCAATAAGATAGTATGGCAGCAGCATTAACTAACTACAACAATAACAACTAAACAAACCAATTGTTGTTGTAGATAGTTTGAATATTAAATTTTTCGTTGCTTTATTGATTTAATTAAAGCTTATATAATAGCTTAACTCTTTGATTTCCGTATACCAAGTTTTTCTGATAATTAAAAAACATTTTTTTTATATATTTTTTTGTTTTGTTTTTTTTTTTTGTCCATTTGTTAATCAATAGATCACTTTAATAGTATTTTCTTTTTATGTTCATGATTTCATACGGTAGCCAATCACCACCATCTCCACCTGTTACCTTATCTTACCTTACCTTACCTTCCCTGCCCACCGCTCTGACATCATAAAAATACTTTAAGAATCTAATTTGCTTCCGTTTGATGATCCATTGCGATCCGTTACGATCCGATCTGATTCAATCCGCTTAAAGAATGTTGTTCAGATTAATCTTCTAGTTTACTTAATTTATAATTTTAAAATCTTGTTGACATTTAGTTTCAACTCATTTGAGTTGAGAAAGGAAACATTTAGTTAATTATATATTAACTTATATATAGATATATTTAATTTCCATTTTTGTTCAACTGCTCTTGAAAATGGCAATTGACACAGAAAAACTTAAAATCAAAAAAAAAAAAATTAACTGAATCTGTATGAAAACAGGATGAAATCTTTAATGACAACGCCTTAAGTCAAGGCAATATTTATAATGACCTTGAAATCTTTTTCAATAAAATCATTGTTTAGTACAGGTGGAACTACAACAATAACAACAACAATCATAACCACCAAAAAAAAAAAGAAAAAAAGTCTTCGATTCGACTTGATCTTAGTAGATTGTATGACATAAACTAAGGTTTGTTAAGCAACAAAAACAACAACATCAATTTAAGACCCAATAAATTCTCAAAGTTTTATAACAAACTTTGAATCTGATGCGATCTTAAATTCCTCATAAACTTGATTTATTTTGAATCATGTTGACTAATTCAACTAGATTAAGTGCATAAACTTAAAAATAACAAAGAAGGCTTAACTTAAAATTGATCATTAAATTTGTTATTTTTTTTCGAATTCAAATTTTAAAGTAAACTTATTATTGAAACAGTAAATTATATTTCCCATAAACATGAAGATAGATTTTTAGTTATTTGAAACCTTTTTATACCCTAAAATTAGTCAGATGTTTGCAATGCATAGAAATAAACGTATAATTATATATATTCTTGATCAGCATCAGTAGCCGAGTCAATTTAGCCATGCCCGTCTGTTCGTGTGTCTGTTTCTTTGCCATTTTCAGATGTCAAATTTTAAGCTATATGGTTCAAAGTTGGTAGATAAGCTTTTTTATATATCAGTTAGATAAAGTATGAAATTCAGACGAATCGGCCGACTTTAAGATATAATAAATTGTCTTTAACCTGTATTAAAATTGATCTAATTTCGTTTTTTTATGCGTTTTGTCTATCTACTCTTATATGCTAAAAAACCTCAATAACATTTTCTTTTATTTTTTCTTTTTATTTAATTAAAATTTAGCATTTAAACCTATGTGACAAAAAAAATAGTGAATTAGTCTAGAACTGTAAAAAGAAGTTAACTTCTTTAAAATTTTTTTCTCTACTTTGATTCTTGTTGTGAAGAGAATATATAACCTATATATTTTGACAACTTATTCTAACACAATTAAGATAAATAATGTTCCCTAATTTAACCGGAACTATTTGTTTGCAGTTTTCAAAATTCTCTTACATATATAGATAGATATGTATACATGATCGGTTGATTGTATAACCAGTAACTAGTATTGCTTATTAATTATAGTTTTTGTTTATTTTATTTTTTTTAATGGGAATGATCGATTCAAACCTATAACTACAAAACGGTTCCTCTGACATCATGTTGGTTTTTTTTTTTCTGATGATAAATGTATTTAAGAATGAAATCGATACTTTTATGTTTTCAAATTCCAAATATTATTATTATTATTTAAACAAAATGTAAATAAAAACTTGACTAATTATTTTAAATAAATACTTTCCAAATAGTTAAACTTAAATATACCTTTTCATTAAACAAAAAAAACTCTTAATATAACTTTTAGACTTGATTTGGTAAATATTTCAGTTCTATATCTTGTTTTGGTATATAGGTTATATCTCATTTTCTATATTTTGAAATAGTTTTTTGCAATATTTTGAATTTTTTTTTTTTTTTTTTTTTGAGCTTCTTATTTTGTTTTATAATTCTCTCAAGCTGTGCGAAACTGAAACAAAATATTAAATGCATTTTTATGTTTTTTTTCTTTCCTTTAGTTTCTTCTTCTTCTTTTGTTGGTATTTCGCTTGTTGTTCATATGTAAATGCAGTTTCATTGAGCTGAAAATTATGAAACATAATTTTGGATTTAATGTCAGTGTTTTGGAGTTTAAAAAGGGTTTAAATAAATTATAAATAAATTGAACAAAATTTTCATTGGATTTTTTTTTTTCACATCTCAAAAAAAAAAAAAAAAAAAGAAATACAAAAAAATTATTGTCTTTTTTTTTGCAACAACAGTTTTAGCCCACGCTTGACCTTTGCAGAGAACAAAAACCCAACGAAAACAAAACCTGTTAAATATTTTTATTAATCGTATTCAAAAGAGAAACGGCAACTATTAAAGATACATTTTTAATAAGTTAGCCAAAAAAAAAAAAATAAAATCGAAGGAAAACACGAAAAGGCAGTAGAAGACATAAGAATCGTAAGCACCAAATTTAGAAAGCCTACAGAAAATAAAGACAGAAAACCGAAAAAAAAAAAAAAAAAAAAAACACAAAAAAAAAAAATACCTCAAAAATATCAAATGTCAATGTCTGAAATTGAAATTAATATTAAAACTGAGAGCTTTAGAATGAGTCAAATTGATGATTTGTCAAAACAAAAAACAACAAAAAATTTCTTCTTTTTTTTTTTTTTTAAATAAAATATAAATCAGTACTAAATCTGAATCATTTATCCACTTAAAAGTGAATTGTTATATGGCCCATCCCAAAATATGTTTGTCCTTGAAACTGACAAAGAAATATTGAGAATTGTAATCCTTAAAAAATTCATATTAAAATTGATATAGCAACTGAAATTGAAATTGAAAGTGAAAGTAAAAGCGAAAGCTTTGTAAATGAGTCATTTGTGAATATTGGTAATTCTTAATTGAATCTTAGTGGATGACTTTTATGGAATGTTTTTTTGCAAGGTCAATATATTGAAAAGTAAAAGAAGCAAAAGGAATTTTTCCCAATTAAAATTTCAAATATTATTACAACTGAAATTGTCATTGAATACAAAACTCTGCCAATGAGTCAAAAATTGAGATTACTTGTTTTTTTTTTCCGATATTTAATCTATACTAAAATGTGAGTCATTTGTTAAGTTCAAAGTCCCCTTGATCCCTATTGAATGTCGTGTTGCATGTTACATTCCCAATGACCTTGTTGCTCAGTTGTTGCCAACCAGCTGCTGCTGCTGCTGCTGCTGCTGCTGCTGCTGCTGCTGCTGCTGCTGGCCGTTGCTACTCACGCTTCCTCTGTTCCCCTACCACTTATACTGTTGTTGCATCGATGCTTATGTAACCGCATAAAGTTGAATGACTTTTTTTATTCGCCTTTAAGACTTGCCAAAGCCCTTGAGAGTAGAATCAAGAGGCATAAGAGGTCGATCTCTTTCAATCTCAGACGGCATGTAAAAAATAAATCATGCCTGAAATCCCTCCTAAAAACAAAAAAAAAATATAAAAAAAAGTAAACCCTCTGCCTGAAATTCTGTAAGTCAGGCAGTTTTATTTGCTTCTCTCTCTCTCTCTCTCGTGTTCTATCTCTCTGTTTCGCTCTCTGTGTGTCTGTCTCGCTTCGTTTCTTTCTGTCTCTGTCCTCTGTTTGTCATGTTGGGCATTTCCGGGCGTGTCTTTTTAATTTTCGTATATATGCGCTTTTATTTTTTTTTTTTGTTTTTTGGTTGCAAATTTTTTGATTAAAAATCTCATCGTATGTAATCCTTTAATGTCAAAATAAAAGGGGAACCTTTTACATGTTGAAAGGAGCAGCAGCAGTTTGTCATGCAGAAAATGTGAAGGGCAAATTGGATTTCATCTAAAAATTGGATATAAAATTGTCTCACAATAGTGACACACTACACAGTGGCGCCCCTTAAAAGGCGGATCAAATATATATATATATATATATATCAATTCAAAATCAGGCCTATATATACTTTAAGACTAATGTTTATACAGTTTTGTGTCCAAAGTAGTTGATAAAAATAGAAATGATCTTTCTATAGAAAAGTTTAAATTCTAATTTAAATTATATTTTTTCAATTTTAATTTTAATGCTTAAAATATAAAATATAATAAAATAAAATATAAAATATAATAATTAATCAATTTCATGTGAGAAAATAAAAATAAAATACATTTAAATAAGAATGAAAAAGTTAAAATAAATAATAATAATAAATTACATTTTATAATGTTTAAAAAGTCTACTTATAAAATTAAAATAAGCTTAATTATGTTATAATTACATAAATAATATAATATAATATTAATTTAATGCTACAATAATTTATATTTATTTTTATTATTTATATTTATATATATTTTTCATTACAATGTTTAAAAAAATGTAGAAAAAAGTATCTAAAGAAATTTAAACAGTTTAAAAGGTTATTTTAAATAAAATTCAATTGAAGAGTTGATTATTTTAAACTTAACAATCAGTGGAATATTCTTAGATATCATCTTCTATATATCTTCTATATATGCAATCCAAGCAATACTATTTTAAATATAAAATAAAGATATAACATAGACATATAATAGATAATTTTAAATAAATAAAATATTTACAGAAAACAAAGTTTAAGATGATAAATACGAATTATTTTTAAAATTAACAATTTCAAATTACTTTCCTTTTAGCTATACAATTGAATTACTTTTTTAATTTAAGTTCATTTCCTAAAGGGTATTCCCTAGTCATGATCAACTGGCCATCTTAAGGTTTCAAAGTTGTTGAACAAAACTTTTTTGACTCACGTCACGTTAAAAGACAAAGTTTTAACAATATTTTAAAGGTTTATTATGACGCATTTTGTTGCACTGTGGTGGTCACTGTGGCATAAAGGGGGGGGGTAACAAGAAGTGTGTAACCACATTAAATTGAGTGAGCCCTTCTTTATAATTCCTCAACCCCTCATTTTGTATTGTTTCTCATCAGATGTCGAGATAAAGTTATAATTCAATCTAAATTGGTCTTATTTCATATATGAACTTCTTCTTTTCGTGATGTTCTTTCAATTGTTGAATCTTTCCACTTATAATGTGTGAGATGATGTAATATTTATTTTTATTTTTAAAATTAAAAATGCATTAGTCAAATTTGTATGAATTAAAATCAAACTAAGCCTATCGAAGAATCCGTGAGAATTTTTAGTCAAAGAATTGCCCTGGAGGCCAATTAAAGTTTTGAAATAATGCCATGACAAATGGCAGCAATGACAACTAACTAAGATTAAAACTAAGAATCATACTAAAACAAAAAAATAAAACTAAATGTGGACAGTAGTTAGGAGTGAAACAAGCATATCTTATCAATGATATCAGATGAAGAGATGACAAGAACTTGTTTCTTTTAACCAAACACTTGTACAGAAACAACAACAACACAAACAAATCATTTGCATATGAATTTGTATAACTTTGAACTGATGTAGAGGAAATATCAAAGACATATATATACATGTATATATATGTATATATATATATATATATATGTGTATATTTTGTTGTTTAGAGGAGGCGACTAACTGCAAGGCTGATCAACTGAAGACCAAACAAAATTGCCAACAAATTTTCTTCTGCTTGTTGCAATTAATCAATAAATTTGTTGAAAATAAAATATGTTTTTGCAACTGTTTTTTTATATCTAAATATATATATAATATTTTATTTATGTATGTTTTGACAAACAAAATTTTCTAAAGGCCAAAAAGTTACTTATTCATAGACAAAAATAAACCAAAAAAGTTATATTAAACTTCCGTCTAAGATGGGTCAAGATTTGTCTTTTTTATACCCTCTACATATAAAAAACCAAAGGGTATATTAACTTAAGAGTCAATAGTGTAATATATGAGCAAAAATATAAAATTTGTATGTATATATATATATATATATATAATCCCAATCAGCATTAGCTTATTATTGAATTTAGTTAAATGAATATAATTATTTTAGGGTATCAATTAATCGTTATTTTATTTTAGTTTATGTACTAAACTTTTATAGTTATGTCTCTAGTTTTAAGATGCCAGCCAAATATTGAGACTATGTTAAATATTTATACAACAACAACAGCAACTTAAGGAAAAAATAATAAATTTAAGGTCAGATTTATTTGATTTATGAACTAAATTGAGCACACACAATCAACTAACTAAAATGAAACGTAACTTAAGTAAGATAAATATATATACCAAATATTTGTTTTTTTTTTTGTATTTTTTTTTTTTTAAGTAATTTCGTAATTGTAATAATCCAATAGATGATACAAAAGCAGAATAAACTGCAAACTATTTATTAAATAATTTATTTTTTGGTCCGACTATTCCTATGGAAGCTATAGCATGTAGTCGGCCGATTCTAATGAAACTCAAGAAACACATTTCTATATATACCAAACTAACACATATCAAATTTGGTAAGAATCGCTCTTAAAATAACCACGTTACTCATCTAAAACTATTTTCTTGACCGATCGTTCCTATGGAAGCTATATGATATAGTGAACTGATTCTGATATATATAAAAAAGATATATAAAAAAGTATATGAAACTCACTAATACCAAATTTTCTGATAATCGCTTTGAAAACAATCAAGTTATTGCTCGAAATCCATAATCAAGACCGATCGTACCTATGGAAACTATATGATATAGTCAAGCGATTTTGATGAAATTTGGTGGCTATGTTAGAAAGTACATAAAACTCACAAATACCGATATTTCATGATATTTTGTTCGAAAACAACAAAGTTATTGAGGCTAAAGCTTATTCACGACTGATCGTTCCTATGGGAGCTATATGATATCCGATCGGGATATATATATATACAATGTAGATATACAATGCCTGCAGCAAAAAGAAGCCTAGGTGCAAAATTTCATCTCTGTAGCTTTAAGGGTTTTGGAGGAGATTGCGTTGATCCAGACAGACGGACAGACAGACAGACGGACTTTGCTTTCTTCTATGCGTTGCAAACTTCTTACCAAAATTAATATACCTTTTTTGGAAAGGTATAAAAATGTATGTATGAAAGAGAGAGAATATTATAATTTATTTAAGATTGAGTTTTAAAAAGAATGTTTTTCATATTTTAAAGAAATAAATCGACTATAAGATTTAATTTCAATTCTTACTATTATTATTCGATTTTATGATACTTTGTGTATTAATTAAATTAAATTCTTAATTATTACTATTTTTAATTGATTTTAAATGTTTAGTTTATTAAATAAATTTAGTTAATTTATTAGAACTGTTAAGAAGATCGAAAGTTTCCATTTAAAATGTTCTTTTAAATAAATTAAGAGTTTCTTTTGAGTTGAAAAAGAAGTTTGTTTTTACTTAATTAAACAATTATAAATAAAAGCGTATCCGGTTTAATAGATAGTTTTTTCAGTTAATACAAATATTAGCTACTATATACATAAAGACATAAAAAAGATTTATTTTTAGTTAAAAGTTAATTTCAACTAAATTGTTCAAGCATATCTAAATGCAAATTATTATTTTGGGAAATATCAAGATATATACATATATATATATATTACTATTTTTGTTCTTCCGATTTGAAAATTAATTTTTTTTTTCGTATTTAGAGGTTTATCAATTATTTAAATGAAAAACTGTTCCATTCATTTAAGATTCAATGGGAACCAGGCCTTCATTTCTTGTATACGATATATAAATACGATCATATATACATTCTTTGAGTGACTTTTCAAAAGCGTTCCGACCAAAGTGCCTTTCAAATTTTTTTAACTTCTGTTGATTTGATTTATATAAAAATCTAATTTCGCATTAGTTTGTTATTTTGTGTGTACAGGAAGTATGAAGCTAAAACAAATTTTGGAATTTGATAAACTAAAGCCCCAAATAAAACCAGTGGCATTGAGCAGGCATCACACACACACACACACACACACACTAATAAACATATATACTAAAGTTAAAACTAAATGTTTAACGAAAAGCCGATGACCAAAAATTAAATAACATTTAGCGCTCACAAGATTCGTGGGCACAAAAAAAAAATAGATATATATATATATAAATTAAAAAAAAAAAAAAAAAGGTTGTGATAAATTTGCTCAGCTCAGGTGTCAGTTTAGATATTTTTGCTGATTTTATTTGTATTTGTTTTGCTTTTTTTGTATCTTTTTTTTAAGTTCAGATAAATTTGCATGGAAATAATTCAATTAGGCATACTCAGCGAGGCATTAGCAAACAAAGCTCAATTAAAAATTGGATCGTAAAATGAAACAACCACTCCAAATACTAATATATCGAACTGATGGAATAACATTATATATCTTCTAGCAAAGCAACTGAACTTTTAAAAAAACAAACGATTTATATTTTGTTTTTTTTAGTCAAAGTAACAGCAACTAGTTAAATAGCCTGTTTTATTATAGACGCATAAATTGATATTGGAAACGAACAAAAAATTTAAAATTCAATTTTAATCAAATTATGGAATAAAATGTAGCAAAAACGAGATATGAAGTGTTAATGGCACTTTTCTCTTTAAACAACTGGATCGACGTGTTTCTTTACGAACTATTTCAAAGTCAGCCAATATATATATATAGACAGACTTTAAGTGTTATAAAATTTATTTTACACAGGTTTTAGAAAATGGATACAACAAAGAATAAAAGCTCCTTCTTATCTATAATATAAATCGATGAATCTATATATATATATATATATATATATATGTATATATAAATGAATTTAAGGCCTTTACTCACATACTATTTTTATGCTCAAACCCAAAGGCAAACAAACCAAAAAAAAAAAAAAAAACCAAACCAAAATCTTGCTCATCCAGCTTAACAACATTTGTTCAACATTTGAATGATAATAATCTTCTATTTGCGGTCTCCCTCCCTCTTATATTTAGCCCTCTCCCCCACCTACATATAACCCATCTATTGAACATTCTTTATGTTGGCTTTTTGGTAACAAAAGTTAGTTATGGTTAAATTTGAAAGGTACAGGTTGCCCCGCCATAATAACTAAGAATTAACCAACAACAACAAAAAAAAAAAAAAAAAAAAAAGTTGCCACGTTTTTTTTTTTTTTTATTTTGTCTCTGTGAACTATTTTTGGTACAGTATGATGAAGTTCAAGGAACTTGTTGACGCACGAGATCAATTTATATATCGATATTTAAGTTAGAAATTATAAAGCGGTGACATAATGGGGGGTCCGATTTCAAAATCAAATAAGTCGATTTTAATGGCTAATTGCCAAGGAGTTTTATATGCGAGTTTAGGTCAAGTTCAAATCTGAGTTAAGTTAGGTCAGGTTCAATTAGTAGGTAATAAATATGTATATACCTATATATATATATACAGATATTTTTGTAATTGATACAAAAGCTATTCCTGTTGCTAATTCAGGCACGTGACATTCTTTTACTTATCCTGCAGCAAGTCCTTTAGGGCTAAAAGTATCATTGTTACATCTTTTAGTGTCTAGTCTCCTTTTACACAACCTCAAAGGACTGAGAATTGAAGCTTGATACAAGCAGAAAATTCTGTTAAGCTTGAGACTTTGATGCTAAATTTCTCCCCTACTCCACAATAAGGATTAAATCCTGGAAATTATATAATTTTGCCCTTTATAAAGGTTAAATATGTGTTTCCTTGTTATTCTATCTTTTTCTCAAAGGCATAAAAAGCAAATATCAAGAGATAGACATGTCCTTCTATCTACTTGTTCATGATATCCTTTGAATTTTTTTTATTAATAATTTAAATATATTTTAAACTTTTAATATATGTATGTCATTTATCCATTTAACATTTAATGATGCGAAACAAGAAATTTTTTTTTGGTTTTTACTACTTGATTTAATGTCCATTATAGACAAAACAAGAAACGGAAATTTTTTTTTTTTTACTACTTGATTTAACATCGATTATATGTAGATCAATTTCTATTCAAATGCAAATAGGAAAGGTTATAAAATCAAATATATATAATTAAACAGAGGCTCCAGAAAATATATATGTACATATATATCATGGATATAAAACTGTAGATAGATATATATGTATATATATAGAAGTAGTTTCTTTTGTTTCAATAAATTCTTGTTGATTGATGCTGTTTTGGTCAGGCACATGCCAAAATTTTAATGATTGAACAAACAAAAATCTGCATATATCATATATATATATATATATATATATATCTTCCTACCGATCAAGGTCGTTTCAAAATTGACTGGAATCGTAAAAGGAACTCACGAAACTAATTAAATTGATTAGGAGGTCCCATTAAATTGCCATGAAAGTTGTTCTAAAACTTGTCATGAAACAAAAAAAAATTGTATATAAATATATATATATACCCACACACACACACATACACACATTTAATATATATAAAGACCTTCTTCACATTAAATATTTATAAACATTTAAAGATGAAAGTTTACTTTTGCTTTTGTATGCATAAAAAGGGAAACAAATAATCAATCTAATGGTCATTTATCTATAGACATTTTCAGTTACTCTCAGTTTCAAAACTTTTAATTTCAATGTGCGTTCATTCACTTTAGTTGAGGTTCTTTGCTTGATTAAATAACAATTTATGCAAAATATTTAAATTCTGTTTAACCAGTAGCGGTTGAAGAGCTTTAAAAGTGCTTTAAACAAATTATTATCCTAATCAGAACAGAAAAGAATATAAGCTGAAGTAACTTAGTAAACTATATAGTATTAGTATCTGTTCTAAATTATCTAATTTGTTTGTTTTTTAGTACTAAAAATAATTGGTAATTTGGTCTGCCCGCCCTTTGGCTTTATAAAGCCGTCCCTGTTTTTGCTGCTTCTGATGGGTTTGGCTTTGGTTGGCAATTAATCTTTTGACTATGTGGCCAAAGCCTAAAGAACAGGTCCACTCCAATAGACTTTTTGTTAATGAAGCGTCGTTAAGTTGTCTATCTTCTTTGGCCGTCTCTTCTTTTTGGGGTTGGTTTTTTTTTTTTTTGGTCAAGTTCTTGACTAGTTTATGCAAATGAAAACGAAATTTTTCTCGAACAGAAAAAAAAAAAAAAAAAAACTCGAAACAAATTAACTTCAAATTTATTCAACATTTTTGGTGTATTTTATCTTAATTTATTTATATATTAATTTTTATTTATTTGTTTCTTTTTTTCGCATATATAAATTAAATATAAAAGCAGCAAGACAAAAAAAAAAATACAAATCCAAAATCCATTTAATAATAATAATCTTCCGTATTATTCATTGAATTTATTTTTCACAAGCTTCACACACGCAACATTGCTATTTTAATGTCCGAATGTCTCCTGTCCGCAACACGCATTAAAAATAAAAAAAAAAAATTCATTTTAATTAGAGGATTTAGAATTAGTGGCTACTTCAAGTTTTTACTGTCAAAGAGTTTTTGATTATTCTGTATCTGACATTTTCAGTTAAATCGTTCCGTGTGTCTCAGTAAAATTGAGAGGATTAATGGTTTTAAATACTAACGGTAATTGGCAAATATCTGAAGGTCGTTTGCTTTACCATATAATATAAGATATAATTTAGTTAATAATTTGCATTTAACATATTTATTATATATCCTAGCAAAAGGGCATCAAAATTGTTAGAAACTAACTTGTAAAACTTTAAATTCTTTTATTTTTTTTCTTTTGTTTTTTTGTTTTTAACATAAATCAATTTAATTTTTGATTATATCTGAGTTGATTAGTTGACGTAACAATTTGCAAGGGTGTTAAAACGTATCTCAAGGCTGCTCTAAAATGACTCATTTAGATTGATATTTTTGCATCCGGTTGAATATTTTTTTTAGTTGTTAGTTAGTTAGTAGTTAAACTATTCATCAATCAATTGTCATAGTGTTTTGTTATTATTGTTATTTTTTTTTTTTTTCTTCTGACTTTTTTCATTGCAAACTTTTCATCTTCATGGCCAAGTCGGGTCACAGCTTTTTTTTTTGAGTGGGTTGAAAAATCTGTTAACTTGCTTTACTTTAAAGTCCGACGTGTTAAACTAATTATGCCTATATAAGCAAGTGGATTTTATTTTCATATATATTTCAATTTGGTATCCATTAAAGACTTTTTGTTTTAAAGTGCTTGAAAGGAGATTTTTGACAAATGAGATAATCATGTGAAGGCGTTGAATAACACAGTGAGAGAGCAAAACCCATGTGAAAGAAGTTAACCACTTTGCTAACAAATATGGAAGTCACGAAAAATAATTAGCCAAATAGTTTATAAACGACAAAAATCCACAAAATCCACATATATATATATACTCTTACATATAGTAAGTTTTCTTTTATAAACTTTTGCAAAATGTCAAAGTTGACTGTATACAGAGAGAGAGAAAGAGAGAGAGAGAAATCCTTTAAAATAATCAATAAGCAAATTATAAATGGCTCTTTTTTTTTAACTTTAAGGACAAAGAATTGTATAACACACAATGTATCAGATGCTGTAGCATCTATACTATATAGTAAAGTTTTAACTCTCAACTGTTTCGGATTTACGTCATTCCTAATAATAAAACCAACATGTTTCTTTTAAGAACAAAAAAGAGCATTTGGTTAAAAGTTTTTCACTATATAAATTGTAAATATATCTATTCTTGTTTAGCATGACCTTCGGTGTTAATATAGCCAAGTTTTGTCTGTCTCTCTGTCTAGTTAAAGGCAAGCTCCTCCAAGTTTATAGAATCTCTAGAGCTTCTTTTTACTGCAGGCATTGTATATCAATTTATGGATATCATAAAGATCGTATGACAATATAATATATCTTCCATAAAAACGATCGTTCAAATATTCAATTTTAGTTTTATAAATTTGTTATCCTTTAAGTTGATATTTGTTAATTAGCCACACATATACATAAATACTTACAGCAACTTACAACTACGGAAACAAGCGATAACATTAATGTAAAATTAGCTAACAGACCATCAACTTGGAGCACATAAACCAATGTTTAAACTATCGTATAACTGTTATGCCAGAAAACTGCGTATACTAAGTGTTGAGCAACGCAAAAAATACAATATCTTATACTTCAAGAGTCTAAGTCAGCTTTGAATAAAGAATATGCAAGGGTATGCAAATGTCGTCATGGCTTGTCAATTCAAACTTCTATTACACCAAGCTTTTCCCTTTAGGATTTATATATGTTTTATCGTTATATTAAAGAATAAAATAAGCAACGATCAAAGTTAAGTACGTTGTATAACAATTTTAAGTTTGTTCTATCTATATAAAAGAACAGACATACATAAGAATGAATTGTATTTTTAAGGAACTTTATTTGCTTAAAAATTAAATAAACATATAAACCAATTTAATGCACGCAAAATCATTATAAAATAATAAAAATTACTTTTAAATTTAGGATTGCTTGCATTTCAGCTTCATGCATTTACTTTCTATAAAAATTTATCAATCTGAATCTGAAGCTTTTATCTACATATATATATTTTGCTTTGTTAGAGATGTCTCAATAGACCGATTGTCATAGGCAATTGTTATAATCAGATACAGACAGAAAGATGGGGTGGGGAGGAGAAGCAGATTGCATATGATTATTAGCTGTTGCTACAGATACACAATATAATGCAATGCAATACAAATGCCTAAAATCATTTGCACAAACTTAAATCCTACACACAGACACACACACACCAAGATACACACTTACAAGAGGCAACGGCGACAACTAGTTTGACTTTTTTTTGTTGTATTTTTCACCTGCGCCCCCCTTCCTCCCACAAATAATAAGATGGGAAAAACTGAAAACTGAATAGACAACTGACACGGAACCCATTGTTAGATCATGGATTTTATCTTACCTTGAACCTTTACAAACCACTGGCACAAACAACAACAACAAAAAAGATGCAGGCAAATGCACTTTCGATTATCATTCATTTTCTTTTTCTTCTTTATTTTTTTTTTGTTTATACCCTTTAGTCAGGTGTATTAACAACGAATTAGTTGTCCGCCCAATATCTGATATCTTCGTTTCCCAATCAGTCAGTCTATAGTTAAAGGGCATTAAGTTAAGTATTTAGTGGATAAATTAGGGTATTTGGTTATTAACAAATACAAATTCATTGATTTGGTTGTATATAATAAAAAAAACTTTTATTCAATTCTTTTGCTTTAGCTAAAAAGTCGTCGTTTTGTTTACAATTTGTTTTTTTCTTTCTTTTTTTTTTTCTTTTACAAATATTTTTTGTATAAATCGTGTATATGATAATAAAAGTTTTGAACATTTTGTTAAATAGATTGGACGGATATTAATACAGTTGAAGTTAAAGAGTTTTACAAGTTTCTTAAACTATGGATCGGTTTCTTTATATCTTAACTAGGTCAACTACTTGAATTTAGTTGAAGTTTATGCAATCCAATATATAATACATACATACACATTAAAATGTATAAATGATATGGTATGATATGTACGTATGTATGTATGTATGTATGTATGTATGTGGCAGGCATAATCGAAAAACCCAAAAAGAAATTTTGTTCTTTAGTACTAAAAGGCACTATTTTTTTTTAAACTATCTTTCTATATTTGTATTTTGTCACTAATTAAGGCACTTGAGTAGAAGAGTTCCGAAAATGCCTGCTCTATATTCATGGTATCTATATCATCAGAATGTAGGTTAATTGAGCGCTTACTATATATACATATATATATATATAGTATAGATAAAGAAATGTATGCAAATATTGTTATATATGTATGTATTGCCTATGCTATGGTATGCAAATATTTGCAATATAGTGGCTATATAAAAATCATGATTCATTTGAGCGTTGACAGTGTAAGCTTCATTTGATAGTTTATCGTACTTTGTTCTGGGTAATCAGCTTGTATATTGGAAATGTGACAAAATGTTATAAAAATCTCGACAAAGTTATTAAAAAATCTATGAATTTTGGAAACCAATTATCAAAAAATTCATTAGATTGTACAAATTGTTCTTTTTGCTATTGACAGATATAGTTAAAATGGGTTAAAGTTCGTTGCCTTTGTGTTTGTATTATAAATCTTGGTATACAAAAATAGGTACTACTTTCAGATCATATATAAAATGCACTTTTCTTTTATATCTTGTAAACGAATTTGGAACAATTTTCATATTAGATTGTCACATTTCCAAACACTTTTCCTATCAATTCTAATTGGTTTGATTTTTGATTGAAAATGCAGTCATTCTTCAAATGATGGAATTTCCTGTTTGATGATTCATAAGTACCAAAAGCTGTGTGCGCAAAAAAAAAAGTCTCTTCTGGTTGGTCATATAATTGTGATGCACTTCAGTTGGTTTGATGGTCGGTGGATAGGTAGGCTGGGCAGGGACTGTCAAATTGCATAAACATATTCAACTAAATAAACACAAAAAAAAAGTACAGATACAAAAAAAAAAACAAAACCTACTAGTTTTTAATTATAATGGTGAGAATTCTTCTTTGTAAAATTGTCGTGGGGACGGAATGTTTCAATGTTGTGTTGCTGTGTGTGTGTGTGTGTGGTTGTTAGAGCTGGGAAGTAGCTGCAATGGGAAGAGAATTGAAGGTTATTTTTGATGCATACCTTTCAAAAAGGTCACAACAAGACTCACCCAAAGATATAGAAAAGGCAAGGAAAATTAACCTTAACCACGAACCAATTCAAATCGCGTTTGAGACTCTTTAAATTGCAATCGTTTGCGCTGCTGAACATGTGCCTCGGTTAGGAATAGAGTAGCTGCCACCACAGTTAAGACAGTGCCCACACAGGCTACAACAAATGACCAGCCAAACCAATTGTTGGCATGATCTGGCATCCAACCATTGCGATTGCCAAAACAGGCAAATATAATGACAGCAATAGCTGCACAGACACCAGATCCAAGCAATACATATCCCAGGGATCGTATTAATGTGATGAAATGCTTCTGATCGGGTCCAGCGCAAAGAAAGAAGACCAATACACCAATGGCACTCACCAGCATACCGATAAAGGCCAGCGTATAGAAGAATTGCGTGGCAATCATAAAGCCCGGCCGCAGGAATCCACGAATCTCATCATAGCCTGGAGTAAATGGGTCATAGACCCATCGACAACCAACAAAGAATCGCGCCAGAGTATCATCATTTATATCGGGTAGGGAACGGAAGCAGTGCACCCACAATCCCAGTCGATCCAATTTGGCACCAGTTATGCGATAATCACTTACCAGCCAACTGGGCGTTGCAAAGGCAATAGCTATGAAGGCAAACGCAAAGATGAAAACTCCCACGCCGCAGGTGCCAGCTAAAGTGCGACGCTTCATATTCACTATATGGTGTGGGTGAGTGGGCGGTAGGTGCTCCTGGGAATCCTCGCGTGCAAAATGTGAAGACTTTTGCATCGGAGATAATGTGATTGTTGAATATTTGGAAAATGCAATTTGTTGTTTTGTGCTTGCTTCTGGTTTTGGGTGTGGGCCTCTGAGCTGCCTATCGATAACAACAGGGTTGTATTTTTCTTAACAGCGGCTTAACAGAGCAATAGCCACAGTGGAAAAACAATGGATTGTGAAAGTAAAACTAGAAAATCACTTGAATATTTATTAAAAACAAAAAACTCCATTTACGAAAGTACAATTCTATTTAATCATCAAATCTGTTACTGTACAAATAAATGCGTATGATGTAAAATTTAAATTGTTAACTTTTTCCACAGATTGTAAAGCTTCTGAGAGAACAGTCGATTATAATCAGTGTTAGAGTGGTTATGCCTTCGTTTTAGTCTCAGTCATCTTATCTAAAAATTAAGTGATTAACAGAATCATTTTAGTATATACAGTATTTTCAATCAACTTGAATCAATTTTTATTTTATAATTTTGCTTAGTCGAGAAAAAATTACACAATAAAAAAAAAACGCAGAATTTGTTTTACATGGTTTACATTCTTTTTTGTTGCTTTATTCTAGTATCTTCTCATCACGTCTCATCATAATTTTCTTTTCATTTTTTAATGACTTTCACCCTTTTTACCGGCCACGCGCTTAAAATCGTTCATCTTTGTAGTCATAATGGGTGATCCAATGAAACCAATATAATCAATTTGTGTGACATCGCCGCCAGATTGATTATTCTTGACATAAATTTGAATATTTTGGACATTTTGGAATTTTACATAACGTAAATTGATGGGCTGGCCCTGGTCCAAGTCCTTTTGGGCCAAGCTAAAGTGAAAGATAAAAAACTCATATGACTCATATTTAGTTAATTGTAATGTAAAGGCAACTTACGTCAAATCCTGTACACTGCTCATAGATTCAGCCATATCGAAATCGATGGTGCGCGGTTGATTAATAAACAATTTCACATCCTTGGGTCCCAATTGGGATGGTGCCTTGAACTTCAGGGAATGTATTTTAACAGCCTGATTAAAAGTTATGGACATGATCAATTGCTCATCACAATCAGATTGCAAATAACCACCGGCAGAGGCCAGGGCATGCTTTAGATTATGATCATCAGCCTCGTTAAGGCATTCGCATTCCTGCTTAGAGATAAAGGTGTTCAGTTCCATCTAGAAAAATATGGAAAGAAGTTAGGGTTGTTTTTTTTTGTAGACTTATCCTTCCACACATACCAATCCCTGACCATAATCTTCGCCTGGCTCTTCCCCACTACTTGAACCAATGTGCTCCTGGATTTTTGCTTCCAGGCCATTGACATCTGCTCCTTGAATCCTATCGATTTTTGTCTTATTTCTATAAAATATAAAAGTTGGCATGGCCGACACACCCTGACCCGCTGCAGTTTCCTGGCATTTGTCCACATCCACCTTAAGGAATATGGCCTTAGGATACTTAGTCGAGAACACTTCGTAAATTGGAGCGATTCTTTGGCAGGGTCCGCACCATGAGGCTGTAAAATCCACTACAACTAGACGTACACCAGCCTGGGTTAGCTCCGCTTGGAAATGCGATTCGTCATTGATCACGCGTACAGCCATTTTTTTTTTTTAATTTGTCGTTTAAATTTCCTTTTCTCTGTTTCTGCAAACTTTAATTTGTAAATATGCGGATAAACCAAAAACAAAAAGATGACTGGCAACTACTTCGATTGGCAATTTGTCGATTGAAGCTATTTGGGTGAAATCGAATCGAACGGTCACCCTTTTTGGTTCACATGCTTTACCATATCGATAAATTGCGCTTTTTTTTACGCGATAAACCGATTTAGTGGGCCCAAATTCATTTTGCGTCACCTCGTGGTCGCATATTTTTCCCACTTTTGCTCAGATCTTTCAGGTCGCCATATTAACACAGGAAAAAAATAGAAAATAAAAACTAACGAAATTGAAAAACTTTGAAACAATGGCAGATGTGGAAAAAGAGCCCGAGAAGACCATAGCCGAGGATTTGGTGGTTACCAAATACAAATTGGCTGGCGAAATAGTAAACAGTAAGTTATTCGCAAATATGGGAAAAAAACGGCAGTGAAAGTGAAGCCAAAATCTTTAGGGCCCGCTACGTGGCGGCGGTGAGGTGATATAAGCCACGCCGCCAAGCCAATAAACAAAAAAAAATTGAGAAGAAAACAAAGATAACTATTCAATAGTAAAATGGATTTTCGAATTCCTTTTTTTTGTGTTTTTTTTTTGTTATAGAAATCCTTAAGGCACTGATTGAATTGTGTTTGGTAGATGCCTCAGTACGTGACATTTGCTCTAAGGGTGACCAATTGCTAACAGAGGAAACCGGCAAAGTGAGTTGGCCACTTGGCATCTATATATAGATATTAGCGCGTTTAGTCCAATGATTAAAACCTACACATTTGAGGGTTACGTTTGGATTTGCAGGTGTTTTGTTAGCCAAATGGTCTATCAAGCGCACATGGTGCTATTAAACCACGTGCCACCACATCCAGGCAGACCCAAAGATTTTCAGATTATGAGATCTGAGGACACTTTCTTAACATATTATGATGAAAATGTTTTCTCCTTGATACTAACAGTTGGATATGTTTTTTCGCCATTTTTTTTTTTTTTTTTTTTGTTTTTGTTTTTTGTATTCTCTTATAGGTTTACAAAAAGGAAAAGGACTTAAAGAAAGGCATTGCTTTTCCCACCTGCCTCTCTGTTAACAATTGTGTCTGCCATTTTTCTCCAGCCAAAAATGATGCGGATTATTTGCTAAAATTGGGAGATGTGGTTAAAATGTAAATATAAATTAATCTAATCGGATAACTGAAATACTAACTGACTAAATTGTTGTTTTGAATTTGTTTACATTTTCTTAGTGATTTGGGCGCCCATATTGATGGTTTCATTGCTGTTGCCGCTCATACAATTGTTGTGGGTAAAACTGAGAAGATTACCGGACGTCAGGCTGATGTCATATTAGCTGCCTATTGGGCTGTTCAGGCTGCTCTGCGTCTGCTTAAAGCGGGTGCTAGCGTAAGTTGCTTTTCATACAACTTATTCCATTCTCATTGTCGATCTGTCAGTGTGCAAGCAACGGATTGTCTGTGTTGCTTATACTAAAACTCAAACATCTCAACACTTGCATAAATTAGAACTCAAGTCAATTAATGGTGGGCCAGGATCAAAATCTTGATGATCTTAGCTTAAAACCATTATATGTCTATATATACATCTGTTTACTTTTGGGTTGTCTTTTTTTTTGCCGACAAACGGATTGACTATTGACCTGTAAAAACTGTCAACAGTTTCAGCTCAATGTCTGGCACAGATCAAATGACAATATCGTGAACTGAACAAGTTCAGATTTCAATTAGAAATGTTCGGTCTTTACTATTGTCCACAGAATTAGTAATTTTTAAAGTTAAGAGCAATTTCAATGATCCCTAAGTATCATTTAATTAAACATCCCTAGTCTTACAAAGTAGCTTAAAGTTCACTCTAAACTGATGATTAATTATATGTATACTTATATATATATGTATGTGTCTATCTATCTATATTATAGAACTACACCATTACCGATGCCGTACAACAAATCAGCGAATCATACAAGTGCAAGCCCATTGAGGGTATGCTTAGTCATGAGCTAAAACAATTCAAAATTGATGGTGAAAAGACAATCATACAGAATCCTAGCGAGGCGCAGCGCAAAGAACATGAGAAATGCACATTTGAGAAGCATGAAGTTTATGCCATTGATGTAATCGTAAGCAGCGGAGAAGGAGTGGTTAGTATCCCTTAATACAAAAATGATTTTGAATTTTGTTCAATGATTAAAAACTTACGCGCTTGAGGTTGAAAACCCAAAAAAGGTTAATATAGTGAAGATCGTTTATATGTAAGTCTATAACTGGCTTGGCATAGGCTTTTTGCAGCCTGTGGCACATATAACAGATTCGACACTGTGGCAACTTGGCTGGGCATTAGACCAAAGATCATTTGATTATGAGATCTGAGAACGTTATCGTTAATCAATATATTTAATTTATTTAATTGAGACAATCATCTAATATATATTTGTGGGCTATCGCTTAATGCATTCTCTTGCAGGGTCGCGAGAAGGATACAAAGGTTTCGATTTTTAAAAAATCCGATGAAAACTATATGCTTAAATTGAAGGCTTCTCGTGCTTTGCTGGCTGAAGTGAAAACAAAATATGGCAATATGCCCTTCAATATACGCAGCTTCGAGGAGGAAACTAAGGCACGCATGGGCGTTGTTGAATGTGTTTCCCACAAGATGTTTGAGCCTTTCCAAGTCCTGTATGAAAAGCCATGTAAGTAATTAACGTCTTTAGCTTAGTGTTAACTATTAGCAAAACTTAATTCCATAACTGGTAGCACACATGTAAGTTTCCATTTATGGCCAGACATTTTGCTAGATCAAAATTAAGTTATGACGTCTTCAGCATTTGCCTACAATTTGGCCTGTGACTGAACATGACATAACCACAAACTATTTAATCAATTATTTATATCGATATGATATCGGTTATTGGTAAATGTAACCGATACTTAACGATTTTAATGTTTAGGTGTCAATTATAATAACTTTATTTATTTTTTGTTTTTTTATTATATTTTAGCTGAGGTCGTGGCTCAATTTAAGCACACAGTTCTGCTAATGCCCAATGGCGTTAATCTGGTAACCGGAATACCTTTCAATGTTGAAAATTACGTAAGTGAGCATAGCATCGCTCAGGATGAGCTGAAGGAATTGGTCACGCAACCTTTGGGACCCGTTAAAGGTAAAGGCAAGGGTAAGAAGGGAGCAGCTGCTGCTGGAGCTGGAGCTACAAAAGTGGAATCGGCGCCGGCCGTTGAGACCAAGGCATAGATCTAAAAGATCTAATCTGATCTGTTCCCCACCCCTACTCCTCCATCCCCACATCCATTTATAAAACATGTGAACAATTGCGCTGCCTACTGCTGCCGCCTTCTAAATAGATTTTTACTATCGAATTGGTTTAAAACTCGCGTAGTAAAATCAAATATCCCCCCAAAAACAAATAAAATAACTTCCCACCACCTTTTCTTTCCCTAATATCCAAGGATTATCCCCATACTTCACCCAACAAAAAGAAAAAAAGAAATCAAATCTTTACTCTATTAATTGACAATATTTTTGTTTGTATTCCTTGATTAATTGGAATTTTTTTTGGAAAAAAAAAGAATAGAAAAAAATCCCCGAAAAAATTTCGTAATATCCGTTTCTTATTACTTTTCTATTTACTTTACCTAATTTAAGCGTTTGTCCATATAAACAAAAAAAAAATCAAGAAAAATCGCAACGAGAAAGCCACAAAAAGGTCAAGAACTGTCGTCGACTTGTAAAATTTTTAACACTTAATCTTAAAATTACGCTGCGTAGTAGGTATTAAATAAAATTAACATTTTCTATAAAAAAAAAGAAAGAAACAAGAAAACAAAACCCGAAATATATATCACATGCGTTTTACTTTCTCTTCAAAATATTAAGATTTACACCTGCTAGTCAGTCACAATAAACTACCATGGATCGTCTATAGTCGATCGTTGGGAATGGATCGATGCCTTGAACAAATGAAATTATCAGCAATTTCAATTTGAATCAAGACACATTAAAACTCATTTTTTGACTCAAATTGAAATTGCCTAATTATAATTCATATATTGGTAATATCCTAATGAAATCTTATCTGATTTTAATAGGGCACTTCAATTCTCACATGGATTTCAATACATATTGATTAATTGGTTGGTAAGTCGTGTTTTCCATATACATATTATATTTCTTATCAAATGTAAATTTTTGTATACCCTTGCGAAAGAAATGACAGTCTGAAATTTGAAATGCATAGAAAAAAGCATTCCTGTTTATAAAAAACATATATATACTGCTGATTTTATATAGTTATACGCATGTCCGTCTGTTTGGATTAAGATCGGAGAGCCTATAAAGCTTAAATTAGGCTTTATCTAAATCGCATTTATACCGATTAACTATATTATATAGCTGCCATTAAAGCAATCCACGGAAAATATAGTTTACAAACGTAACTACATAATTTTTAAAACGACTTATCGTCTTAGGATCTTTAAGATTGTTATAAATATAAGTTTTATCAAAACATATATCTTACTATATATATAGAGCGTTCTATGTGTAAAGCTAAGTGTATATTCCTACATTAGGCTCCTTAACACGGAATTGGCAAGGGTATTCAAACTTCCCTACAGTGAAAGTTAGTTTGCTGTACTACATTTTGTATATTATTAATATGACAAGTTTATCCTCTAGTGTCATCCCACTCTCTTACTTTTAAAAGCTATCTGGCTGAGATTTAGTACACATATGTCTGCTTCTTTTTCTTTCATGTATAGGGCGCTCTCCTTTCATTTGTAGATTGAGCAAATATATTGTTAATTTCAATTTCAATTATTTGTTTTGTGAGGTTTCAATCTCAATAATTTTGACATGTGCGGTTCTTGGTTTTGCTTCTTTCAATTTAAGCCGTTTATTACTAGTTTTTTTTAATCAAAAAACTGCCGATATTTTCTGGTTTCAAACATCTATAGATTCTAAATCAAATAATACGCTTCCGATTTAAGGGCATACACTTTAAATATTAAAGCATTCCACTTGACTCCGCTGTTTTGTACCAGAGGGAACCATATTGATTAATTGATTGTGATTAGTTTCAATTAGTTGCGTCATTTTTACCAGATTTTAATAGCCAAGTTATAAAATTTGAATAAAAATGCAATGTATTGTTTAATTTGTTGTTTTTGCTTTTTAGTTTTTGTTTTCTATCTTCTTTCTTTCTTTCTTTTTTTTTTTTTCTCTTTGCATTTTAAATTAGTTTTGATGTTCAGATTCACAATTATACATTTTGAAATTAGATTGCATTATTTCAGTTTTTCTTTTTGTTTTGTTGTGTTTTGTTTGTTTTTTTTTTTGTTTTAATTTTACATAGTCTCATCTTTGAACTTCTTGTAATACGAAAAAGTAGCAAGAATTATATGTAATATTAATTTCGTTATCCTGAAGGTGAAAAATGAGGAGAAATTTCTTTTAGTTAAAGCTGCTCCAGTGGTACCAAATTTCTCATTTGGAACAACAATTGAATTTCAATAACAAAAACAAAATGAAAACTATAGCATAATGATATACAAAAAAAAAAAAAAAATATTTAAAGGAATTCGGTTTAGCAATTCAGATGATGATGACGAGCGTTTTCTGTTATCATATTTTTTTTTTTTTTGTTTTTTGATTACAACAAGATCTAGGATTCCATTTTAATAAATTTACTTTAGTTTTTTTGTGTTTTGGTTTCTTTTTGCTTGAAAATACACAAATTTTGTATTATTAAATTGGATTTTAGGGTATTCTCTCTGTTTCTCTTCTTTTTTGTTTTCTTTTGCTTTTGTGTTTTGTTTTGTTTTGTTTTGTCTCTCTTTCTTTTAGTTTTCAATATGCGCATCCATTGGAGCCGAGGCCGATACATTATTCGACTTCTCTGGCGAATCCAAATAAATTTTTAAGGCTCGTTCACGACGCTGGGAATAGCGTGTTGTTGAAATGCAACCCAAACGATCCAAACGAGCCTTCTCTCTGGCGCTCATTTGCCGGCGTTCCTCTAAGGTCAATTCTCGCGGGGCTATGCTTTTATCTCTAAAATAGAATTGAATTATTTGAGTTACATGCCAAAATAGTTGCAGACAGAATTTGTCGTTTGCCTTTTTACTTACTTGTACAAATACATATTGCCAGTCTGACTGTTTTTCAACGGATATGTGTCCAGAGTACCTTTCCCTGACACCCAATTGGTTGACTCATTGATGCTGACAGCCGATATGTTTGTGCAGGGAAAGTTGCTATTCACCTGCCATATACAAATTACAAATATTTCCATTGTTTCAAGAGATGAACCTCTCAATTCTTTGCCGTTGCAGCCAACTCACCTTCATGTAACTTAGTTTATCTACGGTGATATTGCAAATCTGTGATAAGGATCGTCTGATTTCACTGTCAGCTGCCAAAAGCAAAAAACAAATGTACAAGAAAAGTTAGCTAAAGTCATTTGAAAAAAGTGTGGCTGCAGTTTTCAAAAAAACCCAATGGTCAGAATGTCGTATAGCGAATTTTTAACATCAAAATATTGCCACCCGAACTTACTATCCAAGGTTAATTCCTGAAATTTGCCAAATTCCATTTTATTTGGATACCATTGCCTCACAAAGATGGTTAGCGCATCCTCATCGGGCTGCGTTTTGACACCCTCATCGCACTCTTGGATTATGAACTGCAAAAAAATCAAGTCGAAAGAAATTATAGTTTATTATTTAGCGACTTTCCAATTTCAAAGTTTACCTCAGTTGTGGTGGTCGATCTCATTTCACAGTAGAGCGTCTCATCGTTACCTAAGATTTTAATTAAACTTCTACCCCCCTTAAGCCAAATGCGACAATTTTCTAGGGTTAAACTGGAGTATTTGCTATCGATACGATGCAATTTGGCAACCAGTTCTTGTTTGGCCTGTTCAACTGTTGTATTTGAATTATAGACCCATTCACAAACACAGGGCAAACGAGCAGTTTCGTTATCTAAATCGCTGAGACGCAGAAAATGTATTTTGGCCTTGTACTCATCCGGTTGTAGGGTTTTACCCAACTCCACGGTGAGTGTTTCACCCTCAATAAGAAGGATCGCCAAATTGTTTTGACTATTTGAGATATTGTTCTCATTTTTCCGATGCAATTTAAAGTAGGCATTTGGCACTTTAATTAGTTGCTCAATATGCCGCTTAAATGCGGCCATTCGCATTTGATTGCCGACCAGAAGTTTATATGCGCAGGTGGGTTTCCTCAAATGGGCCTCATCATCCGACAGATGGCCGGAACTAATCGAGCTGGTTGTCCCCACAATGTCGACACTATCAATTTTACTTGCATGGAAAAAGTAATTAGTGGCAGAACTATTGCTGGAGGGTGAAAAGCTTGAGTCCATTGCATCTGCTGCCGAATAGCTACCATTGCCATTGCAATAGGCATGAACACGCATCATGGCATCATGTGAGGCAGCCTCATCTTCGGGGCTCGACAACTGTGGTGAGTGACTGGAGGAGCTAACTTGGCTATCGCCACCGCCACGATGTTGTAGGGATTCTGTCTCCACTAGAGTGCGATCGCCATCACTTAGACTGCTATCCTCTGAATTCGATTCATGTCCAGGCGGTACCGAAGGAGGATCCTCACGTTTATAGCGTAGCCAATCACAGTCATTATTGGGGATCATTTCACCCACAGCTGATCCATTCATTAGGGCAGCATCAACCACATCGCCGCCGCTTGAGGTCTTGAATGAAATAAATTTAAAAAGAAATTTAAATATCAACATTATCATCATTTCATCATCAATGCTTACCTCTGTCGTAATAGTAGTTGTTGTTGGTATTGTTGTTATTATTGTGTCTGTACTGGGCACTCCCAACATTTCCAATGTGGCTGCATCAGTGTTAGGCACATTCAAGTAAAAGTAGGTAATATGTTTAAATTGCGCATTGGCCAGATCCTGTAATTGCATTTGAGCCTCAGGCGTCGGTTGTGGATCATAGGCAACAAAGGCCTTCGATCCCCTAACAGTGGCTAACAGGAATTGGTCCTCATCTTTTATGTGTAAACGAGTGGCAATCGAGTGACGTAGAACATCGTTGGCTTCCCGCGCTGCTGAATAAACCAGGAAGGGACCGTCCATCGACATGGTCGATAGTTCTACCTTATAAACATACCATGTTGAACCATCCGGTTCGTAGATCTCAAACTCCTGATCCTCCAAACGATACTCCAATAGAAAGTCCAAGCTAAAATTATGTTTTGCCCTCAGCTCGGTTAACGTTGGATCCGTGCATTTCTCTAAAGACTGTATTATATTATCCCCTGATGAATTGTACGCCACCAAACGACAACGATTAAGTGGAGCGAATTGTTCAACATTTAACATCTCATAGGCGGTAGATAGGACAGAATTAATATCAAAACTCTGAGACACATAAACACGAGTTACTTTTAGTTTTTTTAAAGAAGGATTATAGAAATATACGCGGGGTTTACATAGATCGGGCAAAGCCAGATCTGTTACAGTAACATGTCGACCCAAACGGGTAACACGCGTCTCCTCTTCGGCATGTAATTTGGGCAGCAAGGACTTAATATGCTCCGGAAAATCAGCACATTTGGCAGCACGTTCATTACGTTTTGGATCCACCTGGCGATACATTAGCATATAGGCATTTGTCGATGATGTATAGGCACTGGAATAATAACTGCCATTGGGACCACCAAACGAACGTTGTATATCCTCTTGTGTGATCTGGAATAATTGAAATTGGCAATTGAATGTTTACTCCTAATTCGTAATAAGTGGCAGGCAGACTCTTACAGTGGACACATTTTGATCATTGAAACAGAACCATTCGTGGTTATCAAAATCCTTGATGTATGCATAATAATGACCACCAGATGCACTACCCGAATGGATCATTATGGCAAACAGTTCATACATATAGGGTCCAGCTTCCTGTTTGGTACTTTTGCTAGTGCTACTGCTCATATCAATGCCTTCGTCCTCATCATTTAGATCATTCTCATGTTGACTGGAACTGGCAGTTGTAACAACACCGCTACTCAGATTATCCTCCTCCATGGCTGACCCACTGTCCGCTGTACTGCAATCGTCCAAATTGTGACCATTCATCTGGTATTGATCCCCATTAGTGTTGCGATTGATGAACGTATTTAAATTAAGCGTTTGCGGAAAGGTTACTCTTAAACAGACAAAAAAAAAAATACCCAATTATTATTTACTGCCATAAGATAAATGGACCAACAATTGTTTTTTCCAGTTTTAAAAACGTTTATACCTTGACAACTTTAACCTTATTAACTAGATTCTCTTGACGCTTACCTATCGTTCAATTTAATGCGATGCATTGTCTGATAATCAAAATCAAATCGCTTCAAATGCAATGTCAGTATATAGGGAAACGACTTAAAGTGCAGTCCCTTATGAGCATCACATTTCTTTTTGCATTTCTCGCACAGATATTGATTGTTGTCATCGAGAGTCTCCGGTTGAACGAAGGCACGTAATGCTTCTTCAATGCTACCATAGGCTGAACTGCTACCAAATGGACGCACTGGCAATGGTATATCCAAAAAAGTATCCTCCCTCGTCTTCTCTGTGTTGCATTCCAAACATTTAACATAATCATTCATTTTACCCTCGTACAATGTGGAGATAAGATTCGCCTGTTTGGTATTCTTAAATTTATGCTCCAAGGCATCGAACATGACACGGCACAATTCTTGGATATCGTGTTGTTGCCACGCCTCAGTTGAATCCCAGCCAAAGCTTCGTGTTAGATCTGTTGTCTCTACCGATGATTTGTGTGATGTCTGCAGATTTAGGAATAGTTTTTGCAATTGATATGGGATATTTTTGGCTTCGTTATCATTATCAAATTCCCATCGGTACAAGGCATTACGGAACTCTGGAGTCATATATAGTGCCTGGAGCAAACTGTTTAGATAGCATGTCATGGCCTGATTGACTAGGCCAACATAGCCACGACTGCTAGGACGTGGTGATAATGATCCCCCTCCGGCTGCTTCTACTGTTCCTGTAGAGTTCTCCTTTTCAGACGTCGCTGCACTTACAAAATCGGCCGTATTTGTGCTTAACTTTTGCCATGAGGGTATATCCCCACCATATTTTCGACGATAGAAATTGGATGGATCTAACTCTTCATAATCTTTTGTTCCAATATCGAGGCCCACATCTTTGGCTGAAACCAATTGATCATCGCCATTAGCTCCGTTTTCTTCCGAATTGGTTACATTAGACCCAAAATCATATGGGTCCATTACTAATGTTGTGGGACTTGCAGATGCTCCCAAGGCCAAATCATCATCCGATAACTGTTCCGCATCGGATACAGGACTTATGTTAAAGAGCTCGGATGGTGCATTATCTATAGGTGAAATGAGGATACGATTTTGTGCTGGCAATTGTTCGGATATTTCCAATTTGTTTATCTCGTCAACAGACATGTTGTCATAGGAGGAATTCGTCATACTGCTGCTTGTTCCATTCTCAATGATGGTGGTAGCCGCTTGTACAACAGCAGCAGTTCTTGCCGCCTCCACTTCTTCCTCCTCTTGGATCGTTGTCTTGGACTTGCTACTCGTACTCGATGAATCACTTTTGCTTGCCTTGCTCACGGATTTCTTTTTCGTTGTAGCTGTTGTTGTTGTAGTAGTGCTGCTGGTAGTAGAGGTGGTTGTACTCTTCTCGACAGTTGTTAGACGCTTCTTTTTTGTCTCCCCTGTGGTCGAGGATTTGGTTTTCTCCGTCTTTTTAGTTGGTGATACTGACGACTTTGTCTCCGTCACCGTTTCCGCTGTCGTCGTCTCCTCCTTTTCTTTTTTGGTTGATGATAACGTCTCAGATTTTTCCTTTTTTATTAAAGATGATGTTTCCGACTTGCCCTTTTTCGTTGGCGATGTCGTCGTCTCTGTGTTCTCTTTCTTTGCGGGTGATATTGATTTTTTCCTTGATTTATCCTTGCTATGTAGACTAACCAATCCCTGAGCCTTCTTTAGGGGCAGCTCAAAGCGTTTTGTAACATTACCATCCCAGCTACCAGAGGGTAAGAGAACCAAACTATTGTCCAACTGATGCTCGAATCCTCCCACCTCGTACAGCAATTGTGAGTCCAAGTTATTGAGATGCACCTGAAAAAAAAGCAAATAAAATTAATTTACGAACCAAATATTCAAAGAAAAACATGAAAAAATGCCCCACATATTTGGTGAAAAGGTATATGTGTGTGTGTGTGTGTGTGTTTCGTCCATGTGGAGAAAGATTATACAACAAATTGACGAAACAAAATGTGGATGCAATGGCACAAAAACCAGCAAAAAAAGGATTGTTAAAGAGAGGTTCATAACCAAGAATATGGCCAAATACAATCAGTCAGCAAAATAGAGTAAACTACTGAATCTCTATCAGTTAATCATTCTTCTCTTGGGCATTTTGATGATCAAACTCACCAAATCTTTATTATCGTGCGGCTGTAATATTAGCTCAAATTTGCCATAGGGAAACTGTGTCCCAATCACATTAATTACATGCTGAACAGTATAATGGGAACGTAAAACCACATTGATCTTCTTTTGCTGCGAACCAGGTGTCTGATCATATACCGATACAGTGCACTCAGTACTCTTGTTATCCGTCGTGTTTGTCATGACGCCGTCGATAACCAAAACTCAAAATATTAAACAATAAACTTAGGCCGGGCGAAAAGTACGAGCGTCCTTCTGCAAATGAAATTAAAGAAATTGAGAAAAATAAATATATTAATAAAAATTTGAATACATGAAAAATTTTGTCTAAAATAATAATACACAACACAAAATTTAAATAAAATGTAAGAAAGCAAATAAATATACATATATATATATACATACATATATATCTCTTTTTTTTTAACATATATATTTATATGAGTACATATAGATATATATATATATATATAGAAAAGTAAAATATGTCAAGTTATTAAAGTCGTCTTCTCTCTCTGACGTTTCCAAAGCAGACAAGTTGCTTGTCATGCCCAGCTGATGATGATGTCTGCTCTGCCGTATGTGGTAAATAAGGAAACCAACCGCTGCCTAGCGGCGTCGCGTAATGGATGTATGTACGTAAGTAGGTACATCCATTGGATATATTGAAATATGTTTCTCTTGTTTTCGACCTCAATCGAAAATAAATCCCGAATCTGCAATAGCGTTTTCTTTCCAACCGTCTCCTTCTCCTTCTGCTGTACTCCCACCGTAAGCATATATTTGTTTGTCCGTATGTATCTGCTCCATCGTTTCCACAGCGTTTCAGTTGCTGTGTGTGTGCCGATTGCCTTTTCGCGCCTTATTTGTGTACGCCCTCGCTCGGATATATCAGCAATATATGACTAACGTTGGATGGAATTTTATAAACAACAACCAACAGGCGTGTTTCTTGAATAACCACCCCACAACAACCCCCCAAACCACCCAGTTCCATTCAATTTCTCACACATATAACGTAGTCCAGAAATTTCTTATACGTCGACACATTTTTGCCTATTCTTTTTCTTCCCTCCTCCTTTATTTTACTTTTTTTTGACGTTTTCGCGGACCGTCCGCGCGTCATAATTGCTGCATAAATTTTGGGTTTTTGGTACTACAAAGTGTCATTTGCAAGTTAAATGTATTCTCTTTGTTGGTCATCTGGGTGAAATGGATGAGAGACATTGACAAGAAAGTGGGGTGGGGTTATAAGAAGATGATATTGTAACGGAAGTTGTACGATTTATGTATATATATATTTGTGGGGCCCCACAATTCCGGGCATGTAATGCGCAAATAATGCCAAATAATCGTTTCGAATCGTTTTCGGACTTAATCAAAGGGATGTGTGTATGTGTACATGTGTGTATGTGTGTGCTCTTCATTCTATAATATAAATTAAAAATGATTTTTAAAACAAATTTCAAAGAGTCATTTTAATAAAAACACAAGATATTGAGAATACAACAGGAAATATTCAAATATAATATATTTGAAAATTAAAAACCATTGTGGATGATGCTTAACATTGGCTTTACGTAGGTAAAGCTTTCATTGTTTCCATATCCTTACTATATTTGGAATAAAATGAACACTTTGGTACACATTTCGAATACACTCGCCGATTGAAAAGCGATAAGTATCAATTGCTATAAACTTAACTTTCGTTAGAATTTTAATTCAGTTGCTCACTACGGATTTTCCCCTATAACAAAAAACACGATCTTTATTATCTTTAATTATAGTTTAAGGCATCTGTGCGTCATTATAAATTTGCCTAGCATATAGGTCAGTCAGGTTTTATAGGTTTTTGGTATAAACTTTGTTTTGGACTTAGATATTATCGTATTGTAGAAATGCACATGGATAAAGATCATATATAGAACATCAAATTTGGTTTCCATTAAATTATATATCATAAATTGTTAAATGTACTTGAAAAGAACTTTGATTTTGATCGCACTTTAAAATATCTTAGATCCAAATTGTAAATTGATTTGCACAGTCTTTAATTTAAATGTCTATGGCAATTAACACTGATGCAAATGCGTTTTTCCAAGTCATCGGAATATTTATAAATAAACCACCGCCAAAAACTATAAAAAACAAAAAAAAAAAAAAAAAATAAAAAGAAACGTCTTGGGAGAAGATAATGATGATGCACGCAAATTGTGAATTTGTTCGGTTTGCTGTTGCAATTTCAAACACATGTTGGATGCTGTTGCTGCCACAGACAGACGATATAAAACGATATGTAGATATATATATATATATATATACATACATATATTTAGAGTCTGTTTCTGTGTGTGTGTGTATGTGTATAAGTAAATGCTAATATACGCAAAGTCAGAGCCAGAGAAATGAAATCAAAATAAAAAATTGTGGATCTAAAAATAAAAACAACATCGACGGGGCGACATATCGAAGAAAACGGAAAGGAAAGAAAAAGTACAAATATTTAAATCAGGGGTATACATATATATATATCTGTGTGTAGATATATATATGTATGCATATCCATCTATTTGTATATGCGAAGGTTTTAGAGATCAGCTGCATCATCCATTGCATAGATCTTAACCTAACCAAAGGCCTAGGCCCCATCAATCAGAGAGAGAAAGAGAGAGAGAACGAGGAGTATCAGTTAGGATCGGATCAAAATATTTACACAGAGCAAAGGCAGCAAACTTTTCGTCGATACGACACTATTGTATCTACATACATACATATCTATGTGCGATCTCTCGAGTATGTACTATGTTGGGTGTTAAGTGTGTGTTTTATTTCGCTTTTATACTATTTTTGTGTGCTATTTTTGAAACTATTTTGGGTACTTGGGTGTGTGAAATCTATGACCACAAGACTGAGTAAGAGCGTGTGTGTGTGTGTGAGTTAGAGAGAAAAAAAAAAAAAGAAAACCGAAATACACTTTTCGCATATGTATTGAATATATGTATGTATGTATGTATGAACATATCTAACCGGAAATACTGCACATTTATGAAATAAACAACATTTAAACTTTCAATCAATGCTGTTTGTAGACTTCACTTCACTTTAAATACATTTCTATATAGATATTCCTCCATGCATCTCTTAAATACTTTGCATATATTTTTTTGGGGGATTTACCGTCGTTCTCCACAATTATTTTTTAGGAACGCTCCGAACTCAAAAACCGCCGTCAACGCACGACATCGTTCACGCGTGTACTGGCCCCCGATGCCTTGGATGCTCGCCGAGAATATACTAAACACATTGGCGCCGCTGTCTGTATTCTTCGATCGACCGGCGGCCTCACCATACGATCATAGGCGACCACTATGAGTGCGGTACTAATATCTAAAGATATATACGAGGCACTAGTAATGATTATATCAAGGGTTTATTGAGTCTGAGATTAGTAGGCAAAATGTAAAAAAAAAAAAAAATAAGTAACGGAAAACAGGTAATCTTCTGTAATAGAAAGTGGGAAAGCAAAAAATTTTAAATGATTCTTTCCTAGTACATATTTTCCGAAAACATAATGGGATCACTTTGATATAAGCAAATTCTACAAATTATATACATGTGTAAACTATGGAAGATTGCTAATCTTTTCAGAATATGTGGGTTACACACATTGCAATCAAGTCGCAGTAAATTGTTCATACATATACCTATGTATATACACAGGTAAATACCGGTATATATATATATATGTATACGATATTCGTCATGCGTTTAACACTCAACTATTACAATCTATTCAAATTGATAAGAAATTATCGCAAAATTGATTCAACAGCTTGCCTGGGAAAGAGATAGATAGACAGACACAAACAGAGCGGGCGAGAAAGAGAGAGAGAAAGTGCTAGAATGATGGGTAAGCGAGTAAGAGTAGGTCACTTGGAAACTGCATTGACCGACCGTCCGGTTCCGATCTATCGGTGAATTTTCTCGATTACTCAATGGGATTATATAGTAGATATATGTATATGGCATGCAGCAGCTAGCGTCGCAGCCGCTGCCTCTACCGCCACTGCCTTTGCCGCAGTAGGCATTGCAGCGAAAGTGCTATTAATGTTTATTCTAGATGCCGATGCTGATTGCCAGAGCGCCTATGTTTCCTCCTTTTCTCCAACTCTCTCGCTCTTTCTCTCACGTTTGCTCGCATTATACAGTATTCTCTCCCCCCTTTGGCTGTTCTATTGCAATCGTTATATCTGCAAGAATGAATGAGACTATTTTTATTACAGTACAAAAAAAAATCAAAAACAAAAAAAAAATGATAAGTTGATGTGCCGATGTATGTATGTTTCTAACAAGTATGCTTTCTTTTCTATGTACATATGCATATGTATACATTGTACATACATATACATACAAACGCTGCAAGCCGGCGGCGTCAGAGCTTCCAAAAAATATTTGTTTTTTGTTTTTCTTTCTTTCTTTTTTTTTCTTTGTTGTTGGATTGTGTTTTTTTTTAGGGTTTGCGCAACCAATTGCTTGCCATTTCTTTACAAGGGCAGGATATAAGGGGAGCAGTGGTAGGGTCCTCAAACCGGGGATGGGTGGTATTGGTCAAGGTTTTTTTTTTTGTTGCTTGGTACGTGACATGCAAAAATGTCTTCAATTTGGGCGTCCTTCGACAACTTTGGCCATATGTCAATTAAATCAAAACTAACCGCAAATCGGTAAACTTATGCACACATACATATGCTTTTACTAATAAGTGCGTGTGTTATATCTTTTACATTCCATGGGCTGCTCCTCGTCCTTCTCCAACACCTACACAACACTCACCTCCACACTCTGTCTCTCTCTCACTCATTCCCTCTCTATCTTTCCCTCTCTTTGTGGAACACTGCAAAGTGTGAAGAAAAATCTTGTCTTGGCCAACAAAAATTTCTGTTTGGATTTTCGGTTATATTCTTGGGTTGCTTTGTATGCGGCGAGCGGTGCTTCTTACCGCGTTGATTATCTTCCTTCCACTTTAGTTCAAGTTTTTAGCTTAGGTTTCAAATTGCAACACGATTGGACATTTTCTACAACATGTCCAAAACGGAAAACAACAAAAACAAACCACAGAGTTATTTGGTACACGTAGATAAGGAGCTATCTACGCGGCTATGTGGATAATAGCGGGCCACACTGCTATATAAAGTGTGACCAATTAGTCATCATAAGAAAAATAACTAAAAATCATAAAAATATCGAATAAGTTTATGGCTTGTTCAACATTAATTTAGTTTTTATATAAAGAATAAATAGTTTTATGCAAATATAAATTCTAAAATATATTAGACTAATATTAAATGGGTGAACAAAATATCGATTATCTTAACGATACTTGTCGGTTAAGAAATATCGATGACGAAAGTACTTTACTTTGCTCTATAAAGTGTATTAATCTAATTTAAACTAGTGAAATACAATTTTTCCATGTGAAAGTGTGCATAAGAACTAGAAACACTTGATTAAATAACGGTTAAGCTAATCGATCTTCTTGCAATGTTGACATGTTAAACATTTGCTTGGCGTTCAAATACACGCGCCCGATATATAGCTTTTATCGATTCCAGATGCAACCCTACACACCTCGAATCTTCGAGAACTTTCGACAGGAGACCGTACGAAACTATAAAAGAGCTCGGCCCAAAGCATTTTCACTTAATTTTGAAACAAAACCTAGCGAGAGTACGTAGTGTGTGCTACACGGCACTCATCTGAGAGCGAAAGAGCAATTACAGAGAAAAAGTGTTTAACAAAAAAAAAAAACACAATTGAATTGACAAGTGAAGTGAAATAATTCAGCACTAAAGACAAGTAGAATAGAAAAACTATTTGGATTGAACATTGAGGAAATCTCATAAAATTTATATATCCGTTTAGGTAAGTTGACAAAACATCAAAAAGAAATTCTTAATACTTAAGCTGAAATTAGCATTGACTTTCGGTGTCTAAAACGTGGGCAGTGTTTAAAACAAAGAAGGTCTTATGGTCAATAAGACAAATTTTGAAATAATCAGCAACAAGCCGAGAGAAAACCACAAAACAAAAATCGAACTTGAACAACGTCACCACTTGAGCTGCCTGCCGTTTTGTTTGTCGTTGCACAACTCGAATGTTCTGGCACATTCCATTGAGACAACAGCAGCAGCAGCAGCAGCGACAATAACAACAAAAACAACGACGAGTGACAGTCTGAGTGAGGCTAGCCAATCAGCCAGTGTTGGCAGAATAAAAAAATCGCTAGAAATTACCAACGATTGTGTGATAAGGGAGAAATAAATAAATTTAGTTGACAAAATAAAAGTAAATTTATTAGGTAACTGAACAAAGATTTGCAAATAAAGGAAAGAAAGCAAGTGGGGGAAACCAAACACATCTGTCAAGACATCTGTTTGTTTTACACTGATATAGTCTGCTAATTCCAGCTTGTATAGTAAACAACAACAACACAGTACTGATAGAGAGCAGCAGAGCGCCCTGCCGCTGCCCTCTCCAATATGACAGCAATCAAAACTAATCTATCTTTATTTAATTACATTTCTGGATTTTCATTATACAGTTACAACAAGAAAAATGGGCAAAGACTTCTACAAGATTCTTGGCATTGACAAAAAGGCCACTGACGATGAGATCAAGAAGGCATACCGCAAATTGGCCCTAAAATATCATCCAGACAAGAACAAATCTCCGCAGGCGGAGGAGCGCTTCAAGGAGATTGCGGAGGCCTACGAAGTTTTGTCGGACAAAAAGAAGCGCGACATATTTGACCAGCATGGTGAGGATGGTCTAAAGGGAGGTGGCCCACCTGGACCAGATGGTGGCAGTCAGCATGGTGGCTACCATTATCAGTTTCATGGAGATCCACGTGCAACATTTGCCCAGTTCTTTGGCTCAGCAGATCCATTTGGTGTGTTCTTTGGCGGCGGCGATAGTATGTTTGGTGTGGGCACTGGTCAGGGTCAGAGCCAGGGACAAGAGCAAATGTATATGAACTATGGCGGCGAAGATATGTTTGGAGGTGGAGGATTTTCCTGTAACCCTGCTGCAGCATTCCGTTCACAATCGTTCAGCGCTCAGGCCCCAAGCAGGAAACGTCAACAACAGCAAGATCCTCCAATCGAACACGATCTCTATGTTAGCCTGGAAGAGGTGGATAAAGGATGCACGAAGAAAATGAAAATTTCTCGCATGTCTATGAGCACCGGACAAGCTCTTAAGGAGGAGAAAGTCCTCAGTATTACAGTGAAACCAGGCTGGAAGGCAGGCACCAAGATAACCTTCCCCAAAGAAGGTGACCAGGCTCCACTAAAAGTTCCAGCTGATATCATATTCATAATACGCGATAAGCCCCACACTCAGTTCAAACGAGAGGGCAGTGATTTGCGCTACACAGCACAAGTTAGCCTCAAGCAAGCTCTATGCGGAACACCATTGTCTGTGCCTACACTGCAGGGCGATAGCATACCCGTGAACACCCAAGGAGAGATCATCAAACCCACCACTACAAAACGCATTAGTGGCCGTGGCTTGCCCTTCCCCAAGGAGCCATCGCGACGTGGTGATTTAATTGTGGCTTTTGATATCAAATTTCCCGATTCGTTGCCAGCGAATCTGAAATATCAGTTGGCCGAGCTATTGCCAAATTAATGTATGGTAGCTAATCGTAAACACTAATCTACACTAATTCTTTTTTTTTTTGTATTATTAGTTTTTAAGTGAGGGCCTATGTTTAGGGTTTGAAATTTTAGACATTCAATTTTCCCGACAGATCGAATCTGGAATAGATGGCATATAGATTCTCTTTAATTACTTTGATTAGCAACAATTATTCAGCCACATATTCTAAATATGCCTCCATTCGGTATGACGGGAAAAGTAAACACCTAAATTAATAACAGAAAACTATTCTAGTTTCGTATAAAGAAGGTACATAGTACGTTTTAGTACCAAAAATAATTTATGTTTAAACAATAAAAAAAGAAATATAGAATTTATATATAAATCAATTGTTGTTTTTTTTTTTTAAGAGCTGACCAAATTTTTGCGCCAAAATCTAGACTTGATATTTTGCTGCAGACTAACATTTCTGTTAAATGTACATTAACATTTCTGTTACCAACAGACTCAGAAATGTACACTAACATTTATGTTAACAGCATATTCAGCAATGTACATTAACATTTATGTTGCTAGCAGACTCAAAATGAGCAATTACATTTCCCTGTTAAATTCAGTGCAGAATGTAAGCACTTACATTTTTCAACCCAAGCTCCGAAAATTGCGCCATGTGCTTTTAAAAAAAAGAATTTGTGAAAAATTAAAACGTGCCGTTCGCGTAGTGAAAATTGAATTTGAGTTAAACAAAATACTATGGCGCATACATTATACAAAAGCCTCCACTCATTATTATCAGTGGAGTTATTGGTGAAATTCTTTTTTGGCGCTTGCTGCCGGCTAAAGCGCCGACGCAGCCTCTATCCATTAAGGTAAGGACAACAATTAAGAGTTCAAAACAAGTGTACGAGAAGTACATAGCGCGCGTAATATACATATGTATATGCATATGTATGTACGTACATACATACCTACCTACATTTGTAAATCGTCAAATCAGTTTTCTTCATTAACCAAACTGTCTGCCAATTTGTAAGAAAATGGTGTTGAGCAAACCAAAAAGTACTTACGGTAAATCTTGACTTTTACAGTTCTTTGCTTGCTTTTGTTGCTGAACAATTCTGTTTGTGAAAATGTTTTGCAGCTTAATTGTAGGGAAATTGCAATTAATTACGGGTTTGTCAACATATCACCCCCTACACCCCCTTTGTCGTAACCTTTTCGAAAAGAAAACTCATAGTAGGATTATTTTTTTTTTAAATTTCACATTTTATTTGGGTTTTATTTGTTGTTTTCACTTCAAAAAGAATTTGTTGTAATTTTTAATTTGTCACACTTTTTTTTTTTTACTTTTTCTTTATTTCACTATCCTTAAATTGTTTTTGTTGTTGCTGTTTTGTGTTAAGTTTTGCTTGCATTTAGCATTTTTTTTTTTTTTGTTTGTATAATTTTTTTTGTTTTACTGATTTTGCATATTTTGTTGTTTCAAAAATGTTTAACATACATTGCAAATTTCTTGTTTTTGTCCTTGTTGTGTTATTAGTTGCAGCTGCTAATTTTTGTTTTTTTTTTTTTTATTTATTTATTTATTCATTATGATTTTCATCGAGTTTGTGTGTGTTTGTGTATGTGTGTTAGTGTTATTTTTTTTGTTTGTTTATTCGTTTATAATAAAAATGGAATTTGTTTAATGTTTTTTTTTTTTGTTTCGTTTTAGTTTATTATTAACTAGAATTGTTTGCTATTGTTGTTGTTCTTGTTTGTTTTTTTTTGTTTTGTTCCTTATTTAATAAGTGTAAGTTTTTTCCTTCTTTAATTTTTTTTATGCATCAAAAAAAAAAAGACTCGAAAAAAAACATTTGTTAAAATATATTGTGATCGTAGTTTAACTAACAATTCGAATTAATTGAATTGGTTTAAGAACTCAATGAATAAGACAGACAATGATCAAGTACCGCAAAGGAGAGCAGAGAGAGAGAGAGAGAGAGGTCACATGAAAAAAGGCTGCAGTACTAACTGTATTCGAATTAGAGTGTGTGAAAGAGAAAAAGGGAGAGCGAGCAAGATAGGGGGAAAGCTCATAGCGTATTAGAATGATATTAATGACGTCAGCATATCAAGTTAGTTCATATTCCGTTACTGTTATGACGTCACTGGAATACAAGAGGGAGAGAGCATGCACTTGGTGATATTATCAACCTTGCGCTTTCCTGTCCTACTGAATATCTTTTCAGCTAGTCTCTCTCTCTCTCTCTCTGTCTCTCTCACTTACTTTTACTCCTTCTTGATTCATATTGGACTCAATCATTTCTTGTCTTTGTACAATGGAACTCAATAACAATTATTACTTATATTTTTTTCTTTTCTTTTGTTAAAAAAGAGAGAGAGATAACTTCCTCTGGTTGTTGTTGTTGTTGTTGTAAACTTAAACATTGTTTTGTTTAAACATTAGACTATGCTTGTATAATAAAAAAAATTCATTTTCTTTTTTGTATTCTCATTATTTTTTTTTTTTTTTTTTTTTTTTTTTTTTGGTTTTGTTGCATTTTGGTTTTCTTTGCGTTTTTGTTTTAAAAATAGTTAAATTTGCGTATAAAAAAAAGTTTTCACGCTATGAGTTTTTCCATTATCCGTTTTATTATTTTCTTTTAATAATTTAACTATTTCGATTTCATTTTTTTCTTTCTTTTTTTTTTTTTTTTGCTTTTATTTATAACTTATACAAAAAATTATGTTAAAATGTTGCATTTATTCATTTTGCTTGGTATTTTATTCTTCGTGTGTTTTCTTTTTTATTTGCATTTTCTTTGGGGATTTTTCTTTATTTGCTTTTTTCTTTGTTGTTGTTGTTTTGCTTGACTAAACTCTCAATTTTAGTTTTATTTGTTTTTGTTTTTGCTGTCATTTTGGAAACCTAAAAATCTTTGTTGTTTTGTGTTTTTCTCTGATTTTCCCCTTTTCTTTCTTCCTTTTTTTGTTTTATTTGGTTTTTCTCTTTCTTCGTTTTTGATTATGTTTCGATTTGTTTTTGTTTTTTTTTTTTTGTGAGTTACACTGGAAAAAAGTTTGGTTTCTTTTTTGTTTTGTTTTTCATAATGTTTTATTCAGCAATTGGTTTTTTTTTTCTTTCTTTGTTGTTGTTGTTGTTCTTTTGTTGTTGTTAATTGTTTCTGAATTTGCAATTTAACCATTCCAACAGCTGCTTTCACAACCAATTTTAATTATTATTTTGGATAAAAAAATAGAGAGATAAAAAAAAGAACACAAGAAACAGAAAAAAAGGCCAAAACAAAAACAATGCTAAATGTTGTAGTGTATGCTGATTGCTATGAGCCGGGGATTGTGTGTAATTGGAAGGGGGGGGCACGGGGACGAAGAAGAATAGAAGTACATTAGGTGTAGAATTCAATATGCCCATCGTTAGTAGGGTATTGCTCTCATAAGTTACATGTCATAACCTCACTTTTACCTTTTAATGAGTAAATATTGAAGAAAACTGTTGACAACTACATAGAAAGGACATAAAATGGTTTAAAGGATAACCTTTATCTTTGAAAAAACCTTTTACAAGGGAACTTCTATCTGGTTTATCTAATTGGTGAATAGCAAATCCATTAAGTAACAAATAATGGATATACTTTTCCCCCTCCAGATAATATGGGTATATGAAAATTTACTTATAGAATACTCTGTGTCTCTTCTTCTTCTTCTATCATTACGGTTAATTCCACATAAAATGATCATTTTTAAGGCTAAGGTAAAAGTCCTTTCAACAATTGTCTTGTCATGTAGAGGTCTGCTTTCTCTATAAGCCTTTTGGCAGGGTATTTACCATAGCTTACCTTTATCTCTACCAAAGTCCTGTTTCTAGAAAGGATATTCATTTATATTCCCATCTGTTTATTGAATTTGAAATTATTGAAGTTTTATTTGTACGTTTCTTCTTCTTAGACCCCAATTTAAATGACTTTTCTTGTTTTTTTTTTTTTGGACAGGGGAAGGGTTTAGTGATTTTCTGTTGTTGTTGTTGTTGCTTTTCTAAATGTGTGTTTGTTTGTTTTGTTTCTTTTTTTTTTACTTTCTTCGTTTCTTTTCTGTATTTTCGTTTTGTTTCAAAGTGAAGAATTGCCTTAATTATTGTTAATTCTGCTAGAAGTTTTGTTTTCCTTGTTGTTGTTATTATTGTGAGTGTGTGTGTGTGTGTGATTGTTGTTGTTTTTTAATGCTTTTTCTCATATATTTTCTGTATAGTTTTATAATTTATTTAAATTGTTTTTCCCTTTTTCTTTTACGTTTTCTTTTCTTTGTTTGAATGCTGCATTTAACGTTTAAGTTTTTTTTTTTTGTTTTTTTGTTTTTTTGTTTTTGTTTTCAATTTCATTTTGTTAAGTGTATGGAATTGTTTTTCGTTTTTGTTTTGTTTTTAGTTTTACCATTTAACATTTTGACTAAATTTTTGCTATTGTTTTGTTTTTTTTTTTTTTTTTTTTTTTTTTTTTTAAGTTTTTTGTTTTAATTTATTTGGTTTGAAATTGTTTTTTTTTTTCTCAGTGTGTGTGTTTTTCCTACAAACTAAACAAGTGTGTGTGTGTGTGTGTGAGTGTGTGTGCCTTAAATTACTAAGATTTCTTTCGCGCTTTTCTTTGCAACATTTTTTTTTTTTTTTTTATTTCCATTTTTCTTTTTTAATTTCTTAATCTTCTTGCTTCTTTTTTTGTTTTGTTTTCATTTCCTTTCGCCCATTTTCTTTTTGTTGTATATTTGGTTTTCTTTTTTGTTTTTCTTTTTATCTCTAAACCTAAATTCAAAAAAAATTCATTTTCCGTTTTATGCAATTTTTCATTGTTTTTTTTTTTTTTTGTTTTTATTTTATTTTTTTTTAATCGAAATTTACTTTCAAGTCTTTTTGCAGCGACAAATGCAATTGTTGAATTTGTTCTCCGTTTCCCTTTCCTTTCTTTTTTTTTTTTTTTTTTTTTTTTTGTTTTAATTTGTTTTTCTTCGTCTCATTGTTTAATATAAATCAAAGTCTTCTCATTACTCAAAAGAAAAGAGTTTTAGTTTTTTTTTTTTTAGTTTTTAATTTTGTTTAAACATTTCGTTTTCGATGTGTTTTTTTTTTCTTTTTGGTTTCTTTTCTTTCCTTTTTATTCTTAGTGTTTCATTAACAAATTTTTGTTTTCTAGAATGGGGGGGAGGGTGTTTTGTGGGGGGACAGGTTGTTGAGGGTTTAAGGGGAGGGGAGGAAACCAAGCAAATTGATTTGTTTTCTTTTCTTTTTTTTTTAATATTTTGTTTTTTTTTTTTGTTAATTATTTTATTTGTTTCAGTTGCTTCGAGTTGGCCTACACTTGATTTAGATTTCTGACAAACACAAAAACAATTTGTTCTTAAAAGTTTTTCGCATTTGCTTTTTGTTTTGTTTTCTTTTCTTATTTTGAATTGAATTATCATTTTCATTTTGGTTTTTGCTTTTTCTCGTTTCTTGTTTCTCTTTTTTGCATTTGCATTTAGTTTAGTTTAGTTTTTGTTTTCGTCTTGTTTGCGGCTTGTTGACTGTGGATCTGTGCCTAAATTTATCATGTCTCGTGGTTTCCACACCGGGGACCCTACAATTAAAAATGAAGAAGAATAAAGTATAAAGCATAAGAGAATACGAACAAACAGATACAAGATAATGGAAGATAATACAATGATGGAAACCATAGGAGATCAAGAAACCACATATATATATATATATATATATATATATATATAAGATTATCTGATTAATAATGCTGATGAACACAAATTTTTTTGAGATATATATTATTTAGACCAAAAAAACAAAAAAATATTGAACAAAAAGGAATACAAAAAAAAAAAGGATATAACATCTATATATAAATATCATTATTAACCAATAGGGGGCGCCACTCAATAATATAGATAAATAATAAATTGAATTGATTTTGTAATAAGCTAATTTTCTTTTAAAAACTTTAGCAAACGATCTTAAATTGTATTGATTTTGTTTGAAGGAGTATAAAATAATGACCGCTAGATGGCGTTAGTGTTATGAATTTGATAAAACAAAAGACCAAAGACAAAAGAAATAAAGTCCATCCAAAGCGTTTTTAGTGGTCGTTTATCCAATTTAGAAATTTAAAAAGAAAGATTTAAATTGAATATAAAATCGGCTATGGGATCATAGCACATATAGAAAACCATGCAAGAAATTTTGTTAATTATATTTAAAAATTTCCTTTGTCTATATAATATATATATATCAACTAAATTTTGTTGGTATCAGCTAGTGGCTAAATTGTGATTAAAGGTTTTGGCGTTTTCTTGAGGGGATTAAGAACAGTTAGACAAATGGAGAGGGGTGGCTTGGTAAGGGGAGGGGGGGTTATGGATTAGAAATAGAATGTTTTAGCACATAAAAAAGATTCGGATTTGTTTGTATATATTATTATTATTTTTTTTCAAATTTTTTTAGTGTTGGCTAAAATGTTGACATCGCTTGATTAATTGATTGATTGATTTTTTTTTTCTTTTTTTTTTTTTTTTGTCATTTATTTTTTATTTTAAAACTATTTTTCATAAAAATTTGTTCCAAATATTTTCTTTTAGATCAGTTTTGCATTTTATGCCAACATTTTGTGTTTTCAATTTAAAAGAAAAAAAAAACAAAAAGAGAAAGAAAGAAAGACAGAAAGTATGAAAGAAATTGAAGGTGAAAACGTAAAAAAGAAACATGAAAAGAAAAATTAATTAACAGTTGTTGTTGTTGTTGTTGGTATTTCCCTATAGAACACTCAGTGGAAAGAAAAAAAATGATGGGAAAACTTTGTGCATATTTTTTTTTTTGTTAAATTTTTTTTTTTCCAAATGATTAAAAGAAAATGAAAATTGAATGAAAAATTTTTTTTTTTTTTTTTTTTTGATTATTTCTTTAAACAAATTCTAGGGTAAATGTTGTGATGGTTAAAGGGGGGCGGGAGACGGTAAGGTTCCGGGTGTGTCTGTTTGTCTGTGTGTAACCATAAGACATATATAAATGTATATATATATATTTTTTTTTTTTTGCTTATCAGAGATTATATTATTTTCAAAATTTGTTGAATTATCAAAAAACAAAAACAAAAAAAAAAAACACACACAAATTTTTCTTACATTTTTTCTTTTTTATATTTCATTTACTGTTTTTCTATTATTAAATATTTCTTTTCTTTTTTTTTTTTTTTGTATTTTTTTTTGTATTTTTTTTTATATATTTTTTCTTTTCTTTTGAAAATGCAAAACGAACTTTATAAGTTTCCTTTTGTTGGATTTTCATATTTTTTGTTTGTTTTTTCTTCTTTTCTTTTATCAAAAAACTTAATCAAGCGATGCCAACTGTTGAAAGTTAATAATATTAATTATATTAATTCTACATAATATTTTTAAACATAAGAATAATTCATTTCTTGCAGAATTGAAACAAAATTAGAACCATTTCAATTTCAATTTTAATTCTAATAAACTTTTCAAATTTAATTTTAATACAAAGAATGGAAAATAACTTCAATTTCTTTATCAAGTCTTTTCAAATTGTAGAATATTGAAAAGAGTTTTTCTTTTTTTTTTTTTTTAAATTTTCATTTTAATTTTCTGGTTCTAATTTTGTTGAAAATTTATTTTTTTATTTTTGGTTTATTTATCATATTTTTTTTTAATTAATTCTCTCTTAACTAATTTAAAACCAATTTGGTTGCACTTTATTTAAGTTTTTGTTTTTCTTCTCCAATTTCTTTTTCTTTCTAACAAAAAAAAAAAAAATTATAAATTTTATCACGCATTTTTGTAAAATATTTCAATTTATTTACGGACTAAAAATTCAATTGAATTCAATTTAAATATATATATATATATATATAAACAGATATTTAGATATATATATATATATATTATTCAACTTACCTTTCTAAAAAAAAACTAAATATTATTAACTAAATTGCATAGATTAACTAAGTTAACACTTTTATGAGGCGGGGTTTGCGGGTATCTCAAATCAGGGAAAGAGACAGAGAGTATCAGAGAGAGTAGAGAGAGGGGGGGAAAAAACGAAGGCAAAAACAAGGCCAGGCCAAAATGTGCGAGTGTTTTTTTTTTTGTTTTTCTTTTCATTCTTTCTCTTGACTGCTTTTTGTCACAGTTTTTCTCTGTCTTTTGTTTCTGTCCATTTGTCGCTTGTCTTCTTTTCGTTCTCGTTTCTTTTTGTTAATTGATTTTTATTTTATTTATTTTTTTTTTTTTGATTATTTTTCTTTAATTTCATTATTTTGTTGTTGTTGTATTTAGAGATAAGTTTTTTTCTTTGTTGTTGTTTTTATTGATTTTGTTGCTAGATTTTGTGCTTGGTTTTTTTTTTTTTTTTTTTTGATTTCTTTATTAAATTTTATTTATTTTTATTTATTTGTTTTTTTTTATTTTGATTTTGTTGCTGTGTCAAAGCCCAGTGTAAACTGTTAATTGTTATAGTTGTTGTTGTTTGTTTATTGTTATCAAGCTTAAAATTTAAATATGTTTGACTATTTATTTTTGATTTTTGATTTTTGAATATTTTATATAGTTATTTTCCTTCAGTTACATTTAACAACCTGAAATTTGATTTGATGTTTAGTTTGAATTGCGCAAAACCAACCAACAAAAAAAAAAAAGAAGAAAGAAACAAATTGAACTTTCTCTTTTAGTGTTTATATACCCTTGCAACTGAGATATATATATATATATATATTCTTGTTCAGCATTAAATGGCAGCAGTCTATCAATCTTCACATCTTTTTTAGTATTTTCTTTATCAAGTTTCATTTGTTATTATTTTTTATTATAGGAAAAATGAATTTCATTTTATTAAGTTTGTTGAACTTTGCTTGAGATCGAACTACTATATGTGATATGTGCGATCAGTCAAATATAACTAATCTAAGAATTAACTGATACAACAGAAAAAAAAGCAATTATGCAAATCGTGGCCCAATAGAGAATCTATATTTGATATATAATCCGAAAATATCAATGATAACAGCAAAGGGCATAACTTTAATGCCAGTTTCATTTTTTTTTTTTTTTTTTTTTTAATACCCTATCATATGCAAGTGCAAGGGTATATTAACTACGGCCTAGCCGGAGTTTTTTTCTCTTTTATTAGAAAATTCTTTTTTTTTTCATTTTTGAATTGAAGATTATCTATAGCCATATATTTTTTTGTTTTTCCTTTTTCCTATATGTATATGTATGAGTGTGTGTGTTTGTGTGTATGTATGTATATATATGTAAATGAGTGTATATATATATATATACGATTAATACTGAACATTGAGGTACGACTTACGATTATCATTTTCATTATTCAAAAAATTTGCCTTTTTTTTTTTTTTTTAGCTTTTATTTTTTTCTCTATGATAAATGAAAAAAAAACCTCAAAAATCAAGGAAATATCAAAAAAGAATGAATCCAAAAAACAATTATTTGTCACAACATTTTCTTTCGTTTTTCCCTTTTGATTTGATCTTTGTTTTTGTTTTTTTTTTTCTTTTAGTATTATTTTAATTGTTATACAAAAAAAATTTGCTTTTTTAACTAACTATTTTGTTTTTTTTTGTTAAATATTTTGATGTAAATATTTCAAATATTCTGGATTTGGTTTAGGTATATATAATGTTAACCCTATAGAATTGTTTGTTTGTCCAACCCGCATGATTTCTCTTCTATTTTTTTTTTTTTCTTTTCATTCTTTTTTGAAGAACTTTTGTTTGATTAATTTGTTTACGTTTGCCATTTCCTTTTATCATTTGTCATTGTTTTTTCCGTTTTCCGTTTTCCATTTTGTCCAAATTTCCGTTTTTTCTTTATGCATTTTTCAATTTTCTTTTCATCTTTTTATTTATTTAAACAATTTGATTTTTTTTTTTTTTTTTGCGTTTTTCTTTTAGTTGCGAGTTAGTTTTGCCTCTTTGCTCTAACCATTTTCTTTAACGTTTTCTTTTTTTTTGTTTTTGTTTTTGTTTTTTATTCAAGTTTTCTTTTACTTTTGTTTCTTAAGTTTAGTTTAAGTTTTTTCTTCTTCTTTTTTTAGTGTGTGCGAGTATGAATTTCAATTTTAGTTTTTAGTTTATAGTTTTTAGTTTTAGTTTTAGTTTAGTTTAGTTTCTGATTGCTAATTACGGCACTTCAGACGAACCGAAATGAGCCGAAGCTTCTGTGTGCAATGCGGCGTATGCGTAATCTTTCTATATATATATATATATTGTAGGTGTATATATGTTTATACACAGACAACCTTTTGGGCAACTCATAAAAATAACTAATTAGCTTGTTAAACAGACGACAGAGATAGACATATATATATATAGTTAGAGTGAGAGATAGAGAGAGATGAGGAAAGAGACAGACAGAGAGAGAGAGTGGGAGTAAGGGAAGTGACCAAGTGAAGTAAGAATCAATCGCATGGAAATTAGCATCAACATTTTTGATTGATTGATTGATTTTGAAGTGATTCGAAATATTTGTTGTATGTTATTCATATTTATTATTCATATTCAATCCCTTGTGTTTATTTCAAAAAGTTCTCCATTTGTTCTCGTTTATTTATAATTTCTTTTAGTTTTTTTTATATTTGTTGCATTTTTACGTATATTTCCGATCTGAGTTGAGTTTTTGTTTTTTTTTTTTTAGGTTTTTTTTTTTGTTTTAGTTTTTGAGGCATTTTGGGTTCTTTTCGTGTCCTTGTAATACGAACATTTTCTCCTTTTTGTTTTGTTTTCGTTTTGGTATACTCTTTAAGGCCCGATTTCGCGTATTTTTATTAACTTATTCTCATTTTCATTTCTATGGCCAATCTTTTGTAGGAGCAAAAAAAAAAATTTAAATTTTTATGAAATTTTTCAAGGCTGCATAAATTGAGTTTATAATTAATTTTAATTATATATCATTCGATCTGAATAAAAAGATCATTTTTATAAATCTCATCATGCCATAAAAAAAAAAGAAATATTGCATGGAACACATTGGTAATTGGAAGTTAATAACCGATTCGATCGTTATATCGAGATCAAAGTTTAGAAATTATAAAAAAAAAGATTCAATTTTTACAACCTTTGAAAAATTCAATTTTTTAATTGAAATATTGCCATATTTTCTCTCTATTTTCTTGACTTTTAAGATTGTAGAAATTTCTCATCTTTAGTTTTGAAAATTATTGATCTTTTGAATTTTTTTCAAAATTATTTTAATATATCTAGTTTTGATTTGTGTCATATAATTTGTTTAGTGATTTGATTCTATTATCATTTATTTAGTTAGTATTATTATTTAATATCAATTTATTATATAAATTGAGAATGCTCTCTTCTTCTTCATTTTTAATTCATATTTAGTTATTTTGTTTTTTAAGTTTTGGAAGTTTGTTATCTTTGGTTTCATTATAAGTGCGGGGGGGATGTAAGGTCCTCCCAACTGTAGTCTCAAATATGATTTTTAGTTCGTCGAAAAAATTAAAGTGCCTGCAACTGAAACATGAAAATTTCTTTGGAAATAGAGAAATATCTAGAAATTGATTCTACAAATATTTTGAACTATATAAAAGAAGAAAATAAATTAATTTTTGTTTCAGTTTACAGGCACTCTGATTAAAAATCCCTGTTTTTGTCTCTCTTGTTTATTTTTTTTATTAGTTTCTTGATTTTCTCTGAACTGTCATTAGACATGTATTTCGAAATAGTCATGACAGTCCACACAACCACCGGATTCGCTAGCATTGCCCATTTCTGGTACAAATCCTATGCCACCACTAGCTGTCGGTTGAGCACTGACAACTACACCGCCAACTCCCATTGTCATGCCCATACCCATATTTCTTGGTGTCTTCTTCCGCGTGCGACTTTGCCGCACGCGGGACTTATGCTAGGAGGGTCTCTTCTGGTATAAACAATCAATGCATGTAGTGTACTCTGGAGCCGAGGAGCTCAATTGATAGCCTACAGCACTTGAACTTGCTCCTTGATCGTGTGTACAACCGGTTGGCGGTCCTCCTACATAGCCCGACATATCGGGCATATAAGTGACATACGGTTGAGAGGGGGGTTGCCTAAGGGGTAATGGATGATCGTAAATGGGTTGCGAGAACGTATTCTCTGCCGATTGAGAACGCAAAGGTCCCGAACTATAGACCACATAGCTTCGGTCCGGTGATACATTGCCATAGGCCCTGATACCATACGAACTAGTTGTATTCGAACTATCTCTTGAGGTGGAACGTTCTAATGACTTACTAAGGCGACTACGTCCACCGCCATATTTCCCAGTGGCCACATAATGATCGCTACATGTCTGATTATCATAGACTGGATAATATTGATATGTCTCCTGCTGATGACGTAACGATTTGGTGCCTGTCTCAAAGCTGCCATGGGCAGACATGCTACGTTTACGCCCTGGCACTTCCAGATGATCGGAACTGTCGAAGCTACTCATGGGCGAGTGACGTAGGCAAGAGGAAGCTCCTCCACCCATTCCGCCAACACCCCCACTGCCGCTGGCCGCTCTATCGGGCGACAAATGATCAAGGCTACTTCTGGGTGAAAGGTGACGTGGCGATAAAGACGTTGTCTCACATACATGTGAAGGTCCACCCTTCTTTAGACAACTACGATCCGGACTCTTTGATTTTGATGGACTAGAAAGATGTGGTTTCAAAATTCCGCCAGTTGGTTGTGTATTGGGATGTTTGAGAATACCCCCTCCACCTTCGGATGAACGACGGGGACTTGGTGTACGTCGCCCCTGGGAATTGTCACGACTACGCTTGCCACCCTGTTCACTTAGACTAGAGCGGGGCGATTTAATTTTGATTATACGAACTGGAGAGCTACCCTGCGATTTGGAACGATCGGGAGAAATGTAAATACTTTGTCGTTTAGAGCCCTTCCCAGTGGTTTTTTGGCTACTGGATGAACTACGATCTGGAGATTTGGTTTTAAATATCTTGTCGACCTTCTTATCTATGACCACAATATGGGAGGCCAGCGAAGAGCCAATATTGGTTTCTTCTTCGGTTTCATCTTCAGAACGTTCCGAAGGTCCTGTTGTGGCAGTGCTATCCGATTCGGTTGTGGGTCGCGATGAATGTGGCGATTCTATATCTACAATTACTGTCTGTTGATTGTTACTAGTGGATGTGTTTTCCACAATAGTTTGTGGTTCTGGTGAGAGACTTGAATCATTTTGCTGTTGATCTCCGTTTTCTTCCTCTGTTAAATCTTGCGGCTCAAATGCCTTCTCCCTGAGACTGGCCATATAGGCCACAATGTTGCATGTGCCATCTGCTAGATTCTCTTGTTCGAGCAATTCGCTCATAAATCTTGCCGATGCCGCATCAGTTTCTGTCTGTGTATGGTCTCGGTCTCTGTCACGTTCACGGTCGCGTCGTTGTTTGGCCTGACCCCCACCCGAATGTTGATGCACTACCGCCACCTGTTGTGACGAGGCCAAACGCTCTGATTCACTCTCAAAGATTTCGATAACTTCGATCTCTTGTTTGGGCGATTGACGCGGGGATTGCCGTGGCGATTGACGCGGTGAGAGATGGTGCAGCTGGGGGGTCTGGATCTGTTGGGTATCACTGGCAAATAGACTACCACTACTACCTAAACTTAAATTAAACGAGGCTGCCACTTGTTGGGCATGGACCTCCGATTCCGATTCGAGTTCCGTTTCATCATCTGGCGATGATATTGATGATGATGGCTTACCTAGGTCCTTCATTAAAACCGGCTGGTAGCTGGCCGGTGGATGTGATGATTGTATGAGACGGGCCTGACTGCCAGTGCTGCCCACCGATAGGGTTGAAGTGGTGCTACAAAATATACAAGGGCAAGCATACGCTAAGTGGGAGGCGAAAGGAAGCAAATTAATATGTATCAACGCCCTTACCTCAATGTCAGGTGATTGGGTGTACGACCCAGTGTGGCCTTGGGCCTGATTGTGCCCTGTTGTGAGTCCTCTTCGCCCTCGGATTTCGTTCCCGGATCAATGCGCTCTATATCGCTACTATGATGATGCAAGTGGGGCTGTCGTATTGGCGGTGGTGGTGGCTCTCGCGGATGTGGATGGGGAATTCCCGAAGATGTCTGTGGTTGCTGCTGCTGCTGCATTTGCTGTTGTTGCGGATCTATGGAAGAATAAGTGATTTCTTTATGCACGAAATGATTGAGTGATAATGATGAGAGAGATAAGAATCAAGGTGTTAGCTAGCTTTATTTAGCAAATATTTAATTTCGGTTAACCGAAATTAAACAAATATTAAGTTAAAATACTTTATAAGACAATCATTTTTCTACATATTACTAATTAATTTTTTGTTTCCATTTCGATAGGTAAATAGATTTGGAAATTCTGTTTTCCATTTAAACGGACCATCCGGAAATCATTGAACGTAATCATCTGGGCATCTTTACCTGTTACATCGCCCACAGTCTTACTGCGACCACGAAAACCACCGGATTGCAATTGTTGGGCATGTTGGGCTGTTGCATAGTGCACAACACCGCCACTGCCGACAACAGTCGGCGGTAGATCATCGCCCTCCTGACTGCCCGATAGATTATCATAATCAATATTGCCAGCCGAGTGTCGTTGTGAACCGGATTTCTTTTTAGGTTTGCCCAAGGTATGGGAACCATGCACAATGGTGATCTATAAACGGCAGGAATTTTATATTTAGCGGTAACGATGGCGTGATAACTTTAATTCAGTTCTACCTGTTGTTTGGGCCTCTCCAATGTTTGCGAATTGCCCGCATATCCGCCGTGTACCATACCACCGCCACCTTGCGAGGACATGCCCGATACTGAACCAGAGCTGCCACCAAAATTCTTCATAGGAATTGACATGTTCCTAACACTTTCGCGTATTATCTGACGTATGGTCTTAAGAAAAGCGTTACGGAAATCTGCGGTGCTATTTGACAAAACATAGACCTTCTCCGAACGTCGTTGAAGTTGGGAGCGCAAGTGTATCAACTCCCATAAGAAGTGTGAATCCATATCCTTGGCTGAACTTGCTCGAACTTGTACTTCGGTCACTGGAATCAAGACTTGATAACGTATAATTTCCACCTCGTTCGTTGCATTTTTGCTTGAGACACCCTACAAAAAGAACGAAGTAATTCAAAATGGTTGGCCATATATCTATGAATTACAGTCCAATTTACCATTAGTTTCTTCTTTTGACGCAAACGCTCCTTGCAGAGGAATACCACGGCAGATTTAAAAACAAAGCACATAGCATGTAGCTCCAAACCTTTCTTGATTTTACCCAAGAAATCGGAGATATTTAACCACTCAACTCCGCCATAGTAGAGCAAGTCACCTGAGAATACAGAGATAAAACAAAGTTGAAATAAGTACTGGTCTAAATAAAGATAAAGTTTTAACATTAAGTTAATAATAATGTTTCCTCAGTTTGCTTATATTGTATTTAGTTGCTCTAACAGTATACTGTGATAAACGATTCCTAGGCTAAGGCTAATAATAAAAAATCCCCGATATCTCAGCTCTCCGCAGGACTATAGGAATGTCCTTTGGCCAGAAGACGGTCCTTGTTTTTTTTAATTCATTTGACCTACATTTCGTCCTGATCCTTCCAAGGACTTGAGAGATATTAACGTTTTTTCGTAGAGAGAAAAGTCCTTTTTTCTCGGCCAATTAAAGGACTTCGCAGGATCTTTTTGTGTCAATCTATGGTAATTAACAAGGTCTATCTTGTGGCCAAAGGACATCCCGATAGTCCCTGAATTGGCTGAGTTACAAGGACTTTTGTGATTTTTGGCCAATTTTATTGGTTAACCCCCTTGCAGGTTTTAATAAAAAAATTTGCAAGTGTTTTTATTGCTGCAGGGACCAGCAACTGTTGCTAAGCAACGGCAACAGTTGCTGCGGGGGCCAGCAATAGTTGCTGCGGGGACTACCCTAAAAGTATGCAACAAAAATTTAAGTTCAGCCCAAAAGTATGCTACAAAAATCGGGCTTAAACGCCTAAAAGTATGCAACAAAAATTTATTTCAGCCCAAAAGTGTGCTACAAAAACAGGGCTTAAACGCCTAAAAGTATGCAACAAAAATTTATTTCAGTTCAATAGTGTGCTACAAAAATCGGGCCTAAACGCCTAAAAGTATGTAACAAAAATTTATATTAGCACAAAAGTATGCAACAAAAATTTATATTAGCCGAAAAGTATGCTACAAAAAATCGAGTTCAAACGCCTAAAAGTATGCAACAAAAAATATTTTGTGCCCAAAAGTATGCTACACAAAATTTTAACCAAAACCGTTACGGAAATATTGAATTAAATGTGTTTGAGGTAAAAGTATGCTACAAAAAATCATTTTTTTAAAGTTTTGCGGCATCTTAACGGCCAAAAATTAGACTTAATAAATTTTCAGCGAGATGAAAAATGATCAAAAATTGGTAGAAATTCACAAAATTGACGATATCTCAGCTCCCTGAAGGACTATCGGGATGTCCTTTGGCCAGAAGATAGTTTGTTTTTTTTAAATCCTTTGACATACATTCCGTCCTGATCCTTCAAAGGACTCGCGAGATATTGACGTTTTTCTGTGAAGTGAAAAGTCCTATTTTCTCGGCCAATTAAAGGACTTCGCAGGATCTTCTTGTGTCAATCGACGGTAATTAACAAGGACTATCTTGAGGCCAAAGGACATCCCGATTGTCCTTCAAATGACCGAGTTACAAGGATTTTTCTGATTTTTGGTCAACTTTTATGGCTAACCCCCTTACAAAAATTGCAGGGATATTTTTTATAAGATCCTTGAAATCCTTGAATGCAAATCGATAGTCCTGCTTGTGGAGAACTCGAAAAATCGTGTCCTGTGGAAATCGGACATAGTCCTGCGGAGTTATAGCCTTGAGAAATTGATCCTTTTTTGGTTTTTTAGCTCTAACTTTCGTATATCCTGCCGCAAGACGAAAGGACATAGTTTCCTAGGATGTCCTTGACGATCTCTATCGATTGGCATCATAAAAAATGGGGGTCATCTAAGAATCTAGCACTTGTATTTTTTCACGGAATCATTACTGCACCCCAAAAGTATACCCCACAAAATTTATTTCTCAACGAGTTCAAAAATGGTGGAAAAACTAAAGGAAATCCTAAAATCACCGATATCTCAGCTCCCTGCAGGACTATCGGGATGCGCTTTGGCCAGGAGATAGTCCTTGTTTTTTATATTCATTTGACCTACATTTCGTCCTGATCGTTCCAAGGACTCGCGAGATATTTACGTTTTTCTGTGGAAAGAAATGTCGTTTTTTCTCGGCCAATTTAAGGACTTCGCAGGATCCTTTTGTGTCAATCGATGTTAATTAACAAGGACTATGTTGTGGCCAAAGGACATCCCGATTGTGCTTCAAATGACCGAGCTACAGGGATTTTTCTGATTTTTGGCCAATTTAGATCCTTGAATGCAACTCGATACTTAATGCCTCGATTGGATTTGGCAGTGCCTATTTTCTTGGGTTACGCACCTGGACTCAAATCGATAGGCTGTTTGCATGACTTTTGATGTTGCCTAAAAAGATGATCAAATATGGCGCCATATTCCTCATGGATGCGTTGCATTTCATTGATATGCTCGGCCACTTTTTCCATACCCTTAAGGGCCTCTGTAATAAGCGAATAGTTTATTATAATAAAAAATAAAAGACTTGGCCTTTTTATAACACTCTACTTACCGCAAAGATGTACATGCTCGTCGGCTCGAGTATCAGTTAAATTCCGCATTTGCTGTAATAGCAAAGGATATTTAAGGATACGCTGAATGGGCTTGATCAGATACGATTCCAGTGTGCTGCTATGCTGTTGCTTTGGATTGCGTGCAGCCAAAAACTCCTGCAGTGCATGATTGCCTTCATCTGAAAGGAATGACAGTGTAATGTGAAGTGAGTTGGTGAATACATTGAGAGAAAGAGATGGGAGGGGAAGGTGGAAATGCAATTGCAAATTGAGACATTTGGCAAATGATTCGATTGCAAAACGGTTGAAACCTACGGCGTTCTTCGTTGCCTTTATCGCTTTTTTGGTGTAATTAATTGGAACGAGACGATTCAGGCGAAAGGAGCAACAAGGATATGCAGTTACAACAAGCAAAATGTCATTAACTTGTACTTATTGTCAGATGACGATGCTTTTGATAAAGGCACAGTCAAAGCCTGTCTAGAGCAGGAACAGGAGCAGCATCAGCAGGAGCTAAGGATTTGCATCTAATGGCCTTGCCTTCGTTAATCACCCCCTCTTGCTCTCCTTTCTCTCCTTTGCCTATGTAACGAAGGCACTTAAGTGCACTTCTTTGCTATAATTAATTATCCTTTTCAACTTTGTTTTTTTTTTTTTTTTTGCTCTGTTTTCTTTCGTTCTCATTTTGTCTTTTGCTCTCTCTCACTCTTACTCACTCACTCTCTCTTACTGTCTATCTGTGTTTTTCTGTATTTTTTTTTTTTTTTTTTTGCATAAAATTTCATGAGCATCAGCCAAGCGCAGACCTTGTCAAGTGGATGACGTGACATCCCACCTCTAACTTCGCCATCTTCTTTCGTACCGTCTATGTTTCGTAGTCGTTGTCGTCGTGGCAACCTTAGCTTAGCTCATTGATTGCAAATATGGTGCATACAATTTTAGCTCTACCTCAACGCTTTTCATGCATATCAATCAAAAGTTGCTAACAATTTTATCCCTTGATAAGCATGACCATGGGCGCAGCAGTAATTGTCGTGAAAAAGGGGGTCAGTGAAATGCTACCTAAAGCAATTTTATGATTTTTATCTATTTGCTCGAATTTATACAATTTCTTAAATATATATAGGGCTTGTCCTTATCCTTTTCGGAGAAATAGAAGTTTACTTACACATCAAAGGGGGCTTTTGTTATGTTAGATTAACAATCTGTCCTGTCGGTCCCTTTCCCTTTGTTGTTTCGCTCAGATTATGCTTAGAGAGTTTTGATACTTGTTGACCCTTTACTATTGTAGCTACGTCCATGACTTTTCATGTCGTTGTTACCATAAAAGTAGCTCCACTTCGTTGCTCCTTTTGCTTCTTCTTCGTATGCTTCGTTTCTATCCATACTCCCTTTTGCCTTTGGCACCCTTCATCGTTCAACTTGTTTGTTCAAGTGTTTTTCCAGCTTAGAGAGCTAAGTCTAATTTAATTATGACATGTTGTCGCTTTGGGTATAACACACCCACAATTGCCCCCGTTGCCATCTCGTCACCCTTTTTGGCATATTGCTTTCTCTTCTTGTCGCTGTCGCCTGCCTATTCGTACTGGTCTTCTTTTGCAACCATTTCCCCGAAACACATCATCACCATTTTTGCCATTTCGTGTCATAATTCTACAAGTTTAATTAACAAAAGATACTTGACAGCCATGAAAATATTTTATATGAATATGGTTAGCATTTGCTTTGGGTGTTCTCTCTCTCTCTCTCTCTCTCTGTGGCCCGATTTTCTGTGGCTTGTAATTATTCATTTAAATTGCAAATCATTTGAAAGTTTTGCACACAAAACTCACAATTGAAGCGCATAGTTTGACAATTGTGTGTATGTGCGTGTACGTGTGCGTATGTGTGTGAGTGTGCTTTTGTATGTGCGGGGGGGGGTTGAGGATGGTTCTCGGTTGTTTGACTTTTACAAGTTTCTTCAACTTTAACTCAAATAGACTTTGACGCTTGACGCTGATTGCAATAGTTGGCACAATACACACACACACACACACACACACACACGCACACACTTACACATAAAACTTGTATATATATATATAGACACCCCCCCCCCAATATATATTTTTATATAAATTCCCTAGAAAGTTTTCAATGAGTGTTCAGTTTTAGGTGCAGAAAAATGTCAACAAAAACTAGCAGAGTGTATTAGAGAGATAATGCCAACTCAATTTGAACAATCTTAAAGTTGTTAATTAGATTATCTAAAAGGGTTTTGCCTTTTAAAACTTTTATACTCAATTTTTAACAAGGTAACTAGTAAAACACCAAACTATATCATTTAATTTCCGTTAAAAGGACTTTTAAGGACTATATATATTGCATCGTTTTGTCAATTGTTACTTACTTGGATGTAGAACCTTTTGGGCTTTGCTGTGACTGGCACAAAACGATGAATACAATTTGAAATGGTTGACATAGTAAAGGAATGCCGAACCAATGGCAAATAGCACATTCTACAAATAAGACAAATCACATTATTATAAGATGTCTCTATTGATCAGTTATATAGTTATTCAACTTACCCTAAATTGTCCACAATGTTCGAATTTATTAAAGTCCGGTTCAAGTTCCAATGCTTCTTCCAAATTTTGTAAGAATTGTCTTTGGAATGTGACAATCTCATGGATATTGCCGAATAGGGCGTTGATTTCGGCATTTGATAGGAATGTTTCGCGTTTCATCGGTTCCAAATAATGCTCCAGCAGATTGTTCAAATGCTAAGTGACACACACACACACACACACACAGAGAGATAGAGAAAGAAAGGGAGAATGATGAAGGACGGCAGGGGGAAAGTAAAAAAGACAGATTCAATAAATTAAGAAAGAAATATATAAAGAGGAGGGAGAAACAACAACAAAAACAAAAACAAAACAAAAAAAACACAGAAAAAATGCATAAATTAAATTAAAAAATCAGCGAACACAAGTCCCACTAGGCAAATATTTTTTTCTTTTCATTTTTTTTTTATTTGGTTTTTTAGTTTGCAACTGAAACAAACTGGCGCGGGGACCACGACCAGAATCAGAATCAGAACCAGAACCAGGTCCAGGACGAGGACGCGGACGCGGACGAGAATGCGGATGCGGACGCAAACGCGGACAAGAACGAATACCAAGACGAAGAGGGGACGCGAATGGAGAATGTGGAGGAAAGAACTGTAGCATAGCCACAGGCTTGAGCTTTCATTTGGAACAATACTTCCGGGCGTGGCAACTGAGCATGGTGCGAGGGAGGTATCTCCGTGATACTGAGGCGAGCCACGGGCCATGGGCCATAGTATATGGGATACGGATTGCCGGGTGGCGGAGATAAGACCCAGACACAGCCACAGCCACGAAGCTTTACATAATTTCTAAATTATAATAATTATTTGTATGCTTCCTTCTTCTGCCCAGTACCAGAACATATACATATATATATACTATATAAATATATATATATATAAGAGAGAAATAAAAAACTTGCCTAGAAAGATGGCTTAAAGCTTGTGGCTGGTAGTTAAAGGCTTAAAATTTGCATTTTTAATTGGAATTTTTGGATTCAGTTGGATTCCGTTGAAGTTTTGTTGGTGTTGTTGTTGTTCTTTCTTTGGTTGGGTATGAAAAAAATAGGCGGGACAAACGGTTAATTTTTCTTACCTTTACATAGGTCCTTTCCGTATCGACCAGCTCCATAACGACTTTCCTTAATTTCTCCGCATCGGTCAATTGGCGTGATGGTGTCAATGCTGTTGTTGATACGGATGAGGTTATAGAACCTGTGGGGCTCGATTTCCGTGTTTCCTGAGGTGAACGACAAAATCCGGTAACCTTAACAGGTTCAGAGAGATGAGGTTGTTTGGTTGTTGTTGTGTTGTGTAGGTTATTGTTGATGGTTGTTGGTGGTTGTAGTTGTTGTAGTATTTGTTGTTGTGTTTTATATTTTATTTTTTATTTTGTGATGAGGATCGTGAAACGAAGTGATAAAGAAGAAAACAACAAGAGAACCAAATAAAGATGAAAACGAAGAGGATAAAGAATACATGTAGAAAACAACAAAAAAACTAAATTTAGCCATGACAGAGATAGATTGACGATAGTAGGGTTATTCAAAAACTTCCAACAAAAACCTATAAACATGTAATTCTCTCACCCATTTAACAATTTCCTTCTTTAGTCGTTATCTAACACTAAATAGTTTCACAAACTTGTTTAACCTTGCCATGTGTAGTCTACTTTTAGGGTGCTTTTATAGAAAATATACTTAGTCTAGATAGATCAGTTATAGATAGATAGCTTAATACATTTGGTTCTTTGCTAGTGAATACAACACGAAACGAAACTCGGAATCGGTTTTCTATAAGATTGTGTTTAAAATATTAGCAAAGATCATAAATATTATCTTAAAGAGAAACAAATCTAATAGATAAGCTCTTGCTTTACTAGAACCTCAGATTTTTAATCTTATTGATTACATTTGTTTTGAACTTTATGAAATCTGCTCGACTCGAAATTGACTAAGAAGTAAACCTAATGTTAAGGTATTAATCAAAGATAGAATTTATAGACTGAAGACTGTATTAGTTAATTAAAGCATTAGGCCCGAAACTAAATCGATTTAAGTTCCCTTTTTTCCTGGTCATTCTTCAACTTGATATGCCATTTTGAAAAACTCTAATAGACAGTGATAGTTATAGTAAAAGACAGGGATTGGGACTGGGCTGATTGTGTGAGTGACGAGGACTTTGGCGGGGTTGAGGGTTTCAGTTTAAGTATGGGCTGGGGTCTTGGATGGGTGAGTGGTATAGGAAGAAGTGGGGACGGGAGAACGGGTGGGTCATGGTTCGTGAATTTGTGTGAGCTTTGAACTCGCGGCCACTTTAAGCAATGGAGAGGAGGCGCTGTGGTTTCTAAATGACTGTCACGTCCTTGTCGTAAGTCCAAGTTTCTCCATCCTCCATTTTCTTCTGCCCGTCCCCTTCTCCTATCCCTCCATCTGCCTTTTGTCTGTATTCCTCTATCTCTATCTCTATATGTACATTTATCTCACGCTCTCGCTTGCTCACTCTGTTCTGGTCTGCGGTTACAAGCACATTTGGCACTGACAGTTGACGCTTGATGGTTGACATACTAGAAGTGTGTGTATACACCTAAACCTAACAACACCCATATACGCCCATCCCCTTTCCCTTTACCACCAACTCAAATTCACCCGCCCGTCTCTCTCACTCTCTATGTTCCTAAATCAAGCATTTGCATATTCATGTAGAGGTGAACAGAAATCTTCCTTGATATTTGTTTAGCTCTTTTAGCCCTACCCCAACTGTTCTTGTATCTCCTTCTTTACCAAAAAAGAAGAATACAAAAAAAATGGTAAGAAAAGAAAAGTGTTAAATGGAGCTTTTGCCTGATAAATTGACTGAGACCGAAACCCAAAGGGGCAACGACAACAGCATCAGAAAATATTGAATGAATTTGCATTGTAAATGCCTAAACAAACATTCTTCCCCGTTTCCCTCCTCTCTCTCTCTCTCTCTCTCTTACTCCATATATATCTTTCCTTTGCTATCTATGTCTCCCTCTTTTTCTTTTGCTCATTGTTGGTCTATCTCATTCAGTGTGTCTTGTGTTGTGCAATTTGCAAAAAAGGTCAAAAAGAGCTTGAATAAACCCTCTTCTACCCCCGTCCATCAAAGAACACACACAAAAAAAAAAAAAAAGAAAAAATTAAGAGACTTGGGGCACTAAGGTCACACGAAGACACGCACACAAACAAACAAACATAATTTCAATGCTATGAAATGGCTAAGAAAGCGACGACCTTCTTGAGAATATTTGGCAATTTACAATTAATTTAACTAGGCATAAAAATTCTTTTTGGAATATTTTTTTATGCTCTTACACTGAATTATAACAAAAGGAAGTCTTGCTCCAAAGTAGATGTAAGTATTCTCATTGAGAATGTTATTTTTACGATTTATTTATACATATTTAGATGTTTATGTGTAAAGTAAACAAAATAGTTTAAAAATTCTGTGCCAGTGGAATTTGAATTTGTAGTTAATTACTAACGGTTAGATAATTTATAATCGGAAGAATATTTTCACAGTTAAAGAGTTTTGGCAATCAATCAAGTTGGTTTGCCTTAAGTGCCTCTATTATACTATAGAATTTTGTGATATCAATTTTTGATTTGTCACGCTATCATCTCTAACATCATCACAGCATTGAGGAGGACAAAAATGGAAGAAGAAAAAAAAAAAAAATCGTTTACGTTATTCCCAGTTGTTCCTATTGTGTGGTTTGCTATTGTATTTATTGTTGCTGTTGTTCTTGGTTTTGTTAGTGTTGTTGCTGTTGTTGTTGCCGTTGCAGTTGTCGCCTGGCATTCATTTTGTGGATAGAAGAGACATTTCACTTTTATGCAGTTGCACTTTGTAGGTATTATTACAGCTAACTCTCTCTCACTCTTTCGCGCGCTAGCTTCTCTCGCTCTCTTTCTTCTCCCGTCTCTCTGTCTCTGTCTCTGTCTTTTGTTGGCAGCTTGTTCTTGTCTACATTTTTAACTGTTTTATTGTTCTGCTGTGACGTTGACTGCGCTGCTGCTTGATTTGCATAAGCGGCGACGCCGAAGCTGAACCAAAAAAAAACCGAGACTAAAAAGGGTTAAGGCAGAAGAAGACACAGAGTGAGCGAGAGAGAGAGAGAGGGAGACGAAGAATGAGATGCAGGTGAGGCCAGCTGCTGGTGCTGCATCTGCAGCTGCTGAGTGCCAGCACACAATGTTGCCCCAAAGATGAAAAATTTGAAAATGTCTTGAATTTGCTTTTGCTGGTGCTGCTGCTGCTGCTGCTGTGCGAAATGTCAACTTGAATTAAAAGGATTCTTATATAACGCCCTGTGAACCTCTTCCTTTCTCACTCTCACTCTATTTCTATCTTTGTCTGTCTGTCTGTTTTGTCTTGGTCGCTTCTGTCTGTTTGTCCATCTGTCCGTCCGTTCGTCTGTCCGTCGGTCTGACTTGGTCTCTGTCTCTCAGGCCTCAGTGTGTTTGTGTGTCACACAGTGTTCAAGTATCATTAAATGAAGTGGGTTTCTGCCAGTTTCGAGCACACACTTGGGGGAAAGGAAAGCATATCCAGAGAGAAACAACAAAGTGCATTCTGTGGCATCTTTGCCTATGCTTTTCTTTTTCTTCTACTACTACTACTTCTAATAGTACTACCCACACATACATATATATATCTATATATACATACATAGGCATACACTCGGAGAAAACATATACTAGGACAGGAGTGGCTAGATTGATAAGTTAATATTACATAGAAATCATTCATTAAGTACGAAATATAAAGTATATTCTTTAAATTTAATTTCGATTGCTTTTAATAATATGCCCCCATAAGTAGGCAACAGATAGCTAAAGGCACTGTATATCCTATTCTCGTTTCGACTTTTACTTATTCCGTAAAGTAGGCGTTCCATTTTTAATTTTTAAGTCTTTGGTTAAACGGCTTTAGATAATATTTGACATCCTGCCCCAATAAGTAGGCAATAGAATCATTAGAAACTCATTCTGGATTAACGTATTCAATTTAGTGGCAAATTTTCGCCGAGTGTACATATCTTGCTATGTAAATATGTATATGCAGTCAGTCTGAACTATATCCTTGATATTTTTATGCCACAAACATTACTATTTCTTCTGTGTGACATTTTATTGTTTGCTGGCTGATGCCGCTGCTGCCTCTGCTGCTTCTGCTTCTGCTAGGCGGCATATGCCCAATAGGCCAAATTTGACTCTGACATCTTGAGCAACTAAACTAAGATGCTCTCGAAGGAATGCAAGTACAAGAGGGGATGCACTGGCTTAGCTGTTGTAGAGTGCCGGTGGGGTTGGGAGTGGGGTAGCAGGACGGTTAGCTTGGTAAGAAATTTCAATTTGTGCTTTTTTCAATCACAAGTGCACATTGGGGACTAGCAGGAAGTCCGCTTTTAGCCATGTTTGTGGCTCTCATTTTAATAGTTTCCGGTTTCCGCATTTTGCAGTTGAAACTTGGTGGAAATATTCGGTGGGGCATGAACATGGAGGCGGTATATAGTAAAGTAAAAGGTTGGGAGGGGTTTCATAAGGCAGTTGGGAGGTTAGGGAGGTTAGCGTCTGGGGCGTCTAGTGTTTATGTTTATGTATAAATCTATATATATATATATATATACACCCTGTTATTAACTACTTACTTGTTCGGCCGTTTTAAGTAAGTTTTCAATTTCAAAGCTGCTTGTGCGACTGGTGGGCTTAGCCACGCCCAATCCGCCAGGTCCAACACCAGGAACGCCGCCAGCACCAACGACAGCCAATTGTGCTGCCATTTGTGGATCGACAAAGGAGGGAGCCGGCGAGCTTTCCGCCTCTGGCGAATACAAATCCTTGCCAGTGCCATCTGGTTTAAAAAGAGAATGGGAAAAAAAAATTATGGAGTAAGTATATATATGGGTAAAGAATGAACAAAAGATAACAAATTTATTATTATTATTATTACTATTTTTTATGGCTTTCTGTTCGTATCTTTCTCCGTTTTAATACAGGCACACGAACACACACACATACACATACACATACACACAGTCTTATAATTAGTTAGTTAGTTTGCCACATTTGCAGTTTAAAGTTCGATTTCTTGCTCTCTCTCTCTCTCTCGCTTACTCTATCTCTGCCTCTCTTTTGTGTCTCTGTTTCTGTCTCGTTTTGTTTGTTCTTCATTTTAAATTCCATGTTCGGAAAACAGGAATTTTAATACTTTACTCGCCATAAAAATAAACGCAAAAAACAAAAAGAGCAGCAGCAGCAGCCAGAGGCCACAACAGCAACAAACTGTAATGATTATTGCTGCTGCACACACACACACACACACACATACAGGGAAAAGGAGACAAAGTGAGGGGAAAAGGCAGCTTTTCTTTTTACCAACAAGAAATTTATGGGCCATATATGAGGGCGGCTTCAACATATGCAGCTAACGAGGGTCGTTCATTTAATACTCGCAAAAAGAAAACAAAAAAAAAAAAAAAATTGACGATGAAATTTATTTCGTTACCCAAAGTTGATCACTTCATTGAAATATATTCGATATACAAATATATATATATATATATGTATTTATATCATATGCGATTATGGCCGGCACTTGCAAAATGAGATGATCATAAAGTGACAACAGGAAAGTAAAACCGAGTGCAACAACAACATTGCAACATCGATGCAATAATTTTAAGACCAACAAAAGAAAAACAAATTGAATTTTTTTTAATTGAACCTAAATATAACTATGGCTGAACTATTTATTGGAACCTTGGCTTTAATAAAATAATAGTAAGACAAAAGCTTCTACTGAATCTCCATCTCTCTAATCAAAATATCCTTCTATAAAAACAGAACTCATACAACTCAAGGACCTTCTTTGATTTGCTTTCTATGTAAAACAAACTAGAAAGGAAAGATATCTATGAAGAAGTCAGTTAAGCGAAAGATCATTCTATTTATTTAATTTGTGAACATAAATTGAAAGTAACCCAGTAAGTAATATATATCTTGGACTGTAACTGAAGTTTTTATCTCTATTAAAGTTGGTCATTTTGCTCTTTCTAATTTGCATATTCTCCTTCCTTATTTTGGTTTTCTTTTTTTTGTTTTCTTAAAAAGTTTCTATTAAAACATATTTGCTATTTGTTGTGTTAGTGTGTGTGTGTATGGGTAAGAGTTTCATCTCAACTATCTAAAAATCAAAAAACTTTTTACCCACAAAAATAACATCTTCACTTGAAACTTGTTTTAAATTATCTTAGTTTTTGCCTAAAGTAAAACAAACTTGGCACTCCTTCCGCCGACCGACCTACCGACCTACCGACCATCCGTCCGTCTGGTTGTTCTATCTACCATACTGCATCCTACTCTTCCTTCCTTTTATGCTGGGCCCAAAAAGGACGCAATAAAATGAAAATGTTCATACAAGAAGTTATGACCTCTACGTTTTTCGGTTTTGATATCCGATATATTCATTTGAAAACTACACAATTTACTTGTGTTCACCATTTAAAACCCTCACTCGTATACTCTGAAAACAAGTTCTCTTGGAACACCTTACAGTTTTCACCTCTCTATTTTCATTTACCCTCATAAACTAGCCCTCGAGTGTTACTTTATTTAAAGCCACTAAAAACTGTTTCTCTACAGATGGTAGACAGAGATGGAGGGAGGGATGTAGAAGGGAGGGAATAGTTAGTTGGTGGGGGAATGGAAAGAGAAACAAACTTTATTTGCCATCGACAAATTTTTGCAGCTTGGCACGTCCTAACGTCCTACTATAAGTTATTAGCCCTGGCAGTTGTCTAAGGACTTACTATTACCATCTCCCTTTTACTTTTATACCGCTTGCGTTACTCTATCTCCCTCTGGCACAAAAAGAAGAAAAGGAGAATAAAAACCTAGAGAGACCGCAAGACTGTGAAATTTATAAGGCGGCAATTTCAATATCTTCACATGTGTCTGAGCTTTTCTTCCTGTGCGTGTGCACCAGTGTGTGTGTGTGTCTGTCTATGTGTGTGTGTATGCTTTTGGTGTGAAATTTTAAGGCGAAAATGTTCATAAAATTTGGTTGTACGCAATTTGCATGCAAGCAACGAAAAACACCAGCAACGACATGACTTTTAAACGTTTCCTGGCCATAAAAAAAAAAAACTAACCAACTATAAAAAATGTTGAAAATGTATGCATGTCTCTTGTATACGAGGGTCGTTTATTAAATAACCAAAATATTGCTTAAGGGAATGAAAGTTTATGCGAAATTACAACGACAACTATTCATTAAGATATCATCTGAAAATGGGTGGGCTAAAGAGAACTAAAGGATATAAAGCAGAAGGTAAGAAATTTTTGCATAACAAATGAATCCTTGAGACAAAAGTAACAACCCGAAGGGCAATAGGGGAAAGGGTAAGGTTAGTTCAGTTAAAAATTAATATAATTTTAGGAAGAATTATATAATAAAAATCCTTTTATATAAAAAGGATTTTATTGAGAAACAATACGCAAGCAGATACGAAAAGTAGCTGAAGGCAAATCTGTTCCCATTTCAATTTTTGATGCTGGTAAAACTTAAATTATCTAATTTAGGTTTAAGTAAAGAAATTTCTATTCTCTATTTTGAAATGTTTGTTTTTCAGTTCTCTCTCTCTTTTTCTCTCTCTTATAAAATGTTGTTTGATTCTAAGGAAAAGGCAAATGGAAACTCTGCCAAGTGTAAAAGGGTAAATTGACTCTTTGGTACAATTTGACTTCAGTTTTAGAGATTTTCTTTTTGCAACTTTTTTGAGTTTGTTATTTTATAAAGTATTTTCATTAAACAGATTGTTCATTTTCTTTGGCATATAATAAGCCATTAGTGGTCTATTATAAAGTTTTAGCCCATCCTTTACAATGATTATTGCACTGCTCTTCTCTCACTTTCTCTCTCTCTCTCTCTCTGTGTGTGTATGTGTGCGTTTGATTGCCAAAGTAAAATGTAATCCACTTGTGAGCTACATATATATATATATAGTATATGCAGCCCCCCTTCCCCCTTTAAACCACCCTCTCATCAAGCAAACCAAAATCTCAATGGCAACAACTGCAAAAAAAAAAAAAAGAAAGAGGAGAAAAGGCTTCTTTTTGTTTGTGTGGGGAACAGCAGCAGCAGCAGCAGCAGATGCCACCATGAAGCAAAGAGGCTAAAGTGGTTGGTAGAGGGGGGCACGGGGGTACGTGTGTGTGAGCCAAAAAGGGAATAAATATTAATACGCACACAGAAAGGAGGAAAAGAGCGGCAGTTGGGGTACGGGGGAGTGGGTAAGAGGAGCGGTGAAAGAGACTGAGTGAGTGAGTCGTTTAATTTCTGTTACATTTTTTATATATGTTGCCACAAATTTTTGTTGTACGGCTTTCTTTCTGTCTCGCTCTCTTTTGGTTTTTTCTTTTTTTTTTTTTATTGTTTTTTCGCTTGTTCCTTTTTGTTGTTTTATTTTAGTTGCAGTTGCCTTTTAATTGTTTGCAACAGCGAAAAAAAGTTTCATTTTGTGTATAACACATGTTGTTGTTGTTGTTGTTGTTGCTGTTGCTGTTGTTGGTTTTAATTGTTTTGTGTTTTTAGCCACTTCGGTTCTTTCTCTCCATCTATCTATCTCTGTCTCTTTCTCATTATACTCTATCTCTTTCGTTTTTTTTCTCTCTGTTGCATGTATGTTGCAGTTTGTAATCCTGTAATTATGTAGTTTTACGTACCCCAAATACCCGCTCGGCACCCCGGAATCCTACCCTTTATCCCCTTACCACCTCTCTTTTTCCTTAAACTATGCATTAAACAAGAAGCAGGCAACAACAACAACAACAACAACAACAAAAAGTATATATAAATTACTTTAATGAACTTTCACGAAAAATTTCGCATGCGCAACCGGAAATGCGCTTTTTCGTTTCCGTTACACACACACACATAAACACACAACTATCATGAAGGGTATACAGTAGGTAGGTAGGCAGGTAGGTTGGGGGGGAAGGAAATGAAAAGGTGGGCTTTCCGAAATCCTTCTACCCCCTCACCTCACCAATCCTATTCCCCTTTAGTTATACCTATGCCTTGTGCCAACTATTTATTTCATCCTGGCTCATGCTAACCACCTGACCAGAGTCATGATTAGTATGCTTTTGTTGTTGCTCTTGCGGTTTACGTTTAAAATGTTTGGCCAACAATTTGGTTGCCATACTTTTTTTGTTCTTTGTTTTGTTTTTGTTTTTAGCCTTCTTTTTTTTTTTTTTGGTTGCTTTTTTGGGTTTTTTAGTTAGATATTTTTGTAAAGGAATTTTATGTTGGTTTGTTTCTCTACTTACTCCAACCGGGTGCCGGTACAATCAGTCCCGTTATCATCTCCTCACTCATAACCGGCGGATCTGTGGGTGGTGGTGGACAGACCAAAGAATCAATCATATCATCCGTTACCCGCATAATGCCAACTAGATCTGGTGGCTCAGTGCGCGAAGATCTAAAAGGAAAAAATAAACAAAGAGAAAATAAAATGTGAAAATTTTTATCACCTGACAGCTGGAAAATGTAAGAAATTAGCCAAACAAATGGAAAGAAACAAAAAAGTAAAAGAGGCGACCATAAATTACCCTAAATCAATTGCATAAGTAATAATTTAAAATATTTAAGTGGGAACATCAATTCCAATCTCTTTCTTCCATTTGAAGAAAGTTCATTTTTAGTGGTAGGTGGAAAAAGGATACGTTTGCCTTTGATTTAAAGATTTTATTTCATCAACTTAAACGACTAATGATGAATGTGTGTATATACTATTTTTTTTTTGTTTTGTTTTATATTTTTCTTTTGTTTTCTTTTGAAATGTTTTTGCTGTTTTTGTGTGGCCATTGGCTTTGACTTTGATATACAATTTTATACATTTTTGGTTACAGGATATTAAAACGCATATAATTTGTACATAAAAGTGGTAAGTAGTAGTAGTAGTAGTAGTAGAAGGTGTAAGAGAACGGCTGACGGCGACTATTCGGTGGGTGTAGACGGTGTTGAGTGGCGGTTAAAGGCAGCAGGGCAATGAATTGGTGCCACAAAAGCTTTTTGAGTGAAGCTAATTAGGCTATCAAAATGCTAGTCGACACTCGAAGCGTAGCAAAACGGCAGTGGAGTAGAAATAGAGGAAAGGAAGGAGCCATAGCCATAGCCATAGCCAGTGCCAGTGCTGTAAAAGTAGCTTTGGCTGTTGGTCAGCGAATTGGAACAAGTGCCCCGCAGCCAGTTTAGCTATAACATGTTGTGTGTTTGACCTCTCTCTAACGTTGCCTCTGCAAGCAACTTGAACTTTTGTAAATTTAAACATTCATTTTTTATTTTAATTTTGGTTCTTTTTTTTTTCTATATTTTGTATTTTTTTTTTTTTTTGCGTGTTCTTATCGTTCAAAAAGTGCTAAAGAAAAAAAATAAAACCTTGTCGAATGTTGACATTTTTTAACAAAACACAAAAAAATATATATTTATATATATATATATATTAAAAGAGGTAAAAAAAAAACTTGATGTGGTTTACCAAGCTTCTGTTGTGTTAGTATGTAGGTGTTGTTGAGAGGAGGTATATGAGAGGGTGTGTGTGTGTGTGTGTGTTGTAAAGGGCATTGCATGTGAAGAATTTTTAATTAACAACAACATCATCAAAAGTGGTTATGAAACTATGCATTTTCTCTCCTTTTTATTTGTTGTTGTTTTTGGCCTTGTGTTGTGTTGGCTTTTTGGCTTTGGCTAGACAATTTAATAATGACAATACCATGGACTAAAAAACAAAAGACCAATTGATTTGCTCCTTTCGACCAGAACATAGATATCGGTCAAGAATTTTATAGTTTGCACACGCACAATCAGAGACAAATATATATAGGAAGAAGGGTAAAAAAGGGAAGGGAGATAAAGAAAGGGAAATTGCAATTTGAAAATTTCTTGTTTTTTGCCTTTTGATAGATAGATAGATAGATGGATGGATGGATACATAGGTGCATGGCCATCATGGTGAGAATTGAATGCATTCAACAGTCACTTATAATTGTGACCACATCAAAGCATATGTCAAAACTATTGAAATATAGACAGAATTCTATTGTGAATCTATCGAACTAATATCAAATGAATAAGGCAATTTAATTCTATTCTAGTTGCAAGCCTAAATTGTATGAGTTAGGTAGAAAATTTATCGCCATAAAAATAGAACAATGTATTGAAATGAACGTCTCACAAATATAGTTAGTTAATTAATACTATATGAGTGTGTGCTGTCTCTGTCTGTGTGTGTGTGTGTGTATGTGGTAAATGTATTTGAAGGTGAGAACAATGAAGCGGAACAATGACACGGCAGGACAGTCCAGTCACCAGCTAGAAGCGCTCTAGTCGTGACTATGCCTGGAGTGAATGGAATGCATTGTCTTGTCTATTCAAATGTCAATAGAGAGATATATATATATATATATACATATACATATATATATATATATATATATATAGGTAGATGGTAAAAGGATGGTAAGTGTATGTAGTGAAGACCCCAAAAAGGGAGTGAGGGCGAGAATACATTCAAGCATGAAACAATTTCATATATGAACAATATATTCTATGTAGGTGTAAGTGTGTGTTTGTGTGTGTGTGTGTGTTGAAGACTTACCGCATCATCATGCTGAGCGATTGTTCTTCCTGTAGGACACTCTCCAAGTACATCATATCTAGATCGGATACAATTGCACCATTGATGACCATTATTTCGTCTCCTTTGATAATGCCTGAAAGTAGAGTAGTAAAGTAGAAGAAGAGAAGAATGAGATGAAGTTACTATGCCAGGTGGAAAAACCAACCAAACAATAGCCAAGTAGTGGTTGGCGTTAAGGCTTTAGTTCGGGTTCGGGTTGGGGTTGGGGTTCGGGTATGGGTTTAAGTTTTAAGTTTGAGTTTTGGGTGGTTGGGGCTTGTTGGTTGAGGGATTCAAACTGACATCTTTTATATGTAATACCAGAAACGATAAGCGTTTCATGTCTTTGCCTGATAAAAACAATAACAAGCTGTACAGCAAACCAGAGGAGTGAAGACAGAGAGAAGCTAAAGCATTGTAGGAGTGGCAGTTGATTGCGGGAATGGTGTTGGTGCATTGTTCATACGCCACGTTGTACACAGTACACTGTATACTGTGTATACTATACACCGTATGCCGCATGCCGTACGCTGTTCGTTAAAATTTTCTTTCGCCTGCATTTACCACATTTATTTTACCTGCTTCCTGTTGACGACATGCAACCAAGCAAGCAGTAGCTGCAGCAGCAGCAGCTTTTTGCTTATCATTGTTGTTGCAGCAAAGGTAAAAGAATATTTTCTTAGAGAAAGAAAAAAAAAACTTTTTCGATATACCTTTGGGTGTGTTGTATGTGTATGTGTATGTGTCATATGAGTATGTATGTGGTTGTTATCTGCATTTTATGTGAATTTCTTATACTACACCTTTGGCATTTCCTTTCCTTTCCTCACCCATCTCTTTCTCACTCTCTCTCTTTCTCCCTTTTATTTTCTTTTTTGCATTTGTTACAATTTAAACGGATTTTTACATCTTAATGCCACCTGACACATGCAATATATTTATTTTATGTCGTCGTCGTCGTCTATCTCGTTTGCTCCATTCTTTTCGTTTTTACATATTTAAAAAAAGAAAGAAGGAAATAATATAATTTAAAGACTTACTTTAACTCTATCCTATCCTTTCTGTTTCTCTAAATCTCTTTTGCTATTTTTTTTCTCTTCCTATCTACATATATCTTACTTTCTGTCTATCTATCTATCTATCTGTCTCTCTATATATATATCTCCATCTACATCTGTTCCCTCCTCTCTCAATTAGCCTGTCCGCAACATTTCATTTGCATTTGAATATGCTTTCATTTCTGCGGTTTTTGGTTTTTGTCTTTTTTTTTTGAATACCCTATAAACCCAGAGAATAATTGGGTATATTAACATGATAATGGCATATGCTATGGCCAAAACTAAAGCAGTTAAAACTGTTCAATAATAAAAAAGAAGAAAAGTGATTAGGCTGCTAAAAAGTTAACTTTCTTTTTTTTTTTTGTATAAATTTTCAGTTTTTTTTTAATGGCAAAGTATTTCAAAGTCGGTGACATTTGACTTGTCTATTGTTGTTTTTGTCCTTTTTACTTTTTTCTTGCTGCAATTTACTTGTAAATGTTTTTCTTTTTTCTCTCTCTCTCTGTTGTTATTCGGGCATTTGTTTTGCGGTTAGAATCAGAATTAGAAAGAGAGATGCAGACAGAGAGAGAGAGAGAGAGAGAGAGAGAGGGAGAATGTGGGCGGGGGCAGGAATGAGTGACTCTTGTTAAGTCTTTTAGGCATTAATTTCAATTGTTGTTGTCCATAGCTAAAAATACTTTTTGTAATTTATGCATACACACGCAGCAACTACAAGTAAACTGAATTCAATTGAAGAAGATAAAATGGAGACAAAGAAACACACACACACACAAATATCTATATATATATATTTATATATATATAGAACAAGGAACAAAATAGAAAGAAAGCTTTAGAGTGAAACAAGCGTATACTTAATATTATGTCATAGAATTATAATTTTTTTGTCGTCAATTGTCGTCAAAAGCGGAAATTATTCTATATATAAAGATATTTATACACATATACACACATATATATATATATATATATATGTATGTATGCATAATAGGAATAGTAAATTTACTCTATGTTTTTTTCTCTATATTAAAAGAGTAAAAGAGAAACAGAAACTGGTAATGAAACTATCAAATAATAGCATCTCAACCCATTCAACAAAGTTTTCAATCAATCCAATTGCACTCATGAATGAGGCAAAAATAGCGCCATTTCAAAGGACACTGGTGGTATGGTAAGAGGAGGGAGGGTGAGTGTGTGTATGTGTATGTGTGAAGAAGGGCCATACCACTGGCACCTGACTGATTGGCCGGTCAGGGTGTCCTGTTCCGAGCACTGATGGGCAACAGTCATTGGATAATGGAGAAAGCACAGTAGTGAGAAATAGTTGTGTGTATGTGTGTGTGTGTGTGTGTGTGGAAAAAAACTGCCAAACTGCCAGAATACGTTTATCAATGCACTCGATTCTCTGCTCTTTTTTTTTCCTTCTTTTTTTTTTTTTTTGGTTTTTTCTGTTGCAGAGAAAGTTAACAGCATGTGTGTTTGATTGGCCACCAAGGACTTTTTGGAGTTTTCATTTACTAAACAGTTTCAGCCAATAAGCTAAAAACACTAATGTAATTGAAATTGTTTTCGCCAAATTAGATAATGTCAATTGCAAAGGATCCATAAAGGATCTGGACTAACAATTTACAATTTGTGTCAAAAGTGTTAGACATTGTTAGGCATTAACTTGAGGTATCCTTTTTTGCTACAAAAATTCAATTGTATACAATTATAAAATTCTTGGTATTATTTCTATTCCAACAAATAACAACAACAAGCAGAAAAAAAAAAAACAAAAACAAAAACAAAATTTGCAATAATATTTTGCTTTTGCTTTGCTTCTTGAAAGGGCAATGCAAATTGATTTGAATAGATTTTGATTTAAAATCTTTGGCAAGTGGCTGGTTAGAAAGGCGAGGCGAGAGGAGGGGAGGGGAGGTCATAAGTAAGTATGTATTGTACATTATTGTTATTGAGTGCACTAGAAGAAATGCAAGGTCAAATATATATATATATATATACATATATTTGTAATCTGAACACTTTATTGGTTTAATCCTCCTTTTTTATTTTTTGTGTTATTTTTTAGATTGCAACAAATTGTGGCAAAGTACTTTGTTTACTTGTTATTCCTACTCTATGATCTCTTCTACTACTTGACTTATAAATCAAGTTGAAGGAAAACACAGAAATCCTGTTTAATTTATCCTGTTTAAAGTGTTTTTGTATAATTTAAGTTGTTGCAGTTGTTGGTAATTTTGTATTAAGGTACATAAGTCTGTGGCTTGTTTCTGTAGATTATGCAACTTTTTGTTGCATGAATGTTCACAATTGCAATTCAGTTCAGTTCTATTTGTTTTCGTAGTTTTTATTGTTGTTGTTTTTATATTTTTTTTTTTTTTCATTCTGCATTTCCAGCAAATTTCGTGCTTATTGTTTCATGGATTTTTGATTCGTTTTGACGCCTCGCAGCCATGCCACACCAAATGAGCGTCAGTCAGTGCGGCAGTCTGCCAGTGGCATGGCACTAGCACTCCTCGACGTGCTTAATGAGTTTTCTTTTTCTTGAGCAAAAAGAGAAAAATCAAGCAAGAGAGAGTGGAATTTTTGCTTACGGTTCATCACTTTTTTGTGCAAGTGCAGCTGGTACACAGGTAAAAGAAAATTGAGCGTTACCTGGAGGTCGTCAGATGATGAGTGGTGAGGGGTTTGGGGGTGGTGATGCCATAATTTAAGTTGCTGTTCTAGTGGCATTTCGACTACATCCACTTGACTTCAGTTTGGAATGAAGGCGGCAGGTGGTATAGGCGGGCGTGAGGAGTGCTGGTGGTGCGTTGGAAATGCAAATGCCAACTTAAGTTGATTTTAAGTGATGATGCCTTAAAGGTAGAAGATACCTCAGAAGCATCGCTTTATCCCTCCTCTCCCTCTCTCTCTCTCTCTCTCTCTTACTCTCTATCTCTTTCTCGTTTGGCATCTCTTTCGCTCTCTTTCAAGCTGACAGTTGACTTTTTCTTTCTTATTCGTTGCAGGAGCTTTACTGCACTTGACTCACGACTCCTACTCAACTCCAAAGAGCGAAAGGAGTTGAACTCAAGTTTTTCTCTTTCTTTCGTGCCTGACATAAAAGTGAAAAGCATTTAAATATAAAAGTGGAATCCAAATACATAGTAGCTACTGAAAAGAGCCACGACGATGACAAAAGAGGCGAAGAAGAGTAGGGGTAAGGTTTTAGGATAGAAGTCATCATAGGCGGAGCGGCGGAGTGGAAGCAGTAAAGGACACTTAATAATATTCTTTGGGTTACAATGTTTTGCAGTTGTCATGGCTACTTGTGTTCATCGTTTGTTTCCTTTCAAGACACTTACCATTATGCATGGCCACACTTTTATCCTCGACACGGCTCACATAGCAGCATAACTCGTCCTGTCGCTCAGCATTCTCGATCAATTCCGCTTCCACTGAGAAGCCCCACATCTGCTCTAAAGTGGTTCGTTGCAGTTCCACCTGATATAAGATTTTCATGCAGACCTCCACAAATTCATGATTATGTAGCTGCAAAATGAAAAACAAGACAAAAAAGAAAAGAGAGAGAGAGAAACCGGCAAGCCAGAGCCATAAAATTAGTGTAAAGTTTCAAATAAATTTCCTTTTAAACAACAAGGAAAAAAATAAACGAAAGGATAGGAATGGAAAAGGAAAAGAAAAAGGTAGTAGAAAAGGAAACTTCTTGTGCCGATAAATTTATTGAGCTGCCAGTTTTTTTTTCTCTTTTTGGATAACTGGTAAAAGTTTTTTTCTCAAGTAGAGAGATGGTGCACTTGGTGTGCACCTTTTGGCCATATTTACAGCTTGTTGTTGAGGTTGGCTTCCACTTGGCTTTTTGTTAAGCAAAACTTTTTGCCATCCAACTTGGTGGGTTGTGGAGGAAACGAAATGAAATCTTAGTTAAAGTAAAACTGTTCGAAACAGTTGCAATTGATTGGGTAAATTACGTTCAATAATTAAGGAGTTTTTCTTAGAACAAGAAAAAAACGAGTTTAGGACTTTTTCGTTCCCTTTTTTGTTTTTTTTTGGCATTTTTGCAATGCAAATATGCTGCCACACTAATGGATTCAATTTCTTTATGTTTCGTAAGGTTTCACTTAGGTTACATCCATAGAGATTGAATATAATATTTCAATTAAATTTCAATTAATGTTAAGAAAGTTGTAATAACTTCACTTACATAGTTTTCAATTAGATCATTGCGATGCGGCACAAAGTAATTATGATCCTCCATATCGCGTCGCTTCTTAACTCGCACAAAATGCTCCATGGGATTGAGTTGGCGACGGGCGCAGGCGCTGGCCAAGAATTCCTCGACAGACATGGCATCACGTAGATAAACTGTCGAGTAAGCATTGTCGGGCATTGCAACTTTGAAAGTTTTTTCCGGTTCGTCACGTGAATTCATCTGGAAAAAGGCAGAAAATTCGATTGGATAAACAGGATGAGCATGAGCAGACAGACTCAAATACACACACAAATACACATACACACATACAATGTCATTAAGCGAGTCAGTCACAGACAGGCAACAAATACACATATACACACAGGAAGTGAAAATTGAAAAATAGCAAAAACACATTTCTACCGCTGCGCTTGGCCCGCAGAGTTGACGTCTATCCAACCAACCTACCAACTTACCAACCAACCAACCAACCAACCAACCAACCAACAAGCGTTGCCTGGGCAAATGTAATGAAAAACGTCGCCAGCAACAGCCGCGAGTTCTGACACAACCAGAACGAGGACTAACACCAACAAAAGTAGCAGCAGAAGCAACAGCAACTGCAGCAGCAGGATCTGGCCTCTTCTCGGAAGAAAACTCAGTTAAAATGCTTAACAGTTTCGACAACGTCATCGTCAATCCACATCTCCTACTTTTGTATGTTAACTAGGAGGAGGTTGCTCCTGCTCCAGCTTCAGCACTTGCTACTGCTTCTATTGCTGCTGCTGTTGCTCCTATTCCTGGTAAACGAATCAGTCGCCCAGCTGCTGTTGCTGGAAATTGCATTTGTATTGGCAGCCATTGGCAATGCTTTTGCTTTTGGCTGACTAGCTTTGGCGCCCTTCTATGTCCCTAACATCCTCTATACTCTTCCTCTACTTCACTCTGTAACTTCCTCTCTCTATCGCACACATGGTCTACGTGTTCTACGACAATTGAATTAGTTTAGCCAGTAGTTGCAGTTGGCAAAATGTTCCCTCTCTTTCACTCTATCACTCTATCCATCTATCTATCTATCCATCTATCTATCCATCCATCTGTCTATCTATCTATCGCTTTTTCTATGGTGCTGACAAAGTTGCCCAAGGATGGCAATGACGATGACGATGGCGTACTCTCGTACATTACCAAGCATCTGTATATAGATGGAAATGTGTTGCATTGCAGCATGCAACATTTTGCATATCGCTTACAAGCTCATTATGCAAAGGTTCAGTTGAATGGGATATCAATATATGAAAATATGTATATATAATTATTACAAAATATTCCATTCGACTTTATATTCATTGGCAAGTGGCAAGTAGCTGGATTTATGGCAATTTTCATTGAACGAAAGGTGAAAGGTTAAGCGACAAAGGTGGCGAACCGAAAACGATTTAAAGTTAAAGTTTCTCAATATGAAAAGGAGATTCCTTTGGCATATAGAAAATATAGAATTATGTAGATAAGAACGAGAAAGTTTTAAACAAAAGTATCAATGACAGTTTCAAGGAGTCTCGACACAACCTTCTGCTGTAGTTTTGTAAGATTTTACATTTTTTTCAAACCATTTTCCCCTTTTTTTTTCATTCTTTCTTTTGGTTTGGTAAGAAGTAAGGATAAGGATAACGATGCTGGTGTTTGTTTAATGAACTTTAGCCACTTTCTTGCAAGTCATTTTCATTTTATTGGGACCTGTTTGGTTAATTCAATTTTGAGTTTTAAGCCTGTTTTTCAGCTTAATTCAAGTCAATTAAATGGACTGCAGGCAGATGCAAGAGAGCCACAATGCCTTCAACTTTTTAAGTCGAGGCGTGGCAATGTTCGGCCTGTGGATAATTGGCCAGGTTTACGCCCTGTGGCGGCCAACTCGTCAACTTACCAAGAGATGCAAGTGACTATGTGATGGTGTGCGTGCGGTGTGTGTGTGTGTGTGTGTAATGGATGGAGGATACCTTTAATTTCATTACATTTTCAATTGCCAGTTGGCAATTTCTGCTGCATTGCAGCTGACATGTTGGCAAATGAAAAGCCAAGCACCCAACACGCACGCAAACAGACAGATATGGCAATGGGGCAAAAGGCTAAAAGGGGACGAAAAGCGAGAGGCGACAGTACAACAGAAGAGGAGATGAGATGCGAGGAAAATGTAGACAGAGAGAGAGAGAGAGACGAAAATATAAACCAAATCAAATGTACATTTTTCAAATTCATTGAATTTTCAACGCATTTACAATGCACCATCATTGACTCTGTCTCTGCTGTTATATTTTTTTTTATACCGCTCTCTTTCTCTCTAACTAGCTCTCTCTCTCTCTCTCTCTGTCTAGCGCACATTTTACTTTATAGTATGTATTTATGTTATTTCATTTCACTTTAGTTTTTTTTTTGTTTTAATATACTTTATAAAAGGGTTATATTAACATTTGCAACATGGCCAACAAATTTTCATTCATTTCATATATATATATATATATATATATATACATATGTTCTTGATCAGCATTTATATTGTCATTTAAGTAAGCTGTTTCTAAAGTGATCTTTTTAACAATTCAACTGATTACATGAATACTTCTGCATTAATTATCATTCATATTCAACGTCTTTGGACTATATATATATATATATCATTTTTTATAGGAACAATCGAATGAATACCTAGCTTAAGGTTTAAGGAGTTAATACTTGCTTAATGATTAATGTTAAATCAATGACAAATGTAAGGGTATTGAAAATTCAATATTGCAAAGAGAAGTTCTCCAGCCTTGATGCGATTTTATTTTTATTTTTTTTTTTTTTAACTTTTATCATTTTGTAAATATATTTTGGTTTGCAACTGCTGCTGCTGTTGCTGCTGTTGCTGCTGCTGAAAGTGCAATTGCAACAGCAACTGCAACATCAACGGCAACGGCAACGGCAACTGCAAAATCTGCAATGTTGGCAAATTTAATTGAAAATGGGAATGAAGTGAATTGGAGCTTCACAAGATTATTTTGTCAATAATAAAACAAAAATGAATAAAGCAAAAAAAAAAAAAAAACCGACACGAAAAAGGAGAAAAGTAAAAAAAAAAAAAAAAAATTGAATTTATGAATTGAATTTCATTTTTATGAAAAATTCAGAAAATTGATTTCGGCTAATTGGAAAGTTTATCAAATAAACTCAAAAAAAAAAAAAAAAACGGCGTACAAATCAAGTTAATCAAATGGCCAGTGAGAAGATAAATGTCGGTTTGTTTGAGAGAGACCTGATGATAAAGGCCATTAGAATGTGGCCAAGACCATTTGGCTAAATATGCAAATATTTGAACAGACAACACACACACACACATACATACACATATACATACAAAAATAAGAGAAGAAATAGCTAAACAAATTTTTTTTTTTTTCGCGTTTTTTTTTTTTCTTGTTGATGGCCATTAAATGTAAATTATAAAAATGCAAAAATAATAATGGTTAGGCCCATTAGCCATTGTGGCCAGGCTGGGCTTTTGGCCGGGTACGGTACGGTACTGTTTGGTTTGGTTTCGTTTGGTTTGGTTTCGTTTGGTTTGGTTGGTGTCTGGCGACATATTTTCTGGCCGCTCAATTTAGCTTTTAATGCCATTTCCGCCAAGTTAAATAAAAATTCAATTATTCACACAAACACAGCCGCACACACACACACACACATACAGACAAAGTGACATAAATGCGTTGAAAATTGAAATAATTTTATTATAAGGCATGTACATGTAAAAAATTAATCGCATAGAAACCACTATGGCTTTAGGCCATTTCAATAATGATCAACGGCAAAAAAAAAAAAAAAATAAGAGGCATAAAAATAAATCTAAACTCATTTAACGGTAGCTACAACTAACTAACTAAGATATTATATATATAATATAGGTAACTGTTAAACTTAGTCATCAATTTGTGGTTCTTGTCAAAGTTATCTTTTTATACCCTGTACCCATAGGGTAAAAGGGTATATTAAAGTCGCTAAAATGTATGTAACAGGCAGAAGGAAGCATTTCCGACCCCATAAAGTATATATATTCTTGATCAGCATCAACAGCCGAGTCGATTGAGACATGTCCGTCTGTCCGTCTGTCCGTCCGTCTGTCCGTCTGTCCGTCCGTCCGTCCGTCCGTCCGTCCGTATGAACACATGGATCTCAGAGACTACAAGAGCTAGAGCAACCAAATTTGGTGTCAGCATCCGTGTAGTGTCTACGCAGATCAAGTTTGTTTCAAATTTTTGCCACGCCCACTTCCGCCCCCGAAATTTACGAAAAAAGAATAACTAGAGTAAAATTAAAGGTAGCATATTCTTATTTGGCACACCCAATAATATGGCCAAAAGGTATCAGCTCACCAAATTTTGTTAAAATCGGACAAGAAGTAGCGAAGATATATCAATGTACAATTTGTACTGAAACGCCCAGTGCGACATTGCGTAGTAAGTGTGAGCGAGATAGCATGCGTTCGTTGCTGCCGCTTGTGAGGAGAATTTTAGTTTGAACTGATGGCAAATTTTAAGGAGTTTGATTTAATAAAGCTCCTCTACTTGGTACAGGGTATACTTAAAGTCGGCAGGGACGACTTGCTTGCTTCATTATTCATTCCTCTTGAGACATCTATGGGAAAAGTTGTCTTCAAATGGATCATTGAATGGCGACGACAACTGTTTTGGCAGCAAAGAGACGCCACTTGATACTAGGAAATTATTATTATGAGCCTTTATGGCTAAAAGTAGTTGGCATGTTGTTTTATCAAGCCACTAGTATACTTTTCTTAAGAGTGATTGTGAAAGACGGTCAGAAGAAGAGGGAAGGAATATGGTTAATATTATTATTGGAATCGGGAAATGGCAACTGACAAGGTTGAATATCTATATAGAAAACTAACAAATCTTGACTGGTGTCTAATAACATTCTATCAACTTCAAATGTATAAGAGAAGTTTAAACACTTTCAAATAATCAAAAATCATGTAGAAAAATTACAAAATGCACTTCACATCATTTCACATCATTCCAGATCACAACACTTGACTTACCTGCATGGAGCGACGACTTGAACCACTGTTGGAACGAGATAGCATGGGTGGACGACGTTTGGTGGCGCCACGTCCAGCCAATAGATTATTGAGCAGCGATGGCGACCTCGCACAGATGAAGGCATGGAATGAGGAGACCGTAAAGACGCCAAGTTTATTCAATGTATTCTTTGTGGGACGCGACACGTGAGTGAGGAGAGACTGAAAATAAGGAAAGAATGAAAGAAAGTATAAGAATAAGGAGCGACAAAAGGAAAGTATACAACAACAAATGGTTAGAATTTTCAGTTTATTTTCTTCTTTCTTTCTTTTTTCCTTTTTTTTCTTCTTTTTTTTTTTTTAAGGACAATTTTGTTGAGCTTAACTAACTCTCAAGGCTTATCAGTACACTGGGCGGGTGAGATTATCCCTTTCATCTATAGGTATGTAAATAACCTCAGGCAGACCATGAGTTAACATGTCCATGTTCATGATGTGCCCCCACACCTTTTTTCCCACCTTTCCTGTCCACATCCCAGCACCGTTCATTTCTCCTGTTACCTCTCGCTTCTCCACCTGTTTGGTTGACTGAAGTTGTTTGAGTTTTGTGGGTTTATTAATAATAAATGACGTTGGCCTTTTTATGCCTTCCGTTTTTTTTTCCCCTCTCTATCTCACTCTTTCTCTCTCTGTTTATTCTCGGTTTTTTTCATTTGCTACTCTCAGTTGCATAAACTGAAATGCACTTTTACACCGCCCACCACTTGGAGCCATTACCCTTGCTTGGATTCCCTCCGACTCACCCTTGTTGCCACAACCCTTCTTCCTTTTTTTTTTTTCTAGTTTCTGTAAATCTTTTTAAATGCCAGGGCAAAGTTCGAGTTCGCAGTTCGAGTTCGGAGTTCACTTTAAGCTCATTTAAGATGCTTAAAATTGTTTTATGGGGGATTAATTGTGCATGTTTGGGTTTTTGATTTTGTAAATGGCTTTGAGTTGAGAAGCAAGCCGGATAATAGGTAGGTGGTATGCCACGGATGGGGATCGGCTGGAGGGTGCAAAGGGGGTGGTCTTGATGATTTTGAATTGAATTTCACGCCATTGTTGTGTAGTTAGACATAATTATATACTTAAACCGTATAGACAGAGACAAGAGCGATAAGGAAACTTTACGACTATACATATCTATATATATATATATATATATAGAAATATATATATAAATAGGTGTGATGTTGGTGTATGGTGAGAGTGAGGTGAAAGTAGTAGTAGTAGTGGTTTAGGGTGTGGTTTGCTTGAGTGAGTTTTGTGATTTTGGCGGGGATTTGTTATTGAGGTGTGTGTTAATCTCTTCTTGAATGTTTTTCAAGTCTGTTTTTGATGTTTCACAAAATGTTGGTTTGCTTCGCAGTTGGGTGGAAGGAGGGGTGTTGGGTGTTTTGGACATGGTCTAAAGGCCAAACGGATTTAGAAAGCTCTTTGTGTTTTGAGTGAAAGGCTTATGAAAGGTGTTGCTTGTTATTGCTTTTAATACGTATTGCAAGAAAAGTTCTTACGATGGATAAATACAATGCTTCTTTTGTTTTAGTTTACCAACTAACAGCTAGCTATATATATATATATATATATATATATATATGGATATATCTATATATATATATCTTGGCACTTTATTCATTTCCGCAGACAATATCAAATAAACTGGAATGAAACTTTGATCTATGCTCAGTTAAATGTATGTTCATTATATTGTCACGAATGAATGAGAATCAATGACGAATAACTATCATATTTAGTAGCAATTTGTTGAGATTTCACATACTCATCCCAAAAAGTAGGCAATAAATAAGATAAATAACTCATTTAACCTTGACTCGCCACATCGGAAGTCTACTCTACTCTAATCACAGTACTCTATCATTGATTTAAGTGTCTGTTTTAGCCCACTAAATAAATTCCACACCCCGCCCACAAAACACCACATTACACATATATATACACACACACACACACACACTTACATTACAGTGTATGCATGTGCCCGCCCTGACTCCCATCCATTTATCTAGGTTGTTGAACAAACAAATTACTTGCCATCAAACTGAAGCCATAACTCACCTTGGGATTGGGTAATTCGCCGCTTTGCAGCGATGCCATATAGCAACGCAATCGAAATTGTTCACAATGCAAACGTTCCAAATTCTCTTCCCATTGTAAAATCTGTGTTTGAATCTGATGTCGTGTCTCCTGATCGGTGACAACTGATTGCTGCAACTCGGCCATGTGCTTCAGTTTGTGATCCTGCAACAAGAAAAAAGAAAACAAAGATATAGATAAAAAAAAATGAACATGAACGAGAATAACTAACGTACGTACGTATATGAGTTAGTAATATAGGAAATGTGGTAAAAGGATTGCAAAGGATGGGGAATGGTTAGGAAGGGCGGCTATGTTGTGGGTGTGGTGGTTAGAAAAGATGAGAGTAAAGTAAGGGAAGTATTTCTGTTGGGTTATGAAAGCATTTCGGTGTGGAGGCATCATTAGCATTTCATGGCACTGCAGTTGCCATTTGACGAAAATACATAAATCACGCGTCATATCCACACACACACACACACACACACACACACACATACACATGTACATACATACTATAACGCACATACAAATACACAATTCAAATATACCCCTCCCTTCCAACTGTTTTGAGGCGTCTGTTCCCTGATACTGAAGTGCGTTGGCAATGCACCAAAAACTCTTTCAGTAGATGCATATACATGGCCCTGTTTTCATTACAAATAACGTTTGACTTCCTTCTACCCTCCCTTTGAGAGAGTGAGCGAGAGAGAGGGAAAGATGGAGCAGGCTAGAGTGAAGAGCATGTTGTGTGAGTGTGTGTCTGTGTGTGTGTGTGTGTGGTATATTTGTGTGTAAGTTTCACCAATCCTCAATCCCACTTTCACGTGCGTTTTATTCCATGCTTGCATAGATTTCATGGTGCACGTGATTGTTTCATTTTTGGTTGCTAGAATTTCCTCCTTTATCTCCTCTCTTTGCTTCACCGTCTATCTGTAACTCCGTCCATCCGTCCATTCGTCCTTCCATCCATCTGTACCTTTGCCTGAGTTTTGCTATTTCTGCTTTTTGGTTGTCAGTAAGCTGACAATTATTTGCAGATGCAGTTCCACGTTGCAGGTTGCTGGTTGCTGGTTTTAGGTTGTAGGTTGTCGGTTGCCGGTTGCAGTTGTTGCATAGCATACAGACAAACGGACGGATGAGGCAGAGGCATACAACCTGAATAGGCACTTTCGATGTTCGACATTTTAATGAATGTGTACACATAAACATGGCGATGGCTCCTCCATATAGCGCGGTGGGGAGCATGTATAAACGAGGGCCATACCAGCTCGTTCCTGCGCTAGTTGAAGCACGTGTATAGTCCATGGGATTACTGTATATTGCATGCTCTCGTTTGCTTTCTATCTACCTCTCTCTCTCTCTCTCACTCTCTCCCTCTCTCTTACTCTATCTTTGTTGCACTCTTATTGTATGTGTGGCATTTGTAATGTTTGTTTTACGTGAAATAAATTCATATTTTGTTTGCCACATTTTATTTACCAGATTTCATATATGTACCTATATATATACAGACATATATGTATGTAGGTATATGTCCATATAGTGAATGCGATTTATACCTGATAATACCAAAATCAATAAAAGGAAATGTAAATTCATATTTCACAGCAACTAAATATTCCATAAATTTTTAAATTGAACTCTCTTCAAAGTTGTTTAATGGCAGAAACCAAAAGAACTGCAAATGAAACATTTTCTTAATAATTTTACATAAATTATATTTAATTTCACTTGGCTATTAAAACTAAAACATAACCTAAACTTGAATCCGAGCCAAGGATAAGTTTTGGCATACTTAGTTAGATATTACGTTAATGATGATGATGGTTAAAAAATGAACCCAAATTGTCTAAATAAGAATAACCTAATGCAGTTTATTCTTATAGCAACTTTGCGTTTAATTACAAAACTCATTGTGAATAACTAAATAAAGAAAGAAAGCCTGAAATTCTGGTTTATATGTACAAGAGATCTAAGATAGTGGCACGGTTTAAGAGGATATATCCGATTTACCTTAGATGGACTTTCTACTTTCCAAATTAATGTCAGTTTTGCTTTCTCCTGCGTCCATTCTTGCATAATTAATAAGATTTAAGAAATTCTTATTAAATGTGTTGCCTTTTGTTTTACCTCGGATGGGCTATAACAAGCTCAATACTCTAAATCCTATTTAAAGGGACTGCTGTGGCACTACTATGGGTGACTCCTTGCCATCTAACTTGCGCTTTACAGTATGCAAGGAGGCCAAGGGGGAGGTAATTAATAAACCAAAGTCCCATTATGAGCTCAGCCTAGTTATAGTGTAGACCCTCCTTACGACGGAGAGAGAAGACGGAAGGATGTGGTAAAAGGAAGGGAGAGGGCGTTTGCCATCTCTTTTCTGGCCACTTGAGGAAAGCTGCTTAAATGACAAACAGCCAAACAAACACCCAAGCACACACACACATACAGAAGGAGAGAGGGAGAGAATAAATAGATAGATAGATGGATGGATGGCGAGGGGAAACATGGTTGGTAAGGGAAAATTATTTACGACAGCAACAGTTTGGTGCTTGTTGGAAAATAATATGACCAAACATAAATAACTAAATAGCTGCTAGCTGGTAAGGGAGGAGAGGGTAAGAGAGGTAACCTCTCTGCTACTCTGTGTGCACTTCAAGGGTTAATGTAAATGTTAATGGCCATGTAATTGTCAGGGAGCAATTGCAGTAAGTAAATCACGCTCAATAACCTGTTTTTATTATCTAGTATAGCACATATATATATATATATATATATATATATATATATATATATAAATATATATATATACATAAACGATATGTGTTGGTTTTTTTTATTTTTTTTTGGAATGGAGTGGAAATGTCTTTGTGGCATGCCAGGCAAACATTTGACAGGCATTCACTGACTCGTCTCTCTCTATCGCTTCTGCACTCTATCTCCTCTCTCTCTCTGGCTCGCTGTCTCTCCTTCTCTCTCTCTCACTATCTCTCTTTCTCACTCTAGTTGAGTCTCTGTGGTTGGAGCTTGTTTTGACACATGTCACACGCTAAGTGACAGGACAGCTCCTCCTGGTGGTCGTGGTCTTCTTACCATTTCCAACCAACTCTTCTCCGTACCCCATCACACTAAGTTGCTGCAAAGCCAACCATCTCAATTCCCACTTAAAGTGAATTTTATTATTGCTAGGAGCAGCCGTCGCAGCCGCAGCACCAGCAGCACTTCTCCTTGATGATGGGTTTTTGCGGTTCGCCTATTTAGTTGTCCTGTTGTGTCTAGTCCTGCTCCTGCTGCTACTCATGCTGCTTCAACTGTTCGTCGTGGTCATGTTTCTGTGTGTTCTCTGTCCGTCTATCTCTCTCTTTGTCTGTTGCGCTTTCATTAAGCGCCGCCACTCGTCGGCAAAAGGTTCCCCATGCGCACATTTTTCCCAAGGAGTGCACGAGCTGGAGCTCCAGCTCCTATATACATAGTAGTAGCATTTGTTGACGTAGTAGTAAGGGCAAAGGATGCCCCATTGCCATTGCGTTTGTCGTTTCCGCTTCCGCTTGGAGAGTTTGTGTAGAGTTCATGGCTCTTATACAATATTCGTTCGGTCGTTCTTGTTTTTGTTTTGTTTGGTATTTTTATTTTTTTTAGTTGTTGCTGTTGTGATATATGTGTTTACTCGGGAGTACAATTAAAAAACAAAACCAAATACATTTTGTCCATTGTTGTCATCGTTCCCAGCTATCATCATCATCATCTTCATCGTTGCCGTTGTCGTCGACGTTTTGGTTGCTTGACAAGCCAAAGATGCCGCAAATGGCAAAAAAAGAAAAAAGAAGGAAAAACCACAGCAACAGCAATGACAACAGCAACAACAACAACAACAACAACAACAATAATAATAATCAGAGTAATAATAATAACAATAACAATGAGAATGCGAATGACTGGGCATATGATAATAGTAACGAAACACTAGAACACTTTGCCCCAATGTGTGTCTTAGACATAGAAAACCAAATCAAATTTTTGCGTTTTATCTAAAAAACAAGCTCAAATTAATCAAAAATATAAATAAAAGTTAAAACAAAGAGACAAAAAAGTTAACTAACTTGTCTAAAGTTTTTAACCAGAACCAGATAAAAAGTAGATAATAAAATTTAATAATTAAATGAAACTTTTAACACTTTATCTTATATTTTTTTTATATTAAAAATCATTGGCACAGAAAGGTCCTTGCGGGAACATTTCAGGCTTCTATGTAAGCCATTTCTCTATTAAGAACATTTATAATGAACAGAATTCAAAGACAATTTTGACTATAATTAATAAGCCTTTTACTTTGTTTAAATATTGCAAAAAGAGAGCCACAATAAACGCTAAACGTAAAGGGTTTCATCGTTTCATTTCATTCCTTTCAGGAATCTTTAAAGCTTTTCCATTAAAGAATTCTTAAGATAAGTATATTTTAATTGAAATTGTTGGCAATTTGATACTGATTTTCCATGCTGTTGAACTTTCAGTTTTGCAATATTTTCTGAAATTTTATACCTACATCTGTTGTTAGTCTTCTTCAGGCTTGGATAATTTTTTTTTCTTTCGTTTTTGTAAACTTTTCGACAATATTAACACTCGGAAGAAATTTCGAAATTTGCTTGCAGAGTTGCAGAGAAAATCAAACCCCCCGCACCAATCGTTAACCACTTAAATGACTTTCTGACATGGCTTGTGCATTAAATTGGTCTGGATGCTGTTGCAACTGCACTTTCATAGCAGTTCAAAAAGTCAGAGAAAGATAAACAAGGCCTTTTCGACACACACACACACACACACATAGATGTATATCCATAATATGTATATCGTATATGTATATGTATGAATGGATGTGTGACCACAGTAAAAATTGTCCACATTCATTTTGGGGTGCATAAATGCTGACCACAAAATGATGGCGCATTATATAACGTGTGTGAGGAGTTTAAGAAGGCAAGAGGAACAGGAATTGGTAAAGGGGCCGTTGGTTGGTTGTATGGACTGTTGCGGGTTATGACTGAGGGGATAAGTGAGAGGCCTAAAACCAAAACCCGTAAACTGTGGCCACATGGACACACACCGAATCCCAGAGAGACCAAAGGCAAACGAGTTGCTGTTGACAATTGAATTGAATTTGGCACGAAGCGACCCCAGCACCCGCACCCGCACCCGTGCCCGTACCGGTGACAGCCCCAAAGTCCTCACTCACCCCTATTCATACTCTGTTCGTGCACTTGCAAAACCAGCTGACCATCACAGCTCCCTGCTACCTCCCTACCCCTCAATTTTAGTGTCTGCCAACAACAAGGCCTATGCCATAAAGCATATTTTTGTGCCCACAGAAAACAAATCAAAAACCCAAAAAAAAAAAAAGAAAAAAAGAGAAGGAAGAGGAGGAGGAGGAGAAGAAGGCAAAGTGTTACCGGGTTTTTGGTCTCTGCCTCCGCCTTTCACCATATGCCAGGGCCATTTCCTGTGCAACTTGGAAGCCCAAAAAGCAGAAAAAAAAACCAAAAACCAAAAGTTGCAAAAATATTCGCACGTTTGGCCAAAAACAAAGCTTGACCAGAATCAGAGCCATAACCCAGAACTAGGACCAAGAGGAGGTCATCTCACACATACATTTATGTATGCACACACACCCACACGCACATGCTCATATGTGTGTGTGTGCCTGTTAGGGAGGCTCTTTTTCTCATATTTCTTGCCATAAATTTCGTTTTTTGGGTTAGGGCGGGTTTGATTTTTTTTTTTTTTTTTTATTTTTTTTTGTGCCGTCGGCCACGCCCATGCCCATAGCCATACCCAGACCAAGTTTAAAGTTTATTTTTTTTTCTTTGTTTTTACCACCCACGACAAGTGAATTTTATGGTAATTATAAACTTTATGGTTTCATTAAACAAAACAACAGAAAAAAGGACCGAAAACAAAGCAAAGAGAAGGAAAAATTGATCAGAACAATGCCACAAAATAGATAGACGACACTGCAATACCCTATACTATTTATAAATACCCAGAATTCTATTGTATTTGCTTATGTTAGTAACATTTGAAGATTTCTCTTGTCCTTCTCTCATATTTTCAATTAATTTGTTTATTTCATTTAAGTAACTTTTTTTCTATTTAAAAGCTATAATTTTCAGTTCTTGCTGATCAGTATATATATATATATATATATATATATATATATAGATATAAACTTTCACTGCTTAAACTTGGCTTGGTATACCTTTGATTAATCTAAGAGTACAGGGTAGAAAGTGGAAGCAAAGAAAAGTAAAAATTGATCAAAAAATTTCGCAAGAGTTTGGCTAACAAAAAATACAAAAAAAAAGAGAAAAAGAAAAGATTTATATATATATATAGAAAGAGAGAGAGGTACTATGTTATATATATTTTATATATATATATATATATATGTAGAAGAAAAACTAACTTTTCGATGCATGTGCTATGGGTCAGTTGCAGAGAGGAAGGAAAACGATAGTTGGTTGGCATGGAGTGCAAAATGAGGAGAGGGAATGTGGAAATAAGAACAGAACTAAGGCAGGAAGTTGGCTTCCATTGTTTTACTCTTCGCTCTTGGTCTGTTTCAGTTAAAGTTTTTTTGGATATCAACTCACTAATTAAGTTTAACTTAAAGTTAACTAAATATGCATTTCATTATATTGTGGGTTTTCGGTTTGGAGTTTGGTTTGCCAGCTGCTGATGCGGATGCGGATGTTGCTGCGGCTGCCTTCACCGTCGTTCACTTCTTTCTCTGGGTTTTCCCTTCATTTTCTTTTTTGTTTCTACTGGAATTTCGTTACACATATTTTACCTCTGTGCAAATATGTGTTCAGAGATGTGTGTGTGTGTGCGGCAAGAGAGTTAAAGAAAGAGGTAGATAGGGGCGACACACATGTAGTAACGTACGTAACTGAGGTTGAATTTCAGGCTTAATTATTGTAAAATTAATTGTAAGTACGAGAATATATATATACATATATGTATACTAGTCTATGTATAGAATTTGAAGCCAAAGTTGATGCTTCTGGTGTTCGTATCGAGTTGCAGGATTGTTATTTGTGTAAGCAAGAGATGCTTCTGTCCCAGTTGTTGTTGTTCTTGATAATAATGATGAAACAATAGCCCAGAAAATTTGTTTTATCACATATATGTATATGGAAGGCAAGTTAAAATCAGATTAATTAGGAAACAACATCGGATCTATGCGATTTCAGATCAATATCAGTCGTTAGCTATTCACCCTTCGAAACAAACGAAACTGTATCGAATGTCCTGCAGGCAACATCTATGTAACAGGCAATGCAACACGCGTAACAGCATTGTAAAATAAAACCAATGGATCTCATGGGTCATGCACCTACATAGGTACATACACACATATGGCACTCAGCGGGCCATCTGAGGTGCTTCAATAAACAATGCCATATTCTAGTTTTTGTCTTAAATTCTGACATCATGGAGTTTTAGTTAAAAAGTTCCCAAAAGTATGCAATACTAAATTAAAAGCTACAATTAAAGACTTTGTGGTATAATGCATCATTATTGGGTATTAAGTTTAAACATTTAAAGTTAAAATAACGTTCAGAATTCATTACAATGGGCTTAGAGTAGTCGGAAGGGCCTTGCCACTGTTTACACATTGATTTAAATTGAATTTTGTCATTGAACATTGTTGCGCGGAAGCAATTTGCATTAAATAGTTGTAAATGTTGTTGGCGTTTCTTGCTAAAAACAATTAAAAAAAAAAATAATAAAGTAAAAAAAAACTTGTTTAAATTGTATTAAATAAGTTGACAAATGATGCATTCATTTAATTAGAGCAATTAATTCAAATCGATGGCAATAAAACAAACAAACAACAACAACAACAGCATTCGGGCAAAAACTGAGACAGACAAAAGGACATACAGATAGACAGAGCAAAATATGTGAACCGCAGCAAAAAAAAAATGGGAAAAAAAAAAATTTTTTTTTTAAACCAAACAACAATTTAAACAACAACAACAAAAATAAAAGTGTAAAAGACAACAACAACATATACATATTTACATATGTATATATCCCACGTAAGAGGAGTTTGGCAGATAGAGAGAGAGAGAGAGAGAGAGATATATATATGGCATGGGGATGAGGGATGGGGGATGGAAATGGAATGAGACTGGATAGAGATGGAATGGAGCTGCTATTGAGCTGAAATGACAGCAGCCATTGCAAATTGAAAGCAGCAGGCAAGTGAGCCTTGTTTAGATGGAGGAGGCCGCCGCCATGGCAATTGCACACGAGTCAGATGGGTATGGAGATGGTTGATGGGAGGCGGAGGCGGGTCGTAATTAGAGCGTAAAAACCAGAGCGTACGAAAAACCAAGCTACCTACTACTACTATATATATTTTTTTTACGGTTCGCCATTGTGTGTGAGTTACTCTATGTATGTGTGTGCATGTGTGTATGTGTGTGTGTGTGAGCGAGTGCTTTATGCGAAAAGAAAAATAGATAGCAGCAAAAACTAGAAAGGCTAAAGCAAACGAAGCGAAGTGACGACGACCCCTCATCACTACATCCCCACAAAACCCAGCAACAACCTCTCTACCCATCTACCCCCCCTCCACCAGCTCGCATCCATGCCCATTTTGCCACGCCCAGTGACACATATATGATTATTTCCGAAAGGTGACAGCTATAAAAAAAAAAAAAAGTAGAAGAAGCGGTAGCAGCAGCCCATACAAAGTAGAAAGATAGAAGAAGAAGAAGGCAAAGACAAAACAACACTGTTGCTCTTTTCAGAAGAGCTAAAGAAGAAACAAAAACACATACACACACACACATATACAGACAAACAAGAATAAAAAAAAAAAACACGAAAGAAAAGAAAAATGAGGGAGGAGGCGTCAGGGTGGCAGGCAGGCAAGCCACGCCCACACATGGTCATAAAAACTGTGAAGCTGCGTGTTGACTACCAAACGACACCTTCAAGCCAACAAAACGGGATATATCAGCTTCAGAATCAAGTTAGCATAAGGAATATCAAACACTAACACCAACAGCTGAAATTAAAATGCTATCAATACAGTTATATCTGCATAAAGTAGTATTAGAAAGGATATTCTGTAGCATCTATCAAAAGTTATACAAAAGCAGCATTATTTTCACTCTTAAAAATGTGTTTAATATTACAAACATTAAAGAGGAGACATTTCAAAGAGATGTGGACAGGGAGAGAAAGGAATTACATAATTTGACTTATATAGAACTTTGCAACACTGTTTGAATTATTAAAAGATTAAGCATTGCCTTCTATTTCGGTTTCACTTCACAGACAAAAAATTGAACAAAGGACATTCTCTTCTGTTAATAAATTCTGATTTAGTTCTTTCTAATTGATAAGCATATGAGATAGTTATACAAATTAAGTTTCTGTGAGTGGTTTTTATACTTCACTAAATTAATTTAATGAAAAGTTGCGTTTACTATGACATTTTCACTTATACTTTGCACATTTTTTCTAGCAAATTAATTCCACAACAAAAACAGAACAAAAAAAACCATTGGAAACGAGAAGAAGCGGTGGGCCAGTCCTCTGGCTCATTTAATTAATATTCATCTAACAAGTTTCTTTTACTACTTTATTTTATTTTATTTAATTTTTTTTTTCCCGTTGCCGTTGCTGTTGTTACAAAGCACCCACTTATGGCAATCTCGGACTTCCGCTCAATGCAAAAGTAAAGTAAACAAGGAATGCAACAAAAACGACAAAAAGGAACTTGCAAGTTAACAAAAAAAAAAAAAGGGAATAAAAAATATAGAACAAGAAGAAGAAAACATTGAGGCAGCATTCAAGGAAGTAATTATGGTTTATCCAAAGGGATCGGGGGGAAAGAGCTGGAGTGGTGGCTGAGCAGGGCGAAGCAGATCAAACTTCAAATCTAGCAGCAAATGAGAAAAAACTAAATTACAAAAAAAAAAAAAAAAGAATGGGAAGGAAAAATAGAAAGAAATGAAAGAAGAAAACTTAGGCCAGAACGAGACAGAGATGAATGAATCAGGCCAACAGTACTCCTTAGACATGGCCAGGACAGGACAGGACAGGACAGACAAATGGACAGACAGACAGACAACATAATTGTCTTTGGGAATGATATTCATGGAAGAGCCAAGAGCAGCTAAAGGAGTAAATTGTTAGAGTATAGAGGCTCGCGCGCGGGGGGCGTGGCAACTGAAAATGACATGATGGAAAATAAATAAACAAATAAAGTTTTTTTTTTTTGCTTTTTCTCTTTTAGATCTTTATATATATATATTTTTGTGTGCTTCTTGGTGCAACTGCTGCTGCAACCACTCAGCCTCAAGTTTATCCATGGCATTTATCGTGCGGCCTGGGAGCCAAGTGCAGTTCCTTGTTAGTTTCAGCTTGAGTTCAATTCTATTTGCTTGGCCCCCAACTTCGACTCCGACTCTGTCTCCAACTTCAACTCCATTCCCCACTTCCCTTCCCATCCAACCGCAAGCATTTTCATTCTGTCGCTCCCATTTCTATATTTCTGCTGCTCCTGCTGTTGCGTCGCGGGCATCTTTGGGTTTTGTTTTCACAAAGTTTTTGTTCTCTTTCTGTGCAAATAAATTGCAGTGCAACAAATTTTACGCCATCGCGAAATTGATGGGGAATTGATTTGAAAGCAAAAATACATAAATAGTTGTGGGGCAAACCAGTAACAGAAACAGTACAGAGAAAATACAAAATACTAAAAAAAAAAAAAAAAAACCAAATAGAAAGAATGAAAGAAGGGAACAAAACCGGATTCGACAACATTTTCCGACAGAGCATAAATCTTTGGGGACCAAACTCAAGTCTGAGTGAGTGAAAGAAATTGGCTTGGAATGTGAAATGTGAAATGTGAAATGCGATTGTTATGTTCGGAGCAACTTAAGAACTTGACTTTCCCTTCCACTTCTGCGCTTCTCTTTCTCACTCTCGCCGCCACCATTTCTTTCTGTGTTAGAAATAGTAGTGCTTTATTATTATTCTTATTATTATAATTCAGTTTATAAAATAGTCAAAGAACCACTTCCAATTACTAATGTAAGAACAATTCTCTTGTCTCTATTGTCCTTTGGGATCTATTTTATATATATTTTAAGAATTTCTATTTTGCTGTAATTAACCAAGTTCTTTATTGTTTAAACTAAATGAATCAATTTGATAAATTTTAAAGCATTTTAAAATTTATGAGTTCTTAAATAATGTAATAATCATTTCATTTCCTAACTCTATTACTTACATAGCTGTATATATAGTAGTTTATTTTGGTATTTGTTCATTCATTGCTCTGAAATTGGTTTATTTTAGTGCAAATATAACTTTAAGTTAAAGTTAATTTCAACCACTTTAGCAAGCCGTACAAACACAATTCGTTTACATATCTTGGCCACTTGTTTCTCTATCATCACCAAAAACTAGTCTTACTCAACCTAAATTTCTCCACTACTCCAGCAGAAACCACAAACCAAGCCAAGCCAAGGCAAGGCAAGGCGAGCCAAGCCAAGCCAGGCCAAAAGAAGTAGAAGAAGAACTCAATGTAATGTAACGAAACTCAACTCGTCTCAAAGTGCAAAGCCAACTAGAGTTTTCACATTCGTATTACATCCTGGCAGGATGTACATACACACACACATACACAAACGCACACAGACACAAACATATGTACTTAATACAAGTGTTGGTACATTTCGAGGTATACTTTACTTTGACCACAACGAATACTTTGGCACTTTTGGATTTAAAAGAAGGATAGTTCTGTTTCACTTACCGATTCAATGGCCTTCTCCAAACGAAAGATTTCCTCCTGAAGTAGATGCAATGTGCCGGTTTTACCGCGATGACGTGCAAATGCAGCAGCACAAGCGCTATGAATGCTATTCACCCAATTCTCGAGCTCCACCTAAAAAATGAGAGATGGGAGGTAAGAGTTGATAGAGGAATAGTTGAAACATTGTAACAAATTGCAGACGTGGCTCCCCAAAGCCAAATGTCGAACTAGTAGTCGTTCTTATTCATCGGCGTCATCATCGCCATTGCCATCGTTGGCATCATCGTCGTCCTGGTCCTGGTCGTAGTCGTTGTCGTCGTTGTTGGTATCAGTTATGCAAATTTAATGACAAATCACTGAGGTAGCCAGGGCGAGTTGGCAAGCTGACAACCTGGCATCGAATGAGGATGAGATTGGGGTTGGGGTTCAGGTTGGAGATGAGGACGTATGCCTTTGAGACATGTAACAGTTTAGGCACAAGGACTTTGCAGCTGCTGTTCAAGGCAATCTGCCAGTTGGCAGCCCCAATGCTACCCAAACGCCAACCCAACCTCAATCACACTTTAAGCCTTACGCTTACGATTTGCATTTAAGCCTTTTGCGGTGCTGTGTGTATACATATACGTATATGTATGCGTGCATGTGTGTGTGTCAAATGACACCTCGTCCTGTTCGTCCTCGTCCACGTCCTCGTCATACATTTTGCAGTAAGGTCCGTTGTTGAAAGCCCGCGAGCGCTGAACTCAACTCAACACCACGCCACAACACATCCTACACATATATATACACATATGTGCATACGTATGTCGTATCCTTGTGCAAACAAATTTTGTGATGTCTTTTCTATGGAATCATCCAAGCCAAGTCCAAGCCAAGCCATGGCACACCACATCATACCATGCCACAACAAGCCAACCCAAGCCAAGCTAGGCCAGGGCAGAACAGGACAGGCCAGGCGAAGGCCAAGCTTTTATAGTTTCCTTCTTTCTTTTTTTTTTTTCGTCTTATGCTTGAAGGACTTCCCTTCATCTTCTTCATTACTACTGTGTGAGTTTAGTCCTGGCCTCAAGGTAACAAACGTCACACACTATATTCCTATCCGAATTTGTATTCGTATTTCCCGTACCCCTCCCCCCTTCGTCATTTCAATCCAAGACGATTCTTAGTGCCATCATTGTACTCACCTGACAGGGCGCCTGGAAGAGATAGGCATCACCAAATGCCGTACTAAGGCAAAAGATATAGTCACGCTTTGGATGTTCGGGTATGGGCTGCATAATTGCACCGTCCACAATAATTAAATGCTTTGGTGCTGCCTCCACACTTCGTCCCTCGCGGGAATCGCATGGATAGAAGAGTAATGTGGTGCCCTTCAGGCATACCCAATAGCCTTTCCAGCCTCGTTTGCGTGCCAGTTCGATTTGATGCTTTTTGCGTAGTAACCATTTCTTTACCGATAGAAAACTGCCATGGAAAATGTAAATGGAAAACAAGAACGAGAGAAAGAATGAGAGAAAGAATATCATTAAGGAGATGAAATTTACGTAGATATCCACCACAAACGACTGAAACCAAATGGGAATACTTGGCTTATTATCTCATCTAGACCAATTGCATTTTCATCGACATCTCTCAATATATTCACTCAAATCTTGATGAATCTTTGATCTTTGGTTATCCCACAAGTCTTACCTTTTTTTCTCATTTCTATAAATCAAGCTACCTACACACACACACATACATATATCCATGCATATCTAACACAAATCGGTAGAGATTTAGCTAAATTATGTCGCAAAGCTTTCTCCAAGTTATTGCCACATATTGATAATCTAAACATCCGTTTAAGATTGCCTTAGATATATCTTCCTTATAGTAGAAGTATGTATGTGAAAAACATTCAGGCTCTGTTCAGTTAAGTTCCATAAATTCTCCTCTTAGCTAATCAAGACTTAACTTAATCATTTCATCCTAACTCTTCCCTGCACTACTTTGTCATAATGATATTGCTGTTGGCCCACCTTAATCACTGTAAATGATATTCCTTCATGGTGTTTGCCAGTTATTTATGATGACTTGTTGGACGTGAGTGAAACTCAGCACAGACTTTCTGCCTCAGGGGGATTTTGCTTTCGACCGAGCTCAATTATCTATCTTCCCCCCTTTTATCAACCTACCTACCTAGCACACCCCTTAACCCCGTCAATCCAAGAAGCAACATTCAACAGCAGCCACCCAAATGCCACCCTCTTGTGGCCATGCCATAACAACAAGCTGGCCAGATTACATCTTGGCAATAAATTTAAACCAACTGTGGTGGAGAATGTACTCACCCAGCTTTACGTACAGCTCCAGTGCAATTGAAGGAGGATGCAGCTGTGCCAGTGGCCTTTGCTTTATATGGTGACGCCATGACACTTTCGCCATCATCTTCATCCGAAACGGCAGTTGTGAGGCTCATTCGATCATCGTCAGAAATCTGCAGAAAAAAAAAATACAAAATACGAAAAGTAAAAACGATGAAGAAAATCAATAAAAATTGAAAGGTTGATGGTTGGATAGATGGATTGTTGTTGGCTGTATAGCTGAATAGCGGAGGAAAGAAAATAATTGAAATAATTAAGTCATAATTAGCAGGCAGAAGCCATTTGAAACCAATAATGGTTGCTGGTGCCCTCTCTTTCATATCCTTGTTGTTGTCGTCGTCGATGTTGTTCGAAATGTTTTTGTTGTTGTTCTTGTTGTTGTTGTTGTCACTGGCCGACAGCAACATTTGTTACGTATGTCGTCGATAAAGCAATTTGTCTTCTCTTCTTCTTCTTCTTGTACTACTCGCTGCCGCCTGCATTTTTAGTTGAAGTTGCCAATGAGAACGAACGAATGGACAGACAGACGTACGAATGGACGGATAGACCGACCAGACAGACAGATGGACGGACTTACAAATGGAATTGGGAGTGAGGGATGATGGTGGTAGTGGCGCGGTAAAGTAGAATGAACAACAATTGACAGACGAAGGAGACAGTAAAAAGGGAAAGGCAAACTGTTACTTGGCCATGTCATTTCATCAAAAAGCCGACAACGTCCTGCTCCTGACCCTCTTCTTGTTGTCCTAGCGTAGGCCAACCCTGCCCCCAGCTTTCTCCCCACACTACCCGTGTGCCAGCTCATTCCAGTATTGCTCCCGCTTCTGCTCCTACACTCCTGTGTTGTGCTGTCCTGCCTTGGCTGTTACTTCCTTCCTTTTGCCCTTACAATTTTTGCTTTCGCAACAGGAAAAGAGACAAGATTGGGTAGAAGCCGACGAAGGTGGAGAAGGACAGGACAACTGGAGATGTATGGAGAGTATGGTAGGAGGAGCTCAGGGGACGCCAGCCCCCATAGCTACGTGTCCCGCGTGGCAATAAAAATTGGTTTGCCCATTCATTCATTCATTTCATTCGTTTGGTTCGTTCCGTTCGTTTGCCATTTTTATTTGAGTTCCCAAGGAAATCAATTTACAATGTGTTTATACGTTTCCATGTAACCTTCCCTTCCATCATCAATGCCTGCCGCTGCTTGCCATACACACACCACCGCCCCTGTGTCTCATAGTCCTATTCATTTTGGCAAATTTTCAAACATTTCTTGCTCATATGCATGTTTTACAAGTTATTTATTTGCTCTTGGCCCCAACGGGTGGGCGGACATATCCACCAACCAAGCAAATGCCCTAAGACCCCCCAAACCGTCTTTTTTATCAACCATCCATCCGCTCTCCTTTTGCTTTTGCCCACTCAATTTCGCGACGTCTTTTTGCCAGTCGTTTGGGGTCATGTGTGTGCGTCTTTGTGTGTGTGTTTTTGCTTAACCCACCAATCGACCAAGTTTAATCAAATTTTATATTAATCGAAGGCATGCAAATAACCCCAACAAGGATGTAGCACAACCTGAACTGTAGCATCTCCTTGAAATGCCAGGATCAAAGGCATTTCGCATCTTTCGCATCTCTGCGGGTGTCACTTTAATATGGTCGATTTTTCTTCTTCGATTTACTTTATACCTTCCTATATAGAAAGATATATATATAAAGATATTTTCTTCTTTTTTTTTTTTTTTGAAGGAAATATTGAAAACTTCAAAAACACTCGTTGGAGGAGTGACGTCTCTTCTCCATTGGCCCATCCTGCCTTTTGATTTCGCCCTCTCTCAGTTACTCTCACTCTGTTGCTTTCCTGCTCTGACCAAATGAAATAGTTTCCGCTTGCTCAATGAAGTTTTCCATGAAATCATCAAGCCAAGCGGAAGCTGTCGAGCGGAACTGTTGAACTGTATGTTTCAGGCAGGATGGTGAAAATGTTTGAAATTGGTATAAGGTGACGGGTGGCTCGAGAACACAGCATGGTTAGGGGAGTGGAGGGATGGGATGGCCCCATGGAAATGGGAATGTAGATGGAGATTGAACCAAGAGGGGAGGAGCAAATGAAAGGAATAGCAAGAGGGAAGTGTTGCATTTGATTTAAACTCAAAAGTGACCCAGAAATGTGTTTTTTTTTCATCTTTTCTTTCTTTTCTTATTTGGGCGAACACAAAAAAAAAAATAAACGAAGTGAAGTTAAGAAAAGATTTTCCATACAAGCGAGAAAAGAAGAAGAATTGATGAGAAAACCAGATTCAGTCTATTTAAAGAAAATTGGATAAATTAAGGTCTATATGAAAATGGGAATTAGTTGAAAATGGAGTAGCATAAATTGAAAGGAAATGAGTTGATTAAAAGCTTGACTTAATTCAAATGAATTTGAGTTGAAATGAAAGCATTCTTCCCTCTCTCTTTACCCATTCCCCTTTGTCCTAATAGGTCAAGTAAAAGAAGAATAGTTTTCAAAAATTATAAGAGCCATTGACAAAGTCTTAGAAAAAAGGTTAAAGTGTCCATTATTGATGCTTGAAATTGTAAGTCAATTCTTTTAAATAAATCAATTTGATTTGATTATGTTCCAAATAAAATAACAAAAGAATTCAAATTCAATTGCAAAAATCATTTTGATGTCTCTAGTTGATTTCTTAATTGGTTTGATTCATTAAACGAATAGTTGCAAATCAAGTTTGGATTACATTCTTTTACTCAATGGTAAAATTTAAAGTAAAATTCAAATTGATTGAGTTAGTTCAATCTTAATTTTGATTCAATTTATTATTGTTTAATTTAAATGTCAATTCAGACATAGAGAGAGAGAAAGACTTTAAGCTAGTTCAAATTTGGAGTATGTGTTAGATATAGAGCTAAAGTCGTGGATTGGCTAGCAGTTGAAGTTTCACTTGACAAGTGGAGTGATTCAATTAACGAAAGAATACATTTAACGAATTGAATAATTAATAATATCATTCAAATATGTATCCAAAAGTGAGCTTAAAGTGATGTGTAACCACTTAAGCAAACAAGTCCATTCAAAAAGATTCACTCTTTGCATTTTGACTTAAGCGTTGAGTCATTGTCCCTTCTGTTGACCAACCGACCAAGTAGCATCTACATTTGAGATTTTAATACAATTAACTTGATTTAATTTTTTATATTTTTTTTTTGCGTTCTTTCCTTCATTTTATTTTTGTATCCTTGTACTTTCTTTTCTGCTTGTTCCCATAGAAACGGAGGTATATCTTAAGACCCTTTTATGGGAAACCAAGGAGTCCAACTATAGAATGAGATTTATGTACCTTTTTTTTTCTGGACAACAGATTACTGTGAATTTAGAATGTGTTTTGAATGACACACACACACGCAACACAACACATACATACATCCCTATGGGTTAAATATAGAAGGGAAGGTTCTAAAATGTTCAGATCTAAGGATAAAGAGGGACTTGTGAGATGGAGAGAAAGGTTTGCCAAATGATTCATGAATTTTTAATTGATGCCATCCAAGTAGATAGGATGGGAGAAAAACACATAGACATATATATAGAGGAGTCTGTAAAGTGTTGTTGTTAGTGAATTTCGTCAGGCTGACAATGAGATTCGAAATGTTACTCCACTGCTTCTGTTGCCATTTCTGCTGCTCCACACAATCACACACACATACAGTGAGCGAGAGGGAGGGAAAACGGGAGGTAGATAGATAGAGAGAGAGAGAGAGAGGGAGAGTGCGGCACGCACGAATGCCTCCTCATCGTAAGCCTAAATGGGCAACCCAAAACACGCACACACAGAGCCCAAACAATCACACAAAAGATTAAATGCCTGCCAGAGCTGCCTCCTCTAGCTTCATCGTTCTGTTCGTTGTCCCTGATTACTTTGGGGCCTAATATGCCATATCTCAGCATCAGTGCAAAATCAAAATTCAATTTACGCCCAGACACACACACACACACACATACATACATCACACATATGACTACGTCTCTATATATATATATATATAAATATATATCTTTCTGCCACCCATCCGCGCTACCGACCAGGTGCTGACTGCGATTTCTAATCAAGAATTGATTGTGATCCCTCGATGCGGCTGTCGTTCACGTTTCATCCATATAATTATCAATGACTTTTGAATGTCAAATGTGAGTAAATGTCATTGGCACTGCCATTGGCACCCCATCTACATCTACATTGACATCCCACATAGATGAGGGGCCAAGTAGGTGAATTGTTGTTGTATAGGGGCGAGGATGCACGAGGGTGTATGTCTGGCTGAAATCTTTTCATTTTTCTTCTGTTGCTGTCAAAAAACAAAAAAACAGAAAAAAAATACAACAGCAACAACAACATAAAAAAAAAGGGAGAGAAAAAAGAAATTACAATATTCCTACATATGTTTTTGTAGATTGAATAGAGGTTTGGGGGCCAATGGTAGGCAGATGAGTAAGTAAACGACCTGTAACCTTGTCTGGCACGTGAGCCATTAAAAGAAGTTGGATTCAGGCCGTAGACAAAACGTTGATTAAATATTCCTAGGCTAACTTAATTGGGTATAAAAGTAAGTAGGTGGAGAGATTGGCAGAGGACAAGGACAAGAGCGATGTGGGTGTAAAAGAAGGCCAAGAGACAGACAGAGATATGGAGGGAGAGAGACAAAGAGAGAGAGGGTGAGAGAGATCAATCAAAATTAACTAGAAAAATGGTTAGTCACTCAAATGGTTCCTCAATCATTTTGTCTCTGTCAACGTCGAATTATCATACTTTGTTAAAGAGTGCTAAATAAATTTCCTCCATTTATTTAGATATTTTTAGGTTAAGTGCTTAGAATGCAAGGAGCCAAAGGACTCGCAAATATAACAAAGACTTTCATTGCCTAAAAACGTTTGCACGTACTTAGTAATTCCTTGAATATTTAGAAAAAAAAAACAGAATCAATGACTTATTCATAGTTGCTTTATATGAACTTGGATCTTCTGATACAATGTTGCCAGACTGTGCAATATTTTTAAGCTAAAGCATAAATTAATGTAATGTCATCTGTATTAAAGATAAATTTCAATGGTTGTTTTTATGACGTAGAAAACTTTGACTTAATAATATCTGTCACATCCTTTTTATATCGTTTTTAAGTTAATATCTTGTAGACAAGAATTGTAGCGTAAAAGTGACGAAAGAAGTCGCTCGTTTGTACGTTCGTTCATTCATTCAGACATGAGATTGTCTTGAAAGGTTAGTTTTTGTCTCATTAATCACTGAGCTGACAAATGCAATGGATTGGGAATTGGGAATGTGCGTTACATTTCTCAAGCGAAAAAATTCACACGGTTTCTTGTTATTTTTGGTTCTATCTTTTTTTATTTTTTTTTTGGTTTGTGTGTCTTTTCTTTTCTTTCTTTTTGTGCTTCGTGTACTTTGAACTTTTCTTTTTTTTATGGCAGGAAATGAGTGAAAATTGTCTGACAACAGAGAGCGTCGTGTAAGTACTTACTTTACCTACTTTTCTCTACTCAATGGCAAGTGCTAGCCATCTTTCTTACTCTTTGTCTTTGTCTCTGTGTGTGTGTATGTGTGACTGTCTGTCTGTAGGTCTATTTGTCTGGCCTGTCTTTTTGACTTAAGTGTATTGTCGCAACAAATTCATTTTGGTTGCCTAACAAAACGTTGATCAAAGCCAAAAACAGGAGGAGCCTTTTTCACGCTCGAACTGATGCTGCTACTTGCCACTGCTACTTTACTGATGTTACTTGCCTCTCCTTGCTTTTACTCCTTGCCATGGCCACAAAGAGGGCAATAAATTAAAGCATTAGCCGCCGCCCCACCAAACGAAAAGCTCTTAACACACACATACATAGATACACCATGCACAAAAGGCAAACGGCAGCATAGAGAGAATAGACACTGTAGCATAGATAAAAAGGCAAAGGCAAAAGAGGCGTGGCATTTTCATTTACTACTTGTATTTAGTTTCTTGCTTTTGTCGTTCTTTTTTTCCTCCTTTTTTTCTTCTGTTTTTTTTTTTTTTGGTTGTAATGAATAACATTGATTGGTATTCGCATGAATCAAATGTTTTTCCAAAGTGATAAAAGGCTTTTTGTATTCCAGCTAAATCCCTGAAATAGAAATTCTGTGTACCTATAGGGCGAGTGCAGGGGAATCGGAGAGAGTAAATGAAAGATAGATATAATGGGCTACTTGAACGTAACTAACTAAAATACTAAACACATACTTCAATCAGTGCAATGCGTAGTAACTAAACTAAGGAAGGGGAAAAAAAGTACAACCATGGTCAAGATTTCAGCTCACTGATTGGCATTCAAATGAGTTTTTATTCAGAGTAAAAGAGATGGACTAACAGACACAGACAGATGAATAAAACTGGTGAGGGGTGCAAAAAGTGGGAGAGAAGAGAGATGGTTAGGGAGGAAAGAGGCGGGCAGTGGGAGATATTCAAATGACTGAGCTCGAATGGCTTGCTGGAGCTCGTTACGATAGCTGCATATTAATTAATAGTCTTGGATCAATGTATATGGTAAAGATTTTGTCTTTAATTTGTGTCTATGTATATGTGTGTATCTGTTTGTGTGTGTGTGATGGGAATTGGTATTAAAGCGATTAAGTTAGAAACAGAGACCATGACAGGATTATGGCAACATTTGCGTTGCAACAAACAAACAGACGGATAGACAGACAGTTTGCCTGATGGACATAACTATATCAATCCGACTTGTCATGTTGATTAATGGTATCCCTTTTTAAATACGATCTATTTTGCCATATAAACACTTTGGTTACTATTTGGAACTGCTTAAGCTTTAATGAAGACTTAGCTAGTTACATTTAGGTTACCTTCTTAATGGTGAAAAAGGATTTGATTTTGTAATATTTATAAATTATTTCAATTCGTTTTTTGTTGTTTTGCTTCTTGTACTATACCTTGCGAAGGAACATTTCGTTGCACTGCTTGGCCGTACTCCGCCAATGTCGATGACGATAGCGCGAGTTACCCAATTTAAGTGTACCCTGTAGATCAGCAGCTTCTTCCACAATCCGTCGTATGCATTGATATCGCAAACGATTACAACGATGTATCGGTTGAAGGGCGACAACACCATGTTCTGGTTCCGATTCGGCACCCGAACGCACTTGATCCTCATCATCATCGACCCAGGCACTAAGGACACCCTCAACAAAATTGTATAGCATTTGAATGTTGGCCTTCATGGGTGCTGAACCGGATGGTGGGGCATGGCTTTCCTCTTTAATCAGTTTACGATTCTGGCAAACTTCTCTAAGGAGATTCTCACCAAAGTGCACGGTTTTATGACGACGTCGGCGGGAATTTAATGATGCTGCTGAAGCTGATTTCATAAGTTTACCATTACCATTGGAATGATGGACGACATATGTGGGTAAAGGCTGCTGGACTAGAGCTGTGTGTGGCTCTAACCAGGCCGTCGATGAGGCATTCGAATCGCCCCTTTGTAAAGTATTTGGCTGTGAATTACTGCGATGATGCTGATGATGCAGTTGTTGTTGTTGCTGCTGTTGTTGCTGCTGCTGCTGTTGATGATGTCGCGATGGTGGTGGTGAGGGCAATGGTTGCATTTCAATATCCAACGGCGCCGGCTCAATGTCATCTAATGTCAGGGGGGGCTGGGCCAACTGAGTTCGAAGGCGATTAAAATCAGCGGCACAGCGTGGCAGTGAATTACATTTGGCGGCATTGAGGCATTTACGATTCTGGCAAGCCAAGAGCGGTGCACATGACCGACATTCATGGCAAATGACCAAACGTCGTCGTTCCGGAGGAGGCGCTACTGTTGCTTGGGAAGGCGGTGGCGGTGGCGTTGCTGTTGTTGAGGGCGTTGTTGGTGCATCAGAGGAGCCAACTAGATGAGCAGGCACAGCATGCAGCTGGACTTGGGCCAATTGTTGATGCCGCTGTAAATTTCCGGATGAAATGGACGAGGTTGTCGCCTGACACTCTTGGTACCTACAATGCGGATCAGTGCAAATTGGCATTAATGGGCAACTTGGATCAGTGCAGGGTGTGGGTGATGGAGAACGCGGTGCACGCTCAGCACTCGACGATTTACGTTTGTGATGGCCACCACGTCGATCCATCGACATGTCTGAAACAGTGGCCGATCTTTGGGTCTGATGGCGTCGCGAACGTTCGCGTTTTGAAGAGACATGATCCTTTTTGGCCACATATTGATAGCGTTCTTTATGGGGCTTCGCATAGAGTCTTTCGATATTGGGTTGGATGGAGGGTTGAGTTTGAGCGGATATACCAGACCCTGTCACCACTTCACTGGCCGAGTGACGTAGCTTGCGTTCTCTAGAACGTGGTACCGCATAACCACTGGGAACATTTGTTGGCGGTAATGGCTGTTTACCCAATGATTGCAATTTATTTAACGGGTAGGCTATCCAATCTACTGTTTGCTGTTGCTCCTCCTCGCCACTGTGACCCAAAGAATGTCTTTTGCGATGGTAAGAGGAAATGATCTGTTGTTCTTCTTGCGAATTGGATCTTAGTGCTTCTCCACCACCTGAACTACCATTACGACGATGATGTGTACGCCGTGAGGTTGCCGATTTTTGAGCTTGCCCGCTTATTTGCATTTTGGTTAACCATTCCACAATGTCGGTCTTTAGCAGGGAGAACTCACAGGGTCCCGAACTTTGCCTGGATAATGGTTTCTTTAACAGTTCGGACAAAGCTTTGGCATAGGCTGAGCTTGTTGCCTCCCGTTTTTGCTCTCTCTTTTTGGGCAAATGTTCAAGTAACCATTCAGGTAGTTCGTCTTTCATTACTGTGATCTCGCTCGGACCTGAAGAAGTGCGGGGCACAGGTGCTGCGGCATTGCTTTGTAGCTTTAACCATTCCATGGTTTCCTCTCTAACCTGTCCACCCTCGGCTGATCTAGCTGAGTGACGTTGCTGGGCCTTGCGATCGAACCACTCCAATTGTTCGGGAGCCTGTCGAAGAGCGCTTTTCGGCACGGAAGCAACTTCTTCGGCACTTTTCTGTCGTCGTGGTGGTAATTGAGGGGCTCGAGGCTGTTGCTGCTGTTGTTGTTGCTGTTTACGGCGTATGCATTTCTGTTCCATGGTCTCTTCATCGCGTGCCCTCACCCGACGGGTGATTTCAAAAATGTCACCATTAATCTGATGATAGAACTTCTCGACTTCAACGCCGCGATCAAATTCTTCTTTGGCAGTGGGTGGTTGCTTTTCTGAAATCTTTTTCTTCTTCTCATCACTTTCATCGGAGGAGGCAGTGAGCAATGCTCCAGTTCCACCGCCATCAACCACCCAGCTAATGGAACGCTCAGACGTTACATTTTGCGAGGGTTGTGACGATGGTGGAGGAGGGAGTGGTGCTGGGGGCTTGTGTTGTTGCTGTTGTTGTTGATGTTGCTGCTGTTGTTGTAGCAAACGATCAAGGGAACCATGATGAGTTTTAATGGTGGGTCCCAATGGTCCTTCACCCAAAGATTGGAGGCGACATTGGGCATTACAAATGCAGACACCGCTGCCACGTTTTTTGCTACCAAAACGAAACAATTGACTGGCTAACTGTGATACATTCTCACCGAGGCTAATACCGCCAACGCCGCTGCCTCCACCCCCTCCTCCTGTACTGCCATCCCTTCCCGAGGCCGTTGTTGCGGATGTCAGTCGTCCTGGCTGGCAGACGGGCGTAATATCAACAATCACGCAACAGCAATGCAAGGAGAAGGTTTTTTTGGGATCGCTATCACTGCCGGCCCCTCCACTGCCAGCACTCGGACCACTACCGCCGCCGCTGCCGCCTCCTCCTCCTCCGCCACCACCACCACCACCGCTAGCGTCTCCTCCTCCTCCTCCACTATGACCAACAGCGACTGCTGTACTGATGCCTGATGCCGCCTCGTTGTTGTTGCTACTGTTATTGGTCGGGTTAGTTGGTGGTACGCTAAGTTCGCGCTCGTTGCTAAGATGTTGGGCGGCCAGAATGAATTACTGGAACAGCGGCAGCAACTGGTTCTACTGATTACACTAAGGGGCGTGGCCTTCGTTTCTAAACTTCTCCAATGTACTGATTCACGCTTCGTCTTCCTATAATTTTCGTCGTCGTTCCACTTTATTGCCATGCATTTGCTTTATTTTGTTATCTGTTTTTCTTTTCTTGTTTTTGTTTTTTGGTTGTTGTTGTTGTTTTTGTATTTAATTTATTTATGCACTTTTCGGTTGTGTTTAATATTCATTTGATTAATTAAACTAAAAGCTCATTTTGTATATTTTGTATTTGGTATTTAGTATTTGGTTTTGGTTTCGGGTTGCCGTATGCCGTTTGCGCTTCGGTTTTGTTTTTGGGCCTAGTCATTTATTATTTTTGGCCAACATTCACACACACACACGCAAAGACAGACAGGCATATGTACACACACTCATGCCGGCGACGATGAGAACGACAACGACGACCATTTATCTATAATTAATTATATTGTTTTTTGTTTTTTTTTCTATTTTTTTTGGTACTTGTTGCGAGCGACAAAAATGAAATTCTCTGTGTATATTTATTTATCAGTAATTTTGCTGTATTCTGTGAAAGTCAACGACGAGAATTGCCCTTTGAATTGTGCATTGAAAAGCATTGAAGCAGATTTTGAGTTATATGAACTGAAGTTATATCAAAATGTAGCCATCTATGAAAGCGTTTCAATTAATTGAACTAATTCCAATTATATTTTCTAAATTTTTTCCCAATTAGTATAGAGAGCAATGAGGGTGAACTGTGTGGAAGTATTTCTAATTAATTTGATTGTATTAATTATTATTACATTGTATGTATCTCTCTCTCTCACACTCTCTCTCTCTCTCTTCATTCTATTTGTGTCTATTTTTATGAATTGTACAGTTTAATGTGTAATGGAGAGAAGGAAACTTGAAAAACTATTTCAAATCCACCATTGACATCTGACCATTGCCTACTTTTTGGGGCTAGATTACGTTGAAAGAAAAGTTAGCAAAAATTCATATAATAGCCAAATAAAGAATATGCGAGATTGTTTTAAATAAAAGAATGCAAGTCACTTATTGGATCCACCAGGAATATCCAAAATATTTTAAAAAGTCTGTTATGATCTATGAGAAAATTATTTTCTAAACAATTTTTGAACATTTTTAACAGCTTTTATGTAAATTTTTGAGAACAATTTTTGTAATAAATCACATATACAAATAACTTTTTTTATTTTCTTAATGAATTTGTGAATTTGAATTCACTTTTAATTGCTTGACTCATAAATAAATCTTTGATTAGCTAAACTTTTGATATCAAATCGAAAAAAAGCTTTCAATAACTTTCAATCAGTGTCCAATCAGATGTAAAAATTTGATAGCTTTTGCTTTTTCTGTAATTTGCTTTATTCAAAGAATAACTTTCGCTTGCCCAGATTTGTTTAATTATATATATGCGGCTTTTGTATAATTTATTACTGATGCTAAAAAAAACTTTGAACTAATTAAAGGATTCGTTTGTCTATAAAAAAAAAAAAGAAACGAACAAAAAAAAAAACTGACGAATAACCTTCAAATTCATTTCATTCTGCCTTTTGCCAGGCTTTTGTTTGAATTTTAGAACAAGGACACACAGAACCAAAAAAAGAGAAATATTGAAAATACAAATAATAAAGAACACACACCAACACACAGACAGCAGCACATATACATATTTGTCTGGTTAGTAGGCTTTCCTTTTGCTCTCTTTAAATTTTTCATATTTATATTTAAAGTTAAGTTTTTCTTGCAACAGAAGAAGGAGCAAAAAAGGAAAAAATGAAATGAGAGAGGAAACTTTTCTGTTGCGACTTCTGCGCAAATATTTTGTTTGTTATATTGCTAGCATAAATTTTGACTATCTACACAGACACACACACACACACACCGAGAGAAAGAGAGAGATGTAGATGTGCATATATTTATAAGAGCATACATAAATACTTTTTTTTTGTGTCTTGTTGTTGGAGATCCTGGCAGCAAATGCATAAATTTCATGTCTTCTACTCGGTCATGTTTGTGTTTATGCAAAGCAGAAAAAGAGGGCGAAGGCCGGGAATGGGGCATGCTGAAGGTGTGCCTCTGTGTATGTGTGTGTGGGGCAAACACGCGGCAATAGCGCTCAGAGGTGTAGAGGGAGCTGAGTGAGAAAAAGTTTTTCTGCCTGCTGCCAAAAAGTTTGCTTGTTAAGTGAAAGGATTATATGATCCAGAGAAACTTAAAAAAAAAAGAAAAAAACAAAACGAGAAAAAAAACAGAAAAAAAAAAGAAAATATAGTAAGGAAGGAAGGAAAATGGAAGTTTTCCTATTTTTATGTTATGCTTATGCCAACTTATTGTTGTTGTTGTTGTTACTGCTGTTGTTGTTGTTGTTACTTCTCTATAGAAAATCCTGTACACAACTTTTCTGCCACAACTTTGAGTTGTGTGTTGATAGTTTTTATAGCCTACTTTTTGGCTTCAAGTGGGCGGTCGTATGCATGTGTGTGCTCTTGTGTGTGTGTGTGTATGTGAGGCAGAGCTGCGAATTAGTGTGTCTTAGGAGGAAAACTTTCGGCTCTCTGTCCCTCTTCGAAAAAGAAGAAGAACAGCAGCAGGCAGCAGCTTGTCCCGTTTAGATTAGAGTCGTTGATAAGTTGAAGTTTCCTACACACACACACACACGCGCGGACACGCACACGCACGCAAACACATTTTGGCACACATTTGGCCCATGTGTGATTGTAAGATTGTGAGTAGAGAAGTAAGAGAAAAGAAAGAAGCTCAACTAGTTGGTTTGGTGGTAAAGGCTTTTTCCTCCTAGCATTTGTTTAGCGATTTTCGTTTGATTCGGCCAATAAAGTTAATTTCTATATAGAAAACTTTTGCCCACTCTATTTCTTTTCCACTATCCCTTCTCTTTCTATCTAACTATCTTTCCACCTATCTCTATCTTTCCATCTCCCACTGCGTGTTTCATTAAATGACATTTTTATATTGTTTCGATTGTTTGTTGCGAAAAAGTTTACTAAATTGCAAAAAAAAAAATAAGAAAACAAACACACATATAGAACTTAATGCTGGTGCTTCTTATCTAAGGAGTTTATTTATCTCTTTCCCTTAGCAAAAGTTAAAGTGCTCTCTCCTTAGTGAAGTGAAATCTTCAGATAAGTAGGCAATGATGTCTCAAATAGTATATACCTTAAGTAAATTGTCCCAAAGTCAAAGTTAACTTTGATTTTCTGGTGGTTTTTCATTTGCTCTCTTTTGGAAAAACTTATCGTCAAGTGCAGATGTAGTTTTTGTTAACAAAATTGTTTAGTTGCTTATAGTCTCAAACATTGTGCATTGTTTTCAAGCATCAAGTTGAAAATTGTTTGCATAGCTATCTTAATAATGTTGGACAAAGTTGAACTTTGACTGATAATAGTTTTGTTTGGACCAGGCATTAGAATTTTGTATAATATATATATATATATATATATATATATATATATATGAGGAAGAAATATTTGGCTTAGATGATATGAAATGGAAATTTAAACAGTTTGCAAAGATATATAGAATTCAAGAGTTTAAAACATAGTAATTTTATTATAAGAGATATGTGCTGAGAATTCCAAAGTCAATAGTATGAAAATATCTTGTAAATACATTTTAATATTGATGCAATGCTGTAAATTTAATATTTCTTTTTTTACGGTAAATTAGACAATGTTTGGCAATCAAATATTTATTTCTTAGCTATTCAATAGTAATTACATTAAAGATAACTTTTGACTTGCAATTTGTTTATGGCATAGTACAACTCAATTAAAATGAATGCAATGACTTAACTTTTTGCATGTATTAAATTTCTCTGAAATTTAATTTAATTTGTTAGTTTTGAAGTAGTGAAATAATTGCACATCTCGCACACAATTATTGAAATAACGATACGTATGTGAGGTCAAATTGCTGAAATGCTAAACAACATTCATTTCGGTGCCATATTACAGACAGGCAATGGGTAATTGGGTAACTTAATTGAACTGAAATTAAGCCACCATTAATGAGATCTCAATTTGAAAACTGAAAACATACGAAAATCAAGACAAGCATAATCATGATGGATGGCAGGACGAATGGATAGGCAGAAATTTGATATAGTTTGATGGAATGCAGGCTAAATGATACTAAAAGAGACTGCATGTTTGTTATTGCATTGCACATTGATCAACTGACATGTCAAGTTATGAAATTTTGCAATGTTTTGACATTTGCAATGCTTCTATTTCGGGTTTACTTTCACCTTTATGAAATTAAATTTCATATCAAAAACTTTCTTTGCCTTTTGGTTGTCATCTTTTTTTTTATGTCTTTATGTGTATATCTGTCAGTGTCAGTTTTCTGTACAACTTTGTCTAATCAAAGTTGTATCTGGGAAGATCTGGAGATGAAATGTGGTTGGTTATAAAATAAATTTATAGTCATCATCATAATCTCATCTTTTATATCAAGATTTATTCTAATGCCATGGCCCATAAAAGTAGGCAACAGTTTTCCAACTTTTCTAACATATTTGATGCAAAAGTTTTTACGTATCACGGTTCACTTTTTTTTTATTGTGTGGTTTCTTTTTTCCTCATTTTTATGGTTAATAAAATGAAAAAGGTTGGAAAATCATTATCATCTTTAGATGGTTGAAAATATGAAAAATTGGTTTATCTAGATAACTATTTGTCAGACAATAAGTTGGTTTTTCCATTCTATATCTTTTTTTTTATCTTTCCCAAATTGTCTGTCGGTGTGTTTTTCTAAACAATTCATTAACTTTAAGATTTTTTCATGCACATCGGAGAGCACACACACCCATTAATATAAATACGTTTAATGGTTGTAATAACACACACAAATCTGGCACACCAAATATGTTTTGCCCTTGCTATCTCGCTCACTCGGTTGCTCTACATATATATATATTTTTGTGTTCAGTGGCAGGCAGCAGCCAGCAGGCATGACGTTGATAATATCCTTGCACATGTATGACGTTGCCCCTGCCACCGATGATATTTCTTCTACAGATGCTGCTGCTGCTACTACTGCTACTATTAAGAACGAGCCTGAGTTTGAGAACTAAGGCCAAGTTAGTGGTTATCCTTGCTTTAGTCCTTTCAATATGCCACTCGCTATGATTATTATGATTATTATTATCATTGTTGTTGCTTGTTGATATTTTATTGGCTTTAAACAACCAACAAAACCTACAAACATACACACACACAGACACAAAACAGACACATTTATATGCAAACAAAAAAAAAAAAGTGGCAAAAACTTTTGCTTTTCTTTTGCAACAGCAACAACAATAAACATAAGAACAACAACATTCTCTCTCTCTCTCTCTCGGCGGGAAGGCGAGGCACATCTTTTGACTTAAGTTTAGGTTTAGGTATAGGTTATGTTTTTTTTCTGTTTTTTTGCTTTCTTTCTTTTGCTTTCGTTTTGTTTTAGCGTTTTTTCTTTTGTTTTTGTTTCTAAATATGTGTGTTAAGTGCTTAGCCGCTGCTTCCCTTACAGAATCCCCGCGTTCTGCTGGCCCTTACTACCGCCTGTGCCTGTCTGCTCGCCTGCCCGCCTGCCCGCTTTATGCGCTTCGTTTTTTGTGTTGGCTTTGGCATTTTTCAACACTTATTTTGCGCGCGATTGAAATGTCATGTGGAATTTTTCTTCTACTGACATATATTTCGCTTCTTTTTGGGCGTTCTTCGCTATATATATATATATATCTACATATATAGATATGTGTATGTGTGTTGGTGTGTGTGCGTGAGTATATATCTCTGCTGTGTGTGTGTTTTGTAATTTGATTTCTTTTTTGCCGCTCGCTGCCCGCCTCTCATCTCATCATCTCATCGAGACTCCCGCAGCTTTAGCTCTCTAATAACACTTGGCCTTTTGCTGACGCACTTTTTCTTTTTCTCGTTTTTCTCGCTATTTGCCTCTTCTGTGCCTTGGCTTCCTTTTGCTTTGCTTTTTTGTTATTATTTCATTGTTTAACTTTCACCCATAATTTCGTTTATTTATTTTGTATTTATTTTTCGGTAATATGAGAAAAAAAAGAAAATAATTATTTTGTATTTTGATTTCCTTCGCACTTGGTTTAGTTTTGGTTTACTGCTACTTTTTTTGGGAAGGGGGGGGTTATTTTGTTATTTTTTTTTTCTTTTTTCTTTTTGCTTTTTCAAAAAATTTTCTTCGTTTTCTTTTTGCTTATTGGATGAAGCTCGAGCTAGCACACAGTTCGCAACGACGTTCCCGTTGTGACTGATTTTCACCACTCACAAGTTGGAGCCTGTAAGCATGCAACACCAAGCAATGAACCAGCCGAACGGGAAAGAGAGAGCCGATGTGACAAGCGAGAGTGGGACATAGAGAAGTAGGGAGGAGATAAAAGGACAAGAGCTACCATTTATGTGTGTGTGTGTATGTGTGTGAGAGAAATTCCAGCAGTTGTTAAGTTGTTGTTAGCCTTGTGTGTGTACAGCAGCAGCAAACGAAAGCAGGTCGTTTTTTTTTTTGGACTTCGCTTGTGCGTTTACGAATATAGTCGTTGTTCTTGTTGTTGTCGTTGAAGTCGTCGTGTCGCTGTCGTATCATCGTATCGGCATTTCGTTGTTTCGTAGGTTGTCGTATGCGGTGTGTCAGCTTTGCCTCTCGTAATTCCAGTTTAAAAATTGTTTATAACTGTTTCGTTTCATAGGAGGCTTCGCCTTTATTTACGTAATCAGCAAAATCAGCAAAAAGCTTTCCATGTGGCACCAGCAGCAGTAGCAGCATCTCTCGGCTTCTTTCTCTTTCGCTCTCTTGCCTCTGGCTTAGTCACATGAGCAGCAGGCGTTTAGGTGAAAAGCTTTTGGTGTTTAAAGCTTTTCCCATTTACTCTTTCAAGCCAAGTTAAGAGAAGAAAAGAGATAGAGATATAACGTAAGAGAGAGAGAGCGAGCGACAACATTGACGACGTCATCAAAAAAGCAAAATGCAGTTATAATGCACCTCTTTCAGTTTTGGAAGGAGTACTGTGTGAGTGTGTGCGGCGGCATGTATGCCATGTGTGTGTGTGTGTAGAATAATGTTCTATTGGGTGGGACTTATGGGGGTGTGGGGGGCCAGAAGTTCAACCATATCTCTCACAAATCTCAAAGGTGTTTAGTCAACAACAATAACACTAACAACAACACTAACATTATTGAGCTGTTGTTGTTCATCTTGTTTTTGTTTTTCCTCTTGTTGTTGTTGCCTGTAGCTAAAGTTATGTGCGGTAGGTCGGTCGCTGGTAAAATTAAATTTATTCATTGTTGTCTTTCGGTTAGCAGCAGCAACAATACCAGCAACACCAACAACAACAGCAGCAGCTGTCTCTGCGGCTCTTTTTGGCTCTGGGGCGTATTAAAGCTTTTACAAATCGTAAGCATAATTTATTTTGTTACAACTTTCGAAGGCTTTCTACAACCGCCCGGTCCTCATGCTCCTTCAACTCCTCTTGCTGCTACAGCTCCTGATGCTGCTACTGCTGCTTGAGACATTTTGCTTAGGCATTGTGGTCTTTGGGATTAGGTTTTCTGGTTGTTGGGTAGTAAGTAAGTAAGTACATATAATAGAATGAAGAATAGACTGAATAGGCAAAGTTTCCTTTTTTTTTCGCCTTTCCCTTCCTTTTTCTTTGGTTTGGTTTCGTTTTTTTTTTCTCTTTCTCTCTTTTTTTTGGGATTAATTTGTAATAGCTTCGTTGTGGGGTGATGACATGGGGCATGAACTTTTATGCGACTCCACTTCTGCCCTGCAAGTGATTGAAAGACCAGCCTAGCCAGTTGGGGTGCGGGCACGTTCGGGGGGGTAAACAACATAAAACACAACAATTTTTGTATACAATTTGTAGGCCTTGTGACGCGACCCGGTCACACTTTCAATGGCTGGTCATGGGATTAACAAATTTTTACTCAAGTGAGTTAATAAAAAGCAGTCACTTGAGTTACCCCGCTGTTTCTATAGCAGCTATTCTATATATAGTTAAACGGTTTTTGCCTAGAGTGCATTGATAAACAGAGCCCATATATATACCATTTCATTAGAAATATGTCACAAAATAGAAATACATGAAGTATGTGTAAAAATAACCTTTCAATTTAGAACGTACATTGTAATTTGTGCATAATAATAACTTGGCTAATAATTTAAATTGGTAATGTTTGTTTGGTCAATGGTTGCAAGGTTTTTATGTGCATTCATTGAATATTTTAATCGGATTCACAGTCTTGAGAACGTTGTTGAGTTTCAAGAACTAAAACATCATTTTAACTTTCGTATAGAACTTCAACCAATGATCTTTTAGAAACCGCTGTAATGTATGCTATAGATTTTTTTTAATGCCTTTAAGCTTATATTTGCCAACCGTTTTTTATCTAAACTTTGTAGAATTTATTGCATATGTTATTTTGCTATAGGCCAACACATATTTAGTTCGTTAATAAGCTAACCTAAAGACTATATTTTCTTCATTGTGTAAAGTTTTAAATAACATTTTTTACTCTTATTAAAATAAAGAACTAGTTAAATTCATCTCCTTTAACATTGAACGCTTTCATGTAAACTATTTCAATAAACATTACTTTTGCATTTTTTTTTTTTGCCAATGTTAAGTTGTTAAATAAATATCTAATAAATTTGCTTAGTTTCTTTGTTTTTTCTTCTCTTGTTTAAATAACATTTAATACGCAAAGAACCAAAAACTAACATTATTATTATGTAAAGAAAAGTAGGCTAGCTACAATTATTATTTGTCTAGTGCCTTAATTCGTCTAAATATTTTGATAATTTCTCACTTGCTTCTTACTCTCTATGTCTCTTGTTCTCTCTAACCTTCTGTTTCTATTGCTGTGTCTCACTCTCTCTTTCTAGCTCTTGGTGTCTTCGTTTTATTTGTTGAAGCGCTCCAGACATCAAATCAAACATTCCACACAAATTATCTCATAAAGTCAACACCGTCAAAAATGTCTCACTTCACCCCTAACCACTCGTGGCGCCCCCCACCTTGCACCCCATACTCCCCCTACGCTTACCTTCCCCCCCAAGGGCAATCACAGCAACAAAAAAAGAAAAAAAAAAAGAGAAAAAAGAAGAAGAAAAACAGAAAACGAAGCTTAAATCATGCTCTGAAATAAGTCACATGGCGCGCCACGCCCACGCACAGACACACACACACACACACGAACGAATCGTAAAATATAACGCATACGCAGCATTGGCCCATTTAACCCTCCCCTCCTCAATGCCGCCACCGATGCCCCCTTAACGCATATATAAATATTATGCTTGCAATAAGAAAATAGCTTGAAAATATGTTAATAATGAGAGGAAAACGTAGAATATTCTCTCTGTACATATACATATACAAATATATATACATATATAATATATATCTAGGCTAGGCGATGCAGTAAACTATAAAAAACGAGGAAAAAGAAATTTATATATATATATATATAGGTATGGTAAAAAAAAAAGAAGGAAAACTCAAGTCGGTCAAGGACACTGCAGAAACTGCGGCTGCCACCAAATTGCCTTTAAATATAATTATTTTTCCTTTTATGCGTTTCAGTGACAGGCAGCAGGCAAGCAAGCAGCAAAGACCGAAGGACCAAAAGGATTCCTGAGGCCTAGTCTCTGTTAGAGACATTTAAATTTAGCCTACACACACACACACACAGAAACAGATATGGAAATACAGAGAGAGAAACAAGGGGAGGGATAAGAAGGGAGGTAGGTAAATTCACACACACACACATAACGCATCCTTTTTTTGTTCTCTCTCTTTCTCTCTCTCTCTCTCTCTCTCTCTGTCGCTCTCTCATTATTCGGCATGGCAGATAAGACAAAAACTCAGTTTTATGACGTCAGTAAAGCATTTTAGGCTCCCCTTTCCCTACCTCTCACAACAGCCAACATACTACACAACACACGCACGCAGAGAGAAAGAGCAAGCAAGTGAGATAAGTTTCTCTTTGGTTTTCCTCTGTTTTGGCTTAGTTCTCTTTCCTTTTCTGGTGTCACCCTTACCTCAACTTTTGCCCCACTTCTCTCCATCTATTACCATAAAATCAAATCACAACAATAACCATAACCATATAGCAAAGATTTAATAACTGTGATTGGAATTTGAAAAATGAATTTCAGACATAGCCGAAAGAGAAGAGACAGAGTAAGCTAAAGAGAAAGCGGGAGAGTTAGAAGGGAAACCATATCTATATATATATATTTTATATATATGTATTATGGTTAGGTGGGGAGAAATGTTTGTCTTTATTTAAGTTTATTTACGTGGGTTATTTAATGGATTTTTACTTGGAATATTTTTTTGCCATTGAATTTCCTGTATTTACGAAAACTTTTTCTTCTTCTCACCCCTTCTTAACAATATACAGTTTTTCCTTACATTTTTCGCAGGTTTTTGTATTGTTGTTTTTGTTTTTTTTTTTTTTTTTTTTGCAAATATTGAAAATGTAATTGAAACGCAGAGAGTTTTACGATTATTATTTCTTCTTTCTTGTTTGTGGTTTATGTTTTGGAATAAAGTATCGCAGCAAAAAAGCAAACATTGTGGCGGGAAAATTGACAAAGGAAAATCCCACATATATATATACTTAATAACCATTTTCACCTTGAAATCATCTTGGAAACAATGTTGCAAAATGCCTTAAAATATCATCATTTATTAAAGCAAAATATGAACAAATGTTTTTAATTTAGCAATTTGCATAAGAACATTCTTATTTTGGCCAACAAGTTTTGTAATATTTATAATTAAGTTTCAACAGTTGAGTCAGTTCTAGTCTAGAACTAAAACTCATTCACTCTTATAAAGAGAGAGCGAGAGCGAAAGAGAGAGAAGGGGAGAGAGTGTCAACAATAATTTAAAACTAAACAGTATGCTAGGTGCTTGTTATCGTTATCCTTGTGAAACTTTTGACCGACAGTAAAAGTTATTTTTGAAAATTTTTCAATGGCATTTAATTACAATTTATTAAAATAAACATTATAAAAGTTAAGTTAGTTCATTGTCATAGAAATTTCATGCTGGACATGATCATAAATTGTTGCAAGAGTAGTTTCATCTTGAATGTTGCAAGAGTAAATGAACAGGTTTCTCTTTGGGTATTGTCAGATGATTAAAATGTTTTGCAAATTGTTTTCCATTTTTTTTTTTTTGTTTGGAAATTCAATCTCTTTAATACTTTGACTTATCGAAAACCGATTTTAGGTTGAAATCTGCATAGAACATTTGACATAATTTGCTATTTTTTATAATTTCCGGCTTGAAGATGGCCTATACTGAGTGTTAATTTCCGCCATCTTTTGTGTTGTGATGTTGCAACATGAAATCTATTTACCCTCCCCTCCTCACTCTGTCTCTTTCTCTCTGATAATTATCAAACTCTGGTTGAATTGTTGTTGCCTCAATTCGGTTTGGATGTCAAATCATTTTGTTTACTTGATGCGCGGCTACAATTTTCTGCCAGGAGGCCAATAGAGACGGAAGAGAGAGAGAAGAAAGAGAGGAAGAGCGGCAATGGCACAGAGGTAAGAGGTGGAGAGGGAGAGTACAGTTTCTAGGCCAAAGCTTTCTCTCTGTAACTGGGCGAAAAAAAAAAAAGCCGAAAGCGTATAAATGCCATTAGGCGGCTAGCAGCAGGCGGCAGGCAACATCCTCCTCCATGCAGCCTTTGACAGGCAACATTCGCTTGTCCATGTCCAGTTTTTTGTTGGAGGCAATACAATAAGAAAAGCTTTTTTTTTTTTTTGGCGGTTGGCGGCATTAAACATAGCCAACTCAGAGAGACAATGAGAGAGAGAGAGAGACAGAGAGCAAATGGCGAGAGCGAGAGCAAGAGAATGAGAGGGTGTGAGAAAGTCGGACGAAGTGTTTTGAAATCCAATTACCAAGGCAAATTTAATTTGTTGCTTGCACTCGAGAAAAAGTTTCCCTTCTCTGACTCTGATAGGCTATGAAAATTGTTGTTTAGTCTCCGGCAATAAAGCCAGCTGGCCAGAGCACGGCGCTAAAATGTATGTGTGTGTGTATGTGTGTGCGATGGTTAGATGAGGTAAAGTAAAGTGAGGAGGTTTTTGGTGTTTTCTTTTTTTTTTTTGCAGGAGGAGGAGTGGGTCATAGTGGTGGCTAAAGGTATCATCAAGTGGTCAGAGTGGCGGCGACCCCAAAAGCAAAAAGTTTAATTTGAAAAAGGTTTTCTATCTCTCTCTCTCTCTCGCTTAGTCTCTGTTGTTGTGTACAAATGGTTTATTTTTATTAAAAATTTTCATTTTTGTTTTCACGCCTTTAGGTGTTGAATTATGACTAAAGTTGCTAACAAAAAACAAACAAACCAAAAATAAAATGAAACAAAACGCGTGGTGAGTTGTGGTGAAAAATAAATGGCCAGCTGTTGTTGTTAGTTAACTTTTAAATTCATTTAACTAACTGAGTAATTTTAACAATATTTAGAAAATTGAGATTCAATTACGATCTAAGCTTTACCAAACTCTTTAACTCTATCTTAGTCCTCATCTATTATATATATTGTATATTTATCCTTTTTTCACCTATGTCTCAAAAAGTCATCTATATAGCTTCATCCTTGTCTCTATCTCATTATCATATTCAATTTTTTGTGGCTATTTTTATCTACAAACTTCAAATTCATCTCAATATCGTCAACATTCTCATTCTCTTCTTTGTATAGTCATCTTCTATCTATTTTTTTTTTTTTTATTATATTCATCTTCGTCTCCATCTTTATCCTTTTCACATATATAAATTCGTTCATATTGGCATTCTCAGCAATCCAACTAGTGGGCCAACTGGCACTACAATTTAGGTCCCCCGTTTCTTTTCATTTCTTTTCATTTTTTCTCCTCTTTTTTTGTTGCTGTGTTGTTGGCTTTTATTGTTGTCGATTATTGTTGAGAGTTTGTGTGCCCCACCGTCAATACCGCACAACCATCATACTACTATTGCCACCATCAACCAATGATGGCGATGGCGGCATCAGCCATATTTGCTTTGCTATTTGTGTGTTTGCTTTATTTTTTGCCTGCCTGCTGCCTGCCTCTTTATCGCTTCTTTTTTTCATTTGTATCTAAGTATTGGTTGCACTGAGAGAAATACAGCAGTAAATAAGAAAAACAATAAAGTTAACAACAATTTCCTCTTTGACTTAGCCCCAATTAATAAAGAACTACATATGTCTTTCAATGGTTCTGTTTCAGGAGTCAGCTCTGATTCATATCTTTAAACAATGATTTTTCAATATAGATACAAATTGATTAGGAAACATTTTATTTCAGTGTATTTTGTATCTTTCAATGTATGTCTATTGCCAGCTGTTGTTGCCATCTAATTGTTGGCAATGTGAAAACTGAGTAGTTTGTCTATAAAGCTGAATCTAAAGCTGCTGCCTCGAGTCTATGTCTATGTCTACGTCTGTGTCTGTGCCTCTGTCTATTACTGTGTCTCTGTTGTGTGTTTGTGTGTGTGTGTGTGTGTGTTTTACTGATGCTGCCGCTGCTGTCTCTGCAGGCAAATAACAATTGCTCCACTGACAGCAGCCGCAACTCTGACCTCTCTGGCACTTCGTGGAAACGTGGGACATGGGACTCCCCTTGGCGTTTTGACCAGCACGAAATGCCTCGTGCAACTTGAAACTCAACTGAGAAATGGACCCAAAACGGTGCACAGACAGACGGGCGGACAGACGGACGGACGGACGGACGGATGGACGGACTAAAGGGGCGCGGCTTACTGGGCTGCACAATGGGCCATAATTTCAGAAAGAGATAGAAGAAAAACAGAAAAATAGAAAGCAGAAAAGCAAACCCGAGACTGGCCGCTTAAGCACAATGCTCTACTAAATTACAGTTAATGTTTATTTCTTTGCCAACGCTAGAGGAAGGGCACAGTAGCTTTCCCAGTGTATAGGAGAGAGAGAGAGAGGTGGGTAGCTTCAAGTGGAGTCGCATCGACTTCCCATTGCCTTGGCTTTGTTTACTTTTCTAATCTCTTTCTACGTTTCTTCCTCCCCCTCTCTCTCTCTCTCTCTCTCTGTTTGTCCTGGTTTTTTTTTGTTGTTTTTTTTTTGTATTTTTTGTTGCCACTGCATTTTGATTGTATCTTTGACTGCTGCTGGATTTTAGTTTTAGCTCTTTTGTTTTATTTTGCTTCTTCCTTGAAATGCGGACAATGGTTTATTGAGTTATGGCTTGCATGCGGATATCCGCCTCCCTATCCCTATCCCTATGCCTTGTCCCTATCACTATCACTGACTCTGTGTCTGTGTCTCCATCTCCTATATCTAAACTCTGTTTCTTTTACTCTTTGTTGGACCGTTAAGGTGTCTTCTCGTTGCTTTTGGCTTATGCCAACTAACTGACTATAAATTAGAAGCAACAAACAAGATTTTCCCGTGCCTCATAAATTTCATTTTAGTTCAATATAACCAATACCAATTTTTTATACCCTTCTTAAAAAGGATATTATGAGAAGTTCTAAAGATATTCTCTCTATATATTCATTTGTACTTAAACCAATTAAATTGGACTGTCTTGTTTTATGGCATTAGCCAGGGACAATGTCAAATACATCTCAATTAAAGATCAATTTTATCTGTCCAAATGGCTAATCAGTTTTCCCAGATCGGCTATTTATATAGCAATTAAAGATTATTAATAAGAAACTCTCAAAAAGTGAGTGATTTAAGTTGTTCAGTTTTACTTCCGAAATCAAAGTTTATAGCTTAGATATATGAAAGTTTTGCTTTAATACAACAAGGATATGAAAGGATATTCTCAGTGTTATTGCTGTAGACTGTACTTACCTGTGTGTCTAGTTTATTTTAACAGTAAATATGTAAAATCTTTTTCATATCGAAACTTACCTGTAAAGCGGAAAGCATAAAAGAGAAAAGAGAAACGAGAGAGAGAGAAAAAGAAAGGGAATTATTTTTAGTTTTTGTTTGAAGTGATTTGAATATATAAATATTGGTATTAATTTAAATATTTTATTGAACTGAAATGATGGTGACATGATATGACATGATGCTCCCCACCCCCACTCTCTCACCCTCTACAACTACAATCAAATGCACAAAAAAAAAAAATATATTGCAATTTGAACAAAAGTTATGCAAATTTAATTATCATTGAAAACATCTCTTGCTCTGGCCCCAATAAAAGTGTTCAATGAATTGCAGCAATTTTCTCATCGAACTCGAATTTATATCTAAATTTTCATTTAATTTATTGAGTTTTGCAATTTGTTAGTATATATTTTGTATTTTTCCATCTTCAGACAATAAATATGGCAAGCCAATGTGGCATTTGAACAATCATCAGAATCAATATAAATGTCTCGAATAAATTGTTGTTATTGTTGCCTGTTGTTGCTACTGCTACAAACATCTGCCAACTGATTGATGGATTTGTGTAATTCGAAACTTTCCAAACAAATTGTCTTAGTGAAAAATATACGAAATTGGATAGACAGGAAAAGCTTAGTTTAGGTTTTAATGCTTATAATAAGCGATACATTACACAAAATTTTCATATCAATAAAAAGCTATTTAAAAAAAAATAAGAAGAGTATAAATTTATATAAAATTTACTAATATAATTTGTAGATATTAAATCAATATTTAAGGGGATCAGCAAAAGGATAACAAAATGCGTTGTTTTTATGTAAATTTATCTTAACCTAATTGAAGCTTTCATTTCATGTTTTACTTTGTTTGCCAAAGGTTACTTAAGTAGCATAACAAAACAATCAATCAATCTAAACTTTAATTGTTTGTAAACGATTTCTTTTGCCATTTAATAAAAGTTTTTATACACTTTTTCTTTTTTAAATGAAATTCAAAGCGTTTCTCTTATACTTTATAATCTTTTTATTTTGCCATCTGCCTTTTGACTCATTAAGAAGTTTTCTTGTCATTTTGTTCGTTTTTTTTTTTTTTTTTTTTGGGAAGAGGAAAGATGGAGGAGTGGTGGGTGAAGGCATTTCTCAATTTCAAACAACTTAATTCGCCAACTTAAGAGACTAATCTTAATTGTGTCCAACCAACAATCCAAAAAAAAGGAAAAGAAGAAAGAATCACAACAATTGGCATTCAAGTTTTATGCCACTTTCTTTCTCTTTTAGCATACGCCCCCCCCCACTACTTAGTGACACCGCCATTGCCACCAAACATCTCTCTAAGCCAATTTAGTTGATGACTTTTTTGACAACATAAAACACCTCGAAAACTGGGGGCACACAACAGAGGGAAAAATGTGTAAAAATGTAGTTGTAACATTTAATTATATTCATATCTTTAGCTTACAAGTAATCCAAAAGAGAAACAGAGATAGAGAGACAGAGAGAGAGAGAGAGCAAGCAAGAGGAGGAGATAAACAGGAGAGGTAATGGTTATGGGGAAATGGGTGGGGAGAAACTGCAAACTGTGCGAAAAAGTGTGTACAACGGAGCGAAAATGCTGAACACATGCCAATTACCAGGGCCAACACACAAAAAATGTGCCGAGGTGCCAAAATGAGGCCTGAACAAGAAGAAGCAGGGGGCAAATGCCAGAGGCACGACGAAGAGGGCACACGGACAGCGTCAGAAAAAGAATGAGATGAAGGTGGTAACAAGTTGCCACTCCCTCTCTCTCCCATCCGTCCCCTTATACTACTCTTTCTCACATAGCGGCAGTTTTAAGGTCGCGAATGCCAAACGACATTTTACATTTACATACAAATGTATAAAAAGGAGCATTGGGCAGGCGGGCGTACAAAGGGGAAATGTTGGGAAAATCCTTCATTTTTTCCCCCCTCTCTTCCTCACTCTCTCTCTCCCTTTCTCTCCGTGTGTATGTTGGGTGCGCTCATGTGAGTCCAGAGCTGAGGACAGATGGGAAGAGAGGATGATTGGGAGGAATTGGGCGGCACAGGCAAAGGCATCCATTTCCCTTTTGCCGTTTTCCCTTGGAACATTTTATTATTTTTTATGAGCCAAGGTATAATCTTTTGACAGAGGGAACAAGCAACGCCAACGAAACGAAACGACATCGTTTGCCATTTCTGTTTTTTCCCTTTTTTTTTCTCTCTTCTCCATGATGTTTCTGCTTTCACATTTACCTAACACCCTACCACCCCTCCAGTCACCAAATTTCCCCACCAATTTCTTTTCTTTTGGCCTGAAAAGGCAGTAGGCAGCCAGGCAGGCAGTCAGGCGGCAGGCCGGTAGGCAGGCATGCAGGAAGGAAGAAATCAAGCAGCAGCACAGCCTCCAAGAAACAACCTCAGTAACTTGATTTTCACCTATGAAAAATCCTGGTGTGTGATATGCAAAAAAAACAGCAACAAAGAGCGAAACTGAGTGGTTACAATTGTTTGTCATTGATGTTGAAACATTTTATACGCTTCTCTTTCTCTATATATGATTTTCATCTCTTGTTTCCCTTGCATTCAGCTTTATCCCTTTTGTACCCTATAGTTATTGGATCAGGAAGTCTATTAAAGCCTTTAAACTATAGTAAAACGATCTTAAGATTTGGATGTAACATACTAACATATTTTTTGATCAGACCCTTAAGTTTTTCTCTTATATACCTTCAACCAGCATGTATGTTCCTTAAGCATATCTTTACTTCCGTAAAAAGGATCTGTACTTATTCGTGTTCTTTCTTAAGTTCTTAAATCCTATGTTTAAGATTGACCTATGTGGCTATATATAACTGTTTATGTTCATATTAATTCTTATGGTAATTTATTACTTTACCCAAAATCTTTGTCTAATTTTAAATATTTTTATTCTAGTTTCAACACTTATTTTAGGCACTGTTAACAACTGAAATCGTTTAACATCTATTGGTAATATACAGCAGTCATAATTTATATGTTTAGTTGCACTTACTAACCTACTTGATATACGGTATCTTGAGGTCGGCGAATGGTAAACAAGAGGCAACATACAGTGCGTGCGTATGTGCTCTTCTTGGTTCGTTTTTTTATTTTTTGTTTAAGTGCTGCCTGTCGTCGCTGTCGCAGTCGCTGTCGCAGTCGCTGTCGTCGTTGTCGTGCAATTGAAATGAGTTCTCTTGGTTTTCATTTCATTTTCGTTTCTTTGGTAAAGACTTTATTATATTTGTATAATTTGTAAAAGGTATGGCATTAAGGCAGAAGGAAAATTGACTTGGCAACTCCTCCAGCTGCCAACCAAGAAACCAAACCAAACCAAACCAACTGTATGTCTCAGTCTGCTCTTCAAGTGTTTAAGTTATTTTCCCTCGAAAGTTTTGTCGGCTGATGCTACTTCTTTGGTACTTCTCTACTTAAGCAGAAGTCTTCTGAGTAAGTGAAAAGTTGTGTAAGTATTTAAAAAGAAAAGCAACAAATCCCTTACAAGTGCCCTTGGAGTGATTCCAAAACAGTCAGTAAAAAGCAACTAAATTTGGTCTTGGCCACTAGCAAATATAAAATTAACTTAATATTTATATATATATATATATATATATATATATATAGAGCGAGAGAGAGACAGAGAAAACCCTTTTTGCAAATGTCCAAAGTGTAATTAATTATAAAAAAGGATTGCCTTGAACCAAAATTATAAATATTGATGTAAATTATATATATACAAATATGCGAATGAAAGGTTTAAGTTTTATATATAATACATACATACAAATTTGTATTATTTCATAAATAGTTTAGAAATTGAAAATATTCTCATTAATTTTACGTCAATTCAAAGACATAGAAACAATTTCATATTGTAAAATGCAATTGAAGGGCTTTTCACTGCAACTTAATTATAATGCAATTTGGTGGTAAAATTAATTTGACAGTTGCCTTTAGCCATGACAGATTTGAAGTTATCAGAGAGTTCGATTAAATAGGAAACTTTTCCATTATATCTGATGGCTATCTATGCCAACGGAAAGAGAACCAACACTGACATCTGACCATTATTGAGATATCGATGAACTTTTATAAACTTTCTTTTTTTCATTTTCATTTTGGGATTTTTTTTTCTCTCTCTTGTTTTCCTTTCTTTCTTTTTTTTTCATTTCAAAATAGCCTCTTTCATAGCCATGGCTCGAAAATGCATTTGGCAATGCGCTTAAAATTCCATAAGCCTGCCGCAAGGGTCACACACACACACACCCACACTCGGCCCCCACCCACCATGGCAATCTCAGTGAAGATGAGGAGATGATGATGAGGGAAGCCAAAGAAAATGGACAGCAACAGAATGAGAACTTTTCATCAGAGCCAAGTGATGACCGCAAAGAGCCCAACCTCGAATGGATCTGGGGTGTTACATACGACTGTCATTTTGGCAGTGTCCAACGAAAAAAAAAATTGGGAAAAAACACTGACCGAAAAAGAATTATCGAAAAGTGAATCGAATCTTTCTGCTTCTCTCCTGTTCAACCCCCCTCTGCCACTACATACATCTACAGAATTAGAGTCAAGGCTTTTAGCATTTCATAATGCCAGAAAAAAGGAAGGATAAAAAACTAAGAGGAAGGACGAGGAGAGGAGAGAAAAACTGAAACTAAACTCAAAGTTGCAAGCCAGAAAATACGTGTAATACAGTCTTTCTCTTTTTTTTTTTTACTAGTTTTGGTCCGAAGAAAAACTGTTATTTTTGTGTCAAATAGTTTTGGCCAACTGTCCATGTCCAACTTTCGCTGACAGGGCACAAAACCCACACTCTTTAGTAACGTCTCTCTCTCTCGCTTTTGCTTGTCTTCCCCTCAGGCCCCCTCTTAGGTCTTAATGCACTCGCTGCAAATTAATATTGCACTTTTTACCACCCTGCCGCTACCGCGCTATCATCAAAGACCTGCTGCAACACCGCATTCTCCCCTCTTAAGCATACTTCGCATGTTCCTTCCTTCTTTACCTCAGACAAGAAAACTTTTTGCTTGAGTAATACAAAAATTAGTTTCTTCACTTATTGAAATGTCACTGAAAAGCGGGACGGAAGAGGGGGGAGGGGGTAAGTAGAGATAGGGCAGAGCAGGGCAGGCCAAATTGTAATTTCCACGTCTGTTCAGCTCACAATTTTTCTCATTTTCCTCCTACGTTTTTCTTCGGTTTATTTTTTTTTTCTTTTCTTTTCTTTCCCCCCGCCACTTTTCGCTGCTGCGTCAATTTGCTTGAAATGTTCAACGGTGCCAAATGATTTAGCATCCTCGAGGACAATAACGAAAAAAAAAAAAAAAAAAGAATATATATATATAAAGAAGCGAAAAGTAAGGATAAAAAAAAAGAGAGGAATGGAAAAGTTTTTTAGCTTTTGTTTTCTTCCCTACTACCTGAGGCCAGCCTCAGCTGTTCTCTGAGCATTTCCCATCAATTTGCTTTTAATGAAAGGTGCGAAAATGAAAATTAAACAAATTAAAAAAAAAAAACGAAAGAAATGAAACGAATGCTGAACTAAACAACGACTATGATATACCCTGTTGTTTAAGCCAAGTTGAAATATACTAATTAAGATTTAAGTGTCTTTTTGTTTTTTTTTACCAGACATAGAAGGTCTTTACGTTAGCAGGAGGAACGTATGTCTCTCTGTTACTATAATTTATGTTAAAAGTAGTTCTTCATCTCTCTCTCTCTCTCTCCTTAAAACCCGACAACAACATTAAGTTTTACGAAAGATCGTTTCGATTGTTAGGACTTGAAAGTACAGTTTTATCTTATCCTCTGTTTATAGGGTATTAACAGAAGAGAGTAAGAAATGTTCTCATCTCTGATAAGAACATAAAGCTAATGAGCAAAACACTTCGAAGACCAAACACGAAATGAAACAAAAAAAAAAAGGTCAACAAAGTGGCTTATGTCTTTACCAAACAAACTTCTTATCTAATTGGGTCCTTCGCTGTTTCGCGACGGCATTCAACCACATACACACATATATATACGCACATTCAGAGTGGCATAAATTAATGTCCTTTTTGGTACATATTTTTTGCTGTTCCTACCATTTTAAATCGCCTTTTTTCGGTAATTAATCAATTTGATTGATCATTTCAAGGGGGAAGAAAAAAAAAAAGGAAAAAGAAAAACCTCTTAGGGGAACACAACGACAACGTGAAAAATGACAAATAAAATGGAATATTTGTTCACATCAACATTTTCTGTACGTTTTTATATACATTTTAAATAACTTTTAAATTATGCTAGCTCATTAAGCCAAATTATGAATTGTTGGAATCAATCGTGCTAAATGAAAGAAAAAAGCCTTGTCAGAACGAACAAACGAGGCGAAACCCTTTTAAAATTCAACAGAAGAACTTTTTCCTTCATTTCTCTTTGTGTGTGTGTGTGTGTGTTTTTTTTTCTTTGTGGTTGTCAAAAGTTTTTTGGTAGAATACTTAAGTAGATGTGACAGTTTAGTCAATATTATCAAGAAAAGTTATTGGTGAAAATTGAAAAAAAGAGAGAAAATGCTTGTCAAAACTGTAGCAAAATTTAAAAAAAAAAAAAAAAAAACTAAAAAATATCTTCATCTAACTTATTTAAAACTTTACAAAAGTAAAATAAGAAAAAAAAAAATTTACAAAATTTTTTGGTTTAGAAAAGGGTAATATAACTAATATGTATATGTAACAAGATTATATCATTTATATACCATCTGTCCAAGTCTACTTAGACATTACGAAAGCTTAACAAGTTCTTGTCTTTGATTTTGCTATTGATACCCTGTATCAAATAGAATTTTTCTTTAGGTAAACGACTTAAAACGTAAAACGATTTAAACTTTGAAAAAGTTTCAAACTTCTTTGCGAGAGCATTTACAAACAGGAAAGTGGACTCACTGCGACACAAGTTGTGTAATTTAAGAATCATAGAGCCAAAGTCTTTCAATAAGTACAATACTGAATGGAACAGATAACGGTCTTTAAATATTTTTATTATAAGCATTGACCAATAAATTGTTACCATAAGTTAAGTTAAACAATATAAGGAAAACATTTGAGATTCCACTTCAAAAATAGATAAATAAAATGGTTAACCCATTGTTGATTAATCATTTTCTATAATAGATTGCAAAGGATATGCAGGAGTGATTGCTAAACAAATTTACGAGCTTTGAACATTATGAATTTATGTTTCGGTTTTAATTCAAAACACTTTGCTTTAATGGCTTGGACAGACATTTGTTAATCAAATAGTTATAACCAAACAATCATTTTATAATTAGCAAGCTCTAAATGAATATGTGATTGAGATAAATTTGTTTTGTTTGTTTTTGTCAGTTTGGTTTGCCAAACTGTTCGGGAATTTGCAATTAAAAGGTCAACTCACTTATCAATTTTAACAAGAGTATTCCATTACATTGGGCAGAGGAAAAGAATGAAGAGAGGTTAATGCCGAACAAGTGGAGTATGTTCCAGAGAGAATGAGAGAAAGAGAGAGAGAGGACAAGTTGAGAGCAAGAGGAAGAACGTGTAGGCTTAACAGTAGCACTTGCCACATCCTGTGGACAGCGTAAAGCTTTTAAATCCAACCTATCCACAACCGCCGCCATTTGTCGCGCTACTCACTTAACAGTTGAAAGCTTTTTTACCAGGCTACGCAAAAGCTTTCAACGGCCTCATGTTAAAATTGGTCGGTATGCCTGATGTGTCTGGTGGCCGGGCGATTTACATTATTTATACAGGGCAAAGTCAGAAACGAAGGATGAAAAGAGCAGAGCACACTCGTTAGCACTATGTTTATTTAGTACAGTAAAGATTTACTATGACACACTGTTTAAGGATGAATATCATTAAAATGTTAGAGCAGAGTTTCTGTATCAAATGTAACTGGTAATTGTGTGATACTTTTGTCAATAAAAGCCATAGAAAAGACCGGCAAAAAAGTGGTCTACTATCATACCACTCACGCACGCACACACACACACACGCATACAAACACACAGCTCTTAAGCTTATCAAAACACAACACACACACACACACACACACACACGAACACATAGACCCATACAACACGTGCCCAAACAAACACAAACACAAACGTACAAATGTGGTGAGTACGTGTGGATTGGGTAGCGCGGGTGGGTACAAAGGAAAAACGTGATTTTAATCGCATTTGTCCAACGACTTGGCACTTTTTTTTTGCACTTCTTCTTATTGTTGCTGCCGAGGTTTTCTTTATTATTGTTATTCTAGTCATTTGGATTTAGCCTAATTGAAATCGCCTCTTTTTCCGATGTAGATATAGAAATAGAATGTATATGTATGTATGTATTTAGATGATGAAGATAGTGAATGTAGGCTTAATCGTAGCTTGACCCACTGTGATTTGTGCATTTCGTTTTGCTTACGTTTTGCTTACATTGCTTTGGGTTTCTTTACGCTTTTCCTTGTGGCTTTATGATTATGATTTATTGTTGTTGCTTATTGTCGTCGTAAAGTAAGTCTATTTTCTTTTGCTTTTTTATTACAACTGTTAATGCTGCGCTGCTGCTTTTAGTAATAATCAAATTCGTATATAAACTGTATTTTTTCACATACACACACACACACTCACACACAACAGACACAGATTCACACACGCACACTAAGATTGCATTGCATACTTTTCAGCGAGCGCGAAATAGACAGGAAGAGAGAGACAGAAAGAGACAGAGAGCGAGAGTGAGAATGGGATAGACAGAGAGCGAGGGAGCGTGAGTGAGAGAGAGAGAGCGAAAATTGCAGTTACTGCAGCTGCTGGCCGTTGTTGAATATTCCTTTCTTTTTTCTTTTCTTTAAATAACACTAAAAAAAAACTTTCGTTTATACACAATTTTCCTGATGTGACTGATTTTTCAGGTTTTTTGTTATATTTTGTTTTAGTTTAATGCAAATATTTGTGTGATTTTTTTTTAAATGTTGTTTTTTAAACAACCGCACACGCACACACACACACACATGCGTAAATTTTTTAGTTGATTATGAAAAATTTTTGTAGCGCAACACTATAAGCAAAACAGCAGCAGCGCGCAATGACAGTCGTCCCAACATCAGCAGCAGCAGCACCCGTCGTAGCAGCCGTAGTAGCAGCGGCCAGAGGTACGAAGATAGAGAGCCGAAGCTGTAACCAATTGAAAGCTTTCCTCATCGCAGCTGGAAGCTGTCGCAAAAAGCTAACCGAAAGCTATGCAAAGAAGAGCGAGAGAATTGTAGAAAGCGCATGCGCCGCTCAAGGCTCGCTGGAAAAGGAGATGGTGGAGCACATCATATTTACGAATTATGTGTCAGTGTAACAATGGAAGAGTAGACAATTGCAAGCAGCCAAATGATGTATTACATCTCAAGCTTAAGAAGAGATGGCACGGTAAGGGAGACAGCAAATGGACGGAAGGGCGGAGAGGGCAACGAATTACACTTTAGAGCGGAATTAGGCAGCGGTTTGTGTAGCAGAGTCAGTTGTTAGAAAGGAAGCCTCATTAGTGTCAAGGCAAAATTTTTGGCTTTAAAATTGGCAAGTTGGCAATTAATTTCCATATATATATGTATGTAAAGCCACGCCCTCTAACTAAAGCCGGCTTTTACAATATCTTTTGGGAGTTACAAATACCCATATACATCAAATGCAAGCGTGTGTATACACATAGCTTTGTTCGTATGTTAGTTTGTTTTTAATCAACGTAAACTGGGTCATGCTTTCGTTGAGAGTTCCTTGCTGCAGTTCATATGGATGGAGCATCAAGAATGGGATATAGGTAGCGCAGAAAAGTCCTAAAAATATCATTTATGCCAAATGCCTTAGTTGACTTTTTTCTCTTTTTTGCATTTCTTTTTGTTTCACGTACATATACATGTATATACAAAAAAATATATATATATATATATATATATATATATATATATATATATATATATATATATATATATGCAATATCTGCTATATAAATACATATATATATATATATGTATGAGTGCAAGTAAAATCACTTTATATCAAAAAATATATAACTCCTGAGAGCCTCCTAACAGTGACTGTAACAGCGTATGTAACAGCCAACGTTTGATGTTAAGCTTTCAACAGTGGGCAGGTAGAGTTCTAACTGGTTGACCCAGTTGCCGCATGCCTCTATAAATAGCACAACACAGTGTTACAGAAGGGTAGGTCCAAAATAAAATGAAAAGCATCTTTGCTGCTCTCCAACAGTAGAACTGGCTTTAAAGGGAATGGTGGTGGATGCTGCTACTACTTGTCTTGGATGATGGATGCTTTTTGGACATTTTAATGGTGGCATTTGCCATAAGAGAAATGCTTTTCTCAATATGAGCGAAATTGCAGCAGAATATATATATATTGACAAATTATTATATATTTATACAATGATTACTTTGAATTCATTGAATATTTTATAGTCTAGAACTCGTATATTGCATATATTGCAAAATATAATATTTTTTATATGTTTCATTTAAAGATTAATTTTGGCCATTTTATAACTTTCCATACAATTCCTTTCGTAGATATTTCACATATAAACTTTAGTAGGCAATAAAAAACTAAAAAATAAGTTTTAATCTATCTCTGATGCAACATTCTGAGGCAAATCAAAAGTGGTAAGTGAATGTGACTCCTCTTCATTTTAACCAATGGCTCAACCTACTGTGATGATTTTAAAATGGTACAACAGGTCGGATACATTTAAAACTATATCCAGCGTATCAATATTTTTTTGCCTAAGATTAACTTATACAATTTACAACAAAATGGTTTGTAAATTAAGTTGTTGTTTAGCCTGTTAATACGACTATCTAATATGACTTGACTTTGGAATGAGCTTAGTATTTAGACTGTTGTACTTGTTAAAATGTGCCTTTTCAGTGCAAGATATCAAAGTAAACTTAGAATACTATAAAATTTCTAAAAATCGATGTTATACTTTTAAAACACTTCTATAAAAAACCTATATTTTGCATTTGATTCAATTTTATAGCAATTTTAGTTTCATTTTTTCATATCACATAAAACTGTATAAAAACATCTCACTTACCTCTGACGATGTGAGATAACACATGCGCGAATCAGTACTCTCAATAGAGGCCTGTTGTACAATTCCATAACGCGAATCACGATCACTTAAATACTCCGAACGCAAGCTATCCTGGCGTATAAACTCAGCACTGTAAGATATATATATAAACTCATATTAATCACAAGGACATTGATAGGATTCCAAATAAAGCATACCGTTGCTCTAGTGAATCAGCACGGGCACTCTTATAGCCCGAATCATTTAAACTGCTATCTTGACGCAATGAGGGCAAGGAGTCCCAGGGCGAACGTTTGTGTCCCGAGCCAGGGACTTGTTGGGTCATCATACCATGACCGGAACCAGAACCAATAGTAGAACTGCCCGAACGCCAGCCATCCGAATGACGGAACCATTGGGCTCGAGCCGATTCTCCAATACAGGAGGCGCAACGTGAATTGGAAAAACTAAGAAAGAGAAAATATAATTGTTAAATGGAGAAGATTACCAATAGATTAGATTGGAACTTACCTAGCATTATGATCTGATAGGTAGCCACGATCTCTTTCACGTTCACGCTCACGTATCAATTCATTGCGATCACTGTAGTAACCATCGCGATCACGATCACGTTCCTTATCCCTAATGGTAGACAAGGGTCGATGCGGCGGTAAGGGTAAAGTTGACGATTTTGCATTAGCTGAAAAAGGTATAATCGCAAATTAGTAAATCACAAATACAATATATTATGTAAAATTAAGCAGCTTAACTGATAGATAAAAAGAAACATTAAGATAGTTGCGTGCATTCTTTGAAATGGAACTACTTACGCCTACGTAGTGGATATGGGCTGCGCTGTGTTGATCCTGGTAGGCTTTCAGCGAATTCTGATGATATTTGTTGTTGTGGTTGTTGGTGGTTTAGTTGTTATTGTTGTTGTAATGGTGATATATGTCAGTGGTGGAGAGCATTTTGATTTTGTGATTTATATATATTTGATAGTGGGTTTTATGAATAGCATTTTTTAATTAAGTAAGTAAGTAAGTAGTATCTTAGTTAATTTTCTTGCGTTTTACATTTAAAATTAAGGAAATGTTAATGAATTTTTAAAAGAAAGTAGTTACAGAAAGTTTATATATAAAAATTAAATGCTGGGCGTTATATATGTATTCGATAATAGGGTAAGCAGTATGTTAAAGCAGGAGAACTTCAAGCTTAATAAGAGGAAATGCCTATGGAACCCTCCTTCAATACATTACATGACTTTTAAAACATAAGCACAATTAATTACGGAGGAAGCTTAGGAAAATTATTCAACGGTTTAAAAAAAGGATTTCAAAACGGTGTCATAGGTCTATATCCCTTTATAACTTTTGTTAAAGATTTAAAAGATAGTTTTTAGTTCTTCCAATTTTGTTTTCCAATTTTAAAACTGAGATTAACATTACTTTTTCTAAAATTAACAGCTTTTTTAATTTAAAGAGATCTTTAAAGTAAGAATTTAGAACGGATCAAACGAATGAAAATTTTGTTTCAGTCTGGCAACATTATAAAGGTAAGAACGTATGGCAACTTCAACGGCGATCGGATTTACTCTTCATTCGCTTTATTCTGATTTTTGTAGCTTAAATTCTTTTCAATTGATTGGGTATACCTAGCGTTTACCCACATACTTTGCAGAAATACATTCTCCCCTTCCCATCCATTCTCTGGTTAACCTGTGTAATCAGATTATTACACTTATCCACCCCCCTACAATACATTCAACCCGTTGAATGAACAATTCGCTGACTTGATTAATTCCAACTGACAAAGGAAACATTTCGTTACAAGTACACAAAGCTAATTAAAAATTCGATTAGGTGGAGAAGACAAGAAAATGGAATTCACAAAAAAAAAAAAAAAGAATAAAGCAAGCAAGTCGTCCCTGCCGACTTTGAGTATACCCTGTACCAAGTAGAGGAACTTTATAAAATCAAACTCCTTCGAATTCGCCAATAATTCAAACTAAAAGTTTCCTCACAAGCAGCAGCAACGAACGCATGCTATCTCGCTCACACTTACTACGCAATGGCGCACTGGGCATTTCAGTACAAATTGTACATAGATATATCTTCGATATTTCTTGTCCGAGTTTAACGAAATTTGGTCACCTGATACCTTTTGGCCATATTATTGGGTGTGTTAAATAAGATTACGCTACCTTTAATCTAACTCTAGTTATTCGTTTTTCTTAAATTGCGGGGGAGGAAGTGGGCGTGGCAAAAATTTGAAACAAACTTGATCTGCGTAGACACTACACGAATGCTGACACCAAATTTGGTTGCTCTAGCTCTTGTAGTCTCTGAGATCCACGTGTTCATACGGACGGACGGACGGACGGACGGACAGACGGACGGACAGACGGACAGACGGACAGACGGACAGACGGACATGTCTCAATCGACTCGGCTATTGATGCTGATCAAGAATATATATACTTTATGGGGTCGGAAATGCTTCCTTCTCCCTGTTACATACATTTTAGCGACTTTAATATACCCTTTTACCCTATGGGTACAGGGTATAAAAATATAATAGAAAAACGAACCGAGAGGGGGGGAAACCAGGAAAAACTAAAAGGTAAAACGTTCCGCTAGTGGTACAACAACAACTAGAACGAAATTTTTGTCGGTCAGGGTGGAGGGATTTGTTGTAGAAGGGAAATTAAATCGCTACAAATGGAGCAGCAGCAATATAACGAAAGAACCCAAAAAAAAAAGGAAATCCTTTTGAAATGGTAATTTGCATTGAACTCACCCAAATTTTCCATGCTTTGCGATAGAAGAGCCTCGAATGTATGCAAACTATAGGATTCGGCATCCATGCCCTTGGCCAAGGTGTTTCTTAGATGCATCTCATATTCAAGCAGCAATCGTGATGTGGGACTACCCGGTGTTGGTGTTACATTTGGTGCCTGTTGATGATGATGCTGATGGCGAGAGCGCGGCTGTGGCTGCTGTTGCTGTTGTTGTTGCTGCTGCTGTTGTTGCTGTTGCTGATGTCCTGGACCAGATTGCTGTTGTCCACCGCCATACGATTGATCCTGATCGGAATTGCCATTGCTGGAACTTGGTGTTGTGGCATAGCATTGGTTATCGAACATGACATTATCTGAGGGTGGTGAACCCTCAATGCAACTACGCTCACGCTCCAACTCCAAGTAGAGATTGCGTGGCGGATAGCCGCGACCAATTTCATGAGAAGATCTATACAAATAATTTGCGAGAAATCAAGGAAACAATAACAATTTCCGATTAGAATTGACACAAGGGTTTATTCATAGTATTTGATTAGCCCACCTTGATCCAGAGAATCGCGACGACTGACTACTCGCACGGCCCATGGTATTGTTATTCATGACGTGATGTCCACCGCTGACGCCGGCTACGCCCATGCCGCCCATCATACCACCACCCACCATACCATGCTGATGCATCATGTGCTGTGGCCCCAAAGTCTGGGCTGCATTCGCGTTATAATAGTTGTAACGTCGTCGCCCCATCTCGGGTGAGGTAACCGGGCTCTCGGTACTGGGCATCGGTTTCAACATGCGTTTCAATGTGCTAGTGTCGACATTCATGTCCTCGGTGCTCTTGGTTTTGCGGCGTGTATTATTGTTGATTACGTTGTGCTGGTGCATGTCGTGCGAGTGCGCATCGCGTGCCTAGCAAAAAGAGAGAGAGAGAGAGAGCATAAGAGAGTGGAATGAGAGACAGACATAAAGAGAAAGAGAATAATTAGTGTGGGTGTGTTTATGTGTGTGTGTGTGTTTAATTGAGAGAGTTTTTTACCCTCGGCTAATATTGTAGTTGCTTCTATTAAATCAAGTTTGCACGCTTTCTTCATCCCCCTACAACATAACTTTAAATGGACACGTTAATAAACAGTTTAATTATTTAGAACCGGTTTAATATTTCAAAGAGAAGACCTAACTATCAAAATTCTAAAGGGACCATGAAATTATTATCTTCAAAGTGCCTTAAAAATCGGATTCTTAATCAAGTTGGAAAAGTTAGAATTACTTGTTTGTTTATCCCATTATTATAGTTATATATAAATATAAACTAACCATATCATCGCCAAAGTCCTTAGTGCGTGTTCCAGTTGATTTTGAGGAGGAGGAAGTACAAGTGCCAACACTCTGATGCAAACCGCCACCAACTTGAGTGCCTTCGTTTTTTGATAGATCCATATCCATTTGACAAGTGCCAGGATCATCGCTGCCCACCTGAGAGCCAACATGATTTTGTGTACACATATCGGAGCCACTGCCAACGCCAGTGACAATAACGCCAGGTGTATTGGTATTAACACCAGCATTGGATACACCCATCGAACCATCTTGCTGTGTCTTCATTTGGCGTTGCAAAGTGTCTGAAAATGGTAAATGCATCATTTTAAAGTGATTTCTTGATTCAGTTGATTGGTATCTTATTTTGTGTGTGTTTTAGTGTCGCATTGGTTATATTGTCACTCACCACCGCCTTGACCTATTGAACCCACACCGGGGGCCACATTATCGTATAGCGAAGTGCTGCTGACGGCACTAACAACTTTTCCCTGCTGCTGGAGCTGCTGTTGTTGCTGCTGTTGACCGTCGACATCTGTGATTCTGTGAGAGCCGACATTACGCGGCAAAGTGGATGAACCTGCAATGAATATGATGGCGATGAGTTTGATGGGGGCGAGGCGCGGTGGACGTATTTTCTTTTCTTTTTTTTTTTTTTTTTTTTCTCGTTTGAAGTATTTTTGGGGGGGTAACCTAATTGCTTAAGCTCTGTAGTTGCATTTTGAAAGAGAGAAATCAACTTAAAAATCAGGAAACAAAAAAACGTGGGAACTAACCGAGTTTTGCTATATTGCTATTTATTTTTATTTGTATTTGTATGTTTTTTTTTTTTTTTTTTGGTATTTCATTTTGTTCTCACCTCTAACACGTGGATCGGTTCTCAGGCGCGCATATTGCTCGGCGGACATGCAGGTGCACTGGGGCTCTTGGCGAACGCGCGACGGCGATGCCGGTGTACTTAGCGGCTTTCGTTTGGCCTTCACTTTGCCGCCGCCGCTTTTACCGCCACCACCACCACCACCGGGTGGATCCAATTTCAGGGAATATGACGACGAGGCCTTTCGTGAAAATTTGAAAGAAGGCGACTGTAAAACGTCGCACTATCATTAGGTTAGTTGATTGGGATAACAAGGTACAAGGTGTGCGGTTCTCTCTTTTTCTTTCTCTCCTGTCTGTCTCTTTGTTTTTGCTGCTAAACTATATTCTTTCTTTTGTAGGTTCGCTACAGAAAGGCCCAGTGTGAAAACTAGGCGAAGGTTTCTTTGCTTCTTGATTGTGTAAGGTATTTTTTTTTATTATAACTTTTTTTTTTTTTTATTTTGGTAGGATTACAGTTAAGAAATATCGTGCAAGTTGTGACGAAAGTGCGTTTAAAAGGGAAGCCTTACTTAGTTTAATAAGTTTTTCTTTTTTTTTAATACAACGATACGATAGAATATTAGGATAGTAGTAGTAGTAGTTTTTGCTAAGAATTTTAATCGAGTAAGTTTTCAAGAAGAATTTTACACTTATTTTTATACAAATACAACAAGCTTCAGTTTAGCCTTATAGAATATGTTTATATATATATATATATATTTATATTTATATATATAGCGAAAATAGATTATATATATGCTTTGTTTAAGCTAGCGCTATGCGCTGATATATATGTATTATATATATATATATATATATATATAGATTACTTTTTGATTCGTTTCTGATTTCGTTTCATTTTGATTTTTATGAACATTTTACAAATTGTTCATCGAAACATTAATTATTGTAAGCCTTTGTGTGCGCTATGTTGTTATTGCTGTTGCTGTTATCGGGGTTTTAGAAACCTTTTCAAGAATATATATATGTCTATATATTTATATATTTGTTTTTGTATATATTTATTATCCTATCTATATATTTATAACTAAATTCTCTGAATATCTATCAATATTTATTTATATTGTTTGCTCTCTTTGATTACTTTAGTTTTTGAAAGTTATTTTCAATTATAACCGCCCACTGGGTTAGGATTGGATTGGATTTGCTTAGGATTGGGTTATAAATGGGAATTTAGGGTTCATCATCGTTAACGGTTTGTAGAGGATAGGTAACGGTATTGTAGTACAGGATACGTGCGATTGTTTTAAAGCGTTTGGCGTTTTTCTTTTGCATTTCATCATTATAAACATATATGTATAGGAAACATCCATCATATCAATCAATCAATCAATCAATTAATCAATATACAATTGAAAATTGCATTTAAACATTCAAGTTGATAGATTTCGAAAGAGGAAATTTTGTAGGTTTCGTTTTTTTTTTTTTTTTTTTTTGTTATACAAAATGCAAAAGGAAATATAAGTAAGATTTTTATACATAGAGAAAGTAAATTAAATAAAATTAGTTTGTATTTTTTTGTTTTTTTTTTTTTTTTTTGTTGGTTAGGGGGGACAGTTAGATTTCAATTAGTTTAGAAAGATAGAGATAAAGTCGTGTGTTATTTGTTAGGTTTTGTGTACATTTTTCAAAATATTTTTCAATTTTTTCAGTTTTTTGTTTGTATATATATATTTTTTTTTTTTTTTTGATCAAATGAAATGCATTTTAAAAATGAAACATTTTTTTTTTTTTGATTTTGTTTTTTTTTTTTTTTTTTTTTTGGAAACGAATTTGTTGTTTTTGTGTTTCGAGAATGATTTCGAAAAATGATTTAGAAGAGAGAAAAAGAAATGAAAGTATATATAATATAAATACATTTAACAAATTTTAGTGGGTTGTGTCTATGTGTGTGTGGGTATGTATGTGTGAGTGTTCTTGTCTCTGTGTGTGTATGTACGTGTGTGTGTTTATTTTGTCCTAACTTTATATTTAAATGAAGTTTGTTTTCTCTTTAGTTAGTTGGTTCGATTGATAGAGACAGCGTAGGTGAGCGTGGGGCGTTAGGTTAAAGGAGAGTAGTTTAGTAGGTGAAGGTACACACATAGAGTGGAAAAATAGACAACACTTAGAGGCCCTGGTTATATTGGTTGATTTTTGATCTTGTTTTTGTTTTTTGTAAGTGATAAAGGTGAACATGCCCATCGAAGGGATATACAGAGGGAGAGAGAAAGTGAGAGATCTACACTAATAATAAAAGATGAAATTTGTTGCTCTTCCACTTTGTATTGGGTTTGCTCATTGCAGTTGGGTTGGATTGGGTTTGGTTTGGGTTTTTTTTTTAAGGGGGGGGTGGTGACAACAACATTTACATTTAAAAATAATGAGAAACTTAGGTAATTCTATATATGTATGTTTAGATCAAAAAAAAGGAAGGCATGAAGCGATACTAACGTATTTTTTTACAATGTAAGATACCTGCAACAAAATGAGGCGCAAAAAGTAAGAAGAAAGAAAAACGAAAACGATTCATTAGACGGCTAGTCCAAGATAGTTGTTTGGTATTCATTTTGTTATGGCTGTACTCTACAACTATATGCATGAGAAGAGTGACGAGTAGCGAGTAACGAGTAGCGAGTGTTTTTTAGTTAGTTAGTATGTATAAATGTCTGTGTGTGTGCGTGTTTTAGCTGTTGCGTACACGAGTCGTTCAACTTTAATGATACCCATTCAAAATTATTCAATTTCGCTTAATTTAAATAAGCGTTTTATATCAATTTAATTAACAGTTCAATTGTTCTTGCTGCACTCAATGAAGGAAGACAAAGATCTTCAAAATATAAAGCCATGAACGTAGAATATCTTGCTATAATTTAAACTTTTCAGTAACTTTAAAAGGTATTTTAAAAACCGAGCTTTAATAATTTACTATAGATAGTATAAAGAGTGCAGCAATGACTGAAAATATATTTCAAAATAAAATACTATAGACTATAAAGTTGAATCTATTATGCCCTTTATCAATTTAATATATTTTAAAGAACATTTCTCGTTTGTTTCTATGTATGTTTGTGAGCAATTGTGGTGTGTGTGTTTGTGTGTGTAGATATTTGTATGCTAATGTGATAGTAACTACATTTCGATAAAAGTATAAAAATAATATAGGACACTACACTACATAATACATACTTTACTTTTGCCAGATTGTTATACAAAAAAACATATCGAACCAATCGAAAAGAAGACGAAAAACTAAGTCCAAAGTAAATATTTTCCAACAATTTTCCAAATTCATTGAAACGGTTGTTTAATTTTTTTTTTGAAAACTAATTAGGTATTAAAAAAATCGAAATTTTCGAAAAGTCGGTTGGACAGGTATGTTAGTATATGTGTTTGTGGGAGGATGTGTGTGTGTGTGTATGTGGAGTGGATGTCAGTGAGTGTGGGTGTGTGGTTGTGGGTCTATGTGAAAGGGTTTTGGAATACGACAATGATTATGATATGGTCTAAAGGCTCTCAGAGTTCAGCTTCATCATCATCATCATCATCATTATCGTCAGTGTCATCATCTTTGATCATCATCATCATGGATGTTCATCGTTTTTAGTGTATTTTTGATGTATAATATTTTTGTATTGGAAGGGTAGGACTTTAACTAAGTGTAAGTAAATTGATAATTGCTTCTTCTCATCTTTTTTTTTTGTTTTCTCATCGGTTATTTTTGGTTTGTTTGTTTTGGTGATGGGTTACTGAGGTATTTAGGTTAAGGTTTTTTTTTTGCTTGGCAATTTTTTTCATATTTGATTTGAATTGTTGAATATATATAATTTTTTGTTTTTTAATTTTTTTGGAAATTTCTTTTTTCTGGGGCTGGCCGAAAAAATAAGGAAACTGTAAGAGAATACTTACACAGCATTCGCGAAACTGTTTGGCATCAATCGGGGAAGTGAAATTTAAGCCCCAAGTATCATTTGTCATGGGATCCTTCCAATAGACAAAACATTCCGAGGCCTGACCAATGCGTGTGCCTATATTAAGTCGAGGCGATAAAATGAGAAAAGATATTTTGGAATGCATTGATTAGATTGATTTTGTTTGAAGTTATATAGATGTTTATGGTTCGTTTTTTTTTTTTATTGGGTTATACACTCACCTGGTTGAACAAGTCTCACATCTAGAATCTTATCCACCTGACTATTATAGGCGGTGATGTGGAATATGCATTCCGGTGAATCCTGAATGCAGGTGATATTGACAGGAACCAAATCTTCAGATACTTGTTGCCATTTAACGGTGCCGGCTCCACTAGCCGATACATGGAAGACCTCAGCCCACAACCTGAACGAACTTGGGTTCATTAATTCAATAGTTGAGTTTTTAAACAAGAAGATTTTTTTTATTTGGTTGTAGATTTGATTTGTGAATTTCGACCCAATTTTTCGTAATTTTATTGTGCAAAATTTTGTTGTTGTTGTAGTTGTTGTTGTTGTTGGGGGGAAGGTAGAGGAAAATTGTTGTTATTGTTGTTGGTTGGTTGTTGTAGTTGTAGTTAAAGTTGAAGGCGAAAGGCATATTTTGTTGTAGTTGTAGTTGTAGTTGTTGGTGGTGTGGTTTTTTTTTATTATTTTTTTTTTTTTTTTGGTTTGGATTTTGGTTACGAAAGAAAAACCAGATAAAGAAGAACACAATTAGTTATCGAAAGTTAGCGAATTGAATTTAGTTATAGGCACAACACAAAAAGAGTCAACTAAATGGGATTTGTAAGTAGTTTTATTCTCCTTTTTTTTTTTTTTTTTTTTTTTTTTGTGGGTCTTGTGCGTTCTCGTTGTGCACACTTACCTCAATAGATGGCCATCACGACGTCTGGAACTCTGCCAAGGTGAATCCTCATAGCGATAGGCCTTGCGCATCAATGGGGCACAGGAGCAGCTCAATTTATTACCCATGGCGCAATTGGCACAGCCTGCCGCAGATCCTACAACAAAACCAAAAAAATGAAAGAAGAAAAGAGGAAGAAGACATCCAGATTCAATTATAGTTAAAGAAGAGAGATTGAGTTACGGCTACTCACCTTTACCAGAGGCACCCCGATGTCACCACATGCCGCTTACATCCGCCTGAGAAAGCGCCTGGCCGCGATTTAGCGACTGGGAGCGTTGATTATGCCGATGGCCGTGGTAGCGACTTCCGCGCTGTTAACAAAAAAAAAAAGAAAAAACGGATAAAAAGTTGAAGAAATTTTATTAGTTAGTACACAATTATTTGGAAAAGATTATTAGATTACCTTACAAAAATGTTAAAACTATGTCTTACAGTTCAACCAACTCAACTTACACATATTTAGGTCAATCTTAACAAGTCTACATATCTATCTTAAAGATTCATACAGTTAAACTATCTTCAATCTGTTAAAATTAAAATTTTAAACATTTTCAGATATAATATTTTTAAGTTTAGTTTAGCAACTAAAAGCTTTTAATATGTAGCCTAAATAAAAGATGAAAATGGTTCCATCTTAAATTTGTTTTATTTGCATGGTCTCTATATGATTTACAGATCAACTTTTCGAGTCTAATGCATACAAAAACCAATATTTCTCTATTAAAAAGAGTAAAAGAAATCCTTAAATAATCAGAGATATTCTATTTTTCCAATATTTAATTTATTTTGATTTCAATTTTATATTTTTAAAGAAAAACCCAGATTTGGATTAAAAATTACTCCTTTGGACAAACTGAAGAGATTACCAATTGAGTTATATTTTCATATATTTCGATATCTTAGACAATTGAAATACCGTTAAACCAAGGTCTAGTCTAATCGATAGGAAATCGATGGAGATTTAACCAAGGGAAGGCCTTGGCATAAGCAAATACCCGCATTTTTCTGTTGTTTTTTAATTTCAATTTGTTTTTTTTCGTCGTTATTATATTGTTGGTGTGTTTTGTGGCCACATTTTGAACTTGAATCAAGCCATTAGGCAATAATAATTGTTGAAACAACCCACGCCACGAGAGATCATAATCAAGTTGCAAGAGGTGCGAACGGCATGCCAAGGGAACCGTTGGACGGGAGGTGGGGGCGGTAACGTGAAGCGAGTTCAACTGTTGTTGTTTCGGTCTGTGGCCAAAAGTGCAGGTATTACCTTGCACCTCTTTCCTCACATTAAGAAAACAGATTTCGTGTAGGTGTCAACAACAACAACAACAACAACAACAATAATAATAACAGAAACAGCTCAACAACTCAACCTCAAAAGCAAATCTTTGAAGTTTTATACAAAAATTCTCTTTTGGACTTTTCACACATGTTTCAGATGCAAATCTTTTGGGGAAAGCCTTTTTCGTTCAGACGATTTCGCCCAATTTTCATTTTTTCTTCTATTTATTTTATATGAATTTAATTTTAAAAATATATTCACTTTTGCCGTCTAGACCATATGTTGGCCACATTTCCGATATAAGTAAGTTCTATATCTCAATATACATATATATCATCTTATTCTATATCTATTTTTGTTTACAACATTTACCAAAAGCAAAAGCAAAAAAAAAAAAAAACAGAGACCGGCCGTGTGTAAGAGAAAACGAGAGACCGACAGATTGTTGAAGAGGGTGAGAAAGGAAATGGGGGACAAACGACACCTGTTAACCAATGCGAACGACGCGTTTTTTTTTTGTTTTTTGCCTTTTACCGGCTTTTTGTTAATAACAACAAAATGTTCATTGATCACCGAAAAATTAGCCAAATACTAAAATAAAAAAACAAAACAAAAAAGCAAAACAACATTCCAAATGCACGTCTCGACGACAACTAACTGAAAAACTGCTGAAAAATTCAAAGCGCATTCAAACACACACACACACACACACGCACACACATAGAGAGATTCTCTGAGAGAGTGGCGGCGGCGCCCACATCTAGCGATCTACCGAAACGCTCTATCTTGCGATCGCTTCTCATGGCTCTGCTGAGGCTAAAAAGATCATCAAGTGGACCAGCGTCTGTTGAGGTTTTTTGTTATTGTAGTGTTGTTGTTTTTATCTTTAATGCGCCAGCACGTGTTGTTGTCAAAAATGTATTTTTAAAATCAATCAAACGGTACTGCTCCTCTTCTCTCACTACCGCCCACTCTTTCTCTCTTTCTCTTCCCATGCTTTCTTTTGCTCTCTTTGATGAGTCTCGCCCCCTCCCAAGAAATCTCATCAAAATGCTATAAAAAACGTAAGGAGCTTGGCGACATCAAAGTGATGACGACTGGCCCAATTTGGAATACTCTAAGAGAGTAGAGTATAGTCGAATGGGTATAAAAGATAAACGCAATATAAACTTGTTGCCTATCTAAAGATCGGGTATATAACGAACAAATATGCATATATCAGCATGAAAATCAAAGTGGACTTAGTTTATCAACCAAAACTCAAATTTTTAATAATATAATTAATACACTTGATTCAGATACAAATAATATAGCTTTCAGATAGAAACAATCAATCATTAGAAAACTCAAGGAAAATGCAATTCTAACTTTGATCTCAATGTAAGTAAATATTGCCAAATTTTAAATGAATCTAATAATTTAAGTTTCGAGTTAAGGGTATAGAAATATTGGCCTATTCAAATTCTGTTTAGTTTTGTTGTTTCTTGGCCCAAAAACGAATCGCTGCCTTCTTTTCTGGCATTGATGTGATGACTTTGCCTGGGTTTGGTGATGAGCGATCAATTGATTTAGCTGATCAAGTTGATGACATTATCGAATAGATGTTTAAGGTACACCAAACTGATCTGGATGCTTACCAAATATTGAAATTAACTTGGCAATAATGCCAAATTGGCAATCAAATAAGATATTGCAAAAAAAAAACTTGTCGACTGATCTACATACTTTGAAATATTTCTAACAAAAAACGGCAATATATATATAGAATATAGAAATCGTAACTGAGCAAACCAGTTTATAGCATTTTAAATTTAGATAAGTAACTATATATATATATGCCATGCTATTAGAATGCTGTTTATAAGGATTTTTTTCGAAATACATCTAATATGATCATATTTTTAACCTATCGATGCTATATAAAAGATCATATAGGTCCTTTTTTAATAATAATATCTTTAAATTTCATCTTTAAAATAAATAGATTCCCTTAATACTTAATGAATTTTTAGTATTTAAAAGCTCTAGTAAGAAGATAAACCTTGACAATAATCAGAGAAGCTTTCCTCTATATTTAGAGTAACTATATATTATTGATCCACATCAAGAGCTCAAGTGTCAGTCGAAAGATACCCGCCATGTTTGTCTAGACATTTGTGAGTCTGCCTATTTGTCTATCCTAAGCATCTATCTATGCACCACAAATGTCATCGGTATGAAATCCCCCCACAAGATGTCTCCTGGGTGTTTGTCCTCTAACTTGTGTTAAATTTCAAAGGCGAAGGTTATTGGAATTGACTTTGTTTTCTCAGTATTCTAATGGGAAGGGGAGTTTTGAGGCAAGGCGAGCCTCAATTTTCGGCACCACAGGCTGAGGTTAATTATATCAATGCACATGTTAGGTTGATTACCCACACTGTTAGAGCCTCGTGATGGCTGTGGTTTAATGCCTGAATGGCTAGTAATGGTCCCACACTTGATAAATGTATGTTGCGTTAAGCAACAGGATGCTAATGACCCAATAGGAGAGATAATGATGGATGCACCCGATTCCAAAAGTGGGCGGTGATGACTGCAAATTCAATTACCTAACCCATATTAATTAGTGAGTTGACTAATGAAAGCTTTCTCACTACGGCAACCATAATAGGTTCACTACTGCCCTGAAGGGTTAAAATTCACAATTAATTAAAAGCAATCCAGCATTTGGAAAGCCTAGTTTTTTTTTTTTTTTTTTTTTTTTTTTTTAAGAGAGATGCTCTAACTCTATCTATTAAAAATTTAAAACTTATAAAACTAAACGAAATGGCTTTACCGCATACAAAATAATTATATATACATATTTCTACTTATAATTCTAGTGCAAGGATCGGACAGATTATTAGTTTTTTCTTTATGTATATATGAATTAGGTTAGGATTGGGTCCATCTTTGGGATAATTAATGGTGTTATGATAAAAGTGGAAATTAGATTATCCATTATCAAAAGATTTGTTATTGTTTTATACACACCTCCACATGACCCCAGCCATCGGCATTCATTTTGGCGGCTGCCTCCACACTTTCCTTGGCACCCATTTTCTTTGTTTTATCAAATTTGTTTGGTTATTCTTTTTTGTTGTTTAGTAGTTAATAACGTTCAGATTAGAATAACTAGCTGAGAGGGAGAGAGAATTCGCCTCCTCTATTGATGTTGCTGCCTGATGATGTCTGTTGTTGATGATGATGTTGATGGGGCAGCTGTCAGATGTTATTTATTTTGGGCCAAACCAGGAGCAGTAGCAAGGAGAGAGAATTTTTAAGTCTGTCTCTCCTTGTTCAATTTAATGTATATATATGTATGTATATTTATATATGTATATAAATATACATATGTACATATAAATATATATTATATGTTGTCTCTCGCTCTCCCTCTCTCACTCTCTCTCTCTTGATTTTTTGCAGTCTCTTTGGATGCTGAGGCGTTGAAAGTGGACTTTCAATGCAACTTTCGTCAAGTTGAAAGCAGTTAAATAATAGAACAGAATCAGCCGAGAAGATGTAGCGCCTCCTTTGGCCAATGCAGTATAACTGCCCAAAAAGTATGCTATCTATTTCTTTATAATTCTTAGATTATATATATATATATATTGATACATTTATATATCTATATATATAAAATAAATATATATATATAATATGTAAGTATTTATGGCCCACCTCCCACCTCCTGGGGGAGGATTTTGCTTCAAGTTTTGAACACTTTTACTTTAATATAGTTGGAAATTTTCATCAATTTTCTTGGCTTTTATGTCAAAAGGCGTTGCCACACACACACGCACACACACGCACTTTTAAATTTGAATTGAAATTTAGCTTTTTCGTTGCACTTCTGTATAACTAATCGTTATAATTCTTTATATATATGTATGTTGACTTTTTGGCCGATTTGGCATTTGTATCTTATTATTTTTTTGCGATGCTCCCGAAAATTTGAGGCGTGTTTTGCGTTCAAAATTTTTTGTCCTTTCTTTCTGGTCCTTTAGACCACAGACAGAAATGGTTTTTGGTCTCCTGTGCTTCTCGCTCTCTTGGCCAAAAAATACCTACAAAACTTGACGAAACCAAAAACGAAACGACGAAATGTTTTCACTTGACGAAACTAATGAGGGAGAAAGAGACAGGCACACAAAGAGAAACAGAGAAGTGAGAAAGAGAGACAGAGAGAGAGAGAGAAAAAGAGAGAGCGAGAGAAAAGGTTCAGATGCTGTGACAGAGGCAGAGTCAGCTGCGACGTTAGCTGCGACAGAGAAGCTTTGAGATGAGCGTTGAATTACAGCGATAGCCGAAAATTCTTCTTCCTCCTCCACCACTCTTCTTCCTTTTCTTTCTCTTCTTGTTCTTCTACTTGGTTGTTGTTGTTCGGTATATATATATATATCTATATGTATATATTTTAATTTCGATTTCTTTCTGGCTTTATCCTTTATATTTCCAGTGTTTGTGTGTGTGTGTGTGTGTCTGTGACTGCGATAAGTTGGCAAGTTGCATAAAACACCACACCTTAATTTATTAAATTTATTTGAAATTTATTTCAATTTCCATCCTTTTTGCTTAGCCTCTTGTTTCTTTTTTAATCACACACAAAATCTTTTGCCTAGAAGTAGGCTAACATTTTATACAATATTTTACTCCTTTTTATTGGGTTGTATTTTATTAGCTCATTAATTGCAAATTTTCTAGTTATATTTTAAATTTATTTTAGTGCAAAGCGGTTTTTGAATATTCTCTTTAAATTTATTAGGTTTTTTGGCTCGAAATAAAAATTAAAACCCGTTAGACAACCGTTGACTTCGAATTTCGTTTTGACTTTGAGGCCAGGCAGCAGCAGCGGCGCAGCTAAGCAAAAAAGAAAAGGAAGCGAGAGAGCAAGTGCGAGAGAGGGAGGATGAGAGTAAGACAGACAGAGAGAGAGTGAGAGAGAACGAAAGAGGGATGCTGCTACTGCGAAGCTTTGGCTGCTGCAACTGTTGGAATGTGTGCCATATTTTTTGTACCGTTTCTTTTTTCCACTTTTTTCGTTGCTTTTTTTTTGTGGGGTGGCTTGGTGTTGTTTTTCTGGATGTGTGTATGTGTGTGGTGTGTGTTTCTACAAGCTTTTAATGTCTCCCCTATGCACGTGTGGATATGCATGTGGATGTGTGAGTGTGTGTGTGCGTTAATGTAATATTAATGTTATAATTTCTAAGCTCAACCCACTCTTACCCTAACCACCCACCTCACTCATCACTTTAACATTCGACCATTCCCCAGTCAAAGGACGTGACCAAGTTAGAGATCATAAATAATTTACGCAAAAAGGGAACATTTTCGTGTTTTTCTTCCTTTTTTGGTTTTTCATTTTGGCCACGTTTTGTTGTGTTAACCAAACACAGAAAGTAAAGTAAAAGTGAAAAGCAACATCAAAATTAATAAGTAGAAAGGATGCTGTCGACGTCAACGCTGGCAGAGTGGCAATGCCTAACAAAAACACACACAAAGTAACTAAAAGTAGAAAGCACACGGGAGAGGAAAGGACAGGAAGAGCAAAACCAAAGGAGAGAAAGTCTATCAGAGAGCAGCGAGCGAGAGTCATTTGCGCCGGCGTCAAGTCAATATTAAACGAAACAATTTCGTCAAGTTGACAGTTCCAATAAAATTCCTTTAGGATAAAATGCAGCATCATCTCTGGACCAAAAACAAAAAATTGAAATGCATAAGGTAAACTAAATTACTATTTGACCAAAAGGATCGGATTTGGAGAGGGTGTGGCTTAGCGCATTAATACACATATGTATACAGGTGAAAAGTTGTTAGAATCTCCAAAAAGCCCAAGTGCAATTCGCAGCTGAGGGCGCTGCATCTCGGCTCGGCTTTTTGACTTCTTTTTATTTTTTTTTTTGTTTTTGGGGAGCGGCCCAAAACATCATTTGACGTCAGACTTTGGCTTTTTGCTGCCCACGCGTTCAGGTTCAACAAGGCTGAGCAGCTGCTGCTGCGTTTGCTATATTACCGTTATCGCTTGCTTGCTGGCTCCCTCTTTCTCTGTGTGCTTCGCATCATCATTAGCCAAAACTAACGGTTTAATTCAAAAGGAAACAAAAAAGTGGTGTGCTATTAAGGTTCTTTCCTCATTTTCCGTTTTGTTTTTCATTTTGTTGTTTTCTTTTTTTTTTTTGTTGCGTAAGGTTTTTTTTAGGGCATTTGGAGGGTGTGGTTCAACTAACCGGATAGCGATCCAACAACAAAAAAGCAAAAACATAAAAAGCAAAGCCAAAAAAAAAAAAAAACAAAACCAAGTGTAATGCATGTGCTTCTGACTCTGACAGTGTCCGTGTGTGTCTGTGTGTGGGATTGACACAGTTTTTGCCTCTAGACTCTGCGCATCGGCGCAAAAGCTTTTTCCTTGGATTGCGCAAAACTTCGCCGAGTTTTTATGAATGAATACCAATTTCATGAACCACAACAACAATAATGGCAATAACACCAACAGCATTAACAATAACAACATCTATCATCAACAACAAGAGCATTGTGTTTTAAAAAGCTTTCAGTTGACTTGCCTTGAACATGCGTTTAGTAGTGTTGATTTAAGGCTTTCGTTGTGCATTTTGTGCATCGGAATGAAACAAATTTAAATTTGATTATTAAACTTTTTCTTATCAAACTGCCGCGCAAACCGAGATAAAAATGTACTAAATAATACCATACTGTCTGCCTATCTATCGCATATCGATGAGAAAAATAGTGTTGGTTAGCATTAGCCTATCGATATATTTTAGTACTAGTCGAAGTGATTATCCAAGGTCGAGACGTTCCGCAAAATTTCCATCCATTTCAAAAATTCAGGGGAATGCTTTCATCTCAAACAACTCAAACTAATTATTTTTGCTGATAACTTTCCTATATTAAATAAATGACTGTATTATTGTTATGGTATATATATCCACTGATCTAAGCTGATAAATTTTTCATAAAATATATAATGCAAAAAGGTCTAAGTATCGATAATATACAGTACCGATAACAAATGTATCTATCGATACAAGAAATAAAATCGCGGTGATTTTCTGACTGACATGAACCGGTCAGACTAAAATGTTTGTTTACAAAATATGGTTTGAAATTTGGCGTTCTTAGTTTATAAGTAAATCTCTTATTACACCATTATAAATAATTGCCAAGATGGAGCTTTTTGAAAACCGCATAATAAGCAGTTACCATGCTGTTAATGTTGGTCCAGAGGCGAAAGGTAAAACAAAAAGCCAGCTGCGGCTTTTGCCATTGCTAAATTCTCGTCTAATTTGCAGAAAACAATTTATTGAAAGCAGATGAAGAATATCGCAATGGTAACCTGGAACATTCAATTTACTATCAAGTAAGGTCTCTGTTTCAATCAACCGACTTGCGTTATTTAAGCGAACTGGAACAAATCGATCATTTTAAGCCAAAAATTAAAGATGTATTGATCAATGCAAGTGAAAAGGAGCAACAGGATTACCAAAGGTGGGACAATAAGCAGGAGGAAGAGGATTACCAAAGGTGGGGCGCTATTAGCTTGTTTCTTTTTCCGTCCTATCATTCTTATATGCCAGATATATCTATATGGATGCAGTTCCTCATGTGCTTGTAAAAAATATATGTACATATAACTTGTCTACCCAAAATGGTGCAATGTCTGTGTCTAGTAAACGGCTGGGTTTCAAAATAGGCTTTTAAAAAAAACATCTGTGTAAATATTTATAGTCTTAGAAAGATTGGATAGGGATCTGGTGCATTTAAACCCAGAATCAGGGCTTTATATAAACAATTATTACAATTTTAATGTGTTGCAGTAATAAATTCTTTAAAAATATTCTGGAATATCCCAATGATGAAAAGCAACGCCAACGTAAAAGGAGAAATCTTTCTTTACCAGCTGGATCCATGCCAAGACTAGACTTTATGGAAGATATAACAATTCCAAGGGATGGCATAGCACGCATCAATGATATATGCCAGCAATTGCCCGATGAATGGTGCATTATACAGCTAACCAAAAGTTTTAATCCATCTACCACATACTCGCTCTACAATGAGATCAATTCATCGGAGAGTGCCATCTATTTGGCCATGCTATGTCATTGCCGTTCACCACAATTAGGACAGACTTGTCTGAAATTTAACAGTGATCGTCTCATTGTACTCTTCCGGCAGTATAGCACTCAGGTGGAGCGCTTCCGTAGTGTAGTCTCTGTCAATCCGGCCTTGGCTAAAGTTAAACAGACCAAACAAAAATACTGGGAAGAGTTACAAGAATATACTACATTTCTTCAGGTGAGTTACGGTTCGAAATATCATTATACGATAATTAACAATTCTACATTTATTTCGTAGCAATTGATCGATGACTTTCGTGAAGTAATCTCTCCCTATGAGTTCCTATTTTTGGGTAAACGATATAAGACCGCTGCAGTGACCAATCTAACCGAAAAAATCTTTCGAGAAGTTGATGTATTCTGTGATCAACAGAAATGGAATCAACATCAACGAATTTTACTCTCACAGGCGGCTCTTCATGCCAATCAAATAAATAAAACTGATCTCAGATTGATATCCATCGAATTGACTTCGGATAGCAAATGGGAGGTGGTCTATGATTTACTTAACAAATGGTCCGACAACTGGTTACAACTTGAGCAAAATGGAATGCCACCAAAAATAATTAACAAAAGATTTCCCACTATGCTCATAGTAGATGAGGTAAGTACATTTTGTTCAGGTTGAGTATGACAATAAACGTGTTTGTTTTTTATTTCTAGCGCTTGGATCATTTTCATTGGGAGCAATTGGCCACTGTACAGGAATTCAGTAGAGCAAAGTCTCTGCATCTACTTTGGCGGCTATATCAATGGCATAAGCCAAAAATGAAACATGGCTTCTACACTGTCAATATTAACAAAGGTTTGTCTGTCATAAATCCTGATGGCGATTTGGTTAATTCGGGTAGAAGATTGCGTGGCTTCTTTGAGCATTGGCTGGGACATTGGCAGAATATGTTTGAAACAATTCCAACCGAAGAAGTGATGATAAACCAGGCCTTTAAATCAGAGTGTTTTGTGTAAGTTGTGTCAAGGACTAAACCTGAGTTTCCTTCTTTATGTCAATGATTTAACTTTTAATTATAGTTATGCCGGTCATGGCACCGGTCTTCAGTACATTAACGGTCGAACAATTTGCCGTAGTCACGTTGAGGGCATTGTGTTTCTCTTTGGCTGCGATTCCACCCGTCTTTTGGGAACAGGTTTATATAGTGCCATGTATGGTGGTCACGATTATTACCATGGTGCCCTATGTCCCACAATTGTAGGCACCTTAATGCCAGCCTTGGATGCCAATATGGATACCGTGTCTGTTAATATCTTAAGTCAATTTCTAGCCCCTTCCCATAACAAAGTGATCCCTTGGTCTGTAATTGATCGCACAACTTGGATAAAAACGGGCTTGGTGCAAGGTATAACTAAATCAATTTTACTGTATAATATAAATTGAAACATTTTTCATTTTGTAGCTGAAAATATGGAGGAACCAAAATATATCGATCAAACTCCTGACTATCAAAAGGGCAGCTTGTGCGCAAGTATATCCCAAGTTCAACAAGGTCTAATTGAGCCTTTAATCTTTAATTGTTGCATTTATGTATGTCGCGGACTTCCAGCATGGAATTTGTCCGTTGAAAAGATGCCATTTTAGTGAATTTAGTAAAAAAAATGAAGTAGACGTCGAAACGAGAAACTATTTAATTAAGCATAAAATTGTTCCCTATTTTTTATAAGATGAACTTTTTGTATTCCAATTATATATATATATAAGGTGTATCTATCGAGTCTCTGTTTAAAAATAGTTGATAACAACATCTGGTATATTATAGAATTGGACTGAAAATTTAAAACTGAACTTTATATGAGAATTCGTAGTAAACAGAACTCGCTATTATAGAAAATTTTCTTTTTTTTGAATCCCCACATACTCAGGTATTCAAATCAAATTAACAAACTATTATATTTTGTTCTGAGTCAACCTTTATCATCGAATAGAAACTAAATAGTTACTTAATTTTCCTGTATAACTTCTTCTCGACTTGAGCCAATCGATTATTTTGGGATTAAAAAAAAAGTGCAAGTTAAAAATATGAAATATAGATAACATTGAGAATTTAAAAATAAAATTATATATACATATAGTCGTACATTTATATAGTATAAAATAAACTAGTGCCGCATATAGCTTACCTTTTTTTTTTTGTCTCGAACCTCTTTTGATTTGAAAAGATAAATTTCTCTTCTTGTTTTGGGGCGTGTTTATATTTTTTTGTTTGTTTTCAAAACTTTATTTTGATGTGATTACGATTTTTATAGTCTATAGGTTTTAATTGTGAAAATTTGGAACTTGAACCGTTTGTTATTAATTAATTATACATTTGTTTTTTTTTTGTTTTTGTTTTTATTTAGTTTGATTGAGTTTGTTGAATTATTTATACATCATTTAATAATATTATTGTATTAATCATGCCACCTGTGCAAAAATTTGAAACAATTAGTTGGAGTAATGTGATTGGAGTGGAGTGAGTGAGGAATAAACAAAAGTGAAAGTGAAGGTGCAAGTAGAAGAAGAGGTATAGACAGAGAGACAGACATTTAGATTATACAAATATATATATATATAACTATATGGTAAAAGGTGATTTTGTTGATTCGATTGGTTTCGATTGGATTGGAATGGGTTGGGCTGCTTTGCTCCGGTCTGGTATGGTCTAGGTTGGATTGGGTTGGGCTGACATTGGTCTTAAGTCCACACCCAGAAATCAAAAGGAGAAAGAGTTAAACCTCAGTCGGCAGCTACTTGACCTACTAAAAATCCTTTTTGCTCTTCTGTCGCATTATGACACACATTCATTAATTAGGCCCAGGCTACCCAGCTCCTCCCTAAGCGACGACCTTCGGACCAGGCCCTAAAAAAGATGCGTAATATAGCTATATACATGCATACATATATATGCATGTATATATATGTGTGTGTGCGTGTGTGTGTGTGTATGAACACGCTCTATGCCAAATTGTCTATATGGATAATCTATTTCTACCTATTTATAAATAACAAAATATGGCTAGGGCAATGTGTCCTTCATGTTAATGTCTCAATGCCGTGCCCAGGCCAAGCCAGGCCAGGCTCGGCTTTCCTTTTAAGTGTGTCTGTGTGTGTGTGTTTAAATCAAATTAACAGCAACAAAATAAAGGTGCATGCCACGCCCCCCAGCTTGCCACCTTAAGACACAAAACAACATTGTAACATGACAGGAGTGAGACATGAGCGTCAGGAGCGTCAAAAAAGAAAGGATATTACATAACAGGCTCTAGCAAGCTCTCTCTCACTCTCCATCTTACCACATCTTTCCCTTGTCTTCCTAACCACCTCTTACTCTTCCCCTCTCTCTCTCTCTCTCTCTCTTTTTATTTCTTTCCCTTCTCCCACTCTCTCTCTCTCTCTTTTTTCCGTCAGGGGCGAAGCTTCCTGGGGCTATGTAAATTTTTTTTGGGTTATATGCATAGGATGTGGAGGTCCTTTTCGTTGTTATTGTTGATGATGCTGCATATCAAATGAAAATTGGGAAATTGCAATCTCTCAGCTCAGTCTTCAACATTTCTATTCATCTTGTGCAAATGTTTTCCCATTTTCCTTTAAATAATATATTTACTCATTTTGCTCACTTTAAAAACGCATTTTCCAAAAAATTAACAAAAAAAAAAATTTACAGTTGTAAAAAAAAACGTTCTGTTTGAAAATTTGAAACACTTTGTTAACTCTTTTTATTTTGTTTTTGGGTTTTCTTTTTTTTTTTTTTGCGTTGATTGTAAATTATTTGTTTGTTTTTTTTTAAATTGTTATTAACTAATTGCTTTTTATTTGTTTTAAATATTCTTTTTTTTTATTGTATTATATATATATATATTTTGTATTATTTATATTATTATTCTTCACTCGCACAACAATTCTCTGGCAGAGATAAACTAAGACTGAGTCTGAGAGACCTTAGCGTGCCTCCAAATGCATCCTTCAGCCAGCTTCGTCGAAGGACGCGCCATCAAATGTTGCAAAATCACAACAAAAACTGGGCGAAGAAGGCAACACAAAAAAAAAACAAAAAAAAAAAGAATCGCAAAATAGGGAAAAACCGCAACAAAAACAGCCAAAAGGGACAATATTCTCGCCCTCGCCCAGTGTATGGGAGAGAGAGAAAGCACAGGCAGAAGCCAGAATCAGCCAGTCAGGGATAGAGTGAGAGAGAACGATAGGAAGAGAGAAAGGGATAGAGAGAGAGAAAGGGATAGAGAGAGAGAAAGAGAGAGAGAGAGAGCGAGGACAGTCTCAACTTTCACCTCTCGGGTGTGTGCGTGTCCTCGCACAATCTTCTTCGTGTTGCTGCCTCTTCTTGTTTCACTTTCAACCAAAACCAAGCAGGAAGAGTAACAGGACCAGCGGTTGGAGGTGGTGGTGGTGGAAGTGCACATCCATGTGGTTACAATGATTCTGCGTTTTCATGGTGACCAACAAAAAGAAAAACATCGACACACACACACATAGAAAGGAAAGCTTCATTTGTTGTTAGTCAGCCACGTGACTCTGGCTAAAGGACACCGAGAGAGCGACAAGAAAATATCTCTCACTGAGAGTAAGGGAGAGAGCTTTCTTATCAAAACAGGCAATGTTTTGATTTTTCAGGCATTTTTCATCTTATTGCAAAAGCTTTTTCGATATGTTCTAGTAGCTTTTGTAGTTCGTTTCGGAATGAAGGCGAAATTTCTACAGGCAGGCAAAGGAAATTCCTTGAAGAAGTTATGTCAACAAAGAATGCACCTTCAAAACTTGTAGAAAAGTTCAAGGAAACAAATATAGTAAAAGAAAACAAGATAGAGTCCTGTGCAATAGTTTCATTAATCATTGTTCGATCTTTTCTGTTTGGATTTGCTTTTTTATAGTCTTCGGAAAACTGGAATCGGAAACGTATGGTTCGCAGTGAAATTTCACAACAATTCCTTTACGCATTGCATTCTTAGAAGAATTCAAGCGAAACAGCAGCTGTTTGGTTGCTGTCTTTTGACGCATGCGTATTGAATATATATATATGTATATATACATATATATTCTTGATGCACCTAATGATGTAGGTGAAGCTGAAAGTAAAATAAAAATATATACATATACATAAAGCTCTGATGTAATGAAATGCATCCCCAACAGAAGTAAACACTGAGCCAATATACTTTCTATTCAAATAAAAATACATTAAATGGCCTTTCGTTTATTGTTTTTCCTTTTTACATTTTACAGCGACAATAAAACTTATTATCTAATATATATAAAAAAAAAAAATGGAGGAGAGTTAACTAAGTAAGCTTATATAAGGTTTAAGGTATAAAATAAAGAAAAACAAAAAGCATCTTCTGGCTTTCTCTTTCTATTACTTACTGGCCATCTCTCCCACTATATCTAATCTATATACTAGTTTGACCTACTGCACTTATTCTATATAAAATGTAAATTGTAAATTGTTGTACGTTCGATTTCTTTGATTTTTGTACGTGTTGCGGTGTAAAGGTAGAAAATTAGTTGTTTTTATTTTTTTCAATTTAAAGAAGTTTGTAACTTCTTCATTGTCATCAATCAATTAAGTGACCAGAGCACTAGGAAACCGTTGATTTTGTTGGCGATGTGGTCGATGATGTTGCTTGCTCCTCTCCCTCATCCTCTATGGCTTCTTGGGGGCTTTTACTGAGCTGTTGTGGGGTTTGTGTCTAAAGTAAAAATTTCAAAATTAAGCTTAGAAATTGCTTAGCTTTCATTTAGATTATTTGATGGGGGAAAAAAGCTCACCACATTGCGATGGGGGCAATCGGCATGTAAATGGTCTTCACTCCGGCAGCGATGGCAACGTTTTGGTTGGGGACCTAAACCACACTCCGAGGCAATATGATTGGCAAATTCACCGCAATTATAGCAACGCATGCGACGAGTTCGACGATTTCTAAAATGAAGAGAAACCATTGAGGGAGAGACCAAGATTGAGATGGGGTACCTACATTCTTGGTCTATAGGTGCTGCCATGGCAATCGTCACCCTGTTTGCCCGATACTCTGGTAGCCTCCAAGCCTCTTGCCGTGCGCTGGCATTCAAATTCCACTTCCTCTTGCTCACCCAATGAACGAAATCCCGCCATTTGTATGACACTCTGTAAAACGAAGATTTGATACATATATATATATAGATCCATACCAAAGGGCTATAGATTTATTACTCTCTGACCCACCTGATGGACAAATACCTCCTGGCCGCCATCGTTGGGCGTTAAAAAGCCCCATCCTTTGGCCACATTAAACCATTTGCATTTACCCACACGCACACAGCCGCATTCCGCTTCCTTTGAAATCACTGTAAATTAGAGTACGAGTAAAATGATGTGGATGGAATAAAATGATATTCAAAATTCCATTATTATATCCTGTATAATTCGAATAAGCGGCAGATGGTTGTATGCCAAAAAAGGAACAAACCGAACATGTCCTTGTCCCATTTGCCTTAAGGCCATGCCAGGCCCAAGTATCAAGACGCAACCAAAACAGGTTTCATATTGTTGTCTTTTCTATTGTATTGTAGAAATCTATGGGTATTATCTAAAAAACCATGCGTGAGTTTCATCTCATTCACACACACCGACAGACCGACAGACAGACAGACAGAGAAGACAGCGAGACACGCAATTACCCAAATTTCCAGGCCCGGTTTCCTATTACTCTCGGCCAAATTCATTAATAATTTTAATTAGTAAAACAAATTTCATTTAAGAATCTTTAATTTAAGATATTTTTTTGAATCCTTTGGAAACCCTGGATGTTCCTAACAGAAGGTTTCAACAGGTGGAAGAAAACCATTTTTAACTACTTTCTAGTTACAATTACAATCGTAGCAAAAGAAAAAGCTTTCTAATTATTTAATTACTTTACACTAACTCGAAACACTTTTAGAAAACTTTAATAACAACTGAAGGGGGGTTGGGGTGTTGTACTTTACTATAATCACCCGCATGCTCCATTCATTTATGATCCACTGCTTGTTAAATTGAAGAGCCGTCCCTGTATTGTGCGTTCGCCCGCCTGCCCCATTCATTTTGAGTTCATTCATAAATTGTGTGTGTGTGTGCGTGTTTTCATTTTCAAGTGTATGTGTGTGTGTGTGTGTATGTTTAGTGCGTTCCATTTTGACTTTGCTTATCGTTTTTGGAATGCACTTTCTGTTTTGGTCTTATCTAAAAAATATAACTGAGGCAAAAAGAAAGGCAACAACAAGAATGGACAAAAGTCACCAAATTTTCCTATTGACAAAAGATGTCTTATAAGAAAATAGAATTACCAAAATCAACCCCTCGAAATGTGAAATCATTGGGAAAAGTGCACTCAAGCAAAAATAGAACGGTGTGTGTATGTATATATATATATATATATATATATATATATGTGTGTGTGTGTGTGTGAGGGAAGGTTTCTAGCACTAGTTTCATCTTGACCAGAGGGTTGATTGATCTGCAATAGGAACAGCAAAAAAAAAAATAAAAAAAAAAATTGATTCGCCAATAAAAAATCAACATGAATCAAAACAGAGACCCAAAAAAAAAAAAAGAGCCCAACACACACACACCACGCACACACAAAAAAAAAAAACAAAAAAAAAAAAAAAAAAACTGCGCAGTTTTATATACCGATCGCATGGGCCAATCAGCAGCGACTTTGATAAGATTTTGTTTTCTATTTTCTGTGTGTGCTTTTTTTTGTTTTGAGCCACATAAACAAAAATGCAAAACTAGTTTATTGAAAATGGGCTAATGTAAACTGTGACGTATAATTGACAATTTGTTATGGTCCGATATCGATCTTCATATATGTATGTATCTCTACCTTGAGATGTTGTTGGTGTTGCTCCTTCATTGCTTTCCAATTGAAATGTGTTTTCCATTATTATTATTGTTATTATTATTTTTGTTTGAATTTCACTTTAACAGCATATTATTAAATATTTTTTGTTTAATATAAAGATAAAGACTCTCTCTCTATATATATATATATAAATGTATATAAACACTCGCGAGCACTCAAACTAAAAGATACAAAAAATTTTCCGTATTTCTTTGCAGAGAAGAAGAACTAAGCAAAGAGAGTGAGCCAAGAGCCAAGGGGAAAAAAGAAAAAAAAACGTTGCCGCTGCGCACGACGCACTTCGTCACACTGAACTCAGCGTTTGGTTTGCGTCGTTTCGGTTTTCGACTATTTCTAGGAAGGCCCGAAAAATGTCGTCGTTGTTGTTGTTGTTATTGTTGAAAAAGATGAGCGTATATCGGTGTTTGTGTGTGTGTGTGTGCGTGCGTGTGGAAAAACGAGGCAAACACTGAAATGTATCTGACAGATACTCCATACCGATCATAGAAAAAAAAAAAGAATAAAGAGAATAAGAGCGTTTGAGGTTAAGCAAGAGAGGGAGTTTTATCTATACATTTATCTACAAACACATAGAAGTATCTATGATTTAGTTTCAACTGTTATACTCTGTCCTACTCTATTATACATATATACTTATATGTATATAGATTTCATTCTGCATTCTGATTGACTGATCCTGATCCTGTTCCACCACTATTTTGCCGCATAATAAAAAAATGCCAAGCACTTTGACTTCTCATTGGGCACACGCTGAAAAAATGAAAATGAACAACAAAACAAAAAAAATTGCAACACCAAAAAACAAACAACAAAAAACATTGCATCCCATACGCGCACATTGGCCAAATAATCCGCCCTCCTTGTCTCTACCCTTAGCCAAGTATAGAAGCGTGCCAAAATCAACCCCTCCCGTTTTCTATGACCTCTCGAGGGTTGCCCCTTTGTTGTGCTGCTGCATCAACAACATTTTTGCAACATTTTTCCTTTGCCTTATGCATTTATGCAATTTATTATTATTATTATTATACATACATACACACATACACATAGTGGTTGCATGTATGCCACGTGCCTTCGGCGTGGCAAATCGTTGCGGAATAACCAATGCCTGCCCGTTGACAGCCACCAGCAATTGCATAAGGGCGGAAATAGTTCACCAATTTTAGGAATCAAAAAAAAAAAAAAAATTAGTCCGGTTTTTGTTCTTCTGAAACTTTTATACCAACTATCCTTCGGTTTTTTATCCGATTTGGGTAAGATTCTTTGTATTTAAAGTTACCTCAATCCGTTCTAGGACTCTTCTATTCCACTAACTCCAAAGTTAGAGACTAAATGAAGCTTAAAACTTAAATAAATTTTCGAAGACTTTCAATATTAAGAAAGTTTTATTTTTCTAGAAATTATATTTATCAATTGGTTTCAAAATCCAGATCCCTTATTTTAGAACTGTTTTTTACAAGATTTTCTCTATTTTAAGCTTTCAAAACTAGTTTGTGGATTTCTTTGATACGAAACCTAGTGCTAATATAGGTGTAAGACCTTTTGAAATTGGCTAAAAGAAGACCAATTTAGAGGCTTACCCAACCTATATACATAGATGTTGCCCCATGCATAGATAGAACTTTAGACAAATTCCCCAAAAAAACCTGAACTTTACAAGACTATAACTCAGTTTTATTTTTAGCGAATTTCAAAAACTATATTACTCTATATATATATTTATATCAACTGTACAAACTATATACAAAAACTATACTTTAATTGCTTCTCAAAACTTTTAAAATTTTTAAAAATGCAAAAAAATAATAAAAATTTGGTGATAAGTTTCTTTTAATTACAAAAACTAAATTGTTTGCAGTTTTTGAATACCTATATAAACTTTAGCAATATAATTCAAATAAATCTTATTAAAATCGACAAAAATTTGGTCCTAGCAAAGGAAAATTTTAATTTCTACAAAAAATTAAAGTAGACTATTACCAAGAAAATCCAAATTCTCCTCTCTTTCGGCTTTATTTTTATCATATTTAATTTATTCATGTTAAATTATCAGTTTAGTTTGGAAATATTGTAATATATATCTCTGATTTATATTGTGATCTATATCTATCACTCTGAAACGAGTGTAGAAAATATACTTTGATCTCTTATCTTTAACATTCAAACGTTTCAGAATATCTTTCTTTTATTTCTAACTCTTTCAAAGGTTTCAAAATATCTTTCTTATATCTTCTGGAACTTTGTTTTAAAAGAAAATTGAAAATTTTTAATAAATTTTCTATGGAAAAAGGAAATTGAAATGCGTTAATATTATATAGGTATTGTTGTTGTTGACTATAAATGTTTTAAGAAAGGGTTTTGAAATTGTTTGAAACATGCCAGACATTATTTTTACAGTTAATGTGTTTGTTTATTACAGTTTGATAATAAATTTTGGGATTTATATTTTCACATTTTCAATATATTTGGCTTGAGCATATGTTTCTTTAATGGATGTGCGGATGATGAGGGGTCAGCGAGGGTCATTTCTGATTTTTATCCACATCCCAAACATATCAACACAATAAAAAGAAGCAGAGAGAGAGAGAAAGAGAAGGAGAGATAGAAAACAGGACAAAAAAGCCGTTGCACTGGCCTGTAATCAATATTTTGCCGACAATAATAGACTCCTCTTTGACTGACTGGTGGTCCTGCCAGCGGGCCGTGGTAACAGCAGCAGCAGCAGTACCAAAGGACAAAGGCAGAAATCGAAAGTGCCCATTAGGGGATATCGAAGCACTCAGAAGCGCGCATAATTGGAACAGGATTAACAAGGCGATGCAATTGCTGGGCCAGTGCATTGTCCGGCATTTCCGGACATGCACAAAGCCGTCGTCAATGGCACTATGAAACTACACAAACTATGGACAAAGGGCATACTATGGACCATGAATGCAACGACTGAAAATAATCCGCTTTAAATATGCACAGAAAAATGGGGAAAAATCTATGCAAAAATCTGAAATAAATGAAAAAACACAAAAAAAAAGAAAAATACCAGCCGATTGAATGAGCGAGGCAAAGGAACAGGACTAACAGACAGAGGGTTGATTGCGTGGCCCATGTCCGAAATATCCATTTGACCCGATCGGCACCTCACCTCCTCGCATGTGTGTTGCGTTTGTGTGTTTGTGGAATGTGCCATAATCAGGATACATTTTTATACCCTCGATTGAAATGGAATATACACATTAAGATATAATAAAGAATCCCATTGACCAGTATATATAGTGAGTAGTAGTATAAAGGGTATCAATGTTGTCGTTGCATGCCATTTTTTATACTACGATTTTCATTATACGAAACAGAGAGAAATTTTTGTCTCTGTCTCTCGATTTTATGCTACAATGCACACAATTTGCATGTTCAGCAGGAGGGCTAGGACCTGATTATCGGCAAAACGAGAAAAACAAAAGGAAAAACCAAAATAAAAAAGAAAAGTGTTCCACTTTTCCCAATTGATTGACATTTGATTGATGTTTCCATTTGACGGTGACAGCATAGAAAATGGGCCACACTTTTAAAGGACACATTTTGTGTTGATTTGTTTGCTAAATCATAGAAATAGTTAATCATACTGATTAACAATTAATTGTTGCTAGAATGAAAAGGTTAAGAAATGAAAACTTAAAGGGAAAGTATTGAATTACATAATAATAAAAAAGAAAAGAGAAAAGATATTAAGATTGAGACAGAAATAGTTACTCATACTGATTAACAATCAATTGGTGCTAGAATGAAAAGGATATAAATTGAAAACTTTAGAGAAAAGCTTTTTATTAAGAAATAATGAAGGAAAGACACCAAGATCAAGACAGAAATCAATTGATATTATGATTAAAAGGATACGAAAAGATAATTTTAGAGGAAAGCTTTTCATTAAAAAATAAGAATGGAAAGACACCAAGATCAAGATGTATGTCTATAACTAGTAACGCACCTTGATCTATTTTCACTTTTCATCCATTCAATTGCAAGATATGTGAAAATTCCTTACCTCCCCCAAAAGTATGCCACAATTTGTGTTGCTTATAAACAACAGTTTTTTTTTTTTTAGTATGAAATAATTTTGGTTTATTATTATTTATGCATTTTTCTTTTGTTTCGTTTTTTTTATTTTTTTGTTTTGTTTTTTTTTTTATTTTTTATTAATGGTGATTTTGGGGTTTGCTTTTGTTGTTCTTGTATTTTTTTTTTATTATATATTTTGTTGGTTTGTTTTTATTTGTTTCGTTTGTTGTTGTTGTTTTTGTTTTTTTAGAGATATTTAGAGATATTTTTTCATATATCCTATAATTAATAGGAATTTAAGTTGCTTTTCAAAAAAACGTTTTTTGATGCATTTATAAATTTTGCATATAGAAAATGTAATGTATATATATATATATATATATGTATATATATAGTCGGATAGGTAATTGTATATATATAAATATATGTAGATGTGTGGAGGAAGGGAAAGAGGGAGGGGAATGGGTGAGCTTAATAGAAAAAATTAACACAGTTTTTTTTTTTACTTTTTTTTCTTTTTCCATTTCAACAAAAACTATTTTAATTGCAATTTGTATCATTGTATCTTTTTTTTTTGTTTACTGATTGCAAATGAAAATTCGCTGCGTTTTGTATCTTTTTGATGAAAACCAATTTTGTACATTTGTGTGAGTGTGTGTGTGTGTGTTTTTTTTTTTTTTTGGTGTGGATGATTAGCAATGAAAGTAATAAAACAATTTTCAATTGTATAACAAAAGAATCAAAGATACTTTCTAAGATACTTTTTTTTTTTTGTTTTGCTTGCAATAGAAGTTACACATAATTATATATGGAAATATGTATATATATATATATATATAAGGGTTTACTATATAATTGATTTTGTTGGTTTTTTTTTGTTTTTGTTTTGTTCGACTTAAATCAGAGTCACTTATTATACTAAGAAGCAGTCCATTTATTCTCCATTTAAATTTACTTGTTGTTCGTTCAACTTGAATCCTGAAACAGATTTCAAGTGTTCAATTTCTGTACAAAGTTGTTGGGCGTGGTTTTGGTTTTCTATATATATACTATATATATATATATATAGTTAGGCTCACTAAGATCTACAGATAAATTGTATGTGTGTAAATATATAGATATATAATCTATATATGATTAAATTTTCTATATATTGTATATATTACAAGGCAAAAACGGAAATCAGAGAATATAGAGTTATTGGCAAAATCAAAACGATAACTGGATTATATGATATATATATATAAATGTATATATATTTTTATGTATGTATGTAAGTATATATAGTAATTCATTCAGTCTCAGTCTCACAAATAGGAAAGTATTATATGTATTGCATGTGTATGTTGGTGTGTGTGTGTGTGTAGTAACCAGGGCTACAATAATACTGCTTTCCAAAATATTAAGTTTCTTTTACGAATTTCTTTTGACCAAGGATCTTTCTATTCCCTAGCCACAACAAGGAGTAGATCTGTTTTTACCTATATTCATCCGATCAAAGTTATATATATATATATATGGAAATATTTTGAAAGCTCCAAACGTTTAGGCAGTATTTTTGTAGCTCTGCTTATGTTGTTGTTGTCCAAAATCAAAACCAAAAGAAATGAAAAAAATGCATTTTTGTTTTTTTTTTTTGTTTTTTTGTTTTATAATTTTGATTATCTTCATTTTATATTTTCCTTGGATAGAGGCTTCATCATCTTTTTTTTTTTCTCCCTTCTTTTTTTCTTTTTTTTGTTGTTGTTTTTTGTCTTAAATATTTAAATCTTATTAACTAAAAACATCTGCGACTTTTTGTTGTTCTGCTGCTTGCTTTGCTTTTCGTATCAAATACAAAAAAAAAAAATATATATATATCTATATATATTTGTATATATATATAGTTAGTAAATCTTATATGTATAAGCTTAGTCTTAGTCTCAATTATGCGGCCCCAAATCTCTCTCTCTCACTCGCTTTAAACTCGCTCTCTTTCTTTTGAACAAAAGAGAGCTCTTATACATATAACAGAATAAAAAAAAAAATTGTAAAAAAAAAAAAACTTATTTACTACAAATTGGTGTTGTCTTACAGTGTTCTTACATTTCTTTCTTTTTTTTTGTTTTTAGTTTTTTCATTTTCTTGATTTTCAATTGATTTGCAGAGCGTAATTCAGACTGTTCTATATTAACTAGTCAGCCTCATTAATATTATAAGCTTAAAGTGGGTTTAGCTAAGTTTATATAGTCATACATCTATATAATTATATATAATCATATTCATATTGAATATTTAAAAAGAATAAACTTAAAATTGCGAAATTTGAGAGCGTTTTGGTAAAGTTTGGAATTGGTTAAGGAAATTTTGGAAAAGTTTTGAAAATATCTGGCTATATAGATCTATATATATACATACAATATAGTTGATTATTATCTGCTAACTTTAGATATATATATATATATATATCTGTATATTATATATGGTTATACTGTAAATATATATGTTTCAAAATACAAACGTATCTAGGTATTATATATATATATATATAATCTTGGTTTTTTTTGTTTTTGTTTTTTTTGGACAAATTGGAAACAGTCAAAAGCACCGATTTTCAGCTAAGTTTCATTATCTTTTCGTTTTCTTTATATAAACATAAATCCTACTTGTAACTATATAATTAATGTTCTGTGTGATCTAATCAAATCTTTCTTTATATAAATGTATATATATATATATATATATATGTATATATTTATGCACATTGGTTAGTTATAGCTAGACAAAAAAAAAAAGGATATACAAATATATATGTACATATTTATATATAGATGTATATAAAGAAGTAAAGTATATATATATATATATATTTCTATATAAAATACGTATCTTAGATCTGTTTAATGATGCGATGTGATAATGATAAAGATTTAATATATATATATATATGATGTATGTATGTTTATGTATTTATTTATGCATTACTTTTCACTTTTTTTTTTTATGCTCAGTTTTTAACAAAATTCAAATAAGGCAACTTGAATCTAAATATATATAGGTGTATATATATATATATATATATAAATATATATATATATATATGTCTGTAATATAATGATACTTTCTAGATTTTCTTTATTTGATCTCTCTCACTCTCTCTGCCAACATTTGCTTTGCGCTTTCTCTATAAAAAAAAAAATAAAAACAAAGAAAAACAAACGAACGAATGAAGGAACGTACGAACGTACGACAAAATGAACGAACGATGGAACGTACGGTACTTGGAAAACAGTTACTCGTTTAAAAGTAAATGCACAAAAGTTTGTTTTTCTTTTCTCTTTTTTGTTCAATTTAAATTTACATTATATATTTTCCGTTCATTTTCTTTTCCAATATTTCCAAATTTTTCCATTTGCTTCTATACAAAAATATAAAAAAAAAAAATATATATATATATATAAAAAAAAACTCATTTAAAAAAAAATTATAATGCCAATTTTGGGTGAGATCTCTTTTTTTCTTTTCTTTTTCTTATCTCCTCATAGCGCAAATAATTTAACAAATTTCCAATGGTTCGTATGGAGGGAGAATGGGGCGGGGGAGGGAGGATTTGGTTCTATATAACTTTGAATATTTACAATCTATATAATAATACCGTTATGTATGTATAATTGTGCCTTTTGTGTTTTTTTTTTTTTCTCTCTTTTGTTTAGAAGTTTACTTAAATATTATATAAATTTTTTGTTTCGGATTTTCTTTTATATATTTCTTTTCTTATTTTTTGTTTTTTCTTTTTTTGTTTTTTGTTATTGCACTTGGTTTATCATATTCCATTTCTCCGATATTCTCTCTCCTTCTGCCAACACTTTACGTGCATTCAATGATCATGGGTTGATTGGAGGACTCAATGACCGATGGCCGACTCTCCTGAGCTTGAAGATGCGGCGGCGGTTGATTGTGCAGACTGTAGGATGATGATTCCTGGAGCGATTTAAGGGACGTTTTCAGTGGCAAATGCTGCTGTGGTGCAGAAGGAGTTGCCTGTGCCTGCTGCTGATGTTGGTGGTGATGCTGCTGCTGTTGTGGTTGCTGCTGCTGCTGATGTGCTGGATGATGCGGATGATGGGGCGATAGTGGAGGCAGAGCTGTGGTCAGCAACATGGGTGCAGCATGTTGTGGCATCATTAGATGTTGCGGCGATGGGGGTGGAAGTGATTGTTGTTGTAGATGCTGCTGCTGTTGCGGATGGTGAGCGCCCAGGGGTATAAGTCTAGGCGGGGAATGCCTTAGACTTGGATGGGTATGATGTCCCGGCTGTTGCATATGTTGTTGCAATTGCTCATATGTCTCGGGTTCAGGGAGATCTTTATCTAAAAATAAAAATAAGTAAAAAGGATTTAAATTATATGTAAACCTAAAATTTAGTTGAGATCTTCATTGGATCACATATATCCGGTATTATCTGATATTCAAGATAAACTAAAAGAGGAGTAGTGGAAACTTACCTAAACACTCTGATGTGGCCGCTGCTGCCATAGCCAATTCTTCTTCTAAATTATTTGGCTTACAGCTGGTGGTCTTCCAATGTGTTCTTAATCCAGATGCGCTAATATATTTCTTATCGCATCCCTGGCACACATATGGACGATCATTAGTGTGCAATCTCTTGTGCAATTTCAAATGGACGAATTGCGTAAATTTCTGCGGGCACAGATCGCAGGCATATGGCTTCTGGCCACTATGCAATCTCAGATGGGTTTTCAAATTCGAAGTGCTAGAGAAACGTTTCTTGCATATGTCACACTGATGCGGTTTCTCGCCGGTGTGAACCAAATGATGTTTCTGTAGATGGGCCAACTGTGTGAAACTCTTTGTGCAGACATTGCACTTGAAAGGACGCTCTCCTGAGTGGGTGCGTAGATGTACCTTGAGGTTACTCAATTGGCCAAAGGTTTTGCAGCAGACATTGCATTCATAGTGCATTTTGCCATCCTTCTTCTTTAGGGGATATGGCAGGGAACGATAGCCCCGTGAGGCCAATGAATTGGGACTGAGGGGACTGCCGCTGCGTGGACAGGAATTGCCATCAGGACTGAGACTGCTAGGCGGTGAAATCCTTAGCGGTGATAATCGCTGTAGTGGTGTCAGTGGCTGCATCAGTGGATGGTTTAGCATTTGGGAGCTACTCTGCAGCAGATGAAGATTGGATGCTGAGCCAGCACCACTCGAGGCATTTGATTGCCGATCGAAGGGCGAATGAGAACTGTGCGGAGGTGAATGGAAGGTAGATGTGGCTGCCGAGCCCGAGCCATAATGTGGATATGGGGGATAGCTGCCGGGAGAGCCACCGCTATGTAGATGATTCTCATCGACACCTCTACCCTCATTCAAATAGGCCGGATGTCTGGGTGAGTAGATGACATTGTGATGATGATGATGGTGATGCTGCAAATGATGTTGAGCTGGCGGTGGTGAGCATTCCCCTTTGATGAGAGTCGATCTGGTTAGAGTCTCCTGTTCATTGGGTAGATCTACATTCTGTCCCAAATTCGAACTGGAATCGGGACTGACAGCATTGCCATAGCGTTGAGATTTCTTATAGCTATAAGCCATCTCTGTCGGCGATGTGGGTGGCGGTGTGGCTGCATTCGCTTGACGGGCTGCAGCTTCCAAACGATGTTGACTCGTCAGAATCGTCTCCAATATGCTAGACGATGGCTGACCGAAACGTAGGGCAGGCGTATCACTTTCATAATAGGGTTTTGTTAGGGGCACTATGGTTCTTGATTGTTCTAGCACAATGACCGTTGATGAAGCCGGCTGCTGTTGGGTCAACTCACGCTCCTCAGTCAAAGTCGAAGTGGCATGCATTCTCTCCTCGTCCTCATCTTCGTTTACCATATGTGGAAGCTCTTCCACTTCCTTGATGGGCTCTTGTTTCACACAGTTGATTGTTTTATTTTTGATTTCATATTTCAAGGGCATCTTCACTTTGAATTTACGGTACTCATTCTTATCCGCATCCGGCTGATGCTTCTGCGGTTGCGCCATGAGCGGAGGACTGAGACTTTTTACCACGGTTTGAGGTGATTTATTGCCATTGACGGATTTCTGCGTCTGGGCAATGACCGTCTCCTTGGGTGCAATGGCCTTTTTGGAGCAATCTAAAACATAATTATGCTCACTCTCACTATCGCTTGAGTCCTCTGGTGGAGTCAGACCATCTTCGTGACACTCATTACTGTGATAACCCTCATCGGAACGGACTGATCTTACGCTACCATCTTGTGCCATCATTGCAGAGAGTGGCGAACGAGCAGCCTCTTCCTTGTCGCTTGCATTCAAAGGTGAACGATCCTGTCCACCCATAATGACCGAAGCGTGCCGACTGTGCTGTATATGAGGATGAAGATTTGTCGATGAAGTTGTTGTGCTCACATGAGTGCAACAGCCAGAAGCCGTTGCTTGGCTTGCCGCTGCTGCTGCCCCCACAACTTGGGATGGTGCTGCTGGTGGTGGTGGTGGTGCTGTTGCTGGCGCAGATGCAGCACTTGCTGGTAGATGGAGACCCATTACATAGGTTATATGACTCACAGCCACTTCGGCGGGTATCTCTGCTGGTGCTGGCATTGTATAATGTGACTTCTTTGCCGCAGCTACCGCTGCCGCCTCTTCATCATCCTCGACCATATCCATGCATTCCTCATCCTCTTCTCGGTCGGCTTCATCGCCTTCAACTTGCTTGCAGGCACCAAAGATCGTACGCTCTGGATCCACATCATAGCCGAGACGAGTGGCAAAATCCTTGCAATACCAAACCATTAGCTCTTCATTGGGCATTATATCCCGTGTGGTATAGAAATAGATGTTCTCCATATGCTGACAGGCAACCAAATTCATCACCGATAAACTATAAGCTGACGCCACATAACGCATCCAATTGGATTGTGAACGATCTGAACCATCTAAATAATAATAGTCATCGTCCTTGAAGATCTACATTATTCACCAAACAGGAAAGAAAGAAAAAAAAAAACAAATTGGAAATATTTAATGAGAAACATTGTAAGACAAACCAGAGGTAGCAATAGAGAGAGAGAGAGAGTGGGAGAAGAACACAGAGATAAAGACAACATTGAACAAACTACAAAACGTTGATGGGAAATGATGAACGAGAGATAGAGACAGATAGAGTTTTACACAGACACAGAAGAGGAAGCAGTGCATGTAGTTAATTGGTTAATTGTTTAGATAGAGAGCGACAGACAGATAGAGACGGCTATAGTAATTGTTAAATTGTGGTGAATTGAGGTGAGTTTCGTTAAATTCATTTAGCGCTTGAAAAAAAAAAGCATAAATCAAAGGTGAATAGAATTATGGTACCTTAATATTCCCGTAGGTTATGTGGCGTGTTCCCTGCACCTGATTTTATATATCGATTTTTGGTTTTTTATTTTGATTTGGATCAAAAAATTTAGAGTTGTTTTTTTTTTATATTTTTTTTTTGTTTTTGTTTTGGTGTTACGGGTTATTGGGTTTGGATATTTTATTATTATCGTTTTTTTTTTTTTTTTTTGTTGGATTTTGATATTTTTTGGTTTATATGAAATTAAAAAATTAAGAGAAAAAACAATTTTTGGTTAGTTGCTGGATGATCAAAATTAAAAAACAAAGCAAAATGCAAAATAAAATAATTAAAAAAGTTAAAACAAAAGAAATTGAAAGAAAAAATAAAAACCCTTAACTAAGGTTTAGTTAATTCATTTGAACAACTTACCCGCCAAAAATAGCGCGCCTTATTCTTATCATTTGGATAATTTGAGGTTGGAATGCCTTCGAATGGGCCAAAGCGTGTACCGCGCGGTATGACCCCGCCGCTCCAAACTCCTTCAGTCTATTGAAGAGATAAAAAAAACAACGAAATTTGATTTAAAATAAAAATTCAATACATTGAAATCTTCTTCATTCAAGACATCTGAATGATCCTTCTTAAAAGTACTTTCCCTTTGCTTTTCTCTTAGACTTACCTTATCATTTGGCGTTGAGTAGACCATCGATGATTTAAGTGTTAAACTGCGGGGCAGCGTTTTATCTGCCCGATTGGGCAGGCCACGTTCAGCCTGAACATCGGGTACCAGATATACAGCCAAGCGTTCAAAATCCTCCTCACGCATGCGCGTAACATCATAATCCTGTGTACCATCTGGTGTTGGGCTACGACTGCGACTGCGTCCACGTCGTGTGAGTTTATGATGATGATGATGCTGATGTTGATGTTGCGGAGGAGGAGGATGATGATGATGATGAGGATGTGGATGTGAATGGGTATGGGAATGATGCTGCTGTTGGGGAGGTGGATGTGTAGTTGGAAGTAGATGGGCTGGTTGCTGAGGATTTGGATTCTGATGTGGCTGTTGCTGTGGCTGCTGCTGCTGTTGCTGCTGCTGTTGAGGATGGGGTAAATTGATAGCTGCAGGCTTCATATTGTGGCTCTGTGGCTGCTGTGGATGATGTCCATGCATTTCTTTTTTTATATTAACAATTTTAGTTAAATGTTGCTGCTGTTGTTCTGTTGATGTTGCTGATGTTGTTGTTGTTGTTGTGTGTTGTTGATTGGACTACAGCTAAATTGTTTCTTGTAGTGGCTTCTTTATGCTACTTGTTACTAGTTAAATGTGTTGTTGTTCTGAAATTGTAAGAAGCAGAGAGAGAGAGAGAGAGCACAAAATTAATAAAAAAGAATTAATAAATTACAGTCTTATTGTTTTTGTAAAGTACAGTAAAAACTTTTCCCGCCTACATCAAATCACTCGAAAAGCTTACACTCAAACAAAGTAACGAGTGGCGAGTAAAATATTGCCCTCTCCCTAAAAGCAAACCCTCTCTTTCTTTCTGTGTAAGTGTGTGTGTGTTGGTTTCTCGTTCTAATTCTCGGTGTGTCTTTGTATGAGGTTCAAGATTAAGGCCTTAATGGAGGTTACACGTTCACGTTCAGGGGCAAAAGGAAATCAAATGTAATCAAATAACTTAATACACTCAAATCCCTTGGATCCTTTCAAACTCTTCTCACCCTTTCCCAGATAGAATTGTATCTGCTGAATATTATTTTTGCTCGTAATTCAAATTTGTTTTCTTAATTGTATTTTATTTTTTTTTTTTTTCGGATTTTTGTAGTTTTTTTTTTTTCACTCACTGGAAATTGATTAAATTTTCCTTCTGGTTGTTGCTTTTGTACTCTCGTTTTGCTTTTTCTTTATCATTTTTTTTTTCCTCAATCAAATTGTTGTTGTTTTATTAAAATATATTTATCAATTATTTTGTTTGTTTTAATCTTGTTTTACTTTTGTTTTTTTGTTTTTTTTTTTTCATATATTATTTACTAATTTCCTGCTAATTGAGCTTAGTTCTGCTCTCACACTGAAATTTTTAGTCATTTTGTATGCGTGTGTGTGTGTGGGTTTGTGTGTGTTTTATTGCTTTTGTGTTTTTTCTTTTTTGTTTTCTTGTTGTTTTTGCTTCGTCTTCTTCTTCTTTTTTAGGTTTTTGGAAATTACGCATCACTTTCCGTTTCGTTTTTTCATACTCGTCGCCGTCGTCGTCGCTATGGTCGTGTTCGACAAATTACGCATACGCCATGTTGCTGCTGGTGCTGGTGCTGCTGCTGCTGCTATTGCTCCTTTCGAAGCATTTCCCATTGGCATCAAACAAATAAAATTTTCTTTACGCTGCATCTATGCGAACTATTTTATTTTTGTTAACAATTGCAAATATACAAACAAAATTAACCAAAAAACTAAAAACAACAAAAAAAAAACACAAATTTTTAAAATGAAATTTAAGTTTTTTGCTGTTTTGTGTTTTGTTCTTGGTTAGCTGAGATGCCGCCAACCGAGAGTTGTTCCTACTACTGACCCATATAGAAAGCAATGCGACCGGCATAGACCCCCATAAAGCTCATCAGCCCCAATACCGGCACACACACACACACACATAGACACACACGCACACATACTTGAGTGTTGCACTCACTCAAAAGTGCAACGCAGAGAGAAAGATAAACGGTTAGAGAGAAAAAGACAGCGAGAGAGAGAGAGAGAGAGAGAGAGAAGGAGAGGCTGAGTTTATGTTATTCTCACTCAAGTTTCGGTAAATCGCAACGAGAGGGTTGCGTAGTTTTCATTCTATTTCATTTTTTTTTTTTTCTTTCTTTTTTTTCCTTGCTTTTGCTAGAAAAGCTTTTAACTTGCTGCTGCTGCACTTTCTATGCGATATTGTTACCGGGTAGTTTTTGGTCCCTTACATACAGCAATAAATTGTAACTTTTCCAAGTCGTAGAAGTATTTCTTTAGCTGCGCAATCATCAATTTATTGTGCAAGGCCACAAAATAATAAAACAAATATAACAACAACAACAATAAAAAATTTAACAGAAACTTGCACAGTTTTTGGCAACAGGATGTGCCCCTAAAATTGATGACAGGATGTTGTGTGTAAGCGTTTAAAACAATGTGATAATGAATCTATTTAGGGCTGCATGAATACTTTGTTTATAAAGGTAAGGATCCAAAGGAAGCAGGTTATTAAACTGATTTCTATTGGTAACTTTTTATAATGATTTCTATTGGCAAGGATCCAAAGGAAGAATTTTATTAAAATGATTTCTATTGGTAGGGATCTAGAAGAAGGTTTTTAAAATGATTTCTTCTATTGGTAAGGATCCAGAAGAAGAAACCTTTTTAAATGATTTCCATTGGATGAAAGCCAAATGTACAAAGAGAAGAGAACTATACAAGCCATAAGAGAAGTAAATATTATTAATATAGATTTCAATCCTAAAAGATCCATTAAGAATTATAAAATTAGTCACTTGGTAAGAAATATGCCAAGGTATTTCTTAGGTTATAAGGAGATCCAGTATATTTCATCAGTGTAAATAAAAAAGGATTTATATTAGATAACATTGGAAGTATAGTATATAAGTAATTTATAAGAAATTTTACAACATTTTGAAACAATAATAAAATGTATTTATTTCTTGGAATTGTTGTTAAATTATATATACACTTTAATATCAAATTGTTATCTTGTTGAGTCTTTTAAAAACTTTTCATTATCTGTATTAAATTTTGAAATTTGATTGCATAATTTATATTGATATGAAATCTAAGAGATACTTTTATCAATACTTTGTCCCGATTCTTATACCAATTCTTATCTAAAATTTTAAGTTTTTTTTTTTTTAGTTTTTTTTCATTTTGTTGCACTATTATCATTAAAATTATTAATAGAATTCTTATCTGGCAAAGTAAAACAATTGCATTATGCAAAGCCATAAAAAACAAACAAGCGAAAAAAAAAAAAAAAAAAAATGTAAGGTAAGGGTATTGGTACCACTTACCCTCCTTCCTTGCTGTCTTTTTCTTTTTTTTGTTGTATTTTGGTTTAATCCTTGGGCTTTAAGTTTTGGGTTTTTCCTTTCGATGAAACTTCTTTCTAACAAACTAAATGAAAATTTTGCGAACTACACGCACGTTGAATGCGAACTGTTGTGTGTATTGTATAGCATAAGTGAGAACTTTGCTGCCCAGAGGCAGCCCCCACACCCAGAAGAGACCCAGACCGATGAAACAACACGGATGCCACACACACATACTATATAATATGTGTGTGTGTGTGCAATTGCACTTTATTCTATTTTGATGAGTGCGGAAATGTGTGTGTTAGTAGCAAAAGCGAAAAACAGTCGTAATGAAAATTTTATTTTAATTTTATTTTGAGAAAGTGTCTGGCGCCAATCCGAAAAATTCGATAAGTTTCGTTTCGACTTTCGTTTTTAGGGTGTCTCGATTTTTTTCTAGGAAGAAGTCTTCAAAAAAATCAAGAAGAAAATAACAAAACAACAAAAAAAAACCTATGCGATAGCAAAGCTTTTGAAAATGAAAATAAATTAATGCAACAGCAGCAACAGCAGCAACAGCAACAACAACAACAGTAGAAAAGTAAAAATCGTAAAGCTTCTTCTTTGCATTTCTAATCATCGCACAAATTGCATTTGAAGGACACACCTTATAGAGACGGCAGGCATCGAAGTGGAGCAGGGCAGCAAAGAAAATTAAAAATAAATAAAGTGTACATTAAGTTTTCTCCCAAGTCGAATTGTTTATACTCTAAAGTATAGCATGATAATATATATATTTTGGTAAGGAAAGACTTAACTTGGTCTACAAAGATCTTATATATTGACTACAGGATTCATAAGAAGACTTCACAAAGGTCTTAAACTAGAAATATTTGTTATATTAATTAAAGACAAAACTTTAAAATCTTTTAATTTATGTTTTTATATAAACTTTTAAGTTAAAGACAGATGCAGCTGAGATCTTAAGGGAACTTCCAGAAATTAGATTCATTTTCCATATGCTAAAGCAGATGTTAATGATGTCTATAGTTAAGCTGGTTTTTTAACCATTCAAGGGAGCTGTGATTGATGCCCAATATAATGCAAATAGACCTGAAAATGTCTGCTTCATATTGTATCTGTGTGTGTGTGTGTAGGGTATTAGAAAATTAGGAACAAAAAACTATAAATTTGTCGCCGCCAACGGCGATTGGGTTTAACATTCAACTTGAACGCAGGCGAACCCAACCGGCTGACGTCGTCTCTGTTGTCGTGTACGTGAATGTAGTCGTTACCGTAGTCGTTACCGGCGACGAGTGCATTTGATAAGCTTTTTGCACATTGCGCATACGCCATGTGTGTTTGTGTGTATGTCAGTATAACTCGCTCTCTTGCTTGCTCTTTGCATATATATATATATATATATATATATATATATATATATATATATATATATATATATATATATATATATATATATATATATATATATGTATATGTATGTAGTTGTGTATGCTCATCATAATTTTGTTGTTATTGTAAAACTAAGCGCGAAACTTCCGCAATGAACGCCGCTGCCCGCATCGATCTTTATCAAATTGCATTGCATTGCGCGAAACGAATGAAACCAAATGGCAATACATTTGTTCAAGGACACTTTAGCCAATAGGAACTGTACTTAACCGCAGCCCATCATAAATGCATATAAATATATATACATATATATATTCTCTCTCTTCCCATCTCGCTTCCTCCCTTTAATACTATCTAGGAAATCTAAGCGCGTATCTTTTAAGTAGTTTCAATGAATAAACAAAATTCTTTTTCGGTGTTACGATGTATTTATAAGTGTAAGGTAAATATTTGCTATTTGGCTATGTAAGAGTATGTGTTGTTCACCAAAGAGCGGAGGGTGAAGGTAGGTGAAACGTTGGGTTCTCCATAAGCATTTGGTTTTATAGTTAAGCTTTTTTTTTTTTTTTTTTTTTTTTGCTAATCAGAAGGTCATATATATAGTAAATTATTATTATAAGGAATACAAATCGCACAGTTAGTAAAACTAAATGAATATGTCGGGGGGCCAGAATGCTATCAAAGACGGAAATAATATATACATAGTTAGGGTGAATTGCATTCTATCGATACTGTGTTCTTAAGGTCGAGAACCAGGAAAGGGAACACTTTTCTAGCCACTTAATTGTCTGGAATGGGGAAGTGATGTAACCAAAAAGTAAACTAGATTAAAAAAAAATAACAAAAATATGATGATGGCAAATGGAACCCAAAAATCGTAAGCGTACTCGAAAACTTTTGAAAAGAAATCTTTAGTTCTACTAAAGTCTTAAACAAAAATTAACTAATTAACTGATGAACAACAGTTTTTAAAACAGTAATAAACAATGTAACATATATTTTGAAATAATCTTTAACGAAAGACAATTATGGAAAATGTTGAAAACAAAAAGCAGAAGTAATAATAAACAGCAAAAACAAGAGGAAAACTATAAAAAGCGAAAATAAAACTACAAAAACTTAATGCACTGAGAGAAAAATATATGTTTTAAAAGCCAAGAAAATGAGAAGAGAACCTTAGCTATAAAAATATGATCTAGATATATATATATAAAGGTTATCAAAATCTATAAATTTCTTAACCCAAAATTTGAAATTCTTTCTAAAATATATATGTATATATATATACACACCGATATCAGTTTGTTTTTATTTATTTGTGAATAATAAGAAATTGGACATGCTTTGCTCTATTATGACATATTTGAATTTGAAACACTTTCTGTAAAACTTCTAGAAAATGAAAAAGGGAAACTTAAACAACAAAAAAAATCTATTAAAATTTGTTATAGTTTGTTATTGTTTTTGGTTTTGTTGTAACTAATATTAACTAATAGTAAGTAGATAGATTAAAAAGCTGCATAAATTATAATAAAATGGAGTATGGGGCACACATAAGAGGGGTTTATTTAATGGTTAGGGTTGGTGGGGTGGGGTGGGTTGGTTTGAGTTAAGTTGGTTTGGACTGCGACTTCGTTTGGTGAGGGGTTGCTGCGGGGCTGAGGTTTTGCTGAGAAGGTAGAACCCGGAAATATAAAGGCGAAAAAAAGCGCGCCAGAATAGCGCATAGCTCGTAAACACACAACACACACACACACATACACAATTGCATTTAATTTTGTTGTGTGAATGCAAAACGAAACGAAAAACGAGTCAACCAAATGCAAACAGCACACACACACACACACAGACACAAAAAGGGGGAGGTAGCGGCGCATTAAAAGACGAAATGTAAAACGGTAGAGGCAAGGGGCAAACACTGTGACTGTAGCTGTGGCAGTGGCAGCAGAAGCGGGCGGCAGCTGATAAAATAAAATTTGCAAGCTCTTTCTCTGTCACTCTACTTCGTCAATATGGTTGTGTGTGCGTATGTGTGTGTGTGCTTGTGTGTAATAATTTGTGTGAGCTTTTTTTTTTGTTGTTGTTGCTTTTGCAAAAGGGGAGGAGAAGCATCATCATCATCATCATCATCATCATCATCATAACCTTGAGTCACTAGTTGAGAATGTGCAAATGCGAATAGAATGCGAATAGAAACACACACACTCTCACACACACATACTTACACACGGGGAAAACTCATCTTCTTGATTCTCATCCGCATTTTGCATGTGAAAGGGGAGCAGATTGAGTTCAGATTATCTAAGCTAATTGAAATGAATATCTGCAAATCAAGGACAATTGTGAAAAGTATCTACGGAATGCAGTTAAAAAAAATAAAAGTATCTTAGCAATGCATTCATTTTAGAATTTATATGCTTATTATATTTAACAATAGTTCCTTTACCCAAATCAAAGAAACTTTGCTAACTTTTTTCAAATAGTTTCAGATACATTTTAAATGAGAAACCACAGCTAAATATATTTTTAGCTATATTCCATTTTAAGTAGGTTAAAACTATATTTAGAATGTATCTAAATTAGGTTAAGATTGTATATTGGCAGATGATATACAGATGATATTAGAATGTATATAAAAGGTAGCCAAATTGAATTGCATTCTAACAAAGAAGAGAAGTATCTTGCTGTGATGGAACAAATATTAATTTATCTATTCTATCTTTTGATTGAGATCTTAAAATTCCTATCCATTTCATACTATTACATATAAAATTATCTAAGCTACTATTAGAAATGTATCTTATAAGTGTATCCATTAGATCAAACTTTTTTTTTATTCCCTAGGAGTAGTTCCTTTGCTTTCATACAATCCTTTTTCTTTTCATCTGCTTCTGCTTTGACTTTATCTTGTATCCTTATATGCTTTTCTCTTACTCTTACTATTTGATGCTGCTACTCGTTGCTACACCCTTTTCTCTTTCGCTACTTCGCCTCTTCCCTATTCACCCCTTTTGCCTTATTTTGCATTGCAAATTCGTTGCACTTTAACCTTGAAATTTTCCACTTTGGCGCATGAGCAAGAGATATCGAAACCGAGACAGAGGCACAGCCAAAGAAAGAGATGGAGATAGAGAGAGACTAGCAAAGAGAGAGAGAGAGAGAGAGTAATGGGGGAGTAAGTTGGTCATTTTCCCTGTATTTTAATTAGTCAAAAATTTCATTTCATTTAAAAAAACAAAAACTTTATTTAATTGTATTATTTTTGTTGTTTTTTTTTTTTTTGTTAAAAGCGAAAGTCTACAAAGGCTTATTTGCAATTAAAATTTATATCTCTCTGCGTTTGTTTTTATTTTATTTTTGATGTGCACACACACACACACACACAGAATGGCATATATAATCTATACTATACAAATACTATATAGCTATATGGCTGTATAGGTGCCATATACAGATATAAGCTTTATTTGCTTTAGCTTAGTTCTTTGCCCTTGAGTTTTTAGTCTTTGCTTTTGACGTAGGTCAAATAATCATAAATTAAATGGTTTTTGTTTTTGTTTTTTTGTGTTGCATTTTGTTATCAATGCAATTGGCTTTAGTTTAGTTTTTTGTCGTTGCACTTTGCCGTGTTATCAGTGCTTAACAGCATTTCTGTGTGTGTGTGTGTGTGTGTGTGTGTATATGTAGTGCAGTTGTGTCTTATTGCGCAGTGAAAGTTTTCCGTTTGCGTTTTTTTTTTTTTGTTTTGTTTTGCTTGTTGTTAATTAAAAGTGTTTAGATTATTTGATCGATTAATTTGTTCTGTGAAGTCAACAAATTAATAATATTTTATTCATATGGGATTTATATAGAAAATATATATATGCATATATATATATATGATTATGATTTACTATTGATTCTATAGCTTATCTATATCGATTAAAATGATATCAGTGAAATCAAATATAGCAAATATGGAAAACATTTTAAGTCTTAATTGGTATAAACTGTAATGTATAAGCTATATTGTTGATTTTGACCCAAAAGTATGCAATAGTTTATATATCGAATACATGTATCGTTGCCTAAACTGAAAGTAATTTCAAAAAATACAAAAAATATAAATTTTAAGCAAACTATATATTCAAAAAATTCCTTTTCTAACATTTATTAACCAAAAGTATGCAATAAATTACATGAAATTTATATTCTAAATTAAAATTTAATAAATATATATTTTTTTTTGTTATTTAAAACTAAATATTTATTTTTTTAAACTTTATTTCAGATTTGCCATATCTTAACTTTGACTTGATCCTGCAAACACAAAAAGTATGCAATAAGTTTTGTTCAAAATCAAAGGAAGCTTTAAATTTCATAGGAATTAAACTGTTTTTTATAACTTTTCTTTAATTATGTTAAAAATTGAAATAAATTCATTATTTTGTTTAATTATTTTGATTACTTAAACATTTGTTACCAATTTGAAAAAATAAATTTTGAATTTAAAAAATTGACTAGAAAATTGCATCATCGTTTAGGCCCAACAGAGAGCGGGTTAATGAACCCAAAGGTCACAAACCAGACTCATACACAAATGCACACAAAGAATGAGCAAGAAAGAGAACGTGAGAGGGTGTAAAAGAGACAGAGCTAGGAAGAACGATGAGGCAATTCCCAAATGCAAATTCAAGCTGCAGCTGATGACGATGATGATGATGATGACATCATGGAAAACTCTTTCACTTAAAAATCACAAAATCAATATAGTAAATTTTCGAAAGAGGAAAAAGAAGGAGAAGAAGAAAAAACCATAATTTGCAAATGGCAAAAAAAAAAAAAAAAAAAAAAAACAACCCAAACACAAACCAAAAAGTGCTTAGACCCAGAAGCCGATTAAAAGAACTAAATCCCGTGCCTTACCTTGACAACAACAGGGAAAACCACGACCTACGCCAAACCTATAGAAAATGCGCATAAATTCGACAAAAGGAGTCAGAGCAGACAGACCATAAAAACAACAACAACAGCAATAACAAAAGAAAAGAAAAGAAAGAAAAAAAAAAAGTAAAAAGAACCCCCAGACATGATGGCGAAAAGGCGAATGAACCTTTTCGTACATAGGAGACGCCAGACGAGACGCCAGCAAAGTTTTTTCTTTCGCCTGTTGTTGCCGTTGTTTTTTTTTTGTTGTTTTTGTTTTTGTTGTTTTGCCGTTATGTTGGGGCAGGGCCCGACGTCAACTTCAGCAGCTCGAGCATTGTCGATGTCGGTGTCGATGCTGCTCATTATCCTTTTCGCTTTTCATACATAAATCGCCGCCTGGCAAAGCGTTCAATGAACTTTTCACTACGGTTCGTCGGCCTGTACGTACATTATACATGGGTATACACACCCAATACGGAAAGCGAAACATGAACAGGACAACGACAGCAGCAGCAGCAGCAGCAGCAGCAGCAACAGCGGTGGCTGCGACTGCGGCAGTAGTGAGAGCAGTGTCAGTGACAGCGGCAGACATGGCACTAGACGACGAAGGTCCTGCCCGTAAAGTTTGTTTTTGGGTTGGGTTCCTTTGGTCTTGACAGTGTGCAGCAACAGCAGCAGTAGCAGCAGAGGGATACTACCACTAGCAGCAGTGGCAGTGGTGCCAGTGGCAGAAGACCTCTCTGCCACTGAGGCCAAGGACCCAAGAACTGCAGTCATTGCGTCGTGGCGACTCTTCTGCGCCGTCGCCTAGCTGCGAAAAATTTCACTTTTAATTTTTACCCAAAACCCGAAAAGCTTCTACTAACATCAGGAGCAAGCGAGAGGAATATAGTGTGTGTTGTGTCTGGGACAGGACTCTACGACTACAACTACGTTACTGTCGTGCCATGAGGTTATTGAACTGCATCCATAAAAAAAAATCACACACACACACACGCGCACACACCAAAAAAACAACAAAAAAAAAAATCGCACACAAGGAGCCTTCTATGCGATTCTAGCAACGTTTGCAAACTTTCACATACAAATTGTATACTATATATATATATATATATCGATATATAGCTATCTATATGTATAATACAGATTCATCTATATATAGTAGTTACCTTATTGTTGTATTTGGTTTGGTATTTGCAGTCTTCTTCTCGTCATTGTTCAAGTTTTCGATTTTAAACGCGATTTGAAAAATGAGATTATAGCAAAAATATCGCGAAAATATATACGATAAAAATACAAAGGTCTACGATCGTATGAACACATTTTTCTTTTGACTTTCTTGTTAATGATTAGATCTCGATTACTATATACTAAATATTACACTTAATCAATTGAACACATTTGTGGTATATCTTTTCTTTATAATATATTTATTAATTTTTTTTTATGATATTTGCAAATTTCTTTCTTTTTTTTTGTATTTTTTTTTTTGTATATTTTTATTTTTTTTTTCTTTTTTTTTGATTTTATGTTGTTGTTTTTATAAATTTATGTATATTGTTTGGGTCCACGTCGAGTAGACATGACCTGCCCAACGCGTTAACATCCCGAGTCAGGACTGAAGCGGCCATAACGAAGCCAACATCGATGGAAGCCAAGTTCGAGGCGAGCGACGTCAGCGTTAACGTCGACTGCATTCAGCCGATGTGCAGACAGTAAACAAAAGGGGTGATGTGCCGAGAAGGGTGTCATGGTGAGGGGTGCCATAAAGAGGGGCGACAGCGGAAAAGCATATATGGGGAGTGGAGAGGCAGGCACTTGCACTTGGCATAACTGGCAAAACAACAAAAGCAACTCGTGCAACTGCCACAAGGGCGGCATTTGTCGGCTTCGGTTACCATTCGGTTCAGTTTTAAAAACTTTGTTTGGGGGTTGCTTGTGCAGCAGCAGCAGCAGCGCCAGCAGCAGCGGCCTAACAGCGGCAGCTTTTGCGCAGCCCGACATAGAGAAAGACAGTTATACGAGTCCTCGAACAAAACAAGCGGCCATAGGATCATATAAGGACTATTGGGTAAGGTCTTGTTGCAGTAAAAATACAACAAAAGGAAAGGAAAAAACACATACAAATAAGGACCGCCATACAAATATTATTGCGTTAGGTCCTGTTGGATATGATGGAATTGAAGGAAGGAACTTCTGAAAGAAGTGTGCTATGTGCACAATATTGCGCATATGAAAGCACCCATAACGGATTCCTTGATATCATATAGTTTTAAATCTAATCTTATATAGTATAATTGCTAATCTAACACTTAGTTAGATAGTGAAATTAGTCACTTTTAAGTAAATAAAACGTAAGTGGTGACTAGTTAAGTAAGCGATCTAAAAGAAAATCTCTTAGTAGGTAAGGAAACAGAAACAGTAAAACCAATTCGTAAGTATTTCATTTCTTTCAGTGCATTTCAAAGTGCATTGCATGTAGTTGCTCTCCCTCTCTCTCTCTCTTTAGCTCTACTCTCTTTATCTCTCTTGCTTGGCAATTGCAACGCATGCTCCGTTTGGATACGGGGGATTACATTCATACACATCATGTTTGCCAAATTGACAGTTGACAATGAACTAGAGTTGCCCTGTAAAATCATAAACTGGAAATACTTCAAACCATTATGCAAACACAACTAAAATGAACTTTACTTAACTCTCTCAAAGAAGACTCCTCTACATCGTCTTTGACTACGTTTCTAAAGAATTAGCCCCCCCTTCCCTGGTGGGCAATTAATAAAATTTCAGGCACGTTTTAATGTACAAAATAAAAAACTGTAAATGAAAACAAACAGGAAAAAACAAGCCAACCAAATACCGTTAACTTTTACATAAAATTATAGAAAAAAACAAAGACAAAAAAAAAAGACCAACAATTTTGTCATACTTGGAAATTACGTATGCCAGAAGCGTAAATTAAGATAATTTGGGATTTATAACAAAAGCTTTATGAGTACTCACACACATGCACACACGCACACATACATATGTAAGTATGTATGTAAGATGGGGCGTTGTCATTGATATACCCTATAACAAGTACATCTTTAAGTTTTACAATAACTTTTAATTTAAAGAAAAAAAACTCCAACTATTTGAAAACTAGATCAAATTTACTTAATACTGTCTCTCCCTCTCTCTCTATTTCTCTATAAGTGATCAACTAAACTGTTGCGCTGCTTGCTTTCTGTTGCATACATTTCTGCTAGATTGAAAATCAACATTCGGGGTGGGGAGGGGTACATACATACATACATACATATGTAAAATGTTTGGGTGGTAGGAGTAACGATCGGGCCGACCATCATCATCAATGTCACAGTCAATGCACAAAAGCCCGCCGACGACGCCGTTGCTGGTGTCAAAATAACAATGGCAACAACAGCAACAGCAACAACAACAATAGCAATAGCAACAGCACATAGAATTGACACAGACAAAACGAACCTGTCGCTAGCAAAGTTCAATGCGACACGAAGCCAAAGTCGAGGCTTCGGGGGACGCATGCGCTTGCTTAGTGGCTTCGTGTCTGTGCATGCGCTTGGCCTCTCTTGGTATCTCTCTCTTACTCATTCTCTGCGTCTCTTTGTCTGTGTCTGACTCTGTGTTGATGTCCGTGTATGTGTATGTGTGTGTGTGCGCGCGTATAACGCGCTTGAGTAGGTCGGTCATTGAACTGGCGAACTTGTTTTCTTTTCATCTGCTGCTGCTGCTACTAGCTCTTTGCTTGTTGCTGCTGGCGTTGTTGTTGTTGTTGTTGTCTTTGCATTTCATTCTTTTGCTTACTTTCTTCCTGGTTTTGTGTGTGCGCTCTCTCATTGAGCCACCTGTGCGTTGGCGTTGCTCTCTCTCTCTCGCTCACTCACTCACACACTATTTCTCTTAAGCTGGGCTTTAGTTCGTTTATGTTTTTTTTTGGTTTTGGTTTTGGGGAGGCTGAAAGCAAAAGGCCAGGCCGCTTGGGCAGTCAATAACCCTTTCGGGGAGACCAAGATGCAAGAAGAAGTAAGAGTGATTTGATTCCCTTTTCATGATGGAACCGAACAGAACTTGTTGTTGTTGCTTGTGTGGCAAGATCAAGAACCTCTTGGCATGCCATGTGGTTGGTGGTTTTTCTGTTGTTGTTGTTGTTGTTGTTTTATTTTTCTTTTCTTTTTTTTTTTTTTTTTGGTGTGAACAACCTTTTCACGGCATTCTGATTCTCTCTTTCAGTCTGTACCAAGATAGATAGAAGCGGGCAACCTGCCCCAACCCCAGTCCCCAAGGATGGTTACTAAATTGCACTACAAGCAAATGCTATATAGAAGTAGAAGACGAGGAAGAAGCAGTGAACTGGTTTCGCCATCATCTCCTCATCATCATCATCATCATTATCGTCATTATTATGGTGCACTAACTTCATCATTTGATTTGGTTGTTGGCCTTTTTATTTTTGCGCCCAGGCACTCAAGCAAAAGATTCACTTTTTTCAGATCTTCTTCTAGCCCTCACTCTCTCTGTCTCTCGCTCTTTTACTTCCTCTCTCGCTCGCTCTCTGTCTAATTCTATGAAAATGAAAAGAATCCCCGCACTAGAAGCAATAGCAACAACAGCAGGGCCAGCATCATCGCCCTGCTTCGCCTTACATAGCCACTTCAACTGCATAGCAGCAGCCCTCTAACAATATCAAGTTCGTTGCCTAAGTCTTTCGAGCGAATGAACTTTGGTACACTGTGTGCAATTTGAATTTGAATTTGAGTATAACAGGTGCATTTTTTATGACCTTGATATTGAAATTGAATTTGTTTGGTCGACTGTCGTATGTTTTACCCACAGATGTCTCAGCAGTTGATGACTTGTTTCGTTTTCAATTTCAATTTATAATTTATTTGTTTATCATAGCCATCACCACAGCACCTCCCCTCTCACCCAACAATAATAATGCTATCTCGCTTACACATACATACATGCATGCATACATACGTAAGTACGCTAGCTCGCGCGCCTGATCGTTCGCTCGATCGTTTGTTCGAGTCATTTAAAGTCAAAGTCAAGGTTTTTCTGCTTTACGTCGCCAATTATATTTTGCTTAACTTATTTCTACCTTTCTCTCTCTTGCTCGCTCGCTCTATCTCTGTCTCCAACCCTCTCTCCTTCTTACTCATTTTGTTTGTCCCCCTTTTTTTTTTGTAGTTGTTGTTGTTGTTATTGTGATTTGTATTTGTTTAAAATACAAAAACTGGTTTTTGTCTAATTATTGCTGTTGTTGTTGATTATTAAAAAAAAAAAAAAAATTTATATATAATTTTTTTCTAATGAAATGCCCGTTCCCATCATCATCATCTTCATCATCATCATCTTTATTATCATTATCATTGTTGTTGTTGTTGTTGTCGTTGTAGTCTTGGTCACCGTCATACACTCTTCTATCTATTCATTCTTTCGCCTTTCTCGGTAGAAGCTTTTTAAGACATTTTTCTAGCCTGACAGTAATTAATCACCTTTTATATTATTCATTTCGTTTTTTTTTTTTGGTAAGTTAAGAAACAAGTTTATTATATAACCTTTTGCAAGTAATTTAGTATAAGAAAGTCTTTTTTTACATACAAAAACAGAGAGAGAGAGAGGGAGACAGGCAACGAATTGTGAGACATCATTTATTTATACATATTATAATGAATAATGAACAATAAGTGTGAGAATCAGGAACCGCGCTAAAAATATCAATTAAGAATTCTAAAAATCATAATGGCAAGCAAATTGAGGAACTTTAGCTTATGATCTTATGTAATTTATTGGTTTTAACAATAGAATCAAGTAATTATAAGCTACTGAAGTCTAATAACAAAAATTGATAAAACCAAAGAACTTCTTACATAAAGAGCTTAAAAATCTTTATAGACTTTGTTAAAACCACTTTAGAAACCTTCGTTTTCTTTTTTTAAATTATTGCCTAATTCAACATAAAGCCAATGTGAAACCAATGATGCGTAAAATATTGAAAATTTATAAGATTAAAAAAGATCTAATAGTGTCTAAAATCAAGGTTCAATTGTGCCTAGAAGAGAGTTAACTCTCTTACCATTTGGAGGATCTATAAAATTGCATAGATAGATTATATATAGGGTAAACAATTTAGGCAAAGATATGCTAAAACTAACTTTGGAGACTAGTGGAGACTTGTTCAAATCACAAAAAAGTACCATTGCGCCTAGTGCAAACTAAGAACTAACTAAAATACCTAACAATAATTCTGTTTTAAAATAATTTTGGAGACTTTGTAGACTTATAGATTAGTTTAAATAAAAGTTTATTGATAATTCTAGATCAAAAGAAACAAAAAGTGTATTGAAATTTTCAAATAGTTCTTTAAACAATTTTAAGCTTCTGCTTTAAACTTTCTTTAAAAGACATTCCCGAAACTTCGGTTTGGAAGCGGTTCAACAGGTATCTTGGTTAGGTCAAGCTTTAGCAAGAACTCTCTAGATTACCATATACCTAATGTACCTACTTTCAAACCCAATAAAAGCATATAGAATTTCCAAATATATATTGTTAATTATTTAATAACAAATTAAATCAATTTCAAATAGAAAAGTGTTCTTTTTTGAATTCTAAAAAACGATGAAAGAAAGTTTAAGGTTAAGTTCCCTTGATCGATTGAATATATATATATATATATATATATATATATATATATATATATATATATATATATACTTTTGTTTATAAGCATTAAACCCTTTTCTACTACTTCTTGGCGCCAAACCCTTTTTGGAACCTATCTGATCTATAAGTGATCTTTGTTTTTATATGATCTAAATTCAAAATCCAAAAAAAATAACAATTTGTATGCACTTAATGTAAATCCAAGATTTTAATATACGATTAGATTATCTTATATAAAACCTATATCATTTAATTATCTACTGAAAGCTTTAATAAATCAAATAAATACTCACCATTTTGTTTGTTGTTGTTGTTGGTGGTGGTTAATGCATATCCATATAACAGCCCTTTGGAGTATGTGTTGTTGTTATTGTTGTTGATGTTGCTAATTTTATATCCATTACGCAATACTTGTAAATCCCAAAATCAAATCAATTTTTATATATATATATATATAGAAGTTGCACTTGAAAGTTGATATACATATCTTTTCCTATTCAGATAACCATATGTATATAGATTGATATCAAAAAACCAAAAAAAAATGCACTTTAAAATAATGAAACTTTTGTTGTTGTTGTTGTTACAATTGATATTCTATATATGTATGTATATATGATTTAGAGGCAGTCTTATTTGATATTTGTTATACATATATATATGTATATATATATATATAGATTTGTTATATATAATTGGATGTCACTTTGTTGCACCTTTAGAATATAATTTAGGTTTCTTTTGCTCGGTTTTTGTTTTGTTTTGTTTTTTTTTTTTTTTGCAAAATATATTATAAAATTATATAGATTTGTTGTTTTTATTCTCTTGTTGTTGTTTGATATTGGTGTTATTGTTGCTGTTGTTGCTTTTTTGTTTTGTATTTTATTTGGTATTCTGTCTTAGAAGTCGTCGTAACGCGTGCGTCTTAGCCGATCCATGACTCGATCGTTTTGTTGCTTACGGGAAACTGAAATAAAAACCTACGGATGAGTCCGCCGAGGCATTGCGACTTCAATGTCGATGTCGTTAGAGGCTTCTGAGCAGCAACGGCAACAGCAAGCAGTCAGTTTGCAGCGACGTCGACTGCGAGCACCAGACAGATAGACTTTTCACATTACAAAGCAGAGCCAGAGACAGTCTCTTACTCTGGGCTCTTCTCAGCTCATATACACACACGCACACACACACACACACACCTATGGAGACACACACACAGAGAGAGAGAGAAAGAGCCGCAGCTCAGGTGTCTCAGGTTCTTGATCGTCTGTTTGTATTTGTGAGAACTTTCATTCAAGGTGAGCGCAGGTATCTCTCCAATGCTCTCTCTCTTGCAAACACACACACACACACAAACTCTCTTTGGCATTGGCATTGGCTTCAACCACCAACACCATCAAGGCTCGTGGTTTGCTCTTTACCTTTGAGTTCTAAATGCCTATGCCGCGCGATTGTTGTTGCTGTTGCTGTTGCTGCTGCTGATGGCGCTGCCAGCGCTAAAGCTGCCGCAAATTGAGCATGCGAGCGTAAAATTACAACATTTTTTTTTTTTTTTTGTTTTTTGTTCTTGTTGTAGTCTCTTCTAACAAGTTTAGAATCTTGGCAAGCCAAGCGCGACCAACCATTCAAACCAACAGCAACAGCAACAGCAACACTTGTTCTCAATTCTCTTAACCCGTTTATAGGCGCTCCTCTCGCAACTCACACACAGTTACCTGGGCCGCCTGCCTACAGGTGATCGGTTCGTACACCCTCTCTCCTCCACCCCCCTTCTTCTCTTTCTCTTTCTGTTTCTCACTTTCTTTCTCTTTCTAGCGGCATGTCTCCTTCTCTCTCTCTTATAGACAGTTGCTTGTAATTGTAATTGGTTCGTCATTTGATTTTTATGTCCGTGCGTATGTCTATGTGTGTGTGTGTGTGTGTGTGTGTGTCTGTGTGTTTGCTCATTTTGTTTGTTGTTGGCATATTAAATTTCATGATGCTATAATTGCCGATTTGATTGTTAGCAGTTGTTAGCTCCTACGGTCAGTCAGTCTAGGGAATAGCCCACTACACACACACACACAGACACACACATACAACCATCTACAAGTGGGCAGTGGGAAATGCTTGTAGTAAGGGGTAAACAGGGGTAAGAAATCTAAAAATATTCATCGTGTCAATTGTATAACTTAAAACTTTTACTATTAGGATTAATAAAATGAAAAAAAATAGCCATAATCTAAAAATATTTTATATATATATATGTACATAACTGAACAACATTAGTTAATAACTTATACGACAAGTTGTCCTTTGCTTTTTAAGCTTTTTAAGTAACTTCAGTCAATGGGACACTTCTTTAAAGTAAACAAAAGATTTGCACTCTTATAATATTGTTTCAATTTTGTTTATTAATAAGAAAACATAGAGAAAAAATGGAGTTAGAACGATCTTCCTTATGAATTTTAGAAAAGATCAGCAAACTTTTTATAACTTGAAACTTTTTGAAATATTGGAAAAGATTAGATTACTTTCCGGGATATAAAACTTTTGACTCTATGGCAATTATTGAAAATCTTTAATTGAATCTTAAAATTCTTCTTAAAATAAATCTATATAAACTATATAAACTATATAAACTATATAAACTATATAAACTATATAAACTATATAAACTATATAAACTATATAAACTATATAAACTATATAAACTATATAAACTATATAAACTATATAAACTATATAAACTATATAAACTATATAAACTATATAAACTATATAAACTATATAAACTATATAAACTATATAAACTATATAAACTATAAAAGAAAGTAAAAACACAAACAAAGTTCTCAATAGAGTTTAAGACATAAAGAGTATACTCAATAGATATATAGAATTGAACTTGTAAAACTAGAAAAAACATGTTGTAATCTCTTAATCTAAGTAACACCCTGTTTAAAAGACATTTCTAGTTCTAAGAGCTTAAAATTCTTTTTACAATGTTGCCCACTTAAAGCATCAGTGCCAATTAATTTCGTTTTCGATTTTTATCACAAATTACTTTGTTAAATTTACATAAATATTTTTTTTTAAGGGCTTCTAAATGGAGAATTTGTTGGCAATAAAACAAAGCAAAGTAATAATTTACAGTAGATGGCAAATACATAAAAAAAATAAAATAAAAAAGAAAAGATCAAGCAAAAGGCATTAGCTTAACGAAAACTAATTACAAATCGGATTTACATAACTAAACTGTAATTAACATGAAGCTGGAGATGGGGGCAACTTCACTTTATTTCGCTGTGGGGGTAATCAATATTTTTAGCTTTTGGTATTAACCTTGAACTTTGCTTTGCTAAAGAAGAAGACGAAGGCAAAGACAAAAAGGTTGGCAAGAGACAAAAGGGAAGAGGAGGATTATACCAAATACACAAACAAACTGACTGACAGACTGACAGGCTGGACAGACGGACGTACAGATAGGCAAAAAGTCATTAGGCATATTTGCTATCATGGTTCTATAAATAACAATTAAAGCATTAAAAGCCAGGCCAAGACAAAAAAAAATACTTTTTTTTGTTTTTTTTTTTTTTTATTTGGCTAGGCCTGATCATTAGAACCTTTTTCTCCTACTCTGTCGGCCGGGTCAATAAATTCTTCAAAAAAAAAAGAAACGAAATAATAAATAAAGCTAGAAAGAAGAGAAGAATTATGTAGAAAGAAAAGACTGACTGACTGACAGACAGACAGACAGACACGAGGCAATGAGGCCTGATCATAATAATTTTCATATTATAAAGATAAATCATTATTATTTCTTTCTTGTCGACTGATCGCCCGATTGGCCGAATGGTCGATGATGAAATCTTTGATTTCGAAAGTCGAAGAAAACAAAATTCCTTTTTTTCTCTTCTCTCTATTTTATTTAAAGATAAAAGTGACTGAAGAATTTGCATAAAACTATTGCGTCTTGACATTGACTAAAGTCAAGTTCGTTTTAGCCATAAATGAAAGTAACAAAAAAAAAAAAAAAAACCTAAATGAAATGGGGGGAAACAAAAAAAAACATCGGCATGGAGAAGAAAACAAACCGGAAACCAAAATTTCTATACACTGTCATTAGATAAACTAATAATCCTAACCAAAGAATATTTGCTTGTTATACAATCTTAAAACTGTATGGCAAACTATATAATCAACCGATTTTATATTAGACTGATCTATGATCTGATATAACAGAGATTTTTAAAGGAGACACTAGTAAAGAAGTTTCTTCAAATCCTTCTATCCTTTGATTCTTATATGTTATTAGCTCTTCTTATCCTAACATTCGTTCACCTTAAAAGTTCAGTTTCTCCACTATATATATATACATATATATCAATCTTATAAGAGTTCCATAATATTGAATTTCATATATTTAGTTTGTTTGTATTCCATTTTCTAGACTTTGAAAAAGGAAAGTATAATACTCTTCTTTACGAAAGAGTATAAAAAAGCGAAAAAAAGCAAAATCAAATAAATATGAATTTATTTACCAAATGGGAGAAGAAAAAAAACCCAAATGCGTTTTAGGCCTAACCAAAAATAAGAAGAAAAAAAGTGTGTGTGTTTTTTTTCGGCTTTTATGTTGTTGTATTATTTAACACCTCAACTTATACACGGAGAGACATGCGTAAAGCCGGTGCCCGGCATAGCTTGCTCGCTCTCTCTCACTCTCTCTTTCTCTCTTACTGACGCACACACTCTCTCTCTCTATCTCTCTGTTGAGTTGGCCAACTCATCATCCAACAACAAGTTAAGCATTTTGGTTATAGCCCGCTTTTTTTTTATGGCTCACACACAATCATTTCTCCTCTTCGTTTCTTTGCTTTTCCCTACTTTACTTTACATTTCATTTAGTTTTTTTTTTTTTTTTTTTTTTTTCTTATTTTTTTTTTTTTTTTTTTTTTTTGGGAGTCAAGTTTTTATATATTTTAACTTGCGGGTTCTTTTTGGTAACCAAGTTCAATGACTTCTTGGCAAGACAGAAAGACAAACACATGAAATTTTGGTGTGTTGTTGTTGTTGTTACTTTTCGTTTTTGGCTCTTTGGTGTTTTTTTTTTTTTTGGTGGTTGCTTGGATTCTTCTTCATTTTGAGTTGGATGTTCTTGTTGTTTTCGTTTTTATACGCATTTCGTTTTCATTGCTGGAGTTCATTGGCCAAGCTATAGAAGCACAAGAAGAAGAGGAAGCATTCACATCTCTCTTTCCATATATATATACAATGTATTTTATATACATATATATACATGTATTCATATATTTCATTATTACATTAAACATTTGGTATTCTTTTTATTTATATTTCTTCTTTTTGGATGGAAATTTTTATGTTTGTTGGTTCTTTACGCGGCAAGTTTGTTGCCTAAGTCTTTTGTTTTCGTTTCGGGCGGTTTGTGATTGATTACTTTGGATTAAGCCATACAAAATTTATATTTATATATATATATATATAACGTAAATTATTTTGCATGACACTCCACAAAATGAATTATGCGAAATATACACAAAATAGTTAATTTATTGTATTATATATATATATGTATATAGAAATATATATATATACTTATGTATACTTATGTATGTATTTTTATACTTTGTGAGTTGTGACACGCAACAGGAATAATTGCCATATCCGATATAAGATTTGCATATAATTTTTTGTTCTTTCTCTCTTACCCTCCCTCTCTCTCGCTCTCTCTTTAAGTTTTGCAATTAATTTTCTATAATTGTTGGCAATTATGTTTCTTGTTTACGAGTGAGTGAGAGAAAATCATCAAGGTTAAAGACATTTACCAGGAAACAGGTTGCCAAATCTCTATATATATATACCTATATATGGATATATAATAAAAATACAAATCTGCATAATAGACTTATAATAATAATGTCAAGGCTTTCTTTATATAAAAAGCTGAGCTAATATCTATGAATAAGACAAAATATATTGTTAGATCATAAATGTTATTGCATAAATAGCATCTTGAGCAATGAATTGATTAATACAAAGAAATCCTATCAAAATGTAATTACCAAATGATATGAAATGCTTAAACTCTAAGAAGGGAATGAGGAAGTCAAAAACTAACTAACTTTGTTTATTTGTTGACGTATCTACAGAGAGAGACAGAGACAGAGACAAAGACTCGTTTTCATTAACCAAAATCATGAACTAAGTATTTATTTCTAAGGAAATTTTAAGCGATAATTCAGCAGAAGATTTAAATTTTAAAAGTACAATCAGTCAACGATTCTATAAATGAAATAGAGATTACTTTTATATAAATTGTTAAAATGAAATTGAAGTTCTAATTTGGAAAATTAGATAGTATATAGAAATAATGTTTCTTATATTATTTATTGGCTTTGATTTTGTTTTTGTTTTTGTTGCAACAATTGGGGACAAGGAAATTTGCTTGGGGTAATTTATAGTTTAGATTTCATCAGACATCAAGTTAAAGGCCTTTCAATCAATAAGCCTCAAACTCTTAAGGTCAGAAAATAGAAAGGACCAAAGAAACCGCAAAGGAAAGAAAAGAAAAACAAAAAACAAAAAAGAATCTTAACCTAAATTCAGTTAAGAATCGGTTGTTGCTGCTTGATGTTGTTGCATTTGTCCAAATCTGTCTGGGAAAATGTTTGTTTTGTGCATATAATGGTCACTCATCAAAGTTGCTGCCACTGCAACTGACACAGCCATTGGTATATAGTGCCAGTGCCACTTGTTGCACCAACAACAATCTCTCTACTTTTATCTCAGTGCCTGCAAGATCTTTGCCATCAATTACTGAAGGAGTTTTTTTTTGAAGTTTCGGCTTCTCCCAGTGGGTAAGTAGTGCAAAAAGACTAAATGAAGACGATGATGAGGATGAAAATGATAATAATGATGATAATGATAATGATCATGATGATGTGAATAGAACTGGGAATTGGAGTTGAAGTTTGCCCACGCCAAAAAGAAGGTGTTAAATACACGAGAGTATTTTGCGGTAAAAGCTCTCACCACACACTCACACACACACACACACACACTTACGTTGAGAGAAAGAAGTAAAGAAAGACTTTGCTCAGCTTCTTTCTTCTTCTTCTCTCTATCTGTGTGTGTGTGTGTGTTGTTCTTGTGTTATCTATGTGCCAAACCTGATTTACTTCATGATTATGTTTGAAAAATTAGGTTAGGAGCAATGAACTTGCCGGGTTTTTATTTTTTTGCGCAGAAGCTGGAGAGACTGGAGACATCACAGAGTTAGGAGACGGACATGGAGACGGACATGATGAGAAAGAGAATGTTTTCTTCTTATTGTTAATATGGCCACTGTTTGTCTTACTAATAGACACCTGTACAGGTCAAACTCAACTCCCACTAACAAAAAATTTTCTGTCTTTGATTCCCGATGAATTCTATGGAATTCTAATATTTCCTCTCTTAACCCCCATCCCCCATCCTACCCCTCTAGCTTTTGCTCACTCATTCACTTATTTATTCTTGATACTCTCCGCAAGCTACCTCCCCCGCCACAAGGCTTTGCAATGAAATGAAAAATGTGTGCTAAGCCAATGACCGACAGAAAAGCAACAACACAACAACAACAACAGCACACACACACACACATAACACTCGGCTAACTGTTAAACATGAATACATGTATTCGCAAAAGAAGTAAAAAAAAAAAAAAAAAGAGTTGGTGAACGAGGGGACAAGTGAGGCATACAGACAGAGAGACAGACCTGGGTAAGTGCTTTGCCATCGTCTCTTCTGTCCCGTCTCTGTCTCTTGTCTTTCTTCTTTGCCTTTCTTCAAGTGTTTGTCAATCCGATCCGCCATTCAACCCACCAACCACCGTCAACTAAGCAGCCAACCAGCCAGCCTATGTCTTTGCTTTTAGATTTAGTTTGTTGTTCCGTTCTTTAAGAATTGTTATGATTACCCTACACACACACACACACACACATACTGAAACTAGACACATTTCGCTTAAATGATCTACATTTTTACTTTAACCGTAATTAAAACAATTCTAATGCAATGCCACATTCTAACGGTAAATACTGCTAAACAGAATTGCAACCAAATGGTAAAAGGGGCAAGGGGAAGAAGTTAAACAAAAAAAAAAAAACTATAATTTACTATAATTTCTATCAAAAGTAGGAATCGAGAAATAGTTAAGGCAAAATTAATGAGATTCTTGGAATAAAGTTTTAGAAATTTGAATTAAAAATCTAAAAAATTTTAAAAAATTAATATTTTTTTTAGAATTTTCAAACAAATAAATTTGAAATTTATTTAAATTTATTAAGACTTTTTGCAAATTTATTTAAAATCGACTGAAGAGAAGCGAGAATATATAATATATATTACAACATTGAGATCTATCAGATATAACTATAGATGCCGATTGAAATATAACAAGGGAATAAAAATATTGAAATATCAGATATATCAGATATATATCTAAGATATGATTATAATATAGCAGTATTAACATATTGGGTATATATAGTAAAGTCAAAAGTTATGATATAGAATAATATATTGAGTGTCTCACAGTTCTATATAGCATTCTATATCATTATTTCTGATTCATGAAGGCAAAATTAAATCAAAAATAAAAAATTTAAATGCAGAATTATTAGTTAATAAATAAATTTAAGAATTATTAATTAATATATTTTGTTTAGGTATTAAAAGTAACAGAAATTAAAAGAAGCAACAGCAATTCAATGTCACAGCTCATGTGACCTAGCTTAAGTAAAGGATCATTATATCCTTAAATTTCATATTTCTTGTAAATTTCATATTTGGTCTGTCCTTTAAGTGGACCTAAGACCGATTTTATGAGGTTTAAAACCAAAGCATTAAATATTTTAATGATTTTAAGAGAGATTTTGATTCAATACTTAAGAAAAGCAGATTTATAACAGATAAGTTTGTTCTTTGAAAAGTGAGCTTAATTTTTTCAATATAAATCTGAAGTTAATGTATAAAATTCTCTCTTTAATCACACCAATTTGGGTTTCTTAAAACCCTTCAATACAAAAAGTGCTTAAAAATAGACAAAAACCCACACAATTCATTATTATCTAGAAAAAAAATTGAAAGATCTTTTCGTTTTCAGGCAATTTCAACTTGTTGTCGAACAAATTTTATTTTTGTTTTTGTAACTTGCCAAAATTGGCCGTTGGGCATCAGTCAATAGCAGATAACAAAAACAACAGAAACAGCAAAAAATAAATCAACAACAAAAACAAGAAACAAAACTGTAACAATGAACTCTTAAGCTGTTGTCGCTCTTGTTTTTTTAGTTGTGCCGCAGCAACTAATACTGATTGATGATCGATGCGAAATTGGATATATACATACATACTATATATATATATATATATATAGGTTGTATGTGCCTAATCAATTGAAAGTATCTTTCGCATGCTTTAGAGTGACACGATGAACCAACACATCATTTCATTTTACTATACAATTAAGGAATGTAGACCGTTAGGTTAACACACACACAATCACAACGAATAAGCGTAGGATATGCGGCATATCCTGTGGCTCCCACGACATGGATTTCTTTTAGATACCAATAATTATATATATATATATATACCGCGAGCCTTAACTGTAAAACGTAGATGAGAACAAAAGGATTCTTCTTTCAACCACCGAACAGAAACACACACAAAAAAAAAAGGATCTCGCTCTCTCACACAACACCTGATCTGATATCAAAAGCCAGAACAGTTATAAATGCAACATGAGGTGAAGGCGGGGGTTTTGATATTGAGGTTGCCCCTTCTGCACAACGAACAGAGAGCATCTGTCGTAAAGAAAAGAAGTAATAATAATAATAATAAAAAAAGGAAAGGAAAATTTTCCCAAACGGCGCGAAAATTCTCAAGTTTTTTAATGGCTGATGGTTAAGGGTTCTCTCTCTCTCTCTCTCTCTCTCTCTTTCTGACGTTTCCCTAATAATTATGTTATGTAATTTTAGATCATCTCAATCGTAACTGAAGAGGAAGTGTCATGGTCCTTCGATTGCCATTTGGATATCCGGATATCACAGACCGATCACACACCGATTTCATTCATTCATTATGTTCATTTGATGGCCTGGAAAAAAGTGCAATGGGCTCAACATACAAACAAAAAGGATGTGTGACCTCTTTTCTAGCGGAACTAGTGACCTATTTATTAAGTTGTTGTTCTATATAGAAAGCATATAGAATAGAGATCATTCATTTCAGTTATTATTTCCTGCTGTACTTTTGCATGCTTATACAAAATTTTCCAATGTCCTTTTCTTTCATTTTTTGTTCTCTTCTTCTTCCTTTTTTTTAGGACTATCCCGTTGGCCTTTGTGGATTTGGAATGATTTACAAGCCAAAACAATTTCCATGTAAAACATTTGGTCAGGAAATTATGCAACTTTTTCGCCTCAGGTCAGTTTCTCGCCTCTATGACTGACGACCCTGAGACCCCGACCCTTCTTTTGTTTCGCGTTTTTCTTTTTATTTTCCCTCCGTTTTTGACACGCGCATTTTGCGGCATAAATAAGAGGCATAAAAACGTTTCAAGGATGAGTCCCGAATTACCATCACCAATCACTTTCTCTGCTCATTCGTTTCTATATCTTTATTATTTTTTTTTTTCATTGTGGTCATAATTTTTTTTGCTTCACCAAAAAAAAAAAAAAAAAGACAACATCTTAGGTCAGGTAGAAGTCAAAAAGAGAGGTCACTTAATGTTATATCATAGGAACTACTACTACTCAATGGGACAGAGATATATATATAGATATGTAGTATAGACATTTTATGACTCAGAGAGAGATATAAATTTGACTTATAATGAATATAAAATTTAACTATTGTTGCCATTATATAGAAAGATTGCTTTGGGCAGAACAAGCTAACTTGATATGGGCAAGTTGGTATGTCTATCTGTCTATATCTTTGCTACTTTGTCTGTCAGTTTTCAAGCTATAGTTATCAAATTTTGTACACACTCTTCTTGCAATTACACGCTGTACATATGTTGAAACCAGATAGATCGGACGACTATATTACCTAGCTCCCATAGATCAGTGAGGTTAAAAATAGATTTTTTATATCAATTAGTTTGTTTGCTTGCAAATTTAAAGTTCCCATCAAATAAGGAACTTAACATTTTGGTATTTATCAATAGAATCGATTGACTATATCATATTGCTATTATATTAACATCTGATAATATTGTTAGGTTATGATACACTTCTTGCAAATATCAAACTTAGAATGAGGTTAAGTTAACGATCAATTCCTTAAGGATTTCTTTTTGTTTAGATGTGAATTCGAGTACGCCAAAAGGACGTTGCTTAACTCTTAAGGATAAAGAAGAAAAATAAAAACCAAATCTACATATAAGACCTAACGGTGCTTTTTATTTTTTAAGCCTTTTCATCCGTCAGCTGCTGCTGCTGCTGCTGCTGTGACGGCTGCTCTTGTCATAATTGATATACCCTTCAGTTGTCCCCCCCCTTACATCCCTACCTCCCTTGCTAGCAGCTATGCTATGCCACCTTTCATTGCTGTGGCAACTCTCTGCTAGTCAGCCAACTGTTATCACATTTACACATACTTGCCGCATAAATGAACAGTTAGGCGGCGGCGGCGGCAGGCTGTTGCTGTTGCTGCTACTGCCACTGCTTTGCATTTACAGTTATGCAATACAAACCCCGCCAAAACGACAATGCATCCTTTTTCTTTCTTTCTTTCTTTTTTTTTCTCTCTCTCCCATTTTGTTGCTGGTGATGTTGTTGTATTATTATTTTGACATAATACCCAAGCAGAGGCACGGTTAACAAGAGAAACTCGTTTCCTGACTGAGGAAATTTAAATAATGAAAGAAAAGACAGCAGCAGCAGCAACAACAACAAGGCACAAGAAAAACCGCTATGACGGAGGCTGTTGGCTGACACTGCTAATGTTGATGGCTCTGTTCCTTTCCATTTCTCAAAAGCAAAAAATAATGAAAGAGGAAGAGAGGGGGTAGAGACAAGGTAGTAGAGAGGTTCCGCCTCTGACGCCTACTACATACGACAAGAAGAATCCTCGACACATGCTGCCACAACAACAACAACAGCAACAGCAGAAGCAGCACAAGCAACAACAATAGGACAATAAACCTGAGAAGCAAAGAGAATTAGAGACAAACAACAACAAATCGAAGATTTTTACCGTAATCCTTTCATTTTTGGTGATCCGCTTGAGAACAACATCCAACTATAATACACACATATATATATATATAAAGATATATTTTATTTTCATTCTACCGAAAATGAGATTGAAGTAAGAAGCCTGACGACGATGACGACGACGACAACAAACGGCGACTCCTGATTGAGCAAGGCAAAGGATTAGGGCATATGACTAGCTAGCTAGCTAGCTACCTGCTAAACAAGGATCACAAGGATATGAGTTTTTGCTTTATTTGAATATCACACGAAACATGGCAGCAGGTAAACTCTCACATCCTTGAATCCTGTCAGGTGCCACCAGTGGCAACAGCAGGCAAGGGTTGCTTTTCATATATTTTTTTTTCCATTTGATTGAGGTAACTATTAGACAAGAAGATGAGGAAAACATATATTCCTATATATATATATAGTAAAAAGAAGTGGGAAAATTGATATTTTATTTTCCTTACACAATTTGATGACCCCTCCTCCCGCGTTTAGTCCATATGTTGCCTAGGACAGGAAATCAGCGGGTAGAAAGTGCTAGCGGTAGCAAGTAGTAATAAAATGTTGAGAAAGGAAATGAAAATTGTTTAATTAAAGCAAGGTCATGCAGGTCATAAAGCCATAAAATTGCCCCTTTTTCTCTTTCTGTCTCGCTGTTGTTGGTCAAAGGGTTCTGCTTTGTCTTTTTTCATTCTTTGTCCAATGGGTGTGGCAATTAGTTTTCCTCTTAATTCCTCGTATTCAATAGTTAACATGCACATCCTTTCGTCCTGTCATTACGGTACTACATTTTCTTAAGAAAATATCATTTTTAGCATACGACTGACTACTACCAAATATGCATATATATATATATAGGTAATAAGACAACGACGCGCCCACTGACAACCGATAAAAGAGGTTTGTTGCTTAAGTCTTTCGATCAGCAAGAACAATTCCAACACTGGCAGCCACTGACAGAGTTAACATTTTATTTGGTAAAACGCGAGAGAATATGAGAGTTCATTGAACGCATGAAAATGGTCAAAAACAAAAAAAAAATGAAATGAAATGAAATGTAATGAAAACGCAAGGTCTTTACCACAATTCAACGTACCATAAATACCCTATAAGCTGTACAAGTCTAAGCCAAGTTTAATTATTTTTCGATTCTTAAATGTTTCTCTTTTTAGTCCTTAAGCTCTTTGATTATTACTAAGGCTGCCTTTTGAAATAGTTTAAGCATTTTTCTAGAAGCAAGCTTACTCTCTATAATATAGTACATTCTCTAAATTCTCTACTCTCTAATGCAAAAGAATTGACAACTTAGTCTATAGCATCCATTTTTTGTTAGGGTATACACTAAAGAACACTTACAATTTATGCCCTGTTGCCGGCACAAGAGCTTAGAGTTGGCGCGCTCAGTCAGTCAGTCAGTCAGTTAGCTCCAAATGTTCAGCCTCTGTTCTCCCACCAACACTCTCCCGCGCTCTCTCTCTCTCTCTTCTACAACTCTGCACGCACTGCCCAAAAAAATAAACAACAACAACAACCTGGCTATAAAAGTTTGTTGACCTTCTCTGTATAAATTTCGTTGGCCAGCAAGCAAAATGAAATGGAAAAGAGAACTCTCTCGGCTGCGGGCTCTTGACTTCAATTTTTTGTATGTTTTTTTGTTGGTGGGGTGGGGATGAGAGGGTTTTTTTTTGGTTGCTCTTATTGTTGTTGTTGTTGTTGTTGTTGGTTAAAAAGTGAAGTGATTCACTTGCTTACATACAGTAGCAGCAGGCATCAGGGCAACAACAACAGAGGCAAAGCAACATTTGCCGCCTCGTTCAGAACTTCTACTTATTTTCGCATTTTCATTAAATTATGTCGAATGAGTTGGGTAAATAACAAAAATAACATTTTGAACAAAGGCAGCCCCCCTTTTGAGATTTCCGTTTTGAGGTTTGGGTAGGTGTGTCTGTCTGTGTGTCTGTCAGTTAGCCAAAAGATACGCAAATACAATCGACTGACTGACGGAGTGAATGAGTGAGAGGATGAAATAGCTGCCGGTCTTTGCTTTCTTTTGTGCAAACAAATTAACAACAACAACAACAATAAAACAATATCGATATTATGACTCTTACGATTTTGTATTACCCATTCAATTAGACATATTGGCTATATGTATTTAAATGGTGTTCTATAAGAATTAGAATACAGATTTAAACTTAATAATAAAGATAATCCATCAATCAATTATATTTGATTTAAGATATAGATATATATAGTAAAATCGATCTCAAAGGAAAGAAGATTCGTGGCAAAGAAAGTTTCATTAAGACAGTTCCTGATTCCGATTTCTCTTAAAAGGAAAGGGTATTTAAATCTACCTTTAACTCAAAAATATTACAGTCAACACGGAATTGTATTGTATAAGCTTAAAATGATAAATTGAGGGAGTGAGAAATGACAAATTAATAAAGGAAAATTCATTAAATTGATGATTAAATGCACTGTTAAACATGATCAACAACAGAATATTAAGCAACATTTTATATACCTGAAAAGTTAATACAAAACGGCAAGAAAATATTAAAAATTCTGGAATATTTAACCATTTTAAATGAATAATCTATATAGTTTTTATTTAATGATAATGTAACAGAAAATTGGCAAATTCTTCTTATAAGAATTTCTTTTATAAAAAGGAAAACAGAAAGTTTAAGCTTGAAACGGTTTTGCAGAGGTTTTTATGTCCTAATCCTGATATATTTTTACATAATATATATATAAGAAGAAACGCCCATAGATAGGTTTATATAGCTGAATCTGACTAGTTAAGACTTTGCCAAGATATGATTGTTATTATGATAGAAGAAGGAGCCACTGAGCTGTTTCCCATGTTTACGACAGATTTTCTTAATAAAGAAATATTAAGTAAAACTTTATTTTCAACTATATAAAAAATAAGTCAATTTTGTAATTAAAAGAAAGAGTTTGAGTATATATATATATATATATAAGAAGTGGAGTTACCATGAAGTTGAGGGACTACCCATTTCCCATTGGCATTATCTATTGGGTGATCTATCAATATGAGTAGACAGAGATAATGCGCAATCTCTGGCAACCCAAAGGGAAACTCTTGGAGATTATGATTGAGTCGTATCAAATATTATAACCTCTTAAATTACTTTGTACACAAAATCTATATAGTATCTATATAGTAAATAAACCATAAGATATTACATATCTTGCGTATATACAATTTAAATTTATGCTACCGAAACTTGGCTATATAAAAAGATTGATTTGGAGATACAATTCTTTAATTTCTTTCATCATTTCTTTGCAAATGTTTCCAATCCATAAGAAATCTTTTTCATGGCTATGTATATATATATATATATATCTTAAAGATATTACTATAAAATTGTTTTAATGATTGGGTTTATGTTGAGAAAACGATTAACTACAGACAATAGGCAAATAAAACAAAGTAAAGGTGTGACAAATGCAACAAAAACAATAACAACAAAAAAAGGGAATGAATGAAATGAATAAATTTCCACTGATTTAGCAAACAAAAATAAAGAAAAAAAAAATAAAAGAGAAGCAATTAAAACCTGTTGCTATACACTTGGCTTAATTTAATTAACTGACAAAATGAAAATTCATTCACTTGGCCAATCATTTAATCGATCAAACGCATCCCCTATACACTATATGCTAATTGTGGATCATGAAATGATTAATGATCGACCAAAAATAAAGATTTTAACTTCATTTTGCTTTTGCCAATTTCTTAAATTTAATACATGACAAAAAAAAAAAACTAAAATTTCCATAAATCTTAGTTTATGTCTTTTGATAGTTTGGCTAGTTCTTTCTAACATCTATTTCTTTGACTTTTAATTCTCGTTGACTGTTTGTTGTTGTTGTTGTTGTTGCTGTTCGTACGCGTGTTAGTTACCAAAAATTTATGCACGAATTCTCACAATAGACCCCAAGCTATGAGAGTTCTTTGAACTTTTCTTTGGTCGGTTGTGTTATGTCTTCATAGGTTCAAAAGCTAAAAGAAAACGAAATAACATCATCATGACATAAAAGCAAAAACTACCAAAAAAAAAAATAAAGAAAAAAAAAACAAAATAAAAGAAGTTGAAGACAAAGTAACCAAAAGTTTCTATACTCTATATATTAGAAAGTATTGTTGATTTGAAATCTCTGAAAAAATAAAACACAAATTTAGTGAAAGTAAATGAAAAATTTAGAAGAAAGATAAGTCTAAGAAAATCAGAGATCATATATATATATATAATGCAAGTAAAATTGGAATGGAAAATTGGATTATGGAAATCCTTGGAAAGCATTTCAATTAAGATACATAAAGGGTCAATTATATTGAGTCTATAGATTTGTTTTTAACTTAATTAAATATATTTTAGTTTTTCTGTTTCAAATAAATTAAAAAGGGGATTTTCCTTCATTTTTCTATTGATTCTTCAAAGGTTTTCTTATTATTAATGTATTAGACTGTTAGATGGATGTATGTAAAAGTCTATATACCTTTTTGGTAAGGGTAACAAAATATATATATATATATACAAAAAAAAAATATAAAGAATACTAGACAAAAGTTCATTCGCCTCATGGGTAGACAAATTAGAAAAATTAATACGCCGCTGACTTTTTAAAAAACCAAAAAGGAAGAAGAAGAAGAAAAAAGAGGCCCACACGATCTTTATATATTTTGTTATTGCTATTTGGTTGTTGTTGTTATTGTTGTTGCTGTGTTTTTATGTAAGCGAGAGAAAGAGACGGGGCAGAGAATGTAACAAAATGAACTTTTGGGTTTCTTTCCATTCTTTTGCCTTTTTCTTTTGTTGTTTTTCTTTTGTTGTTTTTGGATAGTTCATTGACCAGCAAACAAACTTCTAACAATGTGAACTTTAACTTGAAACTGGGCAATTTTTTTTTTTCTTTGATTTTGTCTTTCTTTTTGGTGGTTAAATTGAAAAAAAAGATTCTAACTAGCAACAAAAATTACCCAACCATTCTCCTCCCCCCTCCCTCCTTTCTCTCTCTCTCTCTCTCTCTCTCTCTCTCTCTCTCTCTCTCACTCGGCTTGTCTTGCCTTGTTGGGTCTCTTCTTTTAGGCCTCACTCGGTCATACTTTCAAATTGCCAACCGCCAACTGCAAACTGCAATTCTGCAGTTAAAAAAAAAAAAAAAAAACCGACTGCAGAGAAAAAAGAAAGGCTTTCTTTCTTTGCTTGGTGGCTGACAAACTAAAAACTGGTTAACTGGTTGGTTTAGCTGCTTGGTTAGTTGGTTGGCTCTGCTTGGCCAACGGGAGAAAGAGATTCATTTTGCAATGAAAGTATCCCGCTTACTCTCTGGGCCAGCTTCAGTCAGCCACAGAAGAACCAGAAAGAAAGACAGTACGAAAGAATTCTTCTACTTAGATTTTTTTTCTTTCTTTCTTTCTGTTTTTTTTTTTTTTTTTTTTTTTTTTGCGGAAATGTTTCTCTCTCTCTACCTTTATGGCTCCATCTCTTTCTCCTACCTCTGTCTCTGTGTCTTTTTTCTGCAGTTCAAGCCCGGCCATTGAACTTGGTTATGGGGATTGAACAAAGTGGAGTACAACAAGTAGAAATGAAAATAATTACAACAAAAAAAAACAGAAAAAAAAACTTGTTGAAAATCCCAAAAAAAAAAGAACTCACCTCACGTACAGCAGGTTCTTTGTTACAGATTTTGTTTAAATGATAAGAAGTCAAATGAAATGAAATGATGATCATCATCATCCTCAGGAAAGAAGAAAATTCCATAACAATTGCCATGGCAAGAGGGTTAGAAGGGAGGCCTTACTACTGGGAGCTGCATATGATAATGGGGAATCTTAAAGATATATGGCATGAATGTAGGTCTACGCCTTGATTTCATGATAAGAACGTAGGAAAAAACTAAAAAAAACACACACAAATGCCATTGCATAGGTAAAGAAAAATAAAATAGTTTCACATAGAGTATTAACCTAGATATATTCTTCCTAGATCCGCATAAAATTGCATACATTTCACATAATTTAACATTAAACAAACAGTTTTATATATATAGATAAATGAATGAGAAGATATTCATAACTAGAAAAATTTGAAAAAATTCTTAGAAATTATATATTTAGTCGAAAAATTTAAAGTTTTATTTTGGTTTGTCAATTATGGCCACTAAAATAACCATTAATAAATGACCTAATAAGACTAAAAGCAATCGAGAACCAATTAGAATGCACTCAAAATGAAAAAACAGACATAAAAAAAAAAAAAAATACTAAAATATGAATATTAGAAAATTTTTTATTTTTCTTCTTTGATATTAGAAGTAGAAGTAGCAAAAATGTATGCCATGTTGATCTATAAAAATTACTAGAAATTCTTCATTTATATATTCTTACTTAGAATTTACTAAGTCGACCTAGTTTAACTCGGGAAATACCTTATGAATTTTCCTGGAATTGAAATTTGTTTACACATTTACAACAACATAATGTTCATGATACAGATATATATATTTTGTTTATCACCTACATTTTATATGATCAAAACAAAACACTTGCCACAGGTCAATGCTTTCAGGCCATGATTCATGATTCAAAGTGGCAACAACAAGATTAAGAAGTAGTCTCATCTGAAATCATGGTCAAAATTTCCATAAACCTTAACAAAAACTTCATTTAACACTTTCGCATGGACTGTAGCTTATGTTGTGTTGTGCAGTCAGCTTTATGTGTGTGTGTATGTGTGTGTGTGTTAGCCTAATTATGAGACCAATTCCAATGAAAAGAAATTCTGTCCAGAAGAATACAAAAATGAGTCAGTGGTCATTCTTTTTTCTTTCTTTTGGGGTTTTTTTTACCCCCTCTCCCTCCCTTCTGAATGTTTGTGTCGTTATCAACGCAACGAAACGCAAAGGCACAGAAGTCGTTGACTCGAAAAAAAAGTGTTTACACGCCAAATTATTACAGATGAAATGTACGAAATCAACAACAACGTTAAATTTTGTTTATACTAATTGTAGAAGCCGACTTTCAAATACACTGCAAGAGAGTAACAAACTTTAATGGTCACATTAATATTCATTAAAAATTGCAATAGGAAATAAGCAAAAAGCCTCTTGGCCAACATCATTAGCAAAGGTTTACAGCCATTTGGTTATTTTTCTTCTACCAACTTTTAGCATAAGTTAAGTGTGAACAGTAGGGGGGCGTGGCAGAGTGCTATTTTCAGAATCTGCAAAGTCTATAAATGGAATATTGCCTGATCAAAAAGTGTTATATTTTTAGATATGTATATATATATACACGATCGTAAGTCTTATGATCTGTAGAGTATGAAAATCAAAGTTTTGCCTGTATAAGATAAAACTTGAAGAGGAGGTGGGCAATGTAGCGGCAACACCAGAAGGTTCAATGACCGTTTTTGTAATGCAGAAGAAGAATGAGAAGAACCTTTTTTTTTTCTTCTTCTTTAGTTGTTGTTGCTGCTGCTGCTGCTGTTGCTTCTGCTTTTGCTGTTGTTGTTGTGCGAATAAGAACGCGAAATAAAGCAAGGCGACGACGACCAACGACCGACGATGGCCAACAACTTTCACCAATTTGTTTTGCTTTCGCAGTTCTGAGTCGATGACGATGACAAACAATTGACAGGCCGACGTCTCCACCAGCACCACTAACACCGCCACCGCCACCGCTGCCGCTGCCACCGCTGCCACCATACTGACAGTCAGTCAATCAGAGCTTAGAATAGTTGCCCAATAGATAATTCGTTTAGCATTATTAAAAATGAAAAAACAACGACAAAAATATTTTCAAAAATAAAACAAAAAAAAAAACTTTCCCATTAAAAACTAATAAATAAAAAAAAAAAAGACTTCAACTTCCGTTTAAACAAAAGACAAACAAAAAAAAAAAAGAACTATTATATGGCACAAACAACAACGGCAACAGCAGCAACAACAACAACAACAAACGCCAAGAGAGTTGAGAGCTTTGTCACGTTCTTGGCCAACTCTAATCAAATGTTCTTAGAGAACGGGCAAGAAGCAGCAACAGCAACAGCAGCAGCAGCAGCGGCGGCAGCAGCTGGCAGAGTTAGTCGCGTCGCCATGTAGCGGTTACCTTACGGTACTTTTCGTTTTCATTGCACGTCAGCAGCAATAGCAGCGAACGCGGCAGCAGCAACAGGCAGGCAGGCAGGCAGGCTGGCCGGCGGCAGCGGCAACAGCAACAACAACACGAGAATGTTTAGCCTAGATTCAAGCGCAGGTTCGTTGAACTGAACTGACGACGAAGCTAAAGAAGACGACGACGACGACGATCGAGACGAAGACGAAGCCAGCCTACTCTTCCTCTTCTTCTTCTTGTTTTTCTTCTGCTGCCACTGATGGTGCTTCTTTTTCTTCATCGTTACGTTCTTTCTCCAAGAGTTGAAGTTCTGGCAAGTTCGTTGCCTAAGTCTTTTGTTTTTTCTTTCTTTTTCCCTTTTACAGCGTTGAGGGAGGGGTTTATGGGGGGTTTTGAAGTCACAGTCATTATTATTAAAATTACCTAAACTAAATGCCCAACTAATCAAGTTTAGTACAAAAAAACAAAAACAACAAAATAGCCTCACAGGGTGCCTCTTATATTAAATTAAGGATTCTAAGTAAAAACGAAAGGTTTAAAAATAATTAGGAAAAAAAGAAAGAAATAATGAAAAATAATTTAAAACTGAAATGAGAAAGATAATAGAATTATACCTATAATATAGATCTAACAAGAAGTCGTTATATATAGGTATATGTATATATAGCTTATCTGAAAAATTAGTTAAAGATGATGAAAAAATGGAATAAATCAGAAAAAAACAAACTATTTAAGTTGAAAATCTTTTAAAAAAAGGCAAATGATATAAAAAAAAATAATATAATTAACAAAAATAATTAGTTTTCAATGATGTTACTTAGTTTCAGATACTTAAAAATACTTTCGAACTGTTATTTATTTAAAAATTTATGATTTAGATCAAGGACATGAAATATTTAAAACCTTTAAACTTTTAATTGTATAAAAAATATAAATATATTTTAAAAACTAAAGAAATCAATTTAAATATAAAAACTTTTATAAGATTTATATAATAGATTAAAGATAAGTAAGTATTCGATTAATCAAGTTAACAAATTAAAGCCAAATTGGTGACTCGCACAACATCTTAAGTGGCCCTTTCCCCTTAGTTAGTCGCTTCCCCAAATCAAATCAAATCAAATCAAAGCCAGCCAGTCAGTCAGTCAGCCATCGAATCGAGTCTTACGGCTCGCAAGTTAAAGCCCAGTCAATGACCGCAAGTAACTTACATTTGAAATATGTGTGCAAAAGCAGCAAGAGCAAAAGCAACAAACGGCAACAGAATACAGCGAAAGGAGACACACACAAAGCTGCCACGAATTCAGCTTTAACCACTACAACCACGGCAACCACTGCAATTTTTGCAGCGGCGGCTCTCCAAGCAGATGCATTTCTTGTGTAAAGAATATAACAGTACTCTGAATGCTTGGTAGTTGGTAGCTGCTGTTTCTGTTGTTGCCACTGACAGTTCTTTTTGGCCAATTGCAAACCGGTCTAAGAAATTTTTCCAAGAAAACTATTCGCAGGGAAAGGCAGCTACAACAACAGCAACAACAACAGAAAATCTGTTCTCGCTGTTTAAAGCTTGGGAAATGGCTAAATGCATTCTCCTAACTAAAAGACTATGAGAATGCAATTTCTATACAATTATGAAATAGAATTCAATTTAAAGATCTTCCGTTTGAAATTATTGAAACTTTTTCCTTATAAATGAACATTTTTTTCTAAATAATAAACTAAATCAAAGATAAAAGATATTTAAACGAAACCAAAACAAAAGCAATCTTAAGCTAAACAAACGTCAATTAATATCAACAATAAACTATTTTTCTATCATTTTAAAGTAATGTTATTTAACTGATAAATATTTTAAAATTTAAGTATTTAAAATCGTATTATATCGATTCGAATTTATTGCAAATTTTTGGTTAGATTTTTGTTTATATTTTTATAAAAATTTCTTTGATAATTAGTTAAGTTATTCATCTTAAACAGATTTTATACTATAATGGACTCTTGCTATAATTTAAGATTCCAATCAAAAGTAAAAGCTATAATCTGATATGATTTATCCATAATATTGTATCGAAATTATTATTCATTTTTGCCTTTTAAACAATATTAAACTTTATTCAAGCTAAGCAACCAAAATCGTTATAAAAATTAGACAAAAATAAACTATTGCATAATCGATATTTATATCAAAGAATCGTTTAATGTAAAAAGAAGTTTAAATTTTCATGTTTTCCTTTTCATTTCCTTTTCATTATCTATTATTTCACAACAATTTTTTGTTGTAATTTTGTGTATCTTTTTGTTGTTGTCATCGATAAAAAGTTCTTACATAATTAGTTAGAGCATATAGAAATGTCAATTGGCTTTTAATCCCAAACTAAATCTTTCATAGAAATCAATTCACATAAATTTATGCCACCTGGCAAAGTTTCTGCCTCTCTCTTTCCCTCTTTGTGCCGTCTCTTTTGCTCACTTAGCTATGGCTTGTCGATCAAACAGAAAGCAAAACAACAGCAAAATATGTGGAAAATTGCACAGTTGTGCTGCATATGTATGTGTGTGTGTGTGTGTGTGAGTGAGCAAAAATTTACGGTTATAATGCACTTCAATGGCTGGCAGCAGCATTTCACTTAGTTTGAAGCTGGAAACAGCAAAAAATTCTGCCCTCTTCTTCTTCTACAATCAGTCGTTTCGTTTCATTTCGTTTCGTTTCGTTAGTTCACCGCTGCCATCAGAATCAAACAAGTACCGTTAGAAGCGAGTAAAGATATTATACTCCTGTTACAGCACACAAAGACAGACAGAGAGAGAGAGAGAGAGAGAGCGAAAGAGAGGGGGGCAGGACTTACTTTAGTCATATGCAATTTGTCTCGATATCTGACCAAAAAAATAAGAAAATTAGTTTTTCCTTTTCCTTCTATTTCTTTTCATATGGCATTTTGGTACACTTTTCGTGCATTTTCCTGCTGGGTCACAATTTTCAAATTTCCCAAATCTCAACAACTTCTTTCTAGCCTATAATTTTTTCTATGATCGAAGAAATAGTAGAAGCACAAGAAGATGAAGAAGAAGAACAAGCATAATTTCAGTTATTTGCCAGCCTTAAGCTCAAGTTCCTCCTCGAGTTGCATGCGCGCATGCGCATAGAACACTTCCGGGACAACAGCAAAAATAAAAATAAAAAAAAAATAGAAAAAAAAAAGAAAATGAAAAAAGAAATAAAGGCCAACTAACTCTAACAACAGCTACAACAACAACAACAACTGCAACTGCAACCAACTCTGACTACAGAATTGGGTCACTGGGAATTCTTTTTGTTCTTTTGCCTTTTGTTGTTGCTTATGTCGCTGCTGCTGCTGTTGCTGCTGTTGCTGCTTCTGCATTGTGGTTAGCATAATTTTTTTTTTCCTTCTTTTTTTTTATTTTTGTGCTTTCTAGCTGAATTTTCCCTGTACACCAAAATATTTGTTGGTAATTTTCAATTAGTTACATCAAAAAAAAAAAAAAAAAAACGTAAATTGGCAATATAATGGCGGATTTTGCTTGTGGTTAAGTTTGATTAGAGTAATAGATATGCATATATCTATATATATCTGACATGATCATAGTGATAATAGCTAAAGCATTGCTAAGCATTTATCAGTTATCTTAAGATCTAAAAGATAATCCATCTATAATGTTAAAATTTACCCTTATAACAATGCAATGTACTTAAGGAGCAAAAAGTAGTTGAGGTTTTTAATTTATCTTGGCAAATATATATAGATAGATAGATATAAGGATACTATGATATTCAATTTTCCATAAATTTTAATATTCTTTATACAAATCATTAATTTTAATATCTTTTTTAATAATTTAATATCTTTAATGTCTTTTAAAAATTCCCAAAGAATTCTAGTAAAAACAAATGTTGAAAAAATAAGCTTATGAAATATTTCTACAAAGTCTCCAACTGTTAAACAGCTATGTATGTATAACTAAACAAACTCTACAAAGCCAAATTAAAGTTTAAAGAAATTTAATAACTAAAGTGTTAAATTAGTTGAGATTAGTGGAGAAGTCTAACAACAAAGTCTCCATAACTCTCCACTTTTGAAATTTAAAAGGAAAATTAACTCACTTTTAACATAATTTAAATCAAATCACAAAGAGTTTAAGTTTAGATTTAATTAAATTAAATTGAACTATATAAAATTGTTTACTATATAAAATTTTAATTTTAACACTTTTCATTCAAATTCACAATGGACTACACTGCACTTCCTCTTGCAATCTACAGATACTCATATGTACACATCAGTTCTAAAGTTTTTCTATACATAGAATCTGTTATATGCACACATATGTACATATATGTATATATGTATGTATATATATACCTATATTGCAAATAGTCAGCCTATTGCAAATTTTTATTTTGGCTTCAAGAGAAAGCAGTTTTTTTTCCCCCTCATTTCTTCTTTTGCTTCTTCTTCTTCATCATCGTTCATTCGGGGCCTTCCTTCTTTCTAATGCAACGGCACAACTTAGAAACGAGCGCGACTGAGCATGCGCAACTTTGTTTTTGTGGCTAGAATGCAATTTCTGTTTCGCTGCAGCTACTTCTTCTTCCTCCTCTCTCTCTCTGTCTCTCTCTCGCTCATCTATGCTGTCTTTCTTTCTATTGCAAATATATACATATGTACATGTGTATGTGTGTGCTTGAACTTTGAAAAGTGGGTGAATGTACAGTAATGTTTGCTGCTGCTGCTGCTGCTGCAGTCTCTGCCTATGCCTCTGCCGCTGTTGCTAGCAAAAAAAAAAAAAACTGCACAGCTTGGAAAATTCGTGACATTCAAACTGCTAGAAGGGGGCAAGATCAAGACCAAGAACCAACTATGAAGTAGAATGGAACTTGAGGGAATGGAAAATTGGTAAAGGGCCAAACAATTTTTTAAGGAGAAATTACCCAAAAAAAAAAAACACAAAAAAACTAAACAATTTATTCAATTAATTTTTGAGTTTTCTTCAGCAAACAAACATTCTTGCAAAGAGTACCGTTATTTAACTATTCTTATGTTTCACAAAGCCAAACACATAATAATCAATTCCAAGAAACATTATAAAGTTTATGGTTATTTATAATTGATTTTAAATCAAAAAAAAGGGGCGTGGCATATGCTAAATAATAATAAAAATATCAATTTATATCAAGTCTATAAGTTTTTATGTTCTTCAATCACCAGAAAAGGACAATTATCCTTACAATATAAACATATAAATACATTTTCATTTAGCCCATGGTTACAGGGTATTTATGTATATGAAAACAAAAAAAAAAAAAAAAAAAAAGGAAAGAAAAAAAAAATTGGCACACTTATGCAAAGTCAACGACTTTGTCTTCGTCTTCGTTTGCTTCGTTGTCGTATCAATGCAAAAAAACGAAAAAAGAAAAACAGTTAACTTGCTGGCTTCGTGGAGCTTCGGTATTTTGTATTGCCATCGAAGCCAAGCTCGAAGCTTCAAGCTTCTTGGCTTTGTGTCAGTCTGTGTATGTGTGTATGTGGATGTGTGTGAGTTGCATAACTTTCATGCTCGTGTACATGAGAGCCACAAAAGTTCATTCGCCTCGTGCACTCCAATTCTAGCCATGCCACCTCTTGTTTCGCTCTCTCTCTCTCTTCCCTGTTTCTGTTTCTGTCACTCATTTCTTAGAGCCAGCTCTCTTTCTCTCTCTCTCTGTCTTTCTTTTCTCTTGGACTTGTTAGGCTTTTTCTTTTTGGCTTAAAATGCCGTGGCTTTTCTCTTTTCTGAACTTGGCTTTCGTTTGGCTGGCTTGCTGTTTGTCTTGTCTCTTGAACAAGGAATGTTTGTTTTTTTGTGTTCATTTTTTTTGTCTCAACGACTGCTTTTTTCTTTTTTCGGTCGTTGATGACGATGACGGAGCGGAAGAAGGGGTAAAAGAGAAATGGTAATGCTGTGCTGCTGCAGCAGCAGCATCATTGTTAAAGGTCAGTTCTCTTACCTAACTTTGATTGCATTTTTTCTTTATACATATATTTTTTTTGTTGTTGTTGTGTGTGTGTGTGTGTGCGTGTGTGTTTGAGTTTGTTTCTTGGTCAACAAATTTTTTTTTAAGGTTTTCGGTTTTTAATTGATTTTTTCTTGATGGAGCAAAAGGGTGGAGAGGTTCAGTGACCCAAAGTTGTTAGCCAAGGTAAGCATCTATGTTGGAAATTTTAACTCTAAAATTGTATTTACCACAAAATGAATTTCAATTTGGTAATGCATCTAACTCATATTGGTAAATTCCATTTAGATTGAGATTCGATAAACATATCAAAAACTTTCAAAATCTTAGAAGAATTCAAATTTCTTAGATTTATATAATTTAAGAGAACTTTAACTTTAAGTTCTCTAATAATTTACTAACTCTGAGTATAAACCAATCAATTTTTAATTATAATTCTTAAAAATCTAAGAGAATTAAACAAAAAATGTATTTTTTATTAAATTATTTGATTTCTTAAGTGATTTTTTATATAAATATTATCATATAAAGATTCCTATCAAAGAAGAACGAGTCTTTCTGCTCTGATCTTTATATATATATATATATTTATTTTTCAGTTTTCAGTATTAAACATTATAATAGTTAATATATCTACTATATTTTTGTTAAATTGTTGTATTCAATCTATTTTTGCCTTTGTATTGCAATTATTCATCGTGACCCTGAGCTCTCTCTCTACCCTTTAGTTACCTTAAATATTCGCAAACTCATTGGTTCTTAACAAGTGTCATTTGCAACAACAAATATTAAAATATATAAATGTCTAAAAACAATTAAAATATTGCATAATAATGAAATAAAAAAAAGATTTGGAGTAAAAGTATCGACAATTTAATACCTTAGAGTACAACTTTAAATTAAACTAATTTAAATTTGTAGGCAATTCTGATTTTAACAACAACCTAGCGCCCTCTAGCGTTTAATAGTAAACTGCTTTAAATATTTCTATGCCAATTTTATAACGAACATTGTGTTTTTCAATACAAATCTTGAATATACTTACATATATCTTATTGAATAGGTAACTATTATTATAGTGGGCGTGGTCAGATATTCAGATAGTCTTCATGCCCCATATGGTTTGGTCGACTTTTATAATCTCTAACTGAATGCAAACAATTAATTTTCTATGAATTGTGTGTGTCTATATACATACATACATACATAAGTACATATCTCAAGCAATGCCAAAGAAATTAAAGTGCTATTAATTAAAAAGAAAGAAGAAAGAAACAACAAATTAGGAATAAGGCATTCTCTTGTCTTAATGCACACAGACAGCTGTTGATAACGATCAACTGAGAGAGAGAGAGAGAGAGAGAGACAAATGTCTTAATAATAATATTAATATACCCTTACATTCCATGGTTGGGTAAAGGGTGCAAAATAACACCAAAAACAACATGCTAATACAAATATAGGAAATGAAAATGTTAATATGCGGTCATTATACAATTGAACAACAACGAGCAAACAAAGCCCCCACGCAAAAAAACCAACAAGGCAATGCAAAATGCAAGCGAGAACGGCACAAAAAGCTCTTAGAATCAAATGCATTCAGACATGCACAGCAAGCGTTAGAGAGTGAGAGAGACACCGACACACACTTTGATACGAATTGCATTTATAACAAAAACTGCAAAAAAAAAAAATTGCGACGCCCCGCATCAAACATACACACACACACAGAAGCAAACAAGACACGCGAGTCGAAGAGCGAACCGCGAGCTAGAGAGACAGAAAGAGAGAGAGAGAGAGAAAGAGAGAGTGGGGCAACAGCAATGGCCGCGACATTCAACTTGAACTCGCATAAGCTCTCCTTCTCTGGCGCACATAGAAAATAATCAAGATCAAGTTTCTTCCGGCATTTTGTTGAGCAGCAACAACAAAAACTAGAGCTTTGGCTAAGAGAGCCGCCGCCATACCAAGAGAGCATGTTAAGAGAGCTTTATATTATAAATGTGTTAGTGACTATTTGTGGGTGAATGGGTGGCTGGGTGAGTGGGTGGACGGCTGGGCACTTGGACAATAAGAGTGAGCAGCAACAAAAATTATGATGTCACAAAAACAGAAAATCACAAAAAATAAAATGGGGAAAAACAAAATTTTGGTCTAACAAAAATTGATCAGTTCTAATTTGCAATTTGTCTGGCTACTGGCTGTTGTTTCTTTTGTAATTGTTTTTTTTTTTTTTAGTTTTTTGTTGTTGTATGCTTTGCGACAATGATGCGACAATTTTCTCTTTGTGGAAAGCGTTTTGCCTCCTTTTGAACTGAGTTAAAGGCAGCGGCGCTAGCAGCAATTCTTGGAAACAAGTTGCATCGAAGCATAGGCACACATATTGTGGCAAGAGGCAAGCATTGAACTCGATTTTGTTTTCATTGCTGGCTGCTGGCTGTTGCCTGCTTTTGAAAATTTCTAAAACGCAGCTAATTAGTCGAGAGTGTTTGCTGCTGGTGGCTTCTTCTTTAGTGTGTTCCACTTTTCGGGCAGTTTTCCACTTTTTCCTTTTAGTTGTTGTTACTGTTGTTGTTCATTTTGTTTTTTTTTTTTTTTTTTGCAGATTTCACACGCGGCCAAGCAATTCATCATAAAAATTATTGGTAAAGAGATCTTTGAGCTTTGGCAAAACCAAATGAAAATAAGTTTTTCCATGGACCGCGCCTTGTCTTCTTCAAGTTTGTTTAAATCAAATGAAAGTTGTTGTACCCTCTACTCCCCATATGGTTACATTATGGGGTATGATCAAATTATCAAAAAAAAAAAACCAATCAATTCCCAATTCTATAAGACACATGTTTTAAAGGAGATTTCAAACTTTACAGTTATCTAATAGTAGAAACATATAAGTAGATATGTATGTAGATATTTATGTAGATACATATAAGGAAATATTGACAATTAGATAGGGCGAATTTAATTCTTCTGTAGTAATTCAAGGGTATTTCAATGTCGATGTCATGCATTTACCGTAAGGAATTCGTTTTTGTTTCTGACATACATAGAAGGCAGTCAATCAGTTAGTCAGTCAGTTAGTTAGTTTGTCTGCCTATCAGTCAGTCAGTTAGTCAATCGTTTCAGCAGACTTTGTTTTAGATCCAAATACAACAAACGGTCGTTGCCATTTTCACTTGAAGTTTGCAGAAGAAAAGCGAGCAGCGAGCGAAAATCAAAATCAAGCATACGCCGCGTATGACGAAAGTGAAATAGAAGACAACAAGCCGTAAAAAGTCAAAAGAAACAAAATCCAACCAAATAAATTGATAAAAAAAAAAAAAGTAAAACGAAACATAAAAAGAGAGTGCGTAAGAGTCCGTGTGAGAGAGAAAGAGAGAGTGATAGCGTATATGAGAACGAGAGCGATAGAGAGAGAGAGAGAGGGAAAGGGAAAGGCTGTTTTTAGCTTTAAGCGTAGCTTCACTTTTTGTTTTTCTCTATTTTGTTACATTTTTGGTGTTGTTGTTGTTGTTGCTGTTTTTGATTTTGGTCAAGTTCATTCAACTTTTCTTTAGAACTTTGGGTCAATAAACTTCAAACTTCAAGCCAGCATGGAGATCATTTTTGTTGTTTTTGTTTTTGTCAGTTTGTCGGTCGGTCGATCTGTCGGTGGTTTGGTTGATGATGGGCTATGTTGATGATGATGATCCAAGTCAGTCTATTTTTCTTTTGTTTGAAAGGCGGCAAAGCCCATAAATTAAATGCCTTAACTGGAGGTCAATGGACAACGTTTTCAGAATGAAAGACATTTGTATAGAACAAAACAAAATGTTCGCTTTAAATGGGCTAACATATTAAGCAAATTTCAACCATAATAGCTATAAATAACTTTACAGTTTATATACAGATATATATATATATACCATATTATTTGTAAATATATAGTAAACTATATAATCAATAGATAATAACACATTTAAACTTATAGATTTTTGCATTTTCAAACTAAACCTTAACGTTTTTTTTTAAACTTAACGTTTCTTATTGAATTTACCATAGATGGCGTTTGATTTTATATAGTGGCGCCATCTAGGCGATCTATATGGGCAACTCTGAATTTAAGTTTAGCTTATAGCAAATTCGAATAGAAAATTATATAAACGTAATGTCAGTTTAAAAGAGTTCTTAAATTAGCAAAATCAAATCACTAAAAGATTTAAACAGAAATTTAAAAAGAGAGCAACTTAATATCAGCCTTAAGTTTGCCTCATTTTATAAATCACAAGTTGAGGATTGATAACTAGCATTTAAGTTATGTATATGGTTCAAAAAAAGGGAAAACAAAGACTTACCCTGTAATTTCTTTAAACGGTATTTCGCCATAAATGAGTCGTCCCTCATCCAACAATTCTTTTAGGTTATAAATCACATTTCGCATGACGTTTAAATATTCATCTTTATGACGTTTAAGAACACCCAAAACAAATCTTTGAATGATTACATGAAGGCATTTGCATTTGCTACAAAATGAGGCAAACCATTTTTAACGTTTCTCCATTCCACATGTAAGATTTGTACATTCCAATTTATTTGTAGCACATTGTTCATTTTCGACATGACTTATTGAAGAGAAAATTATAAATAAAGAATAAAATTCAAAAAAATAAATGATTTTAAAAAAAAGAAAATTACTTTGCAAAAATTTTATGGCAAATTACTTTGCACAACATTTGTTTATTTAAGCTTAATTTTAAATGTTTATAGGGAAAATTATCCATTAAAATCTAGCTATTAATAGAGAGAATTAAAAACCATTTGTTTGGGTTAAAAGAAGCTTTTTTTGTTTTTTTTTTCTAATTTACAATTCGATCGACGACAATACGGAAATTATGGAATTAATTTAAAATTCATTTTATATATACAATTTGAAGTTTATACAAAAACTTTGTTATTTCCAACTAAATAATTCAATTTAACAAGTATTGGTGAAGTTTTTGAATATGCGAGAACTTTACAACACTTTTTTTTTTATTAAAGTGTAAGAATTTTGAATGTGTTTAATGTTTGTTTTGTTTTGCTTTACTTGTGCTTGTTACTTAATTATTTTTTTTTTTCGTGTTTCTCTTATGAATATGCCCTGAAATCATGAGATATTTTCCGGTTTTTGGCATACAATCTCTTCTAAGCATTTCTTAATTTCTAAAGATTTTACTTATTTTCTTCATTCATTCATTTAAAGGTGTTGGTTTTCTTTTCTTTTTTGCATTAATTTTATACAATTTTTAGTTACCATTTTATCATCGATGTCGTATCTTTTTGTTTATATGTCCACTTTTCTTGGCTGTTGCACTTGAGCTAGAGGTGAGTTTACTTTTTGTATTTGATGTTGGTGTGCCAAGGATATCTTTATGATTGCTGGTGCCACTAAGATTACCACCTGACATTGAAACACCACTCCCCACAATGCCGCCACCGCCCCCAACTCCACCACCAAGAGAACCGCCAACCAATAAACTGCCTTCATGTCGATGCGAGGGGGAATCTAAGAAATAGAGAGAGAGAGATAGAGACAATAATAAATAAAGATATCTATAGATCCAAGATATATTCTATATGCCTAGACTAGATATTATATATGTTTTGATCTATTAATAGATTACCCTTTTCATCTTTGGGTGTACTCTTAATGCTTGTAGCCCCATCGTGGGCTGTGGTAGTATTCTGATTAATGGAGATTTGATTGTCGCTAGAATCCTCATTTGTAATCGAATCCGATTCGCTGGCACGTTCAGCTAAAAGAACGAAAAAAAACCAAAATACATTAAATTACACTTGCCCTTTATATGGATTTCGAATGGGTCACCTACGATTACAAATGGCCATGGAGGTAATGCTGGACTTGGAGAATAATCGTTCTGCCTCTTTAAATTTACGATTTCGTTTATCTGCCTTGGAATTGGTTGCTTTATTGGAGGTCAAATACCGTTCCCATCCTCGTATTATATTGCCACATAGCTGAGTGTCCTCCAGATATGAGCCCTCGAAGGCATATATCTGACGCTCAAGATTTGCCAATTGTTCCTGCAAAGAATATGTTTAGATATATTATTCAATTCATTTAGTGATCGTTTTCCCCTTCTGCTTGTTTTCCTTGCTGTAGTTGTCTTCTTTTCGCACATACCGAAGTTTCCGCCTTTTTTTTGATGAGATCCGCCAACTCGGCTCTTGTATCCATGGGACCACTTTTTGCATTGGAATTTGTTTTTGCCGATTTCTTAGGCTTGTTACCATTCGTTTCGCTCACGTTTTTACTTGTTGGGGAACTCATTTTTGTTACAATTTCAATAATTTAATGCAATCGCATTTAATTGTAAACAATATAAACGGTGTGACCGTCCAACTGCGAATAATTGCAAATAGTGGCATCCGTCGCATGTTCTCAATTAATCGTTATCGTTTTTGGTATTCAGGTTAGTGTCTTAGATATTTATGTTATTTAGAACTAAACCTTAATATTCGCTTTGCTTATTTGACTAAATTGGGTACCCAACTTGAATTCGCTTCGCCAATTTGACTCAAGAAGTTCTTAACTTGAATTCGCTTCAACTATTTGGCATTATGTTAAATGTTATTTTTTTTCAGTGTAGAGTATTCATGAAGTGTGGCGAGGTTTTGTTAAATTTGTTTTGTTTTTGTTTTTGAGACTAACAGTAAATTAAGTATACGTATACAGGTGCAGGCAAGAACCCACCACTCACCCACAACACTCCCCCCCTCGTCCTTACCGCCTGTCGTAATTTAAAAACAAGCACAACAGAAAAAAAACACACACAAAACAAAACAGCAAAAAAAAAACACACACATAATAAATAAAATTTAATTTTAAACGCATAAAAAGGAACCCTTGGCAGCTGGCAGTGAGAACAAAAACATACACGAGTGTGCGAGAGAGTGAGGAGCAGAGAAGGACCTTCAACAATATGGCCACGACAAGGCGTATCACCAACTTTTCCAGGCTGTGGCGGCTGCTAATCGTTCTTCTTACCGCGAATTGCTACGTGTCCAGAGCAGATGAACACACACACAAGGTATGTATAGACAATAGCAAATATGTAACTACTACATATCGTCATTAACGTCGTTGCCGGTGATGTATCGATGTAAATGTATACTTTTCCCCCCCCCCAATTTGTTATTATCAATGAATTTTTCTTATATTTTTGTCTTTCTTTCACCGTTTCCACCCCCCTTGCCATATTACAACCAACTATTTGCCGCTCTTCTACTTTGTCTCTCTTACTCTCTTTTATATATTTCTATCCCACCTTTTCTATAATTCTGACTGTTTTTTTTTCATTATTTTGCTTGCCATTTAGTACCAAGACCAAGGCGAAGTTGTCCTTTGGATGAATACAGTGGGTCCATATCATAATCGTCAGGAGACATATGCCTATTTCTCGTTACCATTCTGTCGTGGTAAAAAAACATCAATTTCCCATTACCATGAGACACTGAGCGAGGCTCTGCAGGGTGTCGAACTTGAATTCAGTGGCTATCAAATGGCCTTCGCTCAGAATAAAAAACGGAATGTGATCTGTGACGTTGAATTGACTGAAGAGAATGCCAAAGCCTTTACCTATGCCGTTATGAATGAGTATTGGTATCAGATGTATATCGATGGCCTGCCCATATGGGGAAAAGTTGGTGAACGGGATGAACGTGATGGCAAATACTATATATTCACGCATAAGAAATTTGATATCGGTTATAATGGACAGCAAATTGTTGATATTACATTAACCACAGATGCGCGACAAGAACTAAAAGCCGGCACTAAAATAGAATTCTCATATGAAGTTAATTGGAAGACAAGCAAAGTGGAATTTAAGAATCGTTTTGATAAATATTTGGATCCAAATTTCTTTCAACATAGGGTAACTAACTAAATAAAAAAAAAACAAACAAACAAAAAAATCTTTAATCTATTAACTAAGTGAATGCACATAATTTGTTACCAATACTTCAAATGTAAGATTAGATATCAAGCTAATAAGCTTTAGACCCTAATTGAATTTTTCTTTAACTTCTTTTTTGTTTTGATTGTACTTGACATGACCCCTAATGCTGTTGTTAATTAACTTTTAAATTAAGTTTAAACTTTTTCGAGAATCTTAAATGTCCTTTTAATATTCAGAGTAAAAGAAACTTGTCTTACTCTCTCTCTCTCTGTATTTGCATTCACTTGGTTTTCTTTTGGCCATAATATTATATTATCCTTATAATGATTTATTAATTTTTGTTTTACAGATTCATTGGTTTAGTATTTTTAATAGTTTCATGATGGTTATATTCCTTGTTGGACTCGTTTCAATGATTTTAATGCGTACATTACGCAAGGATTATGCACGTTATAGCAAGGATGAAGAGGTCGATGATATGGAACGTGATTTGGGTGATGAATACGGATGGAAACAGGTGCATGGTGATGTCTTCCGATCGCCACCAAATGCCTTGCTCTTCTCAGCATTAATTGGAGCTGGCTATCAATTAATATCGGTCGTATTTTGTGTCATCATGTTTGCCATTGTTGGTGAATTATATACAGAAAGAGGTTCCATGCTATCAACAGCCATATTTGTATATGCGGCCACATCACCGATTAATGGTTACTTTGGTGGTTCGCTTTATGCACGATTAGGCGGACGTTTATGGATACGTCAAATGTTGGTCTCTGCCTTTACCGTACCGGTAGCAGTATGTGGCACAGCATTTATGATTAATTTCATAGCCATTGGTTATCATGCCTCAAGAGCTATACCCTTTGGCACTATGGTTGCTGTCACTTGTATATGCCTATTTGTCATATTGCCTTTGACATTGGTGGGCACTGTTGTTGGACGGAATTTGGATGGCCAACCGGATTTCCCATGTCGTGTTAATGCTGTGCCACGACCCATTCCCGAAAAGAAATGGTATATGGAGCCAGCTATTATAGTCCTGCTGGGTGGTGTTTTGCCTTTTGGTTCAATTTTTATTGAAATGTAAGCAAACAAAATCAACTCAAAAATGATCATCCATTCACTTGAATTGATCTTAAAATCCTTTCTTCTCTTTTCGCAGGTATTTTATATTCACATCGTTTTGGGCATATAAAATTTATTATGTTTATGGATTTATGCTGCTGGTGTTCACCATACTCACTGTGGTCACGGTATGTGTGACAATTGTCTGCACATACTTTTTGCTTAATGCCGAGGATTATCGATGGCAATGGACGAGCTTTATGGCAGCTGGCTCTACATCGATCTATGTGTATGCATATTCATTTTATTACTTCTTTTTTAAGACCAAGTAAGTGCATCATAAAAACAGAGTAAATCGTTTTAGTAAGTATTAACTATTTTTTAATTTTCATTTGCAGAATGTTTGGACTGTTTCAGACGGCATTTTATTTCGGTTATATGGCCTTGTTTAGCGGCGCTTTAGGCATCATTTGCGGCACTGTTGGCTATGTGGGCACAAATCTATTTGTTCGCAAAATCTATTCCAATGTGAAAATAGACTAATTTTCCAATTCTATTTATACCCTTAATCCCCCCCTTTTTCGAACTCTTCTCCACAACCACCACAATCAACAACCATCAATCGAAAAATAATTTGTATTTATTTGCGTATAATTTTAGTTATGTAGCTTTCTACCAATCAATATATTGTTTATTTCGTTCCTTCCCTTCTCTCTTTTTTATAATTTTTTTTGCTCAAAAATCTCATTAACCAAAGTTGCAATATCCCAAATATATATAATTTGTTTCCTTGATATGATGAGATGATGATCTATGTATGTATATATATATATATATATCATATATACATTATATATATAGTATGTGCGTGTGTTTTATGAAACTTGAAACTTATCAAAAATGAAATGAAAAAAAAAAAAAGCAAAAAGAATGAAACGAAAATGTGACTTCAACTTATTTTTGCGCCAATTAAGTTTATGTACGAAAGATGCTGATGATGATTTAGCCATAGTCGATAAATATAATAATAAATAATATTAATAATAATAATAATAATAAATTCAAATATGTAAAATCAAATTAATGCATTTCACATTTTGAAACCTTTTCAAATTTTTCGATAGAAACGGAAACTAAACCAAACATGTAAATCTCTCACAATGCCTCTCTTTATATAACTTTATTTTATATACTCAAAAAGTTTTAAAAATCAAATTTTCAAAAATGTTCTTTCTGATCTTTGCCAATTATCCGAATTTTGGACTATAATTTTAAATCAAAAGCTGAATAATTCATATATAGTAAACAATTTTGACTGTTAAAATCGATTTTGATTTACAAACAAATATCGATTACCCTATCATTCTATATCAAAACTTTGTCACCTAAGTGAAAACTCCATTAATTTGTCAACAAAATTTTGTAAATTATATAATTATAAACAAACATATTCTCAAATTGATATTCAAAAAGAAAAAACAAAAAAAAGACGCTTCCAAACTAATCCCAAATAGAAAGAGAAACTGTTGCGCGAAAGGGATAGTGCATTGACTTTCGTTACGTCGCTGCAGCGACCAAAAGAACCCATTGAAACAACATTGATGTGATGTGAATGCAGACCGTTGCCGGTTTCATTTTTGTCTATTCCAGTTTGACAACTTGGAAAATTTCATAGTAGTTGGGGAGTCACTCAAATGTCACATATTCAAAGAATTTACATTAGGTAAATGGATAAGCTCTGTTATCCTGATTTTGTTTAAGCATTGAGTAATCATATTTATATTAAAGAAGTTAGATTCTTAGTTAGTTATCAATTAACTAAGATCCATATTTTGAAAGACATTTGTTTTATACTCTATAAATCAAATGGAACACGTATTGATTTGTCTTAATTACTTGAAAACCAATTTTATAGATACTTCTATGTTATATATAGTATCAAAACTATCTACGTTAAAGCGATCTGCAAAAATATGGTAATCGGTGCGGAATCATGGATGATGGAAATTATTGTTTTTGAGTTACCTGTAAATAATATTACTAAACCTGAGGAACTACTGTAGAAATCTTCCTATGATTTTTCAGTTTCAATCTTGATGATTTGCATCTGTTAATCTGAGTGCAAGTGAGTCTAATCCTTCGATCTTTGCTATGTCTTATCGGTATTTCAAGTAACTGGCAACTTCAATTGATCAGTTTAATTATTTTCCGCTTTATTTTTAAAATGATTAAATGATCGTCTTTTACTTTATATATGTGTATGGGCAAGCTATTTATTGTGCCAATTTTTACTTGGCTTATCGATATAGATAGATATGCATGTATATAAAAATATCTTGGTAGAAAATATTCCATGATGATGAGGTATATGAATGAAAACTAATGTTGAATGATGGGACACTTTGTGTATTGGCTTAGTAGATACATAGATAGATAATGCTATACATGCCAAACCCTTTATATATGTATATACATATGTATATACGTATGTTGTGTCTATGTATGTAGATAAAATTTAAACAAATTCACTTTTACCTTTACTTCCCGACAACGATGATGATGATGATGATGATGTTTAGCTTCTAACACGTGTGTCTTTGAGAACGATCTGCAGTGGAAATGTAAATGGAGCCAGAATTGGAAATCATGTGCATTTCGTAATTTATGCTAATGAAAGATCAATAAGAACCTCCACAATAACGGCGCTTACAAAGTGGAGAGAGCGGAAGACCTAGTAAGAGAGAGAAGGAGAGAGTAGTAGTAGTAAATACAAATTCCTTTAGAACCTTATTTCTTCTTAGTTTATTGTGAAAGTGTTGAAAAAAAGGTAAGACAAGTTATAGTAATTCATAAACTCAACTTGGAGCCAGCGTGTGGGTTTGATCATAAATTCTAAGATACAATTTAATGAGTTGATTGACATTTGATGCGTTTTTGGCAGTATACTGTGAGCGAACATATAGTTCCCCGCCCATTTATATATTTAACCCCCTGCCCGCATCAACAGAGTGCATCACGAATGTTTCCGAATGTAAATTCCAATAAATGTCAATTTCAATGATGGTGATACTAACTTTTTTCTCTTCTAACCAAGAACAGTTATGGCTTTTGCCTCATTTTATATGCATTCATTTTAAAACTTAAACCAATTTCAACTGGATTCGAATATCATTTAGATAGACCTTTTCATACACTCGAACAAAAAAGAGATCCAATCAAAAATCTTGATGAATCTTTTCATCAAATTACAACTGGCAATGTCTACCGTTTGAAATAAAAATTACTTTCTATTCATTCGTTCAGTGTATTGAGATTTCTCTTATAAAACCTATGAGACGATTCTAGATCAGCTCAGTTTTGTGTTAGCAAGTTCGAGAGCATCATGGTCGGTAACAATCGCTTTTCTGGAATTCTTTTAGTCCTTTTGGGTGAGTCCTCTCAACATTTTCTCCATGGATTATATTTGAAAATGTTTCATCGGGATTTTAGGAGTTTTATCTACGGCAAGCGCTTCATTGGTGAAATGTAGCTGTGATCCTGGACCAGAAGGACCAGCTGGTCCTCAGGGCCCACCCGGTCCACCGGGACCTCCATCTTATTCTGGTTCATGGGGTTATCCGCCCACCTCGCCTTTTAATCCAAATGTACAAATTATACCCGGACCTAGAGGATTGCCAGGATTGCCAGGGCCGCCAGGCCCACCTGGATATTGCTTTCCCTGCCCAGCAGCGCCATTTCGCACACAATTGGGACCACGTCCAGTTCCTTGGGGAGGTGGCGCACCCATTCAACCATTGGTCACGACACCAGTGGATTCGGCAAGTGGAGTATCGACAGCCATTGGCAATATAATAGTGCTGCCCGCTGGAGCCAGTTTAAATGGGCGTACCCAGCTCTTCCGTATCACACCGGATGGTCAAGTGTTACAAATAGAATCGCCCAAGGATGTGCCAAAAGAATTGCTTGAGATGCCCGTGCCAGTGCCGATGAATACCTTTCAAGATCTACCCACGTTACCGACAGCAGCCTCCGTGCCAAGCATAACACCACCGGCTGCTGCACCGCCAGCACCCACATCAGCCACCCCACCCGATGCGAATGCGGTACAGACCACTTTACCGCCCGAGGGACTCGATGAGGCTATTTTTGCAGCCAATAATTTTGAAAAAAAGGATTTCCTACGAGGCGGAACTAACATTAACGATGCCGTTCATGATTGGCGAAGGGTTCTTCTTTTGGGTGAACGACCAACTGCCGGATATTCATCATCAGTATCATCCCCAACCAATGGCAATCAATTAGAGAATACCATGGAAAACTTTCAGCGTGCCTTGGTGGAGTTAAAAGAGAAATATGCCTCGTTGATACAACCACGTAGCGGTGGTCGATATGCCGTCATACTCTAAGCAATGGGATCAATGAGACAAACCTCTTACTTCCTCTACCCTACCCACTCCCACCAACTAAGATACATATATATATATATAGACATACAAATAAAACAAGTACTGATAATTTCTAACAAGATTTTTGAGAGGTCCTTTAAAGTGAAACTATTTTTTAATATCTATCCGTTTCCGTTTCATTGGAATAAAATAAAACATTGAAAACCAAACAAATTTCGCTTCTTATCACTAAATAGAACACTATCATACAAGTAGGTTGGCTATATGCCACAACTTGAAATAGATTTAATGTTCAAGTTTTTATTCAATGGGTTAACTCATTCTTGAAGATAAGAAATAAAGAGCATTTAATTATTAACTTTTTCAAAAATCTAAACTAATCCATTTTATAACTGAACCAATTACTATACAACTATATTTCCCTTTATACTCAAAGGACACATTAAAACATAGGATCAACTATCGTGGAAAGAAGAAATAAGTATAATTTTCTATGGTTTTCTAGAAAAAACTAAATTTATTGACATTAAAACTATTATATGTATGTATATATAGAGAAAGAGTCTAATCTGTAATCGTGTGGATCAATGGCAGGTGCTCAAGTACTTTAAATAATAGATAGTGTTGGGCCCCATAACAGATAATCTTCTTTGAGTATTCCATTTAAAAGATAAAGTATACTTGAGGGTTTTTGAATTTGCGTTTTTGGTTTTTCTTTTCTTTCTTCTTTTTTTTTTTTAATTCACTCGACCAACCAATTGATCATTTCAATAATCAATTAATCGCATGCCGTTTGACCGTCGCCCACACAGGCAGCATACGCCATCATATGGGGAATGGAGTTTTGTTCAAAAACTCCGGTGAAAAGGTGAGCCCAAGGACCGGAAGCAAAAACAGCAACATCCTCACCTCCATGGGTTTCGGATAATAGTGGAGCCATGGCAGGGAACATTTGATCAAACTCATCAGTCTTCTGGGCCAGTGGATCGAAACGATGATGTTCTTCCGTATCATAGTAGTTTTCGAAACTCATGCCGTTGGCATAACTGAGGGCCAAATATGGTTTGCCATCACTGCCCTTGGTTTCGGCCTCACTGAAAATATCGCTTCCACGTGGCTGATAGCCAGAGAGACTGAACGTATGCGAATGATCCGAGGTGACCACAATCAAAGTATCCTCTTCACTGGTCATGGAGCGAGCCATTTTAACAGCTTTCGACAGTTCCACAGTTTCATCTAAGGCTATACGAGCCATGGTATCATGATGACTTATATCAATTTTACCTCCTTCAACGAATAGGAAATAGCCTTGTTCCTCAGTTTGGAGGACCTCTAGAGCTTTTTGTGTCATCTCCTCCAAAGTGGGTTCATTATTTTCCTCATCGGCCAATTGTTCCAGATGATAATGCAAATGACTCTTGCTGAATAGACCCAAAAGACGTCCCGTTTCGGCAGCATTTACCTTTAACAATTTCTTTTGTGTCTTCACAAAAACATTATTCTTGTCCAAGGCTTCAAATTCTTCGACCAAATTTCGGCCATCTGTGCGTCTGCCCTTTTCGTAGAATTCGGGAGCATAGAAACTTCTTTTGCCACCACCTAGCACAACCTTCAATTTGCTTCCCACTTCACCGTGTATAAGCTGAACGGCAATGTCATTAAGATTCTCACCCAATTCACCGGGACATGCCTCCTCAAGGACAGCATTGTTTTCCCATTCACGATCAGCTGTATGAGCATAGACACCCGATGGTGAGGCATGGGTCACACGGGTTGTGGTCACCAGACCAGCTGCCTTACCCTTATCCATAGCCCATTTGCCGAGGGAAAACACATGGTTAGTTTCATTGGCCATGGCCAAACAATCACCACGTTTCACATGTGCATTCACACCAATGGTGCCATAGTTGGCCTTGACGCCACACAAGTATGAGGTGGAAGTGCAGGCACTATCAGGTACAATTTTATCCACCGAATAGGTCTTTGAGAGTCCAGTGTATGGGAACTCTTCAAAGAAAAGTTTCTTCTCTTCACCTCCCAGAAGATTGCGAGCAGCTGCCAAAGTGGCCAAACCCATGCCATCTCCTAGGAAAAGTATGATATTCTTGGCCTTATTGGTATTCCGAACGTAGGAGAGCTTTTCCAATATATGCTTTTTACTAGCCTCAAGCCAATAATCCTGTCTAGCTTCGTCGGGATTAATGGGAATCGAACGCATCGCTTTCTGAGCAAAAATGGGATGCATATCCTCTTCGTTAGACTCAAGCCGCTTGGGTACAGCGGCACTCCAAGCCAGATTCACCATCAGGCAGAGACCCAACACTATGACCAATTGGTTAGCCATTTTCTCTCGACCTTGTTGCTTTCACTTTGCCAGTCGAATGGATACTGTACTTCTTTGGCTAATACATGTGCCACTATATAAACCCATTTCAAAGACAACACGAGCAAGTCAGGTGTTTTATTTTTGTTATTTATGATACTCACGTTTCGTCGAGGTCCCGGTCCGCTCTTTATGCTCATAAGTCCACTTGAGATAGTCTTTTTATATACTTTAGATTCCAGAAATCACAAAAAAACAACCAAATATGAACTAGCCTGGATCGTAGGCTATATAACACAGTGAATTCATATTACTCAACTAGTCGTCATTAGGCAGCCTCAATATGAAGACCTTCTATTGCTTGAGTCTGCTTCTCATCTTGGGCACTTGCCAAAAGACTTTGGCCAAGGAGCTCACTGAGGAAGAGCACGAACTACGTGAGTATTGACATTCATTTCCAAAACATTTGATTAGCGATTGAGTATACTAATCTCTAGACAATTTTAAGTATTGTTTGTCATCGCTTCGATCTTAAAGATATTTATATTTAGAACATTTGATTAAGTTGGGATTTCCAATATTAGTTTTGACTTGTAAGATATTAAGGTTGATAAGTTATATCAATCATACGCCTGGCTTAATTTATTCGATTTTTTAAAAATTTGCATAATAGTTGCTTTGATTCTTTGATAAAAGTATTCAAATTCAAATAGATTCTACAAATTGTTTGAGAACTTTATCAGGTTGCGGAGTTTTTCCAGTTTGTATATTAAGTATCTCATTATTAGTAGAGACATAGAGTATCTCATTATTAAATTTATGATAGTAAAATTTTTCAAGTTCTAATTATAGTTATTTAGGTATTGTAAGGTAATTTCACAATTATCAACCTTTATTAATTCACCAATAAATATAGTTCGCTTCCGTTATCATCATGATTTTCATAATTTGCAATCCATTTGTTTTCGTTTTTCGTAGTCCAACATCCCCGCCTGGTGAGCTCACGCGACTTTGTGGCACTAGACGAGGAGCTCGAGACACGTTTCTGGCACGATAAGGCCCAGTCGATTTTGGCCGATAAGCTTAACCATCATAAAACACTCAATGACAATCGTGCGAAAAACATAATAATGTTCCTTGGCGATGGGATGTCCATCCATACAATAGCCGCAACACGTGCCCATCTTGGCGATAGCAACAAGCAAGTCTATTTTGAGAAATTTCCCTATGTGGGACTATCAAAAACCTATGCTATCGATGAGCGTACACCCGACTCGGCTAGTACAGCCACAGCATATTTGAGTGGTGTTAAGGCCAACTATGGTACCATTGGTGTAAATGCTGAAGTGCCGAGGAGAGATTGTTTAGCGGCCACCAATACAAGCACTCATACACAGAGTATAGCTCAATGGGCTCAAGAGGCCGGCAAGTGGGCGGGTCTGGTCACTACAGCTAGAGTGACACATGCTTCTCCAGCTGGTGTTTATGCTCATACTGCTGAAAGGGATTGGGAGAATGATCAGACTATAGTTAGACATGGTTGCAGCTCAGAATTGAATACCGATATTGCTCGTCAATTGGTTGAGGGATCTGTGGGTAAGAATTTGCGTGTAGTATTGGGTGGTGGTCGCGCCCAATTCCGTGATCAAACTAAACATGATGAAGAGGGCATATTTGGTGAACGTTCGGATGGCCGGGATTTAATTGAAGATTGGCAACAGGACAAAAAGGAACGCGGCTACCAAGGCGAATATGTATGGTCATTGAAGGGTCTCAATGATTTGGATCTAAGTAAAACTGATTACCTTTTGGGTCTCTTTGATGCATCGCATTGTCCCTATCATGGAGATCGCCAGAGATCCCACATGGAATATGCGGAGCCCTCTCTCTCTGATATGACTGAGGCCGCCCTAAAGGTATTGAGTCGCAATGACGAGGGCTATTTCCTGTTTGTGGAAAGTGGGAGAATCGATATGGCTCATCATGCCACCTTGGCCCATAAGGCTTTAGAGGATACCGTAGAATTTGCCAGAGCCGTCGAATTGGCCCGAGATTTAACCAACGAGGAGGACACTCTTATAGTCGTAACCTCTGATCATTCTCACACCATGACTATCAATGGTTATCCGGTAAGTTAATGCAAATATCTTACAATTTAATGGAACTCATTCTACCTCTACCTCTTTCAGTATCGCCGTCAAAATATCTATGAAGTAGCCCCAAATCTAGCTGATGATGAGCTACCCTTCACCATTCTTTCCTATGCCAATGGTCCTGGTTTCCAGCAAACCTACAATGAGGATACCGGCCGCTTAGATCTCTCCCATGTCAATACGAATAATGTTGATTTTGAATTCCAAGCAACTGTACCACTAAATAGTGAGACGCATGGTGGAGAAGATGTCGCCGTTTTTGCATCGGGTCCCCAAGAGCATCTATTCTCGGGCAACTATGAGCAGAGCACGATTCCCGCCCTAATGGCTCATGCTGCCAATATTGGACCATTTGCAAGCGATAAACTTCATAAATAAAATGAAAAATTAAAGTCCGAACTGAGATTATAAACCCAAAAACCCATATAATGGGAAATCATAATTAATAATGTTATAGAAATTAATTACATAAGACGCAATAGACAGTATACATACATTCAAACATACTTACATATATATGAAGAACATGTGCATGTATTTGTGTATGCCCGCCTTTGTCTCATTTGCCAAAAAGTTATAGCCAATAAAACTACAATATTACACTATAGCGATATATTCCGATTTCTTAAAAAGCAGTCATATACTAACAGAAATGTATATACTAGGATGTGTATATGTATGTGTAAACTGTTATTGTATGTATTTTTCTGTAATTTCTACACCCATCAAAACTTTTAGTTAAGCTTAAATTATTAGAAGGACTTTAAAAACTAACTTGTAGGTGCTCACTTTTTTTGAAGTACATATTAAAAGGTTTATAAAAACACAGCACTTTTTATGTTCACTTCATGACACTTTAACTTTTATTTGGATTGACTCTTAAAAGGATTTCTTTTAGTTATTGGCGCACTTATTGCTTGGCGCCGCTGTCGAAAATCACAATTTACCGTTGCATTAGCTTTTTCGCCTATTGCTTTAACACTTATTGCGACGCGTGCCACTATTCCTTTACTGCTCGAACTTATGTGCTGACTTACTGCAATACATGCTCTGCCGGCGTTGCACTTTTCTTTAAGTTAGCCTATAATTGTTAGCTCTCTCTTTCCGTCTCCATTGACATGCCCTAGGGTGGTTTTGGTGCGCTGCAAGCTATTGGGTTACGATCATTAGCTTTCTCTGTCTATCACATTTGGTATGCGTACGGTCGGCTTTTGACACATACTGTGACACCGAAAAGTATTGGCACATTGGCAATTCAAAGGAATTGACACACTTAAAAATGCAAATTATATTGCTATAACTTTTGTTAGATTGCGCTGTTAAACAAAAGAGCGACTCAAATATGTACAATAGATTACTAGCTATCTATATGTCAAGCAAAATTGCTGATGTTTATATATTTAACAACGTTTTAATCATTTAACTAAAGAAAGCCAAAAATTGTCATCAGCTAGGAACTAGGGCACTTCAAAGAAATTATATAAAAAACCTGCATGTTATGCAAAAAATTGATATCACACAAATAAAATTAATAAATGTTGAAAGTTATGTTACGTTATGTTTTATAATCTATTTGATAAGCAAAATTGTTGATATCTATATACATATGTATATAACAAAGTTGTAGTTAACTAAAGAATGTAAAAAATTCAACTATGAACTGGCGCACTTTAAAGAAATTATATAAAAAAACATGCATAAATTGAAATCAGAAATCATTTAATTTAAAAATTATAATTTTTCAAAGACAACAGGCAAACTATTTTATGTTCTACTTTTATTGTAACCATACAAAACAATTAATAATCTTGTTTACTTTTGGATGTAAGATTTTATTTTTCACAAACAATTTTTAGGCGATGTGAGTATGGCATAATTTTCTGTTGATTTCATGTAGTGTCATTACAGCATAACAGCTACATGTGCTCGTTTCGTTGCCATTGTTCCATAACAAACTATACAAACATTTGATTAAAATGACCAGAAAGAAGCAAACTAAAAAGAAAGTGGAAATTGTGTTTGATCCACTAAAACGAAAGTAAGAATTAATCAATCCCCCTAAATCCCAAACGCATTCAATTCATTTCCAAATCTTGGCAGAGAGTTTTTAACTGGATTCCGCAAGCGTAAGAATGAGCGCCGCACACGGGCCAAAAAAGAATTGGATAAAAATTTAAAGGAAGAGCGCATACGTATAAGGCAGGAGGTAAAAGAGGGCTTCAAGCATCTGAAGAAGTCCTATGAGCCACTCAAAGAACTCACCGAGGAGGAGAAGGCGGAGGCCTATGAAGATGATGAAGTCCAGGTGAAAATTGTCGAGCTGACCACCAATGATTTGGCTACTCAAAGAAATATGCTTGGTGCAAACCTGGCAGAGGATAGCGAAATGGATGAAGACGAACAGCAATCAGAAAAGGAAGAGGAAGAAGACAATACCAATCGCATTCCCGGCATGGATTTTGATTACAAACCCACTAAAAACAAGGCAACTCCAAGCACATCAACTGAGAATCCACCTTCTGACAGCGGCGAATTCAAGAGCAAAAAGGATTTGAATAAACTTATGAAAACGAAAACATTGAAAAAAATCAAAAAGAGTAAACTATTCAAAATGAAGGAGCAAATTGATAAACGGGCTAATTTTAAGAAGGCCAAACGTGATCGCAACAATACCATTAAAAGTGTTCCAAAACATCAACGTAAGAAGTTGAAAAATGGTCATGTACAGCAACAGATTAAATATCGCAAAGGTCGCATGATCAATAAAAAGGAATTAAGACGCAAACGTAGCGGCGGTGGCGACTAGATTAATTAATTCAAATATTAAATGTATTTTAACTAAATTTCTCAATGATTTTTTATTTCTATATTACTTGAATTGGGCTATAAAAACCCGCTCAGAACTTATCGAAATGTATCTAATCCATTTTACAGCAAAATAGATGTCCAAAGGGCAGATTATGCTGTCGAGGGAGTATTTAATTTTATTTACAAATACTGGCCATCGGTCTGTCGTTGCCATTTATGTCATTGGGATAATTGGTTTGCCACCCTGTATTTGGAAATACAGGGAAAGTCATAAATCCCGGTTTTATTGTTTCATATTCAGTTTGTTGCTCCAAACCCCAATATATTTTCCACAAAGGTGTATATTTTGTATATATAATCTGGTTGTTTGTTACGATTTATTTACTATTACACTAACTTGGTTGTTGTTGTTTATTGGTTCAAATAAACTGTAAATGTGATATATACATATGCATATATATTTATATATATATGTTTTATTATTTTCCACCTTCTTGTACAATAATAATTTTGCTAATTCGTCGGCCATTATATTTTTTTTTTTGTTTTTCTTGCAGTTTTTTAATATATATATATATATATATATATATATAATTGTTTTTTGTTTATATATATATATCATATTATATTATCCAGCAGGATTTGTATTTATTCATCCTTTTGCTTCTGTTTAATCTTGGGCTTTTGCAGTTAAGTGTAATCATCATCATTAATCAGAATTATATAAAAAAAAAAAAAGTTGGCGCTTCATTTAAAAATTACACCAGTGATTGTGAGGACTCACTATCCCCGACCGAACGATCCTTTGATCCGTTCTATATTATTTTTATAACGCTTTCTTTATATTTATGTACAGAATTGTTATTGGTTCGTTTTAAAACTAAATGGTGGGGAGCGGGAGATGGGGGATTGGAATAGGATTGGGGCAATTTGTTTTGGACAAGGATGTGTGTGGATTTGATTTTTGTATTTTTATTCTCATCATAGTTATATATATACCTATATATATAGCGTACTTGTGTATATCATTTTTTAAAAATGTTTTATAGAAATTTGTTACATTATTTTTTTTCTTTCTTGGATAAAAACACAATTAAAAGAATAATAATAATTATATTAATAATAATAGACTAAAATAGAACGCATATGGGAAATCATGTTATAGTTTCCCTACATTTTTTTTTTGTTTTGTTTTGTTTTTTCTTTTTTTTGGGTTCTCTTTTCCTCTTATTATTGCTGGTCCTCAAAATAAAAAAAAAATAATTCGCGGGGTATAAGTGTTACTTAACAGTGTGTGTTCGTGCGTGTTTAAGGGGAGGAGGGGGGGTAGTAATGATCTAGCTTATAGCTTATTACAAAGTAGTCCTAATTACTAATATGTTCATATCAATCCTGTTCTAACTCTTCTTTCATCTTCATCTTCTATCTATCGCTTTCTCTCTCATTTTGCCATTCTCTTTCTTTCTTCTGATCATCGACACAGAGTAGCATCTGTGTGTGTGTGTCTGTCTGTATATGTAAAAAAAACTAAGCGATATTGTATCCCTTTCATCTTGATCATCGCCATCGATTACGATCCGATCATTATATAATTATGTTTTTGACAAGAAATGCTTTGCGTTTATCCTCCAGTTAGGATTGCTGTTGCTGCTGCTGTTGATTGGCATTTGGCCTTCTCGGGAAAGCACCGCCAGCCGCTAAATGCCTCTGCAATCCATTGCGATGATCAAATTTGGTAATGCCGTTACCACCACCACCACCGCCTCCATAGCGATAGCCTTTAAATTTGTTGCGCTGGTGGAAGTTTGGTCGGAAGGCATGCTGTGTGTAGTAGCGCGGTGTATAACTGCCACCATTCGCCGATGACTTGTTGTGCCAACGTTTTTGTGTATCATACTCCTGGAATGGATTATAACCGGGCGTGCTCACATTGCTTGCCTTTTTCCCATTTGTCGTTTTCATCTTCCGTTGACGGCCACGATCCATTTCGTTTTCCTCATCATCATCATGGTCCCTTTGACGCTGTTCACGAGCATCGTTGGCCAGCTGGAGAGAAAATAAAAAGGAATGTTTAGTTATAAAAGTCAACTTGTTGTAGATCTTATATGTATTTATATATACATATATAAATATATATAAAAATACATTTATATATATATATATATATATATTGTTGGTAATGAAGCTTATGCAGATGAGGGTAGTATAAAGAACAATGGGACAGAAACGAACACACAAATGATCGATTTTCAAACAAAGTTTGTATATATTTTATATAGATAGTAAAACTGAATGTTGGAATGGAATATTATATATATATATAAGGTAGATTTGTTGATATTCAAATATAAAGATCAATCTTTCAAAACTAATCATTTCTACCCTCATTCATATCGCTTAAATTGAAAAGAATTTAAGAAAATTTAGGCGAATTAGAGAAAGTTCTATGATCTATATATAAAATTATTTAATTGATGTAAAAAAAATCGTTATCAAAATAAAACAGAAAACAAATGAAACAAAATATATTTATTTATTATATTTTCTAAAATATTAATTGGAAATATATGAAATTGAATTAATGATTTTGAAAATTAAATATTTGACATGATGAGCAAATTAGAAATCACATATAGAATTCGTAGGAATTTCATCTATATAACCTAGATCATATAGACTTTGGCACCTTCTAGAATAGAATTAAAGATATAGTATTGAACCGATTTTGACAAGCATGAAACAGTTGAAAAAAAGGCAAAGCTATAGCATGATAAAGGAAAAACAGTTTAAAAAAGAATTTTTTATAGAAATGTTCAATGGAAAGATCTTATTATTGTAGAATGATCAACAAACCTAGCATGAGATCATGCGGTATATATATACATATATATAATGGGGTAAAAGGTTGGCTTTATCTGGCAAAACGGTATAACCGGGGCACACGGAATATCCTTCTTTCTTTCTATTGTCTTATTTTCCTTTCTTTTTTTCGGTTTTTTTTTTTTTTTTGGCAAACCAGCAGTCAAATCATAAGCTTCATTGCACTTAATTGAGGTGGTGTTGGAAGAGAGGTGAAGGTTGGGAGGACGAGGAGGAGATTTTTTTGTTTTTTTTTTTTTTTGGTTATAGATATATATACATATATAAAATTTAATTTTTTTTCTGGGTAAGAGGATTACCTATAATCTCTCTATCTATATTTATATAGATAATTGCTGGGCGCAGAGAGGAGGAGTCTTACATTGAAGTCTTCGAAACCTCAATGGCAAATCACAGTCTAATACGTATATATATATATATATCAATAAATAGATATATATATATGTATGCATAAAGTTTCGATATGAAAAGTTTTGGCATGGTTTTTGTTTGATTTGGGAGGGGGGGACCATTAGCTGCCACTCGCCCGCACCGCACCTACCGGCCGTCATCATCATCATCAAGAACAATATCATGGGGAGGACGACGTTCCGGTTGGGGTGCAACAAACGAGAAGGAGGAGGAGTGTTGCTGACTGCTGTTGTTGACTGCTGCCGCCGTTGTTCTAGTGGTGCTGTTGGTGCTGGTGGTGGTGACAATGCCAAGTCCGCCGCCATCATCATCATCATCAGCATTATTATGACCATCATCATTATCATCATCATCATCATCTTCATTCACCATAATGCCATGATCAACAGCTATCCGTTTCGCACAAATCAACTCAAAAGGCTAAATGCGAGAAAAATGTTTTTTTTTTTTTTTCGGGAATTTGTTGTAATGCAAAACACAAAAACAAACAAAAAAACAAAAAAAAAAAAACATTTAATAAACATATTTTTTTTTTTAGTTTTAGTTAAGTTAGTTAAGCAAGAAGCAAATAGAAATAGAAACAAAAAAAAAAAAAAAAGATGAGAAGATAAAGGAAAAGTAATTGGAGGAAAAAGACGAATTCAAGAATTAGTAAAGATCACGGATAAATAAAGAAAAGGAAGGAATTATGAAAAGAAAAATGTTTTAAGGAAAGTTTACAACGATCTTAATATAAGTATATAGCTATATATATATATATTTGACTTGTGTAAACTAACCTCTGATAATTATATAAGAATTATAGAAATAAGTTTCTAGTGGAGTGTGGAGAAAGTGAGAGAGTGAGAAAGACAAAAACCCAAAAGCAAAAACCGAACTTTTTCAATGAATTTTTCTGTGAGAAAATGAAAAATTGAAACTTACGACAAGATTCAATTAACTCACCTCTTTATCCAGTTCCGTTTGCTTGCCATTCCAACTCAGAACTGACGCTGAGCCATAGCCACGATGGGATTGCTTAAGGAGTTCATTTATGGAACCGTTACTGCCGCCATTTGGAGTGCTTGATTCACTCTGATAGCCATTGCCTACATGTGGAGTGGATATGCCATTGATGAGCTTTTGTCGCTTGGGCGCTGCCTCCATAGATGGTGAAGGTGTTGGCTTCTGTTGGGCAGAGAATGGATTCTTGTGGGCTTTGGCTGGTGGCGGTAATTTTGGTGTTGGCGGAGCATCATCTTCATCATCCTCTTCCTCTTCGTCTTCATCATCATCAACATTGTGGGTGACTTTCCATAGGCCAGTTTTTGAATTAATAACCGCTGGCGATGGCGGAGTTTTTGGTGAAGGCGGGGCAGAGGTTGAGGCGGATGATGATGTTGAGGCTGACGCTGACGCTGATGTTGCTCTTGATGATGTTGAGATGTTGTTGCTGCTGCCGTTGGTGCTGCTACTTATTATTTGTGACTGTTTCCAGCCATTGGTGGTGATGAGGCGGGATGAATTGTTATCTTTCTCCACTTCGTCATCTTCTTCGTCGTCTTCTTTATGTTTTTGATTTTTATTGTTTATCCGTTTTTTATTCAAATTGTTGAGGCTTTTAAAGATCTCGTCTATGGCATCAGTCTTTTGTTTGCTCGAGGACGAGTTGAAGTTAGTTGCGGGTGGCATGGAGGCTGGTTTTGGTGACTTGCCATGACCATTGACCATTGGAAGATGATGATGATCTGGAAGGCTACGTTTGCGTGCATTTGTTGGCGGCGTTGGTGGTGGTGGTAATGTAGCTGCTGTCGTTGCAGCCGCTGTTGCCGCCGCCGCTGTCGATGGCACTGCCGAAGCAGTAGCCACTGATGGCGTTCCAGAGGATGATTCCTCCTCCTCAGAGGCAGACTCATATGGTACTAATCTCTTAAGAGGATTGGAAACTGTTGCAATTGGTGTTGTTATTGGTGTCAATGTCTTTGGCATCTCATCTAAACCTCCTCCATCCATTTTAGGCATACTGGGCAGCTGTGGTGTTGTCGTCGTCTTCATTTTCTCGTCATCACTATCCTCCTCTGAGGATGACATTGGCAGATATTGTTGTGGTTGCTGGTTCATTTTGTTATTGGAGTTGAGTGCTGTGGTATGGGTGATGGTATTGGTATTGGTGGTGCTGGAGGAACTTTTACCATTTGCATTTGCATTTGCATTTGGTGCAACTGCTGAAGCTTCGTTTTTATGACCTGGGCCAACCAATGAAGACTTCTGTTGCCCAGACTCTTGAAATTTCCCACTCCCCACTGCCGCCAATATACCATTCTGTTGTGGCTTAAACTGTATCGCCGTCTTTTGGGCATGTCCATTTGTGGTAGTATAACCATTTAAGCCACCTGGCGGTAATTGTGGTCCTATAAATCGATTGGTTGCCATTGGTGAGGATGATATTGTTGTGACAGTCGTTTGATGATGATGACCATTGGACAATTGCCTTAAGCCATTCAATTTATTCGCTGACGTTGTCAATGGCTGATTTATATCCAATTCATAAAACATAATATAAGAGTTCGTACTGCAAACACTTTGCATGGCTATTGGTCGGACATAGCTGTCATCGAAATTGTAATAGCTACCCGATTCTGTTAGCCCAATGGCCGTATAATGGCCACAATGTTGTGATACACCCAAATGGGTTACCACCGATACCAAACGATAGGTTAAAGGCAATTGTCCTTGTGCTGTCGGTGAACGAGCAGCAAAACGGCTTAAATCTATACGAGGCTTAAAACTAATCTGTTTGGTTAGTTTGTTGCCAATCATTGAGAAGCGTTTTAACTGAATGCATAATGTGATGGGGGCACGTTGCAAACTGAATTGTTTTGTGGCCGAAACCTGTAAGTTGAATTGAAAAAGATTATTACGAGTTGCAACAATAAATTATTTTTGTTTTTTAATTATTGAAGAGAAGATGTATGATTGACTTACCTTCTTTTTGCATCCTTCGCATTTATAGCCCATATCTTCTAATCTTTCCCTGGAGAAATAACCATCAAATGCCTCTTCCAGTGTATCCGATTTCCTTATATCGAGAAGTAAGTCTTGGAAATGTTGAAACGTAATCGACACATGATTGCAACTTAAGCAACGAACTTCACTTCTTAAATAACCACCAAATATTTGACTTAGTGGCGTTGTTTCCTTAACCAATTGATCCAATTCTTTATAGTTGCGAAAACGCATTAGATATGCCTTCTCCATGGCCTCGACAAGAAAGCGTAGAAATTCATGAGCATCCTCTTGCCGCCCAATGACCATATGCTTGCAGATTTGTTTAAGTTTTGAGTAAATGTGAAACGGTCGGATGGCCGATGCATTCGATTGTGTGGATTGTAATGTCTTGGCCATGGCACAAATAATACAAAAACCATTGCCGCCACCGCCGCCAGATTCACCGCCAATATTACAATTCTCAAGATGCGCCTGCTCTGAATTAAGCCAATTTGCCAGTGCAGGTATATGGAACAGTGCTTGAAGTGTCGAATTGAGATAGCAAGTGTTTCCAACATTTATCATGCCGGCTCCCACTTGCCATTTACGTTCGGATTGCTTCCAGCCGATAAGAATATTCTCACGCTGATAAAGGACACGTTTCGGTTTGGGCAGCTCATTGGGATTCGTCTGCTCTGCGCTGGATGTGGAGTTTGAAGTTAACGTATTCGTGGCGCAAGATGATAAAGACGTTGTCGTGGAAGAAACAGAGCCGTTGGCAATTTGCTTTTGTCGATTGTCTACGAAATAACATGTAAAATTATCAAACTTTAGCAAATATTTTAATGCAAAATATAAGGGCACAATCAGAAATTTATATAGCAGCCAAATGGTAAATCCATCCACAGTTATCACAGTCATAATGCAAATGCATTGAACATAAATATAAAAAAAAATTATTTTGTGTGTATATTTTATTGTTTGTGTTAATTTTTATGTTAGCTGCTTCTTTTCTCTTTGCCCTGCAGCACGTTGACTAACTGCTACTTGATACTAAAATTAAACTAAAGCAAAGAAGAGAAAAAACATAGTCAGCCCAAGACTAAGCACTGGCACAATAATAACAAGAACATGCTCATTCGTTGAGGGGAAGAAAAGAAACTGCTGACACACTCCCACACACACATATGGTCACCTGTGTGTGTTCATTGTTGTTGGCTGTTAATGAAAGCAACGAGCTTCTCGTCAAAAGACAAAGACAACATCATATGAAAAGCAAAGACATATATATATTAGGGGTGAGCAAAACGAATGCTACAATCAATGTGCGAGCAAATCACGGCAAGAATGAGTCAAACATGTGACAAATTAATTTTTAAAGCTTATAATTATAAGATAGATTTTTCAGGAGATCTTCATTATTTGCTTTAATATGACTTTTGAGAATAAATGTAATTAAATTTTAAAATAATATCATGTGCTTGACATGTTTGAGATCACACGGTTTCTTATATTTATGTATCTTTGTTCTTCCTATTTATCACAATGGTTTTGAGATACTTTTTGCTCATCTCTAACAGTGTCGACTCGTCTTAGTTTGAGGATATAGCCATCTTGCTTTGGCCCACGCAAATACATAGTCCAAAGAATGGCCGGGCCGACACTGTTTGCGTGTCTGTGTGTATAAGTGTTGCCAACTGAATTTTAGTTTTTTTTTTTTGTTTTTTGTTGCGCGACTTAACAGTGGTTGTTGTAACATTTCGAAATTGCCGCCCAGCATTGACAATAAGGCGGTCGAGTAGTAAAAGTAGAAAGAGAAAATGAAAGAAGAAAAGGTAGAAGGAGAGGAAGAAGCATTGACCACAGATCGCTTTGTTTTCAGAAACTTCCTGCTTTTTGTGTTTGTGTGTATGTATGGATGACTAGTATGTGTGTTCTGCGTATTGCGTCTCTTTTTCACTTACCGTGACCATTTGCGCCCAAAATGTTGCTGCCGGTGCTATTGCTGTTACCGTTATTTGTTGCTGCTGCTGCTGTCGGCGACTTGATGACAACATATTTGGTTTTTAAATTGTCCAAAACCGAATCATTATAATTCTCAACTTCTTCATATTCAATTTTGGCCAACAAGACGCGTTTTGCACTAGCAACAATTTGATTTTGCAAAACGTTGGAGTTGGCGGCGGAGTCATCGTCGGTAGCAGCAGCCACCGCACCAGCAGCACTGACCGATGAGCCAGACGCAGAAGGAGAGCCAGCAGCAGCAGATCGAGGAACGCCAAGCAGCGACTCACGTAGAGCAGCATTTACGACATTCGCTGTGGTTGTTGTTGTCGTTTCGCAGACAGCCAACGAAACGGGCATGGCGGCGGCGGCTGCGGCGACGTCGACGACACCAGCGGCTCCTGTTAGTTGTTGTTGTTGTGGTGGAATTTTGGCAGAAAGAGGATTTGTTGTTAGATGATGGGCGGGGTAGTGGGTGGATATTGCTGCTGTTGGTAGTGGTGGTGGTGTTGGAGTCGTTTAGTGAGCGGCATCCGCCTTGCTGGTACTTCGTTTTCTCTTAGTTAGAGGGGGAAGGCGGTAGCAAAGAGATCCTGCTCCTTTTTGCGCCTTGGTTAGCGGCGCGGCGGCAGCGGTGGCGACGTCCTTCAACGTCAACACGTCGTTCGTTGCCCGCGCTACCACTTTTGCTCTTTCTCTCGCACTCACACTGGTACTCTATTCTGCTTCTTTGCGTTTCGCACTCACACCCACTAACACACAGGCACACGCTTTTTAATTCTCTCAGTCTATGCAAATTGTGGAACTCGGCCGCCGTTTGGCTTATGGATTTTCGATTAGCACTTAATATTTTTTATTTTCCACCTGGATTTCTATTTTATATTTTGACAAAAAAAATTTTCGGCTTGAATAAAATTTTCTGTTTCCCTCGTGTTTTTTCCGACTGAGGCGGATTCCCTTTTGACATTCATTCGTTAGTGGTGAGTCGATATATGTAGAATCGCAAATTTGATTCTTTTTCCACACTTTTTCTCAGGCCAGTGTTAAAAAGGCAATTGACGGTAAATGATAGAAAGGCAAATCGGGTATAGTGATGGGAGTAAGTTTTCAATTATCTTTAAAACATTGGGACAATGTTTACAAATATCGTTGAATGAGTGTGGTTCCATTTTGCTCAAATTTTTTTATTTGCGTTCGATCTGTCAAATTCTATTTTCTATCTATTATGACAAAACTTTTGATCTTGTCATTTCAAAATACTTCTTAAGAACCAAATCTACAAGCCTAATGAATAGCAACTCTTGTGAAAATTTACAAAAATAAAATGATGTATATTTGTTTTTTTTTAAAAGGGAAAAAGCGTTAAGACAAATGGTTATTATTGTGTAAATCATTTTACGCTGATAATGAATATATATATATATTATATATATTGCAAACAGTACACCAAATTAGTATATTCTTTTGCGAGATGTAGCAGATAGCGTTGTTTATTTTGAAGCATATTATTATTTAGAACAGTCTCATTTTGTTTTTGTTTTTTTTATTTTTTTTTTATTTTTATTTTTTGCAATTGTAAATTGTCTAAGGAGTAAAATGATTTACAAGATAGGTAAAAAGTAAAAGTTTTAGTAGTATTAAGCGAAACTCTAAACTTTGCTAGTTCATTTAGTTTAGCGAACCAGTTCAATTCGCTTATTCGTTAATGAACTAGAGCATGGCTTAAATCAAAGTCCAATTTATATTCCGGCCATGTCATCCACAGGTCTTCTGGTAGTGTCCAACATTAAGCAGTTGAGCAAATCCTTACGTAGCATTGAGAAATATGTTAACTCATTGTACATCCACCTAAATGTCAATCAGGAATGCCAATCATCGTCAGTAACGCCACCTCCAGCCTGGGGACGCCTTATCTCACAACTCTACGCGGATAGTAGTATCAGTGTGGGCACTAAAATTGACTTAAGGGTGCTGATATCACCACTGAAGCATAAAGATGTGGCTGGTCTACGATTACGCAAGAATGTGGATTTAATATTTTCCGATGCCCATCAACCGGAATTATGTGAGAGACTGCGCAGTGTATTGAACATAACCAAACCGACTATATTCTTGAACGAGGTGTTGGCGCAGGGTGTGAACCCGCAAGCCGCCTCTACTGGAGACCAGCAGCAAAAGAATGAAAAGTCGTATCCTTCTGTAGTTCTGGGTGGAACATTTGATCGCATACATTTGGGTCACAAGATATTCCTCACTCAGGCTGTTCTACGTTCCCACAAACGTCTTGTTGTGGGCGTTACTACAGCGGCTATGACCAAGTGTAAGACAACTCTTTTTATGGTGTATGCACTTGTATATATCGGGTTCATCTTTCTTTGCAGCCAAAATCTTGCCCGATTTAATTTTACCCGTTGAGGAGCGCATTGAACAACTGAGGGACTTTCTGCTAGACATTGACGACACACTGCAATATGATATAGTGCCAATTGATGATCCTTTTGGACCCACTCAATATGATCCCGATTTGGATATGATTGTGGTCAGTGCAGAAACTTTAAGAGGTGGCCAAAAGGTTAATGAAATACGCAAAAGCAAACAATTAAACGAATTGGATATTTTCGTCATTGATATTGTGGAAAGCAGTCACCACGATGGCATCCATGAGACAAAAGTTAGCTCCAGCAATACTAGAATTGACCTGCTGGGCACAAGATGGCGTAAGCCTGAACCCAAGCCTCATTTGCCTGTTGAACCCTATATTATAGGTCTAACTGGAGGCATAGCCTCTGGAAAAAGTAAAATGGCCCAGAGAATGGGCGAGTTTGGTGCCCATGTCATCGATTGTGATAAGGTTGCCCATGATGTCTATGAGCCGGGTCAGGTATGCCATGGCAAGCTTGTTAATCATTTTGGTGAGCAAATCCTTGCCAGCGATGGCTCGGGGCGTATCGATCGCACCAAATTGGGTCCCTTGGTATTTGCCGATCCCCATAAACTCCAAATCCTCAACGGCATTGTTTGGCCCGAACTTATGGCCGAGGTCAATAAGCGACTAAATGATTTACGTTCATCGGGTCAAGTTCCTCGAGTGGTTGTCCTTGAGGCTGCTGTACTGTTTCGTGCCGGCTGGGAATCGAACTGCCATGAAGTTTGGTCTATGATTGTGCCACCAGAAGAGGCTGTACGTAGAATTATTGCACGTAATGGCTTAAGTGAAGAGGAAGCTCGCAAACGTCTGGCTAGTCAGGTGCCAAACCCTGAAATTGTCACCAAATCCCATGTCCTGTTCAGTTCACAATGGGATTATGATTTTACACAAAAGCAAGCCGAAAAAGCATGGCTAATGCTCAGTCGAGAATTAGAACAGCGCCAGAGAACGAATAGCAGCTTATGATCCGTTTTCACAGCCATAGCCATAAAAGTCAGTTAAACCTAGGCGTTAAACGCCGCTATATATCCTGTTATTACCCAAAGAGCTCTTGGTGAAGGGTAAGTTTGTATATTTCCTTAGTTGTAAATTGCATTGGTGCATTGTTGCATTGTTTTCTATTGTTCAATTGTTAGTAAATAAAAACAAAGTTGATAATTAACAATTAAAATAGATTTTCAAACTTTTTTTTAGTAATTTCCTTGAGTCCTGGAAGATAACCTTTACTAAAGAGCAAACCAAAAAAGTTTTTGTAAATTGAGATTTAAACAAGATTTGTTGTGGTGTATATAGAGGTACATGTACTATATATTTTTATAACATCATTCTGAAAATAAAAAAACTTATTTAATAAGGAAAGGTCGTCCATTATATTTAAATGCTAAACTGTGTGCGTTCAGGGAAGACTTTTGACATCTTTTTTGTAGGTTAACAGGCATCTTTGGAACGCTTCTAGTTAAGGGCTGCCACAGCCTTGTGGGCAGCATCATCCAAATCACTAGCAGTCTGTATGGGTAAGCCTGAATTCTTTAAAATCTCTCGGGCTTTGGTTACATTGGTTCCTTCCAGTCTTACGACCAAGGGCACGTTGAGTTTCAATTTCTTAGAGGCAGCTACAATGCCATTGGCTATGGTTGCGCAATTGACAATGCCACCGAAAACATTTACCAAGATTCCCTTGACTTTAGGATCGGCAGTTAAAATCTCAAATGCCTTCGCGACTTGATCCTCTTTGACACCGCCGCCGACATCAAGGAAATTGGCTGGCTCACCGCCGTTTAGCTTAATGATATCCATAGTGGCCATAGCCAAACCGGCACCATTGACCAAACAACCGATATTACCATCCATTGCCACATAATTGAGATTATATTTGGATGCCTCAACTTCGCGTGGATCGGATTCCTCTTCGGTGATATCCAAAGCAAAGATATCCTTTTGTCTAAATTGGGCATTATCATCAAAGTTGAGTTTGGCATCCACCGATATTACCTCACCCTTGTCTGTCTCGGCCAGTGGATTAATTTCAATCTGGACAGCATCAACCGATTTAAAAAGGGTGTACAGTTTTTGTATCTCATCGGCGCAACGTTTAATGGCATCGCCTTTAAACTCCAAAAATTTGGCTACTTCTAACAAAGTGTTCTCAGAAATGGGTTTGCCTATGTCTAAGGGTACGGTTTTGATCTTTTCGGGAGTCTCAGCAGCAACGGCCTCAATGTCCATGCCACCAGCCGGTGAGGCAATCAACACGGGTCCATTATGCTCGCGATCCAATAAAATGCAGAGATAAGTTTCACGGGTTATATTCACGCTACGCGCCACCATCACCTTATTGACCAGTATACCAGATTTTGGTGTCTGCTTCGTTATCAGACGATTGCCTATCATCTGTTTGCTGAGCGAAAGTACTTCGCTCTTGCTGCAAGAGAGACAGAATATATATATAAATATTCATACACAAGCAATTATTATGTATTATTATTGCTATTGTTGTTATCAAGACACAAAGACGGCTCTATCATAGGCACAGTGGCACACAACTGAGTGAAATGGAAAATTTATTAAAAAACTATCAGACTTTCAAAGTTGGCTTGGTGGCCCTTATTATTAGTATATTTTAAAATAGTTAAATTTAAGTAAAGCAATAGGATGACTGATGTTTGTAACTATAAACTTTTCTGGTTAATTATTTTGATATTTTGCCATTGTCCCACTGTTGGTACCTGCCCCTCGGTAGCACTTACTTTGAGGTTATGTGTACGCCGCCTTTGAAACCATTATCAAATGTACCCTTTCCCCTGCCACCAGCCAATATCTGCGCCTTTACTACATATTCGGGACAATCTAAAAGCAATAGAAATTAACATTAATTAATTAATTTGAACGATTACATAAAGTTGCCAAAAACAACGATTGAAGAATACTCAAAGTGACAATTACCAAATTTGTTAACCAATTCTGTATCCGCCTTGGAGTTATCCAAGACCTTAAATTGTTGTATGGCCACGCCATATTTCTGCAATAGATCCTTGCTTTGGAATTCCAGAAGATTGAGATGGCGCACCTGCTGCCAATGGGAAGACTGCACAAAGTCGAAATCCAAACAAGCAAAGAAAGAGAAACACAAAGAGAGGATATAAAAGCAAAAAATGTTGAAGTTAAAGGTCAATTCTGTTAACTAAGATGAGAAACCTTATAAATGATTTGACGAGATATGGCCGAGGCTTTGATTAGCAGCGACATTTTGTTTTTTTAAGGATTTCTTATTTAAGTCGAACTGAAATACAATTGCTTTTTAACTTTAGAATAAGAAACTAAAATTAAAGACGTTGCGAGTTTTGTTCAAATGCGGCCGCTGTTGTTGTTATCACGCTGTTAAAATTGTCTAGTGTGACCATGGATAGAAGAATTAGTCGACAATGTTAAGACGGTGTTAATAAACAGCTGTTGGATACTGATTCGGGGGGGTCCGTCAAGAAATTTTTTATCATGCGAAATTTGTTTTTAAATGTTTAATAATTCAAACGAAATGGAAAGCACAATGCTAACTGAAAACAAACCACTGCCACAGATACCTATTTTGACTTCTGTTAGTTGCTGCTTTGCTTTAGCTGTACTCTATGTGGGATCGCTGTATGTCTGGAGAAGTGAGTAACTCCGACCGGGTAATGCAAAATTCATATACATATATATTTATTCATGTATGTATTTAAAAATTTCAGACAAACACAATAAAGACAGAGATCATCCATCGACTATAAAACGCCGATTCGCCAGTGTTTCAGTTGTAATGGGATTGGCTCCGCTTTTCGTCTACTTCTTTTCGTCTGAGGAGCTACTTAACCGTGTGAATTTTCCTAAATTGTTGGGGTTACGGTGGCAAGGATTATGGCAGGCTATTGTAATACCATATTTTCTCACGGTCTTACTATTTCTGGGCCCTATATTTGTCAACATTCAAAACGAATCACTACGTTCCTATCTAGGTAACTTTGTAAAGTATGTTGAACATCTTCTCTATCTCATAGAATCATATTTCTCCGTTTTCTACAGCATTGGATTACTGGCGTGGTTCTTTCAATAGCATTATTTGGTTAAGAAATCTTGTCATTGCACCATTGAGTGAGGAATTTGTCTTTCGGGGCTGCATGATGCCTTTGATATTGCAGAGTTTTTCACCATTGGTGGCGGTTTTTATAACTCCTCTATTCTTTGGTGTAGCTCATTTGCATCACATTGCCGAACTAAGTCTGGGCATGAAACTGAGCACTGCCCTACTAATTGGTCTATTCCAATTTACTTATACCACATTGTTTGGATTTTATTCGGCGTTCTTGTTTGCGCGTACTGGACATCTAGTTGCTCCATTTTTGGTTCATGCATTTTGTAATCATATGGGGTTGCCTGATGTGCTAGATCTCTGGCAACAGGATTCATGGCGTCGCATTATTGGCATTATATTATATATAGTGGGCTTAGGTGGCTGGATTCTATTGCTGCCCTATGTAACGGCTCCAAATTTGTATGATAATACGCTTTATTGGAATGTTCAGTAAATAAGGTGTTAGCTTAATTTTTCAGTTGCCATAAGACGTAATATGTGTAGAGCATATCATTTTAATAAATAAGTCTTCCGCACAAAATTGGTACCTGATTAAATAAATTTAAATTTGGCGCCTATTGGACTATCGGTAGGCTTTTGGTTTAACAGTATAGCTAACATAGCATCCGGATTTCTGAGATGACACTTGAAGAAATACGGCAACACTAAAAAAATGTGATAAATAAAAATATTAAAAAAAAAACGCATACGCACAAACGACAACAACAAAACAAACCAATTAATATACGAAAAAAAAAACGCAACAAAAGCTCAAGCTGTGGAGCGTTCGCAAGAAGGCAGCAGGTGGGCCCCAAAAGTAAGTAAGGACAAACAACAGAAACAAAACAACTAGCTACTACTATTCTCTTCGTCTCTCGCGCTCTCACTTTCTCTCTCCAACCCATCGTCTGTCTGCCCATGTGTGTCTGTCCTTGTCTCTGCCCAGGACAACAATTTGAAGTAATTATAGAACAAAGTAAAAATCACTAAATGCATCAATTTAAACCGTTTGTCAAACATTATATTTTCAGTTAAAGCAGACACGTCATTAGCGGCGGCAGCAGCAACAACTACAACAAAATGTATTGCCTGCAATGTCTGTTACCTGTGCTCCTTATACCAAAGCCAACAAATCCAGCCCTAATGGAGACTCATGTTATGTTTATTGTTTTATATTTAGTCGGCTTTTTCCTGGAGCGAAAGCCGTGTACAATTTGCAGTCTGGTATTCCTTACGGCGGTGTCTCTCATCTGCTACAGCGGCGTGGGAAACTGCATATTTTGGGGTAACTGTGAGGGACATCAATGTGAGAATGGATAAATCACATAAACGAAAGGATTTAGATATATACAAACATATATATATATAAATAGATATATATATATATATCTAAAGCAAAATGCTCTAGATAACATATACATAAATAGTCAACGAAAAAACAAAAAAAAAAAAAAAAAAGCAAAAAAGCAAGTAAATTAAATAATAAAAAAAAGAAAATGTAATATTCAGTGATAAACGTGAGTGAAACATAAACCCAGACGAGAGTACTAGTTAGCGAAGGAGGACCAGAAGGCAAAGGGATAGTTCCTTCTTCCACTGTATGCATAAATGTCACTTTCTAATATAATTTTCGATTTTGATTTTAATCCTTAGTGCTATATTTTTTAGGCAACGTTTCCATTTTAAGTCTTATCAATTTTAGTGAAATTGTGTGAAAAATGAGATAAAAATGTGTGTGTATTTGTATATCAATCTGCCCCCCTTCCCCCCCTAACCAACCCATCAATGCAACTTACCATTTAGTCATAAATAATCTTATTCTAATTAATAATTAAAACTAAAATAATTAAACACAATGAAATAAGAAAAAAGGCAAAATTAAATCAATTGGTTGTCCCTCCCCCGCTACACACTTCTTTGTTCATTTTATGCCTTTAATAAAAATGTATATAGCATACATCTAAATCCCATTTATATATAAATAAATGTATATATATATGTATATATGTATACGTTTATATATGCAAGCGATTATATTAAATTATTGTATTGTTAAATTTTTTTTTGTTTCTCTGGATGTAAAAAGAAGAAGGAAACACCGAAAAATCAAAGCTTAAAACAGGATCATATACAAAACGAAAAACGAAAAAAAGAAAATCTAAAAAAAAACAAATTAAAAATAAAAACTCATTGATGCTAAAGTTAAACAAAAAATGTTTTCCTAACTAAATAATAATATTGTGGGTAATATTGTTTTTATAAGTTAACCGTTAAAAAACAACTGTCAAATGGAACAGAAGTACTCCAAAGTACAGTCTCCACTCAGAGTAATAGTTTTATAAAAATTTCATTAAATTTTTGCTGAGGAATTAGAAAGAGTAAAACTATATAAATTCCTGATCAGAAAGTGATTTTTTCTATTTTTATGGGTTTTATATTTGTTCACCCAATTTTAACCAAGTTAATAATAAAACCCATTTACATTATTGGTTTCCAATTATCCACAAATTTTCTTTTATTGGCATTCAAAATGTATTTATGAATATATATAGTATATATATATTTAATAAAAAAATGTACAATTTTTCTTGTCTTTAGGAATTGAATTTTTCACTTTTTTTTTTTAGTTTTCATTCTTAATTTTCTAAAACATCTACACACAAAGGAGAATTTCCACAATAATAAAAAAAAAAAACACGTTTAAAAAAAGAACATACAAAAAAAATAAAGTTTTATATACAAAAAAATGTTGATTGGATTTATTTGAAACTTTTTTTGAAACAAATCGAAACAAATTTTGTCAGTTTTTCTTTTAAGTCGGAATACGATTTTTCTTTTTTTTTTTTCCTTGGGAATGTTATACAAATATACAAATACATATAGAGAATAGATATATATATATATAGGGAAGAAGAAGAGATAGGGAGAGATAGATTCATAGTTAGGCCAAAATAAACAAATTATAACTGATTTATCATATAAAGATATATAGATACATATATATATATTTTCTCATTTAGATTTTGGCGTCTTAATTGATTGCTTGGTGATGGTGAAAGGTAGTGGGAGGAAGGAAGGAAGGAGGCTGCTACTAAAAACAAAATACAAATCGAGACACGGAAGACGACATAGTTACAATATTAATTCTTGATTTTTTTTTTAAGTTTTCTACGTTTTTTTTTTTTTTTGTTTCTTGATTTTCAATTTTCTCTTTTTTTTTTTTGTTTTCTTTTTTGATTTTGGTTTAGAAAATATTGTTTTTCGATATTATTGATAAAAGAGAGTGAATAGCAGAGAGTTAGAGAGTGACAGACATAGAGAGCTTAAAAGGGGACAGAGACATCGGACATCCTCGTCGAGATTCGATTCGATTCGCAGAGCAGCAATCACAGGCTTGGTGTTGTTGTTACTTAAACGGAACGAGGCTGGACGACTGTGGAATATATATAGAAATATATATAATTTACATATATATTTTTAGTTTTTAGATCAATTTAAATGTACGTACAGTGTGGTCGCTGCGACTCCTCATTTGGTGCAACAGGGCCACCTTCAATCTGCTGCATCATGGGGACAGGAATGCGCACAGGTTGGGCCAGACTGCGTCCATAGACCATGCGTCCGAATTGCAATGGTTGTGGTGGCTGTTCGGGCATTGGTGGGGTCATGGTCTCACGTGGCTGTTCGGGCAGAGGCTGCAGGATCAGGCGCTGGATGTGCAATTGTGGTGGCTGTTGATGCTCCGATGGTTGTTGCTGCTGTTGCTGATCATTGGATTCATGTTGAGGCTCTTGCTCTGGTTGGGCGGGAGTAGTGCTTATCTGCTCCGCAGATGTTGAAGACGAGCCAGCCGGGGCATTGGCCTGCTGAGGCTGATCATCCTCTTCGCTGGAGCTAGAGCTACTGGCCTCATCGGAGTCGGCTGCCTCGGCAAAGCGACGCAGTTCATCGGTAATGCGATCTTCGGCAATACGCTGAATGTTACGCAAATCATCGGCGGTGATGCCAACACGTTGCAGGGCCATACCCAGGGGCATATGCTGGATTTGAATTTGAGGCTGTTGCTGTTGCTGCTGCTGTGGTTCGGGAGCTCTTTGGATGGGCTCATCGTTGGCCATATGGATTTCACGGAAAGGCAATTGCTGCATATGGATGCGTACGGTTTGAATCTTTGGCTGTTGCTGCTCCTCAGATGATTCCATGCGTGGAGCTTGCATCACTTGTTGTGGTGGCATTGGTGGGCGCATGGGCAAGTGTTGGAATGGAGGTGGCAACTGACGAATAATGATGGGACCCTGCTGAGGCAATTGTTGTTGTTGCAACTGATGCATTGGCATTGCTGGTGGCATCATACGATGGGGCATATGGGTCAAGGGCACCTGTTCGGGCATACGTCCAAATGGGATTGGGACACGTTGGAATGGTATGAACATGGGACGCAATGGTTCGGCATCTTCATCAGAATCCTCTTCCTCCTCACGCATACGCTTCTCCTGCTTCTCTTGGTCTTCCTTGCTATCATCACCGCCATCGCAGAAAATGGAAATACGTTCGCCAGTGATACGTGCCTTCTTGGGATCAGTTGTCAAGTTAACACCGAAAGGTAAAGCCACAGTTTTCGAGGGTGAATCAACAATTTCTTCGGCATGTTTGCGTTCCACAACACAGTTCATGCGGGATCTAAAAAGTAAAGAAAAAACGCCCCCCCCCCCCAATTGTTAATAAGCTAATCCGAGATCGGGATCGTCCAGTTACATACTTCTTGTTGTTACGCAAAATAGCCGCTGCCAAATCGCTCAAGTCCAGCTCAAGCGGCATTTTTCCAGGATACTTTTGCAGTTCTTCAGTCTCATCGCTATCCGAATAGGAATTATCCTTATCATGATGTTGCTGCTGCTGTTGATCATCGGCATCCGATGAGCTTTCAGTTTTCTTGCCATCTTGATCAAGATTCTGTAATTCGGAATCATCACCAGTGCCGGCAGCTCCCAACAAGGGTTCAGCGCGTGGTAGCTCCTAAAACCAATAAAAAAAAAGATATAAATAAACGATTTTTCATAAAGTACTGATCATTTTAGATCATTTCTTTAATCTTTTGCTTTTCATTGCTTATAATTCTCAACTGCGTAGTTCTTTGACTTAAAACAGGTGATCAAAGCTTACCAAGATTTGCTCTCTTTGGTTACTTCCTCTATAAATTACCTAAACCTCCCATTAGCTTTACCCTCCCTCCAACCTTCATCCTTCTTTCCATCAATAGTCTAAAGTTTTATGGCTTTTTTTAATGTCTTTTTTTGTTGTTGTTGTTGTTGTTTCGTCTATAATGCATGAAACAATGAGTGAGACGTGGCTTTAGCTCGGAGATGTGTGACCCCAACCTACATACTCGTATAAAATACCGACGTTAGAGTCGACTGCGATTGAAACCAAAAGTAAAAATTGGCAGCAAAATGAACTTTTTGTTGTTGTTGTTGTTGTTGTTGGACAAAATTACATAATCACTGGCAATAGCCAGCTGGGTCTATGGGTCGTCGGTCTAAGCCTACTTCACGCCCAGACACAATGGCTTGAATTTAGAAAAAAAAATATAAAATAAAAATACATTCACACAACAACCAGAAAAATTTAAATAATATGTGTGTGTGTGTGTGTGGGAGGGGGAGGAGAGGAAGCTCTCTGTTCATTAATGATGGTACATCAAGTTGGTTTTGTTTTTTTTGGTAGGTAGTTATAATCGGATGATTTAGATAATGGTAAAATATAGCATATCCGGTAGTTGGAACGGAATTCTAGCTCATTATTATATGGTTGACATTGAGGATCGCAACAAATGTCATACAAATCTTCACAGAAGGTTGACAAATTGTTCAACTGAAGAAGCCAATTAAACTTAAATGTTTATCTAAGACTTTTGACATTGAAGCAATAATTGAATAAATTATAGAAAAAAATAAACAAAACATGACAAAGTAGACAAACAAAAAAAAAGGTTCTTAAAATGATTAAGAAGAAATCTATTTCTTCACCGATCTATAAACTGATCTACTCTTCTCTTCTTTATATATATAAAAAGTAGTTTTTTTTTAATGGAAAACTGGAGCAATCATTTATGGTATATATGGAATAGGAATTGAAAACTTGTTTAACTACTTTTGTTACCAAACATTAGGCAAGAATTGTAACAAAGAATTGGAGACAACATTTATCTGCATTTATTAGAATGTAATAGTTTTAGCCATTAGGTCTTTAACTTGGCTCTAAAAATTATATTTAGAATATATTTGTTAAAAAGTTTTAAGTATCAAAACATTTCAATATTTGCCACTCTTGTTAAATGGTTATAAAAGAGTTAATAGCATATTACTTGGCCAAGTTAATATACATACATATATATTTAGAGATGTCTTGCATTGAGGATCAAGTGACAAAGCATTCTGCGAAATTTTAACAGCTTCCCCGAAAAGATAAAACTGCCTGATTGCTTTTTGTTTTTGTATGCAAATGATATATGGAGCAATATATTGAATATGATTCATCTGTTGGAGAACATGTGACACATACAAAAAAATTTCACTTCAAATAATAATATTAAGAAAACAGAAAAAACAGATAACTGACTGCAACTAACTTAAAACTAAACCGACCAGTTTGACAACTTAAGGCTAACCGAAGCAAAAGCCAACTCAACTGAGACTCAGTCAATTTTAATTGTAGGAATTTTCAAGGCCAAAAGCTTTAGAGAAGTAGATAACATCAATTACGATATACATACATATATACATATATATATATATATAGGTTTATTTGTATGTGTGTGTATATATCTAGAAACAATGAGAACATTTGTTTCAATCGCACGACACGTAGAGATGATGGCTTAAAGTGAATTAACAGATGACAATTAAATGATTACAAATTGAATGTTTTAATGCAATTAAAAAAAACAACAAAAACAAAGACACAGATAGGGCGAAAGAGTGTATAAGCAAGAGACAGACAAAATGTTTGTCAGTTGGTAGGCATTATAAGATAATAATCATCTGAATTGTATATATATAAGTATATTTTTAGCCTCTTGACGTCAATTGAAATTCTAGAGACGCAATAATAATAAGACGAAGAGTAGATAAAAAAAAAACAAAAAAAAAAATTTCTTTTAAGGAAAATCAATTTGCATAGATAGCATAATAAGTTCCATTAAACCCCCCTCCCCCACCTTACCCTTTTCCGTCTTCAACTTGCCATACGCATCTCCAGCAACTGTTTTTGTATTCATAAAGCAACGCGGTTCAAACAAATTTGCACAATCGACAGTGCAAATAAATTATATTTACTTATATGTCTCTCTTCCTCTCTATGTGTGTGTGTGTGTGTGTATTCACAATTACATAATCAGTCAGTCAGTTTGTTGGTTCGTTGTGGTTACTTGTTGGTTGGTGTCCCCAAAAACGAAAGACTTAAGCGCGCAACTTGCCTTTAAATGGCAAACAGTCAGCGCACCGGGTTAAGTCTCTTTGTGACTGGCTTTTTTATACACACACACACATAAAAATATATATGTATATACATAAACCTAGATGATGGTTACTGCCAGTTGATTATAATGATGCTCATAATCATGAATCTGAAGATGATGATGGTGCCAAGCACCGTCAAGCCGGCAAATGAAACACAAAAAAAAAAAAAATGCCTTACTGACGGCTAACCAAAAAAAGATACAAAAACAAGAAAAAAAAAAATGCATTTTAATAGTTGAAGTTAGTTAGTTAGTTAGAGATGAGCAACTTGAAGATAATTTATAAAGAATTACATAGAATATTCCCTATGCTTTAGGATCGAATTCTACTAAAGTCAAAGAAAGGAAAAGTTACTTTTGTTATAAAATATGATTTAAGTTAGGACTTGGCATTTGGAAAACTCTAAAGCATTTTCAATATAAACTTTTAAAGTTTAAAAAAACTTAACTATAGTGTTAAAATATTTCAAATATTTCTAAATTCATATGTTTTTCCTATAGAACACCTTAAAGACAGCAAAAAAAGTAACTTTTGGTATGAAGTATGATTCAAGTTAGGACTTTGCATTTGGAAAACTCTTAAATATTATCAATATAAACTTTTAAAGTTTAAAAAAAATATCTCAAATATTTCTAAATCCATATCTTTTCCATATAGAACACCTTAAAGACCACAAGATGACAAAAACTAAACCAATTGTATCTAATTCTTTATATTGACGATAGATACCAACTTGTAGATTATCACGATCGAAAGATACAAAATCTGTTGGATCTATTGGACATTCCAAATGTAAATATTCCTTTTTTAATTGTATATTTCAAATATTGAATAATTCTATATATATTTCTATTATTCCATATATTTTCCCTTTAGAACCCAGATATTAGCTTTCTTTAGTATATAATATATATAATATTTAAAATCTTTTCAAATTTATAAACATATTTTCTTTTTTAGAACACATTCAAAGTCTTAAACTTTTCAATTTTGAGATATTGTATAATTTTTCTAATAGAAATTCCATCTAAAACAAATTCCAAAAGTAAAAATTAAAAATTTGTGGCCCTGTTTTTCGATTCCCACAATTAAATTTTTCTATTTTAAGCCATCTCTAAAAACCAACATTGATGATCTTTGGCATTTTGGTATGCCGCGCCTACAACCAAAACGCCTCCAACTCCAGTGTACCACCTCAAAAAAACAAAAATCATCGGTTGAGTGGATTACTGTGTGTTGTGTGTGTGTGTGTTGTGTTTGTATGCGGCTGTGGCGGTGGCGGGTTGCTCTTGCAACATGTATTTTTTGTTGTTGTTGTTGTTGTTGTTGCTGTTCGGTTTTGTAGTTAGAGTTGCTTTTGTTTCATTTGCTGCTTTCACTTTGTCTGTCTGTCTGTCTGTATGTCTGTCAGTTTGTCTGGCTGTCTCCCATGTCTGTCCATTTGTCTGGTCTGGCATTTGATTCGCAATTGTTTGTTGCTACTGTTGTTGTTGCCGTTGCTCTCCTCTTTAATGATTATGTCGCAAGCTCCATCATTTTGGTGTCCACTTAAACGTCAAATTATGGGAATTTCGCTTGATTGAATATTTTTCTATATGCAGTTCAAAGTCTTTTTACATAAGTTGGAGTTGAATAAACTGATATTACCAATTTTGGCATATCATCTTCTTCTTCTTCTGAGTTTGAGTGCAATTCGATCATTAAAATGAGCCAACTAATTGCCCATTTGTCTATACTATATATATATATATATATATATATGGATAAGTCCTATAGTAATAACAATCTGCATCTAATTAGTTTTGAGCTTTCCCATTGTCGACACTAATTGAATATTTATGATGCGGCATAATTTAGCCAAATGCAAATGCAAATGGTTATTTTGTTTTATCATTATTATTATTGTTAGTGTCATTAAATTTGAATTATCGGCCATTCAATATGCCAAGTCATCAAAATCCATCAAATCAACCGATGTGATTATATCAAAGTGAAATTTTCACAAGGAAGCGAACCAAAACTCAAACTTTGAAATTGAAACTTAAATTGAAAATGAGTTCCATGGATACTTATACAATTTTATTACAATGGCGGGAAAGTTGATATTAGTTATATATAAAGAAAAAGTTATATATATATATATATATATATATAGATTTACTATTGCTTAACGAATCAGTTTTCCATAGCTTTATTTCTTTTTTATGTTTCAACTGTTTCTAATTACAATTATTTAAGGCTTTTACTTAATTTGGTTCAACTTGAATTGAAATCATTGGAATTTCAATTTCAATTCAATTTAAAATGGGAATTTATGGGAATTTCAATTCAATTTGAAATGGAATTTATGGAAATTTCAATTTTCAATTCTATTGATCATTTCGATTAAAAGTTTGTTGAAACTTAATAACAAAAACTCATTTCAAGATTATTTAAACAAATTTTTTATATAGGTTAACTTATCTAATATTTGTATAAATATTTAGGCCAGTTGTTGCATAGTTTTATAATTTGTTTACTAATATTTTTTTTGCTAATTTTTTTTATATATGCCAAAGAGGAAGTTTGCCTGTTACCATTAAGACAATATTGCGAAAACATTTTCAACACTTTCAAGTTTCATTTTCGACAGTTTATTGTTTCCTACTTTCTGTTTTTTTTTATAATAGTTTACCCTCCCCTTATCATTGTTGTTTGTTAAGTGTTTCACCATATTTACTATATATCTATATATATATATATGTATATAGATATAGCTAACTAATAGCGCGTGCAGTTAACAACAATCTGGCATAATAGAAAACAACATTTCACATGATGTGTGATGGATTGAAATCGTAGATACAACAATTACAATAGAAAACACGCAGCTGATTTCTCATGCTAAAACGTACGAGGGTGGTATTAAAAGTTTCCATTTCAATGTCTTTTATTTGTTCTTGAACAAAAACTGAAATACTGAAAGCAACACTTTGAAATATGAAATCTTAAGTAGATCTTAAAATGGATATTCCATATGGTAACTCTCGCATGTCTGAATCATTGAATGGATGCATCTACTTGTAATGGGTAATAGCATGTACTTGTAATCATATTTTCTCCTTGTTGTTGGTGTACCTAAATTTTCCGGTAATTATCTTTAATTTGGTTTAATATTCGAATGTTTTATTTTGGGTTTTGTTTCGTTTTTTTTTTTTTTTTTTATAGGAGAGGGCTAATCTCTGGGTGGCTATTTCGGTTGGCGTGTTCAACGATTGAAACGCTAGGCAATTACCTAACAGAAAAATATGGTTTCAGGTACCAAATGATACGAGCTAATGGGCGTTGGTTCGTTATTATTATTATTATTATTATTATTTTGATTATTTATTGTTGTCTGATCATTGAGGCTTATCGATTGAAACTTTGGAACTTACCTTGTTCACCTGCTGCAGAGTCTCCAGCATGAGCTCCTTCTCTAGCACCGAATCCAAGGCCTGAACCTGATCACATGAGGCCTTGGCCTGCAGATATGATGAGGCCAAAATGAAGGCACCCAATATAAATGAGGATACTATAATGGTAAATGCGGTGATTTTAGCTATTTTCACCGAATTCGCTTGACGCTTATAGGCCTGTAAAAGGGAAAAACAAAAAGAAAAGAAAATTCCATAAATGGAGAAAATGTTATTATTATTATTGTTATTGTTATAATGAACTTTAAGGTTAAGGTAAAGGTTGCACTTATGTATAATAGCTAAAAGAGTAAAAGTTCTAGTGACCTTTGTTTGTTTTTTTTGGTTTGTTTGACTTTTGCATTTTGGATCACGTTTCAATGGAAAGTGGACAATGGACAAAAGAAAGAAAAATAAAATGGTTTATGTGCTGAATCAGATATTTACAATGAATTATGAGATATACATATGAGAGATAGGAGAGAGATGTGGAAGGGAGAGTGTGTGTGGTGAAAAAGAAAACAGCTGTTTAAGCATTTGTTGTCATGTTTGGTCAAGGCCCGCCCGTTCCATATGACTAATATTGTAAATAACTTAAAAGGTGCAAAAATCATCAAATAAATATGAAATTTATTTTAACAATTTCTTCTTTGTTAATATATAAAAATGTATTTTTTTCTTTTGTTGTTGTTGTTGTTACATTGCATAAGCGCAATCAACGAAAGAGTTGAGGAAATGGTTAACCCAACCTTATATGGTGAAAACATTGCTTTTTGTCCAAGGGTGCAGTCGATCTATTATATATACATATATATATATATATCTGTATAGTTTGTTATGTATGTACAGATCGAGCGTATGTGCAGCGAAATGTGCAATATAGTTTTTGCTGTTGTTGTTGTTGTTGTTTTTTACACCTTTACATGCAATTGCGAAAGTTAAGTGAAGTGGAAGTGAATGTTGTTGGCTCTTAATGAGTTTTTGTTTCTGTTGCTGTTGTTGTTGTGCAGACAAAAGACTTGAGCGACAAACCTGATGATTAAAGTTAAAAAATCCCAGCTGTGGTTTTTTTTTTTTGTTTTTGATTTGATTTTTTGGTTTGGTTTGGTTGGTGATTTGGTTGGTTGTTGGTGCGAGAGAGTACAGAAGATGGAAGGCAGGGGACATACACAATTTTTTTTTTAAATTTTTTTTTATGGTTTGATTGTTCGTTTTTTTTTTGTGGTTGACACACACACAGAAAAAAAAGAGGGAGAGAGAAAAACAAAAAAGAGAAAAAAAATGGTTAATGAGGGAAAAAATTAATTAAGAAAAAAAAAATAATAATAATAATAATAATAATATTGGGGTTCGTGGTGAAGGGAGGTTGAGAGGGCGTAAGCTTAAGGGTCTGACATATTGTGGGTGTGAATGCCCCTAAGTGAATTGGATGGCTAACATGAAATGAAAACAACAAGAAACGAGAGGGGGGGAAACTGGTTTTACACCTTCTATCTACCTATATAAATATTTATTGATCAACTTTGATCGTCACTATAACAAGTATATATGTATATATGTATATGTACATATACATTAATAAGACTTCCGTGAGGGAGTTTGTTTGAAAAATATAACAAAAGATCAACTGAAACAAAGTCAAATGAGATCAATTCTATAATGAAAAAGTTGTCTAAAGTTTTCTTTCTTCAATTTCTGTCAAAAAGTATTTTGACATATTCTTAGAAAAGTCAAAGAAAAGTAACTGTAAAGAAGTCTTTCAAAGCTAAGTTTTTAAAAGGGTAAATGAAAGATAATGAGATCTTATATAGATCAGAAATTAAACGAAGATAAGAAGCAACAAATATAAGATCAAAATTATACTTTTATAAGTTGAAACTTTTAAGGAATAGCAAAGATTTTTATAAGGAAGAGATTTAGTCAAAGAAAAAAAGTTAATTCTCTAATAAATTTGTTGCTTTTCAATTAAAATATTGCAAATCTTGCTATTAAATTGTATATATAATGATCTACGGACATTTTGCAAGTCATTGTGTAGATCTTTTCATATTGTGAATTTTGTTTGCCTTTCATTGGTAAATTGAAATCATTTTGTCTGGAGCAGATGGATAATGGAGGAGGAGGCACTTGAATTCAATTCAAGCGGGGGTTAGATAACCACTACTACTACTACTACTACAGTGAGGATTGTTGGCCTCTTGGCTTTCACTGTACCCTATAGAGAGGAAGAGAGAGAGAGAGAGAGAGGGAGATAGAGAGCAGTCAAATGCTCTTCATTACTAGGTTGAAGCGGATGTTGAATGCCAGTGAATGTCAAATGCGATGCAATTTATGTAAATTTTTTGTACTTGTTGTACATATGGAAATCACCAGTATATATATATATATATATATATAGTACTAGTAGGGCAAAATGCCATTAGTAAGGAAACAAGTTTACATTTTCTATTATAAAATCGTGACTTTTGCATTAGATATTTGACAAAATGGTTACAACAGCTGGGCGTATAGAGGTAGATGAAGATGTACGGGGGGGTTCTTTTTGGTTCACACCTTTTCAGAGACGACTATAAATGAGATTTCATATTTCAGTTGGCGTTTCTTCTTTTTTTTTTTTTTGTTTTTTTGTATTTTGGGTTTTTGTGAAAATGTCAGAGGCAATTGTCAATGCTGATCACGTTGCAGGCCATAAAAATAATTGAAAAAAATTGCAATATACTCGTAAATTGCTTATGCATGCACGCAGACTGACAGAGACAGACAGAGTAAGAGAGAGAGGGGCTTGAAAATCAGACAAAAATTTATATATATACGTAGATACGTAGATATATATATATATATATAGATCTATATGTCTTTTTTTTTTTGTTTTTTTAATTTTTTTGCACTCACATTTGCAGCTGCATGACAAAAGCGGATGTGCCCACTAACTTGAATACAGACTGACCCTGGCATTTGTTTAACCCACTTGGCCAATGACCAAATCCGCAAAAAGATCAAAAGATATATCCCAACTAACTTTTACATATATATATATGTACTTTTTGGACCTTTTCTACTTACCGGTGGTGGTTCACTGGCGGTGCTATAAACCTCACTGGCTGCATAATCGGGCTTCATTTGTACTGTAGCCATTGAGACGTTATCCTTTTCGGTCATCTAAAAATCTATAAAATTTATCACTTTATTTTATTTTATATATATATATATCTTTTTAATTTTTTTTTTAACAAAATGAGAGAGAAAAAAAAAAAAGAAGAAGAATCCACCAAAAATCACTCTTGATATTGCACTTTTTTTTTCTATTTTTTTCAACACTTACATTTAACAGTTAGAAATTATATTCTGTTACTGTTTTTCTAAGCAAAAAAATGTTAAAGGAATTTTGTTGTTTTTTTTTTTTTTTTTTTGGTTTATTTGTTTAACGTTCAGTTTTGAAAACCAAACTATTTTGGTTATAAATTGTATTTAAATTTTTTTTTGTGGTTTTTTTTTCAAATGTCGGGATAGGATTTGATTTTTTGATAGTTGCAAAAAAATTGACGTCTAGCTGCTACGAGGCCACAAACGCGTCTGGGGCCACAAACGCGTTTCGTTTCATATTTTTCTACCAGATTTAAAAACATTCACAAAGCGGCATACACACACATACATTGAAAGAGAGAGATATATGTATGTATGTATACATACAATGTCTGCTGATCGGTACGAAAATGAAAAGTAAGTAACACAATTGCAGCTTACATTTTCTATGTGTTGGTAAACGAGCTTGAAGCTTTTGTCAATATTTAAGCTTTCGGTTCGCATTAACTTTGCTAAGCACCTACACGGTATAAGTTAAGCATCAATTGGAAGAGGTATTCATAGTTAGTTTATAATATTATAATATATATATAGAATTTTTAAGGCTTGCCTTGCCTTTAGTCGCAGTTACAGTTTAGATTAAGTTAAATTCAGATAAATAAGCTAACTAATAACTAAAAATATGCCTTTCGGCAGATATATACATATATAATCTAAGAGTATAGATCTTAGACCAAAGCAATATTAAAATAAGTTATACATATATTATTCAAAGACTTGATTTGTCTGGCATTATTTGCTGCCTACTTTTAGGGTGTTAATAATAATCTTACTAAAGAATTAAACTTAAAACATTTTGCTATAGTTTTCATTAATTCAAAGTCTGTCTAAAAACTTATATGGCTCAGTTATAAACCCGGCTCTTTGCCAGTCACAAAGTGTAGGGTACACATACACAGTCACACACTGGGCCACACACACACATACATATGTACCTAAAAGCTTGGGTTAGGTACTCAACAAACCAATACATGCATACAAATTTAAACGTAGATCTCGTATAACTTGCTCGCAAGTATTTGTTTTTGTATCTGTACAGTTGCTGGCACTGCCAACGCCAACGCCGACGCTGACGCCAACGTTGCTCTAGTGTAGCTTTTTTGTTGTTGTTGCACCACTCAAAACTTGTTGCCGCTTACGAAAAAAAAAAAAAAAACAACAAACTAACTTTTTTGTACGCTTGTTTTTTTTTCTTTTGTTTTTGTTTTTGCCTTAGTATTTTTCCACTTTTGTGTGCCGTGTTGCACTTGCATAGATATTTGCTTATACACATACATATCTATATACATACATATATACATATAATATACCAATCTATATATATATATATATATATATATATGTATGTAAGTACTATATAGCTAAATCTTGATTACTTTAACACAGCAGCTGGACTGCTGCTGCTGTTTACTTTTTTTTGTCTCCTCAAATAATTTGAACTAAGGCCCTCAAGTCAAAACAAATAAATACTTGAAAGCAAAGAGATCTTTATATATACATATATATATTTGTATATATATATGTATAAATATGTATACATTAGTCTCATAGTGCATTAATGTAATTATGATTTAAAGTTAGGTGAAAAGAAGGTAATCTTTTGGGTTTAATTTAAACAAATTTTTATTGATTTCATTTGAAATAAATAAATAAAATAAATTATAATTTCTAAAATTTTTTCTACAAATTTCTAAATTTGTTATGTGAGAAGATTAATTGTTTGATATTAAATTATAATTAGTTTAATATCTTTAGTTTAATAATAATAAAATCATTTCTTATCTAAATGTTGTTAAAAAAAATGATTCATAGTTTAAAATTTAAAGAATTTTTTATAATATATATTTCTTTCTATCTATCTATCTATCTATCTATCTCTTTTATCTAACTTAGTTCCCATTGTTAGGTAATCTATTTATCTCTGATGTGAGGTAAGAAAAATTTAAATATTTTTTGAAAATTGTTATTAACTATGCAAATTGTAGATCTTTCACTTTGAACTCGAATTTAACTCCCAAGCAATTAATCTCTTATCTAACAGTGATGGTGGGTGGTGGGGGGATGGGGGGAAGAGCGCCCTTTTCCAGTTGCATAAAAAAATTAATAAAAAAAATAATACAAAAAACCAAAAAGAAATTTAATAACTAATAATTCAATCTTTTTTCATTTTCATTTTTATTTTCATTTTCTTCTCTGCTTTGACCAACAATTTGTTGTCTACGTTCGTTGGCTTGTGACATTTTAATCATAAAGAAAACAACAACAACAAAAAAAAAAAAAATAAACAATAAAGAAACAATAAAGAAACATCACAAACTCTAAAATTATGTAATTAAAGAAAGAAAGAGCATAAAAAGACAAATCATAAGGTGGAGGCTGCATACATTTTGTCAGATTGCCCGATTGCATAATGGCTTAAAAGGGAGTTTTTTTTTTTTTTTGGCTTTTAGTTGTTGTTCAAGTGGTCAAATGTTGTTTAGTTTATTAGCTGGGTCAACAACAACAACAACAACAAAACGTAAAATGTTTAATAAACGAGCATCTAGCATGATATAAAGCATTAGCCAAGCGAATGCAGCAAAAAAAAACAAAAAAAAAAAATATATATACAGGAAAAAAAAACAAACCAACACGCACACACACACACACTTAATATTATTAAATAATCGAGAGAAAAGAAACTCAAAAAAAAAAAAAAAAAAGAAATAAAGAAGAAAAATAACAAAAATCCCAAAGAGGAAACTTGATTTTGGCGATGGCATCGCCAATCACCGCCGCTAAGAAACTCAAATCAAAACAAAAGTGCCAAAAAAAAAAAAAACAAACAAATTACTAAGCCATAAGAAAAACAACAACAACAACAACAATTTGTATATATTCACACATCTATATATAAATTCATTTTTATATAGTCATAGTTAAATAAATTAAAGTAAAACATAAAAGTAACTTAAAGGTATTAAAAAATAATTATTGAAAATTTTAAAATCTTTCTCTACAAAAAAAAGTATGAAAATCCAAGAAGTTAACTTTGGCCTTACCGAAGTTTGTATACCCTTGCAGTTCTAGACTAATTAACTAGAATCTAGAATATTCTCATTATCCATCTTATCGCACCGGGTCCGCCTATATTGTATTGTTCCAGCAAACAAAATTAAAATGCTGTGTGTCTTTTTTTGGCATTTGAAGTCAATTTACTATATGTTATAGTTATACGATCCGATTGATTTTCATACTTCAGCTGCCTGAATAATAAAAGAGCTTATCTAACAAGTTTCAAACATATAACTTAAAATTTAAGGTCTATTTTTAGCAAAGAAACAGACAGACGGATAGACATCTGATCAATTTTCAAGGGTATAAAAATCAAGGAATCAACTAAAACTCTCAGTTACTTTATAATAAACTTTTTTTTATATATAAATCAACAATTTATTAACATTAAAGATTTTATCTTAATTTTGTATGCTATATAGATCGTGATATATCAACTTTTGACTAGTTTTGACTGGTTGATAAAGTTCTAAAACTAAAACAAAAAAACCCTTATTTCTTTTTTGGTAGGTTGTTTGACAGGTACCGAAATTAAAATAAAAACCAGTAATTTCAAATTGTAATTTTCCATCATATTTTGATGGTTTATGGATTTTCCAACTCTCTTCTTTGCGCCACCCCTCACTCCTCCCACATTTCATATTGTTAGTTAGTAAGTTTTATTTTTTTTTTTTAATTTTACGATTGTTGTAGATTCGCGCAAATTGGCGACTGGAGCCGCTTGGCACCACCAACCACCATAACCACCAAATCTACCACATCTATTTTGGAGGCTTGGGAATTGTTAAACAAAAGCGAATTCAATGCAACTATCGGGCATCCAGTGAAAGATTCATAGAGATACATACTATATGTATATATATATATATGTATGTGTGTGTATCTATAAGATACACGTAAAGTGTACATGTGTGTAAAACAACAACAAAAAGCTCATAAATAATAGCCAACAACAACACAAAAAAAGAAGAAGAAGATGGAAAAAACTTTAAAGTCGTTAGCTCAGTTCAACGTTAAAACCGTCGCCATTTTTTGGTTTGGGTTTTTTTTGTTGTTGCTGTTGTTGTTTTGTGCTCTCAACTTGGCTAAAATTAGCTAATAATAATAAAAATTAAAAAAAGAGGCAAAAAAAAAAGGGTAAAATAAAAAGGTAAACAACTTGAAGCAAAAACAAAAAAAGCAAATCAACAAACGAAAAGGAACACAAAAAAAAAAAAAAAAAATTAGTTAAGATAAGATGAGAATTTATGTATATTGAGAATAGTTATAGATAGAGGAAATGTGAAATTTTAAGAATCTGAGAAAATGAGAAAATGAATAAAACATAAACAAGACAAATAATCAAAGAAAGTAAAAACAATATTTAAATTTTTAAAAGCCAAAAGATTGTTTAGATTGTTTAGAATACAGAATTGAAAATATTTCAAAATCACGTAATTAACTTTCTATTTAAAATGTTAAACTCAGATCTATTTCCTATATAGGAATCCCCATTTAGGGATTCCCCATAATGATAGATTATTTTTTCTATTGATTTGTGGGGAATTTTAGATTATTAACAATTATAGGGACTATACCTATAGTGATCAAGTGAATTCTAAGTGAATACAGATTTAAAAAGGAATAACTTATATATATGCTTGCTGAATTATTAATCAATATTTCCACATAATTTCGAAAAATTACATAAATGGAGCTTAATAAATTTTATTTTTTTTTTTTAACTTGCTTTTCTTAATTGAATTTAGTCAATTAAGTTTGTGTTTTTCTTTTCTTTTCTTTTTTGTTAACTTTTCGAAAACATAATATTGTAAAATTTATTTACGGAATTCTAATATTCTTTACAATTTAAATCAAATTTGTTAAAAACTTTTTGTTTTGGTCGTGCTTGAATGAGCAAAAAGTCGTAAATATAATTTCAACTTGGTTTTTGTTTGAGAGGAGGAAGAGAAAAGGAGAAGGTGAAGGAGGAGAAAGAAGAGAAGGGGATTTACATATTGGAATATGGCCCCTTAAATAACTTATTGTTTCCTCCCCCCCGCATTTTGATACCACTGGTCACTTAAATCTCAGTTTTTATTTGCGTTCTTAGAATTTCTGGATAAAAAAAAATCAAGTTTTTGCGTTTTGCTTAGATGAATGCATGTCCCCAGAGGCTTTATAGAGATAGAGAGAGATAGAGATGGAGAGCGAGAAAGGTAGAGAGATGGTAGGAAAGAGACAAACAATTGTATTGGTGTCTGTCCCCCTTTTTAGAGATTCATATATGTGAACTGAACGTGCGACTAATGATTAACACCTCAACGTTAGAATCCTCCAACCAAACGCTTTTACTTTAACATCTCCCCGCACCGCAACCCATTTGATTCCCCCACCCTGCCATACCTTACCCCTCTCTGACCATTGTATGCCATTGAGCATGTGATGAAAGCATGGGCAAATAAATTAAGCCAATTTCGAGATGAACAAAAGAAGCTTTTTTTTTTTTACTGTGAACGCAGATCCGGCAATTAGCAAATGCTTCTGTTTCTTTTTTTATTTTTAATACTAGACATATGTATATATATGTACATTCTACATGAATATATACATATATATATTAGTTAGCATGAAGCTGGCAAAGAAAATTATTTAAATAAATATCCTATTACAATTTGTTTTTATTTGTTATTTTGTTACAAACCGAAATAGACGAACAAATTAGATATATTTTGTTATTGCAATTATCACCATTTGGGCTCACAATTTTTGTTATTTTTTTTTTTTTTTTACACTTCTTTCTAGTTCAAGCTAAATGTCAATGACTTGTCGCTTTGGAGTGTTCCAATTTGTCGGTTGTATGTATATAGCCATGATGATGCCCGCCCTCAATGTCTCATAGAGCATTGAATGTTATTTTAACGCTTCTCTTTTGTATCATATTAATTGGTTGTAACATAGAAATGTTAACTTAAAACTGACATTTAAAATTATGTTAAAATAACAATAGAAATTAAAGGTTTCCAAATCGAAACATTGTTCTACTTAAATAAATAATCATCTAACATTACTTTTTTTGTTTGTTTTTTTAAGATCTGTTATATAATTTAGATAGTTAGATATGTATTTTGAGTTTAAAAAGCTAGACAATGGTTCGATTTTAACCATGTCATATGAGATCATAGTGTTTACATTATATTTATGAACTTTGTACGCCAATGCGCTTGAAGTGTTTCTTTATCCAAGGAAATCCAAGGTATTCACATTCACACCAAGGTGCCAAAAGTTTTGAAAAGGCAACGCCCAACTAGTGCAAAAACATACAAAAAAAGAGGAAAAACTAAAAATCAAAGTCAAAGCCCCTGCCCAAAACTAACATACAATGAGTTAAGGTTGAAGATTTGTAGATCTTGAGACAAGTTAGATGTTACATATATGTATATACAATATACATATATATATCTGAGGGACGCATCGAAACAATGGATTACTACTTAGTAAAGGGAGATGCGTAACAGATAACAAGTGACATTTTGGTGTTGACTTTAGCAGATGAAATTTGTAGGTACAGAGAGATATCGCAATGGTGAGGAAGGTTATTTTTTGGGGCGCCACAAATTAATTTGCACCTTTCGCCTCAGCAGATGGCAGAAAGTAGCAGAGGCAGCAGTAACGACAGCAGCGCACCATCAGCTAGACCGGGTGAAAGTTGCATGCAAATAAACACACCAACAAAATAAATGAAAGAAAAAAAAAAAAAGGAAAAGAAAGAAAGAAAGAAAAACTGTTGGCTCTGACTAACTGACTGACGAAAGTGCAGTCAGCAACAACAGCATCCACAACGAATTTTGCAGCCGCTAACTGCAACAAGAGATTCGCTTCGCTCTCTTCTTTGCAGCAGCAAGTGTGGATGGCAAAGAGTTGAATTGAGTGGGTGGGGTAAAACTTAATTTCTTTTCCCTCGGTTACCATCTCCTTGGCTATGTCATAATCTCTCTTTGCGGTGGCTTTTCCTCATTGCGGACCGTTGCGCTTGAGCTAATTTTTGTAATTGTAATTTGTCATTTATTTGCACTTCACATTTCAGTGCTCCACAGGAGGAAGCGGAAATAATAAGTAAAACGCATTGGTGTTTAATTTATAAATATGCTTAAAACTAAATTCATAGGCTATTGTTTTAATTTTAATTAAAATAATTTTAAATTATTTGCTTATCAGAGTACATAAATTTGAAAATGTTATCGATAAGGTTATATTGGCGCTACTTTAACGGAAATGTTGGGGCACATTTTTGTGACTGTTAGTTAACAGGCCTATGTTATTGCACATTATGGAGCCGCTTATTAACATCTAGTATCGATATAATAATATCGATATATTTTACGCGATATATGAAAAATTGTTTTTTCCTTCAATTTTGTTATAAACATAAAGACTTTTCGTATGAATAAATTACTTGAAAGCCATTGAATCTGAAGCACTAACAAAAGCCACACAACAATGTCAACGCTGGCTGAAGGAGGAAGCAGTAGCAGCGGTGGCGGTGGCAGCATCGGCGGAAATGCTGTAGGTGGTGGCATCGGCGAAGGCGGAGTAGCCGTAGAAGAGCTACAAGATGGTGACACTAGCAGTTTAGAACCGGGCGAGCTAGTAACCCCACCACGCAACACAAATAGTCCAGCAGCAGCAGGTGCAAAGAAAATACTAGCCAAGGATTTAATGAGCAAAACATTGCGCAAGCTAACAGCGGCCACACAAATCGATGGCCATGAGAATGGTGAGGGTGAGGCAGAGAAAGACGAGGCGGCGACGGCAACTGATGAGGAGAAAGCCAGAAGTATGTTAGAACTGGAGGTCATAAGACGAAAAGAGGAAAAGCATTCTATACCAGTGGAGAACGGGATTAAGGATGATGCAGAACAGCGCAAAATTGCCATAGTCAAGGCTGTGCCCCCACCAGATGATGACGAAGGTTTGTACTCTGACACAGATTCATCGGAGGACGAACAACAGCAACAGCAGCAGCAAAATCTGGAGGATGTTCAACAGGCTCGCAAAGAGAAACAATTGGAAGCAGCAGCGGCTCAGGCACAGGCACAGGCGCAGGTTTCACCGCAATCAGGACCACATCCCTTTTTACGTTGCAATCCGTTAAGGTTTCACAATCGTCCGGTTTGCTTCGATTTCCCACGCATGAGTTTCATGCCCAGAATGGTCATGCTTGGTGGAATACGGGGCCTGCGACCACCCCCATTCTTTAATAGCAATAACAGTAATAGGTCAAAGACTCCGCAACGTTTACCATCGCCGATGGGTTCAGCTTCGGGGAGCTCAGCATTGTCTTCAGTTAGTAATAAAGGTGTGACCGGATCTGCCGGAGGACCAGTCTATGGACCCGTTTTGCCTCCGTCTACCACAAAAAAACCTCAATCGGATGTGGAGTATGTTAAAATTGAATTTCAATTGATTTTCGTTTAATCGCTAAGCTTATGTTTTTTTTCTTTTCATCCAGGTGGACTGTACACAAGCCGGCTATCTCCTATGTTTTCAATTTGATCAATGGATGTGTGAATCTTCAGCACAAGGGTTGCAAGCCCAAGGAATCAACAGGCGAGCGTAAAGATGAGAAGGACCAAAAAGGAATAACAAAATCGAAGGATAATAAACAAGAATCGAAAAGGGAAAGATCCAAGGACCGGAAGAGTCCCAAATCTATCGATAGAAAAAGAGATCTCTTAAAGTCTAGGCAGAAAGATCGTTCCAAGGAGAAAATTAAGGAATCTTCCAGGGAAGGATTCCCACTGGAAAAGTGCAAAGACAAGCCCCGAGAGCAGGCCAAGGAAAAAAGTAAAAATGTTAAATCCAAATCAGAAACAAAAGAAAAGTCCAGAGCTCAATCCAAGGAGAAGCCCAGAGATGAACCGAAGCCCAAATCAAGAGATGATTTAAAAGAAAAGTACAAGGACAAACATAAAGATTCCTCTAAAGACACATCTAAAACAGATAAAAATACATCTAAGCATCACTCCAAGGATAAATCACGGAATAACTCGAAGGACAATTTAATAAAAAGTTCAAAAGAGCAATCCAGAGGCGTTTCCAAGGAGACTCAACGCGGACGTAATCAGGAAGAATCTTGTCACAAGCCAAGAGAACTGCCCAAAAACAAATCAAAAGAAAGGTATACAGAACGATCACGAGAAAGAAATAGCTTTTCCAAAGAGCAACCAAAAGACTCTAAAATAGATCAGAAATTACCAGGCCGCTTCACAGATAAACCTAAAGATCGATCCAGGGAAGGCAAAGAAAGAACTGAACTTAAGAGGGATAAGACCAGAGAACGGTCGAAAGAAAGGCAAAAGGATCGAGATCGGGATCAAGAGACGCATAGGAAACGATCACGTTCTCGATCCCAGCCAGCCAGGGAACAAAAGGATAAGTCAAAGGGCCGCACACGCAGTCGCAGCAAAACGCGAAGTCAAACAGAGATTAAGGCGCGGACACCGCCACCGCCAGCAGCTGCAGCTCCAACTGCCCCGGTTACAATGTCTGAGTCACCGCCGTCTAGTTCACAGTCCAAACACTTTGACATATTCGCTGAATCCCCACCAAGACTGAATGCAACAGCAAATGAGTCCAAAACAGCTGAATCACTACCAACTCCTGCCATTATCCAAACTACTCCAATATCCACTGTGGAACGTAGCACTACACCGCCTCTTGACAGTTTGAATCTATCCTCGAAGTCAAATAACGCCACGCCCTTGCTCAAGGCCAGTGAGATTCATATTCGGATTGGTGCTCTTCTCGAGGACGATGATGATTTACATTTAAATACATTATTAGCCAGTACGGAACGATTAATGAAGAAATTGGCACCCAAAGAGAAAACGGAGCCATCGCCAAGTCTTTCGAATCCTTTTAAAAGGGAAATAGTATTAAATAATGGTCAAACCGAAGGGGATAAGAAAAGAGATAGAAATAGGGACTGGGAGAAAGAAAGAGAGAAGGGCACATCGCGATCACAACGCACCAATGATTACCTGGAGCGAAGCATTAAAATTGAGAAGAACCGTAGCCAATCACCACCACCTGCATCATTGCCAATGCCCAATATTAAGATTAAAATTGAAAGAAATATGACACCACCTCCATTAACATTTCCGGTAGCATCTGTTTTTGCGCAAGAGCCCAGCCCCGATACCGATGACTATATAGACAATTGGGAAAATGATGATTCCTTGGCCAGCATGCCAAAAATGACGACCAAGACGGAAATTGGTGCCACTAGCCTATTTACAACTACTGCCAATAACTTTCTCAATGATTTAGCAGACGATGACTCGAATACCTTATGGAATGCTAAGAGCACACCGCCACCCAAGGCGAAACAGGATCAAGAACCCGCCATTTCTAACATTTTGGATATCAATGATATCTATGACCGTTTTATGACCTGCATAGAAGAGGCTGCTAATCCAACAACTGAATTATCCCAAAATGATGATAATCTTAGTAATGATAGTTATGATGAGGTGGAGGATAACTTTGAAGACTCCTCAACGGACTCATCATCGACATCGACAAGCAGTTCAACAAATAGCAGTAGTGACAGTAGTTCTAGCTCGGATTCGGATGACTCCAGTGATGATACCGATGATGAGACAGATGTCGCCGATGCCGATGAAAAATCAAAACAAGAAATTGAAGCAGACATCGAATCAAGCGAATCCAACAATAAGCTATCCAATCCAAATATGCAAAAGAAAAACAATGTAAGCAAAGATTTGCGTAAATTGAAAAACCTTGAAGATAATCTTGGGCGTATACAAATGATGCGCGAGAACTATGATCCCGGTGATGATATATGTGAAGAACTATTGAAAATGGAATCCCTATTCCAGATGCAACGAAATGCAATTATGGATAAGTATCGTAAGCATGAGCAGTTAAAAAACAATGCCAATGAAGATGCATCATCAACATTACCTACGGATGATGGGAACGTGGATAAAATTCCAATTGTTTTGCCACCACCACCAAGTCCTCCAGTCAATAGTATTTTTGATGCCAATCGTGAGGCCATCAAACTGACAATATCACCATTAAAGCTAACCCGCAAACCAGCAATTTTTGATAAAGATGATGGTGAACAGCAGCAACAACAACAACAGCAGCAGCAAAAAACAATGACGCCCACTAGGCCACCCAAAGAAATAGCTATAGTTAAACCCACCATATTGGAGACACGAAATACTAGCAGCAAATCATCAGCATCATCCGCAAGTGTATCGAAAAGCTCCTCTCGCCGCTCGACGCGAGAGCGAACACTTTCCCGTTCACGTTCCATATCCCGCCAACGTTCAAATCGAAGACGAACCACACCGAGTCCCAAACGCTGGCGACCACCATCGCCTATTGCCAGACGGAGATCAACGTTTATGCGTTTGGCGAAACGTTTGGTTCGGAGTCGTAGTCGAAGTCCAAGTCGTAGTCGTACCAGAAGTCGCAGTCCCCATAGAAGAGCAAGGCGATCCAAGTTTTTAAGCGATGAAGGAAGGCGACGGAAACCTTTATCGCCCCTAAGGCATAAAAATATGGGTCCAAGATCACCACCACCACCAGCACGACGTCGTTCCTATTCCCGTTCACGATCACCGTTACCCTTTAAGCCACCATCACCACCAATGCGTCGAAGTTGGACGCGTTCACCACCAATTAAAAGGCGATCGACTAGATCACGTTCCAGATCCCGTACACCCATGTCACCCCAAAGACAATCATTTGCCGATTACTTTGAAGAGAATCCCGGCTTGGAGGCAGCCGCTGCCTGCTACTATTACAATATGTATCATCAGGATCAAGATGGTACCATGGCAATGGGTGACAACTACGCCGATGGCTATGCTGCCTATATGGATCCATCATCCTACACCAATATGGAGCAGGCCTATGCTCAATATACGGAATACAATGCACAATATGATTATGGCATGGGCATAATGGAAGCGAATATGCCAACGCCAGGTGTCTTGCGAGAGTTACCCAAGGCCACTATAGCTCCAGTGGCCGTACAAAAGGGTAATGTTTTGGAAATAGTCCCCTCAGCCGGTTTGGAAGCTCCCACCAATATTGAGATGACACCTAAACCGATTGAGGAACCAATAGAAGATACAAGGTAATTTATATTCATTTCTCCTTAAGATTTAAATCTAAGCTCTAATCTTGAATTGCAGTAAACCAAAACGGAAGCGTGTCAATTTTGTGGACAATGTATTACCCAATTATGAGAGTGAAAGCGAAGATCGTTCCATTGTCGAGAGGGCTGTAGAGCGTGCTTTGCAGCAATATCGGGAGAAACGTTCAACGGCAGCTGCCAAATTACAGCGCACAAGGGATGAGCTGATGGCTCTACCGCCACCGCCTCCACCGCTAACACCAAAGCCCCCGAATTTGGAAAAACCAGTGGTCGTCCAAAAGAAACCCAAATTCCTTTACTTCCACTTTGATCCAAGCAAGGGGGCAATTATCAAGGCACATACACGCCTCCTGCGCCCACCGCCCAGTGCAATAATGCCTCGATTTGATCCCAAGCGTTTCGCCATGCTAATGAAAACGGGATGTTTACCACCTCTCCCTCTACATTTTCTACGTCAACGCCCGCCTTTGCTTATGCCGCCACATGCTAATGCTACCACCAAGGCAGCCATTTTTAAAGATTTCTTTAGCAAGCATCCGCCGCCACCGTTGCCCATGTATACACCACGTGTACCACGACCAGTTGAAACGTCTGATACTACTCTAACTGGTGGTGGTGTCGCTGCTGCTGCTGGTCCTGGTGCTGGAGCTACTGTTACTGGTCCTCCTAATGCTGCTGCTGCTTCTACTGTTGGTGCCTCTCAGCCCATTCCTGTACTGGGTGGCGGGCATAATAATTTTATTAATTACACAGCTCCAACTCCAATGGCAGCACCAATGGTGTTACCATTGCCTGTGCCACCAATAGCCGTTGAGCCGCTGCAAATGTCTCTGCCTCATACCTTTTTTACACCTCCGCCATTGCCGCAATTCACAATGCAATCGGTGCCATCCATAAGAGAAATAATGCAAGTGGATATATTACAGAAAATTGGTCCATTGCCCAAAACTCTTGATTTGGAAGAGCAACCAACTTCAACGCCAACGGACGAGTCACCATTATCATGCAATACAGATCTCAGCAAGGAGAAGCTAAGTGAATCAACTGCTGATCCCTCAGAGCAAGAGTCACAGCAAGAGCAGCCTGTTGTGGAGCAACCGCCACAGCCCGTGTTGGTGGAAACCCAATAGAAGCCTCTCGACACCTTCAACCTAACCCGTCACTGCACCCCTGATCTTTCATTTTTAGTTCTAAGTAGTATCCTTTCTCTTTTCTTTTTTTTTTTTTTTTTTTTTTGTTTGTTTTGTTTAGTTTTTAGAAACGGACTCTAAAATAATCTTAAAATTTCCTTCTTTCTGTTATTTCCCTTTCCATTCAATGAACAAAATGCATTTATTGTTAACTTTAAAAATAACACATTTTTTTTTTTTACTTATATTTGATTAAGCTTTTAAATATTCATATAGCAGTTTTTTATATATATTATATAATGCATTGATTCTATGTTCGGACAACCGTTTTTTTTAGACCCATTGATTTCTACAAGAAAATAAAAATGTATATAGGAAGTAATTCGATTAAGTAAAAAAAAAAAAACTACAAAAAAAAAAAAAACTAGATTTAACTAAATAATTATTGAGATATAAGTTTAAAAGAGAAGAAAAAAAAAACGCATAAGCAAAAATCTTAACGAATTAAAATATGATATAAAGTAAAAGGTTGATAATTTGTATTTTGAATGGACTTGCACACAATTTAGTTAACTCTTTTGCTAATTACAGTTTCCAATAAGAAATCGTTACTGTTTGATCTATTTCTCTTTGATCGTTTGACTATATCATAAATGTTTAGTCAATTTACTCTTAACTAAGTTGAAATTCAAATCGATCATTGCCAAAACTTAATTATTATTTAGGATATCTGAATTGGCCTGTAATAGTTTAATTTTTAAATGATTCTCTTGTTCCTTTTTCTTTTTTGTTTCGTGGATCTAAAGCTTTCTGCCTAGTATTATTTTATAGTTTTTTTTTATAAATTCTTTTGTATTGAAGTAAATAAAGTAATAAACATTTATGTCCCAGACACTGTATCTGATTGTTCCATTGTTTTTTCTTTTTAGCTTATGCTTCCAATCCATTCGTCATTATATTGTCATTCCCTTCGCTTTAGTGTCAAGGGGAAACATTTGGCTGGTAAGGCTAAGCTGGCCGGATTCATGCGAATTTCTTTGATATTTTCACTACCAACATTGTAACGTAGCATAATATTGGCCAATAAAAGGAAAGCAAATCCTCGTACTAAATTTTGACCAATGCATGTACGTTTACCAATGCTAAATGGTAGGAAGTATGGTATATTCTTTTTCAGTTTCCATTCTCTTGGTAGTAACTCGTTTTCTATACCTGAATCGGAATTAATTGAGCCACGTTGTTGCTCTAAAAATCTCTTTGGCTCAAATTCCTGTGGCTTAGACCAGTTCTGTTCACTTGTGTTTAGTTTATAGTTATTGATAAACACAATGGTCCCTTTTGGTACACCATAACCGGATATGAGTGCATTTTCGGTGGCAACATGTGGAACAATGGGTGAGGATGAGTAGCGTAGAACTTCAAATATGGTGGCCATCGTGTAGGGCATTCGATTCATATCCGTTAATTGAATTTTGTGTTCACCTTTTGATGAAATGAAATCCACTTCTTCTTGCATATTACGAGCTACAGATGGATTTTTAGCTATGTAGCCTAGAGTTAACATTACCAAATTTCCGACAGCCGAATGACCACCGAGAAAATCCTCAAGCATAAATATTATTGTATTCCTGGAGACATCCTTATCATCCCGAAGGCTTCTTAGCAAGGCATCTGTAAAATCTCCTTCTTCATGATCCTCCAGATAATTATACAATTCTCTTTTATTAATTATACGTTCCAAGATCATTTTTCTAATTGTCGTTGACCAGTTAACAATTTTGTTCAAGTGTTTCCGATAGAACGGCTGAAGCCATGGTAGAAAATCCAAAGGATGTCCTTGATTGATTTCCCAAAAGATCTCATCGAAATATTTGACCATCAATTGGAACTCTTTATCATTATAATCGAAACGCTGAGAGCACATGTATACCGAAAACATGTTGGCACAGGCTTTCAATATAAATGATTTCAAATCTATGGGTACTCCCAGCTTTGTGTCTAGTTCTTCAATAAGATTACTTATCTCTTGGCAACCGATATCGGACATTTGATTAAAATATGATGAAGATTCCCGCGGCGAACAATAGCGTCGAGCCAAATTACGACGCTTCTGCTGTAGTTGCGACCAATCGCAAAGGGCCAAGGAGTTGGCTCTATCACCGCCAAAGAGTTTATGGTAACGGAGAAAATCAGGACGTCCACTGACAAATTTACCATTTTGATTTAGAACCTCTCGTATCAGTTCCAAATTGTTAACCACCAGGCAGCGTGTGTTACCCAAAGTCATGGAGTAAATGTCACCATATTTTTGAGACAGTGTAGTAAAACCTTCGAAAGGATTGTGTTGATATCGTGCCAATAAATCCAGATTACCTATAATTGGCCAAGGATTCGGTCCTGGTGCCTGCTTAAATTGACGAGTTATTTCGCGTATGCTGACCACAACTTTTTTGTTTGCTTTATAAAGTATTGATATATAAGATTTTATAATGAATAAAAGTAACGCAATGAGAACTGAATACAGCGCGATGAAATACATATTGATCCGAACTTCTTTTCAAAAGGATGTTTACGAAGCAACTGAGACGACTCATGTCACGGCACTTAACAAGTAATCTGCAATTAAGAAACCTGAACCCATAGAAACTGAAGGCATATCTGCAAATTGATAGCTAAATCCATTCCTACCTGCCACTTTAAAATATTTGAACATGAATCAACATGCATGACACTGAATGCGATTATTTGAGGGATACTCAAACACACATACATACATATGTAGGTTAAAAAGGCATTTCGAAAAGATCCCGTTGGGAGTAGTCACTTCTCGACCTTTAGATCTATCTCTTTTTCACTTTAACACACACGCAACCTGTGACAAGTTTTACATAGATATGCACTTCGTGTTCTACAGCAATATTATAACAGTATACCAGTTTGATTGGTATACTTACATTTGTAGCAAAGTTTTCAACCTTTGTTATTATGTTTATAATAAATAAATATATGTAAGATGTAATAATTGAAAATAATAATCGTTTGTTTAGTTATATTTTTAATAGTTTTCAATCAAAAAACAAAACGTTTCATATTTAACTTTAAGTGTTTTCAATTTGCTTTTGGATTTCTCCTTCTTGCTTACAATTCTGCACATATTTTGTTTTTGCCTTCATATCACATGCTTATTATATGTATTATCTTTTACAATTCGGATTTTTTTCTTACTATATACTATAAAGAGTAAAATGACAACAAGTTCTTCTAAAGAAGCGTTTAACATTAGAAAATAATTTGGAAAACTTTAAACTTACAAGAGATAGAGATACGATACGTATTAATATGTATATATATATATACATACATATATATATATATATATATATATATGTATATCTATTGTATTTGCTTGACATATGTATTGAGCTGATATATTTATATATATATATATATTGGTATATAAATATATATTGTTAAATTCATTATGTTGACTGATACTGCTCACTCTTCATCTCCGTCCACAACAAACAATTTCTTACGTCGAAATGATGAACTATTTAATGATTTCAATGATGATACATTATTTTGTTCGGTATCGGGTAAATTAAGGCTCCAATTACGAGAATTTCTTAATGAATTGAAACTAGAAATGAAAAAGGATAAATGTATTATAATATATGACCATTACATAAAGGTGAAATCAAGTACCTTTTGTCTCGATGTTTGTGATTTAATGGCGTTGAATTGATGGCCATGCCGGGTGAACTTTGGGATGATATATCAAGTGCATCCTCTCTTGTTAGGAAATCAGAAGCATAATAGTCCCGATTGGCTATGGGCGTTGAGCCAACCAATTGAAATTCAATTTCTGGCAGAGTCACCGTTTGAGTTGATGGCTCATTTCCGATGCCGTTATTGGGCGATGAGGGGGCAGGATATAAGCTAGAGCTGTCAGTCGATTTTGAGGCCATTGGCGTCAAAGCTTTGTATATATGTAGAAGTTCCAAAAAATAAAATATATAACGATATGCCCATATTTTCCAATTGCACATTTTTAGCCAGAAGTATCGACTAGAACGACGAAAGCTTTTCGACTGATAAATAAATATAAAAAACAAAATATTTGTAAAAGTATTTAAAAAGATTATATTGCGTTAATGTTACCCAGTGATTTAATGTCATTAAAGATTTCTCTCTTTGTTGCATTTGCTGGAGCCTGGGATGACTAAGCAACTCATCTGCTGTTGGTCTCTGCTGGGGATCGGGTGTCATCATGCTTTTAATGACCTGCTGGAGTTCTACAGAGATTTCTACAAATGGAGAACAATCCTCATTAGTTTTCCAGTTGCTCTTCGAGCTAATTGTATCTTTGTCTTTGTTTTACTTACTGTCAATAAATTCTTCAGGCCAAATACCTTGACGTAGCTCGTGCCAAAGTGGTCCATTTGATGGTAAGTCCATGTAGCAAGCCAATTCCAGCATGGCTATACCCAAACTAAATATATCCGCTGCTTTAGAGAATTGTCCTTGCAGTATTTCTGGAGCCATGTAACGTGAATCACCCTCAGTGGCATGATGATTATTGGCCTTATCGACATCGATGACCAAACCGAAATCAGCCAACTTACATGTTTCCTCATCCTCGCCAATTAGTACATTGTCCAGCTTTATGTCCAAATGTATAAGATTACGGTCATGTAGTGACTTAAGGCCACGCAGCAAGTCCAACAAGATATGCCAGATGCGTTTTTCCGGTATTTGACGCTGACATCGACATAGATATTGCTCCAAGCTTTCTTTGCACAACTCCATTTGCATAAAAAGACGATCATATTGCTCCCAGGCGCGTATGAAACGTATGCAATTTTCATGTCCCGAGAACTCCTCATATCTTCGCACTTCCTCCAAACGCTCTGAACGATATTGTTCGCCCCTAAACAATTGCTTTGAGATTTTCACCGCATAGAGCTGACCATCGGAACGATCTCTCACTTGAAACACTTCACCAAAAGAGCCTTCGCCTAGCTTAGCCAAGCGTTCGAAGCATTGCTCGAAATGACTTCCATTGCCAAAGGATGAGGATGGTGAGATATCGGCATCTTGATTATTATTTGGGGTAACGGACAGAAAGCTAGAGTTGCTTTCCCGAAAAGATATCGCATGGGCTTTGTGAAAGCTATTATTGAAGTTATAAGGAGAGCCACCGCCTCCTGCAATGCCGCCGGCACCACCACCAGTTCCCCCACCTCCACCCGATGTTGAAGCAGCTATATTTAGGCCGGCCGAGCGATTTAAATTGTTATTTTCAACCATTACATAGCTGCCACGTGCCTTATACTTGGGCGGACGAAATCGGTTGCTATTCTCGTGGCCATGAAACTGAAAGAAAACAAAGGATAACTATCTTTGTATGTGTGCGTGCGTGTTGGAATGTTTTTGTGGCTTTCTCTGTATGTGTGTGTGTCATTGTGTGCGTGCGTGTAAACAGCGGCTTCAGCTCCAATCTAAGCGGCGGCTCCATTTATAGTGGGTCTCTTACCTGTTTCTGACGATGCTTTTTATCATCTCTTAAATCTGGTACGGGTAGTCTGTGCGTATCCATCATCTTAGTTTAAATCCCGTTGTGTTCTTATTTTAACTAATTTTGCGGGTTTCCACAGCGCTGCCAGACTGAATGGTACCGCACTTATCGATTAATTCTTATTGCCAGATTTATCGATTTTCAAATAGGGGTCTGTAATACAATTAATAGGGGTGTATATTGCATATCAACAAACTTCTTAACTTACTTATATTTTATTAAACAAATGCATCGAAAATGGTTACCAGAAGCATAGACAGGTAAATATTAATTTGAAACAATTTCCAGCTGGAAAATGGTGAAAATGTGCATAGTCATATGCAATTGGCGGCAAACAAAACCCATAAAGTTTGTTATGCAACCCAAGAAGAATGTCGGCGGCGGCTGCGGCTTTTTGTTCTTACATTTAACTGAGATTTTAAAAAATCGGGTTGTGCTCCTGCCAAGGGAACATATGCCCACTTTGTCAGAGAATATGCCATTCCAAAGGCGAAGTGAAAGCCAGCTGCGACCTTAAACTTGAACTTGTCAAAAAGATAACTGTGATTGATTATTCCTTCTCTTTGTTTCTCTGTTTTTCTGTCTCTACATCTCTCTCATTTATTTTAGCACCAGCAAAGTGCCCACTTTTCATGTCATTCGTGAGGTCTACGACAGCTCCAATGCCCATGAAATATTCGAGGCAGAGCTGGATAAGGCTTTGGAGGCCAAGGTAGATTTTATTATTATTGAGCCACCACGTCTGGGTGATGAAACAGGTAAGCTTCTTGGTCAAAGATTTAGAGACAGCAAGAGGAAAAGGAAATTTAACCGTAATCCATTCATCCTGTTTGTCTGATTTGTTTACGTATTGTTATAAACTTTTTGTTTTGCAGGTCGTTGGATTTGGGTTGGCAATTGCCTGCACAAAACTGCAGTAGCTTCGGGTGCTGTCTCCTTAGTAGCCAGTTTACTATGGCATGATCGACCAGTAATTGCTGCCCCAGTATGTGCCCTGTCGCTTTTTTGCACGGGCTTATATACTGTCTCATGGAACTATGATCCCTGCTGTCAATATCAGGTGGAGAACAATGATAGCGTTTTGGAGAAGTTACCCCTAACAGATGTCTCATCACCTGTGATCCTGGGCTATAACCCAAACACAAAAACCAAATACTTACATCGTGGATTCACCTTTCTCTCGGCTGCACTTTGCGCCTGGCAAATTTGGCGCTCGTACAAGTAGATAAGGGGAAATTTATAAGGAGATACATACATCCACAGTCCATTGCATTTGCTTTCTTGTAAAATTTGTTAAAGTTATTCCCCTGCCCTCCACTCCCTTCTCCCCTTTACCTGTTTGAACTGTTTTGCGTCTATTCAACACTGTTTCTGTCTTATATTTTAACTTATTTTTTTTCTATGGATTAACGTTTAGAAAGGAGTAAAGAGAACTTAACAAAATTTAGTCATGTGATCATAAAATGCACTGTAAAAAATAATTAAGCAAAAACAACTTAAATATTCTGTGTATAAATACAAGAAGAAAAAAAAAAACAACTAAAACATTTAAACTATGATTGTTATTTAGAAATTAGCGAAGCGAAATAAAAGAGATGTGAATATACTAATAATTATATAAACAAATATACAAAAATAACATAATAAAGTCCCAAATTCAATTGTGAATCCCAGAAAATAAGCATTTCTATGTTAGAAATGTTAATAAAACCAGGGCTGCAAAATGCATTGCTTTCTGGTTTCGGGCTCAAGTGATTACTTCCATATAAGTGCTGTAGATTCAGCTTAAGTCAATGAACAAATTTGTAACAAATATCAACACAGCTTAAAGCATTATCAATTATGAATTTGAAACTAAAAAACATCGTGTCCATTAAAATCGAAGAAATCTTAAAGTTTCTCAGAGTGGAAAGCTAAAATATGGCTTGATATCCGATCAGAATCTGCCAATTTTTATGTATAAATCTTAAGATGATTAACTACTTCAAATATTTTGTGGATATTTAAACAATTTTGTGAAATAAACCATTTTTTTTTTTTCAAATTTAAAACCAATTTGCCATTAAAGAAAAGAAAAAATATTTTCTGTTGTATTTGATTGTTTGAGACCGGAAATTTGAGTACGGAAATAGAAATGTTCCGAAAGTGATCCACATTAGTTAGCTTATTTATACGGTATTTCATTGAGTTTTAAACTATGAATCTTTTTTTTTTTTGTTTTGTTTTGCTTTGTTTATATACAAATGGGTTTTGATAAGCTCGCTTATGATGAAAGCAGTTGCCGCCTGACTCTGATTGTAACGTGACGCAGTTTCTCATAACACTTCTCTTATTAGTCGCTCTTTCTTTCTCACAACTGTTTGAGACTCACGCGTATACACTCTATTTCTCTCTTTCTCTCTCTCTCTCTCGGTTTCTTCCTTTCTCATTGCCTCAGTGTCGATAGGAATATAATGCAATGTGCGGGTGCTCTCATTGCGTTTTGTAAAACTCAGATTTCAGTCGTTAAATAGAATTTGCGGGAAAAAGTAGCTACTCATCTGAGCTGTATATAATAAATTAAATTGATTGAAATATGTATGGATGAAATAAAGCAGCTTTAACCAGTTAAAAGCTGTTGCTATAGAACTAGGACACCTTGAAGAGGGTCAGGAATTCACATGGAAACGAGCCGAAGAATAATCAAAGCGGGTAAGAGGCAAATATGTACATATATGTAAATATTACTTAAGATCAAACTCTCATCATACAATTTTAGCTAGGTCATTTAAAGCTTCCTTATCGTTTATACATTTGTTTTGTTTTGGTTTTATCAAAAGTCTTCTCTAACATGTGATATTTGCTCTATATTATATTATTATTTTTTCTATTTATATTATAGCTTTTTGCAAAAGCCTTGATGGAATGGTGGAACAACAAATTATGGTGGATGAGCAGGAGGAGAAAGAGGAGACAGTGCATATTGAAATTGGCTTGGCCAGCGAAGCCAATGAATCTACACCCCTATTAAGTAAACAAAGAAGAACAGTTCGACCTACACTCCATGTCTCATCATCGACAACATCATCGTCATCAACATCGTCCTCCATCTACACAAAAGACTGTCTCACTTGGCGCATTCTTATATTCTTTAGCATGATCATAACTAGTCTGGGATTGGCCACATATTTACTATGGAAACAATGTGAGTTTACTTCTTGCTGAAGTCCATCTCTATATATATATATGTACATATATACGGAAGTTTTTCAATTGATTTATAAAATTAAATTACCTAAAGTGTGCTTATTGTAATAAAAATCAAACAAAGAGATAAAGAAACTTCTGAACATTTGAGGCACGTTCTCTGTGTTCTTTTTTTTTTTAATTTTAATTTTGGATTTGGTTTTGGAGTGTGGGTATTGTAGGGTTTGCCTCATTATTGTTTTTGTATAGTCGTCGGTTTAGTTAATAATAGTGAATTGACAGACTATTTATAGTTATCTGCATCAAATGTGCTTTGTATTTTGTTTAAATTAGAGTAAATTAATCACATTTCACATGGATTATCCACTGAGACATCAATTTGAATACAGCTCCAGCTATTTAAGGTTAGGGAGAAAATGAAAATGAAAACCGAATTGCAAGTTATTCCTCTCGTTTATTTGTTTTACGTAAAAAAAGCGCAGGATTATTTAAAAGCAAAAAAAAAAAAAAAATAAAACACGCATAGGATGCCCACCGTATAAAAAAAGCGAAAAGCAAAGCGGACTAAAAAAATAGTACATATATTATGATGATCGGTCCTTCTCCTTGCTGGATAATGCATAATGGTGCTAGTCAAATTCCAATTTCCTAAAGCTGCCCTCAATGGATTCAATTTGAGATACAAAATTTGGTCCTGAACTTGATTTCTCGGAATTGAAACTGCTTCGCCGTTGTATACCACGATCCGATAGCAATTGACTTTGATCTAAACCCAAGACCAAATCCCGTTTTGAGGCCAATTCCTGTTTCCATAATTCAATCATTTCGCGCATGGGCATTGTTCCACCCATTTCCTGAGGCAAACATTTGGCATCGACACCCTTCATTAGTTCCTTATCGGTGGCATAGATGATAAGACGATTTTTCATTTTGGAACTGACGCGATTTTTAACAAAATCAATTAACCATTTCAATGTCGATGGGACATTGATCAAGTGAATCTCTTTGTGTCGGAGCGGCAAACTCTGTTCGCCCCATTTGAATATTCTGGCAAACTCTGTGGGATTCCAATTGGTGACATGGGCAGTGGATACACCAGAAAAGTCACCCACATGGGTCAAGCCTGTAATTTGAGTTTCCTGATCCTCCATCAGGCATTCGTAGGTCAAAAAATGAGCCTTAGCCTGATCGCAACTAGTATGCAACTTTGGATTCAATCCTTTGGCATTGATTATAACCACACGACGTCCATGCCGATCACGTTGGGGGGCAGCAAATATATAACCCTGTTCAATAACATCGGCCAATCTGGGTTCTAGATAATCCAACTTGGTGCTCATGTGTGGAAATGTTCGGCGTATATTTAAATATTTCAATAGAGTCTGCTCAGCCATTGGTACACTGAACTTCTTGGCGCGCAAAAAGCGCAACAGAAATGTATCATCACAGCGCACATTTTGTAGATCCTCGTTCTTGATCACCCAATTTCGAAATTGCTCCAAACTTTGCTCTCTGGTACAACGATCCTCGCGTAGTTCACGTTTAGCAATCTTCAATAGAGATTCAGATAGAGAATTGCCTCCTTCTTCTGCCTCAACGACTTTGGTTTCCTTCATAATGATCGTTCGATGATCTCTCTCTCTCTCGCTCGCTCTCTCGTCTGCCCAACCTCTCTTGGTTGATGATGATTACTGTCTAAGATCAAGTTGGATTTTGTGGTCAATCTGCGGGAGAAGGGATAGACAAGAATTAGTGTGGTTGCTCAAAGTAATTAGTAATTTTCAATTAGATATATAAAAGTAATTTTTTGTGGTATTTCAATATTTCAATTAACTTTTGTGGCAACTTTTTAATAACTAAACAATATGAATAGAAAGTCATATAAAGAAACCATAAATTACTTTTTAATTTAAAACTTGAAATATGTTAAAATGATTATAAAAAAAAAAACACAATATTATTTTTTAAATTAAATATTTTAACTATTTTTAACTAGAATAATCAACTGTTACAACAATTTTCAATTGATTTATAGTTTTATTTAATTAATTGTTTTTTTTTTTTTTGCTTTTACTTCTATGCAAAGTTTAATCACATTAATTTCATCTCAATTACAAAAGCCGCAAACAAGTTATGGCCACGTTAAGAGACAATAAGATTGACTCAACAAGAAATTGCAATATTGAGTTTGGAAGGGATTTCCCCTTAAATTGAATGCAAACTGATCATCATCATACAATTGGCGGATTCTTCAAATCTTTGGTTTTACATAAAGAAACCTTTGTCATAGAAAAACCAAAATTAGTTCAAGGTCCAATCAAGGTAAACACCAATGAACATCATTATTATCATCAACATCAATAGCTTCTTTGTAATTTGCAAATATTTGTTAATTAAAAACGCACAAACTAAAAAAAAAAAAAACCAAAACGACAAAAGACGAAAAAAATACACACACAAAAAACAGAAGAAAAAAAAAATGCAAATGGTCAAAGCAAAAAAATAAAAAATATATCAAACAATGAAAAGATGTATAAATTATTTTCTCGCCTATAAAAAAATACACAAACACACACTCACTGGCAATGCATTAAGGTAGAAAAGAGTCAGACAGAGAGAGAAAGAGAGAGAGAGAGAGAGAGAGAGAGGCAAGCGGTGGAAACTGAAGCCAATAAACCAAGTTGGCAAATTAGTTCAAGTTCAAACCAACAAAAGACAAATAAAAAAAAAAGAGGGTCAAGATATAGACATATATCAAACTAAAAATCAAACAAAGATAATTGATCGGATTGTAGGGGAATATTAATAAAAGAAAGAGTTTATTTGTTTCAATAAATCTTTTTTCTACTTGTTTTTATTTTTAGCTTTTGCATAAGCATACAAAAATCAAAAAGGAAAAAAAAAATGTTGTGTTACTCAAAAATACAAAAAAAAAATAAGCAAAAGATGTGAATTATTTGTTGTAAATATATTTGCAAAACTAATATTTATCTTTTCCTTTTGTTTTTGTTGTTTCTTTGACAGTTCCCAGCATATGTAAATTGTTCGTTTAAAACCTTATGTCTGGTTTCATTTAATTGATTTATATATGAGAGATTTGCATTTGTTACTATGATTTTCCATCAACTGGAAATGCGATTTCAAAATGTCAAATTGAGTAACTTGTTTAGCTCTCCCTCCTATCTCTCTCCCTCTCTTTCCCTGTCTCTCTCTCTCTGTCTCCTAAAGGAGATTTCCCAACTTGTTGCAGTGACTTGAACATTTTGAATTTTTCAATTTTTGTTTGCAGTTTTAATGCATTATCCTAAAACACTTCACTTTGGTTTTGTTTTTTACACTCACTTATTATTATTTGCATTTGATCCTTATAAATTGCTTTATATATATATATATTTATATAGATATATCTTTGCTTTCGTATTTGTCAGACAATTTTTCGTATCGACGTGTACGTCCAACTGACGCGAGGTCCGAACAACGAATGACGCTGTGTGGAGGCTTTGAACAACCAAAACAACCAAAAAGTTAACAAAAACAAAAAAAAAACCAACAACAACAAAATGTTAAAAGAAATTAACTGGATTATATAATGCCCCCCCCCACACACACACACACACATACACACTCTTATACATATACATATATATATACATAGTTATAGTAGACTCAGAGACGAATGCAATCTGATCGGTTGGTAAATTTTTTTTTCTTTGCTGCTGTTGCTGCCGCTGCATGGAGTGAACAAGTTTTTTTTTTCAGTTTTTTCTTTTTTTTTTTTTTTTTTCAAAAACTCAAAAAACCGAAAGTGCGACGCGCGTCGCAAATAGTACACAAACCTTTGGCAGCTTCAGACTGCCTACAAAAAGCCATCAAAGGTAGCCCAGACTACAGGAAACAGTAAGCACTCGCTATTGAAAAACTAACAGCATATATCTATCTATATATATATATCTTCTTATATTATTTTGATATCAGTTCAATATTGCAGTTTTATTTTATATACCAATTCAAAATGCTTAGAATTGGAAAATGAAATTAAAAATATTGGCTACTTCTTATAGTTTGAGAATCTTAACTGGGTTGAGGTTTATAATCGGTTTTAAAAGCAAATTTTATAATATAATATTTAACAGTTAAACTTTAGTTAAAGTATGTCAAATTGTTCTTTAAAAATTTGAAAAATATTATAAATATTAAGATATTAGGATAATTTTAATCTAATTTATAATAAAGTTTTATAGAAAATATAAAATTTTACTAGCATATTCGAACAGTTTTTGGATTTAAACCTGTTTCTAATTCAATTTTTAAACCATTTTCCAACAGAGACTTCAAAATTTGTATATATTTTTGTATAATTTCAAGCCTTAAACATTCAGTTTCTAAATTAAGAGTTCTTTTGGGTCTTCTGTCTGTTAATTGTACAGCTTAACAGCATTACCGGATCTGCTGTCTGTTAATTGTAAAGCTTAACAGTATTTTTAACATTTAGATGGCCTTCTTTATTTTTTTTAGCTTCTTCACACTGATTTTAGAACGAGGTCATTACGATTTATGTTTGTAAGTGATTAAAAATTTTGATTGGCAAACCATTTGCCACTGGTCGAGTGAACACTGTAGTCGTATTACAGCGGCTGCTGTTGCTGCTGCTTGGCTGCTGGTTGCTGGTTGGTTGGTTAGGCAATTCCTAAAAATTCAGTCAGTTGGCCAGTGGCGTCGGTAAATCAGGTTCGCTAGCGGTTTTATTTTATTTTTTTTTTTTTTTTACTCATTTTCAACTTTAAAACATTTTAGTTTATGCTGTTGCTGTTCATTTTTATTTTCTTCATCTTTCTCTCTCTCTCTCTTTCTCTATCACTATTGTCTTATGTTAGTTGTTTTGCCTCATGCCTTTTCATGCCTATTTCACTTTTTGAACATTAATGATTAGCCTCATTGAAAACATTGCTCATGGCGAATACTACAGGGAGATGAAATTTGCATTTTCATGGCACAGGCATTCCGAGATTGAGATATACCTGTTACAACCTTGAAAATGCAATACCCACGATGCCAATGATGCCAATGATGCTGATGATGTTGGTGTCTAATGATCTTGTTTTTCGTATTTGATGCACAAGCTCAAAACATTTAAACAACGTCATCGTTGAAAACATGAAATCGAAATTGATTTCTGATTTGTGAATTTGGGATATTTAAACAATTGTGGAAACTCTCTGAAGTCATCATTATGATAGGAGGGAAACAAGCATTGGATGCCATTGTTTATCCATCATATATATATATATATAAATGTAAACTTTTTTGTTTTCAGGGACGTTAAATACCGATTGCTTAATCGAAATATAAAACGGGCGTAGGTATGCATTTTTCTTGCATTTATACAATGATCGTTGGATCAATTTCCATTCGATCAGTGGGCGTTTGGGGGAGGGGACTTGCTCTGAACGGATGTGTTAAAATTTTGATTAGTCTCAAAAAGTCATTTTGATTGCAGTGTGAAATGGAAATGTGTGTATGTATATGTGTATGATAATTATGTGGGCTGATTATTATTTAAGTTTTCAATGTCAATTGCTGATTAGGCCTTAATGTTAATTAAGATGAACAAAAATTGTTAACTGATGACAACGTAATAGAAGGGAAAAAAGTAGAGACACTTAGAGTTAAGCAAGAGAAAGATCAACTGATCAATTAAGACTTTTCAATCTTTATGTTGTTTTCAACACTGTCAATAGTCATGAATGAGGTTATGTCAAGAGATTTGTAAGTTTTAAATTGACAATGACATTCCTTTATTCTTGTCTCTAGGCCATAGGCATCCCGTTTCGAATTTAGTACAACCTTCAGTTTATGGAGTCCTTGACCAGTAAAACTGGCTAAATGTCTGCCTGACTCCACAAGACCAAGATCCACATTTATTATTTTCAACATTTTATTTTAAAAAACTGTTTTTTTTTTTCTTTCTTCATTTTATTATTATATTACCATGTGCTTGGCATTCGTTGAGTATGTGTAATAATGCTCACTCATTGTTGGCACGTTTTCTTTAAATATTTTTACACGGTTTTTTTTTTTTTTTTTTTTTTTTTGGGTTATAACAAGTTTACAACTTTGGTGGTGATTGTAGTGGGTATCACTGTGGCCGTCTTGCTTGACGTTGTCCAATTGCTCCACATCAGCTGATGATGGTAAGTCATAAAAAGAGAGATGCCGCGCTACACAATGCGAACAATAATAATTTTTAATAAACACATTACACAGAGCTCAGCTTTTATTTTTTATTTTTTTTTTGCGGCAGACAAAACAATTGGCAACAAGTTTCAGTTAGCAGTTGAAGACCCAAAGAGGAGGTGAAGAAAACGATAACAAAGCTGGGAATGCAGTTGCCGCTTAAAGTTCGCGTTTGGGAGGGGGAAAACCTTTTCTTCTTTTTTTTTTTCGAAATTCCATTCGACACACTAGATTTCATTATTAGTTTTGTTTATACACTGACTAAGAGTTTGGTTAATTAGATTTGGGCAAGGACTTTTGTAATTAGGTTAGTGTAGGGTATTTAACTATTTAAATAAGTAATCAAAACATTATTAATCTAATTGAATAAATCATTTTTAACTATTGAAAACCTTTGACTTTCCTAAGGAGTACATTTTAGCATAGAATAAAGATAATAAGGTTGCCATATAGTTAAAATTTTAAGAACAAACAGTTAACAAATATCGGTAAAATAGAATTTTTATTATTAAATTACTTTTGTTGAGCCTAATTAAATTGTTAAAGTTTCGGCTTAGCCGATTATCAATATTAAACCTAAAAAATTTGTTATAGAACAAAAAAATTAATTTCTTGCCAACAGTTAACAATTATTTAATTGGTTTTAGTAAATGTAAAGATTATGTCATAATGCCACATATAAGGGCGTTAGAATTATTGTTTTACAATTAATCAAAGCGTGTCAGTCCCTAGGTTGGTAACATTTGTATCTTTCCTCAATTTGTTTTATATTTCGGGTTTCGTTTTTTAAGCCATAATTAACAACATATAGAAATTCAGCATATGGTAGCTTAATTATCATTATAAAAATGGCCAAGCAACAATTTAAAATCTTCTTTATGCCCTAAGGCCAGATCTCCATACACACACACACACACACATGACTATTGACCCCCCTGATCCATAAATGGATAATCTTCTCTCGAGAAACATTTGATTTTTGCATATCATTTTGGGGATATATACATATGTATCTATATATATATCAACATATTTATGTATGTATATAATATAGAATATAATTTATCATTGGGCAATGTCTTATTTATGGTCATCTTTTGGTGGGCGTCAATAACAAACAAAAACTATGATATACATACATATATATACATACATGCATATGTATATGTATATAGTAAATATTTGCTCAAGACGCAGAAAAATCAACGAAATACATTCAAGTCATTTGTGTGTACTATTACTTACTTACTTAGGTTGTTTTTTCTATTTGACTTGGCTGCACATATTCGTTTGTTGATTTTACTTTTTGTTTATTTCGCCAACAGTTGATTATAATTACACAAGACACAAGAAACAAAATGCTGTTGAACTGCACTCGAGCATTGCCATTTATTTTTTTTTAAGTTTCTAGTTTTTGCTCCCTTGTCATAAATACCATGAAAAATTACTGTATGCTGTAATTATATCTAAATTGTTCAGTTATTCTTACCTCAAATTGAATTTGATTTCGCTTTAAGTCGGCTAAAAACTTTGAATTTCCGTTGATAAATCACACACCAGGAAAAAACACACAGAAAAAAAAAAGAAAAACAAAACTAAACTCGTGTTACAAGCTCTCTAACAAACGTCTGCAATGTCTAAAGGTTCGACACAGAATCAAACAAAGCCAACATATTGTTGGCCATAACCACTAAATGTAAGCTAAAGAGAGAAAGAGTAACACTACAAGATAGAGCAAGCGAGAGAAAATGAGGGAGTCCGGACTAATTGTCCAGAGAGAAAACCATAAAGAAAAAAAAAAATTGTTTCATATATCATTAATTTGTCTTTAAAAAGCGCAAACCAGTTTTCAAAATTTAGCGCCAACTTAAAATTAAGCTTTATTTCACAGTGCTCTGTTATGATTGATCAGTGTTGAGTAATGCATGTGTTCAATTTGCAAAGGATCAATAGCTCTTTAAGGTTCTCTTTAACCTTTACTTTGTTTGATTTTTAAAGTTTTTTTTGCTTTTTTTAAATTTTGCATTTTTATTACACAAAAAAGTACATACAAACAATTACAAATACAACTACAATTACAAATAGCAAATGCATAATTGATTTATTATATAAACCTAGCTACTTAACTGATTAATATTACACCATTATATATAGACATATATATATATGTATATATATATATGTATATAGTTATATCAATTTGTGTTTATATACACATGTGGACAGAATAATAGGTGCGACCCTAAGACATGGAATCATGTCGAAATAATAATAATACGGCAAGTTGTAGAATCAGGAAACTAGATTTTCTTTAACAGTAGGATTATTTTGAAGAGAAATTGGTAAATGGCGATACAAAATTTTATCTAATACAGAAGTTCTGGTTATTGTAAGTTCTTAACCTAAAATTGACCTGGACACAATAATAGGTGTGTTTCAGTTGCAATAAAAAAAAAAAAAATTTAGGAGTTTTTGGGAAGTCAAAAGTATTTTGTTTTAAGGAAAATGCTAAGATTAGTGTAAAAAAAATATAATTTTTTAACATTTAAGTAAAAAAAAATGTGTCTTGGCGTTTACTGCATTGCGAAAAAAAAACTTGATCTTTCACTTCCTGATAAGAAAAAAACGTAAAAACGCATAGCCAAACTATTGGAACGATTAGATTTTTTTTCTATAGTTTTCTATAAACCAAAAAAAGTTATTAAGACACATGAAACACCTAGGTTTATTTCATTGTGAGCATATTCTTGCATAGGGCCATTGCCTGTTCGATACCCATTTAGACCTTCAAAAACGATTTCCGACGAAATAGGGAATATAGTGTTACTGTAAACCATTCCCGGACGTCTAGAAAGATCAAATCTATCAAGGAGTATCACTCGTAAAGTTCTTTGGCTTCGAAATATAAATTTGCAGAGGGGGTATTATTTGAAACAACTTTACGGATCCTTGTGCGGATCAGACGGAAAGCTAAAATCAAAAAAAAAATCTTTGGAAAGACGAGACGAATACAAATTTGTTTTTTAATGATGGTTATGGAAACAAACAAACCATAGAAGCTTAACAATTGGATACAAAAAATAATAGTTCACTACTGAGGTGTCAGCCTAATAAGTTGAGACCATTTTTATGGCAATAGGTTTTATGGTATAGGTTAGGTTCATCGAGTTTTCGGGTGAACGACAGATTTGTGTATAAAAAATTGTTGGAATTAGTCATGCTACCGTATGCTAAGGATAAAATGCAGCTATTTTAAAAATTCCAACAGGACAATGATCCTTAACAATATTCAAAAGGCTTTGGGATATGGTTTAAACACCATACCACTGACGTTTTTAGGTGCTTTTTTAGAGACAAAGTCAATACCCAATTAAAATCAATTAAGGATTATAATAAATAAATATAATATAAAATAAATAATAAAGTCCGTTTGCCAAAATAAGGACCAATTCTGGAAAATTATCAAGGATACATGGTATAATACTCCTGTGGAAATTGGACGCAAGTTAATATCGTTTATACCCACAACCACAAGAAAATTTGCTAAGAATTTGGGCGGATATTTAAGATATTAAATAAAATTAACTAATTTAACTGAAATATTTAACAAGATTTCAAAAAATTTAATATTTTTTAGTAAATTGGTTGAGCACACCTATTATTGTGGCCATGTCAATTTTGAGTATTTAGTGTATTTTTGGCAAATTTTGATAATCCTTGTACTTTTTAAGATTTTTTTTGGTTGTTATTGCTCTTGAGTATGCATATATTAAATAAAAATCGTGTTTGTTAAGAAATATGAAAAAATATAGACATACTCGGCATTTTTGTAAAAAAAATAATTCGCACCTATTATTCTGTCCACATGTGTATATGTATAATCATATTGGTTTTTGTTGCTGCATCAAATGCTTTTTTAATGAACTAAAAAATGCTTGAATCCAAAAAGTATGCTATGAAAATGTAGCAAAAAAATGTTATTACTGAAACAGCCATAGGTACTGCATATAGAATACATCATCCTTTCTATCAAATATTTATTTCAACATTAAAAAAAAAAAAAAACAAAAAAAAAAAAAAAACCGACACATTGAATGCAATCCTTGGTCAGGCCATACATAATCTGTGTTATCCGCCACATAGATAGATTTCTGTCTGCAGCTGCTACTCAAAATCGTTCAAACAAAAAAATATAATAATAATCACTGACATGTCTGTTTGCATTCAGATATTTTCATTATATATGTGTATCTTTTTTTGTGTTGAGTTGTACATGTATGTATATGTGTGTGTGTGTTATCTTTTTTTTATGAATTTTCATTAAAAAATTGTTATATTTGCACCTGGACGACAGGTTTGTTTTACTGTTGGTAGCCACGTCAACCGTCAGCACAGCCAATTACGCAAATTAAACAGATTGTTATCCAGCGCAGACATGGTACAGTCCAGGTCCCCATGTCCCAGACTTAACCAAGCGAAGCTTAATTCAATCAACATGACATAATTATATTATTAATTAAGTACTCCAGGTCCAAGCGGTCGATCCGTCCGGTTGGCCATCACACATTCAAATCAGCCATCATTTTGCGAAAATCATTCAACGAGCCATACATTTCAAAATCTCCTGCATTTCCACCATTACTGCCACCACCAGCACCACCACTGCCACTATTACCACCAGCACCACTACCATAGGCTGCTGGTGTTCTAATGTGAGGAGGTCTGGGTAAAGTTAGGGGCACTGGCAATAATTCGGGCATCACAGAATGATGGGTTATGAGAGCTTTTAATGAACTAAATTCCTTGGTAAAGCCCTGAAATGATATTTGCAATTAGGTTTGGAAAAAGAAAACATCAATAGATATGTTGACTAAATATTACCTTTATTTTATATCCCCTCTGTGTGCGCAGTATCAAGTAATGGGCCACTCTAGGTGAAGGTGGCGGCACTCTCAGCGAAAGGGCAAAACATCCTGGCTTTGTACTGCTCTGACGTACCAGAAATGCACCGGGACTTTGTCGTGAAAGGACTTCTAATGATATTTCTCTTGGTATGCCAGCTTGAAACCAGGCTGCACCTTTCAACTCTTGCTGTTCAGCTAAACTCAAATTATCGAGACGCAGAGGTGAGGAACTGCTCGAGGCAAACAGCTTGGGACTGGAATTGGCTAAGAAAACGAGAGACAGATGTCATAGGAGAGACGATCAATTACCACAGTTTAGCATCAGAATATTATATAGTTGAGGGATTGTTGTGTTAAGCACTTACCACTGCATGTTTCCCTTAAGTACTTCTTGCTGCCAGGCATTTCGGTTTGCAATCTTTGTGTGGCCGTTTCCAATGCCGTTAACGATTGACGGCATGAATCACCAAATTTGCTTGCAACATATTTATCTGGCTCGCAGATGGCCTCGTTCACATAGCCATCGGAAATGGTTTGCGTGGAGCCAGCCGAATTGAGTGAAGAAGAGCAGGTATTATGCACCAAGGGACGGCTATCTTCAGTGCCCCGCAGCAGTCCAATGCCCATGGTGAGACGTTTTACCTGAAAATGGTAACCGAAATGAAAACAGAAATGGGTTGGAAAGTAAAAACCAGTTACAATTTGCAATTTGCATGTTCTAGGCCAATTTGGCTCAAAAACTTTTCTCTCAAATGCTATAATTGCAATTTTCGGTCCGAGGCAGGTGCACGTTCTGGGATTTGCTTGTGCTGCTTTTCCTTTCCCCCCTTTCATCGACAGAACCAACACAACCAGCACAACCAAAAAAACCTCAGCCAGACATCAAAAACACTTTAGTCCCACCATAAACCACAACAAGCAGCCACGCCCCAACACCTCCTTATACTTCTACACGAAACCATCTATTTTACTCCCACCATTTGAGATTGATGTGTAAAATTTTTGGTTACCAATAAAATGTTAACCAGACCCCGCCCCCCTTTTAGTCTGCCTTTTGGCTTTTGTGGTGGCAAATTACTTTGAAATCAGTTAGCAGGAATGGGGTGGTTGATGGGTATTGAAGAAGAAGAACAAGAAACAAAAGTTTTTCTCTTTTCGTTACATTTTGGCATTGCCAGCTTTTGGGCGCTAACGTTAAAGTGTTTGCCTTATTACATTTTCTAATTAGCCAAAAAATAAAGCTAGGAAAGGAATGTTATTATTTTCTTAATTTATAATCATTATGTTGATTCACCAGAAGATGAAAGACTTAAAGGAAATTGAACTTTTTGATAGACTAAACAATGCCAGAAGCGTTCATTTAGTTTAGAAATTCAAAAACTTGAAAGCGAAATACATATTTATCAACTTTTTTTATTTATATTATGCATCAATTACTAATTAAACTTTGTACCGAATTGAGTGTCCAGTCAAATAGGAATCTATTTAAGGTAATTAACGTCTTGAGATATATTTCAGTTGAAAAAAAAAAACCAATTAAGAGAAGACTTCCTTCAAAAGATGAAACTTTAACAAGTTATGAAAACTTTTGTACGACTTTGTCTTCGCAATGAAGTAATCGTTGAATTGTTTTACAATTTCGAATTAATTAAATTGGCCTCATTGCATTCATTTGCTTCCAACGAATCGATTTAGTTTAAGTCTTAGTCTCATTCTTAGTCGATGGATTGCCATTAAGTATGCAGCAATCACAGCAAAACGAGAATCACAACCAGAACCTAATGCCCCCATTATGCTAATGACATTGGAAAAGACTTGAAGCAAAAAAGTGGCACTACTTCGAGAGCTGTTGCCAAGATGCTGTTCAACAGCAAATTCTCAAACAATGTACTTTGAAAGCGAAAAGCACTGGCACAAAGAATGCAACTGAAAGGGGGTTAAAGAATGGTGGCATCAGGATAAGAGGGTATGAAATAGAGGGTGGACCTACGGGGTACGTACAAGCCATCATAAGGTATAAATGCACAATAGACGTGTTTAAGTTGTGAGAGAGACAGAATCTTTGTTGTTGCTCTGCATTCGTAGCCTGGCGTTGTCTCTGGCATTTGATTTAGCAGGGCAAAAACTTTTGCCTAGTTTCAGGCGCAGCACAAAACACATGCCTATGTGTTGGTGGCGGTATAGGACTTTTGTCATGCGATTTATGTGTCAGTAAAGTCAGTAAGTAAACGGCATTTGCCTGCCAGTTTTACCCAGACATCAGGCTGCTATCTGTCATTCTCTGTCTCTCTCTCCCTTTTTCTGTCTCATTCATTCTTTTACAGTTTGTGTGTGTGTGTGTGTGTGTTGGTGCTCTTCAGTTAGAGCCTGCAATTGGCGCGTGCCGAAGTGCCGTTAGTTTTGGCGCTGCAAAATTTGCATTTTGTGCAAATTAATTTAATGAACACTTTTCGGGCAACAACAAACAGTTTTTTTTGTCAAGTGTTTGGTAAATTGCATTTGATTTTTCAAGCACTGCAATTGCAGCCAACTCCTGTCACTCTACAATGTCCTTAAAAACCGCTCCGCTTAAAGTATCCTATGAAATTGCCGCTTCGTTTCTGTTCCCTTCTTTGTTTTTTTTTGGATAAGTACTTACTTCTTTTGTGTTTTTCTGTCAATTTGCAAATTTGTTCTTTATTCACATTGCCTAGCCGATTTTCCTTGGCTATTAGCATTTCATTTCGTTTTTTACCCATTTCCCAACCATAGCCATGTTCCACAGCGTTCGGAATATTATCAACGTAAGCAGATTTGTTGCATTGTGCAAAGTAATTTGTGTACTGAGCAAAGGATAAAGTAGAGACAGAGACCAGCAAAATCCTGGCAACAATACAAAAAATGATTGCTCCCTAGACGCCCGCTCTGATCTACCAGCATCCACCTCCTGGATTTATCAAGCATTGCAATTTGTTTGGCTAATCGTAAATATTGCTGAATAAAAATGATTTAGTTGCGCCGAACTTGTAATACACTTTAATTAAATCAATAAACAGTATAAAAAATAATTAAAATGTCATTCATATTGCTTAATTCACATCGGCTTCATTTAAATTCAACGGTTTTGCTTCGGTTATGGTCGGTGCTGGTGATCGGAACTTGCAAGTCTGGCAGCTCTTTCACATTCTTAACAGATTCTTTTCTGATGACGTCATAAAATACGGGTACGCCGTCTCAAGCCATTATTTTCTTGACGTCGCCAATTTACATCGCAACGAAAGCTACGCGCGATTTACAAATAATAATTCTTATTTTACCGTGTTGAAAGCGTTTAAAGGTGCAAACAAATTTGATCAGCATAATATTTATGCAGTCGGTGTTCGTTATTTAAAATTTGCAATCGAATTGGTGTTATAATTGTTATAGAATAAAAAAAGTTTCTTTTTGTGCAAGAAAATGAAGAGAAAAAAAAATTTGGCTGCCGGCATCAGCGTCGCAGTTGACGCTGTGTTAGAGGACAGCAAGCGCAAAAGAGACAAACGCAAATGCATGTGGTTTTGTATGTGCGATCGTATTGTTATATGTACGCGTTTGTTGTTATTTTTTTTTTTTTTAGCTTTTTTTATGAGTGCGTGGAATGAAGTGTAAGAAAGTGGAAGTGCAAGTGTAAGTGAGCGCAGCCTAACGACGCAAGGTAAAGAGCGGTAAAATAAGTCAAACAGAAAAAGGGAACAAAAAACGTACGGTATGTGAATTTGCACTTTATTTTTTTTAGTTTAAAGAAACGGTAAACTCTCTTATTGGAGCTGTTCGATTTCTTGGTTTGGATGACGCATGTATTTAAAATTGATTTATATTTAAGATAAAGTATGTATAAAGAGAGTGGAATTTCTTTATCTTCTTTTATTCAATTGCCTTGTCTTATGGGGGTGTAAAGGGTGTTTCTTCTTCGTTAGAGAACTTACCAATGGCGGTTTATCAACCAAACGACGACAATTATTCATTTCTGTGGGTGAATTATCCTCCTCGGAACTGGGAGAGCGCGGCAACTGCAGCTGTTGGTTTTGTTGTCGCTGATGTTCGAGGTCCTCGTCCTGTTGCCCTGGCTGGGCATGATGATGACTGTGCAAGAGTTGCAGTTGCTCCACGTGATGATGCCGCCTAGTTGGCTGCTGTTGCTGTTGATGGTGATGATGATGATGGCGATGAAAATAATGCTGAGCACTTGATGTATTTGCTGATTTATTCACAGTATTCGTGTTCGAAATGGAGTCACTGTTTAAAAAACGTCCATTAATTGTATAAATGACCAAAAATAGTTTAAAGAATGGGCAGTTGGAATTCACCTGATGAAATCCACTCCGTTTGCCGATGACTTTTCGACCGTTTCAATCAGAGTTGTTTCGGCAGATGTTGTGGGACTGGTTGAGAATGTGGCCGTATTGTGTTGCGGTTCAAGACGTAGGCGTATATCCTGCATGGCCATTAATATGAAAAAGGGATACCCACTGGTTTTTGCTTGACTACTTCTCTTCTCCTTGTTTTAACCCTTTTTTTAGAACATCTGAAAAGTAGGAAAAAAAGAAGAGATGACTTCAGTTTCAGCTGAGGTGAAAAAAGTTCTTTATGTTTTGTTGCGTAGTGAAAAACTTTGGTCACTTCTGTGCCGCAAGAGAAATTTAGCATTATGCTAATGCTTACTGATGATTTCTTGACTTACATACATACCATACACATATTTCAGCTATGTGGTGGGGTAAAAACTTTTTGTTTAAAGCGGTAAAACTTCTACAGTTACCCCTCCCCAACTCCCTTCTTTACCTCTACACTATCGTTGCCTCTACTTTCCACTCACACTTGAGTGTTTAAGGCTTTAAGCCTTTCTGTCTGAAGAAAAAGTTTTGGCCCCTTAAGTTTTTTGCTTATTGAATTTCATGAATGACTCTATATACATAAGTATGTGTGCGAGTGTGTGTGTGTGGCCTTGCTAGTAGTTTTCTGCACTTATGAAAAACTTTTAATGCGATTTTAAGCCTTTTGCTATTAGTTGGCAAATTGTTTCGAAGATTTTCAACATATTAATTTTTAAAGCTTTTTCTCGTCTTTTGAGGTTTTTAGGGTTTTTGGTATTGCAAAGTGTTTTGCTTAATTGAAAGAGCAATTCTCTTCTTTTTTTTTTTTTTTTAGGAAATAAAACATGAGAAGTTGGTTAAGGTACTCCGCAACTTGATGATTAAGATTAACTTGAATATATTTTGAAAAATAAAATAATTATGGTAAAAATACATACATATGTATATAAAATTTACCATATAAATGTCTATTTAAAATCACCAAATTATCACAGAAGCAGGATTATGCATATGAAATTTTAAAGCAAAAGTTTGAAAACCGATCATTTTTTATGCGTTACTGAGATTTAACCGTAAAATTTGGGTTAAGGTTGGTTGTTCTGAACTCTTAGTTTTTCGTTGTTTCTTTTTCATCGAGAATCTGTGTCTCTGAAGGTTTCGCTGTGCTTCAGTTTGCATCTTGCCAAGTTTTCTTTTCTTTCATTGCTACCCAAATTCCTGAACAATGCCAGCCAAGGAACAAAAGGATAACAAAACAAAGGAAATCAGCTTCCAGCCCAAAGGCAACTCGTTATAGGGAGAAAACGAAGGTGGGAGAGAGGTAGCAAAAAAAGTGAAAGAAAAGTTGCTGCTACTACTGCTACTGCTGGTAACTGCAACTGCAGGCGTTGCCAGGACATGTTTTTGTTTAGCTCGAACATTAATTTAAGACCCGAGAAACAAGAATGGAAAATAAGAGAATAGTTGTCACAAATGTGCTGACATTTGGCACTTTACATGTAAAATTCAAAACTGCTGCCTCCGTGCCATCCACAAATCTTCCTATTCGGGCTGTCTTTTAGAAAGCCACCCGGCCTGGTTGCTTGCATTCGGGCGTGTCCTCCACATGTTAATTTAACTTGTCAAACAACAAAATGCAACCAGAGTATAATAAGGCACATGACACAAGACACAAGACAAGACAAATGACAAGGGCAACAACTATATATACATCTATATATAAATACATATATATATATATATATATATAGATGTGTGTGTGTACCTATATAAAGTAAAGTAAAGTATGTACACAGTTACAACAACTTTGTAGTGGGAGTGACAAATTTGTCAAATTTCATAGCCAGCTTTTGGGCGACTGTAACATAAAAATAAACAGTTCCACAGACAAACACATGGTAAACTTTTGCACAAAATTAAGTAAAAGATTTGATGAAAATCTTTCATTGTACAGTTAATTTCATTTTTCTGCTATCTCGATTACACATTCTCTGACTACAGTCTATACAATTGAAATTTACCTTTTATATGTATGCTGTCATTCGTTGTCTAAGCACAATTCCAGGACTGAATTGTGACCGAAAAAGGGATTCGTTACTTATAATGATAAAATAAAGGAAATGATTGCCTAAAATAGTTGATAAAATTTCTATTTTATGAAGTGTTTACATTACATCATAAAATATATAAAAATACTTTAAAACTTAGAAAAGAAATAATTTCCTTTCATTTTTTTTAGCTTTCCGAAATTAAAAACAATTCAGTAATTTTTATATTCTGAAATTCAATTTCTTTATTAATTAAGTAAATTAAGAAATTTAGTATTTATGCTTGAGTTTGGCGCCAGATTTGGTTAAACCGTTCCTTAACTTAATGTGGCAACTTTTTTTTAATTCTATTTTTCTTTTTTGCTATTGCGTGAAACATATGACAAGCTCATATGGCCAGATCTCTACCAAAGCCAGACGACGGCAGACACACACACACACAAAGTCATTGCCATTCCTTGTGCCTTTGTCTGTGAACATTTGCTTGTTAGTTTATTGAAATTGATATTATGGTTATCCGCCAACTATAACCAAAGACTCCCGTCAGCCATATCATGCTTATGCTCCTGCTTCTGCTTCTGCTTCTGCTTATATTGCTCCTCTTTATCCTTACCGCTTTCATTCTCTATTCTCATAGAATAAGAGATATTCTGTGCTGCGAAATTCATGGTGAAATCGTTAAATCGGTGAATGGGCAGAGTCGATGTGGTATATCTTTGTTCTCATATAGTATTGAGTATGCCGGCCTTTTGGTTGAGACCTTAAGACTTTAAAGCGCTTATGTCAATCAATTGAAACTGCATTTACAGCAACATGCAACAACGTGCAACATGCAACATGTTAAACCAAAAAAAAAAAAAAAAGAAGAAAAAACGGATGTGGTTTGTCTTGCCGGCAACAATAACACAAACGAAATGTCAACCAAAGTCTTTGAACTCTTTGGGTGGTCTTTGGCGGAATCAGATGGGAACTAAAAGAGCTTTAAGCTAACGGTCTTTGATTGTATACAGACATACATACATACGTATTGTGTTGTAGGTGGGGTGCGGTGTGGCACAGTGTAGCATTGTGGCAATGCAATACTCTGTGAGGCATAAGTATGACAATATATTTAAAAGGCCTTTTAACAATGGTAAAACCGACAACCCGGCAATAACACCGCCAACAACAGACGCCAACAATGAGGCTAAAAATGTCAACGCTTGAGAATGAAGACCAAAACGTGGCTAACAATGCGACACAACAACAGCAACAACAACAACAACAACAACAACAGCTAGTGACTTGAAATTTATGTAGCCATCACTTTAGTTAGCAAACGAGAAAGAGCTTCAAATATATAGAGAGTGGCTAGGAAAAACGATTTTCACATTGGTCGCCACCTTGGTTTTACTTTTTTCTCTTTCTTTCATTTCTGGTATTGGTGGAAAATTTAATGTATAACAATGTTTATGTTGCCTTTACTTTACCCCAAAGACAATGGTGCTCTCAGATGAAGGAAGACGTAAGTTAATAAAATGAGCAATCAATTGTCATATTAAAATAAAAATTTACATTTTAAGAAAAAGTTAAAATGACCCCTTTATGCTCTTTTCTTTTGGGAACTCAAACTGTAAATATAGTGAATTAAAGTTAAGTGTGCACTCACGTTGAGCAAATCAAGTGTGCAGGTCTTAGCCTTATGACTGAGGCAAAGAATTTACAACACGACAACAATTTAATTATGAATTATGTCAACAATTTCATTTGACATGTTTGCAGTTTGTTCTATGCCACTAATTAAATGCAGCTCTGTGGGGTCGATTTGTCGTTTTTGTTGTTGGTGCTATTTATGTGCTAATACCTAGCGTAATTACAAGAGGAATTCCAAGACATTACTCATACGTTGCGTGTGTCAATAGACACCGCTAAGAGACAAGAGCGGCAACAGCCGCAACAGTAATGTTGCAAAGTGAAGAAAAGAGAATGGAACCGAGCAACAATGTCAGGCTTTCAGTTTCCAGCTACCAGCTCCTTTGGCGTCTTTAGTCCGCTGTCGTCTGATGTCCACATTTGGTATGTGGCAACAAGAACAACAATCGCGACGCGTCTTTGTTCCTTATTGTTGTTGTTGTTGTTGTCGTTGCTGCAATTGTACATTGACACCTACTGGCTCTTGTCGTGGAAGTTCTTTTGCTTTTTCAACCTTTAACTTATATCACATTGAAAGTCCTTTCGACAAGGAAAAGTTAAGTACATAAACATATCTCACTTCTCCCTTTCAACTTTCATATGATAAAATTAATTGGATTGGTAGTAATTTAATTTTTATATTTTTAAACTAAGTATTAAAAAGGACATAATAATTTGATCAATATTTTACAGGGTATGAAGACGTCGACCCAATCTAAGTTTATGCCTTTCGTATTTTCCTTCCTTTTTTTTTTTGTATTTATTTTTTGTTTTTGTTGCTGGTCGCAGGAAATTTATGTCGCTTAAAGTGCAACTCTTACAATGTGCGCTTGTAATTTGTTGTCAACCAACTTGGCCATGGCTATTTAATGATTGTGTCGTGCCAAATGCCAAAGGAAAGCAAAAAACAAAAAGAGAAAAAACGAGTGGAAAAATGGAGAAAAAAAAAAAGCGAAAAGAAAATTTCAAACATTTGCAATGTTGAAAAGGCTGGGCAACAAGTTGAATTTGACTGGGGCAGAGAATGTTTAATGCAAATGTCACATGCAATCATAAATGCATATCGACCAATCCCAACTCTATCCTCCTCTATATAGTTGTGCATGTGTGTGTGTGCGGTGCATGCAACTGTAATAATTTATACAAAATGTCTGCGGCTTTTGACTTTCCACTTGTCACCTGTCACCTATGTTAACTTTTTGGTTACAGAATCCTTTCCAGCACTTGCTTCCCTATTTCCCCCCATTGCTGTACCCCGCCTACCTTGTCCTACCTCCCCCATTTTGAATTCCTTGCGGCAGTTCAATAAAAGTTATGCGTCTGATGACACACTTTTTCGGGACCTTGCAGCTGTAGCATCATTTCTGAGGTTGCAGATTGAAAAAGTTTTCGTATTTTTTTTTCCTTTTTTTTTAGTTTTCCATTTTTTGTTGTTCTGTTCGCCTCGTTGACTGTGAAAATGAAATATATGTTTTTGCAGGCATTTCCGCATCATTTTCATTGCATCATCACCAGCAGCTGGCAAAAGCACTGAGCGGAAAAAGTTAAGAAAGCTGTCTCTCTGTCATCTGTGGTTGTGGCATCAATAAGCACCTTGGGGGATTAAGGGATGGAAATGGGTATGGTGATAGGATATTCAGGTTGCAGATTGCAGGCTCCATATTTTGGGGGTAGCAAATGCAACAGCAGCAGCAGCAGCAGCTTAAGTTTTTCTTTCGGGGATTTTTATCTTTCATATAAAGTTACTTTTTTGTTGAAGAAAAAAACAGATAATAGATGGTAGATTGTAGATAGCAGATAGATTAAAGTTTATGAAGACATTATCTAGATACGAAAATAACAAAAATTGCACGACAATGAGCTGTATATATATATATATATCTTGATGGAAAATGGAATATCTATAAGAGCATTATAAATGTATCTATCAGTTAAGTTTTTTTCGGTATATTAAAGACTACTGATTAAACTCTTATTGTAACTGCATTGTTAAATGCAATTAAGTGCATGTGATGGAAATTTTGATTTCATTTCCAGTTGCTGCTTGATTGCCATCGAATTATGCAGTTAATCTTCCGATTGAATGAACTAAGGAAATGGCCACTTTCAAGGCAAACCGCCACATGCCGCCGACATGCATTCCATTCATTAACAATTAGTGTGGGCTATCAGAAAGATGAAAGAAACGGACGAATCGCTAGGATTACAGAAGCCACTGACTAGGCACAATCAAACATGATAATGATGCGGCAACGCCCAGTTGAATTTTGTGGACCGTTAAGAACAAAGAACAAAAATCAGAGTTGGGTTGGAGGATGAGTATAGCGATGAGGAGATGAGCGATTCAAGCTAATGTCAAGATGACAGCACAGATGATGATCATCATGATAATGATGAAGATGATGAACATGATGATGATGATGATAATGGAGATGATGATGATGTGGATGATACGAATGACGATGACGTTGCTTGATGACTTGTGTAATAAGTGGAAAGAATCTTGTCTAGAAACAATAACTTGTTGGCTCTGAACTTGAATTTATTTTAGCAGTTGCAGGCAGTTGTTGCATGTTGCATGCCACAAAGTCAGTCCATCTCTCTCTTTCTCTCTCTATCTTTGTCTTTCTCTGTCTCTTTGCTAGATCGCTTGGCTGGCTTTGTCTGCTGGGATTCGTTTTAGATAGTTTCTGTAGTTTCTGTGCGCCTGGTAACTTGGCCATGAAAACATTCAGATATCTGGGAAATTTGTTGTGTGGAAAAAATGAAGTAAGTGGAAGTTGAGACAGCCATCCGGCGGCGCCTGCCCCTCGCTGCCACCCGCTTCTACGTGTTTTTCTTGTTTTCTTTTTTCTCTTGCGATCTTTTCGCCATTGAAACTTGTTTTCCTTCTGGCCATATTTGTGCGTGGCTCCATTGCAATGGTGGTAGCAGCGGCAGCGGCAGCGACAGCGACAGCGGCGGTGGTGGCGGCATCTTAACCGCAAATCCTTTTCAGATATGAATTGAATTCATATATTATTTATGATCTGTTTATTTTTATTGTGCATGCCAGATGAAGATGATGATGATGATGATACGGATGGATGAGATGATGGGTTATAAGTTTGGGTTTGGTATGAAAGCTTCAAGCCTCTCACTGTTATGCCTGTCAGAAATGGGAAAAATCTTCTAATTGGAATTGCTAATCAAGTTTGCAGAAGGCAAAATATTTCGAGGCTTTTGGTAAGTGTTTTCTGTGGTAAGCCAAGCCAGTGGCTGCTCCTTTATATATATGTATATGTATATAATGGAGGAGGGTTGAAAAACTTTTTGAAAGTAGGTTAAGTAAGAAATTATATTTTTGTCTCAAAAGGACGTAGTAAAGGATGAAGAGAGTATACTCCTTGTATGAATAACTTACACAATAGTTATAATTCCTTTCTTTATACCTTTAAAATCATTCAAATCTTTCATTTCCTCTCAATTCTATATCCTAAGATCATTTGAAATAACAATTTGCTTTACTCTGCATCTTTATTGAAAATAAAAATGTTTAGAAGCTTGACTTTATGTTATCGTTTATCTATTTTAAAGATTTTAAAATTTAAAACTTTATACTAAAAAGGGATTTCGGTAGACATTTTGCCAATTATTTTGGTGTTTTTTCTTTTTTTTTTTTGTTTTTCTATTTTTAATGCCGCCTAGAAACTGAGATCTTGTGCCTTTGCTTTTTGTAAACAAGAAGTAGGGTGGCACCATGGTGGTGGGGGGAAGGCGCTGCTTTTAACTCTATTCTTAGCAGCCAATATCCAGTTCATGCAGCGAAGACTTGCCCCACACGACGTTTTCTTCTGCTTTTTGCGTTCGCCTGTCAACCTCAACCTGTTGTTGTTGCTGGTGGCTGCTACTCCTCTGTAGTATATATATATATAGCTATCTTTGCTATTCCAGCACATGGCCTTAATAGTTGACCAAGTACATGCTTATATATATATATATATATATATACGTTATATCTGGTGCTCTGTTGGTTATTACAATTATTATTGCTGTTGACATGCCGTTCGGACTGACACAATAATAAAAAGGAAGGGGAAGCAATTGCCATAGACATGGGCAATTTTTAAGCGACGTTTCATTCGCTGAGAGTTGTTGTTTCCTGCCACTAAATCCATTTATCTATCTCTCTCTCGTTCTCTATTTCTTTCTCTATCTCCGGTGGCGCCTATTCCTATCTCTTTAAGAGATTTCAAAGCAATTAGACCGACAAGTGATTGGTAAATTATCGAAAGGCTCTCATCCCATCCCATCACTTCGCATCGCATCGCATCTCAACTTAACTCAACTTGATCTTGATCAATTCAAGTGAGTGGAAAAATGCTTTCTAATCGATGGCAGCATCACTTGCAGCTTCAAGTGTGGGAAGTAACGTGCAACGTGTGGTAGCAACATCAAATTCTGTTGGCAAAAGTATGCTTCAAAATCATATCATCCAACAAGAGATGAAAATATTTCATTAGTGGAAAATTCTGATGAGGAAAACAAAACCACAAAAATAAAGAAAAAAAAAAATAAAATCATAATAATAAAAACAAGGAAAAACGGAAAAGATGAAAACTTTTAAGCGGAATGCAATTAAAATGCGACTAACTATGAGCGGATTATAGTACAACATAATGAACGTACGCTATATGTGAAATACATACCCATACATACATACATACAAACATATATACATATGTGTGCCACATACATATTCAGTTCTGGTACTTAGCATACCACAAAGGGGGCAGAGAGAGAGAGAAAGGGAGAGAAGGATAGAAATATAGAGAGAACGAGTGAGATGAAAATAATAAAAGCGGAAGTTTGGAGTTAAACTGTTTAGCGGCGCGCCAGGACCAATACCCAGGAGCAGAGAGACAGAGAGCGAGATAGAGAAGTCCCGAGGACTTTAATGATAATGAAGATTATGCGCCCCATTTGGATGGATGTGTTGGAGTTGTTATAATGAAATTGTAGCTCTCTGCTGACGTTGGCTTGTGGCTCTTTCAACCCATTTCATCCCATCCCATTCCATTCCATCACATCACATCCATCTGTCGCTTCCTTGTCCTCCCCACATGGTTTTTTTTTTTTTCTTTTTGCCTGACTTCAAGTGGCTCTTAACGGGAAACGCTTTCGCATTGCATGCGGATGATGGCAGGAATTTTTCTCTTTTTTCTCTTTATTATTTTTTTTTTCTTTTTTTGCATATGGCAAGAAATGATGTAAACAAATTTCAAAGAAAACAATTTGGATAATTACATTATTTTGATGAAGAGTTACAGTTCCGGGGTACGATGAGGGATGAGAGAATGGGGGGGAAATGGCAAATCCGGGAGCCAGTGGTCGGTGGTGGAATGATTATAAAATTATGCTAAGACCGTCTAAAAGCTGTGTGGTCGTCTGTTAGTGTAGGGCGGTATAAAACAATGACTACAAGCTACAAAAAAAAATGCCTTTGTTTTGTGGGAGGGGGGAGATGGGTAAGGGAGAATATAAGAGGTTAAGATTATTTATTTTGTAATTCTAGATTTTGGTTAAACAAACTTAAAAGTTGTTTGTCTTTAATATAAACAAATTGCCTTTATGTATAGTGTGTAACTATATATTCTTATGAAATCGTATATCAAACTGCTGATCTTGTTGTTTCTAAGCTTCACAGACTAGAAACTGATTAAAAATGTATAAACAAATAGCATGCGATATTTTTAAAATCTTTTTCATTAAGTTTAAAGGGAAATATAAACACATTAAAGCCACAATCGAATCATATATATATATATCGATAAGTCACAGCACTCTATTTATCACCTGATTAATCTAATATTAAGAACCTAAAGCAAATAAAAAATAATAGAAAAAGCACAAGAGAACTTGGTTAACAATAGGCGGCCTCTAGTCTTGGCCAACAAAAGGCATTATTTTTATTATAATTTTTTATATAGGCGAATCGGTTACACCTGCCTCCTGTATAACATTTATCGGTTCAAATAGTCAAAAGTAAAACCTAAGCTTGAATCTTAAAACCCCTCCTCCCTGCCCAATGGCGGCATCCCTGGAGCAAATATTCAATTATTATTATAAGCCGTTACCGCTATAAGCCCCGCCCACCATTCAAATTGATTTTGCCCCCAAAAATGCTTAGGAAACATTGTGAAAATTGCCTAAACAATTTTCCCCTCAAACAAAAAAAAAAAAAAAAAAAAAATAAGAGAAAAAACATTTACATAATTTTCTTCAAACTCTTTTGTGGTTTCTTTTATATACCCTATAATCATACCATAGAAAGAGCATACTCATTCTGCATTTAACTAAAGGAAAATTTATTTGTTTATCAATATACAATATAGAAATATATATAGAATTGATATATATATATTATATGGTGTGCTTTAATACTTCTTTTTAATAGAGAGTATCTCGTATTCGAATCCTTTTTTGTGGTGTATATTTTCTTTCTTTTTTTCTTCTGTATTTCGGTTACGCTTTTGTGATTTTAGTCAATGAATATGGTTAGCATTTCATTAAGTGGGCGGGGTTGCGGTCTATTGCGGTTACTGGTAAATATTTATACACTTGGCTTTTTCTTTTCCCCTTTCCTTTGTTCCTCCCTCTCTATTCTTTATCCTACCTATCGTCATAATGATTATCGTTTTCCTCATCTTGTTCTTTTCATCTTATCTGAAGCTCATAAACATGTCGATAAGGCCAGGCCAGTTGGCTTTAAGTTTTTGTTTTGTTTCTCCTTCTCCTGCTGTGCCATTGCTCTTGATTTGATGGCAATGATCATGGAATGGATGATGATACCGATGCCAATGCTGATGCTGATGAATTCCTCTTTCCTGCTTTGTTCTTTTTCCCCAACTGCTGTTGCGGCTTTTGATTGTCTTTTAATTAAACGACATACAATAAAAACGAAAACGAAACAGAAAAAACATAACAAAATGGGGGAACAGGTTTCATTAATTTCTCAATTCCCCCTCCAAAAATAAGAGGGAGAGAGAATAAACCTTACTGCAATTCTTATTTATGTGTAATTTGAGTTCGATTTCTGTGTTTTTTTTTTTTTTTTTTTTGGTATTGTTGAATAGTTTTTCCCTGCTCCACCACTCGGCATTTTTGCTCTCTCTCTCTCTCTTAACGTCAGTTCTTTCCGTTTTCTACCTGTCAATCAGTCTGCTTTATGGCTGTCAAATTTAGCTGCTTATCGGTTAAGTTTTATCTGCATCACAAACTGTCTGTCAACAAACAACTTTATATATATATTTGTATGTATGTATATATCTGTTTGTAAGGGGGAAAATTTCTTTGAAAAATAAGAAATGAAATGCATTTCCTCGATGGCTTATCTTATTAGAGTAAACATAAGAAAAATCCGATAAAGAAATGAACAAAAAAAAATGACTTTAATTGAGTGCAATTTGATAAAGTGGACAACGCAGTTGATCATTTTGAAAATATTTGACCAGATGGCTGAACATTATTTCATCTTCTATGAAAAGTCTTTAGCCAAAAGTTTATAAAATAAACTATAATAAAGTAAGAAATATCTATCTGTCTATATAAGGTTTTTATTATTATATATTTTATCAGTTAGTTTCCTCTATTCATTTCAATTAACAAATTTTGGAATTGAAATATCTTTTGATCTTTTGATACGATTTGAGAACCAGTTTTTAATTATAAAACGAATTGATTTAAATTGTTTTTGGTTTTGACCTTATTTTTATAGTTAGCTAGCACTATTCTCTTAAAGTTTTGGATTAAGATCTCACAATACAATTGCCAGATTGGTCTTAGCCATTGCCAATTCCAGTTTAGCACCTTCAACTGTTTCTTTTTTGTTTTTTTTTAGTATTTTCATATCGCTTAACTCTCATCTCTATTAGGTGAAGTTTCCACTCATTTAGCTTAATTCGCCCTGTCCAAATTGCTATTTATATGCATCGCCCTCGCTTTTAATTTGAGCTGCAAATCACGAGGTTCGAGAGGTTCGTTTGAGGTCCTCCACGTTGCTGCTCCCTGCTGCTGCCGTTGCTGCTGCTGCTGCTGCTGCCAGCTAATCCAGACAGTCCAGCATCGGTTCCCAGCAGTTCTGGGTGTGGAGTGTCTCTCTAGTCTAGTGGGTCTTGGGCAATCACCAAACAAAATCAACAGGTGGCGCGCATATTTCAACATAAAGCCAAGAGACCTGAAGCCTGAACACCAAACGAAATATCAATAAAAATGCCATTTGTTAAGATTGCCTTATGCCACGAACCCAAAATGAGAACCACACATAGATAATTTAGCTTCCTACGTTCAAAAAGTTACCTCTCTTTCCCCCAATCTCCTTCTTTTCCTTCTCTCTCTCTCTCAGTCTCTAGTCTTTTTTTTTTTCTTTTTCCTTAATTTATTGGCCACACTTTGCCATGGCTTCGCTGCATTTAAAACGACAAGTGTTGCAAATAAAACGAAAAGAAAAAAAAAAATTAAAGCGTTGTAAATTAGAAGCAAGAGAAAAAAAACAACAACAACAACAGCTACAGCTACAAAAAAATCTCACAAAAAAAATAAGAGAAAAAATTAAATCGGCAACCAGCGGCGACGTCAACACCAGAGGGTCCACCAAAGAGTTGAAGCAACAATAACAACAGCAACAAAAACTTGTTTGCAACTGCAGCAGAATAAGAAAAATCGCAAAGCTCGGTGGTAAGCAAAAAAAAATTACATCGATTTTACAATACCCTTGCAAATTGTCTATTAAATGTTAATTTAAATGGAGAAAACTTTCAGCAGGCCATTTCAATGTTAGTTTTTAAAAATTGGTATTAGATATATTTAAGTATATTAAAGTTTATTCCAAACAATTAAAATTGTTAACCAAAGTACTGAAAGACAAAGCTCATGTCAGATGCAGCATAGATCACTTATAAGTACAGAACATTTTCTATATTCTATAACCCTTAAAAATCCGTCTTCATTTCCCTCTCTCTTCTAAAGTTATGATTGATATGAGTATTGACCATATAAATTGAAACTTATAGAAAAGTCAAAGGACCTACAATTAGGGTTCTTAATTCTCTGTTTTTTTTTTTATAGTAAATATGCTTTGACTTTTGTGGTAAATGAATATACCCTTTTTTTAGAGTATTAGAAAAAAAAAACTATTAAAAAAGTGCCGAGATTGCCAGGAGACCAGGCTTTGTTGTTGCTGCTGCTGCTGCTGCAAGGTGACTTTGCTTCGCTCGCTTAATAAAGGCAACAAGGGCGTCCAACTAGATGGCTGATGATGGGGTAAGGGGTGAGGCAACCGGGTGGCGCAAGGGGTCAACATCAACGCCAAAGGCCAAAAAGTGTTGGCAATGCAAACAAATAAACAAACGAAACAAACACAAAAAAGAAGAAAAAAAAAAAAGAAAAAGAAGTAAAAGAAACGTTGCTGCTGTGGCTGCGGTGGTTGCTAGTGTTGCTGCTGCCATCGTGCACCTCAGCAACATGTGTAGTTTTTGTTGCTATTGTGCACAAAAAAGAGACCAAAATGAAGACATGCTGCTATGTATTGCTGTTCTTGTTGCTGCTGTAGCTGCTATTGCTGGCTGCAATGATGGACCGACCTTCTTTTGTAAATGCGCTACATAATTGCTACGACCAGAGCAAAGTCAGAGCTAACGAGTTGCAGCAGTTCTCACTGACAGTTGAGAAATTAGAACGGTTTTTGTCTTTTACGAAAATCACATGCACGTGTTGCTTAGCTTTTGAGCCAGTGCGTTGAAGTTGCAGTTGAATGATTGGCGGTTTTTGCTTTATGTGCAGGTGTGTGTTTACCTGTAAGTGTGTGTGTGTGTGTGTGTATTGCTGCTCAAGTTGCGTAAGGTCAGGCAATCATTTGAAGTATATAACTTTAAGAATGTGGACTTTTAGCTAAATAGTTTTGCCTGAGGTAAAATCTTGTTTGCAAAAAGTTCTTCAGAGATAATATATCAAGTTAAAGCACATACATAGATACATATATAAAATTTGATTTAGGTATTTAAAAGTTGTTCCTTGTTTTAAACATAAACTCATTAATAATGATTTAACTCTAATTGCTCAACACTAATCAAAAATGAATTCAATTTACATTAAATGTCTGTTGTTGGTGTTGTTGTCTTTGTTTTGTTTTAAAAGTTTCTCCCTGAGTCAGATGGAGCCACTCCTGAGGCCAGATACAGAGCCCAAAGAGTCGGCTCTTAACTTAAGTTGAGTATTTTGCGTAGGTGGACATTGGCGCATGTTGTTGTTGCGTTGTAGTAACGTGATTGCTGGTTGTTCGGTTTCTTGATTATTGCCAGGCATATATTGTAAATCTCAGTGTTTAAATCTCGTCGAATGGAACTTGTAAATTAAAACCCTAATGAGTCTGGAATGGGACGTGAACATGCTGTGCAAACACAAAGACTTGGGGTGTGATTTATGCTGTAAGGTAAGCACTTTAACCAAATGCTTTAAAAGTGCTTAACATTGAAGTGGGGAGGGTGAAAAGAGAGAAAAAAAAAAAAAACGAAACAAAAAAACCGAACCAAGGAACTTATAGCCAAATTCTTGTAACTCCTTTCTCAGATGGCGTGTCAACTCACACGTTTTGTTCTCCCCAAGCAATTAGTTAACTGCTATAAGAAAATAAATAAAAAAAAAAAAAAAAAAAAAAAACAACAACAAATCCCACAATGCAGAACTTCAACCGATTAGCCACAAAATGTAGCTAATTAATGCCAAAAGAATTTTCTCACGCTTTGGAAATGAAATCATGTTTTTCCACCCAATAATTCTTAGTCAGCAAAGTGTAACCAGAAGATTTTTGTTCTCTTCTAAGAGAACTTCCTCAATTTAATTTGCATATATTTAATCCAATTATAGTTATACTCTCATCGTATTAGCTACACAGCGAACTCTTTGTCTTCTAACTAGAATTTCAATATTGAGTTCTTTATCAATAAGATTCTATTATATAAATTCTTATATAGTTTAACCTTTGTGTATTTTAATTAAGGTTAAGATTAGCTACTTAAGTTATGGGTTTTCATTTCTATGATTTGTTATTTTTATTCAGAGATTTTTGGATTTATTTAAGTTGCATCCAAAATTTTAAACTTTAATATTTGAAATTAAAACTTTGCTTTACTAGATTCTTGTCTAAATAAGATAATTGCTTAAATGTTTTCCATAGATATTCCTTCATAATCTTCCACCTAAAGAATGTACGCGTATAAATCTATACTCCGAATATATAGAAAATATATTTACAATAATAATTTTTGCCTTAATGTTAATTTAAAGCTCTACAGAAGAAAGAACAATATTTTGCTAACATAGAATTATAAAATATGCCAGGGAAGATTAAAAAATCATTAGTTAGATATATAAGGACTATCAAATGTTTTAATTTAAAACTCAATGGGAAGAACTTGTTTCTATAAAAGTCGTAAAAATCTAACAGAATTACACTACAAGATTTGAGTTAATAATATGACCCGACATTATATCTTTTATGTACTTCTTTGTTTTAAATAAATATTCCTTTTATGAACATTTTAAATCACCTATTGAATGGAATCAAAGTATACTTTAATATGTAATTACAAATATATTTAATTTTTATAGTTTTTCCATGCTTTATTTCACATAATGATCAATTGAAATGATCATATTTCTAATTAGACACACATGCAATTTAAAATCTAATGCATTTAAGTAATTTTACTTACCTTTTAATAAGTTTTCATTTTTCTTTTTTTTATTGTTGTTTTTTTTTTCCGGCAGTTTACTTATTGGGTTATAAGCCTTTATCCACAAAGTAACTCGATTCTCGATTATCTTAATATGCAACAGGTTGCCCAACACAGTAAAACACACACTCACATACACACAGATCAAAACAAATTGAATGAAAAGGTCAGCATTCATACACAGCCAAATGATTCAAACGAACAAAAAAAAAAAACTTTACTCGTTATATATTTTTGTTAATTTTCACTTAGTTGTTTTTATTTTGGCTAACGATTTAATGCAAATTCCAATGAGACTTCACTTCACATTTAGACACAATAAAACAATTTGCCCGACTCTTGCCATTAAAACTGACTTAACTGACTGACTGACTGTTTGACTGACTAACTGACTCTTCGGAACGTTCGCTTCCGCTGGCTTAACGCAAACGACTGAAAAAAAGTTCACATAAATTTTGATGCACATTCAATAGGCCCAACAGCAACAGCCAGCAACAGACAGCAGCAACAGCAATAGCAGCAACGGCGGCAACGGCAACGACAGCAGCAGGCAGCAGCTGTAGCCTAAGACCAGAACCAGTTTCCCACATCCAATTCCATTCACATGGACAGTGTTTGTGGAACCCAAGTGAAATAATGACAGCCACACATTGGGGATTCAGTTGTTCCTAATGCTGTTGCTGTTGCTGCTGTTGCTTCGTTTATTCCAGCATCCACAAAGTCCGATGTTGGCAGTTGTCTGGTTGGTTGGTCGGTTCTTTGCTCGGTCGGTCGTTTGGTCGGTCGTATGGTTAGTCAGTCGGTTTGGTTGCAACGACTTTTCGGTTTTCTTATCTTTTAATGATAAGAGTTTCTGGTCCTCCAACAAACACCCCTCTCTCTCTCTCTTTCCCTCTATCTGGCAACATAGGTTCCATTTGCCGCAAGAGGCAAGAATTTCATAATTCTTTAGTGCATGTAATTGATAATTTTGCTTCCCCATATTATTTTCAATTAATTTTTGATGACTTTATTAGGGTCTGGTCGAGTCTTGGCTAGTTATCGTAAATTGTTTTTGGGGGGCGTTTATGGCTTGCACATAAAATGGTAATTACCAAGTGAAAGGTATGGGACAAGACAGCTTTTTAATCAACTAATAAACCAGAAAGTTGTCGTTGTATTTTCAACTGTGGAAGAATGCAATGCATCTGATCATCTGATTACAGGGAACTAACCACAACTGATCACAAAGTAATATATTCGTATTACACTTGCAGATGATTATGTTCTTATCTTTTAAGTAATTCTTGAATTGCAAATTTCTTAAATAACCACCAACAAGTTTCCGTTTTTTTTTTTCTTTAAGTTTTCTCTGTGTGCGTTGAGTTAATTTCATTTCATTTGAAGTGCAGCAATTCTCTGGCCACAAAATTAATTAAAAATGCATTAAGAATGTTTTTAATTTAGTTTTTTTTTAAGCATTCCATCAACAACTTGAACAGCATTTTCCTAGAGAAAATGCCAATTGCAGCAGTGGTAGGAAAAACGGAAAATACTATAGGAATAGCAGCAAAGGCAACAGCAAATCTTTTCCACTTTTCCAACCAAACTCCAAAGTATTTACAAGCCGCCGTCATTTGCAGTTGCATCTACAAAAATGTTTGGCATTTGGCAACAACACGCACCAATGAAAAAGTAGAAAATGCGTGGTATATACCCTCACCCTTCCCCACTCCCTAATCAGCCATTTTGTCGGGTGGGGGAAAAACTATTTGGATTTCAAACGAGAGCTCATTTTTTGCGTGAGTCGTTGCATTTCACAAAATGATTTGCTAAGGCGGTGGGTGATGCGAGTTGTTGATGGTATGGAAGGGAAGGGGTATTAGGAGAGGGAATAAAATTGGCTGGCAGGAAATGCAAGGCGTTTAAAAAAAACAACACACAATTCTTTTTTTTTTTTTTTCTTTCCTTCTTTTTTGCATATATAGTTTTTGTGCAGATTTTCCCGCTGTTAGTTGAACTTAGAGCCAAGGCAAGCATAACGCAACACATGCCCATGCCGGGCGATGGCAGACGGCGTGACTTGGATGAGTTATCGTGGCGAGCGACAGACCACGCGTGAGTGTATGTACACTGAGAATAAATACAAAATACATAAAGATAAGGTCAAAGGATCATTAAAAGCTATATACTAGAAGGACAATGGCATTACCAAATAAAAAGTTCCCAAACAGAACAGAAACTCAATAAGTCCAGGGTAATAACTTGAGATATTTTTTAAGATGCTTCTTATGAATATAGAATAGAATAGAATTTTAGATCTTTAAGTTTGTAACTTTTTAACAATTGACACTAAATTTAGTATTTACTTGATTGATATATGACACCCAGTTGACTGCCTTAAGGATAACTTCTCCAAAAAATTCTTTATTTAAAAATGTTTTAAAAGAAAATATGTCCTTAAGCTTTTGAAGGCTCTGTTTCTTTCTCAAAGTGTAGTTTTCATTGTTGGTTATGAATGAACGAAAGTAGGTACTCATCTGTGTGGGTGTTTGTTTAAGTTTCAGCATATTTTTTTTTCGTCTATATAAAATTAAACAAAGGCAAAAGTATGAAAATGTTTTGCACATTTCATAATTTATGACCTAGGCTTACGATCCACAGTCAGAATAGAACATTGACTGATAAGCACAGCCCTTTAGTCAGAGACAGAGAGAGTGATATAGAGAGAAAGAGAGAGAGCGAGTGAAAGACCAGAATCTAAACCATGTTTTCTAGTCGACCATCATCAAGTTACATCAGCTACATCATAACATAGCATCTTCAGTTCAAGATTTAAATCCACAAAGTTTCTGTTCTAACCATTTTTTTTTTTACCAGTAGCCGAACTGCGAACCGAACCACCTCCTAGATGTGGTTGTAGTTGTAGTTGCAGCTGCCACGCGGTTTATAGTTGTGCCACAGTTGGTTCTGTGCATTGCTCCTACCAGCTGCCACTTGCTACTTACTACTACTATCTGCTCTACCCACGTGCAAGTTGCTTCTGTGCGCCGCATTAGTTGGCAGCGTATTTTTTGTAGTCACTGCGACGTCAGCAGAAACAAAATGGAAATACTTGGCACAGAAGAAAAGTTTTCTGCCCTACTACAAGAAAAGTAATTTACACTAATTTTATCCACATGGATATAAAAATGAACATTTTGAATATTTCTAGTCCCTTTTTAAAATCAGTTAAAGTTTAATGTACTCATAAATATAAACTATTCCGCATGCAAGCTATAGATATTGTCTAACATAGTTTTTTTTTTTCGTAGTTACTGCATTGAACGAAATAGTGTTACCCTATAGAAGAATCGTTGTGAAATTTCATTATGATAATTTAATGATTAATATAAACTTATAAATTCCTTTTCTCTCGTTTCGATTAGTATAAATTGAAAACACTTTGATTCATATGTTGCAAATTGATACTATCGTTTCAATGTTGTCCATGTTTCATCATTGTGGGCTTCAGTTTTATTTCTTGACATTTTTCATGTTCCACTTTAGGATATGGTCCATCGCTGCTGCGCACTTCCATTTAACCACCGCTTGACATATGGACCATCATCATTTAACATCGCATAAGTATCTCAGGCAAAAAAAAGCAGAGAGAAAAAAAAAAAAGAAAAACGAAGGCCTTTTAAGACTTGCTCTTAAAACCATTTCAAATCACGCATTCCATTGCTTTGGCATTGGGGACCATCATCCACAGCAGCCCATTGAGTGGGCGTGGTAGTGGGGATATTGCAGCCATTTAAATTGCCCCCCGTATACCCAATTGCCATACTCATACTCAGTGCCAGTTTACGATGAGACCAGGATGAGAACAAGGATGTAGTCGTGGACGTGAATATGGATAAGAGTTACTGTGGAAAGGAGGAGGGAGGAGGACCAAGTGCATCACAAGCAAATGCACTTTCCATTTGCCACGACTAATTTTATGGGCCTTTTCTTCCTCTTCTTTTTTTTTTTTATTTTTTTAATGGGTCTGCTGGAGTGATTCCTCTCTTCCACTCTTGACTCATAATTGCCATACGACGTTGTCTTGGCCCATTATGACAGACAATTGGCAATGGACCAACGAAAAGACAAAAACAGAAAAAAAATACGACACCACAAGGAACTTTTGCCAACTTTTCGTCAATGCGTGGAAATGAAGGCAGCGAAATGAGAAAAACGAGAGAACAATTAAATGACAAAAGGCTAAATTTAATGACCAGACTGTCTACTACTCCCTCCTTTCCTCTTTCTACTCTACATCGTCCCCTTGCTGACTCAAAATGCTCCTCCATCTTTTGGATCGTTCGTTGTCTTTTTCTTTTTATTTTTGCCATTTTTTCTTAATGGCCAAATTATTGTCACTTTGAAGTTGGCGCCATTAAATCAGTCGAGCGCTTAAAGGCTAAACCCAAATGACAATTAAATCGGCGTCAGACTTAACCAAACCTGACCGAGCCACATCGGTTCGGTTCAGACCAGGCCATAACCCAAATAATTGAAAGCCAAAATATTTTGGCTAATTCATTTCACAAAATGTGCTTGAAATTTCTTTCAATTGTTGCCAAACTTAAAAACTTTTCCACAAATATTGATGTGACATTTATGCAATTTTATTTGGCCAACACTTAGGCATTGGCTTTTTAGCCATTAATTGACAAAATCGATTTGTGAAATGGTTGAAATGAAATATTTGCCTCCTGGCACTGACTTTTTGTATGGAAAATACTCATACGCTTGCCTGCAGATTGTGTAAATGTGTGTGCGTGTATGTGTGTGTGTGTGTGTTAGTTAGTTTATTTCATGCTAGTGAGTTTGTTAGGTAACCAGTTTAAATGAATTTATTTCAAACTAATTGGATTTTATGCTTAACAATTTCAATTAGCTTTTTAATTATGTTTTTTGGTTTGGTAAAATTATTAAATACCATTAATCAGTAAAGGCTAATTTAGCCTGAAAATTTAGTTAAAGTTCATAAAGAGGCATAAGGACAATACACTGCCAGAATAAATGAGTTAAATATATTATTTTGATTTAACAATAAAAAAAAAAGAAAATATAATAAAATAAAAAGATTCAATACTACAAAAGAGTATTTCTCCTTCTGTTCTTTAAGTGTATCTGTTGGATAATAATAAAACGATATCAACTCACACACATTTATGTCTCTAGTGTCTTGTATAAGGACATTATCCTGCATCCGGTAACCAGGCCAGGCGCCTACCTATACAAACTGTAATCATGATATAATCGCATAACCATTATTAAATCATATGCTTCGTCTAGCGCACAATTCATTTAAACATATTAAGCCACCCAAAAATACAAAAAAAAAAGAAACCATCGAGAAAAGGCAAAAAAAAAGAAAAAAACACACAGAAAAGGAAAAAAAACCAAATAAAAATCTCAGCAACAACGGGAAAAGGCTACATAAATGCTGTTAACATGGTAACAACAGAAGGATACGTACACACACACACACATAGACACTAAGACACATGTGTGCTACAGCATTTTTAATTTGCGTATTTTAGTCACGTACAGGTAAATCTCAATTGAATCGAATGTGACACCGGATGTGAAAATTGTGCACATTTTCCAAGCATTTACCAAACAGAGGAGTAGAACGCCAGACGAAAGATAGAGAAAAAATCGTAGAGAGAGTAAAAAAAAAAAAAAGAAAATTTATATAAAGAATAGGAGAAATTCACAGCACGAGACACAAAGATCGCATCACTAAACATGCTGGAAATGGAAAACATGTCGTCAAATCTATCTTACAGATGCATGAATGACGACCGACTGGGCCATGATTGGAGGATTCAAGGGATTGGGGAATTGGGCCGAAATGGGAACAGTAGATTGAAGAGAAAGGGTCAGGTCATGGTCTGTTGGTTGCCGTTGCCATTACAACAGAAATCATTGGGTATCGATGAGGTAAACATTTTTTTCCCCTCTTTGCACCTGATTTTTATGAAGGGAAGGTCCGAGATGGACAAGAGCAAGGACAATAAGTGAGTGAATGAATCGACGATGTTCGATGGGTGTGAAATGTGAGTTGAGTAGGAAAAACACTTTGAGGCACGCACTTTAACCATTTCCATTTGCTGGCTCTTCACCTTTTCCTCTGTCTTTTACAACGTGTGTATGTGTGTGTGTGTGTCTGTTGACCTAGGCAACTGAAAAAGGTGGCAAAATTGCCAGGATATAAACGTTCATTTCTGTTCACATTTTGCTTTGATGTTGATGCCCAATACCGATACCAATGACGATGCCTTTGCAAATATTGACGCAACACATTAATGGCAATTCAAATTGCCCTGTGGATCTATACCATTACGCTTCCCTTACCACCTCTCTCTCTTTCTCTATCTTTCGCCTCTTGTTTATGTGAATGTGTGTGCATGTGGGTTTTGTAAGGATTTTATCCTTTTGTGGCCATATTTCCATTGCTCATCGACTATTTAACTTTCGCATTGTAAATGGTTTAAATGTAACAGAGCTTGGTTAGTTAGATTCTAAAATTTAACTTCTAAATATAGTAAGGATTCTCTAAGTCATTAAAATACATTTGAGCACCTACGTTGGGCGCCATAATTACTTTGTAGATTTTGAATGATTTAACTGCCAGTTTTGACATAGACATTATAACTATATTTCGTATTATAAATGGTTTAAGTTTAGCACAGTTTGGTTAGTTGGGATCTAGAATTTATTTTCTGTATAAATTATCTGCGTGTATGTATTATGTATATATGCATTAAGTGAAGCACACACATTGGGAGCCAAATTTACTTCATTTTTACTTGGTACATAAGCTAAAAGATTCAAAATGATTTAATTATTACTTTGGACATAGACTCATTTGGCAGCCATCACATCGTTTAATCTCAGTAGTAGCTTTTGGCCCAAAATTTTCTAATTTAAGCTATAACAGCTACTCATAACTTATACCGAAATTGGGCAACGAAAATAATCTGATATTATGTATAGGTATAAATCGAAATTGTGGCTTAATGTTTCTACATGGAAAGTTCTCCATCTGTTCAACACGTAATTACATTTTTATTTATTGAATTTTCGCCTGAAACAACAAGGAGCCTGGCAGGCAGGCAGGCAGTCAGACAGACTAACCGACCATCTGAGCTACATAAACAACATCAACTTTTGGCCGACAAAACCAACGCAAAATTGTTTAGCGACAAATTGTCACAGGCGATGACAAGGAGGAACCCAGGAACCCAGTACCAGAACCAGAATCTGCTGCAGATGCAAGCTTACTGGGCTGACAGACTGACGGACTGACATGGCTGACATGATGCGTTGTTGCCACGAAAATATTCCACAAAGTCAACAAGAGGAGCAACAGCAAACCCAAAATGAGGTCAACCATGAAAATTGCACCAGCGGCAGCAATTTCTCATTTTGAGTTTTAGCAGGCAGCAGCAACAGCAACAACACAGCACAAAAAAAAAAAGTCCAAAAATTAACAAAAACAAAACCAAAAAGGAAAAAAAAAACAAGCAGTGAAAAAAAGGAAGAATTTTGCGATGCGGTTCACTGGCTGATGTTTTTGTTGTTCCTGCGGTTGATCGTTGCATGTTGCTGTTGCTGTTGCTGCTGCCGCTGCCGCTGCCGTTGCTCTTGCTCTTGTTGTTGATGTTACTCTGGCTGTTGCTGCTGGTGTCATGTCGTTCATCAGCGTAACAATTTTTATTGCTGTTTCGTACCGCAACTTTGTTGTCGATAAAATTTTAATTCGCATTGGCTTACATACTTTTTATTTTTATGTGACTTTTTGGCTCTTTTATATATATATATATATATATATATATATTGTTTCTGCAATGTTTGAGCATTATCGATACAGTAGTTAAGGCCGGCGATTGAATATTGCAGAGTAGTTATTGGGGGAAAAAAGGTGCACAAACTTTTAAATGCATTTTTAGATTAAAGAGAAACTTTTTTCACTAAAAGCAAAAATTTTTAATTCCAATTTTTATGTTTTGTTTTAACAGTACAGACTTGTAAAGAGATTCAATCAACAATAAAAAACAAACTTTATAAAATTTAAATTTATAATTAAGTTAAAAGGATTATGCTTTGCTAAGCCTTTGTTCTATCTATGAGTTATATTGTAATTTTTAATATATACATTTTTAAAGAACGTTCATAATTGTTTTGCATTCTTCAAATTAAGATACCATTATTAAGTCTTTGTAATTCACATTAATCAGATAATCCAAAATCAATTAATTTTTTATCGACTCAAGACTTAAGACTAGGCAAAATTATACGTAGGAATCTTATACACATATCTTGGTAGTATTTGTTGTATATATTATGGTTCTTACTCCTATTTATTGAAGAGCATCTGTAATTCTCCTTAACATAATTGAGACTTTGTCTTGCCATTTTTGCATGCTTCCCTTTTGATTTTCTCTCCTCACTGCGCCAAATTGATTTATAGCGTTCAAACATGAGTTCAACCAAAAAAAAAAAAGAGATATATATATGTATATATATATATATAATCTACATACATATATATACACCAACAAAAAAGGAATAAAGAAAGAATGAGTAGAAAAAGGAAGGCACAATCACGTAGCCAATTATAAACCGCAACTAATTGGCCAGGCCAATGTTGCAAGAGGAAATTTACTTTTAATAATATGGCAAAATAAATTTTGTGCTAAATTGTCAACATTAACAGCAACATCAACAGAGTCGCAGTGAACAAAAAACTGAAAGAAAAAAACCAACAACAACAATAAAATGAATACAAACATAAGTATATATATATAGCCAGTTTTCTATAGACCACATTTATCATTTGGCTTGCTGCTGTTGGTGTTGCTGTTGGTGTTACTGCTACCGTTTTTGGTTTGCACGCTTTTGACCTGAACCTGAGCAATGCGCGTGCCACCAACAACAGCAGCAACAGCAACGGAAACAATGGCAACACGAATCATTGCCAAGTTTAGATCTTATCTTTTGGTTAAAGCAGGTAAAAGTGTTGACTTTTTGTTTCGAATGCAAAAAGCGGCGACAACAACAGCAACCATAGCTACAAAATTGTTAATACTGTTTTACTTTTTTTTTTTTGGCTTCCGTTTTGGAAATAATTGAAATTTCACAAGTGTTGTTGTTGTTTTTTTTTTTTTTAACTCTCCTTTAAAGTTGCATTAATTGATGCCCCTTTGCACTAAAAATTTAAAAGGAAATATATATATACATATAACGAAAAAACATTGTACAAGACACGCCCCAAAAACCATGTTGCAACTTGCAAGTGCCAATTTGGGGCTGTCCATAACCCTCCACCCCTCTGTCTTACTCTCACTCCCTCTTTCTCTTTCCTTTTCAGTATATCTCTCTTTCTCCCTTGTTGTCGTTGTTTAATGCGTTTTTAAAGTGCCTGCACTATACGCCCCATGGGCGTTGAAAATTTTGCCGTTATTTGTTGGCAATTAGCTTGGCGAATGTCAGAAATGAACTCGGCCACACTTTGTCGCACAGCTGTCATACACGTACCAAAATGCAAATCCACTTCAAGTCATCAAGTAGAGACTCCAAAAAGCACATAAATCAGTTGTCACTCGCAAAATTTGTTTTTCTGGTTTCGTTTCTTTCCGTTTTCATCATTAATTTTTGTCAATGCCCAATTAAAACTTGAAATGTTCCACAATATGACAGTCAGCCACTACAACAGACAGTAAATACATATACATACATATATAGATATGTACACGTATTGGTGCTTTCAAACTAATGATTTCCGACGACAGAACAATATTTTTGTACATTTGCCATTGCAGACTGTCTTATCCATTATCTGAATGTTTCTTAGAGTTTAAGTCATATGTAAAAGCAAAAATTTTTCACTCTCGCAAGGGAAACCTATTTCTTGAATCTATAATTTGTTTTTATTTCATCCACTAACAATTTTATAATGTTAATTATTTATATAATTCAATCGATCAATTGTTTTACCCAATGACTTGGAATATTCACCTCACGAGATTCGCCTAGGTCCAATAGCAGAACATCACCATTTTTACCTTCTTCGATGGCCTTCACTATATTCCTGGCACAATCCTCAGCTGTCTGGCGTTTTATTTTGGGGACTATTTCATGTATTGGTGTATAGAAATCAAATATAGATTTTTGGGCCATGTCATCGAGTAGGCTAGTATCGGTCAAGCCAGGACAAACAGTAATGAAAGCCACACCAAATTGGTCATAATAGAATGGGGCCTTAAAATAGTTAACAAACACTTTAAGATAATTTTCTTTTTGTAATATTGTTTGTTATCACTTACAGCCAACGAACGTGTAAAACAAACGACACCAATTTTGCTTGCCGCGCAAATGGGAAATAAAGGCTCTGGTTGAAGACCCACAGCTGATGAAATATTTAGAATTAGTCCACCACGTCCTCCTTTAGATATACTCATATATTCAAGAGCAATCAAAGTGCTATGCATAACACCCAACTGAAAAGTGAAATTAAATAAATGTTCATGATCTAATTATTATATTCTGTGTGGCTATATACCAAATTGATTTCAATCGTCCGATCAATTAAATGTTCATTCAAGATGCCACTTCCATTGACTATAAGATCAAAGTATTCCAAACGCTGATTAGCTGCCATATATGCAGCTTTTATCTCCGACTTCTTGGTTATATCCACTTTCTGACAAAAAATGTCAGTGCTAGGATAGGATCTTTGCCATTCCGCTAAAATATCCTCATTTTCTTCTAAATCAAATATGCCAAGACCCTGAAAAATAACAAAGTAATGTTACTAGCTGAATTTGAATTCTAGTTAAAAACTTACCTTTAAATTCTTTTTAAGTAAATTTTCAATACATTTCTGACCTATGCCACCAAAACCACCAAAATAGATTACATTTTTTCCAGATAAGTCCATGTTTAAGGCTTTCCACTCAACTTTTAACTGAGAGATAAGTTAGAAATTCAAGTTGCTTTTGTTACTTGTAGATCCCTTACCATATGCTGGGTTCTCATCTCATTCGGAATTGTCAAAATTGTATTGATGAGAACCCAACATTCGTTTTTTGCCAGAGTCAAATTGATGTGAAGCCAACATGTGTATTCTTCAAGTCGAAGCTGTTTGCTCTCAGTGGGTGTATTATCTATAAATATTTAATTTCCTGATTTCGGGTTAATAATAGTCCTGGTTTACACCTTAATTGGAAGCACATGTCAAAAGCTGAAAACTGTGTTAAGTAAATTGTCCCCCAAGTATTTCGATCAATAAATTTCGACGAAAAATTCAAGCTTTTCATATATAATAACCATATAAAATGAGATATCAGAATTGAATTTATTCATCAAATGTATGTATCCAATGACTTGGAATCTTCACTTGATGGGATTTGCCTAGTTCCAACATCAAAACATCTCCATTGTTGCCTTTCTCAATCGCCTCCACCATAGTCCTAGCGCAATCCTCAGCTGTCTGACGTCTTATTTTGGGGGCTATTTGATGTAATGGTGTTTCGAAATCAAACATGCACTTGCTGGCCATATCTTCGATAATGGGAGTTTCGGTCAAGCCAGGACAAACAGCAATGAAAGCTACACCAAAGTGTTCATAATAGAAAGGGGCCTTGAAAATAGTTTATAATAAATATAAAGAATTTCGCTTAAACGATAGTTTTTAAGAACTTACAGCAAGCGAACGTGTAAATGAGATGACAGCAGTTTTGCTTGCCGCATATACAGGATATAGAGGCTCGGGTTGAAGGCCCACAACAGATGAAATATTTAGAATTAGTCCACCTCGTCCTCCTTTAGCTATACTCATATATTCAAGAGCAATCAAAGTGCTATGAATAAGACCCAACTGCCATTTGATTAAATATAAATGTTTAAAGTTCATTTGGGTTCTCTACAGTTCTTACCAAATTGATTTGAATTGTCATATCAATTAGATTTTCGTTCATAATGCCGCTTCCATGGATTATAACATCAAAGTGTTCCATACGCTGACTAGCTACCTTATATGCAGCTTCTATATCGGATATTTTTGTCATATCCACTTTCTGATAAAATATTTCAGTACTGGGAAAGGATCTTTGCCATTCCTCTAAAATATCGTAGTTTTCTGCCAAATCAAATACGGCAAGACCCTAGAAAAAAACTTTAATCATTCCATTTGAACATAAATTATAATTGAATAATTACCTTTAAATTCTTTTTCAGTAGTTCCTCAATACATTTAAGTCCTATGCCACCAAAACCACCAAAATAAATTACACATTTCCCAGCTAATTCCATGTTGATGGCTTCAAGTTCAATAACAAACTGACTTTCATTAGATGAGGTATGCAGATATTTATGTTGCTTTTATTGTTATGTTTCTTTAACATTTGTTTGGTTCTCATCTAATAATGAATAATAAGAGTCTTATTTATAACAAATCATTATGATTATTCAAAAGTCTATTGATGAGAATCCAACATATGCATAATAACTGAAAGCTATTTCCTGTATGTTTGTTGTTTATAAATATTTTACCTATGAACTTTAGATAACAAGTAGCTTAGACTTATACCCCAATTAAAAACACAAGTAGACCAATATAGACCACATACAATTGAAACATTTGCATGGATCACAAATTCCTTCAGTTGTTCTTGTAATCTGAAAGGACTCACTGAGTAGTACTGTTCCTAATAATAAGAGCGATAGCTTTTTCCTTTTTGGTAAATATTTTTAAACAAAAACTTTTTATAATAGATTGTAATTGAAATTAATCATCAAATTTATGTACCCAATGATTTGGAATTTTAATTTCATGTGTTTCCCCTAATTCCAACATTAGAACATCTCCGTTTTTACCCTCCTCAATGGCCTTTACTAAATTTTTGGCACAATCATCAGGTTTCTGTCGTTTTATTTTTTGAGCTATTTGATGCAATGGAGTATTGAAATCAAATATAGTTTTGCTAGTCAAATCATCCAAAAGTCCAGTATTAGTCATGCCAGGACAAATGGTAATAAAGGTCACACCAAATCGTTCATAATAGAACGGAACCTAAAACAAACAACAACAGACTAAGTAAATAATTTTTACTTTTATACTTTTTAAGGACTTACAGCCAATGAACGTGTGAAACAGGTGACAGCAGTTTTACTTGCCGCATAGACAGGGAATAAAGGAGAAGGTTGAAGACCCACAACCGATGAAATGTTTACAATACGTCCACCTCGACCACCTTTAGATTTATCCATATAATCCAAAGCAATTAATGTACTGTGTATGACACCCATCTGAAATATGATTAGATATAATATAAAGCTCTCGTTATAATCATATAGCTTACCAAATTGATATCAACAGTCAGCTCAATTAGACGATCATTCATAAGACCACTGCCATTGACTACTACATCAAAGTATTTCAAACGCTGATTAACTGCCTTATATGCAGCTTCTATATCCGATTTCTTTGTTACATCAACTTTCTCATAAAATATTTCTGTACCGGGAAAGGTGTTTTGCCATTCCTTTAAAATCTCTGTATTTTCTGTTAAATCAAATATAGCCAGAGCCTGAAAATATTTGAAAATAATTAAATTGAACTGAATTTGTATTTGTTAACTGACCTTTAACTGCTTTTTAAGTAGATTTAGTACACATTTCTGACCTATACCACCAAAGCCACCAATATATATAACATTTTTGCCAGCTAATTCCATGTTGAGATTCTCGCATTCAATTGTAGACTGATCCAATAGAATTCTTAGTAGCTTCGGTTTGCCAGTTTTACATATGTTTGAATCTTATCGTTTTGTTCTAATTATGACACTGACTGATTAACAAGGGGGTCCAAGTAAAATCTTTGGCCCCTAGGCCCCTAGCGGGGGGAAAACAACCACACTAGCAGTTTGTTCTTTATTTCTCTCTTTGTAATCTTTTTTTTTCTTTTTGTTTTTGCGGGATAATTGTTTTTATTTTATTATTAAACAAACACATAAAGAAATTCAAAACAATTCTTTGTAGTCTTATTATGATTATTTGTTTGTAGCATTATTAAACTTTTGATTAGATTACAGTTAAAAATTACCATAATTTCTTAACTATGGAAAGATTCTTTGAAATTTGAAGTAATTTGAGAAGAGTCTAAACAAAACTTAGAAGTATTTGTCATTAAAATACTTCAGAAACATATATATAGAATAACACTATACACTATAAATCCCATAAAATTTATTTAAAATTTATTTAATTTGAAAGTTATTTAAAATTTTTGGTCAATGCCTTCAGTTTTATAGAAAACAATTATTTTTATATAAATAATATCAAAAAAGTTTTATTTGGTCGTGATAAAGTTTCTTTATTTATTTTTCTGGCTGAGCGACTCGTGAACAGTTGCTGATCAGGAATCTATATACATTATGCTTATCATATTAATATACCTATTATATGAAGGCTTATTTGATGAATCGGACTAAATAACTTATAGCCTAAAAGAGTAAAATTTCTTTCACTTATCTTTTATAATATTTTGCAAGAGTTTGGAAAAAGTATAAAAGGCAGACAAAAGAAAAATTAAACCAAATGTTTTTATAATCTTTTCTCTTTCTTTATCTTATATCTCTTTTATTTGTCAGTGAGATTGCTCAATTAGCTAAGCTAATCTAAATATAATGAAAAAAAAACGCCTTAAAGAAAATATACATATATATATACATATATATATATATACTTTACTTGACTTGATATTTTGAAAATTTTAGTTTATTTGATTTTCACTTGACTTTCGTCTGAGGCAAAACTTCAATCAAGTAACATAGTCGGGGTGTGATAGAGATGGAGGGACAACTTAATTGAATTTTCTCTTCAAGCAATTCGCTGGAAAACTTTTGTGGCATTTGCCCCCAAAGACATACCAATTGCCATTGCCATTGCTACTGGCACTGCCACATCCAGTGGCACAGCCGCTTCAACTTGCAGTTGCTAGTCACCGCAACATTTTACATATGCATTTTATTTTGTTGAATTTATATTCAAGTGTTGGAGCTAAACAATTATTGGCTGTCGTTCTATGAACTAGAAAATTTGCATATTCCGGTTGAGTTTTTGCCTTTGACCAGTCTCATAGCAATATGTCAGTGGAAATTTTGATGAATGACAGAGATTGTCTGGCTAGCAAACCATTCTACTCCCAATGCTCGCTCATATACATTTGCCAATCCCCAATCTCTAAAGTATGCCATAGACGTGTCATGGATGCATTGATTTTTGCATTTTCATTTGGAAAACAGAAAATCATATTTCAATTAAAGCTCGAAAATAGCCAACTGGTAATAATCGAAAAATGGATTACAAAAGGTTTACTCCCATTCCCTCTCTCCTTGTGGGAAATGTGTGATACGAATGGAAAATTGAGATGGGAATAGTTGGGATAGAGATGTGGCAAGGGAGTTGGAGTTAGAGCTGCAGATGGAGTAGGAGTAGGGTAACTCAATGTTTTGAATGTTGGCAATTTCAAACAAAATTTTCGGCAATTTGCCGAGTGAGGCAAACAAAATTGTTGGTTTGTTTAAAGAGACAACACACACAGACACAGAAAAAAAATTGCCCATATCACATTGGCCCATGTATTGACAGAGAACTGACAAAAAGAATCCTACCAAATGTGTCATCTTTATTGAAAAAAAAAAACAACAAAAAAAAAACACCGCTCACGTTTATACTCTTAATGTTGCAAGGGTTCCATGTCCTATGTGATCTATTTTAATTATGTTTAAAACTTGGTTCTCTTGCACCAAATTTAACAACTTTAACTAATCTAATACACTTTAGTGTATAAATGTAGTTCCAATTTACTCTGTTGCAAAATTCTTAGCTAAACAGAAATACCCTACAGCATGGCAAGGGTGTAAAAAGTGCGAGAGGGAATTGAAGGGGGAGGGGATCGGACGGGATTGACAGCAGTGGTTGGTTGTAGGCGACGTTTGTAGATGGAGGAGATGAACCGCATGCTCTCTCGCCTGTCTGTCATGGGTTAATTTCGCATGCAAATAATGTCACGTGTTGTATTGCCATTTTGAATGGGAGAACTTGATTAAAATTCAATGCGACGTTAATTAAATTCTGTCAATGCAATTTACACGAACAATTTTTTTTTCTCTCCCGCTTCTTCTCTGTCTTTCTTTTTTTTTTTTTCAAATATGAAAAAGTGTGAAAAATTTGAGTGGTCTTTAAGCTAGTCTTTATCACTCTCTCGTTTTGCACCTACAACATCATTTTAGTTTAGTGGCTCACGTGGCGTATGAGCAATAAATTATTCTGTTGCTCTTGCTCATGGAAAAAGTTGTTGTAAGGTCTCTTCTCGGTCTCTACTGTTGAGACGGAATTCCGGTTGCATTGTGCCGCCGTTAAGTCTAGACAAAGCAATCATAAATAATTTCTGCATAAAGACGTAATAATTTGCCTTCCGCCAACCTCTTTTTCTATCTGTCTCTCTCTCTCTCTTTACCTATCCCCCCACCTTCCAATTCATTTCCATTGCTTGTCTACCCATTCCCATTCTAACCAAATATTTTGTTATTAAATGAAATTGCAATGTTTGGCCGCTGACCACGTTGAATGCAAAAGGTCTGCTTCTCTCTGTTCTATATGCTGGCCCCTTTACCCTATCCAGCGCCCTTGGGGCGGCTGTGGCAGGACGAACTCCTCATTATGATTGCAAGCGGTAGAAGAACAGTAAACGAATGGGAAATGGGGGGAAAAAGAAGCCAAAAACAAAAAAATGTTGACTTGCTTCTACGTTTTCCTCTCCTGTCTGGGAATTTCATTTTCCGGGAGGCGTAACTTTGTTTGGAGCGAGGCGGAAAGTTTGGTCAGTCCTCGTTTCACTTTTGCGTGTTGTTAAACGTTTTTATGAATTGTTCTTGTTGTAGTTGTTATGATGCGGTTACCACTTGTCCGGCTGGGAAACTAGCTACTCTGACCCAAAGGTAGAGAGTCAGAAGGATGATGTAGGTAGTTCCCGTGTGTATACACTATCCTGTAAAGGTATATTGACTTAAGCAGAATGCCTAATTGGGTAATGTTACGTACATATTTAGTATAACTTTAAAAAGTGTATCACAGCTTATTATTATTTATAATTGTTAAAAACTAAACCTAATAAAAAATAGATTTTTCGTTGTGTAGAACAGAAAGGGTATTTAAAGGGTGTTGGAAATTCCTTATTATGAAATCAGCATGCACAACTCATTGGTCTTTTTTCATCTTCTTCTCTCGCTTACTCTAGTTCTTCATTCAGGATGTGTGTTTGGGCCATTTAATGAAATTTTAAACATTTTTGTGTTCTAATAATGAAATGCTTATGGTTTAGTTCTAACAATGACAATGGGGAATACTCACACTCTCATTCTTTTCCTTTCTTCTTCCTCTCTCCTTCTCTTTCTCTATATTATCATTTTGGAATCAAGTTAAAGCCCTTCCATCTCACAACTATTTCTCAAGAGTTTAAGCTGTGGTGGATGCTGTGCTGTGTATGCATATGATTAACAAGAAATGCAGCTAGTTTCAGCGAAAAGTTTTTCAGATGAATGACAAAATTTGCCACTTGCCTGAAGGTGGTTCACCACCTCACTAAGAATGGAAGAGGATTGAGGGGAGAGGATGCTTGAAGAACTCGTTAAAAGTTGCCACTTTTCCCACGTCGAACTCAACTGGAAAAGTTTGCCATAAATAATGTCCTGGCCCTACGTCAATATTAACAAGTAACAACAAGGACGACAACGACGATGACTAAAAAACTTTCAAGCACTTCAATAAACAAAGTGACAACTTAGCCTGTACACCATTCTACTAACCCCCCTACCCATCACCATCTCACACACACACACACACACACCTTTGCACTGCTGCTAGACTCTTTCTTTCGCGTCTTTGCCATTTGGATTACCTGTAACAGTTTATTGATGTTGGCTTTTTAGCATTTTAAGGAGCAAATGCGACAAGAATAATAAAAAATTCGTGGCAAATGGAAAATGTCAAAATAATTTCTACTAAAAATGCCTGCCCCGCCAGTTGCTGTTGTTGTTGCTATTGACGTTACCGTTACCGTTGCCGTTGTTATTGCTGTTGATGTTTTGGCTCTTGTGGTTGCTCCTTTACTTTGGAGTACCCGCAGGGCATTCGTCTTTCATATCCGGCTTTGAACTTCCGTTCCTTTCCGTTTCCTCCTACAAGCGCCGCCCACAAGGAAAAAAAAGGGAAATTGATTTTTGGCTAGGCTGAAGATATTTTCAGTTTGACGGTGGTGGTGGATACCAGGCCGTAATGTTAATTAAGTGCTAGTTTTTTTTTTTTCGTTTTGCTTCATTTTCCCTTGGTTTGTCTATTTTGGTTTAAAGCCATGAAATATTAATCATCGCATTTCAAGTCAACTCAAGGACAGAGCCTAGTAACCTGAATAACCTGAAAGATGAGCGTAGGATGAGGGAAGGATGTGAAAGGTAAGTCACAGAGCTGACATATGTGAGCAGAGTTAATTAACTGGTGTGCTAACTAAGCAAACTCATAACACCCATACACACATCCTTTTGATAAGAGCTGAAAAATGTGACTTAATGAAGTGCGAAATATGCACAGATTTCTATAGGGCATATATGTATATAGTATATCTATATATATATACATATGTATACAAACCGAGAGGCAGAAGCCAGATCGCTCATAGATAGATATAACTGGGTGCGGTTGTTATTTGAATTAAGGCCTTGGCTTGTGTTAAAAGATTGTCTCCTCAGGCCATGCAAGACCTTTAAGAGATGGTAAATCGTATACCCAAAATGTTGTTTGTATTTGAAAATGTTAGAAATTGGCAAGGGTTTTTTTTGGGGAAAATCTATTTTCTTCCACTAATGATAAATTTAAACCATATGTAATTTATTAAATTAAAGCATTAAAAAATGGGTTAAATTTATAAATGATTTTGCAATGAAATAATTGTTGTTGTTGGTTTTGGTTTCCGTTTCCTGGCCAGCAACCAGGATTAAAATCGCCTACAGCTAACCACGACCAGCAATTGTGACCCCTTTTTGGTTTTCAGCATTTAATATGTTCTTGGCTAAATGCCAGCTCATACTGATTTTATTCTCTCTGCCTCTCTCTCTCTTTCTCTCTCGCTCTCTATCTTCTGTTCCGTCATACAAACCCAGAGGCAGCAAAACAATTGAGTGCACTTTATGGTAGTGCTGCTGCTTGTTGCATACTTGCAGGCGTTGTTGTTGCTGTTGATATCTCACGTAGCCTTTCAGGCAAAGGAAAGGCAAGAAAAGGACGTAAAACCATTAAGTCAGTCAGTTGGTCTGTTGGTTGGTCGGTCGGTCGGTTGGTCAGTCGCTCTCGTCTGCTGATCAGCTTAATAAGTTGCAGCTGCTGACACAATTTCTTCTTCTTTTGGCCAGTTGAGACTTACATCATGCTTGGACCAGCTTTACGCCTCGTTGAACACTCAAGGAGTGGCACATAATTTCCTTCATTTATACGTACTTCATCGTCTCCTTTGGCATCTTTGGTTTTTCTCTGTTCTGTGCTCAGTGCTATTTCTCTCTTGTTGTCTACTGATTGAATTACTCAAGTTGAGGTCCTGTTGCCTGTCAGTGATTGAATTTTCTTTTTGCTACCCGATTGGTTGCATCAGCAATGAGAAGAGCTTTAAGCGCATTAAAAAGACAACCAAGTATGTGGGGATGTAGATGTGCAATATGGGCATGTGGCATGTGGCATTGCGTGCTAATTAAAAGGCCCAACATTTATGCAATGCAACGGCCACATACATACATAGACACAGAAGAAGAGGCAACTCAACAAAAGGCGGCCGTCATGGCAACCGCCGCCGCCGCCGCTTCCATACAATTGGAAGTCCTACTCCACCTCCTGCTTATCCTGGCTCTCTCGCTTTCGCCCTTTTGGTAAATAAATCGCATATAAACAGCAGATAATCCAAGCCAACATCATGGCAAATGCCCATTCATTGAGTCGGTTTTGGTGCCTTTCCCTTTAACCTCTTTTATGTAATGCCCTAGCAGCAGCTACAACTACAAGGATTCCGCCTCGTTTTTCGTCTCACATCCTCACTCTGATCCCGACCATCATCCTTGTCCTTCTTCTCCTCGTTCTCGTAGTCGTCGTCATTATAGATGCAGTTCTCGCATAGTCAATACGATGAGTTTATTGATTTTCCCTCGATGTGTGTGGACAGGTGGGAGTGAATTATTTCGGGCCGTGACTTTGCTTAGAATGAAAGGTAGTTTTTACTTTTTAAATTTGACAAACAAAATGCGAAACTAAACTATAGCAAAAACTACTTAAATCAAGCTTTGAAGTAGCTACACTTTTTACTCGTTCATTAAGAATAGAAAGAGTATTCACTTTTCCGACTTTAAATTCTTTAAAAATATTCTCAACATTAATTATATAGAAGTCATTTTCTTAATTCGTTGCAATTGCTATATAAATCAAATGATGCATGCAATTAAAATGTCTTTAATATGATATTTATTTCCGTTCAGTTTAGTGTTTCCAGTTCATAATTCATTCGTTCAAAATTCATATTAATTGATGCCACATTTTCATTCACATTTATAACTCTTAATACATATATCATCTTCCATCTCCATTTATTTTAATCTTTCTTTTCGGTTTCTTTTGGCATATTAATTATCCGTTTCCCTTTCTAACAAGTTTTTCATCCTTTTTGGTATGCCAAATAAATCACACACATAGACAACCCTTTGCCTGTGCCACAGTCTTGGCCCATTCTTGCCCCTTTACATATGCAACATATGGTGTCTAACTCTGTCTAAACTTTGAACTTTTAATTCTGTTAATTAATCGATATGTTCTCACTCTCACTCCATCTCTTCTTTGTTGGTCTGTCTCCTGTTTCTTTTTTTTTTTTTTTTGCTTTCTTTTGTGTGTGTGTGTATGTGTGTGGGCAGACAAACAATTAGAAAAGTGAGGCAAAGGAGCCGGGAGCCATCAAAGTTGCTGTTGAAGCACCACAAAAAGAGGCAACAACAGAGACTCTCAATGGACTGACTGACTCTTCCCTCTGCCCTTTCCTCCATTATTTCTAGTTGCAGAGTCCCGGATTGGGGGCAACAATAATAACACATGGCATCGACCCCTAACCACCAGTTCCCTTATCCTTCCTCTTAGTTACTCCCACTCTGTCCCTTTTCTTCTTTCTGTTTATATGATTTACAGTTGCAAACATATACATACATATATACCTCTCACACACATATATACATACATGTGGATAGAGAGAAAAGCCGGCGGCAAAAGTTAAGAAATGAAATTTCAAGAAAATTGCACAAACAACAGGAAGCCAGCCGGCAACTGGGGAATGAGCAAAAGAAAATATTGTAAAACTCTTGGCTATAAAGCACAAAATACACGATTATATATCGGCAGTTGAGGGCGAAGTCGGTACTGTGTGTGGTGTATGGGAAGTGGGCGGTTTGGATATGAACACACAAAAAAAAAAATGTGAACAACACAAAAGTCGTTATCTTAATTACTTTTATAGCTTCGATTTGCGGGCCAAAAGCAGAACAACAAAACAGAAAACATGACAACTACAAAAAGAGAGAAGGAGGGATAGAATAAGAGAAGAGAAAAGAAGGAAAAAGCTATCGTAAAATGCTTTTCCACTTTTTTTTTAAGTAAGCCAGCTTTAAGGAGACAATTTTAAGATGCAATCAAATTCGCAACAGTTTATCATAAATTGTAAATTTTAAATCTGTTCTACGACTTCTTCAATTTAGAAGATTTTTTTTTTAAGAAAAGTATAGCATACTTTGGGGAGTGGCAAGATTTCATTTTTATCGAAAAGAAGTTCAAATAGTTTCTCGATTAATTTTTAAGCTTTCATAAAGAAAGTTGTATTTTATTACTGACAAATTAATTTGTTTTTTTTTTTTTTTGGGATTGTTTATTAAAAATTTAACTAAAATTTGTCAATTTATTCATTAAGAGATGATGAACAATATTGAGATATGAATAGTCCCTATGGAGGACCACAGACTATATTTTAATTTAAAAGCAATTAAATTGTTGTTGATTTTAAATGTTAAAACTGTGAAACATTTGCAATTGCTCGGAGCGTATCACCCGAGTTATGGTTTAGTTACATTGCTTTTCATTGGAGAAAATATGTATATGTTGATATATACACACATATGTGTATGTGTGCGTGTATGTGCCTAAACAAAGTATTATGGCATCATTTGCATAATTGGAGAAAATGAAAATTACAGACACCAGACAGGCAGTCCGGCCATTTCCCCTATTGCAATTCCATTCCAGTTGCCGTTTTCATCCTGTCAGCATTGAAAAGCTAAACAAACAGAGGAATACAAAATGATATTCAAAAACAAGAAGCAAAAAAAAGGGTTGTATCCTTTATACATACACATACACACATATACATTGAAAGGCACTTCATTAGCGAGTTATGTTTGCAATTGCAATTAGAATTTTATTAGAAAACGAAACACCAAGCCATAAATAGAGGAATTAGAACATTTAGCTGTAAAGCTGCAATCGTATAAGAAGCATCATTTCTTACTTCCACGCTTGGTGTCCAGGGACCATTATAGACTATAATGGTTTGAGATTTACTGCCATTGGTTACACTTTCTTTAACATATTCCCATGGCATGCCACCTTTATCAACAAACTTGAAGACCTCTTTAGAAAGTGTAAGGATCTGGTTTCAAATAAAAGTGACACAAAAAATTGTCTGGATAGAAAAACAAAAACATAATGTATCACTTACTCCTAAATTGGTTAATAATAGAAAAACTGCTAAAAATAATTTTGGCGACATTAGGACCGAAAAAATTGAATTTAATAAAATTTAAATTTATATAAATAAATTAAATACAAAATAAAGAGTTTAAATTTAGCTTATTATTAAAAAGCCATCTTTGATTATCTGCTACATCCAGATGTATATATATATATTAGATATTATCTGAATCTTAGTAAACTTTCAATGGATAAACTCTTTTCATCATATCATTCTAATTCAAAGAAAAGAAGAGGGATACATTTATATCTGGGATCTGATTAAATGTATCGACAGCGTTTTTAATTTATTGACATAATTATAATTAAAACATTTTTCGCTCTGACCTCAATTGCATGTGTATTTATGTGTATTTATTTTCATTTCGTTGCATTTGTATAATGATGTAACGATGTGGATTATTAATACTGTCAGCAATTTCATTTATTTTGTAATTTGTTTGCAAATGTTTTTCTTACATTCTTTTGTGTTCCCTCTCCCTCAGCCCCTGTCTCTGTGGCCTCTCTGGCCTGGTCGTTATGCTTAATGGCCTTTTGTTTTATCGTCCTGTCAATGCAGATTTTTTTTTGTTTTATTCTTTTTTTTGTTTCGTTTTGTTTGGTTTCTGTATATTTATGGTTATATTTATTCACTTGACTGCCAATTGTCGTTTGTTACTTGTTTGTTGCTTGTAAATTATTGTGTTTATTTTAATATTGCAAATAATAATATCGAATATCAATCAGAGGTCACATTGGAATGAGAGGAGAGTCATTTTACAGAGTTGTTAACTTTATTCTTTCTTTGAGTGTGTATGTTGTCACGGTAGTCACAGTGGAATTTGAATTTGCAATTTATCATTCTGAAATATTTAAAGAGAAATTTTTATATATAAACTTTTGATCTTAACCAAATGACCAAATTTGTATTCTTTCAGCTCCTTTGATTCCCATCTTGACTGAGTGAGTATTACAATTTTCTTTAATTTGTTTATTTCCATTGTAAAACAGTATTGATGGGGAAACTGGGTATGAATTCCATAAGTTCCTTTGATTTGACTGGCCTCAACCTGTAAAACCTTTGTTTCATTTTGATGTTTTCTACATATTTAATCGATTTTCATAGTAATTTCAAATTCATTTTCAACATTGGGAAATTTTTCAAATGTCTGCTATTGTTGCATACTTTTTGGATAAATATTTTAATTGCCAAATGGAATTTGTAGTATATGCTTAGCATACTTTCGTGCGGTACATCAAAACCCAAATTGTTGCCAGCAACATTGAATAGTATGTATGTTTGTATGTGTATTCAATATGTTGCTAAACTCAATTGCCCCGTTGAGTTTGAGTGCTTCTCACTCTGCGATGAAACCGCACTTGAAAAATTAATGAGTGCCACTCGAAACGCTAATCACATGTAAGTGAAGCGTTTCCTACCGCCATCGCCACCGCCTCCTCCCCTCTAACCACTGCTGCCAACAACTTTAGGTTAAAGCCGCATACAACCACACAGCGTGTAAGGTGTATAGAGAGGGAAGTGGGAGGTAGGGAAAAACTAAAAGTTTGAATTTCGAGGGTTGCATTTGAATTTGATCAATTTATTTATTTCTCACACAAATAGAAAATCTTATCAAGTATTTATATATAATTAGAAAAAAAAAGTTACAATATTTGTTGTAGTCTTAAAGTATTTAAAAATTAACTTAAATTAATCAACCTATTTTATATATCACAAAGTCTTAGCTTATGCATATATATATATATATAAATAACATATATATACAATATGTAGTATGTATATATTATATTTCACCTATCGTTCCCTTTGCAGTGCCGATAAAGATTTCAATTTGAATTTTATATTTCCCCACTCTCTCCTTTCGTTTAATGATATATTTTTTAATTTGTTTCATATTTCGAAATTTTTAGCCTGAAGACTTTTAAGTATGCCCAACAATTGCAGCGATTCTAATGGCTCAAAATCATCGGCATAACGTATGGCCGATGATTTCACTATATGTCGCTCTCTGGGCATATCCAATATCATTGGCAATTGTTCGGCCATAACCGAATGATGTGTTATCAGCGCCTTGAGAGTCGTAAATTGTTTTTTGGCACCCTTCAGGCAAAACATTTGGTTACGTGTGTTTTGTATGGCAAAGCTCTTGACCTTGCGTTCCAAACGCAGACACAACTCGAAGTTTCGAGGTGTACTACGTCTAAGTAGAAAACTGCCGGGTGTTGCAGCCATCAGATGCTCTTGGGCTCCTTTAGAACTGATGCGTGGTTGATACCAAGAGTACTCAAGTAATTCCGGCTCTTCATCATCCTCATCATCAGTGTTGATGTTGTAACGAATTTTGGAACGTTTCTTGGTTGGTGTGGGACGACGTTTGCTCGAGCTGGTTTCATTCAAAAGCTGACAGCAGTCAGATATACCCGCATCGGTATCATCTTGGTTATCTTCCTCCTCTTTGCTGCTGGTTTCACTCGAATCACTTGGCTGGCTACTTTGCCAGCAATTTAGTGAGAGTAAGGACTTTTGTGGCGAGCGTTTCGGTGAGGTTTGTGTTGACGATGATGATGTTGAACTGCTACTGCAACTGCAATCGGCATCCTGATCTTGATCATCTTCCTCTAAATCAGCTTGATAGGAAGAGTCAAGTAGGTCCTGCTGTAAAGCAAAGAGAGATGAGAAAGTAAAGTTTTAGAAAATAATCTTCAATTTGTTATCGGAATTAGGGCGGAAAACTTACCTCATCATAGTCACTTGTAGGCTCTTCATGCTGTAGTCTTGAGTCTTCTTTGTGTGTAGAAGTTGCAAAAAGTTTCCGTTGCAAAAAGTTCTTCATGGTATCATAAACCTTATGGGTGCGACTTTGGCTGCTAACTGCAGCTATCTCCTCCTCGGTTGTTGACGATGAAGTGGGAAACTCGAGTTTTTCCATCAACGGTTGCTTTTTCTGGTATTCGCCATAGATGTCAGCATAGTCGGGACATTTGATTGCTTGTCGTAACTGCAAAAGAGCACAAAACACAAAAAAAAAGAAAACATGAATTGTTGTTGTTGTTACTGTTGTGTTGGTCAGCCAAAATTTGTCCACATAAATCTCTTCTTTCACTGTCTACCTGAAACAAAAAACCCATTATGTATGTCACAGTCAAAGACCTTTGTTCTACCCTTCATTCTGTGGGTCATCTGTGATGTTATCCGTAAATTCTACTTCTGTTCACTCGCTCTATTGTTGCAACAATTTGCCTAACCTTGTTCTCCTTTCTTTACTATTATTTGCTTTTCATTTTCCTGTGTTTTCTTTCCTAGTTGGCTTTTCTTTTCTAAAGTCACTTACAGAATTCGAAACAAAAAAAAAAAAAAAAAAAGATAAATTCTGGAGCATTTTCAAATACCATTATAAACGAGGGGTTCTATCTATCTTTATGTTATTTTTAGAATCCAAAAAAGAAAATCCAAAACTAGAGTAATAACTATTTTTTATATATAGATAATAATAATCTATATATAGAATGAAAATCCATCTAAAAATTAACAAGGGCTTACATTTGAGAGAGGGATATCGAGCAGTTTATTGTTGTGCTTGTTGTCGTTGCTTGTTTTTAAATTCATGAAGGATGAGTTACACCCCTTTTTGCCACCTTTATCGACAGCAAAGGATGTATGTACATATATATGAGAGTGCGTATGTGTGTGTGTTTGTGTGCGTTGAAGTGTGCACACACTCCAGCACGCACACACGCATTCACAAAATAATGAGCATTCAATTGATGTGGAGAAAGAAGTGGCTTAAAGGACGACAATGCTTCAATCCAGGTAGCCAGGAGTTTTCATATATGATGTGATGTATGTATGTATGTATGTACATATGTACTTATGCAATTGAATTGAAGTTGAATTGAATTGGTTTTGATTTGAAAATGCGCGCACAATGAGTGCATTATAAGTGTATATAAGCATAAAGGATTCCACTAGGCTGCAAATTCATTATCGATTAATGAATTACTTTGAAAATCTAAAGTTATAGGTCTACGATTTTACAATAATAATAAACTCTTGTTATGGAAATATCCGTTAACAGAACTAGTCGAGCGGCATATAACTAAATACACTAAACAGCAAGTTCCTGTTTGATTGGAATACTTCCGCCCTCGAAATCAATTTGCATTTCCAATTTGAAAATGTTGTTTATGTGTTAAACACCAACCAAAAAAATAAATAGAAAGAAAGAGAGAAAAACCAGGAAAGATAATTCAAATTCAAACTAGACATGACCAGTGCAAGATGAGTCGGTGGAGGAGGAGGAGAAGGAGTAGAGAAAAACTCTTTGATGTGGCCACACATAAATCCGATGAAAGCTCAACCAAAAACAACAAAAAAGACAACAAAAAAATAAAAAAAAAAAAAGGCGGCGTGAAAATCTGTTTTTTATGCGGCTCAAATCAAACAACAGGGGCCAACACTGGCGGAAAATGTCTGGAAAACAAGCATTTAATGGTTACAATTTTCCATTCCACTCTGTTTGCTGCCTTGTTACATGATTTTTAATTTATGCAAAGAACCTAACAATAATGGGCGACCCCAAACCGAGACAGAGATACAAAAAGGAGGGGTCAGCGAAAAGAAATCTATAAAAGATATATACATACATACATACATACAAATATATGTATATATAAATATATATACAGTAGTGACCAAAAAGGTGTTGGATCCCTTTATACTCTACTTTATCTATTTTCTATTCTTTTGTGCGTGCTAATGCAATAATCATGGGTCTGATCCTGCCCTGCGGAAAGGTAACTCTAATTGATGATGAAGCATAGCTTAAGGCAGGCAACCTCTTCTTCTTCTTCTTCATCATCATCATCATCATGTTGTCTATTTGGTTTTTCGTCTCCCATTTTCCATCATCTTTCTTCATCTTTTGTTTGGCCTGGTCCGAGGTGTTAGCATATTATTTTTGGTTCCCCTTATCAAAAAAAAAAAAAAAAATGTGTTACAATAAAAACACACTCTGAAGATAGTTTCGCTCCTACATGGAGTTGAATTTCAGGTAAGCACGAAAGAAAGCCAGGCAGGCAGATGGCCAAAAGTAACAAAGGAACCAAATACTCTCCTACCTAACCTTCTTTTCATTCTTATAAAAACAGTTGTTAAATTTTCATTTATAAAGCATTTAGAGTGCAGCATGAACTGAACGACTGAGGGATATATAAATGGAAGGGGGGTGGTGGTAGTGTTGGGGTAAGAAAAATTAGTTGAAGTACATTTTATGAACCTTTTGTATTGTTATATTCTGTGTGGGTCTTGATGAAATTATTGAAATGTTGTTGGGCCACTTGAGTTATTATTGCCATGTAACCCATCAAGTAGCAGATAGACAGAAAAAACAGACAGACATATGCCAGAATATTTCGGCAAAACATTTGCGTGTGTGTGTGTGTGTGTTTGAGAAATTTAAGCAGCTGTTTAAGGACCCAGCAACCACCCATAACCCACGCTTATTGTCGATTATTTCTGGTTGTTACCGCAAAAACCACTTTTGACTCACAAATTGGGCAATTGTCATACCCCATTTCTCCCCCCGCCTTGCCACTTAACAATTTCAATTCTACACCCTTTTCTTACTAGGGTATATACATTTGTAAAACAAAAGAACAACAGTATCTTCTTGATCAAAATAAAACTAATGTCAGAAAATGTTTTGCTTTCATCAGAGCTATGGTAAACCTCTTAACATTAAGTCATTTCAGATATATTAAATATAGAGTATAGAAACTTCGGTTAATCTCTAGATAAGCAGTGAACCTTTCTGTTACTATTTGCCTGCCGCCTTTCTGTAAATTAGTTGAAATATTTCAAATATTTTTGGAATAGACATTTTAGCTTTTAGTTCCAGCTAATTTGACAGTTTTATTTTATGACAAAAGTTGTGTTCGAATCGTCCGCTAGTCGCTTGCTAGAAATAACTAGATATAGGCACACGTGTTAGTTCGTTCAGGGGCTTTCAAAATGTCAGACGGAATAGTTTATGACATTTTCCATGGCACGCGGCTCTGTGTTAAACATTTTTCCTTGCAACAGATGAACAAATTTATGAACTCGACACAAAAAAACAAAGATGAAGACTTCTCCAAAAAGTTTTACCTCATAAAATGATTTTAAGGTTGAAAACACACACACACACACATACACACTCACATATACATATACGAAATCTGTTTTCTTTTATAGTTTATTTCGGGTTAGTCGCTTTTTTCATGTCTTTTTCTTTTTTGATGAAATTTTATTGCAATTAGCTGGGAAAAATCCTTTTGTTTAGACACATGTGGCATGTGGCATTTAAAGTTTTTTTTACGCTTTTATTTTTTTTTTTTACGTGTGGAGGTTTTTGTGGCATTTTTTATAGGTGTAAAAAATTGGGTCGCATTTGAAAATTATTGAAATGAAAATGGTATTGTATTGAAAAAAGAAGGGGAATGGCCGCACAGGGGGGGAGCGGTGCCATAAAGAATTTGATGAGTTTATTAAATGCAAATTAAAATTGTTAAAAATTTTTTTAGCTTTTCTTTTAATTGCATTTTATGAGGCTAAATAAAAAGCAATAATAAAAAAAAAAGATAAAGATATATGCGAGGGAGGAAAAATTAAAATTTGTTAGTTCTTAATTCAAATTAGACATTTTTATTTTCCAAAATATTATAGGCGACGGTTCAAAAGATTTAATGTGAGAACAATTTTATGGTATTTGATTCTAGTTGTACCGTTGCAAAGCAGTTTATTAGATCGAAATTATAATAGATCTACATATTGTTCCAAAGAATAATTCTTATGGTTTCCATAATTTTGGAATTTTTTAAAATGCTGATGGCAAATTGTAATCATATTGAATCAGATTGTGTATATCTATGGTTTAAATTCTCGAAAGGGCAACAGTGTAAACCCGTCCGCCTTTGAACTTCTTTTCAAGACAGCATAAATCCCTTAGCACCTTTAACTTGTCATTGGGTCTTATCAATCGTTACCAATACCCAAAAATAGAATCGAAATACTAAGGCAATATCTTTAAGAATATAAAAAGTCTGTTTACTAGTTCGTTTCGCTGACAAACGTTTTCAATTAGTCGCCGCGTCTGGGCAAAGATAAAAGGGCCAACATGGCCAGGGTCATAGACAAAGTGCACATAGCCAACAGAACAAGCAAAAGGAGGAAAATAAAAAGAAAAACTAATAAAAATTCTCAACGATAGATAGATAGATAGATAGATAGACAAAGACACAAAGAATGAGAGGAGCATATGACGCTATTAAGTTTTAGAATTTGTTAGATTAGAATCTGAAACAATTAAAGCAATAGATAAACACTTTTCTTTCTTTTTTTTTTTTTTTTTTTTTTTTTTTGTTGTTTTTGCCAAAGGAATCTTTCTTCAATTACATCTGCTTAATGGTTGATGCAATGCTCTGACGCCGACTCGGCGACGCCTTATACTAAGTGGCATCATAATTCTCATTTTAAAATCGTTTGTCGAGAAGACGATGGTATGGCAAAGGGGAGAGGGTGTATGCGAACGGGGATCTATTTAATTCTAAAATTAAATCAAGAAGCAATGAAGTGAAGCCTTTAAATTTAGTACTACACTTGAAAAAAATAAGAGCCAATAAGTTGAAGCGTTTAATAAAAGAAGATATTTTGTTTTGTACTGTATCAAGTTTTTCAAAAAATTATATTACTTTAAAGATTTTAAGTAGATTTTGTTTATAAAAGCAAAGTTTAAAAAGTAATTTCTTCTTTAAAAGAACTACCCATATAATTTTCAACTGGTTGTAAATACTGAAAAAAGTACTTATAATTGTTAGATCTTCAATTTTTTAATAAAAATTGTGATCCATATAATTCCATCACTAAATATAACCTCTGACTTTAGGTTTCAAATTTTAAATTGCCAAAGCTTATTTCTTCAAGTGTAGATTGTTTTTTTTTTTTGATATTTTTGAATGCACTGTAAAAGAACTCAAGCAAGTCGCCTGTCTATTTCTTTCTCTTTCTTTCTTTTTGTGTGTGTGTGTGTGCGTGTGTTTGTTTCCCCATATGATCAAGGCCAATGTGATTAATGTTTATGTGCCTATAAGAAAGCATGTTCTACATGTGTAGAGATAGTTTGCTGTTCATGGATTTCTAAGTGTTTTAATGTGCCCACAATTTGAAAGATGTATCTGAGATTTACTGCACTGCAAAAAAACAAAAAATTCCACCAAAAAAAAAAAAAAATAAATGAAATAGAAGAAAAAAATTGATGAGCATAATTAAATGGGGGGGCTCGGTTGCTGATGGCCTCGTTGTTGGCATTTTGCATGTGCATTGTTGTAATTTATGCTGACTGCCGATGCCGCTGACGCTTAAGCTGACGCTGGGACTGGGACTGGCCCCCGTCGTTTGCATTTTAGAGTAAACAACAATTTCACTTATTTTCATGCCGTCTGCCCCATCATCATCATCATCATCATCATTGTTATTTTTACGCTCGACTCGATATAAAATTTGCTGCTTTTCTTCTTTCTTTCATTTTTTTTTTTTTTTTGTTTTCTGTTGCCTGCCTTGCCGCATGCCACACGACATGATGAAAATGTAAAGCAAATATGCAAAACGTAGCACAAAAAACTGAAGCTTTCAACGGTACTTTTTTTTTCAACAAGGGATCCAGATCCAGTGTTCTACGCCACCCCCCTTTCCAAATGCTAGGAAAAGGCAACAAATAGTTTCAGCTTTAGTTTTTGGTTTTCGAGTCTAGTCTGGCCAACATGGCTAGGCAAACATCATATAGTTTATCATCGCAGTTCGTTGTCCGTTTGCATTTCATATGGCTTCCATCCAAAAAGGATTTGCTAGACAAGAGACAACGATAGCAAAAAAAAAAAGAAGAAAGAAAAAAAAAACCACACAATCCAAACTTAGAGTTGAGGGGCCGAGTGCCTAGTTACCACAATGTGCAACAACGAAGCTGCATAGAGTACCGGAACACAGTGTGGGGAACGACACACTATCGAAGCAGCGTATTATACCTAATACTTTATTTTGTTGACTTAAATACCATTTTTATGCTATGGTTTTTGTCGATATAACATAGTGGTCCTTTGTTTATAAAAGAGATTGGGTTTTCTAATATGATTAAGTGTTACGATGTCCAAGCGAATCTATAAAATAGATCAAAGATAATTCTTTTCTCTCAGCTAGAAAGAAGATCTAAAGTTCTATACTTAGATAGTCAAATAGTTTACCTCTTTGATAGTCCTGATACTAAATGTAATATAAGATGGATATGGAGATTCCATAATCTATAAACTAAACCAATATCCACAATTGTCCCCTGTAAGAGAGCATAGGGTATGAATGCAGTAACTAGAAAAGTGCCTAGACCAGAAAGGTTTTTAAGTGAGCAAAGTCGAACAAAAAGTTAAAAGGAAAACATCATTTTTTGTTTTCTTTCTCTCTTTCTTGTTCATCAAATCAGAAATAAGAAGGAAAAATTTTTGAAAATTTTTTATTTCTGCGTAATTCAATTCCCAGCTGTGAAGGCGGGACACACCTACTAAAGGTAAAGAGAGATAGGCAATCCTTTTGGGAGAAACACCTAGCAAAACAACGAAAATTTCCATAGATCAAAAGCAGAATAGAGGAAAAAAAAAGTAGCATCATTCGAGTTGTTCGAGTAGTAGTAGTAGTAGTGGTAGTGTTTTGTAGATAAAGTGCCCTGGTCAATGGTTTTGGGTGTCAATTCTAGTGAAAAATGACAAGAGCAGAAAAATAGCAGCAGCAGCATCAACAGCATCCCAACGAGATGAACAATGATGAAAAATGCTTAGCCAAGCAGCAGCATCACTCAAAAAGATAAAAGAAAGAAAGAAAACAAAAAAAAAGGCAAAAGGCAAAACGCAAAAACTGTCATTCAGTTTGAAATTACAAACCTAAAGAAGAAAAGAGGACTGAAAAATACAACAAATATTTTGATAAATTTGAAGTGAGCGAGAAAAAGTCACAGTAAAATGAGATTTTTCAAGAGTTAAGCTAGCTTAAGAAATCTATCTGTATGTATAAATATATACGTATATATATATATATTCAGCTACCTGAAAAAACAACTTATTTAGGGCTTAATTAAGTTATTTTGTCAAACTAATCAGCTTTACGGAATCAATTAGACAGAGACAGAGAGAGTGAGAGGGATTGAAATATCGTTAGCCAGACGTCGCCATCTGTTCAAACGGGTGATAAAGGCTAGTTAAGGGTCACCCATTCACTTACTCCCTCTCTCTCTCTCTCTTTCTCTGTGTGTCTCCTTATCGCTAATCAAATACAAATAACATATGTCTCCACCCCATTCCGCTTTATAATCGTTGGTTGCTTGATTTATCAATCAATCATTATCTCTAAATGTTTTCTATATGGGAACATATGTTTTCATAGCCCAGATTTTGTATTTATTTTTTTGATTTCGTTTTTATGCAAATCATATTTATTTGATTATGTGATTTAGTGTTTGGCTGATTTACGTCGACAGGAGAGTTTATTATGTTTTCTGTCCCCTCTCACACCCTAAATTCCCTTTCTCAATATCTTCTATATAACTGAACACCTCTCGCCCCATCTCTATCTTTCTCTCTTTTGCAGTCTATAGTGTCTGACATAGTAAATCATTTTAATTGTTGTCGTTGGTGTTTGGTATTTCCCTGTTGCCCACTGCCCCGCCTCACCAGGAGTATAGAAATAGTGCTATATGTGTGTGTGTGTGTGGGGGAAAATTATGTAAATTCTACATAGACACTCATCTATGTATATGTAGATATATAGTGTAGGTGGATTGTAAGTGGCTTACGTGTTAAGCTTCACAATATTGTGTCTAGATAGTGTGACATTTTTATAGCTTTAAGCACAGATATGCAGAGAATAACGCTTCCATTTTTTTTATATATACTGACATACATTAATATACATATATATATTATCTAAGCATTGTAGGAGCAACTAATGCTTATCATTAAAAATTAAAAATTTTGAAAATATATTAAAGTTATTGAAATAGTTTTGACTAAGATCAGACACATCATTATAGTATTGTTATCTAAAATCTCTTTATAAAGTTATCCTTAAAGGATATATCATTTAAATCTGACACTTAATATACTTTATATTACATATATTATTCAAATTGCTTATATACAGTCTCTTCACGATCCAAGTCCATCCTTATATCCTTAACTGTTTTTTGCCTAGAGATTGATTTACTATACTTTCTATATATAATCCATTTTAATAATTTTAAAAGTATCTTTTTAACTAACTTGTTATCTAAGATTCATTTAGTTGACTGCAATATCTATATCTATTCTAGGACATTGATCTTAACTTACCAATTTGTTTTTGTTCTGCGTATCCTTTTTGCGTTTGTTGACATTATCTGTGGCGCCAAAGCGATTATATTGAAAGAGACGACCCATTTTTTGTATATTGTATATCTATGTATTTGTATATATCTTTTGGTTTGTTTACAGTATCGTTCTTTTCTAATTTATGTTCTATTTCACACACAAATACGCAAACAAAAAAAAAAGAAAGAAGAACACGGAGGATGAGAAAAAATAACACGATTTCGATGTTGTGGAACTCGTAATATCGGGAAACTTATTGCGTTGTTTTATTTTTCGTTCCGTTTCGAAAACTACTTGAAATTTTTAATGAAACGGCGGTTGGTCGTTGGGTTTTATGTACTGTTTGTGTACCAGGAATATTGCGAGGCGATCAGTGCGACGTGCGCCGAGGGAATGATGGGCTACAACTGAATGCATTCGAAAAAATACAAGAGCTCGAGACGCAGACTAAGGCAGAGAAGAGCAGAGAAAGAGAGAGTGAGAGCAGAGCGGCAGGCAGGCAGGCAGGCAGGCAGGCGGCGACGTCAACCGGCGTTGTTCATGCATTTACCGCTAGTTCATTCTGTGTTGGTGAAATGAAGAAAAACTCACACACACACACACACACAGACACACTCACACACAAGAGACACGGAAAAATAGTAGGAAAAAAACCCACTCAAACAAAAAGCGAAATGAGAAAAATTACTACACTGCAACAAACAGGGAGGCAACAACAAAAAATACAAAAGTTGAGGAGAAAGAAGAGAAAATAAAGTTAAACAACTTCTGTTTCTGTTTTGGGCATACTCTGAATGAGTAACTGACTGACTGACTGACTGAGTGAGTGAATGAGCAAATGAGCGGTGGGTGGTTGAGTGAGTGGAAAGGAGCAGAGTGTAGTGTAGTGTAGTGTATTGGTGTGGAGTGGAGTGACGGACGTTCAACAGGGGGTAGCTAGTATAGAGAGTAGGCGGTAATACTCTACCGGGTGAATAAGTGAGTGAGTCCAACGTACGTCCAACTTCAACAAGTTCCATGGTGGTAGCGGTATAAAAAGCGAACGGAAGAGGGGTAACTACCACCCACTTTTTGGTTCTGTCCTCTGGCCGCTCGCGGCATTTCATTCATTTTGAACCTGGGTCCAAAGTGAAATATTCTGACTTTTCATTTTTCCCGTATTGACGTTTTCTGTTTGAGTTCCTCTTTTTGCCTGCCTGCCTGCTGACTGCCTGCCTTTTTCTGTTTCTGTGTGCTACATTTCATTTCTTTCGTTGCTTCTGCCAACATCCTCCAAAAATCTCCCACTCTTGCACTACATTCCATACATACCACCCACTTGGACTTGCATCAAAATCAACACAACAGCAATGAAGAAAAAAAGTCAACTTTTTTATCCTCCATCAGTAGGGAGGCCAGAACGGGGATAGAGCTGGTGCTCTGTTCTCGTAATTATCATTATCCTTGCGCTTTTCATTTTACTCTTCACTCTCTCTTTCGTACTCTATCTTCTGTTCTCTACTCTGTTTATACGGTCAACTATGCCACTTTAATTGAAGTCAATCTCTTTCTCCCCTGTTTTGTTTTTATTCTCATTTTTCACAGACTTTTTCCCGATGGCGGTAACTTTTTTTTTCTTTTTTTGTAATGGCTTAACCGCCATTTTCATTGAGAATGATTATTTTGCAACTTATTAGCACCTCCGGAAAATTATGAGTTTCAGTTTCGGTATCCACAGCTTTTTTTGTTTACGAGCATCGTTTCTGCTTTTCACATTGATACCCTCTCCTTGAAAGGCTATATTTGTTAGGCAAATAGTTTAAATGGAATAGAGTTCTTAGGTATACATTGTTATATTACTTTACTCTAGAATGGAGATAACTTATTGCCATATTGCAAAAATCTCTTCAAATCATAATCATATATAGGATATAACAAAACTGCTAGGCAAGGATTAAAACATTGCTGTAAACTAGTTAAATTGTATGCCAGGAACAACTAACCTTTCTTCGAAACTAAAGGATTACTTTTGCTAGTAAATTGGATTATTTTTGCAAAAGCATAGAACAGGGTAAAATTAAGTCGAAACTAACTTAATTTTTGCCTTTTTTTTATTTTTTAATTGAGTTACTTTTCACTCAGGTTAAGAGAGAAGGAGGAAAGTCGAGAGCTGAGGTTTTGTTGCTTTTTTGTTATTTTTTGGCTTTTGTTGCTTAATTAGCAGGTTGAGAGGTAAAAATGTTTGGAAGGAAGCCGGAAAATGTTGCTTATGCTGAGATTAATTTAATTGAAACAGTTTTAGAGTGAGATTAACTTATGGAAGAGTAAGACCAACAAAAAGTAACAACAGCTGTACTTGAAAAACAAAGAGAAAATAGGGAAAAAAAGAGAGAAAAAAATAGAATAAAAGGGAAATCCTTTTCAAGTCCATATATCATTTTAAATAGCTCAACTAAAATCCCCGCTTAATATTAGTTAAGCCTTGATTATGTTTTTCTCAGCTGTTGCACCACAAACTATTTGAAAGGGGGAAACAAATATTATATTACCGATCTCGATCGGCGGGGGGTGTAACCTTAGCCACAACAATTCTACCAACTTCCCCCTGGCTAAAGGTTTTCCATTTTTTGTTTTGTTTGGTGTTTTCCTTTTTTTTTTTTATGTGGGATTAATCAGTGCTAAAAGTTTCATTTAAGGGAAATATGCTTTTGTCGTGCTAAAGCCCTGATTTATAATTAGATTATGACATTAATAAGTCGCTTTAACAAATGTTCAAATTTTACGCCCAAATGCTACAGAGCCACCCTCGCTCTTGCTCTTGCTCTTGCCCTTGCCCTTGGCATCACCCTCGACCACCTTGCGACCTCTTCCCCCTATTGAGTGATATTTTGGCAACAGTTGCCAAAAATTGAATTTAATATTGAGCGTATCCGAGTATGAGGATGAGTAAGCATTTTCCCAACACTTAAAAAGAGGGTTCTGATTCCAATCCTGATTTCGATTCCATATATATATATACTAATCAATTGTCAACCCCTTGCATTATGATACTCTTACTGAAGGGTTACCTAAAATTCTTTAAATGTCAATCAGTTTTATGTCTTTAAATTCATTAGATAGTAAGAAACACATATGTATGTATATATTGTATATCGATTCTATATATAGAATATATTGATATTGATTTGATTGGGGGTAAGTGTATATAGTATTCGGTTTACTAACATTATTTCTTACTTGACACTTTCTCATTAAATTAAAAGCTTTCTCTTACCTAACAATTATTGTGCTGATTTGTTTGGCCATGACAATGATATAAATTTTTGTTGTTTGCCAAATGTGTGATGTGATGATTTTTCCTGCCAGCTGTTAAAACTTCCCACACTTTTTCCCAAACCCCCCTCCCCAACCAACGCAGCCCTCTATTCTCTCTTCTAGCTAAAGTGCCCTTAATGTTTCTCAATTATTTGGAGTAATTTGCAATAATTCTAAATGCTTTTGTGGAGAACTACCCTAAAATTGTTTTTAATGGCCATTTGCACTTACACGAAGAAAACTGTTGACTGTTGACTGCAATACTCCCGCTCACCGTGCCACTCCAACCACCTCCCCCCTGTACTAGCTCCTTATGGTTTGTAATGGCTTCATCCACATCGAAATCATTGACAGCAATAAATGGCCTTAACTCTCGGTCGGCTCTTTCTCTCTCTGTCTCCCTTGGTTTATGTATCTTCTGTTTGTTATTGTTGTTCATGTTGCTGTTGTTGTTTTCGGGTTTGTTTAATTTATAGCCACAACGCGGTAAGAAAAATAAATTTTCATTTTATTTCGTTCGCCTTGACAAAGTTGACAAAGACAACACCAAAGCCACATAAAAGCCCAATCCCAACCAGAAGAAATGAATAAATACACCATGGGCGTAGTAATAGAAAATTGAAAGGAAATGCAATTTGTATGAACTCAAAATGCAGTCATTAACAAAATTCTCAAAGTAATCAAATTTAAACTAGATAAAACAAATTTATGAAAACTAACATAATTATGCTGTTGAAATTCATTAGAGCAAATTCCAAAATTTTATGTTGGTCAGCCACTTGATTCTGTTAAATTCCTCAGGCTACGCCACTTTACCATATGCACATGTCTCTCTCTCTCTATGTAATTCAAAACGTCTCAGCTTGAAGTATTTTCCCACAAAAAAAAAAAAAAAACAGGCGAGCATTTGATAGAGAATCATTAGAGGCACGCCGGGAGTGTTTCGAGTGTTAAAAACGTAGTTAAATGAATTCTTTTACAACAATTTGTTTAATAGAAAAATGCATAAAAAAAAGATCTAGCCAAAGGCGCGCGCAATACTTCGATTTCCATTCATTCAAAACAAAATTGTTAGATGGCCTGCTGGGTTTTTGTGTTTCTAGATGATTTTACTCTAACCGAAAGGTAGATGCATAATCTATAAAAAAAACTTTTGCCTATCCTAACAATCAATAATAATATATATATATATATATATAATATTGCCTAGACAATATAATACAAGAGTCATATAGCTAGTAACCAGTTAGAGTATATAAACTTCGATCTATCTACCTAACTGAATGGTTGACCTTCCTCTTTCGCTCAAATGACTCCACAAGATGATGGGTTTTATGTTTTAAAGGGGTGGTCCTTTGAATGAGATAATCCTTTAATAAATATTTTACGAAAATTATGTGTGAAACCATTAAAATTGTACTTTAATTGTCGGCATTCTTCACCGATTTTTCATATTTCAATGTTTTTCTATGCGTTTTTGTATTTCTATTTTTTTATGACTGCGCCAGTCATGGGCGGCAAGTTGCATAAAGATTTTTAATTGCAGTTCTTTTCTACACAAAATTTATGTATTTTCATGTTCCATTTTTATATGATTTTTCCCTTTATGATTATATATACATATATAATTTTGTTGTTGTTGTTATTTTCTTTTATGAAAATAAGCAAACCCGCCTTAAATCATAAATCATTTTTAGTGAGAACGTTGCGGTAGATGGAATGAATAAATGAATGAAGGAGGGAGTTTTTAGGGAGTTGAATTTGAGTTGAGTTTTTGAATAATTTTCGTTGTTTTCTTTTGATTTATTTTATGATTTTTACAAGAAAGTTCGTTAAACATTTCCAAATGGAAATGGAAAATTGAAGGCAAGAGAGTTTAACTTGTCTGTCTAACTGATAATTTTATTTGACATGGACTTAAGTTTCCATCAAAACTTGAGAATGGAATATTGAAGTCAGTCTAGTCTCTCTTGTCTAGTTATCAATAATTCATTTATCTTACAAATATTTTTCCCATCAAAATATTTTCATTTCATTGTAAAAGTGTGTGTATGTGTGTGTGCGGGGGTAACGCCCCATTTTCTTCTATTTACTCCCCATTTTTTGGGCTTATTTCTATGAATTTCTCACACATTTTCGACCCACTCCCCCTCTCTCTCCATAACTTGCTAACGCCCACATTCATAAGAAGAACTTTTTGAACAATGAAAATGATTTTCCAGCAGCGGCAGCAGCAACAGCAGCATAAACAATTAGAATAAAACACAACTTGAATAACTAATTTCCTGAATAACTAAAAAAAAAAAACAGAAAAACCAAATGAATGAAGGGAAAAATAAGTAAGGAAGAGACAAGAAGAGCACAAAGAGTAGAGACCGAATTAGTCGGGTATTAAATGTGAGGCAAATGCTGACTGCACTTCAAATGAGCATTTGTCCTCTACTTAGTGCTTTCGGCTATTTGTTAATGCATGATACATTTAATCGCTGGAAAAACGCTTGGAAACGTGACAAAATTTTCTGTTTTCGATAAGCAGAAAGTGTGACCCTGTTTTAAGAATTTGAAAATTTTATGCAACAACCCCAAAATAAAATAGAACCACAACAAAACGAATTATTTTTGTTTTTTGGATAAGGTTTGATAGGAAAACTGTAAATAGTTATAGGTTATGGGGTTGACTAAGCAATACCCTGTAATACTGATTTAATATAATTAAATATACTCGATCTTCTATAAAGTTATAACGAATTAATACCATCTTAGTAGAAGCCCATAAAGGTTATCTTCTTCAAAAGGAATTTATTTTATTTGAACTATGAACTAAAGTAACACTAGTTTTTCTTCCATAAGTAAGCCCCAATGTTAGCTTTAAGATTCCAACATATATACAGGCATTACCTATACAAATAACTATGATTGGTTATACCCCTTTCGATTTTTTTTGTGATATAGGGTATAATAAAACCGGGTTGGAGATCAGAGGGAATTCGAAATGGTTACGCATCTTCGACTCGCATTTAGGTTCTCTTCTCTCCTCTCGTTGTTGTTGTTGTTGTTTTTTTTTTTTTTATTGTTATTTACGTTCCTACTTCAAAAAGACAAATAAATCGTAATTGGCGTACGAGGGTTTCGTTCTTTTGGTTTGGGGTTTTTTTTTTTTTTTTTAGTATATCTGTTCATGCTCATTAAAATGGAAAAGTGAAAAACGCGTAGCGTGAAAAAACCCTAAAGGAAAATCATATCATACGAGTATGTTGTGGAAATGTGTGTGTGTGTAGTGTTATGGCCTGGCGTTTGCGGTTGGCCCCTTTTAATTTTTCTTTTTGTTGTTGTTTTCGTCAAGAGCGGAAGTATGAAAATTTTATCAGTAATTGTAAATCTAGTTGATAGTAAAACGATGATAGACTCTTGCCGGCTACTGCATCTAGGTGCAGTCTTTTGTTACCCAAAAGTTGTCAAAAAAAAAAGTAAAAGATTTAAAGATAACACACGGAAAACAGTGGAAGAAGTGCGAACAGCTGCCAAAAACGATGTGTTGAGGGTTATTTCTGAGATTTAGCGATTAGTTCCATGGTCGAGAAGTTGAGAACCAAACAAAGATTTTCTGTTAGTTGATAAATGTTGTCAAATGAATCTATAGATATATTTAAATGTCAAAAGTTGTCAACATTTTGATACAAAAAGAAAGAAAAAATAATTGAAGCGTATCGGAAAAACCTTTTTCTCAATGCGAATTTGAAATCGAATGCCAAATGACAATAGAGAATGGCAAGTCCACATATTAGCAAGAAGCCAATAAGTTCCTTGTTCTATATATTGACCCCGATCTGCTATATAACACTTAAAACTGAAATGCTAATGCATCTTTTCATTATCCGAATCACAGTTTCTTTCGTTTTATATGATAAGTTTCTGTTGGAGTTTCAATTAAGTAGACTATCTTATATACAATATATTACCACTTTGTTATATAGGTGACTAAGTGTTCATAAAGTTAACATTTATATATATGTATCTGTTTACTGAATAACAAAGGGACAGAGAGAGTGGGAGAGAAATACCATTAGAAGACAACAAAATGATAACCTTGATAAATATTACTCGTTTCTTTGCGATTGCTCTTTGCTCTCTCTGTTTTGTACCTTGAGGCAATGTTTTTTCTTATACTAATGAACCGCGCCTTAGTGACCCATTTTTTGTTCTCCCTGATGAGAAGCATTAACTTACCCAAAAAAAAAAAAAAAAAAAAGAAACCCCTCAAGATAAATGAACTACAAAAGATGCACACAAATCATATGAATGAGCTGCATAGGCCACCAGAAACAAATGTGCCACAATTTTTCAACCATAAAAAAACGAAATGAGAAATAAAAAAACCAAAAAAAAAAGGATGCCAAGGATATGCTCCACACACACACGGACACAGAGACACACACATGTGTGTTTTCTTATGGTGAAGGTGTCACAAGCAAGTGACATTGTCACACTTGCAGCTTTAACATACAGATAAAATATCTATATACATATATATATAAGTATATTCCGTAAACGAAATGAAGATGAGAGTCTCGACCCCTAAAAAAAAAAAGGTGCAGAGGATGTGTCGGCGCCTTGTACGTGTGTGTAAAGACATGTGCATAGTAAGTATGTATAGACAGGACTTGTTATCCTTTACTTAGCAGACGGTTTTCCGTCGAAAACGAGGAAATTAATGGGCCCAGCTGCCACACGGAGATGAAATAGACGACAACGGACGGCGGAGGCGGCGGTAGAAGTTTTCCATTTGAATATTGAGTGAGTCAGAAATTTGATATTTTTTTTTTTCGACTATCATTGTGGAGAGAGGAAGTGGAGAGCTGTAATTTTCTTTTGTTTGTGGAAATTAATGAAATTTAGACATAGAAAGATATGCCCCGGAAAAGCAAAGCAAGCAAACATACTATTCTCTGCCTGTTTGATGTTTGTTTTCCCTACTTATATGAGGGTAATCAGTGAAAATTGAGTTATCCTTGACAACAAAAAAGGAACATTACAGCATTATGCTGATGTAGGGATCCCTTATTCTGTAAAAAGGGATGGGGTGGGCAATGTGATGAGGTCCAGTCTCTGGTCCATTCGATTCTTGAACTGACAAAGCAAAAACTTTCTAAGGGGCCAGAAAAATGTTTGTCAAAGTTCATTTTGTTTCCTTCCTCACATTCATATACATACTCCCACACATTCATACATACGCCTCTTTTCATCTTTGACGACAACACCTTACATACATATAGATGTATGTATGTATGTATGTGTGTATGTACATATGACCTAATCTTAATCTCTCTGTTCCATCCTCCTCAACTAGAATCTCACTATAACAAAATCCGCTTAATGCGATTTTCAAGTGTCAGCCTAAAGATTTCCGTTTTTCCAACAAAAAAAAAAAAAAGAAAGAAAACAAAAAATCCTCAAGGCTGCATTGAAAGTTAGGGCAAAAAGAAAAAAAAAAACACAACTAAAACTGAAAAATCTGCAAAAAATAGAACAAAAAATTAGTTAGAGTGAAAGAGAGAACAAAAAGTGCCTGACTGTCTGAGAGCGCCGCCGCTATGTTCAGTCTATTGTGATTTGAAGTATCCCAGAGCGAAGTATCCTTACGAGGACCCCTAGACAGCAAAGATAGAATGCATTTTTTCTACTATTCTGTAATGTTTTTTTGGCAAGGCAGGGAGAATTTATAGACAGGGGAAGAAGGACAGGGCAGACAGGCAGGCAGTTAATGAGGTTGCAATTGAAAACAAACGCAGAAATAATGAGTTTCCCTCTGTGATCCATGGCCAAAAAAGGACGCGACATGAAGTCTATCAACCGCAACATGCTCATACACATACTGTCTCACACAATCAAAGTCAGCAGAACAAAGTCAAAATTTCAATGAGTAGGGCAGCTGCAATAGAACCTATCCATTGGGATCTACCTGTCCCAACAATGGCCAATTTAAACGCTCGCTGTCAGCAGGCATCCTTTTTAGTTTTTTTTCTTACTTCTTTCTTTTTGGCCAGTAGTAAATTAAAAGAAAATACAATAACTACAAAATGCCCGTTTAATGAACATATACTCAAAACTCATACCCATGAATAAATATGTGTATATATATATATATATTCATGTATACTTTTCTTGGCTTTTAACTCAATTGTCAGGCAGCTGTCATAAGCAGTCAGCGACGAGCGTGTAGTGCGAGTATCTTTGAGATACACAAAAGCGCACCAATTAACCCCCGCCAAATGTGATGTGTGTGTGTGTGGAATGGGTAGTGACGGGTCGTCCTTCTGGTTCCCCTTGACTGACTAAAAAGTATTTCTGTTTATTTTGGTAATTCAATGCATCATCTCATCGCATTTGGAACCCTTTCCCGTTGATGTCTTTTAAATGGCAGCTCTCTCAACTGACTCGCTCGGCCTGGCTAAGTAAATATTTTGTTTACTTCCGACTGACTGACTGTCTGTTTGTCTGTCATCCAGACAGTCCGTCAATAGAGATGTGCCAATATAAAAAAGTCGTGAGTTATAGCAAAACAAAAATGGAAATGCTACAATCTTAAAATAATTACCATAATTAAGCCTTAATCCTGTCCATGATTTTTTTGGACAGTTGCTTTTCCATTATTTAATTTTCTACTTCATTTGCTCTTGGGTTACTAATTGCAAAAAGGACTTCTTGAAATTACAATTACTATTCTTAAACGCTAAAATTTCTACTTAATATATTGCCGTGTGCAATGTTCTGGAAAATTCTACTTGAGATTCTTTTTTATAAAAAGTATTTCCATTGTCCTGTTTCTTAATAAGGATTGATCCACAAAACCGTTAAATGAAAATATAATTTTAAAAGATTTTTTATACAGGAAAGTATTGAAGTAATAATATTGTTTCTTTGAATTGAATTCTTAAATATTCAGTTTTTTTTTTTTTTGTTAAGTTTTAGAATTAAAAGTATATGAGAGAATTCTAAATGTTAGATAATCTTTTGTATTCCCTTTAATGTAAATGCGTTTATCACGTTGCCATCTCTGGCCACACTTTTAACCCCTTCTTTCTACCCTGTTTAAAAGACTTAACCCATCCTTTGTCTGACTGGTAACTGTATCACATCCTCATCCTTCCCAAGGTTGTGTGTGTCTGTTGCATTCTGCTATTCTATTTGCATAACGGGTAGTTGTTGCCCGCATCCATCAGTTATCGTTAGAGATATCAAACCCTCGTTTCTTTATCTTTTACCCTGGTCGTCTGTTTATTTTGCTAGTTGGCGCCAGTCTCAATTACTTTATTGACGACGTCCAGAGGCAGACAGATCAGACATCCGAACAGTCAATAGTAAGAGAGAGAGAGAGACTCTCAGATTGTCTCCCCCTATAATTGTCAATGCATTTCAATTGCAAAAATGTTCACTCTCTTTTCAACATTTTCTTCATCTTAGTGGATTGCACATTTTTGCATCTATTTCTTGTCTGATTTTGATTTTGATTCGGACTCGTTTCTTGTTTTTTTTTTTCTTTTTGTATCTTTTCTGTTCTGATTTATGTCTCTTGCTGCTGTGATTGATGGCTCTGTCATTGGGAATTGTCCATGGAACGTAATCAAATTGGCTGAACTGTAAACAACAATGCAACTTAAGTAACACAGCAGAAAGAGAATGAAAGAGAGAGAGAGAGAGAGAGAGAGTAAGAAAGGGAAAGAGGAGTGGGAGGGGGAAAAGGAGGAGCAGTAGATATTTGAATGCAATTGAAACTGAGTTGAAAATGTCAAGAGAAATATGATTTACGAGTTGCAATTGTCACAAGACAATGGAAACCTTTTTCCTTTCAGCATTGTTGCAGATTCCCTTTAAAGAAGAAGAAATAGAATTTTATTGAAATGTGAAAAGACAAATCAATCAGTGAAATTTTCGTCAAAATAATTACAAACGATAGATAGATCAGATCGATATTGAAGAAAGTTTTCTTAACTATGCCACAACATTAAAATCAAATCAACTGACTATAAATCATCATGAAATGGCAAATCGTAAATTATGATTAAGGCTATTATCAAGGCAAACTTACTTTATAGAAGTAGTAGGCCCCCCCTACCCTTACCCCTACCCTGGGGTCCTTCTTATCCTCCCCCTAAATGTTGATGCGGTTAGCCACAAAGCAAAAAAGAAAGGAAGAAAAAAGAAAGAAAACCAAACCACAGTATGAAAAAAAAGTATGTATATATACCCCAAAAATGTGTCACATAAATCATATCCTAGTGCGTGTGTTGGTATGTTTGTATGTGTGTGTTTTCCTTTTTAGCTTCTGGCTACGCATCGAGGACAAATGTTGATGATGACAAAGCGCCATTAAAAGAACATTTACACATACAACGGTACACGGAAAACACACTGGTAGCGGCACCTACATGCCATACTAAAAGCAAAAAAAAAAAAAAAAAATCACTGTTTCGCACTGAATCGAAGTCTATATACCCCTGTAAATGAGAATTGTAATAGATTGAACAAGATTATTACCACTAAAAATGCTGCCTTTTGGAGGCTTTCCATATATACAGATTGTAGCAATAGTTAGAGCTATAGTTGGTAGAATTCAATAGGTTATTCTTACAGCATATTCACCTTGGATAGATTCAAATTTTAGCAGTCCTTTTGAGTCTTTCTATGTATCTAGATTGTACCTATAGTTGATAGAATTCGATAGGTTATCCTTAAGAAATATTACCCTTTGGTAGCTCCATAATAGACTCAATTTTTAGCTTACATATTGGCTAGGGTATGAAGTAAGGACATCGAGAATGCCATAAATCAAACGCGACACTTTGCTTATTATTTGCTGATTTTCCTCTTCTCTCTTATATTTTCTCTCTTTTTTCTTTTTTTTTTAACGCACTGTTTATTGAACAGAAAAAGTTTGGGCAAATCAAGATTTGTGTCAGCGAAAGAAAAGAACCAAAACTTTTTTAGCGCAATTTTTCTTTTTTTTATTTTATGCCGCTCAATCCCCAAATGTATAGATCGACAGCTGTATGTGTGTGTGTGTGAGTGTTTGTGGGTGTCCTTTTTGGTTAATTTAGCATCAAAGGGTCCGCTGATGAGTTTCGAAAGAATCGCTTGGCTAACAATTAGAGATGCTATTAACAGGCGACGCCTTCAATGGCAGGATATGGGCGCAGGTACACGTTATCCTTGCTTCGCAGAAGCGCAAAAGAAAAATATATATATATATATATATATACGCTTCAATTACAATTTTCATAATTTCCCACATTGAGAAAATTTATGGCTCTTGAAGGCGGTTTCCAATGACTTCCGCTCCATTGGCTCAGCTGTTGGCGTCTTGTTGGCCATCCCTGAATGTCCTGCTGTGTTTCTTGTGCCCCGCTTACTTATTAATTGAAAGGTATTTAACTTGAATTATTAAATTGATTTCTATACTATAAAGACATTGACGTTGAGTGAATGGGACCCCACCGCATCGCTATATAAAGGTGGGAGTTGTTAAGTCCTGTGACAGCTTTTGCTTTTAACTTTAATGGCAGCTTAAGTTTTTTGGAAAATTTAAAGCCAAAATCTCCTGGGAATAAAACCATTAGCCATGGCAAGACTTTTTTGTGTATATATGTATATTTTTTTTTTGTTTCTCTCTTTGTTTTTGTTTTTGGAAAGCAAATACATATGCAACATATGTCACATGTTTTGGGCACTATGAATGAGTCATCATCAATCAACCTCTGTCTCCATAAGTTCGGCAATTTCATGCTAGAAGGACAATTCGATGGACCGGACCGCCTCAGCTGCAAATTGCAAAATTAAACTGAACATAAACATAAACATAATTTCCTTTAGCACTTAAAATTATGAAATTATGCCCGCAGCTCGTCAACTTTCACACCCGAAATTGAAACTTTACTTATTGTTGTTGTTGCTGTTGGTATTTTGAGTATTTTTTTTTTATACGGATATTCCTTCTTGTTTTTCCAACCCCTCGAGCGGATACAAAAGTTTTGTATTGTTTGACTGGGAAACGGGCGGTCGAGCGGTCGGTCGGGCGGGCGCGTGCCAAAGAATGAAAACGTCATGTTTTCGAATGAAATTTTTGAATTATGATGTTGAAATGTTGACGCCGTCGTGGACATCATCTGCCGCATGGCATTAAATTAATTTAAAACGCTCTCAGGACACGCGTTTATAAGGCTTTTTTGTCTGATTGCCAAAAAAAAAAAAAAAGAAAAAGGAACAGAAAACAGAATGAAGGAATGGAAAATTGATGAAAGCCCTTTGATAAGAGGTAAAATAACAGTCATCGACCATTGAGGTGAGTGTCTGCCAAGAGGGTGTGTGTATGTGTGTGTGAGTGTAGCATTAGGTGGCTACATGTTGCCAATGTCCTTTGGGATACTTGCGGCTTAGCAGAACACAGCGTTCCATTCATATGCACAGTAGTCTCATCATTTTTGTCTTCACATACACTGAAAGAAAACGCATTGAGAACTTTTATAATAAAGTGGATAAATAAAACAAACTAAACTGATTTGGATAATAACGATTCTGATGATTGCAATGAATAACCAAATGATATATATTATAAGAAGTAATTGTCTATATCCTTTGTATCAAACTATAAAGTGATTGATCCCAAAAATAACTTCAATTTATTTATGTTATTCTATTAGAGCTTGTGTAGAAATAGTTTTCATTTGCTGTAAGAGGATTAATCACAATTCAAATTTAAATTGGATAATTATTTCTTTCAGTTCATTTATTTGCACTTTCAATTTCAATTCTCAATTTATGATTATTGCTGTTGCTTTTCATATTCTACATTTTTGTAGAATATAATTCCGTTTGCATGCCACATTAATGACAGTAAAATAAGCGTGTCCCTGGCCAAACACCACTCCACACACACACACACAGAGATACCACACCGTTCACCACTCTCTCCACCACTACATTAAACCACTCTACTTTTACCTCTGCCCACTCGTTTCGGCCTGGGCTTGGGTTTGGTTTTGGGACTGGGCCTGGGCCTGTCTGCATTTGTCGTTTACAAATTGGTTTTCGTGTTCAACTCGAATCTATTTTGCCCTGGCAATGCATAATCACAGGGAACTACTGCCACCAGTTAGGGGGAGGAACGTGATCTTTGCCATAGTCTATTTTTATATATATTTGTATATATTTATATATATATGTATAGTATGACTATAGCTTGTTATGTTTAGTGATAAGGCACGTGGCCTCATTTATCAATCGCGACTAGTTGCAGTCGATGCGAGAACAAAATATGCCAAAATACACAAATTGTAGACCAAAGTGCATGAAAAGTACACGTAAGGTATGGAAAATACACAAAGAGGGGGTTGAGAAGGGGTCCCACTAAAGGAGCGGACAGGGTTGCTGTATGTGTGTTTGTGTGTGTGCGTATTTCCTGTTGCTTTTTGGGGAGGAATGGTAGAAATGGTTGCAGCACTTGAGCTATAAATTTTTATTGAAGGAAACACGTAAGTTTGCCCAGGGTTTGCTGTAATTACAGTTATTATAATTTGTGTTGACTGTAGAAACAGAATTGAAATAGAGGTGGGGTGGGGGGTGACCGAGAGAAAGAGAGAGAGAGGAAAAACCGAGAGTGAGAGCCCAAACCCAAAGCAAAAGAATTCTCAATGGCGTGTGGTTGTCCACGTGTGTCTGCTTGTTTTTCACTTGGCTGGCTTCCTACCCCCCTGTACAAATATATACATATAGATCTCCTGCACCCCCTTTTCCTCTCTGTACAAAAATATTGTTGCCATAGCTGCAAATCTACTACTAATGATATACCTTATGTAAGTACAAAGTACATTCAATTTTTGTTGCCGATATTTATCTAATGCTGGAACAAGATTATGTCAACGCGCTGTCAAGGTAATAATGATTGGGCCCAGCTTACTTATGCTCCAATTGCCATGTTGCCAAGTGAATATTCATTATGTTATCTGATATCTTTTCGGCGACCTTTGAGTGCCCTTCGCGTTGGCCATTTGAATTGCCTCCATCTTTCTCTTCGTCTTTGTCTTCTTCTTTGCATTCCCCTTTTTAAATCAGACACGCAACCACTTGAAATGAACATAATTAATCATCATCTAGAATCTAGTGTAGAGTCTAGTGAGTGGTGGAGTAAGTAGCACTGTATAATGCCTTTCCCCTAACCATGATGAGGCTTCTTTTTTTACTTTCCTACTTTACTATATACTTTTTATATACAACAACTTCTTTCACTCCTGCTACTGCTACTGGTTTGCCCCACTTGACAAAAGTAAATTCACAATTTGTCTCAAGTGCGGCTTTTGTCATTTTCATGCCACTACAATTGAAATTGCTCGATGTCGGTCATCATTATGTGTGGGGGGCCTCGACTCAACTTGACTGCATTTATCAACAAATAAGATCAGAGCTCGCTTAAATATATATACCTATATATATATACTTATTTATATGAATGATTGAAGCGGGGGAGCATTCATTCAGTCAGACAGTCAACTGTCCACCCTCTTATACCCCACTCCATATCTAGTGGGAGGTCATCCATTCCATTATGTTCTGTCTCGTTTCGGTCACTATATAGATGCATCATGATTTATGCCGCAGCAGGCCACTTAAAATTCTTGAATGCCTTATATCCCCCCCTTTTCCCCAACCATTCAGAACCGCTGCCTCTATTGATGCCTCTCTCATGTAGAGCCCATAGGTCACAGTGGATCATGTTGTGGCAAATTGCTAATTTAAAATAAAATATTAATATTTACTCAAACAATCGAAAAGCCAATTACAAGAGAAATCTCTATAGTTGGGACTAAAAAAGATTATTAAGGTCAAAGTGTTTGAAATAAACCGAAAAATAAACGATTAAAGTTTTATGAGAGATAAATCTATAAAGGAAATTTCATGAATAATATTTGGAAGATAAGATAGAACAGATTTGACCAATTAGAAGTGTCCCAAAATAAAAGAAGAACCAATGCGATGAGTTACATTGCCAGGTTTTTCTCTTATAACATCAATCACTGGAAATATTCATAAATTGTATTCAATGAATTGCATATTGTAAAACTAGTTGTGTTCCTTAGCAATTTATTTTTTAAATTTTCAAATGCTCAAATGCATCATTAACTTTGAGACCACGTTTCTTAAAGGGAAATAGACCACAGTGCAATTCATTCTGTTATGCATTTATGCGCTTTTCGTCAATGCCTCTCCAATATGGGCGATGATTGACAGGAGCATTGCGGTAACTCGACAGGGGGTACACTCATTCCACTGAATTGTCCCCTACTAAATATGCCAGCAATGCGTATTTTGCATAACTAACTACTATGGCACTATGTGAACACCCTTCTGGATCGTTTTTCGGTTTGGGTTTGAATTGCAATGGGTTGAATTGAGTTCGTTCGTTCACAAAACGGTTCCAAATGGGTAGCCCGCTAATCCTCTGCGCTGCGCCTGTCATAAACATTGACATTGATGTTGATGTTGATGATGTTCGTTCGTTCGTTTGCCCGCTACTGAGAACTGAGAGAACTGACAAGTGGGTGTAGTCGACCAAGTTACCAACTACCCGGCTATATGAGTAACCCAGCCTACCATTTTCGTTACGCTCCACAAAACCGGACCCATTCATTCAGGAGGAGGATTCATTCCGGCATAGTGCCCCTTTTTTTTTTACTCTCTGTCTATGTGAATGTGTGTGTCTGTGTGTGTTGAATGAATGTATTCGTCATTCGAGCAGACAGTTGACATTCATTTGAACCCGCTCGCTATCACACTGAATCCATGAGAGCAAACCCACGCGGGGTACATCAGCTCTTTTGGGTTGTAACCACAGCAGCAGCAGCAGGAACATCAGTGGCATCAACAGCAACTGCGGCGCATGTCAATCATTAAACTGTCATTTTCAGTCGATTTAACTAGCATTAAAAATCATCCTACAATTGCCAGGATTTATGCACTCATAAATTTGGCTGACTGGCCCTTAGAGTTTTCCGCCCTGACTTGGCCCCCTTAAGCTGACCTAATTTTTTATGGTCTGCCAACTAATTTTTATTCATTTTCAGCAAACCAAACAAGAAAATCTACAAAAAGAACAAATCCCTATAGAAAATCGATGATAGAACTTTAAAATACCCTTACACAAACAAATGCATTTAGAATTTTATTTTTAAGAAAAAGGAATCTTACAATTGAGAAACATCTAACAAGAGTAGGAAAATCAGAAATTAAGATTGATTTAACTCAATTTATATAGATAGGTTTTTAGATTTGCATAGTCCTAATACACTCAATGATTACAGGGTATAAATACTACAGAAGAAGAAAAGTTTAAAATTCTGTGCCAAACAATCTTTAATTTTCATTTTCATCTTGGACCAATCTCAACTTGCTCATTCAAAATAATTGTGGGTGAAGAGCAGAGAAAAATTTTGTCGTCGCTTTGCTTTATTTGCCTAGCCAAGCAAAAAAAAAAAAAAAAAAAAGAAAAATCTACAAGAAGAGAAAAAAAAAAACGAAAAATTATGGAAATTTATTAATCACATAAATTTAAAGCATAATGTGCGCTCGGCGTTTACCCCTCCCCCCACCATTGTGGGGGGCGCTGTTAATGTGTCCCATGTTGAGGGACGAAAAGAAAACGATGCTGCATAAAAATTGCTATAGGGGACGACCCAGCGCAAAGATGTGTCCTGACACGGGGAATGTTTCCTGCTTCTTTCTCACTGTTATTTTTTTTTTCTTCTTGCTTTTCTTCGCCTTCTTCCCGTTCATCTTAGGGACTTAAATAAACTTTGCGGCGGATTTTTTTTTCATTTTTTTTTTTTTTTTGATTTGTAAACCAAAGAAGAGGGGGAGAGAGAAGTGGCTAGATGGGCGAAGCTCTAGGTAGCTCTAAGTGTAAGTGCTGATGCGTAAGCAAATATTTTTGTACAAAATTGTTTAAAAGTGATTTTTTGACAGGTCCAACAGGCAGACAGGCAGGAAAAATTCAATTAACACAGATACAAGCTCTCAGTTTTTTAGTACGTAAAAAGATTTGAAATAGATTTAAGCGAAACCTATTCTTATGAAATATGAAAGTTTTAATTTATTAAGTAATACTTGCAGCCAGTCACAGATTAATTACTCTATATGAAATAAGTTCCAAAAGTACATTATTTGGCTTCCTCACTTTGTAGTTATAATCTTATTATTAAACTCTTCCATTACACATTATTATAGAACTTTTCCCAAGAGAGTTACCTAGAGTAACGATAACTCTCATGGTCATTCACTGGTCAGTCACTAGATGACGGTACATAAGCTTTTGATTAATTACCTTCTTCCAAAAAAGAAGGAAAACTCTTTCACCTACTTAAGCAGTAATCATGAGATTATTCTACCACTAACACTTTATCACTTAGTTGTTTTAGCTAACACTTTCTCACACTCTCCTTGTCTCGCTCTCTCTCTTCCTTTTGCACTGTCTGTGTTACTGTAAAAAATTCAAAGGATTGGTTAAAACAAGCTTGAAAGCAAATCCCAAAACAAACTGCGAACATGTGTTGCACTTAACCAAAAAAGGGTGAAAGCAGTTGGTAAAATTGTGAGTGGAGTGACACCTACTCACTTGCAGCTCAGGCAAACGATAAGCCTTTGAAGGGCGCGTTCCCTAGCAAATGAAAATTTCGCCAGAAGCGGCAGTGGCACCAACAGCACCAATAGCACGTGTTGCGGGTCTAGGGTAAAGTGTGGATGGGCTAGTGTTCCTTTCGACAATAACTCCTCTCCGATCTCCGTCCTCTTTTCCTATTCACTGGGTGCTGACATTTAAAGTAGCTGCCAGCATTTTGAAGTGACAAAACTAAAGATAAGACTCAATCACGTGTGTAGCTGACAATCTTCCACCCATGCTCCACCATCAGATCTCCTCTTCCCCTGCCCCATGCACCCTGTAGCAACAAAATAGAAAATCAATTTCGAAAAGCGCCATAGACACATGCAAGCAGTTTGCTTTGAATTTTATATGAGTGAGGAGAAGACGCACTGAAAGTAAGGGGAGTCTGGGTGTAGAGTAGTGTTGTGTTGTGCTGTGCTGTTAGAGGCAGGGAATTGGGGGAAGGCTTCAATGGCGGTGAGTGAAAACGAATGAAGAGTGACATGCAGACAGTGTACATGGGGACAAAGAAGGTGTCACTAACAGGATAAATGTGCAAAACAGCAACGGGGGAAAAAAAAGAGCTGTCAGTGCAACTGGCGGAACTAGAGCAGGAGCAGAACCAGGACCAAAGGCAAGAGCTGGAGCAGTATAAGCACAAGAAGTAAAAGCAGTAGCCGTATTAGTAGTAGGAGTTCCTTTGGGTTTGGATTTTAGTCTGCTTGTTTATCACATGTCACTTGTATTCTTCCTATGTCTGTCTGGATTGGCATTATATAGAACTGATGTTTGTCAAGCTAAATAAATCCCTTCACATCCGCACAGCAACAAGAACAACAACAACAACAGCATCAGCAACAATTGCATCTCTGAAATGTAGCCACTTCTTGCTGCTGGCTTATATTCTGACCAGCATCAGTACACCACCACCCGATATCACCCAGTTTCTCAGCATCATCTCATGGCCTTGTCTACATCTTAACGTCTTTATTTGCGTAAGTTGGGTAAATGTTGGGTAAAATGCAGGCAGCCAGCAGCTAACAGCAGCCGCTTGCTTAGCAAACAAAAAGCAAAACTAAACCAAAGTAAAACCACAAAAAGATCTTAACAGAGTTGCCAGTGATAAGCTCACAGGTATGACGGTTGCGGGCAAGGTGTACAAATGCACTGAGAGAAATAAATTAAATAGATCTTTCAATTAGGAACCGCAGAATTCTTAAATTGAATAAAGCTTCATAGATAAATACCTTGTTAACAAAAGCTTATTGAAGCATTCTTTATATATAACAAATTTTGATATCTATCTGTATTTACTATACAAAATTGGTTGATATAGTTGAATTAATCTCAATTTAGAGCAGATCTTGTTTCGGATTGTATATAAAAACATATTTTCTCAGTGTATTTTCTTATCCTAAGCAACTCGGCTAAAGGCAAACATCACGCGTGTTTTTTTTTCGGGGGGGAGAGGGATATGTGTGTGCAGGTGTAACTGGTATTTGTATATGTGTAGGAGGTGTACATATGTATGTGTGTGTGTGTGTGCGTGAGTATGTGTTGTCACTGCAAAAACAATGCACTCGAACGACCGACAACATCAACATGCATAAAATACATTTTCATTCGCATTTTATTTGTTTTAAGCTGCGAGTTTACACAAAGCCAACAAAGTGGCAGAGGACGAAACCAACGTCAGGAACTGCTATAGCAGCAGCAGCAGCAGCAGCATCTTTCTGTCTCCTACTCGAAGCATACGTGTGTATGTGTGCGTATGTTTGTGTTTGTGAATGAGCCGGATATGGCCACGGATATTGAAAGTTTTTCCTGGTATTCTTCGTGTATGCCGTGTGTCTGAATCCATGTGTGTGTGTGTGTGTCTGTGTGTGAGTCTGTCTGTGTGTGTACGTGTAAAAGTCATAAAACTGATATTGTTTTTAAACTGACAGCAGCTGGAAATTAAGTTCTTGACTTTTATGGTCGAAAAAGCAGTTCCAAAATTATTGATATGGCCTTAACGTAAGGTAAGGATAAACGTAACGGCAACAGAGAGAGAGAGAGAGTAAGGGCCAAATAGCAGTATTTGTGTGTTTACGATGTGTGACTTTAAATTGGAAAAGAAATTACCCAAAAGCCTTAAAGCCAATTTCACAAAAATATACTTGAATTAGTTTATTTTTACTCTAATTAGTTATCATTGTTTGGCATACCCAAAAGAAATGAGAAAAAAGAACTTATTGAGCTTAATCTTTGTCATAGCCAAAATATTATATTGTAGGACTCGCAAATCGGAATGATATTCACTTAAAATTTAAAAAAAACTTAAATAACAAAACATTAATTCTAAGAATCGAAAAGCTTCCTTCAAAATGTTTAATTGAAGAAACTCCAGGTTATTAGAAACTATTGAGGATTCCAATAATCGGGTTACACTATATTCATTTCCGACTTTAAGAGTCTCAGAAAATAATATAGCTAATATTATCGATCCTAAGAAATTGCTTAGGGGATTATAATTATATTTAAAATATATTTTTTTTTTACAATCGAATCGGTTTTGTTTGAAATATTTCGGAGAATGGAAAATGTCAATTGATATGTCATCAGTGGAGGATAACCATAATTATGAATTGGTTATTAATTTGAGACCATGACTAACTGACTGACAGACAGACTGGCAGACATATAGAGAGACAGACATCTGTCAGACACATGGAATGGCGTGAGCAAGAAACCAATACTCACACTCTCTTGCACAAACACACACACGTTTTGCATTAGAAATGCTTTTGTTAAAATTAAAGAAAACCAAAAAAAAACGAAGCCAGCATGTGGTTTGCGTCACAATGTCTGGTCGTGAAGTTCCAATTTCGTATTTCTTCTATGTTTCAAGTATCAAGCTGTGCGCCTGCGCCCAGCTCCCTGCGCACTGACTGACTGGCCTAACTAATTCATTTGTTAAATGCCGGCTTAGAGTTATGTGACACATATGTATGTATGTACATATATATATATATGGATGGATGGATAGATGGTAGTTGGTTGGATGGATAGATGGTAATGGAGTGCAGGGCCCAAACCAGGTGCCAGCAGCAGGAGTTCTTTCTTTCCCTATATACTAAGGCGTTACGACAAAACGCCCTTTGGCTGACACTTTTAAGCGACGCGTGAATTCCTGGGGGTAATTACAATTTATGGTAACGGTAGAGTTTTTCCTTTTACCATTCTTTTTCTTACTATCGAGTTTTGTATGCGAGTGTGTGAGTGTGTGTGTGAAGTGGCTACCCGCAGTGCCATGTTTGTATTGCTTTTGAATTGTATTTCGATTGCGAAACAATAGGAACTCAAAGTGGCAACACTTCAAGGCAACATTCTTCTTTCTCCTCAGTTGCTAATGTTAGTTCTATTTTATTTCCAAGAACCAATAAGTAAGCAGCCAAATAACAAAAGGAAAACACTTTTGCACCTTTGGACTTCAACACAAGAATAAGAATAAGAATAAGATAAAAGAAAATTCCCATCCCTTCAACCTTCTTCTCTCCACCATCTTTTTAATATTTTACTATCGTTTAATAGCCACCCCGAAATTCAGTTACATCACATCTTCACCATCGTCCATGATGATGTTCATCATTTGGTTTATGCGGGCGAGAATCAATTAAAACGCATAAAAAAATTTGCTATGCTTCTCAAAGTAGAAGAAAAAATATAAATCCGAATGATAGACCAATAGCCGACATATAGATACCCTATACATATATCGGTTACAATTGTTGGATTCTTTGATTTCCTTCTTTTGGAATGGAGTTATGAATACCCTCGTTGTTCCTCTTGAGACTTATCAAATTCAAATCGGTTATAGAATGTGTATCTAGAATATGTTTATCTAATAGATTTGCTAATGTTTCATTCTTACAGTCTAATTCACCCAGTTTATCAGTGTATGTATGTGTGTGTGTGCGTATGTGAATGTATAAAGAAACGAAAATTATTCAATTAATATCATGGGAAATAAAAATTTCATATACATATACAACTCAATTAAGTCAGCTTTATGGCAATACAGATGGTTCCGCAGGGGATGTGAGGGAGAGAGGGGCCTCATCAATTGAATTTCTCTGTTTGATCCTTGAAGCATATGTGGGTGGTCTTTTATTCTTTTTTGGTTTCTTTTTTTGATAAGCAATTTTCCAATTCGCCAACAATTTACATTTTAATAGAAAAGAAAAATCTACACAAAAGAACAAACAATATAAAATACAAAAAAAAAAGATAAAAATACAAAAAAAAAAAAAAATTGAACAAATTGCCAAATATGAAAGCCGCTTTTAAGTAGGTGGATACTGGGGGTGGCAAGGGCTCGGTAGGGGCATGAGGCAAATTCAATATAAAAATTCAAATCATTCAATTATCTGCGGCTCAACGCGATGTGTTGCGAGGCAGCGAGGCGACGGCGTGCAAAAAGGCCCAAAAAGTTGAATCAATTTGGCAATTGAATTTTAGCCAAAAAGGCAATGGAAAATGGAATGTTCTTTAGGATGGAGAGGAGAGAAGAGAGAGAGAGTGAGATATGGGGTAGAGGGTGTTGGCCAATAGATGAGTTTGACTTAAATAAGTAAAATAAATGGCATTTATCACAAAAACAAAATCAAATTTCCGTTTGGTCATAAAAGATACAATAAGGATATTTGGTCAGGAATTGAAGACATAACCCATATATGTTGAAGGGAAATGAATAGAAAATAGTTGAAATAGTTTAGTGAAATGTTTAGCTTTTTTTTTTTAGTTTTTAGATGATATTCAATTGTAGCTTAATCAATAAGGTTTTATTCAAGATATAGTGAGAGAGGACAATTTGATTTGCCTCAATAATTGAAAATGTAACTTTCTGTTTTAAGATTTCTCTCTTTCGATTTTACAATCTTTGAATAGTTAAGAAACTTATTCTCACAATCTTTATTTAAAATATAGACATGTCATTTGGTAGATATAATTGCAGAATTTGAATTGAACCTAAAGGAAAACACTTAAAATATATTTGTACTAAACTTCAAGTATAATAATAGAAACTATGTTGCATCTTAATTGGAATGGTGCTATGTTCGGTATGGTTATCATTTATTTAGTCAGTTCAATCAGTTAGATGTAACCAAATAATCTTGCAACATTTTTTTCAATTTAGTTCTCCGTTTAGTGTAAAGTAATCGTATTAGTTGAAATATTTGATAATATAAGAGTAAGGGCTTTTGCCCAATTTGCAATGTTGATTTCCACCGCTTTTTATTTTTTTTTTTTTTTGTTCTTGTTTTTGTTCAAATACTTTTCGCGGAAAAAGTTTTTGCAATAAAATTTGCAATGAAATTTTCCCAATTTCCAATTTACAGCCAACAACAAAATTTGCCGCGTTTGCCTGCTAAACAATGCGCTAAATAAACAATAAAATGGATTTTGCAAATAAATCAAACTTCCAAAAGAAAATTGCATGTCATGTCACGGCAGAGAAAATTGAGAAATTTTTTATTAGCTTTTTTTTATCTTCTTTTTTTTTTGTTAGAAAGGTAAGCAAATTTGTAAAAAACAGTGATGAGACGAGAGAGAGAGAGGGTAAATAAAAAGAAAGAAAGGGGACAAATCAACTGGCTCTTTTTAGGCTATATAGAGTTACAGGACTCTCTATACCCTAACTCCTCTCTCTGTCTCTCTGTCTTACTTCTTTTCCTTTACGCTATGCTTCGATGACTTTTGCAAAGATGAGTTTTGAATTTCCCTTTGTGTAAGGGGCAACCAAAGCAGCTGGCAAACTGGACTTCTGGCTATATAAATCTTGCAAGATGCCGACTCAAACAGAGAAAATGCACAAGTTGAAGTAAGTGCAATGCGAAATCACATAATAAAAAAGGAATATAAGGAATATATATATATATATATATATATATAAAGGTGTTTACCGCAAAAGTAGCAGAAATGTTGTGCTATGTTTGTGGGTGTGATGCAGGTCGTCGGCATATTATGAAAGTGTATCAGTATCTATATCTAAATCTGCATCTCATGTCTTTATCCTATATCTGTTGCACACACACACAGCCAAACAGTGTTGAGAGCCTCCGCTTAATGCGCTTGCATAAACAATGACAAAACCCTGGTCTTGGGTTGTTGTAGTTGCTTTTGCTTTTGGTTCGGGTGGGTTCTCAATATCTATGCTCTATAAGCGGATTTACCGGGTAATGTCATACAGAGCTACTGTTGCACCCGACAAGGACTTTTGCCCTGCTCATAATTAGATAAACCATCTCTTAACTACAACATGGACTACTTTGAGCATCTGTCAAATGAAATGAACTTAAAAGGTTGCCCCTGGCAAAAATCAAAATACAATTTCATTAAATTTAAAGCAATTTGAGATGTGGAGAAGAAAAAAAAAAAAAGAAAAGAAAAGCAAGAAACCTCTGGGGAAACAAATTACACAAAACAAGAAAAAAAAAAGCACACAATACAAAACGATGCGATGCGATACGATATATATGTGTATATGTGTATATATATATACATATATAAATAAGAAAAAAAGCAAGACGAAAATCAAGTTGTCACGACAACACACACACACACATGATAACAAACTCCCCTTGGAGGGTAAGGGTGAATTGTGTGTGAGCCAACCACCAGTTGCATTTTGCCATTTTTGCTAGTAAACAACAAAACTCATGGGAAATTGACAAAAAATTTCCAACGCCTGCGCATTGCTCACATAAGCCAAGTTTCATATTATGGCTAAGTTTCACCAGCCAAAATGCCTTAACATGCCGTTCAGCATAAACAGTTCCTTGCGCGCTTTCATCAGCAAAGGTTCAGAGTCCTTCCCCTTAGCCAATATTCATTTAACTGGTGGAACAAAATCCAAACAGAACAATTGACGAGAATTCGTACGACAAAAATATATAAAACAACAAACAGTTCAAATCAAATTTCAATTTTTTTTTTTTATGGCTAACTGATAAGAAGACTATCTTAACTGTTGCAAAGTTTTGTTTTTTTTTTCTTGTTTCTTGGTGTGTTTTTTTTTTAGTCACAGAAAGTAAATATCAAACTAATCGTGGACAAAAGTGTTGAAATTTTCTGAGTTTTGCAATTGTTTAATTGAATTTGAATTTTCTGAAATGTGCGTGCTTATGTGAATATTGAACATTAAAAATTAAAGTTTTACAAAGCACAAAGAAAAAAAAAAGAAGGTATGTAAATATTTATATAAGTTTCCATTATTTAGCCAATTCTATGGCATTTATTGGCCTAATTTGCCGGCGTTGTAACAAAAATAACAAAAAAAAAAAAGAAATCTCCAACAAAAATGCATCGAAATGCATTGTAAAAGTTTTCTGGCATTTCTTTCCTTTTTCGTTTTTTTTTTTGTTAATTTTGTCCTTGTTTCCTTTTTTTTTTTGCTACTTCTTTGTTAGTTTTGTTTGTTAAAACTTTTGAGGCAGCTTGGGGAATGAGACGAACTTTAACTTCCTGTTAAGCTGTCAACATGTTTTGAGTGAAGTGTTACAGCTCGTTGAAGAGTTTAAATACTTTTCAAAAAAGTTTCCAAAAAAAAGAAAGAAACAAAAAACAAATAAAGTGGCAAAAAAAAAGGTATTCAACGAGTTTCCGAAAGGCAAAAATTTTCTTTTTAGTGCTGAAAATAGAAACACGTGAATTTTACATTGACTGCACTAGCTAGCACAAATGCTTGCACGTTTGTAGAGAGAAGGGGGAGGGTTTTTTTAAAGGACATCTTTTTGAAGAACTATTAAAATTTTATGAATGATTTCAAGGTATTAATGATTTAGTGTAATTCTTATTGGAACTAATTCCAATTGAAAATGTTGTTAAAATAATGTAGCATAATTTTAGGATGCTGCTGTTATTTTGAACCTAATATGGATTAAGTTGGAATATTAGAAATAGAACGTAGATAAAAAATGCAAATGTAAAACAGGTAATCCTCTAAAGGAATCGTATTTATACTTATCATAGTAAAGCTTCTTTAAAAGCAAGCGAAGTCGTTTATTACAAAAATTTAAACTTAAACTATTTCGTCGTGAAAGAAATTTTTTAAAACTTTAAAACAAATTGTGTTTTGTGTTATTTGCGATATAAAATATTATAGATAAAGGAACATATTATATGTGAATTGAGATTAAAAATTGCCATATATCATATTATATATGGACTAAATGCCATTACATTTTGCTTTTTAAAATGATTATCAATAATTTTGAGCTTATTTAGCTCAAATAAATTAGAAACAGATTTTTATTAGTTTCTCTTTTAACTGTTTTTATGCATTTTTTAATGACCAAATTGCATGAGCATTTAATAAGTATATAAAAAGATGAATCTGGTTAGTAGTTTTAATTAATTGCCAAATTTTATTGTAAAAAAATTTGCACTTTTTCCAGCAGTTGGTTTTTATGATTTTGTAAAGTACCAAAGTAAAAGAGAGAAACTAATGCATCACAAAAACGCCAGCGGTTACTGGCAGGTTTCGCTCATCCTTGAAAACCCTCAACGAGTCAAGGCAAACTGTTGTCTTCATCTCCCATCCCTGATTCAGTCCCTTGTCTTGTCCTCGTTGTCGTCCTCATCGCTCTTATAGTCATCGTAGTCGGCGACGAGGAAATGTCAAGCATGGTTTTTGTAGCTGCAGTCCACACTTCCGCGGCGGCGACAGGTGCTGCCTGTCAGCTGCATAAAAACCACCAAGTCAGACCAGTTGCCACCTCCGCTCGGTTAGCTCCGCCTGCTCAACATTCTCGCTGTGCCAAGTGTCAAGTTAATCAGCAGGCGACAGATTTTCCTCATTTTTTTTTTTTTTTTTTGTCGGTTTGGGGTTTTTTTTTTTGAGGGAGTAAACCACGAAAAAATTTCATGCCCGCCACGAGAAAAGTTTTCATTTTTAACGCTCTGTAGCATGAAAAGCGTTAATAAGGTATAAAACAAAAGAGGAAATGAAAAAAGGAAAGAGTGCCAAAAGGAAAAACAAAATCTGCCTCATAAAAATGGCTTAGATGTTTGTTTAAGTTGCATTTTTCTACTTCTACTTCTTCCGCTTCAGTTGCCTTTTATTTGCCAAAAAGAAACACCAACAACAACGATACGACATGCCAAGGAGGGGTGAGACTAAAGAAAAGAGGTTGCTCTTGGCAATGACTTTGGCTCTGGCTTTTGAGTAGCTCTAAAGATAACAACAACAGCATCACCCACACAAGGAAGTGGCGAAGTGTAGGCAAAGTATAAGAAGAATTAGGATCTACAAAAGCAAAAGAAAAGTGGAAGTAGGTGCCAGAGGTTGAAGTAGTATCAGAGGTAACTCTGCTCTTTAAATGAAAATCTCAAATTGAAGCTCTTAAGTAAGCGGCTTCAGTTCGTCACACACTTACGTGCACGTTGAGTGTGTATGTGTGCTATATTTCACACTCCTACAGCGAAACGCTTTTAAGAGTTGCTTGCCTCTGTCTTAAAATCCTTACCAAAAAAATAAAAAGAAAGCAGGATATATCAGTTACAGCTACCAGTTGGCTGAGCGTCTCTACAAGAAAATACCAAACACCTACAACTCTACAAAGGGTATATTATATATGTCTTCGATCTTAATTGTATCTAATAGTCTAAAGCCTTGGTTTAAACTCTTATTTTCAATCAGGTTTCTTTTCCGATTTTTTAAAGATCTTTTAAATAATTTATTAACTATTTTTGACTTCTGATTTTGAGCTTTAAATTCATAAGAATTGTCGATTATATAGGCTTGATAATATAATTATATATAGTTTGGCATGGTAATATTATAGTAGTTACATTAATTTCGATTTGATGTTTTAATATCATTTTCCATACCAGATTTTCATTAATAAATACTACAAAGAGTATACAAAAATTCAACATTATATTTGAATTTTGATTGCTTAAGTCGTTATTTTTGCGTATGTGTGTCTGTGTGTGTGTGTGTGTGAAGTGACGCGCCCACCGCTTTACAATACCTTTACGCCCACCTGCTGGCTGGCTGCAAGAGTGTTCGTTCGCATCGTTGACATTTTCATTCATCGTCTTGGCAACCGTAATTAAAATCGTTTTAATTTACTTTTGCTTCTATCCTTCGGCCCCCTTTACCAAAATGAGCACATACTAACTTACCCTCTAACACAGGCATACATACATACATATAGACACAGGAGCACGCACACATGGACATGGGCGCGAGAACGGAAAGTGTAGCATACTTATCAGAGCGAGCTGCCTGGTTTATGTTTATCGACTTTTGTTTAGTCGTCGCTTGTTGTTGCTGTTGTTGCCATTGCTGTTATTATTTCAGTTGCTTTTTTTGCCTCGAAGGCATCAACTGTCTCTCCTCTCTTCCTCTGTTGGCACATCTTCTTCTTTCTACTTTGCTCATTATGTGGGCGTGCAAATTGCTGCATATTCATTTACCGTTATCTCTCTCTGCTCTGGTCTTGTCAAGTATAAAAACAGACACAAACATACACACAAATATATATGTATATGTATATGTATATATATTTAACTACAACAACAGCTGCTGATGTCGTCAGCTGCCTCACCCGTCCATCTTATGGCACTTCTTCTTCAGCCCCCTCTGGCCGTCTTTACTCCCCGTATAGCTTAATAACATAAACTTCTTTTCTCTCGGTTCACTCAGAGTCAGGCATAGAGCCAAGTTGAGTTAATGAAGAATTTCCATGACGATGTATCCATTCATTTTGATATCATTCCACCTCTTGGCCAGCACCAAAAGGCAGCAAAAGCACCTGCTTTAGCTCATTATGTTGCCTTGTTGCCAAAGCAACAACCCACATCCACATCCACAAGAACATTTCAAGTCTGCCGAAGCCGTATTAATTTTGCTCATAAAATGATTGCCGATAAGATTTGATCTTTCGTTTGCTCAAGGAAGGTGGGGGAGAAACAAACTTTTGACTGCCTTTTGAAGTCATCTAAAGCTGAAAAGGGAATTGTTGAATGAATGAATGAATTGTATACTTGGAGGCATAAGCATTTGCTAAAAAGCAGAAATGCACTGCAACAAAAACTTTTATAAACATATTTTGACTATCCAACAATTTAGTTGAAACAAACAAGAAAACTATAAAAGAAATGGAAGTTTATAAACTAAAAGTAAAATGAAATCTAAGAGTTCCTATAAATTTTTCCCTGATTTGATTTTGATTTTTGATAACAAGAACAGGCTTAAGAAGTCTTTGGAATGGAATTAGTTTTATATAAATATTATGAAAATGGTTAAAGTCCAAACCAATTCATATATATCTAGAAATGTATTGTCCAATTATAGATTTCATTGCTTGAACTAAATGAAATCCCGCTTTATCTTCTTTGACAGTGTTTTACCTTTTTAGGCATTATTATGAAAATTTCTGTTAACTGTAAATCATTTGGCGCATAGCCTAAGCTGCTTAAAATTGCCTGAAAATCGTTGATACAAAAGTAAGAGGAAGAGGTAAGTGGATGTTGGGTTATAGACCAGAAAATCCTCATCTCTGTTGAGGGATATCAAAACACTACACATCACTTCACATGCACAAGGGACAAATGTTGCCCAAAATTATCTGTGTGTGTGTGTTTGTAAGGCATGCAAATGTTGCCGGCAACACACAGACTGATATGCACAGCCTCCTTATACACAAATGTACACAAATCTTTCATTGTGTACCGTTATGCATGTGAGATACACCCACACAGGGAAAATATTTGATACCAGGCGAACAGCGTTAAATGGCAGCAACAAACGGCGAACAGCAGCTAACCAAAATGGGTAGACACGCATCTTACACACACAGACACACTTACACGAATAAACTTTCACACATATACCCACTTACACATACAAAGATATGTATGAAAACAGTGAAAATCAAGACACTTTTTGTTGCTGTTGTTACGCGAACAAGCACGCTGAATGGAGGCCAAACAAAAATGATAATAGAATGAGATAGCATGTGAGATGAGTAAGAGGGAGCGAGTAGGATAAAGGCAGACATTGAAACTGTTTTTCAGCCTTTTACCATGGATTCGGTCATAAAATCTACTAGCCCAGACTGTTGCAGCAATAGAAAGACTATGAGATGATGAGAGAAATGAAAGAGAGAGGAAGAGAGAGAGAGAAAGGTGAAGGGCCGGTTGTTAATTTTTGCAACTTTTTGGCGCGTCATAATAAAGTTGGCAGCATTTTTATGCCTTTAAACAATAACAAAAAAAACAACAAACCTAAAAGTAGGCAAAACAATTAGAAATTTTCTTTGTAGTAGAAAGCTGATAAATGGGAACAAAAGCCACATCATATTAAACGCAGCTGTCACCCCCTCACTTTACCGCGTATTCCCTTCCTTCTTTCTTGGTCTCCTGGCCTCTCCTTACAGACAATGTAATGAATGACAGTCTCAGGCAACTTCTCCGGGTTTTCTTCATTTTTTTTTTTTTAGCTCAGCGTGTCAAATAACTGGGCCATAGAGACCTAACTGACTGAATGACTGACTGAAAGGGGCTGGCTGGCTTGATGAGGGAAAGAAGTGTATAGAGAGCATGGGGGAGGGGTAATGGAGGTATGTGGTAGGGTAGTGGGGTCGTCTCATATGCCTGCCCTGCCTTAGCTTTGGCCATAAAACAAATGAGCCTTTTGCTCAACAACAAGAGTTTGTCATTTGTTTTGCTGGATGCCTGAAAGTATGCAGCAATATTTTTTAAAGCATCGGCACTACAAAAAATACGTACGTAAAAGGCAAAAGAGAAAGCAAAAATTTCGTTGATTATGAATACAAAAAAGAAAAAACAAAAACAAAAATGAGAAGAAAAAACAATGTAAGGACTATAAAGGGTAGAAGAGCAGCCATAAAATGAACCAGCACCAACAATAGCAACAAAAATTGTAACACAAAGTAAATGAATGTGAAGAAGAGAGAAAACTTCGGGACGGCCGGTCTAGCTGCAATACGCCATGTTCTTTGGGGTTTTTTCTTTTTTACGGTCACCTTAATTAATGCATACCTCAAACATTTAAACAAAAGAAAATTAAAAACACAGCAGACAGAGAGAAAGAGTGATATAAATGGGAAGGACAATAGATTAAACGAAAAACTTATGCTAAAGCAGTGGATGTAAAAAGGTTTACCTGAACACTTTTCCTTTGATGAATTGTTTGTTTGCACTATTAGATATGCAAAAGATGCAAACAAGTTTTCCCTTAGAAAGTGTTTTATCACAGATTTCACTTTAATATGTTTAACTTAAACGTACAAGCAAGCAGATATGCAAAAGATATATATGTGCCACAAAACTGTACTATTCTAAATTGAATTTCTCATTTAGTAAAGATTAAAATCAACTTAAAAATGTGTAAAACTTTTAAATTTATTAAAAGACTTCATTGAACTCTTCTTTTAGAATTGCATATTTCGTCTATTGATGATAATTAACTTTGCTAGACTAACAAAATGTGTTTTTAATCTTGAATCTTGTTATTTTGTTTTCTAAAAAATCTGATTTCCTACATTTCCTCTCTAACAAACTGAAAATGAACAATGCTTTTCACAAATTTGCAATAGACACTTGATTGAATATGTTGTAAGCTAAAGAACACAAAAGGCCAACTAAAAGTCTGGCTATTTATTAGATTTTTAACTAGAAAATTGCATAAGCCAGTTGAGATTGTAGTTGGCATTTTAATAACTCGAAGGCAAGAAAATATTGCACAAACTATTGCACACACACACACAAATGAAACAATTGTTTATGACACATGTACACGCACACTCAAGTATTGCATATAGAATCGAGAAATGTTTAAAACATTTCATTGTCAGACACAAGTTGAATAAAGCAAAAAAAAAAAAAACAACTCGACTTGACTCGACTGCCAAAAAAAAAAAAAAATATGGAAAGAAGTGCACAGACAATAAGACTTAAAGTCAAATTCCTCGTCCCTTTGGTTGTCTCTTCTCAGCTCGTCTTAACTTAGTCAACCCTTTGCCCGGCCTAAATCAACCAGTCAGCCAGCCAGCCAACCAGCCAGCCAACTGACTGACTTATGTGCTCTTTGTATGTGCTCAGCACTGCTGCATGTGTTGCACTTTGGCAACTATCTTTTTGGGACTAGTGCAAAATTTAACTAACATTTTTGTGTTTTTGGCATGCAAGAGGCATCAGGCGCTGCAAAGTATGCTATGGCATTTTTTTTTCTCTTCTCGCTCTCTGCTCTTGCTGCTTTGTTGTCCTTCATGCTTGAGTGAGACAGGAAGAGATACAGTAAGAAAGGGAGTGTATACGAGTAAACTTTTGTTACAGTTGTTTATGCTTGACTATATATACATACATACATATATATACATATATACAGGGTGTTCCATTAAAGCTTTAAAGCACTGACATTAATTTATGACCACAAAAAAGTTGCGAACGAAAAGTCGAATCTTTTTTTCCTTTCTTTTTTTTTTTTTTTTTTTTTGTTGACTCCATTCACACGCCCCGTTGCTAGCTGGCTCACTCTTTCAGCTTGGGAGGCACTTAAGCAATTTCGAGTTGCCAACCAAACACAGCAAAATGTCAAAGTAGTTGTTAACATTTCCGCTTTTTCGCGCTTCTTTTTACTATACGTATTTTTCCCATCGCTCGGCTCTCTTTCGCCCCCTCTTTTATGCTCAAACAAACGAAAAGTTTGCTTTAACCACAAGTAGGAGAAAATGCAGTCCAAGTTAAGCTGCAGCAAAAAAAGTTCCCCTTGCTTGGTCTCGACACCCTTAAATTACTGACTTAATTATAAAACATGAAAGCAGCTCCACTTCGTCTCTGTGTCTACTCTTCTACTTCTCCTTATTCTCTTCTTCATGGTCCTGCTTGTTCAGTTCTTTTACTTCTTCTGCTGTTGGTAGTGCTTTTGGCCAGCTTTAGCGCTTCCCTTCTGCTCAGTTTGGTGTTAGCAGTTGCAAGTAATTTACATAAATATAACTTGGCAGTGGTAAATGTAGAAGAAGTAGCATTAACATGAAGGTTACAAATCGCCCTAACCATAAAATGCTAAATGCCATTTAAACTGTTGACTTTTGTGTTAAGAAATGAGAATCGGGTCAACTTTGGCTTTAGCTTTTTGAGCTTGACCTCCCCCCCCCCCATCCAATGGCAAAAATCAGAGAGCAAAGGAACTTTAATTGTCATGGATAAGAGTGGAAGAATGGCAGATGGGTATATCCTCCTTCTGCTGCTACATCTACAGCTACAGACAACTCATGTTGTTAGCCAAGTTTTTGACTTGACTTCATGTTGACAAGTAATGCCAGTTGCAGTCAGTTGTTAATGCTGATGCTGCTGCTGCTACTGCCACTGCATGTGCCACTTGACTATGTTGACTATGTTGAGGTTCTTGAGGTTTGAGGTCTCCTCTCTGTTGTATACATTTCCCCATATGCAACTGACATTTTCAACCGATGCATCTCTACCAACTACCAATCATTTTGACTTTGACTTTACTAAGTTATTTTTATTTAAATGAACAAAAATTGCGAAAAAAAAAAATTCTTTAACCTACACAAGTTTTCTGTTTGTTTATTGTAAAGAAAGTCTATTCAACTGCTTAATTAAACAATAATGAAGCAAGTTGATTTTGAAAATGCCCTGCACCAAGTAGAGAAACTTTTTAAAGTCAAACTCCTTGAAATTTTAATTAAAGCCTTCCTCAAACTAAATTTATATTATTATTTTAAGTATACTGAGAAACTTTAATTTGTACTTTTAATCAGTAGAACTTAACTCTCTGCCTACCCTTTTTATAACTCACACACACACCCTTACACATGTGTAACTAGGTCAACACACACGCCTCCAGTAGTTTAGTGTAGCCTACCTTTGGGCTGTAGTTGTGGACTTTTCTTTGCTCCTAGAGAAATCGCGAACGAGATAGTCATAAAGATAAAGTAGAGAAGGAGAAGGGTAAGAGAAATGGAAATGTTCACGAAACTCTCAACACGCGTATGTCCTTGAAATTTATGTTTTCGACGCAGGCGATGCCTAAAAGTGTTGCAAAGATAGCATACGAATAACATATATGGGGACAAGTGGCACATGGCGTGTAATGCGCTCATTACGTTGCCTTCACCCCTTGCCTTACGCACACACGCACACACAAGCACACGCAGAGACATACTCATGCATTGGATAGGACCTTGGAACTGGGCCAATGCGAATGGCATTGTCTTGGTTGGGTTCCCTATAGTCATCGTCATCATCATCATCTTCATCATCATCTTAGTTAGCGTCATCATCATCAGCATCCACCTCCATTCAAGCCAGAGACCAAAGATAATAACAACAAATTATTACACTTGCTTGGGGACTTTTGGGACTGGCAACTAAATTAAGCATCGCCGCATCGGGTTGATAACTCCAAACTAGATCGGACAAATAAGATAATAGGGAAAGCTCTCTGCTAGGTCTCTTTATATTCTTGCCTTTCATTTGGTTTAAAGATATGTTTCAACTTGAGTTTATTTAAAATATTTTTTTTTGCTTGTACATTCTCATCATGGTGGCATCGTGTGGCATCGAGCCAGTCCAGATTATTGCAGTCATAAATTTTTATGATTTTCTTTTATTTATTTTTTTTTTTTTTGCTAGCGCGAAAAAACTTGCGTGGGAAATTCTCAATATTTTATGTGAATTTAATAGCCCTGCAGATATGAACAAAAAATATTATTATTATTATTATAGACTGACTTCAAGGAAAAGCCAAATGGCAAGCAGTTGCCCAAACAGTTTCACATTAAAAAGTGAAGGAAAAAAAAAAATGAAATGATAGAAGCTATGGAAATTTAATAATAGAAAATTTTACAGCAACATTGATAAGGGCAAGAGAGTAACTCGAGAAGATGAGAAGAAAGACCTTAAAAAGCATATTGACATTTTCAAACTCATCCATCAATCACGCTTTGACAGCCATCCAGCCGCCCGCCACCGCATTCAGGTAGAGAGAAAATGTAATCTAATCCAATTACTCAACACTGGCAAACAAGCAGCACGATACCAAGAAAGGGATGGTGGTGGTGTCCATTAGTAACCCAACCACCACCCACCTTTTACCCGCCTCCAAAAAAAAAAAGGGCGAAAAAAAAGAAGGAAAGGAAAATATCACATATTAAATAACCGAAAGACAATCCAACAAAAGCATCAACACAAAGGCAACTTTTACTCCTTCTGCCACACGCAATATTCAATATATATATATATATATATATATATATATCCAAGAAAATCCTTATAACTACTTATAACCGGAGCCACACAAATGCTTTTGATCATTAACCCATAGAGCGGGAGAGAGAATGAGCAAGGCAAATCCTTCCAACAAAAAGCAAACCAAATTGAAATTCATGCGAATTCATTGAGGGGTTGGGAAAGGCTTTATCCTTGATGTTGCCGGTTTTTGTCTATTGTATTGACGAGAATTATCATTTTTGTTACTTCAATCGAAATGACAAGGCTAAAACCATATAAAATCCACCCAATCTTCTATTTCCTATAGATAATGCAGAGGTGGCCGAAAGCCTTATGAAAATTAGTTAAATCAACTCTTTAAGCTTTCCACAGTGTCCTTTTGTATCCCATAGTCCTAGTATAAAGTGGACAGCTTGTAATATTGATTATTCTTGTTGTAGGGTATCCCTAAGTCATTGCTCTTTAGCTTTTCTCATTCTGTTTTTTTTTTCCTATCGTTGATGAAATATCTATTAAGGTGGCGAACCTTTAGTTCAAATATTTGTATCGTTTATGTAAATATCTTTTGCCGGGTAACGATTTCATTAAAAGCCCATTTAGCCACGCCTCTTTTCACTCTATGTATTTTGGGTTTCAACTAATTTCAATATCAAAATAACCGCCTCAGGTTCACTGGCATTAATTTTCACTTTAACCGCACAAGAGGCGTGCCTTGGCCGGGCTTTGCTTGACTTGGCTTGGCTTGGTTTGCTGTGATAAACAGCTTCTGAGCTTACCAAATAAAGGTGATGACAAATCCTCACACCAGCAGGAAAGACTTGCAGGACACACACACACATTTAGTTAGAGATAAACTAAAATACGCACACACAGGGCCACAAAAAAGGGTCAATTTTGTAAGCATCAAAAAGGGCAAGCATTTTATAAACTAAAGTTGGCCAGAGTAGACGAGATGGTGCACAGAGGGATAAGGGGTAAGGATAAGTTGACTGAGAGGAGTGTCAATTCGGGGAGGAATTGAGAGGTGGTAAGTCCGTTTAAAATAGTTTCCGGGCAATAAGTTAATAAGCAGAAAAACTAACAGATACTAAGTAAAATAGAGAGAAAGAGATGGGAAAATACTTTGGAAAGAGTGGAAATAGTTTTTTAAATAGTTTGCTAAACCTGATGAGTAATCAATTGTCTGGATGAATAACTTTTTCCTGTTATTATAAAAGTTAAAACATTTAGAATTTAGACTTTTTGACTCACTGTATTGTTATACAACTGTTATATTTTAGTTGAATATAATTAAAGTATTCAAGACATAATCAAACAAATATTTTCGTTTTTAAATTGATAAATTTGAATGTCAAATAAATTAAATTTGCATCCATAGTTATATGATATATATATATATTAAAATTGAATTCCGTTTAACTGGCTGTCATTCGGTTGCTATCAAATTAATATTTACCTGTACATGGAACTGCAATTCATTCTCATCAATTTGCTTAAATAATTAATGTTAATTTATGAATGCAAAAAAACAGAAAAAAAAACAGGATAACCAGAACGCACAATCTCTGTAGAAACATAATGAGTTTGCTGTTTTTTCACCCACCAACACCTCTCATCCCCTTGCTCTCTCTATCTCTGTCGACTCTCAATCGTTCCGATAATGTCATTAATTGCTTACGCATGAATCTTTGATGCATTCGGTTGCAAAAATCAATTAAATGTAAAAATTTCACACAAATGCACAACAATAATATAAAATAAGTGAGCAAAAAGAAAAAAAAACAGACAAAATGTATAAAACAGTCAAACAAATATTTTCTCATGTAATTTGTTGAAGCATGCAAATAATATTTTAATTGAAAAATCTCGTCAAAATGTTAATACAAATAATATTGATAAAAAACCATTACCTACTGCTCTATATATTTAACAAGTTCCTTTCTATGCAAAGGATTACAATTAGTCATCTAGACTTCATTGGAAATGCTTTAAGTAGACATTCCATAATCTATTGATCATATATAGAATCATCTTTCTTTGAAAGTGATCAGATCAATAATTGGAGTTTCATATACTAATATCATAATGTCAAAAGGAAAGCAATAATTTTGCCTTTTAATGATTGTGAACCATTGAACCGAATTACTAACCAATTTCAAATTGTTTTAGTTATCTGATATAGTGTAGCGGTTAAGAATGTTGAGGGTTAAAAATGAAAAGAAAGCTAAAACAAGGAAACAAGGAGAAAAAAAAAACCATAAGCAAGGGAAAAGCTCTGAGCATACTCGAACTAGTTGACTCGGAAAAATGCCAAGCGGTTATATCAAAATTGCTAACTGACGACGTGTGCGCAATTTCCGCAACTCTCGCCACATCAACCCGATCCCACTCCACTTTTCTCTGGGTGCAATTCCCACTCCCCCCCTCACCCCTCTGTTAGCTATGCCAGGGGTCATTCATCCTGCAAAGTGGCGACACGCCAAAGCCGTCCGAAAGGAGCAACTACCCAAAATGACTAATGGGCCAAAGAGGGGAGAAGTGGTAAGGGGAAAGTAAGGAAAGCCGAAGCTAAAGGGAAATGGCAGAAAACTGGCCGCCACTGGCAGCAATATGCAAAATTCGTAATTTGCCATGGCAGGCAGAAACCGTTCTTTCGTTATTCCGTCTTTCTGTCCTGGTCTAGAATTTGCCACTGCTACGTTCTACCAAAAAGCAAAAAAAAAAAGCAAAAAAAGAAAACCCTCCTCCATCATCAAGCCGACCGTTAGCCTTCTTTCTTCTCCATTCTCCATGACACTTCCATCTCGGTGGGGTAGTTCGAAACGTTCGACTATTTTTATGACCGAATTGCGTTTTATTGCTTTTTTCGCCTGCGCCTGCCGATTCTTGTCCATGGACTTGGACTCAAAAATGGCACATGGACAGACGGATATGGCCAAGAAGCATACAGCATCCTGTTGCCCCTTTGCTGTTGCTCCCGTTTCTTGAGCTCATCAAACACAATTGCAGTTTGGTCGACATTCAAAACAAGTTGACATTTTTCTCGTCTTCTTTTTAGCATTTCGGTTGTCGGTTGTTGGTTTTCGGTTCTTGGTTCTCTCTTTCTCTTATCGATTTTGTTGTCTTGGGCTTAGCAAATCGCTGCCTTAAGCTAAAACCATTCTCCACCTCGATTTATGTGGGTTTGTTACTTGTCCTGGCATGTCCTGTCCTGTCCTGTCGTGTCGTGTACCATCCCATTCAGTCCTTCTTACTTCGTTTATTTCGTTTTAGGTGTGAGGCTTTGGCAAAACGTTTCAATTGATTTGAACATTTATTGCTTTGGGACCCCAAGCAAAAGGTAGACGACAGTTTTTTCTTTTTTTTTTCTGTTTTTTCTTTTCTTTTTTCTGTTTTTTCTTTTCTTTTTTCTTCCTTTCGTTGCATATCAAATAGTTGGGACTTTGTATTAAAAGAGAAACTTTATCAGCTTTAAGAATTTTCAAAGTAAATCCTTTATATTAACCCACACCAAATGGATGCTAACTGGCTGAAGGGTTGCCCTTTATATCATAAAAACGTTTGTTCGATTCAATGCAGTTGCAAGGCTGTAAAAAGGACATTCTTTTGTTCTATTTACTGCAATTTGAAATGAAGTGAACTTAGGTATAGATTAAGGATGCAATCGTAGAAATTATCCATTTTATGCTTACTGTTTTACTCATTGAAATCGGATGACTATATAATTATAATGCCAACGCATTTGTAAGGGTAGTTAGACAAGGTTTTTCGTTTCGCTTTGCCCATTTTTTTTGGGGAATCATAACAACCTTTTGGCTTAATTGCTAAAAACATTACAACACAAAAAATTCATTAAAATTCTTCAAATTCTTGTTTCTTTCTTTTTACCCACCCCCCTACACTTTTTGCATATATTTTGGGGGGAAAAAAACAAAAGGCAAAAGGTTTTATTTTTTATTTTTCTTTTTTTTTGTTTTTGCCGCTCATTTCAACACCTTTTTGGCATTTTTTGCCTTTGTTGTTGTTGTTGTTTTGTGTGCCCTGCAGCTACAAAATGAAAACAATTTCAAAATTCACATAATGAACTTGCTCTGAAGCAAGGAAGGGGAAGGCAGGCATATAGAAATATATATATACAGTAAAATGGGCGTGGTATTGCCTTGTAGCTTTAAAGCCTAAAAATGGCATGCCAAATGGCAGTAAGCAAAAAACAACAACACCAAAAAGAAGAAGAAGAAAGAAAAAAAAAATGAAATAATTATTTGCCGTGCAAAGGGAACATTATTCATTCCATAAGATCCAGGGGAGTAACTAGAAAAAGCGAACTGAAAATGGGCAAACGGCCGCAAAAGAAATATGTTAAATAACTGACAAAACAACAGCTCCAAAAAAAAAAAAAAAAACAAAAACCGGGAAATATGAACAAAAAAAAGAAAAGAAGAAAAAAACAAGGCAGAGGCGAAAATACGCTTGTAAGTAAAAGTGTTTTCTGGTTTTATCCTCCCTCCATTCCATAAATAGGCAAGGAAAAACTGTATTACAGTAAATGCACAGTGTGCCAAAAGATAGAGAAAAAAGTGTAGCTAACAAATATATAAAAAAAGAGAAGAAAAGAAACGAAACTAATTTAATTAAGTTATTCAAAATAAGCTAGTTTCAATCCGTAAAGATGCCTTGTTAACTAAATAATTAAACTTAATCATTGCAATTAAATAGTTTATTAAATAGTTGAAAATCAATTTGAATAGAATCATCTTATATACATTTAAACAATTGTTCTTGTATGTGTTTGTTTTTTTATGTTAATAACTTTTAAAGAACTCAAAATATTTTTTAATGCAATTTTTCTTCATTTCAATGATTATGTTGTTGTTTATGTTGATTTTATTGGGTAACACTGTAGATATTTTACCATCGTTTGGTTTATTGCTATCATTTTGGCAGTACCAGGACACAAACATTTCCGTGTTGTTGCCACTTGCTGGCTGATTTACCTTTTTCCTGCGTGTCTTTTCAATTCAGTTTCAGTTATGCATGCCACAAATTTATTTTGCCAGCTGCCTACCTAATTTGAGTCTAAAACGATTTATGTAGATCTATTAGCTAGGCGCCATGCAAATTTATAAATATAAATATTATATGTATATATATATATTCACTTGAATTGCTGCCCCCTTTTCATATCTCTTCATCTCTCTCTGTCTTTTTGGTTTGCTAGAGCTTGTTATGTTCATTTTATATTATAAATGTTTTTCAATTTTATTTATGACATTAAATTGTTAATAAATGCAGCAGGCAGAGAGGCCTCAAAGTGAACGTGACACTGGCAAGCAAATGTCTTATCGCAGCCATGAGAAATGATTAATGTCCTTTTGCCATAAATGAATTGCATTTTAAATAAATTATTACATACACACGCATCACAAAGAGTAAGCGAAAGACAGAGAGAGAGAGAGAGAGTTAGAGTGAAAGGGTTAATGAAGCCAGCGGCTATTTGATAGAAGCAGCAAAAGAGAGGCCAAAAGAAGAGAAATCTTTCACACAAAACTTTCAGTCAAACTTTGTCGGCAAACCCCTTGCCATTTTTTTTTTGCCCCCTTTTTTTCTGTTTTTTGTGATATTTTGTTTTGCCTTGATTAAAATTTCATTAACACACACAAAAAAAATACAAAAACAAAAAAGAAGCGAAACCAGAAGCGAAAGAAGAGCACACAGAAGTAAAAAAAAAAAAACTTGTGGCATACTTTAAGGCTGAGCCGCAGCTGCCTTTGTATCTGTGTGTGTGTGTGTGTGTGTGAAATCTGCGGTAACACACACAAACACACACATGTGGAACACTTGGCTCACACATAAAACGCTTTGCTTGTTCTCCTACTCCTCCATTTCGCTGCTTTCATTTTTTTTTTATATTTTTTTTGCCGTCTTCTGAAAGTCCTCCTCATCCCTTGGCCTTCCTTTGCCTCCATTGCTGGCTTTTTTCGCTTGAACGCTTCGTTTGTTTGCCATTCAGCCAGAGCGGCAGAGAGCCATCCTCCTTCAATTTCCCCTCCCTCCTCCTACTTTGCCTACCCATTCCGCCTGCTCTCTCCTACCTCAAGAAGTGCCTGTTAAATTGCTTGTTTATGTTTGCCTCGCTACAAGGACTCCACTCCTCGACTCCAGCAGTTTCCGTTGTCGCTTTGCCTTGCTCGCTCATATGATGATTTTGATTTGTTTTAATTTACCAAAACCTACTCAGCACTCCCCTCTCTGCACTCATCTTTTCATCTTCCCTAACACTAAAGGAATTGTTTACTTCACATTTACGAAAAAATGTTTTTGTTAATGTTTTTGTTTAGGCATTTTACTTCCTCTCTCTCTCCCTCTCACTTTTCTGTGTTGATTTTATTATGCAAAATGAGAAGAAACCAAAGAAACAAAATATGAAAAACCAACAATAACATCAAGAATATTCAAATAAATTAAATCACTGAAAAAAAATCATTGAAATAAGTTTAAAACAAATTGCAAATTATTTTCAATTGCTATAGAAATCTTTTATATATAAAAGATTTATAGTTAAAATAATATTATAGAGAAGAAACAATCTTTAAAAAATCTAGAAGAACATTTTCCTATTCTTTCAGAAGAAAAACAGATATATTTTCCCCTGTTAGTATATGACTTTTTCCTTCAAGTATTTCATAAAATCCTTTTATATAAAATGTTAACTCCGTTTTAACATTTGAAGGAAAGATTTTCATCAATTTGCTTTTCAAAACTTTTCCTCTTTCCCTCTCTCTGTCTCTCTCTCTCTCTCTCTATGTATCAATTTCAAGTTAATTACAATATAAACTGTTTACTCTTAACCTTTGTGCGCATTTGACCGAGAGGCAAGTTTATGAGCCTCGCCCCCAATCATTACCTGTCAGTTGCAGCTGAAGTAGCAGGAGTTGCAAAAGGAATCGCCTTAACTACATGCCATAATTATAATGCCAACATCAGCATTAATTTACCTCCGCTTCAACTCACTCCATCACCAAAACTGACTCTTCATTCTAGCCACATTCTAGCTTTGCCATTTCAACTCCTACTCCTACAAACTCAACTCGCAGAGTTTCGTTTCGTCTCGCTCCGTATCGTCTCGTCATTTGAATCCTTTCGCTAATCCTGTTCTCCCCACACCCATCCAATCCATTCAGAGGCATGTCAAGCATTTAATTACTGACCATCAGCAGAGCTTAAAAAATGCCACGCCCACACCCACAGACATTTTGTTAAAATAATATTTAAGCCATTCCCATCCCCCCCAAACCCTAACATAGCCGCTCCTCTCACCTCCTTCTATGCCGTCCAGAAAAGGGATCAAGAATTCATCATCAACAGGACTGAAAAAAAAAAAAATGATGAAAAATTGTAGCTGCAAATATTTTGCACAGACACGAAATGAAAATGGCCGTGCTGCTTCTATGGCTAAGAGGAGATAGAGCGATGGGAGGAGGTGTATAGTATGAGAGTAGGGGGGCGGTTGGGTTAAAAAGGATTCCATTTGTTTAAGGCAGCGGCAGTTGAGCAAATTGTCGAGAGAGTCGTTAAATTGTTTTCATTATCTCTAGGATAATGACTTTCTCCTTTTTCCTACCTCATTGCCGTTATCCCCTCTCCTCCGCCCCTCCAGCCCTCTTTGATTCCCTCTGTCAATTAAAACCGCAATGCAAATGAGTCGACCGAGTCCTTGACTAGTTTTTGTGGTTGTCCTCCAAAAAATGAGGCGGACTCCTCCACGCAACACCAATAGATGAAATATGTAAAACATGCTGCATATCCTGCGAACAGGACCTGCTTGGCGTTTGCTTTAGCTCAACGTGTTTCCGTTTCATTTGTAATTAATTAAATTACTTCCGCTTAAAGTAAGCCAACAGATAGAGCCCAACCCAATCCCCAACCCAGAACCGAGAACCCAATCTCAAACTCAACTCAACTCAAACTCACACAATCCTCCTGCGCCCTGGCCTCGACTTCTCAATTACGCTTCGCTCTCGATCCCGTACCCTCCTCGCATCCCCCAAAGAGCCGGCTGCTGCTGCTGCTCCTTTTCTGTATTCTGTTCATTGCGAAGTAATTAAGAAGACATTTCACTTGGGCATCCTTTAATCTGTGCGTTTTATTTGTGGCCTCTCTTCCTCTATATACCCCTTCTTTGTCATCTGTCTCTCTCACTCTCTCTATCGCTGTTTTTCATCCTGTTCCTTGCACTTTGTTTATTTTAGTCCTTAATGCAATCGGGCTTTAATCTGTTGTGTTGTATTCTGGCTTTTCTAGATTCTGTTTTTTTTTACTCCCTCTTTCTCTTCTCTTCCACTTCGTCTCTGTGTTTGTGTGGTTGTGTATGTGTGTGTGTGTGTGGCAAGAAATACGCTTGATTAGTCACCTAATGAGGTGTTGACTATGGCAACGACAACAAATATCTACGATATGAGGAAAAAAGAATGGAGAGAAAAACATAGAGAAATTCAGCTCAATTTTGCTTTAATTAAATCTAAAAATATATATAAATCTTTAGCTCTGTATATTTCCTCTCTCTCTCACTATTTCTCTATATATATATACTATATGCATATTGATTTCCTATTTCTATTTACAGTCCATGTTTGGCCTTTGAAATCTTGTGAACTGTAAACTTTGGTTCAAGCTCGATGAAAAATTTGATTGACACAAAACAGGCTGAAGAAGAAGAAGGCCCAATGTGAGTAAAACAAATCAACTAAAACAAATACAAAAAGAAAAGAAAAAAAACCTTATTACCCACTATTCTCCTTTACCTTTTTTCTTTCAAATAAATTTAATCAAATTAAAGTAAGAAATTGGCGTACAAAATTCATCAAAAAAGAAATACTTATACCTCATGGATAACCAATTTTCAAAGCTTTATTAATAGATATATATGTTTTATAATAACGGTATTTTATAAAGCAGTTTTTATCAGTTTAAATCAAATAAGCAGCGTTTCCTTTTTCAACTGCTTTGCAAATTGGTTAAACATAAGAGAAATTGTAATTAAATAAATTAACCCCAAAAATTTGGTTTATCTATTCTCAATGATTTATTTTTTGTTTTTTCTGTTTTCTTCTTATTTTCATGAAAATTTGAACTTCAATTGGCAACAACAACTAATTGGCAAAAAAACAACAACAACAAAATCGAAACAAAACAAATTCAACTGTAAAATTTTTGGCTAAACGAAATCAATAATCGAAATCGAATAAATGGAAAATTTTACACAAACAAAATGCAACTGAAACCCAAACACAAAACTCTCCACTCCACTGCCTCCTCAATCTCTCTTTGATTCAACACACCAAATGTAATGGGATTACATGGTCACAACAACAATAATCACCACAATAACAACAACTACAACAAACATTATCATCATCATCATCATCATCATGAATAACCTGCAAATCCTATGAATCTCCTGTGACGTCATAAATGCAAACCCTTGGCCCAATGTTTAAACCTACTGTTACTCCCCATCCCGCATCCCATTCTCCTTCTCCAATTTCTACAAAAAATATATATCTCTCCTTTGTTTTACCCTCTTTTTCAATTTATGTGCATTTTTGTGGCTTGCTATTACCACCAATAATACCCCACACCCCTTTACCCTGTTTCCCCATGTTTTTCCACAATACTCAATCTCTTGTCCGCTCCCCTCTTTATGCATTTTCGCTTTCTATATTTTATGCTCCATGCCCCCTCCTCTCCTTTCCATCCCATACCATCCATCCGCCTGTCTTCATATCGTCTTTTTCCAAATGAAATTTGCTTTTTCTGTTTATGCTTCACGCTTTCGATTTTTGTTTTTCTTTCTCTCCCCTTATTCACCAACCTCTCACCCCTGACCTCTGACTGGCTCCTGTAAATCCAAAAACTTTTTGCGTTGCCAATTTCCGCTTGAATTAATTCTGTGTGTGTGTGTTTTAATCGCGCGAATCGTTGTCCTCGTCGTCGGTTGGTCGACGACGAATGCAGTGGCGGCAAGTGAAGTATTCCCTGCGGCTCCCCATTCAAAAAATAACCAAAAGAAGAATTAATAAAACGCGGGGGTGGATTTTGAATGTGTTTGGTGGTCGGTCGCTAGCTGGTCGGTCACACGCAGTGCGACAAAAAGCCGCCGCCCGCAGCGCTTTCATATCCATATACTATATATGCCGCAACACCAGACCCAAGCCGACCAGACCAGTAGAATCACATAATTCACCAAGAATACTGACAAAAGTTAATGCCCAGAAGCAGCAGCAGTAGAAGGAGCAGCACGAGTCGCAATGATAACCAACAATAATTTGGATTATGACAAAAGAGGAATGGGTGGAGGAGTAGGTGGTTTGGGGAATGGAGTTGGAATCAGCAGTGCTAGCAGCAGTAACAACTCCTCACCCACAGCAGACACTTCCAATTCGAATAGCACCAACTCCAACTCGACCTCTAACTCCAATTCTAACTCAAATTCCAATTCAAATTCATCTGCAAACCATTCACATTCGTATTTCAATCGTTTTGATAATCGCATTGCGGCCAATTTGGCTGCCGTTTTAACTGGAGCTGGTTCACGTTTTCGATCCTCATCGAATGATAATGCCAGGACTAGACCAAAATCCACCACAACAGCAACAACAAGAAAAACAACAGCAAGAACAGGAGCTACAATAACAGCAACAACGACATCATCAACTATTGTAACCACACCGCAAACAGGACGTCGTCGTCCTTTACAACTATTTTCGCAGGCCAACTTCAAGTGAGTTACTCTATATTTATTTCTATTTAAATCTTTACCTTCTGCTTCCCTCTTCCCGCTTTTGTCAATCAACTGCTTAAATCATATCCATTTCCGTTACACTGATCAACACTATATATACATATAGTTTAGTACTATTTCTTATATCGTATATAATCATTCGGTTCCATTTGTTTAATCTTCAAGCTGCAATGACAACGAGAAGGTGGCACAAACACCAAGTTCCGATGAGGATAATTCACCCACTGAACTAAACAATTGCAAACGTTTACTGGATAAACCGCCCTTGGTAAGTATTTTAATGATAAACCCCAGCGGTAGGAGTAACCAAATTTAAAGTAAAAAATAAAAAGAAATCAGCATTTTGAGGATAGATCTTCGCAGAACGAACACAGAAAAGTCTAGGACAGTTATAATGTTCTTTGGCTAAAGCTTTTTTCCTAGTATTCGCCGATTGATATATTCAGATCGTTAAAAGTCCTTAAAGCAGCTTGAAAAAAGGGATTTTACTTTCTGCAGCAAATCGCATGTCTCTGGAGTCCCTGAAAGGACCAGGACGAGACAGATTTTTTATAACTAATGGCATTTTGTCCTGCGGCAGAATGGCCAAAACACAAAAATAGATAATAAAACAACAGGCCATAACTCCGCAGGACGAAGGGGGATTTCGACAGGACATGGTTTTTTAAATCCTCCAGGAGCAGAACTATCGATCTGCATTTAAGGATTTCCTGGATATGCTTGCTATTTTTTAAAATGCCAATCCATAGAGCTTGTCAAGGACATATTTTTGTGGGGTATACTTTTAGGATGCAGTAAAGATTCTGAAAAAAATCCAAGTGCTGGATTCTTAGATGACCCCTATTTTTTATGATGCCAATCAATAGAGATCGGCAAGGACATCCTAGGACACCATGTCCTTTCGTGCTGCGGCAGGATATGCGATAGTTATAGCTATAAAACTAAAAAAGGATAAACTTTTCAAGGCTATACCTCCGCAGGACTTTGTCTGATTTCCACAGGACATGATTTTTCGGGTTCGCCACAAGCAGGACTACCGATTTGCATCCAAGGATTTCCAGGATCTTATGAAAAATATCCTTGAAATTTTTGTAAGGGGGTTAACCATCAAAATTGGCCAAAAATCACAAAAGTCCTTGTTACTCGGGCAATTTAAGGACTATCGGGATGTCCTTTGGCCACAAGATAGTCCTTGTTAAATACCACCGATTGACACAAGAAGATCCTTAAAAGTCCTTTAAATGGCCGAGAAAAAAGGACTTTTTTCTTTGCAGAAAAATGTAAATATCTTGCGAGTCCTTGGAAGGATCAGGACGAAATGTAGGTTAAATGAATCTAAAAAACAAGGAATATCTCCTGGTCAAAGGACATCCCGATAGTCCTGCGGGGAGCTAAGATATCGTCAATTTTGTGTTTTTATACCAATTTTTGATCATACTTTAGCTCGCTGAAAATTTGTTTCAGTATAATTTTTGGCCGTTAAGATGCCGCAATATTTAAAAAATGAAGTTTTTGTAGCATACTTTTACCTCAAACACACTTAATTCAATTTTTCCACAACGGTTTTGGTTAAAATTTTTTGTAGCATACTTTTTGGGCATAAAATAATTTTTTGTTGCATACTTTTAGGCGTTTAAGTCCGATTTTTGTAGCATACTTTTAGCATATAATAATTTTTGTTGCATACTTTTAGGCGTTTAAACTCGATTTTTGTAGCATACTTTTGGGCTAAAATAAATTTTTGTTGCATACTTTTAGGCGTTTAAGGCCGATTTTTGCAGCATACTTTTGGCATATAATAATTTTTTGTTGCATACTTTTAGGCGTTTAAGTCCGATTTTTGTAGCATACTTTTGGGCTAAAAAATTTTTGTTGCATGCTTTTAGGCGTTTAAGCCCGATTTTTGTAGCATACTTTTGGGCTAAAATAATTTTTGTTGCATACTTTTAGGCGTTTTAGCTCGATTTTTCTAGCATACTTTTTGGGCTAAAAATAATTTTTATTGCATACTTTTATGCTAGTCCTCGCAGCAACTGTTGCTAGTGCCAGCAGCAACTGTTGCTAGTGCCAGCAGCAACTGTTGCTAGTGCCAGCAGCAACTGTTGCTAATTCCCTCAGCAACAGTTGCTGGTCCCCGCAGCAACAAAAACACTTGGAAATTTTTTATTAAATCTTACAAGGGGGTTAGCCCTCAAAATTGGCCAAAAATTAGAAAAATCCTCGTAACTCGGCCAATTTAAGGACTATCAGGATGTCCTTTGGCCAATAGATAGTCCTTGTTAATTAACATCGGTTGACACAAAAATATCCTCCGAAGTCCTTTAATTGTCCGAGAAAAAAGGACTTTTCTCTCTACAGAATAACGTAAATATCTTGCAAGTCCTTGGAAGGATCAGGACGAAATGTGGGTCAAATGAATCTAAAAAACAAAAACTATCTCCTGACCAAAAGACATCCCGATAGTCCTGCGGGGAGCTGAGATATCGGCGATTTTATATTTTTCTATCGTTTATCCACCATTTTTGAACTCGCTGAGAAAAAAATTTTTTGGGGTATACTTTTGGGGTGCAGTTCAGATTCCGTGAAAAATACGTTTGCTGGATTCATAGATGATCCCCATTTTTGATTATGGTAATCGATACCATTAAGGACATTCTAGCAAACCATGTCCTTACGTCCTGTAGCAGGATATGCGAAAGTTAGAGCTTAAACAAAATTAAGGATAATTAAACAATAGATCATACCTCAGCAGGACGAAGGGGGATTTCGGCAGAACATGGTTTTTTGTATCCTCCAGGAGCAGGACTACCGATCTGCATTCAAGAATTTCCTGGACATGATGAAAAATATCCTTCAAAATTGTCATAAAAACAGAAAAATCCTTGTAACTCAGCCATTTTAGGGACTATCAGGATGTCCTTTGACGAAAAGGTAGTCCTTGTTGATTAGCCCAGAATGACAAATCGTTGAAAGTCCTTGACACAGCTGAGATATAACGATTTTATATCTCTCGACTTATATCTCAGGACTCCTTGATTATCTGCCTGCCAAAGGACATTCCAATAGTCCTGCGGGGAGCTGAGATATCGAGGAATTTGTGTTTTTTGTTCTTTTTTCAACTGGCCGGGAATTCAATTTTGTGTAGCATACTTTTTGGGGCAAATTAGGTATTTGGAAAATCCTGGATCCCTAGATGTCCCTCCGATTTAATTGGACTATTGAGTTGCATTTAAGGATTTCCAGGATCTTACAAAAAATATCCTTGCCATAAAAACACGAAGGTGCTTGTAACTGAGTCATTTCAAGGGCTATGAGAATGCCTCTTGGCAAAAAGTTGGTTCTTGCATATGAATTTTTATTGACAAGAACCGTCTTCAAGTCAAACGATACTCATTCCCATAGTCCTGTGAAGATCTCAGACATCAAGGATCTTATGTTTTTGCCAGTTTTCAGATTGATTGCTTATTTCTATGACATGTTTCCTTATAAAAATAATTATTGCTAAATAAAAACGATTATCCAATAATACATGAAGACGCATCCGCAAATCCTTTTTATATATATGATACGACTTATATTCCATTTCGCTGGTTTGAATTCCTTGAAAGTATGGAACATCTTCTTGGGTTTTGATTAGATTTAAATCCACAAAAAGCAGTTAGTCGGCTGCATCCTTGTCATGGATTTACGTTGTTTGCCTTTGGCGTGTTCCTGTAATGAAGAATTTGCTTAAGCATTACTTTTAACTACCTGTAGTGAATGTGTTAAGACTTACCGTTGCTTTTTGAGCAATTAGTAGAAAGGGTAATGCAGCAAACACATCATCATAAAATAGATCTATGGAGCATAAAAGGATTAAATAGAAAACTGCATTATATTTTGTTGCTAATTTGAGTCTTAAACAAAATCAGTTTTCGGCCAAAAAGGCAACTCAATAACTGAACAGACTGTTTTTTTTTTAATTTAATGCAATTGCCGTTAACATTAAGCGAAACGGTAGTTAATAGGTTTCCGGAAAGCCTAAACGGGTAGTATGGCTGGGTCGATCCGGCTTCGTTTGCATTGATGAGCTCATCAAAATCTATGACCGCAGAGATTGAGGAATTTTTTGGATAGCCTTAGCGTCGTACTTTATTAGGTTTTTGTCGGCTTTGACTTTGATAAGGGTGCGGTAAAAAAAAACTTCAAGCACATTTATTGCTCTTTGGCAATTTGCCAAATTATGGTTGAAACGAAAAAAATAAAAAAAAATAAGGCACCGAAAAAAGGGAGAGAAGAAAAAAACTTTGGTGAAACTTTTTCCCTTTCCGATGCCTTAACCCCTTAAAGCTTACAGTCCATTTGCTGGCTGATTCTTTCGTTGTTCTTTCTTGTTGTTGTGTCTTTTGTTCGTCATAACACGTAGATGCTCCAAATGTTTATCAAATGTTTTGCACCCCTCCCTTCTATACATTGTATGTCACGTGAGTTTCTTTCAGGAGGTCCTTGGCGGTATTTGAACCAAAAAAGTTTACGAATGCAAAAACTTTAGCCTTTTTCTTTCCGCCGTGAAGAAACCGAGTTCAGTTCAGTTGATGCTAGAGGTTGAAGGCACGTTGTTTTCATAAATTTTGACGCCTTAAATATTCATACATACAATACATCGTCTATAGAGAGAACCATAGAAAGAGCGAGAGAGAAAGAGTGGGACTGGCTGGCAGCTGTGCTCAGTCGAGCATATAGTCTATGCGATAAGTACGTGCAAAGTTTATTCATATGAGTTGGAGTTAAGACTTGTGAGCCACAACGACGATGTTACGAATACGTTATATTCCTTGTTTACACTGTTAAAAAATAAAGAATGAAAATAAACTAAGAATAATCCTTTTTCACATTGCATTTGTAAACATAAAGAATTGGGCCCTGCTTTCGATTTTAGAACGAGTAATTACACGTATATTGACTAAATTAAAGATTAACTAGCTTCTTTTAAAAAGGATAAGATTAAAATATTCTTTCAATGTTTATCCATAGCTTTTTCAAATGCAATTGCTCAATAATTTCTGTCAGTGTAGGTATTTCTGTGTCTCTTATTTATGAGTGCAATGCGACTGTGACTCTGACTCCGACACCAAGTCTCCATGCAGAAGCAGCATTATGATGATTACGTTTTTGTGAACTAATGGGCCTCCAAATGGGATATATGCATGCATGTGTTGTAGGATACTCTGTTCGGTACGTATGTATGGAAATCAAGGTTACGATCGAACACATTGCAGAAAGGAAGGGTACGAAGCAAACAAAACTGTAAGAAAATGTAAAACACTTTGAGAAATTGAATGCTCTCGTTTCTCGTGTGTATCTCTCATTCTCTCCTTAAATGGGTTAAAAGGGTTGATGCGGAGGGAGAAGTGGGGCTGCAATCGAAAGCGAAAAAGCAATCAGTTTCGGCATCTAATGGCAAACCATAAATATTTGTCAGGCTTGCCAAGGACATGCAATATGCTGACAAAAAAAAAAAAATATATACCAACCAACCAGCCAACAAAAAGAAAAAAAAAAAAAGAAAGGGTTGAAAGCTTTCGTTTTCGTATTGGAATTGGGATTGGTGATGGGCGAAGAGTGATGGAGGGGTTAAAGGGTTTGTGGCATGAATTTTGTTCATATGCCCTTGTTTTGTCAATAAATCAATTTTTGCTATAAACATAACACGCAGGCGGCAGGCTGGCACGAAGAGAAAAACAAAAGTAAGAGGAGACTTATCCTTTTCCCCCATTCAGTTTAAACGTTGCCTTCTCGCTTTTATTTTTTTCCTTCCTTTTTGCTTTTGTCGTTTTGCATAGTTTTTCAATATTGTGTGTTGTTTTGGGGCCTGTCTGTCACCCTGCACGCTGCCCTCCAGCTGTGCTCACTCCTCTCTTCCTGTCAATAACTTGCCGGTTGCAGGGCGATAAGCAAATTAATTTTTTGATAGGCAGCAGTATGGGAAGAAAGACGTAAACAAGGAGAAGTAGGAGGCGACATCCTACTACTTCCCTCTAATTGTGGCCCAGAGGCAACATCGTCGTCGTCTGCTTGGTTGACTGATTCAATTTCAGATAAGCAAAATAAAGCAGCCGCAGCAGCAGCAGCAGTAGCAGGCACATGCGACCGAGTCCCGAATACCAGCGAGCGAGGAGCGAGAGTCAAAAGACAAATGTGATGCCACATTATGCAGTTTTTGGTACGTCGCCCGCATAACAAGAATCTCCCTGACCTCCAGCTATACACCAATCTTTCTCTCCAGCTCTGCCCCTCTCTCTCTCTCTCTCTTATTTTACTGGCCGGAAATCACTCGATTCTGTGTTCTTGGCTCTCGGTCTGGCTCTGGTCTGGCTTTGCCTGCCTTTGCTTTTCTGGTTCTGGCGTTGATGCATCGACTGAAACTGTTGACTGGTTGCCCCGCTTAATGTTTGTTTAGCAACTGCAACTGGCAACGTGGCAAAGGATATATCCTCCTCATCCTGACATTGAGCGACAGCTCAGCCATATGATGTCTATGTATGAGAATGAGAATGGGTGTGGATGTGGGTGTGACCATGTGTGTATATGTGTATGTGGCCGGAGATGCGTCACGCCTACTTCAACCAGTGTATCCATGATATGACATGAGTACAAAATTTATATATATATTTGTATATACAAAATGCTTTCCGGCTGCAAAATGCCATAAATTATATGCTATACATACTAGGGATGACAACGTGAGTCCATCAAATGTGCAAACAATATCGAAATTGAATAATATCATATTAGATAAACAATTCAATTTGATTACTATTCCCTAGATATAGCTTCTTCATGTGAATTTTGCATAACTTCGCTGTATTTAAGCGTGTGGTGAACCCGACGTTTGATAAGGAATTCAATATATCCGATATAACCAATATTCTAAGATCTATCTATTGGCAATTCATCTTATTATTATATTCATCTTTTGAGTATTAGATGCCTCACGCTTACATCCATAGAGTACAGCATGTTTGCATGTTTGATTTAAGCTTATTTGACTTATGCCTCAGCCTTTCGGTTTGGGGTTTTTGGGTTTGTGTGTTTGGGTGGGTATACGCCTCCCCTTAAGCGTGCCAGTTTATTAAATTTGCATAAATGTTGAGCATTTTGTTGATGTTTTTGCTAAGCACGTAGGGTCCGGGTTCGGGTCCGGGTCTGAGTGTACCCGCCGCTTAACCGCCTCGTCCGTCCATTGTTAGAGTCATTCTACTTCTCATGTATATATATTTCTTCTCTCCTTCTTCTTGGCAACAGCTGGTAATAATGTCCAGTTGGCCAAGCAGTTCATTAAAAACGTAACACAAGAACGAAGAACAAGGCAATTAGTACATGGCAGCAGATTTGAATTATAGCAAAAAGAAAAGCAAATGCTAAACAACACAATAGAAGGCCACAAGAGTTCCGCCTCCAAAAAATTCACCACAAAGAGAACTGAGAAACCTTAATCATGCCTCATTTCCTACCCAACACAACAACAAAAATACAAAAGAAATGAACTCCACCCCGGGTAAACCACCCCTCAAAGTCCGCCTCACGTCCGTAATACAAATCTCTGTGCAATGCGCCGTGAAATATGCAAACAATGTTCCTGCTGCTGTAAGCAGCCTAAAAGTATGCAGCGTTCTTTTTAAATTATGCAGCAAAACGGGCAAACAATTGCTGTCAGCATTCTCTCTCCTCAACGCTCCGCTCTACTCTCTTCTTAGCCAGGTAGAAAAGCTACCGCTGCCTCTGTCACAGCCTCTACCTACTGCCATTCTCATTGTCAATGTCGCCTTAAATTATGCCAAAGAGAAGCAAAGGCGGGCGTGTTGAGGTGGTAAACGGAGTATAGCCACAGGCAGTCAGGCAGGCACAAGGACGGGTGTCGGGTCGGGTGTTTTGGTATAGCGGTTTAGGTTAGAGAAAGCTAGACTGTAGTCTACTTTCAGCTAGACATCCATTGTACCAGAGCGGGCCAGACTTTTTCAAAGCCACTGACCCCGAAAAACGATGCAAAGGGAAACACGATCTTAACATGCGCGCACAAGTGCATCTGAATTATCGCCATTACTGCTCTTGGCTACCCAGTGAATTATGCACCAAAATGAGGGTATATCAAAGCATAATATGTTTAGATAGAACTAGAGAACCTAAAAGAACATTAGTAAAGTTAACTAATGTTAAGTTAACTCACACCTAGTTAAACTGCTCGTTAACTGAATTATCTGTACTTATTCAATTACTTAAAGGGAATTATAATTACTTTATTGTAATTGTCGAAAGGTGAACGCCTAGTCGATCACTTGTGATGGCAAAGTGTGCTAAGGTTGTTCTACTTAGTTTTTTCTTTTTGCCTCTTTTTTTCTGTTTGCCATTTTGTCTGTAGTTGGTCCTTGGTCCTGCGGCACATTTCCGCTTAGCACGCCACTTCCGCCGCATCCAACGCCTCGCCATTTTGGCTATGCAACATTTTTAGAAATTCGCCGCGTGCTTCTCGGTTGCAATGTGAGTCTGCCACGAATTTATGCGCCAGCCTCTTCTTTTGTGCACTTTAGCTCTGTTCTTTGCTGCCTCAAACACTCCTGCTCTCCATGTCTCTAGTAATTCCTAGTCCAAGCATCCGCTTCCTGTTTAAGTGCAGGCCGAAAAAGTTTCAGTTGCTCTTTTTGTCAGCAATTTTTTTCCACTTTTTCGGTCTACAGTTTCCCTTTTCTTTTTCTTTATTTTTTTTGTCTCGTTGCGGTTTTTAGTAATAAATTCTTTTTTGCTTCGTCTGTGGCTGCCGGGCACGCCCCACGCCCACGCTTCCATCCCCATCGTCCACACCAAGGATGATGCTGCTGATCCTAGTCGGCTTACAAGGTGTTTAAATTGTAGTTAATTTTCTTGCCACTTGAACGCCTCAGTTATCCTTTTTTTTTTTGGCCTGCCAGGTTGCCCGTATTTGGATTGGGTTTTTGGCTTTAACTTTAAAGTCTTTTCCTTCTTTCTCTTTGCCATTCACAGGTCAAACGTCTTACCATGGGTTTACTGCGTCACAACGAGGAGTCACGCCCCTTAGTGGCCAATGTAATGCCCCTTAGCGCTGCCTTGCTGCAGTTGAAGAACGAGGAAAGTCATCCCATGTACTCGAATGGTTATATCAATGAGGATTCTTATATTGATAGCAAATTTGGTGATTCATGTCGCCAATCCTTAACAGCCATACCCATGCTGGACAATGTGAATTTGAACGATAATAATGAATTCAATCTAAAGAAACGTTATCTGCGAGAGACGAGCAGCGGTGAGTAATATGATTTTAGCGTATGTGATGTGTGGGTGACCCCGACGTTTTTAAAAACCTGTTTGGGTGCACACTTATTATAAGAAAAATACTGAATGTTGGTGACCCCGACGTTTTTTGCAAACCATTTTATACAGTGGTCACAGTTTTTATAAGCTTCCTTTTGATGCTTAGTTCTCTTCATTCTTCTTCATTCTATAGCCAACTCAAGTCCAAAAATTTTCGCCAACCGCTTGAGATTAAATAATGCTTTAGCATCGGGAGCTGGAGCTACCGCTCAGCGTAGCAATAGCTTAGCCAATACGCACTGCAATACTGCAACCGATGACGAAGAAGAGGCAGATCTTAAAGACGCTTGTTGGTATCAAGCTGGCATATCACGAGACATTGCCATCGAAGTGTTGCAAAGCAAAAGTCCTGGAGCATTTCTAGTACGAAAGAGTAGCTCTAAGCCAGGCTGTTACGCTCTGACACTTCGTGTACCATCACCACCAGGACCCAAGATAGCCAACTATATTATATTACGTTCCCCCCGAGGCTATAAAATTAAGGTAAGAGCGAGCTAGCATTTGAACGGTTTCTAAATGATTTCCCAATTTAAATGAATTTTTTTAGGGTTTTCGAAAGGAGTTTTCCAGTTTGAAGGCTTTAATTACCCATCATTCGGTTATGCCTGAATTACTACCCGTCCCTCTGGCCATGCCACGTCCCACCAATATGTCCTCGTCTCGTCGTAATCTTGATGACTTTGATACCTATGACTCACTGCAAATGCTATTGAAATATCTAAGAGCTAAGAATCTGGAGACGGAACAGCAGCAACAACAACAACAACCACAGTAATATCAAACTATATAAATATATGTATTAAACTTGTAGCACAAAATTGCGAAAAGCGAAATAATTTTGCTTCAAATATTTATTCTAACTATATATATGTAAAACAAAATAAAATTGTGATACTCTTTAAAACAAAAAAAAAAACATATACCAAAAAAACAAAAAAAAAACAAACACACTGCAAATGAAACGCCTAGCTGATAAATGGTGAAAGTATTTCTAGTTTAGTTTAGTTGATATCAGTTTTTTTTTTTTCCAGAACAGAATGGAAGTAGGATGAGAAGAAAATTAAGATGAAAAAGGTAAGCAGATGGAGTGAAAATGTAAAAAAACAAGAAAGAAAATGGCGTTGGAATACTCGATAGATTTTTCAGTTTTCTTTTTCAAAAGATTATTGGTTTATAACAAATAAAGTAAATACTTTTCAGATCCTTTTCACAACACTAATTTAAAGAAATTTTATAATAACCCAACTCTCTCTATATTCTTAGTTCGATTCTGGCGTATTTTTGGAAAATCTATCATCGTTTTCAACGTCAAACAAAATGTTTTTCTTTAAACAAAATTTAAATTTCTTATAAAAGAAATTATTGAAACAAATATCAGAAAGATATATATATATAAAGAATTAGTTGAATATATGAAATATTCTTGTGGGAGAGATGCAAATGGCATTTCTTGTTCTCTATTTAAATCTTTCTATATATATATATATATATATATATATATTTGAAACGATATATCAAAACAAATTATGCAATTTGCCGCTGTTGACCCTTAGCACACATTTTCAAACTGCAAAACCTTGAGTAAATCGAAACATTTTCACAAATATATAAAACCAAATGATATAAAACTTATTAAAACAAACAAAAAATGGAAAAAAAAAAAAAAAATTAAAGAAAAATCTATGTTAAATGTTGTTGCCGCTTCAATTGTTAAGCATAAAATAAATAATATTATTATGATCTACAATATATATGTAACTGCAAATAATTTTAAATTTAAGCAAATGAAACCTAAAAAACCAAACGAAGAATATGTAAATAATTCACTCACTCACCGTAAACATAATTGAGTAAATAAAGTTGTTTAATTTATATAAAAAAAACGAAAAACATAAAAAAAAAGGAAACAGAGCGAGAGAAGGATGAAAGTGATTCGGTTTCGATGGGCGGAGTGGGGGGGAGTGGTAAATCATAATAATAATGTGGGACTAACGAGTAATAATAATCAATTTTCTCATGGGCTCATTATGCAAATGTGCGAAGGCTGCGCCAGCTGCGCAATCAAATAAATTTTCACACGTTAATTATAGTGTATGGGGCAAAATGGCGACACAGTTTTTCAGGATTTTTGAAAAACAAAACACAAAAAAACAAAAAAAAAGAGACAACACAAGACCAGAAAAACCTTGGCAACCTTGTTAAAGTTTTAAATACCCTTGCAAACTCTGGAAAATGGAATGTTTTCCTAATTTTAATGCCAATTAAAGGATGCAGTTCTGAAAGTCTTAATACTGATTGAATTGGAGCCTCTTTGAAAGTGGGGTTCCTTTAAAGAATTTATCCCGATTGTCCTATTCCTACAACAATCATGGTAAATTGATGCTCTGGGCCAAGTCAGCTCAGATTATTGGGAGGCTTAAGAATATATAAAGGCTTTATATAGTAGAAAATGCTTTCTTCTTCTATGCATTACAAACTTTTGATCAAAATTAATATACTATTTTTTTAAGGGTATAAATTCTCAAGTCTGCTTAGATTTTCTACCTTCACCTGGTTTCTTCATTTGTCTCAAATAAAAGGAAGTAAAATGCAAATCGATTCTGTTACTTAGCTTACAAAATTTGATGTCAAAGAGAGAAAGGGGTAGGCATTGAGAAAGAAAATGAGAGAGAGAGAGAGAATATAGGAGGGTAAGCAAGAAAGAAAAAAGGAAATTTACTTTAGCCGCCTAATCAGCATAATTATACAATTTTAATTTGCTAAAACTTTTAATCGAATGTCAGGAGAGAAGGAGAACAAAAAGATAAAGCGAGAAAGAGAAGTAGGAAAAAGAAAGAAAAGTCTTGGGGAAAAATCAAAGTTCTGGTCTAGTCTAGGTAATCCCTTTTTTAATTGCAAATACGAGTTTTCCTCTTGTTTTTGCTACTGAAAAACTTTTTCCAGCCAAAGGCGTCAAAGCGTTGGCTCTTGTTTGTTGTTAGCCTTTTTTTTCTTGTTGTTGTTGTTGTTGTTACTTTCCATGGCAATTATTGGCTTGACTACACATGAAAACGTGCGTAAATGAAATACTCACAGCAGCACATTTAAATCATACAAAAATCAACTGGCGGAAAACACAAAAAAAAAAAGGATCCACCCATCTACAACCACCCACCACACTTACCCCTAACGCTCAATCAGCTAAAATATTTATGATAAAAAACAAGGAAAAAATAAAATGTTCTTGTCAATTTAAAAAAAAGAAAGAAAGAATTCTTTTGTCCTTGTTTGTTCCTTTGACAATTATAGTTACCCTGTAAAAAGTAAATGGCTATAATGTTCTCATTATGATTCTCTTTTTTAGTAATGATCTGATTTCGTATATAACTTTATCTTGATCCATCATACTAAGAACTTTAATTCAAGATATATTACTCTAGTATAAAATATCTCCTATTTTAGGTATTTTTAAGTCTATCTAACAAATCTGATTCCAAGGATTTCTTTATGACAAATTTTTATCTTTTTTTTTTTTTTTTTGTGTTTTTCTGTTTTCTATTTAATATTTAATAAGCCAAAAGTGGCCGAAACGTAAACAACAAATGTTGAAAATCAATTATGAATCATCATTGAAGAAAGAGGGGAAAGTTGAAGGGAGTTGGGCGATTGCAGACGATTGAAATGGAGATGAAAAAAGAGTGTGGGGGCTGGGTGAAGGGGAATCCTGAGAGGTTTATGCCCATTGAAAACTTTTTAATTGAACACGCCCATAATGAGTCGGGCCACTTATTCTCTCTCTCTCTCTATCACTTCTGATTTAACAGCATAGACAAAGGCAAATAAACCAGTAAAAAGAAGCACAGAGAATAAAGAGAGGAAGACAGGGAGACAACAAAAAAATTGCTGAAAAGCGAATTTTTGGTATTTGTGTTCCCTCTCAAGTGCATCGGCAACATCCTCTTCCTCTTCTTGTGTCCTCTCGTCCGTTCGTCCTTGTCGTTCATTCTCCTTCATATTTGTATTATTTACCCATGTTCTTTGCTTTCTGTCCTTCCTTCGCCTTCCCGCCCACCCACTCACTTTTGTCGTTTCCGATTTCAATTTATTTCTTTGTTCTCTCGACGACAAAAAATTATTGCCTTCATTTTGTAAGATGGCGATGATCGTCATCATCATCATCATCACCAAGATGAAGAGGAGGATGATGATGATGATGATGACGATGGCTTTTTCCTTTGTGCTGCTCTTTACATTTGTAAAGTTTTTTCATTAGGCTAATTAAAAATGTTTGTGGAATGTCTTGAAAAGTTGCCATTTCATTTTTCGGCAACACATGGCGTATGAGCAATAAGTGTTTTATGACTACCTAACAATTTCTTTTTCTTTACCATAAACACACTGTAGCTAAGAATGAATAAAATCCCAGGACAAAGACACATTGAATACTCTCTCCTTTGAATCGAGAAATATATCTCCCACCTTGGTTATATACATTTGATTTCTCTATATTTCTGGAAAAGTTCTTGCAAATTTTATTCACCTTTTAAAGCTTTAAGTCAGAAAAAGTAAAGCGCGTTAAGCGTTCTGTGCATAAAGGAACCCTTCACTAAATGGAGGGCGGCATATGGGGAATGAGAGGGTGGAGGGGGGGTCGGGGTTGACAAATCGGTTGCCTCTGTTGCTGCTGGTGCATTTCTATTTTATATTTTTCCATTTGTTTGTCCGTTTGTTTGTTTGTTTGTTTGTTTGTTTTTCTACTCATTTGTTTCCGGGCGCCCCTTTTTTTATTTGGGTGAGGTCCTTTCAGGTACTTATGGCACAACGTCGTCCATATAGTTGATCGAACTGTGTGCAGCTGTGAGGCATAAAGTGTTTCGCCCATCCTTCGTCTGTGTATGTGTGTGTGTATGCACAGCAAAAGGAAAATAAAAAATAGAAAGAAGAAAAAAAAAACAAAAGTTTCAAGTGCCATATCACTTGAAATATGTTTGAATTTGAATTCCCTCCTCTTGCAATTTTTCTCTTTGGAATATTCTCTCTTTCTCTCTTTTGCTAAGTAATTCTGTCTCTGTTTCACATTGGCTGGTCAATAGCATGCAATTTGGGTTAGGCAAACAAGTAAACCGATTCTCAGTTTGGTTATGGTAAACATTATGGCATAATCACGGACCGCACTCACGTTCGTTCACATCGTTTCACATCGATGTCGAGCGTCTGGTGCATTCAATTGGCCTAGGGGAACCATTGGGCAAAACTCTGCCAATTGGCCAAAAATGCCACACAAAAACATATTTGGCAACAACATCAGCAGGAGCAGTAGCAGGAGCTGAAGCAGGAGTAAGAGATGATGTTGATGAAGATGGGGATGGGTTTGGGTTTGGAAATGGAAGATGGGTGTACGGCTGGTGGCCAAGTAACCACAAGCTGCTCTTGGGTCAATGTTGATGTTGCTGTTATTATTGTTGTTGTTGTTGTTGTTGATTTTCCTGCAACATTTTGGTGGGTGGTTCCGTTGGGTGGTAACGCTGCTGTTGCTTGCTACTGCAGTTTGGCTGCTAGATTTTACGCCATAAAATCAGACAGTCAATGAGCCAAATAGCCAAATAGCCAAATAGCCAAAATGGCCTGTTATTGTTATTGCCGCAGCGTCGAGCAAATTAATGAGGTGTCCTGTATGGTATATCCTGCATGACTGCAGTTCTGTGTAATTGAGTATGCCAACTGGGAGACGGGCATTGCTCCAATCATCAGGGAAAGGACCATTATAATTTAGGCTTAGCTTTAAGTCTGCTTTGATTCACGCTCTCTCTGTCTCTCTCCCTCTATCTCTCTTACACTTTCTATCTCTTTAATCTATTGCTTTCCTTCACAAGTATTTGCATGAAAACTTGCCAAAAAAAAAAAAATGGAAAAATGTAACTTAAAAAGAGAAAAAAAATGTAAAAGATTTTTCTCTCTCTTTTACATGAAAAACTTGGCTGTGCTCTTGGCTACATCTTTTACTTCTTCTTTCTTGTCGCTTTTTTATGGGTTTTCTTCTTCTCTTTTTTTTTTTTTCTTGCTCGTCTCGCCATTGTGTTTTGTAGTTTTAATGACAACTTCTACGAGTATGTCTCGGCCAGCAGTTGGCAATTGTCGCCTTAATGTCAATGTGCAGTTTCTTTCCTTCAACACCTCAGCCCTCTCTTGCTCTTTCTTCTTCTGTATCCTTTCATTCAGTCTTTCTATTTTTTTTTTCTCCTTTTTGTTTTTGTTGGAAAAGTTTACAATTTTTATGTCCATAGAAATGTTGAATTGTTAAGCAGATCTGTGTGGTCTTAAGTAGTAAGAAGTTGGCCAAAAAACAAAAAAATAAAATGAAATTCTAAATACAAAACGCGCAGTTTTTATAGTCATACAAAAATGGGCAAACTTATTCTTACAAAATTTCCAATCTGTATCTAAAATTGGCGACTGACAAAACTTTATGATTTGAAATCTTTTTTGCATTTAGTTTTTATTAGTTTAAAAAAGTTGAAATGCTCTTTAAAGCTTTCTCCTCAATTTTAAAAAGTTTACGTAACAGCAAGTATACATTATCTCTATATATATCTAGGGTAAAGTCTTATAGACAATTAGATAATGTTTAATTCTGAAATTTACTTTTGAAATTTTACCTATTTGAACTTATCATATTTGAATCAGTTTCTTTTCTGTTTTCTTTTGCTTTAAACTTCCTTGAATTGCATATATATTTTGGTCTGTTGGATTTTAAAGAATCAACTATCTGCTTAACTAGCTCTGTCTGATTTGGCGCACATGGGAGAATGTGCTTATGGATGTGTTAGAATCAGATGAAAACTCTTGGTGGCACTTTTTTTTATGGCTCTGCTATAATGCTAACATGCTAAAAAGTATGCAACATTAATGCACTACATACAGTTGGGCTAATGCAACAGAAATACCAGAACAAGAACAACAGCAACAAAAGGAAAAGCTCTATGCCATCAACATCATGAAAGAGAAATGGAAACAGGAGAACCAAGAGAAGGAGAAGAAGAAGAAGGCAGCAGGGAAGTGGGAAGGGGGGACAAGCTAAAACTGGCTCCTAGGTGGTGAGGCAAACAAAAGCCAGCTAAAGCAACAGTGGCAATAGCCCAGAATCTCTTGCCCTCCCCTGCCTCTTTCCCTTTCTGCTGCCTGTTCTTAGCCCACAAATGTACGTACATATATAGAATTTTTGTTGCTGTTGTTGCCTGCCATTGTTGCAGCTGCCTCTCACACACATGTTGCCCCGCTCTCCACCACTCTTTCTCTAAAGCTCTCTCTCTCTCTCTCGCTCTTTCTGACTCTGCTTGATGCCTGGCTTTTTGTTTAATTCGTTTTTCTATTGTTCACACAGAGAGAGAGAGAGAGAGAGAGAGAGAGAGGGCGACAGGGAGACAGCCAAGAATAGAACTTTAGTCCAAATGGCTTTGGTAACATTGTAAAATTGCATGAATGTGCCATCGGCATTCCCGCCCGTTACCCTCCGCATCTTACTCTATATCTCTTTCTGAGTCCTTTCCCCTCTCTTCTCCCTATCCTCCCTATATCTATGTATATGCAGATTTTTGCATAAAAGTTGAAAGCGACATTATTGAATATGCGTTGCGATGTATCCCCCTGTCCCCTTACCACACCCGCTCCATTGTTCTATTGTGTGTGTGTGTGTGTTTTTTTTTATTATTATTATATTTTTTTTTTCTTTTTGGGCCCAGAAACAGCTTAGTGAGTTTTGTTGAAATTTAGACAGGACATTAAAGCCATTTGGAAAGTAAGTAAGAGAAACATTCATTGAATGTTTACCACACCCCACACTCCCTTTGCACTTATCTACCACACTCCTCTCTATACTGTTGCTCCTTTCCCTTCTCCTGTGCTTATTTATGTTACGCTTTCGTTTTGTTTGCCGCTTTGGCTAATAAATTAACAGCTTTACCTTTTGGCCCAACTGCAAACCAATAGCAATTTATCGCCAGCTACAAAGAAAGGCGCACGTAGCAGGTACGGGAATATGGAAAGAGCAGAGCAGCACCAGCAACAGAAGCAGAATGAAGATATAGGTGAAATATAGAGGGGCGTCTGTTAGCTGGTAGTAGTAGTGGTGGTTGTGAAGGGGTTTCCAATGTGCTCACCTTATCGCCCGGCTTAAAGCGACACGCACTGGCAAAACGACACCAGATATAGGGAGCTATGACTAGGCGGTGACTAGGATATGGCCAATAGTTGGTTGTCCTTGTGGTAGAGAGAGAGAGAGATGCTTTGGCTCTTTGACTAACGAGGGGCGACAATAAAAATGGTCATGGCAATTGGCACATTGCGGTTTCCGCACAAAGTTAAAAGGATTTGCAATTTTAAATTATGGCCTAGGGAAGATATTGAACAGAGAGAGAGACAGAGAGCGAGCAAGAAAGTTGTATGAAAGAGAGAGGCAGCACTAGACACACATGGCAAACTAATTTTTTGTAAACTGAAAGTTAAGCTAAGCAAATAGTCACGAAATTAAATTGAAAAACCACTTAAGAAAACCAAGAATATAAATTTCACAGTAAAAATTTTATATAGAAATTACCTAATAAAATGAAATTTATCTCCTACTAAAGCATTATATTTAGTAATCAAAGAATTTAGGAAAAATTATAATAAAATATTTTAAAATTCCTTAAAATAAATAAGTCATCAAGTGAAAGAGTTTTCCAATTGGAAATGCTTTTCCAGTGTATTGCATTATATAAAAGAAGTTGGAAAAGAATACCAAAAAGATGTATGCCCATTGCGTGCAGCTCTTTCTCTTTGCTGTTGTTTGAGATTGCAGAACAAAATGTTGAAAAAGGAGTGAAACGAAGAAGAGCAGGGAAGTATTGGGGGGAGGGTATAGTATTGGTATAGGTGGCCGGCCAGGAAATGCTTGCCAAGATTTATCGTGCGTCCATTACAAGCGGAAATTAAGCGCGGCAGGTCGCCAAGGCAAAGGCGAAAGCGTGCGTGAAAGCGTTTTCCCGGCTAGCCATAAAGTAGCAACAACAGCAGGACCAGAAAAAGAAAAAAAAAAAAAAACAAACGAAAACGAGAAAATGAAGAAGGGAAAACTCAAATTCCAACAGACCAAAGCAAAGCTATTGTTTTTTTTCCTACTTCTTTCCTTTTCCCTTTCTTTTTCTTTTTTTTTGTATTTTGTGATGTTTCAAGGGATGCCAAACGATACGAAAATTCCAGTCACGTGTCATGCAACGACAACTTGGGATTTGTTAAGTGGCGAGTCGTCGTCGTCGTCATCGTCATCGTCTAATGTTTAGGAGACCTCCAGCAACAGCACTAGCAACAACAACATAAATATCACCTATATGTATGTAGTATATACATATATAGTATATATATATATAGCATAGGTACGTACCTACATATATTCATTTTTGTACAATTGCCAACTTCCTTGTCTTTTTGCTGTTTCATTGCTTTTACCTTGTGGTTCCATCAGTCAGCCATGAGTTGATTCGATTTACCCTACCAAACCATTTCGCCTTTTTCTTACCCTCTCTCCCTCTCTCTCTCTCTCCACTATCCTTCGTCCTGCTCTTGGTTCCTGCTTTCGGTTTTCCATTCTGCCACAAAGTGATGTACCTTTTGCTTTTAGTGATTGAAATCGCACATTTTAAGTGAAAAAAAAAAACAACCAGCGAGGTGGAGTCGGAGGAGGTGGAACGAACACATTCAAGTGCACTCAATCATTCGTCACTTTGGTGGTAGAAGGGTCGGCGGGTCCTTTTGCTCGTTCGTCCTTCATTCTGTCAATTGTGTAAATGTTTTTCTTAGTTCCCACATTTCACGTTTGTGTTTATATAAAAGATTATGTCCAAAAAACAAAAAAAAAGGAAAGGAAAGGAAGAAAGAGAGAAATGGAGTCGAAAGCTTTGTAAACCATACGATAAGTGCCTCAATGTGAAATCAATACCACCAACAGCAATAACAACAACAACAAGAAAAATAAAAAGAGAGAGAGAGAGAAGAAGAAAGAAAACATCGCGCCAAACAAAATTTAAATCCAATTTCCACATAAAGAAAAGGAAACTTTTCTAATTTAAGTATTATGAAAATTATCTGAACTGGTGACCCCAAAAGTAAGAAAGAAAACGGCCAACAAATGCAAAAAACTGAAGAACGAAAGAAAAAAGAAACGTGTAAAGTGTAACGTGAAAACTTTTCCATTAAGAAAATTAACTGGGATTAAGTGTTTCCAGCTTTTGGGACAACTTCAAAAATTGCTACCATTTTCAGGGTCTTTTAAACATTTGTCACACAAACACACACAAAAGGAAGTACAACATTCTCTCTCTCTCTCTCTCTCTCTGTCTGTTTTTCGACTTTAGGCCTTCCCTAGAGGAAGTGCTCTTACTGTTACACACACACACACACACACATACACATGTAATTGGTTAAAGGCAGCGCGGTGCGGGGAAGGATTTTGTGCCCTTATTTGTTGCCTTTTTGCTTCTCTTCCTTTTTTTTATTTGGTTTTTTTTTTTGGTCGTTGTCGTCGTCGTCGTCGATACTAATCTAATTTTATTGATATTGACACAATTTCTGCAGATTTCCGCATAAACATAAAAACACAGGCGGATAGACGACTTCAAGTAGCTACTCCAACAATAGCAACAACAACAAGAACAACAATAAATAGAAGAAGTCTGAGTCACGCAAACAAATGAAATCTAATAAAAAATGGACGAACAGCTAACCAAAAAAAAAAAAAAAAAAAAAAATAGCAAAAAATTGTTCAACATTGTGGAAAAGTTACAAAAAAAAAAAAAACACACACACACACACAACTTGAGTTTTAGATAGGAAATTGAGGAAATATGCTGATATTTTTCTGTTGTCAAACTATAAAAATAGATAAATTATTGAATTTCTATATTGTAAATGGAGCATATAGAAATCAATTGCTTTGAATGAACTTAAAAGAATTTCGATTGATGCTATTTAGTTCAGATCAGGAAAAAGTTAATGCTGTTCAAGAATAGATATAGTATATGGCTTATAATGAGAGCTAATGCCTAACAAAATCAAGTTAATGATATATGTAAAATGCATCAAAATCTCTCACGATTTATCACAGTTAAAAATTCTATTATGACACTTTGTTTCAATATAAATTACCCATCAATCAAATGATTGATATATGATTCTATATACACTATAGAAGCATTAGCATTTCAAGTTGCTTTCAATTTAAAGATTATTTCTAATCTAAACTTAAAGGGGAACACACTCTAATCTTATATTAAAAAAACTAAATTGATACCATAAAGTGAATATTTTGGCACAGATGACACATGGACATAACTATACATTACTTTCATATCTGTGATACTCTTATCTTTTGAATGAAAATAGTCTTTGAACTCCTTCAAAAGTCACGCAATTCTTGGCAAAGGATTATGGTCTTAAACTCTCCACAAGAGTTCTTGTGTAATGAATTTAGTAAGAATAAACATTTGGACTTACCAATTGCAACTTCCTTTAGGCAATCAACCCACGAAAATCCTCTGTTCTTTGGGTGTTGTTCATCACCTTTTATGGCATCTGAAAGTATTTAAAAATTCTTTAATTACAACAATTTAAACAACAATTAAATAAATATATATACTAGATCAATTTACTATTGGCCAGGCCAATGGTTGGTTGTTGGTACATCAAGAGTTTCGTCTAGACCCTAACAAGGAACCCAAAATAGAACAAAATATGGCATTATAAATTAAATAAACCGAAGCTAGCATGTTGATAAAAGGCAGTCAATAAACAATGAATGGTGAAGAACTCAAGACTGAGAAGATGAGTTGCAATTGAAGGCCTGACAGGCAATTGAAACCAAGTGAATGCAATAGAGATGGAGTTGGAGCTGGAGCTGGAGCTGGTGATGACTAGAGATGGTGCTTCTGGGGGGAGCCTAAGCAACATAATCGCCAAAACGTGCGGCAATTACATCAACTTGTGGAAATTGAATGCCAAACTCATGCTCAACCCAACTCATTTGCAATGGTTCTATAGGAAATTCAATTAACAGACCCCGCCCGTACCCGTACCCAGACCTAGACTTAGACCCAGACACGTGCCAAAATTGGCGGTGGGAGAAAGACTATAAAAACAACAACATACAACAACGAGCTAACATCGTAGTAGTAGTAGTCGTCCATACTCCATTGAAGGGCCCACTCAGCCATATACAAACACACACAAACACACACATAAATGAGAAATTACAAGTCACTGTTATTGGCATGGGTTTTGGTTTTACTAATCCTACCACTAAACCAGGCGGGACACGATCATGACCATCAAAACCTTGACAAAGAAGAGTATGAGAAGGAACTTCACTTGCAATACAGTTACGAGCACTGGCGACTTCAATGCGAGAAATATGACGTAATGGAGAAGGGTATAACGACACGCATTGCCGGTGGCAATTTGGCTGAAACAAATATGTTTCCTTATCAGGTGGGTATGGTCATTGAATCATCAACTGATAGAAGCCTTCTACAGTGTGGTGGATCGTTGATATCCCGAAATCTTATTGTCACGGCGGCACACTGTCTATGGAACGCAACAAAGGCCCGGATATATGTGGGATCGCTACGTTTTGCAGATTCTAATGATTCTACTGAAACATTTCTAGTTACCCAACAACATTTTATGATCTATCCCGGTTATTTGGGTTTCGGTGGCTATAATGATTTAGCTATTGTCCGTTTACCCAAGAAAGTTATGCTATCGGATAGAGTGAAAACTATAGCATTACCTGAAATTTATATGACTCAAAGATTTCTGGTCGATCAAGTGGTCAGTGCATCAGGTTGGGGCAGTTTAAGTGACAATGGCTATAGCCAAAGTGAACATTTACTTCATTATGCTGATGTTAGGGTAATGGAACAGGAGCAATGTGAATGCTATTTTCTACCAGGATTAGTCAGTCGAAGGCGACATCTTTGCACCGATGGCAGCAATGGTCAAGGAGCATGCCAGGGGGATTCAGGTGGTCCCTTGGTATGGCAATGGCATAATACAACCTTTTTAATTGGCATCATCTCATTTGGTAATGCCGAAGGCTGCGAACTGGGCTCACCTACTGTCTACACGAGAGTTACAAGCTATTTGAATTGGCTAAAATTGGCAATTAAGCATAGCTAATTGCTTAACAATATATAAGCATACATATTTAAATAACAATAAACTAATGAAATAATTATATTGAAATTGTATTCCTTTTGCCTAATCGACTATAATTGTTCATTTTCAATTGGCCATTAACCGCAGAGTGTTGTGGTCATTTCAAACACTTGAGTTACTCCCGACAAATGACCGCAACGCGTCATTAAAATCACGCGGCGAAAGGTTGATAAGAAAAATCAACAGTAACAACAATAACAATTATAAAACAACAACAACAACAACAATCGAATAATAAAGCAAACTCTCGCCACTTTGTTATTTTCATAATTTTATCATTGATTGATTAAGCAGCTGTGATTTCAAATTTCAATTGCAACACAACCAGACAAAATAAGCCAAATTAAGACCAATAAGATTGTGCAAGATTTCAATTCATGGCAACACTGAGAGAAACGTGTTATAAGTAAAATGACTAAAGCATAAAATATTCTATACACTTACATTAATTACTTTATGATTCTAACTATATAATAACTGGCATTAGAACTTGAACAACTAATTTCTAATCAGGCAAGATTATTTATGATTCAAATTCAAAATTTTTGGATCTGAGCACTTGTTCGATTCAGCAAATGTTTTGAGCAGTTTTTAAAGTTAAACTTTTTGAATTTTAAAATCAAATTTCACAAATATAAATAATTAGCTTCGAGTTGATTTTTCGCATATATTCCAATAAAATAAAGCACATGAATTTATTTTAATTCTATACAAAAGAGTAACTAATTTGTCGTAGAAATGTAACGATTTGAATATTCATTGTCAGCTAAACCGAAGTTAATTGAATACGTAATATTAGTCAAATATTTTTGGTTTTTTTTATTTTTAAACGGCTCAAAAGGAATAAAGAAGCAAGTACATAATGTACTTAACACCATTCCATTTGATTTGTGGTGAAAGAAATCAAATATTACTTATATCACCGATGTCTTTACAACTACTAAATATTAAAAACTATATTTCAAATACTTTTTGATTCGTATTCCTACTTATGCAACTGAATATTGTTATGAAATATTTGCTATTATGTATAAATTCATACGATTAGTATTGGCTTAAATGGTCCTTTGTCCTTGACTTTTAAGAATTTTGAAACGGAACTTAAAGCTTTGTAATGGCACTTCAGCCGTTACTTACTAATAACACTTCAACTCAAACGATTTTGATTTGGCAAAACTAATCGAATTAGTTAGTTAATTCCCGAGAAACAACAAATTGATATATATATATATAAAGTAAAAATGTTGTATGATAGCAGATAAGAAGGGTTTTTTAAGATTATTTGTGCTGCCTTAAAAGTAATTTCGCAGACCGCATACCTTTTGAGAAAATAAAAAAATATATATATATATATCTGTAAAGCAAATCAGATAAGACAATCAAAAGCTATATATTTATAGTGACGTGAGCTAGGTATTTCAACTATCTAATCGGGAGGGAAAGAGTTTTAACTATAAAAGAGCCCTTGGTTGTAAGAGAAGGCCAGTTGAGTTCCTTTGACGGAAGAACAAGCAACAAATTAAAAATGAAATTCCTGATCATTTTGGCTTTGGCTGTGGCCGCTTCGGCTTTCCCCGAATCCCCATTGGTATCACGTAGCCGTGTGATGCCTGTGCAGGAGGATAACATTTTGGGTCGCATTACTGGTGGAAGTGCTGCCTCTGTCGGCCAGTTCCCCTACCAGGTGGGACTATCCCTGAAATTGAGCGCTTTGTCTTCGGCCTGGTGCGGTGGTTCTCTCATTGGTAACCAATGGGTCTTGACTGCTGCTCACTGTACCGATGGGTAAATAGAAATTGACGGAAACCTATAATATATGGTTTAATACTTACATTTCTCATATTCTCTCTCTCTATTTAGTGTCCAATCCGTGACTGTGTACTTGGGTGCCACCACTCGTACCTCTCCCGAAGTTAGCCACGTTGTTTCTAGCTCTAACATCATCATCCATTCTGGCTGGAACAGCGCCAACCTGCGTAACGATATCTCTTTGATCAAGATCCCAGCCACCAGCTACACCACCAAGATCAAGGCTGTCCAGATCCCAGCTATTGCCAGCTCTTACTCCACCTATGCCGGTGAATCCGTCATCGCCTCCGGCTGGGGCCGCATCAGCGACTCTGCCAGCGGTGTTACCAACGCCTTGCAATATGTCTACCTGAATGTCATCACCAACAGTGTCTGCGCCAACACCTATGGTACCTCCATTGTCACCGCCTCAAACATCTGCGTTGCCACTCCCAACGGCCAATCCACCTGCAACGGTGACTCCGGCGGCCCATTGGTCTTGTCCTCCAACAAAATCCAAGTTGGTTTGACCTCCTTCGGTGCTGCTGCTGGTTGCGAGAAGGGCTACCCAGCTGCCTTCACCCGTCTTACCAGCTACTTGGACTGGATTAAGAGCAACACTGGCATCTCTGGCTAAACAGTCGGTTAATGACCTGGAATTTCGCATAAATAAAAAAAACACGAAAATGAACAAGAAAAAAAAAACCCCTACAAAGACTTTCTCTTTCTTTTTTTTCTTTGTTTTTTTGTATCTACAACCCAACCAAAAATAACAAACAAAGGAAAAAGTTTCAAATTGTCATTAAACGACAATTGCAGATGCGAAATGGCATGGGATTAGAGGGAATGGGGCAGAGATGAGACGTAGAGTGGTTTGAAGTGGCAAAGACATTCGGCAGGCTGTCACACGCTTTGCACATAAGTTTTCATTAAAATTCATTAAATTTGCCAAGCAACACAATAAAAACAAAAAAAAAACATTCAACAAAAAAAAAAAACTTGGCAGAAAATAAAAAGAAAGTCATCGCCATTTTCCTTCCCTTAAAGTAAAAGTTAGCGGGATAGCTGCTAGGTGGGGGGAAGTGGGAAAGATGTAGGCGTCGGTTGGTACAAAGCGACAATATGTCAACATTTAAATTATTACAACGAATTTAAATAATGGCAAAAGTTTTTCCTTTTCATTTGCATTTTCATTGTTTTTTTTTTTTTGCTTGCTTTCCTTTTGCGAATGCAGAGAAAAAATTGGTACAGTAGGCAGCAAAGGGGCATTTGTTAACATAGAAAGACTATAATAATAATCGTATACGTATATAAAGTAAAGTGAAAAAAGTATAAGACATGGAAATGTTCTTTATACAATATAATATTCAACTGACTTTTATTTCAGTGCTTTATTTTTATTAAAAATAAAATATTTTTCCTTTTAGGGGATCTAGGAATGTTTCCATTATCAATTTGAGCTGAATGATATATTTAAGTTATCTTTAATTGAATTGAAAGATATCCCCAATTTAGGAATGGGAATAACTTTTCTTAGGGATACATTAGCACCAACAAATCCCTCACTCAGTCAAGGCACTAAGAATTCTAATATGACTTTTAGATAAACGTTTGTCCACGTATCTATATAATTACATACATGTATCCTATTTCAATCAACAAGTTGTAATAATATAGCTTTTAAAGAGTTGTTTAACTTTTCATATTTACATTTACTTTGTCTAAAAATGTTTAATTATACGTTGAAGGAAAGTACTCACAATATAATTGAAATTTACAGGAATGTTTTGTACTAAAATTTTTATATAAATTACTCTCAAGCATAATATGAACTCAACTTGAACCGCATTTATATTTTTACATATATCATATAGTATATATATATATATGTCTATAAAAGAGAGAGAGAAGATTACCACACATGAATATGTAAAAAGAACAATGAAGAGGCCAAATAGATGGAGAGAGGGAGAGAACGAGAGAGAGACAAAGAGTAAGGAATGGCAGGTGGAGTGAGCCCATGGACTAAGGACTGAAGCATATGGGACTTTTGCGGTTTTTGAATAAAAAGCATTTACTCAAAACGGCTAAAAGCGACAAGAAAAAACCAAAGTCAGTCAGTGAAAACAGCAGCTGAGCTTTGAAAGTGGACTCAAACACACACGCACACACACACCAGAACACTATCTGTATGGGTAGGTAGCTCCTATAGTCATTCTAGTGCCTGTTGTCCTGGGGAGGAGTTGGGAGAAGCCTCGTCCAGCCATGCTGATAAATGTTTGCATTGCGGAAATTTATGACAGCACAAAAAAAGTTTTACTCGTATTTTGTGGTTTAGATATGACAAAAATATCATATACATAACCAGAAAAAGTTACATTGTGCAGACTGGATGAACGACTCTAACCGGACTACGTACACACACACACACACACACACACACACATAAACGCACACATTCACAATTCCTTGCATTGCTTCTCGACGTCTCTTTCTCTTTCTGTTTTTTTTTTTTTTTTGCTTAGCAAAGTTAGTTAAAATGTCAACTGAACCCACACACTCTCCGAGTGTTTATTGCAAAAGTTTTTGACTTCTTTTTCTCTATTTTTTTCTTGTTCTCTGTTGGATTTTTCGTTTATTTAAAATCCACTTTTGCCACAGTTGCAGTTTCTGATTGAATGCTCAAAAGTTCGTTTGGTCTTCTTGGCCACAAACTTTGCTCTCTTGATTTTGGCAATAAGTTTAGTGTTGGCTTGTTTTTGCATTTTGCTGCGGTTAGCCTCAAAGTGACTGTCAAATGGGTCAGTGTGTTCAAAATATTTGCCTGAAATTGAACCTAGCACAGCCAGTAGCAGCAGGACAAGTTCAATTCAACTTGTTTTGTCTGTTCAATTAATTTATTATCCTTTAGCCCCCTGTTGGCTATGACCCAATTTAATTCGTATCCAAATTTGAAATCGTGAAACATACACACACAGACACAACATCCACATCTATATAGCCATATCGACATGAACATTATCGACATTATTCCAAGAGTCGACTAAAGTTGACTAGATAGAGTAGAGCAATTAAATATTTAGTTCAAATGCTTTGCCAGCTAATAAAACCAAATTTTACTTGCAACTCGTCTAAAGCAAAATCAATTAACGAAGAGCCAGCTCATCAATTATGTGTCTGTGTGTGTGTATATGTGTATATGTGTGCGTTTGTCTGTGTGTGTGTGTGTCGATGTATGAATGGAACTTTTTGATCCCGGCAATCCTGGCTAATATATGCCAGCCAATTGAAAGCAATCAAGTTAATTAACGGATTTTTAGTTAAAGAGAGTGGCGGCGGGTTTTCGGGAGGGCTAAGAGAGTCACTGCTGCTCTCTTCGTCTGCTCTCTTTCTCCCCTCTGTTTCAGGCTCAATGATTTGGCTACATAATTAATTAACCAAGTCAAAGTCAAAAAACGCAGACAGCAGCAACAACAAATGAATTTCTGCCAATGTCAGCATTAATTTCAATAACAGTATAACAGTGGTTCATACAAAAAGGACTCATTGAAAGGATAATATTAACCAAGCCATCGAACGATAGGCCGTTTAATAAACTTTGAAAATAGATTGCAAGGACTATCGACCAAAGCAATATATTTAGTTATTTACCAACTAATTTAAAGATTCTTCTTTAAGCTTGAGAGATTCATAAAATTCCAATTCTTTATATGTTTTCTCATTTGATTATATATGATAAATATATTCATCAATAATATCTGAACCAATGTACAGAATGGAATGTAAATGAGTACTTTAAATGGTTTCAAAATCAATGATCCATTACATGTTGTTAACGCGTGCCAAATTTTAAACCGCAATTTTGTCAGTCTGAGACAAATTGGCATAAACCACCAAATATGTAGTGTGATAGAAATATTCGCTATGCCAAGGACCCTATCAAAATCGCCATCTCTGGCGTTATACCACATAGACCGCAGAGTCATTCGCTTGATTGCCTACAATAATTATAATGATGATTAAGATGATAATGATGATGCTGATGATTATTGAGGGGGGAGGTTAAAAGTATCCAATGACCAGCACTTTGAATTCGTCTTGCATATACTTGTTATAGTTAGTTAAAGGCGAAAGATAAATTAAGCAAACTATCTAGTACTTATGGGACTATTTGGAGTGACTAGGCAAAAAAACTAGAATGAAGAGACAAGTGGACCCCAATTGAGAAGTTTCCCTGTATGTGTATGTGTGTGTGTGTGTGTTTGTCTTTGTGGTGTGGTTGATGGCTCTGACTTCTTTTTCTGCTTGGGTTGACTTTTTGTTTCGCTGTGACACTTTGACTGATGTACGGCTAATTAAGTATCCCCCCAAATGTCCTCCACTACCCACTCAACGGTCCTGTCACTTGCGTCACAGCTGACAGGCCGAACAGAGAAAGTGTTTTTAACAAAAAGTCATGCCACACACACACACACACACTCACACTTGGAACGTGACGAGAGAGAGAGAGAGAGAGAGAGAGAGAGAGTATCGCACACTTAATTCATTTAACTCAAACATTTTCATTTATTTATCGCATTAGTACTTCCTTTTGCCAGGGTTTGGTTGATTTGGGTTTCGGTTTTGGTTTCTGTGTTTGTGTTTATTTTTTTGCTACTTTTTCTTTTCTTTTTTTTTTTGAGTTGGGTGGCTAATGACTTCCTGCTTTTGCTAACGCGCTGAACTTCCGGCGCACACACACACACAAAGCAGATTGACTGACACTCGCCCACATGTGAAAAGGCAAAGGCCCCCGATTTTGTTCGCTCTCGCGTCCCCTCTCTCTTCACTTACACACTCACTCACTCAGTCAGTCACTCAGCTAACTCGGCATTGAATGTTTTTGGCATGTTGCCCGTCTCGACACCATTATTTCTGGTAACAAGATAATTGTATAATGAAATCCAAACAACACTTTGGCTTGACTTGTCTGCAGGCATCAACTGCTCCTTCAGCTCCTTCTGCTCTAGCTCTTCCTCCACTTCAATTCAGCCACAATGACTTGACGGCAAAAGTTGTGCTGCGTTTTGCCAAGACAAAGACTTTTGCTGTGCCATGGTTTTCTTTCTTCCCTATCCCCTCCCCCCTTTTATCCTATTTCCTATTTTCTACTTTTGCTTTATTGAGTGATAATACTTTTTCGAGTTCCATGCTCCAGATAGAGCAAAAAAAGAACGAAAAATTGGATGCGATACGCAAAATATCAATAGAAACTTTGCCATCAAATATCTTTTACAATTTCAATTCAACGATTGTTTTTTAACATGTCGATATATAGCATATATATATATATAGATAATTTGATAAAATCTTGAACAATTTGTATTATTATTTACTAAAACAACAAAGGAAAGCTAAGTCATCAGCAAAGTCTGGTTAAACTTTTAAAGATTTCGTTGAACAAAAACTTTCAAATTCTTTTTGCCTTAATTTGTTGTTGTCTCTTTTTCCATTATTCTTCCTGGATTTGTGTGTTTTATTCTTTTTCGTTTCTTTTTTTTTGTTGTTTTCCACATGATAAAATAACCAGAGCACCGGGCGACCAAGTTCGACCGGGTCAAAGTTTGTACACTCTTGAAAATTGTTCATATATAATTCAGAAACCAATCAGTAATGACTTACATGAGCCATTAATCCTGCATTTTCTTATAGATCAGTTATATAGAATGTACCCAATGAAGCTATAGTTATTACAACCTGATGATAGACTGATGGTAGCCGCTTATCCAGATGGGGGGGGGGGACATGACTTTAAATCATTATACTGATTACAAAGGTGGGGCAAACTTTTGATCAAAATAAATTGTGCCATCTTTGCAAAGGGTATAGAAATGTCTTGTCATGGTCTTGTGCCTTTGTGTTTATTGTGTTTTCATGTTTTTCATTGTGTTTTTCCCTGGTTTTTTCTTTCCTTTTATTGTACTTGCAAGTGACAATTGATTGACAGGGGAAAAAGTTAATGGCTTAAGTGTACAGGGAGAAGGATGAGAGAGAGAGAGAGAGAGAGAAAGTTGAAAGACAAAGGAAATCAAGAAATACCAAAATAAGTATATAATGAATGTTAAATAAGCGTATTTACATATATTCCTTTACATAAATATGGTTAAATATATATACATATATATATATATATATATATATATATAGATTTGTATATCTGGAACACGGACTGATAATTGAAACATTTTCGCAAAAAGTTGCCAAAGTAACCCGATAGGGAGCAGGGGAATGAATAAGTACTTATCAAGTAGAAAGCATCGAAACAGGACTCACAATCAGTCCGCATATATGTAAAGCCGCTTTTCACTCATCCTTGAAGCACTCCCACGATACATTTACCTAGCCATCACTCAAAAAAAAAAAAAAGAAAAAATAATAATAATACTTTGCTCGTTCCATATCTCTGCCTCTTCTTTTTTATCCCACTCTTTATATCTATCTCTCTCTTTTTTTCTTGTTGTCTGTTTTCTATATATTTCTGGCAGGGCACAAAAATAAAGACATAAAGCAAACAAATATCGAGGCAGAATGCTGCTTCTTCTCCTTTATCTCCTCCTACTCCGAATCCTCCTGACTGATGCTGACTGCCACAACCGGAGTAGCTTTTAGTGCGTTCAAGCAGAAAAATATATAGAAAACAATAAACCGAAATTACAACAAAACAAAACAAAAAAAAAAACAAAACAACAAAAGCATATGATAAGAGACAACATGCAGCCAAAAAAAAAAAAAAAGAACGAGAAAAGTTTATAAGCCATAAAGCATTCTCTTGCCGGTTTTGTTTATTATTTTTTTTCTATAGTTATATGTTCATATTCATATTGTAGATATATATTTGTCAATTTACTTGTTTTAAGCAAAAATGTTTATTAATGAAAAAAAAAATTCTATTCGCATTGAATTTATTCACTGAGAACTCATACTCATACTAGTACTCATGTTCATGTTTCCATTCATTTGACAAACAAATGAGAGAAATGTGCAGACATGGCTAAAACTTATTGCCATATTAAATCCATGGCCAAAAGCAGTCAGCATTTAGGCAAGAAACCAAACCTATATAAGATATTTAAAATATGAAACCTTTTATACGCTAGTTAAAAGCAATGAATAAAACAAATATACCCCTTCTTTGTAATAGATAGATAAGGTATCCAAAAGCAAAAAAGGTATAAAGGAAATAGCCAGCAATCCGGCAAATCCGCAAGTCGCGCCAAACCATTGATATGCCATTTTGCTAGCGCCAATAAGCAAGACAAGTACCTCCTAGACCGGGAAACACGTATTTTGTCTTTCACCCCAAAATCCCTCAATTTCGTCTCGGTTCAGCAAAGAAAAAAGAAAAGGCACAGAATATATAGAATAGAGAAAGTGCGGGAGGAGCAAAAAAACAGGAATCCAATTGTCGTCGAGAGCCTTGGCATTGGCACACAATAAAAGCCTTGGAACTGGCAAAAAAAAAAAAAAAAAAAAAAACGGCAACTGCCGAAAAGGATTTGTTTGCTTGAAAGGAATTTATATTTATATTTATATTTATATACGGGAAGCTCCTGCTGCTGCTGGTCTTGCCCCCAAGTTCATGCTATTGCTGCTGCTACTGCCACTTCTTGCTTTTCATATGCAAAGACCTTCTCCTACTCCTTGTGGCTCAGCTTATTGATAGAAAATCATAAAAAGAGATGACGAAAAAAAGAAAAAACACAATATAAAAGACAAAAAAGAAAGGGCAACGAATTCTTTTTCGTGTCCTCAAATATTTGCCGATATATAATAACATAGTTTGATCCTAGGGGGCATCAAATTTAATGTGTGTTTGTGTCTGGGATTTGTGTCAAAATATTGCCAGTTAGTCGTCAGTTATTGCTTTTTCTTCCACACTCCCCTCTGTCTGTCTCTCTTTCTCTCTCTGTCTCTTTCAACTTTAGAGTAATGAAAATTGCACTCAGGTATTACGCTTCGACTTTATAGACAGCTGTGTGTTGCCCTAATCAAAGTTTTTCAATACAAAACGCGCATTAAAAACGAGTTGTTGAAAAACTGCAGCAGCATAAAACTTTGACCAAGTACCAAACGCAGCAACTTCGTTACGAAAAGTATAAGGTAAAAGCAGTGATAGAATACACTGCCAGAAAAAACAAAAGAAAGCACATACACATGTAAAAATCATTTAAGGATATGCTTAAATTTATAGTGTACTACAATTTAGAGAGTAACAATATTAATTTAATATAAATATTTATAACTAAAATTTATTCTAATCTTTTATTTCTTGCAGTGATTTAAACAAACATATGTTTGAATGTATGTTGAGTAAATCATGTGCGACAACAAATTGCTGCTAAGGAAAAGTTTTTAAAAATGCATTTGCGCCATTTACGATGTCTGGGAAAGAACACGAAGATGAAGAAGTGGAAGCACAACCAGAAATAGTTCTACTTGTAGTATAAAAGTAGACGAAGTTGTTGCGAAGTTGCCAAGTTGAAGGAGAAAAACAGAAAAAAAAAAAACAAAACAAAAAATAGAAGGAAAACAGTAGGGAGGGGGGGGAAGAGAAAAAAACGCATTACTTATACGCAATGTGAGACAACATCTTTCAACGAAATGATTAATGAGGCGGCTGCTGGTGACAAGAGGCATTTGTGAATTATAGTTAAAAGGGAAATATATATGTATATAAATTTATATATATATAAAGACCAGTAGTTTCTTCCACTCTGTTTCTTAGTGATAAGTCATCAAATGCAGAAGGAAATGCTATGACAGGTTTTTGGTCAGTCACTTACACAATCAGACAGACAGCTGGCCGAGACAGTTGTCATTAATTTTGGGTGCAAACAAGAGAGATGAAAATGAGGATGAGTTCGTAGGTGGATAGTGGAGCAAAATCTTGACCACAAGGCGGCACAAAGCATTGGCCATGAAGCGACATTTTCATGACAATTTAACAGAAATTGAGGCAAAGAATAGAAAGGAAAAAGAAAAAAATAAGAAACGGAAAAAAACTAAGCAGTTCAAGAAATGGATGCCTTAGAGTAGATATAGTTGATGCTGGCAATGTTGCTCCTTAGCTCCTTGTAGTCCTTCGTTTATCATTTGTTGTTCACTTGTCGAAATTTTATTGCTAGCAATCTTGTTTGTCCGTTGTCAAAGGAGAAAATGCGCGCTTACTCTCATGGGGTGGAATGCCTGGGATATATATCACCAAAAGGATGTGTCTGAGTGCCACTGTGTGTGGACATTGTTACTGCAGGCAGGATATAAGTCCAATAAGCATTTCTGTATTAGTGTGTTTCTGTGTCTGTGTGTACGCCGCCAGCTTTAAACTTTCCCTTGGTTAAATTGATGATGGACTTTAAGTTTCAATAAAGCAAAAATATATCAAGAAAATTAGTTGCCTTTGTTCTCGAAACGAGGAAAAAAGAGCATGAAGGATAATCAGAAAAAAAGAACTGAAACAGAAGCAGCACTTCAAATTGATACAAGTGCCGAAACAAAAGCAAGCAAAAATGCTTCTCATTTTTTTTACTACCCTGTCTACAAGGGTATAAAAATATAGTTAATTTGTTTGTAACTTTCAGCATTGGGATTTAATCCAAAGACCTGTCAGTTTGTTATTTTGTTTAGGGTATCTCAAAGTCGCTGTATTGTTAAGGTAACGGGTTCATCTATGACAACAACAGGACACTAAAGGACAGGAGAATAGAGGAGAGAACAGGATGTTCAACATTTATGACCCAGACACGCATCCTTTTCGAACTACATGTGTCAGCAGGCAATGAATTGTTTTTATGTGCTAATGTCCGGTTTTGACCTTCTTCCCAAGAGAAAGAGGAAGACAGCATTAAAATAAGAGAACTAAAGAGAGAAAGAGCGAGAGAGAGAAAGCGAATCCTTAAGATTTTGTCTGATGTTTGCATGCTTAGCACGTAAACCGATTTGATTTCAATTTTCCAGATTCAAACTGCTTTTGCTGCTACTGCTTATACCGCTTGCCTGCCAATAAAATGACTTGGCAACTTTCGGGAGGGCCTTAATCAACATTTAAGCCTAATCTCTCTAGCCCTCTCTCTCTCTCTCTCTCTCTCTCTTTCTCTATCAATCTAGTTCTCTCTCTTTCTCTCTTTCAATTGGTTTGGGTATTTCAAACACTTGAGCTATATATCAAGTATATACATGGAGATTCTATCATTGATTTGATATAATTTTTATTTCGTTAACAATTAAACGAATTAAATGTTTTTATTTGCGGTTTTACCGCTTTATTTGACATATTTGGCTTGTTATATATAATCTTGATCGTTTCTTTTGACTTCTTCGTCAAATCTATAAATATATATACTCTAAAGGTCAAAATGATTGATTATGTTTCCAGCAGCAAAACACGGACGTGGAAAGGGGGTTAGAGTCAAAAGATGTAATGCAAATTGTTTGGTCAAAATATAAACTAGTTTTACAAACTGGTTTACTTCTTAGTCTGTTTAACATTTTAAGGCCCAAAAAATTTAATGATTATTCTTATCACAAATATGTACATTTGTTTATCTAATGTTTATCTATTTGTTGCGGCTACTGAAAAGGCTTCTGCATGTGTGAAGTTAAGCCAAGTTTTTCATATCTGAAATAATTTGGTAATACTTTGAAACCATGTTAATACAGTGAGCCCCCTTTTAAGACTATTAGTAGCCACTGTTTTACTTTAGACTGATAACTATCAACTAAAAATAAAATATTTTTGGGGGGACAAGCACGTATTGCCGTCATAAATTGAAAATCATTTTCATTGAATTCAATCGGAAAACACTCAAGTGCTGACCGTCTGCCTGTTAGAAAAATAATCAAGTGGCTTTAATTGAATACCTTCAGCGTCGAGCCCAATCAGCAATCACGACCAAAACAGTAAATATTAATACAACAGGATAGAGATAAGGCAGAAGATACGAAGAGAATGGCGCATTTATGAGAACTTAACCGGAATGATATTACAAATATCGCTAGTACCTAATCGTAAAACGAAATTGAAGCAAAAAAACCTCTTAAGATCTTTGAAGAGCGTTTAAGTCAAACCTTTGGTCTGATAAGACCAAGTGACTAGCAAAATATGGAAAAAGGCTCGATTCTTGAATTCTGATAAGATTCACATATAAATTGTGTCTTACTTCGGAGTGGAGAATCATTCGTTTGGTTAATCAACATGAAAGTGTTTGTAGTTCTTGCTTTGGCTTTGGCCTCAGTCTCTGCTGGTTTGCTGCCACAGGGTGCTCCTGTGCATCCTCGTGATCTGCCCGTTGCTGTGTCTCCCATTGAGGGACGCATTACCAATGGAAAGACCGCCTCTGAGGGTCAATTCCCCTACCAGGTCGGTCTAAGCTTCGGCAGCTCCAGCGGTAGCTGGTGGTGCGGTGGCTCCATCATTGACAACCAATGGGTGCTTACTGCTGCTCACTGCACCAGCGGTGCTTCCTCTGTGACCATCTACTATGGCGCCACCGTTCGCACCAGCGCCAAGTTGACCCAGACCGTCGCCAGCTCCAACTTCGTCCAGCATGCCAGCTACAACTCGATTGTGTTGAGCAACGACATCTCTTTGATCAAGACCCCATCGGTCACTTTCACCTCTTACATCCAGAAGGTTGAGTTGCCCGCTATTGCCAGCAGCTACTCTACCTATGCCGGTCAACAAGCCATTGCTTCTGGTTGGGGTAAGGTTTCCGATGCCGCCACCTCTGTTGCCAGCACTCTGCAGTACGAGACCTTCACCGTTGTCTCCGTCGCCACCTGCCAGGCTACGTATGGCTCTCTGATTGCCACCAGCAAGGTTATCTGCATTGATACCCCCAACAAGACTTCCACTTGCAACGGTGACTCTGGCGGCCCATTGGTCCTTGTCAGCAACAACAAATTGATTGGTGTCACCTCGTTTGTGTCCAGCGCCGGTTGCGAGTCTGGTGCCCCAGCTGGTTTCACCCGTACTACCAGCTTCTTGGACTGGATCAAGACCAACTCTGGAGTGTCTTACTAAATATCAACGAATATTCAACGAAATACAATAAACAAAAAAATTTTATCTTGCACAATATATATAAACATTGCATTTTATGTCAAGAAATTTATTCATAGAAGAATGGCAATAGATTGACCAACGAGAACATGTTCTCAGATTCACTTTTACTTAAAAAATCTCGAGTTGCAAACAGAAACTTAACTAGACACTATCGACAGGAAACAAAGAATCAAAAATCACTTATACATACACTTAAAAGGAGCTAAAAATTGAAACTAAATTATCACACCTACTATTCAAAGATATTCCTATTCAACATAACAGATATTATCTGTATAATAACACAAAGAAATTATTAAAAATCTTTCATTATTCCCGATTTAGTTAGTCTATGACTAATATGAAAATTCGTAACCAGGTTAAAAACATTACTACATGAAATTAAATTAAAGAAGTTGGACTATCTGCATCGGATATTTGATTCAATGGTCACCATCTTGAAAGGATATAGCTCACTACAAAGAAATTTGTGTTTATAGGAAAACAAAAGAATATATAAGCTTATTTCATTTTTATAGCATACTTTTGAGCATTTGAATTAAAAAGTGTGTGGGAAAATTATAAAGGCAATAACAATAAATCTAATTGCTAGTAATAAATTTTAAAATTAGTAAAACACTCCAAAACAAAACAGAAAACCCCTTTCCAAATTTAGTTTGGGAAAATTTAATCTAAGAAAATAGGGATACCGTCGTAGTCTAGTGTCTGGAACTGATAAGATGTTAGAAACATCAAATATTATATACTAGTTTTATGTATGGTATGACAAAAAATATGCATTATTATGGAAATCCCTTAACTGATAAGTTAGAAGATTTACAATAGAAATAAACGAACGGAGTGGCGCGCCTATAACCCCAAGTGAAGTTCATGTGAGAATGGTTAACGCGAGTAAATATGATTGGTATAAATAGGCTCATTGGCAGAGGCAAAGATTCATTCGCTTCGATCAACATGAAAGTGTTCGTAGTTCTTGCTCTGTGTGCTATTGCTTCAGCTTCGGCTGGCATTTTGCCAAAGACGTCGCCCATTCACCCCAAGGATAGGACCGCTGTGGGCTCCATTGAGGGACGTATCACCAATGGCCAGACTGCCAGCGAGGGTCAGTTCCCCTACCAGGTCGGACTAAGCTTCAGCAGCTCCAGCGGCAGCTGGTGGTGCGGTGGCTCTGTCATTGACAACCAATGGGTGCTTACTGCTGCTCACTGCACCAGCGGTGCTTCGGCTGTGACCATCACCTATGGTGCCACCGTTCGTACCCAAGCCAAGCTTACCCAGACCGTCTCCAGCTCGAACTTCGTTCAACACGCCAGCTACAACTCTCTGCTCCTTCGCAATGATATCTCTTTGATCAAGGCTCCCGCAGTAACTTTCACCACCTACATCCAGAAGGTTCAGTTGCCCGCCATTGCTAGCAGCTACTCCACCTATACCGGTCAGAAGGCTATTGCATCTGGTTGGGGTCTGACCTCCGACTCTGCCACCACTGTCGCCAACACCCTGCAGTACGAGACCTTTGAAGTCGTCTCTGTGGCCACTTGCCAGAACACCTATGGCTCGTTGGTTGTCACCGACAATGTTATCTGCATTGCTACTCCCGACAGCAAATCTACTTGCAGCGGTGACTCCGGTGGCCCATTGGTCTTGACCAGCGAAAATATCTTGATTGGTGTTACTTCGTTCGGTGCCTCTGCTGGTTGCGAACTCGGCTACCCCGCTGGCTTCACCCGTGTCACCAGCTACCTATCCTGGATCCAGGAGAACTCTGGCGTTTCAGCCTAAACCAAATCAGTTCTAACAAAACTTTAAAATACAAAGAATCAGCACAAAAACAAAAACTCTAAACTGCATCATTTTTTATTTAAGAAAATTTATAATAGAAACAAAAATCGAAAATGGAAAGAATTAATTTTCTTGCAATGAAAACAAAATAATTTCTGATTCAGAAATGCTGAAAAGCAAGCGAGTAGTTACTATCCAAACTATCAGATAAGGGCTGAATCTAGCGAAAGGCTTGATAGGTTTGTGTTTAAGTAAAGGTCGATCAACCCTTCATCATGATTCTATTGACTTAACCAATTTTCATTATTAAGTTTTTATATTATATGAAATGGGCATGATTTATGAAACTGGGTTTTTCTACTAAAAGATTATGTGTTAAAATTGATGACTTTCCATTTATAATTTATAAAGTTGCAATTGTTAATGCGAAGTTACTTTACCAATAGAAAGAAACGATTTGTCTGCTGATTAGACATTCGTTATTGATAAGAAAAACAGAACAGTGTGTCAAAACTTTTTACAGCGCTGATTCTCAAGGGCGGAGACTTTTCTGCAGCTCCTCACACGCCAAATTGCACAAACTGGTATGCTGCACACCCATCGTTTGTTGGTCCCTTCATCCAAAGGCAACTCCAAAACTTTAAACTATTGATTAAGAAAATTTTAAATTATAACGATAAAAAAAAAACTTTGCAAAAACAGTCCTTTTATCTATATTTAGAACGTGTCTCATATTCGACTAAAAAAGCTATATCCATTAAAGGTATATAAGAAAGTAAGCCGACTTTGATGATGTTTGTTAGAATCATAAGGAAGTAAGAAACATAAACTGATTGTTTTTGTGGTTACTATGTGATATACTCAACTAAATTTGTTTGAACTTGATAATTATATTAATATACAAATATTGTGACAGAAATAAGCAAGTTATTAATATAATTTACTGTCGGCTGATCTTTCTATGATTCTGATAAACTATATTTGTGTCAGATATCATACACAATAGGCGACTTTAAAAAAATGCTTTTAAATTAGTAGTGTTAGTAAAATATTTGATCTTAGTGAGCTTACTCTTTAAAAGAAGGTAATCGCTCAACATATTTCTATAGTATACTTTTGAGATATTTACCAAAATATGTGCGGGAAAATCAGAAAACAATAACAATAAATCTTATAGAAATGACAATGACAAAACACAATTGCCAGTAATAAATTTGAAAAGCTTATTTTAAAACAAAAAAAAAAAAACAAAACAGAAAACTTGGCAAAATTTAGATTGGAAAAAGCTTAATCTGAGAAAATAGGGATGCCATCGTAGTCTATTGTCTGGAACTGATAAGATCATAGAAACATCAAATACTATATATATACTAGTTTTAAGTATGGTATGACAAAAAATATGCACCTTGTGATTGCTAGTGCAAGCATTATTGTGGAAATGTCTTAACTGATAAGTTGGAAGATTTACAATAGAAATAAAAGAACGGGGTGACGCGCCTATAAGCCTTACTGAAGTTCATGTGCCGATAACATAAGTTGACGCGAGTAAATATGATTGGTATAAATAGGCTCATTGGCAGAGGAAAAGATTCATTCGCTTCGATCAACATGAAAGTGTTCGTAGTTCTTGCTCTGTGTGCTATTGCTTCAGCTTCGGCTGGCATTTTGCCAAAGACGTCGCCCATCCATCCCAAGGATAGGACCGCTGTGGGCTCCATTGAGGGACGTATCACCAATGGCCAGACTGCCAGCGAGGGTCAGTTCCCCTACCAGGTTGGACTAAGCTTCAGCAGCTCCAGCGGCAGCTGGTGGTGCGGTGGCTCTGTCATTGACAACCAATGGGTGCTTACTGCTGCTCACTGCACCAGCGGTGCTTCGGCTGTGACCATCACCTATGGTGCCACCGTTCGTACCCAAGCCAAGCTTACCCAGACCGTCTCCAGCTCGAACTTCGTTCAACACGCCAGCTACAACTCTCTGCTCCTCCGCAATGATATCTCTTTGATCAAGGCTCCCGCAGTAACTTTCACCACCTACATCCAGAAGGTTCAGTTGCCCGCCATTGCTAGCAGCTACTCCACCTATACCGGTCAGAAGGCTATTGCATCTGGTTGGGGTCTGACCTCCGACTCTGCCACCACTGTCGCCAACACCCTGCAGTACGAGACCTTTGAAGTCGTCTCTGTGGCCACTTGCCAGAATACCTATGGCTCGTTGGTTGCCACCGCCAATGTTATCTGCATTGCTACTCCCGACAGCAAATCCACCTGCAGCGGTGACTCTGGTGGCCCATTGGTCTTGGTCGGCGAAAATGTTTTGATTGGTGTTACCTCATTCGGTTCCTCTGCTGGTTGCGAACTTGGCTACCCCGCTGGCTTCACCCGTGTCACCAGCTACCTGTCCTGGATACAGGAGAACTCTGGTGTTTCAGCCTAAACAGATTTCTTTTTCAAATTCCAAAAAAAATTTCCGAAATAAAAAACAATCCGTACATAAACGAAATTCGCAAGGACCACAATTTCTTAATTTACAAAGGTTGAAGCCGAATACATAGAGTAAACTTTTAGTAATTTACTAGAGACTGATCCCAACGTCCTAATCAAAATTTAAATTATTTGTTTGCAATATGCATGAGATATTTGTCAGTTTTATCAAATTCATAAAGCTACCAGAATTATGGAACTAACTCACCATAACTTAAACAGATGACTAGGTGTATTGGTATCTTGGGAAGACAGAAAACCTGAAGAGCAAAGAGGGGAAGAAACACAGTTATATTAGTTGTTCATTTACTTTAAAAGGGAAATATTTGGGAGAAATGGCATATTCCCTTCAATTTTTATAATTTTTGTTATATTATATAGTGGATTATATAATTCATTTTATGAATTGATCTCAATTTTGCACATGGGTGACACGAATACGCACCCATTTTCTCTTTTCCTTTTAAGTTTTAACTGTGTCTATCGCGTTTTTGCTTTCGCACAGGCGCAGCGACGTCCGCTTCAGCGTTCGTAAATTTATTCATACTAACACGCATACCTAACTGTGCTTTTGACTATTTCTTTCTTGCCTACGCACAGGCGCAGCGACGTCGGCATTAAAGCTATTAATTTTTTTCAGTTCACTGTAATTTCATAATATTTGTCAATTTTATCAATCTGCCGTTTGAACCATTGCATAATATCTTTTAAAACTAAATTCCAATCACAATGCATTATTTTTACGAATTTTCACACAAAATAATTATTTTCGCTAGACACGTGGCAACTCAATGCAGCATAAAGCAAATGATTAAAACGGGACCTGTTATTATTTACATGTATGAAAATTAACATTGAATTTTCAAAACTAGACAAAATACTTCAGCGATGCATAGAATATAATGTAAATAATGAAAATAATCTACAACATAGTATATAACCTGTAAGTTATTATAGAATATAAAAACAATATTATTTTAAAAATTAATTATTTTGCCGCTTGGTTGCGTTTAACAGTACAGTGTTAATTTTATAACAGCACTCTGGTAGCACTCTGTTAAGACATGCTATCTACATCATGTCACAATAGCTGGCCACACAGGAAAAAGTTGCCAGAATCAGCTTTCTGGTTTCTGGCAACACCGTCAACCATCTTTCTTTTTTGGGCTGTCCCGCAAGTGACAAGGTGGGCAAATAATATGTGCAAAAATAATATACAATTTCCTTTATTTAATTAATGAAAACATACTTAAGGTGTCTAGAAAAGTGTGGTAAAGGTGTCAAACATTAAGAGTAAAATGCAGCCTAAGTAGAAAAAGGGAAAAAAGTGTATAAAATGTCCCACGTGTTTTTTTGTGGCAACCAAAGTTGTGTGGAGAGTGGGAAAGAGAAAGAAAACTGTGTCGATTAATTTTGCGCCTTTGCTTGTACTTTACAGAATCTGTTCAACATGCAGCTCTTTTTCCGTGGCTTAGAAAAAATTGAGGTTCTGGAAGTGTCTGAGGACGCTACCATTGCTGGTGTAAAGGTAAGTACCAATTAAACAAAAAAATAAACACCAAATAGGAAAGCTTCTACCTAACCTCACTAATTTATTTCGTTGACATTAGAATCAACTCGCCCAGGTGCATGGCTTCGATACCGAGGAGTTCACCCTGAACTGCGAAGGCATCACTCTTAGCAATGATACGCCCGTGACAGGTCTAAACTCCTACGAGTTGGACATCACCATTCCCATGCTTGGTGGTAAGGTGCACGGTTCTTTAGCTCGTGCCGGTAAGGTCAAGGGCCAGACACCCAAGGTGGAGAAGCAGGAAAAGAAAAAGAAGAAGACCGGCCGCGCTAAGCGCAGGATCCAATACAATCGTCGCTTCGTCAACATTGTCCAAGGCTTTGGTCGTCGTCGTGGCCCCAACGCCAACTCTACGTAGAGTCGCCACTTAACCCTAGCACCACCTAAACAAAAATTTGTATCTGTTGATGAAAATAGATAAACAACAAATCGCTGCTTAACTTTATTTTTTTTCTTGTAAAATTGGGAAAGTTAAGTGACAAGTTGTTTCCAATACACACACAATATGAATTAATAAACAACTTATGTATTTTATACATTTCAAACTGTAATACACTTCCCCATTCAATATTTTACTCTCTATGTGTGTGTGTGATAAATGAATTCGGTAAAATCAAGCGCTTAATGCAGTGAAAAAATTTACAACAAAGTTTATGTTAAATACATCAAAAGAATTCGAGTAAACGGAAAGTTGAAATCATTTTTTCCTCTGTGAAATTTCCTTAAAAAGTTTTTTTATTGCGCCTAATAAGTCACAACGAATGCATAAATAGTAAATATTCGAATACTAAACATGCTTGTTAATCGACCTGATTGCTATGTACCCAAAGTTTCTACAGATTTTTCAACATTTGTATTGAAACAGCTTCTGTTAAGGACTTTAAAGTCTTTAGGGACGAATAATTAGAAAATGATATATTCTTGTTAATCATAAATAATTACAATCCCTTATAATGAGACTTTTAAAGACAATTCAAGAAACTCACCAAACCTTTTGCCATCTTGCATCCTTCTCTTTTTCATAATAGCGCGTTTTACTTGTATTTACTACAAGTACAGTATTGGATAGATCACTGCGTAACCTACAAAGAAAGGAGAAAAAGTATATTACTGGAGTCGTAAGAAAATATGTAAAAGTCAGATCAATCGTATCCTATATTTGACATTTTTCAGTAGGGAGAATTAAGTTAATTAAATAAGTCATAGTCTTTAAATCCTATATTCCAATTCTGTTTACTAGATAATACTTTGTTATATTGTGTTTATTTTTGGCAGTTATTCAACAAAATTAACTGAATGGATAGGCAATTTCGTTTAGGGAAACAAATAATTCAACTAAATTTTAAAGTTCCCTTCATGTAATCTTCTATCTCACTCTTGTTCAAGCTTTTTCAAAAAAACTTGAACTATGAAAAAGAGAAAGATAGAATGATAGTACAGTTGAAAGAATTACTCAAAAGTTGCCTTGTTTGGAAAACTATTGTGTAAATTCAAAGCATTTTTCTGTTACATTGTGTACATGATTGGAAAACATTGTTAATATATTATGTAATTTGATAGAGTCAGCAGAATCAGTGCAGGTATCAAACAGTTTAAGATAAAGATAATCCATATTAATTTCTAGAATTTTAAAACAAGAAAGGGATTTGTTCTATATATCTGCTTCCAACTGATTATTTCTTAGTTTTTAGCTTCGAGATTTCACAAGAATACAAAGTCGCGCCATTTAATCTGCTTCCTAAAGATTGTTTCTTACTTTTTAGCTTTGCGGTTTCACAAGGATACAAAATCGCGCCATCAAATGCAATGATAAATCGTTGCGCTTGATAAGATTTTAATCTTATCGATAAGTTTGAAACAAATAAATTGAAAACAAATGAATCGATCGTCAAAATTTTGAAAGACAAGCTAAAAGCCCATTGTAAATCATGATTTCCGGTATGCTTATCGTTCTATATATAAACTACACTTTTGAACTGGACTTTTCATACAAATTCAATCATTATAACTATGAAGACGCTTGCCGTTTTGGTATTGTCAGCAGTGCTAGCCTCAGTGGCCGCCAACGAGAAGCCTGTCTTCTGGAAGGATGTCCCATTGGGTAAATCTGTTCAGGGTCGGATCACCAACGGTTATCCAGCATACGAAGGCAAAGTTCCCTACATTGTTGGCCTGATGTTTAGCAAGGATAATGGCGGCACTTGGTGCGGCGGCTCCATCATTGGCAACACCTGGGTGATGACTGCCAAACATTGCACAAACAGCATGGATGCTGTGACAATCTACTACGGCGCTGTCCATCGTCTGCAGGCCCAATACACTCACTGGGTCAGTCGTAATGATTTTATTGAACACGGCGATGGTGACATCTCTCTGATTCGTACACCTCATGTTGATTTCTGGTCGCTGGTCGATAGAATTGAATTGCCCAGTTTCAATGATCGCTACAACAACTATCAAGATTGGTGGGCACTCGTCTCTGGTTGGGGCAAGACTTCCGATGACGGCGGCGTCTCTGAGTATTTGAATTGTGTTGATGTACAGATTGGACCAAACTCTGTGTGCGCCTCTTACTATGGCTCCTTTTCGGATGATTTGATTTGTATCCCCACTCCCGAGAATAAGGGTACCTGCAGCGGTGATTCCGGCGGCCCATTGGTCATCCACGATGGCAACCGTCAAGTGGGTATTGTTTCCTTTGGATCCTCAGCTGGCTGTCTGTCCAATGGTCCTAAGGGTATGGTGCGCGTTACCAGCTACTTGGATTGGATTCGTGACCATACTGGAATTGCTTACTATTAAATACGACACAAATAAATATAAAATCTAATTGCACAAAATATATTTCAGTCCTTTAATTTTTACCTTAATTTTGAAATTAATTAGCAATAAGTTCTAGACCTAAATTCATAATCTATTAACCAGCTCAAGTTTAAAGTAATATGATCGATTGAAATCGGTTTAGATATGATGATGATATATATATGACTTAATTTTAGGTTATATATTGGATTTATGGGCGAAGAATTGTGTCAATCTGTTTGATTATTGAATGTTCCTTATCAGACATGGCCAAAAGTGTATAAAAGAGCAATACTTTACTTACTAATCGAAGTATTTGGCGATAACTGTAAGCAGAATGAAAGTGTTTGTACTTCTGCTTCTAGCAGCTATTGCCTGCTCCGATGCGGCTCTTGAGAAGCCAATGGTGGTCAAGGATATGCCAGTTGGCAAGGATATTCAAGGTCGTATTACCAACGGCTATCCTGCCTATGAGGGCAAAGTTCCCTATGTGGTTGGCCTGGGCTTCAAAGGTAGTAACGGTGGCTGGTGGTGCGGTGGTTCAATCATTGATCACACTTGGGTTCTTACTGCTGCCCATTGTACCAATGAGGCTGAATCCGTGACTATATATTATGGTGCCACATGGCGTCTGCAACCACAGTATACCCATTGGGTGGCCAGCAATGATTTTATTCAGCATCAAGCCTATGACACAGTGACCATCAATAATGATATTGCCCTAATCCGTACACCCCATGTGGACTTCTGGTCGCTGATTGATAAAGTGGAGCTGCCCAGTTATGATGATCGCTACAACAACTATTATGGCTGGTGGGCTGTACTCTCCGGCTGGGGTAAGACCTCAAATGATGGTGGTGTCACCGAGTACCTCAACTGTGTGGACATTCAGATTGCGGATAATTCGATTTGTGAGGCTCATTTTGGCACTACGATCATAACGCCGAATCATGTATGTATTGCCACTCCCGAGAATAAGGGCTCATGCAGCGGTGACTCCGGTGGTCCTTTGGTTCTACATGATGGCAACCATCAAGTGGCAATTGTTTCCTTTGGCTCGTCTGCTGGCTGTGAGGCAAATGCACCCAAGGGCATGACGCGTGTAACAAGCTACTTGGATTGGATTCGTGACAACACGGGCATATCTTACTAAATAAATTTATATACAAAATAAATACTTAAAACTTAATCGTTTTTTTATATGGAATCTTTATCAAAATATTTATGAGAGCTAAGCTTAAGTTATCAATATTGATTGAAATGTCAGTTTCAAATTTTCCACAAGGGGGTTACCCTTGTTCCAACAGAGAATTTACAGGTCCATGGAAATTTACTTTAGATAAATAACCTACAGGACTATGAATTCTAAACGTTAAAAAAAAAATTTATCATGAACAGTGAGTGGATTTAATGGAATATTTTATAGACAAAGCTTCATTGGAAGATAACATTTTTTATAACAGAATAAAATAATTAAGTAGACGACCATATCGACTAAATATTCAAAAATATAAGCGATCGATTTGATTAATTATCTGTTAGACAAATCATTTAAGTAAATGTATAGACCCTTTTCGCAAGAGTATTATCATTAACATTTTGATGCAAAACATGTGTGTTTTGTGATTCGCGGCGATTGTATTCATATCTTAAGATGATTTATTAAAATATTTTATTAATTTAAGTGTTCGTGATAGAGAGCCATATAAAATGGACTATATATATGATAGCTAGCTAATCAGTTTAAGGAATCATAAATTTGTTAAACTCAATTTCTTAATTCTAGGAGTAACATCCGCTTTTTGAAAACTGACTATATATACGCCGAAATGCCAAAAACCTTTTCATATCAATCTAAAGTCTATCATGAAAGTGCTGGGAGTGCTTTTAGTTGTGATTGCTGCAGCAATTGCCACGCCTGTGGCTCAGGATGCTCACAAGGCAGTCTTTGTCAAGGATATGCCAGCAAGAAGTAACAGCATTAACGGTCGCATCACCAATGGTTATCCAGCATATGAGGGCAAAGTTCCCTATATTGTGTTCCTTCTGTTCGGAAACGGAAACGGCGGTGCGTGGTTGTGCGGCGGCTCTATCATTGATCACAGCTGGGTTCTCACTGCTGCCCATTGCACAAATGGTGCCGATTCGGTGACTATTCACTACGGAGCCACCTGGCGTAACCAACCGCAGTACACCCATTGGGTGCACCACAACGATTTTGTCCAACATCACGATTACAATGGTGTGACACTTAACAACGACATCGCCCTAATTCGTACACCCCATGTGGACTTCTGGTCGCTGGTCAACAAAGTGGAGTTGCCCCGTTTCGATGAACGCAACGATTGTATTGATGGCTGGTGGGCTTTGCTTTCTGGCTGGGGTGCCACCTCGGACAGCAGCGGTGCTTCGGACTACCTAAATTGTGTCGATGTTCAGGTTGCTTCGAACCATGTGTGCGAGAACTATTACGGAAGTGGCATCAATGGTAACCATCTATGCATTGCCACTCCTGAAAATAAGGGCTCGTGCAGCGGTGACTCTGGCGGTCCATTGGTCCTTCACGATAGCAACCGTCAAGTGGGTATTGTCTCTTTTGGCTCATCCGCTGGCTGTGAAGCTAATGCCCCCAAGGGTCTAACCCGTGTCACTGCCTACTTGGATTGGATTCGTGACAACACCGGCATTGCATACTAAATCAATATAAAAATTCAAAAATAAAAGAAATACTCATTGCAAATAAAAATTAACTCAGTTTTATAATTTTTGGTTGGCCCCTCTGCCATTAGCCGGAACTCAAATCTCGATCGAACCAGAAAGAAAGGGGGCTTAATATTATAATACATAAGACAAAATAGGAACACGGAATCACTGATAGCCACTCTCCGAAGGATACTTAATTTTTTGCACCCTACCTAATATAAAAGGAGTATCGTCTTAGATCAATCAAGTTCGAGTTTTATTTAACATTTAGTAAGAAATGCCAGTATGGTCACGAATCCAGTCCAAATGGGAAGTAACACGCTGGAATCCAGCGGGACCACCCGATTGGCAGCCAGCTGCGCTTACAAAGTTGGTAACACCGACCAATTTATTGCCGTCATGTGTGACCAATGGGCCACCAGAGTCACCACCGCATGTACCCTTGCCATCAACCACGCGAATGCAGATGATATTGTCGGCCACCGAGCCATAGTAAGCAGAGCACTCAGAGTTGTGGATAATTTGCAAGTCAGCGCACTGGAGATAGTCGGGCAATGGGCTGCCATCGTAGGTGCCACCCCAACCGCAGGCAACAGCCCACCATTCGTTGTAGTCATTGTAGCGATCGTTGTAGCTGGGCAACTCAACCTTGTTGACCATATGGTAGAAGTCAACATGGGGAATACGAATCAATGCAATATCTTCAGAGCTGTGATCAATAAAATCGCCGCTGCCAACATAGTGGGTGAACTGGGCATTTGTACGCCAGGTGGCACCAAAGTACACAGTGACGCCATCACCACCAGTGCAGTGAGAGGCAGTCAGGACCCAGGTGTTGCCAATGATAGAACCACCGCACCACCAGCCGCCGCTGAAGCCTAAACCAACGGTGTAGGGAGCCTTGCCTTCTTCAGCTGGATATCCGTTGGTAATGCGGCCCTCAATACTTGCAGACTTCGGCAGATCTTTAGGAAAGACCTTGCTGTGAATAGCCGTCGAGGGGGCAGCGGCTGCAGATGCCACAACCAAAACCAGTATAGTTATAAACGCCTTCATATTGCCGGAACAATTGCGAGTTTACACATTAAAGACCCATTTATATGTTTTCGGCGAGAGGTTGTTTTGCCTGCACTATCACATATTTTGAAAGGGTTTGTAAATATTCCACAAGACCCCCAATATTACTTTTAGCGATAAAAGCTGTTCAGATCGCACGTAAAAATATGCACTTTGTATAGATTAAACAATTTATAAAAAACAAAAATATTTCTATTAGAATTTTTTTAAATGCGTTCTTCACTTCGCTAGCTTCTATAATAGAACTATTACAAATAGGAATTTATGGCTAGATCTTTATAAATAACCATAGTAGAACAGTTCTTGTTTAGGTTTATATATAGCTTTTGAAACTGGGAGTTTCCATCACGTATATACGTCACGTATATAAGTCACTAAAAAAACTGCTTTAGTTTTTATACCCTATACCCATAGGGTAAAAGGGTCTATTAAAGTCACTAAAATGTATGTAACAGACAGAAGGAAGGATTTCCGACTCCATAAAGTATATATATTCTTGATCTTCATTAACAGCCGAGTCGATTGAGACGTATCCGTTTATCCGACTGTCCGTCCGCCCTCCCATATTTACACCTAGATCTCAAAGACTACTTATTAGAGCTAGACCAACCAAATTTGGAGTGAGCATTTGTCTAGTGTCTGCACAGATCAAGTTTCATTCATACTTTGTCACGCCTACTTCCGCCCCGAAATTAATGATAAATTTGAAGGAATTTGTATAAAGTTTCTCTACTTGGTGCAGGGTAAACTCAAAGTCGGCAGAGCCAACTTGCTTGCTTTATTGATTCAAAAAATTATCAGTAAACAGTTAAGCTAAGGAAAGTCAAGTCATCCAATTGCTAGCTTGACATGCACTTCGATTATCAGGACTATTTCGCTCAAATTTATTGTTGTTTAATTTGGAAAATACGTCGTCGCAAGCGAGTATAAAAGAACCAACTGCAGTCTTCGAAATCACAAGTTGATTGAGCAACATGAAGACGTTCATTACTATTCTGGCATTGGCTGTGGCCTCCGCCTCCGCTTACGAGAGCGTGGTGCATCCTAAGGATATTGCGAAGTCCGACAAGATCCAGGGACGCATTACCAATGGTTACCCAGCATACGAAGGCAAGGCTCCCTATACCGTTGGTTTGGGCTTCAGCGGCGGCTGGTGGTGCGGTGGTTCTATCATTGGCAACACCTGGGTCTTGACTGCCTCTCACTGCACTGGCGGTGATGGCGTCACTGTCTACTTCGGTGCCACCTGGCGTACCAATGCCCAGTACACCCACTGGGTTGGCAGCGGCGACTTCATCGATCACTGGGTCGATGATATTGCTCTAATCCGTATCCCTCATGTCGATTTCTGGTCGATGGTCAACAAGGTTGAGTTGCCCAGCTACAACGATCGCTACAATGACTACAACGAATGGTGGGCTGTTGCCTGCGGCTGGGGTGGTACCTATGATGGCAGCCCATTGCCCGATTGGCTCCAGTGCGTCGACTTGCAGGTCATTGCCAACTCTGAGTGCGAATCCTACTATGGCAGCAGCACCGTCAACACCAACATCATCTGTGTCCGTGTCACCGATGGCAAGGGTACATGCGGTGGAGACTCTGGCGGCCCATTGGTCTCTCACGATGGCAACAAGTTAATCGGTGTCACCAACTGGGTTTCTGCAGCCGGTTGCCAAGCTGGTCACCCTGCTGGCTTCCAGCGCGTCACCCACCACTTGGACTGGATCCGTGACAATACTGGCATTTCTTACTAAGATGCAAGTTTAGTCAAAACGACAAATAAAGATTATTGAAAAAAAATATTGCCATTATTCTTTCGATAGACAAATCATTTTGAAGCAAGGAAAGACTTTTATGTTATATCACAGTCTAATGGCTCAGTTAATAGCTAAAGAGAAGCAAAGAGTTAAATGGTAATGTTTGTTGACTAATATTTAAACTTGAAATTTAAGGTTTAAAGCTGCAACGAAACATACAGACATAGCTACATCGACGGGGCTATTTATAAGAGTCAAGTGTTTGCATTGACGACTAAACTGTCAAAGCTAAATTTTGTACTCTACACGATTACACTAATTAATTTGTTATTCCAACTGATCAAAGTGTTTATCGCAAAATATTTTCAGTTTGAATAATATTTATTGAAAATTTGGTTTTCGCAGAACTTTTTTAATAAGAAATGCCAGTGTTGTCGCGAATCCAGTCCAAGTGGTGGGTGACACGCTGGAAGCCAGATGGATGACCAGACATGCAACCGGCGCTTGAAACCCAGTTGGTAACACCAACCAATTTGTTGCCGTCATGTGTAACCAATGGGCCACCAGAATCACCACTGCAAGTGCTCTTGCCGTCGTTGACACGGACACAGATGATGTTGGTGTTGACAACGCTGTTGCCATAGTAGGATGCGCACTCAGAGTTGTGAATAATTTGCATGTCAGCGCACTGCATCCAGTCGGGTTGGTTGCCATCAGAAGTACGTCCCCAGCCGCAGGCAACAGCCCACCATTCGTTGTAGTCATTGTAGCGATCGTTGTAGCTGGGCAACTCAACCTTGTTGACCATATGGTAGAAGTCGACATGAGGGATACGGATTAGAGCAATATCATCGACCCAGTGATCGATGAAGTTGTTGCTGCCAACCCAGTGGGTGTACTGGGCATTGGTACGCCAGGTGGCACCGAAGTAGACGGTGACGCCATCACCACCAGTGCAGTGAGAGGCAGTCAGGACCCAGGTGTGGCCAATGATGGAACCACCGCACCACCAGCCGTTGAAACCCAAACCAACAGTGTAGGGAGCCTTGCCTTCTTCAGCTGGATATCCGTTGGTAATGCGTCCCTCAATTTTCTTGTCGCTGATAGGGAGGTCCTTGGGATGGACAACGCCCGTTTTGGGAGCAGCAGCAGCCGAAGCCACAGTCAATGCCAATAAAGTAATGATCACCTTCATGTTTCAAGTAAAACTTGCTAAAGTTGTGAAACTTGCTCGCGTTTTTATACCAATTTCCCCTTGAACAAACTCAGGAATAAGCCCATAAATAATCAAACAACTTAAATTTATATATATTAAACGTTAATAATGAAGACGAAAGATAAGGAAGAGAGTAAGCCCACAGCTATTTTATAGATAACACTTCTGATAAGAACACATATTCAAAGATATCCGCCTAAACTAAAGCCATTGAATGGTATATTATCTTAAAGTCCTGTATCATCAGAAGCACCACATCTGGCTCACTTTATTTAGAACATTAGGCGCCTCTACCGTTCATTTTTTAAATACACATATGCGCCTTTTAGTGGCTTTAGCTTCAATAGTCTATTAGGTCTATGTGTTGAAAACACCGGTAAGACCACTCGCTCTTTTAATAAATTGTTGATTAATTTTAAGCATTAAAATCAAATTATATTATAAACAAAAATTTTAATAATACAGGGGAGGTAAGAAAATATTTTCATAATTTTAGAATTTTAGCATTGGTTTCTTAATTTGATCCTTGTAATATATTATTTTTACTTATTTTTTGAATAAGCGTGTTACAAAAGTGATTTTGAAGTGAACATATAATTCAAGACACAACAAAGTATCTTGGAAACTTTATTATGAAAATAGTGTCTAAACTTTTCAATCTTTGTAACGCTAAAAGAGCCCATTTGCTGCTTACTCTTCTTAAATAACCTTAGTGAAAGAAATCGAAACAGAAAATTGATTACACTATAAATGTTTTTAAAACCTTTCCAATTTTGCCAAAAAAGAGTTTACTTTTCTCACAAAAAGAGTAATGTTTAAAGGTGGATAAAATAAATAAAAGCCATTGAATTTAATCGTATTACATTTTTATTTTAATTTATTTTGACTTGGTTTGATAAGCGTTTAGTAAGCGATACCAGTATGATCACGAATCCAATCCAAATGGTAGGTGACACGCTGGAAGCCAGCTGGAGCACCAACTTGACAACCGGCCGAAGCCACAAAGTTGGTAACACCGACCAATTTATTGCCGTCATGGGTGACCAATGGGCCACCAGAGTCTCCACCGCATGTACCCTTGCCATCAACAACACGGACACAGATGCGATTGTCACCGATGAGATCATTGCCATAGTAAGCAGCGCACTCAGAGTTGTGGATTATCTGCAAGTCGACGCACTGAAGCCAATCGGGCAATGGACTGCCATCGTAAGTACCACCCCAACCGCAGGCAACAGCCCAGTGTTCGTTGTAGTCGTTGTAGCGTTCGTTGTAGCTGGGCAACTCAACTTTGTTGACCATATGGTAGAAATCAACATGAGGGATGCGGATTAGAGCAATATCAGCAGAGGTATGCTTGATGAAATCGCCATTGCCAACCCAGTGGGTGTACTGGGCATTGGTGCGCCATGTGGCACCGAAGTAAACGGTAACGGACTCAGCATCTCCAATACAATGCTCGGCCGTGAGGACCCAGGTGTTATCGATAATGGAACCACCGCACCACCAGCCAGCGCTGAAACCCAAACCCACAGTGTAGGGAGCCTTGCCTTCGTATGCTGGGTAGCCATTGGTAATACGACCCTCAATCTTTGAAGATTTGGGCAAATCCTTGGGGTATACAAAGCCTGCTGAGGGAGCAGCGGCAGCTGAGGCCACAGCCAAAGCCAAAATCGTTAGGAACACTTTCATGGTGTACGAATAACTGAAGCCTTTACCGATTAGTAGGTTCATTTATATTTCTTCGATTGAACCACTTGAACCTACCTTATCGATGGAAACAGTGATTTATGAATATAGTTACAATTAACCTCTGATATTGGCAATAAAAGGCAATCTGCAAGTTAAACTAAAGTAGCACAAGTCTAGTTCAATGGGCCATGCACTTTTCTTCTTTACAAATAACAAGATTAGATAGATAAAGTGAGGGCGAGAGCAGCAAAATGCCACGAAATTTACTTGTATCAGAAAACGTCATTGAAAGATCCTTTACAAATATCAAAACAGGAAAAAGAAAGTCTTCAAATAGATAAATTCTTCATAACATTAATTTTAGTTTCATCTAGGTCTGAATTTTAAAAATCTTTTAAAAGCGAAACCGCTTTTGAATTGAAATCAAAACGGTGACTCCTTAAAACGAACAGTTAAGATCACAACAAAAATTTTTAATTTACAAAGTCGTTGGAAATATTACTTAAATGGCTTTGATTTTGTTTTTGATTTGGTTTTTTACAAGTTTCAACCGCTTTAAAGGAAGTTAAGTACTCTTTATATCATATCATATATTTCAGGTCTACATATCTACAAATTTCTGAGCTGTTTGGCAGGTCTTTTCACTAAATTACAGAGTATTATCATTGAGGGTCGGGTGAAGTATTTATGCATGTGCTTTCAATTGATAACTGAAGTGTAAAAACCTCATGGCGGAATACTATAAAGGTAACACTTGCACAATTTAAGCTTCAATTTGATTTCGTGATGAAAGTGCTATTGATCATTTTGGCATTGGCGATTGCCTCGGCCACGGCATTTGAGGCCATTGTGTATCCCAAGGATCTGGCCAAATTGAAGGGCACGAAGATCGAGGGACGTATTACCAACGGTTATCCAGCTGAACCTGGCAAAGCTCCCTATACTGTAGGCTTGGGTTTCGCAAAGAGTGGTGGTGGCTGGTGGTGCGGTGGTTCCATCATTGGAAACACTTGGCTAGTAACAGCCGCTCATTGTACCGCTGATGCTGAATCACTGACTGTTTATTTTGGTGCCACCTGGCGTACTGAGGCCGTTTATACCCACACTGTCAGCAGCAGCGATTTCATCCGCAATCCCAACTATAATGGCATCCTTAACGATATCTCCTTGGTTCGTATTCCTCATGTGGACTTCTGGTCCCAGGTCAATAAAGTGGAACTGCCAAGCCTGAATGATCGTTATCAGGACTACAACGAATGGTGGGCTGTTGCCTGCGGTTGGGGTGGCACTTACGATGGCAGCCCATTGCCCGATTGGCTTCAGTGCGTCGATATGCAGATCATTCACAACTCTGAGTGTGCTGCCACTTATGGTACTGGCATTGTTTCCGATTCCACCATCTGTGTCCGTGTTGTCGACGGCAGGGGTACATGCCAGGGTGACTCTGGTGGCCCATTGGTCACACACGATGGCTCTAAATTGGTTGGTGTTACCTCATTTGTTGGTGCCTCCGGTTGCCAGGCTGGCAGTCCAGCTGGCTTTGCTCGTATTACCAGTCACTTGGATTGGATCCGTGACAACACGGGAATTTCTTACTAAATAAATAATTAATGATTGAAACCAAATTTTAATTTTAATGGTTGGCGGGTTATCCTAAGTAGAACCCAAGCAATATAAAAGGCTTTTCAGATGTTTTTATTGGGACAGAAATCAAATTTAAATTGATGATTAATAGAACTCTGAAAAATTATGGACTAGACTGTAAAATCCTTCTTAGTCTGTTGTATACTTTGTATTCCAACAGCTTAGCTTAACTGTGATTGAATGTTAATATTTGGTAGAAAGCTTTTGGCTTAGATCTTGGTTAAGTTAGTTACAAATTTAATTTTCAATGAATTGAAAATATTGTAAAGTTAACGTATTATTCAAAAAGCTTTCCAATACCCTTATTATTGATATAGTCTTTCTAAAACATCTACCCATTTGTTGAGCACAATAAAAGTATTTTAGTTTAAAAGTTCTCAAATTTAATAAAAAAATTTTTTTTTTTTGGCTTAATAGTAAGCCACTCCAGTATGTTCGCGAATCCAATCCAAGTGGTACGTGACACGCTGGAAGCCAGCTGGATAATTGTTTGTGCAACTTTCCGCTGAGCCGAAATTGGTAACGCCGACCAATTTGTTGCCGTCGTGTGTAACCAATGGACCACCGGAATCTCCTCCGCAAATATTCTTGCCGTCAACACTTCTGGTGCAAATAATATTGTCTCTAACTGTGTTTGAGCCATACGTCCAGATGCACTCTTCGTTGGCAATGATCTGCAAGTCGACGCACTGGAGATAATCGGGCAATGGGCTTCCATCGTAGGTACCACCCCAACCGCAGGCAACAGCCCACCATTCGTTATAGTCATTGTAGCGATCGTTGTAGCTGGGCAACTCAACCTTGTTGACCATGGACCAGAAATCGACATGGGGGATGCGGATCAAAGCAATATCACCGGCGGTGTGTTTGATAAAATCGCCATTGCCAACCCAGTGGGTGTACTGGGCATTGGTACGCCAGGTAGCACCAAAGTAAACGGTAACGGACTCAGCATCTCCAATACAATGCTCGGCTGTGAGGACCCAGGTATGATCAATGATAGAACCACCGCACCACCAGCCAGCGCTGAAACCCAAGCCTACAGTGTAGGGAGCCTTGCCCTCGTATGCTGGGTAACCATTGGTTATGCGTCCCTGGATGTCCTTTGTTGGAACAGCTTTCTCTGGGACTGCACCACCCGAAACGGTGGCCACAGCCACTGCCAAAGTGATTATAGCAATAAACGCTTTCATGTTACTGAAACAACTTTAGCTTTTAATGGTGTTCGAAAAGCAATTTATACCAATGGTCAAGTCGAGATATTCAGTAGCGTTATATAATTCAACGGGGCCTTAAACCGAAAAAGATTTAAAGACTAAAAGGCTTCACAATTACTTAATTATCATCTTTGCATTAATAGCTACAAGTCATATAAAAAAAAACGTTGTTAGAACAAAGAGACACCAAAAGAAGTTGCCACTTTGATTTTTAAACTGTTCCCTTCATCGTTTTTAGGCCCTACTGCTATTTGTTTAAAGTCCGTCACTGTACAGAACTGATTAACTTTGTTGAACTAATCAAATTTAAAAGATTGCACGAAATCTATAACAATATATATTAATTTCTAGACTCTTGTCTGGCAAGTACATTTGCTATAAAAACAAAACAAATAAATATTTAAATACTTAATAATCTTGATCAATATTTATAGCTTCCTTTGCTACTTCAGTCATATCTCAAAAACTCTTCAAAACAGATTTTTCCTTATCTAATCAGCATTATTTAAAATTTACAATTTTCAAATGATACGCGATTGTTTCTCAGATTTGAAAACAGTCATAAGAGATATAATTCAAGTTTCTACATACTTTTATTAACGTATTTATGAATGAAAAGTAAACATAAACAAAGATAACGTATATGCTTCAAACATTCGGTACAAGATCTTAGAAATACACAATCCATATCCATCGCGCTATATATATATATCTAAAGGCATTTTTAAACTAAACAGATTTACTACTCAAAATCGATTTCTAGAATCGACCTTTTGCTTTATTCGATTGGATAATTTGATTTTAGAAATTCATGTTAAGGGCAGTAGATAGAAGAAATACATTCCCTTCACAAGTCGTCGAATAAACTCGTCCTTATCAGTATGCTTGCACAAAACAGATTTCAGTGCAAAAATTTATGATCTAATGATAACGATTTCGCAAAAACGTGCAGACAGAATCGATTTTGTGTATAAAAGGCCATGATGAAAACTACTGAATCATAAGTTGATTGAGCAACATGAAAGTGTTCATTACTATTCTGGCATTGGCTGTGGCCTCCGCCTCTGCTTACGAGAGCGTGGTGCATCCTAAGGATATTGCCAAGTCCGACAAGATCCAGGGACGCATTACCAATGGCTACCCAGCCTACGAAGGCAAGGCTCCCTATACCGTTGGTTTGGGCTTCAGCGGCGGCTGGTGGTGCGGTGGTTCCATCATTGGCAACACCTGGGTCTTGACTGCCTCTCACTGCACTGGCGGTGATGGCGTCACTGTCTACTTCGGTGCTACCTGGCGTACCAATGCCCAGTACACTCACTGGGTTGGCAGCAACAACTTCATCGATCACTGGGTCGACGATATTGCTCTAATCCGTATCCCTCATGTCGATTTCTGGTCCATGGTCAACAAGGTTGAGTTGCCCAGCTACAACGATCGCTACAATGACTACAACGAATGGTGGGCTGTTGCCTGCGGCTGGGGTGGTACCTATGATGGCAGCCCATTGCCCGATTGGCTCCAGTGCGTCGACTTGCAGGTCATCCACAACTCTGAGTGCGAATCCTACTATGGCAGCAGCACTGTCAACACCAACATCATCTGTGTCCGTGTCACCGATGGCAAGGGTACATGCGGTGGAGACTCTGGCGGCCCATTGGTCTCTCACGAGGGCAACAAGTTGATCGGTGTCACCAACTGGGTTTCTGGAGCCGGTTGCCAAGCTGGTCACCCAGCTGGCTTCCAGCGTGTCACCCACCACTTGGACTGGATCCGCGACAACACTGGCATTTCTTATTAGGAAAAATTTTGAGAAACACAAAATTGAAAAGCAATAAAATATTTGAAAGTTATAACTCCCGTCTATCGTCTTTATTATAGAGATATGACATTTTTTGTTGTCTTAAACTAAGTTGATATAGCCTTTTCCGTCTGTCTGTCTGTCCATCTGTCCTTCTGTCTATCCGTCCGTCCGTCTGCCTGGATCAACGCAATCTTCTCCGAGACCCTTAAAGCTACAGAGCTGAAGGATAGGCTTTTATTTACTGCAGGCATTGTATATCCCGGAATCATCCCGATCGGATGGCCATATCATATAGCTCCCATAGAAACAATCGGTCGTGAATAAGCTTATACCTCAATTACTTTGTTGGTTTTGTAAGTTTTATATACTTCTTAACATATTCACCAAGTTTCATCAAAATCGGTTGACTATATCATATAGCTCCAATAGGAACTATCGGTCATGACAATGAATTTCGAGCAATAACTTGGTTGTTTTAAAAGCAATTACAGTTTGCAAAGGTATTCAATTTAGTTTTTTATAAACGTTGCTTCATTATTTAAAGGATCATGTTTGATTGAATTCCTTTATTCCATTTTCTGAAGAAATTACTCAAAAGCAAAAAAGCCATAATATGAATAAAACTTTTTTCCATATTTCTTTCGTAGGGTATTCCTAAAATTCTGGAATACTCAACGAATGCATTCAATTAAGACATATTGTTCAACATGTTGCAAATGCCGTCACTTAGATTTCATAAAAAAACGATATAACTTAAAATTTATATTACAATTAACACATGGATCCGCTGCCGTCCTAATCCTTTAATAAAAAGTTTACCTAAATCATCACTTCGACACCATTTATAAAGCGTGATCCTGTATTCTGCATGTTTGATAGTTTCAGAATTGAGCTTAAATTAAGAATAAGTGATTGAAAAGTTTGAGTTTTATTTTTGCTTCAATTTTATTGCTCGTTTAGGGAATCTTTCTTAAAGTTTGGTTTAATAAGAAATGCCAGTGTTGTCACGGATCCAGTCCAAGTGGTGGGTGACACGCTGGAAGCCAGCAGGGTGACCAGCTTGGCAACCGGCAGCTGAACCAAAGTTGGTAACTCCAATCAACTTGTTGCCGTCGTGAGAGACCAATGGGCCGCCAGAATCACCTTGGCATGTACCCTTGCCATCGGTGACACGGACACAGATGATGTTGGTATTGACAACGCTGTTGCCATAGTAGGATTCGCATTCACCATTGGAAATTACCTGCAAGTCGACGCACTGGAGCCAATCGGGCAATGGGCTGCCATCGTAAGTGCCACCCCAACCGCAAGCAACAGCCCACCATTCGTTGTAGTCATTGTAGCGATCGTTGTAACTGGGCAACTCAACCTTGTTGACCATCGACCAGAAATCGACATGAGGGATACGGATTAGAGCAATATCATCGACCCAGTGATCGATAAAGTTGTTGCTGCCAACCCAGTGAGTGTACTGGGCATTGGTACGCCAGGTAGCACCGAAGTAGACAGTGACGCCATCACCGCCAGTGCAGTGAGAGGCAGTCAAGACCCAGGTGTTGCCAATGATGGAACCACCGCACCACCAGCCGCCGCTGAAGCCCAAACCAACGGTGTAAGGAGCCTTGCCTTCGTAAGCTGGGTAGCCATTGGTAATGCGTCCTTCAATTTTGTTGGTCTTAACCTCATCCTTAGGATGGATCACACCGAAGGTACCTTTAGAGGGGGCAGCAGCGGCAGAAGCCACAGCCAAAGCCAGTAATGTAATGAAGACTTTCATGTTGCTGAAACAACTTGTGATTGAAATCCTTTGCGCATTGGCTTTTATAACAAACTTAACAGCTCTATCTCAATTATTCAGCAAAATTTAATCAGTGGATCATAAATTTCTTAATAATTTTTTTTTGTTTTGTCAATACGCTGATAAGAACCATGTCAGATTTGCAAATAGGCGACATCTTTCGTTACTTTAACTGCAGTTATTTATAGGTTTATTGGCACACGTTCAAGTTACTACGATTTTAAATAGATTGGTGCGAAAAGCTAAACGTGTTCGCGGAACTTGGTGATCTTGATGTCATCATTAAGCCTATTTATACTTTATTTTTCTGTATTATTTATTCATAGATTCGATGATGACAATATAAAACTAGAAGGATGGGCCAACTTCGGCCATGCCGAAGTTCGGATACTTTTGCAAACTGTCTTTCTCAATTACATATAAATTACCATAATCATAAGAAAGTATGTAAAACTAAATATGCCGGTGGCTCCAAGAAAAAAACATTTGAGTAAAAAAATTTGTTTGGTCCTATTGTTCCTATAGAAGCTATATCATATAGTCGGCCGATTCTCTTAAAACTCAACAGACACATTTTTATATATACCAAACTTACATATACCAAATTTCGAGAAAATCTCTACTAAAATAACTAAGATTTTCATCTAAAACTAATTTTTCTAATGGGAGCTATATGATATAGCGCCTTGATTCTGATAAAATTTGTCAGATATGTTAGAAAGTATATAAAACTCATAAATAACAAATTTAGTTATAATCGCTTTTCAAACAACCAAGTTATTGCTCGAAATCCATTTTCATGACTGATCGTTCCTATGGGAGCTATATGATATAGTTATTAAAGCTTATTCACGACCGATCGTTTCTAAGGGAGCTAAATGATATAGTCATCCGATCGGGATGATTGCGAGATAAACAATGCCTGCAGCAAAAAGAAGCGTAGATTGCGTTGATCCAGACAGACGGACAGACGGACATAGGGACAGAGCTAAATGAATTCAGTTCATCGTGGTGATCAAGAATATATATATCATATATAGTCGTAGATGCTTCCTTCTATGCGTTGAAAACTTCTGACCAAAATTAATATACCTTTTTTGCAAAGCTATAGATATGAATTAAAAATTACGTTTTGAGACTTATAACCTTAAACGAAGAATTCTTTTAAATAGTGTTTAGTTAGATAGAATAGATAAAATTTTTAATTTAATAATTTAAATTTTACTTTACTTGCTCTAGCAAGAGCTTTGGGCAATACTGGAAAGTTCTTTTTCTTTAAGTGCAACACAAAAACCATATGTTGAATAAATATTCACATTTCTTAGAAGAATGCTTGAATGCATTCCGTTATGGCTTCACTTAGTGCACTGTACTACGCTCAAATTTGATGACCCAAACCTTCTTACTGCATCCCACGATATAAGCTAACTCCTGGTATGTCCTGTTGCAATCCTGCAATAGTTAGTATTTTAGCACAAAAAGAAATAATCCCAATCATTTATGCAAGAAGAGGAAGATAATATAAGACGGAAAGGGCTCCGTCTAAACTTCCATTTAGGCATTAGCTATTAAGAGACATTTCTGGTGTGGTTTCATGCCTATTATTATGACATTTACTGCAGCCGAATAAATTGAACTCTATAAATACTGTTGCTAACATTAACAGAATGATTGAGTCCACTTATAAAGTGATAAATAAAAATGCAGTCACCTTCATTTACTGTTGATGCGTTCTGAAATGCATGCATTAAGTCACAGAAAAGGATATAGGAACAATTTTAAAAATAAGGGATAACTATTGTTTCTTTCTATTGTATAGGGTACTGCACGAAAATAAAAGGGAATAGATTCAGACTCAATTAAAAAATTGATCTCTTATTAAGTTAAACAATTTAAATTTAAGTTTTCATTCTTTTTAATTGCTCATTTATAAAATCTGTAATCAAGTTTCCTAATAAGAAATGCCAGTGTTGTCACGGATCCAGTCCAAGTGGTGGGTGACACGCTGGAAGCCAGCTGGGTGACCAGCTTGGCAACCGGCTCCAGAAACCCAGTTGGTGACACCGATCAACTTGTTGCCCTCGTGAGAGACCAATGGACCGCCAGAGTCTCCACCGCATGTACCCTTGCCATCGGTGACACGGACACAGATGATGTTGGTGTTGACAGTGCTGCTGCCATAGTAGGATTCGCACTCAGAGTTGTGGATGACCTGCAAGTCGACGCACTGGAGCCAATCGGGCAATGGGCTGCCATCATAGGTACCACCCCAGCCGCAGGCAACAGCCCACCATTCGTTGTAGTCATTGTAGCGGTCGTTGTAGCTGGGCAACTCAACCTTGTTGACCATGTGGTAGAAGTCTACATGAGGGATACGGATTAGAGCAATATCATCGACCCAGTGATCGATGAAGTTGTTGCTGCCAACCCAGTGGGTGTACTGGGCATTGGTACGCCAGGTGGCACCGAAGTAGACGGTGACGCCATCACCACCAGTGCAGTGAGAGGCAGTCAGGACCCAGGTGTTGCCAATGATAGAACCACCGCACCACCAGCCGCCGCTGAAACCCAAACCAACGGTATAAGGAGCCTTGCCTTCGTAGGCTGGGTAGCCATTGGTAATGCGACCTTCAATTTTGTTGCTTGTGGTCACATCCTTGGGATGCACCACACTGAAGGTACCCTTAGAGGGAGCAGCAGCGGCGGAGGCCACAGCCAAAGCCAGTAAAGTAATGAAGACTTTCATGTTGCTGGAACAACTTGTAATTGAAACCCTCTGAACTTTTCCTTTTATACCAATTCTCTCTGGTCTATCTCAATTCTTAGCAACATTTTAATCAGTAAATCATAAATTTTCATATCAAAAATCAGTTGTCAGATTTGCAAATACGCGACTTCTTTAGTTAATAGGTCAGAAAGAGAATAATTGTAATGTTTGAAGTTATTTATAGGTTTAGTGTCACAAGTCCAATTTTTTCAGATTCGTAAGGTATATATTGATTATATATTAATTGCCCTATTCATTTAATTCAAATGACGTTAGCTTCGTCTTAACAGTTGTATAATGATAATGATTTTAAATATGTCAGTAATATGTTGATTAAGTTTATGCTTCTTTATTGTTTATACATAGATTAGATGATGACATTGTACAAATTTAAATTATGGTTTTAATTTCCTAATTCATAATCTTATAAATATTCTTATCATATGTAAATAAATTATAAATTTTAACTTCTTGTCGATTAGATAGAAAAAATTATTATTTGATATAAAACGCATATAATTTTGTTTACCCCATTGTAGCACCAGCTTTACTACTCCATAATACAATGTCAGGAAGCAATAATCACTTATATATTAGTTCCTAATGCCCCGTGCTCTTTATGTATCCGAAATATAATAAGTCCTATCAGAAAACTGCAAGGTAAAGCCACTGTAGAAACGATTGGGGATAAATTAAGTATTGTTCTAAAACTTTTTTATTAATGCTATTGCTATCAATAAGTTTTATACAATTCTGACAACTTCAACAAATTTCGTTCCGATCAGACAATCATATCTTGTTGCTCCCCCCAGGAATAACCAAGGAAAAGGTCTTTTAAAGAAAAGATTTTTGTTTATTGGACTATCCTAACTAGTTTTGGTATTTAGAACATATTTATGCATCGAAAAAATGCAAATTCTGATATAACATACATACTGTTATGCGTATTATATATATTTACTCATAGAAACCTTTTCAGAGTATTGAAGAGAATACACACAGAAGAAGCGTTTTCAAGATCATTCTGTATAATGATCGAAAACGGAAGAGTACATACACCATCTTTAGTATATTTTGTTCCCAAAATAATTTTGAATTCCGAATTTATCATGTATAATAAAGAGAAAGAAGAAGAAGAGATATAGTTTAAGGACTACTGACCCAATTAGAGAGTTAATTTGTGGATAAGTAAAACAAATTTAAATTTCAGTGTTCATTATTTTAATTGCTCAATTCTGAAATCTTTTTTAATAAGAAATGCCAGTGTTGTCACGGATCCAGTCCAAGTGGTGGGTGACACGCTGGAAGCCAGCAGGGTGACCAGCTTGGCAACCGGCTCCAGAAACCCAGTTGGTGACACCGATCAACTTGTTGCCCTCGTGAGAGACCAATGGGCCGCCAGAGTCTCCACCGCATGTACCCTTGCCATCGGTGACACGGACACAGATGATGTTGGTGTTGACAGTGCTGCTGCCATAGTAGGATTCGCACTCAGAGTTGTGGATGACCTGCAAGTCGACGCACTGAAGCCAATCGGGCAATGGGCTGCCATCGTAAGTGCCACCCCAACCGCAGGCAACAGCCCACCATTCATTGTAGTCATTGTAGCGATCGTTGTAGCTGGGCAACTCAACCTTGTTGACCATGTGGTAGAAGTCGACATGAGGGATACGGATTAGAGCAATATCATCGACCCAGTGATCGATAAAATTGTTGCTGCCAACCCAGTGGGTGTACTGGGCATTGGTACGCCAGGTGGCACCGAAGTAGACGGTGACGCCATCACCACCAGTGCAGTGAGAGGCAGTCAGGACCCAGGTGTTGCCAATGATAGAACCACCGCACCACCAGCCGCCGCTGAAACCCAAACCAACGGTATAAGGAGCCTTGCCTTCGTAGGCTGGGTAGCCATTGGTAATGCGACCTTCAATTTTGTTGCTTGTGGTCACATCCTTGGGATGCACCACACTGAAGGTACCCTTAGAGGGAGCAGCAGCGGCGGAGGCCACAGCCAAAGCCAATAAAGTAATGAAGACTTTCATGTTGCTGTAACAACTTGTGATTGAAACCCTTGGAACGGTTGCTTTTATACCAAACCTAAGTGGTCTATCTCAATTCTTCAGCAACTATGTAATTGGTGGATCATAAATTTCTATATCATTTTTGTCAGTTTGTAAGTGTCTTGATAAGGCCCGGGTCTGATTGTCAGATTTGCGAATACGCGACTTCCTCAGTTGTGGGTCAAACGAAAAGTAATGCTGATTATTAAAGTTATTTATATGCTTAGTGGAGCAAGTCCAAGCACTTCGATTTTTGAATTTCGATGACTTTTTACCCTTAATGTCAACATAATGCCCTTATCTCTGTTTTCTGCTTTTATATATTACTCTTTTGCATTGTTCATTCATAGATTAGATGATGACAAAATAAAAATTAAAATTATAGTTTACGTTATTTGATTCATAATCTTATACAAATTCCAGTCATTAATAAATTATGCATTTTAAGTACATTTCGATTAGATAGATAGAATTTTGATTGAATAGTGTCATATAATATTATTTTACTAATGTTACCACCAGCTTAAGGCAGTACTTTATTTACCTAAAGACATCCCTTATTTAATGTGCGACACAAAGGAATATGTACATATGTATATCCACTTTCCTTTACGCATGTACATTACTATGCCCAGAATTATGTATGCTAAACTAAGCAATGCATCTGAATAGCTACGAATAAACCGGAAGATCGGAACAGTAAAGAAATTTTAATGTATGTATACAAGAATGGAAAAGTTCGGGAATTTGGGCTTTCTATATTTCGAAATGAAAAGGAATAAAAGTAAAGGATTAAAAGAAATAGAGGTAGAAAGATCCTATGTGTTAAGCAGCTAAACTTTTTATATTATGGAAATCATACGATTACTCTATGTTCTTCCTTGCGAACACTAACAAAAGCCTACATCTGTCTTTCTTATTTCGTCACATTCATTGTGGCTCTTCTCTGTTAAAAATTGTGCAAATAAGAACTACAGAAATGCAGCATCGATTCGAAAAATCTGTGCATGTGTATTTATTGAATTCGTTTCACGACAAATAATCTCCAATTTGTTCGCCTACTTTTTGGGGTTTATACTGAGAAAATATGCCAAACTGCAAAAGTCGATATCTTTTGAAAACATGCATTGATCTTCGTAAATGTTGAATTGAATCAGCCTTTTACATTTGCCATATTCTTTATTAAGCTTACATATCAGTTTGGTTGCTTCAGCGTTTATAGGACTGACATGTCCGAGATAGAAGCGACACGGCAGCGCTTACTGTATTAAAAATAATTGGCTTAAATATATTTCCAAAAATATATATAGTGCCAAAGTCAAAACACACCCTATAAGAGGTACCATACAAAAGAAAAGGGTATAGTTTTAAAACGGCTAACCCGGCTAACTCAATAGCAAAGTAGATTGGTGAAAAAGTAAAACAAATGCAAATTTAAGTGTTCATCTTTTTAATTGCTCAATTCTGAAATCTTTTTTAATAAGAAATGCCAGTGTTGTCACGGATCCAGTCCAAGTGGTGGGTGACACGCTGGAAGCCAGCAGGGTGACCAGCTTGGCAACCGGCACCAGAAACCCAGTTGGTGACACCGATCAACTTGTTGCCCTCGTGAGAGACCAATGGGCCGCCAGAGTCTCCACCGCATGTACCCTTGCCATCGGTGACACGGACACAGATGATGTTGGTGTTGACAGTGCTGCTGCCGTAGTAGGATTCGCACTCAGAGTTGTGGATGACCTGCAAGTCGACGCACTGGAGCCAATCGGGCAATGGGCTGCCATCGTAAGTGCCACCCCAACCGCAGGCAACAGCCCACCATTCATTGTAGTCATTGTAGCGATCGTTGTAGCTGGGCAACTCAACCTTGTTGACCATGTGGTAGAAGTCGACATGAGGGATACGGATTAGAGCAATATCATCGACCCAGTGATCGATGAAGTTGTTGCTGCCAACCCAGTGGGTGTACTGGGCATTGGTACGCCAGGTGGCACCGAAGTAGACGGTGACGCCATCACCACCAGTGCAGTGAGAGGCAGTCAGGACCCAGGTGTTGCCAATTATTGAACCACCGCACCACCAGCCGCCGCTGAAACCCAAACCAACGGTATAAGGAGCCTTGCCTTCGTAGGCTGGGTAGCCGTTGGTAATGCGACCTTCAATTTTGTTGCTTGTGGTCACATCCTTAGGATGCACCACACTGAAGGTACCCTTAGAGGGAGCAGCAGCGGCGGAGGCCACAGCCAAAGCCAGAATAGTAATGAACACCTTCATGTTGCTCAATCAACTTTTGGTTCATTTGTTCTCAGGAATGCCTTATATACACACTGCCGTGCCATGCATATCTATTGCCGCAATCTAAGGATCATATATTTTTCAAACATCTTGTTTTGTAAGTATGCCGATAAGACCCTTTCAAATCATATCTGTGAAACTGAGTCTCTTAAAGATTACAAATTTTCTTCGTTAAATTATGAGTTGGACAAAGAAGAGATTTTAAATTCTAAAAGAAGCTTTAAGTTTTGATATACTTTTAAAAACTTTCTAAGCTTTCCAAACATCCAAATCGCAAATATTTTATTCAGTTCGTCCACTATTATTTGCTGCCCTCAGTTATTCACAATAAATATAAAAGGCTTGCAGTGAGCTCATGTAAAGGCATACAACAGTCTGCCCATTGATTCATAAATAATACTAATCTAGAGTATAAATATGTACGTTTGGGGAGCATGAACCTAAAAAGTATAATCTGAAAACAAATCAGTTCAAACTTGTGGTTTTGCAAATTTGAATTGAAGGGCTTATCGGGGTACTTGCAAACGCCGATGATGGTGGAAATATATTATACAAGATTCTAGCAATTGTTTTTCTGTGTATAAAAGGCTTTCATGTCAAGAACTGAACCACAAGTTGTTTGAGCAACATGAAGGCGTTCATTACTATTCTGGCATTGGCTGTGGCCTCCGCCTCCGCTTACGAAAGCGTGGTGCATCCCAAGGATATTGCCAAGTCCGACAAGATCCAGGGACGCATTACCAATGGCTACCCAGCCTATGAAGGCAAGGCTCCTTATACCGTTGGTTTGGGTTTCAGCGGCGGCTGGTGGTGCGGTGGTTCAATAATTGGCAACACCTGGGTCTTGACTGCCTCTCACTGCACTGGTGGTGATGGCGTCACCGTCTACTTCGGTGCCACCTGGCGTACCAATGCCCAGTACACCCACTGGGTTGGCAGCAACAACTTCATCGATCATTGGGTCGACGATATTGCTCTAATCCGTATCCCTCATGTCGATTTCTGGTCCATGGTCAACAAGGTTGAGTTGCCCAGCTACAACGATCGCTACAATGACTACAACGAATGGTGGGCTGTTGCCTGCGGCTGGGGTGGTACCTACGATGGCAGCCCATTGCCCGATTGGCTCCAGTGCGTCGACTTGCAGGTCATCCACAACTCTGAGTGCGAATCCTACTATGGCAGCAGCACTGTCAACACCAACATCATCTGTGTCCGTGTCACCGATGGCAAGGGTACATGCGGTGGAGACTCTGGCGGCCCATTGGTCTCTCACGAGGGCAACAAGTTGATCGGTGTCACCAACTGGGTTTCTGGAGCCGGTTGCCAAGCTGGTCACCCTGCTGGTTTCCAGCGTGTCACCCACCACTTGGACTGGATCCGTGACAACACTGGCATTTCTTATTAAACTTAACAAGCAATAAAAATTGATTAAAAATTTTATATATAAACTTGTTTTGTGTCTTGTCGCTAGGGAATAATTCTGGATGCCATAACAGAAGTGGGTGGTAAAAGAGAATTAGTTCCATTCAAGTGGAATTTTTACTGTTTCATTCATACCTTGTTATTTCTCCTTTCTTATCAAATTGTTTTGGCCATTTGAGACTTAAATTGATTTAATTTATTTACACAATTAGCACATAAATTTAATTAAAGTAAGTTAAAAGATGGACTTGAAGTTAACTGATAAGATAAAACAGTCTGTTTCATGTTTGGACAGCAGGTGGAACAAATTAACAACTCGCATCAATTACTTCAAGTTAGGACCTACTTTACGACTCAATAATCGTTGTATGTTTTAGATAAGTTATCAACTTTGGCATTTTATTGAATAAATTTGAATTTATTTAACTGTTTACAAATGAGTAGTCTGCTGTCTTTAATCTTGTGAAAAGATTCGGTTTGCTAATAATCCAAAAATGGTTTAAGAAAAAGCACTTGATGATGTTAGACACATATTTTCTACCAGACGAATTTCCTTAACTTGAAAATGATAGTAAAATAACAAGACTTGGTAGCAAAATTTTAAAAAGCTTCAAGTAGTTATTGAGAATTTTTAAAAAGCTTAAATAATATATGTGTTTAAGCCAAAACTTTAAAAAAAAAAATTTTTTACAAGAGGAAGCAATAAATAAAAGATAGTAGAGACAAGATAATGCTGCTAACGAAAACTAAAGCAAAAAATGGTTTATTCCTGACTTCCTCATCCTGTTATAAAATAAGTTTACATAGACTTTGAAAATTTTTAAAACGGATGAAGCAAGTCGCCGCCGACTTTGAGTATACCCTGTACCAAGAAGAAGAACTTAATACAAATTTATTCACAATTCCCATTAACCAAAGTTCAAATTCTTCCCACAAGCCACAGCAGTAATTAGTCATATTATCGGGAGTGCCAAAAAAGAAGAATGCTACAACTTCAATACAGCTCCAGTTATTCCTTTATCTTAAAATTTAGGGGCGAAAGTAGGCATGGCAAAAATTTGAAACAAACTTAATCTGCATAGACACTAGACGAAGGCCGACACCAAATTTGGTTGCTTCAGCTCTTATAGTCTCGGACGGATGCACGGACAGACAGAAATGCTTCCTTCTGCCTGTTACATACATTTTAGCGACTTTAATATACCCTTTTACCCCCAGGGGTACAGGCTATATTGCTTTTGAAAAATCGCCTAGAGATAAAAGGCAATCTATTGCCCAATATATTTGGTACGTATATAGAATATAATTATTTTGTATTGAATGAAGTAGGAAAACAATTAACCAAAATTAAAAAAAATCCCCTTTTTGGTAGTGCACGTATGGCTAAAAGTGTCTTAATGCGTCTAGGTGTAAAACCAAACAAAATGCTGCTTTATTAAGACAACAAACTAATCACCAATCGAACATATATTTATGACATATACTTAACTCTCGGCCATTTGGCCGATAAGATTCCTCTATATAATCGCTAAAAAATTGCCAGTCTCGTTAGTCGTTTGTTCAACATGAAATTGTTTGTGTTCCTAGTTTTGGCTGTGGCCGCAGCTAGCGCTGTGCCCACGGTGTCAAAGAAGCCGGTTCCCATAATGGAGATGCAAAAGTCGAACAAGATCGAAGGACGTATCACCAATGGATATCCTGCATATGAGGGAAAAGTTCCTTACATTGTTGGCCTGAGTTTCGTCAAGGATGGCGTCAATACCTGGGGTTCTGGTTCCATCATTGGCAATACATGGGTTTTAACTGCCGGACACTGTGTCAGCGACCGCGAAGGCGTCACAATTTACTTTGGTGCCAGTTTCCGTCACGAAGCCCAGTTTACCCACTGGGTTGGCAGCAATGATTTCATCAGACATCCCGATTGGAACGACTATTTGAACAACGATATTGCTCTGATTCGTATTCCCCATGTTGACTTCTGGTCTCTGGTGGATCGTGTGGAGTTGCCCAGCTTTAATGATCGTTACAATAGCTATGCGGGCTGGTGGGCTGTTGCCTCTGGCTGGGGTGCTACCTGGGATGGCGAAGGCATGTCCAACTACTTGAACTGCATTGATGTTCAGATTATTGATAACAATGATTGCCGCAACATCTTTGGCGGAAACTATGTTATCGACAATACTCTTTGCATTTCTACAACTGGTTCTCATTCGACCTGCTACGGTGACTCGGGCGGCCCATTGGTTTTGCACGACGGCAACAAATTGGTTGGCATCACCTCCTTCGGTCATTGGGATGGCTGCGCTGCTAGTCAGCCAGCTGGTTTTACTCGTGTCTCTGGCTACTTGGACTGGATTCGCGACCACACTGGCATTGCTTATTATTAAACTTGAAGTAACGAAAAGGGTTGGTGATTTTGATTGAAAAAGTTTACTTTGAACAAGCAATAAAAAATACATGCTAAATTGTACTTGAAAGTTTAAGTAGAAATATTAACTGGCTCTATATTAGACCATCCACTTTGTTTCGTTGGTACTTATGATTATAAGTGCGAATTGTTAATAAAAAGACAAAGAATTTAATTGGATACAATGAGTCGGCAGGGCTTCAATAAAAAACAAAAGAGCATTTCCTTAAAGTTATATCGATCAAAATGATGCCTAATTCCGGTGTGTTGTTGATAAAGAAAGTCGGTCATTGATCGATATAAGCACCACATCAGCAAAGTTTCGAAGTGTTTCGCCGCGTCTAGCAAACGTATGCCAGCCAGACGATAAGACTCCGGTACAATGACCAGCGAAATTTTTTTCGATGAACGTTTTAGTTTATTTGCAACAATTAAGTAAGAGATATCAATATGATCGTGAATACAATGCGTATTCCGCTCCAGTTACCAACCACGCTTATGACTCTTAAAAACTTGCTAGTCTTACCCCCTTAAAATTTGCCAAGTTCTCCTTCTTATTCCTTCAGTTTTATCAATTTAAAGTCCCTTTTTTGTTTATGCTCTTAATAACTTTGCGGACGCGTGCAAACCCGCTCTTGAAAACTAAAACCCAGTGCTTTTAATTAAAAGTTCAGTCCACTCCACTTCCATTCATTGATTGAAAAGATTAAGGTGGTCGTTGAACATCATGGGGGCCTGATAAGCATTATTGATAGCAAACCAATTCATAAAACACCTAGGAACCATTCATTCAAGTTTTAACAATGGTATAGTAATACAGGAAATTGTATATATGTATGAAATCGTTTTTAGAGATCGATCTAACTGAACAAGAGTTCCCATATCACTTTATATGAAAGCTTTTAAAGCTTTCAGACGATCATTTTAAAACCTTTTAAAATGGAATTGTTAATAAAAAAGAGTTAGTTTCTTTTTTTCGGCTTTTACACAATCTTAAATTGTGCATTAGTCACCTAATAGTGATTAGAAATTTATCCACATTTCATTTAACATAAAACTGAATCTATACTTTATCCTAAATTATTTATTTTGCTACGGAATTCCCATAACTTGCTTATCTCTTTAATTTATTATACACTCTGAGATAGCACAAGTGATTTGAAGGCAGGGTAAACACTTTTCTTACTTAGATTGTCGAAAAGTAAAATTAATCAATGGTCAAGTGGAAAAGTACAAAAGTGCTAAAATGATATGACTATTCTATATATTGTCATGCGAAGTGGATCGTGCATAAGTTAATTTTATTACCATGAAAGTGTTCATTGTGCTAAGTCTTGCCGCTCTGGCTGTGGCCTCCGTGTCCGCAAAGAGCACTGGCGTTCGCCAGCAGATTCATCCAAAAGATCAACCCAAAGATAAGTTCAATGGCCGTATTGTTAATGGGTATTCAGCCTATGAAGGCAAAGCTCCTTATGCTGTCGGCTTAGGCTTTGCGGAGGGCTGATGGTGCGGTGGTTCAATTATTGCCAACGATTGGGTTGTGACTGCTTCCCATTGCACAAACGATGCCAGTGGTGTTACTATCTACTATGGAGCCACATGGCGTACTAATGCCGTCTATACTCACTGGGTAGGCAGCGGTGATTTCATCCAGAATTCCAATTGGCCCCATGAGAATGGCAATGATATTGCCTTGATTCGTACACCCCATGTCGATTTCTGGTCGAATGTGAACAAGGTTGAGCTGCCCAGCTTTAACGATCGCTATAACATGTACGATGGTTGGTGGACTGTCGCCTGCGGTTGGGGTTTGACCACATCGGACAAACAACCCGATTGGTTGGAATGCGTTGATCTTCAAATTATCAGTAACTCTCAGTGCGCTGAGACCTATGGCAGTTTGCCTGATGGTATCCTGTGTGTTTCGACTGAGGGCGGCAAATCTACTTGTAACGGTGATTCTGGTGGCCCACTAGTTTTGCATGACGGTAACAAATTGGTTGGCATCACCTCATTTGGGACTGGTGGTTGTACTGCTGGTTATCCTGCTGGTTTTACTCGTGTTACCAATCAATTGGAATGGATTCGTGACCACTCTGGTGTAGCTTACTATTAAATTAATAATTTTGTGCTGAATTGAATAAAGAAAAACTAAAAAAAAATTCAATTACGAATTTGTTTTTTTTAGGAGCTCGAATTTTTATTAAATTTTTTTTACTTTTAGCGTTGCTACACCACTTAATTAATACTCTTTTGAGGCCTTATATATGGTATTATTGTGTAGAACTCTTCTTAATTTCAACTAAATTTTGATCCTTTTTGTCTCATCTGAACTTCATTTTATTACTTAAACGAAAGATCTTGTTCTTTTTGAAATGTTACTCTGACTAGCTTTAGCTTTACCTTGCATCATGATAATTAGTTGAAATTGTTATAGACTATAAAAGAACTTTACTTAAGTAAAGATTGATTTTTTTTAGGTTAGTTTTGAATATCTTTGGTATCCTAAATTCTAAGACTTGAGGCAAAAGATTGAGTGTACAATGAAACAAAAATAAAATATTTTTTATGTGCATTTTATTTAATTCGATTGAAAGTTGATTTAATAGTAAGCAACACCAGAGTGATCGCGAATCCAGTCCAACTGGGCGGTGACACGTGTGAAACCAGATGGAAGACCGGCAGTGCAACCGGCACCAGCCACCCAAGAAGTAACACCAACCAATTTGTTGCCGTCGTGGAGAACCAATGGGCCGCCAGAGTCACCAGAGCAGGTGGACTTGCCGCCATCGGTGGACACACATAGAATACCCTCAGGTTGATTGCCATAGGTCTGAGAGCACTGAGAGTTGCTAATGATCTGCAGATCAACGCACTCCATCCAGTCGGGTTGATTGCCGGAAGTGGTCAAACCCCAACCGCAGGCAACAGCCCACCATCCATCGAACATATTGTAGCGATCGTTGAAGCTAGGCAGCTCAACTTTGTTCACATTGGACCAGAAATCGACATGGGGGGTACGAATCAAGGCAATATCATTACCGTTCTCATTGGGCCAGTTAGAGTTCTGGATGAAATCGCCGTTACCGACAGTGTGAGAGAACTGGGCATTGGTTTTCCAGGTGGCACCATAGTAGATAGTCACAGCGTTGGCACCGTTTGTGCAATGGGCAGCGGTCAGAACCCAATCATGGGCAATGATTGAACCACCGCACCACCAACCGCTATGGAAATACAGGCCAACGGTGTAGGGAGCCTTGCCCTCATAGGTTGGATAACCATTGACAATACGACCATTGATCTTGGTATCATTGGGCACATCCTTGGGATGGACTTGCTGCGGCACAATTGTGCCAGCAGATACTGTGGCCAAAGCCAGAGCCAATACAACGAACACTTTCATGGCGAATAGATACTCCTACTATTTCTGGCCAGAACCAGCCCATTTATAGCAAAATATGGCTAGCATTTCAGCTGATTAACATGATTAAAATAACTACCCAAAGTCCCTAATCAAGGAGAAGTGTGGCAAAGTGTTAAAACAGTTCTTTTCATCGTATCTATGGCCGGAGGCACCAATTGAAATGAAATTGATAATGCCACAGAAAATTAAATTTACATACATACATATATATGTAAGTATGTGCTTATCAATATGCCTTCCAGTTTTATACGCAAGTACATACAACAATTTCAGCTTAAAGTGTTTAAAATAATAATAATAAAGATTGTCTGATTTTAACTTTTACACGTACGTATACATATGTACAAACACATGTATGTACAATCATAAAAATCCATGCATACATACATACACATACAAAACGTAAAAGGTTTTTGAAATGACTTACCACTTAAATTCACAACGAATCTTTGTTTTAAGTGCACTTTAACTTTAGCTAATAACATATATTTAAACACATTTTATCACAATATATCCTCAAGTACTTTGTTTCACTTTCACTAAATTGTAGCTCGACATTTGGCAAAAATTTTGTTTTAAAAAGTTCTTTCCAGATTTACTGTTATAGTTTCATATCGATACGCGGGCTTTTGATCACTTAAAATGGAAACCAGTGTTGGACAATGGTGAATGACCTGTAACATTTCAATCTTTTATAAAATAATTTTAACATGTCTTCACTAAAACAAATCCGTTTGTTGATATATTTAATTTATTTTGTTAGATAATGGTAAAAATGATGTCCGTCAAGTTAGCGACGGTCTGTTAATGTCGAGTTAGCGACGGTCGCTGTTAACCCACTGTTAACTTTTTTTCATTTTTTTAAATTCAATTATTTCGCTAATGAGTAACTTTTTTGAACCAAAAAAAGATTAAATTCATGAATAATAACAAAATCTATTGATTTTATTCAGTTTTGGCTAGTTTTTGGTACTGCAAACTCTAAAAAATTGGTAATGAAAAATCAGCTCCCCACATATTGGAGCGTAGCTCCACTCACAGGACGTGGCTCACAATGCACGATAGTCCAGTCTATGCTCCACATATTCATAAACATCTCCATCAAATTTGATCCAATTCGCTAGTCCAGTTTTTGAGAAAATCTAATAAAAGTGAACCAGCCTATGATTTTCCCCATACAAAATAGGCAAAATAAATAAGTTTTATATTGCTGGCCAAATAGCTCCACTCACAGGACGTGGCTCGCAATGCACGGTAATCCAGTTTATGCTCCACATATTCAATTATCTCTACAAAAGTTTTATCAAATTCGTTAGTCCAGTTTTTGAGAAATATTAATAAATGTGTGGATACCTTGGGTATAAAAATAATCAAATATATGGGTACAAATTAGCGTTCAAGCAGTGTTGGAAAGCGATTGGCATGCTGGGGTCATACTTAATCGTCGTTATCTTTTAAAAATAGTGGCTCGACATGCACGGTATGCCATTTGATTAAGAATTAAATAATATGTATTCCCTATAAATTTCATTCATTTCTATAGTCCAGTTTTTGAGAAATTCGCATTTTTATATTCCTGTATAGGAGTCAAAAATAATGTGAACCATGATAAGGTCACACTTATGAAAATAAAAACAAGGGGATCGCCAAAACTAATGTATGGCAACACCTCAAATTTACCGCCCATAGACAAAAATATGAATTTTACTTATAATATAGTAATATACTAGCACTTTTTAGTGCAATCCAAAATGGAAAAACCATCAGATCTTATTGTACTAGCAGGCCTGAACTTAACTTGATAATATTTAAACTGTCCGATTTGCTTATATTGTAAGTAAAATTCATATTTGTTCTATGGGCGATGAATTTGAGGTGTTGCCATACATTAGTTTTGGCGATCCCCTTGTTTTTATTTTCATAAGTGTGACCTTAGCATGGTTCACATTATTTTTGACTCCTATACAGGAATATAAAAATGCGAATTTCTCAAAAACTGGACTATAGAAATGAATGAAATTTATAGGGAATACATATTATTTAATTCTTAATCAAATGGCATACCGTGCATGTCGAGCCACTATTTTTAAAAGATAACGACGATTAAGTATGACCCCAGCATGCCAATCGCTTTCCAACACTGCTTGAACGCTAATTTGTACCCATATATTTGATTATTTTTATACCCAAGGTATCCACACATTTATTAATATTTCTCAAAAACTGGACTAACGAATTTGATAAAACTTTGTAGAGATAATTGAATATGTGGAGCATAAACTGGATTACCGTGCATTGCGAGCCACGTCCTGTGAGTGGAGCTATTTGGCCACCAATATAAAACTAATTTTTTTGCTTGTTTTGTATGGGGGAATACTATAAGTTGGTTCACTTTTATAAAATTTTCTCAAAAACTGGACTAAGGATTTTGATAAAACTTTGTAGAGATACTTTTGAATATGTAAAGCATAAACGGGACTACCGTGCATTGCGAGCCACGTCCTGTGAGTAGAGCTATTTGGCCAGCAATATAAAACTTATTTATTTTGCCTATTTTGTATGGGGAAAATCATAGGTTGGTTCACTTTTATTAGATTTCCTCAAAAACCGGACTAACAAATTGGATCAAATTTGGTGGAGATGTTTATGAATATGTGGAGCATCGACTGGACTATCGTGCATTGCGGGCCACGTCTTGTGAGTGGAGCTATGCTCCAATATGTGGGGAGCTGATTTTTCATTACCAATTTTTTAGAGTTTGCAGTACCAAAAACTAGCCAAAACTGAATAAAATCAATAGATTTTGTTATTATTCATGAATTTAATCTTTTTTTGGTTCAAAAAAGTTACTCATTAGCAAAATAATTGAATTTAAAAAAATGAAAAAAAGTTAACCGTGGGTTAACAGCGACCGTCGCTAACTCGACATTAACAGACCGTCGCTAACTTGACGGACATGTAAAAATGCTTTGTTTTGTTCAGCAGTTCATCAGTTTAAAGTTTAAAATTTCGCGGAATGTGGAATGTAAAATTTCTCTGGTTCCATAGAGAGCTGTTAAACTAACAACTAACAGCATCATTTGTAAGCCTGTTAAGTGTAACATTTTGAATTAAACATCGATTTTCGATTATTCAAATATCGATTATACAACAACAGTAACACTGCTTGTTGTTTTTGTTTAAAAAAAATTGCTGTTGAATTTGTAGTCAAAATTTCTTAGCAAATAAGAGCAAGGGAAATGCTTGGCAGCCCGCCTAACGTTCTAACAAGCTCGCCCAACTTCTCTAACAATGGAGAATATTGTTTATAATTTTGCACAGATTACTATTACGCCGCCCCCCAGTTCCAGTTGGTAAATGCAGCGCAGATTAATTCACCTTTCATTGCGCTAACCAGAATTTTGTTTTTAGCACCAATTTTGACTGGGGTCTTAGCAAGCCCACGGCCATGTCGGACACAGAAGAAGACGTAGGCGTATCAAGGCCGGCACCAATAACAGTGCCATTGGTTCCGCCACCATCAATTGATGACTCCAGCGACTCCAGCGAGGATAGCAGCAGCGACAATGAAAGCGATAATGACAACAACAATGCCGATGCAGATGTTAGTGATGCCCCCAGCAGTTCCAACTATCCAATAGCAACATCGTTCACAAATGTCGGCTCTCGAGGTGGTGTCTCCCGTCGTCGAATGCCCACCCGCGCTGCCAAGGATACCTTCAATCGCATTTGTAGTGCTATTATGAAACCAACAAAGAAGAAGCAACGACGCGAACTGAGCACAAATATTCAGACCCTAAAGAGCATCGAAAAAATCTACTTAAGCCAGCATATGAAAAAGTTTAGACCAACAAATTTGGAAACAATATTTGAGGAGCCTAGCGACGAAAATGCTGCCGATGCCGAAGATGACAGCGAGGAGCAGGGTTCCTCAACTATATGCGAAGAAGTCCGTATTGTTAAATTTGGCACTCGTAAACTACGACGGGCCATCTCCTTTAACGATGGCCTCAATAAAAATAAGAACTTGGTCAAGAAGCGGCGACTTAAGGTAAAGAAGACCTTTGGCAAGCGACTTGTGTTAAAAAAAATCACAATGACCGAGTTCCATGATCGACTTAATAAGAGTTTCGATAGTGCTATGCTTGATGAGGAAGATGAGGAGCAAGATGCTCAATCGCTTCCTAATGATGATTGTATTAAGTCTACTATGGATGATATGCAATTGCCGCCAATTTCATTGCCAGCGAGCATTAGCAGATTTTAACTAGAGACTGAAAAACTCATCATCATTTAAAAACAAAAAAGAAAAACAAAAGAAATTTTTAATTTTAGTATTAGGAATAGAAATTGAAAACATCTGTTTTCGATATAATTTAAATAGTTTCTATTAGCTAACACTTTCCATTAGAAAACATTATGATGGGTGCAAAAATTTTTGTTGCTTTTTCCATAACGCAACGCTTTTCATATTGTGCATCCTATATGTTTGTAATTTATTTAAATAATCAAATGAGAAAAATGGTCAAAATATTTGTAAGTTTTATTTCAAATAATGTTAAGCTAACATTGAAACATCAAAATTGCCTACGTTTCTATAGAAAGCTAATTGTTTCTTTAAGTCTCTTTTTTGCTCTACTATAGAAAAACTTAGTTTTAATTGATTTAAGTAAACTAAATTGTACTCACACAAAATTCATCCACAAAAGCCCTATCCAAAAACTTGTTTTTGGTAAGAGCAAATTGAACTGATACCATGAAACTAAATTCATTTCAAGAAACAAACAAAACCGAAGAGTAATTTATTATAAATTTTCGCGATGAGTCTGTAAATATCAACAACGAAAGAATACGATTTTAATCTTAGTCTAAATCATAAGAGCGTTAATTGAATAAAAACAAATACAATTTTATTTGATTAACTTTCCTTTTATAAGCTATTTTTAAGATATTAATATAGAAGCATTATTAAAATCTTTTAATATTTCTAGGATCTACAGGTACCTGTACATACTAAGAGCTTACATTACTGTATACCATCACGATCAATTTGGGCAATATAATAGTTTAATTTTGATTTAAGTCTGATATAGGATTTAGGTCGGCCGGTTTTATATTAGCTTACCATAATTAGGAACTTAACATTTTAACTTGAGTGGTATTTCTTGGATTTAGGAAATGTCGTTTTTTACCACAAATGCCGAAAGTAGGAACTAAATTGTAAGGTGCGTCGTCGTCCATTGTCCCCGTCTGCCCCCTAAATAAATACATACGAGTTTATAACTCTAATCGTAAAACGCACAATCAACATTAACAACAGCAAACAACAATAAAACTAACAACAAAGGGGGAAATGCCAACTAATAAGTTGGTAAATAGTGCGAGCCATTTGCTTGGTGCTAAATTAAATAACGGCAAATGCATTAGCAAGTGCAACAATAAAATAATAGTGCAAAAATTAAAAAAAAAAAGTGCAAAACAAAAAAAAAAAAAAACGAAAAAACTATTATTCATACATAAATAGTGTATGGATAACATGCAACTAAAGTTGGTTAATTCATAATTTATGATTATGCATTGAATATCGACGCACAGCACTATGGAAAAATAATAACAAAATATACATGAACCGCCGGGGGCCTTATGGGTGGTGATGACGACGATGATGATAATGATGATGGCGGTGGTATGGGGCGTGGGGTATTTGTTGTAGACATTTGCATAATCAGGCGCCACAACTTGCTACCGTTGATTGTTAGTGCTGCATCTCTTGTTGTTGTTGTTGTTGTAGACTCATTACATTTCTTCGATTCGCAAACATACATATCACCGCACACCGATCGCCGAGACGATTTGATTTATTTGCTTCGCTAGCCACACCGCCCAGTCTCCACCCCAGTCCAGACCACACCACACCATACCACAAATGATTTCCTAAAGAAAATACTTTCAACACCAAAAAAAAAAAAAAAAAATGTATATATATATATATACCAATAACAATAACAAAATGTAGAAAAAAGTATTGTTGTTATTTCACAGCACGAATTAATTTAATTATAAAATACAAAACAATATTTTTTATAATGCACTCAGCGAGAGTTTTCAATTGTAATTTTTTTGTTATTATTATTATTTTTTTCTATTTATTTCCTGCTAAGAATACCAAATGCCAAATTATCAATTTGGTAGCATGCAACACAGTTGCAACTAAAAACCAATGCCACTTTCTGCTACCTCATCGCCGTTAATTTGTTTATGAGAAAATCCGCCACGCCCACTGCTCCCGACAATAACCTTGAGCATTGAGATAGCGAATTTGCAGACGCCATTCATAGCCACCAATTGGCAGCTAGAGATGGCCTCACATGGAACACTTCAGTAAAGTCTTTTTGGAAAAGTTGTTTGGTTTAATATAGACGTTTAAAAGTTTATGTTTTTAATAAATTTAAACAATGTGAAGTTCTTGTTTATGAGAGAATTCATTTTGAATTATAATGATCAAACAGTTTTACTTAAGAAAATTCAAAAAAATTTATTAAAAACATATTCTAATATTATAAAAAATAAGAAGCATTCATTGTTAGCACTGAAAGATTTTGAAAGTTTAACACATAAAATTATAAAAAAAAACTCACTTTTGCTAACTAAAATAGATATTTTTAATAGTTAATTATAAATTAATCTATATTAAATAATTAAAATAAAAAAGTTACATATGAAGCAGAGATTAATTATTTCTATTATATGAATATAAATTAAAGCAAAATGATCGTTAACTGATTAAATTGTTTCATAGCCTAAAGCGCCAGAGTTGCCAAGTCGTTGGTACTTAAAAAAGAAAATAAGGAAGCAAATCTTGACCCACTGGACAAATTTGAGTTTAAAAGCTGGCCTGGCTGGTATTACCGGATGAAGTGGGCGAAAGGGGGAGCGATCAAGGAAAACAACTTTCTGCTTTGGGCCATAGTTGTCATTGCTTCATGCCCACCCCTTACCAAACTTTAACTATGAGGATCGACCCAAACTTAAAAAAAATAGACAAAAGGCAAGGCCAAATTGTTGACATGCGAGAAGACAAAGTGCAAATACGAAATGGAAATGGGATCGTCATGAAGTGTTTTCGCTTCAACTGTTAAATTGTTGAATGAAAGACTTTTTCTTCTCTCTCTTTCTCTCTTTGCCACTCTTACTCTCAGCTCACCTAGTCTAACACTCTCTTACTAGCCACCACCATGATGTAATAGCACCAAACGTTAGTGCGATCATACTAACTCGAGTTACAACTTTATATGCAATTTAAATATGGTTAAAACAACTAACAAAGTTGATATATGTATATGTAGTTAACCAAAAAGATGAGACTTATGCGTCAAAACGGAGAAAGAGCTAGGCTAATACGGGTGAGGGAGTGAGTGAGTAAGTCCACGAAACAGTGGATCGTTCAAAGGTATGCAAATTGATGCAACTTCGGTACACTTTGTACAATTGTTGCTACCACAATACTCTTACCACTTTACTCGCACGTCAAATTAATGCCTAACTAGATGAAATAATTCAAAATGTTTCGAGGAGTTTATAAAAAAGCTGGCAACCAGCGCGCGACTCCACAGTCGTAAACGAGACTTTGAAAGCGCATGGAGAAGTAACCCGACAAGGCAACCGGCGGGAAAATTACGCGTAACGGCTTCAAGTGAAGTTTAATTCAATTACATACTTATATGTTTTTTGTTACTTTGGTTTCTTTTGTATTATTTTTTTTTTGCTTTTTTGTTGTTGTTGTTAATTAAGATATAAATCAAAGTGAATTAAAGAAAATTTTTGGCAAATATTAAATGCGTTTTCGTGTCAAAAAGCAACGCAAATGTTTAAACCATCAATCAGTTTCAAGAGAGTGCTAACACAGCAGAGGCAGAGGTTCCTACTGCTACTGCTTCTCCTACTCGTCTATGCGGCCCCCGGTGTGGCTGGTTCACTGGACTGGCAACAGGTTAAGCCAATGTATTTGGTATCCATGTATCCGTCGTATCAACAGCACCTCCAGAAAACAACATCGCTGTCAGCCTTCTCTTCGCTGGAACAAGATGCGGAAGTGAGCGAAAGTCGTCATCATGAACAACGTGGCATGGCCATGTTGGCCAGTGATGAGGATGCCTCCTCAGATCTCGATGAACCTGAACCATTGGTTTTGAATTTGGAAACAACACCACTGATGGAGCAAATGTTACCAGAAGGAGCAATGGCAATGGATCGCATATTTGGCGGTAATGTGGGTAATCCACATTGTTTCCCATATCAAGTGGGCATGCTATTACAGAGACCTAAAGGTCTATATTGGTGCGGCGGCTCACTCATATCGGAACAATATGTTTTGACAGCAGCTCACTGCGTGGATATGTATGGGCTAACTTCTTACTTCATTACCAATGAATTCTTTCCTTTATCCCCATTGCAGTCTTTTTTGTCATTCTCCACTGCCTTTTTGCTTGCAGGGCAAAACGTGCTCTCGTGTTTTTGGGTGCCAATGAGATTAAAAATGCCAAGGAGAAGGGACAAGTTAGATTGATGGTACCAAACACTAATTTTCACATATATCCCACATGGAATCCTAAGCGATTAAAGGATGATATTGCTTTGGTACGCTTACCACATGCAGTTAGTTTTAACGGTGAGTCAAATTCTAGAACATCTAACGATGTTTGGCACGTCGGGGTCACCATTGTTAAAAGCCCTTGTGCATTTTTACTTTTCCATTTGCTGTAATCTTTTCATTGTTGTTTTGCAGAACGTATACATCCCATACAGTTGCCAAAGCGTCACTATGAGTACCGAAATTTCAAAAACAAACTAGCCATAGCCTCCGGATGGGGACGTTATGCCACAGGAGTTCATGCCATCAGCAATGTTTTGCGTTATGTCCAGTTGCAGATCATTGATGGAAGGACTTGCAAGAATAATTTTCCTCTTTCATATCGTGGCACAAATATATGCACTAGTGGACGCAATGCACGCTCCACCTGTAATGGAGATTCGGGTGGTCCTTTGGTTCTACAACGGCGTCACTCAAAAAAGCGAGTTCTTGTCGGTATTACCTCATTTGGCAGCATTTATGGCTGCGATCGTGGCTACCCGGCAGCATTCACCAAAGTAGCATCCTATTTGGATTGGATAAGCGATGAGACCGGTGTTCACTCACATCAAGATACGACGGAGGCCATTTTCTTTGATCAATACATCAAGGATTATAGTAAAAAAAAGCGGCAAGAATCCAGTCGCAAGCAAATGGAAAAGCAACGTGAGAAGGAAGTCGAGTTGGCAGACGATGATCTGCCGGATGAACTCGATGTGATGTCATCGACTGAGGAGCGTCCACCAGCTAGATCCAAGTCTGAATATGAATTTTATTTTTTGTAGTAGCCAGTTCAAATAAAAATTTATTGTTTAAGCTTTCAAAATAATGCATTTAGTTGCCATAGTTGGCCACACCGGAGTGTTCCTCGATCCAGTCCAAATAGGAAGTGATACGAGTAAAAACGCCTGGCCAGCCAACCTCACAACCCAAAGCAATGCCAAAGGAGGTAGCACCAATCAATGTATTGCTGCCATCGTTCAACACCAAGGGACCGCCAGAGTCGCCATTGCATGTGGATGTACCGCCAGTGGTCTTGATGCAAATATTGGTGCTAGCCACCAAACCCAAGTACCAAGGACTGCAGCCAGAATTGTTCATAATGGGCACTTCAATGAAGCGTAGCTTATCGGTCACAGCAGTAGCCTCTGTGGATGAATATATATAAAATACATTGCTGGCAAATCAATCTTCTTGCCACTTACCATCACTAATCAAACCCCAACCAGAGGCTATGGCCGATTCTCCACTGTAGGTATTATAATTATTTGCTTTTACTGGCAAATTGGCTGGTTGGATATGCTTATTCAACTGGATGGGCACTGGCAATTTAATAAGAGAAATATCATTCGTAATAGTATCGGCAATCCAATTCTCATGCACGATGACATTTTTGGTTTCAACAAAAACGATTTGTTGACCATCTTCCTTGCTGTCTGACCGATCCCAAGCACCCAAATAGACGTCCACACCGGTGGTAAGGCTATCTGTGCAATGGGCCGCAGTTATAATCCAACGATCACTGATCAAAGTACCACCACACCAGGCTGCACCACCGGTAACATAAAGCAGCAAACCAACTTGGTAGGGGAATTGATTCCTAGTGGCAATTTCACCACCTGTAATACGTCCCGAAAGGGACAAATGGCGACGTGTTGTGGGAACATTGGCCTGAATGTTCAAGTTTTTGACGGAGGACCAATCCACAGAGGCCTGGGCAGCGCCTAAAGCCGCAACAAGCAGCAAAACAGTAGTGCAAGCGAATTTCATATTTAGCGAACTGATAATTCCATGAAAGGAATTCTACTTTTATAGCCACCCCCACCCTAAAGTCCGATCATATATCTTCAATTATCGCTGCGAGACTATAATACTAAAATAGTCCGTACCATTCAATTTTGATTTATGATTGATAAGTGACCACAATATCGCTATCACAAGCATGCCCATTCTAGGTGTAAGTTCCCAGATTAAACAACCTGCGATAGATTTCGTCATATATGACGAATAATAAGTTGAATCAATGGCTTTTTGGATTGGCTATTTAAATACATATTATTATTTTCTATAAGTATCACGCCACTGAAGATTATTTAAAATACGCTTCTAAACTGAATGTGTTTTATGGTTGGGAAACTCTTATTATCGCATAAAGCTCTAAATTTATAAAAGAACTTCCGAAAAGAAATTCTATATTAAGCGTTAATTAATTCCCATTAAATGTTTTATTTACAAGAAACTGCAAATGTTCTAGTGTTTACATTTAATTATTTAGTTGCCATAGTTAACAAGACCGGTCTTCTGTTCAATCCAGTCCAAGTAGGAAGTGATGCGGGTGAAAACGCCTGGCCAACCAACCTCACAACCCAAAGCAATGCCAAAGGAAGTGGCACCAATCAAAGTGTTGCTACCATCGTTCAACACCAATGGACCGCCAGAGTCGCCATTGCATGTGGATGTACCGCCAGTGGTCTTGATGCAAATATTGGTACTACCAACTAGACCAAAATACCATGGGGAGCAGCCTGTATTTGATATGACTGGAACCTCAATCCAACGCAAAAGATCTGTGGCTCCCGATGCCTCTACGGAAAGAAGACAAAATTGTTTATTATTAGGATTCATTTATCAGTGTTTCCGGTACATACCATCACTGACTTTGCCCCAACCCGAGGCGATAGCCGATTCACCATTATAGGTGCTATATTTGTCCGATTTGACTGGCAAATTGGCTGGTTGAATATTCTTGCTCAGCTGAATTGGCACTGGCAATTTGATAAGAGAAATGTCATTCGTAATAGTTTCGGCAATCCAATTCTCATGCACGATGACATTTTTGGTTTCAACGAAAACGATTTGTTGGCCCTCCTCATTTTTGTCCGTACGGTCCCATGCACCCAAATAGACATCTACACCGGTGGTAAGGCTATCTGTGCAATGGGCTGCTGTAACTACCCACCGGTCACTGATCAGAGTGCCACCACACCAGGCAGCACCACCGGTAACATAAAGCAGCAAACCAACTTGGTAGGGGAATTGATTCCTTGCGGCAAGTTTACCACCGGTAATACGTCCCGAAGGCGATAGATGACGACGCGTTGTTGGGGCTGCATTTGTCTCAATGTTCAAATTCTTGACGGAAGACCAATCCACAGAGGCCTGGGCACCACCTAGTGCCGCTATGAGCAAAAGAACCGTAGTGCAAGCGAATTTCATTTTAACTGAAGTGTCTAGGCTCGTGCTGGGGGAAAGCTACTTATATAGCCAGCCACCAAACAAACTGTCCGATCATAATTCTTCCCCAATCAATAGCAACTAGCCACAATCACTGCTATCACAATTACTGATAATGCTTAGATGCTACCTATACAATGATCGAGGCCAAGTACAGGTGGATTATAGTCTCTAATGTGCTTCAGTTGCGTCATGGGTTGAACGTGCCCAAATTAGTGACTGAAGTCAAGGGCAAGGGTGATAGAAAATTCTTACAGACTCCAACTAATTGGTTAAACAAATAAACAAAAGGAAACATGTTTTATGGAAATTTTCCAGTAATAACAACTAATTAATAGTAACTAATTTTTTTTTAGCACTTTATTTCACAATTCAGCGCAAATGTCACATAAAGGAGACTTACAACTTTCTTTGGATACGTTTTTTTTTTTTTGGATGGCCTACAATAGTTGAAGTACCCACATCCCTTAGTGTGACTCTCTTTACGATTTATTGCTAAATGTTCTTATCGCCATTGTTTCCCCTCGATCAAAGATAGGGTATCTAACTATCACTGAAATATAGCATAAATATCTGTATTAATTTATTATTTGTTTTAAGCTCCATTAAATGATATACAATTTCCAATGAATTATTATTGCACCATCATTTCTATATAAGGTGCAACGTCTGTTATTGTCTCTCCCTCTAAGCTGAAACATATAAAATTATTTTTAATTAAATGGCTCATTAAATCTTATAAAAATAAAAAAAAATATATTGAAATAAAGAAGAAAAGCAACAATCAAATAAAACAAAACCCATGCATAACAAGAATCAAAACGGAAATGTATTTAATACAACCATAATATTTGTTTGTTCAATTGAAGGTTAAACTTAGCTTCAATGTAGAGACAGTGAGACAAAAGGCGTTCAACTTGAAAACGGCCAAAACGAATCGGATTTGAGCTACACTTTACTCTACAGTATGATCGTTTATATATAAACTAAGCCATAGGATTATTTATGATTAAGTAAACCAAATAAAATATTAAGTTTATTTCAAAAACTAACGAAATATTGCTCTTATAAGGGTACATTAATTAACCAGCCACTAGCTCGTAGTGAGCTCACTAACACTATATGTTATGAAGTTCCCGTTGCTTTTTGATTAACAACCTGTTTGAGTTTGACAGACGACTTTAGAAAAAGTAGAAATAGTGTTCCTTTTTATACCCTCTACCCATAGGTTGGGTATATTACAGTCGTTAAAATGTATGTAACAGTTAGAACGAAGCATTTTTGACCCCATTCTTGATCAGCATCAACGATAATATAATAATATTGCTAATAATAAATATCAGAAATATATCTATATAAATTTTGGACTGAAATGTTAAGTGCCACATTGTAGTAAGAGGAAACGAGACAGCATGCGTTTGTGGCTGTAGCTTGTAAGGATAACTTTAGCTTGAATTGATTGCAAATTTCAAAGGAGTTACGAAGTTTCCCCACTTGGTACAGGGTATACTAGAAGTCGGCAGGGATCTAGGGCTAGATTCATTTTTGTTTTGGTGTGATTTAGAAAACACCACTCACTTTGCTATTTATGTGCAATAAAGCTTTCAGTTAATGAACTAAAAACAAAAATTTGAAACAAGAGTTCTACATCAAGTCTAGAATTTGAGTGAAGTACGCTGTAATTAATACTGCATATTTTAAGTTCAAAAACGAATAGTTTTTTCCAAGAAATATCACTCCATAAAAATCGAAAACTAATATTAATACATTAATCCATATGAAATCAGAACAGCTTAAATATTTGTTATATATCAATGTTTTTTAACTCTAACAAGATCCTTTGTTAAATGTTTTCAAAATATCTAATTCCCCAAAGTTAAACTTAATATATTTAATTAACTTAAATATGTTGTTTTTTTTTTATTCATGTTTGCCCTTTCAGTTAACAGATTTATTGCCAAACTTGATGAAATTCAAAACTAAAGAACTTTCTAAAAAAAAAACCTATGCATGTGTACGATATATATATGTATATATATATATATATATATATATAATTAAATGACACCTGTCACAGTTTGAACACGCAAACAAACAAAATCAAATTAGTTTTAACGTTGTCTATCGAAAAACTAAGCGAAATGCCAAATTGTCCTTGGAACAAGTCTAAAGTGGTGCTAATTAAAACATTAAATGCGTAACGATAAAAAGAGAGAGAGATAGATGGGAAGAGAGAGAGAGGTGATGGAGCGGTGGGTTAAATTGTAATTTAAACAAAATCAGACAAAACAACAAAAAATGATTTAATAAAACAAGATCAAACTGGATTTTGTTAAGGTGAATAAGAAACGCATTTGTACTCACCTGTACTTGCATATAATGGAACAACTGTGTATGAGTTCATAATTAAAACAAATAATTCCTGTATATAATATTCAGTTGAAACAAAATCAAAAGAGCCGTTTTTTGAAAGTTTCACAGGGTTTTTGAAACAACAACTGTGAAACTGTTTGTTGTGCCGCGCCCAAAGAATCCGCAAGTTCTTGTTTCCTTCAAATTCCAAAATTTCAGAATTGCCGCTCCTTGTGTTTCATGAACGAAAATATACATTTTATAGCACGAAATTTATTGTCCAGGCATTCCATAACCCTTATCAAAAAACAATATTCCTTTTAAAGAGTTTGCAAGTAGTTTGGAACAAAATGCTTATTGATCCTTTCGATCAATCGAAGAGTTTGCGCTAAGTGAACTCTCGTCCTTTTTTTTTAAAACAAATGAACAATAAATTATTGTAAGAAATTTACATTTTTTGAGCGTTCCAGTTGGGTTTCTTTTTAATATGCAAATATAATATTTAATTTACATTTGATTTTTGAATGAAAACTTTTAACGTTTCTAAACTGGTATTTTTTGTAAATGCTTAACAAAGGTTTTTCCTTTCTTTTGTTTTTGATAATTATAGCCAATAGTTTTGCCTCCTAAAAATTCAATTGTAGTCAATGGGTTTCCTATTACCTCAAGTCAACTACAATAGACAAATGAGTCAGTACACGTTTTTGAACTAGCGATAGAGAGAGAGAGAGGGGGGGAGTTATAATTGGTAATAGAGAGGTTAATCCCCTTCAATTTGACAATTTATGAATGGCACTTTGACGTACACGTTTATAACAAATTTTTATGCAAATTTCCTTAATTTCTCAAGGCATGATTCACGTGTGCAGCAGCTTCCCATGTTATTAATAATATTGAAAAGAAGATCATTTGCCCGCCCAGCTGTGTGCTTAAGAGCCTGAATGGGTGCAGGAGGAGTCATGCTTGGTCAGGCTTAAAAATAATTTAAACCAAAAGACAACAGAGATTTCGTATCAAACAAACGGTGGCAGCGAACGAGCCTTCCTCCGACCGGTTTACCAGCTGTGTGAACCAGCGACAGCTGTGCTTTAACTTTCGCTGTTGGCGTTTGTTCTTAGCAGCAACAGCAGCAGCAGCAGCAGCAGCAAAAGCAGCAACAGTAACAAGTGCAGCTAACTAAGCCCGACTTCTGGCCGTCTATATAAAAACACCATCCGGTGCGCGTGCTTTAGTCAGTTGAAGAACAGAGATACAGAAACGACGAAACGCGCGCGTGTGCAATAACACTACGGACATCCACTTAGACTTCTTTTCTGTGTGTGATCTCAATTTTTTTTTTTTTTTGTTTTCGTTTGTATTCAATTGAATTTCTTTTCGGTGGACAAGGTCGAGATATGGAAGGTCAGGCCAAGCAAGCATACTTCGTCAATGAAGCATACAATCACGAAGAAACACCACCACTTCATGGCGTTGGTGGTGGTGGTGGTGGTATCGGCGATACATTGCATCGTCGTAAAAGTGGTAATTCAAAAGAATTGCAATTGGATATGCATGGTTATCAGAAAAAAGGACACGATGTCAATGGGAATAATTCAACTAATATGGATTTTGATGATATACTACCATTAATTGGTGAATTTGGCCGATATCAAAAGATACTATTCATATGCATGATACCGTTCTCGTTCTTTGTGGCATTTGTATACTTTTCGCAAATCTTCTTAACATTGATACCTGAACAGCATTGGTGCCATGTCCCCGAATTAGATGGCCTGGATGTGGAGGCTAGGTGAGTACACATAGTGTATACAGTGTGTGTGTGTGTGAGTTTGTGTGTGTGTGTGCATTCCAAGGCAACTACTAACTTGGCATGCATTTTCAATACTGATGGCTTAATAAAAAGTTGACTTGTAAGCCAAGTCACAATTATTAATGCAAGTGTTGAAACATTATAAATATCACTTAATGCAAGAGTGTAAAAATTCTAATGATCTAACCGATTAAATGTTATACGTGTGTGCGGAACACATTATGTAAATCTCTAGAAAATAATTGAGACAATTAATAATTTAAATCTGGAATTAGTTCTAACATTAAAAATGAATAAAAACAAAAAAAGTGAAAGCTTTGAAATCTCAAAACAAAGTTAAACTATTTTTTCTAAATAAATAGAACAAGTAAAAAAAATGATAACTAAAAAATAAATATAATATAATATAGTATATTATTTAAACCAAAAAGACTAAAGACTAGCTAATACGTGAACTCATTTTAACTTACTTTCTTAATATATTTTTTTATACATACATGCAAACTGAAAACCATTTACAGGAACTAAATTGTTTGTTAAACAATTAATATTAACTGACAAATCCTACAATTATGTAATTTTTAACCAAACACTCTCGGAATTGTGCATTCCAAGTATTCTTTTGCAATTGTTGTCATGAGTCACGAGTTTTCCATACGGAAATCATTGTGCGTAAATGGCAATTAAGTGTCTTGGTATTTGGTTCCGTTAACTTTCACAAAAGGCAAAGGCGTTTGGGGTTTGGGATCAAATGTATAGATCGATCGATTGATCGGTCAATTATTATAACTAACAAACATTCACCTTGAGATTAACAGGCTAATACCGGTTTTTTGGCAATTGCGTGCGTTGGGACAATGGCCACACAGTAACCAAATCGATATAGAAATCCATGCCAACTGGATTCTAAGTAATAGTCAAATTATTTTGCTTTACTTTTTTTTCGTTTTCGTTTTCGTTCAAACGCTACTCAAGTGTTCTGACCAAAAAGTGATTAATACACTTTGGCTTAGAACGGCCAACTAACCTTGTACCATGATTGGTTTTTCCAGTCAAGCGACGGCTTAATAAGGCAAAGAACCTTACCAGGCATCAATGTATCTGTGTAATTGCAGGGGCGAGGGATTCAAATACAGCAAAAAAAAAAAAAAAAAAAAAACATAAAGAAAATTAAGTTAGATAAGCAGGTAAATTAATAAGAAGGCATAAGGGGTATAAGGGGTTGAGTTGAGTGGTGTGGTGTGGAGACAGGGAGGGGGGTCATCTAACTAACTAATTAGCAAAGCAAGCACTCCGATTGCGACAAACCAAGCAACAACAACAACAGCAACAACAGCAAGACTGTGTGCGCCGGCGCACTACAAGTAGCCGAAGTAACAACTACAATCAAGAAGACTAATGTTGTGAGACGAAGATAATGATGACGAAGGCGATTATGAAGTTGTTAACCATATACTTACATTTGTTATTTAGTTATTTATAATTTTGCTTAAATGACGACACGAACTAAAACTAAAATTTGAGTACGTGCACACATACATACATACCACTGTAACAGTATTTTTATATTTGTAGAAAACATTAAGTAAGGTCAAGATTTTTGGCTTTGTTTTTCAATATTTAAGAATCAGAAAATAATATGAATATATATATATATATGAATGAATGTGAATAAGTATTCAATACTCTTGTTTATTATTATTATTTTTTTCAAGTGTATTTCCACCACCAAAGACATATCAATCATAAATCTCAAAAGACAATTTGGTGTTGTGCGGCAACAACAAATTCAATTGCAAGCTTTAGATAATGTTTATAATTATGTTGTCTCAATGTCTGGCTATATATGTATATATATAAATATATATATACTATATAGTATATGCATGTACATATGCCAAATGTATGCAGAAGTAGCCAATGTTTCGTCATGGCTGAGAACAGCTACTGAAGTTTACGACAATTCACACCTGACCCTGATGAGTTAATAACCCAAACAGACAGACACACACACACACACACATTTATATATATATATATATGTATTTGCATTTGCACACATACGTAGATCCATCCATTCATTCATACATTTTTCTTCATTATTCTCCTTCATAGACTGGCGCTATCCATACCCATGATAAATGGGGAATATAACAATTGTTACATGTACGATGTGAATTATACCGAAGTGCTTGCCCAGGGCAAGGTAATGGCTGATCCAAAATGGCCACAAATTAAATGCCGTAATGGTTGGTCATATAATTATACGGAAATACCCTATTCCACGGTCGCCACTGAACAGAATTGGGTTTGCGATAATGCCGCATTACCCACATATGCCCAATCCATATTCTTTTTGGGAGCCATTGTGGGTGGCCTTCTATTCGGTTGGGTTGCTGATCGTTTTGGACGTGTTCCGGCATTAATTGGCTGCAATATGATAGGCCTTGTGGCAGGAGTGGGTACAGCATTTGTTAACAATTTCTGGCAATTTGCCACAATGCGATTTTTTGTTGGTTTTGCATTTGATAATTGTTTCACAATGATGTATATTTTGGGTGAGTTTCAAAATAATTGCACAAATATATGTAATTTATTTTTTGGAATTATATTATTTTTTCTACAGTTTTGGAATATGTCGGACCAAAATATCGTACATTTGTGGCCAACATGTCTATAGCTATATTCTTTACTGGTGCTGCTTGTCTATTGCCTTGGATAGCTTACTTTGTTGCCGATTGGAAGTTGTTGACAATAATAACATCAGCACCACTGTTCCTGGCCATCTTGACACCAGTTATAGTCCCGGAATCAGCTCGCTGGCTGGTATCTCAGGGTCAAGTGGACAAAGCCATTGGCATTCTTAAGAAATTGGAAAAACGCAATGGACGTCAGGTGTCGGAACAAACCTATCAGCATTTTGGTGATAGCTGTCGCCGCATGAGGGAACAGGAGGAAGCCCAGAATGCTAGCTATTCGGTATTGGATCTATTCAAATCTCCTCGTTTACGTCGCACTACTCTGTTGCTGATTGTGATTTGGATGGCAATATCCTTAGTTTTTGATGGTCATGTAAGAAATGTTGGCTCCCTGGGATTGGATATATTCTTTACATTTACTGTGGCCAGTTTTACGGAATTGCCAGCGGATACATTGCTTACTCTTACGCTAGATCGTTTTGGACGTCGTTGGTTAGCATGTGGCTCCATGGTGGCCAGTGGCATCTTTAGTCTTTTGGCCACTGTAGTACCTGTTGGTGTCTATTCAGCTGCTCTGGCCATTATGGGACGATTTTTTGTTAATATTAGCTACAACATTGGCCTACAGTGGGCAGCAGAGGTCCTACCTACAGTGGTGCGAGCTCAGGCTGTAGCCTTCATACATATTATGGGATATGTGGCTAGCATTATAGCTCCATTTGTTGTATACTTGGCAAATATTTCCACGGCTCTACCTTTAATTATTTTGGGCCTACTTGGCGTACTTGGCGGCATATTGTGTTTGCTGTTACCCGAGACCCTGCATCATGATTTGCCGCAAACATTAAGTGATGGAGAAGAGTTTGGTCGTGGACAAAGCATTTGGGATTTTCCATGTTTGGCCAAACAGGTAGATGATGATGACGATATTAAGAATGCTAAAGGAGAACAGGATGTGGAGGAAGTACGATCTCAAGCCTTTGTTCGTGGCACACAAACCGGTGCCTCTCTAACTGCATCCACAAGAGGTGAACTACGATCGAGCATATTACGTAGATCGGTACAATCGCGCCATTCTACCAAATTGTAAAATAAGTTAAATAGTAATTTTTTGATTTTAGCATTTAGTTAGCAAAAAAAAAAAAGAATATCGAAAAAAAAGAACATAAACAATAACAAAAGCATTTTTTCAGCACGACTTTTTGTGATACTAGTTAATAAGTTTAAAAATTGTTAAACTAATAAACAATAACTAAAACATTTGAATAGCCAAAATTGAAACCATTTTATAAATGATGCCATCTATGGAGCAAGTGCTGCCATCTGTTGGGATTTAACTCTTTCATGCCAGATCTAGTGTTTACTTTAATAATTGGGTGAACTTTGTCAACGGTTTATTATACAGATATAATTACACATATCTTCTTTTTATTTTTTTTTTTTTTGTTAATCGGCAGTAGAAAAAACAATGTTAATATCTAAATAAACAGGCAATTAACTACAAATAGAAACCGCATTTACAACTTATCTATAAAAGGCCAGCGATTTGCCAGTAACCAGATGCAGTTGAAAGATTGAATCATGGGTGCAATTGCTGTTGGAAGTCTTCTAGTGGCACTTCTAGTGGCCAACGTTGCACTTGGCTCATTGTTCCACGACATAGAGGATAAAAACCAGTTGGCCTTAGTTAATGCTACACCACCAGCATGGGATGTCCTTATGCATATCCAAACAGCGTATCCAACAAGCAGCATAAAATTATCATCTCTATCTGTTCAAAATACCAATGATCTGGAGACTATTATACGTTCAGAGGTAGCAGGAGATTGGGAACGTGCCCAATTCATTCTGCAACTGACAATTCATTCGAAAACTGTAGAATTCCAACAAGCCATTTATAAGGCCTTGTGGGAAGAGCTACAGCAAACTAAACAAATCTACAATCCATTGAGAATTCTGGATTTCTACAATCAACTGAAGGATCATGAGAATGTGCCACCTGGTTTACTTGAGACTGTCTATTTAACATTTATTGAGCGAAGTACTCAGTTATTGGCGGCACCATTCCACACATCGAGCCGTACTGCAAATTTCCCTTTAATCAACGCTTTGCTACAACGATTGACTTTCAGCACTGTGGACTATCTACGCGATATCTTTGATCTACTATATGATATCGTCTTGGCTTTGGAATCACCCGAGAGTGTGGCCCAGCGTTTGGGTAACTTTACCGCAAGTTTAACCCAATTGACTTTGGCCAATTTGCAATTGTTTAAAAGGAAGGAAATCGTCAACAATATAATTGCCCAGGAATCCGTACAGAATAATTTACGACAACTGCTGGAAGAGCCGAAATTTGAGACAGAAGTTGAGACATCGTTGCGTCAACAACTTTATGAATATTTAACCCAAGATGTACGTATTATATATACCGCGAGAAAGATATGTCTACGCAATGCAACGGATCCAAATTCATATATATATGAGTGCCCTCAAACATTTTTGATATGTAGTAATCCAAATGATCCCAAAAAGGCGGCATATTTCGTTCAGAGAAGACATAATAATATTACATCCAGTTTGGAAGTTGCTTTTTATAGTCCCTATTGGAGTAATCGTTATATACTAATGGAACCATATCCCGTATCAACTGTTTCTCAGTACAGTTCAACTTCAAATCCGGCCACACAGGACAATGCCATTTTTAAGAATGTTTATAGCAGGAGCACTACTTATTGGTGGCATGTGGTCTTTGAAAACGATGGTGTGGTTCTATACAATTCTTCAAATCGGGACTCTATACTCTGCGGCGGTGACCCTTCACATTGGGAAGGTAATGAGCGTCACGTTTATACCAGAAATGGGGCAGAATTTAATAGATATCGTAATGAATGCACTTGGAAAGTGGAAGATTGCAGTGATGTTGCATAAAATATTTCATTTATAAAACGATAAATAAAATCAAAAAACAAAATAAATTAAGAAGCATTAAAAAATTTAAATAAAAAGTGAATTTCCTTTGTGTATCTAAACAAAATAAAATATTAAAAGAGAAAAAAAGTTATAAAGAGATGGAATAAACAAACATTTCAAAGTTATAACAGATTAACAAATAAAAAAAAATTATATTTCCACAAACAATATGTTCTGGCCTTTTAAAATACATATTGACAAAAAACCGTTACTTTTATTTAAATATTGGAGAGAGAGAGAGAAACTGACACAAGGGTTAAGACCTGCTAGTGTTGTCCAAAGCCTACTCAATGAGTATTTACTCATTTTGTTATGGTATCGAAACCGGGTATGGAGATTTGTTGCTTAGTTTGTCGTGTCAAGCAAAACAAAACATAAAGCTAATAATTTGTTAGTTTTCTCGTTCAAAGGGATTGAGAATGAATCCAAGTCGAGGCACATACTCCATACACACCGTCTGCCGTACTTGCCTTACCACATTGGAGGATGTAATAGCCTACGATTTGTTTCTCATACCAGGATTGGCCAACAAGCTGTGCGTATGCACTTCGTTGGCAGTGGATCAACAGGATGGGTTTCCGAAGAATTTGTGTATCAATTGCTTTACCAAGCTGAATGATTTAAACGTATTCCAGAAAATGTGTGTCGATTCGGTTCAAAAATTTCAAGATATGTTGGCTACACAGGCATTTTGTAACGGTGGTCCTGAGCCGGATACACCTGAAGATGATGAAGAGGATAGAATTTACGATCCTTTATTAAATACGAAAGTGGAAACTATGGACAACGAAGAGGAGGTTATGAAACTGCTGGAGAATGTCGATAAAGGGGCTGAAAACGAGCTAGAGATGGAAGTGGAGGACCAAGGTGAAGATGAAAACTTTAATATGGGGTGTGCCAATAATGAAAAGGAAACCGATCTTGACTTGAATAGCAGCGATGATGATATACCCTTAGCGCAAAGGTCAACGCGTACCAAAAAAAATGTCAATATGGAGCAAAATGCAAAAGAAAAGCAGGAATATAGAGGGCGCCAGGTGGAAGAAGAGGCGGGGGACACTTCATCCACTGTCTCTGAATCGTATGATGGTTCTTCTAAAGCGAAACCCAAACGTAAGAGGATCCCAGCCGATAAGCGTCACTTGCATCGTATAATCGACTGTCACATTTGCCATCAGAAGTTCAAGAAGGTCTCCTGTTACGTCGAGCATATGAAGCATCATAACGATCTCTTACCTTACCAATGTACAGTGGAAACTTGCCGCAAGGGTTTCACTACAGCCAATGGCCTTAAGGTTCACATAGAGCATGCTCATACAGATGAATCCAAAATGCATCCATGCTCCGTCGAGGGCTGCAACAGAAGTTTTGCTCGTCCTTCGCTACTCAATGTCCATCTCAAGCGAACCCATAAGTTACAATTACCACCACGAGAATTCCCTTGTACGGAATGCGAAAAGATATTCCGCTGTCAGACGGCTCTTAAGAAGCACATGTATAAGCATACGGGAAGGGAATTGCCGTTTGCCTGTGAAATATGCGGCAAACGTTTTCCCATTAATAGTGCTCTAAGAGACCATCTGCTTCGCCATGCCGGCATCAAAAATCACGTGTGTCCATATTGTGGTGTTGGAAAAACCACCCGTCAAGAGTGGAACAATCACATCCTTACCCATACCAAAGAGAAAAAATTCCAATGCCAACTCTGTGATCATGCATCGACCAATAAGCAAGCTCTTAGCAATCACGTCAAGGTGGTCCATGAAAAACGCAAAGACTTTGCGTGTCAGTATTGTGGTAAAACCTTTGGCAAATCCTTTGCCTGTAAAGTCCACGAGCGGAGTCACACAGGAGAAAAGAACAGCGAATGTAAAATTTGTGGCAAGATCTTTTTACAGGAATCGAGCCTTACGAAGCATTTAAAAACCCATGAGAAACGCGAATTACCTAAGGTGGTCAACAATGTTACCTCGCAACTAGACCCCAATAAGAAAACCTACAATTCGGCACGCGTTGAACGTGTGGACATATCCCAATTAGCTGGCACAGCGGTTAATCCCATTACCTCAGTTTCTGTACCTTCATGGTCTTTGCAAAGCGATTCTTTTAGCAAAAAGGAAGGCCAACATATATGTCCTGATTGCGGCAAGGGTTTTAATCACATTGGCAATATGAAACTTCACCATAAAGTGGTCCATCTGAAAATTAAAGATTTTTGTTGTCGCTTCTGTACCAAGCGATTTGCCAAAAAACATTATCTCCGCGAACACGAATACATTCACACGGGTGAGAAGCCCTACGAGTGCAAGATCTGTGGCAATCATTTCCGTCAAGATCATGTGATGAAGGTGCATATGAAAATCCACGATAAGCCACCAAAGCCACCGGCTAAGCCAAAAAAATTACCCAAATCCGAGAATCCACCAAATAAACGCCAAAAACCGTTTAAGCAGTATCAGGATCCAGCTGCCGAACGAGCGGCAGCCACAGCCGAGCTTTTGGCCTGTCAGATCGAAGAGAGTGAAGCTAAGCGCAAAGCAGAGATGGAGCTACGAAAAATTCAAGAAGCAGCTGTGGAGCAGCTTAGCAAATTGGAGATACTCCAGGCGCCAACCAATACCTATAACAGTTTGTATGTTCAAAAGGCTGCCGAGGATCGAACTATAGTAGTTTCACTGAATTTGGATCATGTCTAATAATCATGTAAAATATATATTTTTTAGTATACGCACATTTGTAGTTAGTTCTTGATTCTTATATTCGAAATGTGGTTCCCCCTAAATAGATTGAAAATGGGCTTTAATTTTTTATCGAAACTAACAAGTTTGTTCATACTTAATACATTCATATTCTAAATCTTTGTTACAAAAAAAAGCAACTCTGGGTTTTGTAGTTTGCATAACTTTCTGTTTTACATGTTAAAAATATTTTTTGTTATAAAAAAATATTTTTAATTTTGTCTTTAGTGGGTTAACTACAATTTGTACTCGAACACGATACTTATCAGTTTGTTATCGATACTTTTTACGCTTGCATAGTTGGTATTCGATACATGAGTTCTCTATAGTATAGTTTTAATAAGTATCAAGAAGAAAAAAAATTGTCGAAAGCCTGCATTTGCCACTGCATCTGAATTCCAACTGCAGAAAATGAATGAGGGAAGTGCGTTATCGTCGTACTCCATTCACTCGGTGTGCCGCATCTGTCTAAATCATTTACAAAATGGCCCCGTTTTCGATCTGTTCCTTGTCCCCGGGCTGGCCAAGAAGTTGTGTGTGTGCACATCGCTCTCTGTGGAACAGCAGGATGGATTCCCAAGGAATATCTGCTGCACCTGTCATGCCAGATTGGATGATATGCATGAGTTTCAGAAATTGTGCGTGGATTCGGTGCAGAAATTCCAAGAGATGTTGGCCAACAATGCATTCCAGACCAGTTTTGATGTGCTAGATCCCAGTGTGACGGCACAGGATTTGCCAAATCAAGAAGACGACGATCATATAAATTTTGATCCATTGTTGAATTCCAAAATCGAAATAATTGAGAATGAGGAGGACGTGTTCAAAATGCTTGAGACTGTTGATAGGGAAGTGGAGGAGGTGGAAAAGCCTTTGGATGATGATGATGACCAAATGGATAATTTCAACGATGATGATGACTACTCATTGGAAAGTGGAAATGATAATGATAGAGATGCCGATTTTCAATTAAATAGCAGCGATGATGATATTCCATTATCCCAAAGGACACGACCATCTCAAACCCGTAAGGCGAAGAAGGTGACCAAACATCAACAGAAAAAAAAGAAGCAACAACAAACTAAAAAAACGAAAAAGGACGCTGATGAAGATGAGGATGAACTTAGCTCTTCATCTTTTGACTCAGATGATGACGACGATGGCGACAGTGATCCCAAATCAAAGGGCAAACGCAAAAGGATACCAGCCGATGAACGTCATTTACATCGCCTTATCGATTGCCACATTTGCCATCAGAAGTTTAAGAAGGCTATTCGATACGAGGAGCACATGAAACATCATAATGATCTCTTACCCTTCCAGTGCACTGTGGAGTCATGCCGTAAAGGTTTCACCACAGCCAATGGCTTACGAGTCCACATAGAGCATGCTCATACGGAAACATCAGAGATGCATCCCTGCACCGTTGAGGGATGCAATAAGAGTTTCGCCAGACCTGTGCTTCTTAACTTCCACATGAAGCGCGTGCACAAGATCAATACCCCACAAAGGGACTTCCCATGCACCGAGTGTGAGAAGGTATTTCGTTGTCCGACCGCCCTTAAGAAGCACATGTACAAGCATACCGGAGAGGAATTGCCATTTGCATGTGAAATATGCGGCAAACGATTCCCAATCAATAGTGTGCTACGAGATCACTTGCTACGCCATGCTGGAATCAAAAATCACGTATGCCCTTACTGCGGTGTAGGCAAGACCACACGACAAGAGTGGAACAAACACATCTTGACCCACACCAAGGAGAAGAAGTACGCTTGCCGGCAATGCGAACACACATCGCACAATAAACAGGCCCTGGCCAATCATGTGAAGGTGGTGCACGAGAAGCGCAAGGATTTTGCTTGTCAGTATTGTGGAAAAACTTTTGGCAAGTCGCATGCCTGTAAAATTCATGAGCGTAGTCATACTGGGGAAAAGACATGCGAGTGTAAGATTTGTGGCAAGGTGTTCCTATTTGAAAAAGGTCTCACTAAGCATTTGAAAACTCACGAAAAGCGAGATCTGCCACGAACACAAGTTAATCCACTCAATATGCCGGATACGGCTGAACCCTCGACCTCTGCAGATGCCACTTCGACCGCTAATTTCCCAGCTGCTCCCACTACTTCACAGCCTGTGCCCAAGCATAAATCCAATAATTCGGGACGCGTTGAACGAGTTGACATATCCCAATTAGCTGGCACAGTGGTCAACCCAATTCCTTCGGTGAATCTCCCCTCATGGTCACCACAGGTCAGTTTTACTAAAAAGGAGGGTCAACACATTTGTCCTGATTGCGGCAAGGGCTTCAATCATGTCAGCAATATGAAACTCCATTACAAAGTCGTTCACCAGAAGGTCAAGGACTTTTGTTGTCGGTTCTGTCCCAAGCGTTTTGCCAAGAAGCAATATCTGCGACATCATGAGTATATCCATACTGGAGAGAAGCCCTACGAGTGCAAGATCTGTGGCAAACATTTCCGCCAGGAGCAAGTGCTTAAGACGCACATGAAAGTACACGATAAGCCACCAAAACCTCCAAGTAAATCAAGTAAAGAAGTGACTCCCAAATCGGATCATCAGCCAACCAAACGTCAACAGCCGAAGAACTTTGAACAGTACCAGGATCCGGCTGCTGAGAGAGCTGCCGCCACAGCTGAGCTGTTGGCCTTCCAGATCGAAGAGAATGAGGCTAAGCGCAAGGCTGAAATCGAATTAAAAAAGATTCAAGAGGCGGCCTTTGAGCAACTTAACAAGCTACAAAAACAGCAAAATACCTACGATGGTTTTTATGCTCAAAAGACCGCCGAGGAAGGCAGCACCACTTTGGATACTCTAAAGTTTGATCATGTGTAAATGCATGCGAGAATAGACGTTGGATTAAAGCTAGACGATTTGTTGTAATCGAAGTAATGTGGAACTGCTATGCGCTATTTAGATTAGACTTATTAAGTAATTTTAATTAAATTTTTATAAGGCGGAATGGTGTTCAATTTTCCCAAACCCCACGTAGCCTATATCTTACTATTGTATATGGTAATATGTTTAACCCGATTTAGTAATAGAATTTGGTTTTCCCCTTATAATAGTTGTATATGATATTTTTTTGATATCCTTATTTTAAAATATTTTTCTCGCATTCTTTTTTTAAAGAACTTAAGAATAATTTTTTTACATTAATACATTTATAAATTTATTTCCCAAATGGATTAAACAATTATCAGTTTATACAACTCCTCTTATTTCATAATTAAACATACTTTAACTTTAATCTTTATATATGATTAACAATGAAAATACATATACAAACATACAAATATAACTACATAAACGATTGTCTTTATTGCGAAGTACAATTTTTTGTACTATTTTATACTTTTCAAATAGATGATTTCGGTCAAAGATTATGATTATTGTTTAATTATTCCAGATGTCGTCTTGGTTTGGTAACGTATAACGAATAACTTACAAATTAATTTGCTTCGATGCCTAATAAATTTAATAGCGTTTTCGCCTTGTTCTAGGCCACAGTGCGATACTTCTGCATTTGGTACTCGTACTCAAACCTGTGAGTATGATAATCGATACCTAACTGCACTTAAGTTGTTGTTGTCGTTTTTTTTGTACTTGGTTCTAGTTCTCTGATGCGTATAGTTTCAAAGTGGAGAAATCTCTCGACCATCAAGCAATATGAATGAGGGGAGTGCGTTATCATCGTACTCCATTCACTCGGTGTGCCGCATCTGTTTGAATCATTTACAAAATGGCCCCGTTTTCGATCTGTTCCTGGTACCCGGACTGGCCAAAAAGCTTTGTGTCTGCACATCCCTGTCGGTGGAACAGCAGGATGGATTCCCAAGGAATATCTGTTGCACCTGCCATGCCCGATTAGATGATATGCATGAGTTTCAGAAATTGTGCGTGGATTCGGTGCAGAAATTCCAAGTAATGTTAAGTCAGAACATGTTTAGCAATGCTAGTTCATCATTCGATTTGATGAACGTGACCAGCCAGGGAGAGGGAGATGGTGAACTGGTGGGTGGTGCTCCTGAAGACGAAGATCGCCTTAATTTTGATCCTTTGCTCAATCACAAAATGGAACTAATTGAAAATGAGGAAGACGTCTTTAAGATGCTCGAGAATGTGGATAGGGAAGTCGAAGATGTGGAAAAACAAGAAGAGGATGAAGATGATGAAGATAACTTTGAGGAGGATGATGACATCGATGACCAAGATGTGGACTTTGAACCTCAGTTAAGTAGCGATGGTGTCGAAGATGATGATTTGCCCTTGGCCCAACGTTTGCGGATGAAAAAAAAGAAATCAAAAAGAGTCAAAAGAGAGAAAGAGTTTCTTTCAGGCTCTGGAGAAGATGAATATATTGATGCCAATGAGGATGATGATGATGATGAAAATGATGGCGACTGTGATACCAAATTAAAAGCTAAACGCAAAAGGATACCCGCCGATGAACGTCATTTGCACCGCATTATCGATTGCCACATTTGCCATCAAAAGTTCAAGAAAGCCATCCGCTATGAGGAGCATATGAAGCATCATAATGATCTTCTACCATTTCAATGTAAAGTGGAAACCTGCCGCAAGGGTTTCACCACTGCCGGTGGCTTGCGACTTCATATAGATCATGCCCATACGGAGCTATCCGAGGTTCATTCTTGCTCTGTCGAGGGTTGTGGTAAGACCTTTCCTCGAATACGTTTGCTAACCTTCCACATGAAAAAGGTGCACAACATATCGAAGGCAGCAGCTCCGCCAAGGGATTATCCATGTTCGGAATGTGAAAAGGTTTTCCGTTGTCCCATGGCTCTAAAGAAGCATATGTATAAACACGATGGCAAAGAGTTACCCTTTCCCTGCAACATTTGCGGCAAACGTTTTGTCATCAACTCGGCTCTCAAGGATCATCTGATGCGTCATGCCGGAATCAAGAACTACGTCTGTCCTTATTGTGGTGTGGGTAAAACCACCCGACAAGAATGGAATACCCACATTCTAACCCATACCCAGGAAAAGAAATTCAAGTGCCATATATGCGAGCATGCCTCGCACAACAAACAGAGTCTGGCCAATCATATCAAGATTGTCCACGAGAAGATTAAGAATTATGCCTGTCAGTATTGTGGCAAAACCTTTGGCAAGTCGCATGCCTGCAAAATTCACGAGATGACCCACACAGGAGAGAAGCGGTGCGAGTGCAAGGTAAGTCATAAACAAGAATTAGTAGGATTTCCGAGAAATTCTATAACCGATTTTAATCCTGAACCAACAGGTCTGTGGTAAAAAATTCCTCTATCCAAAGAGTCTAACAAAACATTTGAAGACACATGAAAAACGTGTACTCCGGGCAATAGAAACGTATCGCCAGCGTCAGGTTGAGATTGGTGAAGCAACTCCCGCCGAGCAACAGCAGCTAGATCAAGCCACCATTGGACTATCGAATTCAAGTGGAGGAGTGACTGTGACTATAGCCGAGCCTGGTGTGGGCGACCAATTGATGTCCCAGAATGCTGCCGATGAGTTGCTCAAGGTTTGTGCGGAATCCGTGGCCACGATTCCCAAAGATCCACGTCGCGTTCAGCGTGTTGATATTTCCCAATTGGCGGGTACGGCGGTTAATCCCATTTCCTCAGTCTCAGTACCATCGTGGTCACCACAGACAGCCAACTTTACGAAAAAAGAAGGCAAACACATTTGTCCGGGCTGTGGTCAGGGCTTCAATAATATTGGCAACATGAAGCGTCACTACAAAATCATTCATGAAAAAGTAAAGGATTTTGCCTGTCGTTTCTGTCCCCGAAGATTTGCCAAAGCTCAGACTTTGCGACATCACGAATGGATACACACTGGCGAAAAGCCTTTCGAGTGTAAAACTTGTGGAACTCATTTCCGCCAAGAGACGGCACTAAAACGACATCAGCGCACTCATGAAAATCGCCCGCCAGTCATCTCTTCCAAATTCTATGCCGCCCGTGAAGAATTGGAGGAGCAAGAGCGTTCCAAACGTGAAGCGAAACGAAAGGCGGAGGCCAAGCGTAAAGAAATCGCCGAGGCAGCCAAGGAGCAATTATCTACATTGCATAAATTGGAGTCCTTAGACAAGCAATTGCATTCCTATGATGAATATCAAGAGGCTGCCGCTGAACGGGCAGCTGCCACCGCCGAGCTTCAAGCCCAGCAAAATGAGGAAAATGAAGTGCGTCGGCGAGCAGACGAGGAAAGACTTAAAATTCAAGCAGCTGCCTACGAGCAATTGCAAAAGTTGCAGGAGCAACAGGAAATCGAAAAGGCTCAAAGCTCCTACGATGGCTATTATGCTCAGAAGGCCCATGTCGATGGCACCAACTTGGATGCTCTTAAAATTGATCATGTGTGAATAAGGCAGGATACATGCGTTTAACGTGCTAACTACATAAAATCCGACTAAAGTCTGGACTGGCAAACAGGGCAACACAGAATGTAGATATCCATAGATATATAATTATTTATATGGCAATGTTTATTCGATTCTATTTAACCAGTTTAAATCAAAGCATTACTTTGGTTTTCCTTTATGTTTCAATAGCAAACTTGAATATTTTGCAAATTGTACGCTAATGTTGATATATCTTTCCAGTAATTAAATTCAGGGCAGGCTGTATCATATATAGTTTGATCTGAAAAAAATTTACTAAAATAAAATTTATTGTTACCCAATTCGGTTGAGAGAATTCAAAAATCTTTAATTTCAAATAATTAATTCCATTTGGGGGAATATTGGCCGGACTCAATCAATATTTACAAATATTAAGTATCATAAATATATTTCTGAACTTGATAGAAAAACAGACAGATCGGCTAGATTGTTTTGGCTATATGTGTATATATGTTGTAGAGCCAAAGATGCTACATTTTGCACGTTGTAAATATTTTACGGCAGAATATGGGAATGAAAATTAATATTCAAAAAAAAACCTGAAAAAATCCTTGATGTCCAAACAATATTCATCGTTTTTTATTATATAAATGAAATATTAATAACATGAAGAAACCCCATAATTTATTTTAGTTTAAATCGAAAGGATGTTAAACACTTTTGTCACTAGTGCAAGTGGATAATAAATAAATATAAATATATTATATTAATAATACCAGCAATATTAAATTCTCCTTAAAAATATATATTTAAACTCTTAAAAAAATTTTTAAGGAATGTATGTTTATAAATGCTTTTTGTTTTATATTTATATAATACTTTGTTTTTAATTATTAAAAACTAATTTAAAGTGAATTCATATGAAATACTTTCATATATAAAGTTTTACAATGCTTTGTTCTTTAGTATGAACAGATCTTTTAAACTATGCAATGTCATGTTTTCCAGATCCCAGTGGGTGGCCAAAGTTTTTGTGTCATCGTCTGATGTGATTAGCGATAATATATTCTCTTCAATGGTACCATTAACAATGAAACGATGAACCGTGGTTGGTCTAAGGGAATATATATTTATGAATCAAAATTGTTTACCTTTGAAAATTGAGTTAATACTACGTACTTGGTTTGACCAAAACGATGAATGCGTCCAATAGCCTGACGTTCGTCGCTGGGATTTAATATAGGCTCTACAAGAAACACATGGGTGGCCTCAATTAAGTTAAGGCCTTTGGAGCCACGTGATAGGGGCATAAGTAGGCAGGTAATCTTTAAATTCGGATCTTTAAATTCGACAAAATCCTGATTATTACATTTTCTACGATACGCAATGCCATTGCTGGACAATGCTGTGGCTATTTGCGTCAATATGGCTTGCCATTGTGAAAATATAAGCACCTTCTCCTGGTCGTTATCAGCCTTAATTTTTAATATCAGTTCCACTATATATGATATTTTAGTCGAAAAATCACCAATAATAGATTTTCGTTGTCCCGGACGCACTGAGTAATATAATCTAAAAAACGGCAAACAAAAAATTTGTTTAAATATAAGGTATAATATTTTCATTAATATTATCATACTGTGGTGAATCCTGCCGGCATAAAGGACACTTGGTGATACCTTCGCGGGCCGCCTTCTTACGCATGCTGTCCAAGCAGTGTTGGCACACAAAATGACCACAAACCATCATTACGTACTGTAATCAAAGCACTTATTAAACATTCTTTTCTCCTAATAATTCTCAATTTACCCGCTCGTCGTCCTGCGTCTGGCATATGGGACACAATCTATCACTGTTGTCATCCTTTAAATGTTTTAAATACTTTAACCTTCCAATCAGGCGAGTGAAATTCATTTGTGCCTCCCTCATATTCGAGTCATTGAATTGCATTTGCTCATCCAATTGGCATTCCAAGAGGCGAAAATTGGATTGCTCTTCAGGATCGGTGGTCAATAATATGCGCATTTTCGACATTTCCAATTCGTCAAAAGCTTTCACTATATACTCAACTTCAATCCAGTACTTAATCTGTTGCTTAACCAAACTTTGTAGGCATGTCAGTATATCCAATTTGTTATCACATTCTGATTGATAGTCTACAAATGTTGATTTCGATTTTAGGAAAGAAAATATAACTGAAGGAAAAAAAATATAATTTGAGAAACCTGAATGATAAATATATAGAATAGTACTATTACTTTTTATGAGACTAATTTCCACGCTGGGTTTTTCCAGGCCATCGGTTACGGCAGCCTCTTGATCAAGTTCCTTATCAAAGACCAGACACTCGAATTGATTAAGTGTATCCCGAATTTTACAGAGACGACAAAGGCGACGCTTCTTTTGTGTTTGTGCTGTTTGATCTGAGGGTTTGGTATCCTAAATAATGTGAATTATTAATAGAAAATGATATAAAAGTTTACTTTGATAAGATCTCTTACCAATATATCTACCAAATGGCAGTCAGAGACAGTCCGTATAAAATTGATCACCTCTTGGGTGAGAGGCACACCCTCTTGTACCGCTTTACATGCCTGAGTGGTTACTTCTTTGACATAGGCAAATTCTTTTTGTAAACTATTCCTTAATTTATCCAGGCGTTGATACCAAATCTCAATAATGTAAATTAAACCCGATACAGAATAAACATTTTCCAATTTGTCTCGGCTTAAGTTTTGCCTTATAAACTCATCCTGAATCTTGTACCGAATGGAATCGTAGAGACTGGCAGATTGGCTCACTAGAGTGGAAAACAGTTGCACTATGCTGCAATTAAATACATCTTCCAATTCTTTTAATTCTTTTACTTTGCCTTCATAGGCAAGGTAGGCATTACGAAGAACTTTTGTATTATCCTCTAAATACTTCCATTCTAATTTTTTTAGTTGCACTTGCATTTGGTCATAGGATTCAGTGGACAATTTACTGGGAGCTGTGGCCAAGTCACTGGCTTGAAGAAGATTATATATGGCATGAATTTGTAGAACGCTGTCCACTCTAGAAAATAAAAGGTAAGATATTCATAAGTTTGAAATATTAGACTTTGTGTTTAATTAACTGATGCCTTACGATATATTCTTTTCTTGATAATCCTCGGCCAATTTCAATAGCAATTTGTAATGTTTAATTGCCTCAGCGTAATCCATACGTATAAAATAGATGGCAGCCAGTCCATTGTAGGAAGAAGCCCAAGTCCTTAATTCTGCCTTGCATTCGGTTTCATTATTCGATTTCAAATGCATCAGCAAGTCGTGAGGGTTTAAATAATCCGTTGAGGAGACATTGGTACTGAGTACTGGAATTGAACAGGTCTGACGTATACGAAGAAATGGTTTCAAAATGGTTCTTAACAGTTGTGACGAAATAGTTGCCAAACAGGAGCTGTTGCTAACCACATTAAAGCGTTCCTGTTTTGCTATCGCTGAGAAGAATTGCTCCTGACACTTGCTATGCTCCTCACGATAGTACAAGGATTCCACGTTACTCAACTCCATGCGATGCACCAGTTCCGTTTGTGGCGGTATACCCAATTCGTGTTCAACTTTTGACTTACAAGTCCGCCATAAAGTGTTTTGAAGGAGGTCCAACAGTGGACCAGGATTATGATTGAACTGAAATGCCTTATCAATTGTATGCCAAGCATCCAGAGTACCGCAGGCATCCATAGAGCCAACGAACTCCATTAATGGCGGCAAATCATCAATGGTACCAGTAACAGCCCAACGATTATGGGCCGGCAACTTACGTACCATCTCCGCTGCCTGTGATGTGGAGGATTCAACCATTTGTGCCTCATCGAGGCAAACGCGCCACCAATTCACCATAAGCAACGGCGATGAAGGTCTCATATAGCGCTGACTGTGCCGCATTTGTCTATCTGTTTTATAATCCGCAGTATGGTATATCTCTTGACGCAAAATGCCATAATCACAAAGGACCACGTCATACGAAGACAATGCCAATGGGCTAATCCACGAGCCTGAATGAAGGCCAGTATATAGAAGAATCTTTAGGCTTGGTGAAATATGTTTCTTTATCTCATTCAACCATTGCATCTTAATGGCTATGGGAGACACTATAAAAGTGGTTTTTGATTCTACTAAATGAGTCGAACTGGAAGCACTTAATTCAGACCAACAATTGGGACAAATATGATGTAACCGATTTATGTTTTTAGCCATATTCATGCACTTTTCATGCTGCCAGAGGCGGCAACGACTGCATTGGATTTTTTTGCTCATTTTTCTAATACAGATGCATAATATTTCTGGATCCTGAAATTTTCTTCGTTTTAGAGGTACATCATCTTCCATATTGTCTAATAAGTCCACCCAATATCTATTATCAAAAGTGGTCTCATCTCTGGGGTTAAGCAAAAGCATAGCCAAAAATTCCACGGTCTTACCCAGACCCATTTCATCTGCCAATATACCACCTGGTGGTAAGCTAATCCGAGGTAATTCTGCTTCGTATGTATAAAATTCCAGACAATAATTGTGCTTAAAGACTCGATGATGGCCGTCTATGGCATGAAGTAGTTGTAAATTGGCCGGAATATCATGTTTCAGTTGTTCTCTCTCTACCATCCAATGAACTGTCCTCTTCTGATAATTTCTCAAGTTCGATTGAAACGAAGAAGGTAGATTAAGAGGCTGTTCATCTTGAGATTTTCTGACCTCGATGTGCCTTTCGTAGAGAGCGTCATACAGTTTGGCAGTCACATATGTTTTCAATGGCCTCTGATGTATGTGCTCTTGCTTGGCCACCTCGAATTCTAAAGTACTTTTGTAATCCTGAAATATTATGGGTAAAAGTTCTCCGGCAATCTCTAGCTCTATGGGGCGTGTTTGATGGGGGGTTTGTAAATGGACTAGGAGTAGCTGTTGCCCACTAGGGTCAACTCTGAGGCATAGTTTTCGCGGGCGACTGACTTCACCTAGAAAATAAGAGTACACCGGGGAAGTTGTTTACTTAAAGGCGGCACTAGTTTCCATTATACTTACATTTACTGATGCAATGTTTTAATGACTCGGCGTGTCTGGCCAAGACATCCTTAAAACGCCAGCGACACTTAGCATATGTAAACACAGTGGTGCCTTCTGCTTCCTCTGGGCCACAGATATCGGCTATTTCGCATAATATAATTGTGTTTGCCATTGTTTTTATAAGGCATTTTTCAAAACAGACAAAAAACTGCAATAACAGCGTAAACTCAAATTGAGCCAGGGTACGTTAACAGAAGATTGCGCAAAACAGAACAAAATGTGGAAGTTTACATTAAATAAACATTCACTTAAGATGTTACTTGTTGGTTTATTCTACTATTAGTTTTGATATCATATAGGTATATATTTATATACATCCTTGTAGATATCGTATCCTAATAAAGAAATCACTCTCAAATATCAAGTTGTCGACATATCCTAAATACATACATATGTATGTATGTATTTACATATGTTTTGTTTGCATACATATGTACATACATATACTGTTCAATTTTTTGACCATTCATTAAAATGATCTTGCGATCTATCCTTTAATTCTTCAAACCAAATATTTACCTACATACATACATGCATACATATATAAGTATGTATATGTGGTATATATATGTATATATGTATGTATGTGGTCTAATTTTCTCTGCTTTCCACCAAGGACTAGTCTTGTATTCCATCCCTTTCACACTAATATACTGTTTTCTTAAATTTTTCTATTACTTTTTGCTTATTTGAATAACAACAATTGCCTGTTGAGTGTTGTTAGAATTTGTTCTATTTACATACATATGTATATATGTATGTATGTATGCAAATGTATGATGCAAAACAACTGCAAACATATACATACATAATCTAATTTACAAATTTGGCTAAAAGGCTTCAAAAAACAATGTTTTGTTATAAGTACATCATTATGTTTATTATGCATGATTTTTGTATGACTTGCATACGGATGCTGATTATGCTGAGAATTTAAATTCCTATAAAGATACATCTTAACAAATCTATTATATGTATGTATGTATCTTCTCCAATGGTTGAATGACTGACGCATATGTATGTACATAGAAATATAACTGGATATGTAAATACATATAAACCTATTTAACAAGCGCATAAAAATAAAATACTAAAATCCCCTTTACACATGCAGTTTTTTAGCTATTCCAACTGGAAAACTATAGATTTTAATAATATAAATAATTTAACTGTTCTGATAACTTCGTAAAATATTTAATTTTTCTATTATATATTTGAGTATTTCATTTTTTAAAAACATCAATTGAATTGTTGACGTCACGTCGAGAAGTGGATAAGTGCTATCTTGTGACTTTGTTTTCATTATAAGCAGTGAGCTCACAAAAACATCTTTTGAGCTAACATTTAGTGTTCCCAATCGATTGTCTTGGCTAATATCGGCCAACTATTGAAAAACCAGAAAGCGGAACAACTTGTGGTAACTCAAAAGGTTAGAAGGCAGGCAATTGTATGGGGATTTGAAAGAAAATAACTTCACCCTTCCACCCAAATACTTACATACATATGTATGTAGGTTTTGAGAGATTAATGAATAGGCTGTTCTGCAAAAATGTAAAACCTACTACAAGAAACACTTGAGTTGGCGAAATCCTTTTCAAGGATTTTTAGACTGGGACCAATATCATTTTTTTCTTTTTCATTCTCAAAATTTTGTATAATTTATGATAATATTTCTGTATATTTTGGTTATAAATACTTAAATGAATTGCATTTGGGTGATTCTTTGGTTGTCACAAGAGATAAGGTCGTGTCGCCTTTTTAAAGCACGACTCAGCTGGAAATAAAAGTTATTAAATGTTCATTATATTGTTTGGGTACGAATTTAGTTATTTAAAGCCTTAACAAGTTAACAAGAAGTAAAGTAAGATGTAAAACCTGAACACATATGTAATTCAATTATATGTAAAATTTTGGCATTTATTAGAGACAGTCATTTTTTGGGTAACTTTTAATCATAAATTATAGCTGCAACATATACATACATTAAAAAGCAGTGAGCTATTAAATTGGGGTCCATTCACTTTCAATTATTTGGGCTTAATGTGTTGCTGACATCACACCAAATTGGAGATAGGCGTTATCTTCTGTCATTGTTTCATGCTAGTTGCTTTGATGAGCTAACATTTGCCAACCTGACATCGATAAATAACCTAGAACTGTCGACAAGTTTTAATATTAAAACTATAGTCGATTTCTAGTCGATTGCCATGACTTACTATCGATAATCGATTCTGCAGCGTGGTTTTTTTTTTGGATAAAAGAAAAAAAACAATTGAAAAAAACCTATCTGAAAAGTGCAACAATTTATGGTATAACTCAAAAACAACCAGAAAACGATAGCGATAGCCTTGTAAGTGTGCAAAGCAGCAACAAAGATCCAAAAACTGTGCAAACTACCGAAGAAAATAAACAACAACCTTTTACGCCTTACCTGCTGCTGCTGCTGCGTTGTGTGTTGAATTGACTTTGACTGAACTGAACTGAAATTGACTTCCCCCCGCCTGCCCTGACAACAACGACAACAACAACAACACGACAACTCATTGCTGCCGCCCTACTATTCCAACCCCCTCTTCCACATTGGCTTGAAACAAATAATAAAAAAAAATACACACACAATCAACGAAACAAAAAAAAAGAACCAAGAAGTAATAACAAATTGCAACTAACGGGATAAAAACAGCGAAGAAAAAAAACTCCCCCTTCCCTTCATAAACACGCCCCCTCCCCCTTTCCGACAAGAGCCTGAAAGTGTCACCGCCAAGACGTACGTGCGAAAAATGTTCTGGGACAAGGGTTATGCGCCCTCAGCGAATATAGAGGCGCTGCTAGAAAAGGAGGTAAGTAATAGACCCCACCCCCCAATATTATCACCTGTCAGTTTTGATTCACCATACACCACACACTTCCCATATTTAACTCAATTATATATACATATATAATTATAGAACTCACGACTGGAGGAATTTTTGGATGAAGAAGATATTCTGCAAGAATGTAAAACTCACAAGAAAAATTTGGTCAACTATTTTACACGTCCCGATGTCATACGTCGTCTGGTCGAACTAATAACAACCGAACCATCAGAGGATTTGCCCATGGTGCAGCGTTTTCGCTATGCTAACATGTCATGTGAGATACTCACACTGTAAGTGATCAAACGATCTGATCTAGTCATACAAAATTGAATTATACGGAGTCTTGTATACAACTCGTGGAACTAGTAGTGCTTAAACGAATAGAAAATGTGATCTATCCATGATTATTACACTCGAGTTTTATAATATTTCTCCGATTTTATTTACTCAAATTGATTTTCATTAATATAAGTGAATGTTTAGCCAAGTTTAATGTGCTTTTTGTGTTCTTTATAGTGGCCTGCCGTCCTTGGATGAGAAGCTATTATCCGATGCGGACACATTGAATTTGCTTTATTCATATCTGGAAAAGGAACCACCGTTAAATCCATTGCTATCATCATTTTTTAGCAAAACATTTAGCATGCTCTTTATGAAGAAACCAGAACAGGATTGGTTTCTGTATCAACATATGTGCCTACAACTCCTCGAGTATATTAAATCACAGAAAACATTTTTGGATTACATTTGTAAACACTTTGACACACCAGTTATACCCGATCTGATAATGCAAATGATGAAGGACATCGAAGGGGGTCAACTCAAACGCAACCTATATGAAGTAAGTACAATTATCCATTCATTCATTCCATTTTAAATTCAACTCTACCAATGACTCCTCATTTGTGGGTTATTATGTAACTTATATATCATTTTTGTTTTTGTATTCTGTCTCATAGTGGCTAACTGAAGATAAAATTGTTGATAGACTGATTGCAATATTGCGTAATCCTTTAGAATTCGATAAACATGCAAATGTTGCCGACTTTTTCTGTGATCTTATTAACCAAGGGCGTTTAATGCGTCAAACCGAACAGGAGAATGATTCATTTGAGCCAGCATTCGATGGCTCGAATCCCATATTAAAATGCATTGAATCAGCCGAGACAATTGAAGCCTTGTTAAATGTGATTTTGGAACCAAATGCTCTAGAGAGCACGATCTTATCAGGAATATCGGTTGTACTTACGCTTATCAAGCCAATTACATTCACGTGAGTCACAAACAAAATATATTTCAATTTCCTTATATACAAAAATGTAAATCTTCTATATGCTTATGCAGTGATGAGCCCAATTCGGATAGGCAACGTTTGTTGCAGAAGCGTGAACGTGAATTCCATCAGGAAGTACAGGAGACTGTGATTAAAGTGATGGCGCCACGCCTTAAGGAATTTGTTCATGTGCTCAACAACCCGCCCGAGGTGAGTTGAAACCCTTTAAACACCTTTTCGTTGTATGGCTTACCACATAAAATTCAGTGGAATAGAAACCAAAACAATTATATTGGATTTAATTATATTGGATTTGGCTTTTGTGTATATAGAAACCCACACTGGAGACTACAGCGGCTGTTTTAACGCCGCCCTTTGGCAAGACGCGTCTACAAGTCTGTCGTGTATTTACAGCGCTTTTGGAAACTAAACATGAGACTATACAACAGGCGTAAGTAACTCTATTTTCAATCCTTTATCGGACACGTTTGTGTAAATAAATTCCTTCTTTTTTCTTATGTATTACTTAGTATATGCTCGACGGAATACTTTAGTCTTTTATTGGATTATTTCAAGCAATATTGTTGGAACAATTTTCTTCATAGCGAATTGGAGAAAGCCTTACATTTAGTGTTCTATAATGAGCTATCTAATAATAATACGGCCACCACAGAGGGTACTGATTACTTTGCAGGCGGTTTTCTAATCAATGCCTTTATCAAAAACGATGAAGACGATGAGGTGGAAATGAAGAATGCTCTGAATGATGTTAAACGTGCCGAGGGCGGTAAAGAAGATCTAAAGCCAAATATCAATCAGGAGGATGCTGTTATTGATGAGGGGGAGGAAAAGGAGAAATCCAAGGATATTGAAATTGAGACAGTTGCAGCTAATGACCAAGAGGCAGAGGAGCCCCCAACTGTCAATGATATACCAGAGAAAATCTCAGAGAATCATATTGAGAATGAGAATAATGAGAAAAATGAATCGACAGAAGAGGAGTCAACGCTTAATGATTTGGATAAGACTAAAGAGCACTCAACTAGTGTTCAACCCACAGAGATGCAATCGCATGTGAGTAAAAAAAAATAGGAAAAGAATTGATTTATATCTTTTAATAATTTTTAAATATTCCAAATTTTAGCTAATCGTCAACTGTAATTTAGTGGCAAAATTGTTGGACTATTGGCAGCATAATAAACAGGCTCAGTAAGATAATTATTTAACTAATGAAATCGAATAAATTATTAAACCGCTTATTATTTACTTTCATTACAGATCGGCTGAAAAGGGACGGCGGTTGGGCTATATGGGCCATTTGATTAAAATTTTACGTCATATAACATCGTGTATATCAGAATCTGAACATATCGCCTCGCTGATTTCATCACAACTGACTGATGAAACGGAGTTGAAGTTGTGGCAATCTCTAATCGATGCAGAGACTGGTGAATTCTCATTGGCTGTCAAGCAACAAACTAAATTGCTAGCCAATTGTAATCCGCATGAGGATAATGAATTTTCGGTGGGTGGAGCCAAAGATTTTCTTACCGAAACGAATGCCTGGGACATTGGTGCCTTATCCTATAGCAATATGGGTTATAGTGATTTGGATAATACCCTTCAAGACATTGTTTTTACCATGGATAATGATCAGAATTTGTTTCAATTTGGTCGTAACATTGACGATGATGATGACGACGACGATGACCAGCAGCAGCATGGAGGCGGTGATGGTCTTGGTCCCGGTCATGGCATGTTTACCAAAAACTCGATCACCTTAAGCAATCTAGCTGCCGATCCATGGGATATGGATGTTCAATTTGCCGATATAGCTGGCGTTTCGGCATCACAGTCGAATACAGGAACTGCCAATTGGGGTGCCGAATTCAATAGTGGCGATAATTTTGCTGATTTTGATGCTCACTTTAGTACATTTGGCAGCGATCTGTGTATGCCAACGACATCACCGACCCTGCCTACAGGTGAGGAGGCTGAAGAATCATCATCATCCGCCACAGAAGGCACAGGTGCCACAAAACTCGAACAAGATGTTCATCTCGAAGATCAGAAATCTTTATCTGTTGAGCAGAATGATATCGATAAGCAATTTGGCTCGGATGAGGATCACCAGAAAGCTGAATATGATAACAATGCCAATGTAGAGAAAGCATCCAGTCAAAAGGTTTCTAACTCGGATGCCAGCTCACTAGTTACACGGTTACAATCGGTTCTACTCTATGGTGAAGATGATTATGAAGATGATGAGGGCATGTGGACCAAACCACTGGGTGGCAGTTCCGAAAATCAATTGGATGAAAAACAGATAACATCGCCACAGCAGCAAACTGTACCCATTTCAAATGGACCAAGCAGTAAACTAAACGAATTGTAAGCTTAATTTTATATTTACTCTAAGTCCAAATTATTTCGCTGAGATAGTGTTAACAAGTGGTTTGATTATTTTCTATACTGTTTCTTAATACAAACCACGGTTGAAGTACATTTACTGACTTCCCCTCAGTAAAATTGTTTTTATGAATCAAAAACTTTGCATTGGCATTTAAACCTGAAATACTAAATTAAATATAAATAGTTTTAAATAATTGTCTTTAGATTTAGAATATAGATATTTGAATATAATATACATATATGAAATTTAGATATGTTCCCTAACCTATAGATATAGATTAGATTTGGTCAAACGATTTTGTTGTGAACAAGCTTTAGATGCATAGTGGAATTGCATACGTTAGATATATTTGCGAATGCCTGCATTTAGAATAGAAACATGTTCTATTTTTGCTACAAATAGTTTTCACTCTCATCGTTCCCCTTTCTCTTCTCTTTTATAATTATTTATAGCAATCATGCCAACGATAATAGTAGCAGCAGCAATACGGTAGATGCCCATGAGGCACCAGTCAATGTGGTTGCCACTGCTAACATCACATCAACGGAACAGCAGCAGAAGCTGAATGCAGCCTCAACAAATACGAACAATGTGGATATTGCAGCAGCAGCAACTACAACCACATAGACAGACAACAAAAACCACACACATACACATACACACACACACACACACCCACACCCACACCCACAACGACAACTAGCATCAGTTAATTGCAAAATTTTTGTATAGAAAAAGAGATGTAAGAGATTGTTGGTGTGTTAAAACAAAAAACACAAAAAAAGAGAAAATTGTAAAAACGAAAAATAAGCAAAGCGGAATGAAAAAAGAAAGAAAGAAAGAAGTTGATGGAGATGAAAATGCCTTTGATTTGCTCTTTGGTAATTTCTTATATACATATGTAAACATAATCATGCAAAACATATTTATATAATATATATATACCTACCACATACTACTACTTATACGTACATACACTTATGTATATATATATATATATCGGTATATATATATACATTATATATATATATATATATATATATATATAACAGGCTGCATAGTACAAGAAACAATTTGTCGGCCGAAACCCGCCCAAAGCATAAAAAACAAACGAAACAAAAGTGAAATTGAAATGTTGTTAATGATTCCTTCTGCTCCTCGCTCGTATTGCCAATTACATATATGCATATATATACACACACATATATATATATATATATATACATTTAGTTACATATGTATACACCTATATATGTATATATATATATATGTTTTAACTATTTAAGTAAAAATTTGTATTTTTTCCTCTTTTCCAAACTTGATTTGCCTTTTTTTATGCTTTTCAAATACTCACAAAAAATGAGCATTATTTAAAGTTTAGTTTATTTTGTATCTTTTTTTTTTGTTAAATTGGAGACTTGTATTTATTAACTTTACACACACACACACACACAAACATATATAGGGCCGTGCCCGGGTACCCCTGTGGGGAAGGTTTTCCTCTAGTTGAATTTAATGTACTGAGTCAAAATAAATTAAATCTTTTAAATCAATCCTATTTTCTTACAATCAATCAAATCTAATTTATCTCAGATGATCGAATTTAAAGCTACCAATTTTTGATTTAACTAATTAATAATTTTTAACTTTGTATTTTAATACAAAAGTCAATTTAAAGTTGATTATATGTTTTATGCTCACTCAGAATTCTAAGAACGAACTCCTCCACTTCCTCCTAAGACAATAACCTGAACATGGCCCTACACACACACACCTACACACACACACACACATGCTGAAAGCACAAAGAAAGAGGTACGCATCATGTATTAGAGAAAGGTTCTTATGCTTGACCTTTATGCCATTATAAAATCGGTTAAACCAAAAAGATAATAACAAATGAAAGAAGAATTATTCAATGTCGAAAGTACAAAACGAACAATTAAAACAAAGGAGAAAAGCAACAAGCATTTGTCACGACACGAACACAGATATATATATCTGTTTATATATATATATATCTGAATATCCTCCCATTCATCTACCTTTATTTTGTTCTCTATTATGCTTTACGAAGACTTTCCAAGAAGACATATTTTTTTTTCATAAATTTATCAATAATAATTTTTATGTTTTGTGTATGAAAGAAAAAGAGAGAAAAAAGAAAAACAGAAATGAATGAGAAAGAAAGAGAAATACCAATATGCCATCTTTTGCTTCCAAATATAATTACATTTTTAATTATGTTATATAATAAAAAAAAAACAAAAAAAAAAAAAAAACAAATTACTTAAAAAGTAAACCAATTGATGTTTATTTTATAACAAATTGCTCAATAAATTTGATGAAAAAGAAGAAGAAGAAGAACATACAACAAAAATTAAGTATATACCAAGGGCTAATATCAGCATATCAACCAAAAAGATAAAGCAAAATGTTGATTTCAATTTTCAAAGAGTTTCATTTGAGATTTAAAAACATAATAATACTAACATACAAAAAACCAAAAAAAAAAAAAAAAAACTGTTTTGTTTGCACAAAAAGGAAAAAAAAAACAACAAAAAAACAAAATTTTTACACAAATTGCTTGCTTTTATTTTTGCAGAAAAAAAAAAAAAAAAAACAAAAACGTATTGACAAAAACAAAAAAAAAAGAAACTACAAAAACAAAATGCGAAATGAAAAAGTGTTTAAACTATCTCTGATGAAAAACTGTGATAATTCAATGAAGTTGCAGGGTATTTGATAAACAACAACAACAACAACAAAAAGTTTAAAACAAAGAAATACACATACAGACACACATTCAACACACACACACACACACACACAGAATATACTAGAAGAAAAAAACGAAAGAAAATGCACCCCAACAATCATCATAAATAAAATAAATAATTTAACTTACAAAAAGAGAGAGAGAAAGAGAGAGAAGGAGAAGAAAATTTATTGAAACAGCAATATTAACTGCAATTAAAATCGTAATATAAAAACAAATGGCAAAACAAAATTTGTAAAGTTTAATAAATTAATTTTTAAGTAAGATCAGAGATTGATTAACTTGAACTTTTGCTAAATAATTGAGTTAAAACGGCTTTGTCAACTAACTAACAAAACAAGAGAAAAAAAGAAAAAAACAACTCAAATCGAAAACCCACTAAACAAACAAAAAAGAAAACACGAAAAACTACAATCTTAAAACTAAAGTTAATAACAAATACTCATATCAAGAACCAGCCAATTGTAAAACCTTTTTTTTTTTGTCATATATTGTATATATTGTCTTCCCCTTTTTCCCCCCTCTCAAAATGATTGTGTACTATTTATCTGCAATTCCTTATATACATATATATATATATATATATATAGATCAGCATTAATAACCAAGTATATCTGTAGCTAACGGTCTATTTATCATGGAAATTTCTTGACTAAAAAAGTTCCTATAGCCAAGAAACACTTTTTATAACTCTATTGTCATAGTCTGGGTTTATATATCCTTGATCAGCTCTTACTGTCTCTATTATAGGAACAATTTGGTTGTAGAGTATACAAATAGTTTTATGGTAATGCTTCCTGGTATATATATATATATATATATATATATATTATAGGTTAATTTGAGTTATAACATTGTATGATATATATATATATATGTACCTTTAGGTATTACTTATCAGTTATAATTTAATGTTTCATGGCAACATGTTCCTATAACTAAAAATCTTGTAATTTTATTATGGAAATTCATTAGCAATGATTGACTGAATTGAGATATATATATAGCTCTTAGATTCATGTTATTTATACAAACTGTTGATTGAAATTGAATGCTAAAGTGAGACCAAAAAGGACTCCTACAGGTAAAGACAAAATAGAGAGAGAGTAAAGGAATATATTGATTTTCGATATGAGTAGTTATTTTCGTATTGTAAACATATATATATATATATAGCCTTTAGATTGAAAACTTTAAACAAAATGCTATTAGTAAATTAAAAAAAGAAAAGAAAACTGGTCTCATATTAATTTGTTTGGTAGTAAAAGCCAAATGGTTTCAAAACAATCAAAGGACATATATATATATACTATATACTAAGAATTGGTATTGCAAACCCATATTGTTTCGGATCGAATCACTATATCAATCAAACAATTGTCTGCTCTTTAATAAAGCAAATGCAAAGTGCTCTTAATTTGTAACTAGATTTCCATTTTTATTAGCTACCAAAAAGTGTTGTGAGGACATAATTTTGCTATTATACAGTTTTAGACATATATAAGGCTGTCATAAGGATATACTTGGTGTTAGTGGGTGAAATTAAAGCTTGATTTTTGATTTGGATCATAACTTTATATTATAGAAAGCAAAGTTACTTTCAATATAAATATATATATATATATAATCTTCGGTTACGATCGGAGTTAGTTTTCCGTATGTGTTTTTAATTTTTATTTGATTTTTGTTTTTCTTTGTTATGTGAAATCGAATCCTTCCCTAATGTGCATATATGCCTTAAACCTTTAAAGCGTGTTTTTTGTGCGTTGAGCAAAAATCGGTATATAAATAATATTAATAATAATAATAGAGGTAGTAAACACTTTTTACATACTGTGTGTCTTTTTAATCTTAAGGCCAACATACATACATACATGCAGATACATACTTACATACATATATACATACTATATATGCTTGGTAACACATACATACAAACTTATATACATACGATCATATGTATATATAAACATCAAATTGGTAGACAAAGTCTTGTAGGCAGCTTTAAGCATTGTAATTGTTTCATAATGAGAAAAAAACAATAAAACAAAAGAAAAAATATAAACAAAAATATGTACCAAACGTCCAAAACAAACCAAAAAAAAAAAAAAAAAACCAACAAAAAACTAACAACAATTGTGAATAAACAAAAGTCTTCAGATTAAAACTAAATTTAAATGGAAAACAAAAAAAAAAAAAACAAAGAAAAGTTTGCTCTACAAAATATTATATAGAAATTAAGCAAGGTTGTAATTTATGTGGCGCAATTACAAAACACAAAAACAAAACTTACAAAATAATAATAATAATAATAATAAAAAAAAAATATTAAAAAATCAAAAAAAAAAAAAAAAAAACTTAAAGACAACATAAAATTTGAATTTTTTAAGTCAAAAAAAAAAAAAAGGAAAAAAAAAAACAACTAAAAAACGTACATTTTTCTGTCTGTGTGTGTTCAAGCAAGTTCAGTATTTCCATTAAGCCAAGTTAAACCTTATCCTTTTCCTAACACTCCCCCTCTTCCCCTCTCAACCCAAAGAAAAAGGTTTCCAAAAATGTAAGCCCTAAAAAAAAACAACAACAAAAAAGAAACGAAAAATCTTTAATAAATCTCTCTTACTGTAAAAATTACAAAGCAAAAACAAAAAAAAAAATGAAAATACCAACAACCAGCGGGAACAACAACGAGGAAGAATTCAACTGTAATACAACTTTAAAAATTAATAATAAAATTAAAAAATAAACAACTCAAATTGTTAACATACAAAATATTTTGTTAAACGAAATACTTACTAACCAGTAAAGAGGGAAAAAAATAGATAGAGAGAGAGAGACAGACAGAAGATGAAGGGATAAAAGTGAAAGAAAGAAAAAAAAAACCAGAACCCAAGTGTGCTTCATGTATGAATTTATGTTTAGATATATACAAAAACAAAAAAAAAAAAGAAAACCGATAGAAACCGATGATAAATGATAAACAAGAACATAAAACGTATTCCTAACTAAAAATGAAAAACAAAAACAAAAAAGAAAAGTATAATGAAAAAAATAAAACAAAAACAAACCATCAAACAATTGTCAAACAGAATTTGCATATTACTCTTAATAATAATTCAACTATTGGTGTCTATATATATATATATATATATAATATACGTATACATACTATTACATTATAAAGAATTATACTTTATACATATATATATATGTGTATATATATATATATGAAAAAAAACATACAAAACCGAGTACAGACTTTTGAGAACAAGCTAAAACGTATCGTCAAATATCCAAGAGAAAGTTAAGAAAATGAAAACGAAAACCAAAATGGAAAACAAAAACATATTTGCAATAACAAAAACAAAAACTTAATTTAAAATATTTACTATAAGTAATTCAAGTGATAGCTAAACACACATATACACACATACACACAAAACAATGAACACTTTTTAAGCGTCCTTTTTTCTGTGTTGATAAAAGTAACCAACCAAAAATCATGAATTAAGCTAGATTTTTCCTTCATCGAAATACTATATAAATTAAACCATTTGTCTGAGATTTTATTCTGTTATTTCTTTCATTTTTGTTGTATAGAAATTCCATATAAATTTTGGTAATTTTTTAAAAGTCTTAATAGTTGATTATCCCATCTATCGATCTTTATATCCTGTTTACTCTATCTTTCTATCGATGGATCTATTTATCGATCTTTCTATTTTGTTTACTGTATCTGTCTATCGAAGTTTCTATCTTGTTTACTCTATCTGTCTATCGGTCGATCTTTCTATCTTGTTTACTATATATCGATTTTTCTATCTTGTTTACTCTATCAATCTATCGATCCATCTTTCTATCTTGTTTACTCTATCTGTCTATCGATCGATCTATTTATTGATGTTTCTATCTTGTTTACTCCATCTGTTTATCGATCGATCTATCTATCCTGTTTAATCTAATTATCTATCGATTATATTTATCCTGTTTACTGTATTTACTGTACCTGTTTACTGTATTCAATCTATTTATTTGCTAATTTTTCTGTTTCTGTTTCAAAATTTGTTGTTGTAGACAATATTCTTTGTTATTGTATAATATCCTTTGAGTAAAACCTAATTTGGCCACTTTTGTCATGGCTCAAATGCTCAAGAACTCCCGTCCAAAACTCATTTAAAGCGATTTTCTTTAGTTCAATAAAATGTAAATGTTTACAAAAAACTATCATCGAAGGTTACTTTTTGAATACGAAAAATGTTAAAGGACACTTAAAATTATACATTTATACAAAATAAGTTACTAAAAAAAAAAAAACACGTTAAGTTTACATCACAACCGCTTGCTTGCCACATAAACAAAAACCAAAAAAAAAAAAACGAAAAAAAAGGGGGGGAAAAAGAGAAAAAGTAAAACCCAAAGGGACACTCTGGAATCTAATAATTTCTTGAGTAAGTGCCTTAAAACAAAAGAAAAACAAAACAAAGACAAAGACGAAAAAAAAATACTGTGTATGTAGGGTGAAGGGAGTTGGAAATTCTGTTTCTGTTTTGTTTGAAACTTTTGTAACCCAACCAAGAAAATGAACAGTAACTAACTGTAGTTCCGAAATTAACTAAACCATATAGTTAACTTAATGCTCCGATCTATCTAATTAATATTTACTAAAGAAAAAACAAAACAAAATAATTAATTGTATAACTTAATTACTACTATGGCATTTCGAACTTGTATTTGTAAATTGCATTTTTGTGAGTGTTTTTATTCCTTTTGGCCTGTCTACGCACATACCACACACACACACACACACACACACACACACACACATACATACAAGCATACTCAATAGACATGTTTGACACCCGCTTTACCGCAGTTGAAACACAATTTGTGATTGTTTTGCATGTACCCAGACATTTATAGAGTATACAAAGAACATAGACATTATGAAATCAAAAAAAAAAAAAAAATAAAGTATATAATTAATGATTATAATTAATTGTATTCGAGGTATGAGATTAAAACAAATGAGAATGAGAATTAGCATTAACATTTGTCTAACAATAAGATTTGTGCATTATACGATAGAAATTCACTTTGAATTCGTAAAATTAAATGAAAATTTATCAATAAAGCGATACAACAATTTGATTCTTAATTTCCATTGAAATTTAATTAACCTAAATACTGCAACATATTTTGAAATTATTCTGTTTTGTTTCCTATGAATTTTACAAGAATTTTGCCCAAAAAAGTATGCTTTATTTTTTGTAAAATTCTTGATTTTCTTTAAAAGTGAAAGAGAAAACTAACGAAATGTTGACTCTTTGTTAGTTTTATATTGATATATCGATCGACATTCAGTTAGTTCGTTATCTCTTCATGACGATCACATCAAATGGAAAGAGACAGAAAGAAGAGATCTGCAATAAAACTTATTTATAGCCTGGATTTTCCTTTGGCTATTGCAAAGGTTTTATAATTTTTTCATTTTTAGAAATAAATCACATATAGTTATAATTAACTGACTTTAATTATTTTATTATATTTTCATTCCACTCGAAATATGCTTTCCCTTTCTAACAAATTATCTCTGTTCCTTTCTTTCTCATAGAAATTAGTCAAAATTTATATTACTAAACAATAGATAAACCAAAAAGACATGAACGTTTTTCTAGGACCCAAAACCAAATTTCGATTTAAAAAAAAACCCAAAGAAAATTATTTTGTAAAAAAAATGTATATTTTTATTTATCACAGTCAACAAGTGCTAATTTTTTCCTTAATCAGCTGGATTTTGATGTAGAAGTTGAACCAGTTATGGTACTTGTGGTAGCTGGTTGAATGGATGAGTTGACATCATTGTTACCACCACCTCCATGTCTTGTCTCCATATGCCTCTGAAGATCCCGTCGACGAGCAAATCCCTTTTGACATAGGCGACATTGATGGCTTAAACGATCCGCCTCGTTTTCACCTTCTATGTCCACATCGCTGCTGTGTCCACTCGTTGAACTGGGTTGGGTTTGCAGGTGAAGCCGCACATGCTTATTGAGATTGCTGGGATCACCGAAGGGTCTCAGGCAAAATTTACATTTTAGTGGCTTGAAACCAGTGTGAGTCCGTATATGAATCTTAAGGCCATATTTACGGGAATAGACTTTACCGCAATAGATGCACAAATGTCCCTGTTTAGATGCACCCATATTACTGACAATTGCCTCGATCTGAGCGGCAGCATTTAGATGTGGATGTGCCACAGATGATGCTGCTGTGGCCATGGATATTGAGGGCAAATAAGAGAGTGTGGCTGCTGGCGGTGGTGGAGTTAATGTCTGCATGCCAGATATAGGGCGAAAGGCAGAGAAACGTTGAATCTGTGGCGATAAAGTGGTTGGCGGCTGCGGTGGTGGTGAATGCGTTGGTGATGCCGATGACGTGGAGGATGCAGCCGGCTTGGGTGATAATTGTCTTACTGATTGTGTGGTCTGCGCTGCGGCTTTCAAAGCATAATGCAAACGCATCCACAATATGTCCATGGCACTGCGACCACAGCCCAAAGCCAAGTGGATTTTCAAAGGATGTGGCGTCTCAAAGGTCAAATGACAAAGATGGCAAGTATAACGATTGTTACCTTTAACAAGAAAAAGTTTATCAATTAATGTCTTATTTTTCTTAATCCTTGTTACGATCACTACGATCAGTTTTGGATCTCTGATCTGAGTAAATCGATTTTTTAGTTTTTTATCTGGGATCCCTTCATATATGACACTCACCTTGTATATTGAGAGGCGTAAGAAAGGGTATGCCCATTAGTAGTACCAATTCTTCACCAAACCAGGCAACTATCTCATCATCCCTGGCCACATCCCGGACTAAGCGTATGCGGACTTGTCCACCACTCAACTCAAATATGGCATTAAAACTATATATATCTTCAGATAGTTTTATTTGTCGTAGAAGTGTAGCCGACATGATCAGTTCACCATTGGTGGAAGAGATTTGGCAATGACTTCTTGTTATATCCGTGGGCATTGCCGAAGAACTGAGTAAATCTGAAGTGGGCACAATATTGGAGCAAGTATCCTTGGGTGTATATTGTAAAGTGTAAACTCCTGGACGTAATACATTTCGTATTCTTTTCGTTGGATTCGTTGTGGATGATGTTGTGGCTATTGCTGATGTTGCTGATGTTGTAATGTTGGAGCTAGTGGAGCTGGTACCAGTTGTGCTGGTAGCCGAACTGGGTAACAATTGTTCAATGCGAAAGATCATGCTGCTAGATGATGAACGTTTCTGTCCCGCTTGTGTCTCGTCCAACTCCTCCAGCTGTTGATGATGGCGATGATGATGATTTTCCGGCTGCGTATGCGTGTGCATTGCTCGATTTCGAATTAGATTCTGAATGCCAATTGGAAGCATCCTCGTCCTTTTATATGTGTGAATCGATGCTCCCTTATTTCCAAACTAGTAAACCAAAAACAAAAACAAAAACCAAAAAAAAAAAAGAAAAAACAAGTGCAAGAATTCCCAGACCAAGCGGGCACCGGCTCTTTGACATTGCTACGCACTTTGGCCGATAGACCACATCACCCCGTCTCGTATACCCCCTCCCCCCATCCCCCTTTCTTCTCTTCTTCATCATTCTCATCCTCATCACTCGTTGAAATGCCTGGTGTGTCCCTGGTAGTCCTTGGGTGGTGGCTCTGGCAAGTGCAACATCATGTCCTCGCAAATCACTAAGCCAAGCTAAGCGGCTGCTAGCTGCTGTATGATGCCTGCTGTAGCAAGTGTGCAGATTCCCTTTCGACCCCTTCCACATGCCACCTTCATGCTCATGGTTTGGCTTTTGCTAGGCAAAATGTTTTTAATTGAAATTAAACGATCATTTGTTGTTGTTGTTGTTGCTGTTACTGTAATGCCACCATATACAAATCGCATTCGTTATCGTCCATGTCGTCCTTGTCGCACATGCATCCCCTTTCCAAGACTATATATATATATCCCAGCCCACCCCTTCAATAATGCTTTAATATAATATTGGCCGTGTATCGTTTCCACTATTTTTGTGGTTTAGGGTGGGTCGTGATTTAGCGCTCAGGACACGCGGGTAAATCGCTTGCAGCTAAAACAGAAAAGGGGCGCCCAAAAAGGATCCTTAAAGATATACGAATAAGTTTTGCTTTTTAAATTTAAAACTATTTAAAAGAAAAGAATGTGTCAAATATTGTTGGAAACCCTTAATATTATTGAATCGTATAAAAAATCTATTAAAAAATATATTTATTAAGAAATTAAATGTTTTTTTTTTTTGAAGAACAAGACTCTGATCTACATTCTTATATACACAAAAAGGATATTTCAATTATATATAGAATATAAGAATTTGAGCATAAGTAAAGAGAGAATATTTAGTTATCATAAAATAGTTTATAAGTGCCCGCTCAAATGCTAATTTCGCTCCTGTTCACTTGACAAATATGCCACTCAGCTAATGTTTTCATTATTGCGACACAACATTCAGGCCTCGGCTTGGGCCTCACCCTTGTCCACAGATTTTTGCTTATCCCGCCCCTTCATCATTTAGCGATCAACAGGATAAAGCAATGGCCAAAAACATGTGTTGCCAGTCACACAGCGGCGTTACAACGACCCTTTCTTCCCCTTTTCCCCTCTTCAGTCAATAGAGAATACAACTCAAAAGCCAGTTTCTAGTTTGGTATTGCTTGGTATTTTACTTGTTCTTAATCATAATGAAATATCAGTTTCTTTCACTTTCATTTATATACATATCCCCCATCATTAGAATCATCTGCTCCACCAGTTTCATTGTCATCACAGCCATGACAACCTCCACCTGCAGCCAGTTTATCCAAAGCCTCTTGTATTTCAATTGGTATTGGTGGTGGTGTGGGCAAATGATCGCCCTGTGGCTGAAATCCATTCTCATCGGCTATATATGTAACAGATATAGACTGACCCTCGGGACTTGTATAGGAGAATGATCCTTCAGCTGTTTGGGCCTCATTACCATTGATATAACCCATTTCATCAGCCATTATTCCATTGCCAGTTTCGTATTCATACTAGGATAAAGTTTTAAAAATATATTCATTTGATCTTGTTACTATAATAGTTCCTTTCTTACCTTATAGGAGCCATCAGTATTGACTTTAGATTCCAATTTAATAATTGGTATGATCTCACCACCACTTCCTCCATTATTATTACCATCATCTCCATTGCCATTGGGTGGTAAGTAACCATTACTAGGAGGCGGTCCATAACTGTTTTTGGGCATTGGTGGAGGAGCTGGCGGCTTAGCTGGTGGTCCATAACTTTTTTTGGGTGGTCCTGGTACTGGTGGCGGCGGCTTACCATTCTTTGGTGGACCATAACTGTTTTTGGGTGGTGATGGTGGCTTACTATTACCATTTTTGGCAGGCAAGTAAGTCGATGCTGGACGGGAGTTTGCATAACCCGCCGGCTGAGCTCCAATATAACCCAAAGCCAGTGAGACGAGAATCATAAATGTTAATCGGTTCATTGTTTTAGCTTTACTGTATCAACTGCTTACTCATACTATTGGTTTTATAGTTATATTGATATCCATTCTGACCTGAGTCGATCTAACACGTCTCAAGGCTAACAGAATGGAAATGAAATTGAAAAATCGTTAACTGGGTCAGTAAAATCTTCATCATTATGCTCATTGTGGACGGGGCTAAGTCCAATGACAAAATGCTGATTAATTGAGTGTGCAATCTCTTTTCCTCTCCTCCACCTCCTTCCTTCCTTCCTTCCATCCTTCCTTTAGCTAATCGCTTAAAACAACAAAACCCGCCTGGCCACAAGCAAAACGCAAAATGAAAGGATGTTGGCAAGGAGTGGCAAGGGGAGGGAGATTTGAAAAAAAAACTTTTAATTCAAAAGCAATTTTCAACCGGAATCAGAGGCAACACCTGCATGACCACCAAAATCCATCCCTTGTGCGGTGTCCTTGTCTCCTGCCTAATGCACTTTGCCTGTTGCCCAACTATGCGGGGTGGCGGGTTGAAGGGTGCTAAGCCCAAAGACCATAGGCTGCAACAACAACAACAACAACTACAGTTAGATGAACATCATCACCGATTCGATAGCTATGGCAAATGTCGGCTTTAGTCAATCGTCTATTAACTTTTTAGCCAGTTCTTGTTTTTGGGGTTTTTTTTTTTTTTTTTGAAAAGAATTTTTTCATTCGTCACAGTGGAACAAAAGTTTATTAGAAATATTTGTGTTAAAAATTATTATTAGGTGAAAAATTTTAACTTTTAAATTCTCATTTTGCAGAGAAATAGATTTTATTGTTCCAACAACTTTCTTCTATTTTATCAATCTATATATAATATAATATATAAAAAAATTCACTCAAAAGTTTCGATATAATAATATAAATACATATATATAATGAATTCTAGCTGATTTTAAAAAGAATTGTAAACATTGAAAATTTTCTTAATAAATTTGTTTTCTTTTGAATTTTAAGAAATTTACTTTCCAAAGAATGTTTACGTCTATATAATTAATAATATTTTCTTAAAAAAAAAATAGAAATAAAAATTTATAAAAACTAATTTTGAATTTTAAATTAAATTTAATAAAATTGTTAAAGATCAAGTTAAAATAAATTGATAACAAAAAAAAGTATTATAATTTTTGGAATTATTATTATTATTTCATATTATTTTATTTTTTTATATAAAATAAATTTCTTCACTTTCTGTAGACTTTCTACCACTGTAGCAGACAGCTTGTATCGTGTGTGTTTATCATTTTGGTAGCTCAACTTGTGCCAGCCAGTTGGTGGAGATGCCGCTAATATATATCCATCTCCTATAAGGGATGCCCAAGCTAATGGCAATGTCGTTTGCAGCTTGTCCTACTTGTAATGTGCTGGCGTCCAGCTGACGCTCTCCCATGACCATGTCCATGGTCTCACCCAGATTTTCTACTCTGTGTGTGTGTGTGTGTGTGTGTGTGGATTTTTGAACCTGTTCAAAGAGCCAATGCCAGCTGTAGCCACCACCCACCACTTGCTGCACCGGCTGCATAAACCAACAATTGTTTGGTTCTTCCGCTTGGTTTAGTATTACTTTTCGCTACGCACATATTGTGAATATTCCACGTCAGCCCCGCCCCATTTGCCCGCCCGCATTTGGCATACATTCATAAAGAATAAAGCAAAAATTTTTGACAGAGCGAAGATGATCTGATTGAGATTCTTATTCCTGTGTGAGGGTTGGACCCGATTAAGTTCATTGCCGTTTGGGTTAAATCAACAAATTTTTGCGATGCAGTTTCAATGATAAATTGGCCACAGATCTGCTAAACAACACACATTAAACACTCATATCTACACACACACACGAATAGTAAATGGGAATCTGAGCAACTGTTGTCACTTGTATTTGCCATGGTCAAAAATTTTAATAATAATAATTACAAGTCAACTTTATGGCCAAAACTACAAAGAGATTCTTATAAAATAACATATAATAGCTTTATATAGAAGTTCATTGACTTTTAGAAAACTTAAATAATTAAAAAATGTTTCAAAATAAAACTCTTATTAAAAATCGTATAGATTTCGATTAACTAAAAGTTTTTACATTTTCTTATGCTTAACTCGACTTAACCTCTTCTTGTGGCTCTTATAAGTTCTTAATATATATATATATATATATATGTATTTCCTGTTCTCTTATTACTTCTTAAATCACAATGGCATATTTATTATATAGTAACCTTTCTTTTTCTCATCCACAGTTCTTTTTTGGTTGAACTTGACATTAGAACACAAAGGCAACAACAAAAAAAATAAGAAGCAAATTATAATGACGTAATCTTGAGACGTTTTGGTCATTTCATTCATTGTTAAAATTAACCGACTGCGCAGATATTTGTTTTCATTAAGTCGTTTGTCTTATTTTTTTAGTTAGTTGTCAGCCAGAGACGCCAGAGACTAGAACAAGAACGTCCAGAAATTTTAGTTATCCGTATTCAACACAAAAAAAACAAAAAATTGCAATGAAAGTGGTTAGTCATTGAGAATTAGTAAGATTTATTTGATTTTTTAATCCCTGGTACAGTTATTACAGAATATCCTTCTATTCTTTATATTACTGATGTGGCCTATGGCCTGGAGTTTACCCACTCTGGAGAAGGGCGAGCATGAAGAGGCCTTGCATTTTGGGTAAACTATCTTGGCATGGCCATTGGGAATGATAATGATTGAAATATATTGCGATTTTCTTTAGCTTTCAAACAGAGAATGGTCATCAGCGTAGTGAAGATATAACTTACACAGTTCGTCCTGAATCGGATAAGGATGCATTGGAGAAGGAAACACCCAAGCCAGTGGAATATCGTGGTGGCTATAGTTTCATATCGGCTGATGGTTATCAATATCGTGTCCTATATAAGGCCAACAAGAATGGTTTCCAGCCCTATGTAACAGCCCATAAAATTGGTAACTTGGATAAGGAGATTACAAATAAAACGCTTACATAAGAAAAAAAATGCATTTTAAACGCTTTCAATTTGTTACAGTGTATGTGAAACTAGCTAAAAACAGAAGAAGAGCAAAAAAAGCTCCAACTGGAGGAAGCTTTTTTTTTATGTGTTTTCATATTGGTGTTGATCAGGTTGATTTAGTTCGTATTCTTGCAACATAAACATATTGATGAGCATATAAATATTAACATATATACCCTATATATATGACATAGGGTATATCATTAGTTTGTTTAACTCTAGCTGAAAACTGATAGATTAATTTCTTAAGTGAAAGTTTCCTCTTTGGAGGAGACTTTCACTATATCTAAAATACTTAACTCTTACAATTTTTAAGACAATTTAAAATGTTAGGGTATACAATCTTTCTTTTACTTTGATAAGCAATTTAAAACTTATTGCACAATCCCATCGATAGACTATAAATTATTTGATGCTCTCTTTGGATGTATTAACATATATACATATGTTTATATATAGATACATATATACATGTGCCTATAAATGTGCTTTTTCCTTTTTTTTTTTTTTATATGAAATCAACCTTTTTCCAGTTTTGTGTTATGCAAAGCCATTGGGTGTTAGGCAATCTGCAACTTATGAGGAGACTTACACAGCAGTTTTTTTTGAAATTTTGCTTCCAGTTTAATTTTCTTCTGTTTGGAGATATCTGCAGATGTTTCATTTCTTGTTCAGCCGCCTTGGTTAACAGTTGTGTCTATATTTTTTTTTTTTTTTTTTTTTTTCTGTTTTCTAAAACCAATCTTTAATAAGATGCCTTTCAATGCAACTGAGGGTAAAGACAAAAAGAGTTGGTCAAATTCGACTAGTGGTGAAATGGATATACTTCCATTCGATATTAATAACAAATATGTGCAATTTGCTATACTTATTCTGGCCTGCTCCCTATTGGGATGTGCTCGGATTAATGCCTTAGATCATGCACCAGGCACTGTATTAGATATACAATTGGGCGAATCAGAAGTTGACCAGTTTAAATATATACCAACACAAGATGGCTATGAGTTTGGGTATGTGGATATGCAATTATTTATTGTTTATTGTTACAACAATTGTTTTAACTCTGATTAATCATATTTTAGTTATACCCTACCCAATGGTGCTCATAGGGATGAAATAGCTAAAGTTCTTAGTGGTTCATCGGCAGCTAAGGATCTCGAGAATGCCAATGCAATGGCTAAGAATCATCGCCCCTCTCGTACCCAGGGTATCAAGGTACGCAAACTTTCTGGCAAATCTTTGTCCTCCTTGGCTGGCTAATTGCATTGGATATGAATTTAAATACATTGATCAATTTTTTGTCATGTGTAAAAAGCGAATTTGTTATCATGCTTTAAATTTCTTATTTATAAGTAATATAGTTTGTGAAAATCATTTTAAATGTTTTATTTAACAATGAATTGGTGTTTTTTTTATTTGCTCCCTCTCTCTCTCTCTCTCTCTCTCTCTCACTCTCACTCGAAAACTCGTTTGTTGGGCAACAAGCAACAAAAGTTATAAACAAAAGATGGGAAACAAACAAATCATTAATGTGATTATGAGAGAATGATGTATGTGTGTGGAGGAGAGTCTGAAATTTGTTTATAAAGTTAACTTTCAAAAACAAGTTAAGCTTTACACAAGTGAAAGAAGTTACAATGATTATCTGTTCGTGTTTTTCTTTATCAACTCAATGTATAGCTACAAAATGAAGTCATTTTGTTTACACTTTGAAAGTGCCTAATAAATGTTAATGCTGACAAATAATATAAATGTTTTATATATTTTTAGAAGCGTTGTTTATAAATGAAAGAAATGTTTAAAGGTGAAAGTTTCATCAGAGAGTATTTTAAGATGACATTTTCAAACATGAAAGCATTAAATTAAAGTGAAATTATTGAACTTTGTACTAAAAGTTACTCTTAATTTAATTACTTCTCTGGTAATAAAACAAACAGAACCTATTAGGTTCGATTTGAATTTAGATCAAGGTCTTTGTAATTTTATTTGTTTTTACTTGACAAAAATCGTGCAAGCAAAAATTAACAACTAAATTATAAATAAATGCGAAACAATGTCAATTGGTCACAAGGCTATTTGAGGAATATATTTTTCTTTTACTATCTATTTAATTGGAATATTGAATATGCCACAGCAAAAGTTTATTTCAGTTTTTCTCATTTTGTTGTTCTGCCTAAAAATATGCTACAAAATAATAATCATATCATCAAGTTTGTGTCTTAAGTTTTTTGTTTTGCTTGCAATCATTTTGCCAAGAAACAAAATTGATTTTTTTGGGGCATAGAATGGCATAACAGCCTCTTAGTAACTTGCCCCAAATTTAGATTTTTTTTTTTTTTTTTTTTGGAGTAATCAATCTCTTTATGCCATGTTTAAGACAATGAAGAACAAAAAAAAAAAAAAAAAAACAAAAATTATGAAATTAAATTTTGTACGCACAATTCTTAATGTCAAATGTCAAAACGAGCTGGTAAAACATAAAAAATATATATATAAAATAAGCAAGAAGATTCCACATACATATATACATACATATACACACACATATGTATATACTGGTATTTCATTTAGTTGTTTTTGTTTTTTTCCTTTGCTTTACTTGGTACGTATGCAATTATTATGCAATGCACCAGTCAGAGTGATAAAAAAGAAATGAAATGAAACACCCAAATGACATTTACATATTTACGTAGCAACAAAAACAATAATATTAACAACAACAACAATGAGATAAACAAGCTATTAAAACATTGCCATTAACGTTCAAGTGCTAATTTTGCAGAGAAGAGACCCCAGTCGTCCACCTATAGACTCTTGAAATGAGATATAAAACACACAAAAAAAAAAAAAAAAACCGAAGATGGAACAGGCCAAAAGCCGGTCTGGCCGGCCAAGTTTTTGCTTTGAAGTGCGTACAAAAGACAGAGAGCGAGAGTAAGAGAGAGAGAGAGAAAAAAAAAACAGCAGCTGTTCGATTTTGACTTGGACTTGGACTGTTGCTGCCAAGCAGCAGCAGCAGCAGCATCTTGCGCTGACCTTGAAGACGTAAAATGTGAAGATGAATCTACATATTAATGTTTGTGTGTGTGTGTGTGTGCGTGTGTGTGCGCTTAAAACTGGCTGGCCGGTTAAAATTGTATATTGAAAGGGAAACTGTGTGTATAAAAAATCAGTTAGATAGAATATTCATTTAAGCAGGAAGAACGAAAATTTATGCAACAAAAACCAATTACTTTTGTTGAGAATATAAAGAAAATTTCTTTTATATTAGCATATGTTTTTTTTTTTCCTTTTTTATTAAAATAAAACAAGCTTAGACAATACAATAGATACAACTAAATAAAATTGCCTTAAATTTTATTATTAGTTTATTTTAGGAAATTTTAAATTTTAACTTATTATAAAGAATTACAGTTGAAATACAACAAATTTTTTATGTTTTCTTTATAAAAAAAAAACGTTTAATATAGACCTTGGCAATGATGATTCTATTAATGATTGTATTTATATATAGTATTATATATAAGTAATATAAAAAAATATATATATATAAAGTCTTTATTAAGTATTTAAGTTACATAAGAAAGATATATATATATATATATATATATATACATTGTAAATATTTAAAAGATTCTTTTAATATAGGCCAAGATCCCCACGTCATTGATGAAAGTACAAAAAAATACAAAGCGAAATAATAAATAAAATTAAAATATATATAAATAATTGTACAAATGATTTCCTGATTATCTCTTGTCACATATTTTAAATAAGATATATAGTTATAACGAGAAAACAAATAAAACTAAAATTAATTAATGCCGCCCTCATACTGACATCGATTTCTATAAATTTATGCAAATCTCGAATGATAAATGCAACTTGATGCAAATGCCCTCCAAAAAAAAAAAAAAAACACACACACACACACACAAAAACAACTCCAAGAAACATGTATGCAGTCACAGAAACAACAACAACAACAACAATAAATGAAACCTTAAAATCAAGTTAAAGTCAAGGGCCGTGCTTTAAATGACAAATCGTTGAATTGTTAAATTTTATAATATTTTATTTTTTTTTTTTTTTTCCATTTAAAAAGTATTATTTCTCTTTTATATAAAAGTTTAGAGTGGCTAGGACTCTTTGTGCAGGATATAAAAATATTTCCGTTGATATTAATAAGTTGAAATCTCATAATTGTTGTTATTTATAATCTTTTCAACATAGTTATAATAGTCACTGTTATTGTATTAGTATTAGTTTTCGTTGTTGTTGTTCAATGTCTTTGTGTTTGCATATTTAAGATTTTAATTTTTTTCATATTTAAACATTTAATCTTCTCTTTATTTTTTTGGTTAATATATAAAGACCTGGCATCTGAGTATTTGGTATCAGAATAACATTTCGACATCCAAAAGACAAACGTCTCTCTAAAAAAATATTAAATATGAAGTTTGTTATTGTTTTTGTGGCTTTGATTGCTTTGGCTTTTGCCGCTCCTCCTAACCAGGAGGCTCAGGTTATCCGACAGGATTCCAATGTAGGACCAAGTGATTATTCTCATACGTAAGTAGTTTTTTCTTATTTATTAAAATCAATATATATATAAACAATATCTTTGTTTTAGATTGGAAACATCTGATGGTACTAAAATCAATGCTGCAGGACATCTCGATAATCCTCAAGCTGAAGATGCCAGCATCGTTGTAAAGGGCTCGTATCAATTTGTTGCTAATGATGGTCAAACATACCAAGTTGACTATATTGCCGATAAGAATGGTTATCAGCCATCGGGCGCTCATTTGCCTCAAGTTTAAATATTCTCCATAAGAAAAAATAAACCAAGTTAATAAAAATCCTTTAAAAATAATCCAATTTTTTTAAAATGTGTAACTCTGCTAGCAGGAAGCGATTTAAAATCCCATATATATGTAAATTCTCGATATTTCTTCTAAATCGATAGCCATACTTATCTATTTCTTATGTTCCATTCTCCCTCTCTTAGTGAGTGAGAGCCATTTGGTTTGTGTTGATATATTCTTGAAGCAGCTGAATCGGATCACTATATTATATAGTTTCATTAATATTTAGTTCTTAAAAGAAAACTGTATTTCTTTTATTGGAATTTCCTGCCATATTAGTTTTTGATATTGTCCTTTTTGTTTTACTTGAGTCGGAAATAGAGCTAATAATCTAATAAGATATTAGATCGTCTCAAGTAGATTGTCTTGGTTCTTGGAGATTCATTGGTGAATACAAAGAGTCTGGAACCTAGAGAGGGAATCTATATTACCATATAAGATATGGCGCATTCTGTACGATTATAAAGAGAAACAAAAGGGGATTCAAAAGGTTAGTTAAGAGAACTTAACTGCAATTCTTGCTTGAACCACAAAAAAATCCAAATTCTGAAAATACTTTCTTCAACTATTCAGTTCTACTTTACTCTGAAATAAAGTGACCATAAGTGAGATCTATATTCAATATTGTATATTGTAATATCTAGATATATAACTCAGAATACATTATAAATTAAGTCCGTTGATAGTTTTTTTTATTTCTTCAAATAACGAGACTTAAAAGTAATTAAATGTTCCATCAGTACGCTCGTTTCTAAAAATGTTTAAGTATATATTTTTACCCTGTACCCATAAGGTAAAAGGGTATATTAAAGACGCTAAAAAGTATGTAACAGGCAGAAGCAAGTATTTCCGATACCATAAAATATATATATTCTTGATCAGCATCTGCACCTGAGTTGATTTAGATACGTCCATCTGTCCGTTCCTCCGTATGAAGACCTAGATTTTAGAGACTATAAGAGTTGGAGCATTTGCTGTGAGCATTCGTGTAGTGTCTACGCAGATCAGGTTTGTTTCAAATTTTTGCCACGCCCACTTTCACTCCTACAATTTAAGAAAAATGAATAACTAGAGTAATATTAAAGGTATTTGGCACACTAAATAATATAGTGAAAAGGCATCAGGTGTTTAAATTTTGTCGGAATCGGACAAGAAATATCGGAGATATACCTATGTACAATTTGACAACATTGCGTAGTAAGAGTAAGCGAGACAGCATGCGTTTGAACTGATGGCAAATTCGAAGGAAGTTTGGTTTTATAAAGTTTCTCTACTTGAAAAACTCTAGAAAAATGTTCAAAATATTTAGAAAGGACATACATTTTATACCAAATATCCTTAGCAGCCTGTTGGCTTATAAGTAAGCAATTTGTAAATATAAGATAACAATTCTATAAATAAAAGTATTTAAACTTTTCCTTTTTTAGAAAAAAGAAAGAGATAAAGTTGTTATTTTAAAATAGAAATCTTTTCAAGATAAATCCAGGAAATGTTTTTCAAAGCCAGAGAGAGAGAGGTAGGAGGGAGAACATTTTTCGTATTGGCATCTTGTGTAGCAACTTGGCTCAAATATACGCATTTGTTGTTGGTATAAAAACGCATTGATGACGTAAATACCTTGAGAAATATTTGTGTTATACGAAAACTAAGAAACTGAAGTTGTTCTCTGCCTACCAAAAGAAGTTCCCATTAATTTGTTTTGATAATAGATAAATATACAAAAACGCGACATTATTGAAACTAAAGCCAGTTTTTTTTCCTTTTTTTTCATAAAAATACATTTTATTATACATAGATGAATTTAAAATTTGATACGACTTAAACATATTTGCTTAATTTAAAATGTTTTTTGGTTAAACTAGTTTTTGTCGCCATTTTAGTTTCAGTTATTTATGCTTAATTGGACCTAGGCCAAAGCATCAATGAGCTACTATAAATACCATAAGCATTGGCCCTACAAACTATCAGTTGTCTTTTACGTCTCCTCAGCGATACACAAAAAAATAACAAAATCAAAATGAAATTCGTCATTGTTTTCGTTGCCCTCTTCGCTTTGGCCTTTGCTGCTCCAGCAAGTCCGGATACTGTAATCGTACGCTCCGATTCAGATGTTGGACCCGAAAGCTTCAAATACGAGTAAGTAAACTGAAAATGAAAAAGAAAAGGACATTCTGATTAAAATATAATATCAATTGACAGTTGGGAGACAAGTGATGGACAAGCCGCTAGCGCTGAAGGTCAACTTAACAATGTTGGAAGTGAGAACGAATCTCTGGCTGTTAGGGGATCTTACCGCTTTGTTGGTGATGATGGTGTCACCTATGAAGTCCAATACATTGCCGATGAGAACGGTTTCCAGCCACAAGGTGCTCATTTGCCCGTTGCCCCTGAGGCCTAAGAATCTAACCATTTCGGAATAATGTTCTCTGTTTTTTTTTGTATAATGGAAAATAAAAAATTTTGATTTGTTTTAATGAAAATATTTGGATTTTATTATTTTGGAGTAACTTTAAAGAAGGATTACAACTAGAATTATGCTAAAGCTTTTATATTGCTATCCCTAAAGCATATCCTTGCTGCTTCAGGATAGCTAAGAACTTGATTACAAATGAGATTTTGCCCAGAAATTGTTAATCTTTTTGCCTTCAAATTATTAACTGGCTGATTATTATGGCAAAATATATGATAAGTTTTTCATGATACCAAAACAGATTAATGAATCGGAAAATCTATTTTAGTTTGTAAGAAGCTTTAATTTAAGTACACGAAATGATTTTTAAATCTTTAATTAAATTTAAACTACAATGTTATATACAAATGATTATGGTTATTAAAATCAAGATTTGAAAAAACTCTAATGGATTAATTGTGTTTAGAAAACGCTAATCAGGATATTTCTTAAACCATGAATTTATATTTTATTTTATTTTATTTGAAATTTAACCCTGAAGTTTGGGCAAAAGCAACAAAAAAAAAATGTAGAAGGATGGATTAACTTTGGCCATTCCGAAGTTTGAATACCTTTGCAAACTTTTTAATAAAAATATTTTTTTTGGTCCTATTGTTCCTTTAGGAGCTATAGCATATAGTCGGCCGATTCTAGTGAAACTCAGTAAACACAATTCTATTTATGCCAAACTTACACATACCAAATTTCGTGAGAATCGCTCTTCAAATAAGCAAGTTATTCATCTAAAACTATTTTTCTGGCCGATCGTTCCTATGGGAGCTATATGATATAGTCAACCGATTTTGATGAAACTTGACAATTTTATTAGAAAGTATATAAAACTGACAAATACCAAATCTTGTGATAATCGCTTATAAAACAACCAAGTTATTGCTTGAAATCCATATTCATGACCGATCGTTCCTATAAAAGCTATATGATATAGTCAACCGATTTTGATGAAACTTGATGCATATGTTAAGAAGTAACTAAAACTCACAAATACCGGATTTCGTAATATTTCATTGGAAAACAACAAAGTTATTGAGGTTTAAGCTTATTCACAACCGATCATTCCTATGGGAGCTATATGATATAGTCATCCGATCGGAATGATTCCGAGATATACAATGCCTGCAGCAAAAAGAAGCCTAGGTGCAAGGTTTCAGCTCTGTAGCTTTACGGACAAGGCTATATCAACTTAGCTCGTCGTTCTAATCAAGAATATATATACTTTATATAGTCGGAGATGCTTTCTTCTATGCGTTGCAAACTTCTGACCAAAATGAATATACCTTTTTTGCAAAGGTATAAAAATGATCAATAATATTTCATCCATGGAATATTCCACGAGTTTTGGGGACATATGATAATAAGGAATATATAGATATATATTTATATAACAGATTCATTAAGGCAGTAAAATATATTTAACAGATTGATTAACTACTAGGACACAAGATATTTGCAAATGTTTGTACTTGATAATATAATAATAATAGATCATAATAAATGAAATATATGTAATTGGTATATAATTTTGTTTAATTAGAGTTAATTTGTTAATAGTCTTTAGACTTATTGTAGATCTCTTTTTACTTTTTAAAAATTATCGTTAGTTTCAATGGCCCAAATATAACCATATTTAAACTATATACAAGTGACTTTTGATTATAATAAACATGTTAGAATATGATTTGCCATGTGGCAAAAATTTGCTAATATTATAATACAAAACCAGTAAATCGAAACCATACCAAATAGTTTCATCAAATTTTGTCAATTTCCCCCAAAAGCTAAATGAAAGAAGAATAGTTAAACTAGTTTTTTTTTTTTTTTTTTTGTCGCCATTTTAGTTTTAACTATTTATGTTAACATAAATTGGACCTAGGCCAAAAGCCTCAATCAGCTACTATAAATACCATAAGCATTGGCCCTACAAACTATCAGTTGTCTTTTACGTCTCCTCAGCGAAACACAAAAACCAAACCAACAAAATCAAAATGAAATTCGTCATTGTTTTCGTTGCCCTCTTCGCTTTGGCCTTTGCTGCTCCACCAAGTCAGCAGGCTGAAATCCTACGCTCCGAGTCAGATGTTGGACCCGAAAGCTTCCAATACTCGTAAGTAAACTGAAAATGAAAATGAAAAGGACATTCTGATTAAGATATAATATCAATTGACAGTTATGAGACAAGTGATGGACAAGCCGCTGACGCTGGAGGTCAACTTAACAATGTTGGAACTGATCACGAATCTCTGGCTGTTAAGGGATCCTACCGCTTTGTTGGTGATGATGGTGTCACCTATGAAGTCCAATACATTGCCGATGAGAACGGTTTCCAGCCACAAGGTGCTCATTTGCCCGTTGCCCCTGAGGCCTAAGAATCTAACCATTTCGGAATAATGTTCTCTGTTTTTGTTTTGTATAATGGAAAATATAAATTTTGATTTGTTTTAAAGAAAGTTTTATGGTCAAAGTGACTTTGTTTTTATTTAAATACTCTTTTAATGGGATTTCTTTTTTTTTTTTTTTTTTTTTTTTTTTTCAATGTGCCAATAATTTGTGAGTGAATCCTTATACAAACAAAAGTATTTAAGTGAACAATTATGGAATATATATATATATTTTTTTTTGTTTTTGTTTTGTGTTTAAAAATTACATGGATAACACTTGGAACCGTGCAACTAGATGTACATATAGCCGTAATTATATCAAATATGCCTTTATCATCGAATATTCCGGGTAAGTGCTTAGTGATTGTATTTTGTGCCGATCTAATTATCATAATTTGATCCAAAAACAATTAAAAATATATATAAGTTATAGTGTAGTTTCGTTTACTACGATCGTGTTGTTACCAGAGTAAATCTCTTACCTGAAGACACTTTTATGGCCATAAGACACAGACAGGGAACAAATTGAAAATCATTTAAAGAAACGGAGTTTATTCGACATTTGTGTGTGGCTTTTATAGTAACTTTAAGTATTTTGTTTTTTTACCATCTGCCACTCAATTTAAAGGAAACATGTAGTTAGACTTACTTCTAAATGCCAAAGAAGAAGACGAAGTATTGTTGAGGAAATGCCAAAGAAATATTATAGTATTAAAAAAAATCTATAAAATAAAGTCTAGCGAAATATTGATAGGGCAAAGAGAATTTGTGAAATATATGGTATAGGGATGGGGGATGGGGAGAGGTTGCGGAAGGACGGATATGCATATAACAATATGTAAAGGCCGACAAATGACCAAAAACTCGATTGACCGGCTTGAATCAACTGCTAGCTGGTTAACGTTTTACGTTACTGACGCCTCTTCTTTAGGCCGCGTGTAGCGGTCAATGAAGGTGGAATAAATTGGCAAACAAGAGAGGAATGGTTGGTCAGGTGTGGAGGGTTTATACATATTAGAGGTAAATCAGAGACATGCAGAGATTTCAAATGCATGCAAGCTCACATATACATATGTATATGTATATATTTTTGTATATATATTTCGGTTTATTCGATTTGTTCGTCATCTTCTTTTTTTATGTCTGTTTATATCGTTTTTTTGTTTTTCTTCTTCTTCTTTTGGTTAGCCACTAGGCACACTTGATTGGAACATCAATCGAAATGCAGCAAAGGCCGTTGCCAGCATATGCCAAAAGTCAAAAATCACTGGCTAGCAAATCGGTGGTGTACCAAAATTCTTCTTGGTTTACTTTTGTCTATTTATATTTGACCAAAAAGTTGAACTTGTCGTTGGCTTTAACTAAACTGTTATTCTTTTTGGTAAGGTCTTGAACTTAAAGTATATTATACCATTTTTACATTGCAATGGCAAATTAGGTTTAGGTAGGATCTTAAAATGGAAATATACTTATGGGAGAAAGAAGAAGAAATCGTTAAATGCCAATCAATTTACGCATTTATCAAGTGACAAGAATATTTTAAAAATATGTTTCATATGAGAATTGTATATACACTTTATAGTATGTTTTCTGATTTAGTTGATTAGTTTTATAACACTTTTTATGACTGTATGCTATTTACACATGTATGAAAGTTTTGAAATAGATTGAAAAACAAATTTATAATGCAGTTTTATATATCATTCAATATGATACCTTTATGTAGTAGAACCAATGTTTGTTTGTAGCACAGTTTTATAGCCATTTAATGGAGTAGTTTGTTATTTAAGTAAGTCCTGCTTTGTATAACAGTTTTAATGGCTGATTTAAAAACTGTTTATAAAACACTTTGCAGTTTTATTACTGCTTTTAAAATTGTTGAATAAACTTTTTCTATAACAGTTTGTATAACAATTTGTATAACAGTTTATATAACACATTGTATAACAGTTTGCATATCATTTTGTATAACTATTTGTATAACCCATCGTATAACAATTCTATAACAGTTTCTAAAGAAGTTTGTTAAACAGTTTCTGTAACAGTTTGTATAACATCTTGTATAATAGTGTATAAAAGAGTTGATTTAACAATTCGTATAACAATTTACATACCAAATTGTTTAATAGTTTGCTTAACAGTAGATAACTGATTATTGAGCTGTAAATTCTGAAAAACACTTTAAAGAACAGTTTGGAGAATAAATTAAACTACAGTTTTGACCAAAAATCGCTTATATAACATTTAAATCATTTTAATGGATAAATTTCTAAAATCATTCAAATAAAAATATGACTTACCATTGAGAATCTTTCAATTGGCATAAGACAACAAATAGTTAATAATACCAATCATTGTGATGCATTCAGTAAGGTTCGCGGATCTTTGAATCCGCTTTAAATGTTACTTGTCGCAGCGACTTTGGTGCATCGTTTGCAACGTTTGGTTAAAATTACTGAGATATATGCTTAAAGCCGTTGACGACAGAGGAACGAGCCAATAGCAATACAATTGTGCAAATTTATGATGTTTGCAAATTTAGAGCCCAAAGATTTAGTATAAAATGCAGTGGCTGGCGATGCACTTGCACCATTAGACAATCGGTAGTTTGTCCGGACGCATAGTTTTCATTCTGAAACGTTTGACGGTGAATTAACATGATGAAATTGGTAATATTACGAATCGCTGGAAAACAATCGCATTGAATCCTTTATTATAACAATACAATACTTAGTGAATCCTTGTGCTTTTTGCTTTATGTAATCCAGATGCTAGTCGTTGGCTTCCTGGCTATTGTGCTTATGGCACAGACTATGGCCCGTCCCCAGAATGATGTTGAAGTATTGGAATATGAATCGGATAACATTGGCATCGGTGGTTACAAATTTAGCTATAAGCTAAGCGACGGCACCACCCGCACCGAGGAGGGTGTTGTCAATAATGCTGGACAAGAGAATGAATCAATATCGATACGTGGTTCAGTTAGTTGGGTGGCACCTGATGGCCAGACCTATACCATTAATTTTGTTGCCGATGAGAATGGTTTCCAGCCGGAGGGAGCGCATCTACCCAAATAAATCAGCAACTAAATTCTGGCTTAAGAAACAGAATGTGAGATGAAGTGAGGTTGAGGTGCTGTGCTTCAGTCAGTCGTCAGTCAGTCAGTCACGTGTCATGCCTTGTTTTTTTTTTTTTTTTTAGTCTCTTTAATCATAATACTTTATTTGTTGCATTGAAGCTCAAAATATATCATTTTTTTTTTCGTGTTGTCGAAATCCTTTTTGTTTTTATATTATAATTAAATATTTTCAGAGAAACTTGGGAATCAAGAATCGGTCTAAGACTTTATTTGTTCAACAGTTTAAAAAAAACTTTTAAGAAATTGATTTCATTTCTTTTATAATGGTTTTCCTTTAGTTACAGAAAAGTCCTTTAAAACAAATACAAGACTAAACTTTAACCGTGACCTTAGGTATATACATTGATACATATGTGTATAATATATATATAATTATATACTATTTAGCTCTCATTTCTAAGCTATACCATTGAAAATTGTAGAACATTTTGTTAAAAGTTCTTAAAAAATTATAAACTGATTGTCAAATGTCAATGAAATAATTAGTTTGCTTTAAAAACTAACTCAACTACTTTTGCATTTCCTATATACATATATAAATATGTATATATAGTTGATATATATATATATATGCATGTTCAATTTTTTGCAAACAATTTTTAAATTTAAATTTTTATTCATAAACATATTTTTTGCATTTGACCGGACATTAAACTAGTTTGCAATTTTTATGCAAATTTCAAAGTTTTGTTAGTTTTGTGTTTCTGCTTCAAAATCAGACTATAAATAAGATGTGCTGCAGATCTTAAAATTATAGTTCGAATACAATTTGAAGCAATCACAGCAATCAAATCGAATCAAATTTAAATCTCCAAAATGAAATTCGCAATCGTTTTTGTTGCCTTGTTCGCTCTGGCTTATGCTGCTCCTGGTGGCAATCCTGATGCCGATGCCCAGATTTTGCTTTACAAATCAGATGTTGGACCTGATGTTTGGAGTTCTGCGTATGAAAATAACCTAAAGGATTAAATAAGGATTAATAATATAAACGCTTCTCTTTTCTATTTAGCGTTGAGACATCGAATGGCATTAAGGCCAACGAGGATGGCAAGGCTGTCGATATTGGCAGCGAACATGAATCGATTGTTGTCAAGGGATCCTACTCCTTTGTGGCTGATGATGGTCAGACTTACACTGTGAACTATATTGCTGATGAGAACGGTTTCCAACCAGAGGGTGCTCATATTCCCAAAGCCTTGTAATTGTTATCAAAATGAAAATAAATAAATAGAAAAATGCTTTGAATTGCACAAAAATTTCTTTGTATTTTTAATCAATCGATTAATCAATTCAATGATCCTTAATAGAAACTGTTAGTGAACTGTAAATCGGCCATATACAGTTTAACTTTCCCATAGTGAACTTCTATAAAGTTCTCTCTATAAAATTGAATAGTTTGCTCATTCCTTGTTAATATTAAATATAACTAAGTTATGAAGTTATTTTCTAGTCCTCTGTGAACTTATTCGATTATATATATTTTTAATCAATTATATATATTTTAATTATAAAGTTTTACATTTATTTCTATAACTCTTCTTGGGGTGTTATATAAAATGAATGCTTGAGAAAAGAAACTGATAAAGGAATGAACTAAGTCAAAGGATCTCAAGTTAAGATTTCGATTCGCTGCGATTCATTCTAAAACCTAATTTTTAGATTAATGTTTATATCCTTTTACTTAAGGTGATTTGGGTCTTTAGGATCTATATTTTTTTCTTCTTTGGGTCCTTCTTTCTTCTTAATGCATCGATTTCCTTATGAATATATAAAGTATCTTTAGCATTGACATCCTTTTGGGTATCTTTTTTGTATCTTAAAACAGATCTTTTATATAATATTATTGTTGAATAAATCGACGATATCCTTTTCATCCTCTTTTCAATTCAATAACAATTTCTATCTTAATTTTTTTTATGAAATTTATTTATTTCGATTTTGCTTTTCTATTCAAAGGTTTGATTTAAGTTGGGTGTGGGAGGTTTTTAAGGTGCCACGGGCAAATGGGCTCCGGATGGCTGGAATCCATTCTCATCGGCAACATAGGTGACAGTGAATTTCTCACCGGTCTTCTCATCCACCCATGAGTATGAACCGTGCACAACAATGGCTTCATGCTCAGAACCAGCATCCTTCAGGACTCCAGCTTCTTGCAGGGAGATGCCATTGCTAGTCTCCGACTCGTAGTTGTAACTTTCAGGCTGGACATCACGAACATCCTTCAATACCTCAGCATCGTTGGGACGAGCGCTGGCCAAAGCGAAGAGGGCGACGAGAACAATAACGAATTTCATGTTGTATTCCTTTGTAAATCTCACTGATTTGTGATGATCAAATGCACATTGGATCGGGGTTTATATAGTCAGCAAATAGAAAAGTCAAAGGTGAGGTGAATTTTTGGCAAATGATATTCATTTCAATATCAAGCGCAACTAAAATTAGCATTAATTCCGGTTAAACTGGATGCTTAAATATCGTATTTCATATCATAACTGCATATACAAATGCTTGAAATAACAAACTAAATAAACTGAACTATTGTTAATCGAAATCGAATGTGTGCATCAATTTTTATTTTAAGAAATATAGAATATCTAACAATAATTAATGTTATGGACTCTACAAACGAATTTTACTTTTTCTTATGCCGAAGATTTAATGCCCTTTGATAGGACTGTTTTAAGGATTCTATTCTAAACTAAGTTTCAGATTAACGTTTAATATCTCTGGAAAAAGACAAAGCAATGGCTAATACCATATCTTTATAAATTACTTAATTCTTGTAAAGCAAAGTTAAAACATTACATACATTATATGTAAAAAATTAGATGCTGAGAGGCACAAGGATATAGCAGGATAAAGATGAAAGATTTATCTTCTCTCAATGATAAGGAATATATTTGAATGATATGTATAGTAAGTACAAACTTTCACTTCTGTACAAATCTTTCTGAAAGATTTTGTTAATTTCATAGCATACTTTTGGGGGCATACATGTATTCTTAACCAGAAATCTCCTTTGATAAGTTTAAAAAACGTTTTGAAGCCATAATTGGCCAAAAGTTTGGTCATGATAAATATCTAATTTAAGAATTTCTCTTAATAGTTTATTAAAAGTCCTGGAATAAGCTTTAGAAAAAGCTTCGCATGTGAAAAAGGAGAAAAATATACAGAATCTGAAAAAAATCTTTGTTATGCCAGAGTCTCTGATAATTGTAGCAGATGCTCTATAAAGTAAAATTGAACTTATACGTTTCTTTAGAGCATCCTTGCAAGTCCTTTAATATACTTGTTGAGTTTCAATTATCAGGTGATAACTATTCGATTCTTTATTTTCAATAATAGCTTCTAAATAATCTTTGATTTTTATCATCATAAAAAGGGAAAAGATAAAGGTATATAAAAATATATATAACAAAAAAATTCATTTGTGCTTTTAAAAATCAATTTATTAAAGTTCTAAAAAAAAAAAAATAACTCAGCAATTTGTTCATTTTTTTTAGTTTTTGTTCAAATCAAATTTTGTGGGCCTTAGCTTCTTAAGGTGCCACGGGCAAATGGGCTCCGGATGGCTGGAATCCATTCTCATCGGCAACATAGGTGACAGTGAATTTCTCACCAGTCTTCTCATCCACCCATGAGTATGAACCGTGCACAACAATGGCTTCATGCTCAGAACCAGCATCCTTCAGGACTCCAGCTTCTTGCAGGGAGATGCCATTGCTAGTCTCGGATTCGAATTTGTAACTTTCAGGCTGGACATCACGAACATCCTTCAATACCTCAGCATCGTTGGGACGAGCGCTGGCCAGAGCGAAGAGGGCGACGAGAACAATAACGAATTTCATGTTGTATTCCTTTGTGAATCTCACTGATTTGTGATGATCAAATGCACATTGGATCGGGGCTTTTATACTAGTCCATAGATGCAAAAAGTCAAAGGTGAGAGCATATAAAATTCTGAAGCAAAGCAATTTTGAAGTGATATATTTATGCATATGAATGATAATGAGATAATGCAAGCAGTCTTCCGGTCTAACTGGAAACTGGAACTAAAACCGGAACGCTATTGGGATAGCCAAAAAAGTCATACAAAAGTAAAAGATACGTTTTTCTTGCCGCGTTTATTTTACAATCAACTTAAAAAAAAAAAAATAGAACAGCTCTTGGTTTTGTTTTGTGCTTTTTGTTGTTACTTTTTTTTTTAGTTGGCAATTGGTACATTGGGCAAATGAGCACCCTCGGGTTGGAAACCATTCTCATCGGCAACATAGGTCACAGTGTAGGTCTGTCCATCATCGGCCACAAAGGAGTATGAGCCACGGACAACGATGGCCTCGTGCTCAGTACCCACATCCTTCAATTGACCTTCTTCCTGATGGGTTTTGCCATCGCTGGTCTCCAAACTGAAACGAATGTTTCTTTGAGTGTCCGTTTGAGCTTTTTGTACAAGAACAAGAAAAACTTACGCGAATTTATATCCTTCGGGTTGTACGTCCGATTCGAGGCGTACAATTTCAGCAACATTATCCACAGGAGCAGCCAGGACCACAGCCAAAAGGCAAGCGAAAACGATGGCAATTGTGTACTTCATATTGATTAGTTTTGATTGGATTGGATTGGAATATCGTCTTGAACCTGTGCAAGTTGCTTGATTTGTGTTGGTCTCTGATGATTGTCCAGGCGTTTTTATAGTCGAGAGGTCGCACTGACTACGATGAAAATGTTGTAGTCAAAAAATAAAAATGACTAATTACACGCCAAGAGCTAAAGCTAACAAATTGGCTTTAAAAACGAAGAAGAAAAGAAAAGACAAAAATAAAAACGTAAAAACAAAAAACTTCTAAGGTAAACAAATTGATGCCGTTTATAGGAAATACCTATAATAATTATAATCATAATCATAATCATCATGATCATCATCATCATCAACGTCATTATCGTCATTGTCATTATGATGATCGACAACGCATTTGCATTTTTCGTGAATCAATCAAAAACCAAACGAATTTATTGTAGACAACTCACAAAAATAAAACCCAAAAAAAAAAACTTTATATATTTTTGATCATCCATGGGGTATGTCATTGTCAGAGGGCCTAAGTTAGCTACTAGTTTTAGCTAAAACATATATAAACGTAAATTACTTGATTAAAAATCAAGTAAAATCGGCAACCATATGCCATTCCCATCTGATTCAAAACAAAGCTTTCATATAAACTTTTAGGATCTCGAATAGTTTCAAAGTTCAAATTTCAAAGATATCAAGAACTTAAGGACAATTATCCATCCGACTGCTCCATTTGGTTCACTCAATTGACTATGTTATCTATATATTGCTGATATATGTAAAAACTTAAGTATCGTTTATCTAATATATTTTATTTAAGTTAATTTATGAAGAAGAAAAGTGAGTGTCGGGTAGTTCCCCCAATTATGAAGCGTATGTAGGGAAACTGGTTTCTTAGAATCTGTTTTTATGTTATCTTAAACACATTAGATAACATAGAGAAATTGTGATTTCAAATTTTACAAGAGATAGATAGAAATCTTTGTATTTCGTTTGGATTTATATTATACTCACTCTGCTTGTATTTGTATGTGTTGGCAGATTTATTGACTCTATTAAAGATTTATTTTATTAATTTGCATCCTTAATGTTATTTCGGTTTGGTTAAAAGTTAATGGCAATGTAAATTAAAATCTTAAGAAAATATCTTAAATCTTGGTCAATTATTTTGATAGTAACTATATCTTATAGTATTCCGTGCCGCGTAATTCTTAAACATATGCTTTGTAGATGTCTTATAAGCTTATCTACCAAGTTTCATTTACATATCTCAAGAAAAGATGCCCAAAAGGTGCAAAGAAACAAACAGATGGACAGAGATACATGGCTAGATCAACTATTGAAGTTGCATTGCATTGGTATAGATAGACAGACAGTCATGTTTGTTTTTCATTTAGTTCTTTTTGATGAACAAGAATTTCAATTTCAAAGTGTTTTCATAGTAAATTTCAGTTATCCAATGGAAGTGATCCTTAACCAAGGGAAGGATTTAGTTCATGTCGCAGCTTTTAAATGAATTTCAATTGTATTTAGGTTAATGCAAAATGAACTTCCTCTTTTTACTTATGTAAACAATATCTGTATCTGTCAATACTGCAATCTCTTGCCCCAGTGTCTTTAGTCATTTTCTGCACTTCCCAAAATTGAAAGATAAGTTGATTCTTTTCTTATGCTTTAACAACTAATTGTATATTTATTTAAGCAACAGGAATATGAGCGCCTTGTGGCTGGAAACCGTTCTTATCGGCAATATAGCTCACGCTATATGTTTGGCCATCATCACCAATATACGAGTAGGAACCGCGCACAACAATAGCCTCATCCTCAGAACCTATGTCTTCAACGTGACCTTGCTCTTCAGTTTTGATGCCATTGGATGTTTCCAATCTACAAAAAAAGTAAAAGAATAAGTGGATAATACTAAATTTATTATTTCAGACAACTTACCCATAATTGTAATTTAAGGGTTGCACATCGGCATCATAACGCAGAGTCTCTGCATCACGGTTGGGTGCAGCCAAAGCAACGGCGAAGAGGGCAACAAAAACAATGATGAATTTCATGATGATATTTGGGTTTTTCCTTTTTTTTTATATTTTTTGGTAGAGTAACTTGATGGTGTTTTCGATGCAAAGAGCAACTGTTGTGTGACATCTGAAGATATTTGCATTGGTATTTATATGCTCGAAATTGGAATAGATTAGGCAAATTAGTTGCCCTTGCTAACATCTTCACATTTGTTAACTAATAAAGCAAGTTTTATATGTGTCTTTCTTTCATTTTATTTTTAAAGAGATAACTTAAACCTAGTTAACATACAAAGTTTTGCATACGTTTTCATTTTTCTTTTACTTTTTGTTTTTTGTTTTGTTTTGTTTTATTGAACTGCTTTGGGCAGATGTGAACCCTCCGGTTGGAAACCATTCTCATCGGCCAAATATGTAATGGTATAAGTTTGACCATCGTCACCCACATAAGAATAGGAGCCACGTACAACAATTGCCTCATGTTCGGTGCCCACGTCCTTCAATTGGCCCTCCTCCTGATGTGATTTGCCATCGCTTGTCTCCACACTACGAAGAGATATATCAAAAAAGAAGAAAGACAAAAACAAAAAATAAAAACCAGTAAGTAAAATGGCCTTGACATAAATTTCAAGCTTAGTTTCAGTTCGAACATCATCATCAGCATCGGCATTGGCATCGGCAGAAGCAACAGCATCATCGTCATCCTCATTATTATCATCATCACGATCAACTCTTACCTGAATTTATAACTCTCGGGCTGTACATCCGAATCGTAACGCAACACCTGAGCCGATTCCTGTGGAGGAGCTGCCTGAATAATGGCCACAGTCACTAGAAGGACCACAACTATCAGGCAGGAGCAAGAGTTAAGATTGAACTTCATGTTTAGTCAAGGAATACGCAATGGTTAATGCTTGCCATAAGCCAATGTAATGGCCAATTTATAGTTACCTTACCCACCAAAAACTTATCTGCAATTTACCTGTTTGCTCCTGTAAAAAACAAAAAAAAAAAAAAAAAGAGACAATTTACTTTTGACCCAGAAACCAGTTTGCTTCTTCTCCTTCTTCTTTCTCAACTGCTTCTGCTGCCACTTACTTAACCAAGTTAAGTCGATTGTGATTATTTTTCTCTTTTACCAATTGATTGATTGCCCAGAGTCAATTCAAGTCAAGCCAGACAGATTTCAATTGTTTTAAAAAACCAAAGAAAAAAACAACGAATCAAGCAACCGAATAGTCATGAGTCTGCGTTTATTTGAATAATTGCTGAAATTGGGTCATTTGTAGTATCTGAAAATATATAAATATATATATATTATATGTATATATATATTGAAAGTAGCTCAAGTTCAAGCGAAATGTGTTAAAATTTCTTTATGCAATTTATTAGCATATTAATACATACACACTTACTTACATACATACTTACATACATACTTACATAAATACTTACATACATACTTACATACGTACATATTAACATTCATACTTACATGCATATATTTAACATTCATACATACTTACATACATACATACTAGCATACATATATTCAAACGTTCATACATACATTTATACATTCATACATTGATATTTTTATACATTCATATATTTATACATTCATACATTCAAACATTTAAAAATTCATACATTCATAAACTCATACATTCATCATTCTAACATTCATTACATTCATCATTTTAACATTCATTACATTCATACATTCATACATTCATACATTCATACATTCATACATTCATACATTCATACATTCATACATTCATACATTCATACATTCATACATTCATACATTCATACATTCATACATTCATACATTCATACCTTCATTACATTCATACATTCATACATTCATACATTCATACATTTATACATTTATACATTCATACATTCATACATACATACATACATTCATACATTCATACATTCATACTTTCATTACATTCCTACTTTCATACTTTCATACATTAATACATTCATACATTCATACTTTCATACATTAATACAACAATAAATCAAAAATGTTTTTTTAGAAATTTCATATGTACATATTTCATAAGTCAATATGATCCATTTAGACTTTAGATATAACCTCAAGTATATGAATACAATATATATATAGAATCTACATTTATCTTCAAATGGTTTGATATAAGTTTTAAGGCATTCAAAAGTTCAAGTTAACTACAAATCTGAAGTCTCACAGTTTAGCTTTAGGTAGAGAAGAGATGTTTCACATACTGCATAGTAATTCATTGCCTACTTTTGGGGAGGTAGAGAAGAGAGAACATTGCTATATCCCCACACTATATTCATACAACCTGCCTTAATCGAGTAAATTCATATCTGCTTTTTTATCTTTAATGACTTATATAATCATTTGAAACGATTCAAACACCATTTGAACTTTTTGGCAAACATCTTTTCGCTTTTGTCTGTATATATATATATATATATATATATCTTTTTTTTTGCATTTGTGTTTTATGGTCGCATCGAATTTGGATATTTTTTTTTTTTTTTGGTCGATTTGGATTTCGTGTATTTCATTTGATTCGCATTCGCATTCGAAATTTGTTTATTATTACAGAGACTGTTAATTGGACCTGCATTTGTTATATTATAAAGATTTTTTGCGCAATCCGAGTTAGTCGCATCCGAGTGGTGAATTGAAACCAGACAGAGGAGAGCAGTTAAGTAGATGATTCAATCAATGTTCATTTGGGCTATAACAATATGCTTAGCCTGTTGCTGTTGCTCCTCTCTCACCACATTGCCGGCCAATTCGAATATGGCTGAGATATTGAAATATACAAATGAGAATATGGATAGTGAAGGTTATGCCTTCTCGTAAGTATGTCGGAGAATTTAATTGCAAAAAAACTTAAAGGTATTCACAAATAAACAATGTTTTTTTTTAAGGTTCGAGACTAGCGATGGGATTTCCCGTCAGGAATCGGCCATGTTAAGGCATGCCGGCACACCAATGGAGGCATTGGAAGTACAGGGTAGCGTCAATTGGATTGGGCCAGATGGTATACAATATAAGCTCAATTATTTGGCCGATGAAAATGGCTTTCAGCCGCAAGGTGAACATTTACCACAATTGGAAACAACTCGAATCGATCACTGATCATTGATCGCCTGATCACGTGATCGTATTGGATTGGATTGGACTCTTCGTTTGTGGATTTTTATCTATCTATCTATTTCTTTTTTTTTTTTTTATCGTTCGTTCGTTCGTTCTCTTTGTGTATATTCGAATAGAAATTAAATGTGTGATTTAAACCCAACGAAAACGAAAATGTATTCTAAACTTAAATAGAAACCTGGAGGCCGGCTAACTAATCTAATATAACGTACTGGTTATACCCTTTTTCACAGATCAAAGTTCCAATTTCATCTATAACGCAAGACCAACTTAAATGTAATTTATCTTATATTTTAGCTTAATTTAAGTTAAAAATGAAATCAATCAAAGATACTGTTCCTTAATCTTTGTGATAAAGTGGCTCTAGAAAACAAATGTACCCTTTTTTTGTTTCAATAAGGGTATCAAAAAAGAAATTAGCATATACATATGCCTCTAAAAGAAACAAACCAGTTTAATGAAGATGAATACAAAAACAACAAAAAAAAAACCAACCGGTTCAATAATTGCCAAAAAACCAAAACCCAGAAAAAAAAAGAAACAGTAATGAAAGTGAGAACTTGAACGAAAAGGGCAAACAAAACTTTATATATAACAAAAAAAAAAAAGTCTTTTGTTCAACAATTAGCAAACTGAATATGAACATTATTGTATTGGATCATCATTATTATGTTTCAGTCATTTATCAAATGGTAAATGCAAAATAATTGGATCCCACACATGGTTACTTCACTCTCATCAGCATTAGCATTTTGCTCTTCAAAATGATTGATTGTCTTGGCGCCCTTTAACAATAACTATATATGTAAATCTATATATATATATATATATATAGGTATATGTACATGTACATCTACATATTGTAGGGCAGCCAACTGCTTGTATCTCTTATTTGTATTTCTCTCTCATCTTTTATTTTATTTCATTTTATTGACTAAGGTCATCAACCAAGCGATCAGCCAACACCACAGACCATTGAATCTTGTATCTCGTGTAGCATCTTCACTCTAACCAAGAAACACAGATACAACAAAAACAAAAAATATATAAAAAATAATAATAAAAAAAAAAAACAACCAAATGCAAGCAGTTGGAGGTTTTTTTTTTTTGTTGGTTATATACATTTATTTTTTGTCGGTTTTTTTTTTTTTTTTTTTTTTTGGAGGTTAAAACGCCCAGTTTTAATTCCTACGTAACAGATGAGATGAATTGTGTGTTAACATCTTATAGATAAGATCGAATCCAATTTTAAACCATCAAATTCAATCCAATTCATATAGTATAATTGCTGATTTGATTATGTTTATATGATAAATAAAATTAAAAATCTTTAAAATTGTTTTAAATTATCCAATTTTTGATTCTTGAAAATTTGTTTTTAAATTTTCCATTTAGAATTTTATTTCTCTGTTTGAGAAAACTAATAATTGAATCGTTCAAGTTAAGAAAAAATTATTTTAATAACGGTACTTTTCTAGTGATACTCTATTAGTTAGCATATCACAGTGGGATCATTTTTTTTCATATTCATCTTAATACTTAAGTCTCCACATTACTGTCTTAAATATTACTTGAATATTTAAACCCTAGCAAAAAGAGTATATTAGTTTTGTTTAGAACTTAACAACGCATAGAAGAAAGCATCTTCGGGTATATCTAGTACATATATATACTTGATCAGCACGATGAGCTAGCCAAGTTCGTATGTCTATCTGTCTGGATCAACAGCAACTCTTCCAAAACCCTTAAAACTACAAAGCTGTAAAAGCGATTATGACAACATTTGTTAATTGTGACTTTTATATACTTTCTCCGATATCTAGCAAGTTTTTGTTTTAGAAGTTTCGGTTTTTTATGAATAACTTGGTTATTTTAAGAGCAATTCTTTTAAAATTTGGTATGTGTAAGTTTGGTATATAGAATAATTTCTCAATGAAGTTTCAACAGAATCGGCTAACCATATGCTATAGTTTCCATATGTATAATTAACTTTTTTTCTCAAATTAAATTTGACTTGTTTTATATACTTTCTATGATACTTATAGTTTATATGTAAATGAAAAGGAGAGTTTGCAAAGGTATTCGAACTAAGGCACAGCTGTGGTGGTTCCATCCTTCTATTTTTGAAACTATATTATATTAAAGATTTATTTTGTTTTAAGATATTATATATAATATTATAACTCTGGAATGTTGTAATTAGTTTAAATTTAATTGATAAATGTATTTCTTTTTTTTTGCATTTCAGTGTAAAATCTTTTGTTACCTTAGTAAAAAACAAAAGCTCAAGTTACTTGTTAAGTACTTAAGTATTATTATAATTATTAGTTTGTTTCTCTTTTTTTTTATTTATTTATTTTATTTGTTTATTGTCTATTTCCTGTTGGCACTTTTGGCAAACGGTTTAAGATTATCTTTACTTCCTTACTACCAACAGATGATAGTTGGCTTAAATAATTATATATGTATGTATGTGTGTGTGTGTGTGTGTGTGTGTATATATCTACTGACAATGCCAACTATTTGTTTTAATTTGCTTTACACAATACTTTTTGTTGATAAGTGCAAAGATGAGTAAACAGAAAACCATTTCAAATTTCATTGGTTAGCCATTGACCTATTGCCATATATAAATGCATACATACATATGTATGTGTGTGTGTATGTATGTATATATGTATATTATATACTACTAGATGTATTTACACTTTAGTTATACACGCGCATTGGCCAAATATTTGTTTGTTAAGGCAGGCAAACATTTCAAATTTCAAATTTCATTATCAGATGCCTCATCATCAGCTTGATCATCATCATTATCATTATCATTGATGATCATTAGAGTCATTGTCATTATCGGGTCGAAGATTTTTAGCTCCCGTGGCGTAGGCCAATTGAAGATTGAACGATTTGAAGAGTAACGCTTAATGGTTTTTCTTTTTCTTTGGTTTTGGCTTATTTCTTTTTTTTTTTTTTTTTTTTTTTTTTTTTTTGTCTTTTTCAGTTATATAGGTTTTTGTGGGCTTGTTCAATTAAAAGCTTAAGACACTCATGAACAAATAAAACACACACTCGCATACACACTCCAACCAACACTCATTTACTCATTCACTTATATTCATCGCAAACTGAAAGATGCCTTCAATTATATGGCTACATAATTATGTGAACATTTGAGGTGTTTGTTATGGTATTTTTTGTTGTTATTTTTTTGTGTACTTTTTGTGGGTTTTCTTCATGAGTTATTTGGTAGCCCCATATCTGGCCTGTCTTGGCCAGTTATAAATAGTTTGACGCTTATTAGAGGATGCCACATAATTCATTCGAGCGTAATTGTGAATAGAAGCCAAGCGTGTCTCAGTATACAAATCGAAAATCAAGGATTATAAAGGATAAACAACTCTAACTATACAAAAAAGAAAACAACATGCAGTCCTTCAACGTTTACACTTTGGCTTTCTGTGCCTTCGTTTTGTTATCCTCTAGCCTGGCAGCTCCTTTGGATGATTCACATCAAGCCACAATTTTGCGTTATGACAATGATAACATTGGCACCGATGGCTACAATTTTGGGTAAGTAAAAGGACCAAATTGTTTTCATTTACTTATTTTATATAGTATTATGATTCTTTATTACATAAAAATCAAAAGGAATTTAACAAAGAATATTTATATAAGGAATACATTTAAGATCAAAAAATTAGCTAACAATATAGACTAGAAACATTTACAAATATCCAAATCTATATATATTATAATATCTGTTAAATCATGCTTGGATTATCTTTGCTTATTACAGTTATGAGACAAGTGATGGCATTACACGCCAGGAGCAGGCGGAATTAAAGAATCCTGGTACTGAACAGGAGGCTTTAAGTGTACGTGGATCAGTCAGTTGGGTGGCACCCGATGGCCAGACCTATACACTTCATTATATTGCCGATGAGAACGGTTTCCAGCCACAGGGTGATCATTTGCCACACAACTAAAAGAGCAAAAGCAAAATTTAAGCTAAAATTAAACAGTATTTTTTTTGGTTTTTTTGTTTATTTCATTTTGTTAACTTTAACGTTTGTTTTTTTTTTCTTCTTTTCTCTCTTCTGTATTGTGTGTGTTTAAAGAAAATAAAGAAACAGAAAACGAAATTAACATTTAAAGTTAATGCATTTTTACAAAAGCAAACAAGTTTCGGTATCGTGTTTCAAGTCATTGGCATTTGCAATGGATAATTACAATTAATGTTATGTCACCCTCTACTATATACATATACATATAGATGATGTATATAGGTACATACATACATATGGTATACATACATCTATATCTATCTATATACTATATATGAGAAAGTTTCTTAAAAGTCTATTATTAATACATTTATCAAAGATAATTACAAAGTATTTTGTTGTTGAAAGCAAATGACAATGAAATTTCATTTTAGTCTGTAATTAAAATGTGTTTATTTGTGTGTATTTGTATTTGTGTTTTTTTTTTTTTTTTATTGTTGTGTATATTTGTGTTTTTTTTTTTTTATTTTATTTGTTTGGCATTCTTTACCGATGAGGACATTTGTTCCATAGCATTTTAATGATCATCATTTACTCTATACATAATGTATAAAAGGCATCGTTCAATTGCTGTAACAAGTCAGTCAGTAAACTTGAGTCAAGATGATATACGATTCCTTATCCAAAGTTAGCATTCTATTGATAGCATTTGGCCTATGCCTTTGCTTGGCAGCTCCAGGTGATGAAACGGCCGAGACATTACGTTTGGAAAATGAGAATACTGGAGATAAGTATTCCTTTGCGTAAGTTAATTAAGATTAATTAAAAATTTCTAACTACAAATCAAATCAATTGTCTTAGCTATGAGACAAGCAATGGCATTTCACGCAGCGAGGAGGGTGAACTGAAACCGGGAGCTGGCGAAGATGAGGGCATTCTTAGTGTTCATGGCACTACTAGTTGGACAACTCCAGATGGCAAAAAGTATGAAATAACCTTTACAGCCGATGAGACTGGCTATCATCCCAGTTTTAAGCTAGTTTCTTAAAACTCGCTTGAAAATATTAAATATTAAAAATATTAAATAAAATTGAGCATTCCATAAACAAAAAAAAGTCATGAAATAATATCAAATACTTAACATATTGTATCTAATAAGCTAAGGGATTACATTATCAGATCATTGACCTCTTTATCATATGTAGTTCACATTAACTTCTAAGTCTCCTATTCCCAACCCGGATCCTTGTAAATAAGCTAATTGTAGACTAATTCTAACTATGCCTATGTTTTAAATCTTTACAAATCAAAATCTTTCTATCTAATTGGTTGGATTTGCATAACATGTTCCATAGCCATATCGAATGAAATGAAAAGTAAGTATTCAAAATCTGACGCAATATGACTGAGACTAGACAGGAATAGAAAAGAAGCTTAAAAAGAAGAAAACAGTTTAAAAGGGATGGGGGGGGTGGTGGTGGTTTGAAGGGGGCATTTAGGTAAATGCCCTGTTTTAAATTCATTTTCTTCTTCTTTTATATTATAGAGTTTTATTTTTTAAAAATTTTAGTACAACAAAATTTTTCTGCTTTGCTTTGCGACCTTCGCTGCAAAAATATTAAATTTTGCCAAAAACAAAAAAAAAAAAAAAACAGTTTTTTTTTTTTGTTTTTTGGCGCGTTTAAACTTGTTTGATTTTGTTTTTTTTTTATTTTTTTTTATTGTAATTAATACATAATTAAAGTCGCGCATATTGAAATATGTGTGCGAACGAATGAAAACGAATTTTTTTGAAGGTTAATTTCAGGCGTTTATTTAAATTTCATGCCATGCTAATGAAATGAAATGGAAGATGCCCAGACAAGCCGATATAACACACACACACACACACACACTGAGAGAGAGAGAGAGAGAGATAGATATTGTATTAGTATACACATAGCGACTAACAAAAACTAAACTAATATGCATAAAAATGATCAAAAACTAGTTTCGATTTGCATGAACAAAAAAGGAAGATGAACAATCGCAACCAAAATGTGCTGATCCGTTGACGTCTACTGACGTCGATGCCAAACTACAATAAAATGTATCTTGTATTTGATTTACATATATATATGTATCTAAAAGCAACTATATATACATATATACATATATCTATATTTATATAGAAAAACATGAAGTAGAAACTTCCAATTTCGCACGTTTTTTTTTTTTTTGGTTAAACTTTGTTTGCTTTTGTAAAGAAATTTAAATATTAATATTTAAATTTAAGTTGATTTTTTTTGGCCTGTTGTTAGGTTAACTTCCTAACTAATTTGTTAGATGATATGCATATTTTGTTCATTTTCATTCAAAACTATTTGAATATTGTTAGACAATATGAAAAGATCTTTTTATTATGTGAATAAATTGCAAACTGCAAATGCAGATATCAATCATTCATATTGATCTTTGATAAAGATATTGTATATATATATATATATATATATTCTTAAACAAGACGAAATTGATCGATCGATCGATTGATCGAGCCCTTCTTTAACAGAGGTTCTAATATAATATAAACATAAAAAAAGTTGACTTAGAGTTCAAGTTTTGAGTACTCATAAGTTTCCATTTGCAGAGTTGAATGGAACCATATATCATTTATGTAATAATAATGAATTTGTAATAATTTATATAAGAAAAACCAGTTTTATTTGTTTTTTTTTTTTTCTTCTAATTTATTATTATATATAATATTTGTATTTGATTTGAAGAAATAAGATCTTTGATAAGTTAAAGTTGATTTGCCATTATAAGTCTATTTAATTTAACTATTTTTTTGCTTAAGTTATATTAATTAAAGGTATTTCTTAAATAACTAAACTTCTTTGTTTGCTTAAACCAACTTAAACCGATGCCAAGTGTTAATTTTAACTTTAAACAAAAAGAAGAGCAAAATGAACAGAAAAAAAAAAAAAGAAGGAAAAACATTAATTAAATTTTCGCACATTGCTTGTCTTGTCCACATACAGACAGATATATATATATATATAACATTTAATTATGAACTTTTTTTAGTTGGTTTTTTTGTTTTTGTATTTAATTTCCAGTTCGATCAGACGAGATGCAAACTACTATGTAATCAAGGTTCGGCATACAAAATGTGAAAACATCGGCAATTGCAGATACTTCGTTTGGGTTTGGACTATAAAAAGGTTGCTCCAGCATTGTTGAGCCATCATTCGATAACTACCTATCCAAGTACCCAAGCAACCAACATAACAGTTAACCAACCACTCAAAATGAAGTTCGCCATTGTTTTTGTTGCCCTTTTCGGTTTGGCATTGGCTGCCCCAGCAGCACCTGGTGGAGCCGATCAGCAGGCACAAACTGTGCGTCAGGAAGCGGATGTTAATCCCGAAGGATATAATTTTGTGTAAGTATAGTTAGATCCAATCCACAAATGGCCTACAACATTTCTTTTTCATCATCCATTAGCTATGAGACCAGCAATGGCATCAGTGGCCAGGCAACTGGTGAATTGAAAACTCTTGGACCCGAGGAATCGGCTGTCATCTCCAAGGGCTCATACAGCTGGACCGATCCTGAGGGTCAATTGCACAGCATCACCTATGTGGCCGATGAGAATGGCTTCCAGCCACAGGGCGATGATATTCCAAAAGCTCCAGTCGCTTAAGGAATTCTCAAAAGCTGTTCATCAGCTTTGATCCTACCTAAATAGGTTTTTAATAATTGTTGAGTATTAAACTAAAAAAAAAAAAAAAGAAAATGTGAAAAAAAGATAAGAAGTATGTGAAAGTTAAACGCTAGTTCCAAGCAAATAAAATTGTTATCAATATAAAAACAAAACCAAAAATCCCAACACATTTTTTGTTATTTTTGTTTAAGTGAGTTTTAAAAGAAAAGAAAAAAAAAAAAAAACCATACCAAGTTAAAACAAAGTTTAAAAGGATCATCTACAGAAGAGCTTGTTCAACCAAAGGACTTTTTAGGTAAAAAAAAAAAACAAACCAATTCCAAATTTATATGCATTATATAATTAATCCATTATTCAAGTGATCTTGTTTTGGTTTATAAACCAATGAAAATTAAGACAAGGAATAAACAGATAAAAAAAGAAAAAGATTAGGGGAAAATTTTTTCTAATAAGATACATGGGAAAACTGCAAAGATTCGCGGTAATAATGCAAATCAGAATTACGGGTTAGATAAAGAAATAGACAATATTTGTATTTGGAATATAAAAAAAGTCTATTAAAAGTAATAGGGAATTCCCTTACTTGATGTAAATTAAATTATATTTCATATAAGCATTTTCTTTTCCAATGACTTTCTATTACAATTTCCCCCTATTGCTTTCTATAAGGTAAATTAAACCTTTTGTTGTAATATATTAAATATTACCCAATAATATTCTAAAAACCAGTAAATATAAAAACCTTTGTTAAGCCTAAAAAGAGCTAGCTCACTGTAATCAACTTAAATTTGAAATTTTTGCAAGCATTGGAAGGTTCTTAAAGATTTGGCTTTATTTCAATCAACTAAAGAATATGTATATATATATATACTTACTTAGTTTTAAACTAGTTTCTTTTTATTTGATTTCATTTAGTTTTTTTTTACTTTTGTTTTAAAAGATTCGCATTTAAAATCTTAAAATATAAAATTTGCATTTTGCATGTAAATGTATAGTTTGAGTTGCTTGCTTTTAGTTTTAATTTTAATGGTTTTTTTTAAAAAACAAAAAAATGTGTTGAACCAGTTGGGAATAGATCAAACTAATACAAGTATATTGTATGACCATGAGTCTATCAACTAACTTCCAATGAATTCTATTTTACCAAAAAAAAAAAAAAACCAAAATTAAATCTCTGCATTAAATTTCCAAGTGGTACTAAGTATACAACAATTTTTATGCTACTAGGATTTCCTAAAAAGATGGCATTATCCAGTATTGAAATCAATGAGGCGTGTCTCTACATTTTAATTACCTTTTTAAGGTTTTTATATATGTACATGTAATTATGTTTTAACAAATAAGAGATTGAAGTATGTTAAAAAGTATTACTAACCAAAATAGCCCAAAAATAAATACATTAATAAAGAATATATTTATAGCCCTACATTTGTTTTTTTTTTCTATTCGTTTTTTGTTCTCATTTGGTCTTTTGCTTCTTTTATTTTGTCGAATAAATTTACATACAACAAGTTATGTAGAAAACAGGCTGATAAAACAAGATAAAAATTTGTAAATTCACATTGAGTTTGGACTAATCGATTAAAATATTTCCTACATGTTTGACAAGTATGAGATAAAGAAGTAGTTCATTTGCATAATCTACCATGTGCTGTTAATGTATATAAGAGCTGGCTCCGGCCATTAGAAGGTACCACTCGTCTTCGTGAACTCATCAAGAACCGCACAAGGAAAAAAAAAAAACCAAATTCAATATGAAATTCGTCATTGTTTTTGTTGCCCTCTTCGCTCTGGCCTACGCTGCTCCTCCTGGTGCTGAAGTCACAGTCCTTCGCTCGGTATCCGATGTGGGACCCCAAAATTTCAATTATGTGTGAGTACTTCAATTGATTATCTCTGTGGATTATCCTATAAACTAACAATCCTTTTACCTATAGTTTGGAGACCTCTGATGGTACACAACAAGAAGCAACTGGTGAATTGAAGAACGTTGGAGCCGAGAATGAGGCTATTGCTGTCCGCGGATCTTACTCATTTGTTGCTGATGATGGTCAGACCTACACCGTTACCTATGTTGCCGATGAGAATGGTTTCCAACCACAGGGTGCTCATTTGCCCGTTGCCCCTGTGGCTTAAATTGCATTACTTCCACATACCATAAAGATTAGCTAGTCCTTGATCTTTGTCTAGTGCATGTTTAATGCAGATTGTTAATTTTTACTTTGAGGTTATTTAAATGAAAAAAAAAAAAAAAAAACAAATACGAAAATAAAATAAAAACATGATTAAAGAACAATATTTACCTACATATGTTGTATGTCATTTGAAATAGTTGTAAATTGTTGCAATCTACATAAATAAATATTTAATCACAGGATTCAAATAGAAAGTTTCACCAAATATGAACTATAGAATCCTTTGTTAGACTAAGGTTGAGACTTGCTTTAAAAATAAATAGCATTTTCAAAATAACCATTATAAGGCTCTAAAGCTCAATCTTACATTTATTTGTCTGTGCTAGCAATTTTAGCGATTTTATTCCAACTAAGCGGCCAATTTTATATCCTAGTAAAATCTAGCGGATTTGTTAACATGATCAGCGCTAGTTTTAGTTTCTGGTCACACTATCAGTTGATTTCTGCCGGTGGACGGTTTACATTGCCAAGAGATTTGAATTATTTATTTGTGTCTTATATCTATAAAATAAAATTACAGACATAATTGTTTGTATTTAATTTATACAATCGCAGTGCAAACAATTCCGTTTACATTGAAATCGGTTGGACATTTGTTTCAAACGTTTTTATTTTGAAAAAAAGAAAGCATAAAAAATTATGAGGCTGCCGTTCGCTCAAAGTGTTCAGAGACATGTAACCCAAAGTCAGAGAGAGAAAGAGAGACAGAGAAGCAGAGGCCAATTTGATTCAAACTTACGTGTGCGTGTTTGTGTGAGCGTAGCTCTCTGCTTGTGTTGTGATCCCGTATAAATTTTTTTTTTTTTTAGCTTTTTTTTATGTAAGTGTTAAGAAATGTAAATATTGAAAGGGAAAAGGAAATGATAAAGAATGTAGTAAAAAGACAAATTGAGTATTAAGGTAAGTGATTTGTAATTTTCATTATAATATATCCAATGATCAGGAACACTATAGTCAGTCGTGACAAAAAGTATACATTTATATGTACATACATACATACATATGTAAGTATGTATGTATTCATATACCGTTTCATAATAATTTTAATAGTTATTACTAGGAAAATCTCTTTTTTACAATTGTGGCTACCAGAATGAAAGGAATTAGAAATATAATAACTTAAAATTTATTTAACGGAGAAGTTATTTAGGTAAAGGATTTTCTAAAACCTATACAGGGTGTCGCTTTATATAAACTGCTGGTACTTAAGGAGTTTGATTGTTTCTTAAAGTTATTTGTTTTGTAATTGTTATGTAATTTAAATATTATTTCCAAATATTTTATTTTTTTTTAACTAAATAAATGTATATTTACAAATATACATATATATATATATATATATATATATATATATATATATATATATATATATAAATTTTTATTTTGTTTTATGTTCTCGTTCGGTCTTTTGTTTCATTTTTGTTTTTTGTCTCAGACAACGCGTAAATTTACATACAACATATTATGTATAAAACAAGCCTACAAGTTTGACAAGTATGAGATAAAGAAGTGGTTCATTTGCATAATCTACCATGTGCTGTTAATGTATATAAGAGCTGGCTCCGGCCATTAGAAGGTACCACTCGTCTTCGTGAACTCATCAAGAACCGCACAAGGAAAAAAAAAACCAAATTCAATATGAAATTCGTCATTGTTTTTGTTGCCCTCTTCGCTCTGGCCTACGCTGCTCCTGCCGATGAAATCACAATCCTTCGCTCGGAATCCGATGTGGGACCCGAAAACTACAGTTATGCGTGAGTACTTCAATTGTTTATTTGGGTGGAGTATCCTTTAAACTAACAATCCTTTTACCTATAGTTGGGAGACCTCTGATGGTACCAAATCAGAAGCAGCTGGTCAATTGCAGAACGTTGGAGCCGAAAATGAGGGCATTGCTGTCCGTGGTTCTTTCTCATTTGTGGCTGATGATGGTCAGACCTACACTGTCAACTATGTTGCCGATGAGAATGGTTTCCAACCACAGGGTGCTCATTTGCCCGTTGCCCCTGTGGCTTAAATTGCATTACTTCCACATACCATAAAGATTAGCTAGTCCTTGATCTTTGTCTAGTGCATGTTTAATGCAGATTGTTAATTTTTACTATTTGAAAATGAAAAGAAAAACCAAACAAAAAAAAAAAAAATGCGAAAATAAAACTTTGAATATACAAAAACTTATATCAAACTTTATTAAAATATTATCAAAAAAAGAGTCACTTTATAGTCCCTACGAGGATCTAATGGTGGGAGTAGTAATACGTTTCGATATAGTTCTTTACAAATACATATACATATGTATGTATATCTTGAATTATCGAATGCTTAAACTTTTACTTTTTTTTTGGAATATATATACATTTTAATTATATATAGGATAACACTTGCTTGCTTAATATTAATTTAAAAAAAAAAAGAATATACACAACATCGTTTGATCGACTCCGTTTTAAACAAATGTTGATAATAATTTCTTCCCTTAAATGAATGAAATTATAATTGTGTTAGGGTATCGAAATCAATTTTGTCGCTCCTCAAAAAACTACAAGAGCCACCACAAACCCTGTACTTTACTACAATTCACCACATTCAAATTCATAAACTTGACCCAAAAAGTTTTACCAAATCCAAATATTTAATATATTAGAATTTTTAATTATTCATTTCCAGCAAAAAGCTTCAGCAATATTATAAAAATTTAACAATAAGCTTTTGAACTCACCTTACACCTCAATATTCTTTTAACATGTGGTGACTTTTGCTAAACGAAAAACCTTTGCATACATTTAGGTTGTTAACTCAAATCAAATAACTTAAGCAACAAACTTGCCAATTTTTCCGCAAAGTTGGCAACGATTTTTTTTTTACTTATTCACTTTGCTTATTCTTCTATTTACAAAAAACTTTTGTAGATTTTGTTTTTACTAACTTGTATTATTTAAATATTTTGAATCTGTATTAAATTTTGCGACATTTTGTGATTAGAATTGCTTGGCTTTGTATAGATTTTGAATCATATAGAACAGATTAGAATTTGAATTTTTATTTATTTCTGGAGTGTGAATATTTTGGGGTTTTTAAAACTATTTTCTTTAAAGAATATGAAAACAAATTTTTTAGAATTTTAAGAGCAATTTGTATTATTTGCATATACAACTAATTGAAAAACATATTTTGAGCAAAGTTTCTTTACCAACAGGTAAATTAACTAAAAGTATTATATATTTATGTACATTAACCGTATAGGACTACTATATCATTTTACCCCATGGAAATGTTATTTCAGACAAAAAAAAATGTTTTTTATTGTTATTAATTGAGATTAAATAAATTAATTTAATAGTATAATAACATAAGGGATAGATATGACTCAAAGGTTGTCCTATGTAAACACCTGTTTAATACTTCCTGATATATTTTCCTTATTGCAACAACAATGCTTCTTTCATTAATATTGACAACATGAATTATGCGTTTAACACAAACTAAACAAATAATTTTATGGCAATTTATATGCAAATTTTTCATGGCCAAACCAGACAGCAATTATTCAATTTTCCGGCAGATGAGTAGCATAGTTAGAAAGGGTAAGAAGGAAAGAGATAGACAAAGAATGTAAGCGAGAGAGAGAGAGAATAAGATTATTCTCTATTATATATACTCTTCCTCATTGTAAACGCAATTGACTGAATCTAATCAAGAAGATCAAAAGGCAATTGATTAGTTTCAACAAGTTAACTGGCAAATGATGCAACATTATATTCACCTCACCCAATGCTTAATTAAGAACAAATAATTAATTAGCCCACGCAAATATATATAACCGATTTGCAGGTGTCAAATGATATAAAATTTATATATTTTGTTTATTTAATTGACACAATGTGCAAAACCAAAACCAAAAGCCAAATATTCTACTCTGCATAAGCATAAATATGTTAATAGACAATTTATTATTTCATTTAGTTTGTTTGAGAATGTTACGGACATATTTACATTCATATCGACTATGATATACCCTTTCTCAAACTAAAACTATCACCAGAAGATGATTGATGTGAAAGTTATCTTTCTTTTTAAGATCAATTAAATTCCTTTCATTCAAAGAGTTTACAAACCAGAAAATGTCCTTTAGACTGGACTTACTGTATGATTCTTAACAAAATCAAATTAAAAATTATCATTTTAGTTTCGTTTAGTTTGAGATACAATTTTACAGTTCTTAGTGAAAATTTCTTATTTGATAGTTCAACTAATTTCTAATACCAAAGTTAAAGCAAAGAATTTTTTATAGTGGATCAGTCGAGTAATTTATGAGTGTTTAAATCATTTTATTGATGCAAATAATATTCCTAAACTGTCTTGATCAACAATTTGAATAAGCAAATAAATAAGTCAGGCAAGTTGGTTAAAATTTTTTGGTTAGGATGAAATATACAGACTTCTGACACACTCGCTCACAGATGACACACACACACACACACAGACACACACAAAGGTACAGTGGCTGGACAGGTCTGCGTTTGTCTGTTGCTTCTAATGTTTTATAATGTTTAACTAATATTATTAACATTGTCAATTCGCTGCCGAACATCGTGGAGGGTGTTTCATTCTCCACACAGAGAGACACACGGACGCTTGCTCAGTGCAAAAATAAACAAACAAACAAACAAATTCTTGAAACGAGAAACGCGTCGTGTTTAATATATATATAACTCTATTTATATATATATATTTATATATATATATGTGAGAAATAAATATAAATAAAATTTTAATATATTATTTATATATTTTTTTATTTTTAAATTTTTTTTTTTAATTGTTTATATTGAGACGTGAACTTAATTAATAAATTGTACAAAAATGAGCCTTAAATTGATAGCCATCAATTGTGTTGTAAGTGAAAGAAAAGTGCTGTAATGAAATTTATAATGCAAAATTCAAGCACAAATAAATATTATGATTATAATTCAAACTTTTAAGCTTTTGGCCATCATTGTGGGCGTGGTCCAATCAGCTGTTACCACAGTGCGTCCATATAAATTTGGCTTTACCATCGATGAGCAACAGCATCGAGCCGAGAAGAGAGGTAAGATGAAAGTGAAAATGAAAATGAAAGATCCAATAAGTGTGCAACTATAAAGGATATATATAGATATACAATCCTTTATCCTAAAATTTGGTAAATAAAAAAGAAAATTATCTCTGGACTACTATATAAATTTGTAATAAGAATTATATGACCTAGTCGAAATCTGATATATTATAAGATCAACAGTAACTGGATTAACCATAACCTTTGATGATAGTTCTGTTCTCTCTGTATATATATAGTTTTCGAGTTCGTTTTGTATCTTTGCTGTATTCAGCTATAAATAGAACGATTTAAGTTAAATTTCAAGCAAGATTAAAACATTTGCCATTTGCCATAACATTTAAGAACTAGGAACTAGAAACCAAGTTAGCTTACCCCTGCAGATTTTGCTTTGCTTTTGAAGCTAACAATTTTTATTCTTTTTGATTTCTGTTTGCATCTACAACAAGTTCCTCAATTTGGTGGATTTTGTTGTTTGTGTGATAATTTGAAATCTGGACCTCAACTCTGGCATTTCATATTGCCCAGAATTATACTTATAAATATTGAAATATCTTAAAGAAAGGAAAACCATAAATAAGGCAAACGTGAATCCAAAATTAAAAAAAAATAAAAAATAAAAAATAAAAATAAAAATCTGAAATCAGAATCAAGCTACATGTTATGCTAATTATGGTATCGTTTCATTTAAGAGTCGTTTCGTTTTTCTTTTGAAAACTTTATTACCGTTTCAGCATAAAAGCTGAGAAACACACACAAAAATCATAACCAGCATATGAGTGTTTTTTGTGAATACTCTAAAATGAGCGGATACTTAACATTTTGAATCAATTGTAGCCGATTGTAAAAGAATAAGTTTACATACATTAAGGAAAATCTAAATATATATATGTAAATTTTAAGTAATTTTTTGTTTTTAATGATAATTAAGTTAAATATAGTTAATTGGTGAGGGTGTTAACATTTCGTTCATATTTGTTTTTGTCTAATTGTTAATTGGCAGATGGTTGAGAATCTTAAGCATTTCAATTGATGGTGACCCCTGTTAGTCAGTTGTAATGCTTATGCTGGATGTTGTTATTGTTGCTGTTGTTATTGCATAAGTTGCAACAAAAGTCAAAAGTTATTTATTATTTTATTGCCTTTTTTTGGCTAAAGTTGCAGCACCTGCCACTTGTTGACTGTTTCGATTGCTTTGGCTTTGGATGACTAAGGTGACAAGGCATCTCTTATTTACATATATCTATATATATATATATATATGTATGTACATCTCATTGTATCTTCTGCTTTTTGTGTCAATATGAATAACGTTGAATGCACACACATCAGTGTCAAATGGGTCTAATTAGCATCATTAACCGATATCTCTTTTCATTGTTTTAATGATCTATCCATTTCGCAATGTCTAAAAAGGAAGCACATTAAAAAAATGTTTGTTACCAATTACTAAAGCCATGATTAAGGCCATTATTTAAGCTATTTTATCTTTTTATACATAGATTAGACTATTAAGGTTTGCTTTATATAAGTTTAAAAATAAAAGGAACTTCTTCTTGGTAAACTCTTCTTAAATCAAAAGAGTCTTAAGAACTTTAGGCAACTGTTATGAGGATTTATATTCGTTCTCTTACTCTTTGAAAAACCAGAATCATAATCTTATTTTCTTATTATTAACTAGTAGGTAAGTTTTAATTGATTCTCTATAGTAGAAAATCATTTATTTGTTAAATAGATCCTCATACAAATGTGATTCATCAAATGATCTTTCAGTTTAACTAAAAATATCATCCTTTAACTATAGCTTTGACATTTTTCATGAACTTATTTGTTTAATACTATATTGATTAGCATTTCAAATTAAATTAGATATGCTATCTATTAATACTTCTCAATTCGTCTCGCATAATGATATAGAGTTTAATTTACGATCCGACAAAATGTCTAAACTCTTTGCCTTTTGTTTAACTACTAGTTTTCTATTTCTCTTCTTTCTTTTTTTATGGCCCCATAAACTTGATAGTATTCTTAAGCTTTTATTTCTGAGCAAATTGTTACACACAATTTGTTTATTATAATATATAAAATCAAAAGTAAAAAGCTGAAATACATTAAATGAAATCGATCTTGACAAAGAAAAATTGATCACACCCTAAAACTCACTTTGTATAATTGCCAAATATCAAATATAAAATAATCGAGAACCGTTAAAACGTGTTAACAAGTGGCAAGTGACTCTTTGGCTGTTGAATTCGAACCTGTTTTTTTTTTTTTTTTTTGTTTTGTTTTGTTGTGTTAACCAAAGGCCAAAATAAGTGGAGGCGGAGGTGAAGGTGGTTGCTGTCTACATCCTGGACCTCTGACTATAAGGAATATTTTACTACCATTTTTATAGACCAGCATAAAAATGTTTATGTTTATGCGTAGGTAGCTCAAAATATTGAAATTATAATGATGATGATGACAATGAGAGAGGAAGCAGAGTAAGAGGGTGGTTGGGGAGTTGGATGTTTGAATCTATTGAAACTGGCTCAACAAATTATGTATATACACATCATTATCGATACAGTTTATTAGATCTTAATCTTTTTATGGGCCCGTCCAGTCAGGTTATCGTATACCATACAAAAATCCAATGAAACAAAATATTCGGCATAATTCGCATTCATAATGAAAGTGAACACAATATTCAACAGTGATTTTGTTATTTTGACTTTGATTCTTAAATCTAATCTGGTTTCTTAACAGATGAGCGAGGCATTGTTATGGGTGAATTCGGTTTCATCACCGCCGATGGCATCTATCATGTTACAGTCTATGCCACAGATGAGGATGGTAAATTTCATATTATATCAATGAAAAGTTATCCCTATGCAGGACCAGTAACGCCCAGTAAGTAAACCCAAAATCCCAAGAATTTATATTTTTCGACTACAAGTCAAAGATTATTTTATATTGGTTATGGATTACCTATGATTTTCATTCAGCACTCCAGTCGTGTGCCATTCATTCATTCTCCCTCATCTGCATTATTTTGTTCACTTTCTCTCTCCCTCTCTCTCTCTCTCTCTCATATCTCCTATCTTTCGGTTATTGGTTAGTCAGATCATTATAGTAATTTGCTTTTTTCATTTTTCAACATTTCACAGAGGTTTTGACAGCTATAGGGACTTCAACAAGCACATCGACAACGACAAAAGCCACTCCACAAGCCAGTTTACCCAAATATAATTTCAATACCGAAGCCTGTTCGGGTTGCTTTTTAAAGAAATCTCCAGTAACAACAACAATACCGCCAAAAACCGAAATACGTACTCTATCACAACCTTTGGCACCATCAGCTGATGCAGATGATTATCCAGGTAAGCTGGCAGGCAATTTGCCACGAGTACAGAAATCGAAAGAAGAGCTTAGACAACAAACGGATCAAGGACTTAATGTGCCATTGCCATTCCGGGCTTCAATAGCTCAGACAATTGATGTGGCCACACGATTGGGTCTTCCTGCCACATCGACACACACAATAACCCATCACAAAATTAGCACGAACACAAACACCAAACCGTACACAAACACCAACACCTTAAACACACCCAAACAGCAGCAGCGCATTGACCTGGGCATAGAGCTGGCCATGAACACCTATACCCATGCCAAGGGGGAGATCACAGGGCATGTGAGAACTATGACCCATCATAATACGGAGAAGGCGGGCAAACGCCTCACAATGGTTGATTATACAGTTGGTAATACGAAAGCCATAAATAGTCTCCCCGATCCCTTCAACTATGTGGCCAAACAGCAGCAACCGCAAAACACGTTATCCCCCCTTCATATCAAATTGAATGCCAACGCTGTTAAGGATGCCGGTAGATATATCGACAATGGAGTTGTGTCATCACTAGTTGATCTTGAAAATCAACCAAATGTGAAACCGGCAATAAAAGCAGCCAATCAGGTTCCAATTTTCGCTGTTCAAGAGAGAGAGAACAATTTATTGAATAAAAACGCGAATACTCTTGCTCCTGGCCATGTTGTTAGCCATTTGCATGAACCTTTGGCTAGCCAAACGCTACCAGTTATTAGCCAACATCCATTTGCCGGAGTTCCAATAGGTTCAGTGTCTGCTTCATCCCACCCCACTCTGACACAAATTAATTCTTTGAATCCCAATTTAATAAATACACACCAACAACCACAACAACAAAAACAACCACTACAATTGCAACACACACCCCACACACAGCTAACCCAGAGTACCAATCAACAAAATCAACGATTGAGTAAGCCCTCAAAATTAAAAAAGCACTCTTAATTTTTTCAAAAATAATTTATTTTTTTATTATAGAACTCGAAAGACTTTACTTGTTCCAAAACTCTCAGAATTTATGAACGGTGAAAAAAATTTGAAAAAAACTTGTAGGCCGAAATTTGTATACTCTTGCAAACTATCTATAGGATAATTGTAAATATAATTTACTAGGATCATTTGCAAGTGTATCAAACTAGTCAAATTTATCTATACAGATGTTTTTTTTTAGCAACCGTTTTAACCGATTGTTCCTAAAGCACACTTAGTATATAGTTGACCGATTCCGCAGAAACTTTTAAGGAAAATATATGTTCTAATCTAAGACTTCATTTCTGACCGATCCTATCTATATAAGCTATATATAGTCGTCCGTTTTGGCTGGTTCCGACTGAAGTATAAATTTTATTACGTTTCAACAATGAGGGAAAAAATGGAATTTTAAGTTTAACAAACAGACAGAAAGGGCTATATCAAGTCAGCTTCTATACCTGAAGATCTAGCTTAATTTTGACCAAAGTTAACAAAACCTCTTGCAAGGTTTATAATTAGAAATATTTTGGGTAATCGATTATGCCTTCGTTTTATTTTTTTATTGAGTGGAGGAACAGAAAGTCTTTTGAAAATTCTTGATGCGATTTTAATACAATTTATCATCGTTGAATTAGATAAACCTGCTTCAGCCGTAGGACCATCGAGTTATACACCCACTGGAACTGGACACGGTAATCCGTCAGGACTGTTAATATCCTTAACACACTGAACTGAAGCTTTTGTATTTACAGTAAATGCACAAACCACAGCTAAGACACCATCCACAATAGCTGGGACAGCAACCAGAATTGGTGGCAGTCCTTTAAGTGTTGGCACAACGAATGTTGGTGGAACTCCTTTAGGTATTGGAGCAACAAATGTTGGTGGAAGTCCTGGAGCAACGAATATTGGTGGAAATCCTTTAGGTATTGGAACAACGAATATTGGTGGAAGTCCTTTAACAGGAGGTGGTTTACCAGGTGGAGCTAAGAACGGAGCAGGAGTAGGAGGAGGAACTACTTTGAGTGGACCAAGTGGAAATAAATTTGGTAGTGGTGGTAATTCTTTAGGAGGCAATAAACCGGATTCAGGATTCAGTGGCAGTCGAGGTGCCATTGGCACTATATCGGGAGACGCTGGTGATCTATACAAATTCAAATATTTGCTCGATTATAATGGGCATGAGGAAACGGGTGGTCGCAATGGTAACAAACAAGGTAACTACTTTGCCATTGGCGAGGATGAAGTGCTCAGGACCATTGAGTATATAGCCAACGAGTTTGGCTTCCAACCACATGTCAGTTGGCGCAAATTGGACACCAAAGATGCCCAAGCATTGCCCGAAGAGAATTCCCTTAAACATTACGAGTTCAAGTGGTTCAACAAGGCAGAAAATTAATAGAAAAAATTAAACAAAAATTATTGCAATAATTATTTGTAAATATGGTAAATGAATATGTAATTTTTTTTTGAAATGTGTTCAACAACAATAAAACAAAAAACAATAAACAAAAAAAACAACAAAACACAAAATTCTTTAATTTTGGATTTTATTTGTTTCACTTCTTTTTTGTGTTTTTTTGTTTATTTTTTTTTTTTTTTTTTGGACTTAAATTAACTAAATTCTTATGGGGGAATTTTTCGGTGTGTTGGTTTTTTTTTGTTTTCCTTTATTTTTCCGTTTTCTTTTTGTCTTTTTATTTATCTTATTTAATTATTTTGTTGGTTTGTTTTCTGTTTGTTTAAGTTACATTCATTAAAACAAATCGAATACCTGTAGGATAGGATGTTTAATTTGTTTGTTATTTCATTAATTATTCATAAAACTGGCTGGCATGGCTGGCCTGTATACATATATATATATATATATTTTTATGTATGTATACATATATATAATATAAAAAAAAAAAACTTTTACATTCAGAATTTAAAAAGTGTATACATTTAGATTCATTAGCTTTAAGTTTTCATTTTGTTTTTGTTTTTTTTTTTTTCTCAAATACACACACATTGAAATAGTTTTACATTTATTTTTTTTTTTTTTTTTTTATTGTTTTTTTAGTATATAATGTTTATTGTAATATTAAATATTCAAGTTCTTAAAATTCAAAAATTTTTTGTTTTTACTTTTACACACAGAGTTTGGTTTTTCACTAGTTTTTCTTCTTTTTTTTTTTTTTGTTGTTTTCTTTAAATAGTTGGTATATATATATGTGTGTATATATATATATATACATATTACTTGTTGGGTTTATTTTTTTCTTTATGATGTTTGTTATTTTAAAAAGTATATGTAAGAGTTTTAACTGTACAATCAACTATCACAGTCAACCATCTTGAAAACGAACAAAACAAAACTACAAAAAAAAAAATATATATATATATATATATGTATGTATGTATATATATTTATATCTATGTATAATTGAAAATCTATTTTTCGAGAGCACTTTAAATTATTTATTTACTTAAATCATAATACTTGTTGTATTCAAATTGGAATCCTTTAATTTATAGAACAGATTTTCGTATCTATTGATTCAAAGTATAAAACATGGAACCAAATTGAAACGTTTATAAAATTTAGAAAACTATTTGAATTCTTTTAGAAATGTTTCAAAGTATATAAAGATACATATATATTTATTTCTGACTGCGGCTTCTTTTATATAAGAAGCAGTCTACAGATCTTTAAAACACTTAATGAAAAATATCTAAATATTGAACGTTATATCCATAATGTATATGGCAATATATTTAAGAATTTTTTTTTAATATTTTCTTATAACTTTCGAAAATGAGTGTTTTTTTAATTTAGTTTTCTTTGGGATTTGCAGTCATCAGATGAAGGGCAAGAACTTTAGTAGAAGCATAGTTTATGTAGCACAAGATACTGTGTTCATATAGGTATGTATACTACTATCATATCTGTTCTTTCTATCTATATATTATAACTACAAGCTAGTTCTTCTGTTTCTGTTCTGATCGAATCAGATGACTATAACATATAGTTTTCATAGAAATGATAGTTCTTAAGAAAATTTCCAATGAATTTGGAATATCTGATAGATACACTTGCCAATGATCAACTTTTACTTGTTACTCATTTAGTTGGAATAGATTTTATTTATATATAATTTGGATTAGCTACCGATATATTTGGTAGATCGGTTGAAATGCGAAAGGGTATAGAAATGTACGGCACAAGTTCCACAAGTTCTACTTTAATTTTAATGACAATGATATAAATATTTTTGTTGTTTTGTTTTGCTTCTTTATATTTTTGTTTTTTTTTTTTGGAAGAAAGGGAAGAGGGAGAAGGGGGTACTCTTGTGGTTGTATGTGCAATTATGATTTCCATGGAAATCCAATTGAAGGAGAAAGAATTGTTTTATATCCTTTTTTTTTTGTTTTCTTGTTCTTTTTTGGTTTTTTTCTTTCGTTTGAGAATTTTCTTTGCTAGACACTGAGAAAAGTATTTCTAATTTCTATATCTACTTCATTATTTATTTTGTTTTTTGTTTTGATTTATTAGAAAGTGTAACCCTTAAAAGTAACAACGGCAAACTAGACTATAAACTTGCACACACACACACATACACACACACGCACAAACACTCACACATACATTCTCGCACCTAAAATACGATTTCTGTTTTTTTTTTGTTTTTTGGTTTTTTGGGGTTGTTTCTTACACTTAAAAAAAAAAAAGTTTTCGTTTTGCTGTTTTTGTTGTTTTTGTTCTGGTGGTTTTGGTTACATGTTTTACAATAAAAACGTTGCCTGCTCGCCACTTTGTTTCATGTCCAAGTAATCGTATAGGGCCCGCTCATTGCTGGAGCCATAATTATGGCCAACAGTGGATGGTGGGGGCGGCGGCGGCGGTAGTTGTGGGGGTGGTGGATGTGCCGAATGGGAATGATGGGTTGGTGCCAATGGAGAAGCATGCGGCGGATATGGCGTTAAATTGTCCAAACTGGAGGCAGCCGAAGCGGCAACTGTTGCAGCCGCAGCAGCGGCAGCTGCCGCCGGCGGTGATGGACCAGCGCTCATTGTAAGCCCAAACTTCTCCAGATGGCATCATTTGAGCAATGTGGGTAAACTGCTATTCATTAGACGATTACCCACAACCAGGGAGTTAAGTGTCGAGCTGCTGCCACCCATGCCAACACCCACTCCCACTCCGACACCAACACCTACACCCATACTGAGACCACCAATGGCACCGAATCCAGCTGCCGACGGTGTTGCTGTCAATGTGGAGGCCACATTTGCTCCACCACCAGTTGCACTGCTTGATATAAGCGAACCAGCATTTAGATTACCATTGCCAGATGAAGTGGCAAAACCGCTCATTGCCGACGATGTTGAACCGCCGACGCCGCCAATTGTTACAGATCCGCCTGCTCCTCCTCCACCGCTACCACCACCTGCACTTCCACCACCAGTTGTACCTCCACCACTGCCCATACCTGTAGCTGTTGTTGTTGTAGAGCCGCTACCGCTACCACTGCCGCCGCCAATGCCTGTTGCTGAGGCCGTGGCGATGGCATTGCTTTCATATTAGAAGGCCCCACCAGACGATGATGGTCATGCGTAGTGAGGATAACTGCTCAGATGCGGCGCCACATGCGATGGCGTCACATGGCCCATTGAATGCGGCTGATACAGATTTGTAGCCGGACTACCCCAATTGCCCCATGAAGCGGCCGATGGAAAGATTGAGGCTGCAAATAGACACAAGAAAATGTAAATCCTAGATTAGATCCTTTTCTCAATAGAAAACTAAACTAAATCCTTACCCGAAGACGATGTCATGCCATGATGTGGACTCATAAATGAGCTCAATTTGGCGCTATGATGATATGGTGTCATAAATAGATCGCTCTGATACTTATAGGTGGGATCACTGGCCGCCGGTTGTGTGGCCGCTGCAAGTCCTTGAAAATCAAATTTATATGCATAACGTTTGCCATGCACCTTGGTCATGATGTTCTTGTCATAGTAATATCTGCAAAATCAAAAGAGACCCAAGGTTAGACTGAAGAAAAAAAAAAAACTAATAGCAAAACGAATCCATAACAATCAAAGCAATCCTCCCCCAATGGGCTACTAGGATTACCCATGGGGGTGTTAATAATGTGTGAGAAAGTCAAATAGACAAACAAAAGCTCTTCCCCTACACACACACACACACACACAGAGTTGGACAATAAATAATTACAAAATAATGTACGCTCTATGCGTTTTAAGTTAATTTGCTGACATTAAGCGATTTTAGTGCTTGTCTTCTCCCCTGACAGCAATTAAAATTGTCCGCCTTGTGCCGAAAGTCAAATAGAAGAAAAATTTGTGGCTGGAAATTATTTGAATTCTTCTTTTTTTCCCTTTCTATTTTCTACATTTTGTGGGCACACAGCCAAGTTAAGAAGACATGGCTGAGACAAAATTTTAGCATTAAGAAATATTTAATTTACTCTTAAAGTAAAAAATTTCAATTCAAGTTAAAATCATGGGGAAATTTTAAAAATATGTAAACAAATCTAAACTGAACGATCTATTGCAATATTTACTTAAACTTTGCCTGATGAAATACTTTATATATAAGAATATTAACTATTTTATAATATAAAAGGAGTAGTATATCCTTTAAAATTTTAACCTATTCCTTTTGTATGTCATATGCATTCATTGAAGTTTATTCAACGGTCAATTTGCTAAGCATACACCATTTAGAAATTGCCCTCTATTTAGACAACCATCTGTGGATGTGTGTGTGTGTGTGTATACATGCCACATATCTATGTATATATGGACAATTGGCAACCCTTTTAGCCATTGCTTCTTCATCTTGTCAACTGTCAATTGCAATCATCTAAAGCAACTCATCGTCGTCCTGTCTGACATTTAACAGTCTTGCCAATGAAGCGAATTCAAGTGGAAAAATCCATTCTCACCATTTGCTAGCCAATTTTCGCACATGTAAATAAATGTTAAAAAGTCTACAATAGAAGCAAAAACCGAGTAAAAAAGAAAACGAAATCAGAGGAGAAAAATCCTTTTTGATGTGTGCAGGAAGCCTCAGTCATGTCCTTTTTTTTTATGCGCATTTCAACTCAATTGAACACAAGAGACTCGGCTTTCATCATGTTTGCTCTTTGCAGATGGGCATATATATATATATATATGTGTGTGAGAGTCTCTCACTCAATGTGTGTGTGTGTGTAAATTATCCTCCTAAAGACAACAAGGACAAGTGCTTTAATGCTTCATTTGGCTTGTTTGTACACAGGCCGGTCCAACTGCTGTCCTTTTGTTAGCCCAAAACCCAGACTCGAAATGGTTTTACTTTAATCCTTTTTACACCCGATCTCCCGTTTCTGTTGTCCTGCCTGATTGTGTCCTATTGATTGGCTTTGATTGTTTGAACTGAATGGGGAAAACACACACACACACGAACAGAACCTTTTGTTTCTACGCTCTGCGACTGTTTTTTAAATTATTTTATTTTTTTATTTTTTCTCGTTTTTTTATTTTGTAATTTATGGCTTTAATTGGCATAATTTATGACTGAAAGCGTTAAAGGAATGGTAAAACTGCACGCATTATGCTAATTTAAGTGCATTGTAAATTTTCCTCTTTGTTTTTCCATTTCGCTTGGAACGGAAATCTATGTGGACATTCTGAAGCGCAACGAATTGGCTTATATGGAAAAAAAAAGAAACCTTTATATGGTATTTGGCCTGAATTGTTTTCTGATCTTTACAAATCAAATTTCATCTATAACTAAATTTTTGATTGAATTTCTTTGATTGCCTTACATCAGTTAAATATACAAGTTATTTATTATTATTATTGTTATTGAATTTAGCTATGCCACGCCCCTTAAATTGAGTCCAGTAAACTTTTACTTATGGTCAGTTCTTGTAGTTTTACTTTCCCTTCTCTTAGACATATTATTTGATTTTGATTTTGTTTTTCTTTTCTTTTTTTTTGGGGTAATTTTCTAGTTTTTTTTTTTTGGTTGTCATCATCAGCGGCTAATCAGTTGCTGATGAGTTCGATTGCCCATATGCCAGGATTTGTAAAGACTGGATAACAAGTACTAATTAGGTAACAGTTGAGTGCATCACATTTAAGCCACCCCTACCAATACCAAAGAAAGCAAGGATCAAAATCAATTTGTGATTACTCTTCTTAAACATTTCACTCTCTTTATATATCTATTTTTTTTTTGCTGATATTATAAAAAACTTACCTCAAGGCCCGGCTCAATTTGTCATAGTTCATATTTGGCTTGGATTTACGTTCGCCCCAACGGCGGGCGACCTCGTCGGGATCGGTTAGCTTGAATTCACCGTTTGTACCCTCCCAGGTAATGCAGCTGGCGTTATTTGAATCCGACAGCAGTTCGAGCAGAAATTGCCATAATTGTATCTGTCCAGAACCTGGGAAAGAGAAGTCAAATATGTAATGTTAGTCTTTTGGCAACAAAACCTAAATGTCCATCAAAAAAGCATATCCTCCTATTGAAATCAAGGCAAGGAGGCATATATATATACATATATATATATATATATTAACATATATCAAGCGATTGTGTGTGTGTGTGTGTTTGTGGTCAGAAAATGTAAGCATTTTGTGGCATGCAAACGAGCCATAAACCATTTCCTTCTCAGCCATGCTGCGATTTTAGTTGGTCAAAAATTCTACTGACTGGTTTGATGGCTTGATGGTTTGCTTTTTCTTTTTTTTTTTTTTTTTCATTTGCTGTTTTAGTTTTGTAGACTCTACGGGGGCTTAAGTAATCTATTTTTGTAGGCTTTCTCTTCATATTATGGTAGCGCAACGGAAATGGCATTGCATGTAAGTGTAATGGTTCCAGAAATAAGACACTACCAATTGATACAAGAAATGTAAACCCGAAATGTTTCCAGAACTTCATTTCAACCAAGATTCATACGTTTAAAGACCCTCTAAAATTTTACTTTTATATTCTTGACTTTAAGAATTTAATGTTGTCTTGGAAATTGTGAATTAAAATCATAAAAATATTTCAAATAATAGCAAAACAAATGCTAAATTTCAATAGATTTTTGAATGAAAGCCTCTTTCCTTTCTCTCATTCTTGTCATTTCTAGATTTGACCTATGGCTTTTTGGCACTCCCCAATTTTCTTCAGTTTCTTTTGTGCGTGCTAAAAACATTTACAAAATTATTATTGTATATATTGTGAAGGAAATTCGCTACGCATTCAACGCAGACATCATAAATCGCTTAATCATTTGGCAATTAGAGGCCGGGAAGGAATATCCCCATCTCCCATCGTTCTATTTCTATTTTTACTGTAGTTACTATAAGGCATAAAAAAAGGGCGCATACACAGTACAGTATATATAGGGCGGGGGTTGGCAGCTGTAGACATAGAAATCTGTTCAAGTCTGGGAATCGTTTGTTGGTAACTGGGTGGTGGCTTAACTCTGCTCATGTGTGAGAACGTCATGAATATTGCGTTAATTGCAAATCATGGCCAAGTGAATGTGTTAAGTGCCAACACCGACGACGACTGTCGACTGGCGACGGAGACGGAGACGACTGACGATGATGAATGATAATTGTTGACGGGGCCCACGAGAGAAGACATTTAGAGCTTGGGCGTGGATATCTTTGTATATATATATATATGTGTGTGTATATAGAGAAATGGGCGTGGCTACTGGGCCGGGCAATTGACACGCTATTAACTTCAAGAACAAAAGGCTTTTGGTATTGTCCTCTTTTGATTGCTGTTAACAACATTGTCATTGGACAGCATAGAATGAACAATTGTCACTTGAAAAAAAAAGGATTAGAAGGGCTTTTACGACCATATTTGAGGTTACAACAAAAGCTCTCATTTTAAATACAAAATATTACACAAAAAACAGACCAAGAACATAAATTCTTCAAAACTGTATAATCAAAACCACAATTGTAAGATGTCATCAAAGGTTTTAACAAAAAAAAAAAAAACTTAAATTTTCTTTTGAGAAACATTGGACTAAAATTTGCCGTTTATAGTCCTTTTTTGGGCATATTTTTTTTTATTTAATGAAAGCTGTGTAAAATGCTTGCCCAAAAGGCGTTAAATAAATATATGCCAATTTAATAAAACGACGAAAAAAGATGGCAAGACGGAAGTAATTAGCAGAAGCAGCCATGCCAGGCCAGGCCAGGCCAGGCCAAAAATAAAGAAGAAGAAGAAAAAAATAAAGGAAAAACCAAATGTCTTTGATGTGAACTGCTCTTTGAGCGTTTTTAATTATGAAAACTTTTTTTGTGTGTCGTTTCTTTGTAGCTTGGCAATTATGTGACAGCTAACTAAGGCAATCTCTTTGCCCCACTATTCCTTTGCCTTTTTTTCATTTTCGTTGGTTGCATGCAACTTGCAGCGACTGCATGGTACACACACACATGTAAATGAGCTAGCTAAGCCAAAGTGTTAGTGTTGGCCAGTCTAAAATAGAGAAAAAGTGAGAGGGGTAGAGAGTACGGAGACTGAGACCGGACTTGACTAACAAAGCGGTTCCGTGTCGAAAGGAAGCCATAATTAATCAAAAACAGCATTTTTGCCACCCAAAAAGCGAAAGCGCAGTCTTTCTAGCCAACTTCAAGTTGAAGTTTAGAGTCACAGACCAACAACCCAACCCCACGACCCAGAGGTCCTACAACAAACCAACCAACTCGGCCTAAAACCTAAATCAGACCCGTACACATACATACGTTCATATAAGCGTTAAAAGAAAAACAGAGACAGAGAGAGAGAGAAAGGAAGAGAACTAAATAGAAAGAGATGGCAATTGAATGGTGCGGGAGAGGGGGCTTTTTCGTGTAAATGTCGCGCCGGAAAATGTTGGGCGTCTGGGTTTTTATGCTAATTCCGTTCAAAAGCGCCATGTTTTTTTTTTATGGGGTAGCGACGCAAGGTATGGAAAAAGTGGTGGGGATTGGGGGTGAGCGAATGGGGGACAAACAGCAATGGCGCCCAAAGGCTTGTGGATCAATAGAATCTATTGATTTTTGTTTGTTTGAACTGTGAATGAAGTTTGATTCTAGTGACTTTCATTGAATTGAAAATGTGCTAAAAACAATAAAAAAAAAAGAAACTTCACTTTAATTTAACATTTTCCTTTCGCCTACATTTTTGCTATTCTCTTTGTCTATTTCTTTAAAACGCTCTCTCGTTTAACTGGCAAGCTCGCTCTTTTTCCACTTTCCATCCTGTTCGCACTTACTACTGTTAATCCTGCGCTCTTTTTTCTATTCTCTGTTCTTCTTTAGTTCTGCTTGGCCGCGTGTGATACTCAGTTGTAAAAATTTTGCAGTGTTTTAATTGTTTTGTTTTGGTAAAATAAAAGCTTTTTTGTTAAAATTAAATAGGTTTACCGTAAAGCCAAAGCCGAATGCTTTACAAAGAAGCTATTTAATTAAAAATCCGTCTTAAAATCGCTTAGTTATTTGTATTTAAAGAATAAAATAATTCCGTTGCGCTTGCGTGTGTGTGTGTGTAATAGGTATCTTAGAGCTCAAAAGGAGCAAGTTTGCGGTAAAAAACAAAAGTAAGAAGTTTTGTATTTTTTTTATACAAATGAAGTGAAATTCTTTTATGTTTATATATTATTAAATATTTAGAGTGAAAGCTATTTGGTTGAAAATGTTTTTTTTTTTTACTGTTTTTTTAAGTGCGTACATAAAGTGATTAAATAAACTGAACTCAAAAAGAGTAAGTGGGACATCGAATAAGAATGTGAGAGAATTAGAGAGACGGTAAGTGATAGTTCTTGCTTTGTTGTTTTTGTCGCTTTAAGTTTTCAGATATGTATGTTAATAAACAGATACACTTTAACAGACTGTAAATCTTACATTAGGTGAATTAGAAAAAATTAATATTTAACATGCCTGTTACTAAAGATCAATTTTAGCTTTTACTTTGCTGCTGTCTAACGGCTGCTAGTTGAACACTATCTATAATTCTCAAACTTAACATTTTAAATATTTAAACATATCTATGTATGCATTATGGATATCTCAATATCGTGGGAATCAAATTTTTAGAGATAAACAAAATAATAAAGCTGTCATCTTTGTAAAGTGTCATCTATTATTATTTTTTTTTGCAATTGTTCAATCTCATGTGAAACATCAAAAAGAAAGAATGTCCATCGTTGTCCTTTTCTTGAAGCTATTTATCAAATTCATTAAATCACGCCCATTTTTAAACCCTTTAACTCATTGAAAACGGTTTTGGTTTCGGTGTTTTAATTTTTTTTTTTTTTTTGACTTTTGCACTTTTTAATGGGTTTTCAAGGCGCGTGCCCGAAAGACACGACACCGAGGAGACAATGAAAAAGTGAAAAAACAATTGCCCAGACACGCCCCACACACACACACACGCCAACACATATACACTTACACTTGCACACAGCCGGGTACATAGGTATAAATTTACCGAAAAACACCTTTCGCATAAATTAGAAAAGTGCAACCCCCCCATTTCAGCTGTATCTTTAGGGTTAAACTTGCATGCAATGGGTTAATTTGTTAAGGGTCGGAACACAGGATCGACCGAACCCCCCACACACACACACAATAGAATGGAATGACTAAGTTTTCGGAATCTCGGATATAAAATTGATATGATAATGAAATGCAGGCGCAAAACCTTAATCTAGGCACCTGCTTTTTTGAAATCTTTATGGTTTTGTGATTTCTACGAGTAACTATTATATATATGTATGTATATGTATGCATGTCTATACGAACCTGAACTGGCCAGTCTGCTGCTGGTGGGACCGAACATTTGATATGGATCTGGAAAAACACGACGTGAAAAAAAGGCATTAGTTCAAGTGTTATGCAAATGTTAATGAAGTGGTGGAAAAAGCAGGAAAGCAGCAAAAGCAAAGTTTTTAGTTTCCGTTGATGAAAATGCATGTAAGCTCGCCATAGAGGTAATGCTTCATTTAGGTTGCATTTGGTTCGAGTGAGAGCACTCTTACACTTGAAATGGATATGGTACATACAAATATGTATTTGTATGTACATTTCATTTAGGGTTACCCCTAGACAATTCCGCATAATTCGCATCAACTAGGCCCATAAAAATGTTTCTTTTTTTTTTTTTGTTGTTTCCATTTTCATTGTTTTGCGCAAACATTTCTTTGCCTCAATTGTTGTTCGGCATTTCAATGGCACGCGTCTTTCATTCATTCATGGCCGTCAAATTTGACAGCCACAAAAGCAAAAAACCAGACTACAAATCTAACCTCCTCCCCTTTTGGGTTGCTTCGTCTCTACTCTCCCTGCATCTCTCCTTCCACAATTTGAGAATCCTTTTTCTGGCTTTCTCAATTGTTTCCATTACGCTTCAATTCCATTTTTTTGTTTCCATTTTTTCTGTTGTTCAAGTGGCGTATTTACGCCGGTTCTCTTTTTGGCGACAGTATTTCGCTCCAAGTATTTTTCAAAATACTTTTTAAAGCCTTAAAACACTCAAGAGGGAGGAGGAGGTAGCATTCAGACGAATACAACAGGCAGGCAGGGATTCCTTTCAATACTCAAAAACCAAAAACTCAAGTGGCACTTTTAAAGCGCGTGAGCGACGACGTACGACGGAACGGCGAACTTTATTAGTGTTGGCAAACACATTACACACACATTATTCTTTTACTGTGCTATGCCATTGGCTGTTTATATTTGATTTTGAGTGAATGAATGAATAAAGCTTCAACGGCACGTGGTGGACTTAAGAATTCAAGGACCTGCTCTTAATAACTATATTATGAATGATGGGCTGTACATATATATGTATATTGAATAGGTACTTACCAGGTTGCCGTAGTTGTGAGTGCGGATCATGTTTAATACTCAAGGCATTCGAACTGTAGCCTAAAATAAAACAAAAAAAAACATTTGACATAAGTTTCATATAAATAATATGTGTGTGTAAATAGTAAATTTTTTTTTAGTCTAACTCAAATGATTGGCCCAAAAGAAGCGAAGGTAAATCCTTATATGTATGTCGGTTAAGAGATTTAACTGTAATGTCGACGAGGATATATACTAAGCCAATTCTGAGAAAATTATATAGATATTTATTTATATACACTAGAGAGTAGTATCTTATTTTTTCCTATGCTTAAAGTCTTCTGAGGATAAACTTAGCTAAATAAATTTTCAGTCCCATTTCACAAGAATGGAAAAAACCAAATTGAATTCAAATTCATATCCCTTGTCCCTGTCTTTATCATTAATTTAAAGTTATTAGCCATCATCATCCCTGGTGCAAACCACCTGTCAAAAAAACTAAATCCAGGACTTGTCAAATTTAACACTCTCGATCTTTTGCTCACTTGAACAATCAAAGGCAATCATCAACTCAACCGCAAGACAAACATTATCATGTAGAAAGAGATAGGGATGCAAAAAGATAGAGAGACAAAGAGAAAGCAAAAGAGATAGAGATTGTCATCAAAGGAAGAACACTAAACTGAACCCAACGGCAATATGAACGGCGTCGGCGACAACAACAATAACAACACGGATGCGGTGACATGAGCAGCAATGCCAAGTTAGAGTAAGAGTCTCTTCTTCTATTTTAATGGAATATGATTGCAAGAGGCGAAAACAATGCCGCTGGCAATGAGCACAAAAATATTTTCGAAAATCTGAAACGGCGTTGAAAGTTGTTCACAAACTTCACGCTTTCATATAAAATTAAAGCCGCAGGATATGGACGGTTGGATGGCTATACATAGGGTGAATATATGAGGGGGGGGAGGAGTACCGCCCGCTGTTGTTTTCGTTGTCACTTATTGTGCAAAATAGCAACTACAACAACAACAAGCTAACGAACTTTTCATATGACATTTTTTGGGTTGGTGGCCACTCAACTGCAAAGAGGACAAAAGGCAACCGATTGCATTTTACTCTGGGAAACAGAGCAAGAGAATGAGACAGAGACATAGAGATAGAGAGTGAGAGGAACCAACTTTAGCTTTGCACGATTTTGATGACATCAAAATAAAAAAAAAAAAGAAGAAAAAACTGAAAAGGAAAACCCCACGAGCAAACCAAAATGCGTGCAACCAAGCTGAAATTTTCTTCACTTAAGCTTTGATTTTCAAATAATGCTTTGAGGTCAGTCTACAAGGGAATACTTTAAACTTTATTATCAATTAAACTATATATACTTATAAAGTATATCTATATACATATGTATATAATTTCAATTAGGTGTTAACTTAATGAGGAGTAGGGGAAACCCCTGCCCCATATCGCACACCATTTTGCCATGCTTCATTGGTTGCCGTAAAACACGTGTAGTCAACACCTACACCTTCACCACATTTTATCTATTTCCATTGATGCTTGTTGATTGCCAGCCGACATCACTTCACATCACAGCACAGCACACACATTTTCCATGCTTCAATGAGTTTTCCTTTTCTCCCCCTATTAACCTCTTCTTTTACAATTTGTGTTGGTTGCGTTTTGAATATTTATTTTATTGGTATCTTTGGCTTTTTGATTGGCCTATTGAAAAAAAGTTTTAAAGTATTTTCAAGTATTCTAATTTGCTAGTATTAGCAAGTTCTTTCAACAAAATACATGAGCCAAACGGTCGGAATCATGCGGAGTCTTTGATCGCAAATATTACGCAACAAAAATCTGAATTATAATTTCCAATATCAGCTGACTTAATCTGAATCTTGTACAAGCTAAAGCACTTGGAATCTGACAAACAAAAATTTATTCTATGGTATTTCAAACTATAAAGGGAAAAAGCATCGTAAGGAAAACGCTCAAACAGAAATTAATATTTTATCTAATCTAATTTGTTATTATCACTGACAGTCTTTTCTTGCGCTAACTATCTTTAATTATATTTTTTGTAATAAATAAAGATGGATACAAGGTTCTAAAATTTAATAGTATATCAATTAAAGATCTAAAAAAGTTCGGATACCGTTTTAAAAATAGTTTTAAAGACTCATAACAACTAAGAACAGACAAATTAACTTGTAAATCGTTAAAATATGTGATAAGAGTTTTGAATATCATTTGATTATAGATCACTAAAAAAAAAAACGGCAATCATTTCACTAACTTAAGTCACTCTTATTCACGTTAAAAAGGAACGATCTTGGATCGTATACTTGGAAATTAAAAGCAGATATATCGACATATCATTGTAGATTGATCATAATAGAAATAAAAGAATTAACATTATCTTCTGTTAAATCTTTAATGCACTTTTAAAACTGATGAAGAGAATACAAATTTATATGGAAAGCGACGGTAAATGTAGACTTTTAAGTTTATAATATGTGAAAAACGGTTGAAAAGGTTTCAGTTTTTAAACTGAAAAGGTTTGTTCTTTTTGTTTTAATTAATTATTCGTTCGTTTTACAAACTTAAGCGAGAGATAAGTCTCAGTTGCTAATAATATTATATAATGGAAATAATGAAAATTGGTCAAAAATATTCAATGTTGTATTGAAATTTAAAACGTTAACAAAATTTCATAAGTCTGATTATTACTTTTCACTTGGCACTTTTTATATTCGCAATATCAACTCACCTTGAGATTGTGTTGAACTATGGGAACCCCACGACGACTTGTATGAGGAATCTAAAATGATAAAGATAGAGAAAAAGGCAAATCGTAAGAAGTAGTAAATTTGATTATAGACAGAGATAAAAAGAGAGAAAAGGTAGCGACGGTCTTTTAAAGTATGTATATCTAAGAAAAGTAATGAAGAAAATATTGAGATATAATATATTTAACATATTTATGCTATTTACTTGGATTCCATGTGGCGGCTGATGCCGTTGGTCTGCTCGATTCACCGCACATGGTTGCCCACTCACCTGCGAAGAGCATTGAGAAATTGCTAAAGCTGCCCGTAGAGCGTGATAAATAATCAGCCGAAGATTTGATGTCAAGCATTTTAAGTTATTTGTTGTTATTGGATTTTGGAGACAGCGGCAGCTGGCGGCGGCCGTCACCAAAAACTGAATTTCAATTTCAAATTCAAATTGTTTTTGCCGGAATTAAACGGAAACTAATAACACGGCGCTTAGACCAAGTGGTTTGAATTTCGACTCGCGACGACGGAACAGGAAAAGGAACTGGAACAGGAACGGGAACGGGAAAAGTGACGATCGGAACCGGTTACCGTTTACCGTTTACCGGACACCTCAACTTCCGGACCTTGGCGAACTTTTCAATGCACTTTTTCTCGCGTGTGTCCGTCCGTCCAACTGATTTATATGTGTCACTACACTCGGTGTGTGTGGCTGTGTGTGTATGTGTGTGCTTTGGGTTTTATATGTATATGTTTATAGGCTCACTTTTACCAAGAAAAAAAATTTGCTTGCTGCGGGTTTAGCACTCTGTTCACCGTATTGCGTCCGATCTAGAGAACGGCAGCGTAACAATTGATTTCATTCCGTCGTCAAATCGCGCATATCCTGACTTGACTGCCGACTCCCACAAAAAGTAAAGGACATTTTCTGTGTGTGTGTGTGTGTCATTGTGTATGCGTGTGAGTTTGGTGGTTGGCTGGGTGGTTTCTACTCAGTTATGGGTGGATGGTTGCTTGATTTTCCCTTTACTGTGTGTGTATCTACGCGTCATCGTATCTGTCTGGTCTGGTCTAGTTAAGCTTCTGTCTTGCTATCTCTTTTCGCCCTACTCGCAAAGGATATATTTAGAGGTCCTTAATCCCAAACCATTTCTACCCTTGGTTGCTTTCATCTAACCAATCAGCATTGAGTTAGGGTGTGGCTTCGTTACGCAAAGCTTTCAGCTAGAGCTTTAACACAAAGCTTTGGCCAGCATTTTCCCATTAAAAAGTGAAATTTTCTATGGAAAGGATCTCCACAAACGAAATGCATTCGAATCAAAACAAAAGCTTTGAAAGAGCTTTTGTTGCTTGTCAAATATTGTGGGAGTTGACCACAAACTTCAACTCTCTCACTCTCACTTAGTTGCTTGCCATCTCTTTTACACCTGAACGGCTCAATGGCAGCTGGCAGAAGTGCGGCAGCAGGCAGCGATTCGTTTTTAGTGGGTGACACGAAGCAACAAGGACGGATGTATTATCCACTTCCTTTTTCCTTCCACCAAACACAAGGATATTACCGTTTCGTTGTCGTCGTTGCGACTACTCCCACACACATACTCACGTACACACAGAGAAACAGGGACCTATCGCGAGAGAGTGAGAAAGATATTAGGCGAGAGCGAGAGAGAAAGTGAGAGCGAGAGGAAGAGAAAGGAGGTAGGAAAACAATGTGCCACGATTTTACCAAGAGAAATCACTAAGAGTTGATTGTAAAAGGCTTTGACTGCTGCTGGCAAAGTGAGTGATGTGGGAGGTGTAGAGGAGAGACATAGAGGAGCAAAACGGCAACGAGGCGAGACATAAGAAGAGAATTGGTGAAGTAAGGTGAGGTGAGATAAGGAGCAGATTTTAGGGTCCTAGTCTTTTGTGCAGTCGGCGTCGACTGCAGGCGCTGGCTCAAGTGCAATTGTGGTGGCATGGCCTGCCCCTTGAAGCAGGCTATACAAAATCACAGACACCCACACATACACGCGTGCTTGTGTGTGTATATATGTGAAGCTGCCTTTTGGGTCTGGCTTAATTAATTTTTGAATTCTCATTGAAATTGTTTTTGCTCTTCCCTCTCACACGCCCCCTTTCGGAGCCCTCTGGCAATGTGGTGGTCGTTCTCCTGTGTGTGTGCGTGTGTGTGTGAGTCAATGTAAAGCCCCTTATGGGTGGCTTGGTGGAGCTTGGGTTGGGGCTAATTCACAGGCGTCAACGAACAAATTGTAGTTACACATACATACACACACATCACTGATAAAAAAACATGCATACATATATACAGAATCATGCACTAAGTTGTGATTTTCTTATATACCCTGTGAACTTAAGTTAGACGAAACAAGAAATATATATAGGGGCACAGGCTCTGTGTAGAATCTCTCTGGAGGAAATTCAAAGAACGAATAGAAGATCCAAGAAAATCCCCGAGATCAAATGCCACAACACTTATCAAACTTCTTTCGCAACAGTCAAAATTATGCTCGAGTTTTTTCTTTTTGCTCAAAATTTATATTTTTATGGGAGATACATTTTTGGTCTTTTATGAAGGGACCCCAAAAAGTATGCTATTTTGGGGCCAGGCTTTGCGAAAGCTGATAGTTTTTTAGGTCTGTCAGGACATTGAACAGCAACAACATCTTTTAAAGCAATTTCTAGTGATGCATTGCATTTTGTTACATAACAACTTGTTAACCAATTTATATTCATCCCAGATTTTTGTATAGTTTAGAGAATATGATGATCATATACTAAAAGAAAAACTTTAATTAGTTCCAGGTAATGCAACTTTTATTTCATTTTAAAACTGGATTTGGGCAAACGCTGAAATCATATCATAAAAATGATTTATATCCTAATAAGAGACTTTGCTTTTAACTGAACTATTGTTCTTAGAAAACAATGTGATGTCTTGGACATTAAACAAACGAATTTATCAATAAAAAATTATCCCTTGGACTAAAAGACTTATATAGTGGGTAGACCAACAACTCAACAACTTCCATAAATGGTTTGAGTATTATTTATTATTTATTTTTAACTAAAATAAAAAGAACAAGAACATAATTTCTCGATCCTTTTTAGTAACGGACAAATTAATGTTTCCATACTAGGTGAAAGAATGGTAGTGATTTAGTTCTTTCCACAATTTTTTTGACCTACCTTCTGCTCTATTTATGTAAAGAAAAACTAACTTTCAATTTGCGAAAACAAGTTGCTTACATTATCTAAGAAGTTTTCTCTAATAACTACTGGGGATAAAAGAAAATTTAGTTATTGTCAATAGGTATTGAGAAAGTCGCATATTCCTTGCTATTTTCTTTATGCTAACTTTTATTTCTATGTTAGTTAAAAACTAAATTTCGCTTTTTCTACTCACTCAAACACACACATACACAGTACACATATACAAAAGCTTCGGGGCAAGTCAAAGCGAAGGCGTTAAGGGGGCGATGATGGAGAGACGCAAAAGAGGGCGAGTTTTGTGCTTGGCTTTGACACGCAGTTATTTAATAAACTTAGTTTGGGTAGGAGAATTGAGGTTGACTCTCAACTTTTCAGTGTGTGTGTGTGTGCGAGTGTTTTTGTGTGTGTAGTGCTAATGGCATCTAAAATGGCTAAATAGCAATTTGCTGTTTTCTGCTTTCTGCTCTGAAGGAAAACTAAAGTTTGCTCTCCTCCTATACACACATATATAAATATATATAAATATATATATATATATATATATATATATATATATATATGTTTGTGTGTGTGCTTCGTTTACCATTTTAATTGCATTCATTATGTAATTTCATTTTCACGCTTTTCGCAAAGAAAAAACAAAAAGAATGAAAGGAAAAATAAACTTTAAATTAATTTCTTTTGTTAGGCGATTTCCGCCATTTTAACATTTCCGTTCTTAAGGCTTGTGGTCAAAACACTACAGCTACCACGCCCACATACCGCCCACATAAAACAAAAGTCAAGGCTTTAAGTTAAGCTAGCTCAACTTGAGTCATTCATCCATGATGTCCCCTTCTCCTCTTCTCCATGCTGCCTTAAAGACCAGCGAAGCGTCAAGACAAACATGACACACACCGCTCACACAGGACACAGGGCACAGTAACTCAGTGCAGGACATGAGGAGCGCAGTGGTTATGGAGGAGCTTGGACAGGCAGCATATTGTCCGAAAAAAAAAACCCACCGACAGTTAATAATAAGAAACGCAATCAACGCTGCGATTTGTTTCTCTCTCTCTTGCCGGCGGTGGCTAATATTTTACTTTTATGCTACAATGAAAATAGTCCTGCCTACAATAACAACAGAACTACTACAACCAGGACTCAAGACACGTGGCCATTAATGACGTATGAATGATGTAACACGCGACGAAAGTCAACCCTGACTTGAGCGGCACGTGGCCAAAAAAAAAAAACTCTAGCTCGGCATGACAGGCCAAATGTCCTTCCTTTCCCCTCTCCACAAATATTGCTCCTTTTTACGGGTCTTAAATGGTTACCAATAGATTGCTCATTTTGCTTGAGGCATATTCTGCACTTTCTTCCTTCTCCTTCTCTCTCACTCTCTCTCTCTCTCTCTATATATAGCGTATTGCTATAATCATCATCATAAAAACACAATAGAAATCTTTTCTTTTTTTTTCCTATATTATGCATTTATCGCGTATTTCAATATTTGCTAATCCATTGGGCGGAGTCCAGCCCATAAATCAGTGAAAGTTGTTAAAAGCGAAGAGAATAAAGAAAACATTTCGAAAGGATCCAGGAGTCTATGTAGATAATATATGGAATAGTTTATGTTAAGAAGAGTCAAATCTTTATAACCAAAATCAATTAAATTTATCTTTTAAACAATGTGGCCCGAACTAAAACCAAAAGCGGTTTTTATATTAGGCAGAGTTACCAATATAGAACAATTTCATTTCCAACTATTTTTATACCCTGTACCCATAGGGTAAAAGGGTATATTAAAGTCGCTAAATGTATGTAACAGGCAGAAGGAAGCATTTCCGACCCCATAAAGTATATATATTCTTGATCAGCATCAACAGCCGAGTCGATTGAGACATGTCCGTCTGTCCGTCCGTCTGTCCGTCCGTCTGTCCGTCCGTCTGTCTGTCCGTCCGTCCGTCCGTCCGTATGAACACGTGGATCTCAGAGACTACAAGACCTAGAGCAACCAAATTTGGTATCAACATTGGTGTAGTGTCTACGCAGATCAAGTTTGTTTCAAATTTTTACCACGCCCACTTCCGCCCCCGCAATTTGGGAAAAACAAATAACTAGAGTTATAATCAAGCTAGCGTATTTTTATTTAGCACACCCAATAATATGGCCAAAAGGTATCCGCTGACCAAATTTCGTTAAAATCGGACAAGAAATATCAAAGTTATACCTACGTAAAATTTGCACTGAAATGCCATGAGCGACATTGCATGGTAAGTGTGAGCGAGATAGCATGCGTTCGTTGCTGCCGCTGGTAAGGGAAATTTTAGTTTGAACTGATGGCAAATTTTAAGGAGTTTGATTAAATAAAGTTCCTCTACTTGGTACAGGGTATACTCAAAGTCGGCAGGGACGACTTGCTTGCTTCATTATATTCCCCTTTTGATTCACTGGCTCAACGAACATTCCTTTTAGAGAGATCATGATTTTGGCAGCAATTCATGATGAGTTTCTAAGAAATAAGTATTTTGCGGTTACACATAAGGATAATCAACTAGTTTTAAATACTACTATTATTTATAATATCAATTTAAAACTTTCATTCATTCCACACCCCTCTATATACAGATACATATAATCTATAAGAATTTTTTTATTGTCATAATTTGACACCTTTGTGAAACTTTCCCACCAGAAAACAAATTATAATGTCAACCTCAACGCAACACGCCAAATCAAACAACAAACAATGAAAACAACAACAAAAAAAGTGAAAATTGTAATAAAAACAAATTACAAACACGAACTGCAAAAAAGAAGGAGAAACAAAAAAAATATAAGGAGTGAAAAGAAACCCAAGAGACCTATGAAAAAGCATATTGAAAATGTCCTCGTGCCGCCGAAACTAAACAATGCAAGCAATAATTGTGCAATTGATAAGGGGTACATGGTCGCGGGTCGCAGGTCGCAACTCTCTGATCGCTGTCGAAGGGTGAACGGGTGTATGTATGTTGACTCCGATTACCAACATTTGACTTACGAAGGGAAGGATAGATAATTGCTCGAGGAGAGTGTCAGAGCTCGTTTATTTTCATTATTTTTTTGTAAACTGAAAGCTAGCATATTCACACGGCAGCTAAACTGCCTACTCCTACCCTTACAGCGTCACAGCGACCATCACCCCCGCCCTTCACTCACTTAAGAGCCAATGACAACAAACAGCAAACAAACAATTAACATATACAAAAAAGAACAAAAAAAAAAAAAAAATAGAAAGAGGGGGAGATAGATTGGGTTGAGTTGAGGTTGAAGGTTCACGTGGCATTGCTATAAATTACTGCGGTTTGACTTTTTTGGGTCTCTCGGTCGGTCACTCGGTTGCTCTCTCACGGTCGCTGGTCTCAAGTGATTCTCGACCAAAATAAAAAAAAATAAAAAAAACGATTGGGTAACCTTGTGGCTATAAATTTCATTCGAACTCATAAATTCAATTGACAACTAAATTGCACTTTTGCCGGAGACGTTTCGACACAGTCACCTCCGGCTCTCCTCCATGTCTCTTTCTTTCTATCTATCTCTCTCTCTCTCTCTCTCTCTCTCTTTCTCGTTCTGACTGGCGATGCGTTTCCGTTGTAGGAGGTTCCTATGGGTAGAATATTTTCTAAAAATAAAAAAAAAATACAGAAAAACAGAAAAACTTTCAAGTGCTCGACAATGTCGGAAGCGGGTCATTTCCAGCAGGTGGCATAAATCACAACAACAACAAGAACAACAACAAAAAGGTGGCCCCAAAAAAGGAAGTGAAACCTGTTGCAAGTCAACTTTGTTGTTCCTTTTTTTATTTTAGTTTGTTTTTTTTTTTTAGCATTTATAATTATTTTAAACTGATTCTTAGTCAAATTAGTTTTTTTTATCAATAAAAGAATCAGTAAACAAAATGAGAACCAAAATAAAATTGTTGATAAATTGTTTTTAATATGAATTTCTATAATTTATAAAGGATTCTTATACAAAGAATGTATCGATCGATCAAAGCGAGAATGTAATAATGTCTAGATCGTCCCTAACCAAAATATATATTAAATGGGAACTAAGCGTTCTACCTACATAATGTCTAGATCGTCCCTAACCTAATATATATTAAATGGGAACTAAGCTTTCTACCTACATTTGTATGCAAGATAACCGTTATCGTAACGGTTGCACTAGCCGCCAATTTATTTGTTCTGATAATTGTACTGACGAAAATCAATGCCCAAAATCAAAACTAAAATTAGCAACAAAAAAATTTTCCAGCTTGTTGCCGTCATCATCAACATTATCATGAGCATCATTATTATAGAAGGGGGTTGGCAGGGAACAAGTACATATATGTATATATATATTTATAACAATGACTTGATTTATGAGCAACTCGTGCCTGAATCTACGATTCTCAAGCTATCGAGGGGAAAGTGTATAAAGTGTAAGCAAAAGAGATGTAAGGGGAAAGGGGGAATTTCACTCAATGCCCAATAATGATTTGGCGAACATTGGCAGTTAAGTGAACCGCGAAAAAGGGCCATGAATAAAAATATTTGGACATCAATAGAATGAATGCACACATGAAAGAAAAGCCTGGGAAAAGTAAGTTTGAGTTTCTCTCTCTCTCTTTCTCTCTGTCTCTGTCTATAGATATATATATATTAAGTATATATATGTAATGCTGTTTTTTGTCGGCCAATGTCAAGTAAGGCCAGGCGAAGAATTGGTTTTTTTCTTCCTCTTTTTTGCTGGTTTAAATTCATAAATTCATAAATAACATGAAATTTTTGCTTTTCGCACACACAAGCGTCAGTCCGCGAAGCTGTCAAAAAGGTCCTCGGTGGTTCTATGTGGCGCCAGTTGGTTGCTTTCTCGGCATTTCAATTTATTTTCACAGTCTGAAACAATTACCAAACAAAACGAAAAACGAAAAATGAATAAAAGGAAGGAGAAAAAAAAAAAACAAAACCCAAACGAAACGAAATGAAATGAAATCAGAAATTAAATTTGAAGTGAGCAAAACATACGGCGCAAAAACGAGGACATGGACACACGGCGTTCGCAATGCACACAATGTGAGCAGTGAATAGAGCAAAGTGGAAAGCGGCAACGAACGAATGAAGGAAGAGAGCGGGTAGTGGGAGTGGGTGGTTGATATAGGGCAGAGGTAGGAGGTAGTTGTGGAGATGGAAATTGTAGCTGGGGCGATTTTAGCTGGGCGTATTTGCTTTAAACACCCGCTGGGCGTTAAGTGGGTGTGGCAACATGTTGGCAGATTATGCGATTACTGAGACATAGACACATAAACTCGTTGAGCAAAACATCGAGCGACAGATGATGACAAAGATACAACAGTAAAATTATAATGAAAAAATTTAAGCAATTTGCTTACTGTTGCTGTTTTTCCCCTCTCTTTCTCTCTATAGAAATTTAATTGACAGTTTTGTAAAGAAAAGAAATCTATAACTAGTCAAAACTTTATCGAAAGATATAGAATAAAAAGTATGAAGGATACACGTTTGCAGTTCAATCAGTTATCAAATAAGGATTATAATACTCTAAAATTTAGATAACTCTTTAAATTTTATTGATTTGAAAATAATAACTCTCTTAATAAACAGAATATTTACAAATTATTTAACTTAAAAAAAATAAATAAACATTATTATTTCCCTAGTTCAAATTATTTATTCAAATTGCATAAATCTTTGCTAAAATATTTATATATTCGAACTCAAAGCCAAATATCTATTAATGAATATATAAATAACAAAGGTGAAGGCTTATTCTTTTCTTTTATTCATTCTAAACTGTCTATTCTTCTGTTTTGTATTCGAAAAAATTATAATTTCCTCTTTTAAAATTGAAATTCTATCAATTTTACTCTAAATAATTGTCTATATAACTCAATTTTCTCCTCGTTTAAATACCTATCTAAATCTAATCTATCTATATCTAAACTCTAATATTATGTCCTCAGCTAATTATTATAACTCAATTGCTCACTTGATTTAATGCTTTGAGCCTGACTAATGTACGTAATCTCGGTACACTCTGATTTGATCCCTCTGGGAACTATTTATGACAGTATAAAGAGAGAGAGAGCCGCCAGAGTAGGAGGAGAGAGTGGGAAAATGTTGGCAAACAATTGTCAATGTCCTTTTGTCTCACTGTACAAACGTACAAAACGCAACAGTCACAACAATTGATACATACATTCTCTACTGTTGGTTGGCCGCTCTATGGGTATGACTATGGCTACTGCTGGTCTTGGTTCTGGTCCTCACCTCCGTTGATAATTTGACTCTTAAGTGCTCTTCAGAGTTAATCCTATTAAAGCGTGTTAGTCACACGCTCAACCAACAACCAACACAAACACACGCACACACAGACTCATCTACACACTCATCTACTAAAAGGGCAACCCCCGAGCCCTTGAGCATCCTCGAGTGCTACCAGTTTCGAGGGATGAGCCCTAAAAATTGCAACAATGAGGCTAATCGACAGATCATAAAATGATCAAAATGTTATGTGAAGCGCATTTCGAGCGAGGCACACTGGCACGCGTCATCATCAACGTTGACAGCGTGGTAGATATATATATATATATAAAGATACATACATCGTAGTCTTCCCCTTCCCCCTTTTACTCTGCAGGGTAGCTACTACAGCAGCAGTGATGAGGGAGGGAGGAATGATTGTTTGCGTGCGTGTGGGATTCTTTTTTGGGCATAGTCAATTGAGTGGTTAATGAAAATCAAAAAAAAGAAAAAAAAAAGGGTAGGACCACCGTGACATCATAAAATATTATGGTCAAGTGAGTGACAATTGTTTGATTAGCTAATAAAATGAAACAAAATAAGATTTATAGAGATATTGATTGACATCAGTTAAAAATTCCAATTCTAGATAAAACTTTAGAAGTATTATACTTGATAAAGTATTTACTGATTAAGAATATAGGATAGGATAACTGTAAAAAGTCTTATTATCATTGTATTGTTCCTATACAATCCCAAACTTTCAAATAAAAGAAATATATCTTTATCTTTCATATCATTTCGTTTTCATTTTAAATACTCAGATTCTCTTAAAAATTGGAATGCGATCTTTAGTATTTTCCTTTAGCTCTTTAAGTTAAAGGAACATTATCCTTAAATATGATTTTTAAAATTTGCCGCCAAGTATTAAACAGTGTCATTATAACGTATTTGAACCCTATATATTTGTATATATTGTTAAAAAGAAAGATGAGCCTAGTTAATATAGCCATTTCGGTCCGTCTGTCTGAATCATTAAGAACTATTCCGCGACCCTTAAATCTAAAAAGGTTAAATTTTGCACCTAGGCTTTTTTTCGTTTCAGGCATTGTATATCTCGACTACATCTTATAGCTGCCATAGAAACGATCGGTTTTTGTTTATTTTATCAAACATATATATCAAGTTTTGTCTAAATCGGTTGGCTATATCATATAGTTCCCAATGGAACAATCGGTTAAGAATACGGTTTTAGATCAATAACTTGACTAAGTGCGAAATTTGGTATTTGTAAGTTTATAGAAATGTCTCTATTGAGCAGAATCGGTCGACTATATGTTATAGCTGCTATAGAAACTGACTAATTTATTCAGCACGCCTCAGGTTAGCCCATCCCCTCCAGCTTTTATATATATAGATTCCTAGATTTTTAACATAACTGATTATAAAGATGTATCTCTACTTCGTAAAGAGTAAGCAAAGCTTACGAAACTTCACTTTGAATGGGAATATGTCTAAATAAGAGCCATTTCCACAATTCAACACTGACCTTTAAAAGTCACACCCTCCTTCAGAAACAAAAAAAAGAAACCCCTCACACTAGCGCCATCTATAGCGTGAATGACAAAACGTTGACAGTTTTCTGGGTTGATGTCCTGACTGAAAGCTGATACAAAGCTCATAAAAACAAGGACTTAATGACTAGGACTTACATAGTGCATTGCTTGCAGAGCCTCCTCCCGTATTACTACCGCCACTTCCTCCTCCTCCACCTCCAGCGCCTGAACTGCTAGTGCTGCTACTTTTGCTGCCACTATGCCTGCCGCCGCCCTGCTCGCTCGATGACGAAGATGAGGGAACAGCCGCATGTGAGGATGTTGTCGAACAATCCAGTGAGGATTTGTCTGTGAAAAAATAAAACAAAAAATACAAAAACCAAAAAAAATAACGAAAAAATGGTAACAAAACAACAAATTGTATAAAGAAAAGTCGCACAGCACACATGAAGGAAAAATGAAAATATGAAAAACACTTTAATTGCCTGGGCAGCGCAAATTTGCACACTCAGCATGTCGACGGCACGCGCTCTTCTTTTGGTTACATGGAGAAGGCAAAATAAAATCATAAATCTTCGCATAGATAATTGCCATCGGTTGTTAGCTAGTGGCTGTTGACTGGTTTTTATTTATAGCCAAAATTATGCTCTCTCTCTCTATCTATCTCTCTCTTTCTCGCTCCCCTCTCTGTGTGTGTGAGTGTGTCCCCTGACTGGTCATGCAACGCTGCTCAGCACTCCCTTGACAGATCCTGTGAACCGCAAAGGACCATAATCGCGAGGGTTGTCACCAGTCAGACAAAAATGTTTAATTGCCGTAAATCTTTGTTTGATGTAAACAAAGAAAGAACGAACCAACAACAACAAGTAAAACGAAAAAAAAAAATCACTCGAAAAAGAATTTGCTACGCTTTCAATTGACATGTCAAACCGGACATGATACGGAGACTATGAAAATAATCATAATAATAACCATGAAGATGGGAACAGAATGATGATGACGACTATTAAGCGAATGAGAGACTAAGATTCCGATTGTAATGATATTGTCATGCGAGTGTGTCATAATTGTTGCATATCCTTTAAATCTTTTCATTGCAAAATACAGGACAGCAAAAAAACATTCAATAGTAAATCAAATCATCCAGATATTTGAAAACAAACTATAGTTCTTAGATTAAATTTTATCCTATAAAAAACTCTGTTATTAAAATATATAAATTTGCCTCTACCGCAGGTCCTCCAAAATTCGGAATTCCATCATTCGGAAAAACTATATATGTATATATAGTTTAATCGAGCTATATTGACTTAGCTTTTAAAGGCAATCAGAAAAATATGTCTTCTAGTTTCCGCTTTCTCCTTACAATTTATATTTTTACCGTTGCAAAAATTGTATATTAACTTTCGTTGGAAGTTTGCACAGTTCAAAAAGGAAGCGCCCAGATCAGCTATATATATATATATATGATTTAATCAGCCAGACAAACTAAGTTGTCGGATCGAAACGATTTGTCAAAGGAAGTATTTAACCTTAACATCAATTGGTTATTTTTTTTTGATTTTTCATTGATTTTCACTAAATCTGAATTTGAAATGCAGAATTCTAAACTTATGTGCCGAAGAAAGAGTTTACTCTAATATAAGATAATATAAGATATATAAGTTATTTATATAGAATTGACATCTAATTTTAATAATAAAGCATTTAAGTTGCTCTTTAATTAAAGTGAGAATCCTTTTTTTATTGTAATTAAGTCTTTAATACTATATATATATATATAAATATAGTATAAGCAAGTACTGCGAGTGAGTGTAATTATTTTTTATATTCGCTTTTGTGAGTCAAACGTCTTTTAAGCACAAAAATAATGAGTTACGCATGAGAGAATCTTTTCATGATGCTGCCACACAGTGAACAGAAGAAGAAAAAGATGGCAAGAAGTCAGCAGCAGCAAATGACAGCATAAAAGGACACGCACACACACACACACATATATATATATATATACACACAGCTAAAGAAAGAAAGAAGGAGAGAGATAGAGAGAGCGGGAGAAAAGGGACAGCTAAAAAGGATTCATTTCATATTTGCTTGAGCGCGTTGACTCGACTTGTCTTGAATTGAGTTTGAGAATTTTGCCTGGCAGCCATTTTGTTATTGCGCCGATGCTGTAAATGTGTGGGAGGAGCAAATTGTTTAGAATAGATTGGAAACTAGTTATTAAATAAAAAAAACTCTTAATACTACAAATAGATTTAAAAAATTTTAAAAACTGACAGCAGCTTAATTTTTTTATTTTTCCACTTTGTCCGTTTTTTTTTCTCCTCTTGTCTAATTGAAAAAGTGAGGCATAAATTTGCCAAAAGAAGAACGTTTTTTCTTCTTCTATATAGAAAAAAAAAAAATAAATGGACATGGACAACTTGGCTTAAGACGAAGGCGGTATAACAAACTCTTGTTAGGCACGCGATGGTTCAGGTTCTCAGTGCTCTTTTCTCTTTCCAGTTACAGTTTTTGATGTTTCTATTACAAAACTCCATCGAACAAGCCTCCACCTCCTCCCTTCCTCTCCCTTGCTGTTTCTTCATTCTCCCAGTTTGTCCTTAGACCGGGTCACATTATAAGCCACTTCCGTTTTTGGGCCAGCTTAAATTGATAAACATGTAACAACAACCAACAACATACGGAAAAAAACTAAAACAACAACAAAAAATACAACCGAAACAAGACCAAACTCCCAACGTTTTTATGGATAATTCAATTTTTTGTTTTTATAATTTTTTTTTTTATTCTTTTCCCTCGTTTTTTTTTTTTTATTTTTTTGTCTTGGTTCTTGATTTTGTTTTTTTTTTTTTTTGGACAAGGCAAAATTATGTACATGGCTGGTCGCGGTTTTCGGCCATTAAATGTAACGGACTTTGGTCTTGGACATTTTTGGCATTCGACTAAACGCTTTGCATGTGTTTCGGTTCAGCTTTTGGTTTCGGTTCGGTTGGTTGTGGGCCACTCCAGCGCGCCAACATATGCTTTTCAGCTTTGAATGTGTTTAAATAAATACGCGAAAATTTGCCACATTTGTAGGACAATAACATTTTTTTCTCTTTCTTTTTTCTTTTTTTTGTCTCTTTTCGATTTTGTTGGTTTTTGGTTTGTTGCCTCAAGCGGAAGCCCAGGATTTGTTTTTCCGCCATTTCGTTGGACATTTTTGTGTGTGCTAGACAGCAATTTTGTGTTGAGAAGGTCATTGGGTGGCTTTCACCTGATGGATGAATGGCGGTTAAATGCAAAACGGCGCAAGGTGAGAGTGAAGATAACAATTTTTTTCGATTTTTGTCATGACAAAGAAGATAGGAATCTAATATATGTTATAATAAATACCATTTTGTTCCCTGATTTAGGCTCAAAACTTAAGTAAAAATTTATAGAAAATGTATAGAAAGAAAGAGCGGAGTTTAGTTTCTCAGAAAAAAAGAATTTAAAAAAATAATCCAAAAGGAGCTATCAAGACAGTCTCAACTAACAAATTACTTATATTATTCTCCCTAACATTAAATAGGACTTGAATTTTTAAAAAAATTAAAATCTGATGCAAAGAAAATTGAGTCACAGAAATTTCATTAAAATATGAACTCTAGAAGATGATTTAATTATCGTTAAGGGAAGTCTTGTTGTTGCTTTAAAAAAATTCCTTAAAATTAGCAATCTATTGCAATCGATTTGATTATATTGTATATTAATGTGCTATAAAGTCCAAGTGAGCGAAGGTGCCTTCAACATGCTTGTGTTTTAAAGATATATCTAAAATGATGTTTGTATAAGTATTTTTTTTTTTGGAAACTCACCTCTAACTTTATGATCAACATGTGAACTAGAACTGGATGCGGTTAAAGATGGCGCCGCACTAACCGCATCCAAAGTGGATGATGCAGTTACTGAATGACCAGCAGCGCTGGACGTTATGACACCATGCTGTGTACCGCCGGCGGGTGAGCAACCTGCGGGTGGCTGTAAAGTATCCAAACGATGCCGCTGTACAGAACTGGAGCCCAGAACTCCGGCACTAGCGGAACTGCTGCTGCTTACAGCATTATAGTTAAGTACTCCCATACCAACTCCAACGCCGACGCCAACACCCACACCCGCTCCAGCGTTGTGAGCCAATCCCAGACAATTGCCAGCACCATTTCCACTTTGAACGGGCAATGTATCCAGAGTGTCGGTCAAACGTTGGCTGGAATAAATGTCACTAAAGTGGAAAAATAATATTCGTTATCTTTTATCGCGCAGAGTTAATCTTTAGTCGACATACCTAAAAGCGCTAGTGGCTCCAAAAAAACTGCTACGATCTTGCAGAGCTGCCTTGGCCTTTTCAACGCTTTGCTTTAGTTGCTCAAATGTCGATTGATGGAAACGATATGATGTCCAATCTGGTGAACATTGGCCCAGTGTAAGACAGTCCTCGGTCTTAACCTGTGCCAATGTTGGGGGCGAGACACGCTTTAGGTCTAACGCCGTTTGATACGAACACGAGTTCTCGTACATGGCGCCACCTGTTGGCTGTTGGCTAAACAAGGGATTCCACTTGACTCTAGAAAGGAAAATATTGATTATAAAAAACAACTTTATTAGAACAAGAAAAGATTATGTAATGCATAATATTAATAATTATAAACTTAATATTACCATATGTTTATATTTTATTTATCAGCCGATTTTCTTTACGTAGTTTATTTGTTTTATTCAAAACATTAACATTTTTAAGGATATAAATAGTAAACTAAGGAAATATTATTATAGCTTCACTTAAATAGTTTTCCATATATAATGAACTAGATTTATGGTTAGTGGATATCGGCCAACGGCGAGATACCCAAATCCTTAATTTGTATACAACATTTTTTAAAATCCAAATTAATTCGACATATCAAACATAGGAATTACAGAACTAATTATGGAATCTTTTTAAGAATGAAACTCTATATCATTTAATAATTATTACATAACTGTTTGGTTTAAGTTAGCTAAAGACAGGCTTAGATGAACTAAAGGCAATTTTCTCTAGAAACACGTAACATTTAGCCAAACTTAATAAAATAGAAAGTTAAATAGAGTTTCAAAAGGAGTATTTCACTCACCTCATGGTCAATTATAGCATTCAAACATCATAAATCGTTTTTCAACTACACGCACCTACACACACACACACACACACACACATACATGTAATGACTGCAATTTTTGAATCAAAATATGCAACTCTAATTGCCAGAGGAACTCTCTTCCAAGCAGGTTATAGTCAGAGAGGCCATAATTAATACCCTCGTCCCCTGGAACACACATACAATAGGTACACTGGTGATGTAGATGTGCATAATTATCTTTTGCCTCGTTATTTATGGTCTTTCTTTCTTTCTATTTTAATCTTTTTTTTGTTTTTATTTTGCTGTTCGGTACAGTCTCGTGCTAAATTTCTAGTTGTTGGTGTCTGTTGCGTATGTGCGAGCGGCCCTGTGCGTGGGTGTTGGCCATTTCAGCGTACAGAAAGCGTTAGCCAGGATTGGGATGGAAAGAAGGTTTGTCCACGGCATGGCATAGAAGGGCAGTTGCAGTATTGCACCATTGTTCCATGCAAATTTTTGTACTTCGTCGGAAGTTGCTGAATTTTGATTTATGCCAACGAAATTTATGCCAACCAACTGAAGTCCTGACTATGGTCCTTAAAGTTCTGCTTTAAGCAGCATCAAACCAAACATTTTCTTTCGTTATCTACAAATTATGATCGGTAGAAACTTGACAGAAAGAGAGAGAGAGAGAGAGAGAAAGATAGACAGGACATACAGACAGTCAGACAGACAGACATTATAAACGGCCTGCACACGCCTCATTTATTATTTATTATTATTCTACTTTGGCTTGTAAGCAAATTTTCAGTTAGAGGCAACCGTTTCGGGTACTTCTCTCTTTCAGTTTGCGCTTGCGTTTTTTTTTTTCTTTTTATCACAATTGCCAGGAACGCGCGCACAACCGGAAATACGAGCAGGATGCCAGGATGTTGGTCTCGAGAATGACGCGTGTTAGTCGAGTGAAAAAGATTGCCACAAACAACATCATCTCTTCGTTGGCTTGCTAATGATATTATCCTCCCCTCTTATCGACTATATGTATGTACATATACATATACTATATATGTATATATCCAACAGCTTTTAATTAACACTCCCTGCCCCACTCTCCAAGATTGGCTCTATTTAAATGGATTCTTTTAACAGATTCACGTTTTTAGTTTAGGTTAATGGCTTTTTGCTCTGATTTCGTATTTTTAAATGTTTCTAGTTTTCACTGTGTCATAGTACTAAGCAAACTATTGTTTAATTGATCAAAGCTGAGGTTCAACTACGGTTTATGAATATTTCCGTTTTGTCATTGTAGGTTGCTAATTTGATTATGGCAGAAAACGAGAGAGAAAGAGAATCAAAGAGAGATAAGAACATTAGAATCAACAAACATTATACATATGTATATATTTGAATCAAGTAATTTGTGTAAACATAAATTTATAAAAATTAATCGAAATACTTGATATTACATATTAAGCTAACCAGAATCGATCCATTTGTACTATCTCAATGTTGTACCTACACCTAAAGTAAAGCTAACTGAGAGGATGCCGATCTTGAGTATATAAATACTTGAATTGTATAATTTAATATATTGACATATTGTGAGTGATTCTGTAAGTGATTTATTAAGTATAACATTTGCTTCTTTTTACCACTATCACTAGGAATATCGCAAACGATATATGGCCAAGCATATCAAAATCTATGACCTACTCATATAACTATCAGTACAGGAGCTAAACTCTCAAACCAGAAAAAAAACTCTGCAGCTTTGCGTCAAAAATAATTTTATTGAGATATAAGCTATACAAAAGTATTTTTGATAATCCTATAGATGATAAAGATCAACATAAAAAAGTAACTAAAAAAATTGGATATGAACAAAATTCTAGAAGCTTGAGGTTTACTTAACAGCCAATTCGGAATTATTTTGAAATTTGAATGCAATACTCTTTTAAACCATCCTCGTCGAAAACCTTAGCAATATTCATTATAACCCTATAGCCAATTATATTTTTGGAGTTGAAACACAAGACACCTCCCCCAATCGATATGTTGGTTCGGCTGTGAGCAGCTCTGCCCGACTTTGATAGAATTCTCTAGATCGGCTCAGAAAAATGCAAACAGTCCACTGGTGATATAAAATCATCAGGTTGCTATTGACACTAAATGACTTTCTCATGACTTCTGCGTGACTTCCGAACTTCTCTATCCTGTAAACCAACCAAACTGACCAGTGATTCTTGCATATTGCTCTTGGTTCAACACTCTTTCCCCAAGCTAGTGTCATTCGAAGTATCATTATTCTTCTGTCCAAGTTACATGGATGCAAGCATCTGAATATATATCACTGGTCTTGAAATCGCAAACGTGTTAAGAATATTTTTTCTTTTCTCAATAAAATAAATCTTTAATATAATGAATTTACTTTAGCAAAGCAAATACAAACAAATCAGCCTTACAAATTTTCCAGTTAATGTTGTTTTCGAAGAAGCTTTTGCTGTGTTAGAAGATTTGCAATTTAGCTCTTAGTTGTTGGACTGAAGTCAAGTGACTATAGATTATAGTCCTTTAAGTTCTCTTTTGGTAAAGTTTAAAACCAGTATGAAAACTAAGAAAATTGCACATGATTGTGAGACCGCAGACAAAGAATATTATATCAAAAACAAAATGGCGGACTCAAACACAATTTACCAATGATCTTATTTCTATAAAAAGAGCATTCCATCTCTTTAACTCGTTCCTGAATCCGATATCTTAATATACCTTTACAATTATAAGCACTTAATCCGTAAATTAATTTGAGCGGATCGTATTAAGCAATATATTTAAAGTACTTTGCGAGATATCGGCATGGTTTTTTTCTAAGTTATGTATTTTTATCTGGCGTGGTTAAATTAGGTAATAATAATTTACAGAAGTATTTGAAAACTTTGAATACTTACAGCAAATTATCGGGATATTTAAAATATATTAAATAAAACTTGCTCGTAATTGGTATATTAAGTAGACTTATGAAAATAATATTAGACAAAAATTTAATGTATTCAAAATTATAACAATTAAGGAGCTGCTTAGTCTAAGCAATGATGTAAGGAAACGAAGAATCAGAGATCAATAAGTGATTCAATCCAAATAATTTTATTTAGTTTAATGATCCATTCCTAGTTGAAACCGTTATTCCTTTTGCTTGGGTACCTGTAGAATTTAGTAGGATTTTTTACTTACCTCAGGATTATGCCTGTTTCTGTGTTGAATCGTATCCAAAAAGAAATAAATCTTTCCGTTGTACAAAATTCCAATTAGCTGTATATAATTTTACTATTTGCTTTCTTCACATTGATCACACTCGAAAAAAAATATTGTCAACGCAACTACAATTAGATGGGGTTTTGAGGGTTTTTCCTTTTCAAAGGTTTGTCCAAAAGTGTGCCCCGGACAACAACGGATATGCAAGAAAATTTGTCAATGAAGGCGACGGTGGCCGTCGGCGGCGGCGGCGGCGACAACAACAACGATACCGAATAGGACGACGAAGCAAAGGTAGACAACGGCAACGCGTGGCTCCTTGGGCATTTTACAGGTGGTAACTTGACCAAACGAAAACGAAATCAACGAAAAAGCGAAATTTCAATAATTTCCGCACAAAAATTGCCGCCACACATGTGTGTATGTGTGTGTGTGTGTGAGTGTGTGTGTAAACAGACTGACAAAGAGTAAAAGCGTGCAGCGTAGGGATTGTTGTATCCGTGTCCAAGAGTTTTTTCTCCTTTTTTGATATTTTTTTCCTGTTTTTGTTGTTCGCTTTTTTTTATATATGGTTTGAATTTGGAAACTTCCGTTTAGTGACCGCAATAATAGCCCGTTTATTATATAGTAAAATTGTGCGATTTGCCTATCCGCGACGTGTTGCACGGTACTGCTTACTACAAGTTAATGTGGCCAAAGAACACCGAACCAGAGATCATCCTAAAGATGGCGATGGCGGCGGAACACACACAACACTCCTCCCACAATGCCCACAGAAAACCGCTCTATGTGTGGAAATGCTGTCACCCCATCCTAGTGAATGCTTTTTTTTTCTTCTTTTTATTGTGTTGTTGCTTCTTTTAATGTTTTTGTTGGTGTTGCTGTTGCTTGTTGCGGTGGTTGATGCGCAGGCGCTCTCCGTGGTTTGGTTTTGGTCTCCTTTTTATCTGGTAAAGTCATCGGCTGCTGTTTTGGGGGCGGAGCTAGCCAAAATCTCTGTGCTTCTCCACCAAAAGCACAAGGATGGCAGCGAAGTGGAGCTGAGACAGAGACAGAGATGGCAGTAGCTATAGCGGCAGCATCATTAGTGCGCTGGAGACCCCATTTTTGCTGGTCGGAAGTGCGTATGAGCAATATTTTAACAATGGCGTTTAAAACAGTTAAAGAGCGCGCACACACACACACATATATGTAACAACGGTCTCCCTCTCAGTCTTCTATCTCTTGCTCTTTCTTTTTACTCTTATCTGTATGTGTGTGTGTGTGTGTGAGGCCATTAGGGTCTTAGTTTTCTTCGTACTTTAAAGACTCATTTTAATTTCACACATAGAAAATGTTTATGTTGGTGTGTGTGTGTGTGTGTGTGTGTCTGGTATACTCTGTGGCCACAATGGCATCCCTCAAACAAGCGATTTACAGATTTTCGCCGTTGCCCAAAAAGGATATAATTAACACACTCACACTTATATATACACACACACACACAGACAGTTGCATACACATGATGTTGTTGTTTATGTGTGCTAAATGAGTTTTAGATAAGCTCCTCTATCCTTGGATTGAGTTTGACATGATTTAGGTCTCCATTTCAAGTGATGAAGCATTTGTGATTAACAATCTAACAATGGTGGTTAAGGGGAGGAGGCAGGTGTTAGATAATGAGCGTTTATATAACCAAACATAATGATAAAGAAAATTGCCCTACAAATAAATTCCCAATGATGTAATTAATTTTAAATTAGATAATTTGGCGAATAATTTAAATGACATTTATCGCAATCCTTAATATTTCGATTTTCTCTGCTCATATTAATCTACAGTTTAAGAAAAATATTACACTTAAATATTACAATATTCTGAGTGCCCCAATCAAATAAATTTATCTTACAGAAAAATTCGGTCAGAAACATTGTTGTAGGTCAATAATATAAGTGAAGTTGTTAGGTTTATAATTCATTAGCAAATCATCAGCAATTATAAAATGTAAAATGTTCTGTACTGTAACAAGTTTCATTCGACTCGTCTGACTATATTATTATAAAATTGAAATATATAAATTAAAATGTTTTAATCTTTATATTATTTACATAATATTAGATGCGATAACGATTATTATCGTTACCTGGAGAAAAGAGTTTCTTTCTAACTTATGTCCCCAAACTGAAATAAAGTTAAAACCAAATCATCTGCATTTTGAATTTTGTTATTATCCCATTAATTTTTTGAGCATTGTAGATTATCTTACATTAAGAACTTTTTTTTAACCTAATCCCTTATTTAAGATATATGTTATAATAATTATTTTAATTAATTTCTTTAATCTAGTTTTTGAATTTTATTGTTGTTTTTAAAGGGATTACCAATGATCTTTAAATGAATTGAAGAGTTGTTGCAATAATTTGTATTTATAATTGGAATATCTTATTATCTTTATTATAGAAGCTTACTACCTTATATGGCGCCAAAAATAATATCTATCTATATACGTAAATGAGTTTAAACATAATATCCAATATCAGAGTATGGGCCCTCCATATACATAGATACATTTACTTTTGATTATAAGGCTATATTCCCATAAGTATGATCAGCCTCGCTTTTGCTGTTTCTTTCTTTCATGTTTCATTCAGTTTTCTTATATTTTCTTGTAAAAAGGATACAAAAATTTCTATCAGAAGTTTGTAAATTTGTTATCAAAGGATGTATATATACATATTTTTAGTTAGTTCGACAAGCTGAGCTCATATGGACATGTACTTCTCTCCGACTTTCTCGATCAATCCAACCTTTTTCAGGACCAGCTACAAAGCCATTGCTATATAGCTCTGAATGATTGGTCAAAAAATAATTTTAGCATGAAAACCTTTTGTTTCTTGAGCTAAAAAAAAGTTGACATGGCTGAAGTTAGCTCGGGTTTCTAGTTATTTCTTTGAAAAGTGAACGGAATTAAAGCAGTCGTCGGAAAAATTCGATCTCATTGATTCCTTATGCTGACAATTACACAGATAAAAAGCTTTTGTATTATGTAGAACGATTCTAAAACAAATGCATATTAAAAGTTAAAGACAAACATCATTTAAAGTTATATTTGATATATCCAAAATTAAATCCTTTTTAAAAGCTTTGAAGCTTTCGATTGTAAGTATGTCATCTGCTACTTAGCTTCATAAGAAAATTAGTTCAACAAGCTTTCAAAAAGGATTCAATGCAACAAAGCAATAAATTTGTTGACACCAAGCTAGTACGGATAATGAAAAGTCCTTAAAAGAAGGACACTTTGGAAGCTTTGTTAAACGCCAAGTCTAAAAACTTTAATGTTCAGAGTGTTTAGCTTTCGAAACTTGGATCAAGCTGTTGGTTAATATTTCAAAAGCTTTTCATTTGATGGGCTTTTCATCTTAGTTGAAAATATTTACCTCACTTATCAATAAAAATATATATATTATTCTTTTTATTTTAATTAACATCAATTGTTCATTTTAATAGAAAAAAACCTCATACAGAAAAATGTACACTTATCACATTACGTTTGAATGAAAAAGTCTAGTTAATTGTTGCACTTGTTCTGTTTGCCAATCTACATAAATCCTAAAACAACAGTTTAGAGTAAAAAAAAAAATAAGTTGTAGTAAAAAAAGGTAATGAAATGTCATGTAATTGAATCTTATGGAACGGAAAGTGGTAGATAGGTAAACTTTTATGTACGTAGCTTAAATGCGACTCTTTGAATTGGCTCTAACATCAAACAGTTTGCGTACAAAGAACACCTGCAAAACGTAAAAGGGGAAACACATATCAATCATATATCAGTTATAAACTTGATTTCAATCCAACCTGTATAGAGCAAGTAATCAATATGACCACAATTTGGCTAATGGAGAATGTTTGTATATAGGAATTATTGTCCAAAAGTAATGCAAAATCTCTGGCTTCTCGATGTCGACTATGGGCCTGATAGCCCAACATATCATTAATATTACGCTCCACTGAGCCAATGGTGGCCTAAAAAGAAAGGGAGAGAGAGAGAGAGATAGAAAAAAAAGAGAGATGAATAAAAACTAAACCAAGCTTCTCTCATAGCTTACTGTAAAATTTTGCATATTTAATTGCAGCTGTTCAATTTCCTTGGCATATTTATCCCAAGCATCATATTTAACCACAGTAATATAGATATTAACCAATTTGCCGGCAAATCTGGAGAATTGATTATCAATGCAAACGGAATAATAGCCACCTGGTGACACTTGATCTGTATAATCGGCTGTGGCCTGCCATTGATAGGGTTTCACTATCTCATTGGCGGGATTACGTACAGCGAAACCGGCCATGCCATCGCCACCACGAACAACCTATAATTTAAGACAAGAGAAGATTTAAAGATTGATCACTAAGGCCCTACTTTTGGGTGAATCTTACACTGAATGACACATAGAAGGTTGCACCCGCTTGTACATATTGATGATAGCAATCTTCCTTGCCAGCATCTATGTGAACCTAGAAAACAATTCAAAAATCAAATTTATCCTTTAATAAGATCCCTTGGAAATTCATCAATGGCCATTCATATTCACCTTGTAGTCCATGGCCACAGCTGGTAAATTCTCATACCAGGGCTGCTGGGCCTCTTGACTGAGGCTGTTATCAATTAAAAATCCGCAAAATATGAAAGAAATTGTCAACAAGAGATTAATGCTCCTACATTCTCTTTGCCACGTCAATCTCATTTTGTTTGTGTTTTTCTCGATTCTCTAAACGTTTCAGCCTCACTTTCTCTCTTTTAGTATTCGAATTGATGTTCCCTTTAGAACTATTGTTCCTACTCTCTCATAAAGTTGCTTAATTTTTAGACAAATATTAGCCGGGCTCAGCTTTCTATTTGGTAAATAAACAATTTGAATGGTTAAATAAACGATATGTTTGTACAATAAACAACAACCAACCTGTTGCGTGCTGCCAACCCGGTTCGTAATATAACCAAGTTGGCATTTACGACATTCATTACGTATATTTGAAAGTGTGACCATACTGTCAGACAACGTAAGAGACTTGAACATATGTAGATAATAATAGTAGATAATGTATATCTACTATAAAAAAAATGTTTTCCATATTTTAAATAAATTTATCTAAATTAATATATCTAGTAATATTAATTGTTAATAATCCTTTCTTGACTGTGCCTTATCACAAATTGGATTGTAGCCCTAGTCAAGCGATAACAAATATATAAACATATGTTTCCCATATACTCTATTACAAATAGAGAGTCCTTTAGTTGTTTAGGGAATGAAATATTTCTATTTTAGAATTTATCCTACGATGCAGTCCTACTTCAAGTATAAACTTCATGTTACCAAATAAATTCTAATATATTGCAACAAAATAATACAAACTAAACCCCCTAAGAATTACCCTGGTGTCCAATCATTGGAAATTCTTATCTAAATCCTAATCGTAAACCATAAATATAATCAAAATATTAATCTGAATTAGTCTAGAATTTAATACATTTTCTTAGGGTAAATCATTTAAAATTTTTACTTAGACTCGCTTAAAGTGTATTCAATTTTCGTTGGCTATATAAAGCACACTTTTTTGTTTTTGTTTAATTAACTGTTTGCTTGCGGTTTTTTTATATTTTTATTATTTGGAGCGATAAGTAAGCGTGTGAATGTGTACCTTTATTTTGTGTATATATAATATAAGTATATATATATATATTTCTCCCCTCTATAGTATATGTTCATATATGTATGTTATGGTATATACAACTTTGTATAAATTAAGAGCAATTCGACCTCTACATAGGACGGATAAGGCAAGCGGACGCCGTATGCGTATACATACATACATATATGATAAAAAGCCAAGCCACTTGAGTTAGCTTGATCAGTTTCAGTTTCAATTCACATTTGCTTGGGCTTGGGTGCAAGGATCATGGTTAACGTTAAGGAAGATATTTTTGCTACGTCAGCAGTAAATCCCTTTACAAAACAAACTGAGAACATTAAGCGGTTCACTCTCTCGAATGATGTTGGAATGTCCGTACAAATCATCACATTGGGTGCCACAATTACCAGCATTAAAATACCGGATGCCAAAGGTCAATTAGACGATGTTACTCTTGGATTTGATGATCTCGCCGGTTATCAGAGTGAGAGCAATCCATATTTTGGTGCCACCGTTGGACGTGTATGCAATCGTGTGGCCAATGGAAGATTTAAGCTGGATGGCAAAGTGATTGAAGTATCGAAAAATCGTGATAATAAATTTCAACTTCATGGTGGATTTATTGGTTTCGACAAGGCCCACTGGGATGTCGACGAAGTGCATCAAGATGGAGTCAGTCTCAAGCATATTAATCCTGATGGACATGAAGGTTATCCGGGACAAGTGACGGCTCTGGTCAAGTTCTCGTTAACAGAGGATAATTGTCTGCATGTCCGTATGGAGGCAGAGACAACCAAACCCACGGCCATTAATCTCACCAATCATTCATATTTTAATTTAGCTGGACATAAATCCGGATCTAAGGGACTCTATGAGCATTCCGTTGAAATCAATGCCTATGGCCTTACCGAAACTGATACCGATTCCATACCCACCGGCGAGATAACTCCTCTCGAAGGTAGTTCATATAATTTGCAAGTTGCCACCAATCTAGGTGAACGTCTGGGTCTAATCCAACCTGCCCTTGGATTCGATGACAACTATTGTGTGCATTTTGAACCACCACAAGCGTTTAGTAAAGTTGCTCGTGTCTCACATCCAGCCACAGGACGTTGGCTTGAAGTTGTCAGCAATCAGCCAGGTGTACAATTCTATACATCGAACTTTATGCCCGATGTGGAACGTGGTGCTGAGCCAATACGTGGCAAGAATAATGCCGCATATGCCAAACATGGTGCCTTTTGTTTGGAAACTCAAAAGTTTCCCGATTCGGTTAATCACGCCAATTTTCCAACAACCATCGTTCGACCTGGTGAACGCTATAATCATGAGGTTATCTACAAGTTCGGTGTGTCTCATTAATCTTTATTTACTTATCTGTTTACCCCGTAAATGCCATGTAATATAATAATAAAAGAGCAATTTTTTTTGTTAATTAAGATTTTAATTATAAAATTCATCTCAAATATAAACGGACCTTTCGAGAAAGGGTATAGAAACAGCACGAAATTTGGATAAGAATTGACTTTAACCAAATGCACGACTATATCATAAAAAATATACTATTAAAAACCAACACGACTTACAGTAGAGGATATTTATATATAAAGAATGGGTTAGACTGATGGCTCAGTTATTTTCGGACTTATTCAAAATGTTACTAACGGTCGCTTTTCTATTATTATTATTAAATATCTGCTCTAGTCAGGATTTTGGCTCTTTACGGATAATGAACGGCTCTACGGCGAAAGAAAATCAATTCCCCTATCAAGTGGGTATACGATGTTATTTTAATTATACCCAATCAGATGCAAATTTATGTGGTGGGAGCATTTTAAATACTCATTGGATACTAACAGCTGCCCATTGTCTACAAGAACCTGACAGTGAACTGTAAGATTCAATAGAAAACAATTTGGAACAAATTTTTTTAACACAAAATCATTTTGCAGAGTTAAGGTTGTTGTTTTTGTCGGCAGTTCTAAAATGTCGGAGAAAAAAGAAATTGTAATTGATATACGCCACATTAGAATACATAAAAAGTTTGATCGTCACAGTGTGGCGAACGATATAGCACTTATTAAACTGAGCAAGCAATTGAAATTTAATTCGTTCATAAAACCCATCAGATTGCCCAATTTAAAAGATGACTATGTTAATAGAACAGCCATTGTCTCCGGTTGGGGTCTAACCACCAAGCAACAAGCTAGCGAAAGTCTTCAATATCAGCAAGTAAAGGTCATCAGCAATGAGCAATGCGAGTATGAATGGAATCGAAAGCTCCATGATATTGGCAAAAAAACAATATTTAGCTCTTTCCTATGCATCGAATCGGAGAAAGGTTTACCTTGTCATGGTGATTCAGGTGGCCCCTTAGTTCTTACTGATGGTTCGCGTACACTAATTGGCATTGTGTCACATGGTTTTGATGAAAAATGTCTATTAAATGTACCAGATATATTTACTCGAGTCTCCTCATATCTGGATTGGATTGCCGAAGAGACCAAACAAAAAGTATAATATTCAATTTACGATAGTTTTAAATTGTGTCTGGAAATGAGTGTAAAAACATATACAAGCTCCGATAACCAAAGAAATATATTAAAGAAGTTAACTTTTGCCGTGCCAAAGTTAGTATACCCTTAAATTTTTAATTAATAGTTTAACCCGATCGTTACTATGGCAGCTTATATATATATTATAGTCATCCGATCGTACCAATTTAAGAACTTAACTTACCTCTATGCCTAAAAAGCTTATATGCTGCGTTTTATCAACAGAACTTCAACAAATACTATATAAAAAACATATAGAAACAAACAGAAACAGGACATGGCTAGATGAACTCGATGCTGGTTAAGAATGTATGTACATATACTTTATGGGATTGGAAACGCTTATACCTACCGATTGCAAACTGGAAAAATATATTATATTAAAATCGTTGCAATGAATATATATAAAAATACAAATATAATTATATAAGATATGTTATCTTTGTTTCTTTTCAAACGTGTGCTTTATTCTTATTACTCAATACAAACTGCCATACACTTTCGTTTCACTTTATATCGGTTTCCATTTTTTTTTTTTTTTTGTTTTGTTTTAGCTTTTTGGTTTTTCGTTTCGTTTCATAATTTTATTTGTTGCTAAATTTATTTAATGTTTAATGTTTATTTTGTGACTTTGACGGTGTGTGTGTTGTTGTTTGTTGTTGTTGTTGCTGCTGTTACTGAATGTCATTTATGATACTTAATGTTGCTTCTTTGTTTTGTGGGCATTTCGTTTACTTTCGTTTAAGTGATTAATGATTTAATCGTGATTGATTTGTTTATGATTTATTCTTTATTTATTTATTAAATTTTGTTTTTCTTTTTTGCTATTTTATAAATGCAATTTTCATCGAAGATAAAAAAAACAAATGTTACTGAGCTGCGGCGGCTGCTGAATAAAATTTCTTCATTAATTTTCTTTTTTTGTTGGTTCTTTTAACATTAGAATAGAATATAGAAATATATGTACAGGAAAAGAAAATTTAAATGAACAATTTGTTGTTTTTTATTTTTGTTTGTTGTTTGGAAAAGCTATATAACATTTTTTTCATTATTTTTTTTTTTTCATTTTTCATTTTCTTCGTTTTTTTTTTTTGTGGTTTTCTTATTTTTGGTTTTCCAACAAAGCGAATTAGGAATTTTGGATAAAATAATTAAATTTATTAGGCGGCTGCTGCAATTTGTATAGAGTTTCATTTGTTAAAGTTATTTTTATACCCTTGCAGTAAATCCACCGGGCTAACCAACTATATATACCAATATATATATATGTATGAACATTTACATAAACGACAGGAAGCAAATGACATGATAAATATGAATGAAAGTCCTTCACAAAAAAGGACTTGAACATTGTTAGATATTTTTATATGTTTTGTTCATACTGATATACTACAATTGTACAGCCTTGTCCATTAATATACATTATATAATTGGAAAAAAGTTTTGAATTTTAAAACTATTTAAATCCATTTAAATCAAAATAGCAAAAAAAACTTTAGTTTGGTTTCTTTTTTTCCCGGCTAAACTCAAAGATGGGAAAGAAAGTGTAATAACATATATTAGGCATGATTGTTCAAATTGTCTTAGAGTATGGAAGTTATATTTGTATGTTTGTTAGTGTAAGCGCAAGGGACTTATATATCTAGAGTCTTTATAGTGCATGGAACTGCAAAGGGTATATCAACTTCGGTTTGCCGAAGTTAGAATTAATTCTCTTATCATAAAAAAAAAAATTCCTATATTTTTGGTTTTTAATTTGTAAGTAAATTATATTTTTGTGGTTTGTTAAGTGTTTGTTTCTTTTTTTGCTTTTTGTTTTGTTTGTTTTCTTTTCGTTTTTGTTTTATCTTGCATTCAACTATTTTGAAATATATGTATCATATTGTTTTTACGTCTCATATGCAACTATTTTTTGTTTGAAGTACTACCACATGGAATGAAAAGTCACAGGTTCTACGGCAACTACCTTGCTAACTGAACTTTCTTTGATTAGGAATCCATCAGGATGGATATATTTGGAAAATTTTCAAAATGTATAAATTGTTGTGATTTTTGGAATTGAGATTTCCCTAGCGAACACGTGCGTGTGTAAAGTGGCGGCAATATTTCTTTTTTTCTTTTTTTTTGTTTCGAGGACCAGGACCTTTCATTCCATGCAGTATACATAGGAGAAACCATTTCTCACGATGTTCTATTTGATTGGAAATGTTTCTATCAAGTATAAATTTGTTTGTCGTATAAAATGTTGTTGTTGTTGTTGTTCTGGGAATAGTTTAACATACGCAAAATATATTTATATATATATATATATATTTCTTGTTTCGTATTTGATCATCTCTTAACTAGGGTTTTATTTTCCTCTTTCGTATTTATTATTATGTTTTTTTTTTTTTTGTTTTTGCTAAACTTGTTAATGAAACAGTAACTTTCAGTCATCGTTTTTTGTCTAAACCAAAGCTGCAAAATGTTCTGCTTGCTGGCCTCGATTCAAAATGGTTTTTATTTGTACCCATACAAAAAAAAAAGAACATTTATTTGAAAAACATTGAAAGTCCTTTTTCTTCTAAAAAAATTTTAATAGATATGTAAGTGAAACGATTTGAACCACAACCTGAACAAGCAGTACATTTTGCAGATCTTGTTCAAACAATAATAATACATACAATACGTACAATATTTGTTCTTCTTGTTTTATGAGCTTTGTGTTGAACAGAGCTGCAATACTATTGCCTGCTATGGTTCGTTTCAAAATCGTTTGGTTTTTTAAATCGAACCAAAACAGGCAATAATATTGCAACCATAGTGCTTAATGCATAAAAGAATGCATTTCTTATATAGTGTGTCGTGTTCATATCATATATCATATCATATCATATCATATATATATATATATATCTATTAATATATATATACATATATATATTTGTTTGGTATAAAAGCTAAAACTTGTTTCTTTTCCGCTGCTTATGAAAAAAATTTGCATCTTCTAATTTGCCTTACAAAAAAGTATTTGTTTTTTTTTTTTTTTTTTTTGTTCAGTTTTTCTCCCAACTAAATTTGATTCTTATTCTTTTTGGTTTTTTTCGTTTTTGGCAGTTTTCGTTTGTTGACATGTTAAGATATATATATATATATATATTTTGTGGTTTGTTGCTGCTTTTAAGAGTTAATTATTTTATATTAGGTATATGCTAAGCAACTAACATTGGACCTTTCCATTGCGCGACGCACTATATAAGAAAATCTAGCTACTTGATTATTATTTATATATATGTATATATATATACATATATATATATTGCATATTAAATTTATGTATAAGTATTGCAAAATGAACTGCCTGTTAAGCTTCGGTTCCGTTCCTCAATCTAGATAATTTGCATAAAGAGAAAGATGGAGATTCAAAACAGATTTTAAACCGAAACAAAACACGAAGTGCAAATGCAGCCTTTTTATATACATTTATATATATATATATATATATATATAAACACATACATATATATATATGTTAATGTTTCTATTGTTATTATTACGCTTTTCCTTTTTATATATATATAATATAAAAAAAAAAAAAAAAAAAAAACAAAATTTCAATATCGAATCAACTCCATCCTTCCAAAACCAGTTTATACACAGAAAATGAGCTCTGCCTAAACGGAAAGTATATTGAAATGATGTGATCACTTAACTGCTGTCTCATCGTATAGCCGAACATAATGATAATGATAATGACTAGAACAAGGACAACTCCAATAATGGCCAGTAGTTGAAATAAAAATCATCAGTCGCACTCTGGCCCCTCAGAAAAATGGCCACGCACATCGAGTGCCGATGCCAATTGAAAGATAATATGTGATAACGATGGATGCTCCAATAGCTCATTCGCTGGCAATTGTGGTTCGCATCGTGGTCTCATATGACGGCCACGGAAACCACGGTGTAATCGTAACACCACATCACAGAAGACAAAACGTAAAATTAGGGTGCGTAGAAAATCATCGCCAAAAAACTGAACATAAGAGGAGTCTGTAAAATATATATATATATATGTATATATTAATATAAAATATAATGAACTCTCGCTTGATATTCACTTACCTATAAAACCAATGCCCTGTTCGATTTCATCGATGCGACAACGCGTAACCAGACGCGAAGCTTCTGTTATGAAACGATCCACATAGGTTTGACAACGTTCCCAATGATGTATGGGAACATCGCCGACATTACATATATAACAAAGAGCCGTGAGCGGGGAGTGCAGGAACAAAGTAAATAACGAACCATGATGCTGAACATCGGCTACATAAGAAAAACACGAGCAATTTTTATGTAATTGGTAATAGTGAAGTAAATTAGTTAAGTTGAAGTACCTTGAAAAGCGGGCGGCACATCTTGCGGTGACATGAGTATGACCAAAGGTTGTCCAAAGTAACGTGGGATATGCTGAAAGACAAATGAATTGTCCGAATCGATGATAATGAACATGGGTCGTCGCGTGAATGGATACAGATCGCCCGGATAGAGACAATGATTTTCCTTATATGATTTACCGCGACATGACAAGCCGCCACCATCGACGCTATCCCGTTTAACACTTGTGGCCAGGCCACCCAGTTCATAACCATCTGTGAAATGTTTGACAAACATGTTAGTTTTAAACTCTGATCGGATTTAGTTATATACCACTCACAATCCTCTGGATGTTTGGTGGTAGAGAAACAACCATCCGCTGACATATACAACAACAAAGCTCCACCCAATGGCAGTTCCTTAAAACCGCTGGCCAGAAATACCAACAGTTGGCTAATCGAAGGCTTGTATAGTAAGTATTTATGCGGATTGTCTCGATAATGACGTCCATTCTCTAGGTAACCCTTAGAACCGGGTACACCATATGGTGGTATACGACTTGCTGCCGGACTAGCATCATGTCCATGCATACCATGCGACATACTTAATGGATTTGTTGCCGATTCCGTTGGTTCGCGCTCCAACGTTTGTAGCATCCGAAACATATCCATTGTGAGTTCTGAAAATTTTGCCTGCTCACATGCCGAACCAACAATAAGAATCTCTTGCAGACTCAGCGTCATATGCGGTGAACGTTCGCACGGCGGTGTTGTAAGTGGCGATAACCTAGAACCGGAACCACTATTCATCAGTCGTTGGCAGTTGTGCTGATCCACAAGCTTATAGCGGGGGCCCGTGCTTTCACAGAAGAATTGAGAATGTGGCGCACTAATGAGGTGACTCAGTGGCGGCAGGTAGGGAGGGTAAAGTGGCAAGTGGTGGGGTAGTATTTTGGTGGTGTGGTAGTTGGTGTAGTGACTCGTAGGGAAATGTTTGGGGAGCAACACATGAAATGATAACGTTATTGTGGCGTGTTTTTGAAACAGACAATGAAACTGTTGTTTTTATTTTTGATCATATTAAAGTTATATAAATCACTTGTTTCTCTAAATATTCTGTAAAATGTTGATTTTACATTTTTATAAATAAGATTTGTTTCAAGATTTCTTTAAACTGAAGATTTTAAAAAGATATTCTTTTCAAAGGACTTTAACTGTCGTTTCATTGCCTGTGTTCTTAGTCATGATGTATTTGTGGTTGCTGTATGGTGAGTGGTGGTGAATATTGGTGAGTTGGTGGTGGGATTAATGGAAAAGTGCATGATAGATAGGTGAAATGGCAACGGTGAGTGTTTTTTTTCATTGGTGTTTCAAGTCTTCTGTGATAAGCACAAACATAAAATCATATATAGAATTAAAATAAAACTGAGGAAAAACTTGTATACCTACGCAAAAACAGAATAGAGCTACCCAGTTAATAGTATTCACATAAAATAATAACCCCACAAGCTCTCCAAACTCCTTCTCCGCCGACGAAAGCACGGGCTATATTGACGATTATCGATGTTAGATCTGCTATGAACGACTCACCTGTGTGATAATATAATGGGATTGGAATCAGCATGTAAAACAGCAACCGCCGCTTCGGCCTTAATGAACCCTTTGATTTCCTCCAAGACCAAGGACCATTCCATGTGATCTTCCGGTTCGTAACTAAACGTTTTTTGTTTCAAAAAAAAAAAAAGATAAAACATAAAATTAATCATTATCAAATCAAGTACAGAACCGATTGTGAAGGGTTCTATAGTGTGTGTGTTTACGTGTTGGTATACTCTTGAATTTGCTTCTCCAATTCGGTGACCAGCTCCCGTACTAGCTTCATTTTCTTGAGCAGCAGACATACAACTATGAAACGGGCATAATAACGCAATTTTTTCACCATCAAATCGGGTCGATCCTCCTTGGCGGCCCGAGAGTAATATGCTCTACCACGTATTGCCGCATAAAATTGATACGCCTCATTCAGGTAGTTGGTTTCGCTTGTTCTTAAACTATGAGAAAATGTAAAAAAGGATTTATTATCTTAAATTTCCTTATTCATTTCATATACTCACTAATAGTGATAATAAAGCTGTCCAATTTTGCTTGCTATTTCGCCAATTTGCCAGCGTTTCAATCCATATTTTGAATCGAGCACCAGGCGATGTTGTTGCTGGAACTTCCATAATTTTGTATAGACATCGAACGTGCGTCCAAAATAGGCCTGCCACTGCCGGTGACCATATTGCGGAAGATCTCTACAATTAGATGATAAAAGGATATATATAGATATATATATATATACTCATATTATATAGTAGATTAAATTACCTTAGTCCATTGAACAGCTGTTTGGACTTCTCTAGCAAATGGCAAAACTCCAAGACCAACTTTCTATCCTGTTCTTCAGTGGATTCCATTTTCACCATGCCGTGTTCTTCTCAACCGCCAACCGCAATGTGTTATGTTTGTAAATCGGTTTGACTGTAAAAATAAACATATATATATATATATATATAGATACATAGATATTTAGTATAGATATCAAATGTAGATTGTCGGCATAGTTTGAGACTCTTCACTGCCAGACAACACTTGGCATACTAATTGAGCAGAGCGAAATGAACAGACGCTTTGCTCATCGAAAAAATAGACAAAAACTATAAACAGACTGAATCATGCAATTTCTCTATCTCAATCTAATGTATCTATTGGAGGGGTGGTTGGAACATCGGTAGGTGGTGGAACCCTCTTCTTCTCCCTTATCCCCTGTTACTCATTCGGGCGGCGAGCCGCCTGAGCCATTGTTGACGTGGATAATAACAATAACGACAACGATGATAATAATAATGACGATAATGATGATGTCAACGATGCTGATGCTTTGCTTACAATAAATGCTATGCCTATGCGGCTTTTCAACCTCACTTCCCCTACCTCCCTCTTTCTCTCTCTCTCTCACTCTTACCACCATCTATAGCCGTCTATCTTTTAAATTTTTAATTTTTATGTCACATAAATCATAGAACTCATGTGCGTCAATTCATTTGATTCGTGTCAGACGAGGCAATGCAACCGGGTATCAATCAAAAAGACAACGAATACATGTTACCCTTTATGATGTGACAGAATGAACCACTAGTATGGTATTTCCTACCTAACCTAAATAACTATTAAAAAGGACAAACTAAATTATTAACAAATACTAGTTAATTGTGTCAATGTTTGGTATCGAATCTCTTATAAAGGTATCCATCTGGTCAATTGTTACCGAATTCATAACAAAATTCAATTAAAATTTCAATTTTATCGAGGCAAAAAGAAAAGCCAAAAAAAAAAAACAATTATACTATACGTAGCCTTTTAAGTGCCCATCAGATGAAATTGTGGGAGACAATTGTTACTCGTAAAATAGTACAGTGGGGCTTACTCTATACGCTAGCTACATGGGATACAGTGCGAAAGAAAGAGAGAGGGGAAAAAGGGGGAAGGGAGTGAATTGGCAAAGGGATGGATTGGAGAATGGACAACTATATGCATCAAAAGCTCAATTAATAACGCCCGACCAAGCGGCCAAGTGAAATTGTTTGAACTGAAAAAAAAATATGAGCAAATAGATAGAAGGGAAGAAGAAATTAAGGAAGAGGCGGGCGGTTATAGGGACGGAAAAGAAGAAAATGCACAAAAAGGTTCAGGCAAATGGCGCCACAGCGACCACATTGATTTGGCTTTTGGACAAATCTAGGTCGGGTCGGGTCGGTTCAGTATTCACAAAAAAAAAAAAAAGGAAAAAGAAAAAAAAAACTTTCAATATGAGCTCATCAACAGCAGCCAGCCAATAGTTTGTAGGGGTAATGACATGATGAGAAAGTATGATGAGGGGATGGCGGGGAATGAGAGAATAGGATGCTGCGTTCCATCCATGTCTGACGTCTTTCCATAATGCGTCACCGTCACTTGGCATATTTATGGCGCCCTTTAATCAAATTAAGTTTCCATTTAACACGTTAAAATTACATAATATGAAAATTACGCATACGCCGCATAGGCAGGACGGACATGAAAAACAAAAGCAAACTGCTGTTGCCGTCGCCGCTACCACCACACTGCCAACGCCACCGCCAACGCCACCACTGTTGTTGCTGCTGACTTCATCATTATCATGATGAGCAGCTGCAGAACTTAACCGAATATCATCAGCATGTCAACATGTGGAAACCGGAAATGAAGAAACACAAATACTAAGGCAAAAGCAAAGTCGTTGCCACTGCCACTGCTCATTAACACCCCCACCATCCGTACACCTCACCAGACCAACATCTCATTCCTGTCTCATTCAACCGTCACCCCCACGCACACATACATACATACGTACACACACAACGCCAACGCAGACAACTTACACTCACACACACGTTGGCAAACATATAGTTAGATTGGAACATCCTACAAATGTAACACATTCCTTTTAGTAAATTAACTTTAATCAAACACTAAAAACTGAAGCTTTCCGTTTTTTAAAATATTATTTTTTGACATCAATTTTGGATTAAATATTTACTGAAAACTTATCTTTTTTCTTTTGCAGATATTTTGTGAAGTAATGTGACTAAAAACAAATTAAACAAATTTTGGTAAGTCTGAAAGATTTATATATACAGTGGTGCTCACATACTTAAGCCACAAGAATTAAAAAAAGAAAATAACCGAATAACAAGAAAAGTTTTTAATTCACAGCTTCAATTTTTTGTGTCACATTAGTTTAACTTGTCAGAATTCTAATTTAACAATAATTAAACCAAAAAAAATAAATATTTAACGAAAAACTTAAAAAAAATGAAACCTTCTCCAAAATGTCCTGCTCATATACTTAAGCCACCTGGGGAAAAATGCTTAAAAAAGTTAAAATTCGCCCAGTATTCCTCGTATTTTTAATTAACTTATTTCAATACTGAGTTGGATGATCTTTTTGCTTTATAATAGTGGAGCAACGCTTTGGCATTGACTCCACCAGACGAGCGCACTGTTGAGGGGTGATTTTCTGCCACTCTTCTTGAAGGACTCGCCACAAATCGTTTTTATTTGCCGGTTTCTTTGGGCAACGACTTGTTTTAAAATTCCCCACAAGTTTTCGATCGGGTTAAGGTCCGGACTCTGAGGTGGCCATTCCAAAACATTGATTCGCTCTTGGTTCAGCCAAGACTTTACTATTTTGCTTCAATGTTTTGGGTCGCTATCATGTTGGAATCTCCAAGCAAGTGGCAAATTGTCCGCATAATCTTTAGATAAATTGTTGCTTAGGATGTCCCGGTACATTTCGCCGTTCATTATGCCGTCAATTTTTAATAACGGACCAACGCCCGATGCGGTGAAACAGCCCCAAACCATGACCGAAGCGCCACCATGCTTAACAGTCTTTTTTGTGTATTTTGGATTTAGTTGTGTGTTCGGAGGACATCGTACATATGGTTTCCCGTCACTTCCGAACACATTTAATTTGGATTCGTCGCTCCAAACAATCATTTTCCAAAAATTGGAACATTTTTGAAAATGTTCGGTGGCGAATTGAAGGCGCTTCTTTAAGTTCTTTGCAGATACCAATGGTTTTTTTGGGCAATGCGCCCATACAATCCAAACTCACTTAGGCGTCTTCTTATGGTTTGGGATGACACATTTACGCCATAATCTGAATTCATTTGACCTCGGATTTGTGAAGAGGTCAAAAACAGATCGTCTTTGCTAAGTTTGACAATCCGCCTGTCGTCATATAAAGTGATTTTTCTCGGCTTTTTTCGCGGAATGTTTTCGCAAGTTTCATTTTTTTTATAAAATGTAATAGCATTTCTTACTTTGCCCCGAGAAAAATTTAAAATTTTGCAAATTGCTGAAACACTTTTCCTCTTTTGGTAATGCTCCCATATAAGTTTTCTTTCGGCAGGATTTGTGTTTGTATTTTTCGCCATAATGATCGAAATTTTTTTTAAGAGGTTAAGAATATTCAATATTTTAATAAAAAAAATAAAAATCAAAAATTTTTTAACAAAAAAACTCGCGCGATAATTTTAGCTTAAGGTGGCTTAAGTATATGAGCAGGGCGCAATTGACATTTTTGCTGTTTAATCAATTTTTTGGGATTCCCAGAATTTATACAGGACATTTTGTGCTGAGGTCAGCTACTTTAATAATAGTGTTGTAAAATGTAAAAATTTCCGGGCGAAAAAAAAAATTTTTTAAAAAGTTTTTTCAAAAAATATTCAGGGCAATGGCAGTGGCTTAAGTATATGAGCACCACTGTATGTATATAGAAACCTGAAGACACTTATTTTTAATTTTACAATTCTGACTGTTGTAAATCCTATTACACCTAAAACTGATATAGATTTTTATATTATTTTCAATTATTTTGTATACATAGATATTTGTTCTTTAAAATTGCATATAAACAAAGAATCTCCCTAACCCAAAACATCGTCTTCCTCGGTTTCCGCACTTGACTTTTGCTATGCATAATGACTGATTGGCTTCTTTTAGATTGTCAGGGACATTTTTGTCGCCTGGCAGTCAGCCAGTAGCAGCAAACGGTTTTGCCTTCCTTTTTTTTTTGCTTCTTTGCTTCTCTTCTTTTTGTTTTTTACTTTTGCTGCCTCGTTTTTTTTTTTCATGCACTTGCGTGTGCGTTTGCTTGTAGTTTGTTGTTTTTGTAGTTGTAGTAAGCAGTAGTTGCTGTTGTTGCCTATGTGACAATATGCACGATGATGACGACAACCGACAATAACAGCAACAACCAGTATGAGTAAGTATTAGTGTGTGTGTGTGTGTGGGAATACAACTACAGTAAAAATCCCAGTAAACAAAAGCGCGCAAAAAAGTATGCAACGCACTTTGCTCAGCGCCAGACATTTTACATGAGTGTAAGTGTGTGCGTGTGAGAAAGCAGAGAGGGTAAAGAAGAAAGCGTGTGTACTAGTGTGTTTTCAATGCCCGCCAGCTCTTCAACAGCAACAACTACAACTGCAAGTCCGCGCTCTTTGCTATTTGACAAAGCTGCAATTTTTTCTACATTTCTATACCCTACACTCCAAATGGAAGATATATGGGTATAACAAGTATCGGACAGAAGAAGTATTTAATTTAGTTTACATAGAATGAAACAGATAAGATTTAAATACTCAATAAGGGGGCTGTAGGGATATTTCTTTTAGTTTAAAAATAAAAAAATAACTTTATAGATTCCACAAAGAATTATTATGTAGCTTCCGCTGTTATTTGCTTTAGGGTATCTTCAAGTCGACGCGCCGGCTTGTTTAAGGCATTTTTTTTCTTATTATTTTTATTTTCCTTTTTTTTTTTTTGGCGTGTGAGTAAACAAGCAAGCATTGAAAGAAGGATGGGGAAACCGGAGGGGCCTGAGGCTTGGAGTAGGCGGTACGGGTACGGGTGCAGGGTATATGTAATCCTTCAAAGGCATCGTAGGCTACACATTTAATGGCATTTTGACGCTGATAATGATGTTGTTCCTACTACATCCGCCAAACAAAACTTCAAGTTGTCTGCCAACTGACTGACTGACTCTCACTAGCTTTGGAACCCTCTATCCTTACCCCTTTCGTCTTCTCATCACCCTGCTTATGCATTTTGGTTTTAAACAATTGGGTAAGTATATTAAATTTGAACTCTCAAAGTTTCCTCATACCCACATACACATATCTCATGTCTCAGGCATCAAAAATGACAACGACGACGACCAAAAAGAAGCAACAAACAAAAAAAAAAAAAATATATATATATATGTATATATGCATGTATATAGATATAAAGAGAGAAAAAAAGGAAAACTTTGTCCCTACAGCATATTACAGACAGGATGTGAATGTCAGACAAACCAACCAGCAACTACAACAACAACAACCAACAAAATAGAAAGAAACTTTTGACCAGGCCTTCGGACATTTCACAAATTTCTTCTTTTCTTGCCTTTCCCTTCTCCATTTGCTCGATATTTTTGCTGCTTGTCACTTGAGGCAAATTACATTTTGCATTTAATTGGCAATTTTTAGATCAGGAATTAAACAACAACAAAAAATGAATCAAAAAGTAGAGATATAGAAAAACTAAAACCATTCCCATTGGTCCCCAAAGGAGTAAAGCATCGAAATCGATTAATGAATATATAATAAAGTAAAGCAGAGAACAAGCATCAGCATTAACATTGAAACACCAGAAATGGAACTGATATTCCACAATGAAGTCCAAATTAACAGATGATCATATCAATTCCAATGATCATTTCCTTTGACATTGCATCAATCAATTCAAAGTTAACCATCTACAACAACGTTTCGTTTATGGTTGACATCTTCTGTTCAAGATGATTTCCAGGAATTTCATGCGCACACATATGGCACTGTATGATATATGTATGGAAGAGTATGAGTGGGGTGATATATGTATATAAGGAGATGGATGTGCAAATACTTTGTATTTGTGCTCACATTTTCCATTTGATATTTGATGAAAACATTTGAATTTCCGTGATTCGTTAGGTATTTCACTATTATTTGCATAATTTAGATGGATATTGGAATTGTTGTCGATTGGTTTATTTTTTGGAGGTTCCTCCTTTTTCTTTTTTATTTTTCTGGTCATTTTTATTCACTTTACTTTGTTGAATTGGTACTTACCTTATCATTGTTGTTGTACCTGCCGCCGCCTCCCCCAACAACAACAACAGCAGCAGCAACAACGAGAACAACACTAAAACAACGATATACCAAGTCACTTCCTCACAGCCTCCTCACCTCCGCTAGCAAATGTGGCCAGCTGCTGCCTGTATCGTCGACGTCGACGTCGACGTCCACGTCCTCGTTTCTGTTTCTATTCTTATTCCTGGGTCTGTTCCTGTTCCTGTCCACGCCTTGCCAGCCGTTATAGTTCCTTTCCGTTATTGTTGCTGCTGTTGCTGTTGCTGTTGGTGTTGTTGTTGTCACCGTGACCGCCGCCGTTGTGGAGGAGCACTACTTCTACTGCTACTACTACTACTACTACTGCCGCTGCTATTGCAAGGTGCCGCCGTTTTTTTAGCCTTAGCAATTGTGCACCACACTTAGTGCACTTGACATATGTTTGGCGGAAGTCTTACGAAGGGGTAGCGCTACGATTCTCTCTTCCTTCTTTCTTTCTTCTTTTTTTTCCCCCTTATTTTTTGTCGTTTCGTTGTCGTCGTTTGCCGGTTTTGCCTGCGCGAAATTTTCGTTTACTACGTATGCCTGGCGGTAAAATGCTTTGTTAATTTGGTAATTTCCAGCGTTTCTTTTGTTAGTTATATCTTTTGAACGTGGTTTTGATTAGTGATTAATTTTTGTATGCTTTTTTCGCTATTTTTTCTGTGTTAAATGGTATGAAGTAGAACACTGGTCGTCGTCGACCGTCGCGTATGGCTGCACAGTATTGAATTTTTTCGCATTTACATTTTTAACGAGGAGGTTTTTCTGATGGAAGAGGTTGGTTGCTTTGGTTTGGTTGGGTTGGGGGTTGATATTGATTTTTTTTGCGCCACTGACAGTTGGCTTAGCTGCCACGAGTCAACCCCAGAGGGCGGTTTATACTAGCGCCATCTACAGAACAGCTGTTTTCTTTTATTGGAAATTACCGTTAACCAACAAGGATGTTTATTCATTGCTTGTCAAAGGGTTAAAAACAAATTTGTCTATTATTATGAATTATTATTGTTTCATCTTTAACGTAGAGAAAAAAAATGTGAAAATTCCCGTTTGTGTTATGTATATATATATATATATATATAATCATTCCTACTTTCTTTTGTTAATTGAAAATCTAATTTGGATTATTTATTCTACCTTTTGTATTATTCAAACGTAACAATTGTAAGGAAATCCTTTATTATTAACATAACTAAACCAATTCACCATTTCCCATATTTACTTTATATTCCAAAATAAGAATCATTTTAAATATTACGTTACAGGAACGGTTAACGAAATCCAAATGCAACTCTAACTCGTTAATAAAAGCCAAAGGGCATACGAAAGAGTAAGTCCTTTAGAGTTAACAGCTGTTACACGCTGACGTTTGGCGCATGCGTGCATCCTTCCACCCTTATACTCGTTATTAAATATTCACATATTGGTTACACACATATGCCATATGCCTACGTGTAAGTTCTTGAGATCAGCGAATCGATCAAAATTTGAAAGTCTTCCTAATAATCCCACCAAATGGCTGTCTCGTAGATTAATTTTTTTATTTATTTTTTGGCATAGTAAGTTTTGTTGTTTTTTGTTTTTTTTTTTTTTACTACATGAACACATTTCTTTTTATTTTTGTTTTTCTTTTACATAAAAGCGTTAAAATTGCGACTAAAAATTTTGCGATTTTTAGTGCTTCGGCCATTTTGCACACTATCACAATGAAATAAATTACATTGTTCTCTTTGTTCTTTGATACAGTATACAATATTTATATATATATTCATATACATATATAATTGCATTTACATATCTATACATATACATATATGGTGCATATACATAAGTATATAATCATCTAACTATCATTGTTATTATATAGACACCAGATTTTGCTCTCATTTTCAATACAAACTATATATATGCGCATAGCTTCAGTCTTTAAATTAAACCGAAAATCAAAATCTAGTTGATGTATGTATGTGTATGTATATATTATTATATATATATATATATCTATATGGATTTTAGCTATACTTTGGTTTCATTTCGCTTTAAAAAATTTGGCTTGTTTCGGTTTTTGTTTTTATTCATTTTCGATGTAAATTGCTAGTTGGTTAACGGAATTCTGGAATATGAATGCATTCATGGTGTTACGGATCGAAACCTGAATTGAAATGTATTTGTCGAAACTTAAATCGTTAGTTCGTAATATTATTTAATTCTCAACTCATTCAACTAAATTCTTATTAAATGATCACAAAAATGTTACCTAAACATGAGAGAGGTGCTCATTTAATGAATCAATGGACCCATTCGAATTGTATATATATATAAGAAAACGAATTATTTCATTTGCTATTCACAGTGCGATTATTTAAAAATCAATTCATATGAGATTTTAAAATGCTTATAAATTGTAAAATTTGTGCAATAATGATTCACATTCATTCGATTCATACAATTTAATTGCTATTCATAAATTTAAAATCCATTTTGAAAATTCTTCAGCAATGATTCAGTTAATATTTTAATTGGTATTCATTGCACTAATTCTACAAATTGAATGTATTTAAATTTAGATTAATTTCGTAAGGGCAATGCACTCATAAGTACTATATAATTACAGGCAATTTCATTCAAAAAATGATTAAAGTGAAGATTACCTTGCATAAAGTGATTCACTTGGAAAACGAATTCATACTTGTGTTTAATCGTTATTAAATTTATGGCTTGAATATTTTTAATAAAATCCTTCTAATTAAAAATATTAACATATACTTGAATTTATGAACCTGAACAAATTACAATACCCATTTTAAATTAAAGTGAATATTTTGAAAAACAAGGTATAATTCTGTTGATATTCCAACTATTTTTGCTAAATCAAAACTATTATTCATAAAACATAAATCAATTCGGTTTTAGATCTGAATAAAATCTTCCATAAATATTCACTCACTAATTGCATTTGCTATTCAAATTGGATTCAGTATTTGCCATTTAATTGGAAAAAAGTAATGCATTCATATCCCAATTTTCATCCGAAAACAGACGGGACTTGACGGACTTCAATTTTGTACCTTACAAACGCGTGGCCTCTGAGACAGTGGAAACATCACCAACTCCATTTTGTTGTCCAGTGGTGGAAGTGCCCACATCTGTGGTTGGCCTTGGTAAATGTGAGTAGTAACCCATTTGACAAGAGTTCTGATGCGTCATCTTTTGATTCTGACTTAATTGGAATTGGGCGGCCTTAAGTGCCTGCTGTTGCTGTGGGGTTAAACAATCGCAGGCGGTCAGTAGCTCCTCTGTGGATTTAGCTGTAATGGTTGTCGTTGTAGTTGTTGTTAATTCACCCACAAATTCAGTAGGCGGTGGGGCATAGTTCTCTACATCACCATAGGTGGAATAACGACCATATGGATTACGTATGCGCGGCATTGAATGACGTTGTTGGGCTATTTGTAACTTAACTGGAGGTTTAACAGCAACAGTGTCAAGATAACCATAACCGTAGCTGGCACCAATACCACTAGCAGCACCAGCTCCAATACCAGCACCAGTTGTACCACCTGCACCACCACTAACACTAGTGGCAGCCAAATTATCCCACGACTTGGGTTTCTGTACGTAGGCCATGGGCAAATTTGGATAGATTTGTGACGGCTGGACTTGAGTGGCCATAACATGATACCGATGATGATAAGCACCAATTGGATGATGATGATGGTGATGATGTGGTTGCGATTGCGGCTGCTGTTGGTCATAGGATTGCCTTGATTTGGTTGAAGGTTGACGAGAGTTTGCCTCACTTTTGGGGTCCCAAAACAATGTATCGGTGCTTATTGAGGTGGTATAGGAAGCTGAATCTGCCGGAGCAAACTCACTGGAAGTGCAGGAATGCAGACTACAATGGCTGGCCAGGCCAGATGCAAGATCAAAGTAACGAGAACGCATGCTTCCTGTTTGAGATTGATTCGTTGCTGTTGTCGTCGTCGCCGTCTGTTGTTGAGGATGATAGTGAAGATGTTGTTGTTGCTGCTGCTGCGGCTGCTGCTGGTGATGATGATGATGGTGATGACGATGCGTTGATCCACCACCACCATTCGAATTAGGTGAGGCATGTGACTGAGATTTGGGCCTTGTGCGCTCAACTTTCTCCTTTTCCCTTTCCCTTTCCCGATGCTTATGCTTATGGGTATGCTCCCGATGATGATGATGATGTCTTCGGCGCGTAGGCACACATTCAGTGTTACAGCAAGGACTAGCCAAATCATAGGCATCCAAACTAACATTATCTCCAGCCACCTGGGCAGCGCCTGGTGAGGATTTCTCTGTCGATTTCCAACGAAAGTGTCCCAAACAAGGATTACACGAATGCCCCTTATGACAATGTTTACTAGTCGCTTTTGTTTTCTCCATTTTGGGTGGCTTAGCGGGCGGTTTATGCTTTTCACAAGTACGTGGCGGTGGTGCAGGTGGTTTTCCACCACCACCCGTTGCCACCGTATGATATTGACTGGGCGGCGTATTCGTATCCATTGATTCAGCACGTTGCAAAATGAATCTCTGTTGTTGATTTTGATCACTTTGACTCCGCTGTAGACTAACGGCATCCAAATAGTCATCACTACCACCAGGTTGAGGTCTTAGAACATAACGATATGTAGGATCCAGATAATGATAGGTTAACATAAATTGAGCTGGCGGTGGTATAATCCCTCCACCGGCACCCTGTTGTAATTGCATTTGCTGTTGCAATTTGGGTACATCTTCCGTTGACAATGTTGGACGATAGAAAACAGCATCGCTACCCATTCCACCATCACCTGTCAATCCTCCACCCTCAGTTGGTGATATGCCTTCGGCATCACTTGGTGAATTGTGTGCATTGGCCTTTTTGCGTGCCGGCAAACTGTGTGTCTTCCATTTACCCTCCAAAAGCTCACGTTCCCGTAAATGGACTCGCTCAAGTTCGTTCATTTTTTGTTGTAGCATGCTTTGTAATTGAATATAACGCATGTGAAGATCCACCTAGAATAGTAACACAAACACAACACAAACAAGTTATTAAAGATTGTCATCTAAAAACAATCTTAAAATTTACTAACCTTTCTTACACAATCTTCAAAGAGAACTACCATACGCATTCTAGTATCGCATTCTTTAATGAATTCGACAATCGTTTTATGATCTGCCTTCTCCATATCACTGCCATTTATTGAGAGTATCACATCGCCTTCTCGCATACCCGCTCGATAGGCTGGACCACCATATTCCACATAATCTACATAGGTAATCATCTCCAGCTCCTCATCGCGTTTATAATGAATGCCATAACTTTGCAATGTGAAGCCATATGAATCGCCCTTCTTTTCCACTATTATAGTGCGACGACGACGATCCTCATCGGGTTTAGAGACGCCAGCCAGGAAACGTTCCGATTTATACCGACCCAAAATGTGTGTGGATTGTGATAGCTGACATAAAAGCGAAAGCGAAAAGAAAAGATAGATAGGATATATTGATGGTATAAAAGTTTCCATTTTCATTCTATTGACACGACACACAGAAAAAATATGGCACACAACCAAATAGCCGCCAGGTGGTTGGTTGCCTGGTTGGCCACAACTATAAAAAAAAAAAAAAAAAAAAAAAAAAATGATGTTTGCCTAACTATCAGACAGCCTGAAGGAGCTCTTCTCCTTCCTGCTTTTATTCGAAAGCATTTCTATGAATACCCGATGAAGCCAACACTTTCACTGACCGACCAAAATGAGAGGACCAAAAGGGGTAAACGAATGGCAAACAAAATTCCACACAGATACACATACACACATACAAACACATAAACAACCGGGCTTTCATTAACGGTACATTGTGTAAAATTGTAATAAAAGAGGCCCATAGCAAAAGCTTCTATACTCCTGCTGGCTCCCGGGCTTTACTACTACTAAAAGAAAAAAGCAATGAAAAAAAAGAAAATACAACGAGACAAGGAAATGGAAAATATTTGAAATTATGTTTCATAAAAGAAGAGTAAAAGTGAAAGAAAAAGCGACAAAAATCATAACGAAAACATTTACATATTTATTCGAATGCTAAATTTAATGCAATGTTTAACAACAATTTATTTCTATGACAGCTGGATGGATACACATAAAGAGTAGTAATTTGTCATTGAAAATGAATTGATTAATATACAAATGCCTTATCTATAATTACAATGTGTCCACTTGTCAAGGCCGCCTTTATTTCTCTTTTACTGAAAGAAACCTTTTAATTATATGTTTTCAATGCTAAAATCTTGATAAGATACAACGAACATAGTTTTGCATAATAGTTATAAATGCGAGAAAGCTTTTGCTGTAATGATATTACTTTGATTCTTTACAACATTCTGTTGACTTACTGATTGAATAGCCAAAGGCATTTCTTTATAGTAATCTATGCAAATAATTAAAAAAAATGTAAGCACTTTTAGAATCCTAAACATCTGTCTTTAAAGCCAATCTCAACTTCTTTCTTTCTGTAAATTTAATTAAACTTATATAAATTTAAAATAAAGTTTTGAATGAATATATTAATTCATTTTATTGTGTGTAATTATAAAAATTACTATCATTCTGTTAAGTAAATCTGATGACTATATTCTACACACTCTTCTACATATATCTCTAAGTAGTTGTCCTCTGAACTAACAGCACTTTCAAAATTATTTTTTCCCCTCTCTTTTGAATGAAATTTGACGTATTCAAAGTCAAGGCTTGGACTCGAGTTGTGTGACAATTTCCTAGTACAGGGTGGTGGGGGGGTCAGTGCATTGAATTATTAACAGTTGATCGACGAAGCGCGATATAAGCCAACGTTTGCTTTTGCCAGACGAAGCGTAAACTATATATATACATACGTATATGAATATGCATGTGTGTGTATATATACATACATATGTATATGCATGCATGACATGGTGATGAGTGGACAAAGGTTAAACAGCTGAGTGCCAGCCAATCCCGCCCGCCTTCACTCCCACCACCAGCTATCAGAGAAGAAAAAAAACGCAAAGAGGAGAAGCAACCACCACTGCCGAATGTAGTAGTACCACCCACCACCGCAAGACAATTTCAATTGAGCACTCCTCAGGACCTCATTTATGACTCAATAAACCCCCCTAGAGAATACTACAATTTCAATTAGAAATACCAAAAAAGAGAGAAAGATAAAAAAAAGTCAAAGGAATTGCAATTGGAAAAGTGAACCAAGTGGACATACCTGGGGATAATCAAGCTCCTCATCGCTGGCATCGAGACTCTTGTGAAATTTCAAGCGACCCAAACTGCCGGTGCCATTGACATAGTGCTGGGACATAGGTTCCCCCCTCTCCCTTTGATGTGAATGCTGCTGCTGTTGCGCTGCTATAAGGGAACCGACTGAAGTGGCATTAGAGGCAGAGATTGAGACAGCAGCCACTGTGGTGGCAGCACTACTTGCTGCAGTGGCTATACTCTGACAGCTGCTGCTCATCGTCTTGCTCGTCGTGCTGGCCATTTCCCTGTCTCCTATTGATTTCTTCAAGCAATCATCATAATCACAAATTATAATTCTTTGGTAGGGAGGAGAGACACACGGCAAATGGTGGATACAGTCAAAGCAGCAGCAGAAGCAACGCACCGCACCACACTACACTGTCGTCGTCTAGAGTTTACTCGAATCTCAGTCCTTTCGTTTTTCCTAATACACAATTTGCACATTTCATTTCAATTAGTCATATATTCTATTGTCGAAATTACTGTTATCATTAAGTTATTTGGTTGGTTGATGGCAAAAACTTTTTCATATTTGATTTGATTCAGTTCGGTTTCGTTTGGTTTGGGTTTTGGGTTCTCGGCTCTCGGTTTTGGGCTTTTTTTTTGTCGTGCGTGTTTCCGCTTGGTTTGTTCTATTTCCGTTGGAGTTGAATGCCGTACTGAATGTGGCAGCGTTTTTTTGCCGACTGCGTCAAGAGACGACTGACAGACAGAAAGACCGACAGGGAGAACGAAAGACAAAGACAGAGAATAGTAGCCAACACACATTTTGGCAGGGAGCGTAACAGTACCGTTAATATTAATGGGACATGTTGACTGTTGCCTAGTAATTTTCTCTCCCTCACCTATTGCGCAGGCGCAATATAGGTTACAAAATTCAAAAAACTCACAAAATGAACAGTAATACTAAATTAATTAAATATTTATGAAAAATCCAATAGGCTAAGTATATGCAGTCTGATTATAAATCACTAAGCCTTTGTGCAAAATAAAGTTAAACGGGAACTTTTTTGAGTAAAAAAAAACAATAATTCAATTTGGCGCTTTCACAACATAAGCATTGACAGTCCTGTTAACAAACTGTTAACCGTGCAAAATTAAGCAACGACACAAAATGTTTATTTTGGTCATAAAGAATGTTTAATTGGAAAAATATAAGTTAAGTTCACTCGGCCAAGTCGCCGCCAGGCACCAGCTGCAATAATCAAAGAGAATGTTTTGTTAATATCTAAAAACGGAAAACAAATTAAACGTTTAAGAGAATAACTTACCATGGTAATATTATTTCCATTAAGGAGAATCTGATCCAGTTTAGTTACCCTTCGACCATCAGGTGTGTTTTCATATTCAGTCACATCATCGAGCAGCATATTGACAAAATCATCAAATCCCAGCAGTGTGCCGACCATTTCCTTATCGTTCTTCATTATAATATGAATCCTGGAGCCAATACATTTGTCGACTAGCTCTGCAACCAAAAAGAAGCAACATGAATAACAGAGCCGGCATCAGATGAGGCATCTTTTAAGCTTTATCCCGGCTGTTGTTTAATCCATTCAAACTTACCCAATGGCATTAGTGTGGAAATATTTGCGGGTGGCGGTACAGCAGTCATTTCTGTTTCTGTCTTTTTAAGCAAATTGTTTTTATTTATTATTAATGTAAATTGTTTTGTTGTTTGCCAAATGCGAACACGAGCCGTGGGTACTGTGTGCGGAGTCTGGTCACACTTAACTTAAACCTTTGCATTGTTCTGAAGAAATTTAAGAGCCAGTGGAACCACTTAATCTAATAACTAAATATTGTGAATAAAATTCAGAAATTGAAAGTTTCATGGCTTTTGTGAAAAAAAAAAAAAAATTATACGAAAATGTGACTGACAGACAGACTTGGCTGCTAGTCAAAGTTTACAATTAATGAAATATTTAATAGACTTAATTAATCCTTGACTAAATAACCAGTTCTTAGGGTCTTAAACAGTCCGAATCAAACCAACGGCGAGACTGAATAGAAGATTTCTTTTAATTTTATCTTCAGATAAGATCGAGTGTTTATAAATCAAATTTTGTGCAAATTAAATCGCAGCCAAGACTATATGTTGGCTCGTCCGGACGACGAGCAGTGTACAGCTGTCACTGCTACAGCTGCTGCTGCTCATATTCGCCCTTGTTGTTCCCATCTATTCCTAGGTTTATATAATGGCCATGTCCCTGGTCTGGCTCAGTGGCGCCAGAAAGGTGACAAATTTGAATTTGAAATGGATAATGCGTCGATGTCTAAATCAAGGTAATGAGATATTATACATACATATGTATATAATATATAATAAAGTTGTATATAATACAAAACAGACTTGACAACTGCCCTGCGACCCTTTTACTTTGCTGTCCATCCGGATCTCTTTGGTCAACATCCCGAAGAGCGACAAATCAATGAGAACTCATTAAAATTGCTCAGTGAGCATTTGGGAGCTTTATACGAACGCAATTATCGCTATGAGATTGATACAAAAGTACTCAAGTTCTATGTGCGGCTGAGCAATGAAGCGGACAAACGAGATTCCTTTAAATTGGTGCAAATACGTCTGGACAGGCGTGGCACAAGGGATCCAAAGACATTTATACAGCACCTGTTGGAATCATGTAATTTATCAACAGATTATGTCAAAACCATTAAGTCCTCTGGTCCAGTTGCAAAAGGTGGAGCGTCAGCTTCAGCTGGGTCAGCCGGTAGTATGGCAAATCAACCCAGTCACGATTATCATTATGATACGGAATTTGCTGAATTTGAATCCCAATTCAAAAATGTATTGAAAATTTTTCACATTTCATTAGAAATTTCATGACTGATGACTATTCCCTTTTCAGGAGCGTGTCAGCATACGTCCAGAGCTCTCCACTTGGCTGGTTGAAAATGCTCCCAAGGCCAGACTGCGCTCCAATGAGACAGCCAATCTTCAGGCCGAGATCGATAAGCTGCAGAAAGTTTTAGTTGAAAAATTAAGATTACGTGATGCTCGCTATGAATGCGGTTGGAATATAGAGCATTACCGCGGTTGCTTAAAAACCCTTGAACGTCTCGCCAATACCCACTGTGAGGAATTGCATCCACTCCAAAATCGTATAGTAGTTTTTGCACCATTTACTGGGATCAGTTTAGAGGGTCATGTCATGCTGTTTACTGGAGATGTTCTAAACAATTGGTTGGATTTCATCAAGAATATTCCCTCGCATGATGCCTATCTTAAGGTGGTGCCTGTATATGAGCAGACTCTGTCGCAAGTTCTCCGAGGTATACAAATTGGACGTAGAAAATTTATGCCCAAACAACAGGCACGCGGCTATGCTAGTTACCTAATGAAGGTAACCACATCTTTAAATGATTATTTAGGTAAACAAAAGTATCCCAAAGATTGGCCAGCAACCTTAAAAGACTTTACGATTGTCGTAGAGTCGGAAGCAGGTCCACTAATGGTCAGTCCAACTGGACAATTTATAACACCAGCCACTTGTCCAGGATCCATACTTGTGGATTTTATTAGCCAAAATATGACAGTGGCAAAGGAACGTATGAAGAAATATGCCGAAGACAAGCACATCGAACAAGAGCTCATGGATAAGTGCATGAAGGAACTCCAGTTGCAATCTCTAACCAAAGATGATGCCATAACACCAGACAAAATGATTTCAGCCCTCTCCGAACTATCCAAAAGATACTCTGCTCAGCATTTTCAGCAAACCAAATTGCATATAACTCATTATTATTCAGTTTCAACCGATGGCGTCATTTGTATACCCTGGGACTTTAATCAGAAATAGATCCTATTCTCTACCCTATTCTCGTGTGCCTTACAAAGAAGCTCCTTATGGTGAAAAGCATAGATTACATTACGCAATAATTTACCAATTATTTTTTATAATCGAATGCTAAATAATTAAATCTGTTTTTGACGACTGATTTCCCGTATAAATGAAATTTCCTTAATGCTTCATATAAAAAAAACATATACTATTCCTTGGAAGACTTCCATAAATCCTAAATGCAATAAAGAGTAAAATCGAAATAGAACAAATTCCAAAATCTAATCAAAGCAATCTTCTGCCAAATCGATAATAATAAAATACTATTGTGTATATTTAATATATGTATTTTATATGTAATTTTCATTAATTACTAAATAAGCACATTATTATTATAGATGTATTTTTAGTACATTGGAAAACATAAAACTCGTTAAGGGTGATTGGGGAGGAAGGATACAAATTTAAATCGAATCGGTAAATGATTTATCCATATAAAACTAATCAGATTTTGAGGTGGTTGGTAAGGGGAGGGAGAAAGGGCTGTTCTTCGCATGCCCAAACGTCATTAATCCCTTCCCATTGTCCGTCCCATTGATAAAGATTTTGTCGATATTATTCTAACACTAGGTTTTTGAAAATTTATTGGCGCCAAAGGCCCTAAAGTAGAACCCTTGGTACGCCACTGAAATTACACAATTTCGAACGAATGTGGATCGATCAAGAGCAATTCGAGGCTTAAGTAGTAAAAATTTGTTTCAATTTTCTTTGTTTTCCATTTTTTTTTCCGGGGGATTATTATATATATATAGATATATATAATCGATATAAATCTAATTATAAAATATTGCGTGCGCGCTTAGACATGATCAATCTTGAGAGCATCAACACTGGTACCCTCCGCCTGGGCCTTTTGGGCATAGTAGCCATCATATGAGGTGGTGGCCTTAACAATTTCCTGTTGCTTTTGCAGCTTCTGTAGCTGCTCTTGGGCAGCCTCTTGAATTTTACGTCGCTCAATCTCCGCCTTCCGTTTGCTCTCATTCTCTTCCAACTGTTGGGCCAGAAGCTCAGCAGTGGCTGCCGCCCGCTCAGCAGCTGGATCCTGATATTGATCATAATTACGATGCTCCATAAACCCATCCGATTGTGGTTCCAATTTATGGAAAGGCTGTATGGGTTGACTACGCTCTGGCACATGCCGCCTGTTTGGTTTCTCATGCGTTTTGATGTGTTTCTTGAGGGCCGTTTCTTGGCGGAAGTGTTTGCCACAAATTTTACATTCAAATGGCTTTTCACCTGTGTGAATCCATTCGTGGTGACGCAAGATTTGTGCCTTGGAGAAACGTTTCGGACAAAAACGGCAGGCAAAATCTTTCACCTTTTCGTGTATGATTTTATAATGGAGTTTCATGTTGCCAATGTTATTAAAGCCACGACCACAACCGGGACAGATGTGTTGACCCTCCTTTTTGGTAAAGTTAACCTGCGGCGACCAAGACGGCACGGATACAGAGGGTATAGGATTGACAGAGGTGCCAGCCAATTGGGAAATGTCCACACGTTGAACACGTCTAGAATTCTTCGGTTTTTGAGTTGCCAATGGTGGCGCAACAGCAGATCCAACGGCAGATGGATCATCGAGAGACATTTGTGGATTTAATAGATCCTGTCCTGGAATGTTTAGCATTTGATTTTGATTTGGAGCCACAGTGGTAACGGCTGGAGGAGGCGGTGGAGCCACTGGCGGCAAATCCTTCTTTTCATGGGTCTTCAAATGCTTGGTCAAACTCTTATCGCATAAAAAGACCTTGCCACAAATTTTGCACTCGCAACACTTCTCACCCGTATGACTCCGTTCGTGCACCTTGCAGGCATGAGACTTGCCGAACGTTTTGCCGCAATATTGACAAGCGAAATCCTTGCGCTTCTCATGCACCACTTTCACATGATTGCTCAGAGCTTGTTTATTGTGTGAGGCGTGATCGCATTGCCGGCACTTGAATTTCTTTTCCTTTGTGTGGGTGAGAATATGGGCATTCCATTCCTGTCTGGTCGTTTTGCCAACACCACAGTACGGACACACATGATTTTTGATGCCAGCGTGACGCATTAGATGATCACGTAAAGCGGAATTGATCACGAATCGCTTGCCGCATATGTTACATGGATAAGGTAACTCCTCACCTGTATGCTTGTACATGTGCTTTTTAAGAGCGGTGGGGCAACGGAATACTGTGTCGCATTCGGTGCAAGGAAAGTCACGTAATGGAGCTGCTGCTTTTGAAATATTATGAACCTTTTTCATATGGAAGGTTAACAAACGTACACGGGGGAAGGTCTTGCCGCATCCATCGGCTGGGCAGGAGTGCACTTCGGATAGTTCGGTATGGGCATGATCCACATGGATGCGCAATCCATTGGCTGTAGTGAAACCCTTTTTGCAAGTCTCCACTTTACACTGGAAGGGCAAAAGGTCATTGTGATACTTCATGTGCTCCTCATAGCGTATGGCTTTCTTGAACTTCTGATGGCAAATGTGGCAATCAATGATGCGATGTAAGTGTCGCTCATCGGCTGGTATCCTCTTCCTTTTGGGCTTGCCTCCCTTCGATGTTCCACCTTCCGAGTCCGATGAAGATGTCTCACTGGTAAATTCATCATCACTTTCATCATCTGACTTTTTCTTCTTTTTGGGTTTGGGTGGGAGCTTGGAGCGGCCTTTGCGTGTTGTCGTCATACTGGAACCACCGGCTCCTGCTCCTCTCACTCTCTGGGCTAGGGGCATATCATCGTCACTACTATTGGGTTCGAAATCTAAATCTCTGTCATTATCATTTCCACTTTCAATTGAATAGGCATCATCATCAAGTCCAACACCACTACCACCGAACTCCTCAGCACCTTCCTCATCCAATTTGACCACCTCCTTCTCCACTTCTTCGGCCTCTTTGTCAACATCTTCAAGCATTTTAAATACATCCTCCTCATTTTCAATTAATTCCATTTTATGATTAATCAAGGGATCAAAATTAACATGTTCCTCATCATCGACTGCGCCACCCACTCCACCAGCCATACTTGGATCCAATACATCAAAATTGAACGTATTACTTGCCACCATATCCTGGAACTTCTGCACAGAATCCACGCATAGTTTTTGGAAATCATGCAAATCGTTGAGCTTTGTGTAGCAATTCGTACAGAGATTCTTAGGGAAGCCATCATTCTGTTCGATGGACAGCGAGGTGCAGAAGCAAAGCTTCTTAGCCAATCCTGGCACCAAATACAAATCGTAGGCGGCATCGTTTTGCAAGTGTTTTAAACAGATCCGACACATCGAGTGGATGGAATATGTTCCGGACACATCCATTTTGAGGTTCTCCTGGAGTAGACAGTGTTTCCCAATAACTCAAATGCTGTTTCTCTTCTTCTTTCTTTTTTTTTTTGTAAATGTGTTGTCCAGCAATAAAAAAAAAAAAATACTGACACAGAAAAAAATTTTTGTATACTCGTCAGCAAATGAATCAATGGCGAGTAATAATAAGAAAAACAAACGAGTTACTCCAATCGCAACTAAAGCAAACGTGTATACTTGGTCTTAGAGATGGTCACGTGAGCAGTTACCTGAGGGTCAAAAACCAATTGAACAAAATTAAACTATTTAAATCAAAACAGAAAAGATCCATATCTGAACATTAAATTGATATATTTTTAATTATTAGTATATATACTTTTAATTTTAAGTACACAATGAAGTATTTGTGTTTTAAATTGCCAATTATGTATCGTGTTTGGCAGTCACGTACTTTTGGCATTTTTTTTGTTTAAACTTCTAACACTAGCAGAGTGAAAAAAATAACTGATGACAGCCAGAAGAGTCATCGCTATTTGCCAACTGCTCATCTCTGAAAACGCGTAAAATAGTTGTTTTTTCTTGCAAAAAAAGCAAACAAAAAAAAAAAAGGAAGTTGATGCATTTTCAAGCTTTCTGCTGGAGATGAGCACCAGTGAGCACGAGCCGTATCCGGTTAACTCAGTATGTCGTATTTGCTTAAATTACTTGGGCCGCAACCCTCGATCCGGATGCAGCTCAGCTGTTTACGATTTATTTTTGGATTTCGAATTGGCTAAGAAGCTCTCCTTATGCACTGGCGTCCAAGTGGAGCAGCAGGATGGTTTGCCCCGCCTCCTTTGCTTTGGTTGTTACGGTCGACTAAACGATGTTAATGAATTCCAACGGCTTTGCTTGGATTCCCAAAAGAAATTTAAGGAAATGGTGGCCAGCAATAGAATCATTCGCATTGGATTCTTTGATGAGGATGAGGAAGAGGGGGAGCAGCAGCAAGAGAAAGATAGTCAAGAGCAGGATGGCAATGAGGAGGAGACAATTGCTACCAGTTTTGATCCATTGATGAATAACAAAATGGAAATAATTGATAATGAAGAAGAAGTATTCAAATTATTGGAAACTGTGGACAAAGAAGTAGTAATTGCCGATCAGGAAAATGAAGACGAAGAGGACTTAGAAAAAGCTGCACCAGATGGGACTGAGGAAAAGCAGAAAAATGATGAAGCGCAGGAAGATCAGAGCTCGGACGATGATATGCCATTGGCCCACCGTTTAGAGATAAACGATCGATCCAAACGACGAAGGATTTCTCTTGTTCAGCAGCACCACCAACGCCGCATCATTTCCTGCCAAATTTGTCAGCAAAAGTTTAAAAAGCAATTTAAATATGATGAGCATATGAAACATCACAACGATCTCTTGCCCTTCCAGTGCTCGGAGGAATTCTGCAAAAAGGGTTTTACCACCATGGGTGCCTTGCGTCTACATGTTGACTATGCCCACACCAAAAAGACTTCTGAAATCCCCTGCTCTGTGGAGAATTGTAAACTATTATTTCCCCGCCTCCGTTTGCTAACTATTCATCTGAAGAAGGTACACAATTTGACACGTTCGACTCCACCTCGGGTGGAGCAGCCCTGCACAGAGTGTGGTCAAATCTTTCGATGCCAAGTGGCCCTAAAGAAGCATATGTATAAACATACGGGCGAAGAGCTACCCTATCCGTGTAACATTTGTGGTAAAGGTTTCCACATAAACTCGGCCCTAAAAAATCACTTGCTCCGTCATGCCGGCATTAAAAACTATGTGTGTCCCTATTGTGGTGTGGGCAAAACCACTCGGCAGGAGTGGAGCAAACATATGCTGACACACACCCAGGAAAAGCAATTCAAATGCGAAATCTGTCAGCATGCCACACATACAAAGCGAGCCTTGGACAATCATGTTAAGATTGTCCATGAGAAGGTTCGAAATTTTGCTTGCCAATATTGTGGTAAGACTTTTGGGAAGTCACATGCTTGCAAAATTCATGAAATGACCCATACGGGAGAGAAACGCTGCGAATGTAAGGTATGATGATGAGTCCGTCCTTCCACGGTGATCTTAGTAGAAGCTCAGAATTTCTTCTTTTCTCTCTTTAGGTCTGTGGTAAAAAGTTCCTCTACACGGAAAGTCTCACTAAGCATTTGAAAATACACGAAAAAAGTGTGGAAAGGGCACTGGAGACGTATCGTCAACGACAAGAGGAAAGTGGCAACGATCCATCACAAGTAGATGCAAAAGATTTGCTTAAAGTTTGTGCCGAATCGGTAGCAACCATACCCAGAGATCCGCGACGAGTGGAACGCGTTGATATGGCACAGCTAGCTGGAACTGTTATTAATCCTATATCCATGGTCTCACTACCAGCTAGCGCTGCTGCTACTGGAACTCCTGCTGCTGCTCCTACTCCACCTTCTCCACCCACAAAATTTATACAAAAGGAAGGAATGCATTTGTGTCCGGATTGCAATCAGGGTTTTAATAATTTAGGCAACATGAAACGTCATTATAAAAGTGTTCACGAGAAGGTCAAAGATTTCGAGTGTCGTTTCTGTTCGCGACGGTTTGCCAACTCGCAATCTTTGAAGCAACACGAATGGATACACACAGGTGAGAAACCCTATGCCTGTAAAACATGCGGCAATCATTTTCGACAAGAGGCGGCCCTCATACGGCATCAAAAGGTGCACGAGGAGAAACCGGCGAAACCTATCAAATTGCCAAAAGAAATTACCGAAAAAGTACGAGAAAAGGAAATACAGAAATGTGAACGTAAACGAAAAGTGGAGGCTCTGCGTCAGGAGATAGCCGAGGTTGCCAAAGAGGAACTCAAAGATCTGGCCAAACAAAAGGTGAAGGAGAAGGAGCTTAATTCATATGAGCAATATCAACAGGCAGCAGCAGAAGTAGCGGGGAAAGGAAAGAAAACGGCAAAAGCTGTTGAAAAACCAGTTAAAACGAATGGAGCAAATGCAGGTCCAAGTTGAGAATAAGGCTTCCATATACATAGTAAATAATAAGCACTGTTGTATTATAATTTTTAACTAAAACTTGTTAAAAAACAAATTTTAAAAATTAAGTTGCGTTTTTCTAACTTGGTGTCCAGTACTTAACCAAGAGACAAAACATAATATATTTCAAGGACCTGAAGTAGCAATGGGCACTAGTTAACACAAGTTCAGAACCCCAAACAGACAAGCCGCGAATCTAATACGATTCGCGTATACTTTTGTTAAACAAAATTTTAAAAAAATTTTGGAATATGTTTATCAAATATTTCCTGACTCTTTTTGTCGCCAAGTTCGCCCATGGAACCCATTTTTTTCTTCTACTTCACTTCACTTCGAGAATTGGTTGGATTGTAATTAAAAAGTGTCTTTTCACAATTTTCTTTAGTTTTTTTTGTTTTACTATTTTTTTTTATTTTTACTTTTACTTGCTTGTTATCTTTGATGAGATTGAGTGTGAGTGATTTTGGTAAATGAAATAAAATGAATTCTATATATATATACCTATATATAAAAATGATTTGCAACAATTTTCTTGCTCAGTTCTAGAATTTGGAAATAACTGACTTGTGTACAAGATTGATGCGATGATGAGTGCGTTTGGTTGTTTGTTGGCTGTTTGCTTTTCTTATTTTTTTTTTCTTGATGAATAATGGATAATGATGATGAACAACTAAAAAATCATCTAGAAGACAGCAAAAAGCAAGGGAAAGTTTAAAGTTTCAAACTGATATAAGTTGGGGAAAGTGGAAAATAGATGAAAATTTAAAGGTCTTTTCAGGGTGTCATCTGATGGCAATGATGAAAAACTTCGTGTTTTTGTTGTTGGTGTTGATAAATTGAATCTGTCTTAGTGACATCTGTCGTTCCTAAGGAGCCTCTGGCGTCTTTAGATTGTATTTTGCCTTTATGTTATTGAGCTCCTCCTGCTTCTTGTCCATATCTACACGTTTGAAGGCCTTATTGGATTGATAATAAAGTACAACCAGATAACGATTGCAGACATTGAAGCCAGATAAATGATCGCAGGCGTTTTTGGCATCGAATATATCCTCGTAGACAACAAAGGCAGTGCCTCGCGTTTCTGGCGTATTGCCTCTGCAATTAACAACAATGCAATTTAATTAAATTATATTGTATGTATATATATACTATGTATTTATATATCGGCAACTTACACTCGAATTTGTCGTATGGCTCCGAATTTACCAAATATATCATACATCTCATCGGATGTGATCTTATACGGTAAATTCCTCACATAAAGCAAACGATTTACCTCTGGCGGCAGACGAATCTGTAAATGCATTCAGTTAGTTTATATATGCTTTCTTTTGTTTTATTTAATTTCAACATTTTGTATCTAGCATTTTAACTTACAAAGTTCCGTTTGTTCATGCTGCTGATGCTTTGACTGTGGCTGGTGCCGCCGCTTAGCCTGCGTCTGGTCGCTTGTGCTGTTGAAAGGCGACAAGTTCAGAAAACTTTCACTTGACCGTCTGGTTAACGTTGTTTGACCCCGCTAGTCGGCTCAATTGTATTTATAGTATATATGTGAGTAAAAAATCCTCGTAAATGCAGATCCTTTGTTGTCTGGTACTCAAACCCTCAAAATATTTAACTGGAATTTAACCAACCCTGTTTTTAGAGATGCTCAACACAAACTAGGAATAATTGCAAACAGAACTGTAAACGAATACAGCTAAACAAGTTTAATGGACAGCCTGACTTTTTGACATTTATATATAATATTATATATATTTTTTTTTTGATTTTAGTTGTAATAATTTTGTTACAGGAAAGTAAAAAAAAATATATTACAATGTTATATTTATGCGGATTAACAAAGATTTTAGCCTTTAATTTAGCGTGGTGTTTTAATAGCTCTTATGTAGCTATACAAATTTTCAGTGATGACAGTTTTTGGGACTCCCAAATGATGCTGTTAAAATTAACAGACTCTTAAATGAAGCTGTTACATTTAACAGACTTCCAAACGATACTGTTAAAGTTAACAGACTCCCTTAAACTCAACACTAGCAGTATTTATCAACACTGTATAAAGTGAATAAAATAAAGTGAAAAATTGTATGAAAATTCGTTGAAACAGTAGTAACCAAGTCTAATTTATTTGAATACAAGCGTGATATATACACATTGAAAAAGGTTAGTATAAACACAAAATACAAAGATTGAAAAGTGGGAGACAAAGACCAGGCGAGTGCCAAGAAAGTGCTGAACATGGCGGGTGGAGTCAGCGCGAGTGCGGGTTGCGGGTGAATCTCGTCGTTTGGTATTTCTTGCAAAGTTTAAAACAAAATAAAAAACGAACAGTGAGTCTTTTCTTAAACAGAACAAACAAGAACTGTGCTGTTTACTCCTTGCACGCCATGTAAAGAAAAATGAAAAACCCCAGAGGAGTGTCCGTGTGCGCGAATAAATGCAGCGGTGTGCGTGTTTGTATGTATATGTGTGTGTGAGTATGTATGTGTGCGTGGCCTCGAACAAAGTGTCTTTCTCTCTCACAGTGCAAATTTTTGCTACCCTTTAAGAGGTTATTCACCTAATTCAAAACTCTCTTCAATCGCATAGAGCCAAAATGACGTGGGAACCGCAAGCTGAAGGTCTCCAACAGATCATTGGGATCTTAAAGGAATCTCAATCACCAGATACAGCCACCCAAATGGCCGTGCAAACGGTAAGCAACAACAATAGCAGCAATAATAGCAATGGGGGAGGATGCAGACAAAAGTGCATTCCCCGTGACCAACTAAAGTGTCATATTCATGTCTTTCTCTTTCTTTCTTTTTTTTTTGTTTTGCCACCCGTTTTTTTTGTGCTGATTGTACAGAAACTTGAGGAATTTAATCGTTATCCAGATTTTAATAACTATTTGATCTATGTGCTTACAAAACTGAAAACAGAAGATGAACCCACCCGATCTTTGAGCGGCTTAATCCTAAAGAATAACATTCGTATGCATGGTAGTACATTGCAGCCAGAAATAATTGAATACATCAAACATGAATGCCTTCAGGCAGTTGGCGATACATCACCCTTAATACGGGCCACAGTTGGCATTCTTATAACCACAATAGCCAGCAATGGTGGCCTACACAATTGGCCACAATTGTTACCATCACTGTGCGATATGTTGGATGCCCAAGATTATAATATTTGTGAGGGATCGTTTAGTGCATTGCAAAAGATATGTGAGGATTCAGCTGAAATTCTTGACTCGGCTGCCCTTAACAGACCCCTCAATGTTATGATTCCCAAATTCTTGCAATATTTCAAACACAGCAGTCCCAAGATACGATCCCATGCCATTGCCTGTATCAATCAATTTATTATAAATCGTTCTCAAGCTTTGATGTTGAATATCGACACATTTATTGAGAATCTTTTTCACTTATCCTCTGATGAGGATCATGAGGTGCGAAAGAATGTATGCCATGGTTTAGTTATGTTATTGGAGGTACGTATGGATCGTCTTATGCCGCACATGTCACAGATTATAGAGGTAAGTCAATGAAATACACTTGAACAATAAAACAAAGACAATATCAATTTAAATATTCTTTTTCCTACCTTTAGTATATGATGGTTCGTACCCAAGACACTGATGAGGGTGTGGCATTAGAGGCTTCAGAATTTTGGTTATCCTTAGCTGAACAGAGCATCTGTAAAGATGTTTTAGCCCCATATTTGGCTCAATTGGCTCCGGTGCTTGTGCGTGGCATGCGGTATTCCGAAATCGATATAATTCTTCTTAAGGGGAATGTGGAGGAGGATGATATGGTGCCAGATCGCGAGGAGGATATACGACCACGTTTCCATAAGTCGCGGACCCACACCATTAAAAGTGGTCAAGAGGCAGCTGCCGCATCTGGTGGTGCTGCCGGCGGTGAGGAAGATGATGATGATTTTGATGATGGTCTAGACGATGATAGTTCGCTATCAGAATGGAATTTACGTAAATGCAGCGCAGCGGCCCTAGATGTATTAGCGAATGTATTCCGGGAGGATTGTCTGCCCATTGTTTTGCCCATACTTAAGGATACACTGTTCCATCAGGAGTGGGTTATTAAAGAGAGTGGCGTATTGGCTCTTGGTGCTATTGCTGAAGGCTGCATGCAGGGCATGATACAACATTTGCCCGAGTTGATACCATATTTGATTAGTTGCCTGTCTGATAAGAAGGCTTTGGTTCGTTCCATAACATGCTGGACTCTGTCACGTTATGCCAATTGGGTAGTCAATCAGCCCCATGATCAATATCTTAAACCTTTGATGGAGGAGCTATTGAAACGTATTCTCGACTCAAATAAGCGGGTCCAGGAGGCAGCTTGTTCGGCCTTTGCCACACTGGAAGAGGAAGCCTGCACCGAGTTGGTGCCATATTTGGAATATATACTAAAGACTCTGGTATTTGCCTTTTCTAAATATCAGCATAAGAATCTATTGATATTGTATGATGCCGTTGGCACACTTGCCGATTCGGTTGGTCATCATTTAAATAAGCCCCAATACATTGATATATTGATGCCGCCGCTAATTGACAAATGGAATCTATTGAAAGATGATGACAAGGATCTATTCCCATTGCTGGAATGCCTTTCCAGTATTGCCACAGCATTGCAATCCGGATTTCTACCCTATTGTGATCCTGTCTATAGGCGTTGCATCTCTCTAATCGAACAGACCATTAATCAGGAAATGGTAAGTTTTCTTTAATTTATATATATATATAAATAGATTCACTAAAACCAAGAATTATTGTATATTATTTTATTATTAGCTCTGCAAACAGAATCACACTTTTGACCATCCCGATAAGGAGCGCATGATTGTGGCCTTGGACTTGCTGTCCGGCTTAGCTGAGGGTCTGGACCATCATATTGAAACATTGGTGGCTAATAGCAATATTATGCATCTATTATATCAATGCATGCAGGATATACTGCCAGAGGTAGGAGTCCTAAACAAAAATCAAATTTATTTCGAATTATTTCCATATTTTTATTTTTATTCCATATTTAAAGGTTCGTCAATCTTCATTTGCTTTGCTGGGCGATTTGACCAAAGCTTGTTTTCCTCACGTTCATCCCTTTATGGCTGAGTTTTTCCCAATATTGGGTCAAAATTTAAATCCAGATTTTATATCAGTGTGTAACAATGCCACATGGGCCATAGGGGGAAATTTGCATGAAATTGGGTAAGCTAAACCTTTTAATATTTTAATAAGTAAATATTAATTTTCCATTTTTAAGGCGAGGACACCAAAAAGTACATTCACCTGGTACTCACCGATTTATTTATAATAATTAATCGTCCAAATACGCCAAAGACGCTGCTTGAGAATACAGGTAAGTGGGTATATATGTTCTTCATATGAATATATATATATATATATTCATATGTATTGCATAGATATAAATATATGTGTAAATGTATATCTTTATGTATGTATTATTCATTTGTTAACAAAATTGTTGATAAATTGATGAATGTGATTGATCGCAATAGATCAATATACAATACAATATATATGTCTATATATATAAATATATATTTGTATATGTATAATTTTGTTATTAGATTATAATTATATTTAGTTGATTGATTTCTTCTATATTTAAATAAAACAAAACAAAAATCATTTTTCTGTTCTTTATAGCAATAACAATCGGTCGTCTAGGTTATGTCTGCCCAGTTGAAGTGGCTCCTTATTTGCCCGAATTTGTACGACAGTGGTGTGTAATAAATAAACAAACAACTAGCCAATTATATTTTTAATTTAATATTCGTATGCCTATTGTTGTTATTATTATTATTAATATCTTATTAACCAACATCAGAAAACAGCAACAACTTGATTTAATCATTTTATTACTCTAATTCCTGTTTTGTGTCTGAATTCAGTTTATTTTTAATTGAATTCTTTATTGTTGCACATATATATATATATATATATATATATATATATATATATATATATATTTCGTTGTTTTTGTTTTCCTTGTTGGTTCCCATTGCAATATTTGTTTTTCTATTCCATTCTATACTTATCGATTATAGGTGCACATCCTTGCGTCACATACGCGACAATGATGAAAAGGATTCGGCCTTTCGTGGCATGTGTCATATGATTACAGTAAATCCAGCTGGAGTGGTGCCTGATTTCATATTCTTTTGTGATGCCATAGCCTCTTGGGTGAATCCACCACACGATCTTCATCAAATGATACAAAAGGTAAAAATAATAACCTAAGCTCAAACAATGAGACTTAGTTTCTTAATTTTTTTTTGTTTTTTTAACTTTATTGATACATATTTTATGTGAACTTAACTTACAGTTTGACAACAAAGTGTTTTCACAACGCAAAAAAGCATCATTTTTTTACTTTAAGATGAAAAAAAAAACACTAAATAATAAATTTTTAAAATTTTTTTTAATTGAAGTAGGTTAATTAAACTATTTACTTATAGGACTAGAAAAACAAAAAAAAAAACTGTTTCAAACAATAAAGAAAAATAACAAAAACGAAAGATTACACAAAATTCAACTGCCAACTAAGTGTTTACACAACTTACTTTTTCACTTATTCTATCGTTTTATAAACTAACTTAGGATATTTAATATTTTGTATGGCCACCGTTGGCATCTAAAACGGCTCCCAATCGTCTCTTCATCGATTTAATGAGATTTTGTACATAATCCGGCGGGATATTGTGCCATTCCTCCAAAATAATAGTTTTTAAATCATTTTTGTTTTTGGGATGGCGCTTGGCGGTTCTTTTTTTGAGATGTGCCCACAGATTCTCAATGGGATTAAGGTCTGGGCTTTGGGCAGGTGTATCCAACACATTTTTGCAATTATACAATAGCCAGCATCTCACAATATTGGCTTTGTGCTTCGGATCATTGTCTTGGTAAAATCTATAAGTAGGTTTACCATCAACATAAAACCCAAATTTGTTGGCACTGGCCACCAAATGTGAGCGCAATATGCCCAAATATTGTTGGGCATCCATAGTATTATCAATGAAGCACAAATCGCCAACGCCTTTGCTTGAGATGCACCCCCAAACCATTACAGAAAGTTTGCCAAACTTTACTGTCGGAATTATATTTTGAGACTCCAGGGCTTTTAACGGCTTTCGCCACACTCTGCTGGGTCCATCGTTATAATATAGCATCATTTTTGTTTCGTCACAAAATATAACGTCATCCCAATATGATTCCGGTTGTCGTCCGTGCATTCTGGCAAAAGTTAAGCGCCTTTCAATATGCTGTTTCGACAATAAGGGTTTTTTACGAGCAACTCGAGATGATAACCCATTCCGCTTTAGTGCTTTCCGGACACATTCGCGGGAAACAGTAATGCCACATTCTTCTTGTAGGTCTCTGGCAAGCGTCCTAGTTGAAATTGTTGGGTTTTCAGTTGTTTTCCGGATCATAATCCGCTCAGCTCTGGGTGTTATGATCCGAGGGCGTCCGGTTGTAGGCTTTGTTTCGAGTCTACCTTCCTTTTTGGCACGGTTGAGAATGTTGTATACAGTCTTTGGTGTTATTAAAAACATATTGGCGATCTCTGCGACCGTTTTGCCAATTGTATGATTATAATAGACCAACTGGGCCATATCAAAACTAATCCGCTTGCCTGGCATTTTTAATCACTCAAAAGACGGTTACTATCAAATCAATTCTAGCAACTTATGACAAAATTAGACAAACCATTGAAGCGGCTACTGATGCTCGCCCCGAAAATTCCAGGAAACAACGGTAAATGCAAAAATAACGACAAAAAGAGCACAAAAAGCGAAATGTGTAAAGACTTAGTTGGCAGTATAATTTTGTGCAATAATTAGTTTTTGTTATTTTTCTTTTTTGTTTGAAACATATTTATTCATTTTTTTCGTAGTCCTATAAGTAAATAGTTTAATTAACCCACTTCAATTAAAAAAATTTAAAAAAATATTATTTAGTGTTTTTTTTTTCATCTTAAAGTAAAAAAAATGATGCTTTTTTGCGTTGTGAAAACACTTTGTTGTCAAACTGTATATATGTATATCTTTATTCTGTTCCGCTTAGATTCTACACGGTTTTAAGACACAAGTGGGCGAGGAGAATTGGCGTCGATTTGTTGAACAATTTCCGCCAACATTGGCCGAGCGTCTGGTTACCATGTATCAAATATAAAGATCCCATTATAACGTGCCCACTAACACGCCAACTTCATTGCTGTCGCGCCTTCCTATCTTCCACTTTCCTTCAACTGCAATCCTTGGCCCTTCAAAAATTTTCTACTTTTTATCTAGACAATTATGTACAAGTATGCGTTTCGTCGTCGTAATCATTAGCATGCATAAGTTAATTCGATTTGAGTTCGAATGTTATTGAAATTTAAGTTAAAAAACAAAAAAAAAAAAAAAGAAAAAAAGAAACCAAAAACGGAAAAAAAAAAAAAAAGCAAATCAGTAGAGAAAACAATTTATAACCATGAATAGCTATAGGATTAAGCTTATATATAAATATAAATATATATGTATATATATATACTACTACTACTGATATATATGTATATATATATATATATTATATATTTATATATATTAGAGAACCAAGCTAGAGATTGTGAAAGAGGCTAGCTTCTCTCTTTCCCTCATATACTAGACTTGACTAATAATTAATGATTTTTTTTTCGTGTATGCAGAAAAAATTGTCCAAGAACCAAGGTGTGTTCCGGCCGTACTTAAAGCAGTGAAACCGGATCCAGTGCTACATATAGAGAATATATAATAAATCCCACACACACATACACAAACACTTCATACACACACACACAGACATACACTCACACACACAAGACACAGTAGAAAACGAAAAGTTGGTGTTATTTATTTTTCTCCATCATTATATATTTTTTTTTCTATCTTTCTCTTTCTCTCTCTACCTATCTCTATCTCTTCTATAACTTCCTCGTCGTAATCATAACTAAAATGATGATTAAATTAAATTGATATTGCGGGATCGTGTCGCGTTAAAATATAAATAAATAAAACAAAAACTTATTTCAAAACCGGAAAACGTTGGGCCAAATTGTGAAATCAAAGAAAACATAATAATAACTTGCAAAAGTTTTACTAAATATATATCAATAAAGACTGAAATCAAAAATCCGTTCAAGTCATCATACAAGAAATAAGAACACTCAAAACTGGATTAGATATATATGCATATAAATCTACATAATTCTCACCTAAATCGATCAACCAAGAACTATATAGTATAATATTTCACAATCAAACCCAACAATTTCCATATAATAATAATATAAATGATATATAAAATCAAAATGAAAAATCTCGTTCAAATCGGTTCGGTCGCGTTTCGGGTTCTAACGGTTTCGCGTTCGCGTTCTCTCGTCGCTCGTTCGTTCGTACTCGTACTCGTTATTCGTATTCGTATCGCGTTGTCGTCGCAATTTATCGGGTAAAGCAAACAATTAAAAATTATAATAGATAAAAACAAATTAAATAAATTAAAATATTGCTGCACAATGCACTGTTTGTTCGTATTCGCATCCGATTCAGCTATATATATATATATCCTTGATGATACTGAACAATCAATTTGGATACGGAAAAAATCCCTAGCTGAGGATATAACGAATTAAGCAGAGTATTTGTAGTCGTGCAATAAAATAATAATATATAAAAAAATGAAAACTATTACTTATACTACAAGAACAACTTACTGATATTCTATATTTATATATATGCATATATATAATGCTGTACAACAAATTAGAAAAGTTTTTTTTTTGAGATTACAATTTCCGTTACACTAAAAACAAAACAAACAAAAAAAGGAAAAAAGAAACTGAAAACCTTTGACTGATCACTTTTTAAAGTATTATTATATATTTTTTTGTTTTTTTTCTTAATTTTTGTTTTTGTATAGGTACAAGTGTAATTAATAAAAGTAATTTTTTCATTTAGTTTTTTTTTATTAGTTTTCTTTAAACTTTTGCAGACTTTTACGATTTTTAGGTATAAAGTGTACAAATTAAAACAAACAAGCAAAGAAAGGATAAAACAAAAAAAAAAAAAAAAACAAAAAAACAAAAGTCTTTTGAAATTGTCGCGGAACAAATAAAAACAAAAAAAGGAAGAAAAAACTAAGAAAAAAAAAAAGAGAAAGGAAACAAACAAACAAGCAAGGAAAAAAGAATAGGAAAAACTCAAGTATATCTAAGTAATAGTATTATGTAATTAATGCAAAACTATGTTTACGTTTAATTTATAATAATAACAAAAAAAAAAAAACAAGCAAACAAACTGAAAATGGGGGAAAAACGTGTGATAAATAAATAAATCGTCGGGTCGTTCGTTCGCGTCGCGTTAAACTGAAACTAAACTAAAAGGGACTTTCGCCCCCGAGTCCCAAACAAACAAACCAATAATGATAATGATATAATATACGTATAATAAAGATATTACAAACAACCACAACAAACAAAGCAAAAAGAGCAACTAAAACTATAAAATAACAAAACCAAGCAAAAAACAAAAACAAAAAAAGAAAAGTAACAAAAACAAATATCGTGATTTCGTTGTACCTTAAACCGAATTCATCGCGGAATTCGGTCGCGTTCGCGTGCGTTTGTATCTCTCTCGGGTGATCTTAGTGATTAGAGCATAAGCAGTAAAAACCACAATACAAATCAACACTAAAACCACACACAACTCACATACACACACACACACACACACACACAGACAAGACACAGGCATACACCACCACTGATTATATATATATACACCAACAAACATACATACAAACAAAAATATATATAGAATATTATGATGTATAGGGTTTTTTTTCCATTACAAAATCTTAGGTCAAGTTAGGACAACAAATTAAAACAACAAAATGCTATAAAAAAAAAAAAACAAAAACAAAAACAAAACAAAGAAAATCAAACGAGATTTGTGCAGAAATTAGGGAATTCTTTTTTTACATTATATATATACATATAAATATATATCTATATCTATACCTATACCTATATATATATATATATATATATATTATACATACGTAAATAAGTAATCAAACAACACTATCCTTCTATATAATTGAATTCTGAAAAATCTTCATATATATATATATACACACATATATATACACAATTAACACACACGCAACCAAGAGTCACATTTGAAAGTAAAAAAAAAAAAACAACATAAAGAAAAATCTATTAAATAACTTGCAATATTTTCAATCGACTTATATTTTCTTTACCCACACATGCGCAGATATTTTTATATATTTTAGATCTATGGAAGTGAATATGGAATATTCCTTATAACACACACGCCCGCACACATACAAACACAATAACGCCGTACTATGTATCGTAGTTAAGCACTGAGCTCTGATCTGTTTCAGAATGTTGATTATATTATAATAAATATACATACATATATGTGTATACATATATGTATATCTATCCATTATATATATATATATAATGTTGCTGAAACACTCTCATCTTCATGCATTCAAAACTGTGCATATGAAATTCCTCTTTCAAAATTTGTGTAAACTAATAAAAACATAAATAAAATGCAAAAGTCTTTTATTTAAATACATCATTTATCTGAATAAATGTATGTATATGAAGAGAAGATTGACGCAAGAAGCTCTTCTATAAACAAGGACTGGACTTTTTTACATCATCAACTATGTACATCCTGTAAACATAACAATCAGAACTTTTGCACATCGATGGATTAAATGGAGGATCAGTTTTTGCTGCTTCTTTGTATTTATTCAACAACAAAGGGGAAATACCAAAAAAGGATACCAAAATTTTGTACAAAAATGAACTTTGCATGAAAATAAAAATATGTGGAAAATTTTATTGTATTTTTTCTGTAATTTATAAGAAAATAATCGGAATTAATTATGTTTTTTTTTTTAATGATTCAAATATTTTTTTAATTCAATAGAAACTTACAAAAATGATTTAATTAAAGGAAAATTTAATTGAATTGCTTGAAGAGCTTGGCACAATTGGTTACACTAAAAAGAAATATATATTTAGATGGCAAAAGTAGATAAATGTACGACTGGCTATTATGCTGGAAGTTCTATGGTATATAAAAGGTACTTCCAGGACAAAACTGTCAGCCTGTCGATTTGTTTTTTTTTTTTTTTTTATTTTTTTGTTTCGTATTTGTTCGTTTTTTTTATTTGTTCGTTTTAGATAAGTCCTTGAAATCGTTTTGTTATTATTGTCGTCATCTTGAATCGATTTGTTGTCCACATTTATGTTTTCGGACAACCACCCTGCCAGATGTCACCATATACCAGATTCGGTGTTATTGTGACAGGCTTTTTGTTGATCTCCACCTTGGCTATGCAGCCCTTGAAGGGTTTTCTGGTCTTAATGCCAGGTGCCTTTTGGAAAGCAGCATGTCCACCCATAAATAGTGGACGATTCGTTTTTGTTGTAACGGAACCCTCATGGCCAACTCCAGGGTTTGAACTGATAAAGTCTACGGCAATGTTGATGACAAATTTGGATTTAATAGCCTGAACATTGCGCCACTTGCCATCACAAAAACTACCATCGTTGGGCAGAGTATAATTGGTGACCAATATGTTCTTGGGATCCGATTTGACTGTAAAGAGCAGACTGTTGTCCACTAACTCCAAAATCAAATACGAATTCTTGCCATGCACTGAGAAAAGTAAACCGTTCGGTTCACGTGGCCGGAAATCAAAACTTATGGTGATTTCAGGACCCACAATAAAGCGATCCCAAAGTTTCACATATGAATTGGGCTGATGGAAGAAGAAGCCGGGCTCCACCTGATCACTGCAGGGGACAACATGATAGGGTGTCGGCTCCGGTTTTAGCGGCATGTTACGGAATTTGATGTCCTTGATGCAGCCATTATAGTATGAGGTATTGCCACCAAAGTTTGTGGCTGCTTTAAGTTCCGGCTCGACATATTTGTTTATGCCACCCATATAAATGGGATACTTAACAGCAAAGGCTGTATCAGTGAGCAGCTCTACGGAACCCTTTTGCTCTATACCACCGATACTGAGACTAATCTTACGATTATTTCTCACAAACTCCACTACGTGCCACTCACCGTCATTCAATTCTACCTCACTGGATATGTTCGCCTTGATGTTATCCCCCAGTTTTATTTGATGGAATATATAACCATCGAGTAGATAAATGGCTATGAAATCTTTATGTTGCTCATCAGTGGCATAGAAGAGCAGACCATCGGGATAAACAGTGCGGAATGTGAGGCTAACATCGTAGTGATGTCGGAATTTCCCAGCGTTGATTTCCAGACGCTGGTCGCGCAGTGAATAGAAACGATAGCCAGCGTCGGCAAAGTCCACATCATAGTTGGGATTAACTGGCAATTTGCAACGATCGTCTGTGGGAAGATTTAATTTTGGTGTGGGACGTGGTTTGGTTACCAGTGTTCGTTCTGTACTTGGCGGTCCCAGTGGTGGCAATGGATCTTCCTCATTAAATATGTTTGGTGGTGCTAATGTTGTTGTTGTTGTACTTGTTGTTGTTGTTGTGCTAGTTGTTGTAGTACTAGTAGTTGTTGTTGTACTAGTACTTGTTCTATGTGTTGGTGGCGGCACTGGTCGTACATATGGCGGCACCAGTGGTTCTAATTCATTTGTACCACTTGGATAGAATATAGGCACTTGATCGGGTTCATATACTAAAAACAAAAACGAAACTATAATGATTGAGATCAACTTTCGAAAAAGAAAACATACCCAATAAATCTGGTGAACAGTTATTAATATTGCCATTCTTCTTTTCAGCACTATCAGCAAAATTAATAATCTCCTCATTAACGGTGACATCACTAATGCAGCCCACAAAGTAAGCTAATGTGGATAGTGCTCCCTTTGGTGGCTGATAACTATCTGGGAGGCCGCCAAAGAAGATATCTCCACCCTGTATATTCAATGGTGCGGGCGGAACTGGTAAGCTAATATAAAAATATCAAGATAATATTAATTATTTTTATTTAATATATTTTATATAATTTATATTTACCGTGCATCCTCTTGCATATCATCATCCGCCGAAAGTCTTAACTGATCTGAATTGTGTAGCACTGTAACAACATGATCTTCCCCGTCATTGAAGGGTCGATCATTGATAACCAATTCACTGCCCTGACTGCGTAATGTCAAATAGCCATTATCCAGTGTCAGGCCAATGGTGGAGCTCTGATCATGATTAGTTGCATAGAAGAGTACACCTTCGGGCTGGCGTGTCTTGAATCTTAATACCACATAGAATTTATTATCTGATGTTATATTGGCAGTGCGCAGATAGCCATATTCATTGGGTGCAAATGATAATACAGTGGAGAATTCATCGGGGCAGCCCTCGACAACACCGGTGCCATTCACATAATTAGTTAGATCGACCTTGTAGCCCGATATTGTCACATCATCGATACAACCATCAAAGTTTTGTTGAACAATCTCTGAATAATTGAGTTTAGTTGGATAGCCACCGAAGAACATACGTTTCAATTTGGGCATCTCTTCCTCGGCACCCGCTGGTGCCTCCTCTTGGGATAGTAGAATATCATCGACTTTAAGAAGTCCACGACGACCTTCACGATCAGCTTCAACACGATGCCATTGATTGTCATTGTAGCGTTTCTGTGAGCCCGATGAAATTAACTCGTTACCCAATTTTAAGCGATAGAAGACAGCGCCATCTACTAGCTCAATTGAGATATAATGCCTATCCCGGCCATAGAAGAACATTAGGCCATTGGCCGCATCTTGGGCAGCCTTAAATTTAAAGCGTATGCTCGATCGCGTCTTAAAGTTGTGGTTATTTGCCTTTAGTTGGACAAAACCATTGCCCTTGAAACGTAATCCGGTGACAGGCAATTGTTCTTCAATCAAAACATCACGCATTTCGGCACCTTGTTTGTTTTCTTCGCTATAGACAAAGTTCCAGAGACCCACTGGTTCATCACCAATCTTAAGATCTTCAATCTCACCATTGAATGTACTCGAACGTATGTCATCGGGAACTGTAAAGTCCGATGGTCCTGGATATCCTCCTACAAACAATCGGCTATTCTTATCAACATGCAATACGTTTTGTGATCCAACCAAATATCCAGATTTCGGATGTTCAACAATTTTTCCATCGGGCAATTCTTCGCGTATTGTCAATTTGGCATTAGAACCCACACGCTCCACAACTGCCTGATACCATTTGCCATCGGAGACGTGTTTATCGCTGGTAATGCGCTCCGGACCGTTGCCCAAATCAATTGTCAATATGGGATAACCATTAAGAATCTCCAGAGCGACAAAATCATTATTCCGTTGGGTCGTCTTATTATCGTTGCCCAAATAAAGTAGGAAACCATTAGTGTCATTGGTACGGAAGAAAGTCGATATCTTTGTCTTGGTGGCCAACAATTTCGCTTTATCAGGTGTCTTCAATTCAAGCACTGTGGTAGGCTTAAATTTAACACCCACCTTAATATTGTTGGCTATCTGTCGAGCGGTTTCTATCTGGCGTCTCAAATTCTCAATATCTTGTCCCAATTGTTGTGTCGATCTAGCCACATTCTGTTGCTGCACTTCAATATTATCGGCTAGGAGTGCCATTTTGGGTATATTAGTATCAACATTATCCAGTTGATTTGATGCCTGAGTAATATCCTTTTGGGTTAAATCCACATCACGATTGATGGCCTGAGCTGTCTCCAGTTCTTTGGGTGTTTGTTTACTCACTGGTTCCAGAATTTCCAACACATTTTGAAGTATCTCCAAAGCAGCACTGGCATTGGTATTTGAATTCTTCCACATATCCCTTTGGGTTTCAGCTGGTAGCTGCTTAATCAGAATATTAATGTCCTTCAATTGCTGTTCAGTGTCAGCATTAAGTTTAGAAATTTGTTGCACTTTGCCAGCAGAGTTATTCAAACGTGGCTCAAGATCATTTTGGACCTTTTCGAGACTTTGCCTTGCCTTTTGCAAAAGTTCAGCGGAACGTTTATCTGCATTTCCCGCACGCTCTTCAATGCCATCGGTAATATTGGTGGCATTGCCTGCCGCTGTTATGGCATCTTGACTAAACTGCTGAGCAGCATCCACAGCCTCCACAATTGTTGTATAAGCAGTTGCTGCCTGAATGGCTGGCTCAGCACTGGCTGTCATATCTTCATATTGCACCGACAAATCCTTGGCATTGTGGGTTAAGAATGCGGCCTTTTGCTCTGCCTTCTCGGTCAATTCACCGGCTTCCTTATGCTGACCTTCGCGCAAGGGCAAATCCTCATCGACATTCTTATTAACGCCACTCAGTTCCTGAAGAGCTCCCCTTAGGCTTTCCAATTTTTGATTAATCTGATTTAAGGTCAAATCACCGTTAATTAAATAATTGTTGGCATCCTTGATATTGCTCTCCGCTTGTTGTTGCTGCTCGGATACAGTATCGAATTTGGAATTGTCATAAGATTTCTTATTGGCCACATTTAATCGTTCCACATCGACCAATTGATTTTGCGACTGCTCGCTCCAGTTATATAAATCCTCCAGCTTATCACTAAACTCTCCAATATCGTTCTTTAAGGCGTTTAAACTGCGATTCTGTTTTTTAATGGGCTCGACCAAGATGTCTACCTCATCGAACTGCTGCCTGGCCTTATTCAAGACCTCCTCATTAGGAGCCACTTCAATTTTTGTCTCATTTATTAGTCCCAGTATACGCTGAGCCTCATCCAAAGCTGAATCAATTTTCGTGCTAGCAGTGGCCTCTAAATTCTCTGATAAGTTTTCAACCGCATCAATAGCCTGCTTTGCCTTCGCCACGCTTTCGCGGGCCTCATTATGGACATCGGTCACATTACCCAATAGAACACTTGATCGTTCACGTATATCCAGGGCGTTTTTCAAGGTCTGATTGACTTGTTTGGCATAAGTTTTGGTGGCTGCTTCAAGTTCACTATTGGACTTCTTCGAAGGACCCAAATTGACACTTGTGGGATCCAGAGCTTTGACCTTCGGCTCCAATTCATCCGCCAATACGTCATAGTAGTTTAATTTCTGGCTGGTAAAGAAAGCCAAAGTCACACTTTGGAAATCTTCCAGGACACTATCAATTTGGTAACGCATACGATCAGTGACATCGAGAAGTGCATAGTGACAATTGTTACACTCTAAACAACCCTCATCCTTGATAAGAACCCAACGGTGGGGGCAAGCATCGCATCTGGAATGGGTTTTGATTTGTGAAATCATAATCAATATAATTAATGATTGTCAAACTCACCTGTCTCCTATGACTCCAGGCAGACACTCGCATTGTCCATTTAAAGGATTGCAGCCAAAACCTCGGGAATAACCCTGATTGCAGTTACATGGTGTGCAGCCTTCTTTATGGTATTTCCAGTGATCGACAGCACAACGATCGCATTGTCGGCCAGTAACACCTGGCTTGCAGACACAGTTACCAGTGTGATCATCACATTGGGTGGAGTTGGAGGCGGCGCCACAATCGCAGGCACGGCACCCAATTCCAGAATCGAAACCATAATGATCAGCCTTGCAGCGATCACAACGCTCACCAATAACATTCTCATGGCAAGTACATTGGCCTACATGGGGATCACATTCCAAAGTGCCCACCTCTTCACAGTCACAACTCTGACAATTCTTCAGTTCAACAGCATCACCATAATAGCCAGGAGCACAAAGATTACAGGCTGCACCTGAGGTATTATTCAGACAGCGAAGACATTCGCCAGTTCGGGTATCACAAGATCCCTGCTCTTCGGGATTGATATTGCCAGAGCATTCGCATGGTTTGCACACATCACCTGGGCTTTCTGGTTGCCCATAGAAACCATTTGCACAAGATTCGCAACGTGGTCCTGTATAGCCAGGCAAACATTCGCAATGGATTTCATTACCCGATTCAGAGATCTCACAGCTAGTGGCAAAGTTATTTGAATCAAAAGGTAAGGGGCAGGCACAGATCATGCAGTCATGAGGCGAACCATTTGTGGCATTGCCATAATATCCAGCCACACATTCCTCGCAATGATCACCGCGAGTGCCATGCAGACAATTCTTACAGATGCCAGTGGCGCAGTCGCAGGTTTCCGCATGACCATTACATTCGCAGGGTATACAATAGCCGCCGTAAGGACCATTCGGGTCTCGGTAATAGCCCGGAGCGCAATCCTCGCAAGAGTGACCCGCATATCCGGGAGGACAATGACAACGTTCGACAGCCAAAAATTTATATTCCCCATTACCATCGGCATCCTCATCGGCCAAGGTCAAATAGACGTTCGAGAGTTGAGTGACCAGAGTCTGTTCCCAATAATTGGCTCGAATAAATATGGTTTTCAGATCCCTTAAAGCCATCATAAAGTCAGCACGGCTAACAGATTTTCCTGTTTGTGTTTGGAAATTGGTCTCAACCATCTGCAGGCGATTGGAGAAGGGTAAATTGCTACTCGGTTGCTCATAGCTTTGATGCACCAATATCTGGTCCTTACTCATAAGAATGACATCTGGAGCAACAATAGATTTACCATCGAATCCGGATGTGAAGTATAGTGTATAGGCCAAATCGCCACCATAGGCTGATATATGGCTATTCTGATTCAAAAGATAATCCAGAACACCAAAATAGGCCACTCTTTGATCACTCATTTCCCGGTAAGAGAAATCCGCCTGCAAGGTCGTCTCATTGACAACAAGTTCATCCTGGGGTATACCCCAAATATCGAACTCAATTGTATTATTATTGAACTCCGCTGAACTGATTGACACTTCCTTAAGCAAACTGACATTGTAGACTCTCAAGTAGGCACTGTCACATCTTGATGTTTTGCCAAAACAGAAGCAAGTGGTACAACCGTCTGGATTACTGTCCTGCAGGTTATAGGTGCCATCTACACACTGATCACAATCTCTGCCCACGACATTCAACTTACAGAAACAGTTACCATCGATTTTATCGCATACTTCCAGTTCAGTGCCAGGCGTATGGCAGGAGCACTGATTGCACTGTGGGAATTCGTAATATCCATGGGCACACACATCGCAGGCTCGTCCCTCGATATGATCGCGACACTCACAAGTGCCATTAAACATATCGCACTGTGTATTTCCATTGGCTATTCCCATATAATTGCAATTGCATTCCTCGCAGCCAATAACCTGATGGAATCCGTAAGTATTTGGGGCACACTTCTCGCAAATATCGCCTATCACATTTGGTGGACACTTACATTCACCTGTTGTTGGGTCGCACATGGCACTGCTGGGACAATCGCATGGCTTACAATCGGGAAAACCATAATAACGACTTTTACACGATCCACATTGACGCTCAATCACATTTGGTTTGCATTGACACTGACCACCAAATGGATGGCATTCGAAACTAGTCGATCCGGCGTAATCACAATTACAGGGTAAAGCTCCACTATTATAGTCAGCGGTCAAAGAGAAAACGGCCTTCTTGCAAAAGTCACTGGCATTGTGGGTGATATAGAAATGATCGTGGCCACAATTTTTAATGAATTCTTTTGTCTGATCGAAGGTCTCTTCGACCAGCAAATCATCATTATATTGATCCACTGGCACCACAACCAAATAGTCTAACCACACACTTTGTGGATGATTGTTCTATAGAGGGACAAAATAAAGGTTGGTCATGACTATTTGAATCAATAAAATATATAACGACTTGATCACTCTTACCGTAATGGTAAATTTGAATTCGTCATCAATGTCAAACCACCAATCGCCACCGTTAGGTCGTATAACCCCACGACAACCCGAGCTCGATGGGCAATGTTGGATATCGAATTTACCATCGTATTGATTCTTGCCAGCTGTTAGAGTATACACAACCTGATATTTTGGATGACTGGGTTGGTAGTACTTGACTAAAATCACATAACGACCCGGTTCGGCAACCTTTGATCTATAATGTAACAAAATTAAATCTATCATATGTAAATATTGTTAAATCTTATGGAAAACTCACTCAATAACAATGGAACCCTCCTCTTTACTATGCAAATTAACTAATTTAACACGCTCATCGATAGCAGCATAAGGTGGCTTATTTAATGCAATACGATCCTCATGATCGGTTTCAAATTCGATTTTCTTTGAATCCGGCACTGAACGGAATTTCGGTGTTGCACACTGTCCATTATGTATAACACAAACTGGACTTGGATTGATATAATCAATGGACCACTGTTCGACAGGTATGGCTGTAACCGAAATAATACCCACACGATAGACATCATCAATATCGGCCTAAACAGAAAAATTAAAAATATTTCACATTATTCCTTTTTGTGATAATCGACAAAATACTTACATAAATGGTAACTGGCTTGAGATCCTCTTTATTGATATAGAAACTCTTTTCGCGTCCATCATCGTTAATTGGTGTACGACAGACAGTCGAGTATAGACAAGGATAAAGGAATACTGTTGTCTCACTTTCCTCCTCCTGTCCCAAACGTAAACTAACAAAATACGGATCTGCATAGTTTCTCTCACTGATATAATCAATGACAAATATATAGCGACCGCTGCGTGGCACATCGACAATATAATTCAATTCCTTTTGAGTATTACACAATACGGGAATTTCGCCTACATGGGTAATGATCTCAAAGTGTTCCGGATCACTATAGACTTCTGTCGGTTTCAATGGCTTTGCATTTGCCCCCATAATGAACGGCTTTGTGGCAGGTTCAAATACATCAACTGAAGCATATTTGTAATGACGGCACAACTCCATGTTGCCCAATTCACAAGGATTGGCTATATGACGGGTTAGAATCGAAGCTTCATAATAAGCAGCCGGCAAGAGGACAAAGTAATCCAACATTACATTCTTATTGGCCTTAGTGGTAAAAACATATCGGCCGGGATCGAGGACAATGGCTGAGGGCTTGCTACCCTTAGGACCGGCCACAGTAACAAACTCCGGGTCTGTGGTGGGACGTAGTAAAACTTTAACACTGTAAAAATAAAAGTTACATTTCATTATATAAAAAATGAGTGTCCATCTGGTGGAAAATCACTCACTTTTGATCTACTTCCTGTGGATTATCCGACTGTATCAATATGCTGGCAGTGACATTTTGCTCGTTGGGATTTACGTATCGTATAACAATACGGTAAACGGAGGATTTAAATACCGTTAATTCATTACGCACTTCATTTTGAATGTCATTAAATACGGCATAGCCCTTACTACTAAATCCCGGAAAATCTTGTTCATCGTATTGATAACGCATTTGAGCCCCTGATGGCTGTGATCCATCCTCGTATTCATATTGGAATTGATGCAGAGTGGGGAAATAATGTGTGGTTAGTGGCTGCGTACAGGCACGTCCTGTGACTCGCGGATGACACTTGCATTGTCCACTATTCTTATCGCAATCGCTCTTCCATGAACCACCCACATCGCAATTGCAATCTTTGCAGCCAAATAGCGAAGAACCATCCAGATCATAAGTGCCATCCTTGCAGTCCTTGCAACGACGACCCTGAGTATGAGGCTTACAGGGACATTGACCTGACTTGGAGGCGCATGTATCCAATGCAGAGATCGTACCATCTGTCCAACAGTCACAATTTTGACAACCATCTGGATTACTTATATTTAGATTCCAATATTGCGGCTTGCACTCATCACAAATGCGTCCAGTCACACGCTCCTTGCATTTGCAGAGCTCGCCAATGGGTACTGAACCACACCCAGCAAATTTATCAATGACACCAGCTGGATCACAGTTACAATCTTCACAACTGGGGAAATTGTAGAATCCTTCTTTGCACGAATCACACTGACGACCATCGAAATTTGGCTGACATAGACACTGACCTTCGGTATTACAGGTGACACCCTCTGAGCCATGCAAATCACAGTGACAAGCTGTAATTATATCAAAAGTAATCCATTGAGACAATCATATATCTTTCTCTCTCGCTCAGTTACTTACGTAGACATTCTGGATAACTATAATAGCCAGCACTACACAGGGTACACTGACGTCCAGCAAAATTAGTCAAGCAATTACATTTGCCGGTATTATCGCAAGTAATAGCCGAGCTTCCGGTTTCTGAGCAATTGCAGGGCTTGCAATCAGGATAATTGTAAAAACCAGGCAAACACTGATCGCATCGTGGTCCACCAAAACCTTCACGGCATATACATTGACCAGATTGTTTGTTACATATCTCCGATTCGGTGCCCTGATTATCACAGTCGCAATCTTTTTAAACAACAAAAAACAATTGGATTATTATCACTTAAAAATATATGCATATTATGACGGTACTTACATTGACACTGGGGATAATTGTAGTAGCCGTGTTTGCAGCGTTCACAATTGTCACCGCCAAAGCTCGTTAAGCACTTGCAACCGCCTGTATTTACATCACAATCGTTGGTAATGGAACCGATCTTATTACATTTGCAAGCCTTGCATTCGGGAAAACCGTAATAACCCTCTGCACATTGTTTACAGTATGGTCCAGCGAAATTGATTTTGCACGGGCATTGTTCTCCGCTTACCGCTTCGCAATGATAACCATGGGTGCCATTTAGATTACATTCGCATTCCCGACAATTGGGATATCCATAGTAGCCATATGCACAGGAATCACAATTGGGTGGCTGGAAGGCAGCACGACATTCACAATTTCCAGTCTCCTCTTCACAATGTCCGGTCGAATAGAAAAAGTCACATTTGCAGGCTAAAAAACAAAAATAATGAAAGAGTGAAAAGACAACGAAATGATTTTTTACGTTAATGTAGGTATGTATACGATTCTCTCGTCGCTATTACTTACGACTGCAGACATCCGTCTCATTCCAATATTTTCCCTTTGGACGATAATATTTGGGTTTACACTTGTTACAGTTGGTGCCTACAGTATTATGTTGACAATTCTTACAGACGCCACCACCATCATAATTTCTATTAAATAATTTGTTAAATTAATAAGCTATTGATATTTAAAGGATCTTGACATTAAATTACCCATGAATATCCAGGGAGAGGCCTTTGCGATTTACATTTTCATCGTACTCGCACTCGTTACTATGTCCATGACAATTGCAAGCTAAAGAAAATCAAAAGTGAATTGTTTTTTATTGTCATAACTTAAAATTTTTCAAATAACTTCACTCACGTTCGCAAATAAAGGGACGAGCATTGGTATTTTGACGCCATTTCTTTTGTTCGTAGCCGGGACAGCACTCGTTACATTGAATACCGCAGGTGTGATGTTGACAACGACAGGCAAGGATTCTTACTGGACTCTTTGGGTCCTTGACATCACATGTGTCTGCATGACCATTGCACATACAACGACCACCAATTGAGATATCCTTGATCGAATAGAAATAACGACGTGTCACTGTGGGATCCTGACGAGCCACTGACATCAAATGACCCAATAGATTCTTTGTACGCAACAAACGTATGCGAACATTGGTGGCACGCGTCCATTCTTGTAGCACCGTAGAGTTGAAGTAGTTGGTGGAGCTAGGACGATCGTTTAGCAACCTCACTGGAATTTCACCATTTTCCAGTGGCACAATCTTAGAGTATTCGGTGGTACATATGACATCATCATCTCGTTTTATTGGCTTATACGTATCCTTGCCAAAATATGTTTCACAATCGGCGGGCGTATCAGAGAAATGTTGCCAAGGTGTCCAGGTTTTGCCATAATCGGTTGATTTCTCCAAAGTCCATAGACCAGGACGTGGTGAGTTGCCCATGCGAATAAAAAGGTACGCCACATGGAATTCCTAAACAAATTAACAAATTGATCAATTAAATTTTAAAATCCAAAAATTGATGAACAGATTTTCTATCTTTGTTTAAGTCTTTCATACATTATTAGTTCCCCTTGTTCAATGGGAAGACCATCCTAATTGTAACAGCAAATTCATTGAAATTTATTAGCTTAGTGTACATACACACATACGATATACATATTTTGTATGTACATAATGGGGAGACAAGTATGAGATCACTGCAGGAGAATTAACTTCATGTTTCAGTTTTGCCTTCACTAAATGTTTGTTTATTCTCTTCTGTTTGCTTTTTGATTTGAATTCAATTGAAGACGAAAAAGCATATGAGAACAAAAATTGAAAAATTCATTCGATTGAAAGACTTTGGGTGTACCCTAAATGTATACAAATATTTCTCTTTATTCCTTTACTTCTTTTTCTTGTCTGTTAATGTGTAAGAGTAAAGATGTTACTAACGAGTCGTGTTGCCAAACCTTTATGTTGCTAGCTTGCCATGTTGCTAATGCAAATGTTGCCGTAGCTTAAGGCAATTATTTAAATGTAATAAGTCATCAAAATAATTGATATACAAATTCAATAAATTTAAACTATCTGTATATACCCATATTACGACTAAAGGGTATACAAAAAATTTGAAATCAGGGCTGGAATTATCAACATTAAGTAAAAAACTTGTTGTTTTATAAAAGGAAAACAAACTTACTGAGTATGTTGATATATATTTAATTTCCTGTAGTTTAAACAAATTCGAAATCAATCAAATTAAAGTGACGACAGTAGACAAATGTTTATTGTCTTATTCCAGACTCTAGATCTAGTCCGCTCCTGACTATATACATACATATGTACATGTATTGTATGTATTTTAACATATGTATGTAGATACAAACATCTGGATGCATATATTTAGATACAAATTGTGTTGGGTATGTTTTGGTTTTGTTTATGGTATGAAATCGTTTTGCATAAACATAAAGTTTGTTCATATATCACATAATGTACATACATATATATGGTATGTATACACCATATAATACCCCAGCAATTATGTTTAGTTTCTACAAACTGAACTTGATGGTCTTGAATGAAATAATAGTTTATTTTCTCGCTGTTTTAATGAACACCTCCTCCTCATTCTCACATCATCTCAGCTCATTTTGCACAATTCTTAATTGCACTTTTAGCTGCATTGCACAGTTTTCTTACAACAATGAGATCATGTTAAAGTTTCATTTAAACGCAAGTAAGAATCAAAAATAAAAAAAAAAATTACACATTTTGAAGCGTTTCCGTTGCACAGGCGATAAGAAACGGCGTTGTATGACCCCGCAAGTTCCCCTTCATTTCATTTTTTTTTTTTTTTGTTTTATAATATGTAGCACAAGATAAGCATTAAAGATTGGGGACTATAGTTTCTATATATACATATGCTTCATTTGTGTTTATACATATGTGCTGCTGATAAGTAAAGGAAGACTAGTTCCAATTTATGTCGCATGCTGGGACAGAAATTGTCGTCTTTTCGCTTATCGCATTCAAAAAACAGATTCAAACCGAAAGTCAATGCTCCACGTTTGGGTTAGCTCGGGTTTCTAAGCAAAAAAGCTGTAAACTGAAACTTGCCTTGGGCTCTTATTATATATATACACACACACACATATATATATAAATATATTAAACATATATACTATATAATACATTTAGCTGATAAACCCAAACTCCTGCAAAGTGTAAAAAGAATTTGTCTAGCTCAGCAACATAATTATTTTGTTCGTTTTCAATGCCTTTTTTTTTGCTGTGTCGCCATTAAAAATGAAAACCCATTAAAATTGTTTTGATATTTTACGATCGTCCGGATTCATTATGGTGATGTCTGTCTGTCTTCCTTAAAAATATGTTGCATCCCATCTACCAGATTTTTTTTATTCTTTTGTGTGTGTCTGTCTCTCTCTCTCTTTCCCTATATCTTTTACTCTTGCACATTCTTTGTCTTGATCTCTCCTTCTTTTGTTCATCTTCGTTTTACCTGTTCAAAATTGATGGTCAAATTGACTTCATTGAATTTCATGCCTCGAGATAAGGGGGGACTCTGCCACCAGGCCTCAGTGCCATCAATTGCATTCTCTGGCGGATGATTCTTCTCCGGCGTATTGGGATCACAATAATCGCAGACCTACAATGAAAAGGAAAAGTCGACACATGTTGAGCATTGAAATATGAATTTCCTTCTTTTTTTTTTCATTTTAGTATTTAGATATTTTTAGAGTTCCAATTTGAATTTTCAACACATGTGGTGAGGAAAATGAAAATATCTTCTGTATGTATACCCAAAAATGGGGGAAAAAAAAAGAAAAAGAAACGAAGAAATTTCCATTTGTGTTGGGCGTTGTTAGATGTTTCTTGAAGTCTTGCTTTTACCTGGCCCTGTATAACCGAATAGTCGATATGATCATTCTCTGTATTGGCTCCCACTAGTTTACAATAGAGTTCGGGTCCATCGGTATCCTGTCCACATGTGGCAGTTGCATAAATTTTACGTCCTGTGGCTAAATTGAAATATGGTGGTGTCAATTCCGCTCCACACCATGTGATGAGTAGACCAAAGGCCAAAGCCCAGGCCAAGCCAATGCCCAATCCCATCACGTATACACGCACACACTATCAAACCCGGCAATGGGGTATGTCCTGGTTAAAGATCACTTCCGGTTCTTATGAGTATACTCTCTCTCTCTCTCTCTTCTCTTATATATTGAACTTTCTTATCTGTTTATGATTTCACTTTTCTTTTATGTATTTGTATTATCTTTCAATTTCTTTTCATTATACTTAGAGCCCATCCAACCGCACCGGATGGCTCGTCGCGAGCAACTAAATCGGAATCCATTTTCGTAGCGGGAAGTTTTCCTCGATCAAAAGAACATACAACATACTTACATACATACATACATACATACACACATAAAAGTATCTGATGGATTCGTTGCTGCAGCTGACTTCGTTAACTCTCGGTATTCGTTTTCATCTTCGGCAATCCCGTACCAAAATTTATTACTTCATCACAGCTGAGATAAATTTATTTTCTTGAGTTTTGTTTTGCTTTCGTCGTTTGTTTATTTTACATTCCTCCAGCTCCTAGCTGTCTTACCGGCCGGCTTTACGTTTTCAATAGACATTTACAGACAAGAAACTGGTTGGCAGACTACATTCCTCCCTCTCTCTCTCTCTCTCTCTCTCTCGGCCTCTATATCTGTATCTCTGTTCTCTTTTTTTTCTTCTTTTTTTATTACTCTGTTTCTTCATTTGTTTCTGACATCTATCATTTAAATCTGGTGATAAAATCATTAAAAGATATTCAAAGCCAACGAATGAAATAAATTTCCATTAAAATTTGTCAAATTGAAATTTTTTATAGCCTACTTTAGGGATTACATTTAGAACGGAAATTGTACGAATATTTAAAAAAAAAACAGAAAGACCAGCCAACAGGAAATATATATACAAAATATGAAAATAAACAAAAAACAAATGTTATTTAACAAATTTTTAATATAATCTTAAAAAAAAAACTAGAAAATGATCTTTTTCGACTTCTCATTAAAAACCTTAATATATTCTTTCTTTGCAGATTACCACTAATTATAAGTATTGGTTAATGCCCGCCATCAGGTGAGTACATTTTAAAGATTTTTTAAATTATCGTATAATGCATTTGGATAAACTTATAATATATATATATTTATGTTATCCTTTCTTTGTTAACTATAAAAGAATTATTGATTTTGTTGTCGCTTATTGTCATTTACAATTTAATTTGTTTATTATTGGATAACTTGTTTTGCATTCTTTACTATCGCTATTCGCTCTATTGTTTTTTTTTCCTCTTGCCATGTTTTTTACCCATTCTATTGGCCATTCACCCGTCCAACGTTTATTACAGGCAATCACTTATGCATATTAACTAAATTAAAAAGCAATTTACTTCATTTCAATTAAATTAAAAGATAAACTATAGAAAATGCATTATCTGCCATGCATAACCATTTAACACTTGCAATTTTCAGTTCCGTTTAACCAAAAGTCGATCAATACAAGAATTTTGTTCATTGTGTATGTGTGTGTGTGTGTTTCTTTTTTAGTTTAGTGGAATTAGCCTCGCTTAAAGTTCTCGTGGTCTAAAGCAAAAGTGTGTGTAAAATGAAACCGAAGGTGAATAGCATGTTCGATTTAGTGGAAAAAAAAAAAAAAATAAAACAAAAAACTTGCTCAGTTCTGGTAAAAACGAACAACTCGATAAAGCAAAAACAACATGCAATTTCATTTTAGTGTTTAGCCCACTGAAACTTGAAGTTTATTGCTATAACGATTAAAGCCCCAAAAAGGAGAAGAAATAAAGCAAAGCAACAAAAGGAAAAAGAAACCAGCTAACTGCTTAGAGCCAATTGCCAACTGCCAAGAGCCAAGAGTCAAAGAGCTAAGTTTTTGAAAATCACGATCAAAATACAACAAAACCAAAAATAAAAAAAAAAAAAAAATTGTGCAAAATTCATGACCAACGTGTGGACAGCGACGTTGTTTTTTTTGGGTCTTGATTCCATGCTTCAAGAAATACGAAAAATACTAACATGAAAAAGAAGAGAAAAATAAAAAAAAAAAAATAAAAATAATAAACAGAAATCGGAATTAAGAGGGCGTATTTAAACCGTAGTTTCTATACCCTATAGCCTACTTTTATCTATCTTTAAAATAAATTTTATGAAACTAATTTTAACAAAATGTTTGAAAAGTTGTTAAAACTTTTACCATTTTCATTTAACTTATATAAATATTTTTAAAAATTATTTTTACTTTTTAATAGAAAAAAATTCTTTAATAAAACGTTTTTCAAAAGCTTTTGCCATATTTCTAAATTAATTCCATGATTTTATTTTAATCTAACAAAATTTGAATTTTACATTTTAAATCTTACAGAAATTAAAAGAAAGAAATTTATTTTAATCGATTTCTTATACTTCCTTTCCTTTGTTTTTTGATTGTCAACTTTTAATCAAAAATGTATATACCATTTTGGCAAGGGTATGGCCACAAAAGCAGTCAAAAAACCAGACATGACCAGAAACTGGTTGCAATGACAAAAATAATTGCACTGATAAAGAGACTGCGACTGACTGCCTGTGGCTTGTTGCCCTGCTGTTGTTGTTGTTGTTGTTGTTGCTGTTGCTGTTGCTGCTGCTGCTGTTGGCCGCTGACTGCTGCAATTGAGTGTCAGAGCCGTTCAGTTTCAGAGAGTTTTTGGTCAAAGTTTTATTTCGGCCTCAATTTGCAGATGCAAACGAGTTCTGATGACGTAATTTAGCATCGTTTACTGTTATTTTTCTTAACTTTATGCAATTCATGCTAATGAACGAGGAAAAAAATTATTTAAAAATCAAAATGTTAATGTACTTACATATATATATATATATTTTTGTATTTTTTTTTTTTTTATAAATAAGAACAACAAAAAAAAAAAATAACAACAAAAACATCAACAGGCAATTGCATCACACCAACAAGAAGTTCTTGATTTAGCTTCATTGCCCACACAAAACAAAAAATTTTTGGATTCAACAGTGGAATAATAGAGAGAAAGAGACAGAGAGAGAGAGAGAGAAACACAAAGAAAAATTGTTTAAAAAGAAACTAAAATTTTTTAAAATACAATTGGAATTTAATTAAAATTTAATTCAAAATACAATTAAATTTAAAAAGACATCAAGTCAACTTGAATTTCAAACATTATAATTAATAATTTATATTTCAACTTACATAAAAGATATTATTTTATCTCAAACATTAATATACTCCAATTCTATAAGAGAAGTTTCTATTCTTCCTTTCTTTTAATATATATTCTATTAGTTTCCAGTTTAGTTTTTATAATTATTATAAGAATTTCAATACAAATAATAAAAAATATTGCACTCTTTATTTCTATATATTTATGTTATATTTTAATTACACTTATTGACAAACTGGGCGTGTCATATATTTGAATCCCCCACAAATCTATGTGTGCATTCAGGCGAATAGTATAAAAGTGGTAGTTAGTAGGCGTTGCTGATTATAGGTTTCAATATATATATATAAAGTATTAACACCATCTGAATCGATCAATAGTAATAGAAACAAAATCTAGTAAATTATAGTTAAATAATGAATTTTCAAAAAAAAAATTTATTAAAATCCTTTTAAGAAGTATTTTTAATAATTTTTAATTGACATTTTATCGCTTAAGCGATTTGTTCCACAGTGCGCTAGTGCTGTCGACGCTAGCAGCTCTGCTGACTCTCTGTCGCCGTTCACTCAACGTTTTCACTTATTCATGATTGCATGTTTGAATTTGTGTTCAATTTGGTTCTAAATCTCGGCGCGTGTGCATCGAACTTGTGAATAGAGTTACCTTCATTTTCCTCTCTGCCTGACATGGTGCTGCTGAAAGTGGTTAAATATTTAGTGGGTTAGTTTTTTAAATTAATCATCATCATCAGGATTATCCTCTGGATGATATCTCTAATCCTTTTTCTCCTTTTAAAACAAAAAAAAAACCGTAAACAAATCGAAACCAAACGGCAAAAAGGCTGCGTCATACGTGTCTGCAATGAGCTATCCCAGAATATGACATCGTTGAATAAAATGTTTAAATATCATCTAATGGAGGCGAACTAACCCCCCCACCCTCAAAAACCAACACCAACAATCAAATGGATGAAGAATCAATGAGAACTTGAATGATTGAATTGTTCGGAGCAAGTTTGTGGCTTAAATCTTTTGTTTTCATTCACATTTTTCTTTTGTGATTCAAAAAAAAAAAAAAATAACAAAAATTATTAAAACATGCAAAAATTTATCAAATAACGGTGTTTAATTTTATCTTTAAGACATAATAAATTGATTAAGAGTTCAAAACTTTAATAAATTGCAATGCAAAAGGCAAAAAGAAACCAAAAAAAAAAAAAAATTGTTTTTAACCTTGAACAGCATTTGGTTCTATTGTTAGCAATTAATCGATTGGGTGGTGAAGGGAAGGGGAGGCAAAACTTGTAATAATTCACGGAATTTCCCCAATTTATTTTGTCAATCCACTAAAGAAAAAATGAAATAAAAGAACACAAAAAAAAAACCCATTCCCCCACATTAAAATGAATTGTTAATAATGTTCTTAAATAGCTTTAAGCAGAAATCAGTATATATATGTATTTAAAAGATATATATATATATGTATATATATATATTTATAGCTATATATACCTACATATGTATATATAATTAGTTTTAGTAGTCTCTCCTAACAAGGTCTCATTATGACTTATTATACAAACAAACAAATATTTACAATTAAAGCCGGCTTAAACAATGCCAGCAACAACAACAACAACAACAACATTAACTTAACAAATTAGCATTTCGCATCACTGTACCGCAACGCGAGTCGTCGTCTCGTGTCTTGTGTGTCGTCATATTTAATCATCTTAAACAAATTTCTTTAAGTAGTCAAAGATAAAAAAAATCCCCGATGTCGTTTTGACGTCGCCCATTTGGTTATGGAGGCAGGGCCTAGTCTATTTGAAGACGTCATGAATCTCATTCATTATAAAAAAATATGATTTATTTCGATTCTTGATACAAAAGATCGCCATGGTCTTGATATGCATTATAAAACGCTGGGTCACACGTCTTTCGTCTGTGTGTGACATGATAATATTTTCACTCGTGCGAATCGCTTTTTTGCGTCAAACGATAGACATTTCTGTTTTTAATCCAATTTATAAATATATAAATAGTTTTCTGTATATTATTATTAACCGTTTTTCGTTCATCTTCTTCTGCTTTTAATATTTCATTTAGTATGTATATAGAATATTGAACGGGCTATAAAATTTTGAATATTGAATACATCAGGTTTTTAACCACAATCATATTATATTCCTATATTCCAATGGTTTTATTGGGGCAGGTCAATACACACAGAGTTTGTTGCCTTTTAGAGTAGTTTTTTTAAACAATATACTGCACAGCTGAAATATTAGCTTATACTAAAGATTATACTGAAATATTGTTGGAAAATAGAAATTTCTATAAAATCGAAGACTCAAAAGTTGGCATATTAGTTACCCTTCATGGAAGAAAATGTCTTTACATATGTATTATACATTAGTTTCTGTTAAAGCCAACTATAATAAACTTAATTTCAATTGCAATTGGTTGTATAGTAAAATAGAACCTTTCTAAGGATATATAGGTAGAACAGCTTGCGTTTCTTTTATATAACTTATTTCCCTTTCTTTTAACGATATATCATAACCAATATTTGTAAAGAAAAAAACTATATAAACTTTTAGTTTGCCTTTTAACACCTGCACCAATATGTAAATAAATACTTGCAATTTAAAATTGGTAACAATATTAACAATATTGGTCAAGGGTATAGCCGAAGGTAGTCCAGCCCTTTGTATACAACTACTGATGGATGCTGTAAGACTTGACAATTTTTTATCCAAGTCGTTTAAGATGGTTTTTCTTTTTTTTGTTTTATTTTAGAACCATTTATTAAAGTTCTAATCAAGCCACTTTATCTTTTAAAATCATTATCCTTTGATAATTATTCTCTTTATCCTAAACAATCCATACAAATATTTTCATATAGGTTTTGTGTTGTAACATTTATTGTAATTTAATATTAAATTTATATATATTTACATTATTTATATTTAAAAATAGTAATTATAATATTTAGAACTATTCATCCCGCATAAATGATTTACCCAAATTTACAACACTACTAACAAAGGATATCATGGATGTGATCATAGAATGGGCATGTTTTGAACTATCCGTTGTCTCAGTAGCTTCACGTTTATCATTTCGATTTGAACGCCTTTGATCATATTTGCGACTCCTTTTTGATGGAACTTCGGCGCTACTGAATAGACGATCCAATCTTGGTATAACTAGTTTCCTATCAAATTCATCACTAACTTCATTCATGCGATCATCCTCATGGCTAAAGTTAAACAAGGATCGGCCATTTGCTGTAGAAATACAAAAAAATATTATTATCTGAACAGAATTCTAGATGATTTTCTAGTACTTACTCATTATTATCAGCATGGAGCTGATAAAAAGAATGGTAACAATGTGATTAATGAACATTTTACTTTGATGAGAACTTCGGAACTGAATGTTTTGGTAGCACCGACGTTGAACTATATAACGGTAGATGTGCTAGACATAATACGTGATCATTTAGCGGAATGCAAATGGAAAGTCAAAAGTTCATTTAATGCTCACGTTCCACCACAAAAAGTAATTGTATTTATTATTTTTTTTTGTTTTCTTTTTTTTTTATATATATTTGAGCTTAATTAGTACATAGCCATAACCATAGGAGAGTTTAATAAAACCCAAAAAAAAAAAAAAAATGTTACACAAAACGGAAGTAATTTCCATTAGAACTAAATGAAAGAATTTGAAGATTTCGTTGGTCTTGTCGGTTTCAATTTGAACAGCTGATAGGCATTATCCAGTTCGGCATCAGCCAAACGTTCATCGGGTACTGCAGGTGTTTGTCTATAGAGTTCTTCCCGTTCCTCATACGTGAGTCCTTCAGGATATTTGCGCTGACCAGCTGATGATGGTGGTGATGGCGGCGATGGCATGCCCGCACTCATGCTCAATGCTGCAAAAGTATAAAGTACATGAAACAAAATCGTAATTGCATAAAGGACAATATATATATATATATATATATATGTTGAACTACATTTCACTTCACTAACCACAAACGAATAGTATTAAAGTGATGAACAGTGCGCTCCTCATTCTGTTGGCCATTGATGGAAATGGTATAATGTAAACTGACAACTGACCAACAGTTGTATTCACATTTTATATATGTCTCTGATATGGAAAGATCTCTTCAGCTTATTGCTGATTGGCTTTGTACGCAAAAGCCAATCGTTGGGCGAGAGATTATGCAAAATATCCCCAAAAATAAATACAACAAAGAGAACAGATCGAAAAACAAAAGCAAAAAAGCAAAAAAAAGGCTCGGGGCGTCGTTCTGTCTCAGCGGCGTCTATAGTTTTTTTTTTTTTTTTTTTTTCTGTCAGGTGGGAAAGTACGCCATCGACATCGGCCATCATCGATATATGATTAATAAGGTTTAAGTCGCCTACCGGTCTTTGACGTCGTCGTTTCAGCTGGGCTAACAAAGTTGTCAATGTGAACGCGCACCACGTGCTTCACTTTCATGACTTGATTAATGAAATCTGTAAGATATTTGGAATCTATAATTAGGTAAACATTTCGTTTCGTTTTTTTTTTTTTATTATTATTTTCTTTTTTTCTCATATCTAAATTTAGTGACTTGAACTTGATATTTAAGGTTTAAGGGTTGTAAACCTGTCCTCTTTGGGGGGTTTAAATTAACCCAAAAACTAATTTAAACACTTAACAAGTCGAGCATCTGTTTATTCTATAGCGGGCTAACGGTTTATTGTCTGATACCAATTGATTGAAATAATTAAACTTGTACTGATTCAGGGGGAATTCGAATTGCTTCCTATAAATCGGAAAACGGAAAAGATTACGTATTGTGAAATGAAATACTAAGGAATTAGTCATCAGCCAAATGATATTAAAGTAAATGTGTCAATTTTCTTGATTACTTTTCACTTGACCAATATAACAATTAACAATTAACAATTACCTTGAACAATTTCTATAAACAATAGAGAAAAAAATCTTATCTTTCTCTCAGTCTCTCTCTCTCTTAGTGGGGTATGGGGTTTAATCTGTTCTATGATTAGTGGGTCGTCTATTGATAATTGGTAATTGATTTTTTGTTTGTTTGTTTCTTTTTTTTTTTTGGAAATTGCCAAAATTCTTCATCAATGAACTAAGTCGATTTAGTCGCTATTAAAACGTGAAACGATTTAAACGAGTATCGGTTGCCTTTAAAAAAGTAATCAATAAAATAAAAATTTATTCAAGCGAGTAAATATAAATAAAAGTGTTGAAAAATATATTCATTCAATCAGTTTTTGTGAACAACAAATCAATATGAAAGGTGGGTAATAAGGGTCTTTATTTATATCTCTATATGACATTAATGGAACTCATCAGAACGATGGGTTTCTTGGTTTTTATTATTATTATGAATATTTTTAAATAAGAACCAATTCAAGGCAATATTTAACCTATATAGATATATGTATATGTAAAAAGCATAAATTTGTCATTGTAGTAAGTGATTTTCACTTTTAAATGCATAAAGAAAAAAGAAGAAAAACAGACAGGAAATTTATATAAAGATAAGTCAATTGGCAATTTATTTATTATGTACTTTTTAATGAAATGTTTTTCTTAACAAATTGCCAACAACAAATGCTTGTCAGTTAATGTGTATTATCGACTGAATGATTCAATCGAATTGTGATAAGTATGATTCGATGGCGCTTATACCGGAGGAAGCTAAAAATCACAAATGAAAGTACAACATAATGGAAATAAATTGTTGACTGTCTACAAAGAAACTAAATATACGACTTTTATCAAAGAAAAGAAAAGAAAATAAATTTTACAATCGATGCAATTCTAAACATAGATCATATTATCTAATAAAGTGTGTCTCGACGAACCGCAAACACGTGTATGCAAGGAGAAATGATTGATGATAACTAACATATTACAAAGCGATAAAAATCTTTTTGCCAATTTTTTTTCCTTTGTGATATCAAGGGCCAAAAATAATGTTCGGCTACTTTACTAATGAGCCAGCCAGCAAAATTATAATTTTCATTTGGCAAATTGGTAACCTCTTCACAGTATAAATAAGAGCATCGCTGTTTCACAAATATCACAGTATCGCATTCAATACCAAACTTGTGGCAAGTTTGCAGCTAAGAGATTTCTAAAAGGACAACATGCGGAACTTATATGGTAGTAGACAATGCAGCAAATTTAAAAGGCTCTGGAGTAACGTCTAATTAATATTCTTTCAAATTTCCCAGCTTTTGCTTTGCTGCTTATTGCAGTTACCGCCAGCTGCACTTCGGGTGCCAGCGTGGATCGGTTATATGGTGAAGGCCAAATATTTTGCCGTGGCAAAGCCAACGGTATTCGCTCCATGGTTCCAGGAAGTTGTTCCGAATTTTACGAATGCCAAAATGGTGTAGCTAGCAAGTATTCCTGTCCCAATTTTTATGATTTTAAGGCAAGACGCTGTGTGACATACAACCCCGGCTGCACAGAAAATGCTCAGATTCAGGTTAACTCAGCAAGAGATTCCGCCGAGCCATGCACAGCCACAACAGCAGCTCCTCCATGTGTTACCACCACAACCCCATGCTCGGGAAATGTTGTGACGACAACACCATCCTGTGGCGCAAAACCGACAACCACTACAACCGCAGGCTCTCCTACAACGACAACCACAACTACCACTACAACGACAACAACAACCACATGCAGTCCAACAACTACAACTACAACCACAACTACAACGACAACTACAACCACAACGACAACTACAACCACAACGACAACTACAACCTCAACGACAACTACAACTACAACGACCACAACATCTACAACGACAACAACAACCACATGCAGTCCTTCAACGACAACTACGACCACAACTACAACCACAACGACAACTACAACCACAACGACAACTACAACCTCAACGACAACTACAACTACAACGACCACAACATCTACAACGACAACAACAACCACATGCAGTCCTTCAACGACAACTACGACCACAACTACAACCACAACGACAACTACAACCACAACGACAACTACAACCACAACGACAACTACAACCTCAACGACAACTACAACTACAACGACAACTACAACAACGACCACAACATCTACAACGACAACAACAACCACATGCAGTCCTTCAACGACAACTACGACCACGACTACAACCACAACTACAACCACAACTACAACCACAACGACAACCACAACGACAACTACAACCACTACGACAACTACAACAACGACCACAACATCTACAACGACGTCAACAACTACAACGACAACAACAACCACATGCAGTCCTTCAACGACAACTACGACCACAACCACAACGACCACAACTACAACCACAACGACCACAACTACAACCACATCGACAACTACAACCACAACGACAACAACAACTACCTCGACCACAACAACTACAACGACGACCACAACCACATGCAGTCCTTCAACCACAACTACGACAACCACCACAACTACAACGACAACTACCACCACAACTACAACGACAACAACAACTACAACGACCACAACAACAACCACAACGACAACTACTACCACAACTACAACGACCACAACAACAACCACTTGCAGTCCGACAACGACAACAAGCACCACAACGACAACAAGCACCACAACTTCAACCACAACAACAACAACAACTACTACCACAACTACAACGACGACAACAACAACCACTTGCAGTCCAACAACGACAACAAGCACTACAACTACAACCACAACGACAACGAGCACCACAACTACAACCACAACGACAACGAGCACCACAACTACACCCACAACGACGACAACAACCACATGCAGTCCAACTACGACGACAACTACAACCACAACGACAACTACCACCACAACGACAACTACGACCACAACGACAACTACAACTACCACCACAACTACAACGACCACAACTACGACAACAACTACAACCACCACATGTGAACCACCAACTACGACAACAACAACTACAACAACGACCACGACTACGACAACAACAACTTCTACAACGACCACAACTACAACCACCACATGTGAACCACCAACTACAACAACGACCACAACTACGACAACTACAACTTCAACAACGACCACAACTACAACTACAACAACGACCACAACTACGACAACCACAACTACAACAACGACCACAACTACAACCACCACGTGTGAACCACCAACTACAACAACTACAACCACTACATGTGAACCACCAACTACAACAACGACCTCAACTACGACAACAACTACAACAACGACCTCAACTACGACAACAACAACGACCACAACTACGACAACAACAAGTTCAACAACGACCACAACTACAACCACCACATGTGAACCACCAACTACAACAACGATAACGACCAAAACTACGACAACAACAACTACAACCACCACATGCGAACCACCAACTACAACAACGACTTCAACTACGACAACAACAACTACAACAACGACCTCAACTACGACAACAACTACAACCACCACATGTGAACCACCAACTACAACAACGATAACGACCAAAACTACGACAACAACAACTACAACCACCACATGCGAACCACCAACTACAACAACGACTTCAACTACGACAACAACAACTACAACAACGACCACAACTACGACAACAACAACTACAACCACCACATGTGAACCACCAACTACCACAACAACAACTACAACCACCACATGCTCTTCACCAACCCCTACAACTACAACCACCACATGCGTTCCAGATACAACATCAACAACTACCACATGCCCTCCGACTGCGTCAATAACCACAACTACCCAATGTGCTGATGTGACAACAACATCTTGTCCAGATGGTGCATCCGTTCAGTCTAATAGTCATTCGATTCGTCAACGACCACGCCCCAACCGTAGACCCCTATGGGAAGCTTTACAACACTCACAGGGATCCGCTTACAATTTGAATCTCCAAATGAAAATCACATGCATCGGCAAGCCTAATGGTTTCTTAATGGCTTCTCCAGAGCGATGCAACGACTACTATATTTGCCGTAACCAACGTGCTCTTAAGGTCAGCTGTGGCGATAAATATTTCAACGGCCAAAAGGGTATCTGCGATCTTCCCGAAAACACAAGCTGTGTTCAATCATAATTGAATCAAGCAACTCCTTGCAATACGGCCGATGATGATAAAGAACTACAATTGCCACAACATAATAAAACAAAAAGAAAAAAAAAAGAATAACATTTATATTTGTATATAAATATAAAATTGCAATCACCTAAAAGAGGTTAATGAATTAAAACCCTTGTGTTTTATTTTGAACTTTGACTATGAAATGTTTTCCAACAATAGGCTAGGCATCAAAAATGATTTCAAATTGCAACTAAGATTGTTTAACTTCTTTTTTTATAGATATCATCTGGTTTTCTTTGATGAATTGGCTATGCCTAGTTGCAAACGTTCAATTGGAAGTATTTCAGGTTAACACAGAATATTGTTTATCGTTGCCAACGGGGTACTATGAGTACCCATATAACTGCAGTGCTTATATATCGTGTAATAATTCTAAGACGGAGCTGGAGTATTGCCCGAACGGAAAACTGTTTAATTCACAATTACACATATGTGATACGCCAGAAGCGGTTGAGTGTAATCCGTTAGTACCGGATGTCTGTGAAGGGTTAGCAAATTCCACATTGTTGCCATCGGACCAAGAGTGCAATCAATACATCGAATGTACAAATGGAAAAAGTATAATACAAAAATGTCCCGGGCAATTGTGGTTTAACAGTCAATGGCTAATTTGTGACGACCCCGATGAAGTTAAATGCGACAAAACAACAACAATGACGACAGCAACAACAACATTAAACACGGAGCAGGATACAACGACAACAGAGATTGTTTTTTCTGGCTGTTTGCATCAAGAAATAGGGACGTCTTTGCCCTATTTTAAGAATTGTCAAGAATATTATTTCTGTTGGGGTAATGGTTCCTTTAGTTTATTCCCGTGCCCTGCAGACAATTGGTACAATCCCTACACAGGTAACTGCGGTCCTGATGTATCAGCCGAATTGTGCCGAGAAGCCACAACAACGACCACTGCTACGATAATTTTGGATAGGCCTTGTGAAAAGCAGGAATTGGGCGCATCCTTTCCCATAACATCGAATTGCAATGAATATATACTATGTCTGGGCAGTGGTCAATCTACTATTGCCAAGTGTCCAGCGAATGCTTGGTTCGATCCACAAACTGGTGATTGTGGGCCAAATGTATCACCGACAGCCTGCCAAGAAACAACTACAACAGCCATCATTACAACCACCGAAATAACAACAACGCAATCTGACAATGTTTGTGCCAATCAAGATGAAGGTACTTCATTACCCCTGGTGACAGATTGCCAAAAATATATTCTTTGCATGGGTAATGGAGAAAGTGTCATAGTAAGATGCATAAGCAATGCATGGTTTGATCCACAAACGGGAATCTGTGGTCCAAATGTCTCACCCACAGCCTGTCAGGAATCCGAAGTGAGTACGATACCAACGACAACCACTAAGTACACAACCGAAAGTGACACTACAACTAGAAGTGATTCCACCAGTGGGACCACAGATATTAGCCCACCTAATTTAGGAATTTGTGTTGGTCAAAGTGATGGCCAATATGTAAGCTATCCAGATAATTGTGAAAAGTATATTTTGTGTGCAATCCCAGTGCCCATAGCATTTCATTGTACATCAGGTTATTACTTCAGTGAGGAGCAGCAAAAATGCGTTAACTGGCAGGATAGTGATTGCCCGGAAGGGGGCTCAGAGATCACGACAACCTTGTGGCCATTGCCGTCTCCAAAACCAACTGTATGCACAAATAGCACACAGCCAATTTTACCGTATCCAGATAATTGTCAATGGTTTATACGATGTGTCAATGATTACGTCTATATGATGGGAGTTTGTAAAGATGAAGAGTTCTATGATCCCTGGAGGGGAGAATGCGGTGCTGATGTATCACCAGAAGCATGTCGTGAATACTTTGAGACTACCACAACTGTTATCAATACCGAAACTTCAAGCACAATTGCACCAATCACTACAACTACAGCTTCCCCTCAAATAGATCCCTGCGAGGGTGTCAAAGATGGAAAACTTGTTCCCTATCCCGACGATTGCACCAAGTTCATAATATGCATTAAGCCCACTCCCATTATTGGTTATTGCGTTGAGGGGCAAGAGTTTAGTGCTCAATTGGAACGTTGTATGGCTCCTTGGTATGCCAATTGTTCGATTATACTTACAACAACCACCCAAACCATTACAACGACAACAGAAATATCACCAAACGAACCAAACAATAATGTTTGTGCATATAAAGATGAAAATGCATTAATACCCTATCCAAATAATTGTAGTAAATATATAATATGCCGAGATCCCATACCCGTTGGCTATGAATGTCCAATTGGTGAGGAGTTTAGTCCCATTGAATTGATTTGCATGGATGCGGATTTGGCCAACTGTAATGAAGAATCTAAAGAAAGTGCCAAGACAATGGCCAACTATCTACTACAGTCGATTGGGGAATGACTTCTATAAAAGTAAATCAATGAGAAGGATTATAAAAACATTAATTATCCTTTTTTTTTATATATATATATATATGTTCTGCATTTATTGAATAAAAATAATATATTGTATTTCAAATGAATTTGAAATTGTAGTTATACGCTTTGGCATCCAGCTGATGATATATCACATGACTGGATTTGAGCATTCCAATATAATTGTCCAGCACATTTCATTACGATTGGTTGTGGTCCGCAAAAAATAAACTTACGGCAATCATTTGGATATGGTAGATATTTATTTTGATTATTTGCTCTGCATATAGATGTTGGATCTATTGGCAAATAGTTATCCCATGATGGTGGTGTTGCAGCGGTTGGCACGATTTCTGTATTAGTTGACGGATTCTGTGATGACCAGGGTAAATAGCTACCATTACAACCACCGTAAGTTGATAGTTCGCAACGCTTAAGATTGTTATTCCACTGATAATACTCCGGACAGCTTAGAACTCTAGTCTCATAATATCGAGTACAGTCATTTGGATATGGGCTATATTGTATTGGATATTCTGGATTACCGGGATACGATTGACAATTTAAATACTGTTCGAAATCGCAACGATATTTTGATGGACTAAAATACAAATTTTGTGGACATTGTTCGAGTATGGCCAATCCATTCTTGCAAACAAAATATTTCCTGCAGTCATTGGGATAGGGGAACATAATGGGATGGGTGGGATCATCGTAGGGTGGACACTGACCCATAGAAATGGCCAGTTCATCGGTAACTGACTTAAAGGCAATTTATTAATTATGAGCCAAAGACTTGAACATTTATACCACTTACCTTTTCATTAATAGCCTTGCTATTGCCGAAGACAACCAAGATCACCAGCAGACAAAGATACATTGAAAGTCGATTCACTAGTAAGATATAAATATATTATTGCTTACTCTATGATATAGATTCGATTCTTACTTATTGATTGCGCCCAGTATGAAACTGAATGTCTTAACAAACGATGACATCGGCTTTTATATAGTATCATTTATAAAGTGGTTATCAGTGATAATGCACTTCAGATATATTATACGAACTCTTTCTTTTTTAATGTTTGTTTAATGATACAGAAAAGCAAATTAAAGTACTTTCTTTAGGATTATCACTACTGGTAAATGTTAATAGAAGTCATTTCAACAGAAAAACTTTCTGTTATTTAAAGCAAATATATACTAAGCATTATTGTTTCATTGTTTTTAAACTTTTGTAAAATGTCAGTAGACCACATGGAACTATTCCCAACCAACATAGTCAGCTAATATTATAAAACTTTTATTGTATATATAGAAAAGCTTCTTGGGACTTAACGTTAAATAGTTGGTTAAAGTGACTTTGAAGATTGGTAATGACAAACGAGCGTTACTTTCAATGCAATTGTATAAATATTTAATATTTAATTGCATTGGGTATTTTCCACTTAACCTGTCAAGTTTTCCTTTTCAAGGACGACAGTATCGCATAGAATGTAACAAACAAATAGTTTACAGTTTGTATTTACTTGTTAATACATATATCTGATAAGATTGATATATATGTATTATACATATCTCTATCTTAAAATAGGTATAAAAACCATTGCCTCTTTCCTATTAATCTACACTTGAAAGCAGACTCAAAGTATCTCAACAGTTGAATTGAGAAGTACGTTAATTCAGGCATTAGCCATTTTAATTGGTCCTTAATTATATTTATATTTTCTTTTGCTTAGTGTTTCATTATCTTTGTTTAGTTGCTACGTTGTCTGCATTAGTAGTCTTATCCATTGCTCAGTTTATAAGTTATACGAAAGATCCCAATGATTGCCATCGTTTTTATAGAGTGGATAATTTTAAATGTCCACCGGATTTCCACTGGAGCCAAGAGTTGAAACAATGTGCTGACAAACGTGTTGCTGGTTGCTTATCCTTAAATCCTGGCTTTGAAATTTTACCATCAGGAAGACCTGAAAGCGAAGGACTGGACTTGGAGCAATTATGTACCACTCAATCTGGTCCGTTTATACCATATCCTGGTAATTGCAGTCTTTTTATACAGTGCGACTATGTACCCTTTGTGAAGACCTGCCCCAAGTTTCTTTATTGGAATTCAAAACTAAAGACCTGTGATAAAATTTGTATTTAATTATATCAGTTAACTTACTAATTGGTGTAAAATAATAAATTTTAACGAAGAACAATAATAATTGGTAATAAATTTACTGACAAAATCGCTGAGTATTCTGCCTTAGGGCGTGCTTATTACTAGTATTTCAAACTACTCGTTCAACTAATTCTAAGTAGAGTTTGTTTGAGCTCCGCAAGAATCCGATGACCAGTCACAAACGGATTTTTTAGCATTCCAGAATAAAGTATCAGGACATTTTTGTTCAATTGCCACACCATGATTGCATTGGTAAAATTTGGTACAATCCAAATGATTAGTTATGTATTTTCCTGTTGCCCCCTGGCAAATTCCTTTATCGGGCTTAGTAATATTTTGACCACCGTAACATCGATTGTCTTCAGCACCACAATTCATATCGACATAATTCCAATATGTTCCAGGGTTGCATTGCATAGTGTACCCAACCCCATTACTACATTGAATGAATTTTCGACAATCAGTGTAATAAGGTAAATAAACAGCTCCACTACTGCAGGACAAAGGGGAAACCGGTTTAGGGGAACTAGTAGTTTCAAGACTAGACGTCGGTGTAGAAGTTTTTGTCTCTGTAGTGATTGTTTCTTCTGTTGTCCTGTCCTCCGATGCAGAAGACGTTACCTCTTCCGTTGAATTACTTTCTGCTGTGGTCTGTGTTGATCTGGTCTCATCAGAAGATGATTCTTCTGTTGTATCCTCTTGAGTAGAACTTTCAGCTGACGGTAAAGTGGTTTCATTTTCCTCTGTCGTCTTTTCTTCAAGCTCTGAGGTAGTTGAGCCCTCTGTTTTATTTTCCTCAGTCGTCCTTTCTTCGGGCTTGAAAGTAGTGAGCTCTTCTGTTGTATTTTCTTGAGTGGAACTTTCTGCAGGTTGCTGTGTGGTTGGGCTTTCTCCTTCATTTGCCTTATTTGTGGTTTTCCCAGGTTCTGAAGTTAGACCTTCTGTTGTATCCTCTTGAGTGGTACTTTCTACAGGGTGTAATGTAGTTGAGCTTTCTGTTTCGTTTTCATTAGTTGTGCTTTCTTCAGGCTTTAAAGTAGTTGGGCCTTCTGTTTCTGAATTTTCCCCTGTCGTGCTTTCTTCGGGCTTTGAAGTTGTATTTGCTTGAGTGGAACTGTCTGCAGGTTGCTGTGTGGTTGGGCTTTCTCCTTCATTTGCCTTATTTGTGGTTTTCCCAGGCTCTGAAGTTAGACCTTCTGTTGTATCCTCTTGAGTGGTACTTCCTAGAGGGTGTAATGTAGTTGAGCTTTCTGTTTCGTCTTCATCTGTTGTGCTTTCTTCAGGCTTTAAAGTAGTTGGGTCTTCTGTTTCTGAATTTTCCCCTGTCGTGCTTTCTTCGGGCTTTAAAGTTGTATTTTCTTGAGTGGAACTGTCTGCAGGTTGCAGTGTGGTTGGGCTTTCTCCTTCATTTGCTTTATTTGTAGTTTTCCCAGGCTCTGAAGTTAGACCTTCTGTTGTATCCTCTTGAGTGGTACTTTCTACAGGGGGTAATGTAGTTGAGCTTTCTGTTTCGTTTTCATTAGTTGTGCTTTCTTCAGGCTTTAAAGTAGTTGGGCCTTCTGTTTCTGAATTTTCCCCTGTCGTGCTTTCTTCGGGCTTTGAAGTTGTATTTGCTTGAGTGGAACTGTCTGCAGGTTGCTGTGTGGTTGGGCTTTCTCCTTCATTTGCCTTATTTGTGGTTTTCCCAGGCTCTGAAGTTAGACCTTCTGTTGTATCCTCTTGAGTGGTACTTTCTACAGGGGGTAATGTAGTTGAGCTTTCTGTTTCGTTTTCATTAGTTGTGCTTTCTTCAGGCTTTAAAGTAGTTGGGCCTTCTGTTTCTGAATTTTCCTCTGTCGTGCTTTCTTGTGTTGTAATCACTTGAGAAGAATTTTTTCCAGGATCTGGTGTAGTTGTGGGGGCTTCAGTAGAATCCTCTTCTGTTATGATTTCTTCAGTGTTGAACGTACTTAGGACTTCGCTTTCGGCATTAATTGACAATAAAAGGGGTAAGGCCAATGCAAAGATTATTCTTAGGAGTAATTTATATGAAGTATTCATTGCCTTAAGTTTGTATTCAGCGAGATATATTTAAATGAATGTTTCTTCTTCCGTCTGTGGATTGATATTTATACCTACCTAGATGGCTGGAGCAGTGCACTTCTTATCAGAAATTACTTCTGCGCTTACCAAATTTGTAATCTTTTTTGAACGATACCGAATGATTAAATTGACTGATTACTCAATTGTATTGTGTTTATAAAGGGGTTTGGGGCGCGACTGAATAATTTTCGCATTAAGATTTAAATTTGGGATAAAGGCATATTATTAAAACTTTGCTTGACAACTATAAATGTATTTATTATATTAATAATTGACATCTATATAGATACCTGATATTTTAAAATTAATGGCACTATTCCATTGTGTTATCGCAGACATAATCACAACGCAGCAATGGTTGATTCCACAGTAGACCTAACGGGCATTGTTGCTTAATCGGTTCATTATGTAAACATTGAATAAATTTAGAACAATCGGGTTGGTATGGTAAGAATTCCAACTCGTTCGATTTACAATCCAGGGATGGATTATTGGGTTCTTCATTGTCATTCGGTTGGCAAAATTGTGAATCCCAACCGCAAACATTAAGCGTGGGATCCCAATAAAGATTGTCGGGACATAGTCTCAATTGTCCTACACCATATAGACAATGATAGTATTCCCGACAATTTGAAGCTGGTAGAAAATCCACATCCACATCACACAAAACTGGCTGTGGTAGTGTTGTGCCTTCATCCTCTCCAGTGGTAGACTCCACTGTGGTTGGTTCATCCGTTATAGTTGTGCTCTCGTTCTGTATGAATGTATCCTCAAATGGCTGGGCCAAGACATTCATTGCCAGGCAAGCAAAAAGGCCAAGTTTAATTATTAATTTTATGTCTTTAAAAGAAAAAAAATTAATTATTTGCTTAATAAAGTTAAAAAGAAAACTAAAGTCAACACTACCTTTCATGTTTTCATGAACTGCAATAGGCCAAGTCGGTTTAAGTTGTGATCTTATATACCTAACATATACAGTGGCCCTTCCTGTCCATGCGTTTTTTTTCTGTAATCGCTAAAGATTATAAATAACTAATGTCTTTTAAGCCTTTTATCAAGCCATATAAGTAAGTACCTTCTCATATGTATATATATATATATATATTTCCTTTTCCACTAGAAATTTGAACGTTATAGTAAATACTGGAAATTCTTTTCAAGTATCAATACTATATTTCCTAGAGATAAGAATAGTTTCATTTATAGTAACTTTCTCAGATAGTTTATCATAATTTCCATAATTACATATCTTGTTAAACATTTTGAAATTTTGCACCAAAATAATGAATTGAAATTTATCTAGCGTACATCGCATTGTATTGCAAAATGGTCGATATCTCAGTTCCGAGAATGAGTTGCGCGGTGTGTTCAAATCAATGAAACAAAAAGAAATTATACTTATATTTAGTATATATATATGTACATATATGTATATACATATGTCGGTACTTATATTGGGAAAACGAAACCTTTCTCAAAAATTGAAATGCTGTTAAAAAGCTTATGGAAAGAATTTGATAAAAGTCGATGAAACAATAAGAAAAAAAGAAGATAAGTTATGTTTATACAACAGTTTATTAATTATATTTTTACTGTTATCGGTTATCTAATGCTGTAATCAGATATATTTACAACAACAACTTTAAAAACAGCTTGGATATACATGTTAAGAGAATCTTTTAAGGATGTGTCATGTAGATGTTCTATAATCCAATCTCTATATTTATAAATATTTGATTTACATATCATGATTTTAGAACGAATATCCCAATGATTAGATTTAATTGAGCTACGTTACCTAAAGGTCAAATGGTACAAGCCAATATATGGGTTAACTACAGAAAAGTTCTATTTATATTTATATGAATATTTCTTAATCATTATCAATTTTCTTAAAATAAAACCTGTTTGTAAATGACGAAATGACTAATTAATTGATCAGTGCAATAAGAACATTTGAAAGGGTATACAGACATCAGCATAATCGTTACTACAACAAACTCCGAGTTCTTTTTATAACAGCCTAAAAGTATACTGTAGAAAACATTTCAGTAGCTTTTGATAATTTGATGAATTTCGCAACATAACCAATAAAATGTTTCTACAAACGATTCTTATCTTGATTTCTTATTCTTTGTTTATTTACTGATTGATTTCGTTTACATTTAATAAAAATTGTTATATAATTGACAAGATGCAAAATGGCATATTCTTGTTTATTTGTTTACTTTTGATAGATATATGAAAGTCTTATTTAAGTTCTTATCTAAATTATTACCATTGATAAAAGTGGAAACACATTAGTCGCTTGTCGTATGCTAATTAGTTAATGATAAAGTCAAATATTTGAATATTGAAATGATATAAATATCGGAACCATTAGGTGTACGCATATCAGTACATTAATCAGCTCTCGCCACACCTTGTGAATCAAATAAAGAATGAAACGTAAGTGGCCAATGGAAGTCTCTTTTGAATGTTTTAGTGACAAAGGAAATGCATTTTTTTTCACAGTGGTTTCCTGGCTATTTATTGGCCTACAGCTTCTTATCCTGGCAACGACACTTGATGGAGCAAGAAGATGCTTTCAGCCAACAGTGACAACTACGACAACTCCAATTCCAACAACAACAACAGCAACATGTGAAAAAACAACGAAATCAACAACAAAAGAACCTAATGATGACACAACACCTGAAATTGTAACAGATGCAACAGATTCATCAGATGTAACATCAGATGGGACTGATGCAACATCATCCGGAAGTCCTTCCAATGAAAGCACAGGCGGAGAAGAAGTAACAACAACAAAGCCAACTGATGCAACATCAACCGGAAGTCCTCCCAATGAAAGCACAGATGGAGAAGAAGTATCTACAACAGAGCCAACAGATGCAACATCAACCGGAAGTCCTCTCGATAAAAGCACAGATGGAGAGGAAGTATCTACAACAGATGCAACAATAACAACAACAACAAGCAAGGACGAAACTGAAATATCCCCAACAAATTTACCAATAACAACAACTACATCAAATGGCAACAATTCACCAACTTTGAGTACAACAGAAACTCCATATGTGGATGCGGATGCCATGTGCAGGAATCATCCGGGTGTACAGTATTTACCCCATCCGTATAACTGTCACATGTTTATACAATGTAATGGCACACGAGGCTTCATACACAATTGTCCAGGCGATCTCTATTGGAATTCGATTTCCTACACATGTGACTACACCTGTGCCTAAAAGCTTATATAGAAATTAACAACAGCAACGATATAAATAATATCAAAAATAAAAAAAAAAAAAAAACTATATTCAGACAAAAAAGTTTATCCTTTCAAGTATCTATATCCATAGATTTTAAAAAGAGTTTGATATAAACAAATGTGTAAAATACCTAGCTAGTTGGTTACCTTGACTTAAACTTGAGAATTCATTTTTATTGGTTACGCTTGATTCATTGATATGATTTCAAGATGATATTCTTTTGATATATTGATATATTTTTCCTTCTTTTGCTATATTGATAGTCATGCACTTCACATTGAATTTAGTTTGGGGTGTGGCACTATAGTACTTGTGCTATATTTTATCACCTTTTTCCGGAATTCAGGGAACTCAATTAAAATTACTAGATTCGACGCATGTTTTACACAATTGACATTGATCGCATAACTGATAAGGCTACCCCGAGAGATGGGTAAAGTTTTTGTGTGTATATAAGAGACATGGAATTTTGGCAATTGTGCAGAGTACACAGTTTTGTAACAAAGCAACTCAATTGGAATATTCCAGCACTCAGCAAAAATATGAAAGGTAAGTGTATGGTGTAAAGGAGGATATATTGAATGCAAGGATAACAAACGATGATTCTCGAATTTCTATACAGTTACTCTGCTAGCTGTGGTGACACTTACTGCAGTGGCAACTGCCCTAGTTGGAGCTGCCGATCCTGAATGTGTTTACCGTAAATTGCGTGGTCTAACCACGCATTGGCCCAAGCCATCGACTTGTTCCAGCTATTATCGCTGTGCCAAAGGCCTGGTACGTACTGTGAAATGTCCCAAAGGAAAGGAATACAATCCCAAGACTGGCAAATGTGGTACAGCTGGACGTGGTCTATGCAAACTGAGCCTAGTTGCCCCATTTGCGGATGCAACAAATCCCTGTGCCAATGAGGTGAATGGAGCCTATGTAAGCAAATCTGGCTACTGTAGTGAATATTTTATATGCGATGAGCAAGTGGCATATCCCCAGAGCTGTGCCCTAGGCAGCTTTTACAATCAATCGGCTAACGCTTGCTATCCGGATACAAATACAGAGTGTTGGCAAAATGCTTGCATCAATCAGCAAAATGGAAAATTTGTTGAGAATACGGAATACTGCGCCAACTATTATATCTGCCTGGATAGTGTGCCTACTCCCCAAACTTGTAGTCCTGGCAGCTATTTTAATACTAATCTCACAGCTTGCACTATTGATGAGGATGATGCCATATGTTGGGAGAACTTCTGTATTGGTAAAAACGATGCCACATTGATACCAGACAAAAACAATTGTTCAATCTACTATGTTTGCTCCGATGAAACGGCAACTATCCAATCATGTGATGAAGGCTATTACTTTGATTCCATTGAGGAGAAATGTCTGCTCGGTCAGTGTGACGACACAACGAGCACCACAGACCAAGGTGGTGATTCATCAACAAGCACCACTGAGCCTTGTGAGGAGGTTACCACTACACCAGCACCACCAACCAACTGCGATTGTGCCAATGGTATTAAAGATGGTCATCTTGCTGCCGATGAGGCCAATTGCCGTCAATATTACATCTGTGTGAATGGTGAATTAATACCAGGAGATTGCCTCAAGGGTAATTATTTCAATGCCACTTTAAATGTATGCCAAGTGGATGAGGAAAATGTTTGTCCCGAAAGCTGCGCCGCTGACTGCAACAATGGACAGGTCTCAGTCAAAGTGGAGAACTGTGCCCAATACAATGTATGCAAGAATGGAGTTTGGGAAACAGCCAATTGTTCCGCTGGCTACTTCTTTAATAGCACCCAGGGTATATGTGTCGTTGATGAGGATGGCGTCTGTCCCAATTCGAATGAGTGCAGTGGCACTGACCCAACTGCCAGTGGCGCCACTTGTTGGCAATATTATGCCTGTATCAATGGTAAATGGCAAGAGGAGTCTTGTCTGAGTGGTCAATATTTTGATGCGCCCATGGGCATTTGCCGTGTTGATGACGAGAATGTGTGTCCCGAAAACAAGGCCATAGTGAGTGGCCGCTCCAAACGTAGTGTGAATCAGGAGCAGCAGGTCTGTGAGGAAGGAAGTTTGCAGGCTCATCCCACTGACTGTGATAAATATTTAATATGTCAGAATCAGCAATTGATCCCAGGCACATGTGGTGTTGGAAATGTGTTTAAGAATTGCAGCGGAGTTTGTGCACCAGACACGGCCGGCACTTGCTGGATTTGCGGACATGCACCGAATGGTTATCAAATAGCCAATCCAAGCGACTGCACCGGTTATATCGTCTGCAACAATGGTCTGGCCAATGAGAAGTCATGCCCATCTGGCGAATGGTTCAATGGAGATGCCTGTGTTATCGATGTCACCGGCGTTTGCATTAATCCATGCAGCGGCTGTGATACGGGAACCAAACCTCATCCCATCTGTACCAAATACTATCAATGCTCCAATTCTGGTCCACCAGAGGTAGTCGATTGCAACGGTCAGGGCTATAACTCAACTAGTGGCCAATGTTCTCCAGATGTGGAATGCAGTGCTGTGCTCTGTTCCACAGCTGATGACGGTGCCACTTACCCAGTCAATGGCGATGATACGAAATTCTATGTATGCCTTGACGGTGATGCTACCATTCGATCCTGCCCAGCTAACTCAATCTATGAATCCGTATTGGGTCTTTGCCTATTGCAACCAAGTGTAAGCCATTATCCATTATCAATGCCATCATAAAGCTTATCTCTTCTGTTTGATAATAATACAGGACTCTTGTAATCAAACCATATGTCAAGGTGCCCCTGATGACTTACCGTATCCCTCTCTAGGATCTGACAATTCTCAATTCTGTATATGCCTAAATAATGGTGGTTATTTGGAATCATGCCTTAGTGGCTATGAATTTAATGAGGAGTTGGGTACTTGTCAATTTGTAGGTGTCACATTCACAATTCTATTGCCCAACATCAATCAATCATTGTTCATACTCTTTAGACGGGCCCATGTGATCCCTCAGTTTGTGTCGCAGACAAGGAGTACGAAGTTTCACCCAACTTTGAGGATTCAGATAGCTTCTGTCTATGCCGTGCTGGTGAACAAGTATCAGTACCTTGCCCCATTGGGTATACATTCAGTGCAGAGCTCCTTCTATGTGTTGAAATTGTTCAACCTGATGTAAGTTGGTCACTGGATGAAGAAAAAAAAGCTCACTTGATCCACTGAAAATTTATGTTTATAGCCAAGATGCTGTCGCAATTATTGTGTGGGTAAAGAAAATGATGTGACCTTCTCCCCCGTGGCCCCCAATACGGGTTTCTGTTATTGCGTTGATGAAATTCCCGCCTATCAATCATGCCCAAATGGAACAGTTTATGAATCAGAATTGGGCGCATGCTTAACTCCAGTGGTGAGTCACTCTTACTTGAAAAAAGAAATATATATTCAAATCTTAAAACACTTTATACCAAACAAAAGGAGGAATGCGATGAGACCAATAATTGTAATCACACCGTGTGTGAAACAATTGACGAATTGGGATATACCTTCCCGGTTAATGGATCCACTTGTGGCTTCTGTTATTGCAAAGAAAACTGTGCTATATGGGAACCCTGTCCAAATGGTACTCAATATATTGTAGAGCTTGGTCTATGCTTAGCTCCTCAGGTGGAATTATGCGATTCCACACAATGTGAAAGTTTGATTGAATATGACCCATTTTTACCAATCGATCCTGAAGAAAACACAGGCTTCTGTGTCTGTGAAAATGGTTCAGCCAACTATGTGGATTGTCCTCCAAATACGGCATTCACTGAAGAAATCGGACTCTGTCTTTTAGTGCCGGTAAGATACGACTTTCCATCATCATCATTTTGCAAGATTGTAATAAGAAATCTATTTTGTTTCCATTAGGCACCAGCCTCAGTTTGTTGCACAGATAAATGCTTGACATTGCCTGAGTCTGCAACATTTGCTGCCTCAAATACGACATTGGGTTTCTGTCTATGTGAAAGCGATATTGCAATCTATGTACCCTGTCTCAATAATTCTGCATATAACACCGATCTGGGTGCGTGCCTCGCAAATGATTCAAAAATTGTTCAACTGAATGCCTGCGATAATTCCCAATGCAAGATAAATGGTTTATTGGAGAAATTTTCGGCTAGCAATACCACAAATGGTTATTGCGCCTGCAATAGTTTAGGCCAGGCCACTTACTACAGCTGCCTGGATGAGCATCATTTCAGCAGCGAGCTCAAATCCTGTGTGATAATGGCCTGTGATTCAGATCAGTGCCGCAAACGTGAACAATTTGCTGCATTTGCTGCTAAGAATACAACAACGGGATTCTGTTCATGCGATGGCCTAGCCACCTATCATCATTGCAATCCAGGACATATCTTTGATGTCAATCAGGGTATCTGTATATTGCAAACAGCCATCAGTAGCGTTGTCTGTAACCGGGATGAATGCAAGAGGCGTGTCCAATTTCAACCATTCGCTGCAATAAATACCTCATCTGGTTTCTGCTCATGCGAAGGCAATGATGCTACCGGTGAGATTACCGTCACATATCATGCTTGTTCCAGCGGACTTACATTTATGAGCGAATTGGGTGTCTGCCTTGAGAGCAATAGCAGGGGAAAGAGATCAGTGGAAACACAGGAAGCGCAAGAGGAGGAAAAAGTAAGGTCCATTTCGTTGCTTAAGAAATTCTTTCAAAAGCTAATCTAATTCTATTTTTATAATGAAATTCCGCTTGTTCCATTTCTATATGTAAATGTATCTTAATATAACCTAACTAATCCATATTGTAACCAAATCATATAAATAAATTCAAAAAATTTAGAAATGATAAATTTTCGGCCTTTTATTTCAATCTAACATTTTACATATAGAATAGGAATAGGAATGTATATATATATAAAAACTAATCAGTTGGCAAGTCTAATCTTGAGAAATCTCTGTTTTGTTTTTGTTCAGCTTTCCTGTGAGATAGATGAGAAACGTTCCGTTCCATCCAATTGCTCCCAATATGAGATTTGCATCGATGGCAATTGGCGAAGACGTACTTGCTCCGATTACCGTTATTACAATCCAGAGCAGCAACGATGCCTGGAACCGAGAGATGATATGGTATGCAAATATGCAAAAATTACCCATTTATCACAATGTACAAATCAAACAGAGGCCCAAACAGCACCTGGCCGTGGAAATAACTGTTTCCAATATTACCGTTGTGCAGGTGATAAATGGCGTCTACGCAACTGTCCCAAGCAACAATATTTTGCCAGAAAAGTGGGCACTTGTCTACCAATACCCAAAGATCTAAGAACCATTGATACTGAATTATGCCCAAGCATCTTGATGAGGGAGAATAATGCATCAATTGTAGAAACTTGCCAACATTTGGCTGTGCGTCCCTCGTCAGTGGGTTGCACCACCTATCTAATGTGTTTGGATAATGCGTGGTGGCAACAACAATGTCCTTTAAATATGTATTTCAGTCAACAGGACAATTATTGCCTGCCAAATGATAACAAACAGTGCAACGCAACAGAGAATAGAAATCAGTCGATCTGCTCCCCTGGTCAGAGACGTAGTTCCTTGGACAGCTGTCGCTCCTATGAGGAATGCAATGCTGATGGCCAATGGATGCGTTTCACCTGCAACAAAGGAGAGCAATTCGAATCCATGTTTGGTTGTGTTCCCAGTGACAATTACAGCTGCCAGGCGAATGGCTTCCGTCGTGTATGCCAACAAGGGGAAATGCGTCCATTGCCAGTGACAGATGAGTCTGAGGCCAATTGCCAACAATATTTCCAATATTGTGAGAATGAAAATTGGTTAATTGGCAATTGTTTGCGTGGCCAGAGTTTTGTACGGGATCAACGAGTGTGTTTGCCCCGGGAAGAGTGCCAGAGTCAAGCGGTTAAAGTGAAATATCTATCAACCAGTTGCCAGAATCAATCCGATGGCCAGAGTGTTGCCGATGCGGAGGATTGTACACGATTCTATTTGTGCCTGCAACAGGAAGCGGCCATATTGCAGAATTGTGCATCCGGCAGCTTCTTCGATCCCGTTCTAAGTTATTGTAGGCCCAATGATGGTACGTGTCAATTGCCAATTTGTAATGGCTTGGAAGATGGCAGTAAAGTTGCCCATCCGGATGATTGTCGTGCCTATTACAGTTGTTCAAATGTCAATGGGACAAAAATTATTTACTGTAATGAAGGTGAATATTATCACAATATACTTTCCCAATGCCTTGTGGATCATGGCCAGTGTAGAACCCAAGATCAAAATGACGATGCCGATGATAAAATCTCTGTAAATCCCTGTACTGGATTACATGGTGTACGGCTACAACATGAACTCTATTGCAATCTTTATTATGCCTGTGTAAAGGGTCTGGCCATACCCGTGGAATGTCCCAGTCATCAGCAATTTAATCCTGTGTTGGGACACTGTGAAAAGGAAGAGGAATCATGGCAAAAATGTGAAAATGGCCAACTGGACGGTAATATTACCTATAGCTGTGGTTCCCTAGCAGATGGCTCTTATCTGGCCAATCGTACCGATTGTACACGATATTTCATTTGTGCTGGAGGCATCGCCTTGGCTCAACGTTGCGGTTCTGGCTTTTATTTTGATGCCGAGCAATTGCTTTGTGTGGCCGACGACGGTTCCTGTCCATATGTCGATAGTGATGATGATGATGACAATACCGGTGGCAATAATCAGCATGTTCCACCAGATCCCCTTGTATGCGAGGGCAAACATGGCCTCATAATGCCAGATCCAGTCAATTGCAATAACTTTTACATTTGTATCTCGGGCAAATTGAGGCATGAATGCTGCTATACAGGTTACTTCTTTAATGCCACACTGTTGCAATGTCAGGCCTATAATATAAATGACACGACCACAAATGAAAATGGAAACCAAACAGTAACCGAATCATTGAAAGTTTATCAAACACAGATACAGCAATGCACTGATTTACCCACAAGTTTTTACAATATCTGTCAAATAATTGGCGAAGGATCTTTTGTGGCCGAACAGGGAGATTGTCGTCGTTATACCAGTTGTGAGACTGATGAGCCCACATCACAAAGATGTCGTAATGGGGAAAGTTTTGACAGTCTTCTAGGCATCTGTCGTCAAAATGATGGCACTTGCCTAATGGAGAATGGTGAACGTGTAGGCATTTGCAATGGGAAACATGGCCAGTTTGCTCAAAATTCTGAAAACTGTGCCGGCTACTTTGTCTGTGTGCATGGCCAGAAGATTGAGACAACTTGCGAGCATGGTGAATACTTTAGTAAACTGACAAACTCCTGTGAGATCGATGTCCAGCAACAATGCAATGCCAATACAGAGGAAACTATCAATAATATTAAATTGTAATTCGGTTTTTATTTTTTACATTTTTTGTAGGTGATGGGATTATGAAATAAATTAAATGCAAATCAACTTTTTCCTTGAATATCTATTGGATTGGCCTTATCTATTGGATACCAAACGATTTCCGCACTCAAAGAGTTTATAACTTATATTTATTTTAAATTTTTTTTGTTTAAGGTATTTTTAGACATCGAAATGGAATACAATATGTTAAAGGTTTAGTTTATTTGTGATTATTATCAAGTGGAAAGTTGATATGGAAAAACACTGAACTACCGAATGGTTAGAGGTTCACGTATGCACCTACGCACAGAAAAGGACCTTCTCAACTTGACGGGTAATGACGTACTGACAATTGGCCCAAAATAGATGTACCTTCATAGCAACATGACAGATAATGATGGTGATTATGATGATGATGGTGTTAAGTAAGTCATTTGGTAGCAAAAAGCATGTGTCAAGTTTAGTTGAATTGTCTATATATATATATATATATATCATCGTATGTAGTATAGAGGTCTTACGTGTCCGTATTAAATAATCATAATAACGTATTATTTTTGACGTCATCCAAAGTTTATTAATACGATTCAATAAATAACTTCTGTAGAACTTCAACGTCACAAGTTTCGACTTACCAACATTGATTCAAAATTCCCAAAAAAGAAAAATATATCCTTAATATTCCATGCGAAGTGGCTTTTTAATACTATGTATGTACTCTAGCACTTCCCCAAAGCCACGCTACATAGAAAATATATATATATATATATATATATATATATATATAGTATATAAGGTGAACAACTAAGGCTCCATTAACTAGGACAATCCAAGGTTTCTAATGTTGTTATTGGTGTTGTTTGCTAGGTAGATATGGCTGTGTGTATGTGTGTGCTTTTCCTGTGGTTTTGTGTCCTTTCATTATTGTTGTTATTATTTGATTGAATGAATGAATGGATGGTTGGATAAAGAGAGAGCAACACATGAAAAGTGAACAATATAGAGTACAACTCTGATTATCTATTCACACAGCAGGAGTGCCATTAGCTTACCGACCAATATACACGACATTCACCAGGGCAATGGAACAGGTCCCATTGGTGGCCATTCGTGCGCGAGTGCTCCGACAAATCGGTACGAAAGAAAAAAATTTATGAAACCGTTGGCCATTGTCCATTATGCCGGACGAAATGTGTTGATAATAATTAGAACGGACAACAGTAAAAGGTAGAACATGCAAGTAACATTGATTGAGAGACAATCATTTTGAGGTACTACCAACTATTATTAAAAATAAAAAATCCAAAATCAATAAAACGACAACAAAATAAATTTTTAAAACTTCTTTAATAAAAAAAAAAAAAAAAAAAAATAACAAAAAATTAATAAACAAGAAAGAAAAGCGAAAGCCGAAGCAGAAGAAGAAAGTGTTATGGGTCATATGTAATGCATATGTTATACCAACTGCAAAGTGCATCTTTACAAAAGTTTTTAAATCAATAATCGATTATATCAGGAGTTTGTCAGAGGGACAGAGAACGGAGGGAGCGACACTCAGATAGAGAGAGAGAGAATGAGAAAGAGTGAGAGGAGGAGGGGAATCAATAATCCTTCAATTGTTGTGATTTCTTCAATGGCATGGGACCTTGCACAACTGGACTGAAAACACTGTTCAACATATCAACACGCCGAGCACGTCATCCATTTAAGTCATATTTGAAGCGATCCACCACCAAAACAGAAAGGTATACAACATTAAATTGGATTTCTTATAATTGGCATTCATATCCATAACACCCCAAACAGACCACACAGACCCCCCAAAACACGTACATATTATATGTAAAGGTGTATAATGCCGTTTTTTAAACCACCTAACGGTATAGATAATTGTTGTTATGGTTCCATCCATCCATCTAATCTCACTCCCCACCCCCCTCTTTATTGCCCTTGTACGTCAAATTTCAATTAAGGCAACGGTTGCATTATCCTGGTTATATAACAACACTGGTAAGCCATTTATTTATTTATGCATTTTTTGCAGTATTGTGTTCACATTGCAATGGCAATAATATTAAAATTGCTTAACCCCCAAACAACCGCATGACCAATTAGAGGAAAAAGCCAAAGAAAATTGAAGTGCACTTTATAAAGGTTTTCCCTTTTCAAACTGCAAACCCCACGTCAACTGTTTATCATCAAATAAGTATTCCAAAAATAACTGAAATATTGAATTCTGAATTGATAAACTTTAGTTGGTAGTTTAATTTATAAAATTAATATAGAGTATTAGTTTTTGGTTAACTCAACCAAATATTATTCTTTTGTTTCTTCGGAATGCAATGACTTTTAATGCTCAAACCAGTTGGGAATTTCAACCAATGATAAAAGAAATATATGTGTATATACATATATATTATTACTGTATTGTGGTTTTTCGAATAAGTTCATAGTACTTTCCCATTGAATGTGAGAAAAGTAACTAACTGGGTTATTCAGCAACAAGTCGCATTGTTTGCCTAACCTTTAACCAATTCAAACAAATGCATGGTCATTGTAGTGTAGGCACAATGTGTAGGCACAAAATAAGAAAAAAAAAAAACACTTATCAAGCCAAATAACAAGCCCACTTGCCGCAACCCTCACATTCCTTCCGCCCATTATGAACAATTCAAATTAACTGCGCTCAATAAACCGCAAAATGTCTGTGGTATCCCTTTTGACGTACAACTACATAGCTCTTATAGAGTAACTGTACATATATATATACATAAATGTATAGCAATATCTTCTTCAAAATGCCAAGTGATGTTATATATATATACATATATATAGATAGTAGTATGCGTGTCTACGCCCCTATTTACGGTTAAAAAAGCCTCTAAATTAACGTACAAATACAAATTAGCGTTGCGGTTAGTTCTGGGGGGCACACACACAATATAAACAATATTGAATTATTCATACCTAGATATCCATTATATATATATAAAACTACTAGAAAACTTACTACTAATTTAAAATTTGATTTAAGCAACTAAGACGATTCTTAATCCCGAGAAATATGACATTTAATATAGTCAAAATGTTTCTATAGAATACAGTTGTAACCCCTAACCCACCCCCCTCCCACTCTTGCAACAAAAACATACTCAAGGGGATTTCATGTATCATTAGTATAACATTATTTTTGATTTTAAATGTCAGTAAATTTAGTTCATGGTCGTGTTTATTAAGTTCCTAGCATACTTTTGTGGGCGCTTAGTCAGTCAGTCAGTCGGTGTTTAAATAAGTGATTATTACATATATATATATACATACATTCATCGATATTGATGTACGTATGTCTATATTATTTATGCATGTATTGTCAAGTTTTTGAATGCAATTGAGCGCATGTTAAAGTATTTTCACGTGGAAAGTTTTGACAATAAGCAGTATGGGCATTATTATTAGTTTACCTTCGATTGTCAACGAACTAACAATGAATTTAAATAGTTTATTATGAGTATATGGACAGATGTTTGTGTCTTGTACTGCCTCGCGCCTTAAATTGTAGGTGAAAATGGTTGTGTGTTTGGGTGTGCGTGTGTGTTTGTGTTGAGTAGCCTAAAAATGTTCTCATGCATATGCTTGACCTACGATTTACCTTTGATTTTCACCTGCAGAAGACAACTGTGACGCCATCGTTAGTTATTACTTTTAACCAAAAATGAACAGTAACGCAGCGGAGAAATCGCGCAAGAAATCAAATATATTTCAAATACGCATCGATAGTGTGGATGATGAGAGTACGGCACCCATAACTGAGGCCAATTCGCATGACGATCTTATTGGCAGCACAGCCCAGGAAGACAGCGAAAGAACCAGCGAGCAATTAGTGTTTCAATTTCCAAGTGGGTGGTGGCAACGCGACTCCTACCCTTAATTGAACCAATTAACCGAAGATACGTTTCCGTTATTCTGTTGCAGGATTTCTATCAGTGCCTGCACTAAGAAATTCACGTCAAAGTTCTGTTATATCCAATCGGCGTGAGGTTGTGTCCAGTCCGGCCAAAAGTGAACGGATAATACGTACCAGAACTCAGACAAAAGTTCGACCGCGAAGACTTAGTCAAGATAGTGGCATAGTGGCAGGTCGTTTAGTATTGTATAACGTGAGTTTTTTTTTTTTTTAATGAAAGGACTACCCATTATTTTAATTAATTTTAATTAATTTTTTTAAGTTATTAATTCCAAGATTCATTTTTGGGTAGCCTTTCGACAAAAAAAAAAATTGATTAATTTAGCTAGTATAAATCTTAACTTGGCAGGACAACGGTATGAATGATATAGAACTTTCGGAACGTCCCATACAAAATGCGGATCAAATCTACGAATTTATGCATTCCAATCAAGAGGAAAATGGCACATTTAATGCTCAAAAACCTCCAACTCCAGCACCCAAACCCATTCCAATTCCAACATCCACTCCCTACCTGCCAAAAACCAGTACCAGTCATATGGATGTTAGCACAACTGGTTCTGGCTCTGCTTCATATACAGAAAAATGGTTAAATTCCTCGGTAATGAGACCCACCAATTCATCATATTATCATAAATCAAATATAATTAATGTGCCCCTACCGACTCATCTGGAATCGGAATCGGCGGAACCCAGTCCCACTCAAGCCTTTGGACCAAAAATCATTGGCACCCATGATGAGGATATTCCTGGTACGGCGATGCGTCGCAACTTGGAACTTAATTTAAGCGCCAATTTAACAGGTCATACTAAATCTACCTCTGAGGATCCAACGAAAGCTAATCAAGTGTGTGAAATTGTCGATACAACTCATTCAAATATTTTGTCAGATCAGTTTGCATATCGGCAATTGGTCCCGGTAGAGCGGAAGGCATCGGATACGGGAAGCAGTGTTAGTGGAAGTTACTATAGCAGCCGTAAGGCTAGCAAGAGCAATAGTATTGCCGGTGAATCAACGGATGAACGACGTATAAGTAAACAAGATCGGGAAGGTCTTGATCCAGAGTCACTTATGTTTCGCGATGGACGTCGAAAGGTTGACATGGTTTTGGCCTGGGAGGAGGAAGATCTTGGCGTCATGACCGAAGCAGAAGCACGAAGACGAGATCACAGGCGTTGCTTTATGGAGAACCTTATTAAAGAGGGACTAGAAGTTGAGTTGGAGGATAAGTCGCAGTCGTTTAATGAGAAAACATTTTTCCTAAAAATTCACTTGCCTTGGCGCCTGGAAACCCGATTGGCAGAAGTTATGAATTTGAAATTACCGACAAAAAGGTTTATAACTATTTCTGTTAAACCATCTTGGGTAAGTATTTCCTTCAAACAAAAAAAAAAAAAAAAAAAACAGAAGGCTTTAAGAACTGCCACATTGTCTACATTTTAAAGGATGAAGAGAGTGTGGTCATGCGAAATGTGCAATACTGGAAGGATGTGTGGCAAAAAATGACAAAGAAAATTCAATTGGATCAGAGCCTGTTAGAGGGAGAGACAACTTTTAAGGCAGCAACGGCGGGTGGAAATCCAGAAGAACAGTGAGTTGAGTCGGAAAACTGATCAACTAAGTATCTTGAACTCTTTTTAAAACGAGTAGCGCAAGATATTAAATTTAACAGTTACTCTTCGATCCAATTTAAATGCACCTTATATATGTTCTAGATTCATTGTCAAGGATCGTGCAACAGCCTACACAAGCGCTCAACGTTCGTTAATGGTCATGCAGGTTCTTATACGTACACCATACGACGAAAGCGACCGAAGCGGCATTCGAAGATTGCTCAATGATGCCACATATCTTGGTTGTTTTCCTCTACACGAAGGTCGCTATGATCGACCACATTCCAGTGGTGTTTCTCTAGATCGACGAATTCTATATCAGACCTGGGCCCATCCATCACAATGGTATAAAAAACAGCCATTGTGTTTGGTACGAAAATATTTTGGCGATAAAATAGCATTATATTTCTGTTGGTTGGGTTTCTACACCGAAATGCTAGTATATCCATCTGTTGTGGGTACACTATGTTTTATCTATGGCTTGGCTACACTTGAATCAGAGGATAATACACCCAGCAAGGAGATATGCAATGAATATGGCACTGGCAATATAACACTCTGTCCCCTGTGCGATAAGGCCTGCAGTTATCAAAAGCTTTCGGAATCATGTCTCTTTTCGCGACTTACATATCTTTTTGACAATCCGTCAACAGTATTTTTTGCCATATTTATGTCCTTTTGGGGTATGATCAAATTTTACTAAAGAACAATATTCAAGCTGATCTCTAATAAAGGATTTCCCAAATTTAGCTACCACTTTTCTGGAGCTTTGGAAACGTAAACAATCGGTCATAGTCTGGGAATGGGATCTGCATAATGTTGACATGGATGAAGAGAATCGGCCAGAGTTTGAGACGAATGCAACAACCTTTCGCATGAATCCAGTTACTAGAGAGAAGGAGCCATATATGTCCAGCTGGAATAGGGCCATACGTTTCGCTATTACGGGAAGTGCAGTGTTGTTTATGGTGAGCAATTGACGTTACGGTTTTCCATTGCTCTTGGCTTGTTATTTAAATTTTCCCACCGTATCCGACAGATATCTGTTGTCTTATCGGCAGTTTTGGGTACTATTCTATATAGAATCTCTTTGGTATCGGTTATATATGGTGGCGGTGGTTTTTTTGTTAAAGAACACGCTAAACTATTTACCACCATAACTGCTGCATTAATCAATTTGGTGGTCATCATGATACTCACACGAGTAGGTTAAATTGTTAATTACATAAAATGGAACATTCAATGGAACATTCAAACTATTACAGATTTATCATCGCATGGCAATAAAGTTAACTAATTTGGAAAATCCGCGAACCCATACCGAATACGAGGATTCATATACATTCAAAATATTCTTTTTTGAATTTATGAATTTTTATTCATCATTAATTTATATAGCCTTTTTTAAGGGCAGATTCTTCGATTATCCTGGTGATGATCAGGCACGTCGCAGTGAGTTCTTTCGCCTAAAAAATGATATATGTGATCCGGCTGGTTGTTTATCAGAATTATGTATACAATTGGCCATCATAATGGTGGGTAAACAGTGTTGGAATAACTTTATGGAGTATTTGTTTCCGAAATTTTGGAATTGGTGGCGTCAACGAAAGCACAAACAGGTGAGAATTCCAAGGGCAGGACTAAACAATGGAAGAAAGGGATATTGCGGAAACGGAACCCCATATTTATTATATTCATAACTAAGGAACATCCTTTTATGAACATTTTGTTCATTTCCAGGCCACCAAAGATGAATCCCATTTGCATATGGCTTGGGAACAAGATTACCATATGCAGGATCCTGGACGTTTGGCTCTCTTCGATGAATATTTGGAAATGAGTAAGCAGTCGTCAAAAAACCACGAGTTATTTGTTTTTCCAAGCAACGTCTACCTTTTCCATTCATTTCATAGTACTTCAATACGGTTTCGTAACTCTCTTTGTGGCCGCATTTCCATTGGCTCCTTTGTTTGCTCTACTTAATAATGTTGCGGAAATCCGTTTGGATGCCTATAAAATGGTCACCCAAGCCCGACGACCATTGGCAGAACGTGTAGAGGATATTGGTGCGTGGTATGGCATTTTACGTATTATAACCTATACGGCCGTAGTTTCCAATGCCTTCGTAATAGCATATACAAGCGACTTTATACCACGAATGGTTTATAAATTTGTCTATTCGGAAACTCATACCCTGGCCGGTTATATTGAACATTCCTTGTCTACATTCAATACCTCCGATTACAAGGAGGAATGGGGAGCCACAGTTAGTGAACGGGATCCGGACACTTGTCAATACCGTGGCTATAGGTAATAGAAAAACCAAGTTAGTCAACACAATATTTTCTATACTGTTTAGTTGCTCCTTTTCTTTTGCAATGTAGGAATGGTCCAAAAGACTATGAACCATATGGCTTAAGTCCTCATTATTGGCATGTCTTTGCTGCTCGTCTTGCCTTTGTAGTTGTATTCGAGGTTAGTTTTCTAAATGATTTGTTCCTTGATTATCGATCTACATATATCGAGATCTTTGATCTCTACCATTTACAGCACGTTGTTTTTGTAATTACGGGTATTATGCAATTCCTTATACCTGATGTTCCCTCGGAGGTTAAAACACAAATGCAACGTGAGCAGCTTTTGGCCAAGGAGGCCAAATATCAACATGGCATTAAACGCGCCCAAGGAGATAGTCAGGATATAATGAGTTTATTTCGTGATGCCAGCAATCGGACATCAATAGCCGGAAGTCAAACCACGGCCCGTGGTAGTTGGGCTCGTCGCTTTAGTCGTCTAAGTGATGGATTGGATGCCCATGTTGAGGTTACAGCACGTCCCCGTCGCTCGGTGGAATCAACGGTCTGGGAGGTTTCCTGACACGAGGAAGAGGCTGAAAATGAAACGCCTGATGTTGAGCAAGCTAAATGATGAGAGTAAAACATATTGCTCCATTTCCATAATTGTATTTTAAAATATTTACATTAGATTTGTTCTAGTGTAGATCAATTTTTTGTTTTTTTTTTTTAATAATGTAACACACGTACATATTTGTATGTATGTATGTATCTTTACTTAGCATCAACATATCGATGAGAGCTACAAATTACCGTAGTCGAGCAGTTTAGATTAATAATAACATACATATATATGTACATATGTATGTATGTATGGAGGTTGTAAATTTCCCAGAATCAATTAACCCATCTAACGATGGTACCGATCTGTGGCAATATAGAATATATGGAATTGATTACCATTTGTGGATAAACATATCGCACGATTATCAAAAATTGATATTTTTACACTTAAACAAATTTGCAATTTTATTCAGTGTTGTTTTAGTCGAGTAAATTTACTTTGTAAAATTGTAGATGTTTGATATTTATTGTAAATAAAACACTTTTTGGATGTTGTTTAATTTTATTTAGTAATATAGTTTTAGGGGACTAATTTCACTTCATTAATAATCATGATTCTGATAATAATATGACCTTAAAATTAAGCTTATCACATATCCCAAATCCGATTAGATGAATTACATTCAATCAATTATCGGTCCCCCCTCAAAGTTTCTATAACAACCAAAAGTTGTTTAGTCACCTGGTTAAAGGAGCAATTCGTTTTTTTCAAACATAATACACATTGTTTTTAATGCTGGATAAAAATTGATTCCAATTATGAATAAGAAACTTTCGCCCGAAGATGCATTCTATGAAAATTTAACACTTGGTCTTATAAAAACGTTATGTAAGTAATTGGTAAATCATATCCGCATGGCCATCAATCCCTCATATGTATGTTTGCGAATAGCCACAGTGCCAAGGGTGTGTAATGTTAGTTTGGAACGTCGCCAGCCGTTGAATGCCTGCCAGGTGGTCAATTGGGAGCAACGACATTGTGTTTACTTGCCAGAGGATATGAAGAAATTTTATCTATCCACCGATGGATTTGTTCTCAATTGGAGCTATCAATACGCACGTAAGCATGTGACAATCCATACATAGATTGAAATTTTGGCAATTGTCATACTAATTTTATATGTCCACCCCCTCCGCAACCCACAGCTAACGATATACGTCGCGTGGGACATATACATTTTCCACATTTGCTACAGGTAACATTGCTGCGTGAAAATATTGAGAATACGCCCATGCCGGTGGTGGCTAGTGCCGGAGTTAATTCCAGTGCCATTACTGAAGTGTCTACTTCCTCTGTTAGTAAAGATAAATGGGGTAATTCCACTCCCATTATAACTGCCAAATCGAAAATTTTTGAAATCAACAATATCAATGAAATGGCTAAGGTAAATCCCAAAATCCAATTAATATGTAACAACTATTTCCGTATCGTATTTTCGCTTTAGGTTTGCATGTTGTATGAGTCGACCAGTTCGAATAATCCGAAATTCTACTTGTTGGAATTAAGCACTCTCAGTTGGCAGTTCCTTTCGGAAACCTTTAGCGAATATCTTCGCATGTCCATAGCACATTTGGGTTTGCCCTACTGGGAGCTATGCTTCTCCAGTTTTGGTCTGCCCTCTTGGACAGAACAATTGTTTCTGCTGTTAGCTCCCCATTTGTTGGAAGAGCATGAACCACGACGTGGACGCATTATTAATCCCGCATGTGAGCATCCCTACAATATAATAGATCCCAATATATTCCGGGGTAAGCCCAAAAGTGTCGCCAAAGCAGCGGCGGCAGCTGCTGCAGCTGCTGCTGCATCAAAAAAGTAAACAAATGCAGTTAAAAAAAAAAACCGAACAATTTTATTTAAAAAACACAAAAAGAAAAACCAAAAGGGAAGGGGCGGCATCTAATTTAAGATAGTAAAAGGTGGGGTTAGTAGAAATCTGAACTTTTATCTTCCAGCTCCGCCAGCAATTTATCTCTAATCTGGGGTCGGGGATCCTCGCTAATCTCACTGGGCACTGCCCCAACCTGTCCCAGCATGTATTCCAATTCATCGAGGGTTAGTTTTTCGCCACGCAACTCCAAGGGTCCAATGAACTGTTTGCGTAGGTTACCTTCGTGATAAATAAATATCGTAGGCAGATTCTTCTCTGGGAAATTGGGTATGCAGGTGGTGGCAATGGAGCGCAGGAATTTGGTCTGCGGAAACCGTACAGCTAGCTGTTGCATATGATGGTGGATAAGGGCACACAATGGAACACCATTGGCATAGAGATGCAGTACTACCCAAATGCCCTCGCCAGCTTTGGTCACTTCATTAACATAATCCTGACCGGATATCTCACGCACACTACCAAATCGTGCCTTTTCCGCTGTAGCTCTCATTTCAGCTATGCGTCGCTGGCGATACTGCTCGATGACGGCTTCATCCTCGGAATCTTCTAGCTCGTCCAGTTCATCTAAAGACATGTCATCGATTTTCTTATCCCGCTGACCCTCTTGTGGCGGCAGATCTGTGCGCCTTTGTATGGCATCGTCCATCAGCGCCTGGATTTGATCCTCTGTGATTTCCGCCTCTTTAGGTTGCTTTGGTCCAATGATTCCCTTAGATCGGAGCACATCATTCCACTCGGTATCTTCATTTGGGTCCTACACAAAGAGCGTATTTAATTTTAATTCAAAAATAGTTTTTACTGATCACTCAGGCGTGTTTTCTTTTTGGGCGTGCTGTGTGCTGCTTTTGTTGCTGGCTGCGCACCAAATATGGAAGTTTAATGCAACACATACAGGCAGCACCAGCAACAACAACAATAGACGCTTTTAAAGACTATAACTTTAAACGGATTGTGTTTATTTCACACTTACCTGCATTGTTTATTATTTGTCTATGTATTAAGCACCGAAACGTTCTTAATTTAATTTAATAATTTAAAGGAATACAAGAAATGCAACGTTCCCACTATAAAAAACTAAAAATAAAATTTAAACTATTCCAAATGACTCATGGCGAGACAGATATCGATATCGCGAAGTATAAGGGATACTCGTGTCAAAAGTTTTTCGATTAAATTTTAAATTGAATGGCTATCGTGAGGCGCCAATGTTATGTTATTTAGTATGGCAATTGTCAGGTAGATAATATCTATCTACATGTGTAGCCTATTTGGTGTTGTTGCAAATTTAATCAACATTTGTTTTGTTAGTAGCAAAATTATTCGTTTGATTTTTTAACTCTCATTTTGAATGGCTGGAACCGATGTTTGCACCAGCAGCATCTTCGGCTTGGTCACGCAACTGGCAAAATTTCTGTGCCACGGCGAGGCTTATTTTGACCTAAACGGGGAATATGAGACAGCAGCTGCAGCTACAAATTCCGATGTATCCAAAAGACGGATACAAATCTATGAGGCTCTGTTGTTGGGCGATACCCCTGGTGGAAATAAGGACAAAGATGAAAACGGAGATGCCGCTAACAGCAGCTATATGACTATAGTAGAAAGCAATCCCGAATTGCTTGAGATGCAAAAGCTGATCGAAAAACAAGTGGATCAGGAGCTTGGCCAGAAGATTACACAGCTGTTACTAAGCCTATCATCATGTCAAGGCACACTCTACGAGAATGCGGACTATTCGGATCAGAGAACCGGTATCAATTTAAGGCTTTTAAAACCCAGGCCTTTTAAATTGGAGGAACAACCTTCCATAGAGGTGATGGAGACACAGCCAAAGATGCTAAAATCGGTTGGCTTCATGCGCTCCCAAGTGGAGCCCTTGAATTTTAAACTTAAATCGACCCTGGTAACGGGAAACGTGGAGGCGTTGCGCGAGACTCTTAAGATCAATGCAGAAAATGCTGCCACCGCTGATGCCGATGAGTTGGTCCAAAATGTCTTTCAGGACTCAATATCACGCATCAGAGATTATAGGGACCGCCTACGTCCAACATGTCCCCGACTTCCAAAGATTGCATCTTTGCTACAGGACTCCAAAATTCCATATCCAAATTTAAACAAAGATGCCAACATATTTCGGGAGTCAATGGCTCGCATCAACGGATCAAAAGATCCAGTTAAACCCTTAGACAAATATTTTTCTAAACAGGGCAACATATTCAAGGCATCAATGGCACGCCTCAAGGAGACCCACGATTTGCCCACTCAGGGGATTGCGGATGATTTAAAACCAAAAGTTTCCAAAACATCTCTTGGCTCCGACTTAAAAGGAGTGGACTCGTTGTTACGAAAACCTCATCCAGATCAAAGCGATCTAAAGTCGAACGATTTACCAAATTGTGAACGTCGCACGGAAAAATCTTTTATGTCCGATTTAAATATGAGTAACGATATCAAAATCCACCTTAATCCCAACTTGGAACTGAACTACATTAAATTACCTGATCTCATCGAGCATCTTAAATATGCTGCAGCTGGCCTGCAGTCAGAAACGTTTGCGGTGGATAGTCATGATCGTTTTCGTTTGAACACCAACTGCACTCTGGCCACTGTGCTACCCGAGGTGTTAGCTAATTTTTCTGAACCCTTTCTGGAATCTGGAAGGTGTTATCGTCGCCTGACCTTACGCACCAAATGGCTGAAACCATATTTAATGGAACGTCCTTTAAACAGGGTAAGTTCTACAGATACAAATATAGTCTATATAAACTGAAACTCGATTTCTTGTTCCTTTTGCAGACCGTGCGTAAATCCATCATCCTATTCCTGACCGCAAATCGTCAGTTTTTAATCTGCCAGCCGGCCAAAGAGTTATCGCAGCTCTTAAGGAGTTCCCGCATCGCCATGCAGCTAATGCACAATCTGGAATCACTCTTCGAAAGTCAACCCAAAAGTAAGCAAATTTTTTCTTTTAAATTATTGCAATTAATATATTTTGCCTGCCAATCTCAGTGAATCTGCGTACGGGAACTCCTGGATCATTCCTTATCAGCTTCATATGGTCAACAATTGAGTCGTGCAACAACAACAAATTCAAACAGCTGCTCATTTATTTGTTTAAGTCCATTTGCGTCACATATTATGCCCAGTTGGAGAATTGGCTATATCGTGGCAAACTGGATGAAACCTTCAATGAGCTTTTTATATGCCGCGGTCCAGCTTCAGTTGGTGAATTGGATGAGCGCAGCAAGGATTTCTACGACAAGGGCTATCAAATTCAAGAGGAGGAAGTGCCCGGATTTTTAAGTGGTTGTCAACAGGCCATCTTACAATGTGGCAAATACAATCAAGTCCTCAAGGCGTACAAAGCACAGGTAATAAAGAGAAAGAGAGAGAGAGACAAAGCGAGCAAAGCAGAGCGAAAAAGAATACTTAATAAATATACTTTCGTCTTTTTCTATTTCAGCACCCTGTCTTGGAATGGGAATACCCCAGCATAGTTGTCTGTCTTACCCAGGAGCAAGTGGATAAAATGCGTTCCAATATGCAACTCAGTTATGGCCCCATATTTCAACGCTATGAGAAATGCAGCATGCAAAGCATATTCGAGCAGCGAATGGCCTCCAAGCAGCGCTTTGGCAACCGTATGATGGAGCAAACACAAGCCCATTTGGAGGCCTGGGAGGTCCACCAGCGCGAACTTATTCATAAGGCAAACATTCAAAATCAAAAGCGTTGCGATGAGCTAAATGCCCAAATAGAAGCACAGAAACAAATTCGATTGGAGGAGCGTTCCAAAGAGATAGCCTCTGAACTGGCATTTATAAAGAAGTGTGAGAAAGACGAAGCTCTTCGTTTGGAACGCGAAAAGACAATCCTGCAAGAAAAAATATCGATATTCAGCAAAGCTGTGCATAAGAGCAATGATAATGATAATGATAAGGAGTATAGCTCAAAAGGAAAATTTGATGCAGAGACCGAAGGTGGAGTCACTAGTCCAGATTACAGTAGTAGCAGTGATAGAAGCTTTGTGTCCTGCCTTGAAGGGCCCGAATCGGACGAACCAGAGGCGACATCAACAACTGCTCCACAATATCAGCGCAGCCATTCGGATGTAATGAATTCCAATGAAGAGCCAAATGCCATGGGTTTAAGAAATCGACAGCACATAATGTCGTCTGAACAGTTCCAAGAATGCAATACTCAAGTTGATTTACCATCACCGGCAGACCTAAATATGAATCTGAATCCATTGACCATTGAAAATATGACCGATTTGCAACGCAATCGTCAACGCATTATGAGTCACGATGGCTTTGTCCAGTTCAATGCCGAGGAAGATGCGCACAGCCAGCGTGTGAGATTTCAAACAGAATCCAACACGGCTCTGGCACGAAATCGGCGTCGGGTTATGCAAAGTGAATACGATATCATTATAAATCAACCAGAGAATACCGTACCACAATCAAACCGAAATGAGAGCACTAGCCTAAAACAGAATCGATTACGTATGATGGAAAGTAATTTTGACATTGCCATTAAGGAAGTTGCTGCGGATAAAAAATTGAATTTGACCCTCGATGTGAATCGATTACATGTGGAGTTGCCCACACCCATGTCCACTACATCCGATATAGAGATTGAAGAGAAAGACGTAGAGAACTCTAGCGAAGATAAAGCCAATAATAATTACAGTATTTCGAATGAGCAAATCGAATCAACTCCGAAAAGTTGTACTTCACCTATCATTTCCATTCCCATACCCACCACCATGACAAGTGAACAGGCAGCAATATCTGATTTTTATATCCCTTCAAATCTTGGACCGCCCAGGGAGCCAAAAAGGAAGACTCAAGATAGATCTACAACGGCGGATATGACAACCACTGATCCGTATATGATACGACGTTGCCTGCAATTGTCGATTATGATACCACTGAATACTCATTTATCGCTACTCCGGAGTGAGATATTTCGCATCTTTCAGGAATTACGAATCTATGATCATTTCCGTCAACTACGCAATTACTTTTTTCTGATAGATGGTGAGTTTAGTATGCTCCTTGCAAAAGGAGTTCTGAATCACATCAATATGGGCATGGAATCGCGCAGATTATGCCAAAGAGGCATCCTAGATGCCATACTGAATAATGCCATTAATGCTGGTGAAACTGGTGAGTGATAAATAACCCTAAATAAGCCCAGATAAATAACCTTAAGCCCAATCCTTCTTTTTTGTTCTTAGATGAAACTGCAATTTCACAAAATCTTACTTTGAGTTGCCTACAAATACCGGATACCATGGATCATAACTCGCTAGATGCATTAAACGTATTAACCCTGGACAGCAAGATCGATTGGCCTCTCAATTTAGTAATCAGCAGCGAGACCATTAATAGATATGCTATAATCTTTCGGCATTTCTTCAAATTACGCCAGATCGACTATGTCCTGCAATGCTCCTATGAGTTCCTGCATGAGCAGGGCAAGCTGCTGGGGCGACGTTTGTCTATTGCTCCACATTATCGTAATCTGCAAGTGATTCGCTACAAGTTATCACACTTTGTGACCACGCTACAAAACCATTTGGTGTCCACTGCTTTGCAAGGACCCTGGAAAGTATTCAAAGATGAAATGCGCACGGCCGACTCCATTGAGACTCTCTATAGGCAGCATGTGGCCTACTTAAAACGAGTGGCCTTTATGGCCCTCTTAAACCGGCACAGTATAAAGATTAAGGAAACCATTGATAGCATATTAGTGATTATTCTTCGATTTTGCAAGTATGTATAGAAGGATAGAAACTTTTGTATCCATCTTTCATTTTATTTCATGATATCTTTGTATTATAGAGTTCTGCGTTCGCAGTCGTTTGCATTGGATGCCGATGATCAGTTTGTCCATCCACGCTATAAGCGTTTGGTGTTCGAGGAAAACGAATTCAATAAATTCATGCATTATCTCATATATTTGGGCAACAAAGTTGCTACCTCTGGCTATCAAGAGGAAATCGGCGACCTGATACGTATTATTAATTATAATAACTATTACAAATTGTCATCCTCTGACAAGGGTGATAAATTTTAAAAGCTTAACAAAATTGCGAATCTCGAGAGTATTAGAAGATTTTACAGAATGAGGGAATTATGCTAAATAAAATGTTTATTGTTAAAATTCTGCTTAAAAGACAGCAAACAAAAGGCAAATATATCAAATAGCAAATTTTTGCTTTTTCAAATCGATTTTAGTGAAATTTTGTTGAAATAAATGAAATATAAATCAAATGTATGTATGTACATATATTTACTAAGAACTTAATCAAATGTAAATGCCGTATAATGGATAACTAATATTATTGTGGATAAAGATTGGATGGATCTAGAACGGACCGAATAGCTTATTACAACACACTAGTAGCAGCTATGGAACTTCGAATGGAATTACCCACCCGATAAACAGTGGTAGGTAAGTACAAAAACATCAAATTTATGTATGTATATTGTTTTGTTTTAGTTTGTTGATTTCTTTTTAATTTAATTTACATTGGGAGAAAATTGTTTTTCATCTCTATTTCTATATTCCTTTACTTTTTTTTTTTTTTTAACTGTTTGTTTCCTTCAATTAATGTTTAATATATTAATTATATGAAACATTTACTAGTAGCTGGCTCTAACTTTACTTTTAAATTACGCTCTCGCAATACTTACTAGCTACTAAATATATATATATATATCTATATATAGGTATGGATAAGAGAAAGAATTAAGATAATTTTACACAGAAAGAGATAAGACATATTTTGGGTTTTCATTTTTTTCTGTTTTTTAATATTATGTATATTATATATAACTTTTTTTTTTTCTTTGCTTAATCAATTTCGTGCTGCCTTTTAACCTGGCCATGAGAGAACAAAAAATGGCTTAATTTGGAGGATTTCATTGAGATTGGCGGCAAAAGCTGGCAACTGTTTTATATAGATATCATATAGAAAGATAGTTAGATACAATATTTAAAGAGGAAGGGGGGCACAATACATTTTTGCTTAAATATTAACGTGTGGTGCGGGGTGGGGGGATCAAAAGGTTGCCCGTTAAAAAACGAATGCTTCAATTTTATACAGATTCCCAGGCATTTCCTTCGATTGCTGAAATCTCTTCCCAATCAATTCTTTAATGTATTTTGTTGTTTTCATTATAAATTATATAAATCAGTTAAAACATTTTTGCCGGTGTTAACTTAGCATTAGAATTCCCCCTTTTTTTTTAGTATTAGTTTTAGAGCATTTTTGGGTGTTGTTTTTTCTCTTATCGTTTCTTCTTGTTTACAGCTGAAATTTGAAGGGGGGAGAATCTGTTGGTGAGAGAGGGGAGGAGCTAGGTAAATGGTTTGAGAGGTTTAGCTTGTCGCCGGAAATTTGTTGCATGGCTGTATAATTGATGTTTTACGCGCTGGTACAGTTTCGGGCGTGGGAATGGCATCACCGGTGGTCACCTTATTGGCAAAGACCTGCTTAACGCCGCCACCCTTCTGTTTGGCCATTTGATAGTCGCCTGAATCGAAGAACTTTTGCTGCAACACAGAAACGAAATGTGAATGAAAAATGCACACAAATCATTTGTTTTAACACTTACCCCTTTCTGCAGACGCTTCTGTAGGAAGGCTGAGTGTCCGCCGGGCACCCGCATGCCAGTGGGATATTTCGATTTCAATTTCTCCTCTTCAATTTTTTCCAAATCTCTGGGATTTGCCTGTTCACTTGTCTCCTCTTGCGGCGTGGTTGCCGGACTGTTATTGCTATTTTCCTCAGTGGAGCTCATCTTGTGTATGTGTGTGTTTGTTGTTGTTAGTCGCGCGAGGGATCTATCTGTAAGGCAAAAAAAAAAAAAAAAATCTAAAGTATACAATTGAAATTATAGAACGAAATTCTAATATGGCGTTGAAACTTGCAAACGCACAGCGGCAATAGATAGAAAAATGTCACAAGGGCAACTAAGTTTTTTTTTTGGGGGTTTCAGAAGCGCGCAAAAATGCCAAGATAAAAGTTGCATTTCATCACACATACACATACGCATGCATAAACATATATACAAGTAACGCACTCACTCGCTTACACTAACTCACACAATATACAAACACGATATATAAATTGTCATAATCTGTTGTTTAAATATTGTTTCAATTTGATATACGCATACATATGCACATATGTATGTATGTGCAAGTGTGCATATATCTATGCATATAAATTTTCGTGTATATGTATGTGTGAAAATTCAACGATCTCTTCTTCAATCTCAATGTTTTTTTTTGTTTTTTGGACGCGTCAAATTTGACGATTAACTGTTGTTTTTCTCCTTTTGTTCTTTACCCTTCTTCTACGTCTTTAACTCTCTGATTTGCTTTGCCAATTAGCAAGCGCCAAGCAACGGGGCAGCACACAACAACAAAAAGACAAAAAAAATTAAGTATTTAAGTACACGATATGAAAGGACACGACGGTCTAGCGGGCGGTTGTAAATTTTTGCGAAATCTTTTTTAGAGTTTTCAATAATATGAGCAACTAGGTATTATCAAGACGGTATTTTGACGAAAAGTAAATTTTCTTTCAATATTCCTTACATTACACACTTTTTTACAGACGCGCTAAGAAGAAATGATGCAAGGCTAGGGTATAATCGATAAGTATCGATTTTAGTCAGTCCAATGCCCGGTTTTTAGTTGGGGTACTCCTATCAATGTTTCGATGTGTTTTTGTTCTAACAATGTATTTTCTTAATCGAAGCAGATTTTTTAAAAAATTTGTTTAATGAGAAGCCCATTTAAATAATTAAATGCCTTAAAGGAGTAAAGTGTATATATTACAGAATTGTAGAGCATTTATGTTTGGGAGTGCCGCGAAATTATTTTCATACTTTCTTACTCTAAGACGGCCACACTAATTTTATTGCCAGCTGCTCCACGGATTTGCTGCTGCTGCTCTGTCTATATTATAAGTTAAGTGATTTAGTTAAGTGAATTTAAGTTAAAATAAAAACCTACAATTGAATTTGATACCCTCAAGACAACGACAAAAACGCACCACCAATTATGAGTTCCAAAGATAAGTCAAAGTTTAAAATGTTTTTGAAATCGACAAAGACGGCAGGTGAGAATTAATAGCAACTAAAAACATTCCAATTGGTTTTGAACGCAAATCTTAATTCGAATGGTAATTAATTTCAGGTAATGCTGGCGAACGCACTTTGCGGCCGGAATTTGAACGGGAATTACGACCGGAGCAGCCAGTGGCGCAGCGATGTAGAATGCTCAAAGAATTGGGCGATATGCATTTGCACAATATCAATCTAGATGAGGTAGGTAAAGTGGTAAAGTTAATGTCTTACCATTCAGTATCAACTTAAAACGATTCCAACTTATTCATTACAGGCTTCCATTACCAAACTTTGGCATCTGACCAACGATCTCATTGTGCACAACAAACCGGCGGAAACGCGACAGGTAGCCCTACATTTTTATAAGCGTCTCATCTACACACAATACAAGAACTTGACATTAATGCGGGAAAAGTTCTTTCTGGTCATTCAAAATCATGAGGCGCGCGAGGATTTGCAGCATTTGCTAGAGCTGCTGGTCACCCTCACTGACAATGGCAAAGATATAACCAATTTTGAGGAAAAGGTAGGTTAAAATCATAGATAAATACCAAAGCAAATTAACTAAGCCTAAGTCTTTAGATCGGCAAATTTATGCTACTATGGATACCAGCCATTACAGATGCGGATCTGCTATGTCCCTATTTGGATATGCTGGTCAATCTGATTAAATTCAATGCCGCCCATCTGGACAAGGACATTCTTGTGGGCATTGTACAGTGAGTGGAATTGTTAACATAGAGTGAATCCTGCCATCATTTGATTTTTCTATGTATCCTAGGAATGCCTGTGATTTGAGTTGCACTGTTACCGATGATGATATTGGCCTTCAGTGCCTTACAATTCTAGAAATGGTCATTGGATACACAATATTTCCCAGCGAACCACTGCCCCAGTGCATTGTTACACTTTGCCGGACTGTGAATCATTCACGCTATTGTCAGGCATCGTTTAAGGTGAGTCCAAACTAAAAGATTAGTAGTCACGGAATCGGAATTAGATAAACTGGCAAGCGATAAGCAATGAGGGTAAACAGAAGTTATTTTTAATGCAACACTAAAAATCAACAAAATAAATATACGTATATATTCAAAGCGTGTAGAGTAAAAACAGTGATACGGTTATGCGGAATATGCTTATAACGGTTGATGTAACCGATTACTATCTTGTGTATTCAACAATTTATTTATCCCTGAAATGAAACAAATTTCGATGATAGTTTGTCAAAGCTGGTTGGCTGCCGGACTTCATCGTGATCGGTTAATGATGCCATTTCCATTTTTGTTGGTTTCTCTGATAATTGGTGATTTCGCTCCACTATATTATTTGGGCATTCCATGCCGACATCTATAGCGCAGTAGCGTTTTAGGACATTGAAGTATCTTCGATTGGGACAGGTCATTTCAAGGACATGACCCCGCGCACACACAAAGTAACGACTACAGTCGCTGGCATGAGGAACCACAGAGCTAGCTGTCCTGGCACATTCTTTCAAAGCGAAAGCTTTTTCATTCAATGGCGCCAGCGACGGAGGCATAGTCGGTTTCTCCAGGCATATACCAGTTGTGTCCAAAAGACAGCTATCCACACTGCTATCATAGTAATGATCCTTTGGGCATTGTATTAACACAGCTTTGCCACTTTCACACCGATAATAAGTCTCGCAATTATTTGGATTGATTAGAGTAGAGTTCTCCGGCAATAGGCAACTACACTGATGATCTGGAGTCACGGCCACAGGCAAACATGCATTACGCTCCACATCAAAGTAGCTTCCGGACTTACAACTAATCAGGGCAAAGCCACCATTTCGCGTACATAGGCGATATCGTGTGCAGTCTCCCGGGTGGCGTTCCACGCTGGAGTTGCAAACATTGTTGCTCGAGAAGGAAGAGTAGTTCGAGTTGGAGTAGTCGTTGCAGGAACCATATACACAACGCTGATGATCACTGCTAAAATGGTAATTTGCCGTACAACTGAATTCCTGATAATTATCCTCATGGTTATTGTTCCCCGTGCAGACGTAGAATTTACGGCACTCGTGCACACTGGGTAGCATTGTCCATGCCTTTGCTCGACTGCACAAAGTGGATATATATCGATTTTTAGTGAAACCTCTCACACTGCCAGCTAAAAGCCACAGTATGATCAAAAGCTGAGCTGCAAATAAAAGTTGATTGAATGTCTATTAACACCTTGTTGGCGAATTTAACAGGCTGTTAAAAAATCTTTACAAATAAATCGCTTAATCGATGGCTAATTAATGCATTTAACACATCAGATTAGATTTGAAATGCCAAGGGCAAACAGAAACTATAAACTATGTTTAATTATCCGGCAGTTTTCTTTTAATTTTTGACTCACAGTTTTTCATTATATTCCGAATTGTGCTTAAAAGATATTTTCCGTCAAATGAGGCATAGAATTGCTAAGAGTTGGCTTTTTATGTTGCCGGAGCCTCAGGATTTATCTAAACAATTGGAAGATAAGGCAATTTATCTATCAATAACCAACAACTAATGCTAATGAGGTTTCTCCCATTCAGTATTCGAGTAACAGTCCTTATCTGATCCGACATCCAAATAATTTGTCCCACTCGTTATCATTGTACAACAACATGATGATTAACCATTCGCACAATCTTCGAATGAAACTCTCAATGATATTTTCTTGTCAAGGTGAAATAGTAAATTCCATCCCCCAACTTTTTAAATGCATACATATATATAAATATATATATATATCTAGATTCTAGGCATAATAGCATCCAATCAAATCTTTGGGCAAGCAACGAAGACCATCAAATTTGTGATGGGATATCTTAAGTGAGACAGCTCTAGTCGCATATTCCAAAGCATCGCGTAGACTCATTTTGTCATCATGGATAGCATATATTATGGCTGCATTAAACGTATCATTCTCACCGACATTATCGACCACAGTTTTTGGTGGTTGGGGGCCCACTTTAATGAACGTGTCATCAGACATAAGGCCACAGGATCCCTCTAGATAATTGTTATACAGAATCGTTGGCTCAGGCAGTCTTTTTCCCAGGCAATCATCCTGATCATTCTTATCTGTATCATTCATTTCAAGATACGGTGATTTTTTAATTTGTTCTTCCTGCAAACGAGATCGGGTAGCTTGCAACTTTTGGCGTACGGCCCACACTGTCTCATGGCCATTCATAAAGGCGTTGTCATCCTTTAGTTGCATTCGTACAAAAACATAGTCCACCTGATCGGCCATTGCCAAACTCAATGGTTTCAAACTAATGAGATCTACAGAAATTGTGATTCGCGGTCCACCGGAACGTTCATTATAGCTTCGCACCGCTTGCATCATTTTGAGTGTCTCCTTGGCATTGCGAGCCTCAAAGTGAATCCAGGAGTAGTTTTGATAATCAACAGCTCCCAGGAATTGTTGAAACGTAAGCTCATGATGATGGTTCGAGTATTCCAGAGTAGTACGTGTGCCACGATTCCTCACAATGTTAATGCTTTGATGTGCCGGTTGATGCGGTGAGCGCGGACATGTTGAGATATCAATTCCCATCGCCTGGAAACTTGTCAATATACTCTCAAAGGCGGTGGCACTGCTAAGTCGTCCAAGAAATTGGCAATCGATACCCAATCTTCGTAGAACAGTGCATACATTCGAGCCTCGACCACCGCGTCGCCAGCTACCCTCCTCAGTGCGTTGCACCATGCCAGGTAATGGATGCACATCCACCACAGTTATCATATCCAGCATCACAAGACCAACCACAAGTATGCGCCGTTTTGGTGGTGGTGGTTCTGGTGGCGGATCCTTTGGTAGATAACGAACCTTTCTCACGGTTATAATTTCCTTGACTATTTGTTTTTTCATTTTTTTTAATTTTTTACTCCGAATTATTGTTTACCTGAAATTTTGAAGCTAAGCCAAATGTTATATAGACAAACTTGTTCCAAAAGTTGTGGCCAATTATGTTAACTAGAGATTTTTTTTGTTATTTTACAGATCATGAAGAATCTTTTGGGCACTCAATTGGGCTACCATTCCATGAAAATGATGTGCAGCATTCTAAATGATCATCAACTATACGAGGATGCTCAATTGCTGCGTGGTGCAGTATTTCATCTAACGATGAATATATTTGGATCCAACATCATTTTTCAGGTTTCGCCAATGACTTATGCAACTAATGTGCTGACTGGATTTCTTCGTGTAAGTTGATTAATCTTTTGATCCTTGATTTGATATTAATGTCTGATTAATTTAATATTTATTCAATTTCTGGGTTTCTAGGCCTTGGATAGCCGCCAAGTGATTGTCACATTTGAAGTAATCCTAAGCGTACGCATGGTCATTAACAAAACCAAATTATCGGAGCTCATATGGGACAGAATATGTGACATTATGTCGGCCATTGTGAACAACATTGAGCATTACGACCAGATTGGTGTGAATAAAGATCGTTTGCACCATTTGGAAATCAATTTCCATGAGAATATTGATTGTATCGAAAAGATGCTGCAGGATGAGCGTGCACAGATATTGGGTAATGTAGATCGCATTTATGATCTAATTGAGCGTGTGGCAGAACGGCGACCGGAAGCTTCTGTTTTGGCACTAATAGAGTATCGTACGCGCAGAATATCCGCCACACGGCCGGAATGGCTTCAGGTGTTAATCCAATTTGTGCGTCGATTTTATACCATGGCCAATGTGAATGTGCGCATTAAAACAATCAATTCATTGGTTCGAATTATGGATCAGAATCGTTCCTGCTATGAGGAAGAAATACTTGATCGTGTGGTCCTACAATTTTTGGCCCCCATACACCAGGAGCACAGTGTTCAGGTGCGTGTAGCCGTTGCTCGGGCTTTAACCAATTTTGCCAGCCACTGCGATACAAAGCGTTGTATGGATCTATTGGATATATTAGAGACAATGATAAATCGGCCATTTGAGCAAATGTCCCGACACAATCCTGGCGACAGTGTGATGGTTGGTAGTGGATCCGATATGGCTCTAGGAGGCTCTGCTATTGGAGCGGTGAATGAATCAGAAATAGCTGATATACTCGCAGCTGTTGATGGCCTAATAAAAGTGTTTAGCATAAAGCTGCATCGCCTGCCCGCCACACATGCCATCAAGATATTCAACATATTGATGAATCATCTTGAACTACACTATGATCGCCCCAAGATCTTTGAACAGACGAGTACCGTCCGGCTTAAGGTGACTAACAAAATGCTTTTGCTTTTTCGCTTATTGATATTGAGGCGTATTTTTTTGTGTTTTAGATATTTTCCTGGATGCTTAAGGCACGTGCCAATGCCTCATATCATATTGGCTATCCCGATGCCAGCAATAATGATTCCCTCAAATTTAGCCATTATTTGGGCATCGATTCCCCACTGCCGGTTCAGATGCCAACCACAACAATTTCCATTAGACACGCGTGCAAACTGATTGTACGCTCTCTGGATCAGGATAACGATTATCAAGTCTTTCAACTAGTCCTTAAAGAGCTCCCGAAGATTCTGCAAAACAGGGCACTAATTCAAGGCAATAATATGGAGGAGCTCTCCTCAACGTTGTTTAAAATTAATTCGATAAGCAATAACAAATTTAAGCGACCCACCGATGAGTTCAATGCTGTGGTACTGCCCGCTATAGCATCGCTGGTCATATATCATGATTGTTTGCAGCCGTCTCAGCTTTGTAATATTATAACGGCGCTTAATCCGATACCAGCATTTCCCACCATGTGCATCAATACAATGACTATATTGATACTGGAGACACCTGAGGCACTGATGCGTAAACTTCCGGATGTCCTGTTGCAGATCAGCAAGATGTCTGATACGACAACTGTGGCTACACCTGTGCTGGAATTTTTATCGTGTAGGTAGCTCAGATAACATTAGATTAAGATTAGGCAACTGTTAGGCTGTCAATCCTTTCCTAAATGTCTAAATGTATTGTCTTTTCTTTAGTGTTAATCCATTTGTCCCATCTCCTGTTCACGAACTTTACGCTCAAGCAGAACATGTACGTTTTTGCCATAATACTGCCCTATACTAAGCCTCATCGCTATGATCACTATACTGTATCCTTGGCACATCATGTCATTGCCGGTTGGTTCCTGAAGGTCAAGCTGGAGTTACGCAGAAATTGTGTGAGCTACATTAAATCGGTAAGAACTAATAATGAGAGCATAATGACAGTATAGCAGCCAGATAACGTCTCTATTTTTTCTATATAGTCCATGCAGTCAAATGCCAAGATGTTGACCAATGATATTGTAAATCAAACATCATTGAATGAAGATTCATCAAATCGAAAAAGGAGCACTAGCTTAACTGAACGTGGCAGTCGGAATAATACAACATCCAGGGGTAATGATTCGGAGATGCGTCCATTGATGAATAACAATTTGCGCAATTTCCATGCTGAATTGGCGGAAACATGCTTTGATTTTCTTGAACGCCACACATTCTCGCCGTGTCCCTCAATGCCTAAGCGGTAAATGAGAAACTCTAAAGCAAATGATTCATATTTAATTCCTTTTTTTTACTTAAATTATTAACAGTTTACCCGCCATTGACTATCTGTTAAAGGATGGGGTTTCTCAAACCTGGTTGGTGGGACATAATCTGGTAACCATTACTACCTCCGGCTGTCCATCGGCACCCACACGCAATGGCTTGTGTGATCGTTGTGCCCAATTGGGTAAAGCCCCCAGCATAAGTTTAAATTCGAAAAGTCTCAGCGATGCTACTGTTCCGCCGCTTTCCCCAGAACGTGAACGCCGCTATACCAAGGTGAGTCTACAGCACAGCAGTGGCAATGAGTCAGCTGGCAGTACAGAGTTGACTTCATCATCGTCCTCCAATTCGGCGGCAACTACGCATCCGCATCGACAGATTTCAAACAGCTCGACAGCCTCACTAGATGCTTTATCGCGTCGGGGTTCCAATCCAGAGGCTTTGGGCGGCGTGCTCGGTGGTGAGGGACCACACACTGGCAGCAATACGTCACTTCTTGGCAACTCCTTGTCGCAGTCTTCGACCAGCATGAGTCCCTCAGCGGCATCGATGGTGGTCCAACAGCCCGTGTGCGTGAGATCCTGCACAGGATGGGCAGAGATTCTGATACGACGACCAACAGGCAATATATCATGGATAACTCGGATACAGAATCCAATTACCAACGATTGTTTTGGCCATGATTTGCCCTTTAACAATATGGTATCGATGTTTCTGCCCACGGCCTATGGTGGAGTATTTGGACCCGATAATGCCACAGTGCAAGTACCTCAACAGCCTACTGTGGAGGCAGAGCCAGCTCCAACTTTAACTCCAAATACATTACATAGTAGGATGGTGGCCAAGGCTAGAGCTTTGCAACGGCAGGAGGAGATACACTCTGCAGCTGGTAATTCCGGGCCGACAGCGGCCATTCCGATTCCGCGAGTTGCGTCCAAACGCGGCAAGGAAGCGGCTATTTCCGGCAGTGTGAGCGATGGTGAACCCGATGAAGATAGTTTAGCCTTTGAGGATGCTCAGAAGGTCCGCAATCCAGTAAGACGTGTCAATTCCAGTCCCGAGATGACCTCTAGTTGGCGGCAAACCTTTCTTCAGGCTAAACCACCTCCACTTTCTGGTCAGGATCTCGCCGGCAACAACAATACCAACAAGATTGCAGGCGACGAGCCCCAACTGCAGTTGACGCTCAAAAAGAAGAGTGTACAGTATAGCACCAAAGATATGCGCGTCAGTTGTGAGGCGATACCCGAAGAAATAGCTGGTTCCACTCCACCGCAATCGCAACAGGCGGTTTTGCAGCCGGAGAATAGCCAGATGTTGCCCCCAAAGCAACATTCGGCTGATGATGTTAGTAGTCAAGTAGTAGCAGCCACCCTAACGCTAGGAAAGCCTCCCCTATCGCCAGGTCAGGCTCTACCCACTGTAGCCAAACAACCGCTAACAAAGGTCACCAGCTTTGGACAGCAGCCACCGACACAACCACATGCTCCACCCGGTCTGGCCAAATCCAATAGCAGTGGCAATAATGGCGGCGACTACAACAATGGCAATGGCAACGGCGATATGATGCGTGGCCGTTCCAAGACCATATCAGTGGTGCGCGAAGTCAACAATGGCAAAGCCCGTCCACCGGCCACTAGTTTTCTTAATTTTAGCGGAGCTGCCAAGCCGCCCATAAATGCAAAGCTCTGCATGAATCCTAGCTTTATGTTTCTCCAGCTGAACAGCAATTACCCGATGGGCGTAAACGAGATGCCTCTTAAGTTGGGGTCAGACCAGGCAAGTGCATTGGCACTGCTGGATCTGGTGCCACCCTTTGAGACTCATAAAATCGGTGTCCTATATGTCGGCCAAGGTCAATGCAATAATGAGGTAGAAATTTTACGAAATTCCTACGGCTCCACCCGCTATGTGGAGTTTTTACGGAGCATTGGCACTCTTGTTAGCTTAAAGGAGGCAGAGCAAAATAATTTATTTATTGGATTGGACAAGAATGGGGCAGATGGTAAATTTGCCTACATCTGGAAGGATGACATACTGCAGGTAAGATTTGAATATAACGGAATAAATAATAATCTTTAATCATATTTTTCAATTCAATCACGTTTATTTCAGGTTACTTTTCATGTAGCCACTTTGATGCCCACCAATCTGGTGGATGATGCCAACTGCAATGAGAAGAAGAAACACATTGGCAATGATTTTGTGAAAATTATATACAACGAAAGTGGCGAGGAGTACAACCTTACCACCATTTCTGTAAGTATCTGAAAGTATTCTCTACAAAGAGAAATTGTTTATCTCAAGGATTGGTTAAATTAATCCTTTATTCAACTCGTGGTTGCAACAACACCTTTGTTTAGAAGACATTTCTAATTAGAAAATTGTGTCGAATAGATTATCGTATAGTTTTCTTATCGATCACTTATCGATCTTATCTTTCACCAGTGAGTTGTCCAGTTGAATTCCCATACCCATATCTAATCCAAATTTTATTATGTTTATATTTTTTCATAGGGTCATTTCAACTATGCTTGCGTTATTGTTGAGCCCTTGGAACTGAACTCAAATCGGGTTTATGTCAAGGCTCGTTCAGAGATCTCGAAATTTGTCTGTCATCCAGAGCCACGTATTGTGTCAGATAGAAGTGCTCCTTTGTTGGCTCGACAAATGGCGCTTCATGCGAATGTAAGTTGTCAATAGGGAAAACAACCTTCACTGGTTTCATATATGTTTATATTTCCTGATCGTTTTAGCTGGCATCGCTTGTTTATCAAAGTGTCCAAAAGAAAAATCCTTATGCATCCAACTGGCTAGAGCGGTTGCGGAAAATAAAACGTTTGCGTGCTCAGGTAAGATATTTGTATATATAAATTGTATAGATTCGATTACAGTATATGGTTTCACCCACAGATGACAGATGGTCCCACAAGTCAGCCTCAAAGCGGCAGTACTGCAAGTGGAATTGGCAACTCCGAAACAGATGACAAACGGCCCGATTTCACTAAATTCACTTAAAGGACAACAACTGGCGGAATAGCAACATTATTAACTTGTTTTGTTTTGTTGTGACATCTTTCTGTTAACAATCATTTTGCAACAATCCCATATGATACCATCAACCACCCACGCCTATGTTTCAAAATGAAATAATCGTCATTTTATTATTAATGAATTTGACAAGTTTATAAAATCTGTGAACATGCAATAAGAGACGTTTATACTTAACAATATCCATAGATTTATATGCTCAATAATCGGAAGGAGAGCATGATTTAATTCAAAAGCAGATCACTTATTAGGAATCTTATGGTAAGTTGCATTATTTATGAATGGGAACTATTCAAATGATTCTGGATTTATATTCGGAATTATGACAAACTCCCTAGATTAACAAACAGAATCTACATCCATTAATTAATGTGGAATGTGATTTAATTTGTATCATTATATTTTAATAGCTAAACTCAATCCTGACATATAAACCAGTTGGTCCGATCGTTCCATAAGGATATTTAATATTGCACCTTTTTCTGAAACTTTGAGCCAATGTTGTGTATATATTATATAGGTTTATTACTTGTCAAATCAAGTCTTTTTTAATATGTCCGATTTCTTCGAGTATGAATTATTCCAAACTTAAATATGGCTAAATTTTACTTTGTCGCCAGTTCGGCTACATGGTCGTAGCCAAATTTGGTTATCTTATGACTAGCCGCACGATTGGCAAAGTCCACAGCTTCAGAAAGAGTCAACCGATTTACATAGGTGGCATATATAAACCCAGCCATAAAGCAATCTCCGGCGCCTAGTGTGTCGACTACTTTTGTTAGTTTATATGGTGGTAATTCTTGATAGTTATTGTCGGCATCCTGACACACAGCTCCCGCACTGCCCCACGGTATGATTAGGTTGGGTATAGTCTCTCCCGTCAGCACAGCTAGCATGCGATTTAGTTCATTACAGGTTTGTCGCGGCGTTAGCCAATCCTGCTGGCTGGCCAACTCTTTGGAGAAGACCACATAGTCACAGTATTGACAGAGTTGTAGATTCTCCTCGTATCTTGCCTCAAAATCGAGAGATATAATAATGCAATCGTTATTAATTCTATTATGCTCCAGGATAGCCTGCATCATCCGGATGGTCTCTCTGGCATTACGAGCTTCAAAATGTATCCAACCATATTGATTAAGATCAATTTTTCGAAAATCTTCGTATGTGACTTGTGGAAAATTCTTATTGCAATGGACTATAGTACGACTGCCCGAATCTTGGGCCAGGATAACTGACGAGAATGGAGGATCTTGCTCTGTTCTAGGGCAATGATGAAAAGCAATTTGACGACGATCGAGATCATCCAACAGTACACGGAATCCATCTGATTTGCTCAGCATGCCAAAGAATTCAACATTCAGACCAAGAGCCTTCAGGACTGTACTTACATTGGAGGCATTACCCCCTCGTTGCCAGAAGCCATCGTTACAACGCCGATCCGTATCCTCTACGGGAAAACTACTACTAATGGTCACAAAATCGATGACCGTACAGCCCACACATAGCACTGCCTTCTGGTCGCTCATTGCACTCAACACTTTCTTTCGTTCTTGTCTTTCCTTCAGTTGTGCAATGTCGAATTTTCACTGAATTAAATTTATGAATTTTAATCCAGACGACTTAAAAACCTCGTTCAATCTAATCAAAATCTACATACGCATAGCACTGCGCTCCATATATTTTAGACTAGCAGCTGGTTTTTTCTTCTTGTTATTGTTATTATTGCCTTATCGGCGCTCACATTAGGTGAGAGAACCACTTAAAAGTTTAACTAAAATCTCCCATCCACAGCCACTGATCGCGCTCGCTCTCTCTCTCTCTATTTCTCATTGAATTCTTTTACTCTCTCTATATAACTCTCAGTCTGCCTCCCTCGCTTTGTGCTAGCGATGCGTTGTTGGCCAGTTAACAGCTACGTATATGAAGACAAGTGAAATAACTAAAATTATTGCTTAGTAAATAAATACATACATAAATGTCATAAATTAAGTTTAAAAATGTGGTAAACACCTTGTATAGTGCTTAAATCAAAATATTTACTTTTTAAATTGTAATCAGTATAACAAATTGTGTGTGTTATTGCAAATTGATGCGGAATTTTCACTTTCGGTAAGCGTGCATAGATTTTTTACTTCTCTTGTAACTGTAAAAGAAGATATGTATGTATGTATGTACATACATATGTATGCAGGTTGCCGTTGAATGAATTGTATGCATGTGCATGCGAGTGTTTAGTAACTGTAAATTTGACGATAGAATTTTTAATTTAGTACTTATGTATGTCTATAAGTATGTATGTACATACTTATGCATTTCTATGTATATATGTACATATGCATATGTAAGAAATTATTTTAATATGGCAAAACATTAGGATGCCAAATTTTATTCAGAGCTTTTCTATTATTTGTTATATTTATTCCGTTGGTGCAGTATTAGCCTCAAGCAGTAGAATAAAGTATATAAATACATACATATGTACATACATATGTAACTGATTACTGTTATTGAAAATACATATTTTTATTGCGTTAGCGCTTATCGTAATTGTATTGATTGCACTTAAATGCCACCAACAACAAATTGCATACGATTAAAGAACACAAACAAACACTCATTAATAAGCAAACATTCAGTGAGCCAGCAATTATTGAATAAACTTGCATACATATCACATCTGTGCATTTTAAGAAGTTTAATAGGAACATTTGCATACAACTAAATGTTTTAATATGCTTCTTATAAAGAAGAAATTTCCGTTCACTTAGTTTATACCCGTCCGCACCTCCCGTACATTCCGTTTTTACAGTTAAGCCATTCCCTCAGCTGTGAAATGTGAACAAATTAGAGATTCTCAAAGTTTGGTACATAATAGTTCATTGCAATCATTTAGTTAGTATTATTAAACAATTTTCCTTTTTATTATGTGATGTAGTAAATTGTATTAGCTTAATTAGAATGGAGAAAGTCATGTTTCCTGTTTGATGTTTACCGAAAGTATGTATGAGGTTTGATTTTTGTAAGGGCTTGGTCCATAAATTACCCCGAATAAATTTCAATTTGTATGCAAAGTCAATGCCGTCACTCTGCTGTGTTAAATTAATTTGCTAAATGTATTACGCGCAGCAGTTGGCCGGAATCCACCAGCAAATCTCAAATGTAGGTGACAAGAGGATAAAGGCATCATCAGCATCATCGTAATTATCATTATCATATCGTCATTGTGATTGTCATCATGACGGGTCTCTTTGGGTAACCCCTAAATAAAGGCTTGTGGTTGAGCAAAACCAAAACCAGTCACAGTTAGAATCGCAGACACAGTCCCAATTGGAAATGGAGTCTATAAGTCTATATATATATATGTATATGTATATACATATATATAATTCTTGGCACCGATTTAATAGAATTTATTTTATACAAAATAAACAGAGAAAAGAAAAGAAAGAGAAAAAATCAGTTTGCATGATTACGCACAAATTAATGAATGTCATGGCAAATGCCAACCGCAAGTTTACCTTGGCAATGGCTCAAACCAAATGGGAATTTCGGCTTGATGAATGATGACTAAGTGGCTGGCTGCCAGGCTCCTTGGCTCCCTGGCTGGCTGTAGGAGTTTGTCTTGTCTGTGTCTAAAGGACAGTCGGACATACAGTGATTGCTAATTGTTTGTAGTTGTGGGTAAAACTATTTAATTTATTTTTTTCTTGTTTCTGTTTTCAAAGAAGTTTGCAAACTATTTATTCAATAAAATTGTATACAACTGCCATGCCGACAAATCAGGATATATTTGACTTATATGGCACACAGACAGTTACCTATATATATGTCTGTAAATATACATATGTACGTACTCATAATATATATATATATATATGTATATATGTGTACACATATAAAGTATGCCGCACAAGCGACAAAAGAAATTTGTCATTAATTAGTCCTTCTAATGTTATTGTTACAAGCTCTCCCTCTCACTTCCCTTGCCATAGCCGTGCCTTCCGGACCTCCTCTCCACTGAATGTCGCTTGAAAAATGATAGCGACTGAGACTCGACAGAAGGACAAACTGTAAAGTATCTTCTTTTGCCTGTTGTTTTCATGTGTAAAGAAATTTGTCAGCAGGTTTTTATGATTGAGGTCCTTAAGAGACATTAAATACTGTAAAAAAGATGTTGTTTATACGCATTCTATGTTTGATTATGCCAAAGATGAAGACCATTTGCTACCTTTGTTTAGTATTAATTATTTTCGTGGCAATTACAAAATTGTTGCTTTAGTGACCTTATTTCATTTAACTTTAGAAATTAATAATAGAAATATATTTAAATAGATATCAAATGACTTATGTTTTGGGCCAAAAATATATTACCATTCATGAATTTCAATTTCCATATGTTTGCAAAGTCAGTTTTTTTTTTTTGTCGCCAACAACCTGTTTGCAGTAGAGGGAAAAGAAAAAAAAAATAAAAAAACTTATTTGAAGTTTTCCTTCTGCTCCTTCCGTGTGGCCTTAAGCATTATTTCTTTTACTTTGCCTTTGCCCCCCATGTCCTTTGATGTCAATTGATAGAGACAGTCCCGACTAAGGGATCTTAGAAAAACATATGGCAAAGAGAAATTGTTTAAATTTCAACTTAAAGTTACCGCAAAATGAAAGGAATGTGACAACTTTAAGCAGTTCAAGCGTTGTTAATTTCGCAAAAAAAAAAAAAAAAAAAAAAAGAAGACCAGAAAAAGAATGAAAAGAAAAGTGAAACAGAATTTTAAGCCTTGTTGAGCTTTCTGTCTCTTGGCCTGCTCTTCATGCCGCTTGCCTAGAAATCGATAACTTGACACTTTTCTTGACTCTTTGCAGGTCTCGGTGTCTGGTTCGACTTTTTCTCTCTCGTAAGGCGACATGTTGTGGCATGGCATTATGGCTGGCAAAGTGTCTTAAAGTGTCAATCAAGGGAAAGGGAAAGGGGGCTTTGACGGGAACAACAACGGCTGCGGGGTAACTGAGGCAGTTTGCTTAATTGCCATTTATTTTTGGCATTTTAATTATCCCATTCCCAAGTCCCCTTATGGATAAAACAAAAAACAAAACAAAAAAGCAGCAAAACAAAAAACAAGAAAAATGTTACCCATATGAAACCGAAAATTTGCCTAGTTTGTTGTAAGAAAATCAAATTTTCATCAGGTAAATTACATATACCCTTTATCGGTTAGTTCAATGGGTATATGTACATATTAATCTATATTTCTTATAATGATCTTGTTGAGTGCATAAGCTATAGTATTCATTAGGAATAAGGATAGTAATTCAACGTTTGTCTGTTCATATTCTCTATAACTCTATTTTTCAATCTTAAAAGTGCATTACTGACGGCTCCATAAATAATTCGTTTAGTTAAGCACTTTGTTGCCTACTATAATTTTTGTTATTTCAATTGGCGAGGGGGGTGTTGTTAAAAGGATCAAAGGGTAAACTTATCATATCAAGCAACTTGGACAGACTCCCTTAACTGAAACGAAACTTTTCTGTTGTTGTTTCACTTTTTCTTCACCTTCACCAAGAGTTGGTGGGACGGTGCAAGGGGAGATTATTGAATGCGTGCCAATTTGGCTGATAAAAGTTTTATATATATATATATATATATATATATATATATATATATATATATATATATATATATATATTAGACTGGCTTTTTTTCTTTACCTCTTAAACTGAGGACAAAAGTTTGTATGAATCTGTTGGTACAGATAAATCATATTTACGTTGTGTAGTTGACAAGTGAATTATTTTGAAATAATATCATTCATTTCATTAATGAAAGTAGTAATGTTTACCCATCGGTACAACATTCTAGTTCAAACTTGTCTGATACCAATCTAATTGAGTTTGCAATATATTTTCAATTTATATATGAATGTATATATATATATATATATATTGGCAGAAACCCAGTCTAATGTATATTTTGTGTATGTGTAGCAAAGTTTTGCGTTTTGTTGTTAAGGCTTGAGCTGGGCCCAAAGCAGCAGTTAACACGAACTGGGCAAAACGTTTAATCGCACCTTGGAGAATGTGTTGCTGCCCCATGCCCCAGTAGCAGTTAAGTGCCACTGAGTTTACACACCTTCCTAGCCAGAGCGCAAAGGAGTAATCGAAATGGAAGAGACAAGTATGAGTATCTACATTCTGAGATGTATGTATGTATGTACATACTCCTTATATACATATGTACATTTGTATGTGCACTGCCTTTCATATTTGGCTTAAAATAACCCATACGCCATGTGATCTTAGAAATTTTTGCATTTGAAAATGTTTGACATGGCATATTTTGTCACTCATTCAAGGCATCCTCAGGCAGTGAGGCAACGTAACCATCTATTCAACTATCCATCTTACTTTTGGCAGGCTCCAACAAATGGCAAGTTATGATTTGTCCATGACACATTCCATTTCATTTTATTTCCTCTTACACCCTAAGCGCTCTATCTCTTTTCGTTTCTCGCATTTTATGCAATCAGTTTAATGTATTCAAACGAGCCGCATAAAACTCATAAATAAACTACTTCACACCATTTGTCATCTCGCCCCCTACTTGGCGCCCTCCAGCAAAAAAAAAAAAACAAAAAAAATATAAAAAATAAAAAAGAAAAGCCTTCAAAACCATCAACAATCACTTCAAGTGGCTTTGCCGTAGGCCGTAACCCACACACACACACACACAAGTATATATATATATTTCACTACATTTATATGTATATATCTCCTTATATTAAGTGCAAACAGACATCAATAATATCGAATAAGATGACAACTTGTATTTGTGTGCATAAAAATGTTATAACATTTATTTAAATTTATGTTTTAGTGCACATTTCTTGCAAATTATTACTCATACGCCATATTAGCCAGGTTGATAGAGCCCAAAACTATGATATACAAAGCAGGCATCTAAATAACTAAAAATATAACGGTACAAGATAGTAACTTAACGCTATATTACACTAGTTATGGCCTTGGTATATAACTTTATGGAATTAAAAGCTAACTAATCCAAGTTATATTCACCCCATAGATATACATATGTATGTATGAATATAAACTTCTCCTTCACTTCCACTTCCCCAGTCTCAGTCTCTGTGGCCCAGACAAACGGTTTATTTTGGCCAATTGGCCAAATTTATAACATTTTCCATACTAAATTTGTGTGTCTCTGGGCCCAATGCATATTTGAATTTTCAATGTGAATGGCAATAAAAATGCAAATTCCATTTTCTTGTTGTTTCGTGTTTTTTATTTTTGAAAGGATATTATGATGATTTAGAGGGGCCGAAAATTTCCTTAAAGTCCCAACATCAGCTCTTGTTGCCTTTTTTATGTATATTTGTTGATGTTTATATATATATATATATAGGTATATATGTATGTTTGTGAATTAAACGTGAGAATTAATCGCTTAGCCAATGTTAAATGTACTATAGAAAAGGAAATTAGTTTTCTTTTCGTTTTGGTGGACTTTAAAGCGATTGATAAATGATGTTTGTCGCCATTGACGCAAAGCTAAGCCACTCTTGGTGGCCCTAAAAATGTGTATGTGTGCGTCTGTTGGTAATAAATATTAACTGTCATTTTCTTATCGATGGAAAAAATCAATGTGCAAAACAAAAAAGGCGATTGAGTAAAGGAAATTAATAGAATATTATGCCAAAAACAAAACAAAACAAAAAAAAAAAGAGAAAACAATTTACCTTAATCAAAGGTAAGTTAGTATATACCTATAAGTCATCATTTGAAATCATTTTGAATATTATTTATATGACTTACATACATACATATACATTTATACATACTTATATTCTCCCCCACTCTCTCTTATGTGTCTGTCTAAGACTTGGGGTTGTCTCATTTTGAAGACTTCCGACATGGTAATCATCTCATCATATTTTTTTAAATTTGGTTCATCAAACCAAGTTTTTAAGAGAAATTTTCCAGCAGTGAGTAAATATGAAATACTCAAGATTTTTTTTCCTATATAAAATAAAGCATACAAATGTTTTTGTCTTCGTTAAAGAGGCTTAAATTTGAGCCACCCTAACGATGATATACAATATAAAATTAGAGAAATAAATTATATTTATCAATGAAACTCATAAATAATATTTCGATTCGCATTTGACAAGGGTTGCCCCAGGACACGAAGTATACACCTTGCCTCTGCTTCTGCCTCTGCCATTGTAACTGCTTTTTGCTGTTCACACAGCATCAATCAAAAGAATTAAATACAATTATAATTGTATGTCACCGTATCGGAATTGTCGAGGGCGAGAAGGGGGGACGGGGACAGCGTCACTGCCACCTCCGATTTGTTGTAGAGACAGCAATAAATGAACCTCTCAATTGCCGTATCTCCGTCTTTCTCTCTTCTCAATAATGAAACAAAATTGACATACGAAACAACTAAAGCAACAAAAATATATACTACATAAATATTAGCTTTGTTTTTGTTGTTTTATTTGCACTCCTTTATAATAGCAGACGTAGCAGCAGAAGCAACGGCAAAGTTAAATCAGAGAAAAAATGTCGTTGCACTCTCTTGCATTGCAAGCGTTGCATTAATTTAACGCTCTCTCCACGCTATCGCTCTTCAAAGCTGTTGTTCTCTTCTTTTTTTTTTTAATTGTCATGTGAGAATAGTGGTCTTATCGTTCTGTTGAATGGCCTGTGAGTGGACGTGAGAGAGATAGATATCGATCGCTCAATTTTTAATTCGGCTCTTGTTCATTTCCCACTTCCATCTTTCCATTGCAAGGCAAAGAGAAATTAAAACCTCATTTCCACGTGCCGGATGTGAAATTAAGTCGCAAAAACTTTCGTGTCATTTTTATTCCAACTTAAATCGCATTTTAAAATTGGCAATTTGTATAAATATAAACTTTAACTTAAGCAAGGTCATCTGATGCCTAAAGTGATATATCTACTAAATTTTTTGGTTCGCGTAATTATTACACCAATTTTCTATATGCTTACTATGTATTCATATGAAGGTGTATGTGTACATGTGTAGATATGCGTATACATACATACATATGTACTTACACGGTGTGCTAAAAAAATTACAGTTCGGTTTGTTGATCAAGCGTACATGCATTTTTACAGATTTACATGTATGTGTGTATGTATGTATGTTGTGCGTTGCAGAATTCTTTATAAAAGCAAGGTTATGGGTATAATTGATAAATCTCGTTGTCGGCGTCGCAGTCGCCTTTGCATGCGTGAGTGTATGAGTAAAGTGGATTAATAGAATTTTTCGTGTAATGTATGCCCGCATAAGAGAGAGAAATATATATATGTATAGAGAGAGAGAGAGAGAGAGAGAGAGAGAGTGATGGATTATAGAAGGCTGGTCTATAATAATAATTAGGTAAGTCTTTAATTTATCTACTGGCTAAATAACGGATGTAATTAATGTAATTTTTAATATTGAGAATTTTTGGGAGCATTATTTATACCTGAAACTTTAAATCCTGTTAGAATATTTTTTCTTCATTATTTCAAACATTTTCTTATCGATCTGATGACAATGTACATACATACGTCATATCAAAATCCATTTGTAAATAACTGTAAGTAAAGAGAACAGAATTAAAGGCCAATCTTAATTGGATAAGAGTATGAAATCTTCCGATCCCTTACATCACTCTTAATATACTGCAGCACAAATTGTATTAATATTTGTATATAATAATATTTGATATTGACGAATGAGAGAAGAGACATGGTTATGATTATGTCTATGTCTTTATTTGTCTGTTTGTTGTTTTTTTTTTTTGTCCGTTTCAATTATTTTTGCTGGCATAGAGTGTTGCCTTGGTTGCCGCGAATTCCATGGGGAATCATTTGCCCACACAGGGATTAAATGCTCTAACATCACAAGCTGTGAAAATGCGAACTCAAATAATCCTAAGCAATTTCTTTGCTGCTTTTCTTTCTCGCCCATCAAGTAAGTAAGTTGATACGCCTCTTTAAGTAGGTCACAAAACATTGTTGGTGGTTTCTCTTTTTTCGCTTTTTTTTTCTCCTTATTTTTTGGCTAGGCTGTGCAGTGGCGCAACATTAAAATTTAATAAGAATTGTGAAATATTTTTGGTTTGTTTTTTGTGTCTGCCAGTTTTTTTTTTTTTTAAATTCTCAATTTCCGTAGACAAAATGTACAGTTTAAAGTTGAGAAGGCTCCAAAATATATGCAAGTATTATCATGCAGATGCTTCCGGCACTTGACGCCTGGCGGCACAAGGAGCAAAGTGCAAGGAGCAAGCAAGCAAGCAGGAGGTCACTTGGTCTCGGACTTCACCAGAGGCCATTATGCAAAAAGTGGTGTATGCCCCAGCTGAAAGTGAAGCGCAATTTCCGGCTCCAGCTGCACTCTCATGCATTGCCTGTCTTTTGTCTGGGTAATGGCGATTGCTTTGACTATGGCAACGGCTATGACAGGTGCCCGTTGGGCATTTGGAACTCTCACCATGCATATGGTGTTTAGGGCAATGTCTGCTAATTTGGTTCTCTCGGTGACACTTTGGTTGAAGAAGAAAATAATAAAAAAAAGGAATAAAAAAGTAAAGCACAAAATTTAACGACTTTTAGAGACCTCACAAAAAGTACTTTTTCCAGAAATTTGCAATACAGTGTGGCACATACATTGTATGGAATGTATCCTTGCAACAGACAAGTTGAAACTTCATCAATCGGATGACTAGTTTTGATTCTCCTTGCATCAATTTGTTCCATTTGAATACCTTCTTATACTAGATCTTTATATGCCCCAACTTAAAGGCCATTCAATAAAATCTCAAACTTAATGACTATGGTAAATGTCTATAAGTTATGACAAACTTTAACAAATTTAAATTACTGTTAATAGTTGAAAATAATCTTTCGTTTAAATCATAAGATTGCAATTAAGTTTTATTTCCATTAACAATTATCTGAAATAATCATTGAAGTTTTATAGGGTAATGGAAACTTCAGTTTATAAGTCAATAATTCGAATTTTATCTAATTTGCTGGTGTCTTCTCGTCTTATCGTTAGGCCTTTGTTTTGTTGGTACTTGAAATTCACTTCATTTGCTGATTAAATAATTTACAAATGTTAAATAACCATAAACGAATTCAAAAAGCGAACAATAAACACTTAAATGCCTTGCCAAGAGTTAAAAGGGCACTTTCCAAACCGAGACACTTGAAGGGTGCCAGGAATGGGGCAATAACAATTAGAAAATTAAACAAAGCCAAAAAAAAAAAAAAAAAAAAGAAGAAGAAAATAGAAAAGGGAGACGACTGCTAGACAAATTGTTGAGAGCCAAAACTAGGAGCAAACAAAAATGGAATGTAACGTAACGGAAATAATTCAATTGTGAAATGGTGATGGCTTGGGATTGGGATAGGTACTGGGTGGTAGGTGGTTTGCACGTGGAGCAGGTGGAGCAGCCAAAGTGCGGATCGAATGCCAGCTGCCAAGGTGTCTGAATAATATGTAATTTATAGAAGAAGCAGCATAAGAAAATAGCAAAAGAAATACGAAGCAAATAAAACTAACAATAAGTAAGGGGGAGAAATAGAAAAAAGGCGCCAGACGGGTGCAGTGCCATTTTTCAAAAGGGACAGACCCCGACAGACAGACAGACAAACTGACGGACGGGCGGACGGACGGACGGGCGGCGCCACGAACCGACCAAACATTTTTTGGCCCTCAGCCAACAGGGCCAATGAGTCAGCTTCGATCCAGTTCAGCTCCAGTTCCCTTTGGCCGCAAATGGTGGTGGTCAGGTGAGTGACCAGTCGTTGAGTTGCTTTTGTTGTAGTTGTTTGTTGCCATTGTTGCTACTTTAACTTTATTGATGGCCACCAAGTTGAACGAAAATGAAAAAAAAAAAAACAAACCAAACGAAACCCAAAATGTTTTGACTGCAAAACAACGTTAAACTGGATACAAGTCGAAAGACGAAATCCAATTGAACTGGATATCAAATAGACAAATTCTATCCATGTACACAAGCAAGCATACATAGATATGTAGCTACATATACATACATCTGTATGTATGTATGTGTGTGCATGCATTTGCCATGCAATATGTATAAATGTTAGCCATGTATTTGAGCCAGAGAATGTCCTGTCATTGCGGTTGACAATTTTTATTTGCTGATGCCTTGGCTAGTTTCAAATGAATACTCTATTTTGTAAACATAGCGAGAGTTCTTTCAAAAGTTCACGTTATGGGGCTCCTTTAGAATACAATTATATAAAATTTGTTGCCTACTTTTAGGCCCCATTTGCAGCAAAACAAAAACTGAAGAAGAAATTGCATATGTGGGAATCATTAGACGGTTATAATATAAAGCTTTGGATCTAATGCATTATTTTAAAATTTTATCGAAATCATTTGACTATATAGCCATATATCCGAAAGGATAACTTTTAAAGCGTATACAAACTTCGGAATAGCTTAAATTAGCTTGGCAATCTAGTTTTGTTTTCAATTGGCATTAAAATTGATCGATTTTATGTTGTTTGTATGTTTGACTGATATTTCAACAATTGTGTGTGCATGTGTGTTTGTATTGGTTTTGGTTCTCTTAGTCCGCTTAACCTGCTATGCCACAAATAATGAAACTTAAACGAATGTAAGAGATATCAAAGAAAGTACAGGCGAATAAGCATATGTATATATAAATATATACATATACATATATATTTATGTACGTTGAAGTCTTGTTGACTCGTGCAACATTTTTAAAGTACCACCAACCACAAAGAGGAAATAAAGTATACGCAATGCTATTTGCAACCTGCTTGGGGGGGTTCATAATGCCCGTGAGTAATATGTTAAAATGACACAAAACACACACGACACATATATAAATGAGTGTCTGCGTGTGTGTGTGTGTGTGTATCTGTCTGTCTCTTGGTCTGTTTGTCGTTTAAGCATCGTGTTGAGAATTATATTTTAATTGAAAAGAACTGCCAAGGCATGAACGCTTCTGATGGAATGGATGGGTAAGAGTATATGCTGTGTCGTAGGGTTAAACATTTTACTAAATGACAGCAAAGAAGAAAAAAAAAAATGAAAACCCAATGTCACATCTTCAACATTTATTTGTAACAATTTTAAAACTCAATTGGCTTACCACATTGTGGTCAGTGTGAATAACCAAAATGGACATTGATTAACATGGCTTTAATTATGGTTAGTCCTTCGGCTCCATTGACAAGCAAACCAACAAACAACAAGTATATCCTTTGCCACAAAGTTCCTGCTATATTCCTCCTTTTAGTAGTCATCATCATCTCTTGGTCTCTCTCTCTCGTTTTCTCCAGATTTGTAGCCATAATACTTTTATTATCGCGAAATTATATGACATTCATCACAAAATATTTAACAAGATTAACCTGAAAAAACATGTTAGTAGAAGCGTCAGCAAGTGGTTGCCAGTAGACGGACCAAGACCAGGACCTGGACCTGGACCCGGACCCGTACCTGTAACTGGAGTAGGAGAACTTAATCCACTTGCTTTTTACATGCCATGTCTGTTTTGAGTGGCTCTTAAAAATAAACACACACAAACAAGAAAAAGATGAAAAGAGTACAAATAAAGTGGTTCATGGGAAAAACTCAACCGCTGTTCGTATAAAATAAAATAAAATAAATAAATATATATGTTATTTTTTTTTTTAACTAAAAATTTTCGACATTGTATACAATAAATCATTAAATTTGAGTCCTCGTCAGTCACTTTAAATGACATTTAACTGCAATCATCTTGCTATAGTCCACTTGCTGTTATCTGCTCTAGTATGGTATGGGCATCGGTTCTATTCCGTCCCTGTCCCTGTCCCTGCCCCTGCCTCTGACCTAGTCCATCTTCCCGTCATCTTCTGTATGTAGTTGTAACTGCAGCTGTGGCAAAAACTTTTTAATGGTTAAATAACCAGATGCTTGTCCAGAGTGAAGCTTGTATGAGAAATTATGTCATGGTTTTCCATTTTCCATTCTGTCTTTCTTTTTATTTTGCTTCTTTTTTCTTTTTTTTGCCAGAGAGTAATTGATTTTTAATTATATCCATAAATCGGTTAAGAATTTTCCATCATATGCATTTGTATAAAATTTAAGAAAGTGAAAAAAAAACAAAGTTTTGGCAAAAAAAACTCTGTAAGAAACTGTTAAGATCGTCGGCACTCCCATTAGAGAAGTGTTCAAACGATCTGAGGATATAGGTATGCATATGTGTATATATATATCTTTGATCTAAAAAAGATCTTTCATGAACTTTAACTTATATTGAAAATTGCTGAGATTATGACCCAATTCGTTTGTAGATCCTTTCATTTCCATCATCTGCATCTAGGATAATGCAGGATTTCATTCAAATTTGTTAAGAAATAATTATACTAGTCAATTGTTGTTCTTTTTTATCGTTTTTGTTTATTTATTGTTTAAGCGTGTGTAAATAAAGCTTATTTTGCACTTTACTTTTTGTCAATGAAAAAAAAAAAAACATATTTCTTTGATAGGGATATACATACATATATATATAAATATATATGTAGATATATATAAATGTGTATAGGTAGATACATATATCTTGTTTGTAACATTAATGTGTGTGTTTTTTCTTGTTGTTGTTGTTTTATAAGTAATTGCTAAAGATACTTTATGGCTAAAACTAAAAGATATATATATATATATATATACATATATATATATTTGGTTACAAGTATTACATACATATAGTTGATAGTTACTTTCGATAAGCATTAGGTTTCACTATATGTTTCCTACGATCTCTAACTCGTTATAGATATATATGATCGTATTTTACTAATTCACCTTCTTTTTTTTTTTTTACAATATTTTTAACTGTTTTGTGTTTTAAGTTTTGTTTATTTACTCTCTTCCTATATATAATTTAGAACTTATGTCACGCTTTTTATCCATTTTCGATAATATTTACAATTTAGAGGAACAAATAATGTTCCATATTTAGGTTTTTCTTTAATGGTGTTTCATTTCTTAGTGAGTTTCATTTAATTTTTCTTTTTGTTTTCTTTAAAGAAATTAAATAATTATTTTCTCTTATGGGAAGAACTGTAAGGGGAAACTACGTTCTCTTAAGTACTGACCAAAACTAACACAGATAGATCACTCTCTCTCTCTTAATATTCAATATACGATAATTACTGACCATAAAATAGCAAAAGAAACGAAAAAAAAGTCCAAAAGCAATATAATGCAAGTTGTTTCAAATTCCAATTTCGATTTCATCAGAAGTCTCTTTTACGAATTGGGAATTTAGAACAACTTACCGTATTTCATTTAATAAGCATTATCATTTACTTTATTGACTATTGTTAGTTATTCATTAACTGGCATCTAAACTAAGATCCAAATTAGCTAGTTTTACAATTTCTTACTTCAATAAAAATTTAAAAAAAAAAAAAAAGGAGACTATAGATTTTAGTTTTATAACATTTTCAATTAATTTTTTCTTGCTTCTTTGCTTTAGTTAAATGGTTTAAATAAAACCACAAAATTCACCAGATCCATTTGTGTATTACTCTATTAGATAACCTATATATATACATAAGTATATATATATATAAGTATATATATAATTTAGTATATCGAAAAGTGAAAGGGAAATGCAAGACTATTTAAAAAGAGAAAGTCTATTTATTATTAATTGAAATTTAGAAATGTTGAAAGAAAAGAAAAATAGATCTCAGTATCCTCATCATGGGATGTTGCCCGATTTATATATATATATATATATATATAGGAGCTTAAATGAAGAGCTAACATATAACTCAAATTGAAGTTAAATTAAAACTGTAAAAATGCTGAAAAATAGTATATATCTATGTCTATATATATAATAATTGTTGCTATATAATGCTATATCAATCAATATATTGTAATAATACCAATAATCCAAGTATATGATATATATTGTAGATCTTCGACTAGATAGCACTGAGAAGTCTCTTAGGATTGTTGATATTAAAACAGTTTTATATATATATATATATATATATATTTATCGATGATACAACTAAATACGTATATATATATCCTTCACAATTAACTTTACCTGCAATATGGCTGATCTCTTGCTTTATATATATATACTATATACTATATACTATATAGTAGTTTCTAATGATAAACTCCCTAAACTGTGTCTTATATTTCTTATATTTGGATATATCTATATATGTATGGATATATATATATATATACATTTAAGGGTAAATAGGTTTTGATTATTTGGGTGCAATTATATATCCATATCATATACATACATATATAATAGTTTCATTTCCGATCAATAACTAAATATATATATTTATATATATACAAGTATGATGACAGGGCAACTTACTTACAATTAATATGGAAACACAGAATTCATAAAGCTAACAATTTCAATCTAAATATGTTTATTTTCCATATATATATAGTTACACACACATATATATATATAGAAATGTATATACATATAAGATGTATATATATATATATATAATATGTATGTATATGGCATATGTCTTTATAGGTATTTATAAATGTATATTTGTATATTGTATCTTAAACACTTTCATTGGATTACACATTATTTGTCTTTATATCGTCTATGGGAAGAATATTACTGTTTTTCCTCATATATATATATATATATATATATATATATATATACATGTGGTGTGTATTTTATTTTGCATATTTTATTAACTGGTTTAATTTGTTGGGTTGTTGGAGAGGGGTCAGGTGCATATATGTATATAGTAATGGATGAATCTAAGTACAGGAAGGACATTTGGAATGCATTTTCATTTCGATTTTCAATATCAGTTTTGTCTTTGGACCCAAAAGTGCATATATATTATATTTGATTCAATTTATCTTACAATTTGTGACGCATTTCAAATCAATTTTGATTCATCATTTGGAAAGAAATCCTTTGATATCTTGTTTATGGTTATTATTGTTGTTGTTGTAGTTGTTGGTGTTAAAGGGACATCAAACATCTGTCTCATTGCTTATGGGTCGCTGTAGTTCCATTAAATTGTGATTAGATGTGGGTAAGGGCGTCTGGTGGGACAATTGCTTTTGGAGTATAGGTGGCCCGACATTGGCATTATCCAGCATTGGCATCGATTTTTGCAATGTGATGCCAGTACAGCCAGTGGACGATGAGGGAGATTGGTGTTGTGATCGCGGACTGGGCGGTGTGGGTGTGGCCGGTATCTGATGCCAATTAATACTGTTCTGGGAGGTTACATTGCGTGTCTTACGCAATGGTGGATTCTTGGTCGATGTTGAAAAGGCCATGCCACGACGCAACGGTACTCTAAGAGAAGGTCGATGGTTTAGTTTTGATAAGACGTTGCGACTTTTTTTTTTTTATAAGACATATAAATCACTTAAGTGTGTGCATTACAAAGATATATATATATATATATATAGGGAGAGACTGACAGATAGACAGATAGAGACAGAGTAGGAGAGGGAGAGAGAGTGTGTGGGCTGAGAGAAACTCACCTCGTTGGACTTGGCGGTGGATATGAAATGCCACGATGACTGGGCGATAATAAGAGGTTACCCGAGTGACTAGTTGTTGTACCAGGCACGAGCAATGTATTGTTACTATAAGTATGATAAAGGTTACTGTAAAAGACCCATGAGAGGACAGACGATAGAGATAGAGAAAGTGCCAATGAAGAAAGCGAAACAAAGAAAGAAGGCCCAAAAGCAAAACGAAACAAAAAGATGATAGATAGTATAAAAAGTAAACGAATGTAATTCAAATTCAAAATTAGGACAAAACGTTAGGGGAATTATGATGAATTTGGCATTTAAAGTTGGCGCATACGGTCGATAATGGTTGATCATGATGATTATTGGTTCGTGGTGGATTGTGGTGATTAGTTGTGGCAAGCGTTGCGTTGTGGTGGGTTTTAATTGGTTGATATCGGCGCAGGCATATGACAAAACAGACAATACAAATCCATACAATTGACACAATAAAAAATGTTTTATTTTATGGTTTTTTTTTTCTTATTTTTTTGCAAGTTTATAAATCTTGGTTTAGGTTTGTTTTTTTTTTTTCTATAAAAATAATTATTAAAAATTAACTATGTTATATAAATATGTTACAAATAAAATTAAACTCGCTTTGTGTATGTGTGTGTGTCTGTGAGACTGGACAAATGACTGGTTGTGTGTGTGTGTGTTTGTGTATGCTTGCTTTTAGTAAGAAGCTGGTCATGTGTATATGGCAGGATCAGGACGACAACTTCAACTTACGTGTGACTGTGATGCATATTTAAATTGGGCAAACTTTGACCCAAATGATTTATAGGCTGAACAGAGAGCGTATTGGCTGAAGTTGAAGCAATTGTTCCAATTTTGGGCTTGTGCAGGCCCCCAATTAGCTGTTGTTTACCCTTTAAAACTAAACCATGATTGCCTAACATGAAAAGATACAAGAAAAAAGAAAGGGATATACATTTTAAAATGATGAGAATTTAAATTAGAATTTAGCATGCTCTAAAACTTCTCATTTTTATTATAATTAATGAGCTTACCTGTCATAATGCTCGATCCCTCATCACTGGATACCGAATTAGTCTTCTCAAAGTCAACCGATATATTGCGTGAATCGTTCCATTCGACACTTCCGCTATGGCTGTTATTGGCACTAGACACATGGCTACAGATAGAGGAGTTCATTGGCGATTTGCGTACACCAAGAGAGTCGGCAGTGCCGCCACTGGTGGCGCTACCACCAAAACGGAAACTATCCCCAACATTGCCGCCTCCTGAACCCCGCTTCAGTCTTTGGTAGATGGTTTTTGCACGCCATAGAGCATCATACCAGTTCTTGGCTTCGGTGCACTGTAGCGTAAATGCTGTCGTTGCCACCTGGAACTCGTTCAGGTAGACACAATTCAATGTGTTGTTGGGCGCCAGATGGACGATCAGCTGGTCGGTTAGATAGGGCTGACGGATGACCTTAAGCGCACCGAGACCTTTTTTAGCAATCGTTTTGCACACCAAAAGCAAGTCCGTTAACAAAAAGCAATGTACATCACTTTTGCCCAGATTGTCCTTGAACTTGTGGTCACCCTCCATAAAGAGGTGGCGTACCGGATAGGCAGGACAGCCACGCATGGGGGCGCAAAGGTCGAACATCTGGCTGTGGTGTTTGATAAGCTTGTCGAGCACTTCGTTGTTGGTGTCCTAACCCAGCCATTGAGGGCAATTATTGTCGTTAGCTTTGCTTCATTAAATCTTTCCCCAACCCCATCCCCTTGCAGTATCAATAACTTACCACCACATCATAGGACTCAATCCTTGCCATTACACCCTTAAGGCGTTCATTCTCCTGTCGCATGGTCAGATGATTGTTGACACTGCCAACAAAATTCTCAACACTGTGTATCATCACATCCATGGCCTCAATCTCTTCTACATCGCTCATATGCTTCTTAATGGCCGCCAGCAAGAGACTGTACTTGGTCAGACGCTGCATGGGGCGTACAACGATGTCGGCCAGCCGCAGGCGATTGCACATTTTCTGGGATTCGCACCAGGCCAGATATGAAGTGAATAGAGCATTATTCTGATTGAGCTCCTTGCAATAAAACTGACACGTACTCTGCTCTGCGCAATAGATCTACAAATGTCAAAACAATAGGCACTCAATAAAACAATTGGGACTCTGGGATGGCATTTCTATACCTTATAAGGTGCAAAGATCGAGGCAAAGCCAATGAAACCCTCTTGAAAGAAGGCACATCTCATGGGTTCATGGGTGATGACACTATGAGCCACCATCGGATATAGCCAAAGAGTCCAAAACTTGATATTTGCCTCGCAAACAGATCTAATATTGGAAAACAGGCGATGTTGATCAACATCAGTTAACAGGCGTTCCTCTTGTACGGCTTCCAGGCAGGCCAAAAAGAGCTAAGAAATTATGGTAATGCATTGAAGAGATCTTCTTCCTTCCTTTCTAGTTAATCGTTAATTAGTCCACTTACATCTGTAACCGTTTGCAGGGCATGTATATAATAGACTTCGGTGGTGACCAGCTCCCATATGGCTGTTTGTATCTTAATCTCACTCTCACTCATAGCATCATGTTGGACAAAGTCCAACCATGACTTGTCCATTGTTTGTAGGTACGCCAATGAATTTTCCAAATCAGGATGTTCGAAATTTAAGGCGTCCGGCCGCTGTGGCACACCGTTTTTGGCATAACTATTAAGCAGTTCACAGAGTTGACTCTGTTGTGGATTCTTAATGCCAAATATGGATGTCCAGCGTTGTTTAATTTGTTTGCCCGCTGCACCAGCCGACTCACTAGTCTCTTCGGTGGAAGCGGATGAGAGCAGGCGAGGTGGACGCTGACGGGAACCCTTTTAAATTAAATATTTAAAACTAAACTGAATACCCTACAATCAATGCATTCCACTTACAAATGAAGCAGCCTTTTGTAGAGTTTTGCGACTACTTTCACGTTCCGTGATAATTAAATGATGACCAGCAAGATTTTCCACATCGGTTTGCTCATCCAATGAGCTTGTCATGGGTGAAGGACCTACAATTAAAGTATTCACTAGCCAATAGAGATCAAGGTGGAAGATCTATCATTTATATATATATTTGATTATACCTGCATCTAAAAAACTGGGCGTGGGATAATTGTCCGTTATTGTGATTTGATTAAAGCTAAGATTTCTCACACGCAAGGCATGACTCAGGGCATTTCTGTAAGTGAATAATGTTATTCATAGATCAAATATTTAAATATAACTGAGTATCAAAGTATTATTCGTGTATACCCTATATACATATATACCCTTGCAGAGGGTATAAAAATTATTTAGATGTTTGCAGAGAAATAAGCATTTCCAATCCATAAAATTATAAGTATTCTTGTCCGTCTGTCTGATTTTATATTTTTATATAGAAATATAGTTATGTAGTTAATTTAGGTTCTAGAATTGGTTTGCTATATCTTCCATATGAACAATTATGACAAAATCTTCATTATTATATTATTAGATAAATTTTGAACATCAAAAAGTTATATATAGAAGAAGTCAGTGCCTATTCACTAAGATCGAATAACGATAACTTGTAGTTTCCATATGAGTAATCAAAAAAGAAAAAACGAAAATTGTGTGAAAGAGTTTCAAGTACGATTCAAATATTTGGGTTGGCTTGTTTTGATGATTCTTTATATATAAATTGGGTATAATAGTTAGTTATATACCTATATATGATTTTATTGAATGATCCTTTTGAATATTATTATTACTTACGCCAGGGTGACACCTTTTGTTGCTGGTATAAATTCTTCATCTGGTTGTTGTGTTGATTCTAGGCAAAATAATACCGAGAAGAATTCGGAACTTGATACCTAAGAAGGGAAAATGTTGATAAGATTTTAATCATTTTCTATTAATTATTTAAATTAAACATTTATGTATATCTATATACATGGAGAAAAGGAGAAAGATTAAGAGATAGAGAGAAAGAGATAGATACCTATGTATCTAATAAGTTAAGTAGAAAGTTGAAACGGCGATAGTATATATATATATATATGTATTTAGTTATTCAGAGTCGTTGCTTACTGTAGTCAAAGCTATTAAATTAACCCCTGACTCTGAAATCAAAGCGAAACAACAAAAAAATGAAAGGGAAACACAAGTTTTATACAGAAGTGTGTCTCTCCATAGAAACTAGAGAAACGGAAATTCATCTGCAAATATTAAAAAAAAAAAAAAACAACAACAAAAACAAAAAGTATAACAAGGAAGAAGAAAGGTTGGCGGTTAGGTGAAACATGGAGAGGAGTGAGTGAAAATAAAATATATATATATATATATATAAAAAAAACCAAAAACAACAACAACAGCAACCATATTCTCTGTGTTTGTATTTGACCCAGAGCAGAAAGGCAGCAAAGCGAAGACAAAGTGGAATCCTCGCTGTGACAGGAAAAGAAAGCGGAAAGTGTGAAAAAGTGATGGCAAAAACAAACGAATGGTTGGAGAATGAATACTAAAGGATGCCACAATGGTGGCAAGGTGAGGAGAGGTGAAAGTGAAAGCGAATACGAATGCGATTGCGATTGTGTGCCAGGCGGGAGCAACTTTTTGCTGATTAAAGCGACAAAAAAAAAAAGAAGAAAGTAAAAAAAACGAATCAAAAGAAGAAAAAACCTAAAAAAAAGGAGAATAAAAAAACTTGATGACTCTAAGTTATTCATTTCCCGACGCTCTGTTGTACATTATTCGTCCCTTTTCATCAACCACAAAAGGTTAGCAGTCGTTGGCTTTCAGGATTAATTAGAATGAAACCGGCAAGACGGGCTCATCGTAGATAATACCGCAGGTTTCTATGCTCTTTCTAGAATCCTTTACAACAAACAAAAGTCAACAAACATTAAGAGTGAAATAATCGCTTATATGGACAGCATTATTCAGGAAATAGATATACCCAATTTGTTCTCTCCAGGCATTTCTGGCCTTTGATTTTTGTCCACGATTTGCTTTTCTTTTTATCTATTTTTAAATATTTCTTTTATTTTCTTTGGGGATTTCTTTTTCTATGGGATTTGTTGTTTTTTTTTTTTTTTTTTTTTTATTTTTTTTTTATTTTGCTGACTCACCTCGCTGCGTGTCAATAACGGTTTCTTGCGCTGCATAAACGAGGACTTCTTTGGTTTGACTGTCGCTGACGACACTGACACTGAGACCGAAGACGACGACGAAGCAACGATCGCCTCGCCACTAGAGCACTGAAACTGTTTGGAGGTGGAGGAGCAGGAGGACGAAAAAGGTATTGAATGAGTCAATGGAGCTGGAGCCAATTGTTGTTGCTGCTGCTGCTGTTGATGCCTCTGATGCTGTTGTTGTGTGGTGTGAGGATGGTGGGAATATTGTTGGTGGTGGTGTTGGTGTTGGTGCTGGTGTAAAGTGGAGCTAACACTACTGTGGACACAGGGACTGGGACTGCTGGCACCTCTGGCTATATAACAGCCAGATGTGGAAGTGCATGTTGTTGTTATATCTAATGTCGGCGTCGGCGACAGTGAGAGCATTAGTGACGGCGTACGCCGGACAATTTGTGGCGCTTGGGTATAGATCGTCGGCGGATGAGATTGACAAATTTGAACTGATTCGACTTTATCCAACTATATATATATTTGCGTGGCAATGTAAATAACAATGAATTGCGTGGATAAAGCATACGGTATTACGATGTTATATAGATGCGCAGGAAAGAGACACAGTTAAAAGGAGAGAGACAGATAGTGAGAAAAAGAAAGAGAGAGAGAGGGAGAGCATATATATATAAGAAATAGACAATTACAGTGAAAGTGTTTAGAATGAAGCTTACATTTAATTGCTTTTATATAAAACTATTTAAATCAAAGAAGAAAAAAAAAAATACTTCTACAAATTAAACTGACAGCAAGCTAAAAACAGAAGAAATGTAATTATAAATAGAATTATTCTGTTTTCCCCTCATTTTCCCCCTTTATCTATACTAATTGCGTTCGATTTTTCATTCAGGAAATGCAATCTGTGTTCTGCAGCTCATTAAAAGTGAAACTAAATTGAAGACAAATTAAGAATAACTAATCCGCCCTGTTGGCTGAAATGTTACAAAATAAATATTACAAAAGGTAGGTTCTTCTCTTGTATATATATATATTTTTTTTTTTTTTCCCCTCTTCTTTTTATGTTTAAATTGCTCAATTTGATTTTCATTCAACAATTGTGTTTTTTTTTTCTGCTGCATATTTTTAGGCATCAATTTTTCTTTGATTATTGACAAATAAGACAAAGGGAAAACAGAAAAATGGAAAAAAGGATCTATTGCAACCAATGTAAAATCACTCAAAAAATGTAAAAAAAAAAAAGGAGACAATTCTCAAACTGAATAGAAACTAAGCTAAAAATCATAGAAAAGTCACGTACTGTTGACTAAGGCCATTCTATGAAGATGGAGGTGGAGAGGATGTGAATAGGAGAGGCAATGAGAGGTGAGTAGAGGGTGTAGTAAAGTAATATGAAGGATGATTGTTGAAGGTTTTCATAATGAATGGAAACTACCAAAAAAACCAAAAAACAAATATATGTGTATACTATATACATATAGAAAATGGGCATAAAACAAATGACAAGGCGTAAATCAATGACAGCTGAGAAAACTTCAAGTGAAACTCAAACAGAAAAACAAAACTGACAAAGAAAAGTCATTTGTTATCAATTTTTCCCTTAAGGAATCACAGCTACAAGCTGTAAGTAAGGTAAAAACTAAAGTAAAGTAAGATAAAGTACAGTAAAGTAAAGATAAAGGTGCCACCTAATACTATATACGTTTAATACAGTGTGCTAAAGATACAGTAGGTAACAGTGGGTGGGATAGGTGGTTTTAGGTAGGCTTCTAATTCGGTGAGTTCAGGTTAAAATCTTTGGGATTAGGTTCTGCTATTTAGCATGCAATTCTATACATTCGACCTTCGTTTACCTTGCAACAAAACTTGCATCACTTACCACTTGCATTGGTTGCCTGCCCAGGGATGCTGCCGCTCCCGCTGTCCCTATTGTAACACCCATCGATGTAGTCGTTGTTGTTGCTGCTCCCGCTCCTGCCATTGCTGCTGCAGCATTTGTAGCTGTGGCTGCCGTTCCATGCTGACATGCCACCACCGTATCGAGGCCATCCAAATGTGTGAGGCTTTTCGATTTCAACTGCAACAAAGTGAATTTAAAATGAAAGACCAGAAATATTATATTCGTATTCATAAAAAAAAAAAAAAAAAAATCACAAAAAAATCAATCAAGCGCGCTTCTCAGATATTCATAATTAAATTTTATTCGCATTGTTGAATGCATTCCCCCCTCTTTTTTTTCTTTTTATTTGGTCAATGATAGTTTTGTTTTAATATTGATTCCATTTGTCACTTGCATGTAAATATAAGTTGATCACATTGTAAAATCAAACAGACAAAAAAAAAAAACAATGCAGGTAACCAACCAACTGAAGGGGTAAGGGTGGGTAATGCCGATTATAAAATAAAAAATTTTCTCAATTTTAAAATTAAATTATTTTCCCTTCCATTTGCAAGACAATTTAGTATGCATCAAAAATTGATTTTCATTTGCTTTTTCATATAGATTGAGATCCCTAATATACCTTTTAGCCCGTTTGCTAAAGGGTATAATAATAAAAAAAAATAAAAGAAAATAAAATCAAAATCACTTGGCATAAAAAAATTCAATTTAAATCTCGACGAATTCATTTACATATATGTGTAAATATACAATAGTTTTTCCATTGATTGAGCAGGAATTCAATATTATTATTGACAAAATAGTTATCCAACTAAGGATATAAGGACATAAATATGTATATATTTATTAACCAAGTTTAACTTTGAATTTGCAATGCAAATTTGTTAAAGGCAAACTATGTATCTAGTATCTCAATTCCAAAGGACTCTCTAAAAAGTCTTTTGAATTTTTCATTTGCCATGGCCGCACAATTAAAATGCGAGTGTTTTATTTTATTAATTCCGTTCAACATGTTGTATGAGTGATATTCTTTTGTTCAATTTTCATAGTTTTCCTAAATAAAAATCTTTTGTCTGCGAATATTTTCTCTTATGCTTAAGCTTTGTTCAAGCAAATAACTCTACAAAAAGGGTGGGGGACAAAAACAAAAAAAATAGAAAAAAAAGGTTAAAAGAAAGAGGGAGAGAGAAAAAAAACCCGACCATGAAACGACATCGATTCATAAAATATTTCGCGGTTTTTTACTACAAAGCATAATATTTTCAATGGCTTAAGGCAGAGAGAGAAAATCTGCCAAGATTCTTTAACCCATCCCCTACTCCCTCTCTCTCTATCCTTGTTTTGTTTTCCTACTTTCTGCTCCTTGCAAGACAATGGGAAAATCTTGGCTTTGCCGGAAAAAGTAAATTGCTTGCAACGAAGGCGAACAACTGCCACCAACACACACACACAAACACACGTTTCCCAGATGCAGCAACAAAAAATGAACCATGTTGCACCATTCCCCTGCTTTCCGCTTTATGCTTCCTCTATAGTCACAAGAGGGTCCTAGACGTGTCGTTGTTGGGATCTCGAAGGGTTTCCGTTGCCTTGTTTAATGCACTGTGATTACATCAGTCAAGTTCTCAGTTCTTGGTGTTCAGTGCCAGGGCCATCATCAAAGTCAATGGCAATGGCCTCAGTTTCAGTCTCGGTGCCGTCTTATTGCCCGTCCACACACACACCCAAAACCCACATCCACATTTACACCGACTTAGTGGCCAAGATTTGCCCATTTCAATGCCGTCATAGTCAATCGAGTTAATCAAATGGGCTAAGCGACTTTGGCCCGTTATGAATATTTGTGAATTTGCCTTAAATGCCAGCATTTGCCTTAATTCGTTTACTTCCGTTGTGGAGACATCAAATAGACACAACATTTTCCTCATATCCTTGAACCCACATACACTTAAGGTAACGCGTATGGCATGAATGACATTCTCCTCTTAGACTACACCCCCTCCCCACACACACACACACAAATCCACAATCCTCCCAGTAATGACAAAAATAAATTCCATTCAACATTTCTAATATCCTTACCGTTTAAAGGGGTTAATATGCTTCCAAGAGAAACAATTATAAAAGTGAATGGATTTTTACATGATTATTATCCTTTAGCAACCTAAAAACAAAGGACTAACCAAAAAGCCAAGTTAGTAGCTTATTGCTTGAAATACCTTTGATTATAAAGACTGATCGAATATATATATATATATAATATATATGAACATTTACTAAACTAACCATTTTTGTAAGAGTATTAAAGGCAATGTCATAGTCTTTATTACTATTTTGGCCCTGTTTGTTGTTGGTTATATTTTGTTGTTGTCGTCTTTTGTTGGTCCTTCTGCTGCGTCTCTTCATCGTCTTTATCCATTTGCCACAAAAATCTGTTTGTAAGCATATGTAGGACTCCCCCGGGTGTGTTCAAGGATTCGCGTGCTGCGTCTATTATTCTACCCCCATCCACCCTCTACTCCACCCCCAATGCTGACGACATTATTTCACATTTTGTTTTGGCAATTTTCAAGCTTGAGTCGTTGGTTTGCTCTTTGCCCTTTTTTTTTTTCTTTTTTTTGTTTTTTGCTCTCTCACTCTGTTGGCATTTTATCCTTTAGCTATATGGCAATAGCTTTAGTTCTTGTTCTTGGTATCGGTCTTTGTTTTAATGTTGTTGTTGTTTTCGCTTTCGTTTCTCTTCTTGGTTTCTTTTTTTTTTTTGTTTTCATTCTCCTGTTTATTCCTTTAGTATTTATTCTCTGTGATTTCTCTGCAGCTTATGCTTAAAGCTAATCCCATCTTGGCAACGTATTTTCACATGTTCTCTCATTAGAGTTGACACAGCTGTTGTCATAAATTCATTTCGAGCTTAGCCAATAAAAATGTATTTCCACCTCCCCCTCCCCCCCCACCCCATCTGAACTAATGCGATGTGCTCTATCCTATCTACCTAGCCACACTCCAATTAGAGGCGCCACCAAGTGATTTCCGATGTATTGTTGCATGTGTCACTCGATTTCCTGGAAACCCTTTGTTAAATTTCATTTACTGGACATGCTCTCTCTCTCTCTCTCTCTCTCGGTCTGTCTGTCTCTTTCTAGCGTGTGTCCACTGTTAATGCGAATTTTATTGAAATTGTTTCAACAATATTAATAACAAGCTAAATTTAAATAAATTAAACATTTAGTTTGCTACACACACACACACATACATATTTGTAAGCCATGCACACGCAAGGTATTGTCCTTGCCATTGGTTACGGGCTTTCTGATTCTACCTATCATGGAAGTAAAACAATAAACGAATGCGTAAAAAAAAGTGCTAAAGACAGACTAAATGCATTTTTCGCGTTCTCACATTGTGCAGCAACCTTAAAAAAAAAGGGGAAAAAGTGTAAACTTTTTACAAGGATAAAGTAGAGAAGAAAATGGGTACATTTCCATGATAATTGAAAGTAGAAATGTATTTGGAAAATAATATTCCTAATGTATTAGATTCTAGTATTATGTGTTCAAATCTAAATAAATTATTTAAAATATTACTCATACGACATGTAGTTCACAGGCCATGCTAGAAAAGCAACAAACATTATTTAATAATCATTAAAGAACAAAATTAAGCTGTTTTCCTTTCTTTTCGTTTACTTTTTTCTTTTCTTTTTTTTTTTTCGTTTGACGTTTTCATTAGCATTCGGTTTCGACTTGATTTAAAATGCGAGTTACAAGCTCATCAAATTGTTAGTCATTTGATCGAATAATTTATTCAGGTTAGACGGGTATATACATTTTTATTGAATGTTTGTAATGAAGGAAAGTGGATTAAAATGGATTCATCAGATATATAATCGATATAAGAAATATATACTTATAAAGAGATATACATATATATATATACATAATGTATATTAGGGTGTTTAGTAGCAAATGTTAAACAAAAATGTTTCCAGCACACGCACAGTGTATGTGAGTGAATGCACATATACATATGCATATGCGAGAGTGCATATAATTTGTCCGAGTTGGTAGAAAGAGTGTATAAATAGTTTTCAATTGTTTTTTGGTGTCTACCTAAATCTAATTGTGTAACTACAAAGCGAAATGCAATTTGTTTGGCTTCGACATGAAACTTGTTATCAAAGCGAGATGCAATTTAATTTAAATTAAAAACTTTTTACAACTTTATAATAAAAATAACAAAGCATATGTGTGTGTATATAGAAAGGTGCATATGCATTTGCTTTGTAGAATTGAATGGAATTGAGTGAAGTAGTGTAGGTGAGTGAGTGAGTGAGTGAGTTAGTGAGTAACAAGTTAAATCCAAATTGAATCAAATGCTTAATAATATTAAACTAAACTAATGCAATTATTCTGAATTATATCAATGTTTTATCATTCTCTTTCACTGCCTGTTTCTTTCATTTCATTTCATTTCAGTTGGTTGGTTGTCTTAATCCCCCCCGTTTTATGCTGTTTCTTGGAAGAAAGAAGATATAACTTGAAGGAATGTTATTATGCAGCGATAAACGGATTATGGCTTATTGTTGAAGCTTAACGATTTATATTTAGATATATTTATATATATATATATATATGTGTGACTGTATTTGTATGTATGTATATTGCTATGCTAAGGCGAAAACTTTATGAATTGTAAATGTGAATGTAAATGTACCCTGTAACCAGATCTTAAAAGATCTTATCAGTTGCGACTCTATAGAGCATATGAAGTACTGGGATACTGGAGATGACCATAGAATGATGTCCGCTAGATGGCGCCATGTGTCAAAGGTATATGGCATTTATTTTGAAAAGGCAAAAGATTTTGCGATGCAATTGAAATATTTTTTTTTTTTTATTTTTACAGGATATTTAGAGATCGGCGTCTTGGACACACAAGAGTTTTACAAACGATGACAAGCTACGAGGCACACATGTATTCTTCCCACACTTGTGCAGGTAAGTACATACATACATAGCCAAAAGTCTGTAGACACAAAAGTTCCACTTAAGAACCAACGCTAATACCCCTTTTGGACCATTCATTCATACATTGGTATGGTAATGCATGAGTCCATGCCAAGTTATTTGAATTCAGGCCATACCCCACTTCCACTCCTCGTCACCCCTACACCATTATCCATCGCTACAAGGGAGATGGGTGGAACAAATCGTGTATGCAATTTATTGCTTGACTGCACTTGCGCTAATGCCCTTTAATGTCTGTCCTCGGGCAACAATCGAATGGCGCCCACACACAGTTACATATCACCCAACATCACCATCACATCGTCATATATTGCGGCGTCATGCCCACATCTCTCAATTGAATAGACATTTCTATGCATTTACGCTTCGTATGCGTAGTATTATACTGTTATTATTATTATATTGTACATATAAAAACATATAAGTATGTATGTATGTGAAGTAATAACCATGAGAGTACACAAGTAGATGTACGGGCGTGAGTAGGCAGTGAACTTATGTATGTCGGTCACTGTACACGTTTTATTGCATATTCTATTCAAGCATGAAAGCGGTTATATTGCCAAATTGAATTTATGCATTTAAATTGAAATTGAATTTATTGCAGCGCACGGCTGATTGACTCACCAAAAACCTTCCCTTTCCTGCCCTTCTCCAAACAGGAGCAGTTACTCAATTACAAACAGAAAAAGATAAATACATTGAGAGCGGACGAAAGAGAACGCCCGGGCAGAAAGTCAACATGTTTCAACTAAACTGGTAAAGTGCTCTTTGCAATTGCAATATATTTTTAATTAATCGCATATCTTTTCTCGTTTTAGCACTTACTACAAACAAAATCTAGTGAAGAAGTTGGCTAAATATCCCATTATTGAGGATATTACTCAGCGAGACGGATTTTGGCGGTGCTATTGAGGAGAGCTGAAAAATTTTAAGTACTAGATAATTATATGATCCCTACTTTTTATAATGTCAATGGACAGGTATCATACAGGAGATTCTAGCAAACCATGTCCTTTCGTCCTGCGGCAAGATATGCGAAAGTTAGAGCTAAAACAAAAAAAAGGATAATAAAACAATGGGTCATAACTCCGCAGGACGAAGGGGGATTTCGGCAGGACATGGTTTTTTTAATACTCCAGAAGCAGGACTATCGATCTGCATTCAAGGATTTCCTGGACATGATGAAAAATATCCTTGTCATTTTTGTAAGGGGGTTTAGCCATCAAAATTATCACAAAAACAGAAAAATCCCTGTAACTCAGCCATTTTTAGGACATTCAGGTATAGGTAGTCCTTTTTGATTAACGTTGATTGACATATTTAGATCCCTGAAAGTCCTTGAAACAACTGAGAAATTACAATTTTTCTCTCTACAGAAAATCGCTTATATCTCGGGAGTCCTTGAAAGGATCAGGACAAAATGTCAAAATGAACTTAATGAACAAGGACTATCTGCCTGCCAAGGGACATTCCAATAGTCCTGCGGGTAGCTGAGATATCGGTGATTTTGCGTTTTTCTATAGTTTTTCCACCGTTTTTAAACTCGTTGAGAAATGAATTTTCTGGGGTATACTTTCGGGGTGCACTTAAGTTGCCGCCAAATTCAAATAGAAACGGTTAATACATATACGTTAAATTTGAATTTAAAGTTTTTGTAGCATACTTTTGGACATAAAATAATTTTTTGTTGCATACTTTTAGGCGTTTAAGCCCGATTTTTGTAGCATACTGTTGGGCAAATAAAAATTTTGTTGCATACTTTTAGGCGTTTAAGCCCGATTTTTGTAACATACTGTTGGGCAAATAAAATTTTTGTTGCATACTTTTAGGCGTTTAAGCCCGATTTTTGTAGTATACTGTTGGGCAAATAAAAATTTTGTTGCATACTTTTAGGCGTTTAAGCCCGACTTTTGTAGCATACTGTTGGGCATATTTAAATTTTTTGTTGCATACTTTTAGGCGGTTAAACCCGATTTTTGTAGTATACTTTTGGGGTAGTCCCCGCTGCGACTGTTGCTAGATACCTCAGCAACAGTTGCTGGATACCTCAGCAACAGTTGCTAGTCCCCGCAGCAATAAAAACGCTTGGAAATTTTTATTAAATCCTACAAGGGGGTTAGCCATCAAAATTGGCCAAAAATCACAAAAATCCTTGTAACTCGGCCAATTTAAGGACTATCAGGATGTCCTTTGGCCAGAAGATAGTCCTTGTTAATTAACACCGATTGACTTAAACAGATCCTGGGAAGTCCTTGAATTGACCGAGAAAAAAGGACTTTTATCTCTACAGAAAAACGTGAATATCTCGCGAGTCCTTTGAAGGTCAAATGAATCTAAAAAACAAGGACTATCTTCTGAGCAAAGGACATCCCGATAGTCCTACGGGGAGCTGAGATATCGGCGATTTTGTGTTTTTCAACCGATTTTTCACCATTTTTGAATTAATTTTTTGGGGTATACTTTTGGGGTGCAGTTAAGATTCCGCGTTGTAAGGGGGTTAGCCATGAAAATTGTCATAAAAACAGAAAAATCCCTGTAACTCAGCCATTTTAAGGACTATCAGGATGTCCTTTGGCCGAAAGGTAGTCCTTGTTGATTAACGTTGATTGACATATAGTAGTAGTATATAGATCCTTGAAAGTCCTTGAAACAGTTGAGAATAACGACTTTTCGCTTTACAGAAAATCGCTTTTATCTCGGGAGTCCTTGAAAGGATCAGGACAAAATGGCTGTCAAATGAACTTAATGAACAAGGACTATCTGCCTACCAAAGGACATTCAAATTGTCCTGCGGAAAGCCGAGATATCGGCAATTTTGTGTGTTTTAATCATTTTTTTTTTTAAGTAAAAAAAAAAAAAACCTGAAAATTATAGTTTTAATTTAATAAAACTTCTGAAATAATGTTCCGTTGTTCAAATATCATAAAAATTAAAAATTTAAATGTTCTTTAAAATGAAATCTAAAAAATGAAATAAAAGAATAATAAAAAAATTAATGACTACAAAAAGAGAAAAAATAAAACAACAGAAGAGGCGGAAAGGAAGAACGAATATTTATTCTCATTTCATAAAGTAAATATCTGATTAAAGCTAAACATTTGCGGATATTTCACTGGATGTTTATGTGCTTCTTTTTTTTGTATTTTATTTTTTGGCTCACCTGCAGCTTGCTGGTGGGCGGAGAAACCACAAGGCAAATCTTCATGGTGGCCCGTAAAAATTCTTCGCGTTTGGTGCTCAGGTCCGGCGTAATAGAGCCGGGCGAAGTGACAATGGCCGCTGTCTGTTTAAGGGGGGCTCGTTTGGGGGATGTCATGTTGGTGGAGCTGGAACTGCTGGCCGGTAGAAATGGATTCAAACTGCGTACCAAAGTGGCCGAGTTGAATTTACTGCTACTTTCACCCATTGTGACCGGGGAGGGGGCTGATGACGATACTGGGGCATGTGTATTGGTGGGACTCTGGTGATGGAGTAGACGTGTGGGCGAATTTAGGCTGAAAAGCTTGCGCCTATGTCGTCCTGGAGTGGATGATGAGCTGGATGCAGGACTTGGCGTTGGTCCAGGTGGACAACTAATACCGCTCTCACTGTAAGTGGATGACTCCTGCGAACCGGCGCGACTATAGGCGGGTGTTGGCAATTGTGCGGAACGTGAATCGTCTTCAATTTGCTCACCCTGGCCACCCTGCCCCTGCTCCTCTGAATACGTGCTGTGATACGTTCGAGCTGTTATCTCTGGCAAGAATGGATTATTGGGCGAAGTCAGAGTATATTGATAGTATTGTCCAGCTGATTCACTCGTGCCAACACTGCTTTCCACTGGCAGAGTGTCTGTCTCGTCTGGTGTTGTCTCCTCTGGGAATGAGCTGCCATGAAAGTCATGGCCATAGGCTCCAATGCTGTTGCCGCCGCCGCCTCCCCCACCACCCAGTTGTTCCCATTCTCCAGATGAGGAGTTATGAGAAGATGCCGTAAAACCCTCATTGGAGTGCCCCAAATAACTGCGGGAGCTCTCATTGCTGCTCTTGAAAAGGAAATTCTGCAGGCGGGTCAAACGAACAGAGCTACTTTCACTGGTCAAACTGCAGCTCCTGCTGGTCGTATTTGTTGTTGTTGTCGTTGGTGGGAGAGATGCAGCAGCAGCAGCAGCAGCAGCGCCGGCGGGGGTTGTACTCGCCCCATTGGGGCCACTCACTGGGTCACTGCGATTGCTGCTCTGAGCAGCTGTGCTAACCTCTCCACCCATAGAGCAAGCGTTGGAAGTTGTGCTGACAACGGCTGCCGTCCAATAGTAGACACTTGTCTGGGAGCCGCTCAGCTCACTCAATTGTTCGCAATTACTCTCTAGCGATGTACTTGAATTTGTGGTTGCCACACTACTCAAATGTTGATAGGCGTACTCGGGCGGTGTGCACTCGTCGGGGCTGTCCAAAAGCAAGGCGGGATTAATATGCCCACCCAGCCCAAGGCCAGGCAAATGCAATTGCACCAAATTGTTATTCTGCCACGAGGATGATGATGTTGCTGTTACTAATGCTGCTGCTGCTGCTCCTGTTGATGTTGTCGCCGGTGGGGGAGTGCGACGACTCTTTGCCTTAAGCTCGTCCGCCGTTGGCTCGTGTCGTTTAATCTCCAACGATCGATGCTCGCCGCGGCGAAAAGAGCGTCGCAGCCGTTCGGCAAATTTTGATGGCTTTGCCAATTTGACCTTTTCAGTCTTATCTTTACGCGTTGCTGGTGCGTTGGCTGCTGTTGTCGCTGTCGCTGTCTTCTCCTCTTTCTCTAGAAGTTTCTCGTGCATTCTTAATGCCTGTTGCTTGTTGGCTAATATTATTGGTGGCGCCGCAAAGCCACCACCCATTACGGCCACACCACAGCCGTCGTTATCGTTGTATTTGTCTCTAATATTTATATTTGAGTTCTCTTTTCTTACTTTTTGATACTTTTAATTATCACGCCAACGGGCTGGTTTAAATTCACTAAATTGGAACTCGATTAATTTTATATATATTTTTATTTCTTTATGTAGATCTCAAGCGTTGATTTTCCCCGAAAAAACGAATTGTTTCTGTTTTCTTTTCTTTAAACTAAATATAATTTATGAATTACTTCCTTTGGTTTTATTATTGCTTATACTATTAATTCGTAATTATCCTTTTCAACTTTTTTTTTTTTTTTTTTTTTTTTGGCTGAAAAAAGAGAGAGAAGTATTTGTAATGGCAAACAAATTTTCATAATTTATCTAAGTGGGAGAGAGTAAACTAGAAAAAAAAATAACTAAAAGAAAATGTAAAGGATATAAATAATTGCCTCAGAACAAAACTAAACTTAACTCCTCAACTTGGTCTCATTTAAGCTCGGAGAACTACATTGATATATATGTATATAGTCAGCTTGGTTATCCTTCTTCCTTCTTGCTTATAACAAAAAGAAATGCAATTTTGTGTTTTAAAAATTTTTCGTTTAAAGAGAACATGTTAAGCTTAAAGAAGAGCTCGTGATTAAGTGGGAAATCTGTTGTATTTGCATAGACCATTAGAAAGTTTTGCCATGTTGACGAGTGGGATAAGCCATTGCATAATTCATTCACAACCAAAATCTCAACTAATTTGTTGATGAAGCATCGCAGTCAATGAATGGATGGCAGTCGTTGCTATCTGTTGTTGGTTGTTGGATTGATGGGTTGATGGAGCAACGTCGTTAAATATATTGAATAATCAATGTTCCGTTGCGCATATGAAGTTTATACACAAAATATTCATGCATATAACCACACACTGTATATATTTTATATAGTCTGAAGTCTTGATACCTTGTCGGAATTGAAACTGGCCAGCTATTATACATTTGCAATTTTTTATCATTTCAATGGAGGCGAACTTTGAACTTTTCGGTTTTTTTTTTTTTTTATGGGGATTTTTTGGCATGGGAGAAATGGTAACGAAAAACGTGTTAGCATTTCAAATAAAGGCAAGGCCAGGTCCCCTTTTCGGTTCCTCTTCTTTTGCTCTCCCTCTTTTTCATTTTCTATCTCTGTCTTTGTGTTTGTGTTTTACATAATTTGCCCAATCGATGGTACAAGAATAAATATGAAAAGTTGAAATGGATAAATCAATGACAAAGTCAGAGATGAAACATTTAATTAATGCTCAGTTAGCAAATGGTCAGGGTCGAGTTTTAGGGGTCAAACTAGGTTCTCCTTCCTTAGCATTTCTTCATCCACCCCCAAGCTCCTGCTGCTGTGTCTATCCCGCTGTTGAAATGTTTGCTACAGCTGACACCGGAAATCGGCATAAGCCTTAATTAAATTGCCATGGTGTGGCATGCAGGAAAATGGAGCAAATGAAATGAATGTATATAATATATATATATATATATATATATATATATATATATATGTACAGACATATTTTTGGTTTTCCTTTTTTTGAAAATAACATTAAAAACAGCCACACAACAAAAAGTGCTGCCAAAAAGAGTGCAGAAAAATGGAGAAACGAGCGTGAAAGAAAAGCAAGATGAGGCATGCTTTCACATTTATTTGCCCAGTAGATAAAAATGCTAAAGGAAAATCTTCAGTGTTTGCCACATTAAATAAATTGCACCATAGACGGACGCGTAACGTAAGCATCTACGTCTCCGGCACCGCCTCTGTGTCCGCCTCCTATTGGCGTTCGCCACTCTGCAACTCACTGCTTCTCTTTTCTTTTTTTTTTTATTTTCCTTTTTTATACTCTATAGTTTCAGATGGGCATACTCTGGCTAGATACAAACATACTAGATGTGCAACTGGAAAGCCTTTTAAGATTTCTACATATATTAATTTTTATATATATATATTTTACTGATCCCTAGATCAGGGTTTCAATGACTTTTGAATACTTTTTATATATCGAGATTGTAGTATATGCATAGATAGAGTATGTTAAAGTCTATAGAAAAGTAGTTGGTAAAACAGAATTTGTTTCTTGTGCTTTTCTTTCTTTTTTTCCTTTTTTTTTTTTTTGTTTTCATTCGTTTTGTTGTTTCGGTGAATTCTGCTGTTGATTGTGATGGTCAGAGAAACCAATGGAAATATGGCCATAAAATGGCTCATAAAGCTTTATTGTTATTAATATTATTTGCACACACACACACACACATGCACACAAATCTAAATAAATATATGCACAACAGGAGAGTTGACAGGCTGCCGACGCCTGCCGTTTGCTGTCACCCGCCCCTGGTTATGTCAAATAAATCATTGCATACGCCTGGGCGCCTCTTAAGCACGCAACATCAAAAAACCAACAAGAACAAGAAAAGGTGGCCCGGCTATATTTTTCCAACGAAATTAATGTATGAACGTATAATTAAGCTGAAGGGGTCAGGCAGAATTCATGTGCAGCGCTGCCAGCTAGCTGCTATAAGCTTTAATACATAAAAACTCAAGACACACTTTTTGTTGCCTACATTTTGGGGCAGCACTTTTTGCCGTTGGAAGCATGGGTAAAGCATGGCAAGGGCAAGCGGGTAGCTAGTTGGGTGGTTAGGTGACTAGATGGTTATACATACGTATGTATGGAAAAGGCGGCAAAGTTCTTTTCAATTAAATGTTTTCAAACGCCTCAGACATTTTAGTCTGTGCTCTCATGTGCATATATATATATGTATGGTTGTGTGTGTGTGTGTGTGCGTGTCCTCATTGCCACCTTACGCGTTGTCCTTGTGTCATATTAACATATTAAGTACTCAAGAAAATAATGAACATACAATTCCATATAAGAAGCAAATGAAACATTATCTGCGCATAAATTAAAAAAACAAAAAGGAGGAAGAAAGTATTATAAAAAAAATAAAGAGAAGAAGAAAGAAGGAAAGCATGTAATGGTGAATAGACAAATTGCTAAATTCAATAAGCTTTCAAATAAAATTAATTTACATCGCTTGTGTCCTTCCCCCTTGGAGCAACGTTTTGCGCTTTAATATATTTCTGATTTAAATTGAAAATCGTTGCCATAAGTTGATAATTCAGATAACTGTAAGTTATTTCATACTTGAATAATAACTGAATTGATTCGAAAGGGGTTATAGACACTGTTGGGCTTTCAGTCAAAGGATATTTTGTATAAATTTACATACTGCACATAGATTGGTTTTTATGCATTTGTTGTAGAAGGGATCAAAGGTACAGTGGAATGCAGCTTAAAATTTGAACTGCTGTTGTAAGGATCGTAAATTTTTCAAAAAAAAAAAAAAGAAAAAAGAAGGATAATATGCATGTCAGACGCCCACACATATTTGTTGTACGTGGGTTACGTTAATTGAAATATTTTTCATTATTTTGAACTTTATGAGAGATACGGGTGAGTGGCAAAAGGAAAAGCAGAACGAGGTGGTAAGTAGATACATACATAGGTAGGAGTCTTCTTTTTGATAACTCGATTGTATCACAGCAACATCCCAAAACGACAAAGAGACAGATGGGCAGACAGACATACAGCAGAAACGGCAACGCCTGTTAAAATAGCATCGCAGAGCGTTTAAAGATAAGCGAGCAGGTTGTTTCGACTTTCATTAAATTAAATTAAATGTGTGTGTCATACGATAAAATTTTATATATTCAAACCCCACGGATGTTGTCGCTGTTGTTGTCGCTGTTGTTGCTGTTGTTATTGCTGTTGCTGCTGCCGCTGCTGTTGAATGAGTTCAAGGCGCTTTACAATTTCAGTGCAACAGCAACAAAATCCTCCCACAACAACAACAACAACAACAACAACCACAACACCAACAACAATAACAGCAACAACAAACAGGCTGACTGGCAGGCAAGCGCTCGTCATTTCCGCTGCTGTTACAGATGGCTGTGTATAGCCGATGTAGAAAAGGGCAACAGGGGCAACAGCAAGGGGAGCGTAGTGAGTGGGCGGATGGGTAGTTCGTAGGGGGAGCAACAATTTAATTTTTATTGTTATGATGTCATCAGCATAAGAACCCAGTGACTATGCGCTGACATTGGTTTGGTTTGGCTGGGCTCTCTCTCTTTGGGCGAAGCGGGAGCTTGGTGCTTATGTTTTGGGCTTTGGATGTTTTGGGTGTGGGCCACCGAAGCTGCAAAACGTGAGCCTAATACAAATTGGCCGCCCATTGGGCCCCAATAGACTGAGACAACGATTAGGTGAAGGAGTGTATATGTATATATATATGTAAGTCTGGTTGTGATTTATGCGTGAATCCTCTCTGGGCCATGTTTAAGGTATCAACAAAAAGCGTGTGCAGGTGGCAAGGACTGCACCCAAGTTCAACAGCTCACCAATACTCGATTAGCATATAAAATTAATGGACTTTCAAAGGATTATGACCGAAGGAGTGTAATCACACATTTGATTGCTAAAAATTGCTTTCAGTTTAAACATTTCAATGATCGTCAAATACAATGTCAAGTGTAGATTTTGTTTTATCTCCATCTACTTTTAACTACACTGCAATAAAAACTTGATTTTGTAAAGTAATCAAATCACAAAACGTAAGTCTTTCATGGATAGTCGAATCCTTTAAGCAAATTATTCAATAAAATTAAGCATTAAGTTCAAGCTACTCTATATAATCAAAGTGTAGCCAAGTTTATTAGCTCATGAATTTTTGTTTGAAATTTGTACAATTTATTCCATGGTCATTTAAGCAGAGCTAACCGACTTTACCTACTAGTTTATGGTATATGCATGTAATATAATATTTTGCTGAGCAATCAAGTGGCCAGGACTCGGCTCGGGTTTGCTTGCACAGGGGTCTGAAGACGAACAGCCCAAAGGGATGAGTTGTGACGGTAAGAGAAGGGGAACCTCCTGTACAAAGATTGTAGATGGCGGAAGGTGCACACCTTGTGCACTGAGTGAAAGAGTTTGATCGATAAACCAAACCGCAGCAAATCGAGGTCTCGTAAACTCAAGAACTGACAGACAGGCAGGCAGGCAGGCTGGGTTGGGACTGACTGACAGTTAGTCAGTCAGTCAAGCAAAACTTTTGGCGACACATTGGCCCGAAAAAAAAAAAATTGATTTTAAAGTTATCAAGCTTTGGCAGAACGCTCCCCAATGACAGTTGGTAGAGATAAATATTTGTTCTGATTTTGATTTATGCAAAAAAAAAAAAAAAAAAAAAGGGGGGGAAAAAAAGGAAAATGGAAAGGAAAAAGGGGTTTTTCAAATACCCTGGCTGTAACCATATGATTGAAGGGCATATCGACGATTTATATAGTTCAATTTAAACGACAGTTACCAAAGAATCAAAAATAAAAAAGAAACAAATATTCGAAATGTAATTCATTCGAGTGTTTTTCATAAATGTCAATTGCAACTATCTCCTATCCTTCTCTCTCTCTCTCTCCCACTTGTTCTGTATCTATATATATATATATATATATCTGTTGTGCCACTCATTTTGATTGCAGTACTTACCTCAGCTCAGATTCAAATTCATTAATGGTGTTTGGTTGTTGTTTGCTTGTTGTTGCTTGTTCGTTCGTTCGTTGTTGGTTGATTCACAAGGATTCTATGGAACCTATTCAATACCGGATTCGATTTTTACTTTTCTTTTCTTTTTGCGCGTTTTTTTCTTTCTTTTGTTAAGACGTCGTTGTTGTTGTTGTTTCTGTTGTTGCCTCTCACCGCACATTTATTTTTTGCAATTTGTTTGCTTCTCGGTTTTTGGTATGTTGTTTGTTTTTTTTTTCTTTCTTTTTTTTCTCTCCCTGATTTCTCCCCTTAGTAATCTTTTTTGTTTTTTTGTTTTGTTTTGTTTGTTTATCTCACATCACAGTGTGTAGTTGCATGTGTGTGTCTGTGTGTATGCCACACACATGCATACATACATACATCACAGGAAGCCTAAGTACTTTAGTACCTTTTCTATCATTAACGTAACTGACCCCGGTTTCTATTGCGTATACGTAATGTTGCTACATTATATGCACACACATATATACATATATGCATTTACGCATGTATATATATATCTATGTGTATATGTCTTTGTACTTGTTTAGTATGTTAGTTAATTGCCGTTACACCAATAATCTCTTTGTAGTCAATAATTGTTACCTGAAAATAGAAAACGAAAGTTAAATTATTTGATTTTGTTTGGTAATGAGATTTTTTTGTATCCAAAATTAAACATAAATATGCTGAATAATGATAGGAATAGGGAACAATGGGTTAAAGGGTGCTAACTAATGATCAAATCAACTCTCTCATTAGTATTATTGAATTCAAATATAATCCGTACTATTTATTTTTATAGCTATTCAAGAGGGAGAAGCCTATTCAGTAGGAATGAAATGATTGCCAGGCAATCCAAAAAGAACCCACTTTCTGCATATTAAACAGAAGTATCAAAAAAAGAGTATAAAAGAATTTAAATATAGCTCCAGGAAAAGAGAAAGTTTACTACATTGATTGAGATTATCCTTAAAGCCAATTTAAAGCTATAAAACTTGACATATAATGGCAAACATTCATCTAGTTTCAATCCGATCAATAGCTAAGATGAATATCTACCTAATAAATGAATTAAATCTGTTCCCTTTATAACAAATGATGTAAATGTATTCCCATTGGCCCTGTTCAAATTAATAAATTAAAAATCAACTAGCTACAAAAATAACATATTTTAGGTGGCTATGGCGTCTTAACCAATTCAGTTGACCATACTAGTTCCTTGAGTATGTTGACTCCAGCCACTTGCAAATGTTCCATCACTCAGTTGACGGTCAGTCGATTCGGTTCGGTGCTTGAGTTTGAAAAATGGATATAGGATACTCCGGTGACGGCGTCTGGCGCCTTTCATTTAACTATTTTTATACCCTGCCAAATACAAAGGGTATATTGATTTTGCAATGCATAGATTGAAGCATCTACGATTGTGTAAAGAATATATATTGATCCAATCACACCCATCTGTACCACCTTGCAACAAAGCAGATTTAGCGAATAAAGAATTGTTAAGTGTATGCAAACTTCGGCTTGGCTATAGACAAACAGGCTGCTCTTCTAGTCTTTTGCTACTATCTCTAATTTTTTGACTAGTCGACAAGAGGTTTGTGTCGTCCCATTGTATATATATATATATAAGTATATAATAAGTATGTGCTGAAAATCAGTTATTTTATCTAAGCTTCTCGTTTCCCTTGGCCCTTGGTCCACCTGGCCATTTCGCTGCGACGGTCCAGCAACAAAATATGCAAAAACAAAAATTCAATTTCAATTCAATTAATCACGCTTGATTACCACCAATAACAGTAGCTAGGAGCTGCCAAACCCCAAATCGAGGCTCACAGCCAAAAACATTTCCCTATGCTTGGTTGCTCCTGCTGCTTCTGCCGTTGGCTATTGTCCTTGCCTTGCAACTGCTTTGGCATCCGATTTATTTGCTCTATCAAATTTAGTACCTAAGGATACATTCACAGGGATATGCCTGTTGGATACATTTGGATATTGTCAAATATTAATTGAACTACAAATGGGGAAGAGAAGGGAAGACTTTACGCTCAAACAATTAACTAGGATATGTTTATAAGTAAGAGTATATATATATATATATATATCTTTATATATATGTAGAATCTTTCCAAGTTTAGTTTACTTGTTTCTACTGCAGAGTATTTGTATGTCGGACTTTTAAATCACATCAAAGGAATTTTTGTTGTGTTTTTGTTTTTGGTTTCCTCTTTTTTGTCCCCTATTTTTTCTCTTTTTTCCGTTGTTGTTTTCTTTTTTCTACTTTTTTGTTTACCACTTTGCACATTTTGCTGTCAAAAGTGTTGATTTATAGTTGCCGATGTGCCTCGAACCTCAATGACTGACTGAGTGAGTGAAAGAGCGAGTGAATAAGTGGGTGGGTGAATGGTCTTTGGCGCCACAAAATATGTGAAAAAAAAAAAGTGAAATGAAATCGAGACCTTGCCTCGACGTCTCGATAAAGCCAAACTGTAAAGAACTGGGCATGAAAATAGGCAAAAAAAAAAAAGAAACGAAAAAAGCCAAAATGTGTGGGGTAGGCAAAAAAAAAAAAAAAAGCGAATGGAAGAAAAGTTTGCCAACAATTTCAATGACAATGCGGCAGTTTGTCGTTGGAGTGAAAGAACTGAGAAATTCTCGATTGCATTTTGGTTGCCAGCAGATCGATTGCAAATTGTTTTTTTTTTTTCCTTTTTGCCTCTTGTGGATTTAGAATGCGATTATGTACCTGACATTGTTTGTTTACTCATCCCAACAGTATAGAAATGAAGTTATGTGGATGTGGATGGAAGGCTTCACTTTTCAAAAGTCATTTTCGCATGACTTTAAGTCCCTTCCATACGCTTTATTCACCTTTTCCCCTACTTTTTGCCAGTTGAGTGGGCATCATTGAAAGTGGGTCCACAAACAAAACAGAGATTAAATATGCCTACCAGCATACAAATTCCTAGGGACACACAAAACAACAGCAAGCAGGAGCAGTAAACAGTTCAGCTAAACCAATGGGTACCATGTTGGGGTGCTCATTTGCAGGCAGTTCACATCGAGATCCGTCTTGGTATGAGTCTATGGGCAGATAATCATTTGACAATTGAATGGACGACAGAAATGCGGGAAGCCAGTTGGTTGGTCAGACTGACTGACCAAGGGCTAAAACTTCCTTAAAGTGAGATTTAATCTATGTTGTTCAGGGGTAGGCGAGACCACAAGATAAGTTATAATTACTGTTGAAGCTTGTTGCCAAGTGAAAGGCAACAAGGATAAAACCACAAATTAAGAACAACATCCTAGGGAACATTATGTCAGGTGAAAGGAGCAAAGTTTTCAGTCGGACAGCCGGACAGGCTATGTAAATAAAAGTTGTTTTAGCTCCTCAAAAAGAGGAGAAGAATGAATGAAATGTAAGCCAAAAAGAAAATGCGGCATTTAATGTGAATACTTAATTTTATTTACCCATTTTCAGTTAGTTCGTAAAGTACACGAAAGATGGCCAAAGGAAACCTGTAGCCTCAGAAGACATAACAATTGGATCAATAGATCATATTGATACTTTTCCACTCACTTTGAACTGAAGAATATTAATAAATTGAAATAAATTAAGTACGCAATTCTCTCTTCAAACTTTCTTTATTATTGCCTTCTCTTTGAGTTTGTACTTAAGGGAAAACTTTTTAAAATAAATTCCAGATTTGATTTTTAATTTGACTTAAATTCCACTAACGAAGGTATAAAAGAGAAAGGAAAAGAGAGAGAGAGAGAGAGAAAAGAACTACTCAGAAAAATTTGCAAATCAATAAACTTGAAAAAAAAAAGTTCAATTGGCGTAAAAGTTTGGTATTTTTCTTAACGTAACGTAAATTTGGACTCACTGTAGTTTCAGTAATTGAATTTATACTGACTTCAAGTTGAATGTTAACTAGAATGATTGTTTCTCTGCTAGTCCTTGTTGTGTCATATATTGCCCAATTAGCCATGTGCAGCAGAAAGAAACCTTTCAACTATTTAAGTTTATTTAGTTTTATCTGCAGCAACAAAGAGTAAAAATGTACAAAAAATGAAACTGTGTTGCATAAAACCATTGAATCTATGGCAGGCACTTGTGCATTTCCGTTGGGGGTACGAAACAAGTATCCTTTTTCACTCTCCATCGTAATTTATTAAACTGCTGCGGAAAAATGGGGTGAAGGGGGTACTTAGAAAGGGTCGTTGGGTGGGCTTGTAGATAGGGCGGAAAGACAGCCAGACAGACAGACACTGGATGAAATAAACTTCCTGCAAAATATGACATTTATTTCGCTCGACAGTTGCGCCATTTCTTTACCCACTCTCTCTCGCTCTCTCTCTCTGTCTCTCTCTGTCTCTCTCTGTCTCTCTCTGTCTCTCTCTGTCTCTCTCTGTCTCTCTCTGTCTCTCTCTCTCTCTTCCTTTTCACCATCTTTTCGGACACTGCATGCTTTTCTCTGCCACTATCTCTTTTTTTGGTAACGGAACCATAAAGTCATATTTTGTACTAAAGTCTAAGGGTAGCAGTGCCTGCAATGCAATGCAAGTTCCGGGATTTGAAATACTGCACAATTAGCCTTTAGATATCAACTTCGAGTGCAAGACTCATAAGAGAACAAGGGAAAGAAACAGCAAGTCCTACTTGACTTGATGGTTTTCATTTTAGCTTCTAGGAAACGAATAGATTAACTTTACTTTACTTTTGAGAAAAGTTCCACGAAATTGATATTGGGAAGAAAAAGCAACGCCCAATTGTGAGCCGCCCAACACTTGAGTCCACTCAAAAATACTTCCGGCCAAAAGAACCAAGTCTGCATTTTACAAAATAAATCAGTACAGGCGGTAAAACAAACATACCGATTTCAGAATACTCTCTTTTATGACAATTCAGTTAAGATTTATTTTCATTGAAAATATTTTAACTATATGTAATAGAGTAATTGAATAGTAGAAGCCTACTTATAGTTTCACTTATATTTAACCAATGAAAGGAACCTTTTCCCCAACAAACAACTCTACTTTCTAGTATCTCCACTAATACTCCTTTACCTTTTGCTCTTTTATAGGGTATCATAAGAGAAAATTTCAAAGACCTAGTAACCGCATTAACTTTAACCTCATTGCAATAAACCAAAGCCATTTTGAAGAGAGGAGTCGAGACTTGGGGGCTAAAGGGAGGGTTTCCTTAAAAAAAAAAACAGAAAGCAAAACAAAAAAACAGTCAGATAAATTGCACGAAGCTTTGTATTTGTATGTGTGTGTGTGTGTGTGTGTGTGTGTGTGTGTCTCTGTGTGTGTATGTGTGAGTGTTTTTGTAAATGTTTTTTCCACCGTTCGGTTTGCTGTTCAAAATCGATTTAAATGTTTAGTTTGCGTGTTTTGCAAAGTTACCTTGAGGCTTTTATGTAGAGTTCTTTCTATATGTACATATGTATGTATTTTTTATGTTTTTTATTTTTTTGTTTCTTCTTTAGCGTATCGTCCTGGTTATTCTCGTAACAAAGCGAATTTCCATGTTAAATAGCCGGGGCACGTGGCATCTACAAACAGACATATAGACATCTATCCAAAGAATATCTATCTTCTGCCTTGCTTCCACTTCGCGAACCATTTTGATTGACGTTTGATAAACCATAAAAGAGAGAAGACAAGAAATGGCAGGACAACGAACCAAAGCAAGCACCCAAGACCCAACAATGCCATCAAGGAACTACCAAACGAACCTAAGAACCTAACGAACCCACAATAAGCCAACCAACGAACGGAGTAGTGTCCAGATGCGATGATGGAGGAGTTGCCGGTGTCGTTTATTTCTCTATTATCCCAAACAATGAATGGTATGTGTGTTGTCAAAAGAGTGGCCACAGTTGGGCTATTAATCCAATAAGACATTAGCTATATATTGAATATAAATATGTAGACAGAAGCAAAAGATCACTCGAAAGATCAAATGACTTGCTTATTACTAAAAACATCTAAAAGAACCAAATTAGTTTAAATCCCGCAAGTAACTACTACTAGCTCTTCCAAGAAGTCGACCTTTACCTTGTAATATCATTCATGGATAGAGTACATGGTACGTATACGTAGTGCATTGTACATGGTTCGTATACGTAATATACAAATCCAATTTATATGGACAGAGATGGACAACTATGTTGATTAAACATTTAATTTTCTTTCTTTTTTCCCCCCTTTTGTTTGTTTCAGTTTTAAAAATTGATGATGAACATAGAGATTCAGAGACTTTGTAAAGACAGAGAGTTGCACTCATAATTGAGAACAATGCACAGGAAATGACTAGCATGTCCTCAAACTGTAAACACGGCCAAGAGACACACGCCCACAACAAAAACGCCCAATTCGACCGAACGGTCATATACCGTTGCATACGGGTACATAAGAATGTTTTGGCTTTGTCAGACATTTGCACTTGTTTACCTACATTGTTGCAAAAGGAAATCAAGACAAAATATTCGAAGGATACGTGCAGGGACTTTGTTGTAGTTGCTGATGTTTGTCTTTGGCCCCATGTCAGTTTGTACATGCAATGCTCTTAACCAAAATCCAAGCCCCCCCAAACCCCCCCATCCCTGTACATTTTCACCTTTATTCACTCACTCCATATACATGATGACATGCAAACATACAAATGCCATTTCGTACACACACAAACACACACACGCACACACATACATACATCTATTATATACTATACATGTGTAAAAAAAAGATAGATATATATATATATAGAACAATCTTAAGAATGAAAATTTTTTATTCAATTTTCGCATCGTCCCATACTAAATTAATTTCGGGCAGTGGTTTTGTGAATGTCGTGGGATGTCGTCTATGATTCAGGTCAGGATGATATGTGTCGCTGACAGGCGCTGTCCATATTATCGGTATAAACGAATTTAGGGGGATTCACTCTCACACATGCACACTTACACATACACATACACATACACACACGCACGCAATTGACACGTATGTGACAAGCTTAGGAAAACTTTCGGCATAGGCTTAGTTCTACGCCTGATTTGACAGTTGGAATGACACATACATTCGTACATACGTACATAAATATATATATCAAACAGCACAAAACTGGCTAAATGAATTATGTGTGAAAGGAAAAAAGTTTACCGAAACATATCTACCCACATCCCCAAACATACACACACACTCACACACGCACACACGCATACACTAACAAATCAAATGAGTTGAAGATACATTTTTACGTAATTCACGCACGTCGTCAACATTTTACGCCAGGTGAATTTCTAGTGTGTGAGGAAAGTGGTAAACAAAATGCAAGAATTAAACTGACAAAATCTATTCAAGCACTACAAATATCTTATATATCTTATGCTATATAAGGGAAATGAAAATAATTAAGTAAATACTTTTATAATATTTACTTTATGGTAAAAATGAATTCATGTTACAGAGATACCTAGCCACTTGAAAACTATATAAAATTTTTAAAAATAAAATCTCGCAATCGGAACACCATTTTAAATATATGAAATACTTGATTCAAAACTTAATATTTACCTTATCTATATTTATATATATATACTTTTATCTTCTGGTTCTCAACATTATTAATTTGTTAGCTGGACTTTAAGAAATGATTTATAAAATGGATTTCTATATAAACGATGTAACATTATTTAACTATAAATAATTAGAAAACATAGATCATGGTCGGTTAGTGAAAAATGAAACTATAATTTATCCGTTAATAGTCCAACAAATGTAAACTGTTATGTTGGCCAAAAGCGAAGAACAATTAACATTATTAATCTTTGGTATTTAGGCGTTCTTAGAAGGAAAGATTATGTGTTTTTAAATATTAACAAAGAGGAGCAACCAACTAACTAACTAACTAACGGCAACCACTTTTGCTTTACGTCACTTTGATGTCCCGTCACGTCAGTTGGCAGCACATTTAGACTGAATATTAGCCCCGTTTGCCTTGTTTTAATGCGTTGTTGTTCATTTTGCAAACCTCTTACGTCATTTGAGAAATTTCGAGGCATATTTATCCCACCAGCTCTTTCCTACTTCATTCCTCTTAGCATGGGTCTTGGTCTGCCCACTCCTCCATTACCACCACCTACGTCTCCATCTCCATCCCCAACACCATCATCACATACCCCCATTGACCCCTCAAAAAAAAAAAAAAAAAGAAAAAAAGAAGAAAGAAAAGGAAAAAAAAAAATGTGTCATCATTAACGGCCATGGCTCACGTGCCATGCCATCCGCCAAAGGTTCTGTTCTGGCCAGGTTCAGGCAGGCCTTGCCAATACACAAATCGATCGCTGTGGTTTCTTTCATTAAGTATATTTTGCTTGCTTGTTTTGTTATTGTTGCCGTATTGCTGTGGTGGTGCTCTAGCTTCGCGTTATTATTGTAATAAAAATTTACGTAAATCGTAACCTCTCTGCCTCTAACTGGTCCACCCCACCTCCAACCCCATGCAACCGTCACCCCCATCATACACCCTCCAACCAGCAATACCCCTCCCTTAAATTAAGCTCACGCACAGTCAGCGTGTTTGGCGTGTCCTTCGATGAAAGTTGCCTTTGTTTGCCAATTTTTATGGGCCGCACCCCGCCGCCGTTGCTCCGCATCCCTTTTTGCTTGTCTTGTCCTAACTCCTCCTGCGGTGCGGTCAAATTCTCATTCATCTTTAACACGCCTCACACACACCACCACCATTCCCACCATCTCATCGCAAAAGTCAGCAACCTTTAGTAATAACACCTGCAGACTAATTAATGGCAAATATCTGCCGCAAAAAAAAAAACAGCAACAAAAGGACAGAAAGGTGGAAAGGGATATATAATGAAATCAGCAAGTTATTCACTTTAGATTTGATGTCAAAACCATTTCCTTGATTTTATTATAGCAACACCAACTTATCATCCAGCAAATATATCTACTAGATAAATAAAGACTAAAAATATTGTAGAAACTAAAGAAATAAAATGTCAATTGAAAAGTATAAAAAATATGAAAACAAATCACATCCTGTGCATTAATTAAGACCATTCTAAACACAAACTGTTCTCCTGATATCTACATAAAGAAAAGGACTTTGCAATTACCAAAGTGAGAGAGAGAGAGAAAGTGAAAAGTATACAATTTACTTTAGGTCTCAAAAGATATCATTTAACATCCTTACAAGATTTTCCTTTAGTTTTTTTTTTAATGCCTTATAGCTAACTTTATTCAGCGTCAACAACAATGAACTATAATGGGAACAAGAAACTTGATATGACAGAGCATATTAAAACCATTTTTTCCCTCGAGTTCATGGTAGATTTAGGATTTCGTGACGCTAATTATATATATATATATACACATACAAATGTTTAAATATATATATATAATATTATCATAGGGGCACTTTTCCATCCACTTGAAATCGTTGCATGTCTAACTTTTTCCAGAACTTTTAAAATTACAAACCAAATGTCTCCGGCTTTAAAAGGCATAAATATATATATATATATATATATATATATATATTTGTTTTTTATGTTAAATTATGTTAAATTGATTATTTATTTATTACTCTTGAAACTTATTGTTCAGTTCCAGGATAAGCCATAATCAGTATAGACAATTAGTTCTATATAATATGTTTCGATTGAAATGAATTTCAGACTGAGCCAATTTGTGGCCAAATGTTTGTTTGTATATATAAGTCTTATGTAATGAATGGATGCTAAATAAAATAATAAAGTTAATTACCTTAAATAAAATAGAAACTAATTGTATAAGGCAAGAATATATTGTTGCCCAAGTCATTCTTCGCCCAGTTTCCCCTCCATTTCTAATTATATTAATAAAACTTTGCAACTTTGGTTAAATTTAAGTGGCAAACAAAAGTACTTATATTTGTACATATGCCCAGATAGAATATACAATATATATATATATATATATATATATATATATACTTAATACTTGAATATGTGCCTATGCCATATTTGACTTTTATCTTTCTGTTGTTAAAACGCAGTTTGGAAACTTTTTTAATGACATACTTCTGTGTGTTTTATACCAGGGACTTTCTTTCGTTTTGCCTCATTTGCTTGTAATTAAATTTAAAACAAAAAACAGCTAAAAAAAAAAAAAAAGAATATAATAATAATAAAGTTTAAATAGAAATAATAAAACAACAACAACAACAACAAGAAGAAATAGCTTGATGACACTTCTAAATTTATTTATTCAAGCAAATTGCTCTTGATCAATTTGATTTCCATTGTTTGGTAGTCGTCTAAGGGAAATGGCAGAGCTTTGTCGAGTGGATTTTGGTTTCCCTATGAAAACTGTGTTAATGGTGACACATGCACATTATGGCCAACAATAGTCCGGCCCTTTATTGTTGGCCATTTCCTGGCACGCACACACACACACAGACAGTGAGAATGAGAAAGAGATACACACCCACACTTAGATACAAAGGACTAAACATCTTGAGAATGGGCTTTTAAGTGCTAGGCAATAATTTACAATAGTCTGTATATAGCCAAGTTGTTGAAAGAAAAGACACAGCTTTGACATAGATATATACCTATTTATATATATATATATATAAGTCTAAATATATACATATATATATGGGGTCCTTGTATTGGCTTAACCATAAGGCTACTTTCCATAGTTCCTTAAATATTTGTCATCTCTGCAACTAAATGGTTAACCCGGCACACATCTTTGCTTGAAACGGTTTTGCCATTTCCGAGTTTTAAGTGAGCGGAAAATGACGCATGCTTCGTTTCGTTTCGCTTCGCTTTTTGCGGTTTTATCCTTTATTGTTCTGTGCAAAGGGCATGAAAAGGGAAGGCCCAGGATCCAGTGGTGGTGGTGTCGGAGGCGGTGGCGGTGCCACGAGTATATGCCACTCAAATTCAGTTTCCGTTTCAAAACAAGCAAACAAAACAACAAACATTCTAATCTGAGCAAAACAACTGTGAAGAAACGCACAGAAACAGAACAAAAGCAAAAGTGCCTTGAAGTTCATTTGCTAAATAAAATTTTGATAAAACAAAAACCAAAACAAAAAAATAATAAGAATGAAGCAAGTGTGGGCGGGACAAAGTACATACATACATATATACGTACATTTAGCTGCCGGGCTTGGTTTCATTTTCATTGACCCGAATACAGATTCAGTAAGCAAAAATAAACAAAAAAAAACCCTCCAAAAAAAGACCATCATCGAGGGTGATGCTAGTGGCCCCAGTGGCCCAACTCAACTCCTCTGGCAATTCGCAAAAAAACACACACACAAAAAGCGCCACAAAAGGAAGAAAGAAAAAACTTTAAAAATCAAATCTGCTTAAAATGCAGCCCAGTCAAAGGCACCAAATGGCAGGCATATTTAGAAAATACACTCAAAAAAAAAACTCTTACTTACTCTTCAATTAGGGCAATTAAACAGAAAAAAATAATGAACAGGAAATAAACTTGCTTAGTTGACCAATGGTCTACTTTTATTGCCTAAAGGTAAATTCTACTTTGGAAAAAGTATTAATCGACTTCTCTTTAATCTAATTAAGATATTTTATATTTTCCTTTTAGGTTTGTTCAGTGTAATTGTTCCTGCTTTGCTATTATATTCATTCTAATCAATTTTGATGCTTTTAAGCCACATCATCATGCTAATTAATGTTAGCTTTTAGATTTTGTCCAGTGTTTATATTGGACACGAAATTTGAGAGTGTGCTAGAGAATTTCAATAGATAATTCTGGTAAAAGTCAGCTGTTGCCTTTTACCAATTATGGCGCCAAAAACTATGCTATGCAATGTTGCGTATAATCAGTGTCTATTGTTAAAGTAGACAACGATGCCACACCTCCTTCACCATTTATCCTTAGAGCCCATAACCAAACGTAACGTAACGTAACGAAACGAAACAAAACCAAAACGAATTGAAAACCTGCATTGACTGTCTACTTCGAAGCCACCGCCGCCGCACCCAGGACACAAATCAAATTAAGAACTGGCAGACCGCTCCGGCAGTAATTACTAAAGAGTGGCGATTGTGTGCTTGTGTGTGTGTGTGTGTCTGTTTGTAGAGTACTATCTCTTCTATATACTGCATAAATCACTTCGCATTCAGCGAACACGAAATCTATGCCCCTGACGCGCCCATCTAGTTGCCCAACTGGCAAAGGAATGTTCAACGTAATTTATATTGATTAAAACTCGATTTCAATTTCACAGTTTGCGTTGGCATAGGAATGTCAGGGATAATCAAAAGATGGCCTAGCCTTTTGAATTTGCAACTGAATGTTGTAAAAATTACAAATCAAATCAAAAGGACTTATCATTGTGATATTTAACTTTATGAATGATAAATCTTGAATAATAAAATCAAATTATTGCAAGAAAAACAAAAAGTCCTTATTAAGGATTAGGCAAATTTTGGGTTTCCAAGTTAATCTTATTATTAGTATCTAAATAAGGATAATAAGCCAAGATAAGAACCTGATAATAAAGATAAATAGTTTTAGAAAGTTAAATTATAAAACTTAATTCGATTTCAGGCAACTATCTATCCTGTAGTAATCCTCAATCCTTGACTTTCTTGAACCAAAATCTAATAAACACTTTCAATATTTACATTCAATATGCTTGTATTGTGATTTACTTTATGAATTTCGACTGCAATAATAATTTGTTTAACATATTTAAACTTTTTATTACCAATTGTGAACCACAAAAAAGAAGAAGAAGATGAGGAACATACAGACACACAATGTATTTCATTTGTTTGTTACTGCTGACTAAGAGTTTATCCACCCACCACCCACTTGACTCACTCTCTCTCTCTCTCTCTCTCTCTCTCTCTGTCTCTCTCTCACTCTCTCTCACTTGAATTTCATGTCCGAGCCTTCCGCATCCGCATCCGCCTTGGCATCTGCCTCCGCATCCTGTACAACAATGTTCGTACGTTTCGTGTGGTTCGTTTTGTGGTTTTGTTTTCTGTTTTAATTAATTTTAAAAATGGACTTCTACCTTGGCGCTAATTGCATGGTCTTTGATTTATGTTGGCTCAGAGATAATGACAAAATTGGTTTCAGCAAATTTTCCAGGCATTTACCTTCACCCAATAATGTATATGTGTCTTTGTCTGTGTGTGTGTGTGTGTGTGTGTGTGTGTTGCCTGTCTGGCATTCAGACGGGTGGGGAGTTAGAGAATAAATCTGAGAAAATTACTTGCAAATAACTTTGACATGGTATTGAGATTTATGATGGACGAGCAAAAACAAAAAAAATAAAAAAATAAACCAAAAAATGAAAGGAAAACCAAAGAAACACCAAGTGGCTAACGGCAAATATTTTTGGCCAAAATTTATATATATACCCTTACTAAGGGTATTATAAACTAGAGCAACAACATCTTCAACAAAGCTTCACTAAAGTTGTAGCATTAATAATTATATTTTCTTTTCTTTTAAAACAAATGTGAATAATATTTCCAAGGACAATAGATAAATCCTTACACATATTTTAATCAATCTGCGTAAATTTAAACCATAATTTTTTAAAAATTAACATCTTTTGCCTAATTATTTAGGCAGATAATAGAGTATTAGTATAAATTAAAGGAAAAGAAAAATATTTATGTCTCTGGTTCTTTAATTTTTGATCAATTTTATTTTGTGACTGATGAAGGGGAGATTAAAAATTCAGAGAGAAAGAGAGAGAAAAAATAAAGAAAAAAATATGAAAATTCAAACTAGCAATTTTGGCATTTTCTATCATGACAAAAATCAATTATTTAAATCCTGTACAAATCAAAGTCCTGTGCAATCAGTGAAGAAGCAATAAATGAAATGGCAAGAAATATTAATATAATATAAACCGATTAAAAATGAATAAAAGTATAGAAAGAAATTTAATTTTCAGAAAAGTCTATATGTGTTTTTTTTTTTTGTTCTTTGTATGTGTATGTGTATGTGTATGTATATGTATGTACGTGTGTATGTGGAAATGTTTGTAGAAAGTTTTTAGGCAAATGCTTATTTTTCAAATTTTTTAACTTCGTTTGCCGGAAAAGTTTCGCATAAAACTTTGTTCTTGTTTTCTTCTACTTTTTTTTTTTAACAAAGTAAAACGTATAAATAATCTGATAATAATTGCAAAAGGTTACTAAACTTACATGAAAAGTAATGTTTATGTTGGTTTATATGTATGTGTAAAACTTCTAGTTACCTGTAATAAAGGTAAAAAGAGGCAATTAGTAAACAAGGATAATAGAACAGAACGCAGAAAGCTCAATGGATTTCAAAATGTTTGTTGTTTCTGCTCCCCTGAAAGTATGTGGTAATATTTTTCAAATTAAAATTGATTTATGATGATGCCCAACTCAAGAAACGCAAAAAAAAAAAGAAGAAAAATAAAACCAAAGAAAGAATTTTTTTTTTTTTTTGCTTGATGTTTGCTTTTATCTTGAACCCATATGACGACCAACGATGGCAATGGTGATGATGATGACGAAGTTGCTGATGCTGATAATGATGAAGATGAAGATGGCGATGGGGATAATAATGAAGAAGAGGCCAAGACGAAGAGACCACTGAGGTCCAAAAGAACGAACGATTGGCTTGTGGCCGCCTTAGAGAGAGAGAGAGAGAGAGAGCAATTTCTGCGGCTCATAAATAATTTTACGTTGGCATTTTTGTTGTTGCTCTTGTTTTGTTCATCACTGACTTTGCACCTTTTATTGAATTTCGACATCACCGGGGGACGTACATATACACGAAGAAGGTGTACAAGAAGCACACAGAAGGACGAACGGCGGGGGTTTAGAAGTAGAGTAGAGTCGGTGCTCCAGATGTGGGAGGCACGATGAGATGTTGTCCAGCTAAGCTGCTCATAAACGAAATTTATTAGCATTTAAATATTTCGGCAAGGCACATATGCGCCTGACATTGCGCCTTGGCCAGGTAATGAATATTACAAGAGCACACTTCGTGCTACTACCAAAAAAGGAAAGCATCCAAAACAGGCGTGGGTTGATTGGGTCAAAGGAAAGTAACAAAAAGGAAAAATAAAAACAACAAAAAACAAGGGCATGAAAGCAGGCTGAAAGTATGTTGCATAAGCTAAAATTAGTTTATGCATATTTGAAGTCGCATATGAACACACTCGACGATAGACCGCCCACATGAGAGAGCACTACTATAGGCTCTATATCTGCAATAAATGTACTACTATATCTATATGTAAGTGATTTAATAAATGGCATGCAAGATATGCACATTTGTGAGCAAGTGTGTGTGTTTGTGTGTTACTCTTAAGCCAATTGTGTTTTTCATTTACGAGAAATTCTTTGGCTGCCTAAAACTATGCTTTATTTATTTTAATAAAGATGCAGGCAAGATGTAATTTGATGTTACAACTTTCATTATTTTCAATTGATCAAATCTGATGCCAAATTGCTGAATTCGCCTTTGAAACTATTAAATTTTTACACTTCAAATAATTTTAAAAAAATTGCAAAGTTTTTCAAATTAAACTGAAAGTTACTGCCATTCAAATCAGGTAGTTAGTTTCAAGGCATTAAATGTTTGATTCTTACAAATAGTACAACATTTGAAAATTGGTTAATTATTAAAATCCATATAGCTGATCTTGTCTTTAACGTTTTGTTAAATATTTCACAGAAACCTTAGTTAGCTGAGCTGCTATTAATCAACTCAATCATATGAATTGAAATCAAGGATGAAATAAATTCCTTTCAATCGACATAAACAGTCAATGTCAGTTCGGACGTTTTATTGAGTGAATACTCACTCGTATAGCCTAGCCACTCATTTGCTATTCATATTGGTTATAAAGCTCGTCAATCATCCAAATTATATATTCTTTTTATAGGTTGTTCAATGATTTTTCACCATACGAACAGCTTAAATCATAGGTCCTGCCAAAAAGACACATTAACTTATTTAAAAAGATAAATCCTTTCTTATATAATTGATAAATAAAAGATAATAATGATAATAAAATTAAATCAAAGAGTAATTATTGTATTTATCAAAGAAAATGTTGACATTAATCATTTTTATATAAACCAATTCAGATTTAGAGTAAATAAATTAAAGCTACATTAGTTGATCTTGATCTAACTAAATTATTGAAAAAGCTAAAAATATAAGCCAAATGAGTAAAAAAAAAACCTATATTACTAAAAACTACCAATCTTTTAGTTGTGTTTTTTACCAAATAAAAAAAAATGTACAAAAATTGTAATATTTATTTTAAATATTGTTAGACGCACTTTTAAGCACACAACTTTCAAACGACTTTATTCTTTAGATATCTCAAACATTCTTTCAGTTTTATTATATATTTTTGAAAAGTGTTTGTGGCTTGGCTTTAAAATCGATTTCGGAGTTGAGAAGGAATTTCACTTTTGACTATAAATTGAATATATAAAACAAATATCACTCATACGTCATGTTGTAATAAATATTTATTAATTTGGAAACATTCGGAAAATTGATCTGAAATTTGTTAGCATTATCTTTTTTTAATTTTTAAATTATTTTTTTTAATTTTTAACTATATTTCAGAGTTTTAAAACAAATTTGGAATATGTTCCAACGGTTCTCGAGAACAAAATTTCTTTAAAAGAAAACAGTGCTAGCAAAAAGTTTATGTCGAAAATACAACAACGAACTTTTTAACATCATATTGGTAAAACATTAGCTATTAGAAGAATAAAACTAAAATGGTTGTACAATATGTCGTATGAGTGATATTGCATGGCATTTCAAAAACAACAAAATAATTCAATGAAAGAAAATGGTATTTTAATCACTTACATTTTGATATCTGTTTATTTTACACTTGCACTGGATATCATTAGCAGGACATCTAAAAATCTGATCAAAATATATGGTACGTACAATTTAATGTGCTTGGTGTTGGGTTCTAATACTGAGCGACAGCGACAATTAGGTTGTGTTTTGTTTACATTCGTTGATTGTTCATTCTGTGACTGGGAGTGCAAAAGCGTTTAACTAGACTAACTGCATCTAGAATGAACTATAAGTACGTGTGCACTTTTTTTTTTTTTTTACCCACAATTCCCGCTTTTCAGTATGTCAACGGCGACGGCATTTACAACACAACAACACACGACATTGCCAAAACACAACAACAAAAAAAGAACAGAATCGTACTCGGAGTACGTTCGAATGAATTTCTAGTTGAAAGTGATTCGTGTGTGAATTTGATTCCACTTTGTGTTCTCCCGTTGGGTCATCCGCACAGCGCAACGGTTCCCAACGAACTAAATGCGACCTCTGTGGCGACAGGCTCGTTTAAAAAGGACGAACGAATCGCAATTGCGATGAGAACAGCAAGCGAAGACAACACATGCTCTGATAAGGATAACGCAAAGGATATTGTACATTCATGCATGCGAGTGTATGGGTAGATATATCTAAAAAATTGGTTCACTTCAAAAATAAATTGTTTTTATGTTTGAAACTTAACTGAATATATAAAAATATTAAATAATTTATTTAAAGAGTTTTTGATAAATTCCATTAAAAAAGCTATTTATATTAATTACTGTTTTTGTTTTTTTAATATATTTTTAGGTAATATAGAATATATCATTTCGTATCATATCATATCAAAAAACTAGAAAATGAAAAGCCGTAGACTCTTTCCCACACTTTTAAGCTTTCACTCTGTTTTCCTCATGTAGAAGCTCTCTGTGTAGAAGCTCTTCTCTCTCATTCTGCCAAAGCTTTATCATGCGCACAATCGAACTCTCATTGCCATCGAATAAGTAAACAAACGGAACTTTCATTCATAAAAACCAACAACGAATCACAGATGGGATGGCCAGCCCCAACAACAAATCCATTGCCGGCAATGCGCGGCAAAAAGCGAAAGCATATTCAAGATGAAATCAAATCAAAGTAATCAAAACAAAATCGAAAAGCTCTCTCCAAAAATACAACAAAACAAAACCATGTGCTCATCTAATTTAAACTGATTGACTGACTCATGCTTAGACCTATTCCAAAACTGGTCATGTTCAAGACCAGGTTATTAAAAACGCCCTCATAGTAATTGGAAATTTTATTTAATTTAATTTGCACCCTATGAAAAGTCTAATAAGTGTGAGAAAACGATTGTAAAATGATATTTTGGATCCTAAATTAATATTATTTGTATCAATTATAACTGGAAAGAATCCTGATTCAAATTGTTAGAAAACGAAGAAAATTCTTTTACTAAAGCGACTTGGAAGGGTATATTCAAATCGGGGCCATGAGTTTACAGAATTGCCTATTGAGTCAGAGTCACACCTCATTAACGACGCTGCAGACAATACAAATATGGCGATTGTGTGATCCAAATATGGAGATTGGGTGTAAAAGTATCTTAAATGACAACTGTAATGAATATGTTCAATTATACATTCTGAAAAACTTTTTCTTTCCTTCCTTCTTTGAATCTTTGTAAATATTAATTTCTTCAAGTAAGATCGATCAAAACTAGTGAAAAGCTCTATAGCAATCTAATCTCTGTTAAAAACACATTATCAATTTTTGCCAGTATTAACCAAGAACGAGGATTTTAAAGTGAATGCGCATGTATGCGCATGCCTGAGTGATTGTCAACTGACTCAAAAGCTTGCTGTTATGAAAGTCTCATAAAAAGCTTGCTTCAGCTGTTGATTTTTAAAACATTGCGGCGAACAACAGAAGACAGAATTTGAGTTGACACAATCACAGATATGCACACATACACACATACGTGCATGTTTTGTGTTATAACTGCGCCGGCGTTAACGCCGGCATCACAGCATCGGCGATGACTATGGTTGTAGCTATTCGTATGTCTGAGTGTGTTTGTGTGTGTGTGTGTTGGTTGCATGCCGGTTTTAGTAGTACAGCCTGCGGCGCGCGTTCGCAGTGATTCATCGCGTCATCCCGCGCACAAGCCCCAGCCAAAACTCAGCATTTACACATGTACATACAATGGATGTATGTATGTATATAAATATACATACAAACGAACGAATACGTTTTTTTTGTTTGCAAAATTAAAGTCGCTTTTGTCTGAATGCTTGTACTATATGGAGAATATCTTTTAGAGGGGCAATGAGCCAGTGTTTTTTTTTTCTTCCAACGACAATTTGAAAAACTCTTACAGATGTTAATGTATGTAGGTATATACACACATACATATGTACATACATATATTCATTCGTTCTTCAATTGTTTCCATGTTCTTTATGGATTTAAAACCACCTACTTAAAATAACCCCAAGTTCAACTGTACTTTGTTATATTATCCCAACATCCTCAAACTCTATCTTTATCTTTATATATTCTGGTTTGCAAACTGGATTAAAATAAACAATTGACCACAGCAACCACAATACTTAAGCTTAATGCGATGGATATATGTATATACATACATATATATTTATATATAAGTTTCTAGACACACAAACATGCATACATTTAGGTATCTATGTATGTAAATTGATTTGTATACATACATACTTATGTTCATTTATTCTCGAGCGTAGTTAAGCACAATTCTACACTTTAATAAAAAAAAAAAAATATCATAAAAAACAAATCCATTGAAATGAATTGAATGAATTCTTTAAAATTTGAAATCTTGAATTAAGTTTCCAAGTTTTATGCAACTATGTAAGGATCAATGAATAAATCAATGTCAGACAGTTTAGGATTACAATTGTTACTATAGTTTCCTGAAATATTATATGTAATATTATGCAGATTTTTTTTCAAGTGTATTGTTATTATAGTTCTTGGTATACAAATGCAAATTACTTTTCTCGCTTCTGGAGACGCAGATAACTACTATGCCGATATCTCAATACCCTTAAGTTATATATGTACCCTTAAGTTATTGACAATACAATTCCTAACAAATCTTGAATTAAAGAAAAAAACATATATTAAAATTATAAGACTTGATTAAGAGATTTAAATTTTTTAAAAAAAGGAATATCTCAGTCTCTATATATTCCATTATTTGTTTTGATTAACAGTCGGATATGCTTTAAATAGACAACGATAGCCCTGAATATGTATCTATTTGTATATATGTATGTATGTACATACATATGTTTATTTGTACATATATCAACCACAATTGAGGGAAATATAACTCAAATTGATATATAGATACATATGTATCATTTTGCCTGCCCAAGTTTCAATTGATTCTCATCACTTTTCAATTTGATTACTATATCGTATATTGTTAATTTTTTAATCATTCTCAGTCAGTTCGCATTGTGCATTTTAATTAGTTAGTGTTAGGGTTAACGTTCAGGGATGTTAGCTCAATCTGTTCTGATCTTATGTTCATTTTCAAGGTCTTTAGAATGCAGTGACCACAAAATATCAAACGATGATTCTTAATACGAATAGAAGCTTATCAATTACTAAGTATTTGGAATGCCTCATCAACAAGCGTTGAAAGTCCCATACAAAAACCAACTAACGATGACGTAATAACGTATGTAACATTTCCGGAGCTTATATCTGGTATATGTACATGTGTACACACATATTTGTCGTTTAAAATTAGCTAGGCTTTTACCATTGCATTGCATCGCATAAATATTATGAGTCTTTGTGGTTCGGAATGATTAATAATATGGCTCATGTTTCAAAAATCGCAGCTACATAACAACAACAGGCTCCGGCGTATCACACTATGTATGTATGGTATATGGTAAACAAAGATTAGATTAGATTAGATAATACATTGAACCAACGCATGCGCAGCTCGTACTATTAGTAACCCATTTTGTTTAGCCTATGAAGAGCACCTGTTATCACAGCAAAAGCTTATCTTATCTTGCTATTGCGCTACTCGGTGATTGCAAAAGCTACAGAAATTCTTTCGAACCTGCCCAATGAATGTAAACGTTGAATTTTCAGCGTTCAGTTCACGAGCGACAACGCAACGAAAACGAAGATTTTACATTTTCTTAGTTTTTTTTTTTTGTTCACTACTTTTTTTTTGTGTGTGAGTGTACAATCACCAAAAAGGTGGGCAAAAAGTGATATCAATCAGTGTGTGCGAGTGTTAAAATACATTTTGTAAATATTTTAAAATCAGTTAAAATATTTTTTTAGTTAAATCAACGACATCAAAATGGTATCAGTGGAGACAATCGGTTCAATTTTTATCAAGGCCTTAAAACTGGTAAATATGTGCAGATACATTTGATAAATCCAATAATCCCAATCCAATGTCAGTTAAATTTCTAACAATCCTAAAAGTATTCAATTACACCATGCCAAGTACAGTTCTTATTATTCTAAAGGACACAGTTACCCATGTTGGGCAATATAATACCAAACTAGTGTGTTGTATGTGTGGTGATAAGAGTCAGGTTTTATCAGCAAAATTACTCATACCACACATACAACATCTTGGTGTTTAAATATTGGGCGTGGTTGTTGGTATTATGGATGACTCAATTGTTGCTATTGTGACCTCATTCTCATCCTGTTTTCTTATTCTGTTTCTTGTTTTTGTTTTGTTAAGGTCATTAATTTGGTCATCATCTTTCTCTACCGTTGGGGCGATGGTGGTGAATTCTTGGGAATTGGTGGAACCTGGAATCTGAATGAGGAAAAGAGTGCCGATGCAGAAATTGTGGCCTCAGGCGTTATGGTTGGTTTCTTCATCTACACTGGCTGTCATACAATTGCCTATGCCTTCGGTACAACCAAACATAAGGGGTAAGTTGATCAATTCAAATATCATAAACTATCACAAATTTTCTAACATTTTCTCTTTCATAGCGAACTTTGCGATACCATAATGAATGTGGTTGGTACTTTCATGTGGGTTGCTGTGGGTGGCGTTGCCCTGCACTACTGGAAGGGTTACATGTCCGACGAGGGTTTCCTCTATGTGAATTCTGAACGTCAAGTGGGCATTGCCATGGGATCGCTGTGTGTCATTGAGGGTGCTCTGTATCTGCTCGATACAGTGTTGGCCTGCATACACTATTCTAAGGGTGACACCGACTATACACAGTAATAGCCAGATGGCATGGATGACAGAATGATATCAACAGTTATCGCCGAATATAACACACACATACCACCACAAACACCATATAATATACACCCATATTTCTATAACTGATAGTTCAGTTTTAAGTGCAAATTAGTTATTATTCAAGATCAAGCTAAGTGTCGTTTGTCGTTTTACATATCATAAACAATATTTTCTTTTTCACATTTTTTTTTTGTAACTTTGTACTTTGTATTTGTATTTTTAACACATGGCAGCTACAGTTACCTGACTCTGCCCCGAACGTTTCTAATCTAACTTAGTTCTTCTATGGCTCCACAAACTTTAATTGGCAAATACAAATAAGAACAAAGCCAAAACTAAAACTTTTTTCTTTACTTTGGGTGAAAATAACAACATAGAAATCTATATAATTGACCTACAGTAACTGATCAGAAGCACCACAACAAACCAGAGATTCAAGCCAAATGGATAAAATGGCAAGACAACATAAGCTTTGGTATTTATCAAATTAAGGAAATATTATTATTTATAATATTTACACCAAACACTTTGAATCCAACCTAACATAAATTTTATCAGCGGGTGAAAAAATTGATAAACACTTTGATAAGCTTGACGCTGTTCAAAATTCACGTTTAGTTTTCGCCTTTTACAACACTGAGCAGGGCTGCTACATTACCAGGGTTAACAAGTTATGGCAATGACAGGACGGAAACAAAATGGATTTCGTTTTGTACATTAAACATAAACTAATTACATGGTTGGTATATATGTATTTTGTTCTTTAATTTGTGAAACATAAGGTTTCATTTTCTAACGGCTAAAAGTAGCCAAATATGTAGATATAAAATTTTATAAAATGTTTAAAAAAAGTTGTAAGTATTAGTGTTAAAAGAAATATACATACATATGTATGTAGATATATCGAAAGTGGAAATAAAAGAAATGAAGAAACCATTTAATTGGAATCCAGGAAGATTTTGATTTATGATTTTGGATTACTTTCATAATAAAATTTTGAATTGATCTGATTTAGGTGAAATTTGACTATATATGTAACTTAGAATTGGCATTGGGGAGCTCTATATAGAGCGAATATAGCTTTAAAGTCAGAATTTAATAGAAAATTGTTGTTTGAGACTCATAAACTAGGCATACCTGGCCGCAGGGCCCTAGCAATTGCCCGCAACTGAGTTGACCCATTGAATACTAAGTGGCTTGTATGTACGTTTACAAAACTCAATAGCTTTGAAATGCAGCAATAAGCTTTAAAATTTAACCTTCTATTTGAGCATTTCAAGGTTAAACGACAAAAGAAACATATTTGTTTTAAGTAATAAAAAACTCTTTAGGAATCATAGAGTAAACAACGTTTTTGAAACGAATATGATGTAATAATAGGTAAACACATACCTGTTTCTTTGGATTCCCATGTCCATCGACCATATCCCGCTGTTGCTTCATACTCCCCGTCCGGACAACGCGATGAGAGCAGAGGGCACATCGTCGCCCGACTGAACCGTCTTCCAGATTGAGGGCATCAAAAAGCACTGGTTGATCCTGAATAAACGAATTCCGCGACCGTTGATTTAGTAATTCCAGTGTACGGGAATCCAAACTCTCCCTATAGACATTGTGCACTTTGTCCAAATTGTGTTCATAATCTGTGTCCAGATTGTAGCCACTGTTGAGACTAGTGCGCGAGGCTTGACGAGCTGTTAGGGACGTGTTGCTTCGCTTACGTCGCATAACTACTGTACGAGGCGTACCCTCCAGGGAAGAGGAAGGCGCCTGGGCAGGTGTACGTGGCCAGGAATGACTTATGATGTAATCCCCTTGAGTTGATGGTGAGGGTGAATGTGAATGCGAATGGGAGTGCGTTACGGCTGTAGCTGGCAATGGCAATTGTGTTGCCGTAGGCATGGGCTGTTCGGCCAAGCTCATCAGGGATTGCTGACGCTCTAGTTGCTTCTCATAGCCATTGAATTTGTCATAATCGATGAAGGACATATTGGCATAGCTGACCATATTATCAATGGCCTGCAGGGACTGCAACGAGGCACTCCATTTGGGATTCATTTTCTCTTTCTTCTCCTTTTTTTCACCGCTGCCGCCATTCAAACCACTTAAAGTGCTTTTGAATGACGCTAGAAGCGTATTGGAGCGTCGTTTCTGGAAATTTAACTGCTGTTCACTGGGCTGTATTGACATTAGTGACGGTTTCCGTTGCATATCTGATGACGATGAAGCCGTTACCGTTTGCATCTCATCTAGTGGAGTAGAGGTAAAAGGCTGTGCAGATTGGCGACGGGCTGGTGTTTTTACTATCGAACTCGCAGTATCAGCACGTCGGCGCAATTGCGGTGAAGTTTCGCTACTCTCGTTTATCGAATTCTTACGTGGTGATGCAGAGCACATGGTATCACCCGATTTTTCCGTCTCCTCCGAGACATGCTCCAGCTGAGGTTCAATGAAACTGCGACGGTTGGGACGTCGCAGCAATATCATTGAACGACTGCGCACAAATGGCGTCTTAATGTTAGTATCCTCATCCTCTCCAGAACGGGACAAGTTCTCTTTACTACCCGTTAAATGGTTGATAAATTTTGTAATACTGTTACGCAGAAAACTATTGGAACGCTCCATTTTGGTAACATTCTCATAGCCAGGTGGTCGGATTGGAGCTGGAACAGTTGCTGCGGCTGCTTGACGTTCCGCTGCGTATTGATCTTTGTACTTTTGCGTTATGTTTATAGAGTTGCTATTGCTGTTGTTGTTGGTATTATTATTATTATTATTATTTGGCACAATATTATTATTGTTGTTGTTAATATTATTGGTATTCTGTTGGTTAGTCTTGGCATTTGTTGGCGATTTTATGCCACCATTTTTATTGCCATTCGCAAGCTTTTGCTGCTGCTGCTGTTGCTGCTGCTGTTGTTGCTGTTGCTTCTGCTGTTGCTTTTTACTCGCCTTTTGTGTCTTCTTTTGCGCCTTAGCCACATTCTTTGTCGTTTCCTTGCTGGAAATCATGTTGAGGCCAATAATCTGTAGCAAAAATATAGAAAGACAAGAAAGATACAGAGAGTGAGAAATTTAAGTCGACCATTTCAGTTTTATAGACCAATCTATATCTTAACAGTTAACCATACCAAGACAATGCTTCTATCAACATTCCAATGTCCGTATTAGCCCATATCTCTACTTATTATTTTATATATTTTTTTTTGTCTGTTTGTCAATCAATTTTCTTGTATTTCTTCATATCAAAACAAAATTCAATTACTCGAACAAAAGTACAGAAACTTAACGCGAATAAAGTAGAAAGAATTACTCTACATTAAATTCGTTAAGTCTTACTCATATAAATTAAACAAAAAAAACTCTTTAAGATTACGCATGGTAATTTTGTTCTAAAATGTTCCTAATCGGTAACGGAATTGATAAACTTATTTCTATTTAAATATATGTATGTATATTTAAAAAAAAATGTAATTTATTAACAGTAAAAGTTTTTAGGACATTTAAGCGGACATTTAATATTTGCCATAGTCCTTGAAGCCATCAAAACTAACGCTGCATTGTGCAAATCCAAACACATGCGCTAAAATCTCCCTTCCATCAAAGTGATCCTCTAGTGGACTGAGTGCCTGACAGTATTCGATTAGTACGAGTGTTCGAACAGTTTCCCTTTGATTTATGCCACTTTCGAATGTCAACTGGTGCCGTCTTTGTTTTCGCTCCCATTGGGAGCCAGTGACCTCTCCTTCTGCCTATCTATATACAAATGTACAAATATATGTATGTATGTATGCACATATCTATGTATACATACATACATATGTATGATGGATAGAAAAAGCGAAAAGCACAAAACGCAATCCGCCAATTTATCATGGCCTAACGACGAGTGCCAGTGTCGTCCATCCACTTAACATTTGATAAACTCGAGTCCATTGCAGCAGTTTACATACTTGTATATTCACATACAAACACACAATTACAGAACTTTATGAAACACAAACACACACACACATACAGATTCCTATATATGTATGTTACTAGCCCAAAACACACACGCGCCATAAGCCATGCATATGGAATAAATATTTTAAAGATACACTATATGAGTACTGTATGTACCTACATATAATATAGGGATATATCTCTAGTAGTATGTCCATCAACATTCACTTTATGCACTCTAGCCACAGTTTTATTCGACACAATTCAAATGAATGATTATTTCTGTAAGAGAGGCATTTGCAACAAGCGCGTTGGTATTTCGTTGGCTAAAAGGATGGATTCTTGTTAGGATGACCATTGGCAGTAGCGACAGTCACAGTGACAGCGACAGCAATGAATGAAACGGGGAAACTGTTATCTAAAACAGTTTCTTTTTTGTTTTTTATTTCCACCAAAGCTGAAAAACAACAGTTAACAGGCGGTGTGTGTTGTGTGTGATAAGATTTGAAAGAAAATAAATGAAAAAAAAAAAAAAATAATAATAAAACAAAAGCACCAGACAAGCTCGCACACTTGTCTACTTTCCCGACAATATGCGCGATTTTTTAGGGTTCCGTTTCCAATTGGACATGAGAGACAAAAAGAGATGGAGAGAGAGAGAGAGAGAGAGAGAGAGAGAGAGAGAGACAGAGAGGGAGAGATGATGAAGAGCAGGAAGAAGGGGAGAAGGTGCACCAGAATGATTACGCCAGCTAACAATAGAAATGTGACTTTGATTTTGCCAAGCACTTAAAGTGAGATAGATATAAAAATGCTGGCTTTCAATCAAATTGTGGTTCAAGGTGGCCTAACTAACAAGTTCTAAACTACTGCGTCTAATACTACTGATTCAACACACCTGTGTTAGCTTTTGGTTGATAGGTATAATTCCTGTTTGCCTGCTAAGTGTTGTGCGAGTTTAATATGTTTGTATTGAATATTTTAATCGCTAATTCTTTTGCTTAGCCATTTCCAAATCCTCGCTTAGATTCACTTGACCAATTAAGTGAGGATAAAATTTTTAAAATCTACAAAAGAAACTATCATTTGCCCCATTGCCTTAATATGCCACTCATTTTGATGTTACAGGGTATATATTTGAACAAGATTTTTAAATGTTGCATTATCTCTTCTATACAACTAAGGATCGCAAAGAAACCATTTACAATGGTTAAATATTTTGTTTTCTTATAATATTGACATACCAATATCTAATTATAGAATATGAGTCGTATTAAAGGCACTCCTCAATATTGAATAGCCAATACTCAATTCTTTGGCTACTTTGTTCTAAAGACGAATCTTTTTAGTTTCACTCTTTTGAATATAAGTGGCGACATAATGTTCAGAATATTAATAGCAAAGTAAATTCAGTCAGACACTGGTTTTGGCACTTGGGATGTAATGTGCCATCCTCATCCTCATTTTGCTTCTCCTCTTGCTACTGCTCATTCCCATCCATCCATTCCAGTTAAGTTAATACTTTGGCCCCAAGCATTGTTGTGGATGGGTTTATATTTAGACAAGGTGCTGCATACAGCACACCGCAAGGCGGCAATTGACATTACTGCACTTGGCTATAATTAGTTTGAAACAATTTGGTCTTGCACTTGTATTGAAATATCGATTTCATTTGCTTGCTGGGGATTATGGTTTCAACTTCATTGTGCGTAGCCGTAGCCACTCAACTATATTGCATTCATTTTATGTATGTAGGATCTTGATGGCGATCTTAGTTTATTATTTACTCTCTCTTCTACTCTCTACCTGTATCTATGTATGTAAACTATATATATATATATATGTATGTATATATACATATGTATGTATATAGTATTACGTTACGACTTGTTATGCGTTTTCTTGCTTGTTTGTTTGTTTGTTGAAAAACCAGTTTGCTGGTTTCATTGTTGTCGCAACGAAGCTTCATCTGTGATGAACTTCAATTTTCGTACCTGTGCATATGCACTTGGGTTTGTTGGCCATTGAAATGCCTAATATGTATGTATGTACATATGTAATTGTAACGCAAACTACAAAAATTGTATTAATTCTGTCATATGAAATAATTAACACTCTTTTATCAACTCGTTAGCACTGATCCGATTAAAAACAACCTTGAAAATGGTCTTCCTACATTTAGATATTAAAAGAGATTTTCATAAACACCATTTATATGTACATACATATGTATGTACATATACATATATTCATTGTTCATACATAGATACATAGTCTGCCAAAAATGCTGTTTACATTTTTTATTGCCTCCCATGTCGTATAAACGATGCGAGACTTCTGTATCTAGGCAACTTAATGCATATACAAAGTTATGTTAAATAAAAATGTATTATTATGTATTATACATATGTAAGCACATACATATATTTGTATGTATGTATGTATATGCATTAATTATATCAAGATTATCATGGAAAAGTAACAAAATAAAATACATGTACGTAAGTACGTGGTTTGGCCACAAAATATAAGTAATTAGGTTTCTTTGTTTTATCAATTAAATCAACAATATCATCAAAGCGAATTCGGTGTGGATTGGTTTCACTGTCAAAATTGTGCTTCTTTAAGGATTCTATAATGTTTGAAGTAAAACTTAAAAATCTTACAACCCCATTTTAAAATATTGTTTACAAATTGCAATAGCTATATAAACCAATTGGAACTACCTATTTAAATAGTTTTACAGGAATGAAACTTGTCCGAACGATCAAACATGATGTCACATAAATATCGTAAGAAGGTCTGACGCCATCGATGGTTTTACAGCTCAATAATCAAGTACTATATCAAAAACATTCCAAATGAATATATATTCATACATACAAACATATGTATATAGATATCAGTAGCCATATAGTTAGAAAACATAAAACATTTCGATTTACTTTGGTACATATGCTTGTAAGATCCTCTTTAAGGTGAGAATAGATTCTTATGCGAAAAAGCTGCATCTTAATCCGGCTTTCTATCAAATCAACTGATGTTATTAATGTTTAAATATTGTTTTCCATAATATATGGCAAAATCCTGACATAACCCCATTGATAAATGAAATATGTATATATGTATATGTTATATATTCTGGTATAAAATTGGCACGTTTTCTCGTAGTTAATTTAGTGTAAACACAATACAGATTACAAAACAGTTTTGCATAGTTTTAAAGTATAAAATTTTGTTTGCTGATTCGTGAAAAACTTTTTAATTTAAATGGATTACCCTTACAGTTGGTTTTCATTATATTTAGATTAAAATCGGTCTCAATTTTTTAGAATTAACTTTAACGTAAACTTCAACAACAGCAGCTAATACAAATCTGCATTATGAATATGAATTTTTTTTATCGAATAACGGTATTAAAGAATGCTCTGAATTCTTGATATTGTTCCAGTGTAATCCAGAATAGAGGGAGAAACAAAATAATAACCAAGAAAAAGCAACACCAAAAAAGAGTTAGCTATATATTTACCCTTCAAGTCTTATCAGCTTTTAAGTTAATTTCGCTTATGTGTGTGTGCTATGCGTGTGTGTGTGTGTTTGTAAGTGTATGTCCACAGCGATTGTGCGTTGTTTCCGATTTGTTCCGACTTTTTTGCTCTTTCTTTATTTTGTGATTGTTGTGATGATATTTAGTTACTCGTTCCCGTTTGTGCCTCTGCTTCTGCGTTTTCTCATTAATATTTGCACGCTTGCGCCTTTTTAGTCTTGCTACATATTATTATTACAGTTTTGATGGATTTGCACTTTCTTTCGTTTTAGATAATATAAAATTAATATATCCAACGACAACAAAATAAAATGCAAAAAAAAATACATACGACAAAATTAAATCAAATAAAATAAAATAAAGTACATATTTCCATGTACTCTCTCTCTCTCTTTCGTTCTCTCACTCACTCTTGCGCAATTTGACAACCAGCTGACAGCTGAGCGGGGCCGTGACACTCTTACTCTCTCTCATACTCCCTCGCTCTCTGTCTCATTTTCAACACACACACACGAACGCACACATACACTTGTTCTCTCACTCGCACGTTTCCATTTGATTGCTGCCCGTTTTTTAATTATTACTTGTTGTTTTTATTTTACTTATATATTTTCGTATATATACACTATTATATTGAACAACCGTTAGGTTTTAAAGCACTAACTTTAGCCGTAGCCTTCTCACCGTCCCCGTTCTGGTGTCCACCTTCTGCTTCACCTTCTTAACAACAATTATGATGATGCAGCTGCAAATTGTTGGTGTTGGTCACTCAGAATATATATATATATGTGTGTGTGTGTTGTCGTCTTTTAAGTTTTCATTGGCACCATATGTGTAAACTTTTTAATTGAATTGAACAAACATGCGTCAGTTGCAAAAAAAATAACAAAAAAAAACGTAAAAAAAACTATTTACTTCGCGGCAACGACGACGACGACGCGGCAAAAAGAACTCAACTCAACGACTGATCGTTGAGAGAGGCAAACAAGTTTTTATATATGTATGTATGTACATATGTATGTTTGTCGTTGTTGTCGGTTTTTGTTTAATATGTATGTATCTCTATTGGAAGTGTACTTGTTTTATCACTTTATTATTATTATTAATGTCGAATTTTGATCAAAATGTATATACCTTTAAACGTAATGGGTATATTGTAACATGCCGAATTCAACTGAATATTTACACCCTTTCGGGAAGGGTTGTAAAAATGTGCCAATGTTAGTTTATAGCAATTAACAGTTTATTAACATTTTGATCTCTGCGACAATGTTAATGAACAGTCTACCGAGAGACTGTTAACATATTGTTAACATAAAAGTTAGCTGAATTAACAGAGTGAGAGACAGCGAAGTAAGGAGAGCGAAACAGCTGAGTAATCGGTCTGGCTGTGTATACATTCATACATGCATATAAATGTATGTTAACGTGTGTAAAGTGCGACTGCGCGGCTTCGACCATCAGCTGTTTGTTTGTACGAGGTATTTGCCGTATGGTATATAGATCAAGTTATAACAATAAGAATAATTTTTTTAAGCTCCATATGTTTTATCTAGATGTTAAAAACATTTCCATTAAAATTTCACCAAAATATATAAATAAATGAATTAAAATATATATATTTAAAACAGTTTTCTATAGAGTTTAAGGATTAAACAGGAAGGAAACTATTCGTTTCCTATTCTAGGGTGTCATCCGGTCGATCAATGGTTTCTCACTACATGAGTCACGCGTTTGACCAACGGCCATACAAAGAGGGTTAAATATAATTGTTGAAAAAGACGGCGCGATTAGCCGATTAGCGAACGGAGAGCGCCCTAATTGAGCGCAGACGGCTAACAAAATAAATTCAAATCAGTGAAAACATACATACATACATGTTGACATACATACATGTATACATATTCGCCTATGAATGTATGTATGTATATGCAAACATAATTACGAACTCTGAAGGTCATGGACAATATGAGATCATCTCAATCGATTATCACATATTTCCTATATGTATTTGAAGAATCTTGTTAATTTGGTCTTGCGACAAACTAGCCTTTATCCTGACAGAAAGCCAAGAAAGTCACCTATCCAATTATTTTTCGACAAATTAGCATTTTTAGTATTTTTTTTGCTTTTAGCTAGTATATATTAATGTATAGACAAAGTTTTAATTGAGGTGCCTAAAAGTATGCCGAGAAACTCATTTTACTTTTTAGTGATCCCACACACAATCACACATATGCACACAGGATACAACAGTTAACTGAAGGTAATAATGGCATAATGGTATTACCACTAACCAATTAACCATTGACCATTATTGATCCATTTTAATAACCTTAATTGATCAAATATTTAAAACTATATTGGTCATTACTTTAAATCAAATCAATAAATTAAATTGTTGTAGATTTAAAGAGAATAAATTTAGCATATGTATATGGGAAAATATTCCGTACTATCAGTTGTGTCTATGATTTAAGCTCTTTCCCATTTTTGTAAGCAGGTAATCTATGCAATGCAATGAAATCGAAGTATTTAATAGAAAACTATGTGGATAAACAGAGTTAAAAAGAAACATTTAGATAATTGTCATGATCAAATTCAACTGATTATAATAGCATTAAAATAATTTTTTATTGTTTGTCAGCGGTGATTCGGTGACCTTTTACGTCGATTTTGTGTCGTCTTCGGTTGAGCTATTGGAACCACTGTCACTGCTGGTTGCGCCACCGGAACCACTTTCACTGCTGCTTGAGCCGTCACCACTGGAAGAGCTGCCATCTGAAGGAGTTGTACTGCTGTTACCGCCACTAGCTGATGCACCATAGCAAGCTCCATTATTGGGAACATAATCGCTCAAATCACTATCTGGAGTACATCCTTGAAGATTTTCATTGAAGAAGTAGTCCGGTTTACAATAATTCAGTGTTCCCACGCCATTGTTGCAGTATAGATAGGTGCCACAGGTTGTTTGATTCACCGCATTTACAAAAGTCTTTGTGGAATACTGACAGCGATTGCAACCAGCTGCAGCAACTGCGTTTTGTCGAGCAACACATTTTGAAGCAATGGTATCATAATAGTAACCATAGTCACAGTTAACCTCCTGCCAACTCTGGCCATTGCAAATGTAGTAGGTACCGCAAACCTTACTATCGGCTTTCAATTGACCTGATACGTTGCACTCAGATGAAGCGGTGCCAAGGGAGTCGCCAGTGACACGAGCACATATGGCATCAGTTGAATAACCGCACGACTTGGTCGACACTATAAAGGCCTAAAATGCAGAAAGATTTTAATGGGAGTCTTTATTTTTTGTTCAAAGTAGAAATTATTTTACTTACCGATTGACCCTGATCCTCACAAGTGCCAGACTTGTGGGTACCATTTGCCAGGCAGTAGTTCCATGCAGCACAGTCTTCGGTATCACCAAAGTAAAATCCGGGTGGAACAACTTCGCACACACTTGTTAGGACGGGATCATCACCAGGGGTCGATACAGCCGAGCATTGACCCCATACACAACTTGACGAGGCTGCGTCGAATTTCTGATTAGCACCGCAAGTGCCATTTCCACTGTTTACGGTGCCATTGCAATAGATCCAGCCATTACATGTACCGGTTACGGGCACCCAATTATCACCCTGCTTGTTGGCGCACACATCGGCAACTCCATAGTAGCAGTTCACTTGACTTGAGGGACTGCATTGCTGATTGGCCAAATCAAAAGAGTAACCAGATGAGCATGAAGTGTTTACGGGTCCAGATTGGGCGCAGACATAATAATATTCACACGATACAATACTGCCCAGGACAGTGCCCACTGGGACAGCAGTGCAAAAAGCTGTCACATTGTAGTTGCCCTCAATAACATCACCGGCCAGGGCAGAGCCAAGAATGGACAATCCCACGAGGAGATACACACCAAAATTACCTAAACAGTTTATAAGCAACTTGATCCTTGGTTAACTAAACTAAACGTAAACTTAACATACCTGTCGCCATATTTTTATTAGTACTGACGCTTAGTTGATATACTTATTAACGATTTAGCGAAGACTAAAGACTGACTGAATGATAGAGCTTTTTGGTCGCCGTCTTTTATAGTTCGTTTTCACGTCTTCACATCGAGATCACTATATAGTACTTGTGCCGTTTTTTGGAGGGACTGCCGATAAGTCTGATAAGCGGGACGTACGATTCTTAAGAATTATGGAGGCTACTACAAGCCGAAACAACTTTTAATTTTATATAAACTTAATCATCGTATCATGTTGCTTATTTTGCTTCACATTTTTTCATTGTAAAATTTTTTTTTTTTTTACCAATTTTAATTAAACTTAAATTGTAAGTACTTCTGTTCTTCCTTCTCCACCAATCAATCAATTAACCTAACCCAAAACCCAAACAAATGGTGCGATCGATGTTTGTTTCGTATCAGTTCTATGACGTGATAGTTTTTCATCACAAAATTTTATTTTCAATATACATATATTAAGGCAATAGCCATTAACATATGGATAATAAAGATTTTCCAACAATTTTTTATACCCAAGGACTTCTATATCTATATAATACATACATATTATACAGTTGTATCAATAAAAGTACGCCATGATGAAATACATCGTAGCCTAATAAGCTGCTTTCATCATTTTATTAACCAGACAAAAGTTTTTGAAGCTCAAGTTAAAAGTTTATTAGTTTTTAAAGTGTGAAAAAAAAAATGGTTTTATATTCTGAATATTAATTGATAGTGCTGTTGGAAGGATTACAGAAGATAAAATCGGGATCTGTACCATATAAGCAGTCGCCCAAATTCTCATTGAAGAAATAACCCGATGGGCACTGCTGTTCCACACCATGTTGAACACCATCGATGCAATAAAGATAGTCACTGCAATTGGTAGTGGAGTAAGCATTGACAAAGGTCTTTGTGGTTCCCAAACAGCGATCACACTGATTACGGGCACTCATACGAGTCACACAGGTCTGGCTAATGGTATCGTAGTAATAGCCTGATTGTGTGCAGGTCTGCAGAACATAGACGCCACTTGTGGAACACTCGTAGTATTGATTACAGGCAGTGGCATTTTTACGTTGACCAACTGTGGAACACAGGGTACTAGTTGTCGACAATGAGTCATCATAGGTGACTTGGGAGCATGTGGTGTATGTCAAATAGTCGCAAATTCCTTTCTGGACATTAAAGACCAAATTATTGGCGCAATAGCCACTTCTGATCGTATTGTTGGAACAGTAGTTCCAAGCCGAGCAGTTTTCCGAACTACCAAAGTAGATGCCATCCTCAACTAGGTCGCAGAGATTAAGAGAGACGGTGCTAACACCATCACTGCTAGTGGTCATTGAGCAGGCATATTGACTTTCCCAAACACAAGCCACCTTATTGGGATTGAAATTTTCACCAGTTGGGCAGCTGCCACGCATGGGACCCGAAGCACCACAATACCAATAATCGGAACAGGAATTGTTCACTGGTACAAAGGAGCCAAGTGCTTTCCCCTCGCATGGTGCACTGCTGTTCTTATAGCAGGTTACTTGCGATGAGCTAACACATTGCTGAGCATTCTTATCAAAGTATTGTCCACTGCCGCAGGATTGCAAATTGGCCACAGCTCCCTCACATTGATAGTAGCTGGAACAGTCCGTCTCACTGGCCACATAAGCACCATTGGGTACCATTAGGCACAGTGCAGTCATATTTAGATTAGCGGCAGCGGGGGCACTCCAGCCACACAGCACTAGTCCAAGGACTAAGCCAATTACATATCTAGATCCGACTAATTGATAAATTTTCAATCATTATATAAAGTTTTATTTTTCTTCGTTTTAATGTTAGAATTAAACCTACCAAACATTTTCCGACACTCTTTCTTCACTGGTGGGACAATTGTTTACTAATTTAAAGTTAAAATAGCCTCGAGTTCTTATATAGAACATTGGGCATTAACTTATCGTTTACAAAACCGAGTACTCTATAGGAAATTGATCGATGATGCGTCGTAGCGAGGACATGATCAATTGTATATGTTTGTACCTCCAGAAAAATTTCAATTTTTTCATGATCGATGGGCTAACTAAACAACTTTTACTTAAAGGTAAAACATATTTCGTGGTCTGATCCATTGAGTGAATCATATAGGAAATAATTTAAATTTTAGTTGAAAGTATTCTAAATTGATCACTTATTATAACTGTCAGTATTTACTGCATGTTTTATATTAATCACTGATTAGCAATTTTTTTCCGAGATAAAGTAATTTTAATTCAAAAGACATAATCAACTATTATTGGAAAGTAACGTAATGCTGAATCGTATGTATTTCTTAAGTATTGATAATGAAATGTTTTAAACCAATGAATCATTATTTTTAGTATGGACTTTAATCAAGGGAAACCATCATCACATCATCATAAATCGGATTTTATAATTCTTTAATCATTCGAATGAATACCAATAAATCACAATAGATAACATGCATCAAAATAGAATACTTGTTTTCCTATATTTGTCAGAAACAGTGATTTAAAATTGAAATGAAGACATTTTCACCCCTTGCTTCCAAAATTAATGAACTAATGATTGATATTGTCAATTATATTGAATCTACATCATGGAGACATGGTAATAGTAATTCAAGAAAACGAGACTAAAGACAGGAGATAAGAAAACATTTAGACAGATGGTATACAAGACTTCTGTTACGCACTTCCTGTTATATATACACATGTACATATAAAGGAAATGTTTAGAATCCTCTTGGTTTGGTTGATAGTCTAAGACGATAACTTCAAGTGACTAAATTTCACGTTCAACTCAAGTCAACTCAAATCAAATCATTTAAATTTATTGGGTGTCGAGCGTTTGTAATATTTTTGGCAATTCTCACATCGACTTATCTGGCTTGCTCGTGTCGGAGTTCCCAAATTTATCAATTGTCAAACAGTTAATGTCATTAGCAAAACAGTTGATAAACAAAGAAAATAATATTCAAACCAAAATTAACAACTGACGACACTTGTCGGCTCAAAACTAATGCTAGAAAATTTATAGTCATTTTAATGAATTCACTATATGCCAAGGTAGACATAATATTTAATGAGAGCACCGTTTGGTTAACTTTCAGTTGGTCGTTGTCTTGCGAGTGGATCGAGTTGTCTTTCCTGCTGTAATTTAAATTTTTTAAAGTTGCTTTCTGACGGATACTTCTATCAATATGAGTTCGTAAATACTAACATCTATTTGCCAATAATATGACAGGATTTTAATACCTTTTTGTAAAATTCATTGCATACTTAAAGGGGCATTTGAATCACTAAACAGGGGGGTGAAATTCATTATTTTAGTTTCATTAAAATTTCAAAGTTACTTAATAGCTAACCCTTCCATTAATTATCCAAAATATTATTCATATCAAAAACTTTATTTATTTTAGATTCGTCCTTAAAACTTCTTGTTGTATTTGCTATGGCTTCATTGGCCAGTGCTACTTTTGATCCCGAACTGGTTTGTACGCTGCTCGTTAATGGGACAAAAATCAATGATCCAAGGGCCTGCAACGCCTGGATTCAGTGTATTGACGAGAAGCCAGTTAGCGGCACCTGCGACAGTGATCTTTTCTATGATCGTGAGACCCAGAGTTGTGTGGACTCAACAAACATCAATTGTGTTTCAAGTTCAGCATGTGCAGCTTCAGCCGATGGCTTTAACGTTGACCCGTATACCTGCAATGGTTATTACTATTGTATAAATGGTACTGGATCGCATGGCACATGTCCCGATGGAATGAACTTTAGTCCTAACACAGTGAAATGCATACGCGGCTTGCAGTGCCAAGAGAAAATGGATCCGGATAGCTGGTGCAATATTTTGCCTGATGGTGTATTTGTCAAGGATACAAGCAATTGTAACGGCTATCAGATGTGCTGGAAGGGCACTGTAATTAACGGTACGTGTCCGGGAACATTCTTTTATAGCGCACAGGCGGCGGAATGTGTGTATCCGCAGAATGTGGATTGCGCTTTTACTGAAAGCCCCGATATTGCAAAAGATGGGGTCTGCGCCAAGGCTGGTGATTTTATATCGGACAATAGCACATGTAACGGTTTTTACTACTGCAAGGAACTGGCATCTGGTGAAATGACCCTAGAGCATGGTGTTTGCCGTGATGGCTATTTCTTTTACGTTTCCGATAATGGCGGTGTCTGTGCGCCGCGGTCCAAAGTAAGCTGCCCATACGATCGATGCGTGAATCTGGGTAGCACGATCATTCAAATGGCCAACGAATCAGACGATGGATGTCGTGGATTCTCCATATGTCAAGATGGCATTAGCATCGGCACCGGCACCTGTCCTACTGATGAGTATTTCGATGAAGTGAGTCAGCGCTGTACTACCGAAGTAATATCTTATCCAGCCTGCGAGCTGTCAAGCGAAACAACAGCAACAGCTACAAGCACAATTGATCCGTGATGCGAATTCAACGACTACGATCAGCGGTAGATACTTAATCTAGATAACACACTATCTTTTAATTAGACACTTATTTAGTACTCTTTAAACCGTCAATGACAGGCGAGCCTTATCAATTTTGTAAATAAATACAAATCTCGTGACAAGTGAGCACGAGAAAAAGGCTTTTAAATATTATTTCTTATGTGACTCCCCCCCAAAGTGAAAATTGGGAATATGAAAAATTGATCAGAATTTCTATGATTGTTTGATCTAGATCTCGGCAAAGTACTGAACTTTCAAGGCAAGTACACAATGAATCATAAGAGGAGAATCTATCTCAAACACATGGTGTAACTTGCTGTCTTGCCAAGAATGGCACCCACCACTACCACAACGGCCAAAACATTCGTCTTCTCTATAAGAATATATTTCATAGTGGGCGCCATATCAAAAATCAGTAAACGGAATTCTTCGAACTTGATATTGGTGCTTCTTTAATTAAAAGACTCAACGCACACTGACACTGGTACTGATAATTTTGGCAGCCATTCAACCTGTCGGGGGGAAAAAAACAGATTGCCAAAAAGAAAAAAATTAACTAAAATAGAAAAAGGTAAACGGAACGGTATGTTAGTGGTGTAACAACACGATAGAAGTAGAAATACGTAGACTCGAACATGAATTTTATCGCCCATGAACATTTCCCGTTGCCTTTTACTAGAAATCAATCAATGAAATATACATGCGTGGTGCTTTTATGACCTCCACCAAGATTTTAAGAAGATTTTTATTATAGGGTAAAAAGATACAGATTTGTTGTTGTTGATTGTTTTTTTTTTTTTTTTTTTTTTTTTTTTTTTTTTTTTTTTTTGTTTTTTTGGTTGCTTTTGTTATTTCCCTTTTTGTATTGAACTATTCCAATATATTCTAGGCGGCACAGGCAATGTAATTGTGGTTACTGACTGTGCAACCCTGACTGCGCTCATCAAAATAGTATCCATCTGGACAATGGCCTACGCTAACAGTGGCGCCATTGGAGCAACGGGCATAGGACTGGCAATCGCCAACCACATTCACATAGGCCATGGAATTGCCGATACAACGGTCAAGTAAGCAACGTACATTGAGGCGGTCGCGACAGGAGAGTTTCTCATAATCGAAATACTGGCCAGTGGCGCACTCGAGATGTTTGGGTTCCGTATCGTGTTTACCGTTCACTGGCTTGGCACATATGTAGTAGTGGCTACAGGACTCGCTGTCGGCAAAATAACCGGTCATGGCATTGCCAGTGACATTATCCAAACAGAAGGTATTTTCCGGCTCTGGCAACACTGCGGTTGCATAGCAAGTGGCCTCGCTTATTGAGACACAACGTCCGCGATTCACATCGTAGGCCATCTGTACGGGGCACTCATGCTCCTCGATTTTCTCATTAATGCAAACGTAATATTTTTCACAATGCTCATCGTGGGCCAAACGTGTGTTGTTTGGGAGAGCGCGGCATACTGGGCTGCTGACCCTGCGGTTGCTTTCAGGGCAAGTGTATTGTGTAGAATAGACACAGGAACGGGATGATGGGTTGAATATCAATTCATTAGGGCAATTGGCCTGAATAGGGTTGTGTGATTGACAGAGTATATAGCCGCGACAACTTTCACTGGTAGGATCGGCAATGAAAGTGCCATCCTTCTCGCTGGCACACACATTAACGGTTGAGGTAATATCTTCTCCGAAATAGGGACACGCCACACTATCGGCCAATACACAACGGCCCAACTCCTTATGATAAAAAAGTCCTGTGGCACAGGCTCCCTCCTCCAAGCTTGTGTGATTATCCGGACAGCGTACCCAATTGTCGCAGGTTTTAGGGCGCAGGAAGCTCGTATCCCATTTCAATAGGCCGCACATTTCGTTAACCGATAGCGATTCAAAGTTGGAGATTGTTTTGGTGGTAGTGGCGGACAATGCCACAGCGGCCAGGGAGGTCACAGCCAGAATGGATAGGATACTTCTAGCTAAAATTTAATACTATGTTATAAACTGAACTATAAATGATGCTTAACGGTAGCTGGGAAGCCATTACCTTGCTTCATTGTGTCTATATAATTATGTATATCCTTGAGAGTAGGCCTGTCCGATTGCTTTGCCTTCCACAACACAACTGATGCTGATACGCTGACAACGCCCCCTTAAATATGCAAAAAAAAACAATTTGGAAAATGCAAAAGAGCGACACGGAGAAACTGATGTTGTCGTTGCGGTGCCTCTGTCTGTTCGTTTTCTATCTCCAATCAGAGTGGCGTAGACGATAAGCGATTCTCATTCTGATAGAAGATAGCATGGAGCATGTAAATTACACGGCAATAACATTGTCTCATTTTTTGGCACTCCAGCAAAGAACTAAGGTACCAGATATCAAACATGTTTCTACATTTGTTTGTAGTCGATTCCGTTGATAGGGAAATTGAACATGTCGAGACTAAATCGTCGAGTACACACAATGAAATGCATTTCACGCAATTGATTGGAAATGGCATAGATTGTACAGAGGAAAAAACCAACAGTAAGCAATATTTATCTGTTTTGCTAGGCGAATTACGTAAATTCTTTAAACTGTTTCACACAAACATTAAGTTGGCAAGTTCGGATGGTCTAAAAAGCTATTATTAGGCAACTAAGCAAATATTAAGCCAAACGGCAAAATCAAATTGTGTTTTATGTATGACCAGTAAATGTTTAGTTTTATCGTTTTATTAATTAGTTATTAAGTAAAAACACTTTAATTGCCAAGTTAGAGCACATTGGACTCAAATTCGTTTTCGAGAAACTTTTTCGTATTAAATTGATATTTTGAAAGCTTTCTGTCGTTGAAAATTCTAAGAAATCATCATTCATGCGAATGAAATATGATAAATTGGTGATTTTTCAAATCTATTAATAATATTTTATAACATTGTTCCGAAAAATAGCTATCAAAGTTGAATGTGGCTTTTGTTGGTCCAAGTTATTTATGAACTTGGATCCACATTCGTTCTAGTGGCTGAATCCATGATTTGGCTACCATTTTTTTCCAGAAATTGCAGCTCATTTAATTGATCTTATGTATGTATGTATATGTGATGCATTTTCATCTTTTCCAGCAGAGAGAAAAGGAAAAAGACAGACCCCATTTGATATATGTGCACAGTATACTATTTATTGATTTAAATTGAAAAGTTGTATTAATTTGATTGCCACTTAATAAGATTTATTTATAGTTGTTAACATGGATCAAAGTTATGTAGAGTTGCATACAGCATATGTTAGTGGCGATTTCTCGCAATCACCGCTAATTTCATTGAAATATGGATACGGAGCCTGGCACTGGCCGGTTGTGTTTGAAGAGCAAACCGTGTACTTTTCGCAGCCTGAATTGATTAAGGTCACAAATGGCAAATTTAGATTACCACAACGGTTATAGGGACAAGCATAAGCTGCCGGGGATACGCATTGCTGTTTTGTAGGATTGAAATGAGTGCCCTTGGGACAAGCATTCCAATCGCCACTACTAATTTTACCCGTGCATGTATAGTAACCATAGCAGGTTGAGTTATCGGTAAAGTATTGGGTCTTGTTGACAGTTGGAGCAGTAGTAGTTCCCGCATCAGCTGCAGTGGTTCCAGCATCTGTTGTTCCAGCATCTGTTGATCCAGTAGCTGCTTCACTATCTGTTGTTGCAGTTGAGCCATCTTCTGAACCAGTACTTATGTAGTGATTCTCACAAACCGAAGGCTTGGCGGGGTACACTGCATCTGCATCAGCTTGACCGCAAGTATTAGTTTGTTCACAACGACCAGTAGCTGCATTATAATATGGATATGTGGTGCTTTCACAAGTACCGGGCTTGGCTTCGCCGTTAAGGCATTGCAAGAACTGTCCACAATTGTTTGGATCCCCAACAAAAATGTCCGACTTCATGAAACGGCAGATAGTATCCTGTGGGCAACTGGTTGCATATGCACACGATGTTTCTCCAGCAACGAACATTTGACCAGTGGGGCAATAGCCAATGCCATAGCTTCCATTGCCATAACAGTAACCATATTGAGTACAATCACTGGGATTGGCAACATAAACAGGACTTGTGGCCACGGTGCAGGTGTCTTCCAAACTAGTTGAGCAAACTGTCTTGGTGGCATCAGCACAGGAACCTGTCTGGGAATTAAACACTAACCCATTGCCGCACACACCCCAACTAACTAGCTTTTGCCCTTGACAATATCCCCAACCCTTGCAGCTGCTAGGATTGCCAATATATCCACTATCCCACCACTGTGCGCAAATTTGGTCCATGGTGTACGAGTATGAACTAGATTGGCTAATCAGCAGCGCGCAGATTACCAATGCCAAGCCACAGCTGGCCTTTGTATATTTGAATGCTGCAATAAAATCGAACAAGAACAAAAAAAAAAAAAAACAAAAATAATAAACACAAACAAAAAAAAAAAATTAATTATTAGTCCTTTTCTTGATTATCCGTATATTGGACTTAATATATATGTATATATACCTCCCATTGTACGCTAACTTGCTCACGACACTGAGTACTAACCCCTACAAATGCCATCCGAGGGGTTTTTATACTAACATCAGAGTGGAGCTTTTAATTAAAAAATAACCTAAACCAAAAACAAAATTATTGAATCTGTCAGATAAGCTCCTTCTTTGCCCCAACTCCTACCACAAAACACAATGTAATTAAAAGTAGTGATTGATAAGATTTTATATCATTAAAACTTTTAACACTTACATATCATCCTTAGCCTAAGATGTCTTAAGCGTAACTACCACTCATACCATTTTGGTCAGTCTTTTAAGCAATCCCCGAACCCCTTCCAAACACAACTGACCATATCTCATACACTAACTAACGATTTCCTATACTTTATTGGATCATCACGAGTTGATTGGGTATGCCTCTTGCCTTTTGTTCTTGTACTTTTTTTTTTTGGTAATTAATGGCACTTATTGATCGGTTGTCATTGTCGTTGGTGGCGTTTCTTGGTAACTGAGGTAATCAGTTTTAGTAAATATTTTCTGAAGTACCTAATGACAGCTTTGATACTTTTTTTATATTTTTTCTATTCTAAAATTAATTTTTTTCCTAATATTATTTTAAACTTTCTAAGAATTTCATGAACAGATCTCTAGTTACGAAAGTTAATACTTAATTCATTTTTTATTTTAATTATATCAATTTCGGTATTATTATTTGTAATAACTCTATTTCAATTAGACTTGGTTTTATTTTTGGAATCACTTTTATAAATAAAAAGACTTATGGTTTCTGAATTTGTCTTATGTATTAGCTATTTGGGGCTTACCTATGGACTTCTTGATAAAGTCAATTCAATTCAAAATTTTTAAAGTGAAAGAAACTTTTTTAATGTCATTTGAACGAATATTAACCTGAGCAATGTCCGAATTAAAAAAATTACATAAATTTCAATTTTTACCACCCAAAAACATAAGAATTTTAAAATAAAAGGAAAACAGGACTTTATATATGTATATGTGTATGCTATATATTTTAAACAATTTTCTTAACCACCTATTTTATTTTTGCATACAAGTTTTCCTGCCTTTGCATTGTTCTTTTTTTTTATAAGGGGTGGAGCCATCTTAATCTTGTACTAATGTTTAATATTAGTAATATGCCAACAGAGGTTTTATAACCACGCCTAAAAGATAACTTTACTTTGCAGTTAATCAAAGGTTTATACTAAAAGTAGGCAAAGATTATGGTCAATACATTGTCACCACCAACTTGGCTTCTGACAAACGATCGTTGATGAAGGTCGTTTTTATGACAAAAAGATAAAAGATCTACAATTGCTATCGATTTTTGATTTAATAATGTAATTATAATATTAAAAGGATAAGAAAATCACATATTTATTCCCAATAGTTGCTTTTTTTTAATTATAATAATAATTGGGAGAAAAACATTGATTTTAATTGTAATAATTATTAGCACTCAGACTAGAAAATTTCAACGAATCCATAGTCATAAAATAAATCAAATATTAAATGAATATAATGAGTCTGCGATAGCTGTTTAGTTGGTGGTTTTAATCTTATCTGGTTAAGGAAAAAATTTCAATTCGCTTATCATAAATATATTGCTGATCCTGAGATTAATACAATTATTGATTAATAAAAAAGTATTGTGGACTGTTTGTCAGTTAGTTTGAATCTGCTTGAGCGACCAAACACAACGTTTAGAAATGAGAATTCTTTCATATTGTAAGGATATCTATTCCTTATGTATTACCAATTAATTAAGTTGAAAACTTTATATTTATAGTATTGCTAAGCTTCTGCTTGGTGTCCCTATTAAATTTTGGGAATGCCAGGGATGAGGACATTTGCCGATTATTCTCCAATGGTACTGTCATACGGGATCCAGACTCGTGCAGTCGTTATATAACCTGCATTGACTTTACCAGCCACTATGGCACCTGCACTGGTTCAACGCCCTTTTTTGATAAAGACACTGAGAAGTGCGTAAAGAGCCTGTCTAGCGATGAATCTTGCACCGTGTCATGTAAAGATGCCAGCAAACAGTTTGTTGCCGATCCAAAATCCTGCTACGGGTACTACTATTGTGCCGATGAAGAGACACCCATGTATAGCACTTGCCCAGAGTCAACACATTTCAATGCCACCAGCCAAGCCTGTGTACGGCTCTATGAATCGGAATGCAATGTCCTTGACTTTGATTACTGCAGCATTGTGAAGAATAGTGTGAACTTTGACAATGTCCAGGCTTGCGATCAATATCATACCTGCACCAAGGGTAAATTGACTACAAAATCCTGCAGTGGCACTTACTATCAGGCTAGTACTGGCAATTGTGTGGCCAAGCCCCTAGTGGATTGCGCGGCCCATCCCTTGCCATCGAAGGTATGCGGAACTGAAAAGAGTCCCTACAAAAACAAGTTTGTATCAGATGGTGCTACTTGTCGTGGTTATTTCTATTGTGCTGAGCAAGCGGATGGCACTCCAGATGCAAATCCCAGCTGGAATCACTGCCCTGTAGATACATTTTTTGATAGCTCAACCCAAGCATGTCGCCCACCCAATCAAGTAAAGTGCAGCGAGGATCGTTGCGAAGGACGAACTCTTAACTTTGTACTTAGCAGCACCAAAGGCTGCCGTCACTACCTACGATGCGTTGATGGTATGACCCTAGACGAGAAGAGCTGTGGCAATTACTTTTTCGATGAGGCGAAGGGTGGATGTGTGGCCAATGTTTTGACATATGATATTTGTTAATAAGCATTAATAATTATGTTGTTCTTCATATCAAAATGTGTTAATGGGCAATACAACAATTTCGCTTTGTCTAAAATGTCAACAATCTGGACTTTAATCAGTTTTGTTTGGTAATTATACAATTATATAGCAAATCGGAGAGGTTAAATGAGAGTTAAGTTCTTCTTATTTTATAAAGGAAACCAGAGAGACTAACTAATCTAGATCTTACAGGAAGAATGCCAAAGATCTATTAATATTGTAATTTAAATCATTAAAAAAGTCCAGATTAAGATATATATATATAAATATATAACCTTCTTTGGATTTGTTTAGACTATCAAGAGTAGGGTATTAAATTAGCCACATAAATATGTATACAGATTAAAAAGGTTTCGTTCGATTCCTTATAATAATCTGATCACAATCACATAGAGAACCATTCATAAATAATGCTTTGAAAATCAAAGAGACCCAAAAAAAATAAATGAAATTAAAAACAAAAAATTTCCCTTATTGTTTTTAATTCTGTTTTTTTTTTTTTTTTATTTTTATCAATTTGACAATTTTACGATGACAAAATACGCAATCAACTTGTGACTACCGTAGCTGATTGCAGGTGGAAATATTTGTGTGTATATACACATATACATTAATATATATTTATAGATCAATTAATTAGGAAACTTAAAGTAGTGATTTCCTATTTTTGATTGCTGGATAGAACTATACGTGTATCATTAACAAGGAGTATTGCGAATAGGTTGTTCAGTTATAATAGGAAAGACATCCGTATGTAGTAGGCAAGATAATAAGTTACCATTTGAGTCTTTTAATAAAGTTTTAATAAAACTAAATCAAATATGGTATCAAATGGTCTTTATATTGCAATACGAATTTAGTTCTTTTTAGCTTATATCATTTATATTTTATAATGGTATCACAAGATACAAATCGTTTCTCTGAATAGAAGGAAAGAATCAGATATTCATAGGATAAGTAATTTTGGTCCAATCGTGTCATTTTTAGATATTTCTTTTAATAAGCGAAATTTCTTCCTGAACATTTCTACTCTTTCTTTCTCTCTTTATATGTTATAGAAATATAGGAAAAGAAACAAACATTGATAAGATTTGAACAGTTTAATAGACAGGTAATAAAGTCCCAAATATCAGTTTAAGGCATTATATTTCATTGTTAATATAAACACCCACCACTTAAACACCTGAATTTAGTCTCCAAGTGTCGGACAAAGGAGTAACATCTATTGAAAATTATAACTTATAGAAAAATTATTGGTCATTGGACACCATGCGTTTTTCCATCTTAGGAATTTCTCTGTTGACCTTGTGCTTGACGACTTCAGTGCGCGCCATTAATGACTACGAGGAGCTTTGTCGCCTTTTTAAGAATGGCACCCTGATCCGTAAGCCCGGTACTTGCAACGAATATATCGAGTGCATTGACGGAGAAGGCACACTACAATTTTGTCCTAGTAGTGAGCACTTCTTTAATCCTACAACCCAAAAATGTGGCACTGTAAATGCTGATACTAGTAACACCTATTGCGGAAATCGTTGCCAAGGTCTGAATGATGTTTGGGTTTCGGACCCAACTGACTGTCAGCAATATTTCTATTGCCGAAATGGAGAACCACTCTCAGGACTCTGCGAAGGTGCCCAGCACTTCGAAGAATCTACACAGTCGTGTGTCTACAGCGTAGACTCTGAGTGCGTGGATGTGGGCAATATCTGTGAAATTCTTCCTGAAAAATCAAAGTTCCGAAATGAAAATGATTGTAGTTCATACTACGAGTGCGACAAGAATGGAAACCACGAGCTTAAGTCCTGCACAACCAAAACGGGAACGAAATACTTTGATGTGGAGACGGGTACATGTATGGAACCTAATAAGGTAGCATGCACAGCTCATCCCAAGGATGGAGTTTGCCTCAACGGCTCCAAGATAGTTACTGGCTTTGTAAGCGATAATGCCACTTGTCGAGGGTATTTCTATTGCCAAAACCTAGTAACTGTAGAAGATTTAGATCCCGGTTGGTACCAATGTCCTGAGGGATATTTCTTTGATAGTGAGCGCAAAGTCTGTGCTCTTCCCACCTCCGTGGTATGCGTTCACAATCGTTGCGAAGGACGCGGCACCATGTTGGTGACCAGCAGTAGTAATGAGTGTCATAACTATATCCGTTGTGTAGATGGGCTTGAGGTGGAAGAGTTGACCTGCAATTGGGACTACTTTTTCGATGAGTCGATTCAGGCCTGCACCTCAAAAATTATATACGACACATGTTGTGATGGTCGCGACTAAGTTTGTTTTATAAATACAATGGGCATTCAAAGTCGCACATCTTTAAATTACAATTTATATGATGATTTTTATGCATAAAAAATTACATATACATTATAATAGAAATTAAAAAACTTTTATAGCAGAATCTTTATAACACAAATATAAATCATTTACTAATAATAAAATTAAATTTCGACCGTTTTTTTTAGTTTATAGAATGTTCCTCAGTGTAAATATTTTAAAAGTTTGGCGGGGTATTGATGTATCGATAATTGCGACATGCCGATATATAATTGGTGTGACCAGATGATTAAAATAGATAAATGCGCGAAAGAACGCTTCCAGTCCGCACATAAACAATTTTCCAAACTTTTGTTTTACATTTGAAAATATTTAAAAATTTTCTTTTTAGTGCAAAAATAAACAGCAAAAACAACGCGCAGCTCCAAAGAAATTAAATTACAATTGTGATTCTTTTGCCGAACTAGTTCCATGTGTCAGTAGGGGCGAAGCGTAGTAGCGACAACATAAAAGTTAAAAAAAAAGGAGTAAACATCTAAAATATAATTTAAAAATGAGAACTACTCGATATTAACGTCAATGCTACTCAAATTTAGCCCAGCAACTAGAAGTGAAGCTTTCCAACACGACAGGTTTCCTGTTAAGGAACGCGTAAGTAGTGGATAATAAATGCCAATAATTCGTAAAGTAAATAATATATTGGCAAAAGTTTCTATTAATGCATTTTTGGTAGCCGGCAAACAAAGATTAAGCCAAACCGTAAACATTAAATTAATCCTCCATGAAGCCAACGCAAACCGGCGGGGGTGTTGGTGGCGGTGGTGGTTCCGGAGCCGCAGCTGGAAATGGAGCCGGGTCCGGCGTTGCCAAACTTCCAGAGCCCATCGACTATGTGACTCTGATCAGTGACGATTCTGATGGCGAACCCTCACCTAAGCGAACGCCCGTTACACCCGGTGGTTCGGGTAAGCCAAAATTTGATGATGATTCCAATGATGCCACCACACCCACCACTGCCACCAGCGATGAACGTCGAACTAGTCGCCGTAACAAACCCAAAGTCGACTATACTAATACCAATAAGGCAACAACAAATTCAGAAAACACGCCCAGTGAAAAATCAAATTCCACAACCGCTTCCGCTTCATCGGCGAGCACCAGCCAAATGTCCGACAGACGATCGAATTCCACTAATCATCAATCCCGTAAATCAGAAGCGTCTGCCACTAATGGTGGCGGCGGCAGTACCACTGGCAGTTCTGGCACTGGAAATGGAACCGCTGGTGAATCGGGTCGAGATATGGGTACACCCAGCGTGTTGTCCGGCCAAGAGGGCGCAGTCTTCCAATCTCGTTTACCTTTTAGCAAAATGACCACCAATGAGGAAGCCTGCTTTCCAGACATAAGTCGTTCTGGAATATTGGGCCATCGTGTGTTTCTCAATATTCGGAATAGTCTGCTCCACATGTGGGTGGACAATCCAAAGCTTCAACTGACATTTGACAATGCGTTGAAAAATCTTCCACCTCCCTTCGACAGCGAACCAAATTTAGTCCGTCGTGTGCATTCATTTCTGGAACGCCATGGCTTCATCAATTTTGGAATATTTAAGCGTCTGCAGACCATACCCATTAAGAAAATGGGAAAGGTGATTGTAATTGGAGCCGGGATCTCGGGCTTAGCTGTGGCCCAGCAATTGCAGCAATTCGGCATGGATGTCATAGTTCTGGAGGCTCGGGATCGGGTGGGCGGACGCATTGCCACTTTTCGCAAAAATAGCTACATCGCTGATCTGGGTGCCATGGTGGTTACGGGTGTTTATGGCAATCCAATGACCATATTGAGTAAACAAATTGGCATGGATCTGGTACCTATACAGCAAACATGTCCACTCTATGGTCCCGATGGTAAGCCTGTACCCAAAGAAAAAGATGATGTCATCGAGAGAGAATTCAATCGCCTCCTAGAATCAGCCAGTTATTTATCCCATCGTCTGGACTTTAACTATGCTGGCAATTGTCCTGTCTCGCTGGGTGATGCTTTGGAGTGGATCATTAGTATGCAGGAGAAGCATTCCATGCAAAAGCGTGCCATGCACATGCACGAAATTATTGCAGCCCAAAACAACATCATCGAACACCGAAAAAAGGTGAAGAGTGTAAAGCAAACAGTTGTCACACTCAAAACGGAGTATAAGATGCTTCTCCGGCAACGTGCTCCCAAGAGTGCTGCTGTCGATGATGTCAGCTATGCTCGCCAAGAGTACAACATAAGGAATACGCAACTGAAACTGGAAGATACTCGTCAACTGCTGGAAGATCTAAGACAGCAGAGCAAAACTCTCGATTTAAAGCTTCATGAACTGGAGCAGAGTGGTCCAAGGTAAGTGAGGAGTCTTGAGCTCTTGAATCAAATGATGTTCCAATCTGTTTTATTTTTTTCAGTGATGTATATTTGTCTTCCCGCGATCGCCTCATACTTGACTGGCATTTTGCCAATTTGGAATTTGCCAATGCCACGCGATTAAATAACCTATCACTAAAACACTGGGACCAAGACGATGATTTTGAATTCATTGGCCATCACACAACAGTTCGGAATGGTTATTCGTGTGTACCGGTAGCGTTAACCGAAAACCTGGATATACGCGTTAACAGCGCGGTTAAGGAAATTAAATATGGCGGCCAGGGTGTTGAGATTGTGGCAGAGAACCTTAAGACCTCCAACTCGCAGATGACTTACAAAGCAGATCTAGTTGTGTGTACCTTGACACTAGGCGTGCTGAAGGTTGCTGTGGCCCACGAAGAGTCCCAACAAGGCAATACGGTTAAATTTGATCCACCATTGCCAGATTGGAAGCAGCAGGCCATACGGCGACTAGGTTTTGGCAATCTTAACAAGGTTGTTCTCTGTTTCGATCGCATATTTTGGGATCCAAATGCCAATCTGTTTGGTCATGTCGGCAGCACAACGGCAAGTCGAGGTAGGTAAAAATAATGAAGAGGAATAAGATAAGAAATAATGCAAATTAAAAAAAAATAACTGCATAAACATAATCCTGTTGGATATATGATTTAATTATACTTTATTTTACAGGCGAACTGTTCCTATTTTGGAGTATTAGCTCGTCACCCGTGTTGTTGGCTTTAGTTGCTGGCATGGCTGCCAATATAGTTGAGAGTGTAACAGATGACATCATTATTGGACGCTGCATGTCTGTACTGAAAAACATTTATGGAAACAATTCGGTGCCTCAGCCCAAGGAAACGTTAGTTACACGCTGGCGTAGCGATCCGTGGGCGCGTGGATCCTATAGTTATGTTTCTGTTGGGTCCTCGGGCAGTGATTATGATCTGCTGGCTGCCCCAGTTATACCCAATGTTGATCATCCGCATCCCAGCAAAGATTCGGAAGGATTGCCACGTTTATTCTTTGCTGGAGAGCACACCATACGCAATTATCCGGCCACTGTACATGGGGCCTACTTAAGTGGTCTGCGTGAAGCCGGCCGCATTGCGGACTATTATTTAGGTTATCCGGAGGGTACACCTTCGGATATCGGTTATTCAGTTGTGGAGGCCGCTAATGCGGTATCTGTGGGCAGTGTGGTCAAACTACGCGACCTCTCGCCCAATCTATCCGACTCCACATCATCAAAGAAATCAGAAGAAAACTCCAATTCAAACACTGCCGATTCTGTGGAACTTCAATAGCTCAGCTCGTATAATATTAAGCTTGTGCTTGTTGCATGCTTCTCAATCCCAATCCCAACATACTTAGGATCAATTGAAAGCCATTTTGTAGTAAGCGTTTTAGGTTTGTACTATAATTAATGGAACTTTCTATCAAATAGGACAAGTCCATTAACCAACAAATGCAAAGAATTAATATAGATCTAGACTAATCGAACTATAAAAAGTAGGGTAATATATTCAAAAAACCGATTGTACATATAAAAAAAATTCTTTCCATTTTTTTTTTTTTTTTTTTTTTTTTTTAATTTATAAACCGTCAGCACAAAAGCAATAAGAATATCGAACTCAGCGAAGTAAATGCCTGGACTGGAATTGCTCCGAACAAATTAGACAATTATCATCTGTTTTAATATATAGGAACGAACCTTTAAATACAATACAGCATCCAAAGATGCTTTTCATGCATTATATTAAATAATTTACAATACATTTAATAAAATGTGATTTTTGTCAGTGGTAAGGGGAATCGACTCACTGGCTTACGGCGTAGTCCACAATCAATCATCATCATTATTGGAAGAAAAAAAAGTGAAACTCTATTGGGCAACTTCTTCGTATACTATTTACATGTGGGTCAACTACAAAATGTTTGGTTCAATGACCGGACTGAGGGCCGTTCGTTTTCAATGGCACTTGAAAGCTAAATTTTTGGTAGGTAAGCGTGTGAAAAGCTTACTTCCCTCCATCTTTCTCTAAAAACTTTTTAAAAACTCTCCCTCTCTCTTGCCCCAATCTAACTCATATTCTAAATTCGTGAACATTGGTTGAATAGTTGCATTTCGCAAAAGCTCTTCCCGCATATTTCAAGTTCATTGCCCGATATGTTAGAAAACAAATCGTAAAAGCTTAAATGGTGAAATTTGTCATAGAACGGAGAAGAATGCCTTTTTTTCTAACCACTTCGGCTGTTTTTGCATTTGAAATGGCCTTGGTAACTGTCGAGTGCATTGACCGGCAATTATAGAAATATGATTTGATGAGGAGCTTTATGTGGATGACGCAAGTGTTAAGGGTAGTGGGACTCCCCGATATAGATAAACATTTGAGTTGCCCCATTATTTATCTATATGGATAGTTTGTTTTTTTAACCTCTTTATTTATAATTTATTTAAGTTTTACATATTTAAATGTCTCATGGGCATATTATTCAAAAGTTCCAGAACAATATAAATGATCTATGAAAATTGGCGATCTTGATTATGAAAATGAAAGTGAGTGTAAATATGATCGAGGGTAATCAAAATAAGAAAATATTTCCAATTGTATTCCTCCTTTTGAAAATTCTTTAATACAGATAAACACAATTTTATCGATCCTAAATGAAGGACTTCCGCTTAGATTGAGCCTCTCTTTATCGCTTACGACGCAATTAAGCTCTTTAAGACACAGCTATAGTGAACTATTATTGGAGCTTTCTGTTTCGAAAAGCTCCAAAATCGCTTGCGTAAGTGTTTAGTATAAATACCTGGGAGGCAAATCAACAACAAGCCAGTCAGAGTCGGCACATTTGAAGCGTCGTGTTTGTTTAGTTTCGTTTTCAATAATGACCGATAGCGAGAGTGAGCAACTGCCCAGCGTCGTTAGCGATGCTTTATTGGAGATCTATCAACGACACGATCACCCGGTGGCCATAGAGGCCGCCTCGGGAGTGGGTGAAAACATTTATGGTCAAGTTCTACGCGTTAGTTGGCCAACAGTACAAAATGCTGACCCGGTTGTGGTGAAAATGGCGCCCAAAAATGAAGCTAGAAGAAGTCACACGCAGGTGGCGGACTATTATAAACGAGAGGTGTTCATGTATCAAACTGTATTCCAGGCCTACAAAGCATTAGCCGAAAAATCAGGAAATCATTTTAATGTAACCCCGGATTTTAAGACTTCCAGTCTGCAGGCACCTGAAGAGTTCATTATTTTCGAGGATTTAGCTGCTGGGGGCTATGTGAGAAACGCTCGTAGCTCCATGCCCACCAGTGACTTGGTTATATGTTCCGTTAAGGCTTTGGCCGAACTACATGCTCTTTCATTTGGATTGCAACATAAAGAACCAGAGAAATTCGCCGAGTTGGTCAATAACGTGAAACAGGACAATCTTTTCACATCGGACATGGAGCCCGTGTCCATTGAATTTGGTAAAGCGCAACTTAAACGCACTTGGCGCATGTTACAGCAACAGGAACAGAACGACGATACGCAAGAATTGCAGCGGGTTCTCGAAAGTTGTGAAAGAAAGTTCAAGGCCTTTGCCCTGTGCTGCGTAAATGGAGCGGCCTGCTCGCCCTATGCGGTCATTTGTCATGGTGACTTTTGGAACAACAACATTCTTTACAAATACGAGGTGTGTACTTGTAATGCTAAAAATCGAATTCTTTAAAATACCTATATATTTCCCCCTTCTAGCATATCAATAATGGCAAAGCAATTGAAGCAAAGCTTATTGACTTTCAAATGTCACGATATGCTTCGCCCGTACTCGATCTGGTGCACTATCTTTTTGCTTGCACCGAAAAGCAATTGCGGGACTTACACTTCCAAAACTTTATGAACACTTACCATAATACTTTAGGTGAAAAGCTGACCAGCTTGGGTTTGCATATAGACGATATCTATCCACGACAGATTTTCGATCAACAACTATGTGACTTTGGGCCCTATGGTTTAATTATGGCCGCATTTTCTTTACCCTTTTTTGTTTCACAAGCCGATGAGATTGTCAATATTGACAAAGTTTCCGAGGCCATAAAGGATTTATCAGCCACATCCTCTGACGAAGATGCCCCAAAATGTCAAGAGTTGATTGAGGAGTTTGATTGGCTGAATGAACGTACTTTGCCGATCTTTAAACGCCGTATGACCGGTGTTGTTTCCGATATAATCAAGTACAACATGACAAAGAAGCTATACCAACTGGATCAGTGATAGTTTAAACTACCTAACAGTTAACAGTATTAAGTGTTAAGCGTTTTTACCATTCGTACAAAATATAAATACCAATTAGAAACAATAGTTAACATTTTTTAAGAAATATGAGAGAATCTATAAACTAATAGTCGATATATGGTTGTACTATATATTGAGCCAACAATCACATAACTTTACTTCAATGATTCCATTGTTTATGCTGATTATTTGCCTATTATTTTATTTATATTGGGTCTGTTTACTCACTAGGTAAGTGGGTCAAATAAAACTCGGTTCAATGACCGCGCAACTAAAGTCTGCTTACATTCACTGACAATGAAAGCTTAATCTTTGACAAAATTCACGCATTTCTCTCTCCATCATTCTTTTGGAAGTCCCCCCCATTTTTGGCTCCTTCTCTTTCGCCCTTTTTCAATATGCAGCGAAAACATGACCTAAAATATCCGTTTCCGTGAAACAATAGATAATGAATAATCTGTTTTGTTTATGCTAAGTTGTATGCCCGACATATTTATAAAAGAATAAATCATATTGTAATTAATAAAACTTAATTTTTGAGCTGTGGAATTTCTTTCTTACCATGTAGATTAGTTATTTTTGCAATTCGATTTATCATTGACATTGAAGTACGTTAGCCTCGACGCTAAATGCGTTTTTTAATCATATTTTTCTCATTTTCTACAATAGATAAGTTTCTAAAACGTCGGAAGTACGCGCCTTTATATTTGCAATAAAAATACATATAAATCATTAGGATTCTGTCATTGTATAAATGTTGATCAGTTGTGATCAAATGTCATTAAAATTTATAATAATTTGCCTTTGCTTGGGCTTATATTCAGAGTATATTATGCCAACAGCATCGAACATACGTTTTGATGCACGATATATGGGTTTATGTGCATATTTATCGGAAACGTAAAGAACTTTTCGGATGCCCGACTGTGAAATAGACATTATAGATGACTAATATTATAAAAAAATATATATTTCTCTCTTACCTGTATAATCAATTTTGCACATTCGTTGCAAGGAAATAGCGTTGTATAGAGACAAGTGCCTACTAAACTGGCACTGTTGCTATTAAGAATTGCATTGGCCTCGGCATGAACTACGTACAGTCTTTTTTCCTCCATGCAATCGTTAGTATTCTTTGCCCAAGAAAATTGGTCGTCACTACAGTTACGGGGAAAACCATTATATCCAATTGCCACAATACGATTTTGCATATCTACAATACAGGCGCCCACTTGGGTGACCGGATCCTTGCTCCGTTGAGCCGAAAGAAGCGCCATCGCCATAAAATAATCATCCCAAACCAAGTAATTCTGACGCTTGTGGTTATCTTTCAGCGATAAAGAGTCCATTATTCCCGGTAAAACAGTTTCTAATTTATTTTCCGTAGGTATTTCTGAATTATTCGTTGGAGAGGTTTTCGTTCCATTCAATATAGTGGTTTCTGCCTCATTTTGTAAAGTTTTCAAGGCAATCGGTAAGGAAGACATTACACTAAAAAGAGAGGAAAATTACCATTTTGGTAGAAATTTTGAACAATTACGAGTACTATTATTAATATCGTATCACTTTTAAATATTTATATATTAATTGGAAACGTCAGCTTCAAAAAACAATACTGAGTTACAAAACCAGTATTATTAGAATACACACTTTCGACTACGGATCAGCTTTCAGCGCAAAAATTCGCTTATTGGTCTTTTGTTATAGTTCATCAAATCAATTAGACTACGTTCCCGCCCCAAATATGTTACCAAAATGCGACAGTGGTGTGCACAGTTCTTTATTGCATTCATTAGAATGAAATAATGATAGCAAAAGAAGAATAACATCTCAGCAGCGACATTAATTTGTATATATATAAGTATAAAGTATATAGATAATATATAATTGGAATATACAGCGAATACTTTTACAATCAATCAATTAAACAATTTTTCATATATTCAACTCAAATGTGGATGATAAATTAAAACTATGTGCACGCTCAAGCGCTTTTCTGCACCTGTATGGGATTCTGCTTGAGATGCAGGTAAATCGAACGCATGCGCGACACATCCTTGCCAGCCTTATTGACTTTGGGATTGAAATCACAGAGCTTGGCTATGCGCTCCCACTCGGTGCCGGGTTCGATGGCACCGTTTTCCAGCGAGGCAGCCTGCTTCTCGGCATTGCGCGAGGAAAGCTTAGTTTTCGAAATGGATTCACCAATTTGACGCAGCCAATCGTCCAGTTCTTTTTTGGACTGCTGTCGTAATTCTTCTTTTTTTCGCTCTTCCTCTACATCTTTCTCTTCAAGACGTTGCTTTTGCTCCTCCCGCCATTTGCGTATCTTCTCTGGCTCTTCTCGTGATGGCGGTGGCCCAGATATTCCAACTGGCTCATTAGATTCACCACCAATTACTTCAAAGCTGCCTGTTGACGACTCCAAGCCCCCACCCACATTTGTAGAAAGTTCACTACCCAATTCAGCTCCACCAGTCAATGGACCGTCATCAAGTAAGGTGGGTGCAGGAGTTGTTGAGCCCCCACCTGTGATTTCCGCCTCTAGATCACCCAGCACAGATTGTTCACGGGCAAGAAACTCTGCTGCAGGATCGACTTCCTCTTTTGGGGCAAAATCATCACCGAAATCCATGGTGTGAACTCTGAAATATTGATGCAGGAGTAGGGGCGAAGAATTCATTAAATGGGGCGTCTCTTCTCTTCTCCATTAACACGTACGCAAAACACTCGCCAAGTGTTCTAAAGTGTCTCGTGCAAGTGGAGTGTATCAGTATATACACCTACCTTTTGTAACCACAAAGTTGTTAAATTGATCAAGAAGTGACTGAGTTCAATAGAAATTTTGGTGGAATTTTATTCCTACAATTTTCTTTACAACAATAAAATACGTAAAATGACTGTGCGAACCAATACAATGACAAAATGTTATCGAACTAGTCTTTTTTTTGCAGAGTGCTGGATAACACAGACATATAGGCGGAAACTAGTTCGTTAGCCCAAGTGTTGTAAAACGTTCGTTTGTAAAGTAAAACCGTTTTTACTTAAGTCTTTAAAATATGTTTAACTTTTAAAAAATTACGCAAACAGTAAACATTAAGGTGTGTGTTTTCTGTCAAACTAAAATCATAAACTAAATACAAAAATCCAATCAATCGATTACGAATATGTAAACTCCAGTTTCTTGTATTAATATATAACATTTTTGAAGTCGCCACAAATCGAATCGTTTTTCAGCACAGAGCAGCCTTTTTTATTCAAAAAGATATGCACTTTACAACACTAGAAAGAGCTAGCACATGTAAATGCCCATATGTACATAAGTACATTTATTTATGTAAATGCAAACCCACTCATTAAGCTACATTTGCACCTTGTCCGGACTTTACAAATTGTGTTTGGCTTTGCTTACCTTATTATGACAATTACAAATTAATTTTTTAAAACTAGAACGCAAGGTTTTACACCAACAACACAAGAATGTCAAACATAAACACTCATTTGCCGTAAACGGAACTAGGTCATTACGGCGTTATACCAAATGATCCACTGGTTCGTTGGCACCAAAGCGGCCATTTTGGAGATTGTTTCACCACAAAAAAAAGTTATGCATCAAAATTAACAAAGTTTACATAAAAAAGTCAATCAAAATTTGATTTTATATTGAAAAGTGCTGAATTCACGACAATTATAATGTTAGGCCCAAGCAGAACGAGCAACCGGAATCAATAACAACGACAAGTTAGTGAATACAAAAAACTATTGTATCTCTTGCAATCTCAACCTGAACGCACGCAAACACACACATACAAACACCAGGCATACGTATGTATGTATACATATACACACATACGTACAAAGTGTTAAAATATACGAAAAAAAAAACGAAAAATTACTTGCAAATTACAAGGCATAGTACATTTTATTCATTTGTCATAAATAAATGAATACCCAAAGAACATCAAAATTGAACAAATTGGATGAATATAAGAAAAACACCATCAAAATAGAATAAAAGAAAGGTCTTTAACTCGAGTTTTGTATCTGTATCTGAGAATTCAAGTTTGTATCTATAATACCATGTGGTGCTTTCAATTCACTTGCAGTTGCCATTAAGCGCCAACAGAAGCAGCAGCAGCAGCTCTATCTCAACCACCGCCACCTGCTCCTGCATCTGCACCTGCACCATCATCATCCCACCACGTACACATGGATCCCAACTCTAGCCCCTGGTCCTATGCCTATAACCGCATTGTGCCCGGCTCGGCGGCAAGTACAAGTGGCACGGCCGAAGACTTCCAGCATCCCCATTTGGCCACCATCACTGCAGCAAGCATAGCCAGCTTTAATGCGGCTGCGGCAAGTGGCGGCAGCTTTGTCCCGCCCTCACCCATTGGCAGCTATAATCCAGTATTCCAGCAAATCTATCATCATGCAGCCGCGGCTAGTGTACAACCGAAGCCGGCGCATTACGCATCTACGGCAGTGAATACGCCGCATCGCCAACTCCAGTTGCCCAGCTCCCTGGACAAGCAATTAAGCTCATTTCAAAATCAAGCTGCCGTCTCAGCTGCTGCCGCGGCTGTTGTCAACAATGTGGCGTCCAATTATTATGGAGAGAATTCATCATCGAGTGGTGCGTCACCATCACCCACAACAGTGGCACTAACATCCACATCGCTGTCATGGAATGCTCCTAATATGATATCCAACACATTTTTGGCAATGCAACAGCAGCAGCAACAGGCGCAACAACAGCAGCAGCAACAACAACAAGCTCAGCAGCAACAACAACAAGCAGCACAGCAGCAACAACAACAACAGCAGGCAGCGCAACAACAACAGCAACTTAATTTAGTTGCAGACAAAGTGGTGGTGAGTAAGATCCTTTTTTTTTTCTTTTTTCATCCTAAGCTCTCTCCACAAATAGAGCCCCAACTCGCCCTCAAGCGACTGCCCTTCATTAAGCATTACTAATATAATCATCCAATCATAATGAAAAGAATATATTTTTCATACCCAACCCAAACCCAAGGAATACATTACGAAAATACGATCGTGTATACCAGCCACCAGTCAGTGTCTCTTATCATTGCCACACACCCCTTGAGTTTTTGTCTTCTATTGATCGCGAAATGTTATTAAAAACAGAATTAAAATGATATAGTCTAGAATCTATATATAATTTAATAATAGAACGTATCTAACGTAACGTTTCGTCTTGATGAATTTTGTGAAATCGTGAAAAATGTTATACACGAATCTTGAAAATCAAATATCCTTTTTGAAATCGGATTGAGTTGAGCTAATCGCATTTGGAGAGAGAGAGATAGAGATATGGGGGGTATTATTTTTAGTGTTCGTTCCTCTACATGTATATTTTCCTGTCTGCCTGTTTATCAGTATCTGCAGGTTGTAGGTACTCGAACACAATTTGTTGCAGGTTATAGTAAGGAATGCAATAAACCTGAAAGCGAATGAGATGGCATGTATTTGGTAATTGCATTTAATTTGGTTTTAGTTATATTGTCAAGGGATTATCTCACCATCAGCTGCTATCCGTCTTAGTTTAGAGTACTTCAATCACACATTTTTGGGTATATCATTTCCATATCGCAACTAACGCAAATTCACATCTCACAAATTGCTAGCTCCCAGATTTAGTCGTTTTATTTAAATTATTGCTAGACTTTAGTTTGCAAATTCGCCCAAAAAAAAAAAAAAAAAAAAAAAAATAACAAAAAAACAAAGCAAAAAAAAAAAAAGAATAAATCACATCAACAACAAAAATCCTGCTCATTCCTGATTCCCAACCCGACTGCAGATCAAACAAGAAAATATGCAGCAAACCAAGGCGCACATCAAAGCCTACAACGAATTAATTTACTTGACCCAATTGCAACAACAACAACAGCAGCAGCAACAACAGCAGCAACAACAACAGCAACAGCAGCAGCAACAACAACTTCAGCAAGATATTGACGAGACAGCAACAGATACTTATTACACGATCGATGGTCAAAAGTTAAAATTGACACGTAAAGATGCTCAGGCTGTTGCCGTAGCTGCCGCTGCCACAACCACCACTTCCTATCCGGTCCAATATGCGAGTCCAGCGCTCAGTTCAGCGGATGGATCGCCCATAACGAATTTACATGCAGTTGATGTGGTTAGCACGCCGCAGCAGGTGATTGTCTATAAGACAGCAGCATCGGCGGCATCATCATCGCCCACTGTGCAACGGCGCACAGTGGTGAATGTGGCAGGAGGAGCTGGTGCAGGCGCTGGTACGTCTGCCACACCACCAATAGCAACAGCAGCGGTAGCAGCACCCACAACGGTGGCCTATTCATCTGTGATACAAAGCACACTGCAGCAGCAACAACAACAACAACAGAACAACTGCTGGACTAAGCTGGATCAGGGTCAAGAGGAGGATATTAAGAATGTTTTGCAGCTGCAGGTTGTGAAGCAAGAGCAACGCCAACTCGAATATACTAACAGCGGCGAGGCAATTGTTGAAGCGGCTGGCAGTGAAAATTTGGTATTCAATTTACCACCTGGCCTGGAGATAAAGCAAACTTTCTATCAGGCCAGTGGCGGAGGCGTCGATGGTGGAGTCGTTGAGGAGCATCTAGAAGGTCAGGGACAGGCTGGGCGACGCCAGCATGTGGTAGCCAACATGATAATGTCGCCGGGAACTTCCTTGGCATCGGCGGCGTCACAGATTCAAATTGTGCCAAAGGTTTGTATCTGATTTTCTATTTATTTTCTATTTATTTATTTTTGTTTATGATTTTTATGTTCGTTTTGTAAATTATTTTTATCTTTTTTTTCTTTTATTATTTTCTGTTTAATCCTATAAGTTTTCAACCTATATATATTTATATATATATATGTATGGGAAATATCTGATTAAATTTCACAGTGGTTATGATTCATATAAGAATAACCGTAAATTCGTCCTCTAACATGTCCAATTGGATACAAGTAACAATAAAATTCAACTAAAGTGAATCTATATAGCTTCAAATCGGTTTTTCAATATCCAGATGGTTACAGTTCTTAATGTAACCTTTACTCCAATTGGATTAAATTATCAAAGTAAAGATATTTTCATACATACATAAATAAATATATATATATATTATTTGTATTATAACTGCTTATAAAGCTGTCTCCTTTTCGATTTGATGCTATATACACATATATTTTTCTCTTCGTACGATTTTGGTGGCAGCTTTTTTAATCCTATTCCTTTTTTTTTTTTTATTTTGTTTATGTTTTCCTTTATTTTTGTGTGCTTTTTAAAAAACGTTTTTGCCTTTTGGCCAATTTGAAACTGTGACGTGGACGTGTTAAGATGTGACCTCTGTCTCTCTAATATTTGTGTATGTGTGTGTGGCGTGTGCGTGCGTGTGTGCATGTATTTTGTTAAGGAGAAAGTAAGATGATTCGTGTTAAAGCAAGCGTTTCCCACCTTATATATATATAGCCTTATCCAATCAATTCAGCCAAGATACAAGATAAACAGCGAATTCACACAGCAATTGCCAACACCAGCAACAACATTTAATCGCTTATCTGTTTTGCTCCTTTTCAGGAGGAGGTCAAACCAACGCCAAAGCCTGCCAAGACGCCGCGCAAACGTCAGCCGAAGAAAACGCTAATAGCCAGCAGCAGTGATTATGGCACAGTGCGCAGTCCCCAGGAGCCACAGCATCATCAACTTCAGCAACAGCAGCAGCAGCAACAACAGCAGCAGCAACAGCAACACAATCAACAGCAGCAAAATACGTACTACGATTTTAATAGCAAATGGAATACTCCGCTTAAAACGGAAAGCAATGCGGCATCTGTGTCGCCAGCGGCCACCATTAATATACCCACATATCCGCAACAAAGTCAACAGCAACAGCAGCAGCAGCAACACCAGCAGCAACAGCAGCAACAACAGCAGCAGCAACACTTGCCGCAACCGGCGCATCTGCAATCATCGCAGGCACAGTCGCATCTCACCCAGTTGGCCCAATACTATCCAGCATTTCCACAGCCCATTGCCTCCCAGTACACCGCCTGTATGCAGCAACAGCAACAGCAGCAGGCGCAACAACAACAGGCCTATACGCAGCAACAGCAACAGCAGGGTGCCTATGTGCCACAACAGCAGCAGCAGCAACAACAGCAGGCACAACATCAACAACAGCCACAACAACAACAACAGCAGCAGCAGGACAAAGCTGAGGAGGATGAAGCGGCGGCAGCGGCGGCTGCTGCTGCCGCTGATAAGGTGATTGTGCCAAATATTGAGGAAGAGCTGGACTTTCTGGCCAATGCGTCGAGTGCGTCCAAGCAGGGCTATGCCAATTCATTGGCCAGCAATGGCCGTGGTACCAACTCCTCCACAAATAATACCAATTTTGGCATAAGAAATCCAAACAAGACGCCCTCCCCAGAGCCACCGACGCCTGCCCCTTGTCCTCCTCAAAATGGCCATGGTCTGAACGCTACTTCGTCGCAACCGAGTCCGGCAGCTCCCAAGCCAGTCAGCGTGGGCACCTCCATTGGTGAGAAGAAGACACAGTTTATGGACAGTTATCTAAAATTCTTGCAAGGCGAACGGGATGATGATCCGCCCCCGGTGGTAAAGCCATCCCGTAAGGTAACATATCCGCGAGCTCCATATAAACGCAAAGGCAAGAACAATGCAACAGGAACCGGGGAAGAGGCATCTACATCGCAACAGCAACAGGGAGCGTCAGCGGCAGCAGCGGCGGCGGCAGCAGTGGCGGCAGCTGGTGGTGGTAATGACAACAATCAGGCGTCTGTTGTGGACGGTTTGAGCCATGGCCTGGTGGTGGGCGATGATGGCCATCGCATTAAAATACTCTCACAAACTCAAATACTGCCTAAAAAGAGGCCGCATGCGCAAATGGTCGCTGCTGCGGCGGCAGCCGAAGCAACGCCATCTTCGGTCATACAGCAACCACCCGCCGAGTCATCCTCCTTCCGGCCATATGCCCAGCAGCAACAGCAGCAGCAGGCGGCGATGGGCGCTCAACATTTTGTGCAGCAGCATTGCGCTCAATTGGGCGGTCAAGGTATGTTGACACTTGACCAACAACAACAACAACATAGTTCCCATAAGCAAACCACCAGCAGCAACAGCAACAACAACACGAGCAGCAGCAACACGAGCAGCACCAACAGCTACCACAGCAACAATAACAATCATATGCCAGCCACGCCGGCAGCGCCGCCCAATCCTCATCATTTTATAAATCTGCTCTGGCCATGGCAGCACTGAAACGCACCCAAATGACCGTACCACAATCCACAAGGACAAGTGACCACAAATAACGGACTGATACGACACTAAACTAAACCTGACCCCTAAACCAGACCAGAACATCGACTTGACCAGGACCGACTAGGACCTGAACATTGTGCATATGTAAACTTTTAAATTGTTAAATGAAACACAGGAGTAACGAATTGAAATGAAAAGTATAAAAGTATTTTTGAGATGAAATCATAAAAACGTGAGAAGATGAAGATAAAGATGATAAAGATAATGATGATGAAGAACAAATATTATTAATTTTCAAAAAAAAAAACTAAAAATAAACCGTGTATTTTTATTATTTGTCCATTTATGGAGAGCCCAGAACGATGGTTTTAAGGGCAGGTCCAGGTCTAGGTGCAGGCTCTGGTGCTGGTGCGGTGGCGGGTCGAATGGTTGTTGTTGTTGTTGTTTCGTGTGTGTGCGTGCTGCAGCTGGCCCCCGAAATTTTCAACCTAGGGATGCAGATCATCATTGCAGAATCAATTTTCCAGATACGGACATCTCAATGACGTTTTTTTTTTCTTTGTTTTAAGGGATCAATATTGCCAATATTTCGTTTTAAAAAAAATTTAAGTATTTATAATGAAACTAATGTTTCGCTTTGTTTTGTAATTGTTTAAATGATATATGTATATATCCGTCCATAATTGGCATTTCGTAATATTGATTCCTTAAGATGATACAAATGGTCTGCATCCCTAAACTCTTTCACAATACTCCAATCTTCTTCACTGCGTTTCGTCTAACCAGATTTTGTGTGCTCCACAGACCCATTGAATATACCGCCACGTCGGGAGCAATGCTCTCGGAAGGCCAAGCAGAGCAGTATGCACGCTCTGCTCTTGAACTCAGCCAGTGGGGAGGGCAATGCCGTGGGTGAGCCAGATGAGTTTACCGATTCGGATACGGATCCAGTTTGGACACCGCAAGAAGAAGATGTAAGTGCCTCTGTGTGTGTGTCTGTGTGTGTGTGTGTGTGTGTGTGTATGCGCGTACGTGTGTGTGTAGCGACATCATCTAATTGGTAATTCCCATTCAGAGCGACGATGCCGGCAAGGGCTATGGGAAACGAAAGGCAGCGCGTCGCACTAAGGGTACGCCACGAAAAAATATATATGATCAGTCCCAGTTACAACAACACCAGCATCAGCACCATCAGCAGTTGCAACAATTGCAGGCGGCCCAACAACAACAACAGCAGCAGCAACAACAAGTCCAACAACTTCAATCTGCTGGTGATGGCTACAATCCCCAACAAGATCTGTCTGGTGTGGCCGATGTGGGTTATGCCAGTGCCTCTGGTGGAAACTCAGGGTCAACGGAAAACTTTAAAGTATGTTAAACCTGCCAAAGCTCAAAAAAATCTATATATATATATATATCTGTATGTATATATATATTTTGCGTTTTTAACTTTTTTCGGAGATCTTTTCAATATAGATTCAATTCCCAATAGTAATACATATATGTAACTTAACCAATTTTACAGACGGGTGATTTCATAGTTTTACGGTCGGATCTGGTTAATGATTGGCCCACCATTTGGCAAGTGGACTCAAAGTGTATATTGCAAAAGTACGAACCTTTTCGGCAGAACGGCAAGACTTTCTATAGAAATATGTCAAAGGTGAGTGTAAGCAAACCATTCTGTAGCAACTACCTTACCTTACCCTCCCTTTTCTCACTCTCTATCTCTTTTCAGTATGCCTCGTGGAATCTCGAAACGAAAAAACTCTACCTCAAAGCCCCGGTGCGCATACAATTGCATTCTCATACGGAGACAATTGTGGAATTTATGAGATCAGAATTGCTGGCCGATGATACGGAACAGTTTATTGAAAAAATAATGGAGGATTATTTGTCATATAGGGATAATTTTGAGATCTATATACAAACGATGATCTCCCAGGCTCTGGATCCAAGCTTCTTCTCCGAAATAACCCGTGAAAAGGGTTAGTACAATCCCATTATTGATTTGAAGTATAAAAATACCTATAGTTAATGGAACTCTTTCTTTTTTTAGATGACTATTTTTTGAGTAGCGTACGAGTTGTGGATACCATAATGGAGAATTGTAAACGCAAATTGTTGGCCATTACGCCATGGACACGAAGCACTATATCCTCAATTGAGACATGGCCCAAGTGTCATGTCTTTTCCGAATGGGAGCAAAATAATCTGACACAAAAAAATTGTGCTGGTTGCCATCAGCCGGGTATTGCTGTACGTTTTCTGCTTTTCGGAGAGCCGTACAATCCCAATACAATGCAAACAATACCCGTAGACCCGCGCATTGTTTACGAAAAGGTACCAATCTATTTTGAATTAATTTGTTTTGCTTGAACATTAAATTAATTGTGATTTGTTTGTTACTAATTACAGGACATTGTTCTCTGTCGCATATGTGCCGCCCGGGCGGATCTCTTCCATAAGATTGCCCACGAGAAGTACAACCTGTTTATCAATTGTTCGCAGCGTGTTACCGAACAGCAGCAACAGTTTCCTGGAAAAACCTCAACCGAAATACTAAATGACCTGCTGGCTGAACACAATTGGATCGATGAGGCAAGTTTAAATTATCTATCGAATATATGAAAATCATATAATATTAATCCTATTTTGATTATTTTTTTGTTTTTAGCTCTTCCGCAACATGCGCAACTGTTGGGCTGAAGTGGAAAGTTTAGAGCGGCAAAAACGTTTCCGGGAAGTCATGCAGTAGTCATCAATCATTTACACTATATAGCTAGTGCTGGACATTAGGATAAAGCCCAAGCAATTGCGTATATATATATATATATATATATATATATATATATATATAATATACTAAATGCTGCAATAAACTCAATGAGTTGTTATTAAATTTTGACATATACATAAATATATATATACATATATATATTTACATGCGTACATAAATATGTATATGCAAACATAAAGTGATGTTTGTATTGCAAGTATATTAAGTTTGTAGTCGATTGCGTTTTAGAATATATCAACGCACTATTTATAAGATTAAAGTTAGAACTACTATATAGAATATGCATATTCCATGCTCTGTAAATATAGCCTTCACTTAACCGGTCGGCTACGAATTGAATACAAAAGAAAAAATACAACATACCCATACGAAATTCAATTTATACCAATATAAAAAATCATTATCTTTTGCAATGAAGATTTGTTACCGTTACGTAATGTATATATAAAACACCTATTATACTTGCTATAATTAAAATCTTCCAACTGGACAATTCGAAAACAATAAATCACTTAATTTCGCGCTTAGGCAAACCAACAGCCGTATGTATGAGTATATATAGAAGTTTTTATTCAATTTAGACTTAACAAATTTTGATGATTCAAATTTTTTTTATTATTGTAGATTTTTTTTTAAGTTTATTATTGAACACTTAAAGGAAAGAAATTAATTGTAAAATTAATCCTCAAATTAAATAACAAAACCTACTAAAAATGAAGAAAAACTTGTTGCTTTTTTTTAACAAAAAGACAGTTAACAGATATATGTATGCCAATTTGTGTTGATGTGACTAAATTCTGTTCTACATATACATATGTATTGTATCTATTGAATATCTTGCGTATCTTTTCATTGACTTTGGCAACGAAATGCATTCGGATAAAGCTTGGAATGGAAAACTCAATAACTAGTAACAATATGGGAAATACTAGGTAAGTCAATTTATCCTAAAATATCACAAATACTCATTTTAATTTTCTATGATATAAAGAATTTTATTTTTTATCGCCTTGTGATTAGAAAAACATTTACATTAAATTGACGTTTTAAATAAATTAAATTCATCTGCATAATGACTAAATTTTATATCATATCTAGACACTTGAGTTGACCACTATGAAGCACAATTAGCCATTGCGTGTGTGGTACCATTTACTTTTACAAAACCAGGCATATTTGTGACACAAAACAGTTTGTTACACAAATGAATTTTAATATGTTAAATATATCATAAAAATATATGTTTTCAGTTCTTTTTCAAAACTAATTTAACCGTAATATGAATTTTCTATTTTAATTCATGATCGGTGAAAGGGTAAAGTTGTAGTCATCCTTCCATTTTTATTTATATCCTTTATAAAAACAAAATGATTGGTCCTTAAAAGGTTTCGGATTAGAAAATTTATTGCTTCTTTAGTTTTGTTTTATTAATAGTTCCTTTAAAGCTAATAGAAATCGGTTGATAATGCCCCAAAGACAAGACAGGTCAATAATAATAAGTCTTTAAATTAATATTTTATACTAGCTATAGGAACAATTGTAGATTTTTTTAGTTTTACATCCTTCTTAGAACTTCTAATGAATTTAAACAAAATCAATTGACTTATATTATAAAGCAAAAATATAAAATTGAATTTATATTTTTCGTAATGTTAAAATTTAAGTTCTTAAAACCTTAGTAGAGATTCAGCTTAACGGGGGTATACGAACTACGACCTTCTAGTCTAGTTGCACGTACTCGTACTTGCCGCTGTGTCCATTTTCCACGAAAACAATACTGTTTTGCATACTAGTTACTTTGGCACTGCACGCTAGCAATTGGCAATGTCCCTACTTATATCATGTTGGCATGCAATAGGAATAAACATACATATATATGTACATATATACCACTAACTTTAGTTTGCTCTACTATGTCCGGTTGTCTGTGTGGTATACATATGTAGCTATTGCCTTTTGGTCATTTTGGAAAGTTGAAGGTTTTACCTTGTGTCATTCCTTTTTTAGAACAATTTATGGTTTGGTATTTCTTAAACTTTAAGCTTTAAATTTTACCGTTGGAAATTTCACAATTGAAGTACTTCGACTAACAAAACCAATTAGTGGGAATAACCTATATAATAAACCATGGTCTAGCCCGTTCAGCTGTCCATTTGTCTGTCTATTTTGCTTGTCCTTGCTTCAACTTATTGAAAGCTCAATTATTTTTAATTATGGTTTGATTAAGGATTCTCATCTGGGTAAAGGATTACCCATTACAGTATGTGGGTTGCGTCAAATAAATAAAAGAAAAATTAAGGAAAAAAAAAAATGAAATGGTATGGAAACGCCAATTATCCAATTTGATGGGCAACAATGTAATAAATGCTATTAGCTTTCACTTATAGCCACACAGGAGTACCTATCTGAATACCTTATACACACACAGTGACAGAGACTAAGCAGTTACTTAAGAACAAAATATAATTGATATTAACAATAAGAGAAATGAAATTTTCTTATTTGATACTTAGTAGATGAGCCAGTTTAATTAGTTTAAAGCTTTTTTTAATTTGTAAAGTGTGTTTTTTTTATACAAATTGTGGAGTGTTATATTTTTAATGGTTTCTATCTGATCTGGAAATTCTTGTTCATATTCCCCGATATTTAACCAAAAAAAAAACAATCAACTTTAAAGTGAATTTCCATTTTGGGTGTATTTATAATATGGCAAAGTTATTGTTTTCACTTGATATTTTTTATTTTTTTTGTTTTTTGTTTATTTAGTTTGTTATGCTAATTATTTAGATTCTCTGTGTAATGTCATTAAATAAGGAGGGCATCTGTTCGCCATTGCGTTCTCTCTTCCCTTTTGTGTCCTATTTCATCATTCTAATTAAGTCCGTTTTGCATACTGAACACTCGTAATTTGCCAAAGCCATCCGCAACGGATGTTTTTCAAAATTCCAAGCCAAGCGGCCGGCTCCTGACTGAATAGAGAAAACGTAATTGTTCACAAAAAGGAAAAAAGAAAAACAAAAAACAGTCGAGTGGAAGAGTGAGAGAGAGGGGAGGGGTATAAATAGAGTGTGGCAGGTTGGATATGCTTCTTTTTTTTGTTTGTTTTTTTTTTTTTTTTTTTTGGATTTTATGTAAAGCAAAGCACGTGGCCCATTGATACGTGCAGAGAAAGCTAGCCAGAAACAAGAGTGGCTTAAGTTCTGGCTTGTTCTTCTTCTTGTTCTTCTGGCGGCTTGGTTGGCTTTCATGTCTCGGTAATTGAATGCATAACTTTGGCTTGTCTCTGGCTGTTAGACAATGCAGATGTCGAAACTTTATTTGCAACTGCATAAATGGCATAAGCAAACTTGTCCAATTTCTTGTAGAATAAAATAAAGCACACAACACAACGTTTCGTAATTAACGCGCTGCCGTAGAAGGGGAGGAGAAGTAGCTTCCATTTCTAATCAGTTATTTGTGTGCTGTTTTTTTGTACAATATTAAAGTCGCGACCTGACCCACATTTCTTTTCCTAAAATTTAGGCACTCAGTCCTAGTTTAAGGTTTTAACGGTATTCCGGGGTTGTTGCAAGTAAACTATACACATAATGCGGATACCAAATTGTTGTATTATACTAAGGCGAAACAAAAAGGTTAACAAAAATCAATAGTGAGGGTCAAAAGCAGCCAACTTTATCAAGAAGGAATGAAAGACCAATAGCATGGCTTTCAACAGCAAAGGACCTTAAGATGATGTCAGAAATAACAGCCGCAAATAATTTAACTTACCCTAGGGAAAACAATTTAAACATTTTGAATATTCCTATGACACCGATTGAAAACTTGGTAACAAAGTGTTAGCTTGTTCAAAACTTATTGATGTCGACGATGCAATAGTATAAAAAAACTTATGAGTTTTTGAAAATAAAAACTTTATTTTGCTACCATCGTAGGATTAAAGATTAAACTTGGCTATTGTATGTTTGTATTGTAACCTATGCAAGGTTATACGAATTGAGACGAATATTTCCTTCCCCTCTATTTTCTTATACAAAATGTTTTTTGTTATTTTTTTAGTTTGAATTATTTAAAAAAATCTATGGAAACGTATGAATATTTCTTTACGTATGACTAAGAACTCGATATCTGATTTATAAATTTCTAAAATTTAGTCTTACATACGATAGAGTTTATACTTGTAATCCAATAATTGTCTTCACTGTTTAATCTTATTAGATTATATTCAACAAATTTCTAAAGGTTGGCAACTTCTTTAATTTTGTCTTTTAGATTTGGAGCTTAATAAAATGGTTAAATATAATATTTTTACCAAGACCGATTAAATTTAATTATATTTAAATTGTTTTTAATAAAAAATGAAAGAATTTTTTAATATAAATAGTTAAAGTATGCAAAGTAATTCTGTTTACCAACGAGATATCTTAAGAAAAAGATAATAATTTAAAACTGAAGATAATTTGGTAGTGAGAGAGAGACAAAGTTTATAAAGTAAATAATACATAATGCTTACAGACATCCAATTGAAGGGCTAATGTATGTATGTACAAACATCATACATACATTATTGCATCACTGCTGGCTGCACACTTATTTAAGTTATATCTTTAGCGTTATTTCTTTCTCTGTCTAGCACTTACGCTCTCTCTTTCTCTCTCTCTCTCTGTCTCTCCCTCTTTCTCCTTATTTCACTTTCTCTCTATGTATATCTCTCTCTCGCTTAGATTCAGTGTTGATAATGTAGCTCGTTCTCTTTCGCTGCGATGTGGCTTGGTGAGAGTGAGATTGTGTGCAAACAGCGCAGCCTCCATGACAACAACACGAATGCCACACAAAATGGCAAAGGCAAAGGCGAAAGGCAATGGGGAAAGGCAATGGTAATCAGCTGATTTGGACAAACGGTTTCTTGTTTTGCTTTTAGCTCACATGCTGTCGGTGTCGGTAGCGGTGTCGGTGTCGCGCGCCTCAGTTGGCCAAAAAGGATTTCCGAGCTGCTGGCCTGAATCAGTTTCTAACGGAATTCCATGAAAGACGGAACGCGATAGCTAAAGACGGAACGTAAAGGCAAGCGCAAACAAAACGCAAAACACACGGCGTATACGTAATACTCTGCTGGTGCTGCTGCTGCTGCTGCTACAGTGGCTGCTCTTAGCTCGGCGTGCTATTTCGGAAGCGTGGATGTGTTGTTGTAGTTGTTAGTGTTGTTGTTCATATTGTTGTTGTTGTTGCTGGTGGCAGTTGTCACCATCCCATAAGAATATTGTGTGTGGCTTCTTTTAATGCCTTTTGCCGCTTTTTTTTTTATTTTTTTTTATTGTTGCTACTGCTGCTGCTGTCACTGACGAAATTTTCGTGTTTATTTTACGTTATTTGTCCATGTCCTCTAATAAATGTATGTAAGCGTGTGTGTGGGTGTGTGCGTGTGTGCATCGCGTTATAAAGCATAATAATGCTGCAGCTTATCCCAGTCATATATAGAATACTATATTCATGTATACATATCTATGTATGTATGTACATATATGCATTAATATGTGTTAAAGTACATATGTATTCATTTGTTCATTTCAGTATTCTATTTGTTTTTTACTACTGAGCGGCAATTTGTTAGTCCCATAACAAATTCCTATAATTAAATGAGAAACTCTTGGACAAGTGCATACATACAACGAAACACATTCAACAACTACAATAACAACAACAATTATAGAAGTGATATAAATCTATCTATATATACATATGTATATTCATAAGTATAGACAAACTTATCATATATATATAAAAGATAAATATATATATGCAAACATTCTTAATAAATGTTTCTCATAACCAACACCAAAAAGCATGCGAAAAGCAAAACGTTTTCAGTCTAAAACAAAAAGCAACCAAAAATAAAAAAAAAATAAAAAGAAATATTGAAAAACACAATTCTCAGAGTGTTGACAGGCCGGGGGCCATGAGACATGCAGCAAATGAATAATATATAATAAACAATAACGAATAATTGCCAATAGTTGAAGACAATTGTAAAAGTGAAGGTAAGAGACATTCAAATCATGTTTAAATTGTATCAATTATGTTTCAATTTGTTGATTAGAAAGATCACATATAGGGAACATTTCTCAAATTAATGAATTCTCTATCATAAACAGTTCAGATTCTATCTCAAGCTTGGCTATTAATGTATATTTATATATATATATGTATATATATATATATGTATTTGAATAAGTTGGCAATGCTTTTATCTGTTTGGGCTATAAAAATAGAGAAAGTCAATTGATTGACTCTGAATGTCCTTGCTGGCATGGTACACCATGGTGTATACGTGATAAACTTTTGTAATGCCTCTTAAAGAAAATAGCATAATGGAATCTTATTTTTGGATTTTTATGTTTATATTAAAGCCAATAAAATGTTGCCAGCTCAACTCGTATAAAACCTTTATCTTTAGGTTCGCTTTCCGCTCTTCTGGTCATCTACAATTGGTAGCCCTTTTAATTAACAAATATATATATATATATTTTTAGCTGCCCTAGTTCTTGGCATATCCAATAACCAATTGGTTAACCAAATTTTCATTAAAACACTCTCAGTGTAGAAGATTTTTCATCTTCTTCGTTTTGTGGCCAATGCATTGGCTTAAATAAGGAGCTGGCTGAAAATTTAATTGGTGGCCAAATTCGAGTCAGTTGGTTTTATTTTATGAATCTTAAATTACATCTCTCCTTTGTAATTAAATTGTAATGTGGCAACGAATATATGTATATTCTAAATTTACATTGGCTTTAGAAATTAGACGTTAATTAAGCGTGGCATAAGAAGAAGAAAAGCTGACATTGGGCGTCTTCTTTGGTTTTTCCCTTAATTCGAATTATGCAAATGCAAAACTTCATTTCAGGCAGCAAATTAAAAGAAATAATATACGGAAGAGTGGCATATTAAACAATATTACTCATACGACACGTAGGGATGACACTTTAGAAATTTCGGCCTCGTTTTATAGTTAAATTCTTATGGGCCATTGAATAGATGGTTGATAAACAATTCGAGGCTTGAAAGTATTACAATCTTTGCATTGCTCTTGAAATACAACTTGAACATTTCAAAAATTAAGGCAACGGCATGGTAACGGCTCAAAATCTCCTTCCACCACCCCTTCTTTCTCCCTTTCCTATCATAAAACATAAAAAAAGGAAGTGAAAATCCAAAACATTGAAAGTGGCCTGTTTTGGCACCATTTCTTAAATATAATCATGCATATATATATATATATATATATATATATATATATATATATATTTGGATAATATATATATATATATATATATACATGTGTATTTACACATGCATACATGAATAATAAAAGTTGGTGCCAACAACAACAACGGCAACAGCAACACAATAGAGGCAAAGCAACAAAGAAAACGCAAAGGAACAAAAACGTGCCATGCGTAAAGCTAGGACACCGACTTTGGCATACCCTTTATTTATTTGACTTTACCAACAGTTCTTTCTTTCTTACTTGCAACTCCATTTGCAGCAACAATATTTATTTCATATATTAAACAATATACATACATATATCTGGCCCATCATCTTGAAATGCATTACTCTTTCCAAAATGTTCTAAATTCCCTTATGGAGTCGCATGTTTCATACATTTTGGTGACCTTTATATACCCTTTTAACCTATAGGTACAGGGTAGAAGAAACAAAAAAAAAGAATGCCTAAACATGGCAAACCCAAAGGAATTCGTGCGAAAAAATCTGAAAATTACCCGAATTGTAGGCGGAATAAACGAAATCAGGCAAATTACTAAAATCTCCAAGTAAGATAGAGTGAGTAAGAGAGTGTGCGTAAAAGAGATGGCAAATGCAATAAAAATATATAAAAAACCAAACAAAAATCAAATGGCAAAAGGTCAATGTAACTGAAAATGGTTGCTTGAATTTTTGATAAATGAAATTTACTCAAAAGGACGAAGATGAACGCATGTAAAATCCTTTTTATGACAGCCATGAAAAAAGGAATAAAAGCAAATACACACGCACACACACATGCACAGACACACAAAATAGATTCAAGTGGGCAACGCTTCAGGATATTAGAATATTTCACATTTGAAATAAAAACAAACAACATATTTTCCCTGTTTGACTATTTTTAAGATGAGGACCAAAAGATGAGCCAATTACATTTTTTTTTTTATTATTGTTGATTGCATATATTTGTTATCCAGTTGATACTAAAACAATCCAATCGTATCAATATTAAAGTGTTAAAGTGGCCAACAGATGCCATAATTTCAAATTCATTTGATTTCTTAAGAACAGCAAAAGCTTGTTGAAATTTTGCCACATGAATGAAAACAATTTGCTATATATATATATATTTTATTAAATTACTAGTATTTATATACATATATATATACATATATCCATGTCAATTAGTATGGATATTTCTATATGGAAGTCTAAAAAGAACTGTAATAAGATTATTGTAATATTGAATATGAAAAACAAAAGAAAACAAAGAATAAATGGAAAAAGGATACTATAACAGTGTTTGTGTGTTCTAATTTCAAATTAAAAATGCTCATCTTTTTGGTTCTAGCTTGTCCTAAACACACACACACATACATACTCACACACATACAGAGAAGCATTTATCCCGCATATTTAATTATAATCAGATAAGAAAATTTTTAAAGCTTCTTTCGTAAATCGATTAATTTAAGCAGTTTAAGCCAACACTTCTCGACACTCCCCAAACACCAACTGCCACCCCCATTCCCATCGCCTCTTTCCCCTCTCATTTCTACAACGAACTCCATAATTTTCACGCTTGATTTGTCAACCAAAACGTGGGGCACACAGCCCCAGAAATGGTGGCAACCCGCAGACTTTCGCCAGCAGTGTGAAACACAAGTATTTTACAATTTTTGTAGCCCAAAAGAGCCTTTGGCAAATCACGTGAATAAATCAAAGCCACCGCTACGATTCTCTAGGCTTATGGCTTTCGGGCTCCATGCCGTGAACGTTAACAAAAACAACAAAAAAAAAAAAGAAAATGGTCGGCCATATGGTTTGTTAAAAACGCTGTCAATGCAGGTTTTTTAAGATGTCAACTCGGCGGGCTGTTCCCGCTCGATGCCCAATTTCCTTTCGTTAATTCGTAATTTGGTTTCTACATATAAATGAAATTAAGTACCTATGTATATACATATACATAGATGTATGTATGTGTATAATATATCGTATGTACCTATCTAACCGTCTGACATCATTTCAAAGTCGTTAGCAAAGAACGAAAGTCGTCAGTGACTTAAAGCCGTAAACTGTGAAATTGAACGGTAAATTTTTATAGTCCCTACGTGATCAGGTGCTAATGATATATAAATTTGATATATATACATATGTATATATACAGGGTGCAAGTTGTAGATACTTGTTTCTACCTGTGTCTACCTGTACGTGCCTGCCAATCAAATCGACTTGCGTTGGCCGAACTCAATTAAAAGTGTAAGGAAACTAAATTACCTGTCAGTAAATATGAATTCACACAGTTTGGCTGACTGATGTGATGTGATAAGTATGTACATATATATATATGTATATATGTAAGGATGTCAAAGGAATCGTCATCTACTTCAGCAGCAGCCTGGGGAGTTGCTTTTATTAACTTAATTAACATTTTGTTCTCTCACATGAAAGTTTTTTGCATGAGCGCAAAAAGAGTAAAAAACTATATGGAGAACAACCAAAAATATATGTGCATATATGTATAGTCCAACATTAATGTAAATTGCAAATTTATATAACTATGTTCGCAGATGTAATATGCTCCTTGACAAAAAAAATAATGTAATTCTTTTAATAATTTTGAATATACATACATATATTCAAATCTTAATGCCGAAAAGATGCGTTCATTCTAAGTAAAATTATATATAGATATCGTCGTTAATTTTGAGTAGTTCGAATAACACAAAGTTTTAATTCTCATTCTTCATTTTAGCCGGTGGCTAAAAAAAATTAATCAGTTAGACTTACCAGTAATCCACCACCAATAAGAAGGCTTTTTATTTTCACATCACAAAAAAAAAACAACACTATTGAATCACACATAAAAAAACACAACACTTAATATATCACACATAAAAAAACAAAAAAACACACTAAATGCATCACGCTATCTTATTTTCTTCTTTACTCTTCTTCTTTTCTCTTTACTCTAAGTCTCATCTTCAAAAGCAAAAACTTCTTTTGCTCCTCGCTAAAATTGCCGTTTACGTTTGTCTCTATGGGTGCAAAGAAGTAGACAGCAAACCAACGGTAAAAACTTATGTCATCACTTTAAACTTACGCGTTGCATAAATACATATATATTTTTTCTTTTCGTTTGAAAGCGCCGCTATTCTTAATATTTTCATTTTTAAACACAAGAAAAACAATGCCCGCAAAATAGGAGGAAGATTGAACAGATCGAAACTGTTTTTCACTGGGGTCTTAACACGACTTTTAACCCTTTTTCCTGCCGTAATGTCGATTTTATGTGGGCCAGCCAACCGCACGCTTGCGCTCGCTCGTTTAAACTGCGGCTCCCACTCTCTTCGATCTAGATTTGTCCTTAGATTTGCTGGCAGCCGTCATAGCGTTTCTCTTTAGTGCAGCTAAATTTTTGACTTCTTTGCCACGCTTTTATGTTCTCTTAGAAGTAGCGGTAAATCTTTTGCTCTTTGATTGAACTACTTTGGGTGATTGATGCAGCACCGAGACGACGGTAAAACGGCTTGAAACTGAATTTATGCAAAAACATTAGGTGGCAAATCTAAATCCGATCTCTTTCTCTTTCTTTCTTTTCACTGAAATGCCAAACAATTGACTGCCAATGCTCTTTTAAATACTCTCCTAAATTTTGTATTCTCTTTTAAATGTCTTTAACTGTCGCATTCTTTGTCCATATTTCCCACTTACTTTTCAAATAGGAATCACTTTTAATTTACATCAGTCTAACCGAAGAAAATTTTACTTAAAGCATACAATTGGCTTTCTTAATGTTAATGTAATTAATTATATAACGGTTTTAAGTGAAAAATTGTAAAAAATATTTGTTATCAAGGGTTGCGAAAGATAAAAAGCCCAAAAGAAAAGCTTATCTAAAAAGTAGGCAACAAAATTGTCAATTGTCAAAAAAGAATTCTGTTTTAAGTAGGTTTGATTGGGTTAATGATAGGAATGCAGCTATACCAACATGGCAAAAAGGTTCAAGGTTTGTTTTGTAATGGATTTTCAGAACTTTTGCCTACCCCAAGCATCCGTCAGACCTACTCCTTGCTGCCTGGGACATCAATTGGAAGCTCAAACTCTATTTATTTCAATTACCCACATCGTTGGGGTCAATTTCCGGTTGTCTTTGGGTTGCCATGAGAATGACGATAATGATGATGGCGATGATGCCTTGGGTCAGGACATAATGAGATTATCCGCCAGCACATTTACGGCCGGGAATACGTTATATATACATATATATATTTATTCCTTCTTTTTTTTCATATTAATCCAACAACAAAGAGCAAAGATAGGTCAGCCAGCGGCAGCTGCAATCTGCCCGTTTAACGGACATTGACGATAATAGGCCTTGTCCGCTGTCCGCTAAGGAATTGGACACTCACATGAAAGTCATCTCTATGTCTCTCTTTGTCTATGTATACATATATATATACATAAATATATATACATACATATTTGTGCGTGTATGCTTCTGTATGTGTATGTGTGGGGGTGTGCAGGAGAAAAAATGATTGCTGTTGGCTTGACTCAATTACGATAAATTGCATGTCACAGGGCTCTGTGTGACAATCAGCAAATTTGCCAGCTAAAATGCTCAACAAACAGTTGACTTATTTCCCCCACTAAGGCAAGTGACGAAGTCTTCAACTTCTCCCCGCCCATCCCCAAAAGATAGCAATTAAGTTAATATTTACACTAGATGAAGTTTCAAGTCATGGCCAGCATGAAAATGAATGGAAATAAAAGAAAATTCAAACTAATGCGTCTTAGAAATAACACCCAATAATTTAACCATCTTTATGATTTTCTTTTATCAATTTTTATTAAATTGTATATGATAAGAATTTCTTAAGTATTTAGTTTATTTTTATATTTCTTTGAGTTTAACAGTTTAAAAGTCAATTTTTATAAATTGCAATTTGTTATCTTTGTATGTGTGCGTGCTTGCGTGCTTGTGTGTGTGTGTGGTAACTTTTTATTTCATAAAATCCAATGAAAATTCATAAATTTTTATATATTGTCTGGCTTTGTAACTTTCTGACAGATTTTAAATTAGATTTTCTACAACAACATTTAAAGCCAGTCATGTATAGTAACGTACGAAGAGTTTATATTTATATATATATAAATAATAAAATATATCGATATATATATATATATATATATATATATATATATATATATATATATATATATATATGTATGTGTGTGTGTATTTAATTTGAACATAAACAGTTTTCACTTTGCACAAATTGCATTTCGATAAAAGCTTTGAGCCCGCATTTAACTTTCCTCTCGTTTTATTGTTTTTGTGTTAACGAAATTTGCCTCTCTCGAAAAGTGCCAAAGTGGGTGATGACAAAGTGGTTGACAGCATCACCTTCACCACCATCACAAGGACCCCATTCTCAACCTCCATCTTTGGTTCCCAGGTCTGGCTCCAGCTTTGGCTTCGTCTGGGACTTTTGCAGTGTCCCTAGTCAGCAGAGAGCTGCTTATTTTATTTTATGGAAAAAAAAAAGGTGAAGATAAGTGAATATTTTACAGGTAACTAAGCGAATTTCAACTTTGTTGGAAATCATTGAAAGAGAAATGAACAATTTCATTTTTAATGGAATAGTTAGATGAGAATGATGGTGATGATGGTGTTGATGTTGATGCTTATACTTTTCCCTTGACAATTTTCTTTACGTTATGTTAATAATTGAATTTGATTTACTTATTTTGTGTGAAAACTTTTTTTTGCCACATTCATCAACAATTTTGCTAAAGAGCTTAAGCGATTAATCAATATTACCTGATGCTTGCCTTTATATTTAGGTTTTGCTGTGCCTTAGCCTCTCTTTTCAAACGGCGACCCCAATGTAACCTACCCCATCCCGTTCCAATTGGAAACCCAAACCCAAACTCAAACCCTATCCGTATCCCTAAACCCAAGCCTCACCTCGGCATGTCTTTGTGTTAGCATTTTAATTTCACACTTTGTGGTTCTTCACACTGATTCACAGTCTCAGTCAGAGTTTGTATTTGGCTGTGTATTTGTGTGTGTGTGTGTGTGTGTATAGGTGTGTAGATATATGTATGTATGGGTGTGTTTTGTGTTTATAGCTCAATTGCTAAAAATTGGTTTGTTTGTTTGGAGCCACTCGAGAGGATACTATTGACAGGGCAGGTCCTGGTTCTGTCCGGACAGAGCAGAGACAAACACAAAGGAACGGAGCCATAGCCGGAGCTAGCTAGAGCGATGGCTGAAGCCCTTTCACTGACATTCACAAAATAGTGAAATGGCAACCGGTTCAACGGTTTTGTTAAGATTATATTTCGTACCTCCCCACCACCCATCTCCACCCCATTTATTTCATTCTTTCTTTTGCTTTGTCCTTCTCTCTCTCTCTCTCTCTCTCTCTCTGTCTGTCTGTCTGTTGGTCTCTCTTATTTTGTTATGCTTTGCTTTTCTGTTGAACAAAATTATTTTACACTGATCCATTTAGTGGCAGGCGGTGAGTAGAACTATGAAGAAGAACCATGAAACAGCCATTGGATGGGCACTGAATGATTGATACTGATACAGATACAGATACAGACATATAGAGATACAGATACATATCTGCAAACATACAGAAAAGTGCGGACTCATGTGGGCGAGGACAAAGGACCAACAGTTTATCCAAGCACAAACTATTAAGGACTTGGATGTTAGTAAAACTTTAATGACTTCCCTCGTCTGTTGCTGTAAGAATATCTAAGTATGTGTATGTATATACATATATATATATATATATAATGTCTGTTTTTGACTGATGTAGTCTGTTATTCATTTGACTATATAAATCCTTTACTGTCAGTTCAGAAATTTTGCTTGTTTTCTCTTCTTTCTTTCTTTCTTTTTTTTTGCATTTTTAATAAATAAACATTTCGCATATGTCTTGACAATAAATGGCAATTTCTACACATAAAGAAATGTCCTTAAAGGACATTGAATCGTTTCTAAGAAAAGTTGAAATTGTTGTTGAATAGTTTAATATATTATTTGAATAGTATTATAAGCAAAAGATTGATAATTATTAAGAGATAAATTTCCTACTTTGGTTTTGTTTATTCCCAGTGCCCATTTATCATGATAAATGTTTTACTAATTAATTTATATATATATTTTTTTCATTATTCTGTTTTTTCTGTTTTGCAGATTCCATGGAATGGTAAAGTCTCTAAAGGGACTTGCCATCTAGTTGAATGTCAATAGGAAACTTGCCAACACAGAAATGAATAAATTATATGACAACAAAATCAATTTGCATTAAAACCAGCCAGTAAACAAATCGTCAAACCCAGGCAAACACCCGGCCAGTCACCTAGTCACCCACTCACCCACTCACCCACTTAGCCACTTACTCAGTCACCCAATCACCCAATCATCCATCCAGTTGCCCATGCAACGCACTTTCCCCTATGGAGGGAGCTGTTGAGTGGTAGGGCGGATACCGAGACGGATACGCAGGCAGAAGCGCCAGCGTCAGCGTCAGCGCCATTGGCAGCGGCAGGTGGGCGAGTCTAGCAAATTATATTACCTTGTCAGGCGAGTGACATAAAGCAGAGACCACACACACAAACACATATAAACAGTTACGCATACATACATATGTGGTGGATCCGGATCTGGGCGGTGCGTTGTTGGTTTTGTGTGCGGAGCTGCAATTAAGCATTAAGGAGAAGCCAAGACGAGAGGAGGCGAGGCCAACAAGCGTCTGCTGGTGGTTTAGGGGTGGGGTCTTGGGTCCGGCACGGGTCTTGTGGGTGACCAAGAACCACAGTCTCAGGTTACGCAAAACTGACAACCTGACATTTTGACAACGCCAACAGCAGCACCGAAAGCAACAGCAACGGCAATAGCAACAACAACATGTTGCGCAGCTGTGTCTGCCTGCGCAGCGAAAGCGGCAGCGGTGGCAAGCGACGCAGCTCATCCGTTGAAGACGCCTCATCGTGCCGCTCATCGGAAATAGAGCGCGTGGGTGCCAGCATGCAGACACTGGGACCCAATGGTCAGCCACAATCGGCCGGCGCCCAAACAACGACGCGCGCCTCCAGTCTGCTGCAGTTATTTCAAAGGAAAGGTTGGTGCAAACACTTCCGAAAACCGTTGCGTGGCATGAGCGCCTCTCGGGCCGAGAAGAGTGAGTATCACCATTTGTTTGTTCTTCCCCTTATCCTCTCCTCTCTAACATTTGCCTCTTATAACACATTTTGTAATCCATAAAAAAACCTTGTTATGAAAAGCATAGAACTATAAACTTGAAAGATAAAGAAGATCCCAAAAGCATAGATAAAACCAAGAATAGAAAAAGTATGAGAATCGACAATTCGATGTTAGATCAAACCCCCAATCAAAGGTATTCAATAAGTTAAACTTGAATGGTTAGCTGTCACTTGTAATCTATTTATCATTAGAATAATTTGGTTAGCAAAAGTTTTATCTAGCACCTTGTTTTCTTTTTGAATAAACACAATAATTAATTGGACGACTACAGTCAATTTGTTTCATGAATATGTCTAATTAATTGTCTACTTAAACATTGGGCACATCAATTGGTCGTTAAACTAAACCAAATCAATCCAATACGCAATCAGCACTTTACCCATTAGCATACAATCAATGAATGGAATCACGCAACAAAGAATTCGATGAGAAATAAGTTCGTTAACTGAATTATCATATCTGTTTGTAGAGACGGAACGAGGAGGAAGAGGGGGTGGTGGATGGTAAAGTGTGAGGGTGCATGGAATGGTATATGTGTGTGTGTGTGTGGTGTTAGTCCAACACACTTAACTTCAAAAGTACTTAAAATATTGTAATTGAAATGCAAATATATTCAAAGCAAGATTAATCAATTTACTTGAAAAGAACAAAAACTCTAGCATACTTTAAGGAGCATCCGTAACATTCATGCGTTTGATAATGGCGCTTGCGCTAACAGTATTAAATTTATTGTAACAATTTGTCCTACCAGTCATTTATATATATATATATATACCATGGGTGTAGCTACAGAAGAGTAATTGTAGTTAGTTAGTTAGATGACCACAAGTCTTTGTATGTACATATTTAAGTGACCTTTGTCCTGTTTTTGTTTTGTGAAATATCTCAATTGATGCGGTAAACTTAACACACATCAAGAGGCTTTAGTTTATTCTAGATACTCCCCAAACGGTTAAATGTAAAGTGATAAAAGGTCCTTTTTGGCAACATACCCTTACGATATGCCCATGGTGGCAAAGGCCAAAGCCATAGTGGACAAGCAGCTACTATTAAAACAAATAAAGAAACAAACAAACATACAAACACACTCACTAAACACTCACATTAAGACACAACTAGTCACGCAGACAGAAGTGAAACCGCAAAACACGGCCCGGACACAAACGCAAGACAAGAAAAGGAAAAACAAAACTATGGTCGACATGGCCGACATTTGGATAATTAGGGCGTTAGACAATGGGACAAAAAGACGTAAACAAAAAAAATGCCACACAATATATATAAATTTAAAGAAAATTAAAAAAAGAAAATACAACAGAAAACATTTGAAATAGAAAAAGAAGAATACACTTTGGGCTTTGAGCATTAGATATAGTTTAGGAAAAAGAAAAACTATTTGTGTGTAATTTACTTAAGTGAAAATTGTTTAATATTTAACCCATTGATCCCACAGTGCCTCTTATATCTACGGTAAGAAAAATCGAAAACCAAAACCATTAACATAGAACCAACTAAAGGCGAAACAGTCGCAGTTGCATTGAGCCCTTCCAGGTTTAGTTAGGCGGCTAATATCAAGTGTACGGCAGTAAAAATAAGGCGGAAAATTAATAAAGAAAAAATATAAATCAATTGATAATAGCATTGGATAATGTTTCAAAATATCTAAAAAGAAAAAAAAGATAGTTGCAACAATAAAGCAAACTTTTTTGTTTTGTGATTTTTTTTTTCTGTGTCAACAAAATTGTGTTTAACTATTGTATGATTAACTTTACCATAAAGATAAAGTTAGAAATAGTGTGAATTTGCCTTGAATATTATACTCTTAATTTTTATGATTCCAAAACCCATGAAAGGTTAATGCCATCTGAGCCCGGTTTCCGCTTCCTATATCTAAACGTATTCTTTCCAAAAAAAAGATCCAAAGAAACTTAAGATAGAATCAAGTTCGTAACTGTCTGTACACACACACTAAAAATTCTAACAAATTCGAGTCTGATTATATATATCTATATTATGGAAATGTAAAATGTCAGTAGATCGATCCCAACCCTTCTACCTGCAACTCTGTTTCTGTTTTCAGAAGAATAAAATTAGCATAAAAATGGATGAGAACGGCAAGTAATGAAAAAATAAAACTTGACCACAATCCAAATGATATCACAACTGTTTTGATTTTAATACCCCCCACAACTTTACTCCAATCCCAATTATATTCCAATATATATATATTAATAATTTTATTGGCCTATAGTTATAATTTATATGATTTTTATTTGATTCCATTAGCTATCAGAGCGGCAATATTGATTCAAAAATGGTATCGACGCCATCAGGCACATCGCGAAATGAAGAAACGTTGCAATTGGCAAATATTTCAGAATCTCGAATATGCCAGCGAACAGGACCAAGCTGAGGTAAGCTCTATTTTTCTACCTACCTATATATAGCCGTTGGTATTTACCCACAAATTCATATATTGTATACATTTGTATAGTATAGTATACTATATATATATATATACATGTACATATATGTAACTTGGCTACCGGCTAAAGAGGTCACCACGCCACATCGACTGTATGCATTTGTAAAGTTTCAAAAGTCAATAATTGTCATCGTAGTTTTACGTAGTCGAAACTACGTTGATTTGTGCATGTTTTTTTATTTTAGTTTCAACCATACAATTTGGTATTATTGAATGACCTATAATTTTAACTGATTATTAACTGATTGTAATTAATGCTACTTTTAAGGGTTCTTTCTACATCTTATACCTTCGGTTCTTCCTTTTAAAAGTTCAACTAGTTTAATCTACGGCAGTTTTGCTATAACTCTCTGTTAGTTTATAGAAACTTACTACTAAAGTCATATATGATAGTTCTAATCATTTTATTGAAACGACTTTTAAGACTTTCTTTTAAATATATATAAATTTAAATAGTTATTTTTATGATTTTTCTTTCTTATAGCTGTACAAATTCTTCAATGATCTGATAAAACATATGCCTCAAGCTGCTGGCACAAAAAATCAACATCATTCATCATCGATAAGTAAGTTTGGTTTTAATATTTTAAATGATATAATTACTATATATATTATATATAGCTTCTGTTTTGGAAGAACGCGATGAAATTTTGGAAGAAATTGGAGATGTTGTCCGCACCAAAATGGAGTTTCCTCTGAAAAAGAGTCATGTTGAATTCCTTATTGATGTCTTCCGCAAGAAAAGGGTATATAAAGAGAAGATTGATTGAAATTAGTTTTTTGTTTAAATTCCTATTGATTATCCCGCAGGGCAATCGCTTGCAACCACAATTGGTGGCAATGATATTGCGTGAGGCAGCCAAATCTCTTAAACAAATGCCAAATATTGTTATGGTATCCACAGCTGTATCACTCCAGGTTACCGTCTGTGGTGATTTGCATGGTAAACTAGATGATCTTTTAGTTGTACTACATAAGGTAAATGAGATTACTTTAATGTAATTGCATTTATTTAATTAAAATTTTTGGTTTTCTTAGAATGGTCTACCTTCTGCTTCCAATCCTTATGTTTTCAATGGTGATTTTGTGGATAGAGGCAAAAAAGGATTGGAGGTTTTACTTTTACTTTTGTCCTTATACTTGGCATTTCCCAATGCGGTTTTCTTGAATCGCGGCAATCATGAGGATAGCATAATGAATGCCCGATATGGTTTTATACGTGAAGTAGAAGGAAAATATCCTGTAAGTGCAAGGATAGAGTGTATAATAATGAATGAATATATATATATATATATTATTATGTTCCAATTGATGTAGCGCAATCACAAGCGCTTGTTGAGACTTATTGATGAGGTCTACCGCTGGCTTCCCTTGGGTTCTGTTCTTAACAATCGAGTACTTATTGTCCATGGTGGTTTTTCGGATAGCACAAGTCTAGATCTAATTAAAAGCATTGACAGGGGCAAGGTAGGTACACTTGTCGATTATATATTGATTGATTTATATTGATTACACACATATATATTTCTTGTCCAGTATGTATCCATTTTGCGTCCACCCATAACAGATGGTGAACCTTTGGATAAAACTGAGTGGCAACAGGTGAACTAATAGAAAATCTAATTATAGTTGCTCAGTTGGAGATAATACTTAAAAAATTTCTCTTAGATTTTTGACATAATGTGGAGTGATCCACAGGCGGCCCAGGGTTGTGTACCAAATACTCTACGTGGAGCTGGTTGCTGGTTTGGACCGGATACAACTGAACTATTTCTAAAACGTCATCGTTTGAGCTATGTTATACGATCCCATGAATGCAAACCGAATGGTCATGAGTTTATGCATGATAATAAGGTGACAATATATAGATAATATATCGATATAGAGAGATATAGACAATATATTGTTATATCTTTTTCAGGTTATTACAATATTCTCGGCCTCCAACTACTATGCAATGGGCTCCAATAAAGGCGCTTATATGCGTCTTAATAATCAATTAAATCCCTATTTCGTGCAATATATATCGGCAGCATCGCAGACAAAAAAACTATCGTTCAGACAACGTATGGGCATGGTAGAGAGTTCAGCATTGAAAGAACTTGCTGTCCGACTGCGTGAACATCGTGACGAATTGGAAACAGAGTTTAAAAAATATGATCCAGATGATACTGGTCATATATCGATCAGTAAATGGTGTTTTGTCATGGAGGAGATAACCAAATTGGGTCTTCCCTGGCGACTATTGCGCGATAGATTAGCACCGGGTACAGATAGCCATAAAGTGAACTATATAACCACATTGGATCTTCTGGATACGGATGTGATTGTGAGTGATGAAATATTGTTAAGCTTATATATAGCCAGTTGTATAATGTTTAATCTGTTACATAGTTGGAAGCGGAAGCCGATGGTACAACAGTTATGGATGCACTCTATGCCAATAAAGCCAGCCTTGAGGCCATTTTCAATATAATAGATGCTGATAATTCGGGTATAGTATACAAAAAGGATTATAAAGTTACCTCTGACTCTGACTTTGTCTAATTTTTTTTGTTCAGGTGAAATAACATTGGATGAATTTGAGACAGCAATTGATTTGCTTGTTGCTCACATGCCCGGCGCTTATTCAAAGGAGGAGATGTTGGAAAAATGCAGAATGATGGATCTCAATGGTGATGGCAAGGTGGATCTCAATGAGTTCCTTGAGGCATTTAGACTAAGCGATATGCATAGGAAACAACAACAGGAGGCTGATATGCGTAAACGAACGGCAACCAGAAGTAGTGTCAATCAGCCACATTCAGAATCGGTTGCCGAATTGGCAAATGCAATATCAAAAAATACTTTGGTAATTGAACAAGATATTGATCCCACTGATTGCGAGGCAAAAGTTATAGATCCAAAGTAATTGCTACACACACACACACACACATATTTCCATATAAGTTATAGTTAAACAAATTGTATTAAGGCAGGTGGTTAATCTCTAATTAGTAGTATTGGCTTTGACAAATGGTTACCAAATGAAATAACATCCGAAATGATCTTTTTGAAACGATCGGACAAGTATTTTATTCTAGTATTACCAAAATGTTTTTATTTTCATGCTCGTTACTCTTTCATTTGGATCATATTTCATACTGCCACTGAGAACATACATAAATATATGCATATAGTACATTTGTATGTATTTATATTGAACAAACTGTCAGCCGTTCATTATAATATCCATGATTCTAAGAACGTTACACAAATTTATTCTAATTTTCCACATTGATCAACTAGTTTATACTAAATAACTATAAATTTCTATCAATATTTAGCTTAAACTTTTCTGACGATATGTATCAAGATATATAATAAGATGATTATCAAGATCTCGGCGATTGCAAATATCTATACATATATAGACATTGCAAAATCAATATAAGTTACTAATGGTCATTCCTGTCTGCTTTTTTCATTATGATTTTATATGTAGACAATTTTAAATATATATATATAAATGAATTATTATTCTAAAATACAAGAGATTATATATATATATATATACCAATTATGTATCGATTGATACGTTACAAGAACAACTTGCTTTATTATGCTTGCATACCTAACAAAAAAATATTTAACCAAGGGATCAAAAATATACATATTTGAAATCAATCTATATATATATATATATTATAACATAATCAATTTTTAGCAAGCGTTATAATATTCAAGTAAACTTTCATACATATACCCAAAAAATAAAAAAGAAGTATAGTTTTCTCTATTTAAAAAACCAAAACCAAAGAAAAAATTCCATATAAAATATAAAAGTAATTAATGTCAAAAGGAAATTATTATATCGACATTTTTGATAATGCATATTAGCAACATTTTTGATCTGATCTATAAGGGAGCATTTAAGTCAACGATTAACTCCAAGAAAACAAACCCAAATACCAAATGCTGGCTTCTAACTAAAATGTCATACTCAATTTTAATTATAATACTAAATAATCTATCTACTTGTAATATGATATTGTAAGAGGTGGTTCTTTCCAAATATGTAGATTTATCTATTGCTTTAAATGTAATTTTGTACCTATTTAACAAAAACAAAACAAACGCTTTGCAACAGGACCAAGTAAACCTAGTCAATCTGACTAACACTGTTTATGATCAAGAAATCTACATCTACACACACATCTTATATATAATATATAAATAAGTACAGTAGTACCTTTCACACACATACATTAAAAATAATCAACAATCCTATTGGTTTTTTTTTTTTTTTTTGTTATTGTATTCTAAGCCGAATTCAAATGATAAGCAAAATATTTTTCTGAATTAATAAAAGTTAAAAAATACGTTAACACAATTAACCAGTCATGCGCATTCACAATTTTATTTGAATGACGCGGGCGGAAGACTTTGTTCGATAGACTCACTTAATAATCTGTATTGTTATCGATAGTTAGCGAGGGAAATTTGAATCGACAAGAAATGAGTAAGCGAATTTTTCTTTTCATTTGTTTTTACGTTTTCTATTACAAATATATTGAATAGGCCCATTTCTTTTATTTTTCAATTGGCAATAAACTTTCATAATTAATAAACCAAATTCCAAATTAAAAACATTAAATCACAACATGACGACATTTGCCAACAGCATTCGTTTGTGTGGTAATCCAAAAGCGAAATATCTATGCAGTACAGTCGATAATGTTTTATACAATATAGAGAAATCAGATCGTAGTTTATTAGCCTGGCAAACATGTCGAGCAAACATAAATAGTCTGAATAGCAAGGGAAAAGTCAGTTCTCCGAAGGATGTCGCCCCACAGAGCACATCAAAAGTGTCTGGCGTTAGAGGAAGGAAATCAGATGAGCAACATAAAGCGGAGCATAGAAAAAATATGTTTTATCAATTACTTAAGGCCAGTCAGTATGTAAGGAAAGACAAGGAAATTCGATCACATATAAGACCGTCGTGCAGCATAAGACAGATAGGGGGTAAAGATAATTTTGAAATAAAGGACGATAGAATATTTAATGAGATCTATGATGTTGTCAAGGTTTATCTAGATAAGCCATCTGATGTGAAACAGAATCCTTTCTTACTAGTAAGTGGAAATTCGAAAAGAAAAGCTCCACCAATTCCACAAGTGTTACCAGATAAAAAGAAACAAACCGTATATCCAATCACACCCATATATAAGGTAAACCAAAATAAAAAGAAACCGTCAACGGCTAAAAAAGAAATGCCAAAGAAAGGCGACAGCAAAAAGAACTCGACCAAAAAAACGAAAAAGGAAATTCCGCATAAAACTTCTAAAAAATCCAAGAATACATCTAAGAAACATAGATCACAAAAATATAAAGCTAAAGTCAAATTTGCAAAAAAATTTGAGAGTACACGATCGGGAACCAAGCTAAAATCAAGTTCCCATACGAATCAGAGTACTATTCGAACAGTGAATGAAAAAGAAACACACGGTAAATTACAGAAACATCCCAATACGAACAAAGAGGAATTGAGCAAATTACTTTATCCCATTTATCCCAAGATACCTATATCCCAAGTTAGCTCTGAAATATCGAAAATTACAATTTTAAAATCTCCACGTGCCTCATCATTAAGTTTTAATAGCGAAGTCTCCAAGGATTCCTCAGTACAACTTCCCCGTAGATTGGGAAATGAGGATAACAATGAGCCGGTGAAAACAAAGTCGCAAATTTTGGGTTCACATCGTAAGGCAGGGTCTAAGGAACATCCCAAAGGCTTACAAACGATTTATTCTGGTGTATTAAAGGCTAAAGATCAACCTAACGGCATAAAGCAAGGAATCGTCGTTAAAACAATTTCACAAAAAAGTTTAGCTTTAAGTATATCACCTTCACCGCTGTCATTGGCATCCCATGAAAACCTTGTAGTGTCAATGGACAGAAAGGCTTCACAATCCGATCAATTTGTAAAGGCAAGTCATTCGCGAAAACTCAGCCACAAACCCCTTCATTCAATTTTGCACCATTCCTCAGCACCAGACAAACAACGGAAAAATGCTAAAAAGGCTCGCTTATCACATATACCAAATACAACTGCCATAGGAGAACAAAAAGATTCACAAACAAATGCATTTTTAATGAAAAGAAAAATGTTTTCTATTATACCCGAAAATACATTTGCTGGTGAAAAAAAGAAAAATTTGAGTTGGTTAATGAAACTCGAAGATTCCAATCGTGATATTATCGAGCCCTACGAAAACCGTTTGGGCAAATTAAAAAGATATCTTGGTTCGGCAAGTTCAGCTCAAGACTCTCATGAAATGAATATTGATGATATAAGAGTTTCCCATCTATTACTCTATCCATACCCATATCCGAATAATCATAAACAAAAACATCAAGATCAACAAGAACAGCAGCAACAACCGATGCCAGTGATAGAACCAAAACAAAAGAGGAAGTCCAGCAAAGTGAAACCACCAATTAAAGTTTCTAATAAGCCCTTGGAAACTCCAACTCCTTGCTTTTTATGCCAACAAATACAACGAAATAATCATCAAAAGGATGCCCCATTCATAGCGGAGATGAAGAGAGAATTAAAACGGCAGGAATTGAAGGCATATCTTAACCAAATGCAAGCGTTTGGAAAAGAACAAAAATTAAAGGATATAAAGGACAATGAAATTATACGGCAAACTGTTATGGTCTGTCAAGGGGTACCACATTGCAGAACGGTCAAATATATGACACAGAAGCCCACATTATTGATGGAATAAATTGAAATTCTTTATAGATGATGATGACAATATTCTATCTCTCTGTAAAGAGCCTCAATTCATTTCAAATGATTGCTGCTTTTATGTCATATTTAATCGTAATATAATAACAATCCGTTTCATAAATTTAATTCCAATTATATAAACTATTTAATTGTTATACATATGGCTTTATTTATACTCGTATCATAGCACAGAGGTTAGTGTAACAAAAGAAAATTGATAGTTATATAATGGTAACATTGAAAATATCCAATCAGAATTATTAATACATTTTTTTTATATTTGATTCATCAATTTTGACTAGAAATAATTTTGACTAGAAAATGCTTAGTAAATCATAAATAATAATACATCACAAAAAGGCCATAATTTCAATTTACTAATTTTCACAAAAAAAAAAAAAAAAAGAAAAACTGATTGCAGACAAAATACTAGAACTAACATTAGAAACTAATTATCTCATTATATAGAACTAAGCAGGAAAAAAAAAATTAAGTATGGGTTTAAGAATAATATCTAAAATATAACTTAAGTTTTCTTCATTATTTACAATTATGAGACCCTCTATACATAGGAGAAGGATAATTTCAATAAAGTTTTTTGAATTAAACGAAATAAACTTCTTAGGCTTATTAAACAACTATTAATAATTTAAAAAAAAAAAAAACCTTTAATCCCTTTTTATAATGCTGATATATATATAATACAACTAGTATAACTACAAATACTTATTTGCATATAGTATATATAATAATTTCTGATTTGTGCTGTACTTATATACATACATTCCCCTCCTATACGGCAACTTCTTTGTATTTGCCTTGCGATTCTGCCTCGACTGGGACTCCCTTCAATGTGGCTGTCTCATAATCACTGCCACTCTCATCGGCAAATTGAATATCATCTAGTTCCAAGAACTCCTGCAGTTTCTTGGAGGTCTTGTCCTTTTCGACAGCTGTTTCCTTTTCCACATAGGAGCCGTTCATTGATGCCTCACTTAAGTCCATATCTTTTTCCAATTTCTGATGTACTGGCACTATATCGGCATCCGAACCAGCTGCAGCCTCTAGAGATTGGGTCGACTTGAACTGTTGCCTTGCCTGTCTGCGCTGCTTCCGGGACATATAGGGGGTTGGCTGCTTAGACATATGGCTTTTTACCAGCTTTTCTTTCACCTCGATCTTGGGTGAGGTAGCCTTGGGCTGCTGCTCGCTAGTAAGCGGTAAACGCTCTTCCGGACTAGGTGTATTATCTGCTGTAGTAGATTTACTCGATTCTGTGTTGCTGGCCGGGCTCAAGTAGTGGCCATATTTGGGCATCTGAATTTCCTCATAGAGCGGTTCAGCCTCTTCTCTTACCGGCTCGGGTGTTTTATCTTCATCTTCTCTTTGTTCGGCCACTTCCTCGAATGGTGGAATCCAAACTAAATAGGCTGGATCCATTCCCAGATAAGATCCAGGGGCTGCTCCAGCATTGATCACATTGTAATCGTAATAATCTAATTCAAGCTCTTCTTGGTTGCCCAGGGAGAACTCGGACCCCGGACGAGCAAGCAGCTTCTTGCGATTCTGTTTTTCCTTCGATTCCTTGGGATTGCTTGTAGTCCGTATAGTGGCCGTGCTAACAACACTTGCTGCCGGCGAATAGCAACCCTGAAAAGTTAAAACCAAAAAAATTAGTCCATGTTTATAAAGAAATAATTTAATAAGTTAGGAAATTCGCCTTTTTTCACCAACTCACATTTGTCAGCGAAGAGCTGACACTTCGCGAACCCATTCGTGCCAGTGGTAAGGAACCACATGTCGAGTTCAAGGAACTGGCATCGTGTAGACTCTCATCCAGTCTGGATGTCAGTAGCTTGAGTGTCACGGCATCGTACCGATCCGAATATTTGCTTAAACGTTTACTATTCATTGGCGGGCTATGACACAGAGAGCTCATTCCGGAGGAAATGATAGATTCCGAGTCCTTAGCACTGTCTTTACAGCTAGCCAGATGATCTTCGTGAGATGCATCTATGGGACTGTCCTCTGTGGGTATCGTTTCACTGGCATTTGCCTCACCAGATGATAGGGGGGAGCCCACAAAGCTTCCGCTACCAGTTGATCTTGATGGAGAAGTCCGCTCGTTGCGCAAGGTTAGCATTGAGGCTGAGCTACCAAACTCTGGTATTTCCTCACACTTGACCATTTCACCTGGTGAATCTGTCTCTTGGAATTCTGTCTCGTGGGCCAAATTCTCAGCATCGACACTTTCCCGTAAAATGGAGTGACGCAACTGATGTTTGGGTCTCATTTTCACTAAATAAATAACCTCTGATAGTAACGTAGTTGTTGACATGGCTCTCGATGGTGGGCCCTGCAATGAGCTTAGAGATGCCCTCGGTGTGTGCAAACGGGAACCTTCATCCTGTCGTCGTGCCACTGCCAAATGATATTTACGATATCTCACCACATATTGGGCACCTAAACAGATACAAGGAATGCTATTACGATGCTAGATTGGATGGTATAACGATATGATTAACTTACCTAGCAATGCACTTATTAATATAATAATGCTGGCAAAAATCATAGCACTCAAGTGTACTAGGGTGAAACGCATTCTTGACTTAGGCTTCTGTGATATGGCTCGAGTCTTGGCGGAAAGACGAGTGGAGGCCAGAAGCGTAGTACTCACATTCTTGGATAAAGCTGAAATAAATGATTTAAGTTATAAAAATCTGAATTTCTGTCTTTGAAATATTTCCAACTTACCCAATTGCTGCTGAACATTTGCCATAAAACCACCGGTACAAGTTGTGGTTGCCTCATCTGTTCCGCCATTCTCAAGATACGTTGTTGAATTCGAAATTTCTCCTGCATAAAATTCAACCAAAAGTTGTCCGCCGCTAGATTCCACATAAGTTTTGCCAGACTCTGCAACAGGCCCTTTGAGAGTTGCACCACCATTTAGTTCCACAAGCAACGTAGATGAAAGTGAAGGACCATCACGCACTTTAATATACTGTGTGCCACAGGGCAGGCGAAGAAAGCTGAGTGCTAACGAAATGGTTTCCTCACCATCCACCTGAGAATACACATACAGAATATACATACATAAGGACAACAATAAGCACAAGGATATTTGTATAATAACACTAGTCCACAATTAAGATAAATGTCTTGTGTAAAAGAATATTCTCTTTAAATGGCCCAAAGAATGTAGAATTTTGATTTCGCACCTTTTCTTTTGGCCTACTACTTAATGGCACCTACGACAGTTCCAACAATTGGCCGGCCTAATCAATCCATAAAAATGCCTGGTCAGGTCAATGCTCTGACCCACTACAAGATAATAGTTTTTGGGTGGCTCTACATATATACAATATACTTGGAGGAAGGCGGACATTTATTATGCATGAATTAGGTTCAACCCTCGAGCTACGGCACATTCAATTCACTTTCAGCACTTTTGTCCTGACATTTCTGTGGCATGCTACATTAAGCGAAGGTCCTCTATACATATAGATTTCTATATGTGGGTGGGTGTGCGTGCAAGTGTGTGTGTTTGTGGGGGGATATTTGGTTATTTGGGTATGGGAAGGCCCAGCATCATCATTATCATCTTTGGCTAAAGCGTGCGGAATTTTTATTCATGGACACACTTCCAAAATGTTTGGCATTGTTCATTTTTATGGTTATTACTGACCGTTGACGCCAAAAAAAGAAAGCAAAAAAATGAAAATACACAAAAAAAAAAGGAAAAAAAAGGAAATAAGACAAAAGTTTGTCCCTAACTTTCACTGAATGACCAACATGGACAAACAGGATAACTTTTAGTATAGTTAGTTAGTTTGCTCACCCACTAGCCATACATTCATTCACTTACCTGGACAAGCCAAAAGGAGCGTCCTGGGCAACTTTGCGTGGCACCAGCTATTATACGTTTGGGCTTGGACGCACCCAAATGGACAATACAGCCACAACGACAGCCGGGTCCAATTTCCTGGCTGACCTCCGTGCTATTTGATTTATTTAGCGTTGTCCCGGATGTTTCGTAAATACAATCCCAGGTATCAGCAATGCTTTTTCCACACTTCTCCGTCTCAACCGAGGGGCCCTAAAAAGAAAAACAGAGAAAAAAGAAAAACGCAATATTTTAATAATTAAACCTTTTGTTATTGGGACTAAAGAAGACAATCCAAAGATTTGCTATTCGAGTCGAAAATTTTATTTATACATGCATATATAATTAGGTAGCAATAGGAATTAAACAATTAATAAAACAAATTTATATCAAAGTCTCCTTCCTCCTCAATACCCTTCTCGTCACCCGTTTGGGTAGAGGTGTGAGTATCAGACGCAACAGTGCTGCGCAAAGACTTGGTATCGCTGCCATCCCTGGTAACCTCCATGGCTGAGGTCTTAGCCTGCAGGGAAGCCGCAGTTGTTGGTGGTGGGACACTACTCTCGCTGGTGGCCTTCTTAGCAGACGTAGCAGTACCGCTAGATCCTTCTGGTTCTTCTTGAGCCTCCTCTTCCATTTCCACAAATTCTTCTTCACGAGATGTGGACACATATAGAGTAGCACCTAGTTCCACATCAATAATGGAATACTCATCGGCATCTCGTGTTTTCTTTTGTTCCTCAACTTGGTCTCCTTCCTTTTGCATTGGTTCGGATATCTTTCCAGTCTTATCGACAACATCGCTTCGGAATGACTCATTAGGTATAGGTTTCGATTTCGATTTTTGAGGCATAAAACCCATTTTCCCTGGGGCATATAATGCAGAGGTGGCACTGCCAACGGAACCAATTGACAATGTTTGTGGCAACTCGACAGAGTGGGAGCTAACCAGATTCATCAGTTCGGAGAGCAAATCAATGCGAGTTAATTTACAAAGAGCTTTCGTATCTTCACGGACTTCTTCAATAACCTCGGGAGAGTCTACATTGGCAATCATCAGGCGCTTCGGGAACAATTTGGCACTTTGTTCGGCAATAATGGCATCACGGACAGTAACCTTAATCTCCTGAATGATGCCCCACAGTTTTAGTAACTCCCTTTCATTATGTTTTTGAATGACCGCCAGATGCTTGTTTTCTAATGTCAGGAGCTCCACTTGTTTGTTCAGAGACTCCAATTTGACGTCGGCATCCATTTGCTTGACCTGATCCGACAGCTCAGCCTGCTGTTGTGCTTCGTAGGCCTTCCGGTAACGCAAGTTTTCAGTATACTTTGCCTTTAGCTTCTCGTAGTTTGTGGTCAAACCTTCGATTATTTTGATCTTGCTCACTGAATTGCGTACCAATTCGTCTTTGATTTGATTCAGAGCACTATATTGCTCTTCCAACTCCTTGTGCTGATCCCTTTGACTGGTATATTGTTGCTGTAGTTTGATTTGTGATGTTACCAGCAAATCAATTTCCCTTTGGAGAGCTATATTCTCACGTATTAAACGGCGTGTATATCCTGCGTTACGTATCTCACTGGAACGCGTGAAATCTTCAGATACTTGAAGAAGTTTCTGTTCGACTTCTTTCTTAAGGGCATCTTTTTCTACCACTGCCCTCTGTTCCATGTTGTAGAGAGCCTCTTTTTGTTCTTTTTCTTTCTCTTTTAGATCGGCTTCTTGGCTATCAAATTTGGCCAGCAATACATCGCGTTGTATGCGAAACTCATCCAGTGAATTTAATTTACCGTTAAGCAACTTAATTTCCGAGCTAAGCTGATCGTGCATGGCCTTATATTTAGTCTCTAGTTCAGTTATCTTCTCCTCAGCAGTGCGATTCTCCTCCTCACGTACTTTAGATATTTCCACAAGGCGCTCCTCCAACTCCGTTATGCTGTTATTCCGGTCGGCCAGCATGCGTTCCAAATGGGCAGCCACATCGATGCGATCGCCCTCAACTTCACGCAACTTCTCGGCCAATCCAACATTCGATTCATCCAATCCAGCTACATGGGAACGAAGGCGGGCTAGCTTCTGATTCAAATCGGTTATGCTGAGCTCATAAAAGGTGCGGTCCACTGTAGTCAATTTATTTGGATCCTTCTTATCCTTTTTCTTTCCCTTGCCCTTTTTCTTTGGCGGCATTTTGTTGTCTTGTATATAATTGTTATTATGTTCTTAAGTTTATATTTATATATATAAATATGTAATTTATATTAAAAGTGGCTCTACGATGTCTGACGGTGTTTGCAATGAAGTAAATTTCAAAATTCTTATACTAACTTGACGTTGTTCTCAATAAACAAATGAACTGTTTCCTAGGCAATAAGCTTTTCATTAAATAAATATAAGCTTTTAAAAGGAGCAAGAAAAAGCTACATTAAAAACTGAGTGTTTAGCAAAAATCCTATTAACAATATTGTTAATGGTAACCTAATATAAACGAACATAACTTCAAAGGATATTAGGTCAACAGAAACTTAATTTCTTAAAGTTCTTTGTTTACTTCCTTATATAGAATAGGATAAACACCAGTAATTAAAGTATGAAGAGTTGAAGGGATAAGGATAAATATTTGCATTACATTAAAATTTCTCTTTCGTTGTTAAATAGTATAAACAATTGCCTTGGGAATAGATTTCACTAGCTTTTGATGGCGCCCATGGTGCCATTTGATTAATAGTCCATGACAGTAATATTTGTCTACTCGACTAGAGTCAAATGATTAGAAGTAAGTCTCTGGCTTCAACATCAAAACCTAACATATTGCAATGCAAATTTCACGCCAAAGGCTTCACTTTGCCATTGTTCCAGCTTCCGCAATGACATATTTACACATGTAAGTGTAGGACACATTCACAACATCCCTTTACTCAGGGACTTACATACATACATATGTACAAGAGATAAAGAGAAAGGTGGCTGGGCTAGGCACATTTAAAAACTTTTCTTGTAATTGTTCTCAACAAGTTTCACAAACTATGAACAAATGTGCCCCTATCGCTTGATGTTGATGCCGGAAGTTTTTGGATAATGAAATGCGTTGGGTGGCAGCGAAACACACACACACAGACACACACAAAAAACCAACAACAAAAAGTAACGAAGAAACGAAGAAGAAAAATGAAGTGTGCCGCCGCCATACAATTGTCGGAAGCATCGTAAATTCCCCACGCAATCTGGAGCAAGTGTCGCAATGTTGATACACAACTCGCAGTCCGCTACCTCCACAATCTACCCACAGTCCCTTTACCACCATGCGTTTCTCCAACCCCTAGGCAGAAATAACAGCAAACAATGAAATAGTTCTGCTCTCAGTGTCTGTGTCTGTGTATGTGTATGTGTGTTGGTGTGGTGGAGCCATGGCGGAGCAGCAGTGGGCGTGAGCAAGTCCTACAAAGTGAAACATGAACTCAACTGAAAGCCTTGAGGACAACTGGCAAAAGACAAGGCTGGCAGAGTCAAAAGCTGTTGGAAGTATTAAGCGAAAAGACTCTCGCCACATACAATATATTCAATAGAAGTTGGTTAGTAAGAACGATGGAATGTTAAATAGGAATCCGTGTCGATTCGAGGGATATCCTAAAAGTTTCTAGAACAAATAGCATAAATAAAGATTCATTGTCAAGTCTAAAAAGTATTTGTAGTACCATTTAAATGAAGTCTTGAGGTATATATTTGATTTCACAAGTATGAAATATATATAATTTCATCTATAAGCAACTTTAATTAACTTGCTTGGATCCATTTTTCTATACTTTTAGAACATCCTTCGGGTCTATGCTATTAATATACATCTACTTAAATATTCAGGCATTCGTTTGGTCTATACTCATAAATCAATAGAATTATGTAGATGGGAACAGGGGCAAGAGGAGGGTGCATATATATACGTATGTATTTAGATATTAAACAATACAAACCTCACAGAATTTGGCTCCATAGCGTGGCGGTGGTGAATCACAGAATCTATAACGATTCCGTGTACCTCCAAGGCAATTGGTTGAGCATGGTGTCCATTCACTCCATTCACCCCATCCCCCCGTATCGGAATCTGAAAATAAAAACAAGATAACATAATCAATCTCTGCTTTAAGAGAATTTAAACCATTTCTGTTAACAATTGTTTAACTTACCACTAACTGGCAGAGCTGGAACACAATCCATACGGACATCGGCCACAGCACCGGATATCGCTTGGCTAACATATACAAAACAGTATTCTACATATTTCTCAGAGAAAAGATCGCAGGCAAAGTACAGTGAATGCTGGCTTTTGATCACCCGCTGTTCGGCCACATAATGCAATGAAGTTGGTGGTTTTAGAGAAGCCACATCTGCTCGCAGCTTGGCATAAAGTCTTACACGATCACCTTGCTCAAGGATGCAGCCAGGATACTCATAAAGCACACCAATACCAGTATGAGGATCACATGGAAAGATACTGCGAGCATATACATTGAAGACAAACTCATCACTCCAATCCACACTGATCATACGTCGCGTGGTGGGCACATTAAGACTGGATACCATGGGACGCAACTGGACAGCATAGTTGCCAGCCAGGCCAAACAGTTCACAGCCCAGATGGACAATCTTTAGCTTGGGAAATCCTCGAACTTGTTCGGCAAAAAGGACACTCGATCGCATGATATTTGTACTAGTGCACGTCCGATTCTTGCCGCAATAGATCAACTCCAGCCAAAATTCCGGCAATGTACCACCCAAGGCTCGATCACAGTTAACTTCGGGAAAGCGTAATGTTACCTCAACGGGTTTATTTGGATAAGTCCGAAGACGCACTGGATTGACAATCATTTCTGCACTTGGCCATCGAACATCGAGTGTTTGCATCAGACGCTCATCCTGTGATGGCATTAATGTGGTGGTCGTACTCACATCCGATTGATTCTGGGATCCTATAATTGTTGTCTTTAGATTACTGATCACCTGCATCTCATAGAGACCGCCACGTACAAAGGTCTGACATGGAACTGTAACTTGAGTGACATTATAACGTGGATCTGGATAAAGTGGTATATTCTGAACAATCTCTTTGCGACGGCGTTGCAACAACACCTTACTGCCATTGCCGGAGGAGTTGTTGCCGCTGCCAAGATGATGCTGCTGCTGCTGCTGCACTTGCTCCTGCTCCTGCTGAACATCATCAATGATTTTGCTAATGACTAAAGTGCTCATTATGGTATTCTTGTTCTCATCATGCTGCCTGTCAGTGCTCAAGTGGCTAGAAGTTGTCGTTGTTGTTGCCGTTGCCGTTGCTGTTGCTGATGTCACCGACTCTGACTCCGAGACCGCTTCATTACCATTAAACTGGATCTGTACATGCAGGTCGCCACTGAGTGCTGTAAATGTGCTTGGAGACATCAGGCGACCCTTTCGCAACGCCAGCACGTGACCTTTTGTTCAAATAGAAGAAAAGAACACATCGAGTGTGAGAGGGCGATGAAGAGCCAGTAGCAGTAAGATAGGTGGGTAGTGGGGTAATAGGTAGGTAGATAGAGTGCTACCATGTCAGAGAGATAAAAAATTATAAATCCTTGTAATTTATTTCTTACTCTCAACCCAACAATAGACACATTCCTCATTCATAAAAGCGTCCCATTGTGAACGCTTTTTCTGTGTCGTGTACATAAGAGAATATTGCGGAAAATAACGCAAGAAAATGAAGAAATAAATAAAAACAAAGCCACACCGATATAATAGGAACAAGAGCTTTACATTTCCGGTTATTAATTGAGGTAAAACAATAGCCCAAATTTGATGGAATCGAAAATTGACACACAGAGAAATGTATTCAATAAGATGAAAGGCAAGAGATGGAAAAATTGCAAATAAAGTTAAGTTTCAATCCAATCTTTAAATATATATGGAATAGAAAATAAATATCAAGATTAACTTGGTAACTGGTAAATAGCATTTGTTAAGTACCTAAGATAAATATAAATCATATATATAAATCCACTATGACACATTGATATAATAGTTACATACTTGTCCATATTTACTAAAGAATCTAATTGAAATATGACTGTCAAATACATTCACTGCATAAAAGGCAAATCGGCTTAATGTAAATATAGATATATAGTGTATATATGCTGCATTAATATGTATGTTGGTACTGTACTCACTTGTTCCACTTAATAGGAGCAATATTATTGATGATAGAATTATTTTCCACTTGACTACTGATTTCAGGCCTGATGTTAACATGCCGATTGTCTTCTTTCGTTTGCGACTCGCAGTCATCTTTTTTGTGCTCATCCTTGCCTCGTGTTGGCTCCTTTACTTTCTCTTTTCTCTTCTTGCCTTTGCCTTCCTTACCCTTTCGCCTTACGTTTCGCGTGTCCTTTTTTATTGCAAATGGCGTCTGAGTAAACCCAATTGAGATGTTGCTGCTGCTGCTGCTGTCGGTGTTGCCGTTGCCGTTGCTATTGTTGCTGCTGCTAACATGGCTGACAACAAATGGAGCGTTGCCCCTCCAAGAGATTACCTTATACCAGAAACGTCAATAACATGGCCATATGGGTTATATTCATCTATTTTTGTTCGAAATTGAATGGGTGTAGATGGAGCGGCAATCGCATTTCTGAAAATCGAAAAAGTTTCAAACTTAGAAACTGATAACAACATTTATCCTTAAATTTATTTCTAAATTTATGCGCAATTTATTCTAAACCTAAAATACAAACACACACTCACACAGACAAATGCATACACACACATATTTGTACATGTACAAATTGGAAATAATCAAACGAAATGTTTTAAATGCCATTCAAAAGAGTTCAATGAAAAATGTATATAATATCGAAACTGATTTAATTATTGATGCCTATAATAATATAATTCTTTTATGTTGCATATTAATAGAAAATTTATTTATTAAACCATTAAAAATGCTTTAATAATGGCCATTACAATAACCTTTGTTGATCCTTTGCATTGACTTTGAACCAACAACAATAAAATTGCCTAGCATTCAACAAAGAAACCAGAAAAAAAAAACACACACACACACATAGACACCCGAATGCAATCCCGACTCCCTTTAGCCTCCCCTCCCATCGCATTTGTATATACCTTACTACCCCCATAAAATATACATGTCCAATACACAATGTGTGTGTCTTGCAAGAAACAAAAACTCGACAAAAAATTATGGTCTGTGTGGGGGGAAAGAAAAAAAAACCTAACCAAATCGAATATACATAGTACAATCAACCCTCATAAATTCTTAAACCAATTACAAGTCGTGCACAAAACATTTTTATGGCGATTATTTTCACAATTCAATACAATTTTGGCCAAAAGCTGCAAAGTTATAGAGCAAATGTCGAACCAATAAAATAAACAACCAAATGAAATAATCAAAATAAAAAAAAATAAAACAAAAACCAAAAAGAAAATAAAGAGTTTCTACTAAACAGATTATGACCCTCTAAATCTTCCAACATTTCATGATGGGAGACGAGAAGGAGGTAGACTGCTTTCAAGTAAATAAACTTTTAATTTTAGTCATTTTACAAATTCAACAGACCAAGACTATAGTCTAATACAATTTAAAAATAAAGAACCTTTAAATTAAATGAAAAAAGTTGAAACATATAATAATATGTAAGATGCGAAGTTGCCATGCAGTCGAGGGACTACCCATTTCGCATTGGCGTTGTCCATTGGCTGAACTTTCACTATGAGCAGACGCGCAATCTCTGGCAACCCTGAGAAAGCTCGTAGCAGTCGTTTGTAGTAGCAGCAGTTGCGATCAAGCCGTAGAAATTCTTATAACCTCTTTACAGAGTACAAAAATTGTTTTAGATATAGTAAACAAACCATTAGTTTTCTTAGAAATAAAATAGTTTTTTAAGCTCCAAACTGTATAAATATTACTTTTTAGTGGTAAATATTTTGGGCCAACTTTAAAATTTTTATAGAAAGAAAATTATATAAAACTACTCCCCGATACAAATACTTTATAATAATAAAAAAAACCACTAGGATTCAAATGAATTAAATTATAAGAAAAAAATTATTTAAAAGTTTTTTATGTAAAATAGTTTATACAATATTTTTCTGTAAAAAAGTCCTTTGTATATAGGCTACTCAAAATGGGGGTCTAATCTTTAGAAAAAATTTACTTAATAACAAACTTCAAACTGTTTAATTGAAGTTAATTCCTAACTATTATATACTTAAATATATTTTTTTTAATTTAATATTAAACTTTTGGCAAAAACAAAGAACTAATACTAAATTTATTTAAAATCTGTATTTAATCATTTCTACCAAAAATGGTTGGAATTAAACCGAAAAAAAAAAAAGGAAAAAGTTCTTTCAATTGCAGACAAAAGGCCAAAAAGTTATAGCGTTCAATTTCAAGTTTGTTGCATTAAAATAAACTGCGTCATCTATATAATTCTCTGGTAAAATTTTGTTTTATATTGCTAGTTTTTATTTTTTGGTGTTAGACACCCCTGCACTCCTGCACCCCTGCGGCATTCTTTACACATACATACATACATACATACATACATAATTATACAATCTAGATGAAAACATTATAGCAACCCCAGGTGAGGCAATACATCACCAGCTGACACACACACACACACAGGATAACCAATGGCCCGCTGGCTGCTGACTGCTGACAGCCTCAACATGTTTATTTTAGGTTTTTCGGTATCCTCAACGGAAGTTGAGCTCTGAATTTTCTGTTAGTTTTTCCCATTTTTACTTTAGTTTTTCAGCACTTTTACAACGATGATTCTTACTAACCAACCATCAACCCCCTCGCATATATTTATATATATATATAAACATGCTTAACTTATCTATATGTGTGTGTGTGTGTGGGTGTGTCATTAGCGAAATCTGCCGCCGTCATTGCGTGCAGCCACCCACAACCCAAGTCCATGCCACCAACAACATCCAATCGTGATAACTTTAATTACAAACGTGCAAGGATCACACCGATTCAGCCTGTGGGCCACTTTGAGTTGGTTGGCCGCTAATGAGTTAGCCAACGTCGACATCGACATCAACACACGTGCGCCATAGTTCCGCAAACACTTTTGTAATTTAAGGTGAGAAAGGACAGCACAGGACGGAACAGAACAGAACAGGACAGACTACAAACAACTGTACAACTGTACAACAGTTGGTTGCCCACCAATTACAAAGGATAAGAGACGTGGCCAACAAATAAACCAAGCAAATCTGGCTAAATTGAAATTTCGCATTTTTTTCAAAAAATAAAACAATTTATATATAGAAATCTTTGGACTTATGAAATAGATTTTGCTTAGTAAAGAATCTTGATAAAAAACTTTAGTATAAGTAAATTTGTTAATTAGTTTTTTTCAGTTGATCAATTCGTGTTTATTAATTAGCATATGTGACTCTTTTTTGGAGGGTTTTGTTTCTGCTTTATTTAATAAGCCAACAAATTGTGTACTCAGGCTGAAACGAATGAAGCGTCATTGATAAGGCTTCAGTTGAATGCACACAGTGAGAGGACGATTCTGAAATTACAATGGCAATTAGATAGGTCTTTGGCACGCATACACACAAATACTATATATGTATATATATCCTTTACCTATAGTAGTGTGGGTAAGGTGTGGATAATAGAGATACGAAAAGAGAAAGAGAGAGAGAGGGAGAGCTTCAAGCAATGACATTTTGCCTTAAGGGCAAAAGCTAGTTTCCACTAACTGGCAAAGACAGGAGGCGGTACGTCTACTGACAATGTAGAGATATTGCTGACTGATTTAAGTGCACAGTTTAGAGGCAGACGAAGGCGGATGCCAGACCAACATACACCACACCCACCGCACTTAAGACCTCCTCTAAGCTGCTGCCAGTCTTAGTTTGTGGTCTCTAGTTTAGTCAGTCTAAGTTTCCTGTGCAGACGTCGCAGACGTTTATTAAAATGAAGTCAGAGTCAGAGGCAGAGTCACAGGACCTGAGTCTGGTTCTGGTTCTGGCTCGGCAAAGTTTATGGCAGTGCCAACGTTTCGGGGTCGTCAATTATTAAGTAGCACTTACTGCGGTGAGACGATGACGGTGCCGGTGTCGTCCACTTGCATGCAATCCAACCATTTGCCTAGGGGGCGAACTGGAGTTGGAGTTACTCTTTACACGCCATCTGTGTATATGTATGTATGTATGGCTCTCTTTAACTTCAATGTGACGGTGTCTAGAGCCCCCAGGACGTACTACACTCCAAAAAAAAAATCAAAAGCAATAAAGTAGACAACAGAAATGTAAATTTTTAATCCGTCAATGTTCTATTTCTCATTCTATTCAAAATGACTGATCCAATAATTTTTAAGATTCCTGTTTTCTAAAAGTCCTTGGGATTCAATTATTATTTAATTTCTTATTAAAGTTATGTGTATAAATTCATATTCTCTCTATAAAAATTATTAAGTAAATTATTTACTTTTAACTGGAAATTTTTCAAGTGTAAAAGAATCACACTCCAAAGCTTTCGTTCCCATAGCTGTCTGAGAATGTATATATTTATATGTATTCATATGTATGTGTGTGTGTGTCTGTGTGTGTGCATCGAAATGGCATTACATTCATCACACCTTTATGTCTCCTGCCAGGAAAGTCGCGGAATGCTACTGCAAATGTTGGCGGATAAACCTTATCCGCTGTCAGGCAAGAACTTGGCTTTTCTCTTTTGTTGTTGTTGTTGTTGTTTTCTTTTTTTACCTTTAATATGCATACATTTTGTTTACTTTTTAGCTTTCATGTGTGTCGGCTATATATGAATGTTTTATATGTGTGTATCTATGTATTTACCAGGAAGTAAAACCCTTAGTTATGATGAAAGAGTTGCCAGTAAATAGAATGGAGAAAAGGTTGAGGTAGTCTCCTACATGGCGCCACCGTCAATGTCAATTGCACTGGGCACGCAACTTGCGGTTGAGTTTATTGTTGTGGAAAATGCAATATAGCGAACATAAAAGGAGGAGCAACCATGCATGTATGTTAGTGTGTGTGTGTGTGTGTGTCTAGGTGGATAAGGAAAGTGTAGTTAATAATTTCCCATGAAGTGATAAATTGATGGCACGTCAATCTCAAATACATAAGCAGCCATTCACATACAGATCAGTTGGAAATTGTCAGAAAAATTTGTATGCTTTTTAGTTGCCAAAACATAATTTCAATTGAATTTAAGCCTGGCTTTAACTTTAGTGGGTTTCAGTTGTATTTGTATATTGTTGTTTACTAGAAAAACGTTTAACGTGGCGTATACGCAATATTTTCCGCCTTTATTCTGCTGAATTAACAGCTCTGCATAACATCTGTTTGGGTTACTCCTACTCGGTTGGTCCACTATAGTTTCTATTACCACTGTTGTTGCTGTTGCCGTTGCTGTTGCCGTTGTCACAGTCATTATGTGGTTTTTGTGGTTTTGATGTCAAGTGCAACCAACGACAGCATGGAATTCTCTCCCCACCACCCATTTTCTCTTTCTTTTCCCTTGCCCCTTGTTTCTGACTATTCACCATTTAGTTTGTTGCTTGTTTTTCTTTTTCTGTTTCAGTTTCTTCTATGTTTCTGTTTTTTCTTCTTTTTTTTTTTTGGCTTTTGAGGACACTGTGAGACAGAGCGCCCTTCTTTTCCTACCAATTCAACTAGATGTTGCTGCAGCTGTCGCCAGTTCAGGTCAGGTCAGCATATTTATAAAGTCGTCCAACCAAAAAAAAAAAAAAGAAAAAAAAATGGAAAAAGCGGAGATTGCTTTTTAAGGTAGACCACCTCATGGGAAAATGACTAAAACTTGGAATTTGCAGGTTTCAATTTTAAAGCAAAAAAAAAAAAGTAAAGTTATGTCGATTAAAGTTCAATCAATTGCAAAAGCAATTGAAACAAAGGACACACCTGGAAACAGATGGTTATTCTTATGGATAATCGCAAAACAATTGTCGCAAAAAAAAGAAAATAAAATAGTAAAATAATTAAGTTATTTTCAGTCTTATTTTTATACTAATCATTTAGGAAACTTTATATTTTTTCAGAAGGACTTCTTGGCATTTGGTTCATAAAAGGTTTTTCCTATATCAAAATGAATATGACATTTTTTGATTTAATTGCAATGACAATATTTCAATATGTATATCCTTAAGGACTGCATTTCGGAAAGGCAGGCCGAAAGTCAATTAAATTAAACAAAACAGAAAACATAACTGAAATGTTATAACAAATTTTATTTAAAGGTAAGAGAAATTAATTACATTTTCCACACAAGTAAACATATATATGTATGTATATGTATAAGTATACAAATACATGTTTACTTACATATATATATAAGTTTGTATATGTGTGTGTGTGTGTGTCATCTACCTGCAATGCGGTTGAAGTTTTTAAGGCAATTTGTAAACCTCAAACAACATTTTGAAAAAATATTGAAAGGCACATTGTGAAAGGTTACCGCAGGATGCGGGCAAGGAAATGGACATTTAAGTGCAAACTCAGCTGAATCCCTTTTTCCCATGTCCACTGATTAACAGTAAACAGAGCGTGTAAATGTTTGAATATTCAAACCGAGCATTCGTTTTGTCCTTTTACCATCTCCACCCACCTCTATCTTCATCCCCACTTTCACCTCTCACTGCCTTCCTTTACCAGACGCACACACATACATTTGGTTTTCCTTTTCTACTACTCCCTTTTTTGTTTGCAATTTTTGCACATTTTTTAAGTTGTGTGAAATCGTGGAAAAGTCACCACCGAAAAGTTGTGGGTGATTTGGAAAAATTTTTGTATGAAAATGGGCGAAAGTCGAAGCAGAATTTGCCCACAAAAGGATAATGAATAACAAGCACACACCGATGGGGTAGCAGGACATAGGCAAGAACGAGCACAACAGAGAACGAAGGCAAAGGAAAAGGAGCAAAACAGTGGCGAGGGTGGAAAATGGAAAATAGAAAATAGAAAAGCAGAAATACAGACAGGGGCATTGACATTTTGTCTATCACTCTGGCCCTTAGCTTAGCGGAAGAGTGTAGGAGTGCGACACACACATACACACACACACTCACACACATATAGGCCGACACAGATGGCGATAGGTAACTTAATGGGAGACAGTCTGAGGGGTTTGGGGTGCGAGCTGGTAGGTCAGAGAGTAATAGTGTGAGCGTAAGGCCGATAATTCTCTGCCGCAATCGCTTTGATTTTCCATGCTGCGACAATTTACCCGGCCTAACAGTTGGACATGCTGGGCAAATTAGTACGCAATGGCAACGTTCGAGCTGGTCAATGTCCAGCCTCATCAGCAGGATAATGGTGCATTGAAGGGACCACATCAGTGCACCGCCTCCGGTCCATGCAGTTAATAGTTTTTTGATGTTCACCCCATCCACCATTTGCCATTTGCTTTCGACATCGATAATCCTGATGAGGGTCTGGCCCACAACTGCATTCATTGTTAAGCGTCGGAGGTGGAGGCCAGAGCAATGGGCGCGAGTGTTAGTTTTCCCCCAGATATAGCCAAAAATTTTCAATTTTGTGTTTTTCCCCTCTTTACTTCTCATCTCTGTCATTCCCACCCGCAGAGCAATTTGTTAAACTGCAGTTGAAATTGATCGTAAAAGTGCAATATATAGCAGACTATACAGACAATGAATTTCTATAGGTATAATGTGTAAACTGACGGTCGAGTTAAAAAAGGATTTCCACTTAAATTTAAACAAAAATTCAATTTACTTAAAAGTGCTTTACATTCACATTGAAATGAATTTATGTTTAAGCTTAAAATCTTGTCAACCCCTAAGCTATCAATTGCTGATATTTCCACACAAGTATCTATACAAATCGATATGACTTCTTCTAATGTGCGAATCTCTGGCACCCCAAGAATTTGGCGATATGAAAACCTCAAAACATAATTACAATTTATGTTTATCTTGAAGCGCAACGCCAAACAGAGAAACAACAACTCAAAAAAAAAAACAAGCAGACAAAAAATTGCCATCAATTTAGATTTGACCCAAATTCATAATGTTCTCATTTCTTGGATTCAATCCGCACCCACCACACACACACACACATACACACATATCACACAATGTTGCCGATAAACAAACCCCGAAATCAGCAAAAACCAAAGGGGAAGGACCAGTTACGCTTGTACTAACTTGCCAATACCCTTCTACATATTTATGTTATATGCAATCTTTATTTTTGTGTTGTGTTTGAAACTGATCAACCGATTTGGATTTAATATATCTACATATATTTAATATTACAAACTAACTAGATAAACTAAAAGAGCCTTTAGGGATGATACAATTCGATGACGTGATGCAGAAAGTAAATGAAAACGAAAGAAAGAGATTGAGAGAGCAAAGAGTAAAGAAGAGTACAATATCTTTCGCTCATTGTTAAACACTGCAACGGTTATTGCAATGAGTGCAAGAGCGTATATATAACGGAACTTTCAACCTGCTTTGAGTGTATTAAGTTTTCGCATAATTTTCAAAGTAGTTTTAGAGTAAATTTCAAAGCAATAAATTTATAAGATTTTGTTATTATAATGTTTGCGTTGCAAACATCTGGATAGACATAACACACCCGATTTTCAAAGAGCATATAAACTGAACAATTCCGTTTTGGGGTGAGTTATGCGGGTCTATGTTTTGTGGCGAGGGGGAAATAAGAAATCAGTGGAGTTGATTGTCGGAAGCGTTGGGAAAAATGTTGGCAAAAATATTTCATATTTGCATAACGATTACATTAAATCCCGTGGAGCATCAAGGATCAAGACAGACGGATGGGTTCGCTTTGTATATGTACGAGTGTGTGTGTGTGTGTGTGTGTGTGTGATGTCGTTTGACGCCAAAACAGCTGGAAGTTGATTTGTCAATTTTTATCATAGTCATTCGGGCGCCAGAGCAACTGACAGCAAAAATAAAAAGAAAACAGAAAAAGAAAACCAAAAGAAAAAGTTTCCAATATATAGAACATGAAATGGCAACTACTATATACATACATACATATGTATGTGTAAATGATATATATATTTATATGTATGTATTTGGAACATTCTTATAATACAAATTCAATCAACTCTCATTTGTTCATTAACTGGTAAAGTGTCTACAATTTCAATGTGCGTGCTAGTGAAATGTGAAAATGTTGCTTTTGCAACCAAAAATGATAAAGCAAATAACAATAATTACTGCAAATTTGCAATTGTTTGTAACCACAAATAACCATTGGCACGAACAAAAGCAAATATGTGGAGCCACTTGAATAAATAGCAATCAACCCTCGAGATACAAAATGGACGAATGAATAGTTTTAGCTGCACTCGAAATATTTGTGATTATTTGCCGCCACATATTAAAGTTTGTTTACTCAATAATTTCTATAATAAAAATACAAAATTAAGTCAAAATTTGAAAGCTATTTAATGAAGAAAATAATCAACTTTATATAGACTAGTAAAATGATTCTATTACTGATTACTGGAATTCTGTTGATAAATTTTAAACTTAAGCTATGAAAGTTCTGCAAGTTCTAAAAATGTTACTAAATAAGACTTCCTCAAAATAGTGTATAATAGTGCTAACAAAGTGATGTAATCACTATAATTTCTCAACTAGAGTCTTAGCAGTTGGCTTTTCTGAACATAATTCACCGATAATTCTTAGTGTGAAAAGGCAATAATTTACTTTTGGTCGACAAAGCAAAAGGACCAATTCAATTCAATTACCCCAGGATGTTTACTCAACCATTGCCTGTGTCCATGATATACGAGTGTGTGTCTGTGTGTGTGTGTGTGTCTCATATGAATGTCTGTATCCTGTAGCCTATGTATATCCAATCATAATTACCCATCGTCTTTTTGGCTTTAATGTCCTAACATAAATTTACAACGTCAACTTAAGCGATAAACGGTTTTTGAGAATTAATCCTCCGATAACGGAGGATTCGCTTTGGTTCCAACAATGTTGAATGAAAAATGCTCAAGGATTGAAATTTTAAACGGGGCCCATGAATTGCGCATTTGCCTCTCGCCTCATTTGTTGTTGATTTTGTGGTTATGTTTCATGGTTTGGTCTTGCGAGCTGTTATAATGCCGTTGGCCATGATTAATGGAATGCGGACTCCCTCCCCCTCTAAAAAAAAAAACAAAAACTCAAACTCAAACCCCAACACAATACCAAAACCAACGTGGTCCCCTGTATCTATGCATAGCCCCCACCCGAAATGGGCCAAAAACTTCCATTACGATAATGAGATTGAAGCTTCAAATTTGTTTTTCTGTTTAGCAATATGGATGCGAAATAAGTTGCTACTCAAAATTCCTGTTAAGGACATGAATGTGAAGTGAATCAGTTATGTAGGTATATACAAGTACTCACCATTAACAAACAGCCAACAAGGTTTTTGTAAGGTGTTTTATGCAAAAGTTTAAATGAGTTTTGCTCACAAGCGCTTCAATTATATTTTTTACCTTTTATGTGTTACTCTTTCTCTTTCCTTCTCACATGCTTCTTTCACTGAGCATTGTGATTAAGTTTTCTTCATATTTTTTTTTTTATTTTTTTTACTATAGAGAACCAAAATGGCGGATTAATGCATTTCATTCACATTTCATGTGAACACTGCAAAATGGCAAACACTTCAGAACAGTGAAACGGCAAGGAAACAGGAGTTTTCCCAGGATTACCTTTTGCTATGTAATTTCCATTTTGCATCCGTCAAGGAATGTATAGAGATTGGGATGGGGGGACTTGAGGAGGCAAAAGTATTTAAAACAGCAACACACAACTATTTCTGTGGTTGGCCAAACTAAGAACTATTAAAAAGTGTACAGAATTCTTTACCAAAACTAAGCCAAGCCATGACTGTGGGGCGGACGGTTGAAAGGAAGGTTAGACGAATGGATGGATGGATGGATGGATAAGTGGGTGGTGCGACATGCTGTTGCATGGGCTGGTGGTTGGCATGATTATACCAACTTTCGTCCCGCCAGCAGCACAAAGCGCAAGCAAGCAAGCGCATAGTAAGTTGTGGTAAAAGTCTTTTAATTAATTTTTAACTAATTTTCCCTCTAGCTAAGCGAAATGACCTTTTTTCCTATATGCATACCAACATACACACACACACACACACATATATACATACATATATATATATATATCTAAAACCTTGAAATAACTTGTAAGGCAAAGTTAAGAAGAATTAAACAATTAAACAAAAATTATTTAAATTAAACTTTTAAAAAGATTTTAGTTAGTTTGCATCAATGACCGATCAAAGATCATAATCCAATTGAAAACCAAAAAAGTAATTGCCACAATTGTAGATGTCAGTCATGAAATTGACCTTTTAAAGGACTTCAAAGGATTTATGGTAATGAACCTGAATTGATTATTTAATTTTGTGGAAGTTAATTAAGGCTATCATAGTTTTTAATTCATTTAAATGTACTTAAACCACTCACAGTCATTTCATTCCTTTGCTGGAATGGAGGTTTCGTTTTCAATATATTCTTGTGGACTTGGTGAACTTTTTGTATTCTCGGCTTCTACATCGCCAAGTGGAAGTGGATTAGCAATTTGTTAAGCCAACAATTTACTTTGCTTAACGCATTTCATAGGGCTTCGTTCGGTAAGTTGTTTGCATTTCGAAAGAGAGAAGTGCAGGAGTTTGGATTGGGCGTGGGAGTAGGAACATTGCTGGCCATTTCCATTTTCATTTCCTTGCTGCACTCGGTAAAGGATATCGAATAACACAACGACTGGGTCCAACTTTTTAGACGGCTTCGTTGTTGTCGTTTTACAATGCTAACGGTACTGGGTGCCCTTACCAGCTGATGGCAACGGCTCACTGACTGTACTTTTTGTGTTTAATTGTAATTTTAACTTTTGCCATTTAAATGTACTTTACGTGGAGACTAAGAAAACCAACTGAAAGATAGAGAGAGAGAGAGAGTAAAGCAGAGAAAGTTGCATAAGACCAGCAAAAGGAACTCCGGGAAGATGCGGTTGCGTACCTTTTCAACATCCTCTCAGTATTTACCTATGGCAAACAATTTTAGTTTGGTTTAAATCAAATTGTAGACACTTTTTGCTCACTTAATGTAGAAGTTCATTTGCATTTGCATTTGATTGAGAATGTAAATTGAATGGGTATCTCATAGTCGGTCAAAAGTTCTCATATTCAAGAGAAATAAAGAAAGCGAACGAATAAGAAGGAAAGTTTCTGTCAGTTGAATTTAATTGCACAAGTTGGGACTTTGACTCTTTTTCTTAAAATTATATTAAACGCTCAAAGCATTTTTATATAATAAAGTCAATGGAAAATATCATTTAAATATTTTAATTTCATTATCATTTCATTGTCAATTTAGTTCTCAAAATGCCAAAAAAAAAACTACTAAAACTGTTTTAAAAAAGGAGAAAGCCATAAAAATGTAACTTTTATTATATATAATTAAATTTTACATTTCAGTTAGAGAATGATGATTTCAGGACAATAAGGATAAAGATTTAATGATAAATTATGATAGATATGTATAAAGATTATGTTCCTTAATAGAATAGGATGTTGGATGTTAAGGATATTGGATTTATCTTTTATTGTATATTATTTATGTATCTGTCACAACAAGTAGAAATGTCTGCCATTTCATAAACATAAATTGCAAAACCTTTAGAAATTAATTAGAACTTTATACAATTCGTAATGCTTATTTTGAAGATATACAGACACAAATAAAATTCCAAACTCTGTGGATTCTTATTTGTGTTAAACAGTAAAGAAAAACAACAAACAATCAAGAGTAGGAAATGTGCTGACAACAAGGAACCGAAGACACTCCACATGACATACAAAACACCTCATTACAAACATCGTTTACCCCCCGCACAAGAAATACAAAATTTACCTAAGGCAGACACACACACACACACAACACAAACACATACACACACACGCACGTTTGGCATTCAACAGCCATACGATTAAATAAAATAAAATATTTTGTAAGAGAAAAAAAAAATATACAGGAAATTCAAATTTCATTTACTTTTTGGTGGCTGTCGGCGCGTGCCAGACATAAATCGAAGTCAGCATCTCTCCCCTTTTAATAAGAGAGAAGCGAAGAAAAGAGAAGGATGATGGCACCTCCAATGACTCCTCTCATTATGCTTCCGCTTCCGGGATGTGAAAGGCAAAGTTAAGCATGAGGCGTCATAAGTCAGTCTCAAGCCTCACCCAAACTCCCCCAAAATAATTTTCTTGTTTCGTTTCTTTTTTTTTTTTTTTTTTTTTTTGTTTTTTACGGCATTTTGTTTATGAGCCTGAAGGAAGATTGGAATGGAAGGCTCGGTGGTTTACCCATCCCCATATCCCCCTTACCGCCAACAGTAGGTATAAGCATGTGTTCCTAAGGTGCTACTCTTGTGACAGACACACACATACAAATTTTGCGTTACCTGGAGCCCTGGCCAGACCCTAACGGGGGCACTTCGTGTTGTTGCACATAAATGAGTCCAATTTTTATTCAAATTAGATTCATTTCCAGCCATTTGCCATAATTATGAGTGGCCATTGGCATAGCGAGAAGCAGCAGGAGCAGCATCTGGCAACAGCTAAAATAAAAATCGCCCTCTGGCCTATTTGTTACGGATTCATCTCATAGATAAATTTCCAGACATTTTGCCTTGATTACTTTTTTTTTTGTGTGTGTGCAGAAGAATTAATTGCAAAATTTGTCCAAAATTTTATTCATAGTCTATTTATAAAGTAAACTTTGTAGCTTTCATTTTTTCTTTAATCTAAATGAAACTAAATATTAATAGACATTTCTTGTCTTTTTTTATGGCCTAAATGCCTTTAAGAATAATTTCAACTATAAAAATTTCAAATAGAAGCTCTACAATGTTCTTTTTTGTGCCGAAATTTGTGAGTTTAGCTCCTTATTAACCTAATTTTAGGTTTTCCTTTCTTAATTTAGATGGTTTCCATTATTTTTCTTGGTTATCCCGTTGGAAAGTAAAAATTTTAAAATTGTCTGGTTTCCTTTCTTTTTAATATAATTAAGATAATTATCTCCTTTTTTAATATTTTAGCAACTCATTCTTCCTTTAAAGACCAATTAAATAAACACAAAAGAAAAGAAACCATAGACAAAATGTACACAAAGAGAAAGGACAATCGCTTTAAAACTTGCTTATCGGTGTATGAGTAAGTTACCCCGGACATAAAAATGCTAGCAATAGAGTGGTTTGCTGGGAAATGGGCAAGTGGGGGTCGTACTGGGCTAGATGTTAAACATTTTTGGCCATCAGCTGTTTATATCGTACATAAACCACCAATGCCAACCTTTTCATCCCCCAACAGCATTGCACAAGGATAGGAAAATACGGCGCATTTTCAACTTAAACCAACATTTTTTTTCCGCCTCTGACTCCATAGATATGGTAGAGGATGTTAATGGTGATGTGGCTGTGGATGTATATATTTATTGTCTGTCTGTTGTCTACGCCGATGAACAGGACGAAGCGCTGGTGTGGAAAATATAGTTAACACTTGAAAATCAAAAAATAATCTTACGAAAAATTTAAAATGCGAGACCTTTGACTGTTGCATACATCTAGGCTGAGGGAATCCAACACGTATGAATGGCCAATAAACCATATTAAGTCCAAGGGGGCAATGGGTACCAAGCTTTCTTCATTCGAACAATGGAGTGAAGTTAGAGTTGGTTTCTTTACTCGCCATTCACCATATGTTCATACACACACGCAAACACACACACACAAACACACACACATGCTTGTGCAGTTATACCTTTAGGGGTTTATTTGGGGTAGTATTGTTAATACGGGGTCCACCCTCTCGGAAGTCTGCGCACTCCAATCGTTACCGTTACCTGGTCCTCAACAGACGCTTATTCATTACGCTTTTCACTTCACTTTGTTTTCATATCAGGTGGATGTACCCCCACAGGGTACAAATTGCATATGCTTCTCTCATCCATACAGTATAAAATGTTTTGGGACAAAATGAATGTCCTGGTCCAGCAAAGAGACAACCGACCACCTAGATGAAGTCAGAGATAGTCGAGTTGAACCAGCACAATCTGAACTCCTTTCCGTATGCATACATACATAAATAATCTACATTCACATTCAGGTAATCTGTTACCATGTTGTGATTTTGAATTTTAGTCTCTGAATGAACTCCATGGAAAAGATGCAGCTTAGGTGCTCTCAATTTTAATACATACATTTTTAAAGAAAACTATTTGTACAGAATTTGATAGAGTAAGTTTTGATATCATTGTTGCCATACCAAACTTTATAAGCCAATATAATAAGCCACTAAGCTGTGTTATCTATAAAATGAAACCTTTTATATTTATTTGGCTTTAAAAATAAAATGGCTTTCAAACAAATTGTACAAAAACCATCAGATTTCAACTCTTTGTCTGATTATCCGTTTCAATCTTTCTTTTGAGTGACTTCGTTTCGTTCCGCTCCGATTCCTTTCCCTCTTTCATTCTTTCGCTTTCTTCCTTTCGCTCTCCATTACAATGGACAAAAGACAACACAAAAGGCAAATTGAAAAGGAAAACGTTTGAGTTCTGTCAAAGTAAATGAACAATTCAATTTAATGTTTTCAACCAAAAAATCTACACGAATTTTCATTGCCAATTGTCGGGTCTTTCAAAAATTTAAATAGTTATAGTATGACTCGATTGAATGCATATTTTATTAGATTGTGATAAATCATTGGTACCATTTAAGGGACAATCAAAATACTATAAAATTTTAGTATTTTCCTTAAATTATTTATAAATTACTAGATCAACATTAAAGAATTTGGTTAATATTCATTATATATAAAACAAGTTTTCATTGGTCTTCTATACTATCCTAGATAAAAAGATGGCAAAGAATATTTTCACTTGGATAATATTGATAAGGAACCCAAATAGTATTTGTTGCACAAATGCCTATAATAGACTAGGGGTTTTGGCGGGACACATGAGAACCACCAATGGATCAAGACGATTCACTGCTCCCTCTAGATTAAAAACTGTCTTTACATAGTAAACTGGGATCTTCATTAGAAATTTATCCCACGTGGCCCCATTGTGACAAAAGGTTCAGGCGTCCAAAAAGAGAATCGCATAGCGTGCAATTGTCTCTGCCTTGCACACCCCGCAAAACTGGGGAAATAGGCTTCCTTTGTTGACATCTTAGTGCTGGGATTGGCAACTTTTTAATTTATAACGGCTAAATTTCTATTTATCGGCAAAACTTTTACTTTTACGGCCAATAAGTTGTAATTGAAGTCCAAATAATGCTTTAATTTGACTTTCTATAAGACCGATTCTTTCAGTACGAGAACATAAACCAACTATATCTTTGATACAACTTTGAAACAATTAAAATACTTCAAATATTTATAATTATTGGTTATATTACCATTATTATATACTATATGCAAATTTGATTAAACAATAACATTTAGATAACATATCGAAATGAAATATCCTTTTCATAAAACACTTTCCTTTGAAATTGATTAACCCATACCTGTCCTCACGGCATTTCAAAAAACACACCCTCAAAAATTGCTAGCGAATCCTGAGAACACCACCAAACAAACAATAATGTTTAAGTACGAGTATTACTGCCGCCAGACAGCTTTGATTTTTTTTTTTTTTCCTATAATGACGATTACTATGTGGAAAATTAAAAATTTGTATCCATATATATACCTATGTGTAATTTCTGTGATCACTTACCAAACTGTAAGTCCACTTTTCAATTATTGTTCCTTTTTGAGATTATGTTTAGATAACAAAGTTTTCGAGAACACTTTGGAAATGGTATCAATTTCCCAGGCAAATAAACGTCATGACGATTTGAAGGACCTTTGTTCACTTTGTTGGCTATTCTCCAACGGTCCACAAATTGAATTTTGACAAATTTCGAGAGCCACTTCACAATAGTACAATTGAGTTTCACTCTTAAAAAAAATATTTGAAACGCGGACCCGGCATTTTCAATTCATATGTTTTTAAGGTATGCGACAATTAAAGTGGACTTTCACCCACGTACGGCGACGACAACAAACTGACAGGCACGCGACTTAAATCCAACAGCCACAGCAAAGAAACTAGCCACGAGCGCACAGAACGGAGCACGAACGCGAGCACGAGACAGTTTATCCTGTCGGTTGTGAAAAGCGAAAGGCGCATAGGCACACTGGTGTGAGGAGTGCGCAGTGAGTAAGACAAGAAGAGACAGAGAGGAAGAGAGAAACTGGAGCGAACGCAAATGGTGGTTGTTTACCGCCGCCAACAACCAACAGCAACAACATAGAACCACATAGAACCACATTCAGGGGGTGGCTTGGGTGGTACGTGTTGTGACGCGACGTCTGTAGGAGCACGACAAAAGGGTGGTGGAAAAGATTGCCGGACATTTGCTAATATAAACTATGATTGAACAGCGAATCCTTTTAGCCACATAACAAAACGTTGTATGAATAATAGCATTTTAGTGCAATACAACTCATTCCAATTGTTCTTGATTCCTGAATAAATTTGTCTCGTATTAGAGTTCACATCTTTTCATAACTGATTCATTTAATATATCAAAATATCAATATACGTTATTTTAATGGTTTTGCGAATTGACTGCAATTCGTGCCAAAGCTCTATCCGCTTGTCTATTTACAGTAACGATCTGCCTTCATTTTGCTACGCCTGTCCAATAGAGTTTCATGTAAGGATCCGTCAGCCTTGGCAGTTTCCAGCTCTTTGATGCCATTTTGATTGATACGCATCCTTTTGTCTTGGAACTTTTGGAATTTTTTCCTAAAAATGTTGTAAATTGTATAAAAATATAAAATAAATTTATAATCTATATAGATTTTCTGACGTACACATAATTTTTTTCAACCTCTACCAGGTCGCCTTTCTCCTCTTTGGGTTCTTCGTCAACAACTACATCGCGGGCCGCATTGCTTCGCACTATGCAAATCTCATGTTCTCCCACCTTTTTACGCAAAGCCACACAAGCATCATCTTCAGGATCAATAGACATAAAGTGACCCGTTTCGGAGAGCAAAGCCATTCGTTGACCCTTTTAAAGCAAAGTAAAACCAATATAAGCCAGGATATCAAAACTAAATAATTGGTGGCTTACGGAAATCCTACCTCAAACACTGGCTCCCACTGTTCCATACTTCCAACAGCCTCGGATCGCCCTGTCACCATGCCATCCTTTTCAATTTTCAAATACTTGCCATACCCCGACTTAAACGACACTTTTTGCTCGTTAATGGGAAATGCTGTGAAAATCTCTTCAGGATCTGGTCCTTCGCCTTGATTATGTGGAGCTCCCAAAGTGAATAAACTGTAGAATACATAAAATTCTCATATAACTATCTACACCTGAAAAACAATTGTTTTCCTTAATTACCCATTGTCTAGAGCCTTGAGGTAACAGCGATCACCAAACTCAATGGCCACAGTTCCGGTGATGTCTACTGCCGCCTTTGTTGCCCACCAGCCGTCATGATTTACGGCATCTTGGTCTATATGTACCTTTTGCTTTTTGTTCCCATCTGCTTTTTCCTTATGCTCTTTGTCCTTCTTGCGTTTCTTACTTTTTCTATAATATAAAACTAGATTATAAGCAAATTTAAATATAATAAATAGTGAATCAAAAGATTACTTGTGCTTTTCGCCCTTCAAGACCAATTTTTTAATACGAATGTTATCATAGTCTGACATTGTTAGGAATTAGTTTATTTAGAAACAATTATCTCAATTTTAACTGAATTTATTGTTTATTTACTTGGACCGGTGTGACCATATAACTAAATCTGAAAATCCAAAACGTGCACATAGTCAAGACGAACTAGTTCATAAGAAGTTTGTTCCATTTTTCCGATTTAAAAACCAAGCAGTTAAACTTCTACAGACTATTTTTATATACAAATAATACATTTACATAACTGTTGTCTCTTCAGATAAAATGATTTGTTGAAATGGTTAACAATTATATGGTTCTAAAAGAACACTAAGAACTAGTTCACAAATAACTGCTATCATATTTGAAATTACTTTCCAGCATTTGATTCTGCTTTATATATATATTTTATTTCTTACATTTTGAAATGACAATTGGAAAATCTAAACTAAAATTAAACTTAAATTAGACAAAAATAATAATAAATATATAAATATAAAATAATTAGCAAGCTTATGGCTGAATTATAAGCGGGAATGTTATTATAATCGTAACTTTAAATTAAAATTCAGGAATAGAGTTCTGATTAGATCAATAGGGAATAAATCCCCGACAACATTCATAGGTAATTACAATTATACACATACAAGGAAATGATTACGATAATACGTCTTAAGCATATTGTGCACACATTATGCCAAAAATTGGATATAAATATATGTATATAACCATGGCAATAATACTAATAGATAATGAATACAAAGTCAGCATTGAATAACTTGGAAATGAATTCACCGAATATAACACACAAGATGTATTTTACATATAACCTTCAGCGGATACATGTTGCCACTGGCCCTGCAAGCAAACAAATCAAATGTAAACGAAATTGAAGAACCACATAAATTGCATCACTTACCGCAATACCCAAATTCCAGCCCACACCAGCTGGATTTTCTTTTGTGATGCCGCATCGTCTGCATATTATGCCATTAAGGGAGACAGCCCAAACTTCTTTGCCAACTGATACGGATCGGAAACCACAATGGGTCTCTGTATGTGGTGGAATGTTAACAGCATTCGGTAAGAATTGCCAATGGGAGCCCTCGGGAAAAGTGCGGGTTATCTCCTTACGTACGGCTAGCCTTTGTTGGTTGTCGACTGCCCAAATGCCAGATCTGCCCACACTTATTGCCTTAAAAGTGACACCCGATGGTGCCTCGACCTGTTGCCAAGCATCGCCGCAAGGATTTTGACGACTAATACCATAGCGGAAGAAGACCATACCATTACGAGCTACTGTCCATACCTGACCCGACGGTCCCACACTTATGGCAACTAACGGCTGATCGCTGACAATATGTTCCCAGGAATCGCCTCGTGGATTCAAAGTACTAACACCATGACGGATCAGTACATCGCCATTGGATGCTATAGCCCAGGCAGTTACTGGAGCATCATCTACATTATAAACGCTATCTACATCGGCATCCAATACCTGAAGTGCAGCATCTAGGATTTTCGATTGGCTTAACTCTTGCCAGGGACCACTGCTGCTCAATCGGCATTTTTTCATCCAACGACGCCGACGAACACAATCTGTGAGCTTCTTGTGGGCATGATATGCCGCAGGGAAATCAATTGCGTATTGCCAGCCCTCTTTATCTGCTCCACCTGGTATATTGTAGTCTATTGACCAATCCGAGATCCATTCACAATGCGTGGAGAGCAATTTGGTGTGCTCTTTGCTTCGCTTTTGCCGTCCGCTGGCATCACTCCACAGATGGCGATCGGTGGGTAGATGTTTTCCTGTGAAACCACTGATTGGATTCCATCTTTGATTCTCATACACATAATAGGTGTGCGTATCAATCATTGGATTAATCTTGCCTGAACCCTCCAAACCCTTAAGGAACATGCCGCCCCAACCACCATTGTACACCCAGGCGGTATTATCGCACGATATGCCCCAGACCACATCCACTCCGCTGTTGTAGACACGTTTCACATGTCCACCCATTTGACGCCAATGCATTTGCTCCATGGACACAATAAGCGATGGACAACGATACAACACATTGAACAATTTTACCCGGCCACTCACATATAGACGAGCAACGCCCTCCGGATCTGTGCGGTATTTATAATCCGCATACGCAACATTATTCACCTTGATCTCGTAATGATTTTGTAAGGCTCTACAAGTTACAAAGGATTACAAACAAACAATGAGCTGGTAGCAGATTATCTTTACCTGATCTTCAATGTAAATGTAGCACCCGGCGCAAAAGCCATCTTATCATTGCGTATCTCTTCCAACCATTCAGAATCCTTCATGGAATTAAGCACAGTGGTGCGTTCATTAAAACGTGGATTCAGATGCATAGCAATCATACGATTTTTTTCCACACGATGAGGCAATACCCGCACCGTCGAATGGCACTGCAAATCGAAGCGGATTTGGTCAGCATCATCATAGACGCAACCCGCAATTTCCAATTCAGTGCCGCATGGCATTCTGAAAGGATTCATATTTAATTCTCTAAATTATACCATAACATCCTCATCCCATATGCTTACCCATTATAAAGCGTATTGTAGTAGGGAGTCTCACAGGTTGAAACGTCCATTCTTTCAACATAGCCGCCACAACCATCTGCTGTCAAACTATTGTCCATTTGCTGGGACTTCATATTGGCTGCATCAAATACAAAAACATCCCCCAGATCGCTAGTTAACCAAATTGAATTGCTAGCCGGCTTGCCCACCAGCGTATTAATTTGACTGCAAACGGATGACAAGTGGGATAGCCAATCCTCCATTTCAGCATCGCTAGGAAACTGCAGTTTTACTGGCGTACAATTAACTGGCAAATGTGGCGCATGAATAGCCAAACGCGGAGCTCCTGCTTCACTGCAACACTGGACACAGGTGATGTCCGATAGTGGAAATTGAATTTTGGTCGATGAACCATCTGGGCTGAGCACAGTAAAAGTCCCAGAATCATTGGAGTCAGTTCCAGTATTGACACTGGCGCTGGAAGTACCACTTGTACTACTAACCCATTCCAACTCAATAATGCAGTCTTCGTAATCGGATGTAGGACGCTGATATCGAGCATCCGCCGATTTGATCCAGGAAGATAATTCAACAGCCTTTTCAAATTTGGTCACTTCCTGCATCTTGGCTAGCCTATGCTGACGCAATTGTAGTTTACTTAGGAGATCTTTGCGCCAGTTGGCATTAACATCAACTTGGCTATCATTGGATGATTGCTCATTAAACCAATTGGGCAAATTGGAAACATCTACGCATACTGCTCCAGTGGCCACACAACTCCAAAGGATGCCACATTCTGTCCAGAATTGAGAACCCGTATGATCGTCATCCTCACCTAGAAAAACATCCGAACCATTATGCGCCGAATCGGACTCAAAGACAGCAGAGTCACTTTCCGGATGGGCCTCAGTGCCTACAACTGAACCCACACTGCGAACTGGTGACCAGGCTCGAGGATTTTTTAATTGTGTCTCGAATTTGCCAGTGACTTCAGCCACATCAGCAGCCGGAGCACTGGAGGCATGACCCGTAGAGGAATCCCTTAAAGCGGCAGCTGTCCGATGCTTATGACGATCATTTAGATTTAAGCTGCCAATGGTGGGTGGGGAATCGGCACTTAGCTTCCAACGCTCATGCTTCGGACGGCCATTACTAGAGCCACCGCCAGGGCTTGGCAAGACCGTTTCAATCACAGCACATGTCTCAACTACTCCCTTCTCCTTCTCCTTTGAATAGAGATTGGAGAAACTTTGATGCTTGGAGCCAGGTGTAGAACTGCTACCGCCACTCCGTCGTGAGACAATTGACATCGAACTGGAAGTGCGACTGATTTGCATGGGACATTGAATTTGGCGCCATTTCTTGCCCGTAGGATCAGCGGAAGTAACACCTGATCTATAATAAAGCGCTCGATCGGCAGCGCCTACAGCAAAAACCTGCAGAAAAAAGGAAATAAGAAAAAATTTTAAATTCACATTAAATATTATTCCTTTAATGGAAACATTTACCTGATCATTGGGCGCTACAGAGATCATGGATATATTACCCACCATTTCCACCCAGCCCTTGCCTATAGCCGAGTCCTCGCTTATGCCGGCCGCCTCGCCTTTAATACCTCGCCGAAACCAGGCATGATGATCATTGGTCACACACCAAACGGCATCTGTACCCACAGAGACGTGAACAATGCGTGGACCAGGTGTCTTAACATCCAGCCAAGCCTCACCAGAGAGATTATCTCTGCTAACACCCGTACGGACGATGACACGTCCATTATACAGGACAGCCCAAACTAGGCCGGTGGCTCCAACGCTGATCTGTGCCAATTCACTGCCAGTTGGCGTAGCTATGGCTGTCCAGCGCAGGCCCTCGGGTGACGTGGCTGTTACACCTGTACGAAACATGGCCCTTCCGTGCGCCGTAATGGCCCATACGCAAAGTGTGCCAGCTGGGGCATTTGGCACATTGACTCCTCCAATAGCTACATCAATAAAGGGCTCCTGCGTGGGATCTTTGTGCAGCGGGGCCACAGCACACCAACTGTTGAGCGCTGCATAACGTCGAAAGCGTATCCACTTTCGCCGACGAACATACGAATTCCACGATTTCTTAACGGAATACGAAGCTGGAAAATCCAATGCATACATCCAACCATCTTCAGCCAATTGCTGGCCGTCTAACTCCAAATCTAAATGCCAATCTCCATCCCACTGCCAGGCCATTGATGGTAAGCGGATTTTATCCACACTTCTCTCTATACTACCATCAGCCGAGGAGTATTTATATCGATCGGTGGGCAACAGAGTTTTTGAGAATCCTTCAATGGGCAGCCATCGTTCATTCTCATAGGATTCCTCACGCACTCGAATAGGCACGTCGAGGCCATGCACATGTACATACACCTGCCGATCGCCCCCAATAGCCCACATATAATTGGTCACAGCGCAGATCTTCTTGAATTCCAGTCCCAGATAAGGAAACTCGCGCCATGCCGCTGAACTGGTGGAGAGCGTGTAAACACGTCCCTCGCTGCTTGTGGCAAATAAGTAGCTGCAAGGCATAGTGAAATATAGCCTTCACTTGTCTAGTTAGTAGATATCATTATCAACGCGGATGTAGAAAAGAGATGAGAACAAGAAATCAATAAAACTTTTGGAATCGTCGCAAAATTAGCTTTAAAATGTAACTTGATCAATTATCCATTGTTAAGTTTCGAGGTGTTCGAAAGATTAAGAACTTTTATTTGTTGTTTCATTAGTTAACTTCTGAAATTGAGCGCATCACACGTATTTTCAATAGCAGGACCAAAGAACATACTATTCATCAAATATTCGCGTCCGGTTAGTTTTCTGCAGTTATTGTGCCTTACATACCCTTGCTGCTGTTATTATTGTGACTGCAACTCCTGCCGTTTGTTGTTCAGCATTTATTGCATCGCTCTTTTGGTATACAGCGAAATTATTACAAATAATTGATTTATCCACCCAGGTAAGTTGGGAGTTTTAACTACCACCCACTCAGCCGTATCAACACAAACAGCTGCTTGCGTATAACAGCACATTTTTTATAAAAAAAATTTACAATAACAGACTTTCGGACCGAGCATGGATCTGGTTAACATTTACCGGGTTACAGTTTAGTTGTCATTTCCTTAACCGGTTCAACTGCAAAAAGATGATAATGTTAAGTGCAAATTGAAAATTGTTGAGCAAAGTTTGGTCAAAAAGACAGAAAGGAGCTTGTGAGTTAACCGTTTGTTAGATTAGTGAATACAGCAGCAAGGAACACATTCACATACTCTAAGCTGCGCAAACATGTAGAGTTTGTTGCACATTGACAAGGATTTTATTTAACAAAATGCAAACTAATACCAATTAAAATTTGAAACTGTTTTACAGACTGCTATACAGCAGAACCCATTCGATAGCTACTCATCTTTGATATTCAGCAAAGGCACAAACCACCGCCTCCGCATTTTATACTCGATTGTGTGATATGTCTATAAAAAGTACCGCGTTTTCCAACACTATTGAGACATCGAAACATTCACATGGCAATCAAAGAAGAAAACTCAAGTAGCTACCAACAAATAATTGAATTTATTGCCGAAAGCAAAATCATACTATAAGACCAAACATAAGCACAACATACAACTCCTTGGCATCTTCCCAGCACACTGACGGGGGTGGCCGATTAACTCCCCGGTGCCAATGGGTCCCGTGGTAAAATAGATCTCAAAAAAAAAAAAAAAAAACAAAAACTTCAATAAGAAAAAAATTTGTGCAAATAGTAGTGGCGAAATACAATAACTTTATCCACAAATGCTGTAAAACGGAAAAATCGACTGCAAAATTGTACGGCGTGGCGACGTAAAAAAAAAAAAACGGGCACGCGCAGGCTAGTCATATCAGCTGGCTCCACGACACCGACAGCGACACCAACCCAAACCCCAAGGCTCCGCAAAAAAAAATTGAGGAAAAACCGACTACCCCAGCCGGTATTTCATACATAGAAATAGTAAAACTTTCAGACATATATATATATATGCGAGAATAGTTGTTGTTATTGTTGTTTTTATACTACATGAATGCACACAAACACTTACACAAACATATGTGATTGTGTGTGCACATACATACAGACAATATCCTGTGCATCCCGTGAAACTTCTTAGCCGCTTTTGTAGCAAAAATCATTTCGAGCAGCAGGCTCCAGGCCCCAGTCCCAGATGTGAGTGTTGGGTGATCTGAGCTCTGCCGAAAGAAATTAGAATAAAAATAAAATCCTAAATGAACGAAATTTATTCACAACGAATCTGCATATAAGTGCGACAAATAACGATTTTTAACCTAAATTTCATCGGCTTTTTTCTTCTTTTTTTTCAGACAGTTCAAATAAATTAATTAGTTAAATGAAGCTGCAATTCTAAAAAATAAAACAAAAATACTGCAGGTGAGTACTTAATTAAAAATATTCCATGGGAATCAAATGCTAATAATTCTTTCTCATTCTACAGCTACAAAATTTGGTTTCGACAAAAGTAGAAGATATATATATATATATATATAGAGTAATAATTTCAACTCCTTTCCCCATCTCCCCTTTTGTGTGTGTGTCTCCCTAACTGTGTGTGTGTGTATGTGTGACGCTTTCTAACGATATCTGTAAAAAAAAATATCATATACATCACAATAAAGTCATGCCACGGGGTAAACGTCGAGCTCCTGAAATCGGTGACAATATGGACAACCAATCAAAGAGAGCCCGCACCAGCTACACCAACATACCGACACAACAAGGCAGCAGGTAAGAAGAATATAAAATAGAAACTAAATTTATCTATACAATAAGAAGGATCGAGTCTGTTTATGAATATCCATAAGCAAAAAGAAGAGAATCGTTTCCAAAGAAAATTGTTGCATATCCCCCCTGTATACCATAAGCCAAGATTAGATATATTTATATACAAAACAATTGAAAAATAGCTGTGTTTGAACAATGAACTTTCAAAGTAAAGTAAACGAATTTCCCTTAAATTTAACCCTTGTCCGACTAAAAGTGCTCCTATACCTAAGACTGCATTCCAATAAGAGAATACGCTTATTTCTTAAATAAGTACTTAAAAGTGCAAACATATGCCCAAATTATGTATATAGGCAAACAATTTGCTTGCTCATAATTATTAAATTAGATCGAAACTGATAAATGATTCACAATTTTTAGGTGGATTTTTTTTTTAACCATTTATAAAATGTTTATAAATGTTTATAATCATCTATTCCTTATGGTTCATATAATTTTTTACCAGATATTCCTACAAAATGAGATTCTTCGTGCAAGAAATTTCCATTTAATGACATAAGATTCCCTTCAAAATTAATCAATTCAACGTGCACTATATCGATAGCCATATCAAATTCTTGTGTAATTGTTAATATAGGTGCATTTGATACATCTGCTGCACTGTCTCTCTACTAGTCTTTCAATTGAAAAGACACAACTGTGTTTATATGTTTACCACATCCTAGATATTTTCCAAATATTCAAGTAGTTGAAGTACATAATGCAGTTCTTGGTTAGTAGATTATAAAGAATGTCTTTAGCATTCAATTAGGTAGTTGAAATGATCTTTCCATTTATATTTTGCCTAGTTTAGCGAGTTCAATAGAGTTCTTCTGCAATGGTTTAAAACTGATAATGTTTGTTTTCCGATAACTGCATTTATTGAAAGGATAAGTTCCGAAAGCAATCAACGGAGCATAAGTAAGATAGTTAATCTCTCTTTGATGGGCATATATTGGCAAACAGTTTGAATTATAAATAGATAATATAATATCGTGTTTTGTGAGATTTCATTAAAAAAATTTAGGTGCAGCAAAATTCTTGGATTTACAATGTGTCTTTGTTATGTGTGTGTGTTTGTGTGGGAGTGTGTGTGTGTGTATGCTTTATATAATAAAATTTTCATTGGCATCTTTATGTTGTAGGAAACTTGAACATTAACATTTGGAACCAATATAAAAGAGATCAGCTAACATTGATCTATATGATATGACAATAGGTTTTTTTTCTTTATGTCGGTTAACCATGATATATAGATATATATATATATATATTTATATATATATGTCTGTTTATGTGTATATATAATTTAATAATTTATATATACGCTTTTGCTATAATTTGCTTTTTTAGTTTTTATACATTAACGATATGGAAGACATTTTGCAATTCTCATATATGTATATAGTATATGTATCTTAAGTTGCATTCAATTAATCGCTGGTACACAATATCATCATAATACAATTAATCATCATCTAGCTTAGATCGATCCAACATCGGAATAGAGAGATAATGACAAATGTTTGAGGAAGGGGGATATGTAGACAAAGATATGATGAAACTAAGTTGAAAGTAAACGAATTCATCTTCGTTTTTCTTTGTTTTGTAATTTATATGGTTAGGTTTTTAGTTGTTGATCCGTTTCTGTCCTTACTCCATGGAACCATATTGGACCTTCTTGATTTTAAAGTAACTGTGTATATATATAGGAGACAGAAAAAAGTTAAATTTTAATATATCATCGTTTGTAGATAATATAAATAGAGATTTTTATAAAACTTACCGCCAACCACCATAACCGGATATGGTTAATAGGACTGCAATGGCCAAAGCTGTGCCCACAGCCAATGGAGCTGTCTCATCTCGATACGATCCAGTGGCACTGCAATGAAACGATGGTCCCCATTTGCCACTCTCCTTAAACATGAAGCTTTGCATATGCAAATCTCTTAAATAGAGACGAGCTATATGCCCAGACTGATCGCCCGAATCCTGTGGGGCATACATAACGACAGTTTGCTCTTTGTCACAAACATAGGACTTGCCCACGGGAGTTGGGAAGAACATCGGTTGATGCACGGGCGAAGTAAGCTTGACATTTAAACCAGGACGATCGGGATGCTCAAAAAGTGGATTTGATGATGAATATGTCAACTCAAATAAATTTATATACCACCCTTCGCCGCCAGATGACTGAAAGAGACAATAGAATGGAAAACTCCACATTAAATGTCAACCAATGACCTTTCCACGAACAGAACAGGAAACATTAAAAATGGGGACAAACGGTATAAGAAAAAGAGTATGAGGGTAGGCAACACCCACACACCTTAGGGATATATGTATATATGTATGCTTATATGTGTGACTCATACCTTTTTGAATGTCATAGAGAGACGGAAACCCTTAAAATCCATTGACAATATCTCCATATTTGACTCGACACATTCACCAGACAATTGAGGACTATCGGGCATATATAAATCGGCCTCCACATCCTCATTTAGCTTATTCCTATACTTAATGCCAATCAATCCATCTACTTGCATTAAAATGCATGTAATCCCATTTGTAGCATTAAACCGATAAATGGATGTGGTCGCATCATGATTCATTGAGGAGGCCTATTATAAGATTCGATTGATTACGAACAGATTACACATTTGTGGATTGATTCAATTCTGTGAATGAATACTCACCGATGGCCCCTTGGTTGTAAATTTGGTGACCCTTGGAGTTTTTGTTGTAAATGCGCTCAATTGTAATCCCTGAGTCGCTGTTACTGTAAAGATGAGAACAAAACAAAAATTACACAATTTTCAGTCAGTCAGTGTGTCAGTCAGCAGCCTAGTGCCGTATGTCCTCGACGGTATTGATTTTTTATACAAATTTCCCCCCCTTTAAACACTCCACTTAAACGCCACTTACCCATAAGCAATGCCAAAATGATTGCAATTAGCCCACTTATATTGGGCCCACATTTGAATGGATTTGAAACAAATGATGATACCTTTCGATTTGGATTAGTTCTAGACGACAGTTCCAACATTTTCATATTTATCCTTCGATTTTTGTATTGAGTTTTTTTTCCTTTCCTCTCCTTAGACGCAGCAGCAGTAGTAGGTAACCTATTCTGCTTCAATTTGTTAGCCAACACAACGACGTGTATTTCGCTTGGAGTCTTGCGCACAACTGTGGCCTGCTTATACGGACGTATGTTAGTAAGTTAAACGTGCCTACGAACTGTCTTCGTTGTTGACCGACTCGTTACAATCCTCCCCCCTCTATATCCGCCCACTCCTTAACTCTTATCCTTTTTACACACTCCGTTTAAATTCGATTTTTCACTCTCGCTTTTGTTGTGCGCAATCGCTCTAGCGGTTAATGGGCTTTCTACACTGAAGAAAAGAAAAATGAAAGCAAATAGTCCGAATAACTGTAAAAAATGTATTCTTAATCCCAGTGTCATACTGAGTTTTAAGTTTTCATTGCAGACTATATCCTAAAATTTATTTCTTGCTACTTAATATAAGGTATTAAACATAGTACCATAGATTAGTTTTCCTTAAAAAAGACAAATTAACAAATGATGGATGATCGCCTTTACCATTTTCAGTTGATTACATTACAAATATTCCTTTAAAGTTAAATCAATTATAAATTTGTAAAAAATATTTCTAGCATGGGCAATTTCAAACGCTACATATGGAATATATATATAAAAAAAAGAATTACGGTATATTTGTATATAAGCCGAATTCGGAGAATATTCTTTCCAATTAAAAAATATGACTCAAATTATTGTAGTTGCTGTAAATTTTTCAAAATTAATTTTCCATTTCAATAAAATGATTTAGTTAAATAGTTTCAGTAGTCAATATCATTCAATTGTGATTATTTTTGTATATATATATATATATACACTTACATATATATATATATATAAGCATGTGTGCTTGTTTTGTCATATCTTTAGGGTTGGCATTATATTTTCTTAGCTTGCCGCGATTTTTGCTGCTCTTGGCATTGGCCTCGTCGTCTCTGTTCATGTTTACTATATCTATTTTTGGATACCCACAATATAACAAGAGAATTGAAAATCAAACAGCAACAGGCCACAGATTTTCAATATAACAACAAAAGAAAAGAAAAACCACACACAAATACAAAAAAAAATTTGATAAATAAGTTAGAAAACAACCCGTAAACAATATTATAATTAAATTAAATTGAAATCAGTGCAATTTTTTATCAATCACACATTGGAAAAAATGGCAGAGTGCGTTGATAAATAAGCTTCGAAAAAATTTCTAATATTTGAATATCATTGAAATATTATTGCAGACGCCATATCAGAGCAGAAGATGGCTTTAGCCAGAAACGTTGCCTGACATGGTTCCAAGAATATACAACACCCGATGAGCCAGAAACATTGGGACCCGATGGCATGGAAAAATTCTGCGAGGATGTTGGCGTTGAGCCCGAAAATATTGTGATGCTTGTGCTCGCCTATAAAATGGGTGCCACCCAAATGGGCTTTTTTAGCCAACGGGAATGGTTAAAGGGTCTCACAGAGCTCGAGTGTGACTCGGCAGCGAAAATGGTTGTGAAACTGGACTATCTGCGCAGTATACTCAACGATCCCAACTCATTTAAGAGTATTTACAGATATGCCTACGATTTTGCCAAGGTGAGTGATTCCGATCTAACCATTAATTTTGATCTAATGATGAACTTTAATCTTTGTAGGATTCAGATCAACGTAGTATGGACATTATGACGGCCAAGGCCATGCTACAGTTGCTATTGGGCAAACATTGGCCATTGTATCCACAGTTCGCCCAATTCCTAGAGCAATCAAAGTACAAGGTTATTAATAAGGATCAATGGTGTAATATACTGGAATTCTCCCGCACCATTTGTATTGATTTATCAAATTACGATATCGATGGGGCATGTGAGTGCAGCAAATCAAATAAACAAATACAATATAGAGAGTTTCTAATTAATTATTCTTAGGGCCTGTCATGCTGGATGAGTTTGTGGAGTGGCAGCGCTTACAGCGAAACTTGACCATTGCCAGTTCAAGCTCCAGCTGAGAGTTCCTGCATCGAGTCGCCTATTTCTAGTTCAACTTTAGAAGAAGAGCTCAGTTGAGTTTACCATGATGATAATGATTTGACGATCGAGATACGATAACGATACCGAGACCAGCGGAATTAAGACACACAGATCACACACACACCACCCACCCTAACTCCTCAATGCATACAAAAAAACCCTCTCACAAACCCAATCCAACACACAAACACACACAGAGAATAAAGGCATTTGGAGAGACTGCGTCGTTAACTGGCAAAGCAAAAAACCAACTATATAAAAGAAAGAAAAAAAAAACTACAATATTGATAATATATTTAATGTAATAATTTATATATTAACTAAAACTAAACAAAAAGAAAACTACAATTATAAATTTTCTACTTTTAAGGCGATAAAAGAAAAACCGAAACTATTTTCTGGGGGCAGCTTATGAAAATATGAAGCGCAATTACCAGAAAATGAGCAACAATTTAAAAAAATAAAAACAATTATGCAAAACATCATAGTTAAACGAAAAGAATTAACGACTGTACCATTCACATAGACATATATATAGTTATATATATATAAGTGTTCCTATATATATAGATATATATATATGTATATGAGACAGTCGTAAACGTTATAAATATGTAGAGATGTCGATAAAAACAAAAAGAACCACAAACATTTTTTGGGGACTATTTAATAAATTTATTAAGTCAAATATATATAAACTATGGTCGGCATGTTTCCATTCCCAGATATTCCTATGTAGAGTACAAATGAATACCATAGAGACCCCTATTAAAATGGAACATCAAAAATGAGTGCAATCCAACAATTCTGTTTTCCTTTCTTCCTCCCTTCCCACATAAAAAACATGATTTCAATAAGCTTCAACTACATTAATATAGACTGTAAATTTAAATTTTGTCAATGGGTGGTGAAACTTCTACAATTGATTTAAAGGTAACTGGATTCTGTAGACGAATTTTACTGTTGGGCCATTCATCGTAGCCAATAAACTTTTTTAGAATCTTGTCAAATCCGCTTACCAATGATTCGGAACAACGATTACGCATTACATTCAGCACATAATCCCTTATAGCAAATCCGAGTAACTGCATACAACATATTGTGGTATAGTATATATATAAATAAAAGGATATACTTTACATACTTGCACATGAGTCTTTGGCACAAAGTGATCCACGTGGACACCAGCACAGTCGTGGGTCATCATGTGAAACGATGTTAAATCATCAAGTCCTTTGTTAATCACCATATAAATGGCACGCATCATAATCAAAGCGTGTCTATGCAAAGAACTCAAATTAATTTTTTCGGTGGGATCGCTATTTACGCGAAATATTTCGATCACATCTTCATTTTGCACCAAGTACGTATAGAATATATCTTTGCCAAAGTTTCGACGAAATGGATTAATCTGCTCAAAGGCTTGCCGCAAAGCCACCTAATAATAAAAATATCTTATTAATTTGATTTGCTTCTCAACAATGAAATGCAAACCTTCTCGGTTAGGGTAAAACCGAGTTCATCCATTAAGGCGCCAGGAACAAGATCGGGTAGGTGTTTCGGGTATATGGGTGCCAGAATCGTAAGCTCTCTCCGTGATTCCGATTCCGTCTCATTGTCACCACTCATTGTTTTATTAAAATATTTCTAGTAGTTTTTCTTCTTTTTTTTTTCTCTTTATTATTTATTTTATTTCTAACTGATTTTACATAGATATTTCGAATTATTTTCATGAAAATGTCAAATGATTTTGATTTTATCTTATATTGAATCAGTACTGGTTCCTTGAAAAGGGAAGGAACACGGTTCAATGAATCGATCTCTAGATCCGAAATATCGTAAAAACAAATGGATAAACCGATCTACCTCACATATTCAATTGTTTATTTAAGATATACCTCAAAATGGGTCATTTACAATACAAAAATTCTATAAAATTTATTACATAGTATATAAATAATATTCCCGATCATTTTTATAGGTGAGAAGTATTGGTTTATATCTTCGTTTGACAGATCAAATTTCATAAAGATATTCTTATAATGTCCACCACTTTGAACCTAATTCTAAACATAAGTTTAAAACATATCTTAAATAAACATAATATTTATTACTTTCCACTGTTCTGTTCTCTTTAGTTTACACCATTTATAATTTTATTTGCATTTAATTGATCTTTTGGTAAAATATAAAACAGACATATTTGCATATATATAAAGATAGAACGATTGATACTTAATAAGAATGATGAATAAACATTTCCGCACCTTCTCTTTCTCAAACAGGTATGGAAAAAAAAAAAAAAACAATATAAAAACTGAAGTGGATACGTAAAACTGTAGGCGACAGTGGAAGTGTACTACATATTCTTCAAATGAACATCTTTTCAAGCATTTTTTTCAGTTTCTCCTGAGCATAGCGTATTTTCTGATATAAATCCTTAGAGACGCCATTCTGTGCAATGGTCGAGAAACGATATGTCCGGAAATTCTTCTCATGATCCATATAAGTAATGGCACTCATGCGTGGGCATAAAATGATCTTCATGTGATCGGAGAAGTTTAGCTATAAAATAAACAAAAACATGGTGAGCCTTGAAGATATATATTATTATGCCATTTCGAAACTTACCTGTACCGATCCATTGGTTAGATGCATAACCACGGCACATGTGGTACGGAACCACGAGTGCAAATGCGGCATACGCGAGATCTGATCACTCTCAATGTTGACATTATTGGCACCGGCTTTAACAAGATGCTCGGTCATGTAGCGTTTAAAATAAGACATAAGTTTCATTTTCTTATCAAGGGTCTTGCAATAGTCCGTAGTGGTCATGTAAGTCTCCTTTCCCTCTCTGTCAATGAAGTGCACATTTATCTCATTTGGCAATAGGATTAGTTTGGTGGTGTCATTAAACATAACGCCTATACCCTCATCACAAAGCTGATAACCAAAACCATATTTGTCGCTATAATCAACCCATTTGGAGATCCAAAAGAGGGGCTGAGCGGCTGGATCTGTATTCTCATCACCCAGATTGCCTTGCAAAAGACGAGGCTAAAAAAAAATCATAAGAAAAGATTATTAGATGTGTCACTTTAAGCTCCAACGGACGCACCTTTCCATTAATCAGATTAGTCAGTTGCTGATGCAAACTCTCAATATCGCTGCGATAGTCCTCACTATGACGGCACACTTGGGCCGAGGCTGTAATGGCATCATGTAAATTGTTTTTCAAGAATGTCGACTCCAAACGTGTATCATCCCTCTGTCCATTTACTTCGCCCAATGGCTTCCGATGGTTCGGATCCTCGATGGTGTCATTAGCTCCCAGACGTGGAGCCATGGTCAGACAAGAGCTGGGTAAAAACATGGGCACTGGCGTGGCCTTAAGGAACTCAAAGTTCAACAAATCACCAATTATCGGACGACTTTCTGGATTCGGTTGCAGCATGGCAATGACCATATCGGCTGCTGGCTTTCTCAGATAATTGGGCACACGATATTCACAATTCTTGATCTTCGAATATGTATCCTTCAGGGTTTTCGTTTCAAATGGCGGTTGGCCCACAAGCAGAGTGTACATAACACATCCAATTGACCAGATGTCTACCTCAAAGGAGTGGCCCTTTTTGGTTAGTATTTCTGGTGCTATATAATTGGGTGTACCGCACAATGTTTTCTTGCGCTCCCCATCATACTCGATGCGTGTGGCCAGGCCAAAGTCGCCAATCTTCACATGCAACATGTCATCAAGGAAGAGATTACCGAGCTTAAGATCACGATGGATAATGCGATTGTCGTGCAAATACTTGACACCCTGAATAATCTGATATATATAGTAACGGCACTCGAATTCTGTTATGCTCTTGCGTCTTTTGTGCAACTCCATCATTGACTAAGGGATGCCAATTGTAATATGTTGAATTAACAAGGTTCTATGGGTTGGACATTAGACTTACCCTCTTCTTGCATAGCTCAAGCACTATATAAATATTTTGCGGATCCTCAAAATAGCTATGAAATTTGACAATATTCGGATGATTGAGACTACGATGAATGGTTATCTCCTGGGCAGTCTTCTCTTTTTGATTGTGCTTGATCATCAACTTTTTGGACACAATTTTACCGGCAAAAACATCGTTCGTCTCAACATCAACGATTTCATAGCACTTGGCAAAGCCGCCCTACACAAAATTGGGAAAAGAACACGACGGTTAATATAAGCAACAAAAACCAAATTATGGCAATTGTTTAAATGAATCCCGCCAAAAGACATAACAGGCTAGTGGCCGCGTCACTTATGCACACACGTAACACACACATATATACATATTAATATATATATATATATACAAGTTTATTCTGCTAGCACGTGCATCTGTGTGTGTGTTTGCAAGGCTGTGTGCAATAGAAGAAAAAATGAACCCGGCTCGGGATCTTGACATCTTCCTAGCATTTTAGAAAGAGATCTCTCTCTGTCTCTCTCTTTTTATCTGTACTATACGGAGGACTTACCTTGCCAAAAAAGCGCTTGCGGTTGTAAGTCTTGCGTTGATTAGAATCATATAGACGATCTGGTATATCCGTCGTCCTATCATCGGGTTTTGCAGCCATCTTTTTTACTTTACTTAAATTGCCTTTGCGCTTATGTTTCTGTTTCGAAATCCAAATTAAAAAAAAATTGCTTGACTGTGCTTTTCCGCTTCCTTGGGCCTAACCACTTGTATAATTTACTATTAGTTAAACAACCACAATCTTATAATAAATAACAATTTACAGATAAAAACTCCTTAGATCTATAAAAGGCTGCAGCGACCAGCAGGAGAAAAAACTACTACGAAAAATATGCACAAAGCAGACAACGCGCCGAAACCGTTCGATTTATTTGAAAAAAGAAATAATTTAGAGATGGTAGTGACTTGCAAGTAACTGCATCTAGTCACGTTACTTTTACCGAGTAACGACCTTGCATTGTAAGGTAAATGACTACAAAATTATTTCTTCGCTCAGATTATATAAGCTTTGCAACTGGATTATAGTAAAATGAATTAATTTATATTTTTAGTAAAAGTCAATATATAAAAAAATTAAAATGGTGAAAATATCGAAGCCCAGAGTTGTTTATTTTGAACATTATCGGTAACGAGTCAAAGCCAGCAATAACGGAAATATTTATTTAAAATATTAACAGATTTGAAAGTATTATCAAGGGCAGCTAAGTTTAAGAATATTTTTAATTGTTTAGCAAATTATATTTTGATTATTGTAGATATGTATATAAAAAGACGAACAATCCTATTCAATTGTAATTTTATTTTTCAGATTTAGTTCTTACATTAGCTAACTACCGATTATTACCGACTTGTATAAGTATCGATTTTGACTTCGAGTATTCGCTTATTCTCACAGACGTCGGTGCACTGCGACCGAAAACCCTTCGGCATAAATAAAGTAAACTCAATGTTCAGTACAGCCAGAGCGACAAATTAATCAATATTTCTCTCATTTACTTATGTTTCACAGTCCCATTGTTCCAATCGGCGCTAACGCACAATCGATATTTAAACGGTTATAAAAACATCGATAGAATATACAAATACAACAAACGATAGTGATATCGATATTTTCTCTAACTCTAATATTGATTTTAACTATTTTTCTTGAAAGTCAAGACAGAGGCGAATCAAACTTACGATACACACAAAGTTAAATAAAACAAAAAGCAGACTTTCTTCTGCATATACTTAAATGCAAGTTGCGAAGAAGAAGAGGTCAACATAACTCTTAACAATGGGCGACAACGAGCAGAAAGCTCTTCAGCTGATGGCAGAGGCTGAAAAGAAGCTGACACAACAAAAAGGCTTTCTTGGCTCTCTCTTTGGGTTAGTAATAACCAATTAGTAATCGCAATATTTCTCAAAAGAATTTCTAATCACAAATTAATTTTTGACTTTGACTTTTGTATACCTACGTTACACATGCACACACCTCTGTCTATATATATGTGTATGTAAATATGATACGCACACTCACACAAATTGCACAAAGATAATGGATTGGGGTGCGCAGAAGCATTGTTCTTGTTATTTCGACACCCCTCTCAATTTCAAGTCCAACCAGTCCCAAAAGGAATCAATTTTTTAGCAGTTGTTAAAATTACTTAAACACCGAACTATTTGTAAAGTACAAATCAATGGCAAACAACAACTGAGTAAATACAAAGTTTGCATACGCTTTTTTCCTATCGGTATGTGTGTGTACGTGTGCTAGAAAAGCAAAGGACAATCTATATATTCTTGATCAATTGAACTGACGATTTTCGTCTAACTGAATACATAATTACCGTCAGGCATAATTAAAAAAAAATAAAATTATTTCGTAACCGATTCCTGTTTTACAACTTAATGAAACAACCATTAAATCCGGAGATTTTAATACAATTTATATTGACCTTCTACAGCGGTTCAAATAAAATCGAGGATGCCATAGAGTGTTATCAGCGTGCTGGGAATATGTTTAAAATGTGCAAAAATTGGACCAAAGCTGGCGAATGCTTCTGCGAGGCAGCCACCCTCCATGCACGAGCTGGGAGTCGGCACGATGCTGGCACTTGCTATGTGGATGCCTCCAATTGCTACAAGAAGGTGGATGTGGAGAGTGCGGTCACTTGTTTGATGAAATCCATTGATATATACACCGATATGGGTCGCTTCACTATGGCAGCTAAGCATCATCAGAGCATTGCGGAAATGTATGAAGGAGATCCGAATACTCTGGTATTTAAAAAATATTTTAATTTTTAACTACTTTTTAAAATATATTTATAATTTTCGTTTACCCCAGGCTAAATCCATTCAGCACTACGAGCAGGCAGCCGACTATTTTAAGGGCGAGGAATCTGTGAGTTCAGCCAACAAATGTATGCTCAAGGTGGCCCAATATGCCGCCCAGCTAGAGGACTATGAGAAAGCAATATCTATATATGAGCAGGTGGCTGCATCATCGCTAGAGAGCTCACTACTTAAATATAGCGCCAAGGAATACTTCTTTAGAGCAGCGTTGTGTCATTTAAGTGTTGATTTGCTTAATGCCCAGCATGCTATTGAGAAATATGCCCAACAATATCCAGCATTCCAGGACTCACGGGAGTTTAAGCTCATTAAGGTAAAGACAGAAAAAACAAAAATTTGTTCTTTGTGTAACATATGTCTCTTGGATTTTCGTTTCGTTTAAGGTCTTGTGCGAGCATCTAGAGGAGCAGAATATTGAAGGCTTCACAGAGGCGGTTAAGGACTACGATAGCATTTCACGTTTGGATCAATGGTATACCACAATATTGCTGCGCATCAAGAAGGCCGCCGATGAAGATCCCGATTTGCGATAAGCAGTTTCTGTTACAAAATTAAATTCTAAAAACACCTTACACTAACAAATTATACACATTTATTAAATGCTATATTCAGTTTTCGATGATAATCGACCTATATATACATATAAATATTTATGAGCAAATTTTGTGTGTTGCAATGCGAATTAATCAGCCGAACACTTAAAACAAATATAAGCAACGAAAAATTGTAGGCTACATTTTGTTTTATGTTAACCAGGTTTAGATTTTTGTTACAGTTAAACATCAATTGTTTATGTTTATTACTATATGAAAATATACATATATATTTTTTTCTGTTTAACTTTACGTAGAATGTGTGGTATAACTTAGCCAAATTTTAAATTAGCTGCTGTGTTTCGGTTTTGCATTATAAATGTGTAAAAAAAAAGAGAGAAATATTGAAAAGAAAGATTATTAACAACATGAATTTCAATCAAATTAAATAATTCCATTAATAATGCACATAGATATATATATAACAACGTCAAGTTTTTAGGCAAACATAAATATATGCTACCTATGAATATATATATATATATATATATATATAAACCTATTGCAAAAAACACAATTATAATGTTCTTAACAAAAACTAATACTTGAGGGTCACATTATTTGAAAATTCCATCTCGTAAAAGAAGAAAACGTGAGTAATGAATATATATATAAATAAATTGAGATATATATATATATATAAATGTTTAGTAGATTAATAAACTTCAGAGCTGAAGAAGCCAACAAATAAGTAATAACATTCAAATGTCAAGTTCTATATAAATAACCATTTTTCCTACTACATAAAATGAATACACTTAATAAAGGCTCTAAGAATCGCATGCGCTTGAAGCAGAATGATACGTATTACAAATTTTAACCAATTTAATAAAGTTAAATGCTTGAATAAATCATTTCGGCGGTATAAAAGAGAAAAGTAATTCAACATTTTCAATCGATAAGAAAGCCAGAGATTGTTCTTTAAGCAAATAGGTACTATCAAGATAACTGGAAATATCTACTGTAATCAAAATTATTGAAGAATGATGAACCATTTTACGTATATGTATATCCGGCAAATATTTAATCACTATGCATGGTCGAAAATTAAACCTAAGTGTACGAGTCGGAATAACCTACATATTACGTGAAGTATAATAAAAATAATGGGCTTACTAAACTACATTGCCAAGTCAGTAATAAAGGATCTTTCCGATTGAATGTAATTTCTATGTTTTCTTGAGATCGAAAGTATAAATGTATATATGTATGTATGAATGTACATTTATAGTATTACCGAAACTGAGTACGTATAATAAGCATTGGCTAGAACTTATTAAAATTCTAACAAATTATAATGTTATCATTGGAAATATGTACCCAAATGAGAGATACCAAGTGATGATACATTTTGCCAACTGGTTTTCAATACGATCTTCAACGTTCAACAAATCGCAACTGGAGAGAGACATATATGTATGTATGTATGTCCATCAATACACACATATGTATATATACATACATATACATTTAATACAGTCTGACCATATCAGTATCAATGTAGAGTATCGGTCGCCGTCTGTCCCCAAAGTGTGCACTTTTGAAAGCTTACGAGATGCTGAGATGTTTTAGTTGTTCCGGCGTTCTCAGTGTGTTAAGTACGACTTTTGGGGGGTAGCGGCAGGGATTTGCTTGCGAATATGATAAATATATAAATAAATTTCATTGATTTGGTTTAATTATATAAAAAACAATACAAATACAAACGCGTTATAATACGATTACACACATACGCACACCATTACATACATTAACATATACAAATACATGTGTGAGTAAGACGTCAGTACATTCCGGTTTTGAAACAACACAAATATTCGTAAAAATGTATATGTTTGTATACATACATGTATGAGTGTGTACATATGTATGTGTTTATTAGGAATGATCGTCACTCTTATTTAAATTCAAAATAAACCCTGAAATTCCCAAATGAAGAGAAAAACTCTCCCAGTAATTAGGAAAACTAATTAATTGATTCATTTAGAATAACGCATAGATTGCTGTTAATGCACATATGTATGTATGTATGTGTATATGTGGATACATATACATGCGTAGAGTTTCCTGCATTGTCGTTGATTACTAATCAGATTATTATTGTTGTTGGGATATTCCCCCCTTTGTTGTTTAACAATTCTCATTTTACTTCTCAAAACAGTTGATTATTAATGCATTACACGGTAATACCGAAGTTTTTATACGCTTCTTTTATTTGTCGTTCTCTGTTGATCAGGTGTCCTTTACGTTGTGCGGTTCTCCTGAGAATGTGTATACAAATACATACATACATATATACAAACATGCAAACAAAAACACATACAAATATACATATACATATGTACAAATTTATGCAGTAAAGTTGGCTTGTGACCTTTATTATTTGTACACAAATTGAATATAAAAAAGATATGCATCAAACCAATAAAGTAATTAAGCTTGGATTAATCTGGAAAATAAAATAGTTCTGTCAACAACGTTTTTTAACAACATTATTATTGTGATCTTTTACAGACAAAATGCTTCATTCAATTGGGCTAGTCATTTTTCTAGCCTTCGTTTTTACGGTTGTGGCCCAACAGCCCGCTTTTCCCCAATTATCTGTGGGCAATCCCTTAGAAGCTTTGACGCCACCCGCCGCCTTTGCCATTCGTAATAATGGTATTACATCCTTGCGTACAAATTTCGATGAAAATTTACTGCGTTCAATATCTCAGGGGGCACAGGAGTTTTCATTAGATCTGCTGCAGCGGATCTCGGCTGGTGTAGAGAAGGATAATGCCGATTTTATGATATCGCCCTTTTCCATTTGGTCGTTACTTATTCTGCTTTATGAGGGTGCGGATGGCTCCACTTATCAGCAACTGCGTCAGGCACTTCGCATCAATGTGGAGGATGAGAAATTGCGACAAGTTTATCGGGTGTGGAGTCAATATTTAAAGTAGACACAAGTCGTTAAGATGTTGTTGGTCATGATTGTTAATTCAAAACTATATTTCATTGCAGTGTTAATACATCCACTATCGAGGTAGCTTCCCTGCAGGCTGTCTACACGGATAATCATTCGCCGTTAAAAAGCAGTTATCGTGAGGTACTGAAGAATTATAATGTACAACCGATTGAAGTGGATTTCTATAGTCCCAAGTCGGTGATACAGATCAATGAGGACACCAATCGTTCTACTCGTGGGCTTATACCTTATACTGTCCTACCGCAGGATGTTCAAGGAGCCAAAATGTTTCTGCTATCCTCTTTGTTCTTCAAAGGACAATGGAAGGTTAGTTCCATGCTGCCACTCGTCAGGTACAAAGCGATACCGAGGGCAATGGTCTTTACTCTATTAGTTTTTTTTTTATAAAAGTCACCAGTCGATCATATGTGTTTCCTTTCCAGTTACCCTTCAATGAGTCAGCAACTCGTTCGGAGAATTTTTACAACGAGAATGGTGAAGTTGTCACCCAGATACCCATGATGGTACAGGAGGGCGATTTTGCCTATGCCACTAAAATCGAAGGCTTGGACGGATATGTTTTGGAATTGCCATATGGCCAGCAGGATCGCCTTTCCATGATTGTGGTATTGCCCAAGCGTGGATTCAGGCTTCATGAAATTGCCAATAATCTTAAATCCATGGGACTGACACCCGTATTGCAGCGTTTAGAGACGTTTAAGCGTGAGGCTTCTGAGGATAATCTGGTAGAGGTAGTAATGCCTAAGTTCACAACTACCACAGACTTTAATATGACAAATGTTTTGAATCAGGTTAACGACTATTTTATTCCCTGTTGTTTTCCATAAACATAATGTATTTTATTTTTGTATATAGATGGGCATAAGAGATCTTTTTGACGAGCGTCGTGCTAATCTCATACGCATGGGCAGCGAATTGTATGCCAAAACCTGTATCCACTCTACAAAGATTATTGTTGATGAGAAGGGCACTACAGCAGCCGCTGTCACATCGGTATCACTTGCTAATAAAGCGACTCCACCCAAATTTGTTCTTAATAAACCCTTCCAATATATGATTGTGGATAAATCTACCAACCTGCTGCTCTTTGCTGGCCAAGTTCGAAACCCTAAAGAGTTCTAATCTCCATAAATAATACTTTTTTTTTTTGAGTTTGAATAAAAACATTAAACGAATCTAATTTTTAAGTTTTTCCGAATAGTTAGCAATAAAACGACAAAAGTAACAGGTTTGCATTGTTAAACACACGAACCCTCAGCTCAAATCTAATTCTACTCTCTGGAAATGATGCTGCATTGTCTCAGTTCAGTTGTTGCAGTGATCTCCGTGTGCTAAGTACGACTTCTGGCGTTACACGAATAAATTAAAGCCATTTGAAAACATCTTATATGTACATGTAAATAAAAAAATATACATATATAAATATTTATTACAAAGAAAAAAAATATCAAATATGTATTAAACTCTCTTGACGTACAAATGTTTTAAATTCATGTCTTTGTTTTATACAATCCGTCTTAAAAAGATTAAAATTCTAATTAAATCGTTGTTGTAAAGATAAAGTTTCTAATCACAATATACATTTTAAACATAAATGATTGACTCATAGGGAACTAACGACGTCATAAGAAATGAAATTAGTGTATTTCCAGGTTACATTAGAAGCAAGTTCATTGAAAAGGTTGAATTATTGTAATATTACTCCGCAATTAGAGATTATTTAAGAATAAGCTATCAATAGCATTGAAACCGGTTCAAGGGAATTTAACGAGCAAGTGATGTAGAAATATGACTTTACATACATACAAACATATATGATGTAGGTACATACATACATTGTATTTCAGATATGTAGCTTAAAAGAGTAGAGATTTTTGAAGATTTAACTCATACTATATAATTGTTAAGTGATTTTACATTTCACCCATTTTTTTTAAACCTCAACAGACAAAATGGTTTCTTTAGGTGGTATACTTTTCATTTTTCTGTTGGCTGCTATTTCTACGGCTTACCAAATACGGTCAGACCTCTCTGTCGGTAAACCCCAAAAAGCCTCCGAAACACACGTAACTATGAATGAGCCATCTAATTTGGATGTTATGCGCAAACTTTCTCTTGGTGCAGAGGACTTTAGCTTCTCTTTGTTACGGTTAATCTCTAGCATGTCGGGGAAAAATAGCTCTAATTTTATGATATCCCCGTTGTCTATATGGTCCTTGCTTTATCTCCTGTATGAGGGTGCCGATGGATTTACTTATCAGCAGATGCGTCAGGCACTCCGAATCAATGTGGATGATGAGACGCTGCGAGCTGTTTACCGGGTTTGGAGATCATATTTAAAGTGCGTTTAAGTTCTTAAGCTCTTGATAATAGTCATAACTAAAGTTCGCCAATTGTAGCGTTAATACCTCCGCTATTGAGTTAGTCTCTTTACACGCTGTCTACATAGATAAGAATTCAACGATCAAAAGCAGTTACCGAGAGGTGGTAAATGATAATGAAGTACAGGCAGTGGATTTCTTCAGTCCCGAATCAGTGCTGCGGATTAATGAAGACATTTATCGGAATACACGAGGGCTTGTTCCTTATGAAGTTAATGAACAGAACATCTATGGAGCCAAAATGTTTCTTCTCACCTCATTGTTTTTCAAGGGCCGCTGGAAGGTTAGTGTTCACAAAATGTCTATTTACAAAGTGGATCACGTATCGCGCATTTTCAGTTCCCTTTTGATGAGTCGTTAACACGCGTGGAACCTTTTTACGATGAGAATGGTGCAGTTGTCGCACAAATACCCATGATGTTTCACACTGCCAATTTTGCCTATGCCTCGAATATTGAAGGTTTAGATGCGTTTGTTTTGGAATTGCCGTACGGTGAGGCCGACAGTCATTCTATGATTGTTGTGTTGCCCAGACAAGGAATAAGACTAACCAGTATCATCAATAATCTTGGGACAATTGGTCTGTCAACCATATTGGAACATTTAAGAAATAGTAAGCTTAAATCGTCCGAATACAATGTTGCTGAATTAGTAATGCCAAAATTTAAAATCAGCACGAATATAGAATTAAAGGATGTGCTTATAAAGGTGAGTTCAGCCACTAATTCCACTTCATTAACTTTTTTAACTTAAAAATGTTTAATTTTTCCAGATGGGTATACGGGATCTATTCGATGAGCGTCGCGCCAATCTTAGTCGAATGAGTAGCGACTTGTTTGCCAAAACCTGTGTCCACTCCACCAGGATCATTGTCGATGAGAAGGGCACTACAGCAGCTGCTCTCACTGCGGCAACACTTATTAACAAGGCTGTTCCACCTAAGTTCGTAGTCAATAAGCCATTTCTGTTCCTGATTGTGGAAAAATTATCCAATCTGCTTCTTTTTGCTGGTGAGGTCCGAAACCCCTTCGATACCTAATTACCTGAGGCTTTTAATACTACCCAACTCTCGGAAGTTGATAGCAGTTTGAACTATACAAAATATATATATATATATTATAAAGTACATTGTACATTATTTAAGTCGCAAAGATATAATCGACTAAAACGCGAAAACTACGGCATAACTGGAGTTAGACCAGCCCTCTTGTTCTTGCTAACGTTAACTTAATTGGTTATCTTAACTTATCCAAGTTCTTGTTTTATTTTTTGGTGCGTCCAGTTGCCTTTTTCCCACCCACGGGCTGTTGTTTATCTTTGCCGGCTTTGCTAGACATAAGCGGATGCGTTTCTGTATAGGAAAACAGGAAGTTTTAATTTTTGTTGCAAAAATATTTTGAATTGTAATTTACCATCAATTGGGGCATCAGGCAGACTGACATCGTAGAGTTGCATGCGTCGACGTTTGGAGGCCATAATTTCGTCTTCATAGTCATGAGGATCCGAATTTAGTAACGCTGCGTTTGCCTCGATAGGCTCTTGAGCAGACCAGCCGTCTTCCGGATCCTCTACTTCGGGCGCCATTGGCAAGAATTGCAAGGCATTTTCATCCTCACCTTCTTCATCAGATGAACAAAATGCAGCCACTGGCTCTACTTTCTGTACGTCAACCTCAATTTCTTCATCTTGCTGGGCATCGGCATTTAAGTCGACCGACTTATCCTCGTCGGCTATATCAAACTCAGATTCACGTTCTTCATACTCAACGTTTTCATCGAGTTCTTTAAAATCTGGAGCAAAAGCTGACCAATTTTCGACCTGGTTCTGGGCCCAAATAGAAACCAAGCCCGAACTTATGCTGGCTATAATTGGTCGGACTGGATGCCAGACGACATCAAGCAGCAATTCACCCTTAGTACCATGCAGTATCTTTACTAGGTTGCCAATAGACTTTTCCCATATGTACAGAGCATGTTGCCGAGCGCTGCCAGCACAAATGTATTCACCATCACCGGAAAAACAACATTTCTTCCAAGTGGTCCTGCAAAAATGGTATTAAAAGTAATTAAAATAATACCTTTAAAATGTTGTTAGGGGTTCCTTACTTGTTAACCAAATCTTGTAGCTTCTGTATTGGTTCTGGCTCGCCATCCTTGCCTAAATCAATGATTTCTTTGGAATCATAAACACGTATTACTCGATCGGAGGTATTGATGAGGAATGCACTAAAGCGAGATCAAAATTTGTAAAGATTTTTGCTTCTTGTTGTTATCCAGACTATGAACTTACTCTCCTCGTCGAGCAAATTCTATGCTTTTTACGGCCGTTGCACTGGAAGTACCTACTATGATACGAAAGCTGGCGACCACCTCGAACGTTTCCACATCTAGAACCAATATTTTTCCCTTGGCATTGCCCGTATATATATACTTACCACGACGATCGAACGAAGCTACTATATTAAGATCACCCTAAATCGAATGTAAAAATTAAGAAAATATCCGAATAGAAATAATAAAATATTTACATCTGAATCCAATGGTAAACAACGGTGCGTGCCGCCAATTGCTACCAGAACCGCTGCATATCGCATTGGACACACCAAGAGGCGATTGTCGTTGCGGGGATCGAACTGCACTTTCAGTACCGGCGAAGGGAATCGATATTTGTGTTCTAATTCACCTGTTAGAACATCCCAAATACATACATTGTTGTCTGTTGAGGCGGATAGTAACTAAAACAAAGAGACTTTAGTCTTGAATTCATTGCCTTGTAACCATTGTATGCTTACTTTGTGCCCGTTTCTCGTCCAGCTGAGACTGCAAACGGGATGTACGTGGGCCGATATAATCTTGGCTATGCCGCGGGTAAGAAAATCCCAGATTACTATGCGTCCATCGTTGCAACCCACGGCTAGTAAAGTTCCATATTTGTTAAATGCGCAGGTAACAGCCAGCGATATACAGTCCAGAGAGCCATCAAACTCTTCCGGATAGTTCTGACCAAAAGACTCTGAGTAAGAAATTTTGCAAAATAAATTTTAAAGCGCGAACTACGTTTTGTAGTGGAACTGCCTTACCAAGCAACTCTAAATTCATTTTATTTGCTTAATTTGGAAACAAGTTCCTAAAGTTTATCAAGTGTTTTTGTTTTAATAATCAAATTAGTTTTCCATGATGCGTTAATGACCATAAATTAAAAATAAAACTTAAAAATCCATCGCGAGCATCTGGTTCTAAATGTAGATAAATATCTACACGAGTGTAAAAATCGCTAAAACATAAAACGTACTCGATATCTGACTACCGCTATTATCTAAGACAGCAATCGATACTTGCTAAGAAATATTCGACTAATCGATTTGAATTGGCAACCCTACTTTTGCTCCGCACGTTGTAGGTAAAAAAATTACAATTTCGAATAAATTCAAATGTACCATTTAATTGATAATAAAGTTTAAGAAGTAACTGTTTCTTAGCCAGTAACCGGTGATATATGTGTGTATGCAATCAAGAATCAGCGAAAAACATAACACTAAAGCATAAAACTGCATTTTGTCGACGTCACCTTTGGCAACAACCCCTTGCCATCACCGTGGCCGTGTTCTTTCTTTCTGTCTATCTTTTTCTATTTTCCCGTTGTTCTGTGCTTAAATTGTCATAAATTCATTATAAATTGAACGCATTTGGTGATCTTTTATTTTGGGCCTGTTGCAAACGAAGTAATAGTAAAATAAGCTAACATTCGTTAAAGAAATTATTACGCTCTTTTAAATCACTCTATATGTCCCCTATCCCTCTCTGGCTTACTGACTGGGGCTTTTTTTTTTTTTTTTTTTTTTGCCATCACTTAGCTTTCTTTATGAATTATTTACATGTGTGTGTGTATGTACTTTCAGTGTATTCATCGCCAACCACGTTAAAAGGAAGAGCGTGAATGTGAATACAACAAAAGAAGAGAAGAAGAAACACAAAAGTGCAAATAACAACAAGGAGCAGTAAAAGTCCCCCCCTATAAACCCCCCAAATCAAATAAAAAGAAAAACAGGCGAAAACATAAAGCAGCGGAACAACATCAAATTCATTACCAACAAAAGCAATCAAAATGTCTGGCGAGGAAACGTCCGCTGATCGCAATGTGGAAATCTGGAAAATAAAGAAGCTCATCAAGAGTCTGGAAATGGCACGCGGGTGAGTCTTACTATCATTTATCCTAAACCTTCCCCCTCCCCCTAAGTGGGGTAGATACAAAGCTGCTGCGCATCCGTATGGTGGGAGTCAGCGGCAGCGAGGTAGTTCCAAGTAGTCACCCTGCAAATTTCATTTCTTGTTTGAGTTGGTATAAAGTGCCAAGCGATTTGGTTTGAACCACTTCGATTTAATGTGCGTGGCTAGAAGAGGAGGAGTTGGTAAAACACAACGAAAACACAACCAACTCTCACGCTCTCGCCATGCTTGTGCTTGTTTTGCGTTGGTGTGTGTGTGTGTGTCTGTTAGTGTATGAGAGAGAGCAACACGTTCTCTGACTGTCAGGTTATTATCAGTTCAAACCAGACTGAGACTGAGCAGAGCGACATTCAGTCAGTGAGTAATGCGTGTCGCTTGTCGAAGTCGCCTCGTGGCGGCTTACCTCCCTTTTCCCCTATTCAACACAACCACCATCAAATGTCGTTTGTTTTGTTGCCAACATCTGTATGCCAAAAATGGGGCAAACTTTTCGCTCTTCCTGCCCCTTACTCTCACTCTCTTTACATTAATGTGTGTGTGTGTGTTTTTTACATAGCCCATTGACGCCGCTCTCACCCTGTCTCTGTCACTCCCGCTCACTCTCTCTCATGGGGTTGCCCAACAAGGCCAACATAATAACAACTTGCAGTCTGATGACATTTACTATTTACTAATTGTGTCAAGACAAAGCCCCCCACCAATTGAATTTGCATAACGGTGGTCTTACCAGTTATTTACTGTAAATTTACTTAGAGCTAGGAGACAAAATATGTTTATTTCAAATCAATCGTTAACCATGTTAGTCCTTATTCCTGGAAGAAGTTCAGTCACATTCTATGGTGCCCTGTAATCCCCCTTTAATATTTATTCCCGAGAATCTATATGAATTTTTAATCGAAAGAGTAACCTAACCTAAGTTACCTCTGTTTCTAGTCCATATGCAAAAAAAATAAAAGGACGCACGTAGTACAATATTTGCTCTTTCTATCCTCTGCACATTAAAAAAATCTTAATATTTGATCGTTTTAATTTTAGCAATGGAACTAGCATGATTTCCTTGATTATTCCACCAAAAGATCAAATTTCACGTGTTAGCAAAATGTTGGCCGATGAATTTGGTACGGCCTCGAACATTAAATCGCGCGTGAACCGTTTGTCCGTCCTCGGCGCCATTACATCGGTGCAGCACAGACTTAAGTTATACACCAAAGGTAAGTCACAACCGATCTTCGCTTTGGTCTACTTCTTTTTGTTTTTTATGAATCTAATTTACACGTTAACTTCTTTTATTTTTTTGTGCTGCAGTGCCTCCCAACGGTTTGGTCATTTATTGCGGCACAATTGTTACAGAGGAAGGTAAAGAGAAGAAAGTGAACATCGATTTCGAGCCATTCAAGCCTATCAATACTTCGCTCTATCTCTGTGACAACAAGTTCCATACGGAGGCCCTCACTGCCTTGCTCGCCGATGACAATAAATTTGGCTTCATTGTGATGGACGGTAATGGCGCCCTTTTTGGCACATTGCAGGGTAACACCCGAGAAGTTCTGCACAAATTTACCGTCGACCTGCCGAAGAAGCACGGACGAGGTGGTCAGTCGGCGTTGCGTTTTGCACGTCTGCGTATGGAGAAGCGACACAATTATGTGCGCAAAGTAGCAGAGGTAGCCACTCAGCTGTTCATTACGAATGATAAGCCCAATATTGCGGGTCTTATTTTGGCCGGTAGTGCGGACTTTAAGACCGAACTAAGCCAATCGGATATGTTTGATCCCGTAAGTGAACTTTGTTGTTGTATAACTTTTTTGTTAGTTATCATTCACTTTATTAAAAAAATTTGTCTCATAAATAATTTTTTTTGCAGCGTTTACAATCCAAAGTGATAAAACTGGTGGATGTGTCATATGGAGGTGAGAATGGTTTCAATCAGGCCATCGAATTGGCGGCCGAATCGTTGCAGAATGTTAAATTTATACAGGAAAAGAAACTCATTGGGCGTTACTTTGATGAAATTTCTCAGGTAGACTAACTAAACATATTACTTACGCAAATACATATTTATGAATATTTCACCTCGACAATATAGGATACGGGCAAATATTGTTTCGGTGTGGAGGACACTTTGCGAGCACTTGAATTGGGCTCCGTTGAAACATTGATTTGTTGGGAAAATCTGGATATCCAACGTTATGTTCTTAAGAATCATGCCAACTCGACGTCAACGACAGTATTACATTTGACGCCGGAGCAGGAAAAAGATAAGTCGCACTTTACTGACAAGGAGGTGAGTTGATCTCTAGTATAAAGACTTTACACTCTAAAAGTGTTTGCAAATTGAGTTCAATTAGATCTATAATTTTCTATAATTTATGCCAGTAGAATAATTTTGCCTTGCTAAATAGAGTGAAACAGAAAGCTTAATGTTTGATTAAATAAAGTCGATTGGCATATTTTTAATATATTTATCTTATCTTTTTTTCAGAGCGGGGTGGAGATGGAACTAATCGAGTCTCAACCTCTGCTTGAATGGCTGGCAAATAATTATAAAATGTTTGGAGCCACCCTAGAGATAATTACGGATAAATCTCAGGAGGGAAGCCAGTTTGTACGAGGCTTCGGTGGAATTGGTGGTAAGTTGCATTTTCTATATTACCCCACTTACTGTTTTCTCTTCCCCTCTCCATATACATTTATATGTTACCTCAAAATCTCCAACTACGCGCTTTATGTAGTTTGAGTTGTAAGCTAATATATAGGAAAATAATAATTTTGATCACCAATTAACAATTTTCATTATTGCCAAACCTCTTTGTTTATCACGCCTCTCTCTCTCTCTCTTTTTCTCTCTTGTTCTATTCCTCTATTCATGCTGCTTAAATACGCTAATATCCTTGTTATATATGTATGTATTTATTTAAATGTATGTCTGCGTGTGTGTATGTCTGTAAATTAGGCATTTTACGCTATAAGGTAGATTTTCAATCGCTGCAAGCCGACGAACCGCTGGAAGACGTCGATCTCGATGACTATTAAATACGTTTATATATGAATTGTAGATTCAGTTAAGGATCTCTCTCTCAATAATGCGTTACTTTCAGAAAACAAACCAACAATATGCATATATATATATATATATATATATATTTATACATTTGTTGTATATATATGTATATATATATCTGAACAAACAAAAATTATAAGAAACGTTCAAACATTGATTAGGAACCAATTTACTTGCCGCGTCGTCATCGTCGTAGCCGTTACAAATATTTACCCCGATTAAACCAATAAGAACCATTTAGTATGGCCCAGCATTTCTCCCCCAAAACCTTTTTCCCGGCCCCCAAAGCATTTTTCAACATACACACACACACACACACACACCATTGTATGTAGCTATGTATAATCTTTTACAAGAATTTTAATTAAGTCGCGTGTACCGATTAATCTTGAACTACAACTCTATATATGTATATGTATATATATATATATATATGTATATGTATATGTATATATAAATATATATATATATGTAGATATATAAAAGCGATAGATTTTTTTGTTCGTTTTTTAATTCCATTTACCAAGTTTTCCCTGTTCAAATTACCAACAAAAAAAAAAAAAACAAAAGAAAAAGAAACAAGTAAAATTAATTACAATTTATATTTAAATTACACAAATCTAATCAATACAAATTGTAATAAAAAAGAACAACAAAAAATGAACCTTAAAAAAAAGAAATATAAAACAATGAAACAATTAAATAAACATGCATAATAAAGCATCCTCAAATTGATGGACATATATAAAAATTAACAATAAACTAATTCATATTAGGGGGGTCACAATACTAAGTAATGCAAAAAAAAAAAAACAACTAAAATGTAGCATTATAATAATCTAATATTAATTCGTCATAGAAGAGTTTATTAAGTAGCGAAGAAACGGGCGAGGATAATTTGGGGCAGCATTTTTATTAAAGATATATCTAAATACTTTTAAATAAAAGTGCGTTTCAACAATCAAAACCAGCTGATACTGCTACATTCCAAATGATAATCGTCTGTCAATTATGAATATCAGGGACTCTATATAACGATTTTGTTCCCAAAACGGTTACATTCCCCTTTAATATATTTATATCATTATGTATGTATATCAAATATTCTAGCAGCGTTATCAAAATAGATTGTAATCTTTGTAATCTATTGTATATTACATATTTAAAAAAGAAAAAAAATGCTCTGCTAAACTGACAATAGAGGTGAGACCCATACCCCCAACAAACTTACTAATGCTTTAGTTACTTTTCTTATTTGTTTTTTCATTTCATTTTGAATTAAGATTTGTTTGGTTTCCTTTTATGTTGATTCATTTATAAATATTGATCAAATTTTTACAAAATTATTAACAAAATCAAAATTTTTTTCTCTTTCCTATTCGTCGGGCCGCTTCATGTAGGTATCTTGCGTTACAAAGTTGATTTCCAGAGCATGCAACTTGATGAACTGGACAATGACTGTTTCGATTTAGATGATTACTAAATGATAATAATGATGATGATATGGATGATCTGATATGATGTTGTTTGCCTTTAACCAATTACCGTCGATCGCTGAGAAAACGAAACAATATACAGATGAAGAAATATAATTATATAATTTTAATAATACGAAAGGGAATGATGAAACAGAAAGAAAGAAACACACAAACCTTCTTCCATTTTAACGTTGTTGGCGAAAAATGTAAAATTTCAAATAGTTATACGTATAAAAAAAAAACATACAAAAACTAAACAAGAAACAAACACAGAAATAATGTTAAATCAACGAAAAACAAATATAAACCGTGTTTTTCCACAAAATAATTCAACAAAGCAAACAAACAACAAAGAAAGAAAAAGAAAGAAAGAAAACCAACAACAGAAACAACAAACATTCTATTGTTTTAAATATATCTTTAAAAGTTCGAAGCCTGCGGAGATATTATAAACGTTTTTAGGATCTTTTATCGTATTATAATTCGCAGCATATTCCCTAGGCAATGTAACTTTTTTTTTTTTAACAATTGCTCTCTTTCTCTCTCTCTCTCTTTTTCAATTCCAATTCCAAAAACCATCGTCTCAATTGTAATCGTTTTGAAGCTTCTTTTAAGTTTTCAACTAAAAGTTAAATTAATAGTTTTTTTTTTTTGCCTAGAACAATTTTCCGATAAAATATTTTGTATTTTTAATGGATAGTGTTGAAGTTTTATTAAATCTACAAAGTTGAACACCGAAAATTGTACATTAAGATATCACTTTTCGGAACGGTAACACAGTCATCTTGGCACATGTATAAGATGGCAGCTGTCTTTAAAGCAGAGACCAAAGACCCAAACCATTGTTTTTAACCCTTTTTTAATCTGATAAGACAGAGGAGTTGTACACAACAGTATAGTGCAATATGCATGCATTATGTGATCTATATACAGTAGCACACACACAAATACTTTGCTCGTGGACTCATTTCACAGTGGTCCAACGACTGTTGTTACCTCTACTGATAAGCTCTTTGTGATTGGCATTTTAATGGGAATACATAAATCGGTTGAAAGCATACATAAAGACGTACGACATACCGAACAGAAGATTTGCAATACAATGATTGCGCGCAAAGGTTAAACGTGTCCAAGACAAATTGAGGATAATGGTCTACCTACATATGTACATATTTTTTTTCCTAGTATATACACGTTTCGAATGAGGCAAAACGCTGTTTTGTTATGAATTTGTTATAAGCCTTAAAAAAAAGGCATGTTGCTTAAACTGAACATGTCTATTTTACCAGGAGAAACAGGTCCACCCTAATAATACCTATAACCATTACCCACACAACAACACAGTCTACCATTTCTGAACGCTCGTGTGTGTGTAATTTACAACCTAATGGGAATTTGATCAAGAGTACATACATAAAATATAATCGGCCTGCACATTTGGCTTGGCATTCCCCGTTGAGTGCTCAACGACAGCGGTTCAATTTACAAAAAAAGTTCTTTTTCGGGTTTCTTATACGTTGCTGCAACGCTTTTTTGTGCGGTAATATAAACATGGATGTCGCAAGTACTGATGCCTCGGCTATAGTAAAACGACTAAGAGATGGCTTAGTAAACGATTGGAATATCCTAGAGAATGTGTTTCGCCTGATGCAACGGGAGGAGACGTTTTGGGCAGACCCACAGCAATGGAATTCAGGCAAAATTATTGAATTCTTTCAGCCGGATCAATTAAAGGTAAAGGTCTCAGTTTAAAGTACATAATATATACTATATAGTTGTTCGTCTCAGTCACGGATATTAGAAATGTTTATTCCAAAGTCAATTTGTATTAGCTATTCTCTAGTTAAATTAGCGCTAATTTTCTAATACTGATTTAGATCGATGTTAAATGTTTTAACGCTAAAATCCTCTTATAGTAAAGCCATTTGCTACATACATGGGTACATACAACGGTATACTTGTCTATCAAGTGTCTGGCACGTTTGAGATAAGAATTATAAAAGTTTAATTGACAAAGTGTTGTGTTTAACCTTTTCCAAGAAACATTCAAACATACCATTAAATGCGTATAAGATTTTAAAACATAGATAAAACCCGTATTTCTTCTTAATAGTCGAATACATACTTTTTATAAAAAACGTAGAGGTGACCCCTTTTGCATTATTTAAATAAATCATATATTACTCTTATTAGATAGACCTGTCAGTATGCATAAATTGTTATCTCCCTCCCTCTTAGCAATTAATTAATCTCACAGTGACGAAGGAGGGGCAAACACACACACTCGCCGAGATCGAGCAATTGTGTCAGTTGGTGATCAAGTATTCAGTGAAAACTTCGCATGGACGTTTCCACAATCAACTGTTTGGACAGCTCGACCCCTTTGGCTTGGCGGGAGCATTGATCACTGAGGCCCTAAATGCCAGCGCGTAAGAATATTTACTTATGTGTAAATAGGTGTAAGTGCTAAGCAATTGTTTAGCAGCAATTATTTGACAAGAAACATAAATTCACGATGTTGATAATAGTGACGAAGTCATTTAATATTGACCATAAAAAATATAACTACACAGTGTGAAATTATTAATTGGTTAATCAACTCATATAGAATTAGCATAATTCTAGGATTTCAACTTTATATATTTCTAGTTTTAAACTTTATATATTTAAAATGTTATACCCACAGTTATACCTTTGAGGTGGCCCCTGTTTGCAGTCTGATTGAGACGGAAATTATAACGACCGTATTGAATTTAGCGGGTTACAAAAATGGTGACGGGATTTTTGCGCCTGGTGGCTCATCGTCCAATATGTACGGTCTAGTCTTGGCGCGCTACAAGTTTGCTCCCGAGGTAAAGACTAAGGGCATGTTTGGCATGCGACCCTTGGTGTTATTTACATCCGAGGATTCACACTATAGTTTTAACAAGGCAGCCCATTGGCTTGGCTTGGGAAGTGAAAATTGCGTGGCCGTTAGAACTAATGCTCAAGGTCAAATGCGGTTAGATGATCTAGAGTCAAAGATTGTAGAGGCACAAGCTCGCGGTGGACAACCTTTCTTTATAAATGCCACTGCAGGTACAACTGTTTTGGGCGCCTTTGATAACATCAATGGCATCGCGGATGTAGCCGAGCGACACAATCTGTGGTTACATGTGGATGCCTGCCTTGGTGGAGCTGTACTTTTAGCTCACAAGCATAGGTCATTGATTGCTGGATTGGAGCGTGCCAATTCATTCGCCTGGAATCCACATAAGACTTGCGGCGTTCCATTGCAGTGTTCTCTCTTTCTCACGAAAGAGTCTAATTATTTGCTCGATCGTTGTAACAGCGTAGAGGTGAACTACCTTTTCCAACAGGACAAATTCTACGATGTGTCTTATGATACGGGAAACAAGAGTGTCCAATGCGGACGTAAAATCGACGCTCTTAAATTTTGGCTTATGCTGAAGGCTCGCGGTTACAGTCAGTATGGTCACTTAGTGGATCATGCCATTAATATGGGCCGTTTGCTGGAAGAGAAACTCCGTGTGCGGTCGGATCGCTTTAGACTTGTACTTAATACCCATGAATATTCGAATGTGTGTTTTTGGTATATACCGAAAGTCATGCGAGTTTTGCCTAGCCAAGAGACCGATGAATGGAGAAAGCGATTGTTTACTGTAAGTGGAACCGTTTATTACTATCTGCCTGTATCTGTGTGATAACATACATAATTATAATTTGTTTATTTAGGTTGCTCCTAAAATCAAAGAGCAAATGGCATACAGCGGTTCTCTTATGATCGGGTACACACCACTCAAGAGTCAAAATTTGGGAAACTTCTTCCGCATGGTTTTTACTTGTTTTCCCATACTAGAGGACGAGGAATTAGACTTTATACTAGACGAGATTGAACAACTTGGAGAAAAAATAAAAGTATAATATTTCCTTCAACGCTTAATCTTAATTTAAAAAAACTTAAAATCAAGAAAAGATTCTCCAAATTAAATTAAGGTTTTTTAATTGAATTTACTTTTCCGTTGCATTTTTGTTTTAATAAATGTTTGTTCAACAGTCTGGCAATACCTGGAAGGTACTCATCGATAGTCTTATCGATAATAACATATTATATCGAAACGATATCGAATTAAACAACATTCCATCTGTTGAAAATAGCATAACAATTGTTCCAAAACTTAGTTTCTAGGAGGGATTTGCAAATAAAAATAAATCATGGGTCGTGCGGAGGTCGGTACTCCCAAGTACCTCGCTAACAAGATGAAGGCAAAGGGATTGCAAAAGTTGCGCTGGTATTGTCAGATGTGCGAAAAGCAGTGTCGCGACGAAAACGGTTTTAAATGCCATACGATGAGCGAATCCCATCAGAGACAATTATTGTTATTTGCTGACTCCCCTGGTAAATTCCTACACAGTTTCTCCAAGGAATTTTCTGATGGCTACATGGAGCTGCTGCGCCGTCGCTTTGGCACCAAGCGCACCAACGCCAACAAGATTTACCAAGAGTACATTGCCCACAAGGAGCACATACATATGAACGCCACGCGTTGGCTAACGCTCTCCGACTATGTAAAATGGCTTGGTCGTACTGGTCAAGTAGTGGCCGACGAAACGGAAAAGGGCTGGTTTGTTACTTACATCGATCGCAGTCCTGAGGCAATGGAAAAGCAAGCCAAAGCCGATCGCAAGGAAAAAATGGAAAAAGACGACGAAGAGCGAATGACAGATTTTATTGAGAAACAAATTAAGAAAGCTAAATCGAAAGAGGATGAAGAAGAAGAAGAGCAGCATAAATATACTGAACTTAGGAGGGAATCTGCTGAAGAGCCGCTCAAGTTAGACATTCGTTTGGAAAAGAAATTTCAACCTCAGTCCATTTTAGGCAAATCAGCGCTGTCAATCAAACGTGAGAGTTCATCAGGGGAACCGGATGAAAAAGTTTTTAAGAAGCCCAAAACACCTGCAATAGATAATTCACGTACAGCTCTTGATGACATAATCAAACTAGAAGAGGATAAAAAGGAGCGAGCCAATCGTAAAGACTATTGGTTGCACAAAAATATTGTGGTCAAATTTATTTCAAAATCTATGGGCGAGAAGTATTACAAACAAAAGGCGGTTGTCCAGGAAGTCATTGACAAATATAGGGCGAAAATAAAATTTTTGGATAATGGCGAAAAGTTGAAAGTGGATCAGGTAAAACTTATTAATGAAAATTTTGAAAAATATATATAACACTCATTAAACAATTTTATTAGTAATCTTAGTATTTACCGGAATTTATTACGTTTTGATTCTTGCAGGCACATTTGGAGACTGTCATTCCGGCCCTGGATAAAACGGTTCTGGTAGTTAATGGCGCATATCGGGGGTCCGAGGCTCTGCTAAGAAAGTTGGATGAGCGTAAATACGCAGTGAGCATTGAGATTTTACATGGTCCACTCAAAGGACGAATAGTTGACAATGTTCAGTACGAAGATATATCTAAATTATATGAAGTTTAGTTAATTGTAAAAATGATAAGCTTACTATAGTTTTTTATAGTAAAATACATAAATATTAAGCATCTATCACATTTTTGCAAAACTTTCCAAGCAAAAGCATTCAGGTCAATTGTATATACATATCTAAAGAGCAACACCTGTTGGCAATGGCATTCACTTAGTAGGTAAAATAAACTAAAGTTATTTTGCGGTTGAGGCCAAGACAGTTGATTTTTAAAACAAAGAAATATTTAAAAAAGCTTTTGATATTGTGCTTACTGAAAATTGATGTGCGTTAAACGACATATTAAATGGTGTACGATATAGAAGTATAACTACCTTTAATATGTTAAGATCATATGCTTTACTTCGCATCATCATCCTACTTAATTTGGGCAATTGGGCTCAAAGTGAAGTACTTTCAAACAGCAGCAACTGGTGGCAGGAGGTGCCTCGAGTACTATCTGATATTGTTACAATGAAGGCAAATGTTCTTACGTCTGGACCACTAGAATTGGCAGCCAATGCCATTGATGCCCTATGTAAGGAGTAATAATTCCAGTTTCTCAGCCCACACTCCTTGTACTTGTTTTCTAGGTACATCGACACTGTTTATTGGAAGAATGCCACCCCAAATTGTTCCAGATATAAAAAGAATTAATTTTCAATATATGACACCGTGTTATAACTATAGTGTACCTTTGCTAGAGGCCCAACGACTTTGGCGTCACTCTAAATTTAATAAAAAACGTAAAGTGGTAATTCTGGCTACTGGTTGGACGAACACTGTAAATGATTCAACGGCTGTGGCAATGATCTCCAAGGCTTTCATGTGTCGGAGAGACGTTAATTTTGTGGTACGAAGTAATGAGTGAAGCATTAAGTAAAATGTTTCCAAATTAAATGGACTATATTCTTTCACCGTAGATTGTGGACGCTGCTTTTTATGTGGACACGCTATACAAGTGGTCTGCCCTAAATACAGATCTTATTGGTGAACATATTGCTGTTGGTCTGACGCATTTAATAAAGCTAACTCCATTGAGCAATATTCATTTAATTGGTAAGTTTTTGCATATCTATTGGGAATAGGATTTAATTTCCTTAATCTTTACGCTTTAGGTCATTCCCTTGGCGCCCATATAATGGGAACTGCAGGACGTACATTTAAGCGGCTGACAGGTGGCCAGTTGGTTCCTCGCATCACTGGATTAGATCCGGCCAAACCTTGTTTTAGACGTGAAAATGTGCTGCCAGGTTTGCAGCGGGGTGATGCCCAACTGGTGGACATTATACACACTAATATTGGTATTTTAGCCAAGCGAGGTCCTCTTGGGGATGTTGATTTCTATCCGGGAGGAGCACACCCTATACAGCCTGGTTGTCTGACTATTAGTTGCTCTCATTCTCGAGCCGTAGAATATTTAGCAGAGAGTGCATATCCTGGGCAAGAACTTGATTTTGTGGGCATCCAATGTAAATCGTGGGATGCACTGAGACGTAGGGACTGCACGTCAGGCAGTACATCGCCCATGGGTTATGCCATAGATACCGAAGCTCGTGGTATTTTCTATGTGGATGTAAACAGTTGGCCTCCGTATGGTCGAAATTTAAAAGAATATTCCGTCAAAAACCCCAAAACCAGAAGTTGTTATCTGTGCCAAGCATAGAAGTCAAGATAAATCTATATATGTAAATAAATTTTTTATTATTTATGAAAATTTAATCTGCAATTTCCGTAAGGTCAAGGTCATCATTAAATGCCTCACTGATGGCCTTCTGACTCTGATAGGCACGTTCCTGGGATTCTGCTATGCGCCAAAGTTCATCGTCATCACGTCCCATTAACATTGATCTATCCCCATGCCCCTTAATCAAATTCAGATGATTTTTTGACTTTGCCTGCAAAGCTTGTGATGATGACGATGGGTTACGCTTCTGTCGATTACCCATAATAATTTGGCTTTCTTCGAAATAGGTATTCGGATGGCTGATGGTCAGTTCTGTGCTGGAATTGTGAGTAAGCATGAAATATTTTCCACATGCAAATTGATAATGACCGCGCGATACAAAAAACATGATTTCTTCAATGGCACTAGCTGACAGACCATACGAAGTAAGCTTTGTCTTGAGGGTGGACGAATCAAGGGATTTATAAGGGCATCCATGGCAGTCACCAGGTGCCGCCATTTCTTTAATAATCTTTAAGCACGAGTAGGGACTGTAGTTGACCATGGATCCTTTTTTGCCATAGTTGTGGTGAATGTTATACTCGTAACTTCGGGAAAATTTATCGACGTCCATTTTCTTGGTGAATTCTTCACGCCAAAAACGTAGCGAATCCTCCAAGGTGACGCCAATACCTTTTAGAAAGAGTCCATACTGCATTCGGCCACCATGCTTTATGTGATGCTGGGTCCGTATGTATTCATGACACATGCGCATGCACAACGGCATAGAAGTTTTCGAGAGTTGATCCAGCGATTCAATTGGCACAGCTATGTCTCGCGACACGGTATAGTCCTTACCAGTGTAAGAGTTATGCAAAGCTTTAAGCAAGCGAGCAATGCGTTCATCATCTTCTACGTCCCCGATGAAGGTCTTGGCCGCCACTAACCCTCGTTCGATCTCATCTTGTTGTTTGGCCCCCACTATTGAGACCAAATCATGGGTATTAACATAAGCATAGCCGGCATTTACGTAGCACCGACGACCGCGGACGAGATCCAACACCTGGGTAAAAGGCACCTTGTAGAAGTCTAGCAGCTCGATTTTGGCCACACTTTGGCCCGCTGTACTCTCGTACAACCCATCTTTAACCTCATCTTTTTGTGACTCGCTCAGTGGGTGAAAATTAAAATTGTTGGACTGCAGGAACTGTTTAATTTCCGTGCCACTGATGGCAGAGAATTTATATTTAAAATATTCCATTTCACGAGCAATAAACCAGCGAGTTAAGTCTTCGGAGCGGCAATAGGCGAGGCGCAATATAAAGTGCGACAAATAGTCACGTCGGCGGGTTTGTATGTCAGCCTCATGCTTAGCGCTATTTCCGCCACTCGAAGAGCAAAGGCGAAGATAGTTGCGTAGTCCTTCCCGTGACAACTCAGCGTTTACATACTCCTTCCAGTCGTCCGACAGCAGGCGTAAGCCCTTTGTTCCGGCATGGTCAAATACGCGCAGTAGACGCAAACGTTCTAAGGCCAGTTCCTCGAATTCCTCTATTTGAATGTCATCTATAGGAGGATACACGTACATCATCACATTGTGTGGGTATTTGGCTTCTAAGCTTATCACCTCGACTTTTATATCATTGCGGGCGCGCTTCTTTAAATGGAAATCCATGACGAAATAAAATCAGTTTACTATTTACAAGCAAATTGTTTTGCCGCGTAAAGTAGAATCGATCATCTGGCAACCAAGGTATGTTATCGATAGACCGGAACACAACATATTAGATCACATTTAGTATTATTTTGTGTTATATCGACCTATCCCAGCAACCATGCTGGACTATACCAAAATATCAGTAAATTTATATTTTGGAAGGACAAATAAACACCGATTCTATAAAATCGTATATACCGTAAACTAATTTTGGTGCATTCTAATTATTTACTTTGACTACTCTGATTCTTAATGTTAAAAAATTTAAGAGTTTAACAAGCTAGATTTAAACTTCAGTGTTGGTAAAAGGCGTATTTACGGACCCCTCCAGAAAAAAAGCACTGCTAGAATTTTCAATTATATTCGGTTTTTTTGTTAACTTAAATTTTAAAATATTTTTTTAAATACAATTTACGAAGCCCAGTGCCATTTATAGCGCAATGATGACTGTAGTAGTTGTTTTGTGATATTGTTAAATAAATAAACAGTTAATTCGAGGATGTGCTTCGTGATTTTTTTTTCTTTCGTTCGATACAACATTCATTACGCCTAAAGCTGTACAGAGCTTAAGGAGTCCAAGTAAATAATTACCCAACTTAGTTTTTTGTGAAATTCGGTATTGATGACTTATAATCCCGCAATAAAAATATGTTTAAAAATGTGATTTAAAGCATCCGCTCATTTGCGCCAAAAAATTGAAACGAAACTATGGAAGTCGGTCAATTGATGCAGGTCTTTCAACCGCTCCAACTGCTAACGCTTGAAATGCTGAAAAGACTCTTAAGTTGTTATAACTATTTTAATATGACTGCCGCGACGATCCCTGGAAACTTAATATATACACTGAAATACTTTATCGGAAAGGTCTCTTAACTTTAAACCGAGGCTCTCTTGTGGAAATTCTTGTGAAAGCGGAATGAAATGGTAAGAATTCAGTTAATAATCTTTAATATTAATTATAATTGTTATGATGCATACTATGAAACCAATTCTGAAAGCTTTGAAATTTATATTAATTGCAATCACTACAATGTGTCGATTCAGTTTGAAATGATAAAAGCGAACCTAGCCTAAAATTATAAAAATCAGAACTTAGTAAACATAAACTTCTAAAAAACATTTTTTATAGCGTGGTCCTGGACTGATTGATAGATGCGGACTATAAATATTTGCTCTCTTAATCAAAAACACTCTGAAAATAGCTTGGGCCCAAAGGCAGCAAAACAGAATTTTTTTAAACTGCCATATAGCTCCCTGTTACCTCAGCTAGCATTACAAATTATTTTACTATATATTATTAAAGCTCAGGTACTTGTATAACTGACTAGGGTTCCTTATTAATTAAGTTGTTCTCATCCGATTGTTTCATCAAAATCTCCACTCTGTCGAATGTATGCCAATTGCTTCTAGTGAGTTTCTTAGACGTTTCCAAAACAGTTTGCGTTCCTCTAGTTTTGGCTGCTTGTCACCTTTACCAGATGGCCATTTTATGTAAGTTTTCACATCCATCAAATACTGTAATGTCTTGGGGCGTTTACTGCGTGGAATATCCTCTAAGAAGACAAGTATTAAATGCTCTTTACTGACCTCAAAGATGCTGTAAAGAACAAAATAAAAAAGGATAATATAATGCACACATACAAGATTGAAAGAATTTTTAATACCCACCGGTGCTGAGCCAAATACATTTCAAATTGACACCAATGGCTGAGTAGAAACTTCGATGATATGATCAGCATCAAAGAGTGTGAACGATCCATACAGGATATAATATTATCCAATATGGTGACACCAATCTGAAAATCTCGCTCATGCAAACAAATGGATATGTCACCTGTTTCCTCTACATTTGGCAGCAACTCATCCAAAACCCAAGGTCGATCATTTTGGCAATAGCTAATGAATATATCGTATACCACATTGGGATCTTGCAGGGGTGTTAGCAACGGCGGTGACTCCTTTGACGCGCTCGATAGGAGAGCAGCCGACTTTAACGACGAATAATAGTAATGAATATGCCAACGTTTCAGATAAACGATTAATGCGAGCATAGATACACCCGCTATAGTAGCCACTACAGCAATGACTATTGTTTGCACAGTATGCAATTCAGTTTCAAGAATATTAAGATTGCGAGACTGGCAATTTAATTGATCCACCAGAAGAACCTGATCCGTTTCATTGAAACACCAATAGTGCTGGGCATCATAATCAAGCAACTGAAATTTTAATGTCGTCTCATTTAGTAATTCGCCAACTTGATACGGTTGATCTGATGGGCACTGGCTTAAAAATTTCTTATAGTTGTTTGAGGAAAGGAAGCGCATTTGGAATATTTGATTCAGACGCTTGTAGTTGAGCAGATTATGATAACTCTCTGTTAGCTGAGGCACATAACGCTGCAGCCAGACATTTTGCGTCAAATTGGCAAAGCTTTGGCTTAGCTCTGCGCGATCAAACAGGTTAAAAGAACATTCTACATTCTTGTTATTGCCAGCTGCTACCTCGATTATATCTCTAAGCAGGCAACTGCAGATAAAGTTATTTTCGCCCAGACTCAGATAGGATAATGTTTCAAAGTCCTTAAGCATTTCGTTGGTAAGAACATTAATGTTGTTGCTGCGTAAGTTAAGAACACGTAATGCCAAATTCATGTGGAAAACACTTCGATACCAGTTACCCACATGATTTGAACTTAGATCCAGTAATTGTAAACTTTCTAGTTGCTCAAAAGTTGTAGGAGACAGTGCATTAATATTGTTACCAGCTAATCCTAAAACCTTTAGTTTTACAAGAGATTTGGACCAATCGATATTCTTTAAATTTGATCGTTCAAAATATAGATATTGCAAGGTATTTGCAATGCCATCAAAAGCGTCATCGATAATATTGTATGAAACAAACGGATTGCCAGACAGATCCAGGCCCTCAAGTGCTGTGTTCTTAAAAATTGCACTGCTTATCATGGGGAATGACGTATAGCATAGACTAAGATACCGGAGCTTAGTACCCAAATGGGTAAAGGCAACTGCGCTGTTACGCGTCATTTTTGAATGCGACAAATCCAGATATATTAGCTCCGGCAAAAGTTTAAATGTAGTTTGCTGTATTTTCAAACCGTAGACAAGGTTTACAATCATCTCCAAGGTGGTCTTGGACCATTGATAGTTGTAGCTTAGCACATTTGTAAAGGACAAATCCAGGTATTCTACTTTTTGTATGTAATAGAAAGTGTCGGAATTGATGGTCATTATCTTATTGTTAGACATGAAGAGTCGGCGAAGATTGGTGACATTTTGAAAGGTCTCTTTGGATATGTACTCTATGCTACAGTTGCTAATGTCGAGCTCCAGGAGATGAGATAGTTTGGGAAATGTGGCCCAAGCCATTGTTTGTTTTTCTGTATATGCAAAGAATGCGAAAAAAGTATTAGAGTCATTTAAACATAGTTTCTTAAAGATTAAATCTATGTTACTATATAGAAGAGATTGAGATTATGTTTCCCTACATATATTTATACATAGTACCTATATACCATGTATATTATTGATCTTACTTGGCCTTCCAAAGTTTTTTATGTAATTCCTATAATACCGCAGATAATCCCCATATGTATTATGGCTTATGTGTGTGTTTGTGTCAGTGTTCATGGTGTTGTTGTTATTAATTGAAAATAACATACACTCCCGATTGTATAGATCAGTGTTATTTGTTGCCAGTAACTGCTCACATTTGTGTTGTGTGTGATTATTGTAAGTTGTGTCATACCAAGTTTCATTAAAAAACCTTTCAAGTGCTGAAATATTTATACCAATCAATATCAAAGTGATTAAACTATAATAGTCTATTATATAGGCATAAGTTATTGTGTGGATTGTCTTAATAACACATCCAACTCAAGCTTACCATCAGCATCTGGTAAAAGTTCTGCAAATTGATTGCCTCGTAGTGATAAAAACTTAAGGGAATTATTAATTGTTCCAAGAGTTTCATAGGGCACTGAATTGAGAGAATTATAGGCAGCTGAGAATATTTCCACTCCTTTTATGCGTCCAAAATATTTAAAGTGCCGTTCAGTTTGTTCCAGCAAATCCACATCTTCGCCCAGATTACCATGCGACATATCCAAATACAAGTTCTTAGCTGTGTTAAAAAAACGATATTAGACTTTTAAAATAGGAAAAATCTTTTATCCCCCTTATACATAGTTTGTGCAAATTTAATTAAACATTTCGATTGTGCTCCATTGTTTTTATCTATTATTATTTAATTGATTTAGCAAAGGAACTTGTCGACTATAAATACTTACAGTATTTAAAATTAACCACTTTTAGACTGCCATTTGGATATGTCCACCATAAGATTTCATCTTTAATGATATCCAATAGACAGGAATTACCATCGTCTGTATCATATTTAAGTAAGATTGATTTCAGATCCGTTTCGTCCATTTCACGACTTGCCGAATCTGTCTCTTCCTCACTTTCATTTTCATCAATTTCAAGATCCGCATCGTAGACACCCAAAGTATTGAGCAATTTTGATGGTATCATTAGTCGGCCATGGGTTGGCAGAAAATAGACAATGAATATGAATATTAATATGAATTTTATATATATTTTATATATCATTTTGTTGTAGTTGTTGCCTTTGTGCTTTTATGTACAACTTTATCTGAATTATAATTATTATTATAATGGTGTGTTTCGGGAATAACAAAAGTTGACTTTGCACTTTCTCTTTCAATTGTATTGATTATCCAGGTTGATTATGAGGGATAAGCTATACCCATATCTACATTAATGCACTTTTACATTTACACGCACACTTAAAAAAAATTGGGAGGAGCCTGCTCCTCTATTTACTCTTTACATTCCCGTTTTCGCTCTCTAGTCTCTCTCAATCGAACGTAATCCGTATATTAAAATATTGATTTGGGTTGATTTGGTATTCCCAAACAACCGTTCATTTGGCGCTCCCGTAACAGACTGGAGTCCATAGTTGTTGGCTTGGATAATGGTCAAATAGAATCGAGCTTCCTGATATGCCGCTTATCAATTTTGGCAATACATCGATGTGTTTTCCTTGGCTTTTCAATGGGTTTTAGCTGCTATCAGCGTATGTCTGCACTGGAACCCACACACCCACGTTACCTTATCGGATAATTATCAAATGGTGATTAGTATCTGATAGTTTTCTTTGATCCAAATTTGTGCTTAGATATTAACAAAAGTTCCACACTATTTGCCATTTGCCGGATTTGCCAAATCGCAATCGTGTAACAGTAGCAATAAATTCATACATCGATTGCCATAACAGCTTATGTTTATGATGCCGTCGGGTCGTCTATATAATTGGATTTGATTTATTGTAGATTTTCAAAACAAAAGATTGATAACATTTTTGTTCATTTCTATCTATCTCTTTTCCTCATTCTTTTTTTTTTTTTTTTGATTTAAGTAAATCTAAGGCAATCAAAACAGTTTAGGTTTTGAGATACGACGAACACAAGAGTACAAAATTTTATTATACCAAATCAACTATATATAGTGGTTACTTTATAAATAGTTCGAATATAAAATGTTTAAAATATAGTAATCAATAGTTCATAGAGTTATACAGATCGTCGAAGTGGTTCTGGCGCCTTGTATAATTGGTTTTTAACTTAGGTAACTATTATTACTATTATATTTTAAAATCTTTTGTATGGAGATGCCCTTTATAATGTAGTATTGTATGCGTGTTGGAATTTGAATACCGCAGTTCAGGTACTCTTTATTTGTCTACATCACATAAACGAAAGAAACCTAACGTTCCTTTTTTGCACGGAAAAAACAGAAAAAGAAAATAAAAACCTAGAATTTTCACTTGGCCTTGTAGGTCATTTTTTTTTTTGAGTGAAAACTCTTCATGGCTTTAATGCCATTCTCAACGTTGGGTACATTTGAGCTCACCCGCTGAGTATGAGTGAGTACGCTGTTGGAAACAGGTTTTTTGTGAGACCAGGCCAGTTAGCGTTCCAGATAGAGATCAACATTTAGTCTACAATCGAATGCCGATGGTGGAGGTGGAAAGCCTAATATCGTTCGTCTAAGCAAGCAACATAGTTACTATATAATCTATAGCCATAGGTGGCCAAAGATTGAGATGCGTAAGGCAAGTCTGGGTCTGGGCCTTGGTCTGGATGCCAATTCAGAAGCCTTTTCTAGCTCCAGCTCATCTTTTACAACCTCGTATAGCGATGGCAGTGATTTGGCCAACTGGGAGGAATACGTGGCTGATGATGGTAGCCTTTTTTATGCTGAATACATGCCCAATGCGACGCGAACGACCGAACGTCGTGTGGAATTTATGCGCCTGGGAAAGAAGTCGGGAAGACGGCAGCAGCAGCAACAACAACAACAGCAACAGAAGCAGCAGCCCCAGAGTCACAGCAATCGCCAAAGCCGTTCCGATGAGTTCCGATTCTCACAGTTGAAAACTAGCGACAGCCACAAACAATTGGAGCTGGTTATAACAGCAGCGGATCGCTTTCGTTTTGGTCGCCGCTCCACACCAGTGGAGTCGATTTTGGGATTCCGTGTTCAGCCCTTTCCAGATCAGCCTGAATGCCTAATGGTGGAGAGTTTTGTTCATGATATTAGTGCCCTTCAGCATAAAGGTGGGACTATAAGGCGTGGAGATTGGTTTAAATCCTTGAATGGCATTGAGTTATATGCCAGCAATGTAGATGAACTGCTGCACCAATTTGTGGAGCCCACCCAAGTTTGTTTAGGATTCCAAGGGAATCAAGAAACTGAAGAAGACAAGGGCTTGGAAAAAGTGCCAGAGGGTGAAACTGGCGAAAGCCAAGGGCCAGCAGCCCACCAGCAACAGATCAGTAAAATATTGAACTTTGCCATGTTTGCCGAACAATTCGAACGCTTGATGGTGACCTCCAATTCAGAAAATGCAGTCATACCCTTTGCCCTGCTGTTACTGCCGCCCGAATGTTACCAGCAGGATCAGCACAAGGATTCTCTCTATTACTATCCCGAGAATCCATTAACTAATTTCCTGTATAAGGCCCGCGGATCGTTTCTTACCCTTCATGCAGTGCTAAGTGAGCTGCAGACGCAACCTTTAAGCTCACGTTTAAAAGTGGGAGAGGATCACCATGTTTACCATGTAAACTATCGACGGCTAAATGGTTTTCTAGTTCTCGTAGCATACTCATCCAACCTCTTTACAGAATCGGAATGCAATTTACGTTCCGATGAACTCATGGGTTATATACATTTCTCTCTGCCGGGCCTGACCTTGGACAATTTCACCAGTGGTGGAGGTTCGGATGAGAGTTTGCGATTGTTCCTGCGACATTTTTGTAGCATTCAAAGAAGTCGCCTCTTAGCCACCTCTTTCGGTCCACACATACAGTTCGAGCAGCTTTTGAGGCAATCCTACAGCCTACCTCTACCAAAAGAGGCTCAACTCAGAATATTTGATGCCTTGAGTGAAATGGAGGCCATGGACTACCGAAATTGGAACGATGAGCCTCTGACCACCCATAGAGAGTTTTTTATCTATGGCAGCGCCTTGTACTATGAACATTTTTTGCTTGCTAGCCTCTTGCCAGCCTCCGAGCGTGTCCAAGTGGAGAGTTTTCTGCGTTGCCGTGGAATCTTTGATTTTATAGCAAATCCAAAACTCCGGGTTCGAGAGTTATATGTTTGGGAGGAGATCGTAATGCCAAATGCCACTGGTCGGTACTTTCTCACCGTATGCACCCGAAATCATCTTAGTTTGGCGGTAATACTAAAGATTTTTGATGCCCCTGATATGGCCCCGGATGCTACGGTGCCCCCTTCTCTATTTTATATTGAAGAAATTCAGGAGACTTTAGATCATCTAGTGCAATGTGGCATTGAATCATTGGCAATGTTCTGGTCCATATCAAATAAGCGCCCTGAGGTCCTAAATGAGCCAGAGAAAGTGGAGGATTCATCAGCTGTTGGTTCAGGGGTTGCGGGAGACCTTGAAAGGGAAGAGACGGTACCCCATAAGCTGGAATCATTTCTGAAGCAGAAGCTTACTGTGTTGTCGTCCACATCTGTCACTGTGGATGAGGAAACTGGACAGCAGTGCTCGTCCTTGGGTGGCTCTTCCATACACAGTTTAACACCCAGTGAAGATGATTCGTCACGACGCCGCCTCACACCCATACATGCAGGTGCTGGCGATGATTCCGATTCTGGTTCTGATTGGGAAAATTTTGCTGTCCAGCATCCACTTCATTTTGGCGAAAATCAGAGTCAAAGCCAAATGACCGAGTCCATGTGGAAGGAGATTAACAACGTTGTGCCAGTAAAAATATCCGCCGGATGGAAGAACTCAGTACTGTATTATGTCTACATTGATTTGGCAAATAATTCTTTATTCGCCCCATTCAATGGTGGCCAAGAGAATATGCCATTTCTTTCCGAAATACGTAAGGCTTGTCACTTGATACATTCAGTGCTGGAACGTTCCAAACATTATCGACGACCACCAACAGAGTCCTCATCTTCCAGCCATGGTCAATCTTTGGCCAAAGAGCATGGCATTACCCTCAACTTACATAAAGAGGGACTTACTGATGGTATACAAATTGTGGTGGTTGGTCGACTGTTTCAATCACCTGCCAAGGAGGTCTATGTATGCCACCGTGCTGAAGTCCCACAAAATATGGTCGAAATGGCTTTCAGACTATCATTTTTTTCAATGGGCTAAGAATTATTTAAGATACTAAATTCTATTCTTTATTTAAATCGCACTCTTTCTTTAAAACTTTTGAATTATTTCCTAAGAACTAAGACGATTTAGATAAGTTATAAACTATATTTTTGTATCCATACCAACATCGAAAATGAAATAGTTTTGTTTATATTAAGAAAAAATCTAGCATTCTATTGAAAGGCTTATAGATATATCTATCTGTTGAGTTATTTACATTTACAATATGAAAATATGTAAATTCGAGTTCAGAAATATAACTCAGTAACGGTAAGGGTAAGGGTCGCAGCCTTGCCAATTGATGTAAAAATGCGAAATATGTAGCATACGGATTCGCAAGAATCTATTTCATTTTCATTTGTATTTCATTCAGCTTTATTTTTAATGTGATCAGAAAAAAAGTATTTATAGAGTTCTGTGGGAGGGTTCCGAACCACTTCCACATACATGTTTACATATGTATGAACGACCAAGAATAAACGACACGCGCATTTTTATGACAGATATATGAGGCTCAAGGTAGTTTTCCCTAGTGGTTTATTTTCTCCGCCGCAGTTCACACTAAGACCGTCTGGCCAACGGAACGCGAAAGATGCTCATTTGATTGATTGCTTTAGTTTTGTACACATTTTGATGTGGATATGGATATTCAGTGGATATTTTGTTTGGTCCATGCTCTATTAATAACGACGACAGTTTCTTTGGAAGAATCTGATGGAGGATTAACTGAAGGCAAGAATGCCTCATATATGGACACCGAAGCCAAGTTGCCCAGTGAAGTTCAAAAGGCTGTTTGCACGGTCACAGCAGGGGAAGTTAAAGCTTCCGCCGAAGCTGTGACCACAAAAACTTTAAAGGGAGTTTGTGGATCGGGCAAGTATTTACATGAAGCTATAAACATAAAGACAAAAACTATTAGCTAAATTGTTGTTCAGATGAAATGAATCTGGCCTTTCGCAGTTTGGAGGCAAAACTTTACGAAGAGTTACGATTGATAAGGTTAATGTTGGAGCAACTGACTCAGGCCAAAGTACTAGACAAGAATAATGATACCTTGAAGTTTGAAACACCGAAGATGAAGAGCACAACAACTATTCCAAAAATGCTTACCCAAAATGAACTGATACCAAAAGACCATGGGCTAAAGAAAATTCCAAAATTGAAATTGCTGCAGACGGAATATAAGCAGATGCCAAATGGAGAGCGGGAACTGGAAGTTGATAAATTCAACAATACTATGTTAGCCGATCAGGATGTTAAATTGTTTACATATTACTGGAAATTGGAGAACTTTACACAACAAATTGCCAATCTTACAACAACCACAATCAATAGCCCTATGTTTAGTATACGAGGTAACTTAAAATTAGTGCAAATTAGTTTTCTTATCTAACTAAATTTCTACGCATATAAAACCCATTATATATGCTTAATTCTGTCATCTGCAAAAGTATAATTGGGAAAAATCCATATCGATCTAATCATATATTTTCAATTTAGGAAAGTCCCTTCAGTTAAAGTGCACCTTTCATCATTTAAATCGCGAAATGCTCAACTTGCAATTGGGCTATGCCTTTTCCACGAAGGACCAAGGCCAACACAACATTATGCTAGACATGGGCGGCTTCTTAAGGCAATTGAAATGGACAGATCAGATGACATTGAAACATAAAATTTCCATATTGGATCAAAATCAAACCAGTCGTCGTACCCAGGATCTCAGTTCGCAAGAGTTGAGCAAACTAGATACTGGTTTTACTATACCTCATAGTGCCCTTCTTGGCAGCACCTACATCAAAAACAATTCATTATTAATACAAATTCTTTTATATTTATGAATGATAAGAATTAAAAACCATAGAGAGACCCAAACCAATGACTAAAGCTATTAACTTGGTAAACCCGATTGGAAGAGACTGATTTAAAGTTTACTGCGTGCTCCTTTAGCTGTGATATTGAGGAATGGTAAAGCAATTGGATACAATTCTTTGCACGATTTAAAGGCAACAATATCGTTAATGGACTGATGACGTTCCATATTTGTGGCCTCTTCGGATCCTTCCTTTTCGGCATTGGTATCGTTTTGTGTCGAAACAATATGCACGGAAAGCACACGACGTTCTTCACCATCCTTGGCAATAAATTTCTAAAACGAATATTCATGAAAAAATATAGGATTTAAATGAGATGAGAACTGCTAGGCTACAGCAGCTTACCTTAAAATATTCCACAAAGTCAGATTTGGTTATCTTGCGTAGAATAGCCACCTCAGCTTCTTCACGTTCGAAATGATACGTTTGCATGGCGATTTCAGCATAGAATTGGCTAAATTGTTGGAAAATGGTTTTTGGTTTTTCCAACTTTTTGACAGCCAAAGCCTCTTTGTGGCGTTCAAATTCATCTAGTGGCATGTCCTCAATCGCTTGCTAAGAGAAACAAAATTCAACACAATTGAATTATCATTGTAGTTGGCAATTCTTACCAAATATGTCTGTAAAAAGTTCTCAATGCGATCCTCAACAAAGGAAGGATGCTTTGCTGATTGGACAATGATGCGTATGCCATTAGCTCCATTCACTTTGCGCACGCCACTGAAAACAATGTAGCCCAGTTGCTCCTTTGTGCGCAAGCAATCATAGCAAGGCTCTGAGAGTATTTGCGATACTAAATTTACCATAATATTTGTGTGATCTGTTTGTGCGCCACATTGTAAATAGAGTTGGGTGCAGGAGCTTTTGTGATACTCATTTTCCTTCTCGAATAGATAACTATCACCTAACAAAAAAATTGATTAAAGCCCATTAGAATCCAATAATTAATGCACACTTGAAGAGAAATTAAATATTTACCAGCCAAAAGCTTGTATTCACGCTTCTTTAACATTTGACGTGCCAAAATTGGCAACTTTAAAGCATTGGTAGCTTCCAGTCGTTTGTTAACACGTCCCGCTATATCAGTAGCTTGCAATTTGGTAACATTACCGAAAATGAAGCATTCAGTGTGCAGCCGTTGAAAGAACTCCTTAGCAAAATTCAAAACACGATCATAGGTGACCACTAGAAATGTGAAAAATGTTAACGACTTTTAGCCTAAGTGTACAGCTTATAAAACTACTCACACTCCATAGCATCTAGCAACTCCACATTGGCCCAAGCATTCTCTGTTAGCAATAAAGCGAGATAATAGATGGAATGCTGATACGGTTGTTCGGCTTTAAAGTTTTTTAATGATCGCACATATTCCTCCTTGAGTATATCGAAACGTTTCTCATCAATGCGGAAATCGAATAGGTGGTCCAATAATTTTTCGAGTAGTACCACCTGCTTATCACTAAAACCTCGTATGGTGAACTAGAAATTGATTACTTTGTGTAAAACTCCAAGTTAAGGTTCGAGTGAATTCTATTGATTAACTTACATCAATGCCACACGGTTTACCAACTACATTAAGCTTGAGACTGGCCAAATCGGCATCGTATAAATACTCATTAAGCTGATCCTTCAATAGCATCACCATCATATGATTTAAATTGCAATTAAGTGGATCGAGATAGGCAATCGGATTGGACATATCAAAGGTCATGCATGCTTTGGGTTTGTTGAATTGATTGTCTTGCTTGTGCCACACCCGAAGGATGGGTGTATCCAAAATAATTGTTGGATGCTTGGGGGCATCACTCGGCACATCGGCAATATCAAAATTAGTCGGTATAAAGCTATTTGGCAGTGCAAGCTTTAGATTTTCATTGAGATCGCAATTCTCCCAGCGACTAAGTGTATCTTTTGCAATTGGCTCCACGCCGTACTTTGTCTTATAATATGGTTCCACCTGATCACTGTCCTTTTCAAAACTTTGGCTAACCATCACAATGCGACACTTTGGCGGCACCAATTCCTCGAGAAGGTTGGTAATTAAGTCCGGGCGCCATTCATTACTCATATATGGCGCAATCAATACCTCCTCCAATGGAAAAATCTGCATAGAGGATACCGCATGGGTAACCAAATTTTCAGGCTGCTCTTTTTCCTTAAAGCGAAAGCGCATTTCATTTAAACGCACACACTCGTCGAAAATCCACTTTTTTGGACCTTCCTGGCTTAACATGCGTAAGTACTGAAATATAATATTTACAATATCGTCCATATGTTCCAATCCTTCTTGAGTAAGATCCACAACAATGTCAAAGAAGCCAAAACCATTTTGGGTATTCTGATGTCCGGCCATAAGACTGTAAAGAAGAATAAATTAGATTAATAAAACAGGAATATCGATTTTATACAGATACTTACTCGTTGCACCAGCCCAAGCGCCGCAGTTCGGACAAAATGCTTCCTTTGCCCTCGTGTCCAATTAAGTGAGTCAAGTAGTTGTCGGGCTGATAGTAAAAAACATTTTTAATATGGTTCAAAGAATAAAAGACTTCCTATCATTTTCACTGACAAATAAACTATGGGAAAAGGACAAACCAATTTCTAGCCGGTGGGATTTTGTCCCGGAATACAATTATTAATTACCTTTCTTTTTCTAATTGAGAAAAAATTGTTCCTATTTTTATATTTTAAAGGGGAAATTTGCAAATTTTTGACGGACAAATATGGTTTTTGTACAGATTAAATTAACTTACACCCGATTTATAGAACTGCGTTAGATCATCCGTCGTGAAACTTATCGTCAATGAGCGTATATCCTTAATAGGAACAATTTTAACTTTCTGGGCGTAACTATCCTCAGCAAACGGATGGCGTGACCATTGTGGTACTTCGACATTTTTATTCTCGATTTCGGAGAACTTGGTCATAACCATAGACTCCAAATCGTCCAACGACTCTGTGAACATAAAAATATGTATAGTTTTCAAATCCAAGAAAAATAATTTAATTGTTAACCTTTGCCAATAACTGCCAGACACATTATGTTGGCCGAATACCACTGCTTGTGGAATTTCAGCAGCTCCTCTCGCACATCGATGTTACGAGACTTTGGTATATCGGCGAGTGTGGCCTTATTCCCACTGCCAAACTTGCTGTAAGCATGATCTGATTTAGCTAAGTGTCGATGTACTTGCTTTATGCGCCATAAATCACTGGATAGATTCTTTTCGTGCTCTGAGTTGACCTGGAACAATGTATTAATTATAAACGTTTGCCAAAAACCGACGTACAATATTCATACGGCATTAATTTCTCTCTCAGTGGCACTTGGAGTGAAAAGCGGCCCAATAAAAAACTGGGCAAAACGATCCAATGCACCATCTAGCTTGTCAGGTGAAACGTGAAAGTGATACTTGGTCATCTGGGGATATGTGGCTGCATTGCTGCTTCCACCACTCTGTGAAAGATAAGTGGTGTAGCCATTTTCATGCGGATATTTTTCCGTGCCTAGGAAAAGCATGTGCTCGCAAAAGTGAGCTAAACCAGGCAAGTTGTCTGGATCGGACATGTGTCTAATAAAAAAAAATTTTCGTTTTTTATTTTCAAATTCTTTTTTCTGCCATTATATTGGCATACACTTACCCAACATGTACAGAGAGTGCTGCTGCTGAAACATCCGTTTGGGGATCACTAATCAGAAGTACCTTAAGGCCATTTTCCAGCTGCAGGCCACGATAATCTCTGCTATCCTGTTGCGATTTCTCGATATTGTTCAATCTATGGCAAGTTTCAGTAAGGTAAGTGGTCTTTTTATATAGGTATTTAAAGCCTACCGTAAGATTGGTTCCAATTGCTGATCTGGTCGCTTGGGCACTACCTTTTGAGCATCTGCTATAGTCATTTTAGGTTTGGGCAACGAGCCTAAAGATCGACGAGTTAGTAAAATCCGGCTGACTCCAGGTCTGGAAAAAAAAAATTTAACTCTCCTTTTCCACGTACTTTATGGATTTTTGGCAATAAACCTTCGAAACCTGAGAACAGCTGCCGCAAAAATCGATGAGCTGCAACTGGATAGATTAAGACACACGTGCCGAGCAAACATAGAGATTCCTGAATATGGGATACGCCGGCTCGGTAGTGGTATAAAGGTAAAAATCTAAAATATATCAATGGCTCTCTTAGTTGCCAACAATTTCATAAAACTTGCTTGGAAATCGTTTCGCAATAATTGCACAGGAATCAAAAACATATGTTTACCAGGGCGTGTGTATTGTTTGATACCGGTTCCGGTTCTAGTTTACCGTCCGATTGAAAACAATTTCTAATATATCTTAAATTCTTGTATTGTTGTTCCTTGACAGTGTTTCCGAGTAACTTCATAAATTTTTGTAATATACTTAGAATTAAAAAGAGTTTGGCAGCAAAATAAGAGCTATTTATTAAAATCAAATTGAAAAAAAAAATCGATAGTCCATAATCGATAATCGATATACAATAAGCTTACAAGATGCTAGATTTGCATTTGACTTGGACAACCCTAATATAACCGACGGGTATTCCGCAATCGCATAAATAAAAAATAATAAAAACATTTATTACTTTTACTGCGCAACTAAAGCACAACGATGGCAGTAGAGCCATCATATCCATGAATCGGCATTTTCTCGACATACACCGTGTCATGTCCGAGATCCATTAAATGTTCTTTTGCTGCTTAAGAATATGTAAATAGCAAATATATTAATTGTTGTAAAAATATGCTGTGCTGTTTGTGAGCGAATGTCCAAGTGTGTCTGTGGTATGAGTGTGTGTGTATGTGAGTGATAAGTGCAATACGCAAAAGTAAGAACAGACGGAAAGCAAAGCCGCAACATATAAAATTTAAGCAGTCGTTTAAAAGGTATTTATAATAATTATAATTATATCTATATACATTTATATACTACGGTATGGTTGTTTATATATGAATGCCTGTGTACCTTGTGACCGCCCATCAATTAAATGAAATGCTAATCAAATTGTTTATTCACTACAATACAGAAGCAAAAAAGGAATTGCAATTGAGGATGGCAAAAAAAAAGTGCAAGTGAATGTCATTGATTTATTTTTTACCTGCAAATGAAAGTATTTTTATAAATTTATAAAGTATATTTTAAAATTTTTCTAAATTAAACAGTTTTTGTGTGTTTTTGTTTGATTCATGATCATGTTGGTGCTAGGCCGAGAGAACTGCCAGACGTATGAAGGTGTATGTATGTGTGCCTGTGTATACATATGTACGAGTGTGTGAATTGGTGACGGTCGAGTTGCCTGTCCGACATGCCCCATGCTGCATGGCATGAGAAAATCAATAAGCTTGCAAAAACAAAAAAAGCAAGTGGCAAAAAATCGGAGACATTTCAGGCGCCGGCTTGCAATGGATGCAAACAAATGATTTTGATTTACCATATAACTATATACGTATGTATGTACATATAGTACATTTCCTACGGTAAATTGAAGAAAACTAAAATCAAAGTTATTTTTGGCGCAGAGAAACAGTTTGCACACATGTACCTATATGTATGTATGTATATACAAACATATGAACATATTAACAGTTAGGCCTCCATTTACTATTTTACATGTATTGGTCATCAATTTTCCCTTCCTAGTGATCCTGTTTTACACAGCAGTAAACTCATGTCAAGGTTTTTTTTAGTGAGGCAATTGACTCTGTACAAAACAATTCTAAACGGGAAATTCCCGAAATTCTACCTACCCCTTTTCGCCAATAGAATTTGGCATATTTCGGCATTCTAACGAATTGACCGTTAAAAGCATAATCAGTTTTCAAATATTCAAGCTCACTGGCAAGGGCATTAACCAACACTATTGATGGGCGGCAAACAAAAGACTTCAATTGTAACTTAATGTTATGCTCATAGAAATACAATGAGCTCCAATTTCCCACTTAGTATGATTAAAAGGATATCATCTAACTTATTCCGAATAAAAAAAAATTAAATTTGTATAAAACATACTTTAGGGGCGAATATGTTTATATAAATTGCATATGTCTTTAGCTCGATTAATTATCGTAAACCACAGGACTTTTAATAGTCTTTTGCATATTCTCCTCCATATATAGATGTGTCGCACAATCGGTTGAAAACTTGTTCTAATCGGTTTAATTTGGCTTTAATGAGATATTTTCTTTGATAAATATACATAAAGTGAGCTCGATTGCTCTGCAAAATCTATAAATAGTTCTTGTTTATCACATAGACACACAATATATAAATATATGTATATATATAGCAATATACATATATATTGCTTTGTCGCAGCGTTTACAATAAAAATGAATTTACAGTGACCCACCATTAAACAACATAAATAAAGGAATCTATACACTAACTATATGTGTATGTCAGCAAACATATAGCCGACATAAAGATACCCTGTACCCAATTAGTACTTTAGCACTTCATTAATAAATCTAAACAACATCTGACAAAACATTATGGTTCATATATGTATATAACATACATATATATATGTAATATATTTGTATAGAAATACACCAGACCAGGCCCACAACCACCATGGTGGCCCTTTTTCCTCGTATGGAGAGATGCTTTCGTCTAAAATAAGATTATGAATTCGTGGCACTATCATTTACTACTTTACTAAAGAAGAAAAACGGGGTATATCCATATCGGTTGGCATTGCTCAACGACGATTTCTTTTATTGGTGCAAATTTTCAGCTTCCTGTTATTCAAGCTAAAAGAACTGGCTGGCTATCTGTCTGTCCGTCCGCATTTTGCGTTTCAAGAGTTTCCAAAAATAGCCTACAAGTCGGTCCATGTACTCGCTCCTACACGCACGCAGGCCCATTGTGGGGCTTCGCATTTTGATTGCAGATATTGTTATTGCAATCTCAATTGAGTTCAATTAGAGTCCGAAAAGAGCGTCTCGCATTGGCATCGTCATTTTACAGCTTCCCTGTTCCTCCTCGGCTTAATGTGGTATGTGCAGCTTGCGTCAGTGGTTTTTACCCAAACAAAAATAAATCGATTGTTTTTTTTAATTTTCATATAGATAAATTAAATTTTCCATCATGTTTCGGTATAATTTCATATCAAAATCTACCGTGTTTATGCTATATACTAGTTTAATTAGCATATTTGATCTCATAGCATTTAGCATGTACGAATTTAGTACACCACTTTGTTAATTAGCATTAACAAAATTTATTTTATGCTTTCTTTATACACACATACACATATGTATGTTGGCCATATTATAGTGTTGTTTTCTTTGACTGGATAGAGGAATGGGTCTATATATTATTGGAGATTAAGGCACACGATGTAAATCAAGATAAGATACACAAGATAAATAATAAAGCATTATATATATGTATATATGGTATAATGTGACTGCTTCTGTCACGTTTGCCTTTTCAGTTATAACTCGTCTCATCCGTCGTATTCTTTCACCTCTATCTTTTCCCAGCAATAGCTACACACAGTCTTTGTTGTATGCTGAAAATGGATAACGAGCAGCCTCATCAAGAGTTGGTCAAATGTGTACTTGTCGGCGATACAGCGGTGGGAAAGACGCGCCTGATATGTGCCAGGGCATGCAATAAGCATGTCTCTCTTTCACAGTTGCTGTCAACCCATGTGCCTACAGTTTGGGCAATCGATCAGTATCGCATCTATAAAGATGTAAGTAATACTATCCATCCAAAATTGACCGGAACGTGTTACTCATTTTTCTTGTTTTCCGCAGGTTCTGGAGCGTTCTTGGGAAGTGGTAGATGGCGTAAACGTATCGTTACGTTTATGGGACACATTCGGTGATCATGACAAGGACAGGCGTTTCGCCTATGGACGATCCGATGTGGTTTTACTCTGCTTCTCCATTGCCAGTCCCATTTCGTTACGGAATTGCAAAATGATGTGGTATCCAGAAATACGTCGATTTTGTCCGGATGTTCCCGTTATACTTGTTGGCTGTAAAAACGATTTGCGTTATATGTACCGTGATGAAAATTATCTGTCCTACTTTGGCGAAAAGGGCACATTTGTTCGGTAAGCTCGAAAATAGAAATCCTCCATAACTGGAAGATATATTTCACCTCATTTTCTTTTCCAGAGCCGCTCTAAAAAGCGACCTGGTCATGCCGGATGAGGCGCGGGCTGTGGCCAAGGAACTGGGTGTAGCCTACTATGAGACAAGTGTTTTTACTTATTTTGGCGTCAACGAGGTATTTGAAAATGCCATCCGTTCGGCGTTGATTGCTCGGCGGCAGCAAAGGTTTTGGATGACCAACCTAAAAAAGGTTCAGAAACCATTGTTACAAGCTCCATTCCGACCACCCAAGCCACCACCACCTGAGGTCACCGTTATGGTGGGCAATTATCGTCAGGACATATACAATATGTTTCTATCGCAGGCCTACACCGATCTCATATTGGTGGTGGGCGGTGCCATTAAATTTGCTGTTCATCGATTTATGCTTGCCGCTGCCTCCAGTATTTTCCAGCGATTGCTAAATACCGAACTCAGCGATATGGGCGGACGCAGCAGCAGTGAATCGAGCATGGTTAGCTCCACATTTGGTGAGGCTACCATAGCCGACTTTAATGATGACACGGAATCTCTAATCCGCTACGAAACACGCACACAACGGTTGGTGCTAAAGTAAATGCAATATTTCAGATCTTATGGCAATCCGTTTCCATTTTTTTTAGCATGTGGGAACACCTTAAGCGTCGCTCCAGTTACCAAGCTCTACCGCTTGTGGAGGCCAAACGCTCTAGTGATCTCTATAGAGAGCTGCATCACCCTGTATTGCAAAGTATACGACTAGTCCAGGTAGAGAACCAGCGAGGTGTCAGTGGGTTGCAAACGATTGTGACCCTTAGTAAGCTCATCTCGCCACAGGCTTTGCATCAATGTCTGAGATTCATCTATACTGGCACCATTGACAAGGAGTGCAATAATCTGCAAGTGAGTATCTACCATCGAAAAGCCATTAAGTCCACGTTAATATAAAAATATCCCATTGACAGGAGATAAGGGAGGCTGCCGATTTACTAGAACTGCCGCAATTAACTCAGTTACTTTCCAAGCCGCAAAGTATCATTGAGAGTCCCAGTGATGAGCCAAACCCTCACATTTGTCTTGTAAGTTGTTAACAAGTGATAAAGTTTTAAAATTATATTATATGTTATTATTTCCCTATTTCGCAGCGCATCAAAGAAAGTATGGAGCGTCATTGCATAGGAGATGGCTGCTTTAGCGATGTAACCTTTGAGCTAGACGACGGTCTTATGAAAGTATGCATTATTTATATTGTCAAACTATATTGTATTTCTCAATTGAAAATTAATATTTTAGGCTCATCGTGCTGTTTTGGTGGGTCGATGCGATGTCATGCGAGCCATGCTGTTGGGTGATTTTCGTGAAGCGCACTCTAATGTGGTATGACAAGGATTTTTATATACTTTCAATGTCATCTACATTTTCATTATTTGGATTTGTATCTCCATTTCTAATTAGATTGTATTCCCTGGAGTAACAATTTACACATTCCATAAGCTACTCTGCTATCTGTATACTGACCAAATTCCGCCAATTTCGGCTGTGAAATGCCTTAATCTGTTGGAATTGGCCAATCGTTTGTGTTTGCCGCGATTACTCAATTTGGTTGAGTGTCGTGTCATTGAAGATCTCACACTGATATCCCAGAATGAAACCAATGAAACGGTGGATCATTGCCTTAAGTTGCTAGAGCCGGTCAAGGTGGGATGAATAGAAACAATTGGAAAAATAACTTGGTGTATTTAACAACAACATATTTTTTATATATTTATTATATATTTTTAGCTGCACAATGCCCATCAGTTGGCTGAATGGTGTATGTCGTATTTATGCGTCAATTACAATATTATTTGTAAATTTTCACTAAAGGGTTTAAAAGCATTGCATCAGGATAATCAGGAGTATTTACGTGAACATAGGTGGCCACCTGTCTGGTATCTGAAAGACTATGATTACTATCAACGTTGCCTAAATGAGCTCAATAGGGAAGTAAAACAAAAGACCTCCCGACGAGATTCTCCCAGCGATGACGAAGGTTGCTTGTGCTTTACTGGGGGTAAGTCTTATAAATCACAAATTTTAATCCGGACACACATATACAAGCATTTTCACGCCCACTAACACACACACACATCCTCGCATTTCCAATTGATTTCTTTTAGTGGAAATCAGTTTTTACTAATTGGTTAGCTCTTTTTTAAACTGTTTTCCCCCGTACGAAATGGATTTTGCTAGAGCCCTCTAGATCGAGTGGTTTGTATTTGTCCCCTATTCAATCCGCGTTTGTTGTCGGTCGTCCCTCTTTTGTGTTTAGTTTCTTTATTGATCATGCGAAAAGATAAACCCAACCCGATATCATCCAATCACATTTATTAACATACAATATTTGGACAAAGTGTTTTCTTGCTGGCTGTTAGGTAAATCCAAGCGCACAGGTGGAGGCGCAAGTGCTGCCAACGCACCAACAGATAGCACTACAGGCGATAATCAAATCTTTAATAGTACAGCCAATTCAATAAATCACATTGATCTGGAAGCTGATATGGATCTGAATCTCTGACACCCGGCCCTAGGTCCTGGCAGGTGAGCAGTCAAATTCCAAAACGTTTTTTATACCCAACAGCAGTTGTTTGCAAGAATACAAAGCATATTCGACCATATTCAAGTATGTTATTTCATATATTTTGAATAACCATCTGACAAAAAAAGAATTCTATAAATTGGATTCATGTATAGAGTGCCCAATATAGATATTATATATTTGGTATTTATATATATTAGCTTGCATAATATCATCTATTATCTGTCATTTTAAATTGCAAATATGCATGGGTATTAAAACTAAATGCACAATGGCCGATTTCTGATTAACTTAACTGTTTGAATTCCATTATATAGATCACTTCGCTTCATAGTGATCCTGCCGGTACTGATCTGTTTTATCTGTACAATTTTAAGTATTTTGATACTTTTCCAATTCCACACATAACAAACCTCATGGAGGAGGGGCGGAGCACACAGTAAGAAATGGCGCCGCGTCTGCTTTTGACAATGCGCAAAAATTTTGCCTTAGTGATTACCAATAGAATCGATATATCTATATAACTGTATAGATACAAAATTAGCTGATTGCCGAACAAGGAAGCATTTTGCTAATCGCTTCTGATTCTTGATATTTACATATATACCTATGCCTAAATCTAATACAATACTTTTGGTATATAAAATCTATATATGTATAAACATATGTATACATATACACATATGCACCGGAATCGAATTCCCCAGACAATTGGTGTAATATTAGTATGTGAAATACCCCTACTATATACATTTGTACTTTTACCTATAGCCATGTATGTATATGTATGTGTATATTTTTGAATTCCAACTTACGGAAACATTTGTCTAGCCATAGCAACTAAGCCAATAATTCATAAGTAACAATGCATTTTGTACAAAAATGATATAGAATAAAACAAAACCAAACAAAGCAATTATGAATGTACCAACAAACGAAAACATTAAAAATATTTTTATTTTAACTTTTAAGATACTTAAGCCGAGAGGAGAATGATGTAGCAGTGTACACATTAAATTTATTCAAATCTCTTGTAGTTTTTTAATAAGGCTTTTCTGCTGAGCGATGCTTCCTTCCTCAACACTCAAATTGTCCAACATGGCAAGCACATCTTCATCTGTTATGACAAACTCCAAGTTTTCATTTTTATTTGCATTGGCGGCAATAGGTTTTTGTTTTTCTTCGTTTGTCTGAGCAACCAGTTTAGACAGCTCCTTTTCCAGATCTTCTTCATCTTGGATAGCATCTAACGCAGTGCTATTGGACATGACATCTTGAACTTCTTTATGCTGATCCAAAGTATCACGTACATCGGCCAAAATTTCATCAACATTGTCGTATTTAAGGCCTGAATCTGCAAGAACTTTCTGCAGAGCTTTAGTACCGATTTTATAGGAATCCAGTATCACACCACAATTCTGTGCTTCATCTACACTAAATAGAAGGGATTCAATGTTGTGTAGGGCTTGACTAAGTCGATCGTAATTCTTTTCCAGCAAATGTCGTTTTCGAAGGTATGTTTTGGCCATTTGCCTTTTGTTTTCTTTTAGGTACTGTTTAATTTTATCATCATTAAACTTAATATTTTCTTCAATACGTTCCATTTGCTGAATAAGATTAGCTTGTGTCATCTGAACATTATGCACAGCATGATCAGCCTCGCTGATATTAAGACTATCGTTATTTTTTGCAGGTATTTTTATTAAGTGAATGCTACGTGTTTGCTCCTCCACTTTAAATTCCAAACCAATGTGGTTTTGAGCATTTAAGTGGCATATGCAGGTTATTAAATCTCTATCGCTGTATGTGGATATCTGAGATGCTTCACACAGTGATTTAAAGCCTTCGAGATGTAACAACTTTCCGCGGTTTTTGTGCAGGACTTTTTCGATGATTTCATTGCTTATATTCTGGGAAAACAAAATGCATTTTGTAAAATTCCTTTTTTATACGTTAAAATTTACGGAATTTACCTGCAATACTTCCAAGTGCACCCATTCTAGCAGTGAACTTCTATCGAAGTTTTCAGAGATAATGCTGCTTTTAAGCCGTTGCCAACCCCAGGACAGTGGACGCTGAACCAACACTGAGATAAACCAACTACTCCAAGTGTTTGACGGATCAGATTCCAATTCGGTCAGCAATTGCAATTGTTTCCCTCGGTGCATCTCCTGAATTACAGAATCAAGGCAAGCGGGCAATTGCTCGCCTCGCATAAATTTAAGTTGCAGCTCTTCTGAATTGAAACAACATTTTCTATAAAACTTGCAATACTGCGTAATAAGATCCTTCCAGAATTTCATCTTTATGTCGTAATCTACTTTGTTAAGATGGCGCGGATGAAATGTAGAAAATAATTTCCGCGTTTCGGCTTTGTCGTGCCATTTATCGGGAAACGTAAATTTAATTTGCTCATCAGTATCATTTGATTTAAGCATTTTTAGTTTTAAACTAAGTGTTTTGTTCCCATGGACTAGCTACCGTAAATATACACCAAGCGACCAACACGAAATCTCATCGCTTAACATATCGATAGTTTAGTTTACAAACATTATACTAGTTCGATAACAAAATACCAAGTCAAGTTTATTGCCTGATAGATATTTGAGCATCCAAAGAATTCAATGAAAGCTTTGACCGACTGTATACGCTCAGTAAAAGGCGAGTCAAAAAAATATTTATATGTTATACACTTATTTTTGCATCGTATTTTAGACTACACTACTAGTTAGGGTAAATGTTACTAATTTCGATTTGAATTAGGAGCTATTTAAGATCAATTGTGTAGCTTGAACTAAAAATTTGTTGATTTAAATTATAAGTTAACCGTTATGTTTTAAATGCATCATAATCATTTCGAGAACCAGTTCTAGATATCAGTACTAAGGGCTTAATATTTGAAAAGCAAAAACAGCTGTGAAAGAAGGCCACTAGATTTCCAATTTATGTGGAAAAACAGTTTTCAAGTTTTGAGTAGAGTGTTTTTCAATCTAAACATACAACTTATCACGCTAGGCTCTAATTAGAATCATCAAATTGAGTACCTTTTACCTTATTAAACGCATTGTAAATAAAAAGTAAACCTGTGCTCTCAACGTGCTCCCGATGCCAAGCAGAGGCTGCTATTGCTGCACCGTCCCACAACCTCCTTCGCCGCCATCACCACTCTGTCATCGTCATTATCATCACCATCCAATCCAATAATATGACCAGCTGCTGAGTCACGCTTTTAATTTGTTTTTGCTACAGTTTCCCGGGTCCCATTGTCTTCACCGATAACAGACTTGTGGCGGGCTCACCGGTGCCAGATTCGGTTCTATTCTGTGGCAAGAGCGAGTAAGAGAGAAATTTGCGCGGGTGATTGTAAACTATCCACCTAACAATTCAAAAACAATCTGGCTATCAGCTTAAACCGCTTAGAATATTACAACTCAACATGCAAATGCTGGACGTAGATGATCATATAGCCCTAAGTAACCAGTTGGCAAAAGGTAATTATTTTTTATGCTCAAATTGATTTACATATTTATAAATTAACTACATTAAGAGTGTTAGGTAAATAATTCTATTCAAATCTTCGACCCAAACGACTTGGACTTTTAAAGTCTATGGTAGAATAAATTTCAAACACATCTGAATGTGACGATTGCAATGACAATGAAAATAATGTAGATTTTGATGAAGCTTTTAATTTTTACTTTTGCGTCATTGATTTTCTTTCTGTACGTTCCGATTTATTTCCAACATTAAGCTGTGGAAATTAAGGATCGAATATTGAGTTTCAATTTCTTATACGATCTGTGTGTTTTTGACCGGATATGTTTTATTATTTATTTGTGTTTTGTTTTTTAGACTGTTAAAGTTAAAGTCTAACACGAGATCCGTTGATGTTGTATACCAAAAATAAAAATGTGCAAACATACATATATACAGGTATTATCGAAATCATGCAGATTTTAGGGTCACGCGTCTGAGAGATGATTCAATATATATTTTTTGCTCTAATTGAAAACATAGCAACTGCAAGGAAATGAAGGTCTTAGAATTAATCACAATTACAAGTACGAGATCTTTGATTAACAAAGTCTGTTGACACCCACACTCTCTTTATATCTTTTTTCACTTTTTTTTCTGCTTCTCTCATTTGACTCATATTTGAACTTTTTGGCTGTTACAATAGTTAGATTGTTGTAGAAAGAGAGAGAAAGAAAGAGAGGAACAGGTGATTGGCCTTAAAAGGTGGAAGAAATGGAGAAACAAGAAGAAACAGAAACTTTGAAATAGGGTTTACATCTGGTCATTGCTTTGGTTTCATTTGGAATTGAGTTTTCGTAATGTTTAAGTTCAGTTTGGCTGTTCATTAATACATGCATATGTACCTATATACTATATGTTTATATGTATATATTTAGCTATGTGTATATTTAAGCTAATACATATGCGAAAGCAGAAACCAAGCGTCGTCAACGTTTCAAAGTCGACGTCGACATCAACGCCTGCGTCGCATCGTTTTCAACGAAGTGACAAATAAAAATTCATTCAAACGCGTTTCATGCTTGTTTTCGAACGGTCACTATATCAACTCAAATCGGATCGGATTGTGTATAGCAGCGAGCGCACACACATATCTCCAACTACATCTCCTTTCGCTACTCTCACTCACTCTCCCCAACTGACCCGCAATCGCGCATTTAGAAATTTCAATGAGGTTGTAAAGAAAAAGCAAATGCTATAAAAATCCCTGTGATAAGTGCAAAGCGAAACAGATTCAATAATTCAGTCACTCCGAAAATCACAAACGCAAAATGAAAGTCTCCACTCGCGACACGAAATATTCGTTCAATTTAAAAATATTTAAATTGCATAACGATAAGAAATCCACGAATGCCTCACTGGCATCCACAACTAGTCCACCAACTTCACCTGTGATCTCAGCAAAAAGAAATTCATGGCGCGCTTCATGGCGTGCCGCTTTTGGTACTAACAGTAAAAGCGGAGGCAGCGCTAAGCTCAAAACGTCATCATCAACGGAGAGCAATAATAATAACAACAACAACAACAATAATAATAATCATAATAATAGCAACAATACGGACTTCGATTCAGATCAGTCACTTGAGAAATGTTATTATCACAGTATCGCGGATCGCGTGATGTCGCCTGCCAATCCCAGTCAGAGTCAGACCATCAACCATTCTCCACAACACATTGATGAACTAATGTGTAAGTGTTCTCTCCCAGTGACCAATAAGTTAAACACTCCATAACCACTTTAAACCGTAATTTTGCCGGAATCGCCGTTTTTTGATATAAACGAGGAACTGGAGACACGATATGCCAGTTGTCGCTCGTTTATCTCGGCTTAAACAAAACTTTTGAATTTTCCATCGACAGCAAAATAAAAACGAAAAAACTTCTTAAAAAAAAAAAAGAAGAAGAATATCGCAGTAACACACAAAAAATGCAACTGTGGGGGGACAAAGAGCAGCAATTACTGCGCTTTCAATTTAATTTCTGTAAACGCGTAAGCAATTTTGATTAGGGCTTCCTATCAGTACCCTCCCCCCATTTAGAATTCGGTTGTCTAAGGGGTTATCTAACAGGGTTCCTTTATTTCGTATGACGTAAAAATTTCCACAGTTTTCATAATCAACTTGTATAAAATTGCAAAAAAACACTAGAACGTATGTATACATATATACACTTGATATTTATTAGTTACATTTAATCATTATCCTCAATAGCAAAGTCGATTTTTTTTTTAAATTGTGATAGATTCAAGATTCTCTATTGTCGAAAAATAATTACGTTTCAAGTTAAGGCTTTGGCAAATTATCATTACAAATTAGACAAAAAGTAATTTTCTTTATTCTGGTTAAAGTTCAAATTGGGTAATATACATATATATATATATAATTATATATATATGTGGTATAAAATGTGTCTAGACTAGCCAAATTTGATGGGTACATTCAGCTGATGCTTACTGTTGATTGTTTTTAATATTATAATAAATTGTTTGAAATTGACAATGATTCAATGTTTAAAGGTAGCCTTAAATCCTTTGTACATAAATGAAGATTAAATTATTTATAATCTTATGACCTGCATATAATTAAATATTGTCTTTTAGATTCTAGATTTTATTGAATTAATTATAATATTTCAAATTTCACGCTATAGATTGTTGTTCAGTTGAAAGTTAATTCCCGATTTCGAAATATAGAAAGATCTCATCTTATGTCTGTATGCTCGTCATACTTAGTCCCCTTTTTTCGTATATGATTGACAGACTTTTGACAATTGACTTTGATTATAGCGAACATATGTAGATACATACATATAGATTTGTATACAAGTACTCCCTAAACAACATGGCACTTGTGTAGTTAAAGATATAGTTGTATTTGTATTGATAAAATCGTCAATTGGGGATCGTTGTAGTATTATGTAGTTAGTTAATATGTATGTAGTATGGGTATAGGTACGGGTACGAGTACGATTGGTGGTGGTGTAACTCCTATCTCTATGGTCATTTTGGACATTTTCAACTTGCGATAAGCTATTGTTGTTAGCTTAAGTGCCGATAAGAAAGGTGTGTTAGCCCACCGCATACTCACTTACTCACTTGTGTTCACTCTCTCAACTCTCTCACATTGAAAGTATTCGCACTCACTCACTCGCATAGTCACCTTTACTAAGGTGGTGGCGCATCGCACATGGTTGCTTTTGTGTTTTTTTTTTTATATTCATTCGATATGATTTCCCAATTTCGCCAGTACCGTTCAATTGTGTTTACGGCTAATATATAATCCGGCAGTCGTCAGTTGTTGGTGGCCATCAACGTGTTGCGCTTGACGCGTTTTGTTGCGATTGAGTAAAAATGTTTCCGGTTTTTGGTTGCTGCTCTCGCTCTAGACCAACCTACATAGAGTAAATAACTACATACATTCACATATATATATATACTTATACCTAATATATGCATGTATGTGTGTCTAAATATCGGTGAAAACAAACAAAAAAACGTGTTAACAGTGATTACAAATTACATCTACACTTATATGTGCATCGAATTCTAACTAACCAAATAGAAATAAATAAAGGAAACATAATGCCTGAAGCTTTGCATTTTACATCGATCTTCGACTTGATCATAAAGAGCGGTGCGTTTAAATCATGTCTATATGTGCATATATCTGACACTGGTACCCCTTCACACCTGTTCACCACCAATTTGATCTTGACACCAGAAGCCTCTTGAGCTACTTTTCCAGTTGAAGCAGTTTAAAGTTCGATTTATTGTTTAGCTATTTTTACAGTGGGGCCGAAAGCGTTTTAAAAACAGTTCAACATTTGTTTCAATACCATTGTTTAGTTATTGAGATTAACCACCAATAATGGCAAAGTTAAAGCTGTTTATTGAGTCGGGATTTAAATGATTGTGTGTGCGTATGAAAACTATAAAAAAAATTCTAATATTTTTTTATTGGTATCGATTTCATTTTATTTGTCATTTCGTTATATCGTTATATTAATCAATTTTCTTCCCTCGACCCCACGGTTTGCACGCTTTCAGTGTATTGGTTTCTATGCAAACTCGTTGCGCTTGACCCTGTTGAGCGAAGAAGAATGGCATTGGAACAGCTAGTTACAGTTTAAAATAGTAGGGTCCAGTCAAAGTTTTATATATATATTTAATATAGGAAAACTCTTTATTAAGTGGACTCTATTAAATAAAATTACGAACTCACCGTTGATTGAAAATCGTCAACCTTAAAGTGCAATGTATTTTAAAAACTAAGCTAATTCGTAATATTAACATAATATAATATATATATAAATACATATATATTAATAAACTTTTAAGTATAGTTAAGGTATATATATATATTATGAATGAATTTAATAGAGTTTTGCTCTGATGAAGGAAATAATTGTACCCAATTGTCGAGAGAGTGTTACCTTATCTCCATTTGAACTGTCATTTGAGCTCTTAAAATTGACAGTGTAAATTAGTTATTCAGTTTCACAATATAATTTTTAATACTCATAAATCATAAATTATGATTTGCCTAAGTTGCCACAGATGATTGGCTTTTCCATCGGCTATTTTATCTATGTTGGTTGAACATAGATATTATTATTTATGTATTATGTGGGAAAATTCCGTAAGGGGTTGACTTTATTAAGGCATACCCACATCTGTTTCATTAAGCGGCATGTCCTGATTGTTTGCAGAGAGTGTAAAACAAGGAAACCAAATTAAGCAAAAACAAGTTAAGAAGTTGTTTCTTTATTCCAGCTATGCCATGGTTTGGCATGGACATTGGTGGAACTCTGACAAAATTGGTCTACTTTGAACCAAAAGATATCACGCCCGATGAACAGGATCGCGAGGCAGGCATCTTACGGAATATACGGCGATATTTGACCAAAAATTCAGCATACGGCAAAACCGGACATCGAGACACGCACTTGCAGGTAAGAGTTTTGACTATTATAGATATATACATATCCATACAACATACATATGTATGTAAGTATGACTGGAAATTGAGGCAACACCAAGGTTGATATGAAGATTGCCCAATTGGACACGAACAAACGTAAAAATAAACAAGTTAAGTTAGTATTAGTTAGTGATTTTGTAACAAAAACTGAGCATGTACGCCAGGGCATTAGCATCACATCACATCGCATCTTGCTCGCCGTCTCATCTTATCATTTAACGAACCGGGATCGTATCGGGGGTCGTCTGCTGATTTTGTGACCAGTGAATGAATATTATGAATATATTGTTGTTCGTTGTCGACCTTCAAAAGTATACAAAAAGATTTTCCACACACTCCATTTAGTTATTATTCCCGAATATACATATATATAAATTATACAGTATTCTAGTAAACTAATTTCACTACATAAAAATGGGCTATAGTCCTTTTAGTACTTAATAATCAAGCTCTCACAGTAAGTGAACACTAAATTATGGCCATTGATATCTAAATTATCCTTCATATAATTTTTGGTTATATTCACTGCATAGGGGAATCTTGCCCAAGCTCTTTAGTATTTAAAACACTCGCCACACTTTGGAACTTTGTTTGTACGTCAGTGTCTTCCTGTACATAATATATATGTGTACATGCATTGGTATACACCTATGTATGTATATAGTATGTATATAGAAGCGTCAACAAGTTTACATGGCGTCGCGCATTCATTGACTTTTGACTGCCGACTGTCTGCTTATTTGCGTAACTAATTTCCCTTCACAATTCGTGGTCAAGAATGTCTTCCAGCATTTGGCTTATTGTTCACGTGCAATTGTGTAATACTTATAATTAGAAACTATTCATTAAAATTTTCGTGGAAATGCTTATTTTCAGATGGATAATGTGGAAATACGAAAGCGTCGCGGCTCATTGCATTTTATACGATTCCAGACTACAGATATGGGCAATTTTCTATCATTGGCCAAGCAAAAGGGCATGGCCGAATTAGTTACCACTGTGTGTGCCACTGGAGGTGGCGCGTTCAAATTTGAAAAGGATTTCCGAGATCAGGTCAATATGAAATTGGCCAAATTCGATGAGCTGGATACATTAATTAAAGGCATCTTATTCGCTGATCTGCACAATCGTACCGAATGTTATTACTATGAAAACGCACGAGATATTGTGTAAGTTGACCAATCATCTAAAAAATTTACAAATTACAAATATTTTTATACATTTTATGCTATTTCTGCAGCAAAAGCGAAAAGCGTGCATTCAATTTCTCACAACCGTTTCCATTCATTTTGGTGAACGTTGGATCAGGCGTCTCTATTCTAGCTGTTTATGGGCCAGACAACTATAAACGCATTTCGGGCACAAGGTAACTGAAACACCACTTACCTCATCTTAGGGCATTTATTATTTATGTAGCCTTCAACCTCTCATAATCATTGGTGTTTCGTTTTGCATAGTTTGGGAGGTGGAACATTCCTGGGACTATGTTGCTTACTGACCGGCTGCACCACTTTTGAAGAAGCCATTCAATTAGCCACCAAAGGTGACAACCGAAAGGTGGACAAACTGGTAAAGGACATTTATGGGGGTGACTATAACCGTTTTGGTTTGCCCGGTGATTTGGTGGCCTCAAGGTAAAGAATATGGCAGGTTCCATTGTTGGTAATTAGATCTAATTTGAATGTTTGCAAATATTATTGCAGTTTCGGACAAATGCACATCAATGACAAGCGTGTGTCTGTGTCCCGCGAAGATTTGGCTAATGCCACACTAGTGACCATAACTAATAACATTGGTTCTATAGCTCGGATGTGTGCCTTGAACGAGAAGATTGATAGAGTAAGTCACTTAATTGCAGATACAAACATATGTATTGGACTTATACTAACAATTATTTGATATGATCTTACTTAGGTTGTATTTGTGGGCAATTTTCTACGTGTAAATCCAATTTCAATGAAGCTTCTTGCCTATGCCATGGAATTTTGGTCAAACGGTACAATGAAAGGATTGTTCCTTGAGCATGAGGGTTATTTCGGTGCCCTGGGATGTCTACTGCAGTTTAATGGCGAACTGGCTGCTGCACTAAATGAGGGCCTCGATCACGGTGCTCATACCGGGGACAGTGAGGAAGTTATTGATGTTCCAACGAATACAGATAGCACTACTTCATCAACGGACAATCCTTCAGATAATACACATCCCACTAGATAGTCATCTGTGGCAACCTTACTGTGTGCCATTCCGTCTCCAACCATTTGTAGTTTTCATGTACAGTTAGATAACGGATATGGCAATGACAATAGATCTATCCCTTTACCTTAATATCTCGCTAATTAACTTAAATTTTTTCTCGGCCATCACAAACCCAAAATGCGCACAAAAATTGTAAATGCAACAAATTTCATAAAAAAAAAAAAAAATAGTGTGGTAAAAGTGCCTGCTGATCAAGCAACGAATTTTTCGGCTCAATCTAAGCTAAAATTTTCATTCTCAAAAATTTAAATCATTCTGTTTCTAAATAAACAATTATTTTATAATTTAAGCTAAACAGAAGAAGTATTAGAAATACTTGAAATCCTAATCAAATGGCAAAATGAAAATACAATTCAAGTACATTTACCGCTTACACACACGTGTACATACGTATACATATATATATATATATGCACACATATATATTTACATAGATCTATACTAAACTTATTACCCATTTAAATTGGATTTTTACTATATATAACTAAACACACATATATATAAATATAAATATTTATATAAATATACAATATACATAGTCATTCAGGCGTACAATACTAAGGTTTTACCTTAGAGTTATGTCTATGTACATGATTTTTAAGTGGATCATTTTAAAGTATCCTGTTTGTGTTTTTTGATCTATTCCTATTTCTTCTTTTTTTTTTTTTTTTTTGTGTCTTTAGCCAATAAGTTTGTGGTCATTTATTGTGTAAGGTTCCAATTTGTCGGCAGGTGAATAAAATGAAAATATATTGTTTTTAAAAGAGTGAAAATATCCACTAGTTGTTATTTATGGTATAATAGTTTTTCTAAATCTTACAAAAAACGTATCTTTTGTTAAGTTAGCTCCTTGTGTTTGTTTGAAAGGAAAAGTTCCAAAAATATAATGTAAATTCTGCAACGTGAATCGGTTTTCCTACATCTGGAAGACCTTGAACGCCGATCGATAAGACAATGTTCTATGGGCGTTGAACATCGTCCTGGGAAAATTGTTCCTTTTTAGTTTTTTGCACCGTCTGGTAGGCTGCATAGCTTCATGAAGCCATAACTCTGCAGGATAATGTCCGATTTTTGGGCTCTTCAGAAGCAGGACCATCGATCTGCACACAAAGATTTACAGGATCCCTTGAAAAATCTCCTTGCAATTTTTTAAAGGGGGTTAGCCATCGAAATTGGCCAAAAATCAGAAAAGTCTCTGTAACTCGGTCATTTGAAGGACAATCGGGATGTCCTTTGGCCACAAGATAGTCCTTGTTAATTAACATCGAGAGACACAAAAGGATCCTGCGAGGTCCCTCAATTTGCCGGGAAAAAAGGACTTTTCTCTCTACAGAAAAACGTGAATATATCGCGAGTCGTTGGAAGGCTCAGGACGAAATTTTGGTCAAATATATCTAAAAAACAAGGACTATTTTTTGGGCAAAGGACATTCAAATAGTCCTGCTAGAAGCTGAGATATCGGCGATTTACTATTTTTCTGTCTTTTTCAAATTTGACCTCGCTGAGACATAAAGGATTTTTTTGGATTATTCCCGTTTAGGGAAATTGGAGGGATATTTTTCATAAGCGCCTGAAAATGTTTGGGTGCTGAGACTTGTTTATTGTATATATTTTGTCAAATATGTAATTTGCTGTAACTGAGGAAACTGAGGTTTGATTATAATTTCAAAATCAACGTCCAACTCATTTAATGGGTTTTCTCAAATAGTGGGATCCAAAATACTGGTTTAATTACATGTAGCGTACTGCCGTACCTGGTCCTAAAGTATGCAACATGTATATTTAAAATTAAGAAAAACCGTTAAGGTACACAATCGTTGCATTGGCCTTTTTAAAGACTACTCGGAGTCCCGGATACTCCAGTACCTAGTTTTACAAATTGATTTTATTACGACGATTTGAAGCAAATTGCGATGGTTTTTAAATGTTAATGTATCTTAGGGTTTTGTCGTACATGTTGGCATAATCTCTTTGAATTCCGCAATTCGTTTTAAAGTCAAACACACGTAAATTATGATCGGTGGCCACAAACAAGTAGCGACTATCACAGGCTAGACTATAAACTGGCGATCGACTATTATGCTGCCGCGTTCTACCAGGAAAATAGAGCTGTATATATTTGGGCATACGAATATCGTATAGATTTACACGGGCATGACGATTAGTACCACAGAGCACACCATATAGGCCATCATACTCAAGGCAATAAAAGGATGAGTCAAATGGATCCTCATATATGGCAACATCCCTATCGATGCGACGATCGAACATCCGGAAAGTTGTGTCAAAGTTGGCAGTAAATAAAACGTTGTCATCTTTCATTTTGAGATCATATATGGAAATTGTATTCGAATTGAAGACAATTTCTTCGCCGCTAAAGTAGGTGAAAGCCAATATATAAAGAATTTAAATTAGAAATAAACAGATAACTACCTTTCCATATGTATGGCTCGAAGTGCCCTTCTTTCTTTGTCCGTGTAGAGTCCCCCAAAGAGCCATTGTCCATCCGAGCTAAGTTTAAGCGACTTGAATGAATGTTGTGGTAGTTTCATTACCAAGTCAAAGTGAGTTAAGCCAAATTCCTGCGATCGGCGCCACAATTTGCAGCATTTGTCCGTGCTAGTTGCATAAAGATCATTGACAAAATCCACACAATACAAATACTCGCTGGCTTGATGCATTTTCTGCTCTGTGATGCCTGCATCCGCATCCCACACAAAACACGTGCCACACACACGACCGGCAAATAGAGTTTGATCTTTTTTAACAAAATCGGAGATGTCACTATTCGTGGGCGCCCTTATCTCCTCCTCATAGCGCCGCTGCAGACCGTCTGTACTCGATCTTCGGTATCTTCTTAAATAGCTTGTATGTGTTATATATAAAGTGTCCCTTTCCAGGCATAATTTGGTGGGAAACATTTGAGCATGATGGTAGTAGGGTCGTTCCTGGTAAATTCCCTTTACCCAATTCTTTGACACTTGCAATCTCTCCCAATAGGTGAGATGCGTTTTATTTCTGTAAATAAAATACAGCGTAATGTTTAATTGAAATACTTCTGTTTCCAGAAGCTTACCTTTCCTCTATTATCGGTGTATTCCGGTGGCCACACATCACAAGATCTTGTGTTAAGGCAAAAAATATGTGTCCTTCTATGATCCCGCATAGAAAAACATTCGCCCGACACAAAGCCACCAAATCACGCTCCGAGCAATATTGAAATATCCTCAAGAGGCAGTCCGGATTAAGGTCAGTAAGTTTCATTATGATGCCAGTTCATTTGCCAATATGTAGTTTTGAAATCTCGTAATCATTTTTTGTTCTCTCCTGACTACAAGAGAGATGTTATCTTAGTTCAACGATAATGTGAAGCTCTTTTTGCATACGCCGAAAGTTGAATTGGTTAATTATTTCTGTTGGCTTAAGTTCTATTAAGTGTAATAGTCTCTTGCCAGGTGCTTGGTTTTTTCGAAATGGCCAAAGACACTAGTACCTAATAAATGACTCTTCACTGTGAGTTCTATTGGTATTTGGAGCAGCATCGAGAAAATATAATTTTGCGTTTGACTACCAAACACATGTTGTGTACAATTGTTACAGAGTTACCAGAGCTAATAACTTGAAAAAACCCGAAAAATAAGGGCATACTAAATCGGTTAACAGAACTTTTAACCGCAAAGTCCAAAATAAACGTTATGCTTTAATTAAAACAAATTTTAAATTATTTTCTTTATGTTAGCCATTTTCCATACGCCCCCAACAAATTTTACATTGATTGATTTCATTGCTAGTTTGCCCAGTAAAAAGCTACATTAAATTAAAAAACAATTTTTATAAATAAAAATATTTACAAAGCAGGAAACAAACACCCAAATTTAACCTTTTTTTTTTTAATTTTTTTGTATTTTTGTCTCACTGTGCTTTGTAGTTGTATAGTAACGCATGTCATCCACTTTATCCCTATCTGTGACTGCATTGCACGTACGCTAATTTTTACTATATCCCGTAAAATACATATGACATGACAACCAAGATGAGCTAGAATCAATCTAGCATTTTGTGAATTACTGCAAATTGATCTTTAGACATTCAAATAGAATTTAAAACAAATTTTTTGAAATCGTGCCAAGTTTCATTAAGAAAAGCCTAATCATGATTCGTACATACATATGAATGATAAGAAAGAGCAAGCAAAAGTGATTTGATTTTACTTACTCATTTAGCTTAAGTCCATTTAAGTATACGTTGAGAACAACTTTCACTAATCTTGTAAAAGTTCTTAGACTTAGGTCGACATAATAAGATATTTGTCTAAGCTAATGAAGGGAGGTGTTTTGATTTTAATGAAAAAAAAAAAAAAAAAAAAACTCGTGTGACGTCTTTAGCGACGTCAGCAGAAATATTTAAAAATAGAACAGAATATCAAGAAATGCACATTTCTCGAAAATAGTTCTCGTGTCTCTCAGTACAAAGTTATTTGGCGCACTGGTTTTTGCAATTAGTGGGGGGGGAAGGTACTCTGACGAAAGAATTGCGCTAAATACCTGAAATAAAATAGAGTTTGACGCTCTAAAAATATACGAAAAGAATGCATTTGAGTCTGTAATAAATTCTTAGAATTTATAGCTAACCCTATTAGATTTTAATTATATTCTTGTAGTTTTATTATATTTTGTTTGATAAAAACTCAATTGTTTTTGAAAACTAAGGAAACTAAGGAACTAACTTACCGTTACTTTAATACGTGACATGAATTGACAATAGGTGACGTGAACTTTTTCATCTTAATCCTTGTTAAAACAATCCATAATCTTTTGATCATCCTAAAATAACAGCGATGCTTGAAACCTGTGCCTTGTTAATAAACCGACTTCTATTTGGATTACTTTATTTAAATTTCTAACGTTTCTGTTGAGGGAAAGTAGCTAACCTGTCCCACATAGTTTTAGACAAGTTTTTTATATTTTTTGTTACACTTTCCCCATGTTCTGAAATATTATTCTAGTTCAAGCGGTTGAAAAGTGAATTTATCTTTCATTTGAGAACTAGAATACTTGTTGGCAACTTAGCTTTCGTTTTTTCGAAATAGTCATAATTTTGTTTTTACTTAATTATAAGATAAGTTTTACAACGCATTTAAATTTTTTAATTAATATAATAGACAAAAGAAAGCCTAGTCATTTTATTTCGATGAATTCCTGAATCGACTTAATTTTTATTTATCAACAGCTGACAACTTGTGATTTCCCATTGCGTCATACATATTTTGATAGAACGTACAGTATTAGTATTGTTTACCATAAATTCAAGAAGTTCTAGAATTTAGTACTTGTATCTAGAATAAAAGTTCATGCGTGGCACTTGTCACGACCGAGAGAACTTCGCTCTCTGAAAGTCTCCCCGAGTCACAATGTCTGTTGTCAGCAGTTTTTTGTTTTTTTTGGTGTTTTTCTATCTTTTTGTTATTTTTTTTCTCCGCTTTTTACGCAGTAACCTCGTGCAATTCTCATTCTCTCGTAGCAATTTCATAATCTGATGTATAAAAAAAAAAAACTGCTCATTCGACCGCACACAAATAAACGTATGTACATACATACATATGCACAGGCAAGCGTACATATACATACACACAGACAAATAACTTTGTCACGTCGCCACTCTAGTCGACAACAGGTAGGCAGTTAGTTCGTCGTACATATTAGAAAAAAAAAAAAAAAAAACACCCAATGTTTCCATAATACTAGTTGGTTTCCATATTGCTAGAGCAAAAGTCACAGATATGAAGTATATTCGGTGACTGAGAGTCACGTTCGCCAACATAACACACGGCGCTCACACCTATTGGCAGATACCCTTGAAACGGTTTACATAAATTAACTTTTATCAAAATGATTTGAACAACAAAGTTTATTTGAAGCTATGAGATCAGTTTGCAGAACTGAACCAAGGTGACATTTCCATATATGAAATCAATAATTATCTCCTCGATTTGCAAGAGTAAACAAAATTCGGTTCAAATTGACTTCTTTGTTTTCTTTTTGGTTTTTTGTACTTTCCTGTTGTTTGTGTATTTCTGAAATTGTCGTTATCTCAGTATAATATTAGGTTTTGAAGGCATAAAACGAATTGAGAAGGTAAAGCTACCCACCCCATCAAGGCCACGTATACCTCAAATATTGAACTTTGTATAGATATAGACGGGTCTTACGTGTATATACACATACCTAGATAGGTAGAGATACCCTATCTTGAAAAGCAAATTAATTATCCGCACAAAATTTAAATTGCATGTTAAGTTTAAATAGTTCATCACCGATTTACTAAGATGTGAACTATTTCTACAGAAACGAGCCCCTTTCAATTATCTTTAAATTGATTACCAAATTCGGTGTAGGTAGACTAGACCATTGTTTTATACACTTTTCAATACGCATCAAGCTAAATCAGTCTAACGATATTTTTAAAAACTATCATATCGAATGTAAAAAGAGTCTTAAAAAGGAAAGCACTTCCCTTTTTGTTCAAAGTGAAAATATTTACTTTAAGTGCGTATAAAGATAGTTCTTTATGATCTTCCCATAATATTGACGTTCACCAAATTAGGTGTTATGACAAATACGTCGCTTATATATATGAGAGGGTAATTAAGTAGACATGATAATGAATCTGAAATTTGTTAAATTAGCAATCTAATGGATGGAAATTTTTTTAAAATTTAACGTCTACGAACATTTGGTATATATATACATATATCTATAAACTTTTAAAATCTCTCGCTAATTTCTTAAAATCGTTTACAAAATTGAAAGCACTTATTCAATTATATTCACCAGTTCTTGGGACACAAAATTTGATTCATAACTTTCGTCATTCCACTTACAATGTGACATTGAAAAAAGACTGCCTCAGGTCTTGACGATAAGGCTTATCTTAACGAAATGGGGGAAAAAAAAAACTTCAAATCATTCGTTAAATTTAATTTGTATATGCATTAGGGATATTCTAGGCATTTACAGGAGAAAATGGAAATTAAAAGACGGGCCAATTTAATTTTAATTCAATTTTTCAAGTGAGATCAAAATTTTAATGTAGATTATTTTTCACTTTTTTTTACATTATTTTCTGTTGTTTTTTTCTTCTTTTTTTCATCACTTTTTCTTAACCAAAAAAAAAAAAAGTTAAATAATAAATAACAATTTGCAATTTCATATTTTGTTTTCGATTGAAATCATAGATCAACAAAATTTACAAGGAGCAAAAAAAATGTAAAAAAAAAGTTATGTGCATTGTACATAAGTTACTATATATATATATATATATATATATATAGATATATATATAAATGTATATATTAGGTATATATGCTTGTATTATAGGAAGAATCAGTTGCAGTGGCGGGTTTTAATTTAACAACTACATAAAGTATATAAAGTAAAAAGAAAGGGAGTTGATTTTGTAGAAAACGAATCCAAATTCGTTTAAATAAAAATGGAAGGCAGTGAGTTTTTGAGTGAGAGACTGACTGAGTGTGAAGAACGAGAAGAGCGTGAGCGAGGCTTCAAAGTCTTTTTTTTTTTTTTAGTATTTAGGTGGATGGGACATCTTGAATGTGTCTATGTGTGTGTGTGTTTGTGTGTGGAGCGCTATCAGCGTCGACGCATGGCGTGGGCTTTTCCCATTAGTCGCAGAAAATCATCTGCAGAACAACTGTCAGAGAGTTCTATGGATTGGGGAATCGATCAAATTCCCCAGAAGCAAATCACGCGCCAGCGTGTACCAGAAAGCGTATCCTGATTGACGTGTTGCTATTGATAGCCAGTTGTCAGCCCATATCCACATCGACATCGTTTTCCACTGTTACCACTTCCGTCTGAGACTGAGTGGATTGTTGTTGGGTCAGTTGCAAAGTAGTCCGTGTATAGTCCAACGGTTCTACGCCAATGTCCTCATATTCATCTTGATGCTTATTACCATTTAATGAACACAATCGCCTTCCGCTCTCATCGCTTCCATCTAGGCAGGTCTCATCATTGTCATCCATATCCTCGTTCTTATCGTCTTCATCCCAATCATCGGCCACTTCCACATTCACAGGCAGGTACATATGAAATGGTCGCTGCTCTTTCAGCCATGGCGTCAAAAAGATATGTGTGGCTGTCATACGTTCCGTATAATCCTTTCGTAGCAACGACAACAGTAGCCAACGCACAGATTTGGACAGTGTCAGAGGTATCTGTACATTGCCATGTCTTATCACCGTTATCAGATTGCAGTTGGCCTTCTCGTAGAATGGATATTGGCCCACCAGCATGGTATACAGAATGACACCTAGTGACCACATATCCGCAGGTTTTCCCTGGTACGTGGGCTGTGGACAAAGTAGTTCCGGTGCCGTGTATAGAGGACAACCAATCTTATCGCTAAGCGTATCATCTTCGCCGTCAAGAATCATGGATCCCTCCAACGATTCATATTGCAATTTGGTTCTAAAAATAAACAGAAATAGATCAATTAGTTGGAGAGCATTAATTTAAAATTCAAATTCTAATACTGACTAAATCTATAGTTTTTCAAACAGAGCAAATTCAATTAAGCGGAAAACCCTTTAAGAATTTCCGCATGGAGTTTCCGATACGAGATAATATTGTTTTCCAAATATCACTCAAATATTACAAAAATCTTAAAAACTTAATAATTTTACCAATATGTTATTGATATTTGATTTTCATATGGTATTATCCCATCATTAACAAACATAATGTGCAATCTGTCTGCATGTTGCACAATCTTTATTTTTATTTTTTTTTCATTTTTTTGATTGTTTTTTGGTAAATCGATCAAACATTGCGTTGGCGTAGCAAGGAAAGAGAGATAGAGAGGGAGCGATTTGGAGTGACGAAAGCTTAGCTCGCAACGATTCGACCCCAACATACACCCGAGAGAGCGGCGGCCATCATTGACATTGGCCCACATTCGAGTGCGCAAAAAATAGGCTAACACATACACATACACATAGGCACATTGAAACAATGACAGCAGCTAGCGCGCCTAAGTCGGCTAAGCTCAGCTGTATAAATGACGTAGAGCAACTTGTTGCAGCAACAACAAACCAAAAAAAGCAGCATACATTGATGAATACACACCCGAAGAGCAACAAAAACAAAAACAAAAAAAAAACCTCGAACTGACCCTGAGCAAAAAAGCTGCGCTCCCCCATGGCGTCAAACAAATTACAGAAGCTCCAACGCCAAACGAGAGAGGGAGCCATAAAGATGGAGAGAGACAGATAGAGCGTGCGCTTTGCAAGTCAGTAAGTACTTACAACGAACGACGACGACCTCGCCTCATCGTCAATGGTTGGAAAGGCACAGAGACTCAGCAAGAGGTAGAGAGAGAGAGAGAGAGAGTTTGTGAGGGAGCGATAGAGAAGGAGAGTGAGGAGACGGAGAACGATGAAGAGGAAGGCACCTTAAAATATTACACGTGCAATGGTGGAACGAATTGAAAACAATGAAAATAAGGAAACAGAGCTGTAGATACAGTATGAAATAAATATGTATATGTATGTACGTACATATATATATATACAAGCTATGTACGTATATATGTATATATATCTGCCTGTTTTGTGTGTATGTAGTCATGTGTTAATTTAAATGCTATTTACATACTTGTATGTATACATATATGTATGTATAGACATCAAATAAAATACAGAAGATCAGAGTCAGGGCCATTGAGCATTTTGACCTTAAAATCGAATTTCGTGTGCGTTTATTTGTATACACATGCATAGGCATATATGTATGTATAAAAACATATCAATGGATCTATATATATAAATATATATAGAAATGTAAAAATACAAATACACTCTGAAATTCATGTATATTTTAGTGAACTCTGCTCTTGTAGATCATACGATCATGCATATGTATCTGTTAAGAGAACTTTGAAAGTGCGCTGAAAATAAGCATATTGTCTTACAACTCCTTCAAAAGAATACAAAATTAGCATCTTTTATAAAAACAAATCATGACTAATATTGGTTAAATGGTACCTATATACAAACCGAATATCGCAAGTAAACTTCAACAGTATAAAGCAGAGAATATCTACCGACTAGCTTTAATTTACTTAACTATAACATAAATGGATTTCTCTATACAAAACTTGTACACCTTTCCGTTTAGATCGTTAATTAAAATCCAAAAATTAAAACAATCTTATAAACACATGTGTTTGTACACTTGTCATATGTATGCATCGATTTTCTCCGTAATAACTTTTGAAAGTTCTAAATCAAGTAAACTTCTATATATTGACGCAACAAGTGAAAAATGAAACATATGCGGAACTGTAGTCTTTTCTGTTAAAATAAATTTTTACAGGTAAATTCATACACTCACAGCTGTACAAAAATACGCATACATATATATATATGTATATATAAATATGTATACATACCCATACATGTATATATATATGCACGTCATCCAAATGGCAACTGCAGTCTGGTTTGGTTTTTGTTTTTGCAAATTATTTGCAAATCAAAAAATTGCAAAGCGAACACAATAAAAAGCGGAAAACGTCAATGCAATAAATTTGCAAATTGCATTGGCAATGGAAACTCTCACACATAGTTATATACATACATATACAGTATATATATGTACGTACAGGCATATACAAAAGCAAAGACCAGCTAAATGTTGAAAAATTCAACAAATATTGCGTTATACGAAATTTACAAACATTCAGAGAGTCGCCCCTGAGATAACAGATACTACAGTAACATACAGACAGTGAGAGACAGAGAGAAAGAGAGTGAAAGGCAAAAACACTGATGCTACAGTTCTTGAAGTATTGCGAAATGTTCGTTCAATTATTTAAAGGTGCTAAAAAGGTGTACCCATTGTTGTGAGCTACCACTGTATGAAATAAAAGAGAAGAAACAAACAAATACAAAATTGAGCACAAAAGTTGAAGCGTCGGCATCACCGACGTCGTCACCATCATACGCAATTTCTGTAGTTTTTGAAATTGATCAATACACTGCAGGGCCAATAAACAGGCAAGGTTATAGTTTAATAAATGTATGGCGTGAGAAATGCTGTGGGTTCCGATCGGACCTACAGTTTGTGCCTCGACTGTGCCACATCGGCCCTTGTGTGCCTCCAACTCGGCGCTGTATATGTGTGTGTATGTAATTGTTTTTGTTGGTCTATTGGTGATTTGATTGCAACACTTGTTAAATGTTCAATGTTACCCAAAACAACGACGACGACAGCCCCAACCAACCACATGGGCCAATAACAAGAGCAACAATTGTGGCACTACCAACAGACACTCACACATACTAACACCAACCATGGGTATGAAAAAGCTCTCGCATTGCTCATAACGAGTTTTTTTTATCCAATTGCAAAATAATCTTAACATATGCAGGTTGAGAGTGTGTCTGTATGAGTGTGTATCTTGGTGGCGCTTACATTTTGAAGGTGTTCCTATGAGGACAGGCGGCAAAAACCAGTTCTGTATCAAGAAAACAGAAATACAGAATTATTGGTAACAGAAACAGTTTAAAAATATTGTGAACGAACCACTACTGCACCGGTTCGGAAATTTTTAAAACTAGCTTCTCGGACAAACCACCAAAAATATACAAAACATTACATTTACTCCTAAACCGGCTCCTAGCCTTTGATTAATAAATTATTTTCTCTATATTTATGACACTAAAAAGACATACTTCCAAGACTGTTTTCCAATTGCCTAGATATTTTTGGATTATTACCCGTAAAATTTTAATCCAGATTATTGCGATCATATTTTGACACTTACCTTGCTTCGTCAATGAAATAGAACCGCTTCAGCTTGAGATCTCTAAGAATAATCCCATTGCGATGACACACCTGAACAGTTTGGCAGATCTGATGAAATATTGCTCGTGCCTCGGCCTCACAGAGCCGCTTTTGATGCCTGATGTAGGTGTGGAGGTTCTCATAGACACCCATTTGGACACCAACTGAGTCGCGACACTGCTGAGGCTGGGCAATGATGATGTAAGTTCGATCCTTAGACAGAGGCACAATGTCGTGGACAGGTCGTATCAGGGTATGATTATAGAGAGTGCTTCGGCAGAGTGTCTCCTCCTGCTGCAATTGGTAATAGGCTCGCTGAACCTTATGCAGAGACTCGTTGATGATCTTGCAGAGGAACTGCTCACCGGTAAATACATCTACGCACTTTAGATTCGAGGAGGTGAGATCGATGAGATGGCGATAGGAGGCGGGTGTTTTGGCCGCGGCAGCGGCCGAGATGTGACTAGGTTGGGCACTGATTAGGTAACGGTTCTTGATCACTTTGACGGCTGGTTCGATACTGCTGCTGTTATTAATACCGGAACTATTCCCACTGCTACTGCTGCTGCTTATATCCTCGGCCGAGATGCCCAAAGCAAGGAGTTCGAAGGCTCCACCAGGTGTCAGTAGTTTTTCCCGTATGGTTTGTAACATTTTTGCATTTGGAAAATCCTTTTTGGGCGTAACGAAAGATTCCGCTGTCCCACTGCTATTGTTGGCGGACGTAGTGGGGCTGCTGCTGCCAGTGGCGGGTACGGGCGAAGCTGGTAAGGAGTAGTTGTTGACTATTTTATTGACCAACACTGTAACAGCAGACGTTGGTGTGCTGCTGTTACTATTACCCCGGACGCTGCTGTTAACCATAATGCTTTAATTTACACTGTTTTTATTTTTTCCTTTCCTTATTTTATTTACACTTTTCGCTTTGCTTCTTATCACAGTTTCTGCTTGGCTTCGTTTTGCTTGATTCTTCTTAAACGTTATTGTTTTTGCCTTTTAACTCACGACTAACATTTTCCCGAATTCTTGCCTTTTTCACCAGTTAAAAGTTATTTATTTTGACATTTAACGTTTTATATATTTCTTTATTTTATATATGTATGTGTGTCTCGCAATGCTGCCACTGACTGACGAAATTCACTTCGTCAAAAACACACACCACACCGAAAAAAAAAAATTGTTTTGTTGCTGTTTGTAAAACGATTTTAAAACAAATCGAAATTAAATCACCAACACAACGACACACAGCGAAATACGCCCGAACGCTCCGCAAGTTGAAAATGGAATGAAATGTACAAAAAAGATACTCAAAACAGTTCAGACTCTAAGCTGTGAAACAACAGAATGTAACATTTTAAACCTGTTAACTAACAGAATCGAACAATTTGACTCTGTTAACTAACTTTGGAACGTTTGGCATAGGAAACTCTGGGGAGAGAGAGTGTGTGCGTGAGAGCGGCGTGTATGTTTGCAAGCGTTGTATTGGTATGTATGTGTGTTTGGGCTTGTGGAACGGCAATCGTCCATCGTTATTTTTTAAATACAATTGCGTGGAACACTGATATTCCACAGTTTCCAAATGCTGATATGTATGTATATATATGTACATAATGCATATGTATTTATGTGAAATTATACGTTCACATTTGACAATGAAATTGAAACGTATTGAATCCCAAACAAAACAACTCTTCTAAAAGCCACCCCAACCCCTATTAAAAGACTGTACACACACACATATACTAATGCTCATTGGAGAGTTTGTAATATCAAAACCTGCATAAAATATCCAAAATTGTCAATTATAAAGAGACGAATCTTTATTTCACATACCTACAGTATGTAATTATTGGCCGCGCCAGTTTTTATGATTTTCCGTTTTTGCAGCTGTCGGTCTGTATAAGGAGCAGCCATAAAGGATCAGTGCTCTACGCAGGAGTTACGACGCAGGCATAGCATCTTTCAGATGCAGGAATAAAGCAGGTAGGAACCACCACCGCACATTTTATTTGCAGGTAGATGTGTATTTCTATTTCCCAACCCCTAACAATATCACCGCGTACTGTACCTTGGCTTGGTGTTGCAGTTCCAGTTGCAGTTGCAGCTGTTGCAAGGTGATTTCCAAGTATTTCATTTCTTTCTTTCATATTGTTGTTTTTTTTTTTTTAATTCTTGGCATTGCTTTAGTTGTTGGGGGCAACGGCAACAGATTTCTTTTAGAAAAAAGTAACGCTTTATTTTTTGAACTTTTAACGGCTGTTCCATTGAAAGAAATCGCAGGCACCGAATACAAAATAAATTTTGCGCTCTCTCTTTTAGCTGTTGCGCTCTCGTCGTTTTTTTATTTTGTCGGCGTTTCATTCTAGCAATGACGAAAATGAATATAACCACTGTGACCTTAAAGTTATGGAAAAAGTTTATGGAGATAAACATTTTAGATTTTACAACATTTAATGAAATATTTCATGAAAAACGGTATGTTTTTTATATCTATGTATCCAATCTTAATATAACATTTAAATGTAGACGGAAAAATAGAGAATTAACTAAACAGATGTATTTATTTTTAAACGCTTTGTATTAATTTATATATATTTTATATATATATTACAAAAATTCCAAATTTAATCAAGTTAAAAATAGTTACATATATGTACATAATTCTGGAAAATTTTGAATTTGGACTTTGTACTAAAGTTCGAGAATCTTTGTTCACGTTGTAATTACTTCTATCACTTATGTACTTGCATTCATAGTCTACAGATATTTACTCTAGATTGTGAAATAAATGTACCTACATACATACACACATGTTTATTTATGTACGTACATTTATAAAAATATAATGCAATTTCCTTTGGTTTTCCTTTTTATTAAGTGTCTTTTTTTTGCACGGAAACGTAAAGTGCTTTTGAATTCTGACGTGAAAGGTCAAAATTAGAGATAAACATTAAACTACTTTTTGATGGGCAAATATTTACATCACACTGTGTAATTGAAAGTGAGAACCACTGTACCTGTGCTAGTCACGCCATGCGCGGTAAACCTTTTCAAAACGAGCGTTAACTTTTAAATTTAAATTCAAATTATTGGCCGTTAAACTTGAAGCGTTCCATGGCATTCTGTTTTGTTTCATTCTAAAAGCTGGAACAAGTTTTGACTTTAAATTGTGATGAAATTTTGTATTTGTGTTGTTGTTGCTAAGCTCGTAAACGTGTAGTATAAAGTAGTTTTTTTTGTTTGAGGAAAGAAGTAGAATCGCATGCGTCATCGTTGTGGCTGCGTCATCGAATGCGAAATTTTTTGCGATGACGATGCTTTTAAGGTCCCTCTTCGCACTCCGTCTGTTCCCCATCCCTTAACTTGGTTTCAGTGCCTGGTCTTAATCACTATAACTCTGGATCGACATTCCAGGTTTCAGTTTTGCACGAAATGTTCAACAGAAATTGAATGAAGGGTGAAATTTTAGGCGTGCTCTCAAACATGGAGAGATGCATGTGACTTGATTACATTGTGGATGATTTAGTTGCAGGTAAATCTAGTACTATTTTTTTTAAGACGACTCGAATTACTAGGTTGATAATGCTGAAGTATTCTAGATGCTTAAACTAGTATCAACAAAGTGGGAAAATGTTTCTTATGTTGATAATGACATTTTAATAATTTACTGACTACATAAACGTAACGACGAGCTGTTGTAGGAAAAGTATCAATTTCTTTCTAATATATTATCAGTAGCCTCAATTTTCATGGTCAGCTTACCCGCTACTTACTTTACATGAAAGCCTGACTCAGTCGTTCAGTTCAATGCCCTGCATCTCCATCAAATCGAGGCAACATACGAAAAAAGAAAGTTGTGTTTTATGTTTGTAAGGCTTAACTATGATTATCATTACAGTTTTAGTTCAACATTTGAATCTATAAACTGAGAAAATCTCTCCCTCCTTCTTGCCATACCCTCTCCCTTTCTTACCTCCCGCTTGCCTGCTATCATACTTACAGTATATGCGACTATCCCCCTTGTTGTTGTGTACAAGTTATGTGGTCAATGCACCTGATCTGATGTTATTGTAAGCGTGACACTTTCTCCACCGAGAGACAGACTGCGACAGACAGACATGAAGCTAACCAGTTGTGTTTACAAACCGATATTTCCGTTGCAAAGTGTTCATTGTACCTGGCACCTATCATTCAAGCGTCACAGTCTGTGAAGTTATTCAAAAATCAAATAATCATTGAAAATGTAACGTATTCATCATAAATATGTATGTATGGATATGTACACAGGGGGAGAATGAATTGTAATTCTCAAGTTTCCAAATATTTCAAAAAGGGTTCAATGTCACAGGGAATGTACATACATATGTATGTACATATTCTATATATTCACTTGATCCACGTGGAGTGTTTATTCAACTTTGAACTTTGTTGGTTCACTAAAATAAAAATGCTGGAATGAATTAATTTGAAAATCTTTCAATTTTCAGATCGGCTTTAAGTTCAATGTTTTTTTTTTACTTTTATAGGTCCATACATACATACACATATGTACATATATAAGTATATATAGTATTTATATCGCTACCATCAGCGAAAGCCTTTATTTTGTTTCCCTATGGTTTCTTTCATGGTCTCGAAACTTTATTGTTTGCATTCATAATAATGATAATGTTAATGACGATGATGATACTGTTAGTGTTGGTGTGGTTGTTGGAAGAAAGTGAGAGTGAGAGTTTTCTTTACGGCTTTTTATGACTGACTCGGTTTTGTATTTCTGTTTACTTTGTCGTTTGTCTAGGGCCTTCTATGGCATTTCATAATAGTGCACTGAACTCTGTAAAATATGAAAGCAGACCTAATAACATACAGCTAAATCTTTACGAAATTTCTTTACATCTCTTTGAATCAGATCTTCCCTGAGCTAAGATTCTCTCATAAATCAATGTTTAAACTAATGAATAGTAGTATTTCTTAGATTTGGCAATCAAAAGCTAAAAACTAAAATCAAAGTCAAATATTCCGTGCCCTGCTCCCGCCTCTTCGCTTCCACCATTGATGTAATTTGGTTTCATGGCCGTCAAGAAGCTGCATTGTACCAAAAACCTACAAAAAACAAAAATTTTATAAAAAAAAAAACCAAAAAAAAAAAAACTGAAAAGGTTGAACGAAACATACACACAGACAAACATACACATAGATACAATGAAACCAATTTGCCGAATGGCTTACAGAGCTCATTGCCAAGCGCCCTCGCATTGGAGCAAAAGCTAAAGCCAAAGCTAAATCGAAATACACACACACACACATACAACAATATCGTGTTGGAGTCGTGTGGAGCTCTAAGCGTAAGGTCATCTCAATTTCAATATACGATGAAAAAAAGAAAGAAACAAGAAAAATGGAGTAAGACTAAAAGTTAGTTAAATTAGTTGAAAGAGTTAATTTAAAACTTTTGAATTGCATCTATAAAGAATAAGATTGCCTCTCTTAACATAATATAAACAAATCTAATACTTTAATTTTAATTCTTGAATTAGTCTTCATACGAAACCAAGAGTATCAACAGATCAACGTGATCTTGAGTTTGAGTTGTGGGAAACAGTTTTTGAACTCTAATCATTTGGGTAAATTACAACATGCATACATATGAAAAGGAGATGCATCACAAATCCGTTTTCTACATGTGACAAAACGTAACCAAATAGAACCCATACATGTAGATATTCAGACATACATACATACATACATACATACATATGTATATGGGAAAATTTTCGTCGAGTTTTCAGCTAAGTAGTTAAAACAGATCGTCCCAGTTCTTTTGTTTCGGATAAGTCCTACTCTCTCCTTTTCACACACTCTCTATCTCTATTTTCATCTCGTTCACATTTTGTGAGTGAATGTGTGTGTGTGTGTTTGTACCTTAGGCGGGGGTGCATACACTCAAGGGCAAGAAATTTGAGCTATGTCTGGTGTCATCTGTACCTACCCGGACCAGATTGATGCATAGATGTGGATAAATTTTGATTTTTCCCAAGGCATGTGTGTAGAGGATTATGCCCTTTTCACCATGTGCATTTCTTCGTTCGTTTGTTCATTTTGCACCATAATAAGAATATACATGTGTGTGTATGTATATATATACATGAATACATACATATATGTATAAAGATTTTCAGTTTCGGTATGGTTTGGGGTTTTGTTTTCATCACCATTTTACCTTCTTATAGACCATGTTTGCAAATTTCATTGTGGGAATCACGTGTGTGGGTGTTGAGAATATTGATCACAATATTCAAGTACAGTCCCTACCGCCTAGTCTCAAGCAGCTGAAAATGCATCAAACTCTCTTTTGGCTGTTGTGTCCAAATAAAAGATAAACTCATCACAAATAAAAATATGAAGTTTTTAGGTTTGATCCCTGCAGGAAAATTTTAAACCCTTTCTGTATTGTATTGTATAATGCCAAGTGACAAAAGATCGACCCCTTTCCTTTCGAAAATAACAAAATAAAAAGAAAAAAAGGGATATATTCCAATAAAACTATTAACTAAAATGCCTTGTTAAATCCTGCGAAAAAAGAACCAAAAAGCAACCGGTTTGCATACGCGACCGGAAAATCTTTTTCTTTTTTTTTCTTTTCTTTTTTTTTTTTTTTTTGTTTTCCATATATATTTTCCTGACTGGGGGTGAGTCTTTTTTGTTCAATTTTCCTCAGTTTTTCAGTTATAGATTTAAATGAACTTTGGCCTCTTTTTACGTGTTTCCTTTTGGCCTTTGGGTTATTGCGACGTTTATTTTTCCTTTACTTTCTTCATCCTTATTTTTGGTGTCTTTTGTATTCAATTTCGTTCTTTTCATTGTTCCGGAACGTAACACTTAACGCCCTGTAGGGGGGGGCAATAACCCTTTGCCTTTTCTAAAGTGGCTAATTTCGGGGATATTAAAAAACTATTTCCCTTCAACGACTTGTGATGAAAAATTGCGTCGTTTTCAAATCAGAGAGATATCTGCCAAAAAGAAAAAGAGAAAGAGAAAGAAATACACACATACACACACATGTTAAGGTCACAAACCCAAAAAAAAAAAGCGCAGAAAAAACAAAAAGAAACGAGATCAGGAGCAGTGAGAGTAGAGGAGATCATGTCTGTCTGTATGTATTATTTAAAATGCACAGACGCACCACCTGCTTCCTGTTACTACCGCTGGATGCTGCTGATGCCGGCATGATGTTGAATCTCATTTCTGTTGCTGTTGTTGCTGCGATTCCGATTCCAATTTCGGGACTTGTGTGCAGCTGGCGTCGTGCCACATAGCGTGGCTAATGCGCAGGCGCAAGCTGGTGGCAAAGAAGGCTCCACACGAGTGCCCTCATTCTTTCTTTCTCTCTCTCTCTCTTGGTCTGTCTCTTGACACTTCTCTGACTTCTTTTCAGTTTTTTCAATAGATCTTCATATTCCTATTAAGGTTTGAGTTTGGACACATGCCTTGAACCACCTGAAACAATACACATTTCGAAACTAACCTTGACATATAAATTTCTCAAACACTTACTTAAATATTGTGTCCTGAATTTGGAAAGTAAAGATTGTACATACATAGATACATACATAAACATAAATAATTTATTTATACATATAAATTTACACAATTTATAGACATTTAGTATAATCTTTTAACAATTGGTTGTATGTATAAACATATGTATATTTAAATATATAGATATATATATCTTGGAATATAAGTATTTTGAAACACTGCAACACTTCTGTGTGTTGTAATTGTATATATGTATATATATACTATAACATATAATAGACAACTATACAATAGAAATAGAAGTATGAATTATAAATACTCTATTTCCACAGCTCCCCACGAGCATATTTTTGTTCAAATATCGGTGAAATATACATATAGATAGATTTGAAAATGGAAATGAAAATGGATCTATACAAACATATTCTTATGTGTAATACTGTTAAAAATGAAGAGAAGGAACTAAGTTGAAGAAAATATGAATTCTACATACATACATATATGTATATGAGATCCATTTCCAATGTATATATATATATATAGAAATTGTATATGTAATATTTTTGTTATATTGCAGGATTTTTAGGATTGACTGTGCCCCGCATTGTCAAAATCTCCTGCCTCCACAATGGGCTGTTTATCCACTTTATCCACTTTGGAGCGACCCATAAAACGTTCAAGAACAGTGTGCTTGGTACCACCACTAGCTGACACCTTAAAGGAACCCCAAGGTAATTTACTAGCTTCGGATGAGGTCATTAGAATAGCATACGATGAGCATGCTTCACCTTCTTTGCTATGATGAATGCCGTAAAGAAAATAGACAATCATGCCAATGGATACCCATACAAAGAATCGTACCCAAGTCAGAGCATCCAGATGGACCATAAGCATGATATTACAAAATATACCCAAAGCAGGAACAAAGGGTACCAAAGGTACCTTAAAGTTAAGACCGCGTGTGTTCTGATTGTGGACTGCCATGATAGCGACACATGTGCTGGCAGCGAAAATGATGAAGCCATAGATAAGTAGAGCCCACCAGGTGCCAGTGTAGAGTTCCGTCCAAGATACTTTCAGTTGCAGACAAATCGCAAAACTTAGAACAATGAACAGTATGACAGCAACTGAGACTACCGAGCCAGGCTCAAAGCGACCCAGTAGAGGTTCTAACCAACGGAATTGACTTTTAAGGCGTCCAGCTAGAGCTCCTTCAATTAGATCACTGGTGGGGGAAGAGGCCGAATCAATGCTGCTTGTTTGGGACACGGCATCCTCATCGTCATCCTCGGCGGTATCTGGTGTATCGGGTGCATAGATCGGCTGCTCAAGTCGACGAGGCGTTAAGGGTCTATAGCGTAAGATTATGACACTGGCTGAGACTATGGTATATGCCAAGAGAGTGCCTATTGACATAAATTCCACCAACTTGGCCAAGTCGAAGACCAACGCCAACAAAGCACTCATAATGCCCGATACAATCAAGTTCAAGAGCGGCACTTGGGTAGTGGAATTAACTCGGCCAAAGCAACTAAAAAGCAAGCCATCTGAGGCCATGGCATACATGCATCTCGGAAGAGCAAATAGAGAACCCAAAAGGGTAGTGGTCATGCCGCATAAGGCTCCAATAGAAATAACATACTTGGCCCAAGTAAGATCTAACTGGCCGAAGGCCTCTGGCAAGGAAGCAGCTGGATTAATCTCACTAATCGGTATCATTAAGGTCAATGCGGCGCTGACCAGTATATAACCGACAGTGACCACACATAGCGACATCACCGTTGCTATTGGTATTGAAACAGATGGATTCTTGGCCTCTTCGCCTGACGTGGCTATCGAATCAAAGCCAACGAAGGCATAAAAGCATGTTGCAGCACCGGCAATAACACCACCAAAACCATATGGTAGAAATCCTCCCTCCGCCTCTGACCAATTCTTAGAATCTGCATACCAAAATCCCACACTGATAACCAGAATCATGACACCAATATTGACCAAGGTCAGAAGACTGTTAAATACGGCAGTTGCCTTGACACCAATCGCTAAGGCGGAAGCATAGATTATACAGACGAGAAATGCAAGTATATCCGGATATTGAGCCAAGCCGGGTTCATGAATGCCACCCATCAGTGCCAGTGTTGTATTGCCAATCCAGCCGCCTAGCATAGAGTCCACATAGCCACTCCAGGCACGAGCCACCGATGCAGCACCAAGCATATGTTCCAACAAAATATTCCATCCGATGACAAAGGCCCAGAACTCACCCATTGAAATATAGGTGTAGACATAGGCGGATCCTGCTTTTGGTACTCGAGTGCCAAACTCAGCATAGCACAAGGCGGCCAGCATAGATACAAATCCGGCCAAAATGAAGGACACAATGATACCTGGACCAGCCATTTCCTTGGCCACCGTACCGGTTAGAACATAAATTCCTGCTCCTACCATATGTCCAATACCTGAAATATAAAACAAACTCATGATCATAGTGTTTGGCACTCAAGTAATTGAAAATTAAAGGATTGAAGTTTCATCTAAATTTATAAGGCGTACAGCTTTAATTCCAATTGAAAATTTGTTTTTTAAGGGTTTTAATATTAAGTTATGAATTTGAATTATTAATCAATTATTTTACTTACCTAATAGGGCTATATCAAAGGTAGTTAAACATCGTTTTAATGGGGTCTCCATGACGTCAGCAGGCACCGGCTTGGTGCGATTCATTTTCGTGCATAATCCCGACATTATGTGTCCCAATATGGCACGACGTGAACTGGGCATTTCGACTGCTGGCTGCCTCCAAGTCTTTACCACAAATATCAAACCCAAATCAGATATCACTAGTTCTCTCTATTGCATAGCTAAAGGATTGATTTTAGAAATTTTAATATATTACTTTTCAGCGCTTTTTACGCCTTTTTCCGCGGCACTTTTAGTTAGGTCGTTGTGTTTCACTTGTTGTATACGAAACAGCTGTGAGCATATTGATTTTTCCTTTCTTCCTTTCTTAATGCCGCCCCCTCATTTTCCTGTATAATCCATATGAGAGCTTTCGAGTCATAAATTTTTGGGCTTTCAGTTATGTAGACATAAGCTTTTGTCAGTAAACTTCTTAAGCTACAGTTTTAGAAACTTGATTTTAATTTCAAAATAAACAACGGCTAATTTAGTTTTCTTTCTAACTTAAAAGTTAAGTTAATAACTAATTACTATTCAATTAGCAATTTTTACATAGATTATAGTACTTAATAATCCAGACTATTGAATATCTATAATTTATATTTGTAACAATTTTGTACCGATTTTATAATTCAGCCACGTAGTATGCTATAAATATTTTTTGTTGTAGCTCCAATTGTAATATATTTTTAGGCTTTAAAAATCTAACGCACTATGTTTTAAATGATTCACAAATTTTGAAATATATTATAGGATATAAATATTTTGTAAGTCTCACTGATTGCTGTTAGCATAAACATATATGTATATTTTTAGCTGGTTATTTTTGATAGTATGTTCTATTACCTCTTTTTCGCAATTTCCATCTTTCTCAATTGGTTGTTTTGACTCAAAATATGTATGAAAAGTTGATGTCAAGAGGGCCACAAGATTTTTTATTGGCTGTTTTTTTAAATTTCGTGGGCTGTGGCAAGGCTTTTTTTGACAATGAGTAAGTCTATAACTGACACAATCTTGTCTTTTCCACACATCAATGAAATTTGTCAGCAACTTTACGTGGGCATTGGGTTACTTGGAATCAAGTACATAAACAGGTTTGCATTTTAGCTATTTTTTGTTTTGGTTTTTTTTGCAATTTGTTGCAAGTTATATGACTTGGAAAAAATTTTGAACTTAATTGTAAATCCATGTGTATATGTACTTGAAAGAATTGCTTATCAGGGTGCAGTATCAGTTAAGAATTTACCAAACATTGGTACAAAAGAATGGAAAGAGAAACCACCAGGCGGTTACTTAATGTAATCAATTGAGTTCTTTGCAAACTAGAGATCGTTATGTAATCTATAGTCAATTAATATAATCAAGCCTAACTCAACCCTTGATCTAACAATAACTTAAAATAGATAGCGAATTTGCAACCAGTCTGTGAGTTAAAGGTTTTTGAAAAAAATTACCCTTTTCACTTCAATTTCCGGTATAGAAATACTTGCGCGATATCGTGGGTAGCTCAAGGAATGTCACTTGTGGTTTAGAGTTTCATGACTAGATAGTGCTAACATTTTGGCGACAAGTCCGTGTCCGTTTTAATCTTCATCATTATATTCTTCTTCTTACACTTAACGTCAATTTCCCATTACAACGATCAAGCAAGCCATGTGGCAGCGCAATCTCGGCGCATCGTCGCATCGCATCGCATCGCCATGACCGTTTGCCATTTGGTTAAAATCTATCACCATCACGATGCGGACGCTGGGCGTCCCAAAAAGTTTTTGACTAACTAATACCTGTTCGGGATGACCAGGCCCATGGTAGTGCCGGCTCCGGCAGTAGTTGCATGACAACATCCAAGCCGATGTCGAAGTCGAAGTCGGCCATGATTGTAGGTACATGAATGACGAATTTTGTTGCTGCCTTTTTTGCTTTTTTGGGGCCCTAAAAACACGTATTCAGGCGTTAGCTTCATGGCGCATCTTCAGTTTTTTTTTTTTTTTTTACTAGCTGGAAATGTCGCAGTCGCGTTTGCGCATTGGGTCAAGATGAGGTAAGGAGACAAGCAGCAGCATCGCAGCACACTCTCAACTCTTCTCTCCGCCTTGATGTGTGGCTGCTGTGGCTCACGAGCTGTCTTCTTGGCGGGCACGAAATAAAGATGAATGCAAAAAATGACAACGGATGTTATGAGTTTACGTTTAGGAGCATATATTTATATATATAAATATATAGGATGGCCTATCGAAGTTTAGGTACCCTCCGAGTTTAATAATATCATAAAATTATCCTTTTTTCATCGAAGGACAAGAAAAAAGTGAAAATATATACCTAAGGTGTTGGTTTAAGATTGTAATATCAACTTATTCAAAAGTTTAGTTTAAGAGTTAAGAAATTGGGTAAATAGTTCTAGTAACTTTACATGAACTAGTCCAAGACAGTTTATCCCATATAATTGAAGATGATCTTTTGAAAGTCTCATTGAGATTCGTCCAGAAAAAAAAAAAAATTTACATCGAACGATGAGGTCATCGGCAGAGACCTCGAAATATCATTGCTATATAAATTATAAAATTGTTAATATTTTTCCTTTTTGGTTTGAGTATTTTTTTTATCTCATTATTGATCTTATCGTTTTCTATCTGATTTATATGGTTTTGTTGATTTTTTAACTGCTGATATTTTAATCCTGAATTTCTGTTACTATTTTATAAATTTAATGTATTATATATACCTATATTATATAGATGTACCTACATACTCGTATATGTAACAAAATCGAAATACCCCCATTTTGTATTTGTTTTTTAGTGTGTTTGTTGGTTAGTTTTGCTTATAGAAAACATCAACCGAATAGCGTTAAATAAACAACAATATAAGTATTAGCTACCAAGCGTTGCTGCTGCTGCTGCCGATGCTGCTGCTGTTGCTGCTGCTTGTGTTGTTGTTGTTATTTTACTTGATGTGGCTTTGGATTTTTGAAGCAATATCCCCAAAACGATTTTTTGTTAAATCATACAACGAACGTGTGTTATGTATAAAAACGAAGACGCGTCTCTTTGGCGCTTTAGTGCGACAACGTCCACTTAACCAGCTGCATCCAAAACCACCGACCGTCGTCTACCAATCACCACCGACTACAGACCAGTGTTCCCCCTAACTCACACACACACACACACATATATACAGAAACTCACGCAGGGGACCAACAACTAAGTGCAGTAAGTCCGGCAACGTCACAACAAGTGCAGTTAAATAAAATAAAAACGTTAAAGTTCAGTGATGAAATCCAATCAATTAAATATTAATATGTGTATCAAATAAGTGACGTCTACTTACTAAGCGAATGGCTTAAAAGTTATCAAAAATTATGCAATAATGTGATGTACAGTAATACAAGCCGAATGGCATCTTTATAGTTTAAAGAATCTTACAAAAATAATCGAACACTTGAAATTAATTAGAGAATTTTAAATTCAAAAGATTTTTTTTACATTTTTTTTCATGTTTGTGTTAAAGTTGTTGGAATCTTTAGTTCAAAGTGTTTAGTTATCTGTTTGCTTTTCTTCTGACAGATAGATACTCTTAAATAAGGATCATTTTATCATCATTTCTATTAAATAAGGATCATGATATTATCATCATTTCATTTTTCGTTTTGTCAATATGTTTTTTATCAGAGTCTTTTGAATTTTGACTTGAGAGGTCCTTGAGCAGAGAATCATACTCAGTCTAATTGATTCGTAGGTTAAGTTTAGCTATCAGTTTGAGACTGTTAAATTTCGAAATCCATCACACATCATTCTTAACAAAGGTTGGATAGAAATAATGTTAATGTCCAGTCAGTAAATAAACTACTTGATTTGATATTATATATGCATATAGTATATATGATATATACACGCGACATGCATATATGGTCTCTGTGAATAAACTCAATCGTACTTGATTAGGAATTTTTTTGAATACTTGTTTAAATGCGTTCTCTGTGAACAAACTCAAACATACTTGATTTGCGATTATACACAAGGGATTGTAAAAAATAAAGAAGAAGAACAACCGATTCATTACTTGACATATATTAAAAATTATTACACTTATTCAAGAATGTTGTTTCCATTAAAGATGAATATTGAAATCAAGTTCCGATGGTCATTGCTGGTCATCCATCCCCCTACAATCTCACTCTTTCTTATATCTTCATATATATTAACGATATATATATATATATATATATATATATATATATGTATATATATTATATTGATTTTCGATATTTTGCGCATAAGTTTATTAAAATAAACAAAAACCAGAATTAAATAACGGTATATTTATTGTTTTTGCAAAACATTCACACAAATTGAATTGAATTCACAGATATTTGCCGCATTTGATAATTATCAAGTATGAAAAAAAAAAAAAAAAAAAAATTGAATTTATATATATGTATATACAATATTTTTGAAATAATTTGTAAAACTTGTATGTGTATATATATATATATATAGTATAAATAAAAGTGACCAAACACTTACAGCTTACCAACTGGTTCTATATATATGACAAATGTCAATGTACATACACACATACATACATATATACATATAAATAGATAGAAGATGTCGTAGATACATTTATATACATATATACATCGGGATCCGTGTTTACTTTGCGGCTATTCTGAATAAATTAAGGTTGATAATGATGATTAGCCACAGCTAGCTATAACTTATGGTTATGATTTCAACATCTTTGATGAACCAAAACTAATCTTTAACCGACTTTTATTTGGTTCGTTGTTGTTGTTGTTGTTGTTGTTGTTATTATTGTAGTTTCGTCTTAATCATTATCTAACACGCGACAACTCAAAAAAGTTGACCCAGTCCCCAGTCCCAACAAACAAAAAAGGCTGCTCCACTTTATGCCCAGATGCCACCAACATATAAACAAACACACATGGCAACAGCAACAACAACAAAACAAAAAAAAAAAAAAATAAAAAGTTAATACAGTTAACAAAAGCTAAAGCAAATTCACAGAGATACATAGATAGATAGCCCATACAGCCGTAACCCTTCCCCTTTCCTAACGCGAATTAATTTATCAAATGTCGGTTGAGATTGCTTTGGTGGCTTAACGTTTTATACAATATTTCTCCTAATTTGTCTCTTCTATCCAAATTAAGCAATCAATTTGTGTTGCAAATGACAAATTTGTTGCTAATAATTTGATTAAACCAATGAGAGCTTTATGCGTTTGTTCTTTGAACTTCGTTTCGACATTTCGACTTCACATCACACCCAGGTCAAAGTGGGTGATGGAGGGAGAGTGAGAAGGAGTGAGATGGGTATGAGACCGGACCATAAATACATTTTAATGATCGTGCCAAGAGGCATTGCAATGCCTAACTGGCTGTAATCTCACCTGTTAAGCTGTTTGCCATGACGAATATGAATACAAGTGACGCCCGTACCCATACCCATACCCAAATCCAAAACCAAACCCCAACTCCCCTCTCCATTCATAATCGTAACTATCAATGTAGCTCTCCTCCTCCGTATCTCAGGTAACGAAATGTCAAAAGTTCATGGCAAAAGAGTCAAATCAATGCCTAACATATTATTATTTTTCTTTTTTGATTTAACTATTTGAAACATTGGGCTTTTGGTTTGGTGTGGTGTGTGGTCAAGCGTTTAGGCGTGACTTTAAGTCAAAGCTGGAGATGTCGATGATGAAGATGTATGTGAAAAGATGACGATGACGATGACAAAGTTTACTGAAGATGATAAAGTTAAAGATATTTAGCAATTTGTTTATTGTACTTATTAGGTTTATTAGAAAAGTTTATTTTTTTGGCATTTATTTCCGTTTTCAAAGCTATAAAATAGTCAAGGATTTTCCTACTCTAAATGCTAGGAACTATCAATATTCGATATAAGCTCTTTTGTAGTTCTTTATGGCCTTCATATTGATGATATTAAGTGCAAATCCTGTTCCATATTTTTTAGAATATTTTGTATTTATTTTGTATAATTGGTTATCTCGAATGTATCGCAATTAAAAACACATTGTGGTTGGCAATAAAATTTTGTTTAAATGTATGCTAAATCGCTTAACAAGATCTAGCAATCAATAACAGTCAATAAAACCCGGACTTGAAGGAAGAACAACTATTTATATACTATATATAACTAATTTCAATTAATTAGCAATGAATTGTTGGGCACAATTTACGGTTTAGTCCGAAACAGAAATAAATATTGCAAATGCAAAAATTTCGACAAATAACAAACAAACGAGCTTAAAATCGCTCACACACATCCAAATATTTATATATCTATAGTATAAATAATTATAAAATTTAATATTGGTACCTAATATAAAAATATGCATAAATTAATTCACACACGTAAACCGGGGAAGAAAAAATACTTTCAAGGTTGTGGCATGAAAAGAAAAGCAGCAATCAAATTAAATAAACAATATTGTTTGTCAGATTGTGTGTGTGTGTGTCTGTGTGTGTGTTAATTTTGCAAAAAACCAAAAAAAAAAAAAAGGGAGATAATCAAAACAAAAAAAAAAAAAAAAAAACCAAACACTCACACACATTTTTGAATATGTTATTAATGTATTTAGGTGGAGTTGTAAGCGTAATCGAGCTGCTTAAGCTCTACGAAAGTGAATGAGTTGATGATAATGATAATGACAATAATGCGGATGATGATGATGCCGATGATAGTAACGATGATGTACGCACTTCCAATTTAGACATCAATATAATGTGTCAAATAATTAGAGGCATTTGTCTTTTGCTTTTTGGAAGAGAAGGGGGTCTGGGGTGGACGTAAGCTCTTACTCTTACTCTTTACTTATAAACTTTTGAAATAACTTAAACAATTTCTTTAATACGAATCAATTAATCAATGGTAGACTAGTCTTGCTTTAATATCATTGTGTATATTCGTAAACTTGAGATTTGATCTCTGACATTTGTCGGCTGACCATGAGGTCACCAAAATTCTCTAATTACAAGTCAATCAATTTGGCTCTATCGATTAAGAATTGATGAAAATGGTCAAGATCAAAGTAAAACTGACAGCTAATGTGTTTAACATAGATAAATTTAATATTCAACTGATTAGTTTTGATGCTGGATGAAAAAAGATAAAAGACAAACAGAATTTCCCAAGCTTTATAATCATATACATTATATATATATTTAGTTATATACTTACGTTTACCAGCAGATCCAATGATGCAATAACAATAACCAAATTTATCTTCAATTCTTTGTTAGATTAACGTTTGCCATAACCTAGACAAAAGGAGGATCCAAAAGTACCCAATCATTCCAGCAATATTGTTTAAAAAAAATAAGTTATAAAATAAAAAAAAAAAAAAACAAAACAAAAACAAGAAGCAAATCAAACAAATAGCCATCAAATTGCAGAAGCCAATGCCAGACAAAAGGCCCCTAAATTGAGGCCCCTTTAACAACTTTAGAGAAGCAAAAAAATTAAAAAAAAAAAAAACTAAGTAATAGGCACTCGTAACTATTTGTTTCTTCGTCTTTCTTCTTGCATCGGCTTTTGTCTGAGTTTTTAAATTTATGGATTTTGAAATCTACAGTTCCCTGACGTCCCTCAGTCCTCCCTCCTGATTTATTTATTTATTTTTGTCTTATTTTTTTTATCTATTTTCCAAAGGTTAGTTGTATTATTTAAAATTTCAAACAAAAAAAAATAACCAAACCCGTTTTAGTGCTTTGGCTCAAGCGAGTGCAATTTACCTTACCTAAGTAAGGTGTAGTGCATTCATACGTTTTGGGTATTACCATTCACCCAGTAATTTATGAGCTATTAACCACTTGACAAATACAAATAAATCAGCAAAAAAAAAAAACCAACAATACTTAAAATTAAAATTATTTTGCAAATGCCTTTGGTTTGATTATACATACATATGTATAAATAAATTTATATACATAATTACACATAAAAATAATATTGGGATTTCTATTCTTGTTTTAAGTACCAAAACATAAAAATGAATCAATGTCTGTAATAACTGTTATAAAACATAAAGAAAATTTAAAAATTTTTTATTTTGTTGTTTAGGCTAATAGATTGGTTTCGACACACCCACACGATGGTCAACATCGGCCATGTTTTTCTGCTTATGCAGGTTTTGGTAAGTTAAAATATTAAGTAAATAGTATATTTATGTCTTTAATTATAAATATTTCTAAGGTCATAGCGGCAAGTGTTATGGGTATAAACGACGATGACGATAATACTCTTAATGATATCGCTGAATTGGATGGATCTTTAAACCGTTTAATACGGGATACATCTGCTAGAAATATTGAGAAAATCGATGTGAAATGCGATCAAGCGAATGGTATGATAGTTGAAATTGAGTTTACTGAGATCTTCAATGGAGTTATATATAGTCAGGGCTATTTTAATGAACCAAAGTGCAAGTAAGTTACCCTTCTAATGACTATGTCAAACTATATTCAAACAATTTCTAACCTTATGTTTTTCACAGTTATGTAAAGGCCAACAGTAATGACCGTAAATTTATATTTAATGTTCCCTTTGATGGGTGTGGCAGTAAGCCGTCTTGTTCACTGTGTGCTTCAGTTGATAATATCCTTATAATCCAAGATGATCAGGACGTTCAGGAGAGCTGGGATATAGCCCGAAAGATATCGTGCAGTCGCGGCGATGAGCAGGAGAAAACAGTTTATTTTAAACCCTTTGTTGTGGACATGCTGGAAGTTGTGTCCGTTGAAACGCCGAATGGCCCCGTAGAATGCTGGATGGAAATCGGTACTGGTATACCACCAAATATTCAGCCAATTAACTACACTTTAAAGTTGGGTACCGAAATAACTTTCACCATTAATGTGAAACATTTGACACAACTGTGGGATGTAAATATACTTCAATGCTATGCCTCCGATAACACTGATTTCGATGGACGCAATACGAAAAGGCTTAAGCTCTCCGATAAGAGAGGGTGCTCGTTGAAGCCAAAAATTTTTGGAGAATGGCGAAAATTGGAACTATCATCCAATGGCGGTCAGACCTCAACATTTTACAACACCCTCAAGGCCTTTAAGTTCCCAGACCGTTCGCAGGTCTATCTCAAATGCGATATTGAATTATGTAACGGAAGTTGTGAGCGAGACTATACTTGTGGTGATTTGATCGATAATCCATGTCCTCCTGGCTCAAATAATGTTAATTGCGGAAACACAGACATTCAACTTACAACAACAACAACACGAGCACCCATTACCTCGATAAAACCCAGTTGTTATCCAGGATCAACAGATCCTCGATGTCCTCAATTACCCAGAACAACACCAAAGCCTAGATGCTATCCAAATGATCCTGAATGCGAACCAGCTACATACGCCCCACCACACACTAAGACGCCAATAACTACTTCAAAACCAAGATGTGCTCCTGGATCTACCGATCCTCGTTGTCCACAAACTCCCCGGACTACTCCTAGGCAAAGATGTTATCCAGGCTCAAATGATCCTGAGTGCCAGCCAGCTACCTACTTACCGCCAACCACGAGGAATCCAACAACCATATCTAAACCAAGGTGTTATCCAGGATCAACGGATCCTCGTTGTCCTCAAGTACCCAGAACAACACCAAAACCTAGATGCTATCCTGGTTCAAATGATCCCGAATGCGAACCCGCCACAAACACCCCAACAACCACTAAGACGCCAATAGCTACTTTAAAACCAAGATGTGCTCCTGGATCTACCGATCCTCGTTGTCCACAAACTCCCCGGACTACTCCTAGGCAAAGATGTTACCCAGGTTCAAATGATCCTGAGTGCCAGCCAGCTACCTACTTACCGCCAACCACGAGGAATCCAACAACCATATCTAAATCAAGGTGTTATCCAGGATCAACGGATCCTCGTTGTCCTCAAGAACCCAGAACAACACAAAAACCTAGATGCTATCCTGGTTCAAATGATCCTGAATGCGAACCAGCTACATACGCCCCACCAACCACTAAGACGCCAATAACTACTTCAAAACCAAGATGTACTCCTGGATCTACCGATCCTCGTTGTTCACAAACTCCCCGGACTACTCCTAGGCAAAGATGTTATCCAGGTTCAAATGATCCTGACTGCCAGCCAGCTACCTACTTACCTCCAACCACGAGGAATCCCGCAACCATATCTAAGCCAAGCTGCTATCCAGGATCAACGGATCCTCGTTGTCCTCAAGTACCCAGAACAACACCAAAACCTAGATGCTATCCTGGTTCAAATGATCCTGAATGCGAACCAGCTACATACGCCCCACCAACCACTAAGACGCCAATAACTACTTCAAAACCAAGATGTGCTCCTGGATCTACCGATCCTCGTTGTCCACAAACACCCCGGACTACTCCTAGGCAAAGATGTTACCCAGGTTCAAATGATCCTGATTGCCAGGTGATAATTAAGACGACTCAACGTCCACTAACTTCCTGTCGACCAGGTTCTACCGACCCGGAGTGCTTAAACTGTTTCCCTGGATCTCCAGATCCAAGATGTCCTAAAGTTCCAACTACTCAAAAACCAGGTTGCTTTGAGGGCTCAGATGATCCAAAATGTCAACCAGCAACATACTTACCACCAATAACGCGGACACCAGACACCACATCGAAACCGAGATGTTATCCAGGATCAACGGATCCTCGTTGTACTCAAGTACCCAGAACAACACCAAAACCTATATGCTATCCTGGTTCAAATGATCCTGAATGCGAACCAGCTACAAACGCCCCACCAACCACTAAGACGCCAATAACAACTTCAAAACCAAGATGTGCTCCTGGATCTACCGATCCTCGTTGTCCACAAACTCCCCGGACTACTCCTAGGCAAAGATGTTATCCAGGTTCAAATGATCCTGGCTGCCAGCCAGCTACCTACTTACCTCCAACCACGAGGAATCCAACAACCATATCTAAGCCAAGCTGCTATCCAGGATCAACGGATCCTCGTTGTCCTCAAGTACCCAGAACAACACCAAAACCTAGATGCTATCCTGGTTCAAATGATCCTGAATGTGAACCAGCTACATACGCCCCACCAACCACTAAGACGCCAATAACTACTTCAAAACCAAGATGTGCTCCTGGATCTACCGATCCTCGTTGTCCACAAACTCCCCGGACTACTCCTAGGCAAAGATGTTACCCAGGTTCAAATGATCCTGAGTGCCAGCCAGCTACCTACTTACCGCCAACCACGAGGAATCCAACAACCATATCTAAACCAAGGTGTTATCCAGGATCAACGGATCCTCGTTGTCCTCAAGAACCCAGAACAACACAAAAACCTAGATGCTATCCTGGTTCAAATGATCCTGAATGCGAACCAGCTACATACGCCCCACCAACCACTAAGACGCCAATAACTACTTCAAAACCAAGATGTGCTCCCGGATCTACCGATCCTCGTTGTCCACAAACTCCCCGGACTACTCCTAGGCAAAGATGTTATCCAGGTTCAAATGATCCTGAATGCCAGCCAGCTACCTACTTACCGCCAACCACGAGGAATCCAACAACCATATCTAAACCAAGGTGTTATCCAGGATCAACGGATCCTCGTTGTCCTCAAGTACCCAGAACAACACCAAAACCTAGCTGCTATCCTGGTTCAAATGATCCTGAATGCGAACCAGCTACATACGCCCCACCAACTACTAAGACGCCAATAACTACTTCAAAACCAAGATGTGCTCCTGGATCTACCGATCCTCGTTGTCCACAAACTCCCCGGACTACTCCTAGGCAAAGATGTTATCCAGGCTCAAATGATCCTGAGTGCCAGCCAGCTACCTACTTACCGCCAACCACGAGGAATCCAACAACCATATCTAAACCAAGGTGTTATCCAGGATCAACGGATCCTCGTTGTCCTCAAGTACCCAGAACAACACCAAAACCTAGATGCTATCCTGGTTCAAACGATCCTGAATGCGAACCAGCTACATACGCCCCACCAACTACTAAGACGCCAATAGCTACTTCAAAACCAAGATGTGCTCCTGGATCTACCGATCCTCGTTGTCCACAAACACCCCGGACTACTCCTAGGCCAAGATGTTACCCAGGTTCAAATGATCCTGATTGCCAGGTGATAATTAAGACGACTCAACGTCCACTAACTTCCTGTCTACCAGGTTCTACCGACCCGGAGTGTCTAAACTGTTTCCCTGGATCTCCAGATCCAAGATGTCCCAAAGTTCCAACTACTCGAAAATCAGGTTGCTTTGAGGGCTCAGATGATCCAAAATGTCAACCAGCAACATACTTGCCACCAATAACGCGGACACCTGCCACTAGAGTTCCAATAACAACCGAAAGACCCAAGTGTTCCCCAGGATCTAGAGATCCTCGTTGCCCGCAGACACCTAGAACGACTCCCACGCAAAAATGCTACCCTGGTTCAAATGATCCCCAATGCCAACCAGCCACAACAAGAGTACCTGCAACTACAGCAAGGCCTAGGTGTTACCCAGGATCCACTAATCCAAATTGCTCACAAACTACCAAAACCACATCCCGACCCAGATGTTATCCTGGTTCCAACGATCCCGAATGCCAGCCAGCTACATACTTACCACCAACTACCAGAATCCCGATAACTACAATAAGACCTAGCTGCTACCCAGGATCAACTGATCCTCGTTGCCCACAGGAGCCTAGAACAACTCCAAAGCCAAATTGCTACTCAGGTTCAACTGATCCACGTTGCCCACAGGAGCCTAGAACAACTCCAAAACCAAATTGCTACCCAGGATCAACTGATCCTCGTTGCCCTCAGGAGCCCAGAACAACTCCAAAACCAAGTTGTTACCCAGGGTCAACTGATCCACGTTGCCCTCAGGAGCCTAGAACAACTCCAAAACCAAATTGCTACCCAGGATCAACTGATCCTCGTTGCCCGCAGGAGCCTAAAACAACTCAAAAGCCAAGTTGCTACCCAGGATCAACTGATCCTCGTTGCCCTCAGGAGCCCAGAACAACTCCAAAACCAAGTTGTTACCCAGGGTCAACTGATCCACGTTGCCCTCAGGAGCCTAGAACAACTCCAAAACCAAATTGCTACCCAGGATCAACTGATCCTCGTTGCCCTCAGGAGCCCAGAACAACTCCAAAACCAAGATGTTATCCTGGTTCCACAGATCGTGAATGTCAACCAGCTACGTACTTACCGCCAACCACCAGAATCCCAATAACTACAGCAAAACCAAATTGCTATCCAGGATCAACTGATCCTCGTTGCCCTCAGGAGCCTAGAACAACTCCAAAACTAAATTGCTACCCAGGATCAACTGATCCTCGTTGCCCACAGGAGACTAGAACAACTCCAAAACCAAATTGCTACCCAGGATCCACTGATCCTCGTTGCCCTCAGGAGCCCAGATCAACTCCAAAACCAAGATGTTATCCTGGTTCCACAGATCCTGAATGTCAACCAGCTACGTACTTACCGCCAACCACTAGAATCCCAATAACAACAGTAAAACCAAATTGCTATCCAGGATCAACTGATCCTCGTTGCCCGCAGGAGCCTAGAACAACTCCAAAACCAAATTGCTACCCAGGATCAACTGATCCTCGTTGCCCCCAGGAGCCTAGAACAACTCCAAAACCAAGATGTTATCCTGGTTCCACAGATCCTGAATGTCAACCAGCCACGTACTTGCCACCAACCACCAGAATCCCAATAACTACAGTAAAACCAAATTGCTATCCAGGATCAACTGATCCTCGTTGCCCACAGGAGACTAGAACAACTCCAAAACCAAATTGCTACCCAGGATCCACTGATCCTCGTTGCCCTCAGGAGCCCAGATCAACTCCAAAACCAAGATGTTATCCTGGTTCCACAGATCCTGAATGTCAACCAGCTACGTACTTACCGCCAACCACTAGAATCCCAATAACAACAGTAAAACCAAATTGCTATCCAGGATCAACTGATCCTCGTTGCCCTCAGGAGCCCAGAACAACTCCAAAACCAAGATGTTATCCTGGTTCCACAGATCCTGAATGTCAACCAGCTACGTACTTACCGCCAACCACCAGAATCCCAATAACTACAGTAAAACCAAATTGCTATCCAGGATCAACTGATCCTCGTTGCCCGCAGGAGCCTAGAACAACTCCAAAACCAAATTGCTACCCAGGATCAACTGATCCTCGTTGCCCCCAGGAGCCTAGAACAACTCCAAAACCAAGATGTTATCCTGGTTCCACAGATCCTGAATGTCAACCAGCCACGTACTTGCCACCAACCACCAGAATCCCAATAACTACAGTAAAACCAAATTGCTATCCAGGATCAACTGATCCTCGTTGCCCGCAGGAGCCTAGAACAACTCCAAAACCAAATTGCTACCCAGGATCAACTGATCCTCGTTGCCCCCAGGAGCCTAGAACAACTCCAAAACCAAGATGTTATCCTGGTTCCACAGATCCTGAATGTCAACCAGCCACGTACTTGCCACCAACCACCAGAATCCCAATAACTACAGTAAAACCAAGTTGCTACCCAGGATCAACTGATCCTCGTTGCCCGCAGGAGCCTAAAACAACTCCAAAACCAAATTGCTACCCAGGATCAACTGATCCTCGTTGCCCTCAAGAGCCTAGAACAACTCCAAAACCAAGATGTTATCCTGGCTCCACAGATCCTGACTGTCAAGTTTTAATTAAGACAACGCATCCTCCGCTATCTTCTTGTCGACCGGGTTCTACCGACCCTGACTGCCTAAACTGCTTCCCTGGCTCGCCAGACCCACGATGTCCTAAGGTTCCGACAACTTTAAGACCAGGCTGCTTTGAAGGCTCTGATGATCCGAAATGCCAACCAGCTACTTACCTTCCTCCAACGTCACGAAATCCCACAACTAGAATACCCCTTACCACAGCAAAACCCAGGTGTTACCCCGGATCAACTGATCCCGAGTGTGCACCTGGCACTTACTCTCGTCCAACCGAAAAGATTCCGATAACTACAATAAAACCAAATTGCTACCCAGGATCAACTGATCCTCGTTGCCCGCAGGAGCCTAGAACAACTCCAAAAGCAAGTTGCTACCCAGGATCAACTGATCCTCGTTGCCCGCAGGAGCCTAGAACAACTCAAAAGCCAAGTTGCTACCCAGGGTCAACTGATCCTCGTTGCCCACAGGAGCCTAGAACAACTCCAAAACCAAGATGTTATCCTGGTTCCATAGATCCTGAATGTCAACCAGCTACGTACTTGCCACCAACCACCAGAATCCCAATAACTACAGTAAAACCTAATTGCTACCCAGGATCAACTGATCCTCGTTGCTCCCAAGAGCCCAATTTGACAACCTCACACAGTTTAATTACCACAACTGCTCAACCTGCTACAACTCCTGTTTACTGTTATCCGGGATCTATTGATCCTCGTTGTCCTGACAGTGGTTACAAGGGCACAAGTCGCATTCCAGCCACATACTTGCCGCCCTTAAGTGATCCAGGTTTTGATAGGACTATTCGTGATGCGAAAAGCTCGTTTTTCAATGAAATAAATAAATTGGCCTTTACGAACAACAACGTTTTTGAACTGGACGAAGATGAAGATAATGAGACAAGGACAAGAAGTAAACGTGATCTTAAGCCGGATGCCGAATTAAATCCTCTCATAATTGCTGATCAAAACGACGATCTTTTATCAAGGAAAATTATGAAACGTGAATTCAGCGAGCGGCCACCGGAAAAAGAAATTATTTCTCTGACTCTCGGTATACGAACCGGGATCAATGTAAAATAGTCAAGATAGTTATGAGAATTACACACACTAGAAATACTCATCCCTAAACCGATATGTATTTTACTTAGAATGTTATTCATTATTATGCCTATTTAAAATTATATGTATGTATGTTCAGTTGATCGATTTATATAATATAAAACAATTCTTTCTTTATATATTTGAAAAGGTTTACATTTTTACTTTATAGCTTGTTGGGGACTTAATCGAATTACACTTTTCAATTCAAATGGAAGCATTATTTTAGATTTGAAAATCCTTTATGTTATGTTGATCGCCTTGATTGGGACACGAACTTGGAATTTGGGATCTGCCGTAGTATTAAATGTAAATGTGAATTATAAAAATATATACGACCATACGAACCATAAAACCTTTTGCAGAATCCCTAGTTAGAGGTTTGACAAAAAATGAAAAAAAAAAAAATGTGTTTACACTAAATTAAAAATATTTTTATATTTTACTTTGTTAACGGTCTTCCGTTGTTTTTTGTTGTTTGATACAAATACACAATATTCTAGATGTTGCCACCATTTGGGCTTACAATAGTTATCTTAGTTATAATTTGTTTTTTGTTGCAACATTTAAAGACATGCAGAAATTCAAATTGTTTTTTTTTTTTTTTTTTTTTTTGGTTTTCTTTTGGATTTACAAACATAGCGTTTCCTTTTTCGTTTGTTTTTACTTTAATTGAAATTGTAGCAATTATTTTTTTTTTTTTTATTGACGAAAGAAGATCCTTTCTTGGGTTTGAAGGTCTACAAACGTTCACCGAGGAAACTGTCATTGTGGTGCTGTGGTTACTGATGTTGGGTGGTGGTAAATAAAATGGGTGTAGAAACTTTTTTTAATAAAAACGGGCGTACACAAAGCTTGTGATAATTATTGCAATATCGTGGCTGAAGGATGCTGTTGAATGCTATTGCTTCCGATTATGTTGGCTGGAGCTGGAGATGAGATTGAAGTTGCAGCGACTACCGTTGTTGTTGATGTTATTGTTGCTGCTGTTAATGTTGTTGCACCTGCTACACCCCCACCTCCTATTTCTTGCTCAAACTTTTTATCGGGTACAACAACATTACTCATTAGGATGAATCATGAGGCGCTATTCGTTTCACCATTATTCTCATGGAAATTGGTGCCATTAACAATAAAAGATGTGCCCAAGCCATATAAATGCCCTGAGTATTTCGCATGATCAATATTATCCTCGAAGAACATCTGAAAAGAATATATATCAAATTAGATTTGCCATTGGATTATTTAAAAATATATGGAACTAGGGACGAGAACGAACATTATACAAATGGCAAAGATGATTAATGGTTACAGTTAACACACATACAAAAACACAAGCACATACACACATATTTTTGATACTTTACTATTTAAATGTAAACTATGCCAACAATCATAGTAAAGCGCCCAAAAGTATACAAAGTTAATCATTGTTAGTCGTTAGTTAAGAAACGTTAGTTTACATACCGTTAACCGAAGTAATAGTTATCGTTCTTAAAATTTCTTAAATTGTATTTGTGTTTCTTTGTTTCAGGTCGGGGTTGTATTTGTTAAGTTCTTCAAATCGATGTTTTTAATTGGTTATTGCATTTGATATATGCTTTAATATTCACAATGTGACTCTAAATATTTCTCAACGAAGAGCTTAAAATTAATAAAAAGAGAACCAAATGACAATCAAAACAAAAAACGGAAACAAAGAATAATTTTAAAAATTTCATAAACCAAACTTAATTCTAAATCAATAAGGGGAATAATAAAGGGTACTAAATAAACGATATAAAAACATATGCTACAAAATATAAATTATAGATCTATATACATACATATTCATAGAAATTTATGTATGTGTGTAAATAGTGTGCTATATATGCATTAATTTATAAACAATTTCAGAAATTTTTTAATATTATGTCTTTGCCCAATTTTAATCTGCTACTTGATTTCTATATATATGTTATGTATCAGAAATATTTAGAGTGTAATAAGTAGAGAAAAAAAAAATGATTTAAATATATGTCTATAAGTATTTTATATGATTCAGAATCAACCACATTATTTTTCTTTGTTATCCGGAAATCATATAATATTACGAAACCACAAAAATTGTATAACCAAATATCGCCACTAAAGCTTAAGCATCATACTAGATCATGAAATTGTACTGTCATTTGTATATATAATAAATTTAGCGTTATCCTAGATTATAGAATACTGAAAAATATTACACCCATTAAAAAAAGAACTTATCATAGCCTGACATGCGGTACCGAGATTTGAAAGATAAAGCTGTTCAGTAACCTTTTTCAATTGGATACAAAAAATAAATAATGGAAAAAGGACTCCAAACCACTTTGTAACAAAATATAGTAGCTTTTTTCTGCTATTGTGAGGATGCGTATAGACGAACAATTAAAAAACAAACAGAAAAATGAAAAATGCTAAATCAATTTCAAGTCTTGTTCCTTTTAATTTTCCATTTTTGTTAATTCATTAAATGCTCTTTCAACTTTTGTACGTGTTAGTAAGTTTTAAAATTTAACAACTATGTTTCACATGAGTTGAATAGTAAAACAAAAAACCATTATAAATTAATTGTTATAGATTTCAAGATATGCGCAGAGTAGTTTAGATTAGTTTTTGGTGAGATAAGGAGAATATGAAACTGATTAAGGCACTGACAAGCACTGCATGGCCAAACTAAAAACTAATTATGATATATACAAATGTGTGTATAGATTGAAATTAAAAGAAACTTGAGGAAATTATATTCACAAACGGAAAATGAACCTGATGTGGCTAAGCGGCACATGGATGATAAATGCGTTAGCATTAGATGATAAGCAATGACAACAAAAAGCAGAGATAGATGTGATTAATGCTTGGGCTTATTATATGCTTCAAGAGATATCATTTCCAATACTTTTGCTCGTGGCGATAGACCAGAAAAGACTTTCATTAACAACCACAAAGAGGTGATGTCATTAGCAATAGCTCCATCACCACCCACTACATCTGTACTGAAAGAAGTGGCTGGTGTTGGAGGCATATTTTCACTACCTAATTTTGTCATTGGTAGGCAACAATTGCTGCCGATACCGCTGGAACTAGTGCCAGAGCTAACAGTATCGCTATTATCATCACCATGGCAATTACAACAATATGGACCCTCTAATGGAGGTTGAGAGTTCGACTTGTGATTCAAATTGATTATGGCGCATATGGGCTTTATGTTCATGGTGTGTTTAAACAAATAGGGAAAGAAGGCATTTGGCTTCTCTAGCATAAAATCCAAACCGTTTGTAAGCTGTACCTCACGCATTTTGAAGAAGGCCATGCCTGTTAGCAAAGCATCCGATCCAGCCTGATGCTGTGGTCCAACACGACGCAGTTCCAATTGATCGGCTACTTCCTGCAGACCGCCTTTAAGATTCTTGCACGATTTCATCAGATATTTAATGTCGAAAATGTTGGGAAAGTATATGTGCAGCAAATCAAAAAAGTCACCTTCATCAGCGGGCAGATTCTGATCGGTAAGCAGCTTTAACAGATAACCAAAATCATAACCCGAGTGAAAGCAAAGCCATTTTATGTTATCCACCAGCACAATGCCCGAACTCATAAGCAATTCTGCAAATTCTGTTGGATCAATGCCGTCCTCTTCGTGCTTCTTGAACTGTATGCCTGAGTTTTGTAGCAAATCAATCGAGTCCTGGGCATACATATCCTCGCTGCAACCAAATTAAAGGTTTTTAGTATCAAAAACATGCGACATAAGGATATTCTTTGGCCTTTTAAATTATCTAATTACCTCAAGTTGAATTTAAAATTGAATTGCCAAGTTGAATATCCCGGTGGTGTTTTGCCCTCATCATCCATAAATGTGAGTCCCAGCTGAATGATTCTTAATAAATCTACATTGCAGCGTAACAGCTGATAATGATAATCAGCTGTGGAGCGAAATTCGCCAACGGGTCGAGCAACTACACCAGGAAATTCTGTGTCCATGGCCACATAATGATATTTTTGTACCACTTTGCGTATCGTACGGAATTCGTCCTCCAGATTATGTTTCCAAACATCGAGTATGCCACAGTCCTCATTACTGGGTATATGCACTTGGCCATGAGCCGCGCCACTAATGGCCGAAGGCATTGTCTATGGAAAGTGAAAGGTAGAACAGATGAAATGTGTCCATCTATGCCGATGATACGGAAAGTGTTTCTGTGTTTATCTGTGTGTGCGTGCGTTTGAGTTTGTGTGAGCATGGATGTGTCGTATGTCTTTTCAAAATAGCCGAACCAATTGGTTAAATAAGACACTAAAGGTCTTTAACTAAACAGAAATGCAATACTTTTGATAATATAAATTTTGGTAATTCTATTATAACTTTTTGCCAGCCAATTTTTGCAGTTAGAAGGAACTATTATGTATTATATATATACATACATAAATATATATATATTTATATATATATATGCATATAGAAAGAATTTTGCTGCTACGAAAAAGAAAGGGATACAAAAGGAATAGGTAAAAACAACAATGAAAGATACAGGAAGCGAACTCCGATACACCGAAGTTTATATACCCTTGCAGTTTACAGTAACTTTTCTATATTTTAAGAGAATTATATTGGAATCAAGTAAAAGCGATTGATTGTTAAGTGGATAAGACAGTGTATATATGTATATATAGCTGTCTGATTTGAGTACAACAGAGAAAAATCCGAAACACTTTCATACCTTCTTATCGACATAATTGAAAGTGAATTAAAATAATAGACTGTTTTTCAGTCTTAGTCTAATTTCTTTCTATAAAGATTTTCTAAATCTTGTACAAACTGCAAAGGTATAAAATAACATAAACAGAAAATATAGGTAGTTAAAATAAATTCTTTTGATTGAGTTTGGATTGCTTTTTGGATTGGGTTGGAGTTAACACGAGGCGGAGTGGTGCTACTTACATCGTCGCCGGTGGTCGTCTGTTGTTGCCGCTGCGGAGCCGATGCCGAATCCGCTTCAGCCACCTCTTCCCACTGCCCTAAGCTGAAGCCTTAAGCAACACAAGTGTTTTGCACTTTTTGATATTATTTATAAAGATTTAATAACGTTTATTTAAATGATTTTTTTTTTCTTGGTTTGGTTTTTGTTTTATAACATTTAGTTTTTGGAGTTGCTGTAACGATGACTTGGACAATTCTAAAGAAATTGACAACATTTAAGCTGAGAGGAAAGCGATCGTCAGTTTTGAGATGATTTAACATGAAAATAATCTATAGAGTATAAACAACGGACTTTGGATCAAAGCAGCAATCAGAAATCGCAGCTTAAATATACTTTAAGAAAAATATCCGGTAAACACGCTGATCATTTCGCAACTCAAAATGAAAGGGATGGAAAGATGGATGAAAGAATTTGAAATTGAGAGGGAGACAGATAGATACCGATTCCACTTTTTATGACCTAATTATGATGAAAAAATTCAAATATTTTACATCATAAAAATTATGGAGCGGGAGTGAGATGGAAACAGATTTAATAAATACATATTTTCACCTATTAAGAGGCAGAAGTGGATAAACTTTTAAAATTTGATGTGCTGTGTAAATAACTTAAAAATTTTACACAATTTTACAACTTCAACACTGTGAAAGGGGGTAGGGGGACCAATGGCATTTTTAAAATTCTCAAAAAAGAAAAGCAATCCGGAAAAATAGAATAGAATTCGTATACACAGGTTTGCAAAATTATGGGGAATATACAAAATTAAACCTTGCTTAGTTTACCTAAAGATGAACAAATTCTACTTTTTAACACAAAATTTGGTCGAACTGGAAATGGGGGATATGTCAACATATTTGGGTCAATTGTACAATAGGAGCCGTTATAAGTGGAGCATTGCAAGTTGGCGCATTTTTTCTTCTCTCTGCCTCTCTCTCGCGCTGCCTTAGTGTTTCCAATAGCATGACATGTAAAATGCACCCAATTGCATGTCAAGGCCAACACAAAAGAGGTCTAACACAAGCGGAAAATCTATATTTTTCCAATCCCCAGACAGATTCCAAGACTTACCCATTTCATAGTAAAGTTTATTGTCCAACTTGTCCGTTGTTGTTAATTAATACACTTTAACGCAATTATATTATATATTACAGCAAGCGTCGGCGTCGCGGGAACGGAGGAGACACTTTGTGGCGGGAGATAGTAGTTGATTTTTGTTTTGCTGTTAAACTCTCCTTCTCCTTAGCTGGATTCACCACTACCTGCTGGTGAGGCACTTCTGGCCCTTTACTCAAATAGTGTTTGATGAATAAGTAGCAAATCAGACATTTGCCAAAATATTAAAGAAAATATAATAAATAGTGTGGGTTAAGGACAATTTGTTGATGACAGGGTTGTACAACGCGTGAAAGACGATGACAACCACAGGGCTGTACACTGCTTGTTGAAATTTTTCGTGTTTTTGAATTTAAGAATCTTTAGAATTTTGAGTTATTGTACATATGTATGTATGTATGTGTGTATGTGTGTAGTAAAAAAATAATAATTTAAAAAATAACAATTGGTTTTCATTTTTTCATTAACTGACATATTTTTGATCACTGTTAAATTACTCAACTTTGAGCAACGTTAACAGGTTCAATCTCAAGCAGTTTTAACAGATCCTCTTTAAGCTCTGTTAACAGACTCAAATTGGAGCACGGTTTACAGACTCAAATTGAAGCTCTGTTAACAGACTCAAATTAGAGCACTGTTAACAGACTCCATTTTAAGCAGTGTTAACAGACTCAAATTGGAGCTCAGTTAGCAGACTCAATTTTGAGCACGGCTCATGTCGAGCAACTATGAAGTCCAATAAGAAATTCCGCAGCGAAGTAAGCAGCAAACAATTTGCCGGTAAATAAAAAAAAAATAAACTTAAGTAAATGAGTTGTGATTTCGTTAGCCTTTTTGGTTGTGTGCAGTAAACAAAGATTGTGGTTCGAATATACATTCGGTCGTTTGTGAAAATTTCTTCCACCTTGGCCTATTTTTGGTACATTTCGAATTCGCTGGTTTTAAAAATAAGTTCCTTGCCAAATTGAACAAACGATTTACCTGTTCTTCGCTTTCTTTAGATTATTTACCTTGTCGTACGTTAACAAAAACTAGTTTTGTTTTATTTCCCATTTATTAACAACTGTGTGGCCATTGACACGTCTATCTGAGAGAAACAACAAAAAAAAGCGAGAATTCCATCACGATGTCAACAATCAACAATTATGTATTGTCTCCTCCGTCTTCTCCATTCACTTGTCTTCACACCAACCTGCTGTGCCGTTGGCAATTTCACCAACTCTGTTCAACTATTACGTTTAGCCAATATTGGCCACATCCGCAACTCATATACCCTTACTAATTTACGTTGAGTTAACGTCTATATGAGACTTATAAGATATACATAGTTCTCCAAGGAGACTTAACATTTTGCAAGGAGAAAGTTTCTTCTATATTATACCAATATAGAAGCCCATGTAAATAAAGTAGTAAATACTGTAAGCAATTTCTGTAAGCGTATGCAAACTGTGATTAAATCAAACCTTTTGTTATTATTCGTTATCTTCAAGTACTGATTAGACCCATTAATTATTAAATATATATACATACATATATGTATATATATTGTTCTATTCCGCATTGATTCACATCGCAATATTGATCTGATCATGTTTGGAGGGAAAATGCTTATCTTGTTTATGTAATCATATAAATAACATTAACATAATATTTGACATGTTTTAGCCAACAAGTGGAATTAAATTATTGGGCATTTTTCTAATAATAAAGTACTGCAACAAAAAAGCTTTAATGAAAACGTATTATACTACAAAATACACATATGTATGTATGTATATATGAAACTTAACTATTACTAGTCAAAGTCAACAAATATATGTATTTATATCGATTTCTCATCGCTGCTGTGAATATCAATTGCAATTTAAATGCCTGCAAATAAAGCAAAATCATTGAGGAAAACACACAATTCAATTTACGCTAATAGGTTCTACTACGATCACGTTTTCGACAAACAATCATGCAGCCAAAGACACAATGTTTCCGACTCTCCCTAGCTTATTGAAGCCAATTGAAATGGAAATGGTCGTGTGACCAAAGCCAGTGGCCATCATTGGCACGCGATCCGCCGGCGCCGATACATTTGCCTCAGTCTTTGGCCAACTCCCGAAGTGACTAGAACGGAATATATATAAACAATAAAGAAATTTTCATTTCCCGCTTCTAGAACGTGCTTTTTGGTGTCAAAGTTAAGCAACTAACAGAACAATTGTGTAAATATTTAAAAGAGTTGTGTTTCTTTTAGTGAAGTAAACGAAAAGGTTTTATTTCAAATTTAACACCTTGCATAATTTTTATAATTGAAATTCTACCATAAGTTTCCTATCAACCAATTAGTATAAACAATTTGATAAAATTGAGGTTTCAAAGTTTAAGGTGTTCCATTTCAATGACAATTAACAACAAATGAGTCAGTGTCACCTAATAGCGGGCAATTATACCATAGTCAAGTTATCTACTCAGCTAATTATGAGCATTCTTCGACATTTCGTTTCTAATTTCTTTATAAACAATTTCATTTTCAATTCTGCATACCAATTTATTTCTTCGATATACTCCGAGTATCATTTGCATATGTATTATGATATATGCTAATTTTTCGATCAAGTCGTTGAACCGAGTTTGCATAGATTGAAAGTGTGTAAAGCATTAACTGACATAATCGGCAATATAAGTTTACAAATGATAGCAGAGCATAAAGATAACGCTTTTTAGAATTATTAATGCTATTGACTATACCATATATTTTAAGCTTATTTATATAATAGTCGAATGCCCGCACATTTTATATCCGTTCCACAATCATTTGGCAATTGTATTTACGCAAACGTTTTATGATAGCTTTCCGTTAAAAAAGTTAATAATAGAGTGTTAGTAGTAAATAGAATCTAGAATCTTATACGGTGAACTTCTTAAAATTCAGGTTTCTTCAGAAAATGGTCTCGATATAGAACACTATAATAGAAACTATAACTTATAATTTAATTAAAATGATTCTTGACCCAAAATGATGTGTTCTTGCTCATCCCATTATGTTTTTTCTTGTTTTAGAGTCGTGAATATGCCATTAAAGGATTTGGGTTACCGCTTGTTGCCCGGCCTTAAATGGCTGCATGATTATACTGGGCAGGATGCGGTGGCTGATCTTATAGCTGGAATCACAGTTGGCCTTACGGTTTTGCCTCAGGGTCTTGCCTACGCCACATTGGCTGGCTTGGAACCACAATATGGACTGTATTCGGCATTTATTGGAGGTATTGTTTATGCTCTGCTTGGCAGTTGCCGACAAGTGACAATTGGACCAACAGCATTGCTAGCCCTAATGACTAGCCGGCATACGGGTTTTGGTTTGGGTTCGGGACCAACTTATGCCATATTATTGTGCCTTATCTCGGGCGTTGTAGAGTTGGGCATGGCTATTCTTAAATTGGGCGCCTTGGTTGATCTTATCTCTTTGCCAGTCACAGTGGGTTTCACTTCGGCCACTGCTGTTATCATAGGTACGTCACAGCTGAAGGGATTGTTGGGACTGCGTGGTGGTTCGGGCTCAGATTTTATTAATACCATGCAATCCGTGTTTGGCAACCTGCATCAGGTGAGACGTGGAGATCTTACCTTGGGATTGATTTCCATAATAGTGCTACTGTTATTGCGGGTAAGCTATACTCTAATGGTGTTACATGGAAAATTCTTAATTCAACCTTTTTCAACTCTTTAGAAACTGAAAAACGTTAAGTTGGAGAATCGAGTGAACAGTTTACGTGCCCAGCAATTGATAAGCGGTAGCATTTGGGTTATAGCAACTGGAAGGAATGCTTTAGTTGTCGTAGTAGCCAGTGTTTTGGCGTACACAACATGTGAGCAAATGGAAACTTGTCCCTATATACTTACTGGCAAGGTTAAAAGCGGTTTGCCCAGCGTGGCGTTACCAAAATTTGAGACCACGATTCTAGATAAGAATGGCACTCACATATCGCAGAATTTTGAAGCAATGGTAGGTTATAGGAAAATTAACGAATCTAATTTTCAATTGAAATAATTTTTGGTGTTTTTTCCTTAGCTATCAGAATTAGGTCCATCGATGCTGATATTACCAATCATTGCTGTACTGGGCAATGTGGCCATTTCAAAGGCATTTGGAGGAGCTGGCCTGAGTCCCACAAGGGAGTTGGTGGCTCTCTCGATGAGTAACATTTGTGGGGCATTCTGCAGTTCTATGCCGGTAACAGGATCCTTTTCTCGCAGTGCTGTCAATCATGCCAGTGGTGTGAGAACCCCCATTGGTGGCTGTTATACCAGTGTGCTGGTCCTTCTTGCTCTAGGATTGCTGGCACCATATTTTCAATATATACCGAAGGCAGCGCTCAGTGCGGTCATCATATCGGCTGTGATATTTATGATTGAGTTTGAGGTTATACGACCGCTGTGGCGTTGCAGTCGTCGGGAATTGTTACCCGGCGCTATTACATTTGTTATGAGTTTGGCCGTGGGCGTGGAAATTGGATTGCTATTGGGCGTAGGAGCGGATGTGGCTTTCTTGGTCTACCGGGCGGCTCGTCCCGTTTTAAGTGTATCAAAATTGCAGACAGTCAATGGCATTAATTATATACTGATACGACCAAAGCATAGTTCACTGTATTTTCCAGCCATTGAGTGGGTTCGAACGGGCATCTCAAAAGCTTTGTCAACCCATGGAACAGCACCCGTGGTGTTGGATTGTGCTCATGTGCATGGTTAGTTCTTCATAAAATGATGTGGAATCATATGATTCAACAAAAGATATAGCTAATTATCTCAGCCAGAACTTGCTAACGTTTCGTTTTTTCATTACAGATTTTGATTTTACAGCTGCACGTGGAATGGGATCGCTTCACAAAGAGCTGGCCAAGGCCAATGTGCCCTTGTTTCTAATGGGCGCCCACAAGGATATAGGACTCATTTTAAAAGAGTCAACCAATATAGAATTTCCCACCATCGATACACCCGATGATTTAGAATGCATTTTGGAACAAAGTGAGTAATACATTTTGCTAATAGCTTCTTTATGATTCCCTTAATCATGGTTCGCCTCTGATCTTACGCTTTCATTTACAGGCTGTGTAGTTGCTTGTTAATTGGCTCCACCCATCATCTTGTCATCCCAGTTCATCCCTAGTCCTTTTTGCTTTCAGTCACTACAATTGTCATCTCTTTCTATTTTAGCTCCCGACTATGAGCTGCAATTGCAGGTTACAACTCCTCTAGTGGAATCTCAGCTACTCCATAGACATCAGACAGCCGGCGAGCCCACTGAGCTCAGTAAATTGAATGGCAGTGGAACTTAAAGTTAAACTAAATTAGTGACAGGATCACAAATTACTTTAACAAGATTTAACCTATCAACTTAATGCGTACTTAAGAGGTTTTTTTTATACCTATTCCTCGAATGGCACGAATTGTTTATAACTTTTAAAGTTTTTTAATAGTGTGAGATTGAAGAGTGCAGGATGAACGTACGTTTCGATATATTTAAACTATTTCTGGGGCAAAACCGAACTAAAAGATGAATTTTGAAGCAATTTTGTCGGAAAATTTACAAAAAGCTCTCTTAACATTTAACTAGATATGGTGCTACAACATTCTATCGGCTTGTTTTTGAACTATGTATGTCCTATGGCTGCTCGCACGATTATTTATATTATCACCAATCCAATGCTTTATCTGTCCTGCCGTTTCTAGTATTCCTATATCTATAAGTCCAAAAAACTCATCTTTAATTGCATTCCCATTAAATAATTTCCATACTGTCTTGCTCATCATTTCAAATCGGTTATGTTTAGCTCCTAATTGTATATATAACTAACTGAATAAGTTCTTTTTATAATGTTTTTATATACATACATAGTGAAGACAGAGCGAGAGAGAGGGAGTCTCATTAAATAAGAAGTTTTTTTTAAACAGGAAAAAAAAATATGACAACTTTTGTCGCGTTTTTATTTAAATAATTTCTATTTTGATCTTATAAAATCGCACTTATTTCATATTAGAATTGAAACTTAACGTTAAAATTTATATTTAATTTTTACATGCGAAAAAAAATACAAAAAAAAAAAAAAGAAAAAGATCATTGCAAATATTTCGAAAAGTAGAATAAATAGAGGAGGGTGTGGCTAATTGTAGGCTTGTTATTTAGATTAAGATTTAGATATGGATTGTGATTTACAAATCGGTGATCTCCTGGTGAGATTCATACACGGCGCCGGCGCTCAGATTGTGATCCTCGCTGGATGAGATACGGGTGAGCAGCTCCGCTTGAATACGTTTAAGCACCTCGACCACCTCGCAAAGAACACCGCTTTGGGCAGCCTGTTGCATGGCCTCGTTGGCATCGACAAGGGCCTCATTTAGGGAGCCCAGCTCCATGCGCGCCTTAGCCCGGGCATAATACCCCTCATAGCTATTGGGTTTCTGGAGAATAGCTTGCGTGGCCAAATCTATGGAAGAATCAAGTTCCTGGCGATTGATAAAGAGAAGAAAGAGTTGATGGTTAGTATATAGATATTCTTTCTAGTGGCGAGAAGTCACTTACATTTAATTTTCGCTTGCAGCGTGACAGATTCAGCAGTAGATTTGTACGCAACTGAGCGAAAACCGCATTCCTCTCCAGCAATTGCTCTAGGCCAGAAATTTTGCGCAACGCGTACTGATATCGATGAGCGGCATCTTGAAAACGATTCTTACGATACAGTACATTACCATCTTCCAACAGTTTATTGAGAAGAACTACTAAAATTTCTGGCTTGCCCATGGCCATGCTCCAGGTGGTGGGCCCCAGTTTCGCTCCCTTGCGGAGGAATACCTGTACAGCCTGTATATTGCGACAGGCAATCGCACGATCTAGTGGTCGCATTCCGTGCACATCAATGTGCTCCAAATTGCCACCCTGTTCGAGTATATACAGCACAAGGCTGGCAGCACCTTGATAGGCAGCCAAATCCAGGGCTGTTCGGCCATTGTGATCTTCATGTTGGCGATTGCAGCCCTGCTCAATAAGGCACTTGGCGGCAGCCAAATGACCCCGCAGGCAGGCCCAGCTCAGCGCAGTAAATCCCTCATTATCCTGGGCCTCCAATTTGGACCCGCGAGCTAGCAGCAAATCCAATAGCTCTAAATGACCCTCCTCAGCTGCTATCATCAGTGGCGTCTTACGATTCTCGCCCAAATGCTCATCTAGTAGGGCTCCGCGTTGCAGTAACTGCTCCACGACACTTAAGTGACCTTCCTTAACAGCGAGCCATAAGGCCGTGAAACCTTGACGATTTCGGGCATTTATCTGAGCTCCACGAGACAGCAATATATTAATAACATCCACACAGCCATGTCGTCCGGCTGCAGTTAAGGCCAACTCTCCACTGCTTGGCTCTAGGCCATTAATATCCAGATCATATTCGGTCTCATTGAGATCCAATAGATCTTCGAGTATCTTAACATGGGCCTGGGCGGCGGCACCAATCAGAGCCTGCTGCAATGCTACGGCCCTTGATACATCCTGTGAATTGGGACGTGGCGTCCAGTCACAAGCGAGAAGATATTTAACTACACTTAGATGACCCATACGGGCGGCATGAACCAAAGCACAACGTTGTGTGATATCCAATTGACCAAGGCTACTGCCTGCAGCGACAAGTGGGCGCACTACATCACAATGCCCACGCATGGCAGCCAGTACAAGGGGTGAACAGCCCTGGCTATTGGTCAGCCCGACGTCCGCACCAAACTCTAGTAGAAGACTAACCATGGGCAGAATGCCCTCATGTGCGGCAATGCACAGGATGGGAGCACCCCCCATATAGTCAGTACGATGATTTGGCGATGCCCCAGCCAATAAAACCAGACGAGACACCTTTAGGTTAGGACTGTAGACATTGCGCAATGAACCCAACGCAGCTGAAATGTTATCCGCCGCTCCGGCCAGCCAATAGGACTGCAAATCCCTCGGCGATAGAATCGCCTGGCTGCTGCTCCCATAGAGATGGGCTTTGAGCATGTGGTGTCCCAACTCCAGGGTGAGTTGTGGCTGCAGCGGTGCTTGCAGCCGGGACATACGAAACGCTATGGCTGCATGACCCAAGCGGGCATCACATAAAAATTTATTAGATTCGCCCTCATCGCGTCGCATTAGCCATTCCCTTAGGGAACTGTGAAAGAACATGTAGGTGTTGTCAAGACGTTTAATAAGAAAGCCATCCAAGAGTTTAAAACGTTGCATAAACTCGGGCCAACTGAGAGGTTCCTGTCCGTGGGTAAGAGCCTCCATGCTGTAGTATATCTCGTCCAGCGTAAGTGGATAAAGGGCAGCCAGGCAGACATTGAGTATGGGAGCAGCTTGCTCAAAACTACGCGCAGTGGGAAAACGTAGATTAAAGTGCAGTAGAAAGATCTGGGCCAGAGAAACGGGCAAAACTTTGTAGCTAGAGGACTTAATCACCAATTGGCCACGCGCAATCAGATCCAAGATGAGCTTGGCATAGAGCATTGAACCGCGGCTCAGTGATTGCAAATGAGTAACAAATTTGGTTGGCTGAGACTGTGCCCCAATGCCACCACCGACGCCCATTCCACTGGATCCGACAATATTGTTTTGGATTTCCGGGCTGTGCGAGAGACGCGCACTGATATAATCTAGCATATCCTGCTGCAGAGATTGACTACTGGCCCAGCTATCCAAGGTTAATTGCGTGTAACTGGGCGCCTTGACCAATTCCAACATTTGTGTACGCACAGTGGCCACCAGCTTGAGCCAAGCAGGAAAATGTGGCGTCATTTTTGCCAGGAAACTGGCTATGGTATGACCGTGATCCGGTCTATGGTATTCTGCTTCGCAGAGGGCATCAACGAGTATAACAGCCACCTTGGCTGGTATCTTTCCACCTCGATGCAGTTGGGCCAATGGCTCCAGGATTGCTAATCTCATTACCCGCTCGGCATCCGCAATGCATTCTCTCACACTCAATATATCCTGTAAATGCTGCTCTGACAGTAGATAATCCCGATATGCTGTCAATTGTGGTGCCTGGCAAAGCTGAGCGGCCAGGGAGTGTACAAAATCTGGTACTTGGCAAGTGAGATTCGCATCCGCCTGACAAAAATGATAGCCTACCATGTGGGAGGCCAAGCCGCGCATGCGTTCATTGTTGCCCAGCTGTAATTGCAGTTGACTGTATATGCCATCGGGATCTTCTGGCATCTGGCGTCGTCGTCTACCAAAACATGAGTAATCCACCAGTTGTAGGCAAAAGGCAGTCTTCCCTGTACCAGGTTGTCCGTTAATCAGTACCACACGCGTCTCGGTCCCTAAAAGAATGTTAGAGAGTTGCTGTACCAGCCACTGGCGTCCCAAAAACGGTGGATCAGGCTCCTGCAACGGCACCTCAAAGAACAACGGCTTCAAAGCCAATTGAACAGCAGCGAGAGCAGCTGCCGCCGCTCTACCACCAGCCAGCGGTGTCTGTTGGGCTGATCTTGCTGAACGACGGGTGGCTGGCTTTCGGGATTTGCCTGGCTCATAGGCATGATGCTCTTGCATGGAGCAACCCATTTTAAATTTACTCGATAAACTCAACACATCATCCTTGGCATTGTTGGTTGCCACTGACAGTTGACTGCCACTGAGTAAACCACCACTAGCCAGTGTTTGTTCGGGACTGATATTCTGGGAGGAGCTACTTGTTGTATTACTGCTGGTTGTGCCACAACCACCGCTGCCGCCTCCAACACCACTGCTACTGGTTGTGCTTGTCGAATGGGCAGAGGGATCGCTACTGCTGGAGTTATTGCCATTATTATTGCAATTATCATTGAGCAGTAGACCCAGGCGAGCATGCAGTTGATCCTTTTGTTGCTTCTCGCTCAGCAACAAAGAGGAATGATGATCCAGCACATCGCTACCTGTGAATGAAAAGTTAAAAGTTGATTAATGCCACTCGATCCACACACAAAGAGGCTCATTAACAATAAAATTAGTGCACAAAGGTACAAACGATCTAAAAACACTCTGCAAATCTATATCAGTCATCAATACGGCTCCAGCTTGATATGGAGTATTATATAAATCGGGTGAGTGAAGTAAATCGTTGTTATTTTGTATTAGATCGGTAAATTGGATCATATTGGTAGAAAGATCTATTGATCTTAGTTAACTAATGCAAAGGATATGCATTACATATGTATCCATAAAGTGTTAAAAGGAAAACAAGAAAATATCATGCAAACTAAAATATCATGAAAATATTCGATGACATTGAGCCATGCCTGCTAATTGATTGAGTCCCATTTCGCTCGAGTTTGATGAATTGACGCTCCACAGTGATTTTATTTTGCCAAAAACCAGGGATGACAAATGACCCGCATAGACCGATGTGCCGGCCAAGCTTAGACGATTCAAACGATTCTCGCTATTGGCGCCATGTTCCGTAGATGTTTTCAAATTATTATTACTAACATTCTTGCGACGACGTCGGGTGACCGCTGAATCCGAACATGTTGAAGTGTTTAATGCATTTGTTTCCTTGGGCTGATGATGATGATGGTGGTGGTGGTGGTGATGTTGGTGATCTGGACAATGATGTTGATTATGATGATGTGGTAAATGAATTTGTTCTTGCTGTTGTTCTTGGTTTCGTTGATCAAGTCCCTCCCTTTTAACGCCCAAACACTAAATGACCTTTTCTAAACTAAACTTACCTCCTGATAATATCGATGCTGTGTCAATGGGACAACCCCCATTGGAGGCTGTGCGTCGATGTCCGGTTAGGGCGCTGCGAAGATTCTTGTGATTGAAAAAACGCCTACGCGTTGGTGGTGTGGCAAAGGATGGCGGTGCCAAGTCACTATATGGCAAGTTGTTGTTATTGCTATTGTTGTTGTTACTGGTGGTATTGTTGCCGTTGTTACTGTTGTTGTGGTTGATGATTTGTTGCTTGCCGCCTGCCCCATGATGGCTATGATGATGATGATGCTGCTGCTGCTGCTGCTGGTGGACATCGACAGTGACGGTTTGTATATGGCCATTGCCATTATTAGACGATGTTGTCGATGTTGCTGCTGCTGCAGCTGCTGTTGTTGTTGTTGTTGCTGTTGCTGCCGCAGATGTGGCCCGTGGCAATTTGCCAATGCTAGCATAGCGATGGTACTCCGGTGACTGGGACTCCTGGCGATAATGCTACAAGAGAATGAATGAGCCAAAAGACATGAGTCGAATCTCTAGCATATGCTATTTTTTTTTCTTGTTTTATTTTTTATCAATGATGAAAGTTCACCACACCACAGCAAATTTTGTTTTGGCCAACCCGAAGAATGCAAAGAATAGGTTAAAACAAAAATGAAAATCCAAGGCAGGCGTAGCTCATTGATTGGACATGTAGGATGGATGGGTGGACGGGTATGTATGTGTGTGTGTGTCCGTGTGTGTGTGTATGTATATGTGTTTGGTACCCCAGGCAGTGGGACAAATTTAAAGGCGGGAATGAAAGCATAACTAACTGGTCAAGGAGAGGTAAAATGATCGTTACGTATATATGTATATATATTATGTACATAGAAAAGTTGGCTTTCATATTCTTAAGAACATACCAGAAATGAAGTAAAATATGTTATATTAGTTTTGTAATCAAGGATATATTCATACTCTGACTATATAGAATAACAATGCATTTGACCTTCCTGCCTTTTCTTGGCTTATTCAGTGCAAATTGATTCTTTAACGTTATATTTTTGAACTTTTATCCATCGTTAGATACACGAAACCTTAAGAGAGAGGATCTAAAACTTATCTACCAATTATTATTATTGGTAACTAAAAATTTTCTATTCCTGAAAGCTTCTCAAATCATTTTAGAGTGCAATCTCTTGACTTGTCTTAGAATTAAAACCAATAATCTTGAATCTTCTGTCTCACATTGAACGCCTCTGTCCAATTTTCAGACAAGAGCCTTTTTTGCGTTGGCTGTTTTTCTCGTCGACGTTGTCGTTGTTGTTGTTGTTGTTGTCTGAAATCTGAAATCAATTTCATGTCTTAGTCATCACAGTTCTAGTCTTCTATATTCTAAAGGGGGTTCTCGCCTTAATGAACTGCAAATCATTTGGTATCTGTGTTTGCGTTGGCTGCTTGCCCCCAGTCTGGACCTCAACAGACCGAAAAAAAAAGAAGGAAAAAAGGCAACAAATATTGTGTATACTAAACGTGTTTCCCGTGTGCTGTGTGGGATAATAAGATGAAATTGGTTGGTTGGCCGCCAGTCCCAGACAAGCTTTAATTGAGAGACATGCAGCCAACAGGCAGACAGACATACAGAGAGAACCAGAATTGTGGAGGCAGGTGGCCCCAAGGAATTTATGCGAATGTAGGGATTCATGGTTAAACTTGCCAAAATTTTGATTTTCAATTGTGATAAGAGGGCAAGAAATATATATGTATATATCTATCTTTTTTATATATTGACTAAATATAAAGAGTTCAATTAAAATTTCAAAAGAAAATAAGATTCTTAAAAATATCGTATGACAATTTTACGGTATAAGCAACTTTAGGTATAAACTGCTGCCATTAGCTCTTTCAGATGCTTTTCTCGCCCACTTCCGTTGAGGATGTTGGCCATCAGAGTAGGTATAGCCAGTTTACCCACAGGCTGTCGCCTTCTCTTTGGGTGTTATCTATCGATGTCTGTGTCTACCTGTCTTTACCTGTATTGTAGACCTGCTGCCCCTGCTATGGATGACGAACTACTTTAAAAGAGTTGAAACATTTTATCGCAAAACATCTCCTTTGTGATTTCAAATATTGCTTTTCTTTTTTTCTTTTTTTTTTTTTGTTTTAACCGAAATATTAAGACTTTTGATTAAAGCTAAACCATTTCGAACGGTTTAAATCGAATGGAACCCTCTATTGATCGGTTAGATTAACGTATCGATTCGCCGCTTTGTAGCGTAATTAAGCTTCAGTTCGCTTTGGTCCATTGCTTTTGATTCGTTTTGCCATTTGGCATGTAGTGGAAAGGCTTTCTTTAAACTAGTTTCAAGCTCTGGCTCTAACTCTGTTTCGGCTCCAGTTGCTGTTGGAGCAACTGGCGGCATCCCGCGGTGGCGTTTTAATTGGCCACATCACTTTGATTAAGTTGTAGCCGGCACACGAGTTATGTTTGGGAAAATAATTAACAAATTATAGCCGGCCTCTGCCGCCACCCAGCTCATGTCATGGAAAATTTTTAATTGAAAACTGCAATGATTTTCACTTTTCTACAAGGCAAATACAAATTGCCCACAATGTGCCAAGTGAATGAACCCAAATCATATGAAAATGTCAAACTTAATAAAACAAGAAATTCAATTGAATTGAATTTGAATAATTTCAATTTTATCTTTTAGATAATAAGAGTATCGATTCAGGCTAAAACGATTTAAACTAAAAGAACTTTATAAATTGTCAAAATAATCATAATAATAATTGAACTTTGGCAATTGAAAACAGCAACAAGACCAAAGGAGAAAAGCCGCAATTTTTATACATTTATTTATATATATATATATATTTATATATATATATAAATGCAGGTGTAACTGTAACCAAGTTGATTGTAATTGCAATATGACAAAGCCTAGCATTAATTTACTTAAAAAAAAAAAAAACAAAAAAAATAAAACCAAAATGCAAAAACCTAAAAAGAAACCATCATGACAATAGGGCGACTTTTGAATACCCTTTACCAACATATACTAGGTAGATTACTAGTTAGATTACCGACTTTAAAAAAGTTTATAATATTAACAAATATCAATCAGTTACTAGTCATATAATATATAGGTAAACTGTACTCAATAACTAGCTTGTTAGGATCAGTTATAGTATCCTTTACTTAAAATTTAATACACACTTTAAACTTTTTGGTAATACGCGGGGCATACAATTCGGTTAATCAGAAGACAACAAAAAAGCAGCACCCAAAAACCTGAAGCTAAAAAACTGAGCAGCAGGCCGGCCATGCAATTACTGCAGCCATTTAATGACCCTCTACACCCCGTGGTCCTCTGCTCCCGGTGGCGGACATCGCCAACAAGATTAATGGTTCATTCAAGAATTTCGATTTTCGTATGCAATAACGAAACAGAAACCAAAAACAGGTTCAATATTATTATTTTTTATATACATATATTTTGGGAAAGACAACGCTGAGGGGGAAGGAAAAGAAGAAAAAAAATATTAAGGAAAATCTCATGTTTAACTGTGGGGCAAGACAAGAACAGCTACAACGACAACAACATCGTCACAGATTTCAGCCGTGCCAGACATGGTGACACCAGTTGCTAGTCTGTGTCGAACTTAGCCAGGTGACTGGTTCTCCATTTGGCTTAGGGTGTGGGCAAACAGTTTGTTGTGTTGAAAAATAATTGTTTAAATGTCATTAAAAAAAAAAAAAGAAATAGAAAACGGAAAATCACGAAAAAAAAACAAAAACATAGTAAACAAGAAAAACGAATAAACAACTCAGTAAACTACCTAAAAGCATAGTCAAGGTGCTTTAAAAATCAGAGGATCGAGTCAACTGGTATTTGGCTGAAGTTTCAATACCCTTAAAACCAAAGCTATATGCTCGTCTTAAGTCAGGATAAATGTTTCTAGTTAGATAACTTTTGAAAATATTTCAAAATTGATTTCTTTAAAGTTGTTTGAAAACTTTATTAATAATTCACTGATGAAATTCTGAGACTGATTTTTATCTTAAATGTTTGAGTACCCTTCAGTAAGGGTATACATAGATTTTCAATTTACCATCTTTTCGAGAAGATATTGTGAGACTTGTGAGCATTCAAACTTTAAATTCATTCATTAGTCGAACTCTCCCACAGAAATGAATTTTCAATTTATGCATTCACATTAATTGGAATTCCATTTAAATTTCATATTGATATTCTTTAATAAATAATAATATATTTTCGATTGGCATAGCTGTGGTAATATTTAAAGAAATTTTTGTATTTAATTTCGAATGTTACTTAAAACTTATAATGATAAGATAAGATTTGTCAATGGATTAGACATTTGAATCAGAAATTTAACACTCGTTTTTTAATAAAGAGATATATATATATATATATGATACTAACTAAACTCTGATCTATATAAAATCTTATTCAACTCAACTACAATTTAATTTCATTTCTAAGAACCAAAAGATATTCTACAAAGGCATTGATTATTGTATATATTAGTTATAGATAACTAACCTAGGGAATATTGGGATCTTTCCATTGTAAAAGCAACAATACATTAAAATCTAATGAAGCAACGGATTAGATCGTATAAGTAGATTAGCAATAATCTTGCTATTGGGATTAATCATTTGTATGGTGATAAAAATCATAAATGTAATAAAAATTTTTGGTTTTTCTTTTTTTCTTTGCACAAATAAATACCTCAACATTCAATGACTCTTACACAATTTCTTAAACTTTCACAAGATGGTTAGAGGGGGAGGTTGGACTAATGAAACGATAAACAAAAGCCCCCCCACCCACAACCAACCAACCAATACCAAGCCTGATTCAAACATACAAACCAAATTAATCAGTTGAGCAAATAAACAAATATTGTAAATCGAATCAATGTTTTTGTTGTTGTGCCATGATCCGATAGAGATATATACATATATATAAATATGTTTGTATGTATGTATGTTTATACCATTTCCCAGCCAAGTATTATTATGAGTGAGAAAATATTGAAAAATATTCAATTGAACATTTACATTTTCATAATTAATTGCATATATTCGGGTATTTGGGTATTCGGGTAGCGAGTGAATGAATAAAATGCTGTGTGAACATGTCGAAGAGTGCAAGAAAATTAATGCATTTTCATTTGAAAGACCGATGCCTGGAATCGATAAATAAAGCTAAAGCTGCTCGACGACAACCGAATTGCGCAAAATGAAATGATGTTAAAGCGCTAAAGCCAAAAGTTAAAGAGAAGAAAACCAACCGAAAAAATATTATGACCGTCCCCATCAAAGGCGGCGGCAGTGGCGGCCTCCTCCTGAGAAATTGTTTCTCAACATGCAAATGCCGTGCGATTTATTTGAGGAAGCGGCAGAGATAAACGAGAGACATGCCAACAAGTGAGAGATATGTCTATATAGTAGACATCGACACAGGGAGAGAGAAAGAGATAAAGATAAAAGAGTATAAGAGATGATAACTTTAGGTGAAAGGGGTGAGAAAAAATAAAACAACAACAAAAACTGAATAATAATAAAGTACGAGCATGTGAATATATGCTAAATATGCCGCTGCAAGTGAAATTAACCTGTTGTCTTTTCAGTTAGTTAGTTAGTCTCTTAGTTAATATCTTAGTTAGTTATTTATTTATGGCATTTGGAAAGCGGACAATCCTTTTACAACCTGGACAGATAAAATGGCATTGGAGTAGCAAGAAGTCAAAGCTTTTGAAAGTTCACCTATTAAAATAGCAACGAAATACGATCATAAACCTGAGAATGCACTTGAAGATCATAAAAGTAAAGCTCATCAAATTACATGGGAACAATTGTGTTGTAGTCACATATCCTACAACCATAATAGCCATGGGGTATATTAGCACTATCAATTCACATGGGACTTAATAGCTTCTTTTATTAAATTTATTTACTGTCAATCAAAAAAATAATATAATAGAATGATTTAACGAGATTAGTAGATATGATTGTATATAAAGATACTTTTAATTGTAATCTCTAAGAGAACTACTTTGTTCAACTTGGTATAAGGTATCTTAAAGTCGCCTCTCAAAATTAATTTAGAAATATTAAGTTTGTTTCCCTCATTTTACCGTTGGTTAATTAACGAAATTTCAATTGTTGCCAGAGTTTTGTTTAATTAAGTTAAAGTGCATTTTATAAAATACGAAAATGTAGGAAAGAGGGAGATGCATAGAAAGGTGGAGAGTGTGAAAGAAAGCAAATCAAGCTGAGCTCTATTAATGGCGATGATTTCTGGGAAAGTGAAATGCATTTGAAAATGTTAACGTAACGAGAACAAGTTAAGCATAAAATCCATTGCACTTGCAATCATAAAGCTTTCTAATGCCTATGCTTCAATCCCGGTTCCAATTCCAATTCCAGTCCCTCTCCTTGTCTCTCTCTCTCTCAGTCTCTGTCTCTGTCCCTGTTCCAATCCCAGTTCCAGTCCAATGCAATCAACCATGGAGAGTTTTGTCCAGAGACCGTCCAGGTCATTTATGACCCTCTTACTGTTGCAGTTGTTGTTAGTTATTTCTTCTTCTCAAGTGTGTGAAACGTGCTGGGCATGCCGAAATACCGAAATGGATATGAACGAGGCATTTACGGTAAAAAAAAGCTATCGAGTGTTGGCACTTACAACGACCTGATGACCGAAACCGAACCACAAACACACACACACACATGCACACGCACAAGCAAACACTTTAACTGAAGCTTAGTTGAGTGTAACTAATCTCAAGAGATGACTATTGTCTCGGCACATAATTGACTTACGGGTCATGTTTAATGATCTATGTACATAACTATATGTATGCTGCTTACTTTAGGAAAGCCTTAGTCAAGCCAACTAAAAAAAATCTCAGGGAAAGTCAAAGAACAAAAACATTTCATTATTGGATCATTTTAAGTGCCAACAGAACATTTACATAAATAGTTTCGTTTAACCTATTAATTAATTTGCTAAGGGATCTTGGATAAAATTTATCAGTAAATTTATGCATCCAGCAGATCATCTCTACATAACCTTATGCAATTAACTACAACCAAATAAATTGGTTAATTAGCAACAATTTGAAAAAGCAACAAAATACCGCCAACACCTTGGATGTAACACCTTTTGTGTAAGGCTGGGCAAATTGAGTTTCGGTTTTCATTCGGGATTTTTTTTTTTTTTTTGTTGGTTCAGTATTGTTTATTTGTTTTGCTTCTTCTTTTTTTTTTTTTTTTCTTGTGGTGGCTTAGAAAGTGAAAGCCCTTAAAATGGTAGCCTAGCCATGCTCTCGATAAAGTCAAATTGAAGGGCCAAAAGTTGGTTGTTCAAATTGATTGCAATGAAGCGTCCGAAATTTCCAGCATTTCTTCGAATACAATGTGGCAAAGCCATTATGAATTTCATTTTTCATTTGGTGTTAATCATACAAATCCGTTTGTTGTCACCTATACAGACATACATATGGTATATAGTCCAATAAATGCTTCAATCAATCGAATAAAAGAAACGCTTTTGTAATTGAAATTAACCAAAAAAAAAAAAGTCTTTATATAATATAATCTAAATTATTTTTAATATAAAATTTTTAAAAAGGTTTCTTACATACTTAAAAGAGCCAATTAAAGATTTATTTTAGTTTATTGCTAAACAAATTTTTTTGGCCCATTGGATGTTAATTGTTCCCTTTGTCGATTTGTATTACACATAGTTAATCATTCTTGCCACTTAACCCAAATTTACTTAAATCCAATTTGGATTTCTGACCATATCATAATGAACATACACACCCACCTTAAATCGCCACAAATTGACTTAAACTTGCTGAAATCTGAACATTTTGGCTGCCCACATCGGGGCAATCGGAGAGTATAAAACAAATTACTAGTCTTATCTGTGTATTATTTCTTTCCTTATTTTTTTCGCTTGTCTTATTTTATTTTATTGGCCCAAATTTCAATTTGCCAACAAGTAAATTAAAGCCTGCCATGAAATGCAATTAAAGATAAAACAAAAACAGGAGAATGAAAATTTGTATAAAAAACCAACAGCAAAAGGTTAAAAATGATAAATTAAAAAGAAAGTTGAAATGAAAACAGGGCCCGACTGAGTTCCCTGAAATATGAAATTATTTTGCAAGATACATTGTACATTTATATATGTATGTATGTCCATATATATATATACATATGTATTATGTAAAGGGTAAAATAAATGCAAAAAGAAACAGCAAAAAGAAATGTTGAAATTAATCATTTAGCTGGCCAGGGGCTGGGCGAAATAAATTTCAAGACTGAAATTAATTTGACAGCCCTGGCAGACGAATGGCAAAAAGGCCGGGCCCCTATACAGTAAGGTGAAGGAGGAACAGTGCAAAAAAAAAATCATAAAACATGTTGACACCTTTTCGATAGAAATTAATGATAAGAAGCGAAAGAGAAAGGATAGATAGAGTAGCGTCACTAGTTATGGCATATGAAATGCAAATGCTATAATCCCCATTTTTTATGCTTAAATACACCCTAATATTTTCTAATACTTTATTTATCACTAATTGTGGAAGACATTTGCAGAGTCAGTTGGAGTTTAACAGTCTCCAAACTCTTTAGAACCCGTTACAACTGTTATACATCTTTATTTACCACAAATTGATTTAAAAATACGCGAGTGTCTTACATTTAACGTTATTTCCTCTCGTTTTTTTGGAAAACATTTAAATCTCTTTATACATAAAAACTTAATGTACTTAATGCCATTACGCATTCGTCACAATTAAAGTGCCATAGCGGTCACACCCACACGTTTTCATAGTTCTATTAAATGCCAAATGAACATAGTAGTATTTTTACTGCGGTATTTAGACAACAATTTACGTTTATTAGTCAACCAAATCTAACTCGACATTTAGCTAATTTGCATTTTACATGCGATAGAGAAAACGGCGAGCATTAAATGCCCAGCAGCAAAAATATTTTCCGATCGACTAGCTAATTAGCGTATGTATGTATTGTTTAAGCTGTATTGTTGTCTCTAGTTTTAAATTGATAAATTGTCAGTTTTGCATTGTGTTAATTAGAGGGCGCTTAACTAAACGAACTGTGCAGCAGCAGGTGGCGCGAGAAAAACAGTGCGACAAGTTGCATGCCCGGACACACTCGGCGACTAATCACTTGCGGCTTTTTTGCTGCACAACATTGATAGATTAGAGTGGTAAATGATATGGACAGTTAATGCCATTTTATTATCAGGCATTTGAGGATAATTGCGAAGTATTTTACGATTAAGTTAAGCTAACGTCTGATTGCTAAAACATAAACAAAATATAAGGAAAAGACTGATCCGTATATGAAAATCGTATTACGATTATACATAGAAGCATTTTAGAGAGAATTGATATAGTCCAAATTATTAATATAACAATATTTTAAAATTACTGAATCATTTTACACTAAATAAAACGTTTCTTTTTATCTATTCTTCTTTATACTTCCGTTTGTTTTAGACAATAATAATTTATTTTCTAAAGTCATAATAAAAGTTCTCACATTTGAATTCCAATAAGAATGTTATATGGCGTTAGAAAATTCCAAAAGGAATAATGTTAAGTGGTGTTAGAAATACGTTATGTTACAAACATTATACCTATCGATGTTAATGATATCGATATCAGAATGCATTATTGCAGAAGCTCCTTTAACTTTGATCTTTCTCTTCCTCATTCTTTCTTTTCTTTGCTTCGCCAATTGTGAAACACGCGCGGATAAAAAGTTTTGTTTTCTGCTGTGAACTAGTGAGTTTCTTTTTTAAAAAACACCTAACTAATTGGCATTGTTCGAAAGCTGTATAAAAAGAGTTTCTTTTGGTCTTAATGACAGTAAAATTTTTGAAGTGGTCGTTAAATTGTTAATATTTTTGTGGCTTTGCGTCGGAGTAGCCCGGTTTTGTATATGTGTGTGCGTGTGGGTGAAGTGTGAGTTGAAATTATGTTTAATGCCTTCGCAGAGAGGTGGCCTTTTTTCCTATTTTTTTTTTTTTTTTTTGTATTTAGTGCAAGTTGCAGTGTTTAAAAAAGTATTGTTAATTAGTATTAAAGGCATAAGTATACATATTTTGTATACATTTTTTTTTTGCTTTTTTGTTTTATGTGTAAATTGTCCTTCGGACATTTTTTTTTTGGTGAATATGTAAGTGTAAGTGATAAAAAGTAAATTAAGTGCAGAAAGAGAGATGAATTCTAGTGGCTAGTTTGAAAGGTGAGTTTTGTTTCGTTTTTCTTTGCGTTTTTGCCATTGCCTGCTAGTTTGTCCCAAATTTGTTTTCACACACCCGCTGAGCCCCCTTAGGCCCTACAATACTTATGCTATGGTGAATACCGAATATCTGTGTGTACGGCGACTGGAACCTATGGGAGAAAATATTTCGCGCCAGTTTACGGTTATAGGAGTGAGCGAGAGGCATGCAAATTTTGTGGTTATGGGGGAATAAGCGAAAGGCCTGCAAGTAAAGTGTCTGCTTGCTGGAGGGTACAAACACACATACATATGCATTACGTCAATGTTTCAAACTTGGATATGTAATGAATAATTGCCCAGCAGGTTCATTTCAAAATTGTCAATTCTCCAACATTTGAGAGATGAAAGAGAATACGATTGCAGCGATGTCGTTGCAGGTGTCACCCGTTCAGATAGCTACATAAATCTCTTTCGAAATCGGGTGACAACTTGTGGTACATATGTATGTATATACATTTGTATGTTTGTATGTATTAACTGCCAGGTAATCGAAGACCAATTACAATGTTTGACATTCCGCAAAGTAAAAGATACTACAAGGTGATCCATTTGATTGATTGCATTTATTTCATGTCTATTTTTTTTTTATTTTCTTTATAGTGCAGTTGAATTTAACTAATCATTAATACGTGATGCTATCGAAAATGTGGTATAATTAACGCCATATTTGCTATACAGGCAAAACGACAATTAGACGTGAATAAGAAGAAACAGGTAAGAAACCAAAATGAACAAAATAAATTGCATGTGAGATAAAAATCGCGGTTTGCTAATGGTTCCAACCATTCAAAGTCGACTTTATTTGGCATTTTCATGTTGTTGTTAAGTTATATGTGTTATGTGTGCATGTGCAAAACTATTTTGAATTTCGCATGGTAAGACACATTTCAGTGAGTTGATTTGTCGCCTGTGCATGTCAATCACAAAACTTTCGATATATGTTCATGTGAGGGCGGGTCCTAAAGTTTCTAAGACAACATTGAAGATCGGTTTGTTAAATGGAGTGATGTATGGAACATATAGATAGGTTATTACAAGATGATTTTATTATTGTTCACAGGTGGTTATTTAGGAATCTAAAGATCAACCAGATTTTTATTGTTACTTATGGAAAAATTTTTAGATTTTGGTTTTTTAGCAAACTTTTAGGCCCACCCTCGTATATTTAGGATTTTTTCTATGCTTAGCTCATAACACGATTTCCAAACGATAATTAGACAGAGAGAACTGGCCAGCTGCCACTTAATCTAATGACAGTTATCCATTCCACACGCCCCATTCAAACCCCAACTCAAACTCGAGCACGGGCTGAGGCTGAGGCTCAGGCTAACTCTGTCTTTGTACTCCTGTTAACTCTATGATCAACTTTAGCTGGCAATTGCTTAAACAACTTCTGGTTTGCCTTACTTACTTACTGATAGATAAATACATACATATATGTATGTATTTATGTGTGTGTGTATGAATGCATTTTTATACCTTTGCAAAAAAGGTATATTAATTTTGGTCAGAAGTTTGCAACGCATAGAAGGAAGCATCTCCGACTATATAAAGTATATATATTCTTGATCAGCACGATGAGCTGAGTTGATATAGCCATGTCCGTCTGTCCGTCTGTCCGTCTGTCCGTCTGTCTGTCTGTCTGTCTGTCCGTCTGTCTGGATCAACGCAATCTCCTCCGAGACCCTTAAAGCTACAGAGCTGAAATTTTGCACCTAGGCTTCTTTTTGCTGCAGGCATTGTATATCTCGGAATCATCCCGATCGGATGACTATATCATATAGCTCCCATAGGAACGATCGGTCGTGAATAAGCTTTAACCTCAATAACTTTGTTGTTTTCCAACGAAATATTACGAAAGCCGGTATTTGTGAGTTTTATATACTTCTTAACATAACCACCAAGTTTTATTAAAATCGGTTGACTATATCATATAGCTCCCATAGGAACGATCGGCCAAAAAATTGGTTTTAGATGAAAATCTTGGTTATTTTAACAGCGATTCACTCGAAATTCGGTATGTGTAAGTTTAGTATATATAAAAATGTGTCTGTTGAGTTTTAACTGAATCGGCCGACTATATGATATAGGTCCTATAGGAACAATCGGACCAAAAAAAAAAAAAAATTTTTTTTACTCGTAAGTTTTTATACCCTGTACCCATAGGGTAAAAGGGTATATTAAAGTCGCTAAATGTATGTAACAGGCAGAAGGAAGCATTTCCGACCCCATAAAGTATATATATTCTTGATCAGCATCAATAGCCGAGTCGATTGAGACATGTCCGTCTGTCCGTCTGTCCGTCTGTCCGTCTGTCCGTCTGTCCGTCTGTCCGTCCGTCCGTCCGTCCGTCCGTCCGTCCGTCCGTATGAACACGTGGATCTCAGAGACTACAAGAGCTAGAGCAACCAAATTTGGTGTCAGCATTCGTGTAGTGTCTACGCAGATCAAGTTTGTTTCAAATTTTTGCCACGCCCACTTCCGCCCCCGCAATTTAGGAAAAACGAATAACTAGAGTAAAATTAAAGATAGCGTGTTCTTATTTGGCACACCTAATAATATGGCCAAAAGGTATCAGCTGACCAAATTTCGTTAAAATCGGACAAGAATTAGCGAAGATATATCAATGTACGATTTGCATTGAAATGCCTAGGGCGACACTGCGTAGTAAGTGTGAGCGAGATAGCATGCGTTCGTTGCTGCCGCTTGTGAGAAGACTTTTAGTTTGAACTGATGGCAAATTTTAAGGAGTTTGATTTAATACAGTTACTCTACTTGGTACAGGGTATACTCAAAGTCGGCAGGGACGACTTGCTTGCTTCATTTTTCTTGGAGCCACGAGCATGATTAGTTTTATATACTTTTTTATAATTCTGGTAATTTATATGTAATTGAAAACAACAGTTTGCAAAGGTATCCGAACTTCGGCGTGGCCGAAGTTAGCCCATCCTTCTAGTATATAGTTAGATGGTTAGTTATGTAGTTATGTAAAGTGCTTATGCTTGTTTGCTGACTGACACACTTCCGACACTTTCTTCTGAGAGTGGAAAAATGGGGAAAATCAAGCCTCACACAAAACACAATGACAACTCATTTATTCAACTTTTCAAAGCAATTCTCAATTGCCATCTATTGAACCACTTTTTTCACAAGGCAGTCAGTGAGTCGCATCATCTTCGAAACGAAACAAACCAAATCAAATCAAATAAAATTAAATAGTATCGTATCTAGCTAGGCAAAGTCATATGTATTAATCAGAGGCTTCATTGTAAAAGGAAACTTTCTTTCTATGCTTTACTTGGATAAACTGGATGGATGGCACTTAGGTGTTGAAGCTGGTTTCGTCTTATTTTTTTAATTTGATTTTTATGATTGTGGTGAGAAAAGTATCTCGGGGTTTTTTTATGGCCAAGTTATAATAAATGAAATGAACGCGTCGGGGTCACCACCACGAATATTTGTTTCTTTAACTGAACTAAAGTGGTATAATAATTTTTTGTCCACTTTCTCAGCAAAATTGGAAATCAATTTACACGTCGGATTTTAAACAAATATATCTGGCAGATCTCTGCGACTTTGACTTGATCTGCCATTGTTTGTCTAAGACTTGTAAGCAAAAAAGAAGGAAAATATGTATATATATGTGTGTATGTGTATGTCCATGTCATGTGTCCATGTCCAACGGACTTGGCACGTTTATGCTTGCTTATGGCGCGTATTAAAGTCTTAAGTGAAATCCCATGTCACGTGTCAGCCGCAGCATTTGAAACAGAAATCAATTTGAGAATCGCCATGAAATGAAATCAAATGAAATAAATACACACATACATATGTATGTACATACGCTTACATACTTACATATTCGTATGTACTGAAGAATGCAAAATATTGTATGTTTGTATGTACATACGTACAATTTGTTGTGAAAAATAAAACAATTTCAAAGCTTAGAAAGCAAAAGAAGACACCCAAGCCGAATACATGACTAGAGGCCACTCGGACTTGACTGACCCAATTTCCCCCTATCCACACACACACAACGTCAACTTCATCTTCATCTCTGGCGCAGTGCAAAAAAAGAAACAAAAAAAAAAAAACATTCAAGAAAAACAAACTGTCAGTTTAACCATTTGACAGTTGCTTTGAGATACACAAGCTCAGATATGAGATAGCAACCAGCTACTGCCGGTTAAACTCTTGCCCCTCTCCCTCTCTCTCCCTCACTTGCTCTCTCTCATCCTGGCCATCAGAGTCCAGCTATATGTAATTATGTATGTATGTATATAAATATATGTATGTATGTTTGGTAGTATCTGGCATTGCCGATCTATTGCCGACAATTGAAACTTTTGCGCCGTTTTGGCGTATTTAAAGTGACATTTGCTGACAGACAACGCCGACGACGAGATGCTTGCTTCCTTTCCTTCCCCTTTGCCACTTCTCTCTGACTCTCTTGTATTTAACTAGGGCTTCTCTGCAAGATCTTGATGTTGCAGGCCAAACACGTTAAAATTTAATCAAATTAAATTAATTAAGCGAAAAGTGAGGACTATAATTGTCTTGTAGATTTCAAGCTTAAGCATGTTCACTTAAAAAAAATTCAATTCAAAATAAATTGGAAATTGAGGTAATCTTAATCACTTGAGGGTTATTACAAATTGAATTTGAATAGGTGTATGTATGTAAAAACCATTTATTAATAAAATATAATATCTAAACATATATACATATATGCAGTCTTAATATAAGTGACCTACTATCAAACGATCTACATATTCTAAATATTTACCACCCAAAAGTAGAGAATTTATTTTTCCAAAACAAATTGTTTCACACTCACCCTTTATTTCTATCTTAAGTTAATTGAGATTGTAATTTAACGATGACAGACTTTTGCCTATGTTATACCAATAGCTATATACCTAGACCTATTAGAATATTCACAATAGACCCATAAACGGTAAAACGCCTACAATCTTCTGACAACACATTTGTATTTAAAGGTGTCTGAGGGCAAATTGTTACAAACGCCATATAGATAAAAGAGGCGCTAAGATATAGAAAGAAGAGAGCGGAAATGAGAGTCGTTTTGACAGTTACAAAAGCGTTTACCTTTGATTTTTCTACTCTTTGATTATCTTTTGTCTGGCACATTTCTATGGCTATAATCAAGTGGCCATTAAAAAATAAACACATACACACACACACAAACAGAAAAAGTTTTCATATATATACATATGTATGTGTCTGCTTTTAGTCGACCAAAAAGGTTGAGTGGAGACGTGTGAAGATAATGCTCTCCAACGTCTTTGATCGATCCTACACATACACACACACTTTACGTTGAGAAGGTACGCAATAGTCACTCACCTGCATATAACGCGCCAAAGCAGCATTCCTCTGTGCATGAGATCTAAGTTGAGGCTGTGGTGAACCCAACGGACTCACTATAGTTGATGTCGAGCCACCGATTCCCGTATCATAGCCCTGAGCATTGGCGCCATCAACATCTCGGGGAAAGAAAACAACTAAAATCAAATCAAAAGAAAACCGAATCAAAAATTGGTGCAAAATGTAATGTAGATATAATTATTCAGCCTACAACTTGAACCATATTGAACTGAATTGGAATTGAATCACTCAATTAGGTATGCTAATTGAGTAGTGTTCCTCCAAATAAAACAAAAGAAAAAGTTGAAAGAAAACACCATCATAAATAAAACTGAAAGCCAGCCGCATTGGGACAGCTCATAAATTCTCACCAAAAACTAAGTAACAAACTGATCAATTCAACAGTAAGCTTGATTAAAGCAAAAAAAAAATGACCATAACTTTCAATTTTCATGGGCATGTGTAATGTAGATACAAACACACCCACATAGATGTATTATATATATACATATATATATATATAATGTTGTATGTGAGACGGTCTTGTTTTTGGTTTTTTTTATTTTGTACCTTTTCTGATCTTCTCCGCCATCAAGAAACTACGTTTGCATGCTAAGCGATTTGTACACAATTGGCATATAAATTTTACAGCACCAAATTGCAAGCTAAAAGACTATCAAAGACGATCGACCGAGTGACTGGAATGGCATTTGTTGTTGTAACCCGATACGCTATTTGAGCAGGTGGAGGATTAACCCAGGTGTACAATATATGAACAAATCTACCTCTTTTTTTTATCGTGTGCTAAATCTAAAAACATTATTCAAAAAGAGCACTGTAAATCCAATTTAACTACATTTCAAACAAAAATATCGAAATGATTCTCTTGTTTAACGCACAGTTTTGTTCTTATTTTAATTCAGAACTTTTGAAAGTGCAGCAAATGACCGATAATATCAGACTAAATCTGAATAATTGAAAAAAAAGATAGTCACAATAGAATTTAGTAAAGAAAGGGTTTAAAAATGAATAATTGAAGTTCCTATAGTTAGAATTCCTCTACAATTTATCATAAAATTTGTAAATTTTGCAATCATTTATAAATACTATCATATATTTTAATATTCTTTGGAATTTGGAATTTATCTTTTACAAAATTTTCTTCCCGTTGCATTACCATATTACTCAAACAAATTATAATAATAATTGCGATAATTTAGCATTTTTTTTTGTTTTACATTTAAAAATTTATTGCACATTCAGTGCGATTTTGAAGCAAAGTTGTAACAGAATATTTGTATGCCTTAAATGGATTATCCATAAGATACATGGAACATGAATATTTTCACATTGTTTTCTGTGTTTCGTTTCGAGTTTGTGTTTTTTTTTGTTTTTCTTTTTGTTTTTTGTGGTACTCACCTTTCAGCGAGCTGTTCATGCACATGGGACACTGATCGTTGCGGAACATACAGGAATAGCAACGCTCGTGGCCGCAGGTGTCGATCAGTTTCCGTCGTTTGCCCTTGTCGAAGGAGATGCGGCATGAGGGGCAAACCGAGCCGCTGCTGTTGCTGCTGCTGCCGCCGCCGGCATCGTGTTCCAGGAGACGTCGAATCGACTGAAGATCTGTAATATAAAAACGAAACAAGTATAAATTAAGAGTTATAAATATATATATATATATAATTTGTGTCAGTTGCATCAAACTTTGCATATATTTTCATACTTGATTAGGGGAGAGATAGATCCGCAGATACAATAAATTCACATTTCAGATCGGAAATATGTAACCCCATTTAAAGCACATATATACATATCTTCTTTGTAGGGATCACATACTTAGATATGTATTGTTTTTTGCAAAAGTATGCAAATAATTTATTTGATCTACTACTACTCTAAAATGATCTTATAATGAGAATTACGCTTTTCGCTTTTAGCGACTTTAAAAAATTTCTAAAGAGATGTTTTCCTCCCCTCTTAGACATTGCATTTTTGCTATGCCGCTAAAGAAATATAAATGCACTTGTTCGATTATTGCAAACGTTTGCATAAATTGTTTCTCTCAATTAAATCTCGTTTGTGTTTTGCCACTGTCAATTGTCAACAAAGAATAAAACTGAAACAAAAGCAAAAACGGAGAACCATGTATATGCGTCGCTTGTCGATTTATCAGGTTTTGTGCTGCTGCACCTTCTTTCATTCCTCCCAGTCCCCCTCAGTCTCTATTGTTGGCTTGGTATGGGTAACTATCCTCGTAATCAACTATCAATGGCAAGAGGCAATCAGCGGAATTCTTTTCTTGGCTTTCGAGCTTTAATTAATTTAATTTGTGCCGCTTGGTTTATTATTTCTATTAGCACTTTGGCTTTCTGTGTCAATATTATGTAAAAATTCTGCTGCTGCTGCAGTTGCTGCTGATTTTATACATTTCTGGAGCAATCCGTCAGCATTTCCTACAAGTGGCATATGGGTGGCCAACTAAAGTTTGTCCAAATGGAAACTCAAACTCAACTCGCCTTTCAATATTCCTCTCATACTATTAAACAGGGATTCAAGCTAAAGCTTACTAGAGAACAAATATAATTCAGCTATCTTAGTAAAGTTGCTTCTTTTTAAGAATTTATTCCTTCTCCACCCAATTATAAATGCAGTTTTATGGCTGCAGTTGCAATTGCCACCCGTCTTTGCTGTATGTTGCATGTTCGTGACAGTTGTTCCTGGTGGTGGTGGTACTCAAAGCATCTGCCAGCGACAAGTTGGCATAAAAAATGATATGTAAATTGCATTTTGGCTAAACAAATGTCACTTGTTGATTGGGGATGAAGTAAAGATAGAGGTACACCAGTTGAACTAAGCTAAGCAGGCCTGTCCAACAACTGTTCCACTAATTGCAGGATGAGACATGTGCTAGAAGAATATGTAGAGTTCCCTTCTCAAAGGGGAAAGTTCAAGCCAATAATGGCTTTTTGGAATGGGCAAGTTCAAAGATGAAATAATGTGGGCTGGCTGGCTCTCCTCTGCTTCCACCTCCATCCTTACCCTAACTGTTTTTCTCTTTCTTTTCTTTCGATCCTGTCTGGCAGCTGGCTACCCACGCGCGCTTTTTTTTTTGCCATAAATAACGAAGGCAAAAACTGAACTCAAGCCAAAGAGGCAAATGTGGTTTGCGGCTGGGTTTTGTGTGTGAGTGTTTTGTCAAGTGGGCATGAATGGGAAATGGAAGCCAATGCAGCAACGGCTGCGGCTGCGACTGCGCGCTCTTAGCTTGTAATCCACTTTACCATGACGACTGCGACTACTATGACGACCGGACGTGGTTCTCGTTGGCGACCCACTCATCAAATCAAGAAACAGGATTTTTTCTCTTTGTTTGCGTGGCTAGGAGGTAGAATATGAAACGACGACTCAAGCGACTCTAGTCATTTATCTTTAACCAGCTGCTAACTATTGGCTTGCCAGAATCGATCGAAGTTAGTCAGTCACCTGTTATATTGCCAATTTCATTGAAGCAAAAAACAAATTTCAACTAACTCTTCTTTACCTCCCATGACCAAACACTTGACATGGGGGCCACCTTTCCCTGGTACTTTTCCATATTACATTGCGGTTACAATAGAGATTTTTTAGTCCTGCTCTTCGACTTGGGCTAGAGGGCGAAATGCCTATATAATTTCACTCCCACACTGATTCCCTCCATTCTGTTCTGAAATGTGGTCGAGACACGCATCAGGTGTATAATTTTTCTAGTTGGTTGGTTAATTTCATGGATTTTAAACAAATTAATTTGCCCGGTATTAAAGTTTCGCCATCTTTTGCCACAAATTATGGTCTAAATGAGGCAACATGGTGCTGTTTGTGTTTGGTGTAGAAGGACTGGAAGAGGGGGTGATAGAGGGCACGGCTTAACAATTGCCCGGTTAAAATGGGGAATATTCACATGGCAAGTAAATTGTTAAATTATACAACAATCTACGCATAGATTTTATTCTGCTTTATTATTATTTTTTTTTTTTACAGTTGTTGTTTTTCTCTATTAGATTTATGCATACATTTGACTTCGTTGTGGTCTAAGTTAAATTGATTTGAATTTTCCGCTGCATTTTCCAAGCCAAGCCGCCGGTTTTTTGCCCCCTCAATGGGTTGCATGTGGGCGTTTTATTTCAACTAAATTGGCAAACCGCGTTGCGGTTTCTCGGTACCAGCGACTTTTTTTGTCTGAGTCCCTGTGTGTTTGTATGTGTGTGTGTGTGTATATGTGTGTGGGCGATGTGTGTATGCGTGTTGGCACTTGTTTTCATTTTATGTAATTTCTTTGCAAATTATTTTCTTAATCTACACAAGTTTTTCTCTCTTCATTTTTTTTTTGATTTTCAGGGGCCTAATTCAATTCGCGGTTACTAAAGTTAGGGAACAGACAGCAGATTCCCAGGCGAAATGAACTCTGGAATGCCACTAAAGAAGATATGCTGGACGCAAATTGAGATTTCAAATTTCTAATAAAGATTAAGTGCATAACTAGGAAGAGAAAGAGTAAATTGTAAACCACTTAGAATGTTGCAAAGGAATGCTGCATCAGAGGTCAAAGTTCATAGGTTAGTTAGTGCCAGAAATGCCAACTCACTATTCACACACTTTGAACAGTTTATTGAAAGATTATCTTTATTTTTGAGTTATTCAAATTTAGATAATTTGTTTTGTAAGAAAAAGACATGAAAGACATTAAGGATTGTTAAGTCACAAACACATATTAGAAGGAAACGCTAGAAAAACGCGTGCGATTACATTTTTGGAGTCACAGTTGTCGTTGTTAAGCTATAGCTCTTGATAATGTTTAAGTTATTTTTGGTTTTTAGGTATTACATTTAAGAAAATAGCAGAATAAAAATTGATCTCTAAGATCTAAATTATTTGAAAGCTTAGACCTGATTTAAAGAATGCAAGATCACATAGTAGCATTTACAGTTTGACAGCCATTGTTATGGAATTGTTTCTAATAAATAGCTTTCAGGGCAGGTCAGGGCCAAATTGTTCTAACTTTACCATTTAAATTTTTGGACAGCTCAGGGTTAATTGACCAGGAGCACACCCGCAGAGTTTCACACAAACACACACACACACAAACACAGTATTTTGATTCAATGCGTATTCATTACAATTGATTGACAGCCTAGACACAAACCTCTTGGACACAAAAAAACAATTCAAACCCATGTGCATAGCCAACAGACCGTGGTCCATTTACTAGATACATACGGTCACAAATCGACAAGTTCAATTAAGTTTTTTTTTTTTTTTGTATCAACAAATCAAAGTTAGTTGTAAAAGAGAAAAAACAAACTAAAATCGCTAAGTTACTCTATAGAAAAGTCTTCAAATCAAAAGTCCAAAAAGTGTTTGTGCATAAAAATTGATCTCTTTGAATGATGAGAATGAAAAAACAAACGAGCTTATTTATGTCTGATAGGGTATAAGATAGTACCCTATCCCCGTTGTAGGGTATAAATGTATGAAAACATTTCCACAAATGAGAAACTTCACTCAAATGGAACATTTTCAAAAGCAAAATTGTTTTGACTTTGCTCTTTTGTATATTTATGTTTAATTGCTTGTTTTACTTTATGTATATATCAAATACATACCTATATATCTATAGGTATATATATATAGTAGTATATAATGTAATTGTTAAGGGCAAACATGACATTAAGTTACTTTTCAAGTTCAATGCGTGGGCAGCAGAAATTTGTTGTCTTCTTTTGCGGCTCTCGTTTGAGATTTTGCGTGGGTCATGGTTGCCTTTATGCTTTGTGCGTGTGTAAATTGTGTTTGTCATCATCATCATCATCATGATCATCAACATCGATATGAGTCAGACCTGGGCAGTATCGGAAGTGAGAGCAAATTATGCAAAAGACAACAGATAGAGCTTGTAATTACATGTTCCAGTGCCTGGCAATTTGCATTTTCAATGATTTTTATTTTTCCTAGGAAAAAAAAGTTTATTTGCATCTATGTAAAGTTTTACCGGAAGCTAATAATGTTCCAGCTCCATAAATATATATTATATATATCCTATTCATATGATCACAAGTGTGGAAATATTTGAAATGCATTAACCTGATGCAAAAACAGATGCACTCTTCTTCTTCATTTGACCCACACAAAATATACATGCTGGGACAATTAAAATTGAAATTTTGTTTTCCCAAGATGCATTAATACATATATATATATATATATTGGTTTAAATCTTAACTGGCTGGGCTCATTGGTTAGTCAAGGCGAATGCACTAAATCAATTGGCATTATGCATCGTTTAGCCCACTGAAAGTTGAAAACGTTAAGACCAAGACCAACCCGCAGCATCATTTTGGTAGAGGTTGAGGTTGAAAACTCTGATCGATGGCCATAGCCAATTATGGTCAGTACAAAAAGACTAAGCATGAATGGAATACGATTCGAGAGAGACGCAAAGAGTGAGTGTGTAAGTGAGTGAGTGAGTGTATAAATAAATGAATGAATGAATCAGCTGGTAGCGTGTGGGTTTCCCACCCAAAGCCAAAGCTAAAAAAGAAAAAAAAAAAAATTGCAATAAAAACCCAAATAGTTTACAAGTACGTCTCGGCATTGACTTGGCTCGAGACTGTTTGTCTGTCTGACTCGATGTCTGCTCTGTCTTCCAATAAAATTGTCACTTTTCATTTATATTTCGGCTTTTTGGTAAAAAAAAAAAAGACAGCCCACGCAGTCAGCGGAAGTTCCATTTGATTTGTTCGAATTCGCATTGCGTGTGTGCGAGTGTGCAACTGACTGTGTGTGAGTGTTTGTGTATATGAGTTGGCAAATTTCCGGTCGTAACCGCCGCCAGTTGACACACATTTAAAATACCATAAATATAAATTTTATTTACCTACAAAAAGTATTTATTCAGTTTATTCGCACTTATTTGATTTTAACATTACTAATTGAGACATTTCTCACTTATACTATATAGATATACATACTATATACGTATACACATATATCCATTGAAGATGCTTCGACTTTGCTGTCTTACCTTTTCCGGCAATTGGGTCAATGCTAAAGTTTAGATAAAACTTAGACAAAGATAAAAGAAAAACACAAGAAACCAAACCAAACGAAACAAAACGAAACGAAATGTTCGAATAATGTCATTTGATACTTTAGTTTCACTGGCATGATTTAATTTGATTTACACGTTTTCGTTTATAATGTGGGCAGAGATACTAAATAAAGTATCAAGTATGTATGGATATGAATACATACATACGTAGGTAAAATGAGCGAGTGGTATTGCACATACATATGTATCTATGTACATACATACCTACATATACATACATACATATAAGAGAATACATTTCATATTACTTTGATAGAAAATTACTTTTCAAAAACCTATTTTTAATTTGATTGATTGCGGATTACTGCAAGATTACAACATTTCATATTTTGCTTTAAGAAATTCAAAATAAATTTCATAATTTTTTTCATGGTGCTGATGTCATTGATGTAAAAATTTAGAGTGAACAAAAAAAAACAAATAAAAAGAGAGAAAAAGCTAAAACTGTTACCAAGTAATGGCAGGTTTTTCATTCTATTTTTCTTCTTTTTAAATGGTTTTACTAGAAAAAACTATGCTTCCCCACTCTCTCTCCCTTTCTCTCTGCTTGTATCTCTTTCTTGTTGTGGTTTCTTGTAAAAGGCAACGCCTCGTTTTTCCTGACCAGTTCAGTTCAGTTTAGTTCAATTTAGTTCGTTCACAGTTCAGAAAACGGGAAAAAAAAAGTCCCTTTGGGCCATGCTTAGGTAACTTCTCTTCCCTTTACATCTCTTTGCTTCTTCTAGAGCCTCTCACGATTTCACGAATTTTGGGGATCTTGGGGAGGCGCATCAAAGTGCAGAATCTCACGAAATTTGCCATTCGAACGGGCATTTGGGTTATTTATGAGTTGGCGATTTGTTTGCGACTCATTTAACTGACTGAGCTAAGTCTTAAGTTTTTATGACACTTTTTTTTTTTTAGAAACCAAAAACCAAAAATACAGTTGCGGTTGGTTATAACGTTATTCGAGAGCAAGAGGGACAAAGACAATACAAAGAGAAAAACGCAAGAAAAAAAAAAGGCAAGCAATTTCGCGGTTAATTTGATTTTTACAATTTATAGGTATGTATGTACATATGTATGTATGTGTGTATACTGCCTCACCTGTTTACTGTTTTTATACTTATTTCTTTTTAGTTGGCTTTTTTAGGTTTTGTTTTACTTTGACTCCATTTGCCGCTTTCTTTCAGCTGCTACAATAGGGATTTCTTTCTCCATTTTCAACTAAAGGGTTAGGAGTGAAGTTATTGCGAAAACTTTGAACTAAAGATCAATAAAAAATTTAAAATTTCATAATTTTTATAGATTGTTATTCAAGTTGTTGCTTTTTTTTTGGTTTCTATTGACTGTTTTTCAAGTCGTTTACACTTCACTTCCAGTCCACAAACATACATACATACATAGATACAATCAAAAGCAGTTAAATTTTCTCTTCATTTTTGAATCATTCAACAAATTCGTAATCATTGTAATCAAATTTATTTAAATCAATATTACTAAATAGCGTTTAAATCCAAATGATGATGACCTTAGAGACGACCGAACCATTCATTTGGCATCAATAAAATGCATAATTATGCATACACACATATAAACATATATACATATATGTATGTATATGTGAATACATATGTGTATATTTTTGTGGTATATGATATCTCGTATAATTTCTTAAAAGGGTTTAGCTGGGGGCTTTTCAAATTAGTTTGAAATTAATTTCACGCAATTAAGTTGCTAATTTGAAATTTGAATTTCTTTTAGGCTCTCTCCTCGCCCTCTACCCCCACTTCTCAACTTATTCCCCAAGCAAATAAGCCGCACAAATTAAATGCTCATTTTCATTGAAATCGTATTAGTTTTGAGTCGAGACGAGAATCGGCTGGAGAATTCTTATTCGATTGTTAACAAATAAATCTTAAAAAATATTTGCCTTGCTAATTTTTATACCCTGTACCCATAAGGTAAGAGATAAGGTATGTAACAGGCAGAATAAAGCATTTCCAACTCAATAGAGTATATACATATATTCTTGATATTATTTTGCACTCCTAAATTTTGTGAAAATTGGGCAATAAATATTGGAGATATATCTTTTAATATTTTGTACCGCTTCTAAAGAGAATTCTAGTTTGAATTCCAAGGAGTTTCATTTTATTACGTTTCTTTACTTGGTACAGGGTATAATGAAAATCGGCAGAAATCGGCTTTGCTTCAAATTTTTTGAGATAAATCTTTGACCATATCTTAATTACTTGAAGAAAAAGAATGTTTCTAATTTATTTGGGAAGTTTCTGAAATGGGTTTTTGAACGTGTGAAGGCAGGAATACATTCATTTGGCAAAAATTTCAAAACTCTTATAAAACTTATAGCGAAATTTTTTGAAAAACTTTACAGATAGGATAGCTGATCGGTTTATAGTTCTCTCAATTGAAATACTTCATTTAAACTAGAAAATAGAGTTTAAACTAAATAAAATATGTTAAATAAAATAAGTTGTAAACCGGGAACAACTTGTTACTGTATGATCAGTCTTACGATGCTAGGAACACGGTTCAATATATTGATCATTAATTCTTTATATGTCAATACAAAAGCCAATATATTACTTAGAATTTATCATATTTATTCAATTATAATGTGCCATTGGGCACAAGTCTGAGTTTGTTATTCTTTTTCCATTTGTTGTCTTTGTATATACATGCAGATAAACATACAATCATTTTGTTGTTGTTTTCTTTGCTTCTATTTAATAATATTTTGTGTTTTGGTTGTCATCTTTGGTTGGAAGAGGCGACATTAGCACATCGTTAAGAGATCTTTGATTTTTGATTTCCTACCATATTTTGTTATTGGGTTCTCTGACTGCTGGCTGTTGGCTGCTGGTTTTGCTGGCTTGTGGTCTCCATTATGCTAATGATCATCGTTTATACATATACTATGTTAGATGTGTTCCAAAGAGGTTTAACTTGGAAAACAAATTATATATAAGTATTAAATAGAATAAAAAATGACAAAGATTTTGTGCATAATTTTGCATAAATTACTGTTACTGGTGGGAACTGAATAAAGTCCAGAAGTTTTGGATTGGGAATTAACGACAAGCATTTTAAAAGTGCGCCAAACCAAATCGATGAAGTATATCTGAGAGAAGATCGAGAGACGACTGAGATCACTGGAGCTGCATACAAATGAGACGCAAGTGGGCGCCGTTTGCCACTTAAGCACAGCGAGATGAATGGAATGGAATGGAACGAAATGGTAGAGAGAAAGGGGAAGGAGAGGGACATAATGCAACACTTTACTGGCACTTTTATAGAGATCTGTTGGCCTCTGGCGTTTCATTTGGTGTTGATAATGTTAAAGGCATCATTTCCACTGTCTGTCTATCATTAATCATATCATTTTTTTTTTTTGTTTTTTGTTCACTAACTCTTTCTCCTTTTTTTCTTTCTTCTGCTATTTTGTTTTGGGCGTGGTTGTAAACATTTTGACCAACATATCGTACACATATACTAAATCCAAACACATATACAATCATATACAATGTATTAATGTATATAGATATTTTTTGTTTTGTGCTAGTTTTTTTTTTTACACGGCCGTCGGCTTTTGTTTAGTTTTTTTTATTTTCTAATTTGTTGTAAATAGAGCGTGTGATTGATTTTTTTTTTTTTTTCAATATTTTTTAATACTCTTTGATTGATGCTTAAAGGATTGGCCAAAAGAGTGTTACATTATTATTATGAAATCGTAATCTAAACAAGGCATGGGAAGGGTACCCCATACTTGTTGTGTTTATCTTAAAAATCCTAATCACAGAAGTTGTTAAAAGAAAAAGCATAACTTGGAAATATTAACTAATTTAACAATATGCTGATTTATTGATTGTGATTTATAACGTTTCAAGTGGCATATAATAGCAATCCAATGGGTGGTTTTTTACGGAAGATAGGCTCTTATTTTTGGTTGATTAGACAGATTAATGTCATTGTATTGCCTTGAATTGAGATCATGCTTTAAGATTTTATAGTTGGGGTTTGTTTAATTATTGCCCACTTGATTAATAGAGCAAAACATACGATTGTCATCATCATCTTTTTAATTATCAGTGAGAAACCTCAAAGACCTCAGAGAGACCGAACACGAGAGTAGAGAGAAGTGGTTATAAAATATTACTCAATCGAAATCAGGTGTGACAATAAGCAAATGTTAAAGCTCATGTAAATGAAACCTCAAAGCACTACTTTAATGGTTACATACAAATACATATATACACTATATAGGTATAATAATTACATACTTATGTATATGTATGTATATGTACCATACATGCAATTTGCTAAGCCGTTTAGAGCATATCAAAATTCAAATAGTTAAACCAAACAAATTGCCAGCAGAAAAAACGTGATCGGGTTGACATTGAAACATTTAATAACAACAAAACAGCATGACGAAAAAGTCATTTATGAAAAAAAAAAAAAAAAATTATGAAAACGAAAACGAAATACGACGAGTCCAGCAACAAAACAGCATAAGAGACTGTGGGAGAGGGAGAATACTTCAATTGATAATGAAAGGGTTCAACTGATCTAACCCCACAAAAAAATTCAATTCAAAATTGAAAAGCCTCGAAAAGCGAAACGCACACTACTTAAATTTTGATTGGCTCTCTGTAAGCAGTTCTAATGGCGTATTAAAACAGAAACCAGACAAACCTGACAAACAATAATAACACCGAACTTTTTATACTCTATCTATATCTTTGAGATAGTATTTGATAGCAAGATCATCTAAACCTACACATATTATGAAAGCTTTATGCACATATATCCGATATCATCATTCCAACTGACTTATTGCAAAAAATAAAGTACATTGTTCAATATCTTGATGCGTTGCAAACTTCTAATAAATTTCACTATATTCTATGGAAAGGGTGTTAAAGAAATATCTGTACAAGATTATGTCATCTACAGAAATATTGAAAAGTAAATGTTAAACATTTTGTTTGATTGTAAATTGCATGAGCGATAGGGTTAATAAATCAAATTTAACATATGGTAGGATGTTTTCGTAAAAGTAAGTGGGTTAAATGCGAGAATATGTAAGTCTATCGATATGTTAGTGCTAGTGATTTATATATATATATCAAAATGGTATATGAGCAGGAGCTATCCTATCTAAACAACCGTCTGAGAAGATCACCGATTTAACGAAATACTAATGCACATATGCAGGAACAAGTTAAGATCCAAACGAATCTCTTAAATAGCTAATGTTATCTATTCTTAAGTTAGCCAAGAAAGAAGATTAATACAGGGGGATCATTAACTTAATAACCATTTTACAAAAGTTAAATTAATTGCTTAGCCATAACAAGAACAAGAGCAATGATTGCGATATGTAATTGTTATCTCTCATTATTTATTTGCTATCTACCTGAAAATATTGTGTTTATCTTAGTGATGCCATTAGGAGGGCTAGCATCGGCTCTTCAAAGGGTACTGCTACAGTTCGTTTAAGCTTATTTTATTTTTTTTTTTTGCTTAAATGTGTTTACAATGCTTGAATTACAATTTTCGCTAGCGTGTCTCTTTCTGTTGGTCTGTCCCGTCTTTTAATTGCTTGTTAATTGCTCTAAGCATCAGCTCACAAGCAGGCAAGAACAAAACAGAGAGAGAAAGATCGGGGAATAAGATCCAACTTGGCCAACTTTGCTCAAAATGGGTTTTGTTCTGATATGTATGCTGGTGTTCTGGTTTTCAGTAGAAACTGGACTGCACACTCTCTTGTCACCCGTCTCCTATCGCCTGTCTCCTTGATTTCTGTTGCCTGTCTCTTGGACTCGAAGAAACAGTTGCACTCATTTGTTTGTTTGTTCTGTCGTTGCCCTGGCTATGGTTCTTCTCTCTTGGTTAAGTGCAAGTACCCAGCTAAAAAGTACGTGTGGTTGTTTGTGGTACGGTGGTTATGGCTCTGCGACTGCCTCTGGAAACAAAGACAAGTTTTTCAAGTTTTCCAATGGCTCTCGGCAACGGCAACAGCGGCTGCGGCACATGAAGTCATTCAAGTGGAAGTAAAAAAGTAAAAGAAACTGGACAGTAGTCGTGGACAGTGGACAGGAGATGTTTGAAGAGAAGAAGGAAGAGTAGGAGGTGAAGAGGTGTATATGCGCAAACTGTTTGCTTGTTCTTGATGTTCTTCTTACTGTCTTCTGAACTGTCATTCGCACTTGACTATCAAGTAATACACATATATGTACATAGCTATATATAGAAGAGTAGACAATGTTTTATTAACATTTTATCAATTGATGTCTATTGGGGAATCAATAAGTTTATGATAAGATAAGATTTAGAAAACGATTATATGCTTTTAAAAAGAGGGCGGTGCAGGTGTGTAATATATTTGTAATACGATCCATTCCTATTGCTTAAGATTTCTATTTGGAAAGTATTTAAATTCTCAGTTTTTATTATAATCTGGTTAACCTTACCAAAACTTTGATACCTATATCGCTTTTATCTACTACCATAAGCCGGGTAATAAGTTGTTAAATGTTTCAACTTTCATTTCCATTTAATTTGGGCTCATTTCTTCGTTATCACTAGTTAAATCTCAGCATAATTCCAACTACCCAATAGCGCCACTCTAACTGACCATTACACAAAGACCTCTTAGATAGACAATAACTTTGTCTTCAGTTAATGCTCTACTAGACCCAAATAGATACACTTCATTCTATATTCTACATTCATTTGGTGCGGTACATTTACCATTATCTTGTATTGGGCTTATTGTTGGCTTTTAACCTTCTAAGCGACAAAGCTCAGTGACCCAATTCTCCTTCTCGGGGGTATCGCTTCAGTGCGTGTTTTTTCTACTTTATATCGTAAAGTTTATAAAAAGCTCATTGTACTGGGCATACGTAAGTATTTCGACGATTCACAGCCAAGTGTTAATTAAATTTACGATTCTATTTTTTTTTTTGTTGGTCAAAATGAATGTGAGGCAAATGAAGCGTCACCAAATAGATTCGTTTGTGTGGTGCCCTTTAGGGTTTGGTTTATTTATTTATTTATTTTTTTTTGGTAATGCCCAATCAGGAAATGAGTTAACAATTTTAAATTGAGAAGCTCAACTATATACACAGACACACACATCATTGAGTAAATGTAATTGCAAAAATCATCATTAAAAATAAAAAATGCGCCTCCAAATGCATCTGCAACATGTTGCATTTTGGACATAATTAAGCCATCAAATTGTACAAAAATAGTAAAATGTTTGCCATGTACGTTGACAGTTTGTGTTGTCAATGAGAGAGTAATTATTTAAAATCCAAATGGTAAAACAACATCGATGCAATGAGATTGTTGTTAAAGCTACATCAGAGTGGAGCTTCGATTTGAAAGTAAAAAAAAAAACAAATCATTGATATTCCCTCATTAACAGTGTTAACAGACTTGTGTTTACATAGCACATGCCAACACTCATCATATTCTCTAGTTGTTTAACACTGTTTTAATTACACAACCGTGTAATGCCTAGGAAGCTGTTACAATAGCAACTGCTCACCATGACTACGTCAAATAAACAATGCTGCCTCATAATCGAAGAGTGCAACAACAAAAATTTGTCTATAAGCAACCATGCAGTATTCTTGGCTGCCACAGGAGCGCCGCCAAATAATCATACGAGAAAAACCACCAGTGATTATATCTCAAAAGCGTTTTTGCCGCATCCAATCGAATGCTACTCAAGCCCCTAAAACTGAGAGACTGCGACAAATTGAACAGCGTAGTCAATATGAAGAACAGTTGCGTTTAGGTGGCGAGGAGTTACTACGTCAATTCGCTGGCCGTAAACTTTGCATTACTGAGGAGGAAGAATGTATCCGAGAATTGGGATTACACAAGGAACAAAAAAGGGAGGCTGCACGCCAATTCTTGGAAGAAAGTAAAGCTGCTCGTGAAGAGGAACAGCGGCGGCAACAGCAACGCATAGCGAAAGCGCAAACATTGTTGGAGCAACTGCGTCCAGGTCCCCGCGAGTTGCAGTGTGCTAAGCTGCAGAGTGAGGTTTTGAGTAGTGTTAATGCGCAGCGGGAAGTCCAAATGGAATTTGCCAAGGCCAAGCAGGTGGCAAATGAGCGGGACAAGTGCATCTTTCAGGAGCAAGTAATTAATGGCATCAGAGACGCTCAAAAGCAACAGGCTGAACGCTGCCAGCAACTGGGGGAGCATAAACGAGAGCTTCTCAAGGCCATTAAAGAAAGAGAGGGTATGCAAAAGTTGGCTAAAGCTGAAAAGTTGGCTATAGCTTCCCAAGAGCGAAATAGAAATGAGCAACAGCTTAAAGAGCATTTGTCGAAAGTTCGAGAAAATGAGGCAGCAAAGCGACAACAGAGACGAGGGGAAGCCTTGGCCTCCCTAGCTATGTCGGAGCAGGTACAGCAACGTTTAAAAATGTTGGATGAGGTTGAGGAGGTTCAATGCATGGTCCACAATCAGGCGAAAGGTCAACTAGAGCAGCTAAAACAAGATCACGCTCGAAATCGTATCCAGCTGCGTCTCCATCGTAATGAGCAATTAGCTCAGGAGTTGGCACCACGTCTCCACTATAGTGCTAGCCAAGATGACGTTCGTTACAAACGGCAATTGGAGGAAATGCGTAAAGTGCATAGTGCCGAGCAGGCTAAGCGTCAGCAGCAGCGGGAAGAAGCCAAAGCCGAACGTCTGGCCATCCAGAGGCAGGAGAAAGAACATGCCCGGGCCAACAAGCAGAAAGCCGCTAATGACCGACAAAAATCTGCTGAATTGCGTCTCAAGAACGATCGCATTCAAGTCCAATTCAAGCAAGATCAACACCAGGAGCACCTGCGTCGCATGCATGAATTGCGCCGTCAACTGGACAAACAGGTGCAACAGCGCCACGAAGAAGAGACGCGTCCTGGCCGCAATTACAATCGAGAGGCTCAGCTGGAGTGTTTGCGTGAAGATGTTTTCTTTTTCGACTATGCCCGACAGTTGATGGACGAAGCCAGTACCAAGGGTCATCCCCTAAAGCCCTTCATCCGCGCAGTTGGCCAGTATAAAACCGAGAATCGTATTGGAGCTGGCGTGAGGATACCGCGACATCTCGTAACTAGGTTAACTATGGGCAGGCGCACAGAGGGCGATAGTCAAGCAGTAAAAGAGAAACGGAATAAAGAAACAGATGACAAGGAGAAAACCATGTCTCTTGAAGAAGAAGACCACAAGAAAAGGATCAATGAGAATCTACGGAAAATAGAAGAACTAATGCTGGCCGAGGCCAAGTCAAAAGCGGAACATAAGAAAGCCAAAGACAAATAGTTCAATATTAAATTAAAACACTCTAGATAGCAATTCAAGTTTTTACCAGATAGTTAATGGTATAACGTGACATGATGATTAAAACCGTATAAAACAACGTGTACAATTACCACAGTAAAAAGAAACCCTTAAGGCACTTCGTTTGTACTTTTTTCCAGTTGTAACTTATAGTCGAAATATTTGAGCATATCGATTTCTGTTAACCCAAATATATTGAACGAGAGTATTGAATTCCAAATGAATAAGATAATGCGATCAATTTCCAATGTCAGCATTACTCAAAGGGTAATTTAATTCCCTAATTAATGCGGAATCAAGTGTAAGGAAATCTTAAACTTGGCAGTAATTCGGAAACCATTTTACATTCATTTAGAATTTAGTTTATCCATGAAAATGTATGTACATTCATACATAAATACGCCTTTCCATGCTGAGGTTATTTATGTTAAATGTTGACATACTTAAATGGACATCAATCATTTATCATAAATCAGGAGAATCATTTTGATTTTAGAATAGAATTTTACATACCGTTTAACCCCATCAAACTCTGTCTTTCTTTTCTTGCATTTTGTCTAAAATTAAGAGGTGAATTATCTATTGGGCTTACAAATGTCTTCTACTATATACATAGATATATATACATATGTATATACCTTATACACATACATACATAAGTCTTGTCAGTCAACTGGATTTTTTGAGGTTTCTGTTTACCTTCTAACCAAACGGCCAAGCAATGAATAAAGCTATTTGTCTGTGTATGTAAGTATATCTATATGTATATATATAAATATATATATATATATATATATTTATATGTGTAGGTTTTTGTGTATGTCTATTTACCTGACGCTTAAAGTTTTTATCTTATATTTTTGTTCATGCTTGTTGTCATGAACTTGTTGATTTTAGATACAAAGTCTCGCATGTATGTATGTATGTATATGTGTTTATGTATCAAATATATATATATACATATATGTTTGTTTGCATGTTTGTTGTTGTATTTGCGCAACAAGACTCACATAAGCAATAGCAACAAAATGTGTTAAAAAATTGTCAAAATGACTGAACATTAAGGTTAATGTATCGTCTTCTTCTTGTTAATTGCAAATATAAAAAAAATCCAACGAAGTGTCTATACCCTTGCAAATTTACTCTCTAAGCGAACAAAGAATACAATTTTTATATTGATATTCTTTCGTATAAAACTTAAAGCCTTGAAGCCTTTTGATAATTGGAAGAGTAGTAATAACTTGTGTCTAGAAATTGATGTACCCATTGCAAGGAAAGAAACATTGCAGACAAAAAGGAAGGAAGTTTGAGCAAAACATTGAAAATTTATTTGTCTGGCTTTGCCGACAGACAATTATGATATATATATACTTTATATATATGTATATATATATATATTCCTTCGTTAATTCTCAGAACAAAAGATCGTATGTGAAAGAGTTCTGATTTATGGTAAATCATGATTCGGCCTTTAAGATACCCTTTGTTGGAGTAGCACAAAGAACGAAAAGAAAAACAGTAATATTGAAAAACCTATTGCAATTATTATTCCTTTCTATTTAGGTAGTATATATAGAAATAATGTTGTAAAGTTGCGGTCAAAAGTCATCTTAATATATATATGCGTTTATATATACCTTGCAACTTTCTTGCGTACAGGGTATCAAAATATTAATTTCTCTTTGCAGGTAAACGAAATCTTTTCCTTCTGTTCTGGTTGCCCTCTGAAGTGCAAAAAGTTCTTTATTTGTTAGCCAATTAGTCAAAGGATTTTGCAATATAAGGAACTGGTTTTTTTTTTTTTTTGTGGACCTTATTATGTTAAATGAGTTGGCAAATGGGGCGGCTTGCGACGCTTACTTTGGGTAGTATAGATACTTCTATAACTGTCTGAAAACTGTCTTACCTAAGACCTAATACAACAAATACAAATACATATGTATATACATAGAGGGAGGTACATATATAAACTGATGACTAAATCATTAAGTCAACAGTTTTGTGTAAATAGTTTTGTTATTTTCGCCGACAAAAGGCGAAACGAAACGAGTTCTTTTGCCATATGTTTCAATGTTTGCCCCTATGTGGTTGCCATATTGATTTTGGCCAAATACTCACGAATTTAGCCATGAATATGATTATCTTCAGTACCACTTACCTGCAAAGAAAGAATAATGCCAGAATTTGAAATAAAAGATCATAACAAACATACATATATACATATATATATATGTATATACATACATATATAAAAAACACATACTATAAGTATAACATTTTACAACCTCCAACATTTTAAATGGCTCATTACAAAAAAAATTCCATACAATTTAAGTGGTACAGAATCATAAAAATAAAACACATGTACACACATGTGTGTGTGCGTATGTATTTGTCGCATTAAAACAACATTCGACAATTTTATATGCCCAATGTGCATTAGGGTGTACCTTAAATAAAAAAAAAACATATTCGTTTTCAAAATTAAATGTAATAAATTAAGAATAGTAACCGAGAAGATATTCTGTAATTTTTCATCTTAATCGAATCTATTGAACTTTCCCAAAAAGTACATATTTAAAACTTTTTAAATATGTATTTGGGTCACCCTTAGAGAACCCCTGCCCTTAAACCACTTAAAAAATGTGTAACTATTTGGGGCAGTCTTTGGAACTAATTCTTTTGACACTCTCTAAAATTATACCCAATTTCAGATCCTGGCTTAAAACATCATGGCCAAATTATAACTTTAAAAAACAATCAAAATGATTTGACAAAAATTTACTTTGAGTTGATTTTGTAATGAAAAGTTTAATTTTATAATAATAAAAATAATAAACAAACAAAAACTCAAACAATGTGTATTTTTCTAGGCAAAAGTTATTCGGTTCAATCATGAGTATAACGAATATTAAAGTTAAATATTTGTTCTTTTCTCTGAATGGGGCATGGAATATGAACAAAAAAAACCTTCAGGTTTACAAAACTTGCTTTAGTGTAGGAAAAACATAATCATAATCCAAATCAATGTAAATGTAAAGCTTGATTAAATGATTTCATTCGTTATCCATAACAAAGCCTCGCCTCTTCCGCTTTGTAATTAATCAATTCCGGGCATTCAAAGCGCATACAAAAATAAATCGCATAAATCGCATTGTGTGAAAAAACAACAGCTCAGAGACTCAAAGAGTAAAAATACAATTTTTATAATAAAAATGTTAAATTTACGAGACAAAGGCTTAAACTTGACACAACCACTCAACATGTTGTCTGCAACGAGACTCTAAAGGCCTCGACTATGAAGCTCTAAAGAAAGGGAGCCTTCTCCCTGCAACATATTTTGCATCTGCTTTACTTTTGTTAAATATTTGCACATATTACATAGGCCATGAGCGGGAAATGTAGAAAATGGCTAAGCCAGAAGCCATTAAATTATCTAAAGCACACTGATGCAGAAAATACTGTGACTACTCTGCTAGAAATAGTTTAACAATAAACATAAGCTTACATAGCCTTTGTACCACTGTGCAGATGCAGGCTTAAATAGTTTTTTGTTTTCCTGCTCTAGACTGAGCCTTATAATTTATGTCTAACTACATTTACTATAACCTCCAGCCAAGCTCAGGCTAAACGTTTGATAGTCGTGCCATTTTGGGATCTTAGGAAATTTAACTTGACTTGCTGGACTCTTGGTCCTGAGAGGCAGTTGGTCCTCAGTTACTCTTCATCTGTTGCCATTTCTGTTGCTGTTGCCGTTGCCCGGCATCATATCGCCCATTCAGCATCAGCAGCATCTCTTAAAACGCATAAATCAAACTTTGGTCCGCGTGAGTCTTTCTTCAACAAAGCCAAGTAACATTTTGTGGGTATTCAAAAATGTGTTTATAGTATATCCTCTATCCATAAGCTAACTGGGTATATTGGGAACGCAAAACAGAACGTAACACAATTGTAACCTCTCTAACTAATAATTATGTTAGATATATATTTTTAAATTTTATGTAGATCCAAATACATATGTGGTGAAAGCTTTTTTTTCCTTATTTTGCTGTTTTTAGTTGTAATTCTCAAAGAGTTTAAGCGTTCACGGAGTGTAAAGGCCATTTCAAATCGTCATTTGGTGGTTCCCACCTGACCTCAAAGCGGCATAAAGGTCATAGGATAGATATTTACTCTTAGTATTCCCGCCCAATAGCTGAGAGAGTAGAATTTTCTTGGGTATCTTGATGTCGGTGATCTCTGTTACTTGTATGGGGTTTTTTTTTTTTTTTTTTTTTGTTTCTTAGTTTTCACTCATATCAAGTTGCCTTCTCTCAAGTCTGTCGTTCCTGTCGCCAGTCGTCGTCGTCTTCTGTACCATTGATTCTTCTTCTCGGAAGTGTTTGCGAGTTGGTTCAGCCAGTGGACGGCTGCTGGCGGCGGCGGCCAGTTGTCCAACAAATTTATTGCCTTTTAATGCTGCAATATTTTTATGCTTCTTTTTGTTTCTCTCTCTCTCTCTTTCTCTCTTTTTCTTTCCTATAGCCCCCCGCATACCCTTTTCATGTTGTTGTTGACATTATAGCGGTATATTTTTCTGATAAATTAATTCAATTGAGTGCTGGAAAGTGCAAAATGCAATTCGCGAAAATGACAAAATAACGGTAAATATTTTGTAAGAAAAATTAAGATGATCGAGTGGATGATTAAAGATGTTCTAAGAATTTTCAATCTTGATATCAATCTTTTTCTTTGTTTCTTTTTTTCCTCTCCATGTTGATAATAATAAGATTATCTTCTTCTTTTCTTCTAAATTACAACAACGGAAAAGTGTTTAGTCATTAGGCCATAATTTCACTCTGGTGAAAGTTCAGTTAAATCATTTGCTTGCAATTAAAACAAAGCAACAGAAAACACTTAATAAATTACTGCAATATAGTCACGCCCACAAAAAGTATTCGACATATGGATGTACATATGTATGTATATGTGTATGTACATATGCATGTATATAGGAAATTAGTCAGGTAAAGGTGTTGCTTTGTTTTTATCTTCATTTATACAATACATCAAACAAACATACGTATGTACTTACATACATATGCATGTAGTTATGTATGTACATATGTAGGGTATATTGATTTGATCATGATGATCAGCTGTGGTCTTTTTTTGGTGTACATTTAGTAGTACCTTAAATATATACATACATAGAAAATCATTTGCTGTTGGTATATCTCTCTATGAGAGTAGAGTACAGACTCTTCGGTTTTATGCCAAGTACCCTTTTTTTTATTGTCCCTCCCCTTTGTATTGTATATGACATTAACTCTAACCGGTTTTAAAGATGCGGAAAAAGCGAACATGAAATTTAAATATGTAAGTGCACTTGTCATTTGTTGAATTGTTTGTCGCGCCCACATGCAAATAATTTTGTATTGCCAAAAAAAAAAATGCCAAATCTACAAATTGTTTTAATGATGAAAGATAATGACCAATTTACACGCAGCTTTCAATATTCTAACAATATATCTATCATTTTTCAAAAAAATAAGATAAAGCTGAGTTTAAATGTAGATTTTACGTACATGTTTAGTTAACTGATGAAAATGTTTGCCATTTGTGTACTTAAAATCAAACACTCATTCCATATATGTACATAATGCAGAAATTGTTAGGGTATTCTTTAATTCGATGCACGGATGTTCACTTCCGGAAATTGATGTTCTCATCCGCAATTTCTATTCTATTGTCAATGACCCCAAAAATAAAAATGCTTTCCCTTCTACACACAGATGATTCATTGGATTCATTGCTTCTTCTTTCGTTTTGTTTCTTTTTTTTTTTTTTTGGCACGCGAAATGCAAAGACCTTTTGATTAGATAAAGGGGACAAAAATGTCAATGGGCTTGTGGTGTGGCTTGAACTTTGATTGGGCGCACCTGTGACTCTCTGTTGTGTTGTTGGTTATTTCATATCGATAAGGCTTTTGTGTGGTAGGCGCCGTCGCGCCGAGCCGGCCGACTTTTGTTCAATATTTACAAATAATTAAAAACGGTAATTGGTTTTGCTTGTTTCGTGTTTCGGCCAGTTTGTTTTGCAAATTGTCGCATACTTATGAATAGTTTTGCTTTGCATTTCTAGACCAAATATTAAAAAACAAACCAACACACACACACACAAGATAATTGTTAAATTTGCATAGTCAACAAATGTTTGACCAACATTTTTTTTTAACGTTTTTGGCACGTTTTTTTCTGCTTCTATATGATTATTTTTAGATCTATAGTTTATTTTTGCGGGGGTTACAAAAATGACAAAACGTGATAAACAGAAAGTTTCACCTAAAGATTTGATGAACAGACAAATTGAGTTCTTAGATATAGATAGATATAGAGATTATATTTCATATAATTATCTTTGATGGTGTCTTTCGAAAATGATCCTTAAAGTGAAGTATTTAATAAGAAAAATAATATTTAATAATCTGAGATGAATCTGTAGTTACTAAATATATATGTATACGAATATATATATACATACATATGTGTATGAGTATGTAATGATGATTCTTGCATTTAATATTTCCGACGTGCCCCCCATATTGCAGCCATATGTTTATAGCCCAAGGTTTTTTTTGTTCTTTTTTCATAAACAATTAAATTTTGTTCATTGATTAAATCGCCATATCTCCGATAAGTACATATATGTATATATGTACATACATATGTATATAGGTATATGTATGCTAGATATTAATATGCATGTATGCGATATGAACTGTTGTATCTTTTATTTCGGTGGCCATGTCCTCGGCTACTTGTTTGTGTCTCTTTCAACGCCTACAACTTGACATTAGCAACAACAACAACAACAGCAGCAACAACAATTGAAAGGGAAATATAAATTTTTATCTTATTGCTGCTGTTGCGTTTCAGTTGGCATTTTGCAATAACAAAACTAACAAGCAAATGTGCAAATAATTAATTGGTTTTTGTTTTTAAAATCTTAAACAAAAAAAAAGTGGAAAAAAAAAAAAGAAAACGTTTATGTCGGCTTTTAACCTTAGATCTTAAACTCTTTTTTAGTTTTTATGATCTGCCTTGAGTTTTATAGACACTTACTATATACTACAAGTATGCCTATTCAGATAGTTATTGATCTATGCATACATATATAACATATAACTATTATTGACCGATTCCGTATGCATACACATGTATACACCTACATACATTTGTACAAAGAGATATATATATATAAACTATATATCTGTTTATCTGATGCTGATAGCAAAAAGAGTGCCGGGTACTTAATCAACATAACTGGAGGATTCGGACTCAAAGACGGAGTTGAAGTCAAAGGAAAGTTGTGCAAGCGGCAACATTTGAATTTGTGGGTTTGAGCATGTACTTGTGTGTGTGTGTGTTTGTGTGTGTGCAGTCAAGTTGTCAGGCGGCAGAAAACTTCTGCAACATGTTTTGCCTGCCAGGCAAAGTTGATTTCAAAATAATGAGTTAATAAAAACTGCAAAAAGAGAGACGATGCCACAGTCCGACACACAGCAAAGGAGATGTCTAAAAGAGGGAGAGGGTTAGTGAGAGAGAGAGAGAGAGAGAGATAGAGAAAGAAAAAACAGTTTAGCTGATGATGATGATATCTTCTTGCACGGGACAAAGTGTCAAATCATTCAAAATGTCACCGCAAAAGTAAAAATAAATCGAAAGTCATTTTTTGTTGTCGTTTTTTCTTTCCTTTCGCAATGATTGCAACTCTATTCTTTTTAGCAAATTGGAGTTAATGAAATGCAAATCATTTACCGATCAATTTCCGAGAACGAGTAACACAACAAGTGTCTGTTTATCATGTAGAAATCTTCAGTTGAAGTATTTCTAATATATTCTAAAAGCAAGTTTATTATTTAATTTTCCAAAACTAACTTTTTAAATGTTCATTAAGAAATAAATGTTATAAAAAAAAGAAAAGGAGGAAGTTAGCTTGCAAATGTTCCCCCTTCCCATAGTCAATTTGTTGTAGCTTTTCTACTCTGTCTTTGTATTTTTGCATTTCCGACTAATTCGCCTATAAATCTCACTCATCTTAATGAGCCCTGAGGGTGTGTTTTGGCAGCAAATTAACTCATTGCCACTCGCCATGTAGTCGTCGCCGTCCTCGACGTAGTTGGGTTGAGTAGAGTTTAGTTCCTTCCTATCACTATCTTGGTGTGCAGTTCTTCATGGGCTTCTTCATGGATCACCCTTTTCCTTTCTAATTTGTACGGGTTGCCGCTGTCTGACATTGAGACTATGCAAGAAAAATTTGCAAGTTATTTGTTTGCCAGCGCCTTAATTAGACTTGTTATGACTGGTCAGTTTTGCAATTTTTGCAATTAAAATTAAACACGACTGTCTCGGAGTCAGAGTTGGAGTATGCCACGATTTGCCACAAATATTTCTAAATACATACACATATACAAATTTGCATTTGCTTTTGGATTTGCATATGATATGATTAAAATTTGAAGGCTATTAAATATATTAGATAATTTGAATAGTTAATTGCCATGAAAACTAAATAAAAACAAATTGAATTGGAGTTTCTAAAGGTGGTATTCCGAGTAATTGCTATAACAAAGGATTCCCTAAACTATGTCGGGGAAATCGAATGAATCCGCATACATCTATGTATAACCAAACTCTAGCGAGACCTTCAACTTCAAATGCCAACAACAACAAGTAGTATACCAACAAAATCAAAACAAAAACGATAAAAGGAACAAAACAATCAGCCCAAACACTTGATACACTTTTTTCAGATGCTTCAAACAACAGAAGAACAACAGAATTCCTTTTATCGATGAAATGAGCAGGCTGCATCGAATATTTTATACCCTTACTAAATCTAATTTCTGGAAACCCTTAAGCGTATATACATACATATAATGTTTAGTCTTAGTTACTATATTTTGAATTCTTTTAAGAAGTTGAAACCTAGTAATTGTAGTGGATAAATGTACGTATTACTTATCTGTTAGGGTATATATGGATATATATGTATGTATGTAGAACGAATAGCCAAACATTATTCCTGCCATGCTGCCACTTCACTTCACTCTACTCCAATCCACTCTTCATCCTCATCCACCTTCTGCTTCTCAGCGTTGTCTGCTTGTTAACAAATTTCGAAATAAAACATTTCTGGGAATTCTTTCACACACATCTACATGCATACATTCATACATACATACATACATACATAAGTAAGTAGCAAACAAAGCGCATGTGCCGACATTACCCAACCTCCCCCTCTATCTCTTTCCACAAACATCTACATTTTTGGCAAACTTTTTGGGATTGCGCAAGCGCAGCTATAGAAGAAGATCCACACACACACACGCTCAGAAACTTGGACATGGGCCTGGACCTGGGCCTGGATTTCAGGCAGAGTTGGCGACTTAACCCGAACCCGATCTTGGAATTTTGATGGCATTTCACATGCACACTTACACATCCGCCCTTGTTTCCCCTAACACGGCCCATCAAGTAAATGCAACAAAAGACTGCATTGTCTTTATCTATCTCTGTCTGTCTATTTGAATGTTTCTCTGTCTGCCCCATTCGAACTTTTTCCGAGTCTGTTGCTGTTGACGGCGCGACATGTAAATTGGTGCAAAGTATTTTACATTTTAATGCAAAAGCCACTAACAACAATGGACAATAATGAAAATTGCAATTAATTGTAATTTGCAAAGAAAAGATCGACAGAGACAGAATGAGAGAGAAAGAGAGCGAAAGAGAAATTAACATTTGGCTTTAAAATACAACAAGTTCAAAACAGGCCGCCAGGAATAACATGTATAAAGGAAGTTTTTCTGAAACATTGCAGAGTTACAATACAACATACAAATACACTAGACTACACACAATTTATACCAATGGCTTACACATTTGAAAGTGTCGAAAGGATATGAAAAGCTTAAGAGTTAACTGTAAATGGTTTCTGCATGAAATTTGAAATATTTTATCTTTTTTTTTTTGGTTTTGTTTGATGAAGTATGAGATTTTACCTAAAAAACTGTAGCTATACCCACTTCCAGCACGACGACCGGTTGTTTTATTGCAGCTCCAATTATTATTTTGTAAATTCACTTGATCCTTAGTGCTATCGTTGCAGTTGTTATTGTTGTTGCCGTTGTTAAAGTTGCTTTTGGTATTTTTGTCGTTGTTGCTTTTGCCACTCGAAGAGCGGTTGGTTAGTGGGAACATGGCATGTATCTTTTGCGGTTCACTGTCTTCTGTGTTGCCTCATGGATCCTCTGTGTTTGTATCGGTATCTGTATAGTTGTAAGCATGTATGTATATATATGTATCTCTGATATACATATGTACAATAATTCCAGCTGCCAATGTATGGCGAATCCTTTCAAGTCGTTGCCCTGTCTTGGTCTGGACTGTTTCTTTCCCCTTTTGGATGATTGTTCTCTGCTGATTCACTTTTATTTTTTTCGTTTTCTCGTTTTAATTTCTTGTAATTTTCGTTATTATCGATTCGTTTCTCAAAACGCACACACAAACCAGAAAAAAATAAAACAAATGCCGGCTAAAAATATTCGTATTGAAATGTAACAAAGAATTCGTGTTGCTGTTTAATGATGCTTAAGCATAAATTCCTTTCCATCTATCAAAAAATAAAAGTCAATTATTCTAGCAAATATTTTTGCACAGGTTACCAATTAAGATAACATTCTCATGTGGGTAATCGGAAATAATTCTAAACATAAAAAGCAAAAAGCACCTTGTTAATCGGAAAATGGTTCTAACTCTTAGAAGTGCAGAGATCGGTGCAGAAACATAAATATATGATGATCGTGTAAATATATATTTAGAAAGGACATTTAACTTGATATATACTATGTAGGTAAATATATAATGTCTGTCTATCTTGTCTTGTTGTCTGCAATATGTTTATTCTATCATGTCATATTTATAACGAAATTTATTGCTTAACTATCAGTAAACAAGAAATTCTTTTGCACAAATTCTTCAACAATGATGCACACACCTCACTCTTTCACAGTACAGCACTCCTCCCCTACACACCGCCGCTTCACTTGTTTTCTTTTCGCTCTCTTCACCCTGTCTAAAGGTAAAAATTCCGGTATATTACATTTCATATAATGTGTTCTCACATTACTCATACGGCCCAGTTGGCGTAATTTCGTTAAATTTTGCAATTTTTGCAATTATTTCATATGCATTTTGTTGTTAGAAAAAAAAACCGTATCCAAAAGATGCCGGGTCGATCGCGTATAGTAGAAATTGCAGTAGCGACAATTGATTCGACGAGCTTCGAGCAACGACCGACTTTAGTTGTGGAAGCTTTGAAATGCGTTTCGAGACTGAGTCGAAGCCAAAGCCAAACAAGTGTTGAAGTTGAGGCAGAGCGCGTACGGCAACATTGGCTGGAACTCTCCAACAAAAGTCTACAAAAAAGAGAACCAACCTTTCTGTTACTCTCTCGCTTACTCTTTCGTCTCGTTTTCGTTAGTTTGTTGTTGGGCCACAATCTGGTGTACCTGATAGTCGATCTCTTTGCCTGGTTGTGCTGTTGTCGTTGTCTTTAGCTTATCAGTTCAGCTATCACACTCTTTTTTTCCCTTCTTTCAATTTGTGTTAAAGAATTCATTCACGCTTTGTATTTATATTTGTACTTTATGGAGTTTTGACTGATTGAGATGATGTTGAAGTTCGCTCGTAGGGCTACCTTATCGCGCACGCATAAACCGGGAGAAGGGCTAAACCGGTGACGCAAACGTTTAAATGTGACTCTGCGCACTTTAGCCATTAATTGATAAGCAGAAGCACCACTTTGCTGTATTTAAAGAAAGTGACTGGTAAACCAATAGGATAATTGGCGAAGGATTGTTAATATATATACTTAGTGTTAACTGAAATCGTTGAACCATTAAAAACAAAGCACTATGCTTAACAATTAGATGGGCAAATGATATTACCGAAATACTGTTACATAATCTTGACATATGCATAAACTTTCACTAACATGATTATCATAAAAGATCTTTAACCATAACGTATTTGTTTAAACATTACAAATAATAATTGGTTTCATTTTTTTCTATTTTTGCAGAAATTGAAAAAGATCGTAATCTAAAGTAAGTTTATTTTGCAAATTATCTTTACCATATAGTTCACGGATTGAAATAGTTTGAAATAGATTTGAAAAGATAAGCAAATGGAACATACGAAAACCGTAACCGTAATTGAAATGCAACATTCGATCGCAACTGCTATCGCTGCCGTGGCAGCTAAAAGAATCGGTTCAATGCTGATACCGCCTGTAGTTTTTTCACAATTTCAATTAAATATATTTTTATATACCCTTGTTTGATTTCCATTTGCTCCACATTAGCAATAAGTTCGTTTGCTTTCTTTACCGATGATAACACACAAATCCATTGAAATATTTCAATTAACATTTAATCTAGCCAGCTCGAATATTTGAAACAATGACAATAATGGCCCATAGTCATTAAGTCGGTCGAGTGGTTTTCTAAATGAGAATGAGATACCCTTAAAAACAAGCTAATACCTTTGACACAATCTTGATAAATGGGGCCAATGGCGATTTGTAATGAGACTCCCAGCCGCTGTGTAGTGGCTTCTTGAATTTGTGGTTTGGTTTTTTTAAAATCTCAGCTAATTGCAAGAATCTAGTTGATTATAAATCAATAAACAATAATTCTATAAGATAAGATTGTATTTGGAAATATTTTTGATTAGAAATTTATTACCCATTGACTTGATATGGACAAATTTGATGATACATATGTTTTATCAAATGTGAATTTAATTCACATTCTAAGTTGAGTTCCCATGACTGGGATTTGACCCCTTCCATGGTTGCATCTCTTCAAATTGTAACTAGGCCTAATGGAATAGTTGGGCCCAAAGATACTCCTACTTCACTTTCATTATCTTGGCCAAGTGAAGTAAACTAACTATATAGTTTGCTTATCCCATAAATATTGGCCAAGCAATTGGCCAATTGCAAATTCAAGTCCGACCATCGATTGTGGGAAATCGTCGACTCACAATGCAGTGTGCGTGCGCGGGTTTTTATAGAATTCGTACCATATCAGCCAAGCTAAACAACGACGCCTCAAAGTCATAAATAGTTAGTTAACTCTACACCACTCCCCACTTCATGAGAGAGGAGATAGACTGACAGATAGGCAGAGATGAGAGAGGAACAGAGTGTGAGAGAAAGAGAGAGAACACCCGTGGGCAACTAAGTTGCTACGAATACGACTCTAGCGCATCCGTCAGATACTATGAAGCAGCCGGTTTGTGTATGCGGCTTCGCAGTGTTTTGGGTCCATTCATGGCAACTACCGTTTCGGATCTTTTGTTTGACTTTGTCTTGTGGCCGTCAGCTCTCGAGAGTCTATTTGTAGAAGACACAAGCAGCCAAACAAGCGACTGCCACTGCCAAGCAGTTCTCTTTCCTTCTCACTCTCGCTCGCTCTCTCTCTCCCTCTTTCTCTCTTTCTTACTACCTCTTTCTTGATCTTTCTCTAGCTGCTCTGGCTTTGTTTTTTTTTTTTTTTAACTTTTTTCTACCTGCCCATGGATGTGGCGGCGGCACTAAGTTGCACTTGGTCGCGCTGCACGTCGTTCTCAGTCGCTATCTCAAGTGTTTTTTAAAAGTTTTCCAGCGATAAGCAATGTTACTTTATGGTACCTCAAACCACCACTCGAATTCTATGCTTTGCACACACACACACACAGGCAAGCAACTTTGGCTTTGGCTTTGGGCCTGGGCATCATCATGATCATCGTCATCCTAGTTTGCCATGGTGTGGTGCGATCATGATGTATATGATTCATGACTTTTCACTTTTGCGCACACACGCACGACTGCAAAAAAAAAAGGTCTATAAAGTGGAACCATTGCACCATGGGGCCAAAAAGAATATTTTCGATGACAATCCATTTGAATATATGTACGTTTATATGTAAAATATTGTAATCCGGGAATTAGTTATGCAAATTATAAATTAATTTCTTGTCTGAAATCAGTTTTTATATGTTTTGAACATTATTCCGTCTCACACGTGTCCTAATGATCCATATGACTCAAAACATAACTAACCACTTTTGAAGCATTTGTTTCGTGTTATAATATTGATTTGATATTATTGGTGCTATATGATGTTAGTAAATTTGACATAAAATCTATAGAATTGTATCCACTATGCGTTGTTAGCTACACTCTTGCAACTGACACTTAACCCTTTGCATAAATTTTCATCAGTTTTTGTGGTCGATGTGTTTGTTGGTGTTGGTTTTTGCTGTAAGTTGAAGTTGGTGTTCGGAATGGCACGTAAATTACTGTGACATTGCACTTTACTGCATCATTTGGCAATATGTTGTGTTTTGTGTTCTGTTGTTGTGTTGTGCCGGTTATTTTTCGTCTTCAACGTCTTCTTCTTATTATTGATTAGTTTTAAATTAAAAACCAAATCATCGACTGCTGCAGCATAAATCTTTGCAATTTTCTTATTAGAAACTGTCAATGTCAGTGAATTTCACCCAGAGGAGTTTTGCTTGATCCTAGCTTTAAATCGGTAAAAAAAAAAAAAAAAAAAAAGAGATATACATACATATATAAATTGTATATACATATGTATCTATTTCGATGATTTATGACCCTGAACGGTTGGAAGCCTTGTTAAACATCTGTGTGAAATGGCTTTCTCTGGCTTTGTTTACTCAATTGCCAATTCAAATGGCTAAGTTAGTCTTTTTTATCCCCTTTTTATGACGATGATGATGATTTGGATGTGGATATGGATGGGTGCCTGTGCTTAGTTTGGGGGTCAGCCGCCGCCTTGCGGGCTACCTTTCTAATGCCAAAATACACACTGAAAGGAGTTCGGCTAGTGGGTCATTAAAATGTGAGTATGTCTGGTAATGAAGGATTGGTAATGATCAATTGATGGATTGCCTTTCAACACAGACTGAGCCTGCCAGACAAACAGGAAAATGGGAAAAACAAATAATAATAATAAAAGCAAATACGAAAAAGGCAAGAGAAATTCTTCAAAAATATACAAAATCTAGGCCAGGGATTAGGAGAGTGGGAAATGGGGCCCGTTATTTTAGATAATTAGATCTGGATAATTATTGATTCTTTCTTTAACTAAACGACTTACCATTCTCGGCTGCACTAAGACATTTGGCTGCCATTTCCTCGGTCAACTCTTCGGCTTCATTGCCACCACCTTTGTCTAAAACGCAGCTAACACTTGCCGAACCCCAATCTAGGGCAGTGACACCATCAGAAGACATCAAGGACAGATCCATAGGCGGCACGGAGTTGCCACGTAAAGTACTGGTGGCGCTTATGCCACCACTACCTCCACTAGCTCCGGTCACTCCTCCCCCGAGCGATACGCTCATCATGTACTTTAAATCTAACGATGAGTTCATAGATCCACCGTAAATGGAGCTCGTCTGGGAGGCACACGTTGAGTCAAAGCTGCGGTTACATTCACGACGTTTTTCTGGCGTGGCGTATAATGGTTCAGCAGCGGACTTTTTGGGTGTGACCATTATATCAGTGTAAGCCGGTGGACCAGTAGTCATAGTCGACATCTCATTGGACCCAAATGAACCATTCAAAGTGCCATAGCAGGAAGTCATCATAATATCATTTCGATTAAAACTCGGTTGCCAATAATCTTGATCCTCTTCTGCATTACCCGAATCGGCCAATTCTGGTGGCGGTTGCTCATCAATTGCCACTAGTTCATCCAAATAATCAGCATCACAAAGACGTGACTCATCTATCATAGCAATTGTATCATCCAGACTCTCTCCCTCTTCATCCTCACAATCTGAAGAGCAGTGGTCATGGTCACAGCTTTTTTCAGCATTTGCATTTAGCTTTTGAAATGTCTCATCTGCCTGTTGCATTAGATCAAAGGCATGTGGTATGGAGGAGCTATGCAATGAATCCGAATCGTTTTCCTCAATGCAGGATAAATGCCGAGTACGGAAACCATAGATGATGCCATTTGGTAGTCCTGGCGGTGGATTAATAGGTAACGGAGGCGTCTGTAGTTCATCCTCATCGAATTCAACGTTTAACTGCATCTCTAAAAAACAGAAAGAGAAACATATGTTACAAATATCGAAAAAAATATTAATAATAGAATTGAGCCGTTCAAGTACAGTTTGAACAAAATGCCATTTCGATATCATCGCCGGTGAAACTTAGTGAAACTAAGTTGTTTCCGGTTGCATTCATCTCGAATATGTGATAACTAATGTTTTTAGTTATACACAACTGTACTTAAAATGCTAATCTATAGACATTAAACATAATTTGACATTTTGTAATTTTAGATCTAAACTTAACATTAATGATCATCCCTGTCATAAAAACGGAAATGAGCTGAGCTCAGGTCAGGAATGAAATCTCATCTAGGTGCGAGCTTGTAAATGATAAGCCTCAGGCTGTAGGCAACTTTTAATGCCACTTAATGCCCAAGAACAACAGCAATAATAGCAACAACAATACCAACAATAACAACGATGACGTGAAATTGTTTCAACATAAATCTCTCGCTCTAGCACTTTGCAGACATGCGCATGGCGCACACACATGGCATAGAAGAGACCAAGATGGAATACAAAAACGGAGTTGCAGTCCCAGACGCAGCCGCAGACGCAGACGGAAGTGGCCCCTAAATTGTTTGAGGAAAATGAGAAGGTGGTGGTGGTGATGGTGTGGGGTGGGGATAGGTAGGGGGAATAAATGCACACGCAACTTCCCCCATTTATGGGCACAAGCGGTGCGCATCTCGCTGGCATTTGGTCTATGTGTGTGCCCCCTGCAGCGATTCCTGTGATTGTTGCTGCTTCTGCTGCTGCCGCTGTTGTTGTTGTTATTAGGTTGTTGGCGGCGTCTGTGGGCAGATGCTTGACATAGCTTGGCGCGGTGCAAAGAACTCAAAGTCGTAATAGTTCTGCTAGCGTTAACGTTGACGTCAACGTCATGATGTTGTCTTTGGCATGTCGTCGCACTCTTGACATTCTATCAAGTAGGTGTTGCTCTAACACGCTTCGACTATGCCTCTGACTCGGGCTATTGCATCTGATCTCTTCTTACCATTTATACCCTACACACAAGGATGTACATAAGAGGCGGGTATGCCAAATCTTTATTAAAAAGTATCTATATTTTTTGTAGTGATCAATTTCATTCTACTTGGCTTTCGTACAAAATTACCTGTTGATATGATAACAAGAATAAAAGAGAGAAAGAGTATATCTTGAAGTCGACGCCGTTCTAAAAGTTCAAAATTTCCTTTAATTTGCGAATCTCTTGGGAAAAAACTCACTTCTTTGCCATTGTAAAAAGTTGTTGTCTGTTTTGTTTTTTATCTTCGTTTGCATTTTCTGCTGGGGTGAAAAGTATCTATGCAAGTTGACTTAGAGTTTTAAATAAACATTATTGCATTTTTCCGTTTTCCATTTCTCTGTTTGTTTGCCTTAGAAATTTTGTTATGTCTTGGCTGTGGTTTTGGTTAGATTTGTTTAGTAATTGCACTGGCAAATTTTACGTTTCACATCGTAGAATCTAACAGAAATAAGACTTGTCTATTATTGTATATTATTGGATAATTAATTTACAGCATATTATACAAATTTGTATATTTAACCGATCTAGCGAAATTATTATAGTAGAAATGAATTGAAATTCCTGCTCGATACGATATCGGTGCACAATTTGTTGCAGTGTATTAAATGCAGCAAATACTAATGCAACAAACAAATTACTTGAGGCGACGAAAAACTACACACATCACACACAATGCCAGCCTAGGCTCTAGCTATAGGTTAGGACCAAAAATAGATCAAGCAAACGATCGGAAGATTGGGAACGACAATGCTGGAGCCGGGGGCAGAGGAAACTAAATGACGCGACGTGGTTGTTGTCGTGCGCCAAACAGGGAAATTCAAGCAATGAATAGAGAAGGAGAAGCAGCGGTAGAAGGTGATGTGAGATAGAGATAGAAATGGAGAAGCGGGGTCCAGGATCCCCAGCAAACTGCATTAAACTACTTTCTGCAGTTTATTGCTTTGAGTTATGTTAAGTATGTATGTGTGTGTGTTTGTGTGTATTTCTACTTTTAGCTATTACTTCTCCCTGTCTGCATGTGTGTGTGTGTTTTTGTGTGCAACTAAGGCAGCATGCGTGTGTGTATCTACGTATCTTTATATCTGTGAGAATCTTGAACTTGTGCAGCGTTCACTCTTTTCTTTTTGTTTACATTTTTCTTTAATTTTTTTCCCGTTTGGTTTTGGTGGAAAGTGAAATGAAATGAACTAACTGGAGGGAGGAGCCTTTTTTCCCCGTTTCAAACATGCGACATTTTTCTTTTTCTTTCTGTTCAGTTTGTTACCAATTTAAATTAAAGACTCTTGATTTTTTTCGTGCTGCTTCTGTTTCGGTTCTCATTTATTTCGGTTCACCGTTCCAGACATTGGCACTTAAATGCATTGGGATGTGGTCACTTCATATAGAAGGATCTATATTTGTCTTGTCTTGGCTGTCTTTATTTTCTCCTACTTCTCGCCGAGGGATTTGAGTAACATGGAAAAGGCATGCTAATTTTGTCAATTTGGTCTGACAACAAATTACAATGGCATTACTCATTCGAAATTCTCAGACAAACTGGTCCGATCAATAGAGTATTTAGATATTTGGCTAAATACCAATTATTGCAATATATGAACTATATAAATTATTTGTAAAAATAGTTAGACAAACTAACTTAATTAGTTTGTTGTTATAGTTAATTGAAGACTAGCTAAAATTTGAAAAGGATTCTGTAAAGGTAACTATGATATTAAATCAAGTTACAAACTTTGAGTAGCAATCCTTCCTTCCATATAGTAGTCAAGTTCTACCAGAGAAGAATGTACTATACAGATTTCCTGTTTTGATAATCATATAACCAAAGCCTTGAATCAACAAACTTAATTTTATTGATAGAAATCATTATAAAAAGATTTTATATTATAGGGTTACCGTTATGTGCTATTTGTACATACCTTAGCTTTTAAATAGGCTTTTGTCTTTTTTCTTCTTCTTTTTGTTAAATATAGTATATTATAACTATGTATATATACAGATCTTTGCTTGATATCTTTGGTTGATAATAATAGTTGAAGTAGATTTGTTTTCATTCACAATTGCTTGTTTATAGGAACTTAAAAAAAAAATCACTGGCAATAGTTTGCACAGTTGCCTAAATAAACGGCATTACGGTTTTGTTTAGTAATTTTCATCATTTTGCACTTTCACTGATAATCCAAATTCGATATTTTTTTTGTTTTTGGGATTGATTTTGTTTTTATGGCGAGCGTTTATTTTTTGTTGTCTTTCGTAGTATTATGCCTTATATTCCGAAACAGTATCACCCGTCAACGTACCGTACCGAACGCGCGCTGGAATGCAATTGAAATCGAAAAGCAGTCCTCGAGAGGAGAAGATCACGATCACGGCCAGCAACCTTCAGTATGCAGCACGCAGCTCAGCTCAGCGCAACGAAACGCAACAGAACGGAACGCACGGCCCTCGGCAACAAGATGATACTAACTAGACGAAGATGCTGGCGCACATCCCATGCTAAATATAGTATCCCAAGTCTCGGACGTGGAGTCAATTTTTTTTTTTTTTTGTCTTGCTGCTCGTGTCGTCGTTGTTAGATTCCATTTCCCCACTATGGCAGACGGTGCGTCTGTTTGGTTAGCACCCCACGAAGTCGCCAAAATCGTTGCAATTTCTAATGGGGGAGCCAGAATATGGTTTGCTTGGTTGCCATTAAATTGCCAGGACTGAAAATATAGATTCTATAGTACAGAGACAGAGGAAAGGGGAAAAGGGAAAACATGGCACAAACTTGCTTGCATAAATTCGCACAATTTCTTTAATACTGAAGCTATGTCGTTTAGAGTTCGTATAACTTCGGAGATAATCATCGTAATGCCCTTTTATCCTAGTAATTAACTTGGAAAAACTTTAATATTTTGTTTCAATAACTGTACCTACTTTAAAACACAACTAAAACCTGAGTTCAACGCCCTCACCATTTCTCTTAGCATCAAGAAAAACCACTGATTTTAGGTCTGGTTTCCAGGATCTTTTCAGTTCATTCAACTTTGTAGAAATTTTTCATGTTTTGAAATTAGATGACAGCAACAGGAGGTGACTTTGTATGATACACGGTTGCTGCGGGAGTGACGCATGCGCAGCGTTTGGAGTTTGTTCACCTTCAAGATACAGATACATATATCCAGATATACAGATACAGATGCACTTAGTAGTTCTAGTTACGCACGGATTGTATTACACGACAATACTAAATGCGCTTCGTTGGAAAACGTAAGGGGAAATCTATGTGTTCTTTTTTTTTTTTTGATTTTTCCAAGCAACTGTTTCAATTTCTATGTGCCTTTCTTTTGTATTTATCTTCGGTTGCTTTAATTTCCAAAATTTTGATTTTCATTTCCACTTTCACGTTAATACGAGTGTGCGAGTAGGTATAATCTGTGGGGGAGTGAGCAACAACAGACTCATGAGGGCGGCGTGAGGGTGTCGGTGTCGTATGTGAATGATTTGTGACACCTTTTTGATGACTTTGATACGCTTGCAGCATCTCTATCATCCGGGAAGATAATTTAAGGACTTTTCTCTACATAAAGAAAAATGTACTTTCCTCTTCTGATTGGCTTTTTGTTGCCATGATAAATTATTGTGGGAAAATCACATAAATTTTGGTACAGCATTTAACCGAGAAAATCTGGGATTATCACATAGGCTTAAATATTCGAGTAAAGTATTTGAAAACTAAATTTAACAACTAAGTCAAGTTCTATTTTATTTTTTTTTCGCGCTGCATATTAAATTAAATATAATTGAGAAAACTTTCAAGTTAATTTTCCATTTTTTGTAGCATCTTTTGGGCGCACAGGCGAAAAATATGCTAACCTTTTTACATTTGTAAAGGTAAGCTAACAAATAAGTTAGATTGCATTCAATTTGACATTTCTAGTCAGTTCACACACCTTTTCTAACCAAATAAAAGCTTTTTATTAGGAATCCGACTATCTAGCTTACCCGTGTGTTACTTTGCAATGCAATTGGCTAGAATAATATTAGAATTATACTTTATGAATATATTTTAATCGCTTATAATTATATCTTTGTTGAACCAGAACATTAATGTAAATTATAAAAACCTGCTTATAGCCATACAAGCTTAACTTCCGCACATTTTATATATAGCTTTTAGAAACTTCATTAAAGGCAATGTGATAATTAAATTAGATCCAATTATATATACAGATCGAATTGCTCATTTTCACTTGCTAAACATTCGTCTTCAATTGGAGTAACAAGGTTTTGTTCTGGACCAACCTGTCTGATTGTGTTTGTCTTTACTCCTTTGCCAAAGCTATGGTCAACATATATGTATATAGAACAACAACTTTCATACCCTTGCCAAAAGAATATATTAACTTTAGTCAGAAGTTGGCTAAGTATTATTGTTCTTGAGTTGAGTCAATATAGCCGTTTCAATCTGTTTGGAAATTAGTCCAACCTTCTAGTTTTGAAATAATTGAAATGCAGAACACATAAAATTTGTAATGGGAAATTCATCAAAATCTTTGTTAGTAAAACTCAATTTATATATATTTAGTACGTGTTTTTTTTTTTGTTTTCAATATTTCTTTTTTACAAAATAAACTTTACAACATTAAACTGCAGCTTAGACTTTATTCTTATACATAACTGATAAATTAGACTTCTAGGTATAATAATAAAAAAAAAAAAAATACAAAAAGGTGCTAATATTTTTAAGAGAAAAAAAATATTGCTCCAAATCGTTGCATGGCATAAACTTTGAAGTAAGCAAATTTCTAAATTTAAACAATTAAAAAAAGGCATTCAGTCTCGAACATTTTAAGCCTAACTCAATTTTAAAATATTCCATGTTCATAAAAAACCATTAACGTATGTATATACTTATTACGTATCGGTAAAATTAACTTAGATTTAGACAACTTTGACCTTAATACAATACGACTCAATATGAGTCAGAGATAAAGGAACTTTTTGCAAGCAAAATGTATATATATGTGTGTGTGGTTCGTTATCGTTGTAACATTTCCATATGAACTCTGGCAAATGATGGCACTTAAATGATCTGAAGATCTCAGAGTCTCTCCCTTTTTATACTAAGTATATGCAATTTTAGAACTTCTCATCATCCATATTGGTTCGGCAATTATTTAATGCCGATTGACGCTTCAGTGTGCCCGTTTCACAATCATTGTAGGTCTTAGCCAACACCTTGGGTGTGTTATTATGATGCATATTATTTCGATTGAGTGTGCCATTACCTATGTTGCTAGTTTTGGCGGGCATGCGGAAGCTAGACTGTCGTTTGGGGCGTTGTTCATAATACTACAAAGGAGGAAAAAAGCAAGAGAAAAAGATTAATGAAGAGATTAAAAATATTTGAATGGTTTTATCTACAAATATACATACATCTTTAGTGGGTAAGCTGGAATACTGATTCGGATAACTATCAAAACTGGCAGTCGTTGTGGTTGTCTTATTGAGAGCCTCTTCAGTGGAAATTAAGAAACGATGCTTTGCATAACGATATGTGGCCAAGCAACAGGCCACTGTGAACAGTATGCAGAGAGGGATCAGAATGGATATGGTCATAGTAGAGGCGCTGTGGGTCTGGCCTACAGGGAGAAAATAAATGTCAATATGATAAAAAACCCATTGGATCCTATAGGACTTCTTACCCTCACATTCGCCAGGCACACACGCAGTCTTCTCGAATTCCCCCCCACGGCACTCAATTGTACTGGGTTGTTCGATCAGGCAACGTCTATGACGTAGTCGTATACCATCACTGGAACATGATGACCATTCACTCCACGTACTCCAGCCCAGAAAATCTGAAAGTGAAATCATACACTTGAGATTCGATTCTCCAAAATGAGAAATACTTTCACAATATAAACTATTAATTATTGCCTATCTATGATATGTCTATGATATATATCTGTATATATATCTATGATAGGCAATATAAAAATGAACTCTGGGAATGACAATTCTTACCTTCACATGGAACCATTTCGCATTTTTGCTCCTCCAAGCCTCGACCCTGGCAAAGACGGTCGTTACCGCCCAAACATTTTCTTGTACGCCGACGCACACCCAGACCACAAGTCACTGAACAAGCCGACCACTCCGACCAGCATCCCCACTCATGCTCTAACTCATTGTCAATGAAATTATCAGGGTGAGCATCTGTGTCGGAAGGACATGCCTGGAGATTGCAAGCTCTATTTTGGGTACCACGTCCCCGCTGGCGTTGCTGAGTACCACCACCGCAGCTAACACTACATGGTGACCAATCTGCATCATTGTCTGTGGTGGAATCATGGTCTCCATGTCGTTGGCAAGTACCATCCGAGCGACAACTGCGGGTATCTTCTTTAGCTAGACTTATTCTCACGGAGCTGGCATCTGGACTTGTGGCACGGCAGGCATATCTAAATCGTCGTTCGATAATAACATCCGTTGAGGAATTGTCACCAGTTGTAGGTGCTGATGTCAGCCAGGGAGTCCAAGCACTCAGCTTACGGACCTCACTACAACTCTGCATATTACACTCCTCGTAATCTAAGCGGCATCCCGGACACTCTAGACCTCCATTCTGGGGAGTCGGATCATTACATTCCCGAAGACGCATACGAAAACCACCGCCACATTGAGCACTACACTCACTCCACTCGCCCCAAGGACCCCAGCCACCATCGATCGATGGCGGTTTCGCCACTGGACATGGAGGTAAATGCCGGCAATACATTTCGGCTTGCTCAGATCCAACACAAGTTCGTCCTCCGTAGGCAGGTTTTGGATTGCCGCAAGTACGTCTACGTGTCTTGACCGCAATACCGCAACTTTGAGAGCAGGGGGACCAGGCTGACCAATCGGTCCATCCCCCATGTTGAGTACAGTTTGTCACTTCAGTGGCAATGCCTTCACAAGGCAAACCACCATGCTGTGGCTGCGGATTGTTGCAATTCCGCTGACGGCACATGCAATTACTATCTGGTTGATCATGTTGCTGGCACACATTCCATTGAGACCAGGCAGACCAGGCCCCATCAATGGGGGCGTTAACAACCGGACAAGTTAATACAGCAGGCTGTTGCCAATGCTGATAGTATGTGGATTCCAGTGGCTGGGGCACGCAACGTTCCACTAACTCATTCCAGCCACAGTACGGATCCATAGCATTCAGGCAGCTCGATTGGGAGACATGTCGATTGCATCGTTGGGCTGGTATCTTTGTCAAAGCCAAATCTGTTCCCAGGTAAAGTGAGTCACTGACCTTTAGGTACGCCATATTAAGAAAAGAATTCATTCCAGTGTCATCTGCCTGCCACAGTTCAACCAGACAGGTCTGGGCCTGTTCTTTACCATATTTAACCGACAATTTTTTTATGTGATTTCCATTAGATGCCACATAGATCATATGCACCTGCTCCGTCTTGGTCTGCACTACATCTAGAGCTATGCGACTAAATTGCTCTAATTTTGAATGATACAAAGGTTGGGATCCAATCGGCTGTACAGCTTGATCCATTAGTTGATATCGTGAACTCTCTAACCAGAAATCAAATCCAGTTGCACCGCTAGCACATTGAAATTGACTTCGTTGTCGTGTGTTGACCGTCTGCCAGGCCTCATCTGTATGCTCCTGATGCTTGAAAGCACCTTCGAAGGCATCATTGATGGCGGTCAGATTGTAGGCACAAACCGCTGAACCAAAAATGCTTGACCTACATCAATCAAATAGATATTCCAAAAATAAAGTTGCATTCGAATGGTTCAATAAATAATTACACTTACCCCGATGTCCTGAATGTGGCATAAAGTAAATGCTCTGATTCTGCATAAGTCATTCCTTGGATTTCATCAAAATAATAAGGATAGTCCCCAGGTAGTGAGCAATTCAAACGTGCCTTTAAAAATGATGTCCAGTTATCTCGCAACAATTGACCACCGCCTCCCACATCGTTCTTACAAACTCGCGCTATGCGGGAATATATGACCTAAACAAATGAAATTTTAAAAATGATTAATAATAAAATGAAAAGAAAAAGAAGACTTTGCTGCTATAATTGAAATTCACACCATACCTTGCCACATGTCATGTGCTCTGCTGCCGATTCGCGTAACAAAAAGTATACAAAATTTCCAGCTTCGAAACTGCCAACGAATTGGGCTCCATTTAGCCAATTGTTGTTATACTGCTTAGTGCGTAAAAAGCGCTATAAATATAAATAATATCAAATTAAGTAAGTACAGTATATCTAGCTTAAGATACTTCTGGGTTTCGAGACCTTTTTTTTAGCTAATCACAATGATTATGTAGAATATCAATTCTTACCTTATTGGACTGCACTGGAGTACGTAGAATAGCTACATCACTGCCCGAAAAATCGGTAGCAGTACCCACAAACAAATTACCATTGGATAGCAGCAGGCTAGTACTATTCGCCTGTGGATGAAGGGGGCACTTGACCACACCATCATCTACTCTGGTGATGTTAAGGTTTTCCATCTACAAAATGCAAGAAAAGAAAACATGCCAAAATGACGCTTGTTTAGTTGTCGCGACAACGACGACCACCACTCACCTGGCGCCATGAACAGCTCGGCTGGAAGGCGTTCGTCCCACACGCGTACAATTGGTTCTCACCGTTGCTGTGGAGCACGCGTATATAGTTGCGACACCAACGCTCCGACTGGCCTTTCGCCTGGCACATGGCAATCTGTGATGGTGTCGCCTCCCAAATGGCTCGCTCCAGTGGCTCCAAATCGAAAGACATGCGGTACAAGGTGTCTCTGCAAAAAAAAAAAAATTTTTTTTTAAATGTTAAAGCGAAATACATAAAATGTGGTAAAATATGTAGTTGGGAATGGTAACAGGAGTAACTGTAACAGACGGCCCACAATTGTTTACAAATAAGGTAGACTTCCCAACTCTACCACTCCACTTATCCCCTCCTTTTTTTTTCCTTTTAGCTATATAGCCAGTTGTCATAATTTTCAACTGGTTGGCCGCCAGTGCATTGAACTGCAAGGCAAACAGGTAACGATACCTCAGCCTAGGTACAGTGGTAAATGTTCACCAGTTGCTATTTGAAAATCATTTGGCAAAACATTTAATCAATTTGGCCACAAATCAAAGTTGCAAGACCCAAAGACCACTGTGCTACGCAGAAATACGATGAAAAAAACGAACACAAAGATCAATGGAGATCAAGTGCAATGCGCGAAACAAACGTTAAATGGTTACATCTCGAGCCAGAGAATGAATGCATGGTCCATGGTCTATTGGTCTGTGATCTGGGGGCTGGCTTGAAGGAATGCCGACGACGACTAGACGACGCCATAAAGCAGCCGCCGCCACGCCACCACATGTCAGCCATCTAATGGTCAGTTGAGGCTGTTTAGCAGCAAAATGTTGAAACAACTCTCCGACGTAACCAGGTTCGCCCAATATCAATCAGTCACACGTATCTATATAAATATGATCAAGTATATGTATACATACATACATATGTACATAAATACATACATCGTATGCTATATTATATCATGTATGTGCAGCAGCTGACTCAATTGGCGCGTGGCTCAGTTCAGGTGGTGGTAACCTGAGAGGCTCCCCTCGATATTATGATGCGTGTGTGTTCGAGTTGCTTACGCTATTCCCTTGCCTCCGTCTTCTTCATCTTCATCCTTTTGGCTACGTGATGAGGTAATAAACACGCCAACATATTGCCAAAAGAAGTTTAAACGCCCTTTTTTCCAGCTGTCAGCAAGTCAAATTTTTAGCAAGCGGCTCAAAGCCGCAAAGGTGTGTCTCTTCCACCAAAATTGACAATAACTTGGAGCGTTGGCAGATGCATTTCATTTAAATATCTGGCAACTGCTGCCATTTAGTGCCCTAATACCCTTAATGCTGTTGCTAAAATCCCTTACCCCGGTACTTATCAATTGGGTTAGCCTTTGATACCCAATAAATGTGCATTTAATGACAGAGGTCATTAAGTTTGGTTAAACAATGAAAAAAAAAAACAATCTTAACTTATAAGATCGCAGCTTAAGTGTCGTCGCAGGGTGAAACGGAAATTACGATATCTATCTTATGAAAATACCATGTGAAAAAAATGACGTGACAAAAGTCGCGTAGCAAAAAATGAAAAGAAGCATTCATTTGCCATTTAGGTACATACTTATATACATACTTAAGTATATAATATATAAGTATATATGGGTAAAGATATACATACATATATAGGTATGTATATATATCGCGTAAATCGCGCCTAGACTTAACGGCTGCAAATATTAATTATTGCTGATTGTGCACACTTGTTGATGTTGTTGTTAAGTACTTTTTTACGGTGTGATTACATTTGCTGTACCCACCTTTTACGTTTGGCCTACAGAAAGCGGAAAAAATTTTACGTTTTTTTTATATTTTTATTTGTGTTATTGCTTTCTTTCTTTCTTACCACAATCGTTGAAATAAACAGAAATAAAAAGATACTGCAAAAAGTTGCCTACGTAAGTGTTATACAACATTGGGCCTGGTTAATGGGAGCATAGATCAAGGGACGGAACTAGTTCCATATGCAGTAGCTAACCAAAGAAATGTGAAATGTTAATAAAAAGGGTTCACCAATGTGAAATTTTTCAAAGACAACCGATCAATTTTGCAATTGTTATCATAAATCTCGTATTTCCAATAATTAAATATTTACCTACAATAATTTCTGTTTTCGAAAAATGCTAATCAATAAAAGATTTGAATAATGGATAAGTTTTATCGTTATAAATTTTAAATTCTTGGAAGTTGTTTTATGGTTCATTCATCTGTTGCATTTGAGCCACATTCCATTTTAAGAATATTCCCGGCCATTTCCAAATAGTCTCAATTAGTTGCAGAAAATTTTAAAATGAAGCGCAAAGTTTCGCACCTGTTTTGCCGCTTTTGACTCTAAAGATAAGTTCAATGTGCTCTTTCACTCCAAACCGATAAGCAATGAACGACCTTGTCAATTAGCATTGGCAAGGCAAGGCAAGGCAAAAGAAAAAAAAAACTAAACTTCTCAGTGATTCAATTTTTATCTCTTTTCTCTACTTTATGTTATAGCTAGCAAAATTTGTGTTTCACTGGTATATATGCATATATACATATGTACACTTAGGTATAGAAGTATATACACACACATCTATATATGTATGTGTAGTAGGTGTGAAAAAGTCTGTGATACATATGTTTTTCTTTTTCTCTACTTTTATTTTTTGTTGTTTGCTGCTCTCAAAATATTTACTTTTTGTTTTGTCAGTTGTTTAATTTTTGTATTTGTCATTAACCGAGCGAAGCGTGCGTGCAAATAAGAGAAACTATGAAAAATTATCGCAATACTTTTCCATGGAATTTGAATGCTCCCCTCAAGCATGTCGCCCACCAATAATAAGTGCTTAAGGAAGTAATTAAAAGAGAGTTAAAAACGTGTATTCTATTCCAACCATTCTACAAATAATATTGCACATTATACAAAACACTAATCACCGAGGTAACCTTTACCTAAGATAATATAGATCCATTTGTCAGATTAATAAACCATATTCGTTTATTTTGCACACCTTGCAATGGGATTATACATAACCTATGTATGCAGGTGTGTGTGTGTGTGTTCCTCACCGCCCTCGCGTGTTCATTGTGAGACAAGATAACAAAATGGCCTTTTTGTAACTAAGCAAGAAAATGGCGGGTCGTTTTAAGCTTACTTTACTTTGCCAGGTAGATCGACAAATGTATCTGTATCTGATGTTGGAGCGTGGGTGTTAGAGCGCGCCTGCTTGGCGGCGGACCCCAAGGCGAGGTTGTAATTAAAAGCTGGCTGGCCACTGCCTAATCTTTGTGTTGGAAAACTGCAATTTTTGCAGATTTTTGCACTGCCTACGCTGCCGCATTCCTTTTATTTATTTTTGTTTTTTTTTTCTTTATTTTTTACTCTAAGAAACTGGCGCTGTTTAAAAGTCACACAAATTTTTAATAGAAATATGCAAAGCGCCTGCCTTTGCAGCCTCCTACTCCTCCTTCTTCTCTTCTCCTTCTCCTTAAAGTGTGTCAGTCAGAGTAGGGGGCTGGCTGGCAGTCTGACTGACTGGCGGATTTGTCCGGGTACCTACTTTAGGTGTAACATGGTTTGATTAATTTTGATTTCAATTTTCGTTGTTACAGTAGCTGGCAAAATGACGTTGACTGCCGCTGCTACAGTTGCTGTTGCAGATTGGCAACAAACTCTGTCAGGTGCATTTTGTATCTTTTAATGGAATATATAAAACTGAAGCATTTAAGCGATTGAAATTAGATTAAACATAACTAATAGTATGCATTGTTCAATTAAGTGTTGCATACTAAAAGAATTTATTTGAATTCATACGTTAAATGAAACTTTGACTATATATATATCTTCAGCATAGCTTATATATGTGAATTCTAGGGAATGATTCTGATTCTTTCTCTAATTATCTGTATCTTTTGCGATTTCTTGATGCAATGTATATCATTGAAGTCCCACAACTGTCTGGTTATGTCTAACGCTTAAGCAAAAGCCACCAAATGACCCTTAAGTTTTTTGCAATTCAACCACTAGATTCACAATGTTAATCATATATATGTATATATATATATATGTATATGTATATATCTTTTGTTGTCTTACTCTTTCTCTAACTATCTTATCTCTATATTCTCCCTGTAAACATAAACCGCATTTCAATTATGTATGTCTATATAATTGTTGTTATACTATATACAGACCTATTTATATATATTTCGCTTTCTTATACTAGTTTACTAGAATTAATTATACGATTTTGCGGTTACACTACGCTCATAAAAAGTCGGATGATCCGGGCATGACTGCTCCTTCACAGCCTGGTCACAGGCCACCACCACTTGACACGACCATCGGCTCCGATTACATACAAAACATAAATGTGAGCCATCGCTCCCATGATGAGTGACAAGCGGCGAAGGGAGCCCCAGTGAATGTATGTACTTGAAGTACATGAAGTAACAGCGCAGCAACTGGCCCGAAATTTGATATAGACTGCATTAAAATAATATGCCATTTTGTTTTCATTTTCATTTCTCTCGTATTCCTCCTTTATTTCTTCAACTTCTTTTTGTTGGTCTGCATATAAATTGTTTATATATGTATTATATAGTAATGTGAGTGTGTGTGATTTTAGGACAGACGGCGACGACTTGAAGCATTGTTGTGGCTTGGCTTAGCGCAAATGGAGCATGCAAATGACCCGCTCTTGTGGGAAGCATTTGAAATGTTTATACATATGTATGGCTAAACATTATATATACATATATATGTATATGGTTATGTATTCGTAGTAACAAGGAAACAAGGCAAACTCGATTTCATTTTTTAACAAACTCACAAATCAAAAATTTTTAAGAACCGTTAAAACAGCAAATTCTATAAGTAGCTATAGAACTTTAATTAATAGAACCCTCACAAGTTGCCTTTGATTATTTGAAAAGTATGGGTAATAAAAATAAATTATTGTCATAGATCTGAGCTTTTGATATGTGATGTCTTTTCTTAAATCTTCATCTAAAGACCTTTGGTAAGCCATGCATGCAGACTTCAGTCGACCAAATAAACTAACCAACCCACTTGTTTTAAAACCAGTCTGGTCCCTAGATAATTTGTAATTTTATCAAAAAATCCTACACACACACACACACATGCATACATATATACGTACATAAAAATATATTTTATTGTTGTTGTGCCACATAGTTAACCAAAACCCACCTGGCTATCTATTTACCTCACTACCTACTTACTATTTATATGCCGCACAAGGCCCTTCGTTTAAATGGCTTAATATCTAGGCAATTCTTATCACTATCATCTATATAAATCACTAAAGCACTAGTTACGTTTAAAAGTCTACGGCTATATACATACATACATGCGTACATACATATATGAAAATAGGTGAAAGAAAACAGTACTGAAAAAAGTATGGCTATGGCTATATGAGTACATAAAAATATCATTGGTAATAAAACAAAAACTCTGTCAAATGATTGACGACTTTTATGCGGGGTACACCAATGGGTTAAGGCTTCCTCCACAACTAGACGACCGTACCGTTTTGAAGTTCCTTATCGTCGGCCGGGAGTAGAAGGTGTCACATTTATATTACTTGGTTTCTCCGTCAAGCTGGCTCTCCTTCTTCTATTCAACGTAAATGTAAAGTAAACTATGAGAACGACGACTACAAGCTTGAGTACGAGATACATCAAATTGCTTAACAAATAAGCAGAATTGTCTCGTCTCTCAATGTTTTTCTTTTTCAGGTTTTCATTTTTATTTCTTTTTTAACGCTCAATTATCTTTATTTATTCTCATGCACGCAGGTACTTGAGATAAAGTTGGCGGTTGGGGTTATGTTCTGTGGTTTTTGTTTTCTTTTTGTATATATGTACATATATATATATATATGTATGTATACCACAAAAATCACCACAAAAAGAACCTCCGAAACTTTATCAGTTTTAATTTGTTACACGCATTGCATCTGTTTAACTTTACGCAATACTTTTACTGATAACCTCAAAAAAAAAAAAAAAAAGTAAGAAAGAATAACGTAAAAGCTTACGGGTAAATATACCCTATGGGCTACAAGAGCTTATTACATATTTAAAAATCCCAATGACTTAAAATGGAGATTTTAAAGTTTCAAAAAAAAACTATGCTGTGGATTGTTGGATGGATAGCGTTCTTTATATAAGTTGTTGGGAGAAGTAAGGGTAGGCACTTCCATTCTTCGTACAGGGTACAATGAGGTCGACTCCTTATACCATTAAAGGCTTAAACGTGATTTCCCAAAAAGGCAAACTTTATCACTTATCAGCAAAAATTTGATATGTTGGCCCACTTATCTTAATTTGTTATTTAACCATTAGGGACTTTTGTGTTGCCTATTTTGGTAGCGAACACTCATGATGAGTTTAAAAGACTTTAAACTGTGAGTCAAATAGTATCCGGTCAATTTGGCAAAAAACGTATAAAGGCTCTTTTGGAAACACTTACCTAGCACCCACAATAACTTGATTCCTGCCCACATCGAATAAAAGTTCGGAATACCACATGGTGTTTGGATCGTAAAATCGTTTAGCTGTGGACATTAAATCTGCAAGGAAATTGAAATTGATGATTATTAAAATATCGAATATAAACAAATTTTAGAATATTTCTCATCTGATTATTTTAGAAAACAAAGATTTGATGGAAATAATGTTTTGAATCGTAATAGTCGGTGTATTGTCCGAGTTAGCTCAACTGGAAATTGAATACGTGTCATCGAAGTAATAACAACTAAAAACCATTGTAAATAAATCGGTTTTAATTTTACTTATTTTTGTTTTTTTTTTTCTTTTTTCGTTTTTGTACTTATTCAATATTTTGCTGAGTTTACTTTTTTGAAGCGTACTTCAAGCTGCGCATTCCATGCAAAAAGAATAAATATTTAAACAATATAAAAAATAAAAACACAAACAGTTGACTTTGAAATTCTTGTTAAACTGTGTGGGATTGGATGGGACTAAAGCAACCTGTGTTGTTCTCACTATTCGATCCCATCCGATACGACGTCTCTCTATCTCTTTTTCTCTCTCTCTTTTTTTCTTGGACTATTGCACAATCAAAGTGCAGACCCTTTTTAACCTGACAGCAGATGGAAGCAAATCAACCCAATTTTAATGTACTCTATCTCAAGTACATTTACTTAAGGTCTTGATTGATTGCCCAGCAATTGACATAGTTTTGTGTGTTGGTTAGTGTTCATTCTTTTGATAATCCACAAGAGGTCTAAATATACGTAAATGGCTCTTTTACTTACCTTGATATGTAATATATCGCGAATCATTTTCCAAAAGTTCATAGTTTGCCTGTGTCCTAGGATCGCCTACGAAGGCCAAAGATTGATGAATTGTGCCGATTAGCAAGAGTAAAAGCCACTGTATTAGGTGATGCATTTTAGCAAATTTTAAAAGTAACATGCTGCAAAGGAAACAGAATAATACACCATGAATATAACAAAATATATAAATTAAAAACTAAAGTTTAAAAAACGATCGATGTTAATACGTTCTTAAAGCGGTAAACCTCGCAAAAACGATAAACTATTATTGATCATATACAATTGTAAACAATAAAACTCTTCAGACTTTTTTTATCTTAGACAATTATTTTTTGATTAGAACTTACTTTTGTGAGTAATGGAACTTTATTTGGTATACACTATTCCATTGAATACGTTTTATAAGAGAGAGACTTAATATATATGTAGATACGTATATCAATTCACACAACACCAATATGAACAATAATTTGATCAATAGATTTCTTTTATTATAGCGAAATTTTCATTTCTATAAGTTTGTTAAATAAGACACTAAACAAAAAATAATAAAAAGCAGCGCAAGCGACAGTGCGCAACCGGAGATTGAGATACGTGACGGGTTTCAGTTTTCTTCTTCTTCTTGTCGTGTTTTAAGTTTAGTTTAGTTTATTTTTTTTCCCCCCCTCTTTTTCGTATTTGGTTTTCGGTTCTTCTAGTGAATCGCGCATGCCACAGAGTAGGCGAAGTTAACCGCGCAGCGAGTCAAAACAAACTGAATGCCGAGGCAACCGAGAGACTATACAATACTCAGTCAGTCAAGTCAGTCGCAATCGGGTAGCAGGCCGATAATGGAGAAGGCGAAGAGCAGTGGAATCAACAAAATTGAAAAAAAAACACACACTCGCACACACACAGCAATAAGCAACAAGCAATGAAAACAAGAAAAAGAAGCAGAAAAGCAAAGCAACAAACCAAACGAACAAGCTAAACGAAACGAAACGCCGACGCGAAGATGGTTTTTACTTTGCTGTAAGAACCGGCTTGAGTTTGGGTTTGCCTGCAGGGGCTTAAGATACTGCGAGTATATTCCGTTTATGGGCGCGGTTGCAGTGGCAATAGCCGGGGTAGGGCGCTCATATATCATGCGACAACAACGACTCTTCAGAATCTTTGAGGATCATCGTCGTCGTCGTCGTCGTCGTCGTCGCCGCCATTGTTGCTGTTGCTATTGCTGTTGTAGTCGTATCGCCCAGTGGCTGCATTCAAATGAGATTTTGGGCAGGACACATCACACGTACACAGAGAAACTGTCAGTGCCAGGGCCAGGGCCTAAATCCATTTCTGTGTCTCTGCGTGTGTGTATGTGTGTGTAAGTATCCCGTGTGTGTTGTTTTCTGGTAGCCTGACAAATTGACATTAGAGCATACGATATACTACAGCCGCGACGACTGGCCCAGATGGTATCTTATTATCAGGGTCGAAACTTGTGTTTTGTTTTTTTTAATGTTTGTTTTCATTAGCAGAAATTACCAAAAACAAAAAAAAGGAACTGATGTCGGTTCAAATATCGCAAAAAATGTAATATAACGTTAGGTAAAAGTCAAAATTTACCAGAAACAAACACTCACTGTGCTGTCCTTTTACTCTCAACGAAATTAGCTAATCATCAGTAGAAATTTTAGTTTTTTCCTTACTTGATGGGATTAATAATATATCGATATATTGAAAACATAATCCTACATCCACGGTTAAATGTTTCCTTTAAAACTGTCATAAAAAAGTCACAGTTTACTTACCTTGACTTGGGATAGTGTGAAAACACAGCTGGTTACCGGGCATAAAAACAAAAGATGAATCAATCGTACCGATGCAACAACTGTAACACGATCCTACGATCCTATTCTGAGACAGTCATATTCTGTTAATGTTTGTTTATGCCACGGCACGCATCGAAACGACCAAGTATCGAAGTCAGTTTACGTGCCTAGTTACCAAAACCATTGTCTAGGTTTTGGTCTGAGATTCCTTGGCAAAGGTCACAAAAGGTATAAAAGAGAGAGAGAGAGAAAAAAGACAGAAGAAACAGTGGTCAAATATGCTAATTAACTTATTTTCCCTACCGATAATTTACAGCTTAACTTTTCTGTCAACCAATACATCAGGTTCAGGTAGGTCTTCATTACTTGGCTGTGAGTCATCAAGGAAATGGTCATAAATTTAACTACTGTATGTGCTGTATGTCCTTATTCATGCAAAATTCTGAGCCCTACCCCCCACCCCATCACTCTTATCTGGTCAAGTTATATATATATACACACACACACACACGTGTATATATTTATGTATGATTTTCACCTGTCAATTTTCAGTTATCAGAGCCTCCTACAAAGGCTTTCATTCAATATAAAAACAGGGTTGTTTGGCAATAAGAATGCTTCTTAGTTAGCACAGTTGTGTTTACCCCCCCTCAAAAATAGAAAAAATGAATTATGATCGATTGTATTTGATTTGGATAAGTCTTTATCAATAAACAATTGGTATAACCAAAATTGTTTCATGTGGTTTTATTTTTATATATACATATACTCTGTAACTGGATACTCTCCTTCTTTCATCCATATCATTGAAGAACTGAATCAAAGTCATTGTTATATGGTTAAAAGTGAGGATAGGAACGAAGAGTCGTCCAATCATTTATTTACATAAAACATTCAAACTCACTAAAATTTAATGGCCATTCAATAATAAATTTAATCATAAAATATTGAAATGCATAGTGCAGAATACTTTATATATCTTGAAAGAGCGAAAAGAAGTCCCAATGTCCAACGATTTCAATCAAAATTGCGCCAATTGAAAAGACCTTAAAATAGAATTGAAGCCAATAAATTCGACGCAAGCAGAGAAACAGATGTGGACGATCAAAATGAATTATCACAATTTGAGACAAGAATGAAGACCAATTCCGCCGATTGGGGACACACCAAGTCATAAATTTCATGACAATTAAAATGCGTTGGTGTTTGCATAGTTAATTTTTCCAACTTTCCAATGAAAATGCATAAAGCGGCTCGTAAAAACTAACAAAAAAAACAACTCAGAAGGAGGAAAAACACCCATACAATATATATGTATATATATATATATATGTATGTATATACTTATCATAGTTGTCGTTGTTGTTTTCGTGTTAAATCAATAAATTAAATAGTCAAAAGAGAGGTTCAAGCTCAAGTTGGGCAAGAAATCATTTTATTTATGACACCAATTTTGGTAGCGATAACACCATCGCGCCCAGCCACCGACACGTGGCGAAGGGGCACGATTGTTCGTGCGTTCGTTCGTTCGCCCACTGAATCGACTACTGCTTTGATATTGCTTTTGAATATGATTTTGGAATCGGAATTGGAATTGGAATTTAATTTCTTAAAATGGAAACAAAATAAAAGTGTCGAAAATATCAATAAATAACCAATGACGATGAGCAAAATGATTAAAAATTAAAACGAGAAACTACCTACTACAACATTAAAGCGCAGTCATTAATATCTAAAACTAATGCAAATATATGTATAAACTTATTTTTGTATAAGTATGTGTACAAACGATTAATTTATGATATTAGAGTGATTCGGAATCGATAAATAAAATATATATATAGAAAGCCAAAGACTGAGAACTCGGAGAACATGGAACCTTCGCCTTACTATTTCAATTTCTTTTTAGTCTCTTCAATTGAATTTATATCTCGTGAAATAAGTATATAAGTATAGATAATATCATATTAAATTTCAACAGCCTTAACTAAAGTCTAAAATCCAATAAATTTTACCTATTGGAAAAAAAAAAATATATATATAGTGTAAACTTATTGTCTGGGTATGCCAAATGTAGCTAAAACGATTTGCATATTAATTACGTTACTATGATTTCGTTTAAATTGACAATTTATTGTAATAAAACTAATTTATTATAATTTTCCCTTTTTTTTTTATATAACAAATGCTTTTGTTGCTCAGCAGCTGCCAAATAAAATTAATAAATTTTGACCACACAAAACTTCCTCTCTCTCCTCCCAGCCGATATACATACTACTCACTCGTACCTATTTACTGTCCCCATGATTTCGATTTTTATGCAAATGGTTTTTGGCGCTTTTGAATTTGTAATTTACGAAAAACACCATTTGAATATTTCTTATATATCCACAGTATACCCTACTTCAAATAGTGTATATTCATTTAAAGCAAACTGAGGTATATGTCTTCTATGGATATTGTATTCACACCCATAAAAGGGTATACAAATTTCGTAGTAAATCAATCCTTTAGCTTTCAGTTCAGTTTTACTTCAATTCCACCTGCTGTGGCTCTAATGATGATGGAACTTTAAACATTCCCAAAACGCCAATTTTTGGTTGGTCGCTTGGGTTATGGGGGCTTCCATTTGATTTTGGTTTTGGTTTCAAATTGTTTTGCTTTTTGAAACATTGAAATTTAGAGCTCGCACTGTCTAGCCATATTTGGAGTGAAATCAATTTACAACTTTTGCTTAAAAATGTATCTAGTGAATTCAGTTTTGTTCTTTATTTAGACAGATTAATGAGTGGCTAGCCGAATGGCTGAATGGTTGCTTGGTGTCATTTCATGCCTTTCAGTTGTCAAATTAAAAGGCCCAGTCAGTCTGGCTATAAGTACATACATACATACATACATATATATCATGTCTGTAAGTTCGTGTACATGTTTATTGTGGAAAATATCAGCAACTGTCGCGTCGTCTTAATGGCCTCCACTCAAACTGACAATTGCAAAATCTCTATTGAGCATATGACAAGCCAAAGTGCAAATTAAATTCTAGCAAATAAACATTCATAAACGTTTTTTTTTTTTTAATAAATCTGCTAATAAGATAAATAGCAGTCCCCTTTATTTATACAGTATTTGTGATTGTCTTTTGTAATATTATAAAATAATGTAAACCCAACGATCCATTGTTTTCTGAAAGCTTAAAATATCTTTTGATGGGTTATCATGCCAAAGAAGACTTTACTTTACATAAGCTTTGAATATTTAATGCCAAAAATTGATTAAAATGGTTGATTGGTTCACTTTTTTCTTATCTTAGCACAGCCTATAAAAAGGGTATATATGTATATTCTTGATCAGCACAATAAGCTGATTTAATATATGTCGATTTTCTATTACCCAATTGTCCCGCTACATAGAAAAGAAAAACTTTCCCAATTACATTTTCAGTGGAAATAAAACTAAAACAAGTTTGTTATATTTTTTTTTTTTTGTTTCTTTTGTCATATGCATTTACCGCATTCACATGCATACAAACATATGAATGTATGTACATACAGATATATTTTTATACATTTGATCGTATGTATACATATATATACATATATATATGTCTTATGGCCAGACCACACGCAATATCAATGGGTCACTTACGAGCATTTAATCCTTTTGGGGCAACACTAACCAAATCATGAAACGAACACATATAACAAAAAGAAAAGGGTGCGTGGCATCCACTTGGGGGTCGGGACATATTCAATTCAGTTGATTTATATGGCCAATCCGATTCATGATACATCATACATACATATATATATGTATACATGTGTATAAAATTTTCTATGGCTTTCGCTGTCAATGTACAACAACCACAAATAAAATAAAACAAAAACACCCACAGTTAAATATCAATTCGAAATGAAGACATTATACCAAAGAAAGAAAAGAAGGCGCGCCAATTTGAGACAAAATTTATGTAAATTTCTTAAAGTTATTTTTTTTTTTGTGGCTTCTGAATTGAGAGTTAGCCTTATCGTGCTGCCACAGTTGCCCCTTTTTTTTTGGCTTTTCTTAGCTAGTACAATTAGTTGTAATTGTAAGCTTTCTATTTACATTTATGACTTGACAACATTTCACACAAAGATATATACATATATAAAAACATCATGTGTGGTCGGCCCAATGGAGCTCTATGCGTTGGTCTGGTCTAGGGCAGTTCGGTGTAATGGATCTTAGCTTGTTTATTTTGTGTCCAAGTTTTACAATTACAACTGGTCAACCGGTTCGTCCCCATATACTTACATATGTACTTATATGTATGTATGTATGTATGTAAGTATGTTACTATATATGTATGTAGGTATATGGAAAAAGTGGCACAAATCTATTAAACTAACCAAAGCAATGAAACAAGTGGGAGCGGTTGCGAAACCAAACCAAATGTTAGCCAAAAACTCACTAAGAATATTAAAATGGGGCGACAATACAATGTAAGTACATATGTATATAGATATTTGAATCATAAGACAATTTCACTTACATATATATTAGATACTCTACCCTCAAGGATCATTTTATATATCTGATACAATCGATTTTTGTTAACCTATAACTCAAAAACTATTCTAATCTCTATAGAGATGTACAGTGGGCCTACATTGCCAGATTTCAAGGTGAAAACTTTGTCGCCATTAAGTCCAAAATTTTTCATTATAAATGACTAGAAATTGTTTTACCATTTAGCACATCGAGCAAAGTCAACAACAAAAGGCCATTAGAAAAAATTTACATAAATCAAAACCAATATGAAAATATATACATATATACATACATATAGGTATATACTATGCTATTGTCCAAATCAATTTAAATAGAATATTTCGTTATGACAAAAACACGATTAGAATAATGTTGAGTAAGCAACCGGAGGTGTGGATAATTTATGATTATTATTAGCAGGGCATTGTTTTATTTACTCCAACGATTTGTGTCCATCACTTTTGAGGTGTGAAATTTGGATACGGATTCAAATTTTGGAATTCTGTTTTTTTTTTTTGTAGGTTTCAAACTCAGTAGGTAATAGGTAATCAATTTAATAAAATAGAATTTCAAAATTAACAAAAAAAAAAAAATAATAAAAAAAACAAAAAAAAATATATAAAAAATAGAAAATACAAAAAAAGAAAACAATCTGCATAGTAAAAACAAAATTTCGAGTAAATAATATGAGTGGACTTGATGTTATGCAATATCTATTGGGCCAAAGGACACGCGAACGTGATCTAATCACAAAAAAAGAACAACTGAAGCTACGTCTGAGAAAAATGAAAGCCTATATGCAACTGCTGGAGCACCGTGACGATGAGATAACCTGTATGATAGCGGCCAGCAATTTGTATCAATTGGCCACAGTTCGATCAGTGCGCGATGCATTGTCATCACAGTTAACTGCCACAATGCGTACGTTCTTAAAGATACATCGAAAATTGTTGCGCGTCCAGCGACGCATGCGTCATGTTCATACAGCCTTCTATAATAATCTAGTGCGAAATGTTGAACGACGAATCAACACTTATTAGATAGAAAACAGAATTCCATACTAGAATTGTAGAAGAAGAATGATGATTAAGATTTTATACAGAGAAATCGGTTTTTCTCATTATGTATATACAAACATGGATGTTGCAACAGCTTTGACCATTGAGAAGAGCTGCCAAAGGCGACCCTAATATCATGAAATATACTTACAACAACTTGTCATAATTAAATGTGTAATTTTTTTCTTCTTTTTTGTATTTGTTGTCTTGACTTATCTCGACACCTTTTCCTCTCGATTTCCACGAAACGAACGAAACCAGCCAACCAACAACAACATGAGTGATGAAAAATCAACCTGATGCGAGGGAAGGTCGAGCGGGAACACAGCAGCAGCAGCAGCAGCAGCAATTTGTGTAAATTGAAGAAAATTCGTGCTTACATTTCATCAGAGGGTCGAAGTTTTAGTTCCGCTTGGCTTGTTTCAAAAGCGAAAAGTGCGTAGAGACGGTTTCTGCCGCCTGACTGCCTTTTGTATTTTGTTATTTCATTATTTAACTCTTTTTTATTTTTCTCTCTCATTTTAACCCTTTTTATTTTTTGACTTGCATTTTACCTTTTGTGTTGTTGTACTTCTTCTCTTTCGTTGATGCTGACACAATGGTGGCACGTGCGCGTTTTCACTTGCCCCAGTGGAAATATAATGCACACGGATTATACTGCATTTTATTTATAATTGAAGAAAGGGAAAGGGGAAAAGGGGTTTAAAGCCAATTTGTTCCATCAAAAATAATAATACAAATATTATTAAGTAGTGGAATTTACTACTCCAAATTGTTAGTTTGTTTTATTAGTCATATTTTTATTGTATTCAATTAATCAAATGAGTCCCCCCAATGAACTTATAATCCCATTTCCAATCGGGTTTCTCTGGGTTTCATTTGGATTTATCGTTTTGTATTACATACGATTGCATTGTTGTATTCATATGGATTTATGGCCAGTTTATCGTGTTCCTTCCTCTTCGCTTATATTATAATCCATCTTCATATCGTTTCAACCATCAATTTGTATAGAGACTCTGACTCTGGAGACTCTTTGGTATTGTTAGGGCGGGTTATTGTTTTCCCCTACTACTACTACTGCTACTCCTACCACCTCCCTCACAGTTGACTCGTGCTGAAAATGTTGTTAACAAGTCTGATTAATGTCTACGATTAGCATAAGTAAACATTAAGCAAATTACTGCTCGGCTTTACGAAACACTATCGTGATTCAATATACGATTTTTTGTTGATTTTTCTTTTTTGATTTTAGATTTGGGTATTTTTTTGTCTAATCAGCAAACAAACTGAGAAAAAAAAAAATGAGAAAAATGAAAAGAAACCGAAAAATAAGAAAACCCATGCCAAACAAGTGCTTAAAAAACTTGACGTTAATTAAAAATGTACACAAAAATTTGCATTCAAGACAAAATTGGTTAAAATATATATATATATATATTTTATATATATGCTGGTTTTGTCTGCCCAAAGGCAATTTGGCGTGCCAAACGCTGTCAACTGTCAGTTGTGATAAATGCTGCTGAAAAATCCAACATACATAAATAATTTCAACGTAATTGGAAGGCCCGGAATATAAATAATGAATATATGCAATTAATTTTGAAACAGTCAGAATTCCAAAGCGTAGTTTTGAGAAGTCTATTACAAGTAATAAGTATAGAAAATTATCTTCAAATGAACCTCCAATAAATAAAAAATCAATTTAATGAATGAAAATATTTAATATTCTCCAAGTTAAGTTAGTTGGTTCTTAACCATCTTCGATCTTTTACCGGTCAGACAAGTTCAATGACAAGGCATTAGTAAGTAGTTCATCGTGATTAATTAATCTGCAGACTCACCTCTCTATTACGATCCCATTCATTAAATATGTTCCGCAAAAAAAAATAGTGGAGCTACAAAGAAAGAAAATCAAGCACAAAAAAAAATTGTTATATATCGTTTGATTAATGGATTTTACAATATGATTATACAGGCAGTAGAATAAAATGAAATACGAATATACTTATAAGTGGACTGCTTTATTAGCCAACATTAATCAGAAATGAAACATTTCAAAGCACAAGGGCCAAACGTGCGACACTTGCCAAAAAAAAAAAAAAAAAGATCGCGCGAGCGCCCCCAGATTTTGAACACGATCGCCAATCGGCAATCGCTATATCATCATCATCACCCCACTCACATTATAATCAGAAGATTGCCATCATTTTGTGTATATATATATGTATATACAATTGCTGCCAACGCCAATGATGATGATCTGACGCCTCCAACAAGATTATACTCCCGCCTAATCCACAAGTTGTTGACTTCGTTTCGATGTTTTTGTCTTCGTGCTAAGCGTGCGTCTTAAGCTCATTAATACAACTACTACAATAAAATCTAAGCTATATCCATATACTGATATATATCCATGGCCTCAATATACATACAATATATACATATATCTATTAAGTATACGTTCCCCATCCGCCAATTTGCACTGTGGTCCCAATCATCAATAAAAGTGCTCTTAAAATTAATAGTTAGAAGGATTCATAAAGGGATTATCTTTTAGACAAATTGAAAAGCATTTAATAACAATTGAAACTATTTCTAAAGCATCGCAAAGTCATAGGAAATATAGGAATAAATAATTATTTGAACCGGTTCAATTTACTTTTTAAATATCTTAAAACTAGTTCTAAATATATATTAGTGGGACTTAAATAAAGGTCAAACGAGATCGCGCTGTTTTAAACACATTTAAAAACCACTGTTAGTCAGTCAGTTGATCTTCCGCCCGCACAGTGCCTACAACCGCGGGGTAAAGTTTTGTCGTTTCGTCGCTGCGTTGGTGTTGGGATTGAAGTTGCAGTTCAAGTTGCAGTTGGAGGTGCAGTTACTGCTGCTGCTGCTGCTGCTGCGGTTCATGCGATTTTGAAACGGATTTATGTATAAAGCCGAAAGCGGCAAGTTTTATTTTATTTTTTGGTTTTTTTCTTTTCTACAAATTTCCTAAAGGGTTTCGTTTTTCATTATTTTTGTTGTTGTTGTTATTATTGTTTTCGTTGTTGTTGTTGTTGTTGCTGCATTGCGTGGGCCAGGCCATTGAGCTTTTCATTTCGTTGCGATTGGTTGCTGAGGCCATAAATTCGATGTGGTTTTTTTTCTCTGTTTTTCTGTAATTTTTTTTTTTTTGTCTGTGGTTGTTGTAGCCGTGAAAGTTGCGTAAATCAGCGTGAAGTAGAAGGAAAAGTTCAATACTTTTTTGTTTCTTTTTGAAAAATAATTGTAGAAAGTTTCCTTTTTTCATTTTTACTTTTGATTTTTGTTGAAGCAGCATTTATGCAACAGTCAAAGGTGTGTTCCCATCTAATGATTTTGATTGAAATCTTTTAATTGTTCAATATGATATTGAAATTGAAAATCTATGATAACCAGTTAAGTACAGTTGTGTTCACGGAACAACTTGCCATGATATATTGATATTGAAATTTGATACTTACATTTATGCAATTAGTTGAAACTAGAACAATTTGCAATTGATATTTCTATGTAGTTCTGTGACACTTAAAGCTCTTTGGCGCCATGCCAGTTAGACTTACATACATACATACAAACAAGTACATACATACATATATTTACATATAAGGTTATACAATTAAATATTGTAAATGTAATTGGCAGCAAAGCACAATTCCATTCAAATTAAAAATCACTTTACTTATTTATAATGTTATTATATTGTTGATTAGTAAATATTTTTTTTAAGTGCTTTTGAAATTACTTTAAGAGCCTGTAATTAAGTAAACTTAGGGAAACTGACTTGGCCCATTTTTTCCTTTTTTTTTCTTTTTTTTTGGTTAATCTTAGTGGGTCATTAATACATCTACCTCTACCATTTCTTCCACATTCCATAGCTTCATCGTTGGGGATATTAAAGTCTCTTATTAATGCCAAACGTCTGTAATTGCGAATCATATTTCTCTCTGACGATAATAAATACATTTTGCTTACAACACATAATCACAGCTTTTTTGGCCTTATCGTGAAGACCTGAATAACCTACCGGACTTTTGTATACTCGCATGTAATACATCAAGACATTATGTTTGCTTCTCCCAAGTGTCGCGTCTTGACCCACATACCAAGTACAAAATAATATATAAAAAACCTTAAAATTAACAAAAACCCCCTTCCCACCTCCCCACCAAAATGAAATCAAAATAAAATTACAAAAACAAAAAGAAAGAAGAAAATCACAGTTTGGACACAGCCTAACTGACTGACTGACTGACTGACTGACAGAAACGGAGCGATCACCGATGCCAAAAAGGAAACCAGTCGACAAGTTTATGATGGGAACCAACCGAAAAAAGTAAATATATGTACATATATCGCATTACACTAAAAACTCCATTAAAAATAAAATAATAAATTAAAAACTGCATGTTGTAAGGTGAATTTATGAACTTTTTGAATACCCTACCCTATCTACTATCTACACTAATGTGTGAATAAACAAATTTTTGTTACGACTTGGAAAAGTTTTTGTAATGATAAAGAAAGCTGAGGATTCTCGAGTGTGAAAGTTTTGATATTCCTGGACAACCGGCAACCTTAATATGAACGACTGTTTGTCTCCCATTATCCTTGCGTCTATTTGGTATAGGACCAATCGATGCAATAATAACTATAATCGATCCCATTAGTTTCTAAATTTGATAAATGCTTTTTACTCAGTTTTAAGTATTTTCACAATGAAGAGACAACTACAATTAAGGGTTATACCAACGACTAACATGATTTTTAAGTTATATTAGATAGTAGATAATTGTTTTGAATCGGATAATACAGAGTTAATGGATCTATGTCTTTAAGCTACAAAAGATAACAGATGACTTCATTAAGGAGTGTTTTTAAGACTCCCTTCTAGAGAGCCATTTAACAGGAATACGGCGCCAACCAGCTAATAACTTTAGTCAATTAATGTCTACTGTGATTTCAACTTGAGCAGATAAAACGTGCTTTATTTTTTTTAAATATTCAATTTTTTCCCATACATTTTATGGTTTTCCTATTTCATTTGTATATCTTTTCTCTCTCTACTTTTAACCTAATGTGCTGCAATTACGTTCATCGATTGGCATTTAATTAAAACAAATATTCACATAGCCATTTCTGTTTAGTTAAAGCTGAAGTAGTGTGGGGGGAGGGGGGGAGGAGAGGGGAAGTACCTGGTACTTGTAGTCATACAGACTGTTAACGCATTCATTGGAATTGGTGCGAGTAGCGACGATCTCTCTGTCCGGTTGGCTTATCTCTCCAATGGATTTGACAGGTTTAGGTTTTAATTTTTTGCTATGTGAGCTCTGTCTGGTTTTTGGATTTTTTTTTTTTTTATTTTAATCTGCAAAGATTTGCATTTCTGTCAGAGAGAGTCAAATGATTTTTATATGCTGTCGACAAAATGGATTTTCATTATAAGTATGTAACTATATTCCAAAGCTGGGTTTTTGTTTTCATTGGAAACGACAGCTTGTTTGGATTTCCATCAACAACGGCAAGAAAAGTGGTTACATAACAAATTGTTAAACCATTTAGCACTGTAAACTTTTTGATCATATTGAATACTCTCAGAACTGATATGAAGCTTTAGGATAAACGTAAATAAGTTGCCCAATCATTTTCTATATTTTTAATGACATTTCGAGCACATTGTTAAATGCATTTTTCATCATTTTTGACATAAAACAAGCTAAACAAATTATTTTTAATTGCCTACACAACACGCGCTCAGGAAATGTTGTTTTACCATCGCCCGAGGAAAGTGTGAAAAACTATAAGATCTCTTGAGATATAAATAATAGAAATGTTGCCAGCTGAAGATCGGCAAACGGCAATGCAAGTTGCTGCTGTTGGTAAATGGCAAACATTTGGCAGAACAACAAACACCACATGTGGTCCAGCAGGCGGTAAAAGTCTGGTTCAACATTTTATCCAAACAAAATTGCGGATTGGCAATGGAAATGGAAATGGTTATGGAGATATCAAGCAGCTACATGATAGATGTACAATGTTATGACTTGAGAGGATCGGCTTTAGGCATTCGAGTGGCTGTTTAAGATTAGACAACAAGAGATTAGTTTAGCTGTTTGCTAGAAAAATGGAAATTGAAATTGAAGTTCAATTCATGTTTTCCCATTGCATTAACTTGATGTGGAATATTTATAAGATTTCTGGTTTGTATTAAAACATCATCATCATTCTTTTATTATTCAAACATGAAGTCATGACTAGAACAGGATTTATAAACATAATTCAGAACGGGCACCTTGTCTATATAACTTGTCTCGAGAGCTACCTTTTTTTTTACCAATAATGATAGCACTCCTTCAACGCTAGAACTCATTGAGAATTACAACTAGATAAAGCTAAAAAGAGACAAAGCTTTTCAATACTACAGTTTTACCTGAAAGTTTCACTAGAAAGTCTGGTAGATGGTTTACTCTTAAATTCACTTGTAAATTGATTCTACGAACTTTTGTTTTAACTGTACCATATAAACACCAGATATATATATGATCAAGTGAAGCTCCTTACCAGCAGACAAAACAACAATCCAAAGTACAAACTAATTGGCCGTACCGACTGTTAAATACACTTTGGAAGACTTGGCTATAAATATGTATTAAACTCACGTTCATTTATTTAATAAATCGAATCTTGAAACTGTCAAGTGTTAAAACTGACTCGAATGTTGATGTCTTTTTCGATTCAAGGACATTCAATATACCATTTTTAGGTAGAGTAACGTAAGCAAATCGAGGGCATGAGGGTTGACAAGAAAAAGAAGAAGAAGAACAACAACAACAATATCGAGTTTATATATGTTTGTGTGCAGTGTCGCACAATTTAACCTAAGCCCAAATTGATAACCTTGAGCTTGACTGCCTCCATCGAAGATTCTAATGAGTTATATCTGAACGCAACGACTGAAGAATAAGGGTCTCGTGAGTAGAAGAAGATGGAGAAGGGGTTGTATGGAACTGAAGTGAAGGGAACAAGTGTCAACATTAATTTAAAGATGTCTGCGATGTTTATTTCCAATACACGAATGTGTCGCATAAATTTCACAAATATGCACATGTGTTTGCATATGTATGAATATCTATAACTTATAACTTGTGTTGTAGTTGTACGAGTGTATCTGTATCTGTATCTGCATGCTGCGCATATTTGCCACACCCTCAAGCTGAATTCTTAATTTCGGTTTCTGTCAACTTGTATAAACAGCTAATTCTGTTGACGCCTCTCAAAAAAAAAAAAACAAAAAGCCGATTCGCATAAAGATGAGAATCGAACATTAAAATTCAAATAAGTAATCGTTCCCCAAAATTTGTTTATATTATCTTGAAGATTTCGGTAGAAATATGTGACATTGATATAGATAAAACTGTTCCTTCTTTAAAACATTTGCAATCAAAAGTTTATCCAATAATAATAAAGAGATATAACTTCCGGTTTCAACTTGGTTTTCTTATATTATGGTTTATAGATATATTTGTTTGATTTGACTTTGATATTGTATATGTATATTATATAGTTAATACTTTCATTCTGAAAATTCTTTTATTTAAATTCGATTTTCTCACAATTTTCTTGTCTCTGTTATATGTATGTCAGTTTGGGTCTAAAGATCTTTTGTATTGCCATACACAACAATGAATGGGCATTCATTGAATAATTGTGCAACTTGTACATAGATCGAACGACTTACATATGCAATAAGTCGGCTATATACATATTCTATTTATACGGGAATACCATAATGCCAAAAGCAGGAAGTGCAACGAATGTTGCTCACTTCTTTTACGTTGTTGTTGTTGTTTGTGCAAACAAATGTATCTCGAGGCATATATTGAGGCATGCTGCCAGATGATTTAGTAGGCGTTGCAAACATACGCCATATGCATGCAGCATGCGGAATGAGTCCAAGCAGGCGATGCCACTTAAATTTTTTAAAAGGCTGCCACAAAAACAAAACAAAAAAAAAAACAAAAAGAGAAGCTAAAGCAAAACAACAACAACACACACAAACTCAACTTTTCATCTTCCTCTTTGTTGCCTGATGATGCTCAGTGAACTTCTTCGCGCCTGGATGTCTGCCCCCGCGCTGCTGCCACTTTACCGCGTTCAGCCCCATTGGTGGCAACGCATGCGCAAATTGCTCGCCGACTGCTATGGCAATAAATTCATAAAAAATCATTAAGCTGAATGTTTTTTTTTTTCTTCATCTCTTAAAAAACAAAAAAAAAAACAAAGCTAAAACTTCTTTGCCAGGGGAAAGATATGTTAAGCCCATACAGGAAAATGTCGCATTAATATCACGCTAAAACCAAATGGTTTTACTCAATTTTAAAGTAAAGCGAAGTGCATATACTCTACATATTAAAGAATAAGTCAGAAATTGCAATAAATATACTTTGTGAAACATATTTTTGGAAACTATTTTTAACCAAATTTTCCAGAAATTGATCTATGAAATCTTTTCATTCTTAAAGTCTTTAAGACTACAAGTTAGTTGTTACATAAAACGTTTGGGTATTCTATAAATATTAGAAATTGGTCTCTGTTGGCAAAAGATTTTCTACCTTCTGTTAGTGTATTGAAATGATATCTTAAGCACATCGTAAAACCATAAATTGGATTCAACAATATGAGAATAAAATGCAAAATTTATCGAAGAAATTGTGACTCAAGCTGCATACATACATACATATAATGTGATCACTTGATGATGGAGATGTCACACTAGGTAAGGTTGCAACCTTATAAACAACTGACTTGGCAACATGATTGCTAAGAGTTGAAGAAAAATATAACTACATATATGATTTTCACACTCTTGTTTTGTGTTGTGAAAACAAAGGTCACGTATTAAGTTTATAGACATTTAATTTTCAAGCCACCTAAGCAACTAATTGACATAATTTACATGGCGCATTTTTAGAGGGAGGCGTTCAAATAGACTTACATCACACATTTAATTGACCTTGACCAAGCGCTGACATATGTAAAATGCATAGCCAAAATGTTGTTGATATCACTGTATCGTTGCTTTTAGAGAGAACTTGGCTATAAATGGCAAATGAAGGGCTCTTGCAGGTGTCAAGCAATAAAATGATCGTGTGGGCTATCTAGCTAGAGAGACTTTAGCTCCAACCAAAGCCAAAGTCAATGACCATGAGGCGCCTCTGCCGCCTCTGTATTTTGGCCAGATCTCACATAATTTATATGTATGTACATATATATATATATAATATATATAGATGTATTAACAAAAACAAAGAGAGAGAAAGAAAGGGGAAGAGAGACAACGTGTCGCTAGTTTATTATTTATCAGAGTCACAGCTGTGATACAATTTGACAAGCTCGACTTGCTGAAGTGAAAATGATTGCAGTTGAAAGCGAAGGCGAAACCCGATACGCCTTCAAGTAGTATCGCAGGCGGTGGATAATTTAGGGGGTTTGGGGCAAGGTGATCGGGCAACTTTTCTGCTATTATTTTTTGTTGTTGTTATTTCTTCTATGTAGAGCCAAGTGCAAAGGCGGCGTCAGTTTGCATTCAATGAATTCCAATCACACGCATATCATTCGCCACTTGAGACTCCAACTTATTTCATGAGTTCGATAACCGAAAGACAAATGAAACGAGAAATTTAATGATTATATTAGTTAAACAACAAACAGAACAACAAATATATAGTTCCAATTGTAATAACATTGGATTCCAATTCATCTATAACATACATATATATATATATATATAGATATATAAAGTATATGCAAAGTATATTATATCTTCATGGGTCGATGAAGTTACATCTAAGTATGTAGTAGATGACTGCTTCTAACCTGTGCCACATTTGATTATAGCCAGAAACGAATAAGATTCATGGCATCTTTTACAAGCTGAAGTATTATTAAATCTTCGCACTTTATGATAATCTATGTATCTATATATATATATATATATATATATATATATGTGTGTGTGTGTAGATAGTTGTTGTGGGTATTTTTTTTTTTTTTAGTTAGAGTTGCTCTTTTCTTGATGCTTGAGGAACATCAATCAAAAGGAAATTTTCCAAATTTGCTTTTAGCGCTTCCACAAGCATAAATCATAAATCTAAGCCCAACTTGGCTTTGATCCCAAAAAACACGAAGAAACTGCCTAAGCCATAAATCTCTAGATTCATTAGGTGCAACTGAAAATTGAGCGCGAAAGTTGAGGTTTTAGCTTTATCTATAGCTTCAGGTTCTGTTTCAGTTACTATTTTTGGCGCGCTTTCTGTTATATATATATATATAGATACAAATGTATGTATGTGTGTATGTATGTGTATGAACCACCGAACCTCCCAAAAAAGCCAACTATAAAAGCTATTGTGGCGACCTTCAAATGGTTAAGACTTCATGCCACTTCACACACACACAAATAGAGACAAACACGCACACAGAGATGTGGAGAGATCACGCCACTTGAAACCGTGTTGCCAAGTTTCTTTAAGTCTCTCATGTTGATGTTTTAAAGTTTTACCTGAAGGCGAAGGCGACTCCGAGGCAATCGGTAACATGTTTTATGCATCCGCAGCACAACAAAATTTATAAGTATATACATATATACATCTATATATATATAGGTTTGTATATTGAGAAACAACAACATCGAAATACTTTTAAAGGCTACGCAAAAAACAGAAACAACAGCAAGAGCAAAAAAAACTAAAGAAAAAAAAAGGAGAAGAAAGCCAATTTCGAAGGTCGTTTTGATGGCAATGCAAAGTTTCTGTTATTTTCATTTCGCTTACATTTTATACCCTTAGCCGTCAAAACAGAAGGTATATAAGTTGAGAGACTTTTAAACTGTGCAACAGGAGGATCACCAACCTTCCCGTTTGACATCCCTTTTAGCCTATAGGGAAAAACTTCCAACGATTGAAATTTCCATTCGTCCATCTGTCTTGGTCATCATGAATGCAGTAACTTATTGTCACGTTCTTTTCAATTGCACATGTGCACTTTTCCCCATCTTCAGGTGTAAATTCATCATCATAAAAAAATTACATCTATGTACATATGTAATTAGTTTTTCCACACTTTTGATAAGCCTTTGAGATTACTTGGTTTAATATAACAGATTTTCATTAGTTCACTGATAATTTAGAAAATGAACAGCACTTTTAGTTAAGTTAGTTACAAAAACAGTTAAACTTGCGAAAAAACAGTTGCAAATCAAATTTGCATTAAAAAAAAGTTCATTTCAGCTCATTAAATAAATAAAGTCAATAAAAACTGTCGAAAGCTAAAGTTTCTCTTGAATTCCAACTGACAATTAAGTATAATTACTTAAAAATAAATAATAATTATAATAATTGCAGTGATCCCAACCGCAAAATGCAAAACAACAAACAATATAAAAAAATAAAAAACCAAAAGATACAACAGAAGTTAAAAATTTTTAACCTTGACTATTTGGCTATGCTTTGGAATAGCCTTTGGCCCAATATATAACATAAACTTCATCTTATTGAGAAATTGGCAATTGAAGGCCTTGCATGGCTTTTGTTTTCAGGCAATTAGGCGAGAATATTTTTATTTGTTATGGTAATTACAAAATAACAAAAAAAAAAAAACAACGAACCAAAAAAATATATATATGTATATACATAAGTTTGTTTGTGCTGTTGTTTTAAGCTCGGTTAGACTTGAAACGAAATTATATGGTAGAAAAGATCAATGATGAATTTTTGGAACGTCAACTAAATGGCAAAAATGAAATAAATGTGCTTTTTAAAAGAGAGCTACTACCACTTTGATTAATATGAATCGAATGTCTATATAGATTAGGCATTGATACATTCTTTGGGGGTCCAACTGCGCGTACCCGCAGAACAAAGGCTGCTATACTGACCGCGAGGTGGCGCCAATTTGTTAATATGAATTTAAGTATAATGACTCAGTCTGGTTGAAATGTAGTGAATTTGTTTCGTTTCAATTCTCAGTTTGAATCATCATTTATAAAGCGTTACTTGTTTATTTTAATCTAAAGATTCTTCTATCCGCATACCATTTGAAAGAACAACAAATAAAACAAAAACCTGAACAATAAGTTTTTAAAGCTAATGAACGATTCGTGCCACAATGGCAATTAATCAAAATATTTTAATTAAAAGACATAATGCCATATTAAAATGTGCACTTTACAGCTTACAGCAATTTATTTCAATTGCATATCTGTCGCCAACGTGCAAAATAACCAACATTCCCTCTATCTCTCTATCCCCTGTTTAAAAGTATCTTTGAGTTGCAGTCTGCGTGTGTAAGTGTGTGGGTCGCAATTAGAAGGCTGACCAGATATGTATATACAAAAATACGGCAAACTATTCTAATTTAATTAAAACTTGACAATACATTTAAATATACAAACAAACTATTTACATACATATATATTTATATATAATATATAAAACTAAAAACACCTTTGAGAAACTTTCTTTCATTACTTTACAAATTATACCTTTGATGCCTTTCTTACTCTAATTCGATCTTACGTTTCAAATGGTTAATTTTGAATTCTGGATATTGAGTTCTAAAATGTTTAAAGTGAAGGTTAAGCAAGTTAAGTAACATACATACTTATCTAGATACATACATATGAATATCCAATGAAGGCTATTCCCCGATTGCTGACTAACCTCAAACATAGCTAACCATAAGAAGAAAATAAAAAAATACAGCAACAACATCTGTACCATTATTATTATCGCAGCATGCGATCTCGAAGCGTGCAATTTGAAAATGTTTATCGATTTCCAATAGTTTTTCTCAATCTGCATATGCTCTAAGATGTTTTGGGAAGACGGAGACGGAGAGGGAGAGGGTGAGGCAGCAGGCAAGTTGAGAGAGCACATGCAACGTGTTTCAGTTTCATGCAAGAATTTTCCTCTTGCCTAAACATGATTTCGTGCTTTCTTGGCCCACAGATGCATTCATTAATGCATAATTATAGACAATTAACTGCACAGATCGACGATCGATTGATCGTTCGTTCGTTCGTTCGATTGAGAGCCAATGCTAAAAGCCCAGAGCTAAAAATGGTGACGCTGAAAATTGCCAATCAGTGAAAATTGCAACAATTTCAATTGCAACAACAACAACAACAACAACAAGAACAAGCTTAAAATCTAGAGCGATTTACAATGTTTGTTTAAACTTTTAACGCTTTTCAGCTTTACGGGGCGTCGATGTCGAACGTTGAACATGGAACATGGAACGTGAAACGTCGAAATGTTTGAACTCGTTTTCCCACGTTGGAAATTCTTCAATTTGCGTGTACAAATCACAATCTCGACTGACACCTTTTCAGTATTTTCCCCTGCCATAAGCCCCCTTGATTTGATTTTAACCTAAGGAGTTATTTTTGATATCTTGAATTCAAAATTCATTTCAAAATATTGGTTATTTGTGTAAAATTTTGACAAATTTCATTTAAACATTCTCACGTTCCCAAAATCTGTCATGACAATGTCCAAATGTACAATATCATTATGAAAACAATCTAAAAACAAAATCAGCTGGGAACAAAAAAGAAAAAACAACAAATTGCAAAAAAAATAATAAAAAGAAAGCAGACAAAATAGTTGTGTGAAAAATTGTGCAAAAAATAAAAAAAAAAAAAAAACTTAATGACAAAGTACAAAAGCAAACAAGAAAAACAAAATATAAAAAAAGGTAAAACCAAAAAAAAAAAATATTAAAACAAAACTACCACACAATTTAGATAAATAACACCAATGGATATATCTATAGTAAGCGTCCTAAAGGGAGCTTCATCGATCTGTTAAATCATTTTTGTAGTACTCGATGGAAAACTAAGAAAGTTATTGAAAGTTTTTTCTCGACTGATCGTACTTATGGGAGTTAAAAGATATATTCATTCAATCAGCATGATTTTAAGATATAAAATGCCTGCAGCACAAATAAAACTAGCTTTAAGGGCTTTGGAAAAGCCAGACAGACGGACAGATGAACTTCTTACCCAATATACCCCATATATTTATATGGATTTTGCAAAGGGTAAACTTAAGGAAATTAGAAACTAAGGGTAATTAATTAAAGCCACATTTGGTCACTCACATAGACTTAAGCAAAACACATTTTAGTAATCAAATGAAAAATTGGACTCACTGTTTAACAAATATGTAATTTAAATTTAAAAAAAAAATAAATAAATTCTATTCCGGAAAATATTGCGTGCCAGCTCTTTCCGGTTTATACAAAATTCGTGTCAAAAATGCTTAAAAATCAACAAACATCATCTAAAACACTAGAAAGAACTTGATTCACAAAACTCATGAATATTTAATATGTCTACTCTTTTTTTTTTTTTTTTGTTTTAATATTTAAACTATTTTTTTTAACCTGTATAAACAAAGCTCAGCTTTATTTATACATAGGCATAGGAGGTCAGTCAACTTGTTTCTTTCGTTGAATAAAAATACCCTAGCCAAAGAGTTTGAATATGTTTGGATTTATTTGATTAATGATTAAAATATATATTTAATATGAAAAGTAAAGGCAACTTTATGAAATTAAAATGTTAAAACTTTATATATATGGATGTAGCATTCTATATAATGATATCGTATAGGATTACTAGTGGTTTGTTTGATGGTAGGGTGTATGAATATCGGTGTGGGTGATATTAGCCTCTGGTTTCTATTTTTTAAATCTCTGATGAATGTCTCGGCTCATTAAATCAAACAATCAAATTTTTTGCCGGCTTTTAATTTTTTATTTTTGTTTTTTGTTTATTTCTGTTGTAATTTGTACATTTTTGAAGTGAGAGTGACCATGAATATGTCCAACATAATGATTAATGTTAATTAATCGCTGCTATATTTCCAAAAGGAAAAGAAAATATAATTAAGTTGTATATTTGCACAAAAATTATAGTTCCATTTGTAGCTCTAATCTCATTTGTGGTATGACAGTGAAATTGGCTCAAAGTGGAGACAACAGATGAAGTATGTAGGATGATTTATTGGAGCACAAACACAGCCAACATCTGGGACATAATCATACATATTTATTAATTTATGATCTTGCTCTGAATGTGGGTTAATCTGAAGGCAAAATAAAATAAAAAAAAAAGGCTAAAGATTCAAGTCAGAGTTTCTTTTTTTCTAGCTGAAATCTTGGTAACCATTTTGGCAAAGGTTTTTACTAACAATTTCATATAAGAGAACCCTTATTGTAAGTAGCATGTATATACAATGTATGCTATACATACATATATGTATATATCCGTTTTCTTGTATCTTGACCAATTTGTGTGTTTAACGGTTTGATAAGAGAAAGTCCCTGCCTATGTTTCGTGTACCCACCAAAACAGCCTGCCATGTGTCATCTATGGAGCAGTTCGTCGGAAACTTGTCACTTGTCTTACACACACACACACACACACAAAAACATAGAAAAGAGTGAGAGAGGAAGATAGAGAAAGACTTGTAGACCGGCGTGTGGTATGGAATGGCATCGCATCACATTGCATTGCGCTTGTCACTAAATTGACCCATTTCAGAGCTTAAGGCTATGCTAGTTGAAAAGAAATATTTTGCAAAAATAAGTCAGACCACCGATTCTGTGATACCCTCTCTCAATCCTATCCGACATAGTATCGGTATTATATTTATTATCGTGAACCTTAAACAAATTTAGAGAATTAGTCAGTCTGTAAGATTTCTATATTGAAAGTCATGTAACATTTATTTCAAGTATTTCTATGTACCCTAATAGAGAGAGTACTCAAATATAGGAGAATAATGGAAAACCCGAATGACGAGTCTACAAAACACAAAAGCTTAGAACCAGTTGCACTTACCACAACAACACATCGTGTTAGTACACACATGCATTTTCTTCAAGAATTCTTCTTGGATTCTACAATTTGGCAAAGCCAACAAGAGAAAGAGTGACATAGAACGGGGAGGCAGAGATAGAGAGAGAGAGAAAGAGGGGTAAAGAGGCAAGAGATAGCAAGAGAGAAAAAGAGAGAACATCACTGACCACTGATCACACTGCACATTCTTATCTTAATATGCACAATTTCTTTCGTGCTTCTGGATCGGCGGTTGGGTTACGTGCGTTGCTTACTTAAGAACCTCGTTATTGCCGCTCATTAGCGAGCCAAGAAGTAAACTAACGGTACACATTGTTGTCGGCAGTTGCATAACTATAGTTTATGGTATTCCCATTGCCATTGGTATTGGTACAAAAAGCAAACATACCAAACTCTATGTATGTACATACATATATAAAAATATATACATACATATGTACACATGTAGATGTACATATCTGATAAATCAATGTCAGCACAAAGAATTGTCCACAAACAAGTCGCCGTCAACTCTTGTTCTGTCCATCTCCAGCTTCGTCTCCGGTGGATTGTGGGGCTAATGATACAAATTGCCCCACTCAGGAGGGGGAACCACAACAAAGCACACAAAAAAGAGGTAATAAGCGAGAAAAAGAGAGAGAGAGAGAGAAAGAGTGACTGGTCTTCAGCATTTATTGAAGGCTTAATTATGCTGATAAGTTCATTTTCTCAATTATTATGCCTGCAAAATTTATGCGTGCTAGCTGATGCAATTGAAATGCAGTTTGCAATTATCGAATATATTGTATTCTTTTACAATTGAACTCTAGATTGACCCTATTAAGACTATCTCATCTTTCTAGTAGAAGATAGTTAGAAGTTGTAATTCAATGGAATTCATAAAATGCTTGTATTAAGGCTATTACAACAACTTAAGTAATCAAAATATCTTGACAATGAATGAGGACTGTTTAGAAAACAGGAAGGGAGCTCGCATTAGCCAATTTGGTTTATATAAAACTATACAAATATATATGACTATATCAAAATATTCTTACTTATCTTACTAAAAAAAAAAAAGAAAACATACCATATAAGTTGTTTGTATTAATGTAATTTTTTTTCTTTTTTCATTTCCAGGAAATTAAAAATATCATGTAAGTGGAAACTAAACAAAACTCAATAAATATACATACATTTTCTTTATCAACGTTGTGAAAAATGCAGTCACCAGTGTATGAAAATTCGAGTGACGCATTCGGGAAGCTAAAAGATATTAACTCTTATCAACAAACAAGAGATTTATGCTGATTAAACAAAATGTTGGTGGGTGCTTTTTGGGGGGCGGGTAGTGTACTTAAAATAGTTCTCTTGACCCATGTCTAATCAATTAAGCTTAAGAATTATGGTCTCGTCAATGGAATTCCGGCATTTCGGCTGGAAGAGACTAGGTAGCTAAAAACGGAAACTTCGAGGCTTAAATAATTTAGAGCAACATTGGTTTTGCCCTGGCATGGCCTGGCCTGCGTTGGTAGACTGTCATTTTTATCAATCGAACAATTATATCTTAGTACCTAAAATGCAATGGCCATACAGCGGGAACAGCTATTACACAGAGAACCCACTCGACTCCAATTCCGATTTAAAATCGACTTTGGGCCAGCACGCAAAACGAGTCACGAAATTTAACAAAAGAAAGAAAAACCATTGGCAGCTGGCATAAAGATGACGCTGAAAACTAGCACAATCGGGACGGGCCGCGGGAGGTATGAAAAAATAGGGAAAGGAACGCCTTTACTTATTAATTTAACCTACTTTACTGATCGTGTCGCAGTTCAATAAAGAGAAATAAGATTATTCGAAATCGATCTAATGAATTAGAAAATAATGCAAACTGTTATTAATACCACGACCATCGAACCAAAAACGAAAAGAAAGTTAAGATTTTATGGTTAAATGAAAGATATTGTAGCCATAAAAAGTATTATAAAACAAACCCAACTTTTATGAATATTCCATATTTCATAGAAATGTTCAATTTCGAAACAAAAATATTCAATAAATCTGTGCAAAACAAAAAGGTTTATAAGAAACGTTTTTTTTTTTAAACAAGTTTAGAACACTTTAAGCGCGATCGAGGATAATTTGGTTTTGCACAAAAGGATTTGTTTTGAAGGTCATATAGAGAACCTTAGCATAACTACATTATAGTTTTATTTACAAACATATACGTAAATCTATTTATTGGTATGTGAACATGTGTGTTATACAAAGAAGGTTGACTCTGAACTTTCTTAATTCCCATATCCGTAGTACCAATTAGGTTCTTAAAGATCGAATGGAATATCGCAAGTATCGCGGTATATAACGATAGATCCTATAAATGAACCATTGTTGCCGAGAATCACTAAATAAGTTTCAATCTTCTTTATTGATAGCTATACTTACCAGTGGCTTAATTCCAATTCAATGAAGGTTTGTGTATTTTTTTTTTAATGAATACGCATGTAATCGAAATTTTTAATTGAATTCACTAACAAAATGTTTGATTTCAATTTGTCTTTAATCCATATATGTACATTGTTTGTATGTAGATCTGTACGTAGATATTAAAGATCTCCTGTTTTATTAGATCACTGGCCCACATAAATCAATAGTTGTTTAATATAAAGCAAAAAAACAGAAAATAAAAAACAAAAACAATTAAGTAAATAAAGCAGGAGAGTTGAGAATAATTCAGCGATCACTTGAAAACGCGTCAAAAACGAACAAACCATAAACGGCGACTGAGCCAGAACTGGAGTCAAGCTTCACATTGGGAGAGAATCGATTCGAGTTAAAGTTGAGTTGAAATGAAAAACAGACAAAGTCACTCTCTTTCTCTCTCTCTCTCTCGCTGACTACGGGCTCTCTGTCTCTTCCCCACTCATTTTCTCTTGATGAGTGTGGGAGTGCAAAACCGGATTGTTTGGCCTGGCAAAAGCCGAGCTTGTTGCGCATGTATGTACATATGTATGTATGTATGTGTGTATGTATGTATCTGTACCCTCTCCCTTCACCACTTCTTTAGTAAACTTTGCTCTCTCCGTCTGTTTGTTTCGACTCTTTTCGTCTTTCTTTTATGCTGTTTTGCTTTGTGGCATAACCAAAACAAACGCCAACGTTCTTTGTTTTTATTTTGACTTCTGGTTTCCCCGATTCTTCTTCCTTTACGTTTTGTTTACTCCGTCCGCAGCTCATTAAACTTTTTACAGCTACTGTTCCTTCACTCCGAATTCCATGCGTAAATTAATTTGATGGCCTCCGATCGCTTCGATGTTCGCGTTCGCCTCCGCCTCTGTCGGTCGTTTAGATAAGAGCTTGCTCTTGGTTCCTCATTCCCGGCTCCTCCATTCCCTCTTTATTGTCCACTAACCAAGTTCTCGGTCTTTTTGGTAATTGACTTTCGTCAAATCAAATTAGTTTCTGTGTTCAATCTAAACATGGTGGAGCATTAGCAGCTGATGTTCCTACTTTATTGGTAATCTCTCGAACTACTACTACGAACTTGGCCTTTAGCGCTATGACTCTGTCACTCTGAGTCTCATTTAATGTTCTTCACAGTTCTGATTAAGCTGATAGAAAATTTCCCTTAATTTCTCTCCCAAAGAGCATTAAAAACTGAGATTGAAATTAGTTACTTTGAGGCCGTTCCAACTTTTTGGGGGTTATGTACATACATACATACATATATACATATGTATGTATGTATTTATTTTAGTGGAACTGATACAGGTATTTTATGTATTAAGAAAATTTACAGATAAAATAATTTATCCTCCTAATTCGTACACAGAGCGCGTGTCAAGAGCCGACGAGTTATTTAAATCTTTTCAAGAATCTGCAATATAGATAATTTCATAAAATATAACTGAAAACTATTCGTAACCTGGATTCGATTCGATTTCAAAAATTTCGAATTTCGTTTACAAGTAATTCCAAAGGATTCAAAAAGTGTTAGAGTTGATGTAATACCCAGTTGCGCCTCCTCAGCCTTGTCGCTATTTTCAGCAGAAAATGTGGTTTAGCCCCCAAGGAAACTTAATTGTTTCTTTTGGTTGTTGCTGGTTGGTCGCAATTGTTGCTTTTTTCTTGTTGTTTAACATTCGTTTTGCTCTTGTCATTTGCTGTACTGTGGTGATGTGGTGCTGTTGCGGTGTGGTGTGGGGGGAGTGCCAACGACCATGACTTTGTGCAACTGGCGACATCGACATGATGTTGAGGCAACATGGCAACTGGCAACTTGATTATGGCCCCATGGCATCATTATGAAGCTGAGGAGAGACAGAGTAAGAGACGCTGTGTATCTGTATATAAGAAAGAGAGATAGATACAGAGAGAAAGAGAGACAGAGAGCCAGAGTGAGAGTAAGGAAGACCTTATTTGTTTGGAGCATAAATTAAGTTTAAAGCTCGTGCAAATGTCGCGCCATAATGTTGCATGCAACAGTCTAATGATGATCCTGATACTGATGATGATCCTGATGCTGATGATGATGATGGCCTGTCTGGGCTTGGCCCGGCGCTTGATTGCAGGTTGCCATCCATATAACAAGTTAGGCGTTCTTCTCCATGCTGTCCTACAACTCCAATGTCAGTTGCAGTTCCCTTTTTCCTCTGACGTGGGTTGGGTTGGGTTTTTTATTTTCACTCTCGTGTCACGCTCACATATCTACCCAAATCACAGTGGGTAAAATTTTAATCAGAGCTCACGAAAATAATATAAGGCAGATGCATTTGTAAAAAATACATAAATTTACACTTGATTTCAAAACCAAAAGCATAGTATTTTGATATTTTCTATATTAACAATCGTCCTAATACGATTCATGGTACTTAGGTCAATTAAATAAAAATCATCGAAAATTCACCCACTGTTTAGGTCTTGTTTTTTACGTGGGTGGTTTGGATTGGATTGAATTGGTTAGCTGGATAGTTGTTGATGCAGCCAGATAAAATATGTTTGCTTAACTGTAACAAAAATAATCCAGCAAAATCTGCATAATTGTGGTACAACTAAAAATGTTAACCCAATACCCAAAAAAAAACTTGCAAAAAAAAAAGTATTAGACTTCAAACATAAAGTAATTTACTTTTTTTGCTCGTTTGCTGGGCTAAGATCATTAAGAAACGGCATCCATTTTGAGCCAGAGTAGTTGCTATAAAATTAAAATAAAAACATCTGCTCTGATGCAGCCGGGGCACGTGCCCCAAAAAAAATTAATCAATTCTAAAGGGTAAACAGCAGAAGTCTTCTGCTGCATAGTCGATTAAGTGACAAGATACATGCTAAGGCCATATTTATTTTGGCCAGAAAACAGCTGGTAGTTTTAGCACGAGCCAAACCCGGCAGGACAGGACTCAAAGTCAGGGACAGGAACTGCTGGAAGACATCCACAGAGCAGGCTGCTGCTCAAATAACCGGTTGCATTTGTCTCCTACAGCACAATCGCATAATTTGTTCATCTTTTCCTTTATACGCTTCAAAGAAGAAGTACATTAACTTGGCCGAAAATGTTTGCGAACCAATTTCGATTTTTCATATAAAGAATTGATTACCTATCTATCAGCTTTTTATTCCCAGAAAAAATTCTATAGATGAACTCTTTATATAATATACTACTTCATCTGAAGTAAACTCTTGCCCCTGGGTTTTTCTTTTGAGATGCTGCCACCGCAGCTATACATGACCAACCACTTACATGGTGGTGCTTAAACAATCGCTTGGAGGCCGGCCCCAACTATTTTAATGGACATGGACCCAAGCAATGACAGTAAATAGAACTATGACCATTAGTAGTAATCTTTGGCCAATTGTCGTTGATTGTTGCCGTTCGTTGGAGCTTGTCCTCTGTTTAGTCAGTTTTTAAATCAGCTTGATTAGCTGAAAATTGCGTGCGAAATCTTCTATATTCATATATGTATTTAGCGCAATTGTGCGTGACCCATTAAATTGTTTAGAGACCAAATTGTGCATTTGCGGGAAAGTAAGCCACATGTTATAATGGTCCAGCTGCAATATGAAGAATTGAGTTTAAAGATTGAACTACGAACTCTTACTACTCAAATTAAAGTCGACTTTTTTTTTCAAAAATATCTTTGTTGGCGCCAGCAAATGTTAACAGTGCGACTTCGCCTATCGCTATTAGCTCTTATCGATAATTTATACATCTGGTAGCCCTGTGAAATACAAAGTCAATTGTTTGTTAGATGTTAAAAAATTAAGAATCCACAAAGCAACGTTCTGTTATGCGTTCTAAAAAATTAACCCGCTCTCGTACTCATGGCTCACATGAACGAAAAAATGTAATTACGTGCGACGAATTTGAGGATGAGGATATGGGCTCCGACTACGAAATTGAAGAGGAACAGCCACTGCGAAAGCGCAAAGCGGTAGCCAAGCGTCCCCTTTTAGTCCTTCTCGGAGATGAAGATGATGCGGAAAAGAACCAGGAATCAGAAGACGATGAGTTGAGCTCAAAAAATAAATGCATTAGAGAAATCAACTCGGAACAAGAGCAAACTTACAGAAAGCCAAAGGAAAATCGTTTTGTATGGTCCCCAAAGGCAACAAACATACTGATAGATCTTTGGATGGCAAATCGAATCGAACTTGCGGCTTCTGGTAAAAGGAAAACTCCCATATATAAACGTTTTGCTGATAAATTAAAAAATTTTGGACCCAGTTATCCAGAAGTCAAAAGTAAAATGGACAATATGTCGAGAAAATATAGGTAAATTTCGTATGTTGAGCTTAAAGCTTAAGAATAATTTTTTACCTTTTAGAGTGGAAGCGGACAAAGTACGTAAAAGTGGTCAACCATCTAAGTGGGAGTATTTTCAAAAAATTCAATCATGTTTAATTGGCACTCACAGTGTAGATGTCTTCAATGAAATTATGTTTGAAACTCCAGCTGGTAATAATAATAATAAATGCTTTACATATGTAATTTGTTTAAGAACGTAACTGAGTTCTATGTAAACATTGCAGAGCCCGAGCAATCAGGTAGTGCTGTCGATACGGAATCTGGTGATGAAATATCCAATTTTGTAAAGTCGGAGGAAAGTACGGAAATGGAACCACAAGATGATATAAAAGACGAAACTGCGAAAACTATTCTCAGTAGTGAAGAGAATGATGTTCCAAATGAGTTGGATGAAAGTGAACAGACAACGTATACCTCTCCAGTTAAACCAAAAAGGCGAAAAATAGCACACAGATTATTAAAAATCGAAGAGGAGAAACTCGCCCTTGAGAGGGAACAGCTAAAGATTATGAAAGAAACTTCAGAACAGTTAAAATTTTTCTACAAAGATTTGTTACGTATGTTAAAACAAAATTAAATTAACAAATTATTCTAGATAAATCAAGTTAGACAAAAAGATTGTCTTTCAATTTTGAGCCAAACAAATTTAACCAGTGCTTAGGGCTATCGATAAACGATAAGTTATCAATTTGCAGTGTAAAAAAGGTAAACGCAAGAACGCAACGTCATGGCAAACGCTAGACAAACGCAAATTACAAAAAAATTAAATAACAGCATAGATAAAATGTCGGAGAACACGCTTTGTACTGAAGGACAAAGAAGTATACTGCTCAAAATCAAGAATGGAGACTATAAGCTAGTGAAACGGGACATGAGCAGTTCGGTTTGGAAAATTTACCGCGAAATTCGTCGTTCTGATGGTTCGAAGCTATTGGGTCGGTATTATTGTGTCGGATGTAAACAAATTTTAAAGTCCATGGGCGGTACAACATCAAATCTACGTTCGCACAAATGTCATGTAAATAGTATGAAACAAAGCCAACTAAATTTATTGAATTCGAATACCAAAACTCATGTGACCACCAATACCAACAATATTAAACGCGAAATCGAGAAGTCAGACACCGAATGGGAAACAAACAACGAAGATGATATTAACACGCATTTGGACGATAACTATGAGATTAAGGTATTTGTAAAAGTTTTTGCGCATCTTTAGTTTCGTGCTTAAAAGTTGTTCAATCGAAACGTTTCAGAATAAATTTGATTCAAATCCAACTGAAATGGTAGCAAAGCGAAATTCCAGATACGTCTCTCGTCGATTTAAGTGGGATGATGATGCTACAAAAATGTTCCTACAATTATGGGCAGCCCATATAGATGATTTCCGTGGTAGTCGGACAAATACTGACGTTCATAAGGAAATGGCCAATGAAATGAAAAAATTTGGCCTTACTCATGTTGAAATCAAAGCCAAAATTGACAATATGTCCAAGAGATATAAGTAAGATATAAACTCAGACGAATATTAAACCATATAGAGAATAATGAATGAGTTTGTGCATTTAGAAAAGAATCCGAGCTATGTAGTTCATCTGGGGTACCTTCTAATTGGGAGCATTTCTACAAACTTCGATCCCTTTTGACTGGAACATCATCATTGTCTAATAATATTGAAGAAATAATGATGAAACATTCAGGTAAACTTCAGCTTTAATTTTATATTGTGCTAGCAAGAGTCAAAAATTTGTATTTTAGATTTTGAAGATGAAGAAAGTAATAATTCGCTTGAAACGGAATATGAAAATTTACTCCAAGAGGAAACATTTGACGGCAGTATGCTGCAGGATGAACATGAAACGTCAGTGGAAGTCGAGAAATCACAACCAGATGAGTTTCACGAGCAATTGGACATGACAGACCCATGCAAATCTTATTCAAAAGAAAACCGAGCTGAGCGCCTATTGGAAATTGAAGAAGAAAAACTGGAAATAGAAAGAGAAAAATTGAATGTAATGAAAACGTTTAAACGGGACATCACTTCCATTCATAAAGATCTAATTGAAATGCTGCGGCGTAAAAATAATACAAATAATATAATAAAATAATACAATATTGAATAAAAATAAAGAGCCATTAAAATTTTTAAACCGTTGGTGTGCTCACAATTAGTGTTACATTTTTTTTTCTTTTGAATTCGCGGAATATTTATTGGTGGGAGCTGTTTATCAGCTGATTGGACTGGTTCCAAACACATAAAATGAACTGGTTGTTAGGGTTGGTCTTGGCTACAGCTTGCAGTGGCAGAGTCTGTCCCGGTTTTGGTAAACTAAAAACCCGCAAAAATGTTTTACATAAATGTACCGGAGGAAGAGGAAACATGTACAGAATCCCAACTGGAGATTCTTCTTAAAATCAACAAAGGCGAATATAGGCTACTAAAGAAAAAGAAACGCAGCTCAGTGTGGAATGTGTACCGGGAGATCGCTCGACCTGATGGATCCACATTAAGGTGGCGGTACTATTGTTTGGGCTGCAAACGAGTGATGCAGTCAACAGGCGGTAATGCAGACATAGACTATTAAAGAAGTGGAGGTCTTTATTTTAACTATATATTACAACAGGTTCGACCTCCAATTTACGCATCCACAAGTGTCATGTGAATTATCTTAAACAAGATGGAAATGAATCGATTGATGCTCCTCAAAGTCCTTCAGCATCAGTACAAACAGGCAATGCTAACTCAAGATCACATTTTACTTTGGCCAACAAGCTTTCAACTCCTTCACCAACAACTCCTGGTCCTACAGCTGCAAATGAAGTTAAGGAGTTCTTTGAAATCCACATGGATGAAACTGCGGAATACGATGATGATAATGGTGACGATGGCGGTGCTAATTTGGAAGAAGAATGTTTTCAAAAGACGCAGGAGGTGAACCAAGAGGTACGCGTAGCCACAACAACACCGCAGCCACGTCCTCTACTTCAGCTTTTAACCGAAGAAGATACCTGGTGTGATGGTGATATTGTCGAGGTGCAGTTACCCATTGAACTGGATAATGTGAACATAAATGAACAGCCCGAACAACCAGAGGAGGAAAGGGAATCAGACCGACGTGAAGAGCAACCAGCGCAGACACAGGAAAACTTTGTCCAAGATCCAATTCAGCCACCTCAGTCTGGTTTTCATCTTTTTGATGCCAGTGCTCTGTCCGAAGCCGAAAGCTATGCGAAATCCTGGGCTCATGCCTTTCTTAAGCTAAGCGAAGATCAGAAATTTTACGCCAAGCGTTCAATTGATGAGCTACTGGTTTTGGGTCGTTTGGAAAAACTAAATATATCTACGGTTACAGCGCTAACGACAAATTTATAAACATTTTTACAAGATTGTGTCATAATTAAGACATTACCATAACGATTTAGCTTAGAATTGTATATTTCATATAGTGTGAAGCAGCAAATAAGTGAGCCAGAATTTCTATGCTTCTCTTTTTTTTTTTTGGCCATGATAAGCAAACGGGATGGCGATGGAATATTTGAATATGTTTTTGAAAACTCTAATTTTGACGAAATGGAACGTTTAAATATACACATTTTGTATTATTTTAAAAATATATCAATTTACAACTAAGTACATACATAGAATATAACAATAGTTATACCTAAATAAAAATTAGTACAAAGTATATCTTAAGAATTTATTTTTATTCTATAGTCCGTTACTTTATGTTGGGATGATTCTTTCAACGTATATATAAACTTATTATTTTTGGTTTAAATTAACTAACTGATTTTTAATGTAAGTTATCGGTAAATTGCGTATGAAAATCGATAGGCAGAAAAATTTGACAGAAAAGAAATTGAAACTTTGTCCGCAAAATTTGTTTTGGTTTTTTTTTTTTTTTTGAAATGACAACCAATTATGATGAGGATGACGAGGGTGACGATGATAAGTTAGAGACAGACGCCATGACAATGGAAATGGATCCACAATCCAAGCACTTTCGTCCAAGGGTACAAAAAACATGGACCACGGAACATATTTACAAATTAATTTGCTCTGTCAAGTCTGAGAACTACATTTGGAATTCCGCGAGTATTCATTACAATAGCAAATTGGCCAGAAAAAATGCCTGGTCGAGGATTGTCAACAACTTTGATGGCCTCTTTGAGGTATCCGAACTACATGCAACTACATGCGTAACACGATTGCCAAGTCAAATAAAACACGTTCCGTATGTAACTCATCCATTGGAGATAGCAATGACAGTTCTTCGAATATGGCATCGTCGTCTGGAAAGGAAGCGACTGTTTCTACTGTTTCCAATCATACAGTCTTTTCAGGTGCACACGCTATAACCTACCGGCGTAAATCTCCTGCTTCTATGACCAGAGCAACATTACGAGACCGGAATGGAGAATTAATGCATGATCGGGATGCCGCCTTAGTTAAATACTTGCTCAATGAACTACGTTCGCTCTCCGAGTCTGATGCAAATGTGCAACGTTGTCGCTTACAGCGCACTCTAATTGAATTCAATGAGAAACGACAAGGTAGTTTACCCACCAGCAAGGAAATGCAACATGGAATGATTGATATAAAGTACAGCACAGTCGATAATTAAAAAAAAGAAAATGAACATTGCCAATATTAATATATTTTCTAAGCTAGCGATAACCAAAATAATATTGTCTAAATGAGGGAAATATTTGTTACGATCTTAAATAGGAATAATACGCTTGAGACTGGTCTGACTTATAATAAAAATCTGGCCAATTGACAATTAGCAATACAGTAATTAGCAAAACAACCCCTTAACCAACTGTGTTAAATAATTAAGCTTTTTTTAAGTGTTTGTATATATATATATAGATAATAGGTTTTACATATTTATTAATGCAGGTTTTGTTGCACAGATTTAGTTACTGACTATAGCATTGGCTATTATCATTCACTTGTGATTTTGGTTATCAAAAAACTAAAAAGACGATGATGAAAACTTAACGACAATTTTTTTTTTGCTTTTGTCTGGTTCCCGCTTCTTCGATATTTTCGATCCCCCTCCCCCGAAATCTTTAGTTGGGCTGAGTTGTAGCCGGTTGTTGATGATCGTTGCTTAGTATGGTAATGGGTGGTGGGGTGAACACTTGGGCCATCTGAGGAGGCAATGGCGTTGGTTGCGTTGGAAATAGGCCGCCCATGGATGGTTGAACTTGCGGATACGAGGGGATTGTTTGGGCAGCAGCAGCAGGATAAGAGAGAGCAGCCGGAGCCGACATATAGGCCTGCTGGGGGGCAGAAAACATGGGCACAGATACCACCGAAGATGGTGGTAGTGGCTGCTGTATGCCTGGTGGTGCAACCTGTGCTGTAACCTGCGGATAGGGCAACTGGGCAGCTGGAATGCCTTGTAGAGTGGGATCCAAAACGCCGGGTATAAAGATATTTGATGGCGGCTGAACAGCTGGTTGTTGAGCAGGAACTTCAGTTAAAGCAGACGGAGGTGGTGGTGAAGCAGGAGACGTCAGTGGACCAGGCGTAGTGCTTGGCAACTCTGCTATATTAGCTTGTGTTTCCAACGCTGCAGTTAAAGCGTCTGTGGCGTCATCTGGATTAAAATAAGTTTTAAATAAACTCTGCTGTTGGCCCGGTGGCTCAATTGTTGGTGGTGGTGGCCTAATGTCAGCATTTGTTGAGCTAAATGTATTCGCCAGTGGTGGTATATAAGGCAACGTTGGTGAAACAACCGCAGGTGCAGTAGCAGCAGCCACAGCAGTTGATGGTGGTCCTCCTCCAGAAGTCAATAATGAAGCCGTGTCATTGGATGTGGGTGGCGCTGGTGGCACTGTTCCTCCTGTCGCTTGAATTGGAATGCGATGCAAATAGCCATAACCAATACCACAGCCCAATGCTCCCTCTCCACCCCAGGCAGTGTTTGGCTTAATCGTTACCTCTCGGCAGGCATCATCATCCAAATTGTACACATACATCTTTAGTGGCTGCTGCTCATGCATTTCAATTAGGGCAAAGAGATCATCGTTTTCATGCCTTATGGCATCAGCTCCAATCACATAATCACTATAGGCCCTAAGTCCAGCCAGTTCGGCTGGTGAATTTGGATACACTTCAAGAATGTGCCATACACTCTCATTGGCTCCTTCGAAGGAACAGAATCGTATACTCACTCCGAGCAATCCCTGGCCACCCCAGCTGTTGCTCGGCGTCAATGTCAGCTCCCTTACACTTTGTGTCTTGCTTGAATATACAGTAAGGCGCACTGGCTTGTCAACATTCTGTCGCAAAAGCTCCTTCAGCATATCATTATCCTGATCAAGTCTCGTTCCAGCTATAGCCACAACGAAATCGAAAAAGGCTTCCAGGCCGGCCTTTTGGCCCGGCGAGTTGTCCTGCACTTTGAGTACGTGGTAGCCTGAATTAGATTGGAAATTGAAAATACTGAAATTTTATGTTTACTATACACTTTATATATTATTATATATGTGTGTACGTGTGTGCGTGTTTTCTTGTTCTAATTGGAGACCGATAACGTTTACGTGGTCTTCAAGTTTGGTTGTTGTTCTTACGTTACCTTCAGTGCCACCGCCGGGAACATGCACACTGTGACTCGAGCCCATGTTTTACTATGACTGTGGTTTTCGCAACTTCTTCAATTTGCGACTGGTTAATTGTCAGCCGTTCAAAAAGTCCTAAGTATCCACTTGCTTTGCCAACACAAAATATAAATTCTGTTCTTCGTGGCAAATTCTAAGTGTGACCGTAGAGCTCACAACAAAATGCCTATCTACATATGTATGTCATCGATGACGATTGCTTCTATAACGTATACAAAAATACAAAGTGGCATCTCTGCCATTTAAATTTTCGTTCCACTGCAATTAAGTTTATATTATATTTACAAACATTTTACCTTTACCTATCCTTAAGAGGTAACAGTTCGAAGCTGTCAAAAATCATCACCAGATTCTGAACAAAGTTTTAACTTTTTAGTCAAATACCAACTATAATTTGTAATCTGCATTAAGTTTTAATAAATTTTAGACGGGATGTTGCACAGTAAAAATATATATATTTATACTTTATTCAGCGACTTTTTTTGTTTACAATGGTTTACATATCTTCTTTTCCTCCTTTCTCACGGCTTATATGTGGCTGTGTATGTGTGTGTGTGCTGTGATAAAAAAAATTCATTATAAGTGCGTGGGTGTAAGTGCTGGTATTAAATGGATTTAGAATTTTGTTTTTTTTCATTTTTGGCCTGTTTTAAAAAATATTCTTTATAGGCCGAGTTCTGATTGTAAAGAAATAATACATATGCATATAGTACTCTGAGCTAATAACAATTTTCACGTACATTTTGTTTGTAATTATTTTATCCTCTTCTTTCGTGTTTTTTAACATAATTGTTTAAAATTATGTGTTTTTATAGGCATTTAAGTAACTTGCTTTAAATGATTAAAAAAAAACATAAATTATCTGCGTCATTACATAAAAAAATGGTCAGGAAACAAAAAATTAAATTGAATAATTTCGGAAGATATAACATAACATAATAATAAAAATTAGCTGTTATATAGTATTATTCATAATTTGGAAAACATTGCCCTGGCTGGGCATCCGCAAGATTCGATCGCCATCTCACCATCGATCCAACTATCCAATCGTCTTCAGTAGGAACAGCAGCAGCAGCAGCGTCGTCGTCGACGCTTGCGTCAGCGCCTCTCGTACTTGGCCAACGGCACGGAAAGGCGTGTGCGTACTCCTGCTGACGAGCCACCTCCAGTGGTGGTGGTGGCGTTGCTGCTACTATTACTATTGTTGAGTGATCTTCCACGCTCCGTGGTTGTTGTTCGCCTTCGGTCAATAAGGCGTTTACTACTTGCTGGCAGTGTGTGGTTGTTGATTTTATTGCTGTTGTTGCGACTGGCTCCTCCTCCGGTGGCAGCTCTTCCAGCGTTGCCCTCACTATAGCGCTGACGTTTATTGATCGCCGCATTATCTACATGATATAAGTTAAGTTAAAATGATGAAATGATAAATGGATATATTAGAAAAATGATCCTAAATCGTTATAAATTGCCAACTCTTTCAGTTGCTGTTATCAACAACTAATGATGTTGGCACAATTTCAACACTATCTGCTTCAGCAGCATCTTCATCAACATTTACATCATCCACTTCCACATTAACATCCACATTAACATCCACATCCACAATATCATCAACATCAACAGCATTGTCATTGTGAGCCACTAGTTCAGGCACATCCAACTGTTGTTGCTCCACATCTGCCAAAAACGTATCAGGAAAAGGAGGAATGAAAGAAAGAAAAAGCAAATCCAAAAAACAAGAGAGAGAGAGAGAAAGAAAAACAAAGAGGAGGAGAGAAAGAGCATTTGATGATGGACATCAAATGGTTAGAAATTTTGATCAAATCAATTTCGAATTTTTCAGCTGATGGCGCAATGTGGATGGCAATACTATGTGTATGTAGTAAACAGGGAATGGGCAACCGTAACGTAACCGATTGAAACCGTTAAATTCATAGACCCATTAAATATTTTATTACATTTAACCGATTCATCTACATAAAACGAAGCCAAATACCATTCTCAACTCATACTACTGTCATGTAATCTATGTTATCTGAAAGTTTCGAAACCGATGGACTGGGGGGGAGTTGTCTTCTATATAGGTATTAAATATATTAACCGTTATTTGTTATACGTTTCGGTTGTATTCCCTGATTTATAATAATGGTTATGTACTTTTAAATATGTGTGAATAATTGTAAAGAATTGATGTGACCTGACCATGATTGATAATGCATGTAAGTACTCTGCCAAATGAAGAAGGCTTCCAAATGAAACTTGGATGGATGATATGATGTGATGATGCTACAACGAGATGCCTCCAGCACCTAATGACATACTAACCTTTAGTGCTCAGTTTGCGTTTGGAGGTGATTCCCGAGCTGGCAGATTTGTTGCCATCTGTGGGACAGAGTCGACCTGTAACAGTGCTACGACGTTTCAGACTTGTATCAGAGCGACGCTCTCGTGTGTTTGCCAAGCTGGCTGCCAATGGTTGATCGGCAGATTTTTTGGCTACATTCTTGCTGTTGTTGTTGTTGGATGATGATGAGCTGCTTGCCATTTCCTGAGCAGAGGTCTTTGAGGCAGAAGCAGCAGCAGCTGCCGCTGCAGCTGCACGTTTGAGATTTGCAGGCATCCGTTTGGGTGGTTGCATGGTGGCCACTGCTGATGACGCCGAAGAGGTAGTTGAATTCTCTGTAAGCCCAGCCGTTGCCAACTTTTGCGGCGAGGATGTTTTGGGCAAAGCCTTGAAGTCATCCTGCTTCTTATGCATACCCACATCTAGCCAATATTTGAGCTGGGACTCGCGTTGGCGCTGCATTAACTCCTGACCGGCAGCGTATTTGCTGAGCAGTCCCTGTAACTTCTGGACAGTCTTGTATACAGTTTCGGCAGCAATCAGACCATAATCAAAGAGGGAGCACATATGCAGAATGAAATTGCGATAGAGATTCTTGCGCACAATTTCATGACCCTTGGCATCGAGGAACATCTCGCAGGCCAGCGGCAGTTGGCAATCACCCACAAATCCATGACGCATCACATGTAGATTCCATAGCTTCATTAGTTCCTTTTCACCCTCGTTCACATCAGAGAACTCATCGATCATCTGGATTGTCTTTTGGCGCAACCAAAGCGGATCACTCTCACCCTCCGAATCAATGTCTAGCTCTTTGGGATGAACTGGTAGGCAGGTCTCCGTATGATGATATAGTCTGAATAATAGATTCAACAATAATTGGAAAATGCTATGCAATCCAAACGCAATCGTTTTGCCTACCTGTTATGCCCGGTTATATATGAACGCTGATTGCTTATATCATCTTCGTCCAACTCGAGAAATTCATCCAGGCATGTCTTTTGGCGCCTTGGACGGCACACCATCAAACTGGTTACCGAAGTACGTCGAACAGGACCGCAAGTCCGGGCAAATGAAGATCCAGATGGTCCAGCTAAATCGTACGGCGATCCAGCATACGATCCATCATACGCATCATTGATTGTCACATCGATACGGGCACCACTGCCTGCCGGCTGGTAGGTGAAGTTAAAGCGGGCATGACAGAGTTTTAAGTGCTTCAGCAGGGCATACAGACGTAAGCAGTCCAGGCCACACCATGGACAGTTCAATTCCTGCGTATATTCCGTTTGCTGCCGTGTATTGTTGCTGTACATGAAATTATATACAATTTGTGTTTGCTCTGGCTGGGCAAAGATGGAGGAGGTTGAGGCAGTTTTGTTGCCATTTTTAAGACTGCTGCAATTATTATTATTGTTATTGCAATTATTATTATTATTGTGGTTCAGTTCGGCTTCAGCTGCCACAGAAACCGCCGTATCATTAACATGTTGCACATAACGCTGTAAATCGGGAGCGGCTATTACATCGGGCAACTGTTCATTTGATAAAGTTAAATGGAATTTCAACATGGGACTCTGCTGATAAACATCATAGGTAAGCGACAGTGGAATGTAGCTATCGGGTATGGTTTCCCAGGTGCATTTCTTTGGTGAGAAGGACTTGATACTGGTGGAATTCAATGGTTGAAGCATGGCCTCGTATTCGCCCTCAGTAATGAAACCACTAGATTTCTCATACAATATCAGTTCGGAGCCATACATCTTCTCGTTAGAACGTGATCGTTTAATCGGTGGCGCAACTGAATTCTCATCATTTAATGTGGCTGTTGCTGGTGGTGCTATTGTGGCTGCTTGTGGCAGAGGTATCATCTTAATGCGAAACAGCAACTTGTAGAGTGTATGCTGTTCGCCCATGGGGCGCATGGTCTGAAGTGGGATACTAATGGTAGCATATTCACCAATCCCATTTTTGGGATTGTAAACAATTTGTGAACTCTTGCTTAACAGCTCCTGAAAATCAAGTGTACTGTCCTTGCGTTTGCTTCGTGTAATCTTATAGAGCGTTGTTTCCACGCATACCGATTCACCAGCTTTACATAGTAGTTGCTCTTGCAGCATCTCATCCGAGTTCTGGGATTTTAATTTTTCGTGCAACGAATCATAGATGACATGCAGGTAGTTTTGTGTCACGGCCTCAGACTTTTGTACGATGCCATCTAATATGGAATTGACCTTAAAATTGGCACGTTTCTTGTTGTTTCGCGACATGCGCTCCTTCATATAGCTAAGAGTGCGATTGAGGAAGATGGGCTAAAAGTGAAAGATATGCAGGTAGATGAGAATAGATGAGATATTTAGATTCTTTAACTTACATTTGTCTCATGCCGATTGCGTAGATACCGATAGATTTGTGTGGGCTCTAAAAGATTAAGTAATAATATTGAAAAGATGGAAAAGACAAGGGATGATGTTTTGAAGCTTACTCTCAAATGCTTGCAAAAAGAGTTCCTGCTCTTGTTGATGTCCATTGAGTTTGACCTGATTATCGGCCCCTGTTCCTACGGCTGCTCCTATTCCCGTTCCTGCTGGACCTCCTGTATCTGCTGCTCCTCCACCAGTATTTGTGGCTATTCCATGACCATGTCCATTAGTTGCAGCAGCAGCTGCGCTATCTGCATTGTCTTTGTCGCGTTTTTTCGTTGGTGCCATTGTTTTTGTTGTTGGTGCTGCGGTATTGCGGTAGTAGTAGAGGGGTCGTGGCGGGTTGCGGAGCGTCACACACACACACGCGCGCACTCAACTCTCACGCTTCTGCTCTCTTTAGCACTGTTGCTCCAGTTTCCAGCTCACAAAACTATTTATCAATTTGCCTGTTTAATACATTGTTTACAAATTATCAACTGATTTACGCTATTTGTTTAGTTTTCTTGTGTTTTTCTCTGTTTTTCTTTTTCTTTTCGGCGCGAAACAATTTGCTTTTGTCTCAGCCTACCCACACTCGATAGGCCACTTTATCGAATAGACGGCAATCAGTTAGAAGCCAGCAGACCGAATAAATATCGTTATCGGCACATGTCGGCAATACTCAGATTTCGTTAAACATTTTTATTAATTAGATTAGGAATAAAAGTTTATGTTTAAACCAAGTAAGTAAAAGTTAAAATTTAGTCACTTGATTGAGAGTCATCCAACTAAATGACATCAATACGTTTTATTATTAAACCGACCGGACAAATACACACACGCACATACATAGTCATAGGAAACACGCACTGTTTCTTTCAATTTGTATAAATTTGGCCAACTTATTTTCAGTCAACTGTTTTGAAACAATCATAATTACAATAGATCGCTTTTAAGAAAACCAGTTAAAATGGATAAAAACAGTGCAGCTTTGTGCAAAAAAATGCAAACCGAGGTTGAGTCATACCAAAACCTGCAAAAATGTAAGTTATTCATCTAATACTGGAGAATGAGATTGTGCCCGTCCCCCCTATTCATGAATGAATCGTTTTAATTTATAGCCTGTGTGAAGATGGTAAAACAGCGTGCTCTTCTAGAGAGTCAGTTAAATGAGAATAAATGTGTGCTGGATGAACTAAATATGCTTGGGCCAGACAATAAAGTCTATAAATTATTTGGTCCTGTTCTAGTAAAGCAAGAACTTGAGGATTCACGTCAGAATGTTGGCAAACGTATTGAATATATCTCAAAAGAACTGAAAAGCTCCAGTGATACTCTAGAAAATATGTGAGTTATGTCCCGCCATGTACATTATTTAAATTCCTCATATAAAAATGCTCTTGCAGGGAAAAGGACATGCTTAAACATCGGGAAGCTGTTGCCAAATATCAACAACAATGGCAATTGGCGGCGGCCATGAAGTAAACACCTCTGAAAAGCACAATTTAAGTTATAATTTATTTTGGAATTGTTCAACGCATTAATAACAACAATAGATATCGTATTCGTATAATTCTGAAAGTTAAACTTTATTTTGCTCCAGTTATAAATTTATTAAATTAAAATTTTCTTTCTATAATAACTGCAATGAATTATTGGGTTGAATATGTTATATCACATAATTCCATATCATTTGAAATGAATGCTTTTCCAATATAAGTAAAATATATATTGTCAGCCTGGAATATAACCAAATCATACAACAAACAACATAACAACAAATCAAAAATAAATGAGGAGGATAATAAGGACTCCTGTTTGCTAAAGTTGATATCAGTTATGTCCAGTTAGTTCTCCATACTTTAAAAAAATCAAAGATGCCGACCTTTTCTATACTCTTTGGTTGTTAATTTTGTGCCTTTACTTTTGTTGTTTCTATATATATTTATACATTTTCAGAATCACTTCCAATCCGCCATTAATTGTTAAACAATACACGTTTATATTGTGTATAATTTATGGTATAAAATTGATAGCTTAATATACATACATATATATATATATATTTTTTTTTTTGGGATTGTAATTAATAACTTAAAGGAAAACCGAATTCTTTGCAATTATATAATCAATATCGTTCGTCCAGGGATTCTTAAAAGCGCGCCACTCGCTCTGCAATTGAATATACCTATTATCCTTGCAGCGAAAGCGATAAACTTGGGTGGTGACCTTCTCGGGTACCTGCATTACCATTTTGTGGGACTCGACTAGAGCGCCAATATCCTCGTTGTGAAAATACTCGTAAAAACTTGTTCCCAAAATCTCCTGCGGAAGGAATCCGATCACAAGTGTTGCACTGAACAAATTAAATATTTTTTTTGAATATAAATAGGAATTGTTTAAATAATTTTTAAACTAACCGCTGATCGACAAAGAGAAATTTGCCCTCCGCCGAATGACGTGATATGAAAAGTACATGCCGTATGTTAGGATGATTGTCCAGCGAACAGGGTACACTCGAGTTTAGTGCATTTGGCGGTATGCGTCCAATGGCCACCAGACATGAAAGGTTTGTTGTCTGCTCATCGCTATCCCCATCCTGATCCTCATCCTTGATTGGTGTCCATGACTTGAGGTAACCAGTGCATTGTATGACTCGATATTTGTGTTCGATGCTAAGCTTTGATTTACGTTTGGTGGAGCTACGCGAACTGGACGAAGTGTCCGATTCTTCTTTAATTTGATTGTTCGCAGCGCGCAATTTCATGCGGCAAAAAAAGGAGCGGCGTGCACCAGGACACAGGCGGCAAAGGCTCTGCGGAACATCCGTCTTTACAGGAAGCATAGCTATGAAATGGAAAAGACAAAAGTAATTTTTTTTTTTAAATTGCTTCAACTCACTCTTGGCATCAATGAGACGCTCCCGAGGACACTGCTCCAACGAGGACAGCTGCTCCTTTACTTTTCCAATGTCTTTGGGATGCAAAACATCAAACCAACTTTGTCCCAATAAATCTGCCTCCGTACAATTTAACACACTGGACACTGAGTCGGATACATATAGTATACGTCCTCGATCACAACCAACAACGAATAGAAATCCCTCTGATGCCTGCAGTATAATCATTTTTAACTCCTGATCTGAAAGGAAACTGGGTCTAAAATCAGCCAATGGATGTAGGCTGCCACTACCCCGTATTCCTCTCAAATGCTGTACTGCCATTCGCAGGACAGTCAGCTTATCCAACTTTCGTTGCATGGCGTAGCACATGGGTATCATCGAAGACAGCTCATTGATGTAGGTGTTCATCTTATCGCGTCGTCGTTTTTCGATCTCACTATGATTTTGTCTAATTGTGTTAATTAAATAAATGTAAAAGATATATCAGCTATCATAAAGATTTAAAATATTTTTTTTTACGCAAATCATATTTTTGATATAATAAAGAATCTTGATACTTTATATTATACCAATAGTTGATTGTTTAGCGATAACAACTTAAGAAGTTATAGTTATAATCTTTTTTGTTTTGTGAAATATATTTATTAATTTAATTCATTTTTTTACATACTTGCGATTTTCATCAGAAGTGCGTGCCGATTTTTCTTCATCACATGTATCATCCTCCAACTCTTCCAGATTCTCGCTGTGCCCCCATGTAGAAGGAGATAGAAAACGGAAATTTCAACCCCATTAAAAAAATGGCGAATGTTAGTGGGAAGCAACTGTTGCTCGCTTTTCCTTTGTATTTAGCAAACACAGGCAAACAATTTTCCGAGCTTGTGTGTGATTGTGTGTATGTGTGTGCTAATCTGCCCTATACTTAAACAATAATATGCACACACGTACTCAATTTTATGTAACTTGTAATGCAAAAATTATAGATTGGTTCACAGACTTACCAAAACTCCTGCATTTCCATATTTTCCGGAAAATTTGTAAATTATTTTGTATTTATAAAGTCGTGAAACAATTGTTGTTTACAAACACAATGCAAAAAGTATCTGCAGGTTTGACAATTGGAAGCTTTTCCCGCAGCTTCAACCTCCCTTCGAATTGTCCGCTGAGTTGCCAGATTGCCTGTGACCCAGTCTCAATGCATTTCCTTTGTCTGGCAACGCAAACGGTTGCATCGAAAGCTTATCTACTGTTGCACATGGAACCGTGGAAAATTTTCTAAAAGCTTGCAAAAATATTTCTCATCCCCCACTTGTAAATTGTCGAGTCAAACGGAAATCATAATTTACTTTGTCGACAAGATTATCCTTTAGACTTGAATTCCTAATTTCCGTTTTTGTAGCCTACTTTTGAGCAACTAAAACTTTTTGGGTTTAACATATTTCATTATGATTTAGTTTGTAAAATTTATTAAAATAAGTCTATTAATTAATAAAATTAATAAACGAACTAATTTTAAATAAATAAAACACAGCACAAACAAAACAACTTAAATATGATACATTCTATCCAAGCATATGGTAATGACTTGCATATACCGATCCCACAAACATCGTGTCTCTTGATCTCTACAAAAGATTTAAAAAATTGTTAACAAGTAAATAAAAATATCAAATTAACTTACCTGGATATTTCCAAGTCCAAAACACTTTGTGTTATGGATGCTAGAAATTTATTAACTTGCTCACGATTCCAGCCGTTCTGACGCCAAGGATCAATTAATTTCTCGCAAAGATCGACAAAAAGATCTCGCAATTCGCGATTGCGATGTAAATTGCAAGCAATTGTTATAAGAGCGCGCCAGTATGATCTGGAACAGTAGAATACAGACAGTAAAACGTACAATTTAGGTAATAATTTTAACTTTTTCTTGAGACAAACCGAAAATTGGTGTCCAGTTCGTGAAACGCACGCTCCAGCAGCACAGGCTTAAGGCGCATACAGACGAGACTGAATAAAATAGAACAATGTTAGGACGCGTACATATGATCTAAAAGATGTACTCACTGTTTGATCTCTTTTTCCTTATCAAGCAGACAACGCAATTCACGTAGATCTAGTAAAAATTCCTTATCCATTTCGGTGTCATAATATTCTGGACCCGAGTGCTAAACAAATACATGAAACTTGTTTTTCGATTTACTTCTATAATGAAGGATAATATCCGAATCACTTGCCTGATATGTGTATGTCCAATAGATCATTATAGAGTGCGAACAGGTTAACAAATCGCTAAAACTTAAATATTGCAACTTTTTTTTCGTCGTCTCAAATCGTAGACAGGCCAAGAAGACAATGCAGGCATATTTTCTAACCGAAAACAAAAGTATATTGTATAGAAAGTTAAATATTGATTGTTCTTATTACTCATACTTGGCCAAATCATTGGATATGAAGAAAAGATGCTTTATGTTATTTGTCAGTGTTCCTGGTAGCTCCTCGACGGCCTTGAAAATTCGCTTGACATTGTCGAATTGTCGACGACATGATTTAAGCTTGACACATGTTTTTTCGGCAACCTCATCCAAATCCTTGCGATAGCGGGATGTTAGTTTCTTACCCAATATCTCACGAGCAACTACATCGTCAATTGAATAATATTTTTCAATGATCAAGTCCCGTGTGTGGGTTTCCAATTGAAAGCAGGATTGCTCCTTAATGCAAGAAAAAATGTATTAATAAAATGTACAAATAATTTTAAGTTAAGTATTACCATTAGCTTGGTGGGTGCATGGAGGTAGAGTTCAATGAGTGAATACGTTCGATAATGATCCAAAACATCCGATGCAATTAAATCAATGGGTGCACCCATGGAATGTCCAAATCCTTTCTGTTTTAAATAACATACAGCTTCGCTGGCTGTTTAGAAGAGATCAGTGTTATTAAATATATATATATATATACATACGCTGTGCTTTAAGTAAAAAATGGAATATTACAGGAAAATCCTTCAATCCATAGTTGATAAATTTCCGGGTCGACTAGAGTGTAGTTACTTATGAAGACATCGACATCGGCCTGAAATCAAATAAAATTTTAACTTGATGTACGCCGAAATTTTCCCAAAGCTGTTTTTTTTCAACTTTTAAGTGATTTCTGTAAAATCCTAAATGAAACTTGGAATTCAGATTTCTCTGATAAGAGATATGATTGAATCCAATTGAGTACATAGTTCTGTTCTGTAGTGTGTCATAGGGGGCATTGGTAATGGCATTTGTGAGATCCACTTAAACTATATGATAAGTAGGATGTTCTTCATTTGGATTCCCAGCATTGAGCTAAAAGTATATATTTACCATTTTTATATTATTTAATCAGTGTGACCAAATGCAACAAGCAGGAAAATGTATAATCGATTCGTTTGACCAAACTTAAACTATCGAATGGTTCAACATATCGATTGTCATTTGTATTCTTCTTGACTTTTCTTCTTAAAATCTGGCAACACTCAAGTTGGCGCTGCCAGTATGAGCGGAAAAGCAAGTGTCGTATTCTGGCAACATTGACTATGAGGAAGAAGAGGAGGAATAAAAATAAAATATAAATTTTAAACCAAAAAAATGTGAATAACCAATGCAATGCAATGTCAATAAACGAAGAAAAATACACTATGAAAAAATAACAGTTAGGCGCGCGCGAAACACACACACACACAAACGAAAGAAACGAAACAACAGCAACACAACAACAGCGCCAACGCCAACAACAACAGCAGCAGCGCAAGACATCGACATCGTATCCAATTGCAAGTTGCAACAATTCGATGAACTTCGATGAAAAAAGAAAAGTAAAAGCGAGTGAAATATAACAACAACAATACCACCAGAGTGTAGTGTAGTGCGTGTGTGAGTGTGAGTGAGAGAGGTGGTGTGAGAGTGGAGAGCGCGTAAAATTATGGAACAAGTGGATTCCTCAACGGAACTGCATTTGAGCAGGATACGCGAAGTTAAAGATTTGACCGCGCTGGCCGATGATGTTGTAAAAGAAGAGGTTATACTTGAAAGTCCACAGCATCATCATCAAAATCAACATCATCATCAACACCAGCAGCAGCATCATCAGGTAAAAACAAAACTTTTGCTCGGCTTCCAATTCGCGCGGCTACAGCAGGCCAGGCAGGCAGGCCAGGCAGCCAGAGGCAAGCAAGGCAAAGTGATAGGGGAACTGAAGGGGGTGAAATAAGCTATTGCTCCTGGTCGGTCCCAATCCTGCTTATGTCTCTGTCTCTTGCTCTATTCTGCTCTGCTCTGCTCTGCTCGACTCAACTCGACTCTGCGCAGTTGTAGAAAGCTGTATGTATGTATGTATGTGCGAGAGAGATAGCGTGTGAGAGGGATGTGGAAGGGGATTGGTGAGGGGGGTAGCCCAACGGCGCAACAAAAATGCGCGCGGTGCTCCAAGTCTAAGCTATGACTGCGAAACACTAGGAGCAGAACCCACCACCCACCAACCCCCCACACACGCACCCGCACCCCATCCCTGATTTTGTGGCGCAAATTGTTGTGTATACCGATTTTCATTTTCCCATGCTGTGTTCTTGTGTTGTTTACTTACATTCGAATTTTCTTCTCCTTTGGTTTTTCCATTTTTGCGTACGCGGAAAATTGCAAACAAAACGTATTCATGAAATTGATGTGACGCGGGAAATCATCTCCTCGTAATATGTGCGCCATGGTAATGCAGTTGGATACAAAAGTTCGCATGGTCACATCCTCCTCCGTTAACAATACCGACAATAGCGGCAGCGGCGGCGGAAACGGTTCAGCAGGCAGCGGCGGCGGCGCCAGTGCAGGTAGCGGTGGTGTTGTCTCTGTGCCCGTCTCACTGCCCATCGGCTCGATGATAACCAGCACAGCCTTCAATGTGATTACCCCCGATCAATTGCCTCATTTTAAGCCGATGCTGTGCGTCGATAACAATGGCTATCTCTCCGGCAGCACAGTGAGCATGGGTGGTGACCTTAAAACGATTGTCATCCAGCAGCAACAGACTCAGACGCAGAGTACAGCGGGGGGAGCAGGAGGTGGTGGCGGTGGTGCTGCTGGGGGCGGCAATGGCACTGCTGGCACAAACACAACCGCCACAAACACAATTGGACTGAATCACGATGGCTCTGGTAGCAACAATAGCCATGACAGCAGCATGGCCACCCTCGAGCATTCGGGCGGTGGCGGTGGCCCAGGCGGTGGCAGTGGTGGTGGCACCCATCATGCGCACACCAATTCCGGCTCCACATGGACGACAGAGAGTGCCACCCAACACATGGAGGTCTTCCAGATCCGTTGTAAAACCACCTGCGCCGAACTATATCGCAGCAAACTGGGATCTGGCGGTCGTGGCCGCTGCGTCAAATATAAAGATAAATGGCACACGCCCAGCGAATTTGAGCATGTGTGCGGACGGGGCTCCAGTAAGGATTGGAAACGTTCCATCAAATATGGCGGCAAATCATTGCAATCTCTCATTGATGAGGGCACCCTAACCCCGCATGCCACCAATTGCAGTTGCACTGTGTGTTGTGACGATGAAGCAGGTGAGTCAGGTGAGAGATTCAACATGACCAAGCATCCTTTCGGACTGTAAGAGCAAATGAAGCAGTGGATATGAACAAGCGAGTAACTTAAACCTATTTGATGTAGGTTTTTCATATACATATGTAGATATATATAGAAGATATAATGTAGAGCAGTCTAAAATGATATATGTATAAATCAGATATAGTACATTATATATCCTTCCTACTTCATGCATCATTAAACAGAATGAATTTCTTTTAGTAAATTTTAACTTAACTCGATATTTCCAATTTATAATATTTAATAAGATATTAATTATATATTATATAATTAATATAATTTTAAAACTTTTAGCTTAAATAGATATATCGGGCGTTTTGAGGAAAGGATTAGATTAGATTTTCAGTTATTAGGTTGAGTTATCTCTTGTCCTGCACTGTCCATTTGCTCCAACTCCTTGATCCGCCATCTGCTTGATATGCCAAAGCATATGATGCCATTTAATTTGATTTGCATTCACTGTTCACTATATGTTCCTTGTTTTGATGCAGCTTCCGGCCCTGTACGTTTGTTCACACCTTATAAGCGACGAAAGCGAAATCAAACTGATCTCGATATGGAGCCGGGACCCAAACGCAAACGTAATACCCATCATAGTAACAACAACAACAGTAATACCAATAACAATAACACGAGTGGAGGTAACAGCAGTAACAATGTGGATGTGTCAGCCGCTGCTGTGGCAGCGGCAGCCGCCAATGTTGTCGATGAGAACAATATGTTTCTGGCAGAGGATAATATCACATCCAAGGATGAGCCATGGGCAGCGCTTAACGATAGTTTGGATACCTCTACCGAGCTGGTCGATCAATCGCAAATGGGTAATCCCTACGAGCGTGAAACGTTTGTGGTGAATATCAACGATGCGGCTTCCATTGCCGTCTTGGATAGCAGCCAATCGATGAAGAATATCGAGCATGTCTACTGCACCATGGTCAAGGCAACGAATGACTTTAAACGGTTGCTCAACGATATGAAACAGAACTATGATCGGCGTATTGAAGTATTGCAAAAAGAACGCGATGCGGCAGTCAGCGCAATGCGTGTCCAAGTGCATGCGGATATCGATGATCCAAATATATCCGGCTCGTTGCATGGCAATGAGATCATATCGGCCAAGAAGGTGAGCAAACACAGACTATAACATAAAAAAGCCAGTTTAAAACGTTGAAGCAAGGAGACCTAAACCAGTTGGGAATTCTATATCAGTAGTTTCAGAAAACTAAAAAAGCTTCTTTTAGATAGGATCAGCTTTTAATATATCGATTATTGAGATAGTATTTTTTTAAACGATTTTACGCGATTGCGAAAAGAAGATATTATTTACATGTATTCAGCCTGTTAGTTATTAAGTTTGTTAGAGATTTGCTATCTCTTTCTTACACACAACCACATACACTCACTGTGTCTCTGTCTATTTTGGTTTAGTGCGCCAATTGTAATCGAGAGGCATTAGCGGAGTGCTCACTGTGCCGAAAAACGCCGTATTGCTCGGAGTTTTGCCAGCGCAAGGATTGGAATGCTCATCAAGTGGAGTGCACGCGAAATCCGCAGACGACAACGCAACAGGTCATGCTATTGATCGATGATCAGTCCTAAGCCCACATAACGAATTGTATATACAAAAAAAAGTAAAACAAAAAACAGAACAGCAACAAAACAGCAACAACAAAAAATGATAAAACATTTTACTACTAATTAAATACGATTATACAATGTTTCCACCCGCCCAAAATCCTTACCCACCACACATCACCACTCCTATAATTCCCATCCTGCTCCTGCTCCTATTCCCTACGCTCCCTACTACTTACCTAATCCAGACATAATCATTATGATGATCCGATCCTACTTCTAATCCGTTTTTATCCCTCAATTATATAGAAAGCCTATAGCCAGCCAGCCCTCTTAGATTTATGTCCTATATTAATGTAATTCTTAAACGTACATATTACTATATAAATAATATATATAATTATATATATACATATACATATATATATGAATATATATATACATTTTACTATTGAACGTAGGGCAAGTCAGCAAAAGAAAGAAGAAAGTAAGAAAAAATCCAAAAAAAAAAAAAAAAAAAAAAAATGGAACGAAAGCAAAAAAATTATACAAAATTACAAAACAAAAAATTACAAACAAAAAAAAAATACAAAAAAAAACAAACAAAATAAAAAAGGAAATGTGGAAAATAAATTTTGTAGCAAGCAAAAATCAAAGCAAGTGCAAAGGCGTAGAAAATTAATTAAGCTACAATTTGATGAAAGGAATTAAGAGAAACCCAAAACACATTACTTGTAATTCAATTTAAATTAAATTAAATTTATAAATAGTTGCAAAGCGCATAGCATAACTAACAAGGTAACAACCTACGCGTCCCCCTTTTCCCATCCTCCCTCTACTTATCCCACACCCTATATCCTTCCCAATCCCTAATACACACACATACACACAGAGAAATTACCATACATATTTGTCTATGTATACATTTTTTCACTAGACTTTAAGCATATAGTTAAAAACTTTTAACATTTTACAATTATAATTTTTATGATGGATCCTACTGCCGCCTATCCTCTGCGTTCTTTACCTAATACCACCACTACAACTATCCAACCAACCACCACCAGCCAACCAACCACGACCAACCACTTCCTCCCGCCCATGTCGTTACAAGCATCCAATAAAGATTTCAAACAAAGAACAAGTTAAGCAAATCAAACTGAAAAAAAAAAAAAAAAAAAAAAAAACCCCCCGCAAACAAAACCGATCTCCCTTAAAACGACAAATTGATCGAACTATATGTAAAACGAATAAAGTTGTGTGTAAATGTGCTTCTGTAGGGTTTTCCTTTCCAATTTCCATATCCATTTGTAAAGTTTTTGCCGCCGCCCAACCAACCAACCAACCAAACCAGAACCATTTCTTGTAGTCTGTAGTCTCCATATGCTAATACATTCATATATATGTAGTATATTTATATATTTATATATATATATATATATATATATATATATATACATACATATATATATATATATATAAATATATATATCTTTAAACAACTAGCTATATATTCCGATTCACGCACACACCACACACAAAACACACACGAAAACGCAACCACTGAGACACTCTTAAGTAATACGCGCTGATTCCCAGCGAAAGACTCCGAATTTGAAATCTTTATTCTCATGTCTGTAATGGTTTCGCATAACTAACTAAATGAAAAAAAAAAGAACACAAAAAAAAAAGGGTAGAGAAAGAAAAGAAATTGATCGTAAGATCGAAATATGGAAAGAAAAAAGAGAACCAAATCCGCAGCATACACACACACTACACTCAATACACACCACATAAAACACTCACAAAATCAAGCGCAATTGCAGATAGATAAAAGAAAAAAGAGTTGGAGTTGGAGGAGGAGTTGGAGATGAAGATGAAGATGGCTAAATTGAAAGAAGAGATGAAAATATATATACATAAATTTAAATTGTACAACGCTTACGTTTCTGTTTTATGTATGTTTTATATATATATTTTTTTTTTTTTTTCTCTCCTTTAAGTTTTCATTCTCGTTGTCGTTTCGTTTCGTGTATAAGTTTTAAGTTTTAAAAATTCTTTGAGTCAGATACGAGAATCGAGTTGCTGAATGTGATTTAGTAGAAGTTCTTTCACAAGGTAAGCATTTAAGTTAGCACTCGCACTCGAGACTAGAGTATAGTAAAAATGGACCGAAAAAAGAAATATTTCAAATAAATCAATTCAATTCCTAATTCATAATCTATTATTTGTCTAATCAAAAAAAAACATATTTCCTTATTTAAAAGTTCTGGATATTGGGGCCTAAAAGTATGCTTCTATTCTTACCATGCTTCTATTGTGAAAGAAAACTAAGGACATACATAACCGAGGATCATGTGGTTTACTAATAAACACCTTAATAGTATATCTTGGGTGCTTCTTCCTAATCTACCATTAAGACGGCGTGTTAACGTCTTTACGTGAATCGTGTGTTACTTTTAGGCAAAAAATTTCGTTTTATACAATGTCATATCATAATAATAGTGGAATCGTTGACTAAATATTCAAGGGTTTTTTTTTTTGTATATCATATCATAAATTTGTATGATATATGAGTGATGAAAAGTAAGTACCATTAAAACATATGTTTTTGAAGTTATTATTATTATTTTGCTGAAGTCAATTATGTAAAATACCTAAAGTCTTTAGAATGGGAAAGTTAAAAAAATATTTTGAAATCTAAATGAAGCCATAAGAGATTCCAAATTTGAAAACTACAAAAGTTAAACACAATGACAATAACTTATTAAAGTGTTTGTTAGTTAGGGCTTACTTTAATAGAGTAATTCCTAACTTTTGTCATGTATGTAAGCACATACATATATCGATAACTAAGTCCGGAAGTAGTTCATTTTAAAGCCAAGATCACTAGTTCGTTCGCTTTAGTGTTTTGTTCGATCGCTTAGTTAGGTAAATTTGAGTTGGAAATTGGAATTTTAATGTTGGTTTTTATTGACATATCACAAATAAATCACAATAAACACTGGTATTTGTCTTAGCCAAGTAATTTGAACTTAAACGGAGCGACAGACCAATTCATCGAACCAGTTCAGTATTGAACTAACAACGTAGTTCATACTTACGCACACTAACACACGCCTACACGTAAACACTTGTAGCTCAGTAATTTGTATTGTCACGCTTATCTCTGCTTATCTGCTCACTACGAAAACTGAAAAAGAAAAACTGGCCACTCATCGTTATAGGAGTTTGCATAAATATTTTCAGTGTTTCACCATCCGTATGTGGTATAAATTCTTTGCAAAGTTTTAATATACATAAGTAAGAAACTTATTTAAAAACGTGCAATATGGCATTAATCGGAGATATACTTAGTGAGATTTTGTTCAGTCCCATGAACATGGGACTGTTAGCAATAATCTTCTACTTAATATACAAAATAATTCGTGATCGTTCCGATGGGGGTCGCGGACCACAGAAACCAGCTGAACCGGAGTTACCCAAATTAAGGCGAGATTTCACCATACAGGAGCTTAAACAGTTTGATGGCACTCAACCCGATGGGCGGGTCTTGGTGGGTGTTAATGGTAGTGTCTACGATATGACAAAAGGAAAACGTTTTTACGGACCCGGCGGACCATATGCCAGCTTTGCCGGTCGTGACGCATCGCGAAATTTGGCCACATTCAATACCGAACCAAATAATAAGGAAGAATATGATGATTTGAGCGATTTAACTGCCGCTGAAATGGATTCAGTCCTGGACTGGGAATCACAGTTCAAGGTGAAATACGACTATGTGGGCAAGTTGTTGCGCAAGGGTGAAAAGCACACCAATTATGATGAAGAGAAGAAACAAGACAATGAAACTGAGCAGGAATCAAAAAAGGAGAACTAAAACATATATACAACTATATATAAATATTCACATATAACTATTGTTTTTTACCCAAACGCTCATTCCCCACAAAAAACATAAAAGGGTCTTATACCAAAGGATCGGACAATTAGATATAGGAAAAGGGTTATTTTTTTTTGCTTATAGAAGTGGTTTCGTATTTTTTCTATAGATATTAGTAGAGTTTAATCACTAGTAAACTGTAACACAGTAAATTAAGTAAAAAAAAATAAAACATAATAAAATAATTTCAATGTTTTCTCAAACACTGTATATTCTTTTTAACTCCGTCTCGATATAATAAATTACAGAAGCCAAGGATCATCGATTTAACTTCATTTAACTGAGCAATCCTTCGACATAAAAACCATTCATGTCCGATAAAAAAAAAAAAAAAACTGTGGGACTACAATGATAAGTTAGTTTCATTTTGTGTGTTGTTAATTCATATTATGCACAAGTTTCATTTATTATTGCATTTTTCTTAATTTTCTTTTCGTGTTTCTTTTTTTTTTTTTTTTTTGTTTTGCGTATTGCATTATTATCCGTATGCATTTTTCTTATTATTAGAATTCTATTACCAAAAATAATTTCTTAAAACTTTTCTTGCTGTTGTTATTACATACATAATTAGTTTGTTAATTTGCATAATGCATAACTTCTATCAATTTCGATATCGAATTCTGCTTGTTCGTTACTTCTGTCCTATAGTGTTCGAACTACAATTATATTATGGAACTCAAAACTTCAAAAGGAAGAACTCTACAAATTGAATGAATTAAAGGAAGCATATTTTGCATTCTCTGTGGGACTGTGTGTGGATCATTTTTGTATATAGAATAGTACATAAAACGAAACCGATATATCATTTTTGCTGCTACATTGTGGATTGGGTTTAGTAACTAATTTGTGTGATTAATAATTAAATAGATCAAAAAACATAATTTCGTATAAATAAAATGCCTTAAAACATATAACCAAACGCTCCTTTTCTAAATTTCGAACTTCGAAAATGGAAATGTCACGTAGTTTTAGGCTCGACAATTTTGATTGGGAATCGGATTCGAAAAGAAGCCTTAACATTTTTTTTTTTTTTATATATTTATATTTTTTTTTTTTTTTGTCAATTGGCTAAATAATAAATGTTAAGTGAATTGTTTGCTTTTGCTGCTACCCAATTAAAAGGACAAGGTTAAAACTAAGCGATAATATCTAATTAAAACAATTGCCAAAAACTAAATTTCAAGTGTCAGTATATATCTATATAGATGATACTCAAAATATACATATATAGATGGACAACGTTAAGGTGGTTAAACAAAGCCAAGGGTGGTTAGGGCCAGGTTAGTAATAGTATTTAACTTAATTTGAGAGGCGGCAACGATTACGATTTTCGTTTCGTTTTTTTTGCTTAATTTTTGTTTCTTTTTTTTGTTTGTTTTGTTTTTTTTTGTTTGGAATCACAAATGTTAGCTAGTATTTAAATACACATGTAGGTAAGATATTCAAAAAGGAAAATTAAATTTGCTCTTGGTGGTGGTGATGGTGGTGGCGACGGCGGCGATGGTGTTAGAGAGACGACAACGGCACAACGACGAGAACGACTACGCCTACGACGGTGATAATGTGGGTGGCAATGTGTGGCAACCATGAGGCTGATACTGCGCGCTTCACTCCAAATTTCGCACCTCGAATCGCTTGTACGTATAGTTAATGAAGACCCAATCCTTGGCAATTTCACCACCCTGTGGTATAGGAGCCGATGCTGTACGTTAAATAAAAAATTAATATGGCAAATGAGTGAGTCAAAAGTAATATAAAACTTTTAAAATACACTTACGTATCTCCAGCGAGACATCGGGAAATTCATCGAAATTGGACGTATCATCGATTGAGCGCACCTCAACGGGTATGGCCGCTGGCCGTTCACGTATATGTTCCCAATCCACGCCACGAAAGAATGGCACCGATTTCAAGTCATCAAGACCACGCTGGGAGCCGAGCCGACGATCCGCCTCGCAACAAAAATTGATAATCGTCTCTTTGGCCTCCTCCGATATGGGTATTTCCGGTGGAAATATCAATGTTTCACGCCAATTCATCACTTTGCGATAAGTATCCTGTGGATTATCCGAACAGAATGGGGGATAGCCCATTAACATTTCATACATAATGACGCCCAGCGACCACCAATCGCAGGCAGGTCCATAGCCAGTCTGCAGGAATACTTCGGGCGCTATATAATCCGGCGTTCCCACTGTGCTGTAAGCCAAGGCGCGCCGATTTCGTTTCCATGACTCGGCCCGTCGCTTTGAGTCCATCGGGCTGTGTATGTTAATTTAAACAAATCTTTCATTATTCTCCACTCTTCACAAAGAACATCTAATATTTTACCTGGCACAGGTGCCTATGAAGTCGGATGGTTTTGCTTGCGACAAATCGCGATAAAAGTCTGTGCGATGCGACTTTTTCAAGCCAGTGCACAAGCCAAAGTCAGAAAGCTGTAAGAAAAACAATTTAAAATAAAATATTTCTACATTTTCTCTGATATTTCTTTCGATGATCCTACCTTGAGATGCCCTCGCGCATCCAGCAGCAAATTGTCTGGCTTGATGTCCCTGTGTATGAAACCAAGTTTGTGTATCGAATCGATCGCTAATGCCGTCTCACTGATATAGAATTGTGTGCACTCCTCGGATAGTGTGTCCTTTTTCATCAGAAGGGTCATCATATCACCGCCGGGCAAAAATTCCATTATCAAATATAAATTGACCTGGTCCTGTAATCGTCAAAATAAAAATATAACTATGTTTAAAACACAATCAATTTTACATAAATTATAATTGTATAAGTAATTAAAAAACAAAGATTAGTTATATACGATATACTCTACCAGATTTTGAATCATAGTACTAAGTCGTACTGTTTACTATTGGGACAAAGTATACAAAAGTATAATTTTCACCGATAATTTGTTAATTTTTTTTTAAATATTTTATGATATCTATCTAATATTATTGTAATTCCCATGCAGCGATGGCCAGCTGATTTTTTAATAAAAATACTCTACCTTGTTCGACTATAGACAGGCATCACTGTATTTTAGACTAAACAAAAACAAGAACTTTTACCAGTGTAAAATATATAGGGAAAGGAGAGTGGAGCGGGTGAAGGGGAAAAAACATATGATTGGCGAGGCACTGTTGGTGTTGCTTCTGCACTTCTATTGGTTTATTGATTTTCTGCTGTGATGTCTGATTATGTGGATATATATATATATATGTGTGTTTGTGTGTGCGAGTATGAATGTGACGTGTGAGTGTATTTAACACAATTCTTTTGTTTTGCGTTGTTATTGTGTCTCACCTGAAAACTGTAATACATTTTGACCACCCACTGATGATCGGCCTCGACGAGAACATCTCGCTCGGCCCGTACATGCGCCACTTGCTCCTTTTCAAGCATATCGGCCTTGCGTAGCACCTTCATGGCATAGACATGTCCCGTATCCTTTTTCTGAACTAAGCGAACCTCACCGAACGCACCGCGTCCAATTACCTTCAGTGCCTCGAAATCTTCAACACCCAAACGTAATCGTTTGAGACGTAAATATTCCGTCTCTTTTTGCGCATGTTGCAGTCGTTTCTCCTGTCGTTGCGATTCTGTTAGACTCTCGTCCTTCAGCTGGGCCTCTAATTTGGCCAGACGTTGCTTACGCTCGCCGTATTGTGTCACCAAATTGCTGTAGTAGTTCTCTAACGTTACCTTGGCCTTGGTGGCTTTGTCCAGTGTGTGATCGCTGAATCGTATTGAGGAACCGTCCGTCGTACTGTTGTCCGTTCTGCTGCTCATCATCTAAACTGGTTCGTGTGTGTTGTTGTTTTTGTTCTTTTAATTCAGATATTCTGCTATTCCTGCTGGCCTTATCTGACCTGGCTGGATTCGGGTGCGGATGGGTCTCTATAGTTGGTCTCTATGGCCCAAGCACACACACTGTTTCGGTGTAATATAGAGATATATTTGCTATTTTTCCTTTTATTTTATTGCAATTTGTTAAAAATTCCTCCCTCACTCTGCCTTCCTCTGCTTCCAGTGTGGCCGCAGTTGGCAAACATGAAGATGCCAAAAGAAGTTGAGTCGAATGAAAAATACCGTTGCACTTCTAACGCCTCCTAATTCTTTTCCAGTTATTGAACTTTATATTGTTAAAGGTATTTTTTATGAGTTATTCTGTATAAAATATATACGTAAATGTGCATATTGTTGTGATTGAATTTCGGAAAAAGTGCGACAAATATAAATGAGCATAGAGAATCGGATTGAGCTCATATTAATATATGTATATACATTTCAAAACAAAAATCTAGTGTCATACATTGCTTAATGTTGTGTGAGCATTGCGCACTTTGAGAATGAGTAGCGAGACGTTTAGTGAGAATGGAAGGGATGGGTAATTGAGAATATCTAATAAAAACAAATAAACTATAATGTACGTGATAAAATAATAATGGCCCGCACAACGAACTTCTCGGATCTAAACGCCAAGTGTCTGCTATTGATTTTTAAGCTACTGCCAAATCTAGAGGATCAACTGAATTTGGCCCGTTGTTGTCGCAATTTTCGAGATGTCTTTATTCACCTGCATCACCAACATTTCCACGACATTCAGGACAGGCACATTAACCTTAGAACCTTTGAGGATTGGCAAACGTTCCTGTGGTTGTGCGGGGAGAATGTAAGAAGTCTACACTCGTACTATGACGATGATCATCCATTGCAGCTATGGCCTCTGATTACAAAATATTGCAAACGACTAGAAAGCCTAACGATACGAAATGCCACAGTAGCCAGAACACAGTCTTACGTACTAAGAATGACGACATTGCAACGGGTGCACATCAGAAATTACAAGAGCACAAGCAAGGATTTAATAAGAAATATGTTGCTGCGACTGCCATATATAATAAGTCTTGGTCTGGAAAGTTTTGACCGCAGAGAATGTAAGTGTGGATTGATATGGTAGCTTATTTTGGAGTTCAGTTTGTTCAATATGAATTCCATTTTCAGTGCAAGAACTGCGTCATTTTAGAAACCTTGAAGAGCTTCTAATGTATGACGAGATACAGCTCTCTAGTTCGGAATTCACAGCTATTACCAAATCGATGAAGAATTTACGTGTTCTTCAGCTGGGCAATGCAAAGCGCTTTCTCACTACTAGTACGCTAAAACAGTTGTCCTCCTACTGTCCAAAACTGGAGAAACTTTCATACAACGATAGCTCCGCTGATCCCATGTGCCTGGTGCAGTTCTCCAACATGCAATATCTGCAAATTTGTTGCCCCGATGAGCTGAAAACTCGATTCTTCAAAGCCTTGGCCAGCCAATGCTCCACGCATCTGGCATTCCTGGTACTCCAGCGTAAACGTTGGGTCAATGAGGAGCAGGCCCAACATATCAGTGCCTTGCAATCGTTGAGATGGCTCGTATGCAAGCCACGTGACGATCGATCTGTCCATTGGTTGTCTGGACTTAGCCAGCTCGAGTCTCTTTCTGTTCAGTGTGCTCGAGATATTGGCGAAACAGAATTGTCACTTTTAGTGCGAAAGAATGAGCAGTTGCGTTATCTAAACATTTGCTATTGCTTGGGCATCACCGATACTTTTATTGTGGACACTTTAGTTACTCTGGGGCAGCGGCAGAGTCAACAGCCTTTGGAATTATATGCAGCTGCTACGGATATAAGGCGCGACATCGTAGACAGAGTGAGTCGTAGACAAATCAAACAAATTGTTGTCAAATTAATATTTGATTTCTTAATTATAAATTTCCAGCTGCCATGCGCTAGTTATCCTCTTCAAATGCTACAATTGCATTTTGAGGTGAGTGATGGCATGCACCACAATGATCATTACTTTAACGATGAGCCCGAATTCGATCGCTAGACAGAAATAACAAGAGAGAGGCTTACTTTCCCATCCAATCTTATATCAAGCTTTATATCAAGCCAGTTTATACGTGATTTTAGCACTCAAAGTGGTATTCATAATTTTATATATACTGCACACTCCAGTACCATTACATATAGTGTTTAATAAATTAAACTGTTTTTTATTTGTTTTAATTTATTAGTCTTCAATACTTTTTTTTTAAACTGTCAAATGTTTAGCAAGTTAATAAAAGTTTTAATTTACCCGCCACATTTTTAAGGTATTTTTTTTTTTTGTAATGAAGTGGTGACAACCCTAGGTTGCAATTTATCGATATTATTTTCATTATTTAACACATCTCTGGTTGTTGAAAAGAAAAAACCATAATTTTGAGGAGTTTGAAAACTTTTTTTTTTTGAAAATTATTTATAAAGCAGCTTTGCGATGCTCTCCATGCTGCAGGAGAAGCGCCCGCTAAAGCGGACGCGTCTGGGCCCGCCGGATATTTATCCACAGGACGCCAAACAGCGGGAGGACGAACTTACGCCTACGAATGTAAAGCACGGTTTCACCACGACGCCGCCCCTTTCGGATGAGTTTGGGACGGCACATAATTCGAATGTCAATGCTAGCAAGGTGAGCGCTTTCTTTAGCGGCGTGCTTGCGAAGAAGGAGGAGCTGATGACGCTGCAAGACACTGGCCGCAAAAAACAGCAGATCAACTGCAAGGACAATTTCTGGCCGGTGTCACCGCGACGCAAGTGCACGGTGGACGCCTGGTTTAAGGATCTGGCAGGAAACAAACCCCTGTTGAGCCTGGCAAAACGGGCACCATCGTTCAACAAAAAAGAGGAGATCTTTATAACGCTTTGCGAGAACCAAGTTAACATGCAGCGAGCCACTTGGTTCATCAAGCTAAGCGCCGCCTACACACTGAGTTTCACCGAATCAAAGAATAAGAAACGCAGTATATACGATCCTGCAGCGGAGTGGACGGGAAACATGATTAAATTTATGAAGGAGCTTTTACCAAAGCTGCAGGAATACTATCAGCAGGGTATGTGATTTACAACAAAATGAATTGCATCATGATATTTTTATGATCATCATTTATTCTAGATCATCACAAATCTGCATCGAATGGTAGCCAGCCTTCTGGGCTGGCAGGAGGATCTGGTGCACTTGGTGCGACAAGTAACGGCAACACTTCATCTGGTACTGGAGCTGTAAGCAATGCCGTGGCTGCCTGCAGTGCTCAAACAAATGTCATTCCTGTGCCTAGCATGGCCAGCCCTTTACCTCCCATACATAGTCCAGCCAATGGCGGAGCACCAGGCCCGCCTAGTTCTGCAGGAACAGGAGGTGTCAACTCTGGCAATGTTATGCCATCAGCCGGGTCAGGAGGCAACGTATCCACTGGATCAACCTCCTCTTCCACCCCCAACAGCAGTACAGTGGGCACTACAGCTGTTCCTCCTGGATCCACCATATCGGGTATTGGTAGCCAGTTTGAAGACAGCCGAAATGCCCTAAAATACTGGAAGTATTGTCATCAGCTTAGCAAATATATGTATGAGGAGTCGCTGTTGGATAGGCAAGAGTTCCTTAATTGGATTCTCGATCTTCTGGATAAAATGCGTACCCAGTCCAGTTTCGATGAGCCGTTAAAGAAGCTGGTGTTAAGCTTTGCTCTCCAGTATATGCATGACTTTGTTCAGTCCGAGCGTTTGTGCAGAAAGATGGCCTACATAGTGGCCAAAAAGTTGGCGCATTTGCTCAATGCTGCCGTGGAACAGCAGGGAATCAAGGAGTTGGAAGCGGGTGGAGCCGACAAGATCCACCAGCACCATCTTCACCCGGAGCCCTACGAATTGGCCCTGCAGGAACAGATGAATTGCCCCCATCATCGGGATATTGTGCTCTATCTAAGCACCATCCTACAAATTATAACAATTGAGTGTCCAACGGCATTAGTGTGGAGTGGCATAGCTGCCCATCGGGCTCCCTCATCGTTGGTGGGCAGTCCGCTGGATCATTTACCCTTGGCTCCTTCTGTTTTGCCAATGCCTACGCGTTGCCCTCGCACCAACCAGGAGCTCCGACGGCAACTACGAGCTGCCGAATCGGACATAGTTGTACGCACACAACATGCGGAGCAGAATTGGTTTGCATCAAAATGGCTAAGTGCTGGCAAGAACCATTATACCAATGTCCTGGCCACTTTGGACCATCTGGATACGCATTGCTTTGAGCGCATGGATCTGTGCAACAGTATTGATACACTTTATGCCCACATCTTCCCCAGCAAGCGGCGGGAAGACTGCGAGCCAGCGGTTGCGGTGACGGGATCGGAACAGCAGCAGCAAACTCAACGTTCCACCTATGAGCCCAAGCAGGACAAAGACACCGTTAGAATATTGTGTGAGTGGGCCGTGTCGAGTCAACGATGGGGTGAACATCGTGCTATGGTTGTGGCAATTTTATTAGACAAGCGTCAGATCGATGTCACCAGCACTCCTTCAGAGCAATCTAGCGACAAGGAGGACAAGGATTCATTAGCATCTGGGGCGGGTTTGATTGACGGACTTCCTGTGTTCCAGCATGTTCTAATGCAGTTTCTCGACCACGATGCCCCGGTGTTGGATGAGCATTCCAGCAGTCCGCAGCAGCGTACGGAATTCACCAATCTAGTGCAACTTTTCAGTGCTCTTATACGTCATGATGTCTTCTCGCACAATGCCTACATGCATACGCTAATCTCTCGTGGAGATCTTTTGTTGGAGTCGACACTGATGAGCAAGTCTTCAGTGGCCACCTCAAAGACATCGCCGCCACCGCCAGCTCCACCACCGCCCACGACAAGTCATGGATTTGATGATGATGGCTTTGGTGGTGGCCTGGATTTCAAGCACACCGAATTTGATGACTCCAATGTGGACGATGATCTGGATAAGCTTGTGCAAAACATCAAAGAAAAGGGTCAGCAGCATGAAGCACCAGATAGCCCCAAAATTGGGGCACCAAGTGATGGGGATGGTAGCGGCAGCACACCGCCCATATCCCGCCACTATGTGTATACAAAGCACTTTCCCATTCCGCAGGATGACCCCAGTGTTGCCAGTTACAGTAGCGAGAGCAATCAACGCTATATCCTGCTCTTCGGTGTTGGCAAAGAACGGGACGAGAAGAAGCATGCCGTAAAAAAGATGTCCAAGGAGATTGGGAAACTCTTCACTAAAAAGTTTTCTATCGATGTGGCCGAGGGGGGCAAGGTAAAGAAGCATTCCCGTAATGAGTTTAACTTCGAGGCCACCACCGCCAAATGCCAGCACATGGCTTATTTCGATCAGCATGTGGTTACCGCTCAGTGTGCGGCCAACATACTGGAACAGCTTAATGGCTTTGCCTTGGGGAACAACAACTATTTGCCTGTCCAGGAGCATGTGGCTTTCCTCTTTGATCTCATGGAACTAGCTCTAAATATCTACAGCCTTCTAGAGTTGTGCGATAATCTGCTCAAGGAGCTACCAGAAGTGGAACATCAGCTGCAGCTAAAAAAATCAAATATGGTGCGTGGCTATACCACCTCCCTGGCTTTGTATATTGTGAGTATCCTTCGACGGTATCACAGTTGCCTGCTGCTCTCACCTGAGCAGACCATGTCGGTATTCGAAGGCCTTTGTCGTACCATTCGTCATGTGAACAATCCTAGCGAATGCAGCTCTGCGGAAAGATGCATTCTAGCTTATTTGAGTGATTTGCACGAATCCTGTATTATGCTGCAGGGTAAGGAGCAATCCAACGAGTATTATCAACAATTGCAATGCATCAAACGATTCAAGGACATTTTCAACACTCCCGAACAGTTGAGGTAATAACACAGAGATGCCTGTTTTCTAGGATTTCAGTTTACATTTTTCTGTCTTTTATCCTCTTCTAGCCTGCCCCCTCAGGGCTATAATCCGCAGTTCCTTCAGGAGTTGTTTATAGCACCGCGTCGCGGGGGAAAGTTGGAACCTCACTGGCTACGCCAACTTCATGAGTCACCAGCAAATGTCTATAGCTTTGTGTCCAACGCTCTCATTGCAGTCTGCCGGGAATTGGACAACGAGCATCTGAATGATGTGGCTTTGGCCTGTGCCGAGCTAACCGCCAGTTGCAATGTCCTCTCCGAGGAGTGGATAGCAGCCCTTCAAAGTCTGTGTAGCGGCAGTAAGAGTCCGCGCTATCCCCATCTAAACGGGCAAGTGGATATTGGCCAAGGAAGGACGCACAATGCCTTAGCTGTGTTTGTCTGCATTTTGGTGGCACGTCATTGTTTCTCTCTGGCGGATTTTGTCAGCAAATTCGCTCTGCCAACATTGGCAAGATCAGTTAGCGGTGGTGCTGGCGGTGGCGGCGGTGAGTTAAGCGTAGATGCCGAGGCCGGAGCACGTTTGACTTGTCATTTGGTGTTGAAGCTATTTAAAACTTTGGAGATACCACAGCCGGGTATGTACTCGGTAAGCACATCACCCAATCCTCTTCTGCTGAACAGCGAATATAGCATTCGTTTGAGCTGCGATCGTCACCTATTAGTTGGCGCCCATAAGACCATCCCCATTGCAGCTGTGTTGGCAGTGCTTAAAGCCATTCTCATAGTAGTGGATAATGCAGCCCTGAAGACGCCTCTTGGTGGTGGTGGAAGTGGTCTTAACTGCTCATCAGTGGGTGGCGGCGCTTTTGGAAGTGGAAAACGCAGCGGTTTCAATACTCCCGTCCATCCCGGCAGCACACCAAAGAGTAACGAACAGCGACCCGCCGATCTCAGCCAGATATTGGGCACTAGCGACCTGCAATTAAGTACTGGTTTAACCAGCGAACAAGAGGCACTGCAACAGCCGTCAGGTGGAGTTATGGAGCAAATCTCTCTTCTTGAATTCGCCCAGGCGGTGCTCAAGCAAATTTGCGCCCAGGAACATGTATTGGAGCGATGTCTCAAGAATGCGGAGCAACTCTGCGACATGATTATCGACGAGATGCTCACGGCGAAGCAAGCCCAGCGTGTGCTACACATGATTTGTTATCCGGAAGCGGAATTCAACATTATATCTGAATTGGATCAGCGGGCTATGATTGTGAGAATTCTAGAGAATCTGGGCCAATGGACATTACGCATCTCATGGCTAGATTTACAGCTGATGTATCGTCAATCTCTGAGTAATAATGCTGAGCTGAATGTTTGGCTAGACACGGTAGCCAGGGCAGCCATTGATGTGTTTCACATGGAGGAGGTTTTACTTCCAGGAACATTAAAAGCAACACATAAGCCTAAGCCGTCGACCTGGCTGGTAGCTCCATTAATAGCCAAGCTAACGCCAGCTGTACAGGGCCGGATTCTCAGGGTGGCTGGACAGGTGCTGGAGTCCATGAACTATTTCTCTAAAGTTTCTAAATCCGATTGCAACAGCTCGGGCAGCGGGGATGAGCGAGAAAAGAGCAACAGTTGTCACAGCAGCAACAGCTATGGGCTGGGTGGCGTGGCTGCTCGTAATAAAAAGATGCCCCTGAATTATCAGCCATTTTTAGGGTTGATTCTAACTTGCCTAAAAGGTCAGGATGAGTACAAGGAAAATTTACTGGTCTCGCTGTACTCCCAACTCTCTCAGTGTCTGCAGTCTTTTGCCGAGGTAAGTCAATCCAATCAAAGAGTAAATCAGGTATTAATTGGATTCAAATCGGTCTAGTTGGACACAATTGGTGGCGTTGATGAGCCGCAAGCACGTGAAGAGATATTGGATGCTTTGCAACTTCGCTTTTCCCTAGTAGGTGGAATGTTCGAGGCGATCCAGAAGAATAGCACTCCCACCACGGATTGGGCTATTCTCTTAACGCAGCTGGTCTGTCAGGGTGTGGTTGATTTGAGCTGCAATCGAGAGCTGTTTACCACAGTGGTGGACATGCTGGCTACTTTGGTCCATTCGACTCTAGTCTCGGATAGCCAATCGGAGCGAGACGAGAACAAAAAACTCTACCTAAATCTCATGAAGAAACTGAAAAAAGAGATTGGTGAGAAAAACAATGCCTCCATAAGGGTCATACGACAATTGCTGCCGTTGTATAAGCAGCCGACAGAGGTAAATGGATAAGGGATTTTTAAAACTTTCTATTCATTACTGCATACCATTATATGACTAGGTCATTGCCTGCGAGCACGCTGGAATGGACACCAAAGGCAACAAAATCTGTGACATGGACAAGAAACAGCTGCGCATCTCAGACAAGCAGCGGATTAGTGTGTGGGACATACTTGAGGGCCACAAAAATCCGGCACCCTTTTCCTGGGTCTGGTTTGGAGCTGTGAAGCTGGAACGCAAACCCTTAACCTATGAGGATGCCCATCGAAATCTTAAGTATCATACGCACAGTCTGGTTAAACCAAGCAGTTATTATTATGAACCTTTGCCCCTGCCTCCCGAGGATATTGAGCCAGTTCCCGAAAAGATTTGCATAGTAAGTTACGGAACAAAAAAAAAATAATTATTGTGATTCTTAAATGTTTACCATGCAGAAGGATGAAATGATGAAGGCGGACACTCCCTCATCGGTGGATCAATCCCCAAGTGCAGTGGGTGTAGGTACGGGTCGCGGTCGGGGCAAGGGAACCACCACACGAAAGCGGAAGCCCAAGAATCCCAAGACGCCACCCGTGGTTAACACTCAACAGGGACAGCAGCCTCAATTGGCTCCACAGCCGCAACAGCAACAACAACAAATGCAGCAGCAACAACAACAGCAGCAACAACAGCAGCAGCAACAACTCAACATGCAACAACAGCAGCAAATGCAAACTAATCAAATGGGACAAATGCAAATGAATATGCCGGTAGGTGAAAAAATCTCATCATTTGGAAGTGATTTCTCAATCTTTTTTAAACAGATGACCATGCAGCAATTTGGTCCCAATCCGAATGCTATGATGCAACAGCAAAATGCCATGCTACAACAGCAGCAGCAAATGCAACAAATGGCCCCCAATCAGCTACAGCAGCAGCTAAATGTGGGTGGCGGCAATGGTCCGCTTAGTCAGCAAGTGAATTTTATGCAACAAGGACCTGGGGCTGTCTCTGGCCCAGTTAGCGGTGGCCCGCAGCAGCAGCAACAATGGCATAATGCTCCCCAACAGCAACAGGCCCCGCAGCAATATCATAACCAATATGCGCCTCACCAACAGAATATGCAAAGTGAGTGAATCGCGTGAATTTTCTTTTCTAATTCTAATTGTATGACTCCTAAAATCACCAGTGAATCGCATCGAGAGACCTCCATTGAATGCCAATTCAAAGCAGGCTCTATCTCAGTTGTTGCGGCAACGGGCTCCTAGCTCCTTCCAACAGCAACAGCCGCCACAAGGAGGTGGCGGCTTTAATCCCATGCAACAACAGCAGGCACAACAACAGCAACAACAAGTTCCTGGGGGACCGCAGCAGCAAATGAATCCTCAACAGATGCGGCAGCAGCAGATGAATGCTCAGCAGAATCCTCAGACAGTGGCTGCTTTCAATGCTTTGCAACAACAGCAGCAACAACAACAGCAGCAGCAACAGCAGAATGCCCAACAGCAACAGCAAATGAATCCCAATCAGCAACAGCAGCAATTTATGCGCGGCGGTGGCAATATGCGGCCAGGCATGACTCCCAATCAGATGAACCAAATGAATATGGGTGGTCAGGGTATGTCACAGAATCCTATGATGCAGCAACAGATGGCGCAAGGTATGGTGGGCATGGTTGGAAATCCCAATGCCAATCAGCTTATGCAAAGCGGTGGTGTTCAGGGAGGCAATGGAGTTGGCGTTGGTGTCGGAGTTGGGAATAATCCCAGCATGGGTGTTGGAGTTGGTGTTGGCATGGGGGCCATGCCACAACAGGGCATGATGCAGCAACAACCACAACAACAAGTCCAGTTTCAGAATTTCCAAAATCAATATCAACAGCAACAACAGCAGCAGCAACAACAAGGCATGCAACAGCAAGGTGGCGGTGCTGGCATTGGAGTTGGTGTTGGTGTCGGCGTGGGAGTCGGAATGGCTCCTAATCAGCAGCAGCAGCAACAAGCCAATCTTATGGGCAACTTTAATCCCCAAATGCAGCAGGCGAATCGCAACAATCCTGATTTTATGACTGCAGCCGCTGTTCAACAGCAACAACAACAACAGCAGCAACAACAAAGAGGTAACATGCCTGGTAGCATGATGGGCGGCAATCGTGGCCAGTATATGAACCAGGCACCCAACGTTACGATGTCAAATATGATGGGTCCCGGACCGGGTGGTGTAGGAGTTGGACAGGTGCCGCCATATGCACGACAGCAACAAGCCGGTGGTGGGAAACCTGGAGTTCTGCCAACTCAGCAACAATTCCAACAACAACAGCAGCAACAACTTCGACATCAGCAAATGATGCAGATGCAGGGCATGGGGGGCGGCGGAGGTGTTGGTATGGGCGGTGGACCACAGACAGCTGGCGGAGCTGGTACTGTTGGTGGAGGAGGCATGGGTGTAGGCGTGGGCGTAGGTGTTGGTGTCCAACAGCAGCAGACGATGAACCAGCAACAGACCCCAAATTTGGTGGCCCAACTGCAGCGTCAGAACATGATGGGGCAGCAGCAACAGTATCAGCACCAACCGCCACCGTATTAAAGCATGAACACTCATTTTTAGCAACTGTAAGACACAAAATTATACATATACAGCTATTTATCAATTTTTTGTTTTTTTTTGCAATAAACAAAACATTTTAATAATTTTTTCTATTTTTAAATCCCGTTGGCATAACGGACACAGTATGCCAACATTTTGTGTTTAACAGAGTACTCAGTTTCGGTTAAGCGGTTGCTCGTTCGCAGTGGCTCCATCTATCGCGGTGGTATCGTCATAAAAATCAATGTTGCGCTCATCTCTAACACGAACGGCAGTCAGCTGGTGTGATTCAATCTGTGTGTGTGTATGTGTGTGTGTTTGCGTGTGGTGCGGGAGAGATTTTTTTACAAAATTTCATATTAATTAATTAGTACTAAGTTTAAAGTTATTTAGTGCAATATCCCAGTTGCAATGTCCAACAAATTTACGTGTTAATCTGCGGCACTTTTGTTTACCACTGCTTCGAACCTCTCTCATTCATCAATAGTAACAAAATTCATTATTGGTTCAGTGTTCAATTCTTAGCCATAGCGACCAAGTGTGATATTCCGCAATGAGCGCAATACCGGAAAGTAGTAAAAAACGTCAAAAAACGGTAAGTCTTAGGTACGTGGCCCCAGACCCAATTTCAGTTCCCCGGCCTCGGTGCTGGCCCCTTCCCCCTTCTTTATTTGTATACAACTACCTGTATTTGTACAATTGTGTCAAGGAAGAAAATAGAAAGAACTACAGTGGTCGATGCATGTGCCCCAAAACAGTGCAGCACTTGAACTAAATTGGGAAATGTGAATGGAATATGGGATATGCCTATATATGTCGCTTTAAGTCGTGAAGCTGTCATAGTGTGTGGGGGGAAAGGTGTTAAGGCTGCCATATTTTAACAGCTGTTGACACCATTTCTTCTTAGAGTTCATCTGTATCGCCTTTCACTTCCCACCCCCTTTAACCTGTTCTTGCTCTAAATTCCCGTTCAATTGTGCAGCTGAGAACACGTAATACTCGATCTAATACCGAAAAAGCAAAAAAATTCCTAAACAGAAACTAACGTCACGCACATTCACCTCACTGAACTAAAACCCATTATCTTATCGTTAATACTGAAAATGACCCAAATTTAAGCCAATGACCAGTTTATTCACAATAGTAGAGTATATTTCGTATGGTATTAACGTATAAGTAAATATTTCAATATTTGTATATTTTATAAATGTATATTTATATATATATATATATATATATATATATATATATATTAACGTATGTATGCATTTGAAGTATGCATTAACCAAATCGGAATGCTTAATCAGACTAAAAAAACTGTTGAATCTGCAGAAATATATTTGTATGTACATTTGTATGTACATAAATACATACATACATAGAAATATTAGGACGGCACGTGTAGTATAAACAATTTTTAAATGATTAGTTTATTTCCAAGTACTCTTACAAATTCGACTGGATTTCCCAAATATATTTGATGTTTGTTCGCTGATATGTATATATACATATATCAACAACAGATATTGTTATACCAATTCTTGGATATAAAAGCAATACTCTTATGTATATAATTTGCTTCCATCCATAATTAAATGTATTTATACATACATAGACTAGTGACTGACAGATTTTTATAATATGATTCATAGTAACAGTGGAAAATCACTTGGTTTATATATATATGTATTTAACTATATATATATATATATATATATATATATATATATATATATTGGGGTCTATTTGGGTTTTTTATTTGTCCGTTTATCTGTACAGTTTTTGTTTTATTATTATTGTGTTATTACTTTTCTTATGCAATATATGTATGTTGCTTGTTTTTCTAAATTTCAACAGGTTTTTATCCATACGCACACACACATGCAAATAAAGCGTAAAAGAGAGATAGATAGATAGAGAAACAAGTTAAAATTAAAAAGAAAGTATCCCCAAGTCGGGGCCCCATGCTAACGAATTGTAAACAAGTTAAAGATACTTTTGCGGATGGTTTTTCAGCTATATAAAAACTTGGTCAGACCTGAAGGCGAAGTCAGTCAAAAGTTGAATGACCACAACGAAGATGATGACTCCATTGAGTTGCAAGCCCCATTCCATTGTTCCATTACATTGTCAAGTATGTTAACCATGTATATGGTACCATATAAATAACAATTTAACAACTTTAACTCAACTTCCATTTACAATGAGAAACTACATAGTTTTATTATTTTTGCAATATCTTGCTACTTTAATGGCTTTGTTTTGTTCATTTTCTTACAAGATGATGATGATCTAATACAATGACTTTTATATTTTCCATGTCAAAGGCGAATATTCATGTTTATAGATATTTGTAATAATCTTATATTCCCATATTTTTCATTTTTGTAGGTTAACTAGTGGCTAAGTTAACTATCTAATTGGTAAAAACACTAATTATGATATCTTACCAAAAAAAAAGAGAGAAAGAGAAAGAAAATGAAAAAATGCTAACAAAAGACTTCATTTAGACCAAAGAGAAGGAATGAAAGTTCGACTTAGGAAATATTTGTATTTCTGTTTTACCTACCTTTCCTGTCAAATATTCCCAACTAGTTCAAGTGTGAATTGCGTCAAAAACTGATATATATTTACATTTCGCAATTTTTATTATACATTTTTTTTAATTTGTTTCTTTTTATGTACTCAGTTGGCATTTTGTTTTAGAAAATACCTAGTTTTAATAAACATCTGAGATAAACAAGTGCTTTTTACGAACATTAATTTGTTTTATCTCTGGCAAACGTTAGTAGTTACCTCATTTCCCACAGAGGTAAATTTTAGCTATTGGTTGCCATCCAATTTTTTGGTATCTCCTGGCTGCATATTCAATTCAACTTCAGTTGCAGTTTTGAGCTACGTCGAGAAAGTTCATCAGTGGTTACATTTGCGCTGAGCAAAACTGTAGTATACTATATCAATATATATATATATGTGTGTTTGTATATACAAGAGAAAAAAAGGCAACTCTCACTTGTTGTTTAATTAACGAAAACGAAGAAAAACCTCTTTGTATACCTGGCTAGCATTGCTTTCTTTTCGCTTGCCGCGATATTTGTTTATTTTTTTACTTTGTGAGTGAAGAAAATGTTTACTAAACGCTCCAATTTGTTGTGCCACCGCAATGTTAATAATAACAACAACAACTGTAATAAAAACAATAGCAACAACAACAACACATTCACGAACACGAAATGTTGCCTACTAAACCACGAGAAATGCAATGATTTTGTAAGTTGATAATGATAAAAGAGATGCAAAAAGAGAAAAAGAATTCCCAGGAATAGATCGTATTTATATTTACATCTTCATGCATATGTATATTTATGTATATGTATTTGGAAACAATATTTGGGACTTGACCCTTGGGAGGGAGGGAATTGCCAATTGGACCCCAAACAAAACAAAAAAGAATCTTGTTATGAGAGAATTTACATAAATTTCAATTTATTTGTATATAGCCAACTCTTTAAGCCATTTTGTCATTTCAAAGGTGAAATATGAATAACCAAAAAGTCTGTTTAAACATTGGTCTTTGTCATTAGCTTTATAGCCCCCTCCTCAATTTAGTTTCTTTAAGCCATTTAATTGATTTACACGGATGGAAGTTGACAAAAGACCAGAACAGAGACAGCTAGAGTCACTGGCAGTGGCAGATCCAATGCCAGATCCAGACCTAACAGAAGTTTGTCATTCAGTCAGTTAGTCGGTAAGTTAATTCTGTGATCCAATCCGGCTCGTCTTGGCCTCTGCCCTGCTCTGCTCTTCTTTCTTTCTTTTTCTCTCGCTTGTTTTCTCCGCTCTCCGCCTTCTCTTTTCTGTAGGCACACATATAATTCCAGTAAATATTATTAAAACTTTCAGTTCGCTTTCAACGCTCGTCTCGCGTTTGTCTATGACTTGAAAGTAAAATAATATTCCACTTGGTGGTTGGAACTGGTGAAACTTTGCTAACATTCGCAACCATCACTCCCATCTATTCCACTATCAGTTGTCGTTAATAAACAACGTGTACAAAAAAAAAATTAATAAAAAAAAAATAGCAATAAACGTAAATATAGATTTATAACAATGCCGAATCCGCCCATTGGATTTTATCCTCATATCAAAAGACGGGTAAGAGTAATTGCACCACAATCAAATGCTAAACGATATCATATTTAACTGGAATACCAGATCAAAGAGACAGACACACAAAAAGAGCGGGAGAGGTGGGCTAGAGGTAGATAATCATAGTATCATTACCTTTCCAAAATACATCTATGGAGCTTCCAAATCGACTTTCAGACATCTATCGAAACTTGATCAATGATATATCAGGCTACAACGGATCCTATTAAAACAATGCAGAAAATGTAGTAAATCATACAGATATTAGATAATATCGGACTATTTATTTACTCAATTTTTATTTGGACCTTTTGCTACAAATTTTTGACAATTATAAACTTAAAGCCGTATGATTTATAGATGTTGTTAATAAAAGAATCGAGAGAATATATCTTATAGACGAGTGTTACACACTGTTATTGTTTCGCCCCACACACACACACACTCATACAGACAGACATCTTATATACCCTCTTTTTTATATATGTATGGATGGATGACTTGGTGTTTATCTCAGTTCACTCGTTACCATTTGCGAGTCAGAGATTTGCCCGAGGTCTCCAATGAAAAGGTCAACAAACTGTTAGCAGCGGATTTTGCAAAGAAATGAAAGAAAAACGCTGGAGGGTCAAAGCTAACAATTGTTCACGGGGCCAGCTGAAGCTATAGCTAATGGCACCTAGGGCATCATCATATTCGCTTGATGGCATGAATATTAATTTATGATAATTTTGCACCAAACAAGATTCAACAACAATTTCCCCCGGCATCCGCTCGCTCTTTTTCTCTCCCATGCAGTGTCTACAGGTGGCAACGAATGTGACGGAACAGAAGCATCATGTTACACGTGAGACGCGCGGCAAAAATCTGGGTCTATGTCGTGGCTTTCGTGGTTGCACAGTGTGGCTGACGGGTGAGTGGATTCTTATCTCAATCCCCATGGGAATCCCAAATTTTCAGACTTTGATGGCAATGATGTAACTAATTCTCAGGTCTCAGCGGTGCTGGTAAAACATCGATTGCCTTTGAACTGGAGGCCTATCTGGTGTCTCGTGGTATACCCGCCTATGGCCTGGACGGCGACAATATACGCACGGGGTTGAATAAGAATTTAGGTTTTACGCCTGCCGAACGGGAGGAAAACATTCGGCGAGTGGGCGAGGTTGCCAAATTATTTGCCGATAGCGGAGTTGTCGCAATCTGTAGCTTTGTTTCACCTTTTGCCGATGATCGAGAGATGGCCCGAAAGATACACAAAGATGCGGGTCTAAAGTTCTATGAGATCTTTGTAGACACACCGCTCAATGTATGCGAGACGCGTGATGTAAAAGGACTTTACAAGAAAGCGCGAGAGGGCACAATAAAGGGATTCACTGGCATCACTCAGGAATATGAGCGCCCCCAACATCCAGAGCTGGTTGTAAATACAGATGGCTATACGGTGCGTGAGTCCACGCAACAGCTCGTAACCCTGTTGGAGCAGGAAGGCATCATTCCACGTTCCCTGCGTGATGTGGATCAGTTGCCTGAATTGTATCCAAGCGATAAAATTGCCTCAGAAGCTTTACGTCATGAGTCCCTATCGTTGCCAGGACTAGAAATTAGTACCGTAGAACTACAGTGGGTTCAAGTCCTGGCCGAAGGATGGGCGTTTCCATTACGTGGATTTATGCGTGAGGATGAGTATCTGCAAACGCTCCACTTCAATACATTGCAAAGCGGTATGGATGGTTCTTATCGGGAGAATCATTCGGTGCCCATTGTTCTTAGCGCCACAACTGCGGACAAGGAGCGTCTGGAGGGCGTATCTGCTCTTACGCTAAAGCATCAGGGAGAGGCGGTGGCCATTTTGCGGCGTCCCGAGTTCTATTATCAGCGGAAAGAAGAGCGTTTGGCTCGTCAGTTCGGTACTAGCAATCCTGCGCATCCGTACAGTAAGCAGGTTTACGAATCAGGAGATTTCCTGGTTGGTGGAGATTTGGCCGTTATCGAACGCATCCGGTGGCAGGATGGTCTCGACCAGTATCGGCTCACGCCCAATGAACTGCGTCGCAAATTTAAGGAGCTCAATGCAGACGCTATTTTCGCCTTCCAGCTGCGCAATCCTATTCATAATGGTCATGCGTTGCTTATGCAGGACACAAGGAGGCAACTGCTGGAGCGGGGCTTTAAGCAGCCAGTGCTGCTGCTTCATCCGCTAGGTGGATGGACCAAAGACGATGATGTGCCGCTGCAAGTGCGCATGAAACAACACCAGGCCGTCCTTGATGCGGGTGTTCTAAGGCGCGAGGACACTGTCCTCGCCATATTCCCATCGCCCATGATGTATGCTGGACCCACTGAGGTCCAATGGCATGCTAAGGCGCGCATGAATGCCGGTGCTAATTTTTACATTGTAGGCAGAGACCCCGCAGGCATGCCTCATCCCGATAAACAGGCATATCCCGATGGTAATCTCTATGATGCCACACATGGTGCGAGGGTTTTGAAAATGGCTCAAGGTCTGGACAGCATGGAGGTGGGTGAATCCCTTACTACACTGCACACTCACATACAGTTCTCATAATTATCTCCGTTTTCGCTTAATTCATCATCGTTCTTCCAGATCCTGCCCTTCCGTGTTGCCGCCTATGATAAAACTGCGAGCCGGATGGATTTCTTTGAGCCGCAGCGTAAAGATGACTTCGAATTCATTTCTGGGACTAAAATGCGTACTTTGGCAAAAACCGGGGCCAGTCCCCCCGATGGTTTCATGGAGCCCCATGCCTGGCAAATTCTAGCCACCTACTATCAAAATTTGCCGCAGGCGTAACCCGCGGGGACACCTTTACAGCATTTACGTGCAATTCTCTTCCTTTCCAAGCTTCTATTTATATAAAATTAATATTGCAACACTCAATCGTATAATGGTTCACAATTTGTCCTATTCTATCTATCCAGATTCCAAAAACCTAGTTTCACGCCACGTGTGTGTGTGTGTATGTGTTCCCTTGTATATGTGTCATGCACTCTCTTCCACTCTTTACCCAATGTTCGCATCGTACAAGTAATTGTATCTATATATATTTAAGCTTATCTACTTTTCTGTTTATCGTTTTAAGCAAGAGCAACCTTTTTTTTGAATACATATATATATATATACATATGTATAACCAATTTATTTAATTTACTAAACTAATTTAATAATAACGGAATATTGATAAAAAGTTGCATACTTTTGGATTTGCAATTCTTATTTGGCCCTATAAGTATGCTACGAAAACAATTTCCAACAAATCGAAGCAGCTCTAATATGTCATCAATTAAGTGCTGCCTTGCTTTGGCAAATATTTCAAGCAAACATTATTTCTGATCAACATTTTGCAGATATTTCAGATACAGGTATAGTCATGGAATAATAGTTTAAATGGGGATGGCAAAATCTTGAAAAGTAAGCATCTTGAATATGGAATTATCAATTGAAGTCTCCAGACTTCAACTTAGATACTCAATTGTCTTTAACATGTAGCCGAATTGTGCTTTAGTATTAATTATGAAAGTTTCGTGGCTCAAAGCCATACAATGATCGTGAAGTCTAAAAGATTGTAAGTGTTGCTACATTGGTTACTTCTGTTTGAGTTGATTATCCGGCTGAAGATTGTCGGAATTTGATCTTAATGTATGTACATATGTAAGTCAAAGTCAAAGTTTTCAATGCTTATTTCTTGCACGTGTTTTATTTTTATAAAATTGTATACGTTTTATAATTAATATTACAAGTAATTCATTAATATCAAATATGCATTTAGTTATCAATTAATTTCACAATATGTATTTTATTTTTACTGCGCTGTATGGATTTCATTTCAATTATTTTAAAATATATCATTATTATTATTATTACATATTATTATCATCCGATCGTATTACAAATACATACATTTTGACCCCATGTACTAAAATTTTCATTTACCGAGTCATTTCACGATTCTCATAACTTGTATATTTTTTTTTATTTTTTATTAGAAATAACGGTTTATTGACAGAGTCGCGTGTTATTGCGTGTGTATGTGGGTGTTTGTGTGTGGCAAATAAATACAGTAAAAACTAGAAATAAAGAAAATGAAATGTGTGTGAAGCGAAAAAAAAAACAAGCACCAGCAGCACGGATCCATGACATCCATAAGAGGAGTGTAAGACAAATACACTGGATACGGAGGCAGTCAAGAGGACAAGTAGGAGCAGGCAATTGGAATTGTGCGTCTGAACACCCTGTGTGTGTAAATGTGTGTTGAATTATACATACATATGTGCAGTTATATATACGCTTAACAAAATGGCAAAGTGGGATGAAGTTTATAGGAAAGAGATAATAGAACACGTTGAGCAAAGAACCAAGGAAACTAAATGATATGCATATTAAATATATACATATATTTATTTTACAATTAATTAATTAATTATACAATTTGACAACAACCATGGCTGGCTAACGGAAAGTAACGTTAAAAACTTTTCGAGATGTTGGATGCAGTCGGGATTGGATCGGATTGTGTGGAATTGGATTAGATTTTATTGCATTGGCTGTTTTTCATTTTGTTGGTTTTTGTTTTGCTTGAAACTTAATTTAATTATACCGCCTTCGATAACTGTATAATTTATGTATATATATATATATATATATATATATATATATATTATGTTTTATACACCAAGTCGTCGCTTCGTCAAGTTTCTTTTAATTAATAAGAGCTGTATTATAAATGTATAGTTTAATATTACAATATTTCCATTATGTTGCATGATGGGAGGGATTGTGGAGTAGGAGGTGAGGGAGCTGGAGCGTTGTTGTTTGTTGCTGTATTGTTGTTGTTCGAACTTAACAAGAGTTAAGAAAACTACTACCACATGTATTATCAGAATTATGACCACCGTGCCGCATCAGTGCCAATTGCACATTACCACGTCAAAGCAGACTGCATCTGGACAACCAACTGTCCTTTGGCCGGCTTTCGGTCAGTTTCAACTGATGTCCTCCCTTGGGTGGGTTGTTTGCCTCCTGTAAAAAAAGGATAATAGGCCAGGTGATAACAATTAACATAGATATTACAATGCAATATATATTATCCAGTCCCCAGTTGTTCACATTCTACTAAGTGACTCACCATTCGTTTTTCCGTTTTTGCTTTGATATCACTGGCGAGTGTGAGAAAGGCCTCTTCCACATTGATGCTAGCTTTGGCGGAGGTCTCCATAAACTTGATGCCGTATTCAATAGCCAATTGTTCGCCGCGCTCTTTAGAAACCTATCCAAACAAATGACAATGGATGAAAAAAAATATATTTAAAAATATATGCTGTCACAAATAATATCCTTATTGCTTAGTTTTCTACTTAGAATTCCAATCCCTAATCTTTTTAGAATTGAGTGCTATGACTATATTCTATTCTGACTTTTATTTTTAGATAATTCATAATTCAACCACACGAAGGTCAACTTTTTAGTGGCTAAATGGTGCTCAAACTTATCAATGATATTCGATTGTACTTTTTGCCATTAATATAACACTTGATTAATAAAAAAAAAAAAAAAAAATTCGCATTAATGTTTATGGGACTTGTGTACCTGTCGCTTATCTTTCAATTCACATTTGTTGCCCAGCAGCATTTTCTCCACATCGGCTGAGGCATTCTCCTCAATATTTCGAATCCAGTTTTTAATATTTTCAAACGACTTCTCTTGCGTTATATCGTAGACCAGCATAATGCCCATGGCACCTCTGTAATAGGCCGTGGTGATTGTGCGGAAACGCTCCTGACCGGCAGTGTCCCTAAGAAGAAAAAAATTAAGTTAACGCAGCACTTCAATTTAAGAATGATTAAAAAACTTACCATATTTGCAATTTGATTTTCTTGTTATCTAATTCAATTGTTCTAATTTTAAAATCGATACCTTAAAGAAAGGAAAATTGTTTTAATTAGTATATTAGTTTTTACTTTGCCAAAACTTTTTTTTTTTTTGTTGTTTTTAGCCAACGTGTTTAACTATGACGTAGGCAATGGGCGACAACTGAAAAATTCTTAAATACGCAATTGATTATAACAATGTTGTCGTTGGTGTTGTTGTTATTGTTTTTAAAACGTGCCAAATGTACGAAAATAAACATTTCTTGTCCAATGTTGCAGTAATCATGCCCAGGTAAAGCTACTGGGCGAAGGAAATTAATAAATACATATACATATGTATATATATAATTTACATACTCTCACAACAATTAAACAAATAATAAACGAATTGCCTAGCCCTTCTACATCATTATCAGTATCAATTTCCATATGAGCCCCGGTGGCAGCTATTCACTGATAATAAGCAACGTAAAAAGTTTAATGACTTTAGAGAAGGAGACCAGAAACACAGAAAGAAATCCGGTTCATACTTTGATGCGGGAGTGAACTATTTGGGTCATCGGATGTGACGCGCGGTCATGATCAAAATTAAAAGAAGACAAGTCAATCTAATGGATTTAAGAATATCACAAAATGATATTTTAGTAATCAATTAAACAATGAAATTTAGGCACAAACTTAGCCGTAGTCGTATCCTGTCTTCATACATTTTCTTGTTTGGCTGATTAAATTTCTTTGTTTTTTTTTTATATCCGGATACTGATAGCATTTTTTTTTGTTGAAATCCCTTTAATGGCTAATGGTCACTTCCTATATATATGCCTTGCCCCGCCTATTTGAATCGCCCTGTATTGGCATTCCTGATACCAACAAACAGCTCCAACAATAATAATAATTATCATAATTATGACAAATAAGAGGCAAGGCAAGGCCCAACAAAGTGAAGAAGAACATTTCATTTTATGAAATGAGTCACAATTTGAGTGTGAAATGTGAGTGCGAGTCCGAATCCGAGTGTGATAGCTGCCCGGCGGCGTCATAATTAATTAAAAAACAACGCAGACCGGGCCAGGCTAGGGCAGAGAGAAGACAGGCAGCCCGCAACACAAAGATGACGATGATGATGATGACGATAATGTTGACGATAGCGATTGGATGATGTATGCAGATTGAAATGGCAATAGTTTCTTTTTATGAATTGCTCTTCGTCCCTCACCTATTGTAGATATAAATGTGGTGTTGAACGCATCCTCGGAGAATCGAAACAATATGCAGGTCTTCCCCACTCCAGAGTCGCCAATGAGCAGCAATTTGAACAGATAATCGTAGGTTTTGGCCATTGTTCTGTTGCTGATTCAATCACAGTATAAAGTAAGCTTCAACTTAGGTTGTAGGTTTTGACTTGGGTTGGGCGTGATTTGATTTGATTCGATTATTGTGCTCCTTTCTTGGACTGTGATGATTTTGCTGTTGTACACGGTGGTTTTTGTTAATCAGTGGTATTTGCAGACAATTGTTACTATTACTACTGATCCCGCTGCGTGCTATAACAAAAAAAAATTCCTAGACGTAACCAAACAGCGCAACACAGACAGACAGACACCAACAAAACACTGTATATTTCGGTTTTTTCAGAGATCTTTGGGTGTGTGTGTTAGTTATGACTGTGTGTGCGTGTGTCACAAATGGCGACGTAGTTTTGTATCGTTTTGTTTAAAAAAACACACACAAATTTTAACAACAGTTCACAATTTGGCCGCGTCGCGTATGTAGCAATGTATGCGGCTCTGCTGCACTTGTGAATTGTATACTTGTTGTTGGCGGGACTTAAAAATTAAGCTAAATTATTGCTTTGCTTTCTAATTAGAGCTGGAAAAACCATCGATGGAATCATCGATAATTTGTCATCACAATCGATTTATTTGTCTCAAAATATCGATATTCAATTAGCAGTGCGTTTACATGCTCGATAACAACACTGCTAGTAACCGTGCTCTAACAGTAGCTGCTAAGTTAACATTGCGTTAACAGTGCACGATAAAATCGATGTTAATTCGCAGACTCATAGTTATTCTCTTGAAATCGATAGTCGTTTCTCGATTATTTTGCAATCGAGTTTGCTGAAAGTTTATTCTTATTTGTTTTTTTTATTGTTATTGTTATTCTGTTTCGGTCAGAATTTTCTCAAGGCCCTCAAAAATTGTTGGTGGTCTACAAAGAAACATAAACAAATGTGAAAAGTGAAGTCACAAGACGACGACGCAGCAGCGCACCTCCAATTGCCGTCGTCGTTCTTGTTGTTGTGATTGTGGTCGCAGGAGAGAAAGATAGAGTGAGAGAGAAAGAGCACCCCCACCTTGCCCGCAATTAGCAATGGGCACAAAAGAGTCCAAGCACGCCTGCATTAGTTACGAGGATGCAGTCAAACGTGGTAAGTACTTGCTCTAACCTTCATTTGGGGAGAAATGGGTCATCTCGGAAGCGGCTACGACGTCAGAGTTCTAGAATCCCCAGCAAAAAAACAGCATAGGCAAAGCAACAAAAACAATAATACATGTGTGCACGGGTATGTCTGTGTGTCAGTATGGTGCATACCAATACAGGTGTAATTGCGCTTTATCGATTCTATTGTTGTGTTCCCATTCCCAATCTATTTCCATTTCCATGCGTGTTTCTGCCCCAACTGGACAGGGACTGGTCATTTTTCTGTTTCGATTCCCCCTTTTGTCTTGCCTTTACTTCCCCCTTCTGTCTTGCTTTCGAGCTGCTGACTTATTTGCAATTTTGATTCCCTGTGTGAGGATGTATGTGTGTCTGTGTTCATGTCTCTTCGCTGTGTGGGTGCATGTGTGACCATTTGCCTTGCCGTCTACAGTGACGTCACAAAAGAAAACCATTTTGCCAGTCGCTTTGTTGTTGTGTTGCAGCATTCCATGAATGGTGCTGGTTCTGCTAATGGGTATGAGAAGCCCGACTGGGAAAACAAAGAAACCACTTTTCTTTCCAGACAATGTTAAAGTCACCAGTTAAAGTTACAAATAAAAATTTCTAATAGTTCTAAAAGCATGTGAGGTGTATAAACATTTGATTACAATATTCGTAACCCACAAATAAAGGCTTCGAATGCATAAAAATATATATTCTTGATTCCTAAGGATCTAAACCAGAGAAAATGTATTGTACATATGTATTACGAAATCTGTTCAGGTGTGCGTTTATCAAACACATTAAACATAAGCTAAATAAAATGCTATGCGAATAATAAATTGAGGCCGGGTTCTGGTTCAAAGTTTCAATGTTATTCGAGATCCAATGTGAAAAAGGAAATCCGCGATTTGATTATAATAAATAGACGCATTTCTTTTACCATAAAAACTAACCCAACTTTAATCTTGACGGCGTTTTCATCTTTAGCTACTGATTTACCCAACTTAAGTAAAAAAATAAAAACGAATCTTACTGATAAGCCAAACAGCCCTATATCGCTACTCCACGCAGCCTCTGTGTTCCCTACTCCCACACACAAACACAACACCCGTATAGGTAAAGAGCATCACTATGATGAAAGCACAAATTAACGAGACTAATATCGGTTCCCCTTTCCCTCTTTCCCACCAATCCGAACTCACAAGTTGCAATTTTCAGTTGCCGACAAATCATTGAAAAATCGCAGTTTTTGTAATGTTTAAAATGATTGCTGTTTTTGTCGAATGTCGCGTGACTCCACATTAATTCTGCAATAGCAAAAATAAAGGTTTAATAAGTCTACACTTCCCGAAATCTCTCTGTTGCGTCTACATATACACAGGTACTCATGATCAATTTGTGATTACCAATTGGTTTCTTATGCTCTTTGCTTTGCTTTACATTGTACTTTCAACTCTCGCTGGTCGGCAACCACATTCGAAATTGAGAATGTCGTATATATGTACATATATATTTTATTAAAGGCGCCAGCATGGTATTACCCAGTACCAAATAATTTTAAGGGCGATACTGACTAGATGTGTTCGATCTTGCTCGCTTGTGCCATCAGTTTTTCTGACATGAACAAATAAATCGACAATATGGTCACGTAAATTTTGTAGGTTAATAAGATCGTAATTTCTTTTGCTTGTTACATATGTTTTAATACATTTTTATTCCCTCAGCTACCAAAATAATTACAGGGTATATACAATTTAATTTTATTGATACTCGATATGATTACGTGTTACGTGTTCAATAGCTTTCGACCGGGAAAATGTTTGTCTTAATCATTGAAAGTGTTTAAACGTTCTGAAATTTAACATTTATCAGTTTAACAATTTAAATCACAAATAATTTAACAAAAAAATATATAGAAATTCAGGATTCCATAATATAATTCTGATTTACTGTAATGTGCATATGTTTGTATGTATAGAGAGAGAGAGAGAGCATACACAATTCGGTTTTACCCAGTCCCGTTAATTTTTTATTTCTTATTTTGCTGTGGTCAATAATCTTCTATTGTCGTTGGCGGAATGTTTTGCGTTTTATACCGTAAATGCGTTACGATTTTTTTTTTATTATTGTTATATGTATGTATACGTATATATGTATGTATGGGTAAAAATATTCATTTGTCGATCGAACCTGTACTCTCTGTGTATACATATACATACATACGTACATACTATGAATATGAACATGTGCATTTGCATTTGTGAGGTACGTTTTTAAATGAATCAGCATTCAAATCAGAAATGAACCAAAGATAACCGATTGTTAGATAACTTGCAGATAATCTTTCAATGTTTATTAATAAAGTTAATAAATGTGTGTGCAAATAGCGCATGTGTATAAATAATAAATAAATAAATTATATATACAAATGTATGTATTTGATTATAAAAATATTTATGGCTAACTTATACTTTTATTGTTTGTTATATTTAAATGCAGAGTCTATTTCAAATAATTTTATTTTTTTACCGATTTATAGACATACTCTGCATATGTATGCACATTGTTCTAAATCTAGACAAAATCAGATAAAGGGTGTTTCAAAGTTGGTGCAGCACATAAATTATCTTTCTCTATAATGGCAGCATTACCTGTATAGTGACGCCACAGTAGAATCGATCATCACTTTGCTGCGATGCTGTGGTCGTGGGGCGCGTGTGAAACCACAGAGTCATATAGTTAGTCTGATCGGTGATACCACATTAAGACAAAACGCTTGTAAATTAGCTACTAATTGAACACATCGGTTGGGTTTAACCCATGTATTCATCGGTCCTGCACAACATATATTCATTATATTCTTTTTTTCAATTTCAGTTAGTGACACTGAGCTGAGACGGCTAAAGGACGCTTTCAAGAAATCGGCCGGCGTAGGCCGGCTCTACCTCAGTCGCAATGCATTCCAACAAGATGTGCTCTGTGAGGGCGTGCCGCCAAAGATCACGGATATGCTGTATGCCGCTTGCGGTGGCACGCAGCGTGGCATATCTTTTAAGGATCTCCTTTGTGGCCTAGTTCTAATTACACGGGGCAGCCAGGAAGAGAAAACAAAGTAAGCTTAATTAACTTTTATGATTCGAAAATTTAATTGATTTATCCGACTAGATTCCTATGGAACCTTTACTGCAACGATGCTGGAACCTATATAGTTAAGTCCGACTATGTACGGAACGTTAATCTGGCTCCATTTGAAAGTGTCTCCTTATTTGCCCAAGGCGAACGTGTCAATTTTGAGCAATTCCAGGACTGGATAATAAAACATCGGAATGCCACAGTTCTTTCCAAATGGCTTTTGGCCGACAATTGTGTCAGTCTTACCTCTGAATTGGAGACGCCCACATTTTATCAAAGTCTGGCCGGTGTTACGCATCTGGAGGAGAAGGTTGCTACTATTTTGGTGTTATTTTTTTTTTTTATTTTTTAATACAATTCATTGAAAACGTATTATAGGACATTGGCGACTTGGAAAAGGAGTTCTGGCGCTTAAAGAATACGTCACAAAATGGCCAAATTGATTTGCAATTTCTTGGGCCATTGATTAGTCCACCCATACCAAAGAATGCTCTGGCCGGTCTGTTTAATGCCTTCGATGAGAACCGAGATGGCCACATCGATTTTAAGGAGCTATGCTGCGGAGTGAGTGCCGCATGCCGCGGACCGGGAGTGGAGCGTACTCGTTGTAAGATAAACTTGACTAAAATTTTTGGTACTCAAAGTCAATTTATCAATATTTCTTTCATTTAATTAGTCTGCTTTAAAATCTTTGATGTGGATCGTGATGGTGTCCTTAGTCACGAAGAGACTCTGCAAATGATCAATGTTTTGCTGTTTGTAGCCAAAGAGAATCGTGATTGTCAGCAATTTAAGGATTTGACCAAAGATCAGGTCATTGGCGATTTGCTGGAGTTTGCCCAACGGAAGAGTCCCGACGGTGTTCCTACTACCCTGACCCGAGACAATGTCTCACTCACCGCAGAAGATTTTATGCTGTGGAATGTGCAATGTGGCTTGCGTCTTATGCAACCTTTGCTGGACCTCATCTTCGAGCTATGCCATATTGTGTTTGGTCTCTGGCCTCAGTGCAGGCACATGGAGAATGACATTGTTCGTGGCTGGTTACGGCGTGAAGAGCGACGTCCGTATCGTATTGGACAATTTTGGTATTTGATAAGTCGGGATTGGTATCTAAACTGGATGCAGTATACCCAGCATATGTCGCATACCTGTGAATACTGTAAGCGAACTGTAAGCCAACGTATTACCGTTGATGAGGCTCTTGTCTGTGATGAGAGTTTCAACACCCATAGCTTGGAACAACATGATAGCTATTCACTTGGCTCGGGATCGGGTTCCGGCTCTGGCTCTGCAAGCAGTGGTATTTCAGCTGGTCGGCACTGTGTCCGTCCCGGGCCAATTGATAACAGCAACTTAATAACAATCAATCCGCATCGAAATGTGCGAACTCTTACGGGAGAGGGAGGACATCTGAAACGGGATACACCTCTAGTCCAAAGCCATGACTTTGAGTTAGTGCCAAAGTCACTGTGGAAGGCTTTGAATCGTTGGTATGGTGACAATCTCCCATTGCCGCGTCAGGTAAGTTGTCCCTAGTGAATCGTAATCAGAATTGATAATAATTTTCCATGCCATTTAGGTTATACAACCAGTCAATTCTGAGGTTGAACTCGAGTTATATCCACTCAATCTGCGCATATTACTGCACCAGGCTCAGCCAGGACAATCGGGGACCAATAGTGGTGCTGGTGGCACTCAGCTTAGCAGTTGGGGTTCCACTGTAAGCGGTGGATATGGTGTCCTGGCATCAGGTGGTGGCTATGCAGCAATTGCCGCTAGCAGTGTCTTGCAGCCGCCTAAACGATATTTGGCCTATACGGCGGCCTTTAGCCGGCTGGCCACAGTGCGCCAGGTGGCTGAATTTCTATGTGAGCAGTTGCGTCTGAAGGCGGAGGATATACGGCTGTGGCATGTTCCGCCGCTGGACAACAGTGCCATACTTTTAGAGGAGGATTCAATGAGCCTCAAAGAGTTACTTATTCGCGACAATGATCAGCTGCTTCTTGAGATCCGCAACAAGGATTTAACATGGCCCGAGGAGTTGGGTTCATTGGCGTCAGGGCAAAACGGTCAAAGCATGACTGGAGGACCGGCTGATCGTCGGCGACTCACACGAAGTTCCATCATGTCAGTACATGCGGCAGGCGCCACTGGATTGCATAATCTGGGCAACACATGCTTCATGAACGCTGCCCTGCAGGTGCTTTTCAATACCCAACCACTAGCCCAGTACTTTCAGCGCCAGATGCATCGCTTTGAACTTAATCAAACAAACAAACTTGGTACGCGAGGTCAACTAGCCATGCGCTATGCCGAGCTCCTAAAGGAGGTGTGGACGGCGACGACCCGTTCAGTGGCGCCACTCAAACTGCGTTTTTGTGTGAACAAGCATGCGCCACAGTTTGCTGGCGGTGGACAGCATGATTCGCAAGAGTTGCTCGAATGGCTGCTGGATGCTCTCCACGAGGATCTCAATCGCGTGACAGAAAAGCCGTACAGCGAGCTCAAGGATTCAAATGGCAGGCCCGATAAAGTTGTGGCTGCCGAGGCGTGGTCCCAACATCATGCACGCAATCAGTCAATTATCATTGATCTGTTTTATGGCCAGCTTAAGTCCAAAGTTAGCTGCCTACATTGTAGTCACGAATCGGTACGATTCGACCCCTTCAGTCTGCTTAGTTTGCCATTGCCAGTGGAGAATTATGTTTACTTGGAGGTATTGGGTAAGTCGAACACTCAATGATTACATTCATGAAAACATCATTTTTTTTATTTAACTTTCTTTTTTTGTGTCTTTTAGTCATTTTGCTCGACGGCAGCGTGCCCATCAAATATGGTCTGCGTCTCAACTCGGAATGCAAATATATTGATCTTAAGCATAAGTTGGCCAATTTGTGCCCATTGCAGCCCAGTTTAATGTTGGTATGCGAACTGTGGAATTCGCAAATTCGCCAAGTGCTGGGCGATGAGGAGAAATTACGAACACAAAGTGCCAAAGATTTATATATCTATCAAATGCCCGAACAGAGCAGTGCCAGAACGCGTTCCAATTCGGCGCTAAGCATGCACATTGAGCAAGGCCTCAAGGACATTCAACGAAGTTCTGGTTAGTAAGACCAAATCCAATTTTATATATGACAGCTGTAGCGCTTCTTTTATAAAAGCGGGCAAAAACATTTTGGGATTTTTCATAGGTTTTGCAATGCGGTTAGGTGCATTTCCAATTGATCCAATTATAATTGATAATCAACTTGTTATTTGTAGCTCTCATCACTGGCCAGGATTCGCTGTCATCGCTGAGCACTCTGCAGACTTCCAGTCAGCGTACTTCGTCACGCATCTTGTGCAACGGTCATCATAGCCAAGATGGCAATGCTGATGCTGAGGTTGAAGTGGCCCGTTACATTAACAATAATAACAACAATATAAACACGAACAATAGCGGCCAAGTGCACGAGTTGCTACCAGATGATGCCGGAAAGGTAAGCCGGTGCTTTGGAAAAAGAGAGTGCATGCCCCACAGCCTTTTTTGCTTCAAGGTATGGCTTCTAAACTATATTAACATACACGTATTTAATATCTTAGCGATATCCATTTATCCTATATATATATATATCAAATATTTATATATGATATCACAATCAATTTCGATATGTGGATAAATCAAATGAATTTCTGAATCAAATTCCTTGCCTAGGATAAAACTTGCTCTCGTTCCCCGTTCCTCGTTCAGCAAAGCGAACCAGAAAAAAAAAATAAATAAAAAACAAAACGGGTAAAAACCGGCACAACTATTTCAAAGATTGTGCAAGCACTTGACCTGATTCCGATTTCATCTCCTCTGTGTCTCTGTCTGTGTGCTTTTGATTATCAGCTCAACTGATCAAGAAATCGAAGCGAAGCAAATTATATTAAATACCAATATGTTAAATAAACAGTTGCCGTCTGCTGCGTGGTTTGTGGGCTTTCCCTCTTAACTTAACTAAAATCAACTTACATTCTCTCTGTACCTATATATATATATATATATATACATATATATATCCTCTCGTATATACGCACACTTTGTTAAAACAAATTGTAATTTGTTGTATTTTTTCTTAATGCTCTTATCTTTCTTTCTACCTTTTTATATACATATACATATGTATATATATATATACATATACATATATGTATATATATTTATATTTATATTGTATTAATTACTAATCATATTAAATTTGTTTCTGGCGTTTCGTTTCACTATATATGTATTTATATGTATATACTTAAATATCTTCAAATTACTAAATATTGTAAATTTGTTTGCTTACAACAACATTTATTTTGGACACAACTCTTGCTCTTACTCCTTCGCTCTTTCCCTCTCTTTATCTTTCTCTCTTTCTCTAGATAGAGTTTCTTTTATTTATAGTTTTTTTTGATCATCTAGTCATTGTTGGTTGTTTGAATTTGAAAGATTATAATTTATATGTAGTTATCCCTTTTTGAAAATACATTATCCTTAGTACAATAATACTAATTTTTACGTAATATTATATGTTTGAATATATATATATATGTTTTTTACACTGATGGTTCTTGGTTGAATTGATCAAATTCTAAGATTCCAGCCAGAGTAAATATGGGCTACTGCAATTAGTGAAGATATTATATATAGGCATATATAGAACGCTATATTCTATAGAAAGGTCTCTTTTAGGTGCAGGTCTGTATCCTGTAGATTTCCAATTTGAATTTTTTAAATAATATTGAACAAAATGTATGCCAAGAAGAGGAGTAAGGTATCGGGAATTAATGTCTTAGAACATGAGAATTTGTATTTTAAACAAATTAAGTATAAAACTTTCAATTGACTTATTAAGTTTGTTATATTTCTTAGCAATTTGTTTTTCAATTTCTTAAATGATAGATTTATATAGATAGATAGATTTTAATATAATGTTTTATCGGTTTCATTCCGATCCATTCATCGAGCTGTAAAATTAACTACATATAATGAATAATTTTTTAATTTTATTAACTGCTGAAGATTTTGCTTTTTGTCACTTGAAATCACCGTAAACGAGTTGTACAATATGCAGATATTTCTTTTTTGCCACATTATCTATTACCACTTGTTGCCCACAGAATAATCAATGATTTAATTAATTAATAAATTAATTTAAATTGATATTAATTTACACAAAGCAATAATAATTATTAATAATAGTAAACCATTTGTTAACTTTGTAGAATTTGAACGTTTGAGCGTTTATCCTAAAAAGTAGACTTTAAAATTGGTTCTTTTAATGCCAAGTGCTTTTCCACACTTTAAAACATTTTCACACCCACACAACACACACACACACACACACACATTTATAACCACTTCCACTAATGGCAAATTTTGGTCCAGGAGTCGCTCATTTTGAGCTGCAGTCCGGAAAACAATTTCATCCATGGTGCAGCTGCCCAACAGAAACGTGTTTCATCTGCTAAGCTTCTCCATACGGAAAGCAACACAAGTTCCACATCGTACACGAACCATTCGGGTGAGAATTCCATGGAGAGTTCACTAACGGAGCCCATGCCTATGACGGATTTAGCCCCCATCAATAGTAGTAGACATGGCAGTGGAAGTGGCGATGATTGCTCCTCGTTTCGCACAACTCCCAACGATTCGAGCGGCTTAAGTACGGCACATACTCTTGAAAATGAGGGCGCAGATGTGGATGTTCAGGCTATTGAGGAGGAAGATATTGAAGAGGATGAACCAGATCCACAGATAACAACCTCTCAGCCAGAAACCACTAGCAGCGGAGTCTACTCGCGTCGATCCTCGCAACCCCACAAGGTGGGCAAATATTTAGTTGCCGTTCATCGCAAGATCACTCGCCATGACAGCTACTTCCTGTCTTATCATAAGACACGACCCAGTTTGTTCGGCGTTCCTCTGCTCATACCCAACAACGAGGGTGGTACCCACAAGGATTTGTACTGTGCCGTTTGGCTACAGGTTAGCCGACTCCTAAGCCCCTTGCCAGCTACCACAGACCAAGCGAATCATGCGGCCGACTGGTAAGTAGCAATAGGTTATCATTTCAAGCTTACCCCATTGTCTATATTGAATCGAATCTCATTTTTCTACATTGCAGTGATGACAGCCTTGGCTACGATTTTCCCTTCACGTTACGAGCGGTGCGTGCCGATGGTTTAACATGCGCCATTTGCCCTTGGTCAAGCTTCTGCCGTGGCTGTGAGATTCGTTGCAACAATGAGTATGTGCTCCAGGGAGCATTACCGCCCATTATTTCTATGGCCAGTAAGTGAAGTGAATTAGAAAAAATTAATTGAATCGGATGAAATAATTTAATTTTTTCCGTGTTAACAGGCAACACACCAACACCCCAATTGAATGCGAAATTCCCATCGTTACCCAATCTGGAGGTCAAACGGCCGCCAGAATATACATCATCGCTTTCGTATACAGCCACGACAAAATATTTTGAAGACTTTACTATTGCCATAGATTGGGATCCAACAGCATTGCATTTACGCTACCAAAGTACCTTGGAGCGTGTAAGTATATTATCTCTGGGAAACTGAAGATGAATTTATTTAACTCATTTTTACTTTGCTTGTTTCTGCATTAGCTTTGGGTGGATCATGAAACCATTGCCATATGCAGGCGGGAGCAAGTGGAGCCCGTCGATTTGAATCATTGCCTGCGCGCCTTTACCTCCGAAGAAAAACTAGAGCAGTGGTATCATTGCAGTCACTGTAAAGGCAAAAAACCTGCCACCAAGAAGCTACAGATATGGAAGCTGCCACCCATCTTGGTGAGTCTTTTGTAAAAAAAAAAAAACAAGAGAAGGCATTTTGTAAACTAATCTCAAATTAATTAGATTGTTCATTTGAAACGCTTTAATTGCGTCAATGGCAAATGGGTCAAGTCACAAAAGGTGGTACATTTTCCTTTTGATAATTTTGATCCGGCACCCTACTTAGCCTCAGTACCACAGGAGACAATACTGAGACACAAAGAGTTGTTGGAATTAAAAGGGGACGCCGCCGCCACAACGCCAGTAAGCAAACTGGATGAGATAGATGCATTGGCATTAACCAAGTTTGAAAAAGACGAGGATCAAATAGAAACTGCTCAGATGGAAGCGGAGCGGTCAATTGCCACAGGGAATGTCCATCGCCAAAGTAAATCGATGAATGCAGCTAAACGACAACGTCTTATCTCAACCAGCCTCACCAAAACGCCTATTGTGGATGGAGAGTTCGAAGATTACCATCAGCATAGGCTGAAGCCAGATGTCGATGAGTTTGATCCCAAATATAGACTCTATGCTGTGGTGGTACGTATTAGCCTAAGGGGTTATAAAGTACCAGGCAAACTAAATTAATCCTGACTTTTAATTGCAGTCGCATTCTGGCATGCTCAATGGTGGCCACTACATTTCCTATGCATCAAATGCAAATGGTTCCTGGTATTGCTATAACGATAGCTCCTGTCGTGAAATATCCCAACAGCCCAATATAGATCCGAGTGCTGCCTACCTGCTCTTCTATGAGCGCAAAGGTCTTGACTATGAACCCTACTTGCCTAACATTGAGGGTCGGCCATTGCCCAATGCTGCCAGTTTGCAGATGGATGTGGACGAGACTGAGGAAGGACTAAAAAAAATGTGTGCAATTTCCTAAGAAGCAACAGCAGCAGCACCACCACCACCAACTGGCTATGATAGTTGGGCGCCGTCTATTAAAACGCCTATAATTGATTCTTTATTTACTATTATTTCTTATTCTTCAATTTTCATTTCTCCTCTCCCAATCTTTTGTTCTTCTGTTTTGTTATTTACTATTCTAAGCTAAATTTTTGCTGTTAGCCCTAAATATTAGTGTTAAGTTGAACTTCTTATGCCCAAACGATTATTGTTGTTGTGCCCACACATTCGAGTTGGCAATGTGATTTATACATATATATTTATATATATATATTATATGTATACATATTTATATATATATATATACATATATAGATATATGCGACTAACTTCAATTTAGGTAGTAATTTGTTTATTTTGATAACTGTTTTTTTTTTTTTCTCTTAATCATTTTTGTTGGTATTTGTTTCTGTTGCATGTAACTTGTAAAATTATATATATATATGAACTTTTATTGTATTAGGTCAAATTAGAGGCCGGCTTTTTGTAATTGTAATTATAATTTATGCCTATGCTTGATATATGCGATACATATATATATATTCCATTTAATTTGTAATTTATGTAAATAACAGCACGATTCAAGATGTTGAAGAACAAGACAAGTGATGTATACCGAATAACAAACGATATTATTGGATTAACCATCAGGCAATAGCAATACTATATGTTACGAATTTCGTTTCCTTACCACCAACAAATAGTTTCTTTCTGGTCTTTTGAGATATTGGCTCTACTCATTTGTATTTACTGATTAACTGTATGTGTTCTTGTGAGGCACCGAACTAGTTCCGAAATTTAGTATTCCGCTAATCAAATGACTTCATTACATATAATGATTATTTATTTGATTTCTACAAATTATATATACATAGACACAAACACACATAGACAGACACAGAAATATATTCATATATACTTAACTAATTTATATAATTATACAATGAATTATTCAAACAAGGAACAAGTTCTAAATAAACCACTTTTATCGCTTTGAAAATCGGTGCTGATTAATTATATTGAATCCATAACGTACAGCAGCATAAATTGCAAGGTTTTTTTTTATACGATCCTTGAAATCCTTGAATGCAAATCGATAATCCTACTTGTGAAGAAGCCAACAAATCATGTCCTGTAGAAATCAGACATCGTCCTGCGGAGTTATAACCTTAAGAAATCGATCCTGTTTTCGCGTATCCTGCCGCAGGACGAAAGGACATGGTTGTCCTTGACGATCTCTATCGATTGGCATCATAAAAAATAGGAGTCATCTAAGAATCCAACACTTGTCTTTTTCATGGAACCTTGACTGCACCCCAAAAGTATACCCCAAAAAATGTATTTCTCAGCGAGTTGAAAAATTGTGGAAATAATATAGAAAATCATAAAATCGCCGATTTCTCGGCTTCTTGCAGGACTATCGAATTGTCCTTTGGCCAGATGATGGTCCTTGTCTGTAAGATATATCTGACATATATTTCGTCCTAATCCTTTAAAGGATTCTCGAGATATAAGCAATTTTCTCTGGAGAGAAAAGTCCTTTTTTCTCGGGTATTAAAAGGATCTTCAAGGACCTTTTAAGGTCTTCTGACGTTAAACAACAAGGACTATCTTCTGGCCAAAGGACATCCTGATAGTCCTTAAATTGGCCGAGTTACAAGGACTTTTGTGATTTTTGGCCAATTTTGATGGCTAACCCCCTTGTAGGATTTAATAAAAATTTTCAAGCGTTTTTATTGCTGCGGGGACTAGCAACTGTTGCTGAGGTATCTAGCAACAGTTGCTAGGGGCACTAGCAACAAGTGCAGCGGGCACTAGCAACAAGTGCAGCTGGCACTAGCAACAGTTGCAGGGGGCACTAGCAACAGTTGCTGTGGGCTCTAGCAACAGTTGCTGTGGGCTCTAGCAACAGTTGCTGCGGGCACTAACAACAGTTGCTGCGGGCATTATCAACAGTTGCTGCGGGCACTAGCAACAGTTGCAGCTGGCACAAGCAACAGTTGCAGCTGGCACAAGCAACAGTTGCAGCTGGCACAAGCAACAGTTGCAGCTGGCACAAGCAACAGTTGCAGCTGGCACAAGCAACAGTTGCTGCGGGGACCACCCCAAAAGTATGCTACAAAAATCATGGTTATCCGCCTAAAAGTATGCAACAGAAAATTATTTTATGCTCAAAAGTATGCTACAAAAACGGGGTTAAACGCCTAAAAGTATGCAACAAAAATTTTTATTTGCCCAAAAGTATGCTAAAAAAATCGGGTTTAAACGCCTAAAAGTATGCAACAAAAATTTTTTATTTGGCCAAAAGTATGCTACAAAAATCGGGTTTAAACGCCTAAAAGTATGCAACAAAAATTGTTATTTGCCCAAAAGTATGCTACAAAAATCGGGTTTAAACGCCTAAAAGTATGCAACAAAAATTTTTTATTTGGCCAAAAGTATGCTGCAAAAATCGGGTTTAAACGCCTAAAAGTATGCAACAAAAATTTTTATTTGCCCAAAAGTATGCTACAAAAATCGGGTTTAAACGCCTAAAAGTATGCAACAAAAAATTATTTTATGCCCAAAAGTATGCTACAAAAATTTAAACCACAAAAAATTTGAAATTTAAATTAATCGTATATATATTAACCGTTTCTATTTAAATTTGGCGGCAACTTAAGAGCACCCCAAAAGTATACCCCAGAAAATTCATTTCTCAACGAGTCTAAAAATGGTGGAATAACTATAGAAAAACGCAAAATCACCGATATCTCAGCTCCTTGAAGGACTATCGGGATGTCCTTCGGCCAGGAGATAGTCCTTGTTTTTAAGATTCTTTTGACCAACATTTTGTACTGATCTTTCAAAGGACTCGCAGGATATTCACGTTTTTCTGTTAAGAGAAAAGTCCTTTTTTCTCGGTCAGTTGAAGGACTTCGCAGGATATTTTTGTGTCAATCGATGTTAATTAACAAGGACTATTTTGTTGTCCAAGGACATTCCGATTGTCCTTCAAATGACCGAGTTACAAGGATTTTTCTGATTTTTGGCCAATTTTGATGGCTAACCCCCTTACAAAAATTGCAAGAATATTTTTTACAAGATCCCTAAAATCATTTAATGCAAATCGATAGTAATGCTTGTGGAGAAGCCAAAAAATCATGTCCTGTGGAAGTCGGACATCGTCCTGCGAAGTTATAGCCTTAAGAAATTGGTCCTGTATTGGTTTTTTAGCTCTAACTTTGATATATCCTGCCGCAGGACGAAAGGACATAGTTTTCTAGAATGTCCTTGACGACCTCTATCGATTGACATCATCAAAAGTGGGGGTCATCTAAAAATCCAGCACTTTTATTTTTTCACGGAATCTTAAATGCACCCCAAAAGTATACCCCACAAAATTTTATTTCTCAAAGCGTCCATAAATGGTGAAAAACTATAGAAAAACAGAAAATCACCGATATCTCAGCTCCCTGCAGGACTATCGGGATGTCCTTTGACCAAGAGATAGTCTCTGTTTTTTAGATTCATTTGACCTGCATTTCGTCCTGATCCTTCCAAGGACTCGCGAGATAATTACGTTTTTCAGTAGAAAAAGAAGTCGTTTTTCCTCAGCCAATTGAAGGACTTAATAGGATATTTTTGTGTGAATCGATGTTAATTAACAAGGACTATCTTGTGCTTAAAGGACATTCCGATTGTCCTTCAAATGACCGAGTTACAGGGATTTTTCTGATTTTTGGCCAATTTTGATGGCAACCCCCTTACAAAAATTGCAAGTAATTTTTTACAAGATCCTAGAAAATTTTAAATTCAAATCGATAGTCCTGCTTCTAGAGGACTCGAAAAACCATGTCCTGCGTAAATCGGACATTGTCCTGCGGAGTTATAGCCTTAAGAAATTGGTCCTGTTTGGGATTTTTAGCTCTAATTTTGGTATATCCTGCCGCAGGACAAAAGGGCATGGTTTCCTAGAATGTCCTCGACGACCTCTATCGATTGGCATTCTAAAAAATTGGGTTCAACAAAAAATCTACCATTCTTATGGAGCCTTAATCGCACCCTTAAGTATACTACAAAATTAGATTTTTTGCGAGCTGAAAAATGGTGAAAAAAAAACCCTGTGGACCGGTACAGACCAAAGGCGTAGAAATTCCATGAAGTAGATTTCCTGTTAATTTTTAATATTATATTTTACCCACTTGAATGCCCTAATCAAAGTCGTCTCTTCCGAATGGATAGATTAGCTTATATGTATAATAAGTTTACTGCAAAGAGAGCTAAATATGCCGATTCATTTGACGTATTTTAACTTTTCCATTAAAATTATATAAAATGGAAAAAAAGACGCAGATCAATTACTATTTTTGTTGACATTCTGATAAGAAAGCGTGCGACTTACAAGAGCAACCCCAAACCACTTGAACAGGTGCCTCAATCGCAAATCAGATAGTATACATATATCTATTTGGACGTCAGCGCCAAAGATTGCAGATGAGTTTCTCTATAAAAGGCGAAATCAGAGTCCGAGTAATTTATACACTTCTTTGTAGTTTCAACATGAAAGTGCTTATTGTTTTAGCTTTGGCTTTAGCGTACGCCTCCGGGTCGGCTCTGCGTAGCCATATTGAACCCCGTGAGGTTCTGGTCCCCGCTCCGGAAGGTCCTAGTGGACGCATCACCCATGGCGAGGATGCTCACGCTGATCAATTCCCATACCAAGTGGGTCTTTCCCTAAAAATTGGTTCCTCATCAGCCTGGTGCGGTGGCTCTCTGATTGGACACGAATGGGTTTTGACTGCTGCTCACTGCACTGATGGGTAAGCATAAAAAACCATTTTAAGTCCACATGGCAGATTTTTTGTACGGGACTCACTTTAATTGTAGCGTTGACTCTGTTGAGGTTTCGCTGGGAAGCACTGTGCGCTCCAGTCCTAAGGTTAAGCACCATGTTACCAAGGATGACATTATCATTCACTCTGATTGGGACTCCAAAAACCTAAAGAACGACATCTCTTTGATTCGCATTCCATATGTAGACTACAACAGCGCTATTCATTCTGTCGAGTTGCCCAAACTGGAATCCCACTATTCTACTTACACCGGTGAAGAGGTTATTGCTTCCGGCTGGGGCCGCACCTCCGACTCTTCCAGCTCTGTTGCCGCTCATCTGCAGTATGCCTACATGCACATTATCTCCAACACTGCTTGCAAACGCACTTTCCTCACTCTAATCCGTGATTCCAACATCTGTGTTTCAACATCTGCTGGTGTATCCACCTGCAACGGTGATTCCGGTGGCCCATTAGTCCTCGAGCATGACAAGGTTCAAATTGGTCTGACCTCCTTCGGCTCATCTGCTGGCTGCGAAAAGGAATACCCAGCTGTCTTCACCCGCGTGACCAGCTACTTGGACTGGATCAAGGAACACACTGGCATCTATTATTAAATTGATGGACAATTGAAATTATATAAATAAAGAATACAATCATGAAATGAAAAAGTGAATATCCAAAGGTATTTTTCTCGTGGGACAATTTTCAAATTCTATTGATGGTAGAATAGCTAATCCATTTCACATAAAAATCATAAAGAATAAAAAATTTGAGAAACTAGCGAAAATCCAGATTGTTTCTATACAATAGACTTCAAATCATAAAATTACAATATCATACAATAATTTTAAAATTTTTGGCAAACAGAATTTAATGAAGTACATTTCGTTTCATTTTTTTTTTTATTTCTCATTTTTTAGTTGTTGTTTTGTTTCCTTGTTTAAATTTAAGTTGTTTGAAACAATTAGTTCTAACTCGTGTATGCCATAATTTGAATTAAAAATTAAATTTTTGATAGACATAGCTCCGTTTCAGATGAATCAATCATACAATAGGTCAGTAGTAAACATTTGGAATGCATGTATGTGTATGTAATAAACATTTATACAGTTATACATTTATAAATTTGATTTGTAATTTGCTTTAAATGTATATATTTATATATATATATCTTTATATATACATATATATATATATATTTGTATATATATATATATATATGTTTATATATTTTCTTTGCTTCATTTCAATAATTGTTTATTTAATAATATATCGACTTATACACATTAACATTACACAGACATATATAATAATAATAAAAAAAAAATTGTTTCTTGTTTGTTGAATTTGCTTAAAAATTTACTGCATAACTTTGTTTCTTTGTAGGGAAATAGCACATAAAAATAACAATTATAAAAATTTCTGTTTATTTTTGTTTATAGATATATATATATATATTTTGTTAAGCATTTAATTAGGTATATATATATATATGGTAGGTATGTGTATATGGTTTTAATCTTCTCATTTTCATATAGTTTGTAAAATGTTTTCAACTTTTTACAATTGTCTGCAAATGTTGTAAGTAAAAGTAGGTATTCATTTATGGACTCTTTATGTTGCTTTTGCTATTATATTTGCAGTTACTGCCGTTCTAAAATTGTATTGCCTGCGATTATGTGGAGCTGTGGAACTGTGTGGCGCGCCTAGTTAATAGTACATACGAAATAACACTATACTAGCAAAAATGATTATAATACAAAAGCAAACTAACAAATAAGTACACGATTTGGTGGCGGTGGAATTCCAAGTAGATGCGTTGCGGTTTCTCTGCTGCTGTTGTTGTTGTTGTTGCTGTTGTCGTAGTTGATGTGATGTCGCCTGTTGTTCTTGCAATCTTTGACGCTGCTCCTCTTGCTCTTGCTGAAATTGCTGCTGCACCTCCAAAAATAACCACTCACTGTCACCCACGTTGCCCTCGCCCATGTTGCCAGTGTTATTAATCAACTCCAGCGAACCCTTGACTACCCTCAATGGCCTTGATCAGTTTATCCTTAAGCTGCAGATAGCCCTCATAGGGAGGTAGATCCAAACGGTTAAAGCTATACAACACACAATAACAATAAATGAAATAAAATCAAAACAACTATTATTAACTTCAATTCTCACCAAGTGTGTGCTCTGGGATAGTTGTTGGGTGTACCCCACTTCTCAATGGTAAACATTTGTGGTCCATTGGAACCATACAGCTCTTTGAAACCATTCATGGGGACTCGGGAAGTGCCTGTCACGAATTGCAATAGCCGTGACCGCATTTCGTTTGAGAAGGAGAGAACCGCACGCCAGAACCACTGGATAATGATGTGATTCATGTGATAATCACCCTTGTATAGAGTATTTTCACGCCAATCCTTCACATCGATATTTTGTATACCACACATAAGCAACTCAAGTTCATGCTCATCAAATATCTTGATCAGATTCAGGGGAATAATCGAACCAAAGCCATCCAAAAAGGCTGACATTTGCTCCTTGACACGCGCCACAAAGCGCCATTCGATAACGAGTCTATAAAATAACGAAGAATAAGAAGTATTGTTAAGTAAAAGTATCTCAATAAGGGAATACAGCCGAATACAGTGTTATCTAACACGTCCCCTCCCTTCTTTCATTAATTAATTTTTTTTATATTGACTATCACTTTTTCTGTTATCAAAGTTGTACAACAATATAAAAATACTGCACGGATTGTGAAATACCCTTTCCCTGAAATAATATCAATTTTTACTACTTCTATGCGAACCAGTATTCCAATGCCATTTCTAGATACTACATGTTCGTATTATATATAATTAAGCCACTCACTTGATGTATTCATCTTTGTTCTCGTTTGTCACCTCAATATTGGCGCCACCGGTCTTTAATTCGTGCTGACTCTTCTGACCGAACACATCCTCGTCCAGGCAAAATGTGAGCTCCAAAATGCGCGGATCATTCTCTTTGATCCACATTAACGAATTGTAATACTCCGTATCAACAGATTCCATATCCTTAAGATCAATTGGCTTTTGAAGCATCATCTTATAGAATGGACGTATAAAGAAGGCATCCAATAATTTACCATGATAGACAGCCATGCCGGCAATCCGACCAATAAATCTGTGTCCAAGAGAATCAAATGTTTGTATTTCATAATCAAAAAAAAGAAAAATGATTACTCTTACTTGAAATAACTTAAGTGCTCCTCGTTACATAAACCGCTTCCATTATTTATTTGCAATGTATAATTATCCATAGCCGAGTACTCAAACAGACCATAATATGGATTAAACATTTCTTTGGATAGTAAATAGAACCATTCTCTAGCAAGGCCACCGTAATCTGCGAATGTGCAACAAAAGAAAGTTACAAATGGAACTTGTAACAATCTAAAAAAAAACTTACCTAAACCAGTCTCTCCCTCAAACTCTACCCATAATTTAGTCTTTAGTAAATCGGTTTTGGTTACCGAACTAATAATTCTGTATGAATCCTCCAATATCGATGTACGACGAATGCGTATTTCAAATTTATTTGGTACATTTGTCTGCAAACAGAGGAAAAAGGCATTTAGACAATAAAACAAATAAAAACTTTCAATAAATTTGCTGCTTACAGGCTTTCTAATATGACTCTTGAAATACTCATATTTCTGTTTGTAATCTCTCGAATACGGTACAGCTTGACCAGCAATATTTGGATTGGACAAACGTGGATCCTCCCACTGTGTCGTGCGGGTATCTGTAATTAATTTGATAAGATTTAAATACTGTTTAACTTATGGACGAGTAGGGGGACTTTGAACGTATTATTGATTGATATGATTTATATGCCAAAAACAGAAGGTGGAGTCAGAAATTGACAAAGAGCCTAACAAAGATAGAATTAAAAACATTGGATTATTGTATGTCATATGACAATCACATCAGCAATCGAATCTTGGCCACTGTGAGACCAGAAGAAAGTCTTTAAACCTTGCAATCTATTCAATTATTTGTTGGTTTAGGGAAATGGAATTAATTGGTGGTCTTTCAATTCAATACTCACTATGATCTATATAGAAAACACGTCCATCAGTGTGCACACGCTCCTCCCAGCCCTCGGGCAATGGCCCAAGATCATCTTCAACGCGTCGTGTTTGGTTTGGCATGGGACTAGCGCGTCCATTACGCGGGTCGATCCATGTGGTACGCCTTGCAGCGTGATCAATGAAGAAGGTTCTTCCATTTGGTGCCACCTGCATGGACCAACGTGGTGGCAGAGCCTCCTCCTCGCTGCCTGCATTCTGTAAGAAAACCAACAAAACAAAAAAAAGAGTTTAATAAATGTGCTCAAAAATGGACTAAATTTCGTTCTGAGAAAGAAAATAAGTAAATAGTTTGGATAGAAAGATAGCTAGTGGTTGGTTGGATGGATAGATAGATGGATAGCGGAGGGGCAGCATGCAATATTGTAGATGATATATATATATATATATAGAGTATAAATATAAATAGAAATATAAGCGAGACTTTACTTGTTCCATTGGCACAACTGCACTGTTGTCTTCCTCTGAATTGCGTCGTGTGGACGGAGCTGAGATCTCTGAGGGATTGTGGCTGTCTGTGTGATCGGTGTCTTCATTCTAATTTTAATATTTATTTTATATATATGAATATGCATTGCATAAATATTTATTTTATAGTTATTCATTTTGTTTGTTTTTTGCAGTATTGTTTTTCAGATTGTGTTTATTCATTTTTTTTTTTTTTTTGGAAGAAACAGAAAAAAGAAATTGTTGATAAAATAATAAATAAATTGTCAAATTACAAATCATTTGTTTTGCTACGGTTTTTTTTTTTTTTTTGTTATCGGCTATTAACCGGATTCTTCGACACATAAAGCAGAAATTATAGTAAACATTTAGTAAAAGGCAGCATAAAAGTTGTGTTAATTGAATGATAAAACAGATTCGCAAATTAAACATAAACATTAAAGAAAGTACAATGGAAATTTAAGAGAACAGCTGCAAAACAATCATATATGTGTGTGTAATGGAGTTACGAAAAACATTAGATATACAATCGGATATATGTACATATATATATATATATGTATGATGATAATGAATGTACAGGCAATTACAATACAACAACAACTATGTTAATATTAATTGACCGGGCTACCAATCGGTCGATAGATGGAGATAGACTTGTAACAGTTCGATTGGTATTATCTTTTACATCTTGTGTGTCTTTCATATAGTATGTATGTATGTATTTTTATGGATATATGTAGTAGTAGATCGGTGTGGCTTACCCTCTGCTGATTTGCACGACGACCCCATACTAAGCCCATGAAATTTCTGGTTATTTCTTTCTTATTTTAATGTTTCAACAATGTGACAAATTTTGCAATGCCAAATAGTTGATTTAACTTGACTTGTTTTTTGAAACAATGAGAGACCAAGGGGAAGGGGTTGGGGTTTGGTTTTTTCAGAGAGACAATCACAACAAAAACATAACAACAAAACTACAAAATGAATGTTGCAACAACAATGCTTATACGTGTGTGTGTGTGTGTTTGTGCCAGTGTGTTGTGCGGCTGTGTGTATGTATGTATGTGTGTGTGTGTGTTGTATGTGTGCCCGTGTGTGTTCATGTGGAACTCATGCTAACCGATTGCCTATTTTCCTGCTGTTGCCGCTGCTGTTGCTGCTGCTGCAGTTGCAATTGCAATTGCTGTCGTCGTCGTTGCTGCTGCTGACGGTTATCCAATTGATGGCGTCCTAAATTGTTGGACATATTATCGATGGCACGACGCGTCATTAGATTGGTCATGGCTATGGCTGGCAACTCCGGTGCCTGCCGCACAGGACGCAAATCGTTTTGCAAACTGGTCACTGAGATTTGTGGCTGCCTATGATCGACGGGATGTCGCAGTGAATTGTAAACAAAACTGAATTTATAAAGATTAAGAAGAAAAATATTTTCAGGGCGGGGGAGAAATATTGGGATGCAGACGCTGATCACAAGTGGCGCCACTAAGGCTAACAGTGAGCAAGACAGAGATAAGAAATAGATAGAGATATAGGGACAGCGAAAGAGAGAAAGAAATGGATATATACGAAGAAACAGAAAGATAGAGAGAGAGAGAAAATATATATATATATATATATATATATATATATATATATATATAGAGAGAGAGAGAGAGAGAGAGAGAGAGAAAGTGAATGCGGCGAATAGACGACGGCGGAAAACGGACAAATTCACTAAACAAGATTTGACTTTTGGATTTGGTCGATTCTTAGAGCAAAAGATATCGGAGATTGGATTGTGGATTGGGCTATAGGATACAGAGTGGTGTTTTGTGGCATATGGTTAAAAAAAAAAAAAAAGGAGAAGGAAATGGAAATGGTGCTAACATTTAGGTGCGCTGCATTCTATAATATTAACCTGGCATTATCCATTAGAGGAGGAGGATTCGTTTCTGTATCCATTGGGGCATTGATGTTGTTGCTGTTCGTTGGTGTTGTTGATGCCAGAGATGCTTGTGACTGTGTGCGTGAGATTGTTGTTGTTGGTGTTGTTGGTTGTGTTGCTGTTGGTGTTGTTGTTGTTGTTGTTGGTGTTGCTGGCGTTGCATTATTATTATCCTCAATACTATATTGACTGATGGCATCCTAAGTACACATACATATAGTTATACAGAGGTATGGTGATAATACATACATACATATATTATATATTGGATACCAAAATGAGTCTACTGAGAGAAATCTAGCCTGTACATATCAATGTATATATATTTATATATATATATATATATATATATATGTATATAATATATAGATATATACACGTATATAAATATGCCCTATCTCATGGTGCAATGTCACCACCAAAATTGTCAACTCAACTAACTCCATCCAAGTACTACCAAGCCAAGATTCAATTCTCAATTACAATGGGTTTCTCAATGGAAGGGTTTTGCCACAGCTTGACACCGATACGGATAGAGTATTAGACCATCTCTCTTATAACGTTTACCACGTTCTAATTAGAGCTTTGGTTCTGAATTTCACAAGAGTCTAGAAATCAATGGTGTCAGTAGAACTTGGTTAGAGTTAGTTAGTTAAAAAATAGGAAGATCTATTAGCTTAATTTACAGGCGTTCTAGTAAATTGAGTTTTTTTTTTTTTTCAGAAATTTGGTTCATCTTAGGACTATTTCGATCCACACATCTAGCATAAATTGCATGAGTTATTCGAATAGAAGAAATTGCAATTGGCATTACAAATATGCGTCTCAGGTATAGATTCCTATCGAGTATATCACAAATTTGAGCGTTTCGGGATGATGTTGTCGGCAGATGGTTATCTGCATCGGTATCTGGATTTGTGGATGCCTGTGGCTGGTCCACATCCTCTGTCAATTCCTCTGCCTGTTCCCCATTATCATGGATTTCACCACAACGCAGGCAGTTGGCATCCAGCTCTTGGTCGTCTTCTTCACTGCTATAGCTGATACTTTCTTCGTCCTGTTCGCTTGCCGTTGAAATCTCTTCTAAAGCAGCGTTCCTTGGTCTCTATTGTATTTCATGTATTTTTTGTTTTGTATTGTTTTTTAATTGCATTTCGACGATGAATTTTGTATAAAGAAAATCTCGCATTGAATTGGTTTTTAGTAGGATGAAAGAATTTGGTATTTGCGTGAGTGTGTGTGCAGAGTGTTGTATGTTTGTGTGTGTGTATATATATTGTACACATGTGAGTGTGGGTTTGTGTGTGTGTGTGTGTGTGTGTGTTGATAGTTAAAATTAAGAATATCATGCATCATCACACATGCAATATACATATATATTTAGATATATATATGTATATATAGATAGATAGATTTATATAGAGCAAATTGTACAGTTTTTTGTTGGTTTGTTTGGTGGTTAAAATAAATGATATATTTAAATAAATTTGATTTGTTTTTGCTGTTTAATTCAACTTACCGCCGACCGTCCCGACTCCGTTTCATCCACGCTAATGTGAAAACGTCTTTGAAAATCAGAAGCCAACTGATCAGCGGCATGGCTGTTGTTGCTAGTCAAGCTGCAGGAGAGACGACAATAGTTGTTTATAATAACTGTTTCCACGTAAATAATTTGATATAATGAGAGTATGTATATCCGTTTCGATCAGATGTTTATATCGCATTCCGGGTATACACACATATGTATGTATGTTACTTTAAAATTGACTCTATTAAAATTTTTAAACAAAAACTTCAAAACTGCAAAAGCAAGAATCGGATCAAAAGGACACTATCATTATCCTAAAGTCCACGATGATCATCGTGTTTTAGAACTATCTTTTTATCCTGTGTTAACAACTAAGCACATTATTTTAAATAGCTATCAGACAAATAATTTAAACGCATACAATCTCCTAAATGGAAAAGTGTCTATAACGTTTCAATTAAACTGCATATTATTTCCGGCTGTAATGAAGTTCTGTGGCGACCACATAGGGTTTTTTCCTAGCGTTAAAACAATCTGAGCGAAGTGAATATCGCTCCTCTAAATCTTTTTGGTCTCTTACATAGTTGGTCTTTCCCATTGTGTAGTGCGTGCCGTATGGTTTACATAGTAAGTGCGTCCGTTGGCATCTTGTCGTTCTTCCCAGCCAGCTGGCAGTGCATCATGGCCGCCAGTAGGAAAAGGATGCTATTTAAACGAAAAACGAAAAGGAAACATTTAGAACTTTGCTCAGCGATTGCTTTTGTGTAGTTAGTTGTATTTGTTACCGGCTGTGCTGATGTCTCCACTGAATTGGTTGCCTCCACATGCTCCCATTCGCCATCGCTATTGTTGCTCGAGGGTTCGCTACTCTGTTCGCGTGTCTCACGTATAAAGGCATGATAGATCCTCAGAGTGCCCTTGATGCGTGATTTGGCGCTATATAAACGTGGCGAGTATTTGATATTATAAACATTAATGAGTGAATAGCAAAATAAACAATATAAAATAGGCAACCGCCACCACACACACAGTTAGAGACGCACATACACACACACACACCTACACACGCACACTGGTTAAAAACAAGAACAATTATACAAAGCATCAACTAAAAATAAACTCAAAGCGAATATACAAAAAAATGAAATGAGGAAAACAAAAATTATATATACTGAAAACAATTAAAAAGCGTCTAGTCTAAAGGTGTTCATTGCGGCGCACATATCCTCCCCCTAGGGAGGAGCTATAGAACGAATTACAGAAAGCAAAATTACTACAAATGATTCTTTTTCTAGATAAATGTATATATATATATATATATGTATATATTAGGTATTCAAGAAATGTGCAACAAGAAACATAATTATTAAATTTCAACAACAATCGCTTCTTTGAATATATATATATATATTCACGGTTTAATCGTAATCATAAATGCCATCTGCCGTTTTATTACAAATATCTATATATATAGTTAAAAAATCCGAGTCAGTTGTCTATGAAGATATCTTTAGCACGATTTTTCTTTTTTCTTTCCATAGTGAGTTAACATTTTAATAACTGTACCTTAATTTCGGGCCTAAACTAAGGTTTTAACCTCTAACATTTTTAAGGAAATGAAGCCATTATAGCCCGATTGAAATGGATTAAAAATATTGAAACAATTAAAGAAGCTAAACCAAAACTGGTTCGACAATTCTGTTCCTCTTATACACTTGTATATATATATATATACATATATGTGTGTATGTGTGTGTGTTTGGGTGTGTATGGATGTACAAATTAAAAAGCAAACTAGTTTACAAATTAATTAATTTCTAATATCTGTTACTTTTGTCATTATTTCTCTGATTTCTGTTTAATTTACATTAGAGTTATCTTTTTCTTTCTTTTGTTTTCCTAATATGGGGGGGGTTTTTTTTTCTTATATTTTGTTCTTATATATTATATAGAGAGAGTTGTGTAAATCAACTGAAATTAAATAAACAAAATCAAACTGCAAATCATATAAACATACCCTACTGACCTGCGCGGACGCAGCGTATAGCTCTGATCCCCAATGGTTCGACCCTCCTGCTCAGTTGGCAGATTCACTAATGTCAGCTCGACCATTCCCAAAAAGTCATCACGTGTCAGACGATTTTCGTCAAATACTTGAAAGACAAGCTTATGTTCAGACGGTTTAACCTGAAATTTAATGAGAATTAGATAAATGTCAATCAATAGAATGGACATGGTTTCTTTTTTTTTTCATTTAGGACCTACTCTGAATATGAATTCTTCGTTCCAGGATGGATTTAATGTCTGCAAAAAGTTAAAAGTATATTAATAAGATTAAAAAGTAAAAGATAATTGGAACAAAAATGTTCTTTATTTTAATCTTCAGACGGGATAAAGAACCTTTTTATTTCACAATCATTTTCCTAGATTTTAAATAATGCAATTTGTTATACTAATATATGTCCCCATGCCATGTCTTAGTCATTAGGTAAACACTTAGACTCAAAAACGAATTGATAAAAATTGTGTTCTTTACATTTTGTAATCTCACAATCAAACCGTTTTAGTTGTTCAACGTACACGGACCAGGCCTTCTCCACTGGGTATGTATATACTATCAGTTGGTTACTAATATGGTAGTTTGTTTTTAACAATGGGAAGCGCATGGCGTAATCATTGATAAGATAACGATTCTGGCCTTTCTCTTCAATGGATGCACACGCAAATTTGGTATTTACCTTCTTTTTTGTTTTAGTTAAAACCGAGTCAATATTAATATCACCATTAATTGTATTCAAATCGATTCTGACATATGGATCACTATAAAAGACCAAATCAGATTAATATGAATGAAATGAAAATGCCATGGGAATTGCTTACCTGGCGCCAAAAATATCCTTTTTGGCCAGGGATTGCCCACTAAGCACGACAATCCGCAAGTGACACGAATCTCCAGAGTCGTTCTGCAAAGAGAAAAAGAAACAAAACATGAAATAAGTATACAAAATAATATAAGGAAAATGGAGGAAAGAAAACAAACATAAAAGAAAATTAGCAAAATAGACCAGATAGTTTGTTTCATCAGCTGTTTTAAGTAGAGCCACTTGTGCACGCATCGTTGGGGAAACCACATTCACACAAACACACAATCACAAAGAAAGAACGACGAGTAAAAAAAAGGGAGGGACAGACAGACAGAGAGAGTGAGGGAGACACCAAATTCAATGCCAAGAACCTACTGTTAGTTTGTATCTTTATGGAATGCTACAGTGGGCACTATTCATTGCAACTTTACGAATATTTCGACTAATAAAAAACTTCTGCATCAGGTGGGAACACTATAATAAAATGTCAATCAATCTGTAGCTAATTCCTTGTATATTCCTTTAATCGAACTTTTTTCGTTTCTTTTTTTTTCTTTTTATATGGTGGTAACAAAGTAAGTAAATAAGCCGCACTGGCTGGCCAGGCAGACACACACTCAATCACAAACACACAAAGATACATGTTTTTATGCTTAATACAAGTGATTACGCATACGCCACGTGTGCCTGTGACTAATTTATGCATTTTTATGCTACCATTTTGAAGCTTTTTTTTTAGACTTTTTGCCTTGATATATAAATATATATATATATGTATGTAGATTTGCGTGTATAATAATTGTTGGCTAGATAATTTTTCTTAGGCCTTGACCTTACCGCACAAGTTCCAAGTTAGATTTTTTGATTGTGATTCATGTGAATGCATTAAAGTTAGTTCACTTGTTGTTAGGTTACTCTCATCGTTTATACTCACACATGACAAAATCATATTAATTACACGATTCTACTGACAACATCATAATTATATAGTCCAATTAGTGGCGGAAAAGTTACGTACAAACATTCGAGCGAGCACATATCCTATGCATTTTCCTCACCCCTCTTTACCATCACAATGCCGCCATTGGGTTAGACTTACAGACTGTGTTTTGGATAAAGAGTTCGTAACTGGATAGCCATTGGGCGGAACTTGTCTCATTTTACACCCTGTCGACAACCCTACTCTCTACTCCTACTCTCTCCCTGTTACTGACCACCGACAGATGGATGTATGGGCAGACGAATGGGTGGACGTGCGGACGTGTGGACAGCTCCGTTGTGCGGCACCAGAATTTTCATATTAAATATCAAAAGAAACAACAACAACAACAACAACAGCGCGCATGTTGTGGTGGGGACCACATACTGACCCTGCCTGGCTTTGTTTTCAGATTTGTTGTTGTTTTACATGTGCCATTTTGTTCGCGTCGTTATAAAGAACCACGTTACGCCGAGGAAATTTTTTGTTTTCCCCTATTTTCCATGAACTTGTACTTTCGTATTTATATTGATTTTCAACAAGAAACTAACTGCTATGTATATAAGAGAAATGCGGCGACAAGTTCTTTAAGGCTTTAACCCCCCACCACCCAACGATAATGCCACCGTAACTGAATGTTTGTATATACTTAGCTGCATTCATCAAATTTCTTGGTTAGGAACAGCTGAGCATATTGACGACGACTCTCGCATATTAAATGATTATATTTAATTGTTAAATAAAGATAAGACAAAACGATGGAGGATATGACACGGGGCAGGCCAACGTTAGCAGGGATGTTCAATCAATCAGCAGAAAAGCTATAGCTCAAGTCCGCTTAAGTAATCCCAAACAGACATTGACATTGAGACGAGATTGTTAGTTGGCATTCAATTGATTTTTAGCCATTAAATCTCTGCCACAAACTGACAGCAGCTGGGGAAATAAGTCTGAAACCCGTAAAAAGTGCTTAGCTCAACTGACAGCGAAAGTCTAATTTTATAATATAATCTCAAGTTCATAAAACTTTTGCAATGACATTAGGAAAAACACTCTGTTACTCTCCCGATATCATTGGCTGTGTGAAAGTTCCCAAGATTACATCAGTTATTTGGAAACGTAGAAAACAGTATTCAAACGCTATATTCCTTTTCGTTATCATCTAATCGTTCATATAATAAAGATAATTAAAAGTTTAATCATTAATAATTGCTACCGTTTGTTTAAAAGCATTTCATTTTCGATGGGTTGGGATCCTCTAATTGTGAATTGTATTAGATCAAGTTAGATCCTGTTCAGAAGCCCCTTAAACGATCAAATTTCAAAATCGGGTAAAAATTTGTTTTTTCAATTCCAATCGAAATATTGGATTAAAACTTATTGGAGACATGAATTTAGGATTGGTTGAAAATATTATACCAGATTTTCACAACAAACAAATATATTGGCATCCCCTTTTTTATGTTAAAGGATAATAATAACCATTTGATCTATTCATTTAAATACAATGTTTTAACATTATTTTCACATTAAATCGCCTATTTAATATATGAATTATTTGCAAAATTGTTTAATATTCCCATTAGTAGATGTTTGATCTAGTTTTAATAAACTTTTACCCTTTTATTGCTTGCCATTTTCTAGTAATCCTTTCCACGTGCTTTTCACGAAACCATTTTTCCTAAAATCTATGCATGTATGTGTGTATGTATGTAAGTGCGTAAATCATTATATTATAATTAGGTTCATTCCGTGAATCATATGGATTGGAAGCATAATTTCCTTTTACCGTTTTGACGACATTCGATGACGCCCACTTAAAACTGACGGCGCTTTCCCGCCGTCGTTTTCACATAATGTGATTATCAATTTCCAATTCCCATTATCAACAACAAATTGGTATAGAAAAAGCGTTCACTTTTAGCATTTTGAATGCCATGTGACATTGAAGTGCACATTTGTATGTATGTACATACATACATAGATACATACCTCCAGTAACCATCACCCACACCCACACCCCTTTCCTTTTAATTTGTTCCTTCACCCATAGCCAAAAGCAACAACAAAAATATATGATGATGAATAATAAAATATAAAAATATGTATATGAATAATCATCATTTGCCTGATAAGCACAAACAAAAAGAGAGAGAGAGAGAGAGAGAGGGAGATATAGAGGGAATGAAAAAGAGACGAAAAGAGAGTCAACGGTACTGTTCAAACAAAATTATTAAAAACAAAAAAGCGAAGAAAGAAACTCAACGAAATAAAGAATTGCTGATAACCAAAAATAAGAACTGAACTGAATTCAGTTTCTGCCATTTACAAATATTATTATAAATTGTAATTGAAATGTGCACGCTTTTGTATCATCATCAAATGGGGCGTAACATTGACATATTTTAGATCCTTAACGATTTTCCCCCATCCACACAATGGAACACATAGACACACATACATATATGTATGTAAGTACATAGGTGTATGTTTGTATCATATGTGTTGTCTTTTTCATCTCCTTTCCACCCTTCGATTTAGTGGGCGCCATTAACTTAATTGATTTGTGGACGCTCATTTACTACATTGTCAAAGGGAAACCCGAAAAGGTCGATGCAAATTCATTAAACAAATTGGCCTGCGCCTGATCCCGTCATGACCTTCTATGCAAATCTTCATTGATACATTATATATATATATATATATAGATGGAAAAAATGTGATAGATTGATATGTACATACATACATCTTTCTTACATACGCAATATTTAACTAAATTCATCTTTTTATTTTCAACAAAATATTATTCTAAATTGGAATGTGAGAAATAACAAGAAATGAGGATAAAAATAAATTTGATGAAGCTGCGGTAAATATTTGCTGTACTTTATTCTATATGAAAAATTGATGGAAAATAAATATTGGAGAGTTGCTTCAAGGTCAATATAAATATATTTCCATATGTATGTACTAAGCAGCCGCATTTATGTATTGGTAAGTACATAAATATATATAAAGGTATATAGTGTACGATTTATTTAAATAAAACAAATAAGTTAAAATGATATCAGGTGTAAGTTGGGGGGAAGGTTTGCCCACTTTCTTCATATAATTAGCAATTAAATCTACAATTGATCAGAAGGTCATCATAGAGCCACAACTTTTGACCACATTTTCAATATCAAATGTCTGGCTGTCATATAATTTACAAAGTATTGGTTTCCATCAAACAATTCACCGAAATGCCAATTAGTAGATTATAACAAAGCTCGAGTGATTTGGAGAGGAAGAGTTTCATATGAAGTGCTGGCACTTAGTTAGTTTTACTCTTTAACTATTGTAATAGAAAATAACCTTAATGTGTGATAAGAGTATTTTATGGTCGTAAAAGGATTATTGGCATCATCTCATTAGTATTCACCAAGTAATTCGAGAGTATAAACCATAAATAAGTCAAATTAAAAGCCAAATTGGATGTGATTGCTAAGCAATGATTCGGATCAAATATGACCAGAAATCACTAGCCAAGTGTTAATATGTATTTTTAGATTTCTGATTATACCTTGGGGGAATTCTACTAACTATTAAATTTCATCTTTCAATAATGCTTGACAATTATTGAATAAAGATTTAACCGAATCTGGTTAAACCCAGTATAATTCCAGAAATTGATATCTCTGAATAGAATACATTTACCCATCAGTTATAAAATTTGACCTTGGAATTGTACTCATTGTAGATAGTAGATAGGGTATATCAAATTCGTTCAAGTTTAAAGTGGAACCTTAATAAACAAATTACTATTTCAATTTCAGATATGTTTACTTGTTTAGTGAGCAGAATAATGGGATTCTTCTAAGATGCTTTTCAGCAGAAGAGTTTCTAAATAAGTAAAAGCTTTTGGTTTATATATGTATGATCCTTTTGTATATGATTAAAATCGTATTAAGTTAACAGAAGAAATATGCAAGTAGATACAGGCACTGACAGAACTTAAGGTTTCACTTCGATTTAATATAATTTTATTTAGCCAACAATTTTACTTTTGTAAATTTAGGCTGGAGGGGCCCTGACCTGGAAAACAATGCAAATTCAAACCAATGCTTACATGACGAAATGAGGATCTATGAGTGGGAGGGAGGGAGACACGTGAGCTAGATCTACACATCAAAGTCGGCTCAATTAGCAACTTTAGTGTATATATGTATTTGTAAACGAGAGAAACGAATACAGAGAAAGAGAGGCAGAGAGACAGATGAAGAGAGAGAAACTTACATCAGTATTATTGTAGCCATGGATTTGACCATCTTCACTCGTCACCGAAGGCGAAGTGGTTGTTGATTCAGCCATTTTTAATTTTGATTATGATTTACTTTGATGTTTTGATCTTTATTTTTCTTTTTTCTTCTTTTCAGTTTTGTATGTGTGTTAATTTATTTGCACGCCTCTATGAAAACTAAATTGAACAATAAAAAAAAACACTTAATATATGTATGTCTGTCTATATAGGGTTTCTGTTTGTTGTTGTTGCTGGCTGTTATTGTTGATGTTATTTTTATTTCATATTTTGTTTTAACTGCACAAAACGAGTTAGTGCCCAAGCAATTCAAAGAATTTTTCGATTCGGTGACGGCGCGACTGTCGTTGGATTTTTACGCGTTGCAGTTGGTGGGTCGCGGACCGCCGACGAGGAACAGGTTCCACAACAATTGCCGTTTTGTTTTTATTAAATTTATATATATACATATACACATTCACATATGTATGTATATATTCTTAAACATTTATACCCTTGCAGTAGGTTTCACAATTTGTATATATTCAAATTCGACACTTGAAGATCTAACTAATGAGATATAGCTCTTTCTCTTATGTAGAATGGAAGTTAGAGAGCAGAGATGCTTCGTAATTTTTGGATCAATGAGATAAACTTATTTCTCCTCACGAGATAAACAATTTAATTTTCATTTAGTTGATTCAACTATATCAAGTAAATCTTGTTCTTTGGAAGATCAGAAAGATTCCTGAAGTGACTTGTGATAAATTTAAACAATGCAAGGGCATAGGCACTTCGCCACAAATGAAACGGTATGTTTTCGTTTTGTTTTATACTGCGTATACGTAACGTAAGTAAACGTAACGTAAAGAGAAGCCGCCGCTAAGAATTATGTAGGTTTCCCACCAACACACTACCATTAGTTTCTTTCTATTATTATTACTTTTTTCTGTTGGTGTTTTTATTTTTTTATTTCGGCATGCATGACTAATAATAAAAAGGCCCAGAGAAAGAAACAAAGAATCTGATTTCTATTCGCCGATTCTGAATCCGTATCCGCTCTGTATCGTCGTTTGGATGGGATATGGCGACGTTGATTCTTAGCTCACGACGTTGATGATTTTCTGGGCTGTTGCTTTTTCTACGCTCAGAAATTTATTTATTTATGTTGTTTTTTTTTCTTTTTTTATTTATATAATTAGCACATTTGCTTGGGAATGGATGCATTAAACATTAACCACGTTTTTTTTTCTCTCCTCTTTTTTAGTTGTTACTGTTGTTGTTATTTTGCGCGGCAATAAATAATTTTTTGTGTAATTGAATTATTCACTTATTTATCTTTTATTAACAGCCCTCAAAATAAAAAAAAGAAAAAAATAAAGTAAAAAACGGCGATAGAAATTATTAAACAACACACCAAGACTATTGCAAAAACATGTTCTCTTTGCGAGTGTGGTGTGTGTGTTGTGTTTGGGAGTGTGAGTGCAAACACGACAACAACAAAACAAGTCTCCCCACTTGGCGACTGCCGTTGCACGTAACAGTCACTCTCACGTTCTAAGCTAAACTAAAGCGAAAAAGTTTTGCCCGTCAGAAACAGTGTGACCAAAGGTATTGGGGCTAAACTCATTTAAGAAAAGCTTTTTTCATATGGTGGAAATATTTTTGAAAAGGAGGTATATTTATAAAGCCTATATAAAATTAAAAATACCCTCTAACACAGAGAACCTGCTGCATTAATATGCTTTTGGCCAACCAACAAATTATCAGTAGAATAAAACTAAAATATATCTTAAATTAGTTTTAAATACTTCACAAGTTTTAAGTTTGAAGAAGCTACATTTTTCTAGTATGTTTAAAAAAAATACCGAAATATACTTCAGATTGTTTACAGATAGAGCTTTTGCAATGATAAACAAACAAGGAAAGAGCTTTTAGTCTTTTTGGCGGAAAGCTTTATAATTATTTTTGTTGGAGCACATTATTCGTCTCTCTTAGTTCTCTAACTCTTAATTGGTCCCTCTCTGTTTTTCTCTCACGCTCTCCCTCTATATTTTATGAGAACGCGAGCGAACAAGTGTCCAACGCAAAGCAAAACAAAAACAGCTGATCGTCCAAACATTCTTGTGGGTGTGTGCGTAAACTGGTTGTTTCTGCTTATGTGTAAGTGCATGTATGTATGTCTGCTGGCTACCGGCGCCGCCAAATGCATTATGAATCTTTTGGGGATAAACATAACAATCGTGCATACAAATGTATATATTTACTACCTCGCGCAGTTCCTTAGCATCACAGAGAGCTCATCAATTATAATTGACATTTGACTTGTTGCTTAGAAATTAGTGACTGACGCAATGCATATACTTATATATTTATCTATACATATGTATCTACAAAAATACATATGAATTTTTTTGTACATATATGTTAACCGTTAACTGATAAGCAACACATTAGCTACAAAAAGTTCAAAGATGACGTAGCGACGAAAGCTTTCTGACGTTTTTATACCCTGTACGAATGGCACTGGGTCGACATATTTGCAATCCTCATAAAATATCAGAATGTATGTATATGAAATAACCATCAGTTACGAGGCATCATTATAAAGATATTAATTCTCCATAAGACCATACCTACATCTTATATTTTAGTAAATACCATTGAAATATGGTACGAATGTCTACTTATGTATAGATGGTGGTACAGGGTATACATAAGTCGCCGCTCTAGTTTACAGTACTGAATATAAGAATTTTTATAGCTAGAGACAGAAAATGCAAGTGGCGAATGCGTCTTAATTTAACACAAGGGCACTAATGAAGATACAACAGCCTACCCTCTGCCCATTAAACAAATTTCTATACCCCTTGTCCTACTTCCGACCACCAACTACTCTAACCGCAATAGTCTGGACAGGCGCCTTGTTAAATGAGTTAAGCAAACAAAATAACTTTTTTCATTGAGGCACAAATTACGCATTGTTGATAAATTCAATTATGTATCAAGATTGAGATCGGGAGATTGGGATAGAGAGGGAGATGTGTTGATAGCATTTGGCTGTTTTTAAATTGAGATAAATAAATAGAAAAATGTTCGCTTTCAATTGCTTATTTGCAATACTCTGTTTATTTATAAATAAAAGAAAGAGCTCTGTCAAATTGAGATGAACACGATATCGAAAACCATTAACCGACAACTATATTCCGCACGCACGGACATTAAATAAGAGCCTGTGACCTTCATTACATTAACCACTCGCAAATGTCTTTAGCTGTTGCATACTTTTTTGGGATCTTAGAGACTTTTGAAAGGCAACTGGAGGAAGTCTTGAAAAATAGTGAATAATATTACTGCACAAATAAACTTTCACATTTGGAACGTGATACTTACAAAGCCATGTGCACATATCTTATCACGTTAATTAACTATATTTTTGTCGTTATTCTTACAGAAGACGCAAAAATGCAAGTAAGATATGCCTTAAAAACAAAAACCAACAAAAAAAAAAACAATATTATAAATGTAGCTTGTCATGTTATTAAGACCCCTAACACATTCCCTAACCTCACCCACTTCTTATGCCATACAGCTGTTATACAGGCTCCCTACCCCCATACCCGGCAACCAAAACCCGTCAAGATTAGATTATCATTGAAAATACCATAAAAACAGAAATGATAAGGCAGATTAACTCTCTGGCCCCTTACACTCATACCATTTTCACCCACAATGGCATTTAGAAAGTTTGACTTACCACTGCAGCCAGGGAACGACGAGGCGTATGTCCATTTCCATAATCCAATCTGGGCTGCTGTTGTCCTGCAACAGACGCCGCCCGACGACGCGGAGGTGGGCGTGGCACATCGCCACCTGTCGATGTCGATGGGATGGGAGACGCAGCTACAGTGCCGCTAGAACGTGCCGACATGGTTGTTTTCCCCGCCAACAAGCGAGACGATGACACACAAAAGAAGCAAACGAAATGAAAAGAAGAAAAACGGCTGGCTGCAAATATAAAACGAAAGAGAAGAGGATGAAGAGACTAAGACCGAAACGGAAGTGCAAATTAAAGTAAAAAAGACGAATGACACGAACGTCGTCTACAAAGAGTAACAATAGCTTTCTGAAGGCTGATGCTGCAATGCATCTTCCATCATCTCATGCCTGATGCTGTGGCTGTCCTAACTTGGAGTCTCTTGGCAAGGCCAAATTGAGTGCAAATTCAGAAAAGCGAGCGGCAGAGGCAGAGGGAGACAGACAACAAAGAGACAAACAAATAAAAAGAACGTTATATATATACATGTGTGTGAGTGTGTGCTATTTGTGCCTTAGTCTGCCTGTCTTTTGTGTGGGCGGAGAAACACACTCACACACGCTCAGTTACCGAGCATAATTAGCCAAGCTTGAAAGATTTTCGACCTGGTCATCATCGTCATCACTAGTAAAAACATATCCCATATGTACATTGTACATACATACATAAGTACATACTTACTTTTCCCCTCTTTGTTTTATTTGTCTCGCCTTCTCCGCTCTCTCCTGCTCAATTTTGTCTACTTTAGCTTGACGGCTCGCGCACTATAAACACATACATACAATCTTTTAATTTTAATTTCACTTGATTTATGTTTAAATATGCGCATGTGTGCGTGTGTATGATTGCTTCAGTTTTCAATCTACTTTGTATATATGTATGTATGTACTTATTCATATGCGGAAAATCATCACGTCTGTTGAAGATTTTGGTATATACATACATACATTTATATATTAGTTACTATATGTGAATGTAGACTTTCGTTTTCACGTTTGTTCCTTTGTCATTTACCCTGGCAATAAAAATGTATGTGTTGTTCTATCCGATTTCTTGTTCGCTGTGGCAAGTTCCTAGCTACAACTTATAAACAATTTAAGACACCGCAGAAAATGCACAAAAAAAAAACCGACAACGATAAAAACCGAACCAAGAACTAAACTGCCAAGGTTACCGTTGGTCGGTAACGAAGAAAACGCCAAATCTGAGAAAAAATACTGTAAGCCAAAAAAAACTTTTCCCCAGTATTTTTTAATGAAAACTTTGACTTAAATTCATGTTTTGGCACTAAAAATTTGTTGCATATTTTTTGATCTAGTAGTCTAAGTTGTATTTCAACCAATTCATTTTTAAATTATATATGAACAATTCAAATTGTAGGCAAGTTTCTTTTAAAGTATTTAGTATATTTTTAGTATTTGTTCCCGCCAGTTGGCATTTGCTCTCAGTCTATCTGCGGTCACTCAGAAAGCAGTGAAATCTAAATGAAACAAGAAATCTAATAAGTTTAGCAGTAAAGAAAGAGTGTTAAGAATTGTAGGTGCATTTAAGTTAAATCATAACCAAATCCAAATACTAATCGTGGCCATCCATAAAACGCAAACAACTCAGCAGCAACATCAACAATAACAACAACGCAAATTCGCAAATTTCTCGCTCCCAAAAAAAAAGCAACGGCTGGCTGGCAAAAAAGTTGACAAGTCAGTGGCTGAGAAATCAGGAGGGGTCGGCTTGGTGCGCAGTAGATAAAAAAGATTGTGTGTGCCAGTGCCAGCATTGTACAAGCGAGTGCGTTAGAGTGCGAAAGAGAGAGTGAGAAAGATTGAGGTGGGGGCGAGTAAAATTGCGTGTTAAGAAACCAAACAACAACAAACTGCTTAACGCAGGCAAACTTTAATTTAAACGAACAAACACAATTGAAATTGAGAGGAAACGACATTTTCATGGGTCTAACAGATCAGCAGGATTGGATCGGTTGTGCGGTGTCCATCACATGCGACGATTTTCTCGGCGTTTTCCAGGGTCTGATCAAGCAGATCTCCGCTGAAGAGATTACCATAGTGCGTGCCTTTCGCAATGGGGTACCTCTCCGAAAACAGAATGCCGAAGTCGTACTCAAGTGCACGGACATTCAAAGCATCAATCTGATTGAGCCAGTTAAGCAGGATGTGGAGTCTCACGCGACGCCTGCGGTGATTAATAAGCCGACGCCCGTTAAGCTGCCGCAGTTTTCCAATATTCTCGGTAAGCAGCAACAACTGCTACAACAGCAGCAGCAACAGAAACAGCTCCACGAACAGGAGGAGCAGCAGTTTCAGACATCTAAAACAAGTAAGGCAAATGGACATGGCAGGGCAACCGGTGCCAGTGCTGGAGCGGTTGCGGGAGGAAAGTCTACATTGAGCGATAAAATGCATCAGCTAAAGCTCAATGGTGTAAATGGCGGGAACGGCGTAAAGAGGTAAAAATACAAAATGGTAGATTAAGACAAAAAACTCCTACACCATTACACAAATGTTCATTATATATATATAGATAATAACACCACTCTGCTTAAGTCAGGTTTATTTTCCATTTACCAAAGCCTGGACATTGATTTTTATAATTGCTCTTCTTTTTCTATAAATAACCAATTCAATCAAGTTTTCGGTTTCCCATTCAATTATTTGCATTTGCAGTAGAGTAGATTTCAGTATCAATTATTGTGATCACTATGATGGGAATGATGACGATCATTCCCATGTGTGTTGTGTGTTGCCTAATATACCCAAGTTAAAAACACTATAACCTCAAGTCCCAGACCATTAAACGAGAGATAAGACTAGCTGTTATTGCGCAAGCCTTATCATCATCAAAACATGGTTTGCTCGACTCCCCCTACAATAATTTCTTTGCGTAAATTGCTTTTGTTTTCGGTTTTAGGACGCCACAAAACTCACGAGCCTCCAGTGCCGCCCTGCAACAGCAACAACAACAACAACAACAGCAACAATCGCAGATAGCTACAACACCAAATAGTGTGGCTGCATTTTTTGGCAATATGATACCGCCCAAGGTGGAGGTGAAACTGGGAAGCACTGCCTATAGCTATCGAAGTAGCAGTGCAGATGGCAGCAGCGGCAGCACTGAAGCACCCGGAGGCATCGCTATGAGCAAACCCATAGATATTATGCCTAATGGTGGTGGTGGAGGAGGCGGTGGTGTTGGAGTTGGAACTTATTATCAGCTGGCACAGGCGGCCTCCAGCTATGGCAATGGCAGGCGCAATACAAATGGCTCCTTTACCAATGGTAATGGGAATGGAAATGGCATTGGAAACGGCAATGGTAATGGAAATGGCAAAAACAAACGGAATCGAGTACGCCGAGAAAGCAGCATTAGACAACAACAAGTGCATCAAACATTTGGCAGCGAGGCGGACGATCCAATGCTTCAGGAAGATTTCGATTTTGAGGGCAATCTGGCTTTATTTGATAAGCAAGCTATTTGGGATGATATTGAGTCGACTCATCAGAAGCCAGATGTATGTCGGCATATAGAGCAAAAAAATCATCATCATCATCAGCCGGAGCAAAAGTATCGTCATGATGAGAACATTTTGGAGAGCAAGCCGCTCCAATTACGACAAATCGAGAGTATGTTCGAGGGCAGCAATGATTTTGTGACAGATGATGGTTTAATTATACCAACAATTCCGGCCTATGTCCGTAACAAAATAGAGCTAAGCGCCGAAAGGGCGGGCCTGTCGTTGCAACGGCAGATTGATATACTAGCGCGTGGAGCTAGCGACCTGGCTATCACACTGCTTGGCGGTGCTAGACGTTTGACACCGGCCAACAATCATCAATGGCCCAAGATAGCCATCATTTGTGATGGCGTAAAGGATATGAGGTAAGGCTTAACTTATTTAATTAAACAAATCCAACATCAACTTTCTTTTGTAGAACAATAAATATTGGAGCCGCCACCGGTCGACAGCTGGCTTCTCATGGACTTACCGTGATGCTATATGTGGAACAGGCCCAGTTAATGGAAAAGAACAGCAGTAGCACTGAGATTTCCTTATTTAAAGCAACAGATAATGTCATAGTTCACTCAGTGAATGGTAAGTGTAACAAAAGTCGCAAAGAAAACCAAGTAAAAAAGGAAATAGTTTTGCCTATCAACAAGGAGTGATGTGGCAAAGATAAATCCATAATTTGATAGTTTTCAAAAGTTATAGCAGAGTTGATAAAACAGATAAACAATGTATTTCTTTAATTTTCCGATAGTTACAATGTATAGAAATTGTTTGTTTTGTCTCATTTTTAGCCTTGCCCACACCTGATCTTGTGATATTATCAACAAACGTCGCTAATCTTTCCGATGCAATCAATAAATGGCTTAGCGTTAATCGGTAAAAGCATCCAATGGCATTTTTTCCCCCCGACTTATATTTATGTTTCATATTTTGCAGTGCTTCTGTGCTTGCCGTGGATCCGCCACCATGTGGTATTAATGGGGTTGCTATTAAGTACTCAATTCTACCTATTTTACCCTTGAATGGCATATCAACTGTAACAAAAACAGCAGCAGCTGTAGCTGCAGCATCATCATCCGCTGCAGCTACACCTACACCGGGAACATCATCATCAACAACCGGATCAAGCACAGCTGCTGCAGCAATACATCAACACACATCAACGAACAATTGTGGCAAATTGTATTTATGTAATTTAGGTATACCGGATAAATTCTATCGTGATTGTGGCATTAAGTACAAAAGTCCATATGGACATAAATATGTGATACCGATTCACTCAAAGGACTGAAACAACGACAAAAGTAATACATACAACTGCAACAACAACAACAGTAACATCAAAATCAGTAATAGCAAAAACTGCAAAAACAAACAACTGCAACAACTACAACACCTAACATCAATAAACCAATATTAACTCCAATACTTTAACATACAAGACCCCCCCACCCCCGCGCACATTTGTGATGATCATCAAGTCCAGTTTCCTGTGAATCTAGCTCTTAGTCTAGGTCTTCGTCTCATTTAGCACTCAATTTATATTTTGATCTACATAAATTTTAGTTCTTAAATTATAGTTGTTTATGCCTCAAATCTACATTTACAATTATATATATATATATACGTATATCGACAACTTTAACTATTACAATTACGTCATACGGTTAATTAACATTTTTTTTTTTTTTAATTTCGTTTATAAAAGAATGAATGAAGGAGCAAAAAGCAAAAGAAAGCTGCCAAAACCTACATCTTAACTTTCAAATTGTAAATTTTTTTTGATCGTTGCATCATCCGAATTTAATTATTAATTTTGTTTGCTTCTCTAGCATTTAAGCAAAAGAAAGCAACAACAGCAACTCCTAAAATAAGTAAAAAAAAAAATGTTGCCTATAATTTTCGTTAAGAAAAAAAAAAAACATTCTTTTATGATAAATTCCACGTAAGTTAAAACAAAAACGTAAGGCAAAGTATATAGCTTTAATTTAAAAATTTTAAATTTTCCTTTTCTGCATTCTTCAACTTTTTTTTTTGTCTCTGTTGAAAACAACTCTCTTAATCAAACAAAACAAAAACACATTGAATACTTTCATTTAAGAAAATCAAAAGAAACCATAGAGAAATTTCGCAAAAAAAATGTTTAAATGTTTGTATATAAATAAGAAAAATGCAACTTAAGTAAAATGAAAAAAATCATGTTAATTAATTTAGTGAAGAATGCGCAATAAATGCCAAATTAAATGTCTATTTTTTAAGCAACAAGCGAAAACAACAACTATTATATGATATAAAGCAAAAGAAAAATCTATTATATATACATATATTATAAAAATTGAGATATATCTTAGGCTAGTTCTATAAGCTAACACACACACTTTATCTATTATGTAGATTTGTATTAACATAAGTGTCTAAACAAACTAAACAAACAGAATCGAGAACCTAATTTTTGTACCCATCGAATACAACCAACAACAACAACATGAAGAGATAACACTTTAAATACTTAAACAACTGTAGATCGATGAGAATTTTATAAATATTATAAATTTAATCTAATAGTGCAAAATTTTAGCATGTTGCTAACTCAAACTAAAATGGCAACCAAAAATCTTATAACTCAAAATTATTTGTTGTAAAGCAAACAAAACACCAGACAAAAGGAATGAATAATGTATAAATCACATTTAGATACTAAAAATTCCAATAATATTGATGATCATCCATCTAAAAAAAAAAAAAAAACAACAACAACAACAACAACCAGATAAATTGTACTATACATATAAAATGAACAACTATTCAACAACAACAAAAACATATTGTAACAGAGAGTTTAATGCGGTTTCCTCTGACCCAAAAAGCGGCCAGGAGTAGGGGAATCGCAACGACTGTTTTGAGTTAGGAGTAGGAGAGTTCACAAGACGTTGAATGGATAAAGTAAAGAGTGAGGAGCAGTTGAGAAGGTTTTCCCATTACCACACAACAACAACAAACACCAAATACTTTTTAAACAATCAGAGATTTTTCTTCTTAATTTTTGTTTTTGGTAATGCTTTAAGATATTGTAACAAAGAAACAAACAAAAAACTATTTCGGGCCAATTGAAAATGTTGTAACAAAATGAAGAAACAAAAAACGAAAATTTAATTTTAAAGACAAACATAAAGAAATTCTCTTTTGAAAACACTCAAAATTGTAAATTGCAAAACTAAGAAAAAAAAACGATCAAGAAAAAACTGAAAAAAAATATCGTAAAGAAACAAACACAAGTTAACAACAAAAAAAAAAAAAACCAAAACAATCCTTAAAAAGAAAGAAAAAGAAACAACGGAACAGCAATAAAAAAAACAAACACCGAGAAGCCTTCTCATAGAAAAACAAAACTGTGTTTTATATTACTGAAATTGGGTTTCGGAAAAAGTGTTTTGCAAAAAACAAAAAAAAAAAAAACACTTTAAGGAATCATTTGTGCTTTAGCGAATTGAAAGAGAGCCGTGGAGGATTTCCAAAGTACTCTTAAAAATCTGAAAAATTGTTTTGAAGTACGGCACACCCTTCCTAGATCGAAGACTTATTACTTAAACAGTCTACGCGCTATACGATGACGAACAATCTAACAATGAGTAAGTGAAATCCATTTTGAACTTGATTTACGACCTAAGTTGCTGATTTGGATAATCCAATATAGAGTAGATTACTTATACTTAAAATCAAATTAAATGTATACGTATAGTGTAAAGTTTTACTTACATTAGGATAGGATTTCCAATCAGTAACAATACCGTTAATCCGAGGAGCCCAATTGTTTAATTTTGTCACGATGTGTTTATCTAGAAGTACGAATAGAAGATGTAATTGCAAGTTTATAGAATGGTGGGCGTATCGGATCCGTAACCGGAGCGGAACCAAACGATGCTCACATCTATAGGTTTGAAATTAATGAAATAATGAGACACTTTTTTGTTTATTATAATTTAAGTGCAATTTTATTACAAACGTCTTAAATTCACAAATGTTAATTATTTAAATTGTTTAATTTGTATATAACATAAAAATTTGTGTATAGATTTTTTTGTTTTACTTATAGAAAAATAATTATTTAGTAGTTGCGTTTACGATTTACTAATCAAAATTGCTGGTAATATTGGTATATAGTATGTGTATTATTTGATTTTTAAAGATATTCTTACCCACTGTAAAATAGTGCCACAAATAACTCTCTCTTTACATTCATCCTCTCAAAATTCTCATACTATAATTTATCCTTTGCCATTTTTTTAAATGCTGTCAAAAGAAACGAACATTAGAGAGAGAAGGAAAAGAGCCGGCCAAAAAGAAACACGTGTATTTTAGAAACAATTCTTATAGATGTAGTTATTGGTTGTGCATGTATGTAGTTGTAATAGTAGTAGTAGTTGTAGGAGGTACTTATAAGTCGACCCGAATACTCACTCTCACGTATAATGATTTGGGCTCAGGCTATATTGGCTGTCTGTGTGTACATCATTTCTGTGGCTCATTAAAAACATTTGCATGAGAAAGAGATGGAAGTTAAAAATACTTTTTTGTTTTGTTTTGTGGTTAAGACTACTAACAATTTGTTGATTGAGCATTGATTTGTATAACATATTTTTTTGTTTTGATATTGAAATACGTACGTTAAGAACTCCAAACTGTGGAAGAAACGGTGGAAGGAACGAACCCTACAAGGACGCCATATTGAGATTGTCCCTCTTTTTTTCTTATTTAATGATACGTACCCATTGAGTCGATATGGCAGTCTACAGGTTAACACACCATACGTACCCAAACAAAACTCATACAACATAACTCTCATAACGCAACACAACGGCGGCCGGAAGAAAATACGTACCCAAACTCTATTATATACACATATATAGACTATATATTCATTTATATATGTACATATATGGTTGGCATATCAACTATATTTGTATAACTGCCAAAGAACTAATGCTAGAGTGAGAGATAGAGAAAGAGAGAGGACGTTTGTGTTTCAATACTCAATACGTACCCAAGCTGTGTAAGTATGTTAATCGGCTGCAAAATTCAATTAGAGCAGTGATACATTGAATTAGAGAAGAGAAGGCTTACCCTAAACGGGCCAAAAATCGGTCAATTCACACACACACACACACTCGTAGACTCACGGGTGGGGTAGAAGAGTTGGGCAGGCGCGCGGCGATAGCTAAGAAAGTATATAGTCGAATTGTTTGTTTTGTTTTTTTGGACATTAAATATGTTTTTTGTTGTTGGTATTCATATAGAATCTAGTGTTGCCCATAAAGGTTTTTACTCGGAGAAATTTCTGTATAAATACTACGCCTTAACCAAAGGTCCTTCGTTTACAATTTTGCAATGCCTATCAACTTCTGATATATTTGGATTCGTTATTTTCTAATATCGGACAATAGCAGATGAAAAATCTAATATAATTATAAATCGGAATCGGGCAAAACTCTATTACTCTATATACATATATCAATCCATTCACAGTCTCTACTAAATATTGTTGTAACATCATTAATTCCCTGTTTCATTTGCATATTTCTAATATATGTATGACTTGACAGATATATCCGACCAAGAATATTTCTATATAAAAAAAAAACCTATTCAATTTGTTAACCAATCTATACACAATACACATAACATATCAAAATATACATATGTTTAAATCACTTCAAATATATTATAAGGTTTTACAAGTTTTCTCTTTAAACTATCAATGGTGACCCCGACGTTTTCGGCTAACGATTAAAAAAAAAAAACAGCCCGGTTTTCAACCACATAGCCCTAATTGAACACTTTATGGGCAACATTGTGTTTTTGAAAGGGGTTCTACAACAAAATAGAATTCATTTAGGGAAATTTTTTTAGTTTCGTTAGGGTCTCTACATACCAGAGTATTATTCTATTGGGTTCGGGGCGTGGCATACCAAAAACTTTATATGTTTGTATGTATATTGAATTTCGTAAGATTCTATACAGCTTTTTCGTATCGTATCGTTTTGATTTTGATTTCTGTTCAGTTAACATTTACATAAGTTTTAGCTTTATTTTTTGTGGTTTTATGTTTTTAAGAGGAGAAAAATCAAATCAAATGGAGAAATTATTAACATTTTACAATGAATATCAATGAATGTGTATAGATATATCGGACATATATATATATATATATATAGGTATATATATATATACATATACATGTATATATTTATGCATTAAGTGTCTAATGTTAATTTCATTAATTATTTACTTTTACGTTTCAGTTTTTTTTTTTGTAGTTTCTTTTTGTTTTTTGCATAATTGTTGTTGGTGGTTGGTATTCAATTAATTCTACGTACGTGCGCTGACCCAGAAATCTGCTTTCTATACATCTCTATCAGGAACTGCAACTTCTAGCGACGATAGCGCTCGCGCGAGTAGGAACGTCTCCGGCTGTTGTTGTTATTACCGGCGGCAAAATGGTTATAGTTACGTCTCTCATGGCGCGGCGAACGTTCTCTCGACCGAGACCGGCGACGTTCGTCGCCACGTCGTTCTCCAGCTCCACCAAAGCGTCCTCTGTCATTGCGCTGATGTCGTTCCCGGTCCCTGCGACCATCACGATCGCGATGCTCACGGTGATCCCGTTCGCGACCACCACGCTCACCTCGCTCACTAACATCACCACCACCACCTCCTGCTCCTCCTCCATCGCCCTTAGAACGGTCTTCAGTAGCTGTACGTCCATTGTTGCGTTCACTTCGCTCGTTTCGATCCCGTTCACCGTCTCGCGGAGCGCCACCGCCCCGCTGACGTTCACGGGACCGCGAACGATGTACTCTGGAACGTCTATCCAATTCACGCCCACCTACAAAGTAGCGATTTCGGCTTCTACCCTCATCGTCGCGATCTGGTATCTTACCCGTCCTCTTCAGTTCAGCCTTGCGCGGCGCTGCAGTCTTCTCCAGCTCGATTAACTTTTCTCGTATGGTGAGAAATCCTAGATGTAACTTACCACCAAAGTGGTCCGCCAGCCGTATGTCATTATCGTGGATCCCCAAATAGGCAGAGCAGACTTCGCAGACCCGCAGTTTTTGCTGTTGGTATGTGGAGGCTGGCATCGAGGTCCGGTACTCATGCTCGGCTTTAGTCTTTTTACCGCGCAGCTCATCAATCTCCTTCATCAGTTCCATGCTGTCCTCCACTTCTCCAGCTTCACCCAAGGCCTCGGCCTTTGCCAGTTTTTTACCAATCTCTTCGGCCAAAGCATGCACAGCATTTGCTTTTTCTGCTACCTCTGCGGTCAACTCCTCTTGTGTCTCCTTTAGTCGCTGTTTGGCTGCATCTGTGCGTCGGTCGCAGTCTGCAATAAAGGCCTGCAGATGCTCCATGGCCTCTATGTCGTAGTAGTAGTCACGCGACTTAGCCGCGTTTTCGTAATCTGCACGGAAAGCCAGATCATGCACTTTGGGACACTCACCCAGATCCATTCGTGTGGACGCCAATATGTCGTGTGGGCAGCAGTCAAGCAGGAACGATTTACAGACGCGAGTGTCTGAGAATTTTAGCTGCCTCTCATCTCCATTGCGAGCGGTGCCCATAAGCTGGTCCAACATAGCGCGCATCTGGTCTGTTGCGGACATTTTGTTATTTGGGGCGCTCATCGTGTTTTTTTTAACTTTTTGCTCAGGAAAATATATTTTCGTTTGACTTCACTCAATTCCTATGAAAATTTATTCTGAATGTATGTGTGTGTGTGTCTATCGAAACGTTGCAGTGTTGTAAAGTGCTGGCAATTATAGTGCTTGCAACAACACAATGTAGCCTTGAATGTAGCGGTTATTTTTCAAGCTAATTTTGCTAAAAGAAATTTATTTTCACAATCGTGATCGGTAATATTCTAATCAAAGAAAATTTTAGTTGTTTTCGAAACTATACATTTCGGTGAGGGTAAATATTCTTCACATATGCATTTGCAGCTTTGCCTTTGCAATGCATTTTCTTAAACTTAGCTGGAAAAAGTCTAAAAAGTTTTCTCTGTTGCGTTGTGGCTAACATCTGTGCGCGCTGTTCAACACAAGTCACTAAAACGTTTTCAGCGGCAGAGTATTTTTTGTTGTTTCTTTCGTTTTTGGCGGAATTTTAGTTTAAAATTAATTATTTTCGATTAACACTTAGAAAATAGAATGTCAGATGACGACGACATACAGTACGTAAAGCGTCAGCGTACTATTCACTATGGTTCGCTGGAGGAGACAGAACGAAAGCGACAAACTGCCGGCTTAGCGGCGTCTCCAACAACAGCAGCAACAACAACAACAGTCCCAGCGACAACAACAGGAGCAGCACAGACGACAGCGTCGGCATCAACTACGGGACAGTTGGAGGATATAGACTCTGACGAGGACTATGAGGAGACAGCTAAAAAGTCTGCGGGTGCCACAAAGGTTGGCCAGCAGACGCCTCCAACGGCCGCCGTCTTGGCGCACAGGATTGATGATGACTACTTCGACCTGGAAGCGGAAATGGAACGTGATACGGTGGCCTTACTGGAAGAGTTTGAACGCAAAAAGCGAGCGCGCCAAATAAACGTGTCCACCGACGATGCAGAGATTAAGAACAATCTGCGTCAATTGAATGAACCAATCTGCTACTTTGGTGAGGGTCCGGCTGAGCGGCGACGACGCCTGAAAGAACTCCTGGCCAACCTGGGGGAGAATGCCATCAAGCATAAACAGGGGGAGGAAGAAGAGCGCAAGCTGCAGCAGCGTGATCAGGAGCAGACCACTTGGTATCATGAGGGTCCTGATACGCTGCGCATAGCTCGTCTCTGGATGGCGGACTTCTCTTTGCCAAGAGCTCGGGATCGTCTAGAGCGAGCCAAAGAGGCCCTGGAAGTGCCTAGCGCCACACGAGCCGGCCGTATGGTGGAGATGCAGAAGAAGCTACAATCCCTGGCTCCCCTCTGCTCCCAAGTAGGCGATACACGGCCTGTAAGCAGTGCCGCATTTAATGAGGACTCGACACTATTGCTTACTGCCTCCTGGTCTGGATTGTGTAAGCTGTGGAGCGTCCCCGATTGTGGGTTGAAACAGACGCTACGTGGCCATGCCAGCTATGTAGGAGGTGTAGCTTTGCGGCCCGGCGTTAAGGCGGATGAGGAAAATGTGGTTGCTATGGCCTCAGGTGGCCATGATGGTTCTGTCAAGCTGTGGGGTTTTAACAATGAAGAATCCATTGCTGACATTACCGGTCATATGCCACACCGTGTGTCTAAGGTGGCGTTCCATCCATCTGGACGCTTTCTGGCCACTGCGTGCTATGATTCCAGCTGGCGTCTGTGGGATCTGGAGCAAAAGACCGAAGTACTTCATCAAGAGGGCCACGCAAAGCCGGTTCACTGTCTCAGCTATCAGTCCGATGGCAGTGTCCTGGTGACCGGTGGTTTGGATGCCTTCGGTCGCGTTTGGGATCTACGCACTGGACGCTGTATTATGTTTCTCGAAGGTCATTTGGGCGCTATCTTTGGTGTAGACTTCTCGCCTAATGGCTTTCACATTGCCACGGGGTCCCAAGACAACACCTGCAAGATCTGGGACCTGCGCCGACGCCAGCCTGTTTACACTATACCTGCGCATACCAATTTGATTTCGGATGTTAAATACCAGCAGGACTGCGGCAGTTTTTTGGTCACCTGCTCCTATGATTCGACTACCAAGATTTGGTCGAATAAGACCTGGCAACCGCTGAAAACGTTGCAAGGACACGATAATAAGGTCATTTCTGTTGACATCTCGCCCAATTCTCAATACATTGCGACAACATCATTTGATCGCACATTTAAGCTATGGGCGCCCGATAGTTGATTATTTTGTTTGATTTTTACTTTGATTCTGATACCGTTTTCGTTAAATCAGACTATAGCCCAAGATAAAGTTTCCAAAACACAAAAAGTAACTGGAATCTTCGCATTTTCGTTTCGTTTGTATAACACTGAATTTTGTTATTTTAGTTACGCGAAAACCGTAAGTGTGAGTAGCATGGGAATAACACATGGGGAAAACATTTGCATTTCGTAAATTTAAGCATTTTTGTATAGAAATTGTTAATAAATAAACTACAACATTTTTTTGGTACAAAAAACGAAAGTTTATCATTGCTTACCATTCAAAGATTTCCAAACAACATGGATTTTGTATATGTATGTATCAGTGTATCTTTATCGACAACATTAATATTCTTGATTTATCATACATATGTATGTAAACAGATTAATCGACATAGCACTTTATTAAGAAACACTTGTATCAAACATAACGCTAGAAATGAATACACGAAAAACAAGAATTTTTGATATACAGTTTGACAACAAAGTGTTTACACAACGCAAAAAAGCATCATTTTTTTACTTTAAGTTGAAAAAAAACCCCTAATTAAATGATTTTTTAATTTTTTTTAAATTAAAGTAGGTTAGTTAAACTATTTATTTTTAGGACTACAAAAAAAAAATTGAAAATATTACAAAGAAGACAAAAAAACAACAAAAACTATACATTGCACAAAATCCAGCTGCCAACTAAGTCTTTACACATTTCGCTTTTTGGGTTCTTTTCGTCGTTATTTCTGTATTTACCGATCTTTCCTGGAATTTTCGAAGCGAGCTTCGGTGGCTGCTTCAATATGTTGAGTAATTTTGTCATAGTTTCCTAGAATTGGTTCGTTTTTAACCGCCTTTTGGATGTTTAAAAATGCCAAGCAAACGGATAAGTTTGGGTATGGCCCAAATGGTCTATTATAAGAACACAATAGGCAAAACGGTTGTAGAGATCTCCAAAATGTTTTAACTTTCAATAAAGTCAGTATATAACACCCTAAACCGCTCCAAAAAGGAAGAAAGGCTAGAAACAAAGCCTACAACCTGACGACCTCGGGTCATAACACCCAAAGTCGAGGTCATTCTGCTACTAAGGACAATTAAAAACAAAACCATTTCGACCAGGACGCTTGCCAGAAAGCTACAACAGGAATGTGGAATAACCATTTCCCGTGAAGATGTGCGGATAGTCCTAAAACGGACCGGTTTGTCATCCAGTGTTACTTGTAAAAAACGCTTGATGTGGAAATCACATATTGAAAGGCGTTTAAGATTTGCAAGGATGCACGGAGGAAAAACTGATTCACATTGGGATGATTTTATGGTTTGTGTTGAAACCAAAATGATCCTAAAATATGAGGGTGGACCCAGCAGAATGTGGCAAAAGCCGTTAAAAGCCTTGGATTCCAATAATAGAATTTGGTTTGGTAGTTTGGCAAACTTTCGGAAATGGTTTGGGGGTACATCTCGAGCAAACGAGTTGTCGATTTCTGGTTTATTGAGAACACAATGGATGTCCAATAATATTTGGACATATTGCACACAAATTTGGTGGCCAGTTCCAACAAATTCGGGTTTTTTGTCGAGGGTAAACCAACTTTTAAGTTTTACGAAGTCAATGATTCCAAGCAAAAGGAGCATATTATGAGGTACTGGCTGCTATATAACTGCAAAAATGAGTTGGAATCACCTGCCCAAAGTCCAGACGTAAATCCTATTCAGAATTTGTGGGCGTATCTTAAAAAAAGAACCGCCAAACGACATCCCGAAAATGAAAATAAATTGAAGAACATTATTTTGGAGGAGTGGCTAAATATCCCTATGGATTATGTCCAAAATCTCATCAAATCGATGAATAGACGATTGGGAACTGTTTTAGATGCCAATGGTGGCCTTACAAAATATTAAATATTTTAAGTTTATCTTTAAATCGATAGAATAAGTGAAAAAACTAAGTTGTGTAAACACTTAGTTGGCAGTTAAATTTTGTGCAATCTTCAGTTTTTGTTATTTTTTCTTTCTTGATTGAAACATATTTAAAATTTTTTTTTGTATTCCTGAAAGTGAATTGTTTACTTAACATATTTTAATTAAAAAAAATTTAAAAAACCATTTAATTTAGGTTTTTTTTTTCATCTTAAAGTAAGAAAATGATAATTTTTGGCGTTGTGAAAACACTTTGTTGTCAAACTGTATCAGAAAATAACTGTAAACAGATGGGAAGTACCTTTTTTTCTCAACTGGCTCCTACTGGTTTAAGGTTATGTTATTATATGAAACATTTGTAACTTTTCTTTTCCCTTTTTATATCACATGCTCGTTATTTTTGAAACGAAATGTCTATTCAAGGGTTTAACGGCAGTAGTCAATAGTTATTTCTTTTTTTTTTTTTCGTAACACTGACGCTTGTTTGGTTTTACACAATTTACTTACATACGCTTTCCAATAATTATTGCAGTTATTTGGTTGGTCTGGTATAACAGTTTATGTATGTTATACATATGCATGTTGAAGGCGACTTACAGTTTTGACTACTAAACGGTTAAAGGTTTAATGGACTGAGGATTATACATTTACATACATATATTCATCGATTATATTTCTTTCTTATATTTTGTTGTTGTTATATGACAAACTTAGACATTTATTATAGAATTTTAACTAAAATTTAACTACCACAGATAGGTTGCAATTACATATACATATACATATATATATATAAAAAGACATACATACATTGTTTAGCTGTTATATATAGTAACCATTATAACACATACATGTATACATATATATACGTATATATATATATATATGATTTTATATACATACGTATAGTTGTAAGTTTTCAGCGATTTATATTTGTTGCGTTAGTTTTCGACTATAACATTTGAGATTTGCACAGAATCCATATATGTATGTCCGTATAAAAACGATTAGGTATGTATGTACGTATGCATGTATGTATGTATATATTTACACAATGTATGTATATATATACATACATATATGTAAATAGTTATATAAATTTTAATGAGGTTTTCTAAAATGCCACTTAACTAAATACATAATAATAACTCTTGCATTAGGCTAAAAAACTAGACAAAATGATAACTAATTAACAATTAAGGTAAACATTTATTGGAAATCTGTTTTCTTGTTTTTTTGCTTGTTTTTCTTGTCGGAGTAGTTGATAGATTTTAAACAGTTGTATCTGGAGCTGGCGCTATGGGTTGTTTAGATTCGGATACATCCAGGCAGCGCGAGGCTTGAGCTGGCCCAGCATCCAAGTGATCTTCGGGAGCGATGTCGATACGATGAGCCTTACGCCAAACAACCAAATCCATGAGAAACGCCAAAAACATAATGCCAGCCGTGATGCCTAATAAAAGGAATTAATACTTAATACTCTTCGCTAGAAGATGCCGGTGACCCATTACTTACCTAAAAAGTAGTGTCTAAATGTGTCCGCATCGTATAGAGAACAGGCGCCATGTTTGCCACACAGCGATTTCCATATCAGACAGGCCGAGTCCACTACAGCACCATAGATAATGGGGCAAGGAACATTTCCAAATAGACCAATGGCCGATTGTATGACACCCATGGCCATAGCTTTATCTGTACATGAATTATGTTTTTGGAATTATATTGGTCGTGTCCCGAATTAAGATCATAACAAATAAATACCCTTTGGATGTGTACAGCGCATGACAAGCAGCATGCTACCCACCTCGGAGGTGGAATGCATAAATACGCAAATGGCAAAAATCAATATAAAGTAGATGAAGTTCTTGCAGTTATTATCACAGTAACCATTGACCGCCTCAGCAACTGCAACAAATTGAGAGAACATTTTCACTTAATAAACATCTTATTTAAAGTATCCCCCGCTGGCTTCTTGTGGTGCTTACCATCTGGAATGCAAGCACAATCTGTGTAGAGTGTGCGATTATCGGTGGCCCTCAGCGAGGAGCTGCTGCAGCCGGCATGGCATGCCGAAATGTACATTTTGCCATCGGCGCAAATTGGGGCAAAGTTCTCCTTATCACAGGTACAATTGAGTGCGGCGGTGCAAGCGGGCTCAATGATAGCGGGACTGGAACATAGATCGTATCAATTGGGGCATCCAAAAAAAAAAAACAAAGCAGGGCTTAGGATTAAACCTACCTGTTGCCATTACTGGCCTTATAGCCGGCAAAATCATTCATGCTGCACCCAATGAACATTAATATGACCATACCCGCCGAGTAGACCAAAGCGGTGAAGGCTATCCAAGCGGCCACACCTTTGGCAGTGGGTTTACGCTTTAAAATGAACAAACCGGATATAACAATTCCAATGCCCATGACAAGGATGCCACAAAAGGCTGCTATTAAATTGGCATCATAGGTGGCCAGACGGAATTGCGTTTCCAGATATTTAGGAAGGAACGTATAAAGTCCAGCAATGGGCAGCAGATGAAACACACAAGAGGCCGTTCGGAACATTAGTATATCATTGCTTAGCTGACGGCGCACAGTTTTGGGAAAGTCTAAAAGTGATGCAAAGCGATTAGCTAGATGTTTGTGTGTTAGTTGTCGTTATGGCTTACCCTTCAGTTTGGGTTTTTCCTCCAGCTCAGCGGGAGCAGCTGCGGGTGACTGAGTTTGCGTCTGGCTTGGCTTCTTGCCGCTTAGCTGCTTTGGAAACGAGAACATGGCAATGGAGGCCATGAGCATAAGACTGCCAATGGCGACAGGACCCAGCCACCAGGCACCTATCCAACGGGGATCACTGGCATCGAAGCCAGGATTGGTAAAATTTACGTACCAGCGGGTGCAAAAGCTACCAAAGATGAAACCGGATGCTGGGCCAAGGATCCGCATACCTATAGTGACAGCCATATACATAGGTGACTGCTTGCTGCCGACATTGTCGTCTATATAGGGAATGCCCAAAGTGGCCACAGCCGTCTGGCCAATGCCTGAGCTCAGAAGACTGCCAAAGAATATGCACAGGACAATCACCGTGATCTTTGAGTGGGATGCCTGCTCCTGTTGACGCTGCTCATTGCACTCGCTGGTGGCCAATGTACCATTGCCTTCCAACAGGCAGAGATTCGGATTTGGTTGAGCTAGAGACATTAGACTGCTGGTTTCCTCCTGTATTTGCAGCTGTTGCTGAAGGATTACACTGGAGTGCATTAGTTGCTCACCAAAGATAAAGTGTGGCAGGGCGCAAGCAAAGGCCGCTATGGAGAAGAGAACCATGCCACAGGCTATCCATCTGGGTCGATGGCCACGCCCAGCAAAATATGTCAAGAGCATAGCCGTACAGATTTGTCCCATTTCACTGGCACTTAACAGGAATCCTGTTGTCTTGGACTTAATCTGGAAGAGCTTCTCTATGGTTGTGATCACTGACACAAAGTAGGTCATATACATGCCTTGGAGTATATAGGCCAACAAGAAGACCACCATAAAAACATGCGTTGAGGCGAATCTTCTTGCCCAGCGGGGCCGACAGCCAAAAAGTCCACAATTGGAGCCCTCATTTGCTCCCCCATTCAGATCCGAATCGAAATCGGATTCATCCGACTCACTTGAACGGGCTGGTGGCAATTTATAGCCACCGGTCAGTGGCGCCTGTTCATGGTTATATTTCTCACGAAGATTGTGACCGTGGCCATTCCCATTGTTGTTGCTTAAAAGTCCATTTTTTAGATTGTTAATATCCTCCGAGGCCTTCCATTCGTTGTTATTACTTGGTGCACTCTCGTATAGCATTGTATTTGCTGTGGGCGTGGCCGTTGGCGGGCTGGCCAATGAGTCACCATTTGTGTTATTGTGCTGGGCCAGCAGTGGTGTAAATGCCTGACTGGAGTCACGTCTTCCCCCAGCGCTATTCTGATGATATGCATTCCCATTGCCATTACCATGGCCATTACTGTGTCCATTGCTGGGTTTGGTTGTTGGTCCACCAGATGCAGTTGCTCCAACACTACCAACAACACCACCACCACCACCACCAGCTGCTATCTGATGCCCTTCTATATCGCCGTTGCTCTTCATCATTCTGGCTCTCTCCTTAGGTGGGGTGAGGAAAGGAGGGGGGGATGAGGGAGGTATAAAAAATCTCAATCAGTTGGATATGAGTATACTTTATAGTGTTATAGCCAGTATATTAGCTAATGGAAACTTGATATCTAACGCTTTTCGTTTCTTCTTTTGCGTTTTTCGACTTGATTATCTAGTTTAAGTTGTCTGGATAATAGTTTGTTCCATCTTTTTCTCTCCGGAGACTTCGTCTACATGGATAGATGTGTGGTTTATTTTAATCCTTTTACAGAGTGGAGTTCTCTTCAAGATAAACCCAAGCAACGAGGTAGATTGGTTGTTGTTCTTGTTCTTGTAGTCAGTTTGAATCTTTGTTGCAATATGGCAGTGTTATCTAAAAATTATAAAATTATATAGAATTATAAGAAATTGCTTTAAATGAATGAATATTCTTTAATTTTACTAACTTTTACTTTAAAAATCGGGGTTCTTTAACTTTTGATATATATATATATACATTTATATTCAATACTGATGAACCATTAATTTCATTTTTAGCCTTGAACTCCCTCATATCGGAGCAAACCATTAATTTTTCTAGATCTAAGCCGATTGAATTTAAAATAATGACCTTGAAAGTAATTGCAGTTCATTAACTTGATATGAAATTATTTACAATTTTTTTTGATTTAGATTAGAGCATTTCAAATTACCATAAATTATATCATACTTGAATTATTAGAATGCTTCTTATACGCATAATATTTTTGTTCTAGTTTGATAAGTTGCTTGGAAAACAATATTCAAGTTTTCTATACAATGATTAAAAAATATTTGCTTTTTTCTTCCTTTTACACAATGAACGATAAAATCTTGCGCCTTTTGGATAGGCAACACAATATTTATTAAGCTTAGCCATGATAATTTTGCTCTGCGTTAGATAAATGCATAGATACACATATATGTATATATATACATAGATACATCTTAACAATGTGCTGGAGTCATTTCCGAATGAAAAACGAGTGTGGAATATATACCATAAAGTGTTTAAATATATGGATATAGTCAAATGGTAACTCACATTTTTATTTCTAAGCAATTCTCCGCAAAACAAACTAAAACACAAGAAATAACAAGGCAGACTGCAAAAAACGCAGCACAAAAACGCGCAGCGCCCACAAAAACACTCAATTAAAAAATATATATAAAAATATACATATATATATATATATGTATGTATATGGGAGTATGAGTGTCTATATAGAGGAAGAGGCAGAATCTAAAGCGAAGCGGCTTATCAGTAACACACAGATACACGCATTCAGCATTTGCAACTGTATATATGTATATAGACATATATATATATATATATATATATATATATATATACATATATGTACAAATATATTGTATATATGCACTCCGAACTGCTTTGCGGCATTAAAACGCAGTCTACACTCAATCTGTATATAAGTAGGGTATATACATATATGTATACATATATGAAAGATATGTGTATCAATGTATATATATATATTTGTTTGTATATCAGAAATGATTTAACCAAATATAATTTTGTTGTTTTAGGAGCTTTAAAACAATTGTCGATCTGAAATACTCAGCAATATATATACATATATATCGAATGACTATTATAATTATTCTAATATATTAACGATTTGAAACGATGATTTTTACTGTATCAAACTGCACACAAGTGATGTACATATATACATATATTCTATGTATATATATAAAGAGCAAATATTAAAACAGTTTGTCAAAATCCCAATTCTACCTACTCGTATCTCGTATTTTGTTTTAGCAAAAAAAAAAAACAAAAAAAGTTTCAATGTCAACCGAAATATAAGCGAATATTTTTGTTGATACCCTTGCCGGGTGAAAGGGTATATGCATTTTTTTGACTTTCAGAAGTTTGCAACAATGCAACAAATGAAACCTTTTCAACTATACAGATCTGGATAAGAGCTGACGTTATATTCTTCAGTATATTTAGTTGGAACAAAGAACTTTAATTATTGATTAAATTTTATTTGTATTTATTATAATCGATTTACATTTAATGAAAAAGATATAGAGCATAGAATATTCGATGAGATTTAAATTTGAATTATTATTGTTGTTGTTAGTATGAAGTCTAAATTTTGGTTTTTATTGCTCTACCCACCATTTGACTTGGCATTTTGATATTCCCATGCATACATACATATGCACATACGTACATACATACATATATATATATATAGATGGTGTCTATATAAAAAAACAACTATGACACAATATAATTTCACTTTCATTTCACTTAATTATACACACTCCAACCATTCCTTCTCCTCGTCCCCCCACCAAACATTCACATTTCATATTGCAATCGCAGCAATGGCTCTTGCAGTCGGAAATCTTATCAAAATTTTTGTGACCGACCTCGCTGATAAGGAAAGTGAAATTGCTTAGATATACTTTAGCTTGTATGCATGCATGCATGTGTATGTGTGTGTATCTGCAACTGTAATTGTATCTGTATCTGTGTATATCTGTGGTGCAATACCCAAAAGGAGGGGGCAGAGAAAGAGTGTGATTGTTAGAGATAAAGATAGACAGAGAATGAGTAAAATGGTGGCAAGCAAAAGGTGTGGAATGGGGGGATGGCGGCAAAGTGTATCTGTCTCCCCTCCCCCCTCTCATCAACAGGCGTCATAAACTTTGGCCTTGAAATTGTTGTTGCTGCTTGATTTATTTATTGCGCATTTTGGTGCAAATTGATTTGGTGCTTTATTTTTTTTTCTCTCTCTCTCTCTCTCTCTCTCTCTGCCAACAAAATGGAAAATTAAATACTTTGTTTGTTGAAACAAAATTTTCGGCAAAAATGAATTTATCCACAAACCAAGCAACAAATGAAACGAACGTGCCCACTTGTGGGGCACATTGTGAAATTCTAGAGTCGACAACATGTGGAACAAATGCAAAATTCAACAAAATTAAATTTTCAAAATTTCATACAATAAATGGAAAGAAGTGGGGGAAGAAATAAGTTAATAAAAATCAAAGTGGAAATAGAGATAGAAATTAAGGACAAAGCTGAAAAATATATATAGATAAGTAAAGATATAGAAGAGAAGGAAGAGAAATAGCTACAAAACAATTAAGAACAACATAACAGAGATAAGAAAATATAGATTTTTGCAAAAGAAGGAAATGGTAAGAGAAAATCAAGAGAGAAGAAGGTTTGCAAGGAAATCCATGGAAAAGCTAACTTAAGCATCAGCATCAGATATAAACTGTGGCTTAGTCCATTTGCATCATTTCTATAATATAGTTTGCATAGATTCATAGATATCAATCTAATAATTAAGTATGTGAATTATGTATATGTATTTAAAGATTATATATGTATGTATGTATATATATATCTTGCTTGATTATCATTCAACTGCAAGTTCTTTTCCTTCTTTCTCCTTTCTTCCTTTTTTTTTTTCGTTGTTGTTGTTTTTAATTTGTGACGTGGTTGTTAACTAACCCTAACAAAGCAAGTACTTTAGTACCCGGGCTTGAACTTATCTTATCTTCTTGCCATTTCTTCTTCTTTTTGTTGCTGCAGTTGTTGTTGTAGTTGTTGTTGTTTTTTTTGTGCCTACACGTACCTAATGCTTGACCAAAGAGTCAAATATGCAAAAGAGGCATTAGTTTTTTTTTTTTTTTTTTTGTTTTTTTGCTACCAAATGCACTTGGACCTGGTCCAGGTCCAGGTGCAGGTCCAGACCACAGCTTCCAACTTGCATCTCCTCCTCAGTTAACTACCAGTTTAGTATGGAGGCTTTTGTATTTGAAGAACACTTCTTTAAGGTAGGCATATAGTAAAGCACATTGAACCCAAGTGGAAATTGGAATGGCAATGGCCATCATCATCATCATCACCACCAACACCATCATTGCCACCGGTATCACCACTGACCATTGACCACTAACTGACCATTGGTGGTCGTTATAGTGAGTGCTGTCTGTTTATATAAGTCATAGGCCATATATTGGTTTCAATTTGAGCCAATATATGCTTAAATTGTTCAATTTGTTGCCTGCTTACATAAAAGAAAAGAGTGAAAAAACAACCAAATGATAGTTAGAATATATATATATATATATATATATATATATATATAAATGCCTAATTTATCAGTGTCAATCATAATAAATGCAATTAAAAGTGTTTACGAAACCCTCAATAGAAAGGTTACGGGTACGGGTATAACAGTGGGGGGATCGAATCAAAGAGGTTTCCATTTCAATTGAGGCAACAGTAACTACAACAACAACAGCAACAACAACAGCCCGCAGCTATGGCAATAAATTTGAAAATGTGAGAAAAATCAAGTCTTGCATTTACACTAATCAACAATTGAGAGGCAATTTCCAACAAGTTCACTTTTAAATTAAGGAACTGAACTTTGAACTTTGGCTAAGAATTAGATTTACCAACAAGAGTCTTCTCTTAATCTATATACATATATATATATATATATACTGTGCTATCTTACAGATATCTTATGTATATATGTATAATCTTTATAAATAGCTTAACTTTATTCACTTTTGCTTTGTTCAAGTTCAAATTTATGTATTTGTTTTTGTTGCTTAGTGTTTAGAATGAAAATGCCTAGCAGAGTTTCCACTTTGGCTCACTGCGTGTTGTTTTTCCGGTTTTCTTTGCCAAGTTGCCTTTTATATATATATTTTTTTTTTTTTTTTAGTTGTTGTTGTTGTTGCTTGGTTTTTGTTGTTTCGCAATGTTGCAACATCTTCCGTCTTCCGTCTTGGACTATCGTTGTTGTTGCTATTGCTGGTGCTGCTGCTGCTGCTTGGCTGACTAAGTTATTACGCTATCTTGTTCAACACATGTGTGTGTGTGTGTGTGTGTGTGTGAGTGTCCATGTGTACAGACATACATGTGCTTGTGCGACTGTGTGTGTAAGTATCTAAGTGTGCATTTGAATTGCGCAAGCGCAACTATTGCAAATTGCATACCAAACAGCATGCCAACATGCAACAAAAAACCAGACAGACACACCGGCAACAAAAGTGTTGACTAGACGCTGACAGCAATAGCAATAGCAACAGCAACAGCAGCAACAACAAGTGCCAAAGAAAGCCACAGAGAGCAACAATGCCACATCTTAAAAGTGGCATTGAAAGTAAATTGCAGACGGCTGCTATAGATGGTAAGATGCCAGATGATCATCATGATAATCACGATAATAATGATGATGTTGCTGCTGCTGCTGCCACTGCTGTTACTGTAGATGTTGCTGCTGTTACTGTTGCTGATGGCAACATTGCGATAGCTAGTCAAAGTCCCAAGTTTAAGTCCAGGCATTGTCGTTGAGTACAAGAGACTGACTCTTGGAAAAAGTGGTTTAACCACATTTCACTTTTAGCATAGAAATAATTTAGAACTTGTCTGCCTGAACTTGTGGAAGTTTTTTGGTTGTTGCTCTTGCCACTGCACTGATGTTGCCACTTATGTTGCCTCATTTGTTGTTGTTGTGTATTGTGGTTAGAAGCAAAAAGATTGCGAGTTCTTTTTTGTCAGTTTTTTTTTGGTTTGCTTATGAAAATCTATAAAGAAAAATATCTCATAAATTTCTTCCACAGTCTTTGAGAAAAATATTTTCAAAATCAGTTCTATATACTACTATATAGCTATAAATATATATATTCATGCATTTGGTATTCCAATTAATTCCTAATGGAATCGAATTCACAGCTGGCCATCGAAATCAGAGAATTGAATATTATTTCTATACCCTATAATGACAATGCTTAAAAGTTGTGATGGAATATTTCTTATATATAATATCATTATAGTTGACTTCTATCGATATATTTAAAGAAGTTTTCTAATGAGTTAGGGAAATATAATAGATAGTATATATATATATAGAAGTTTTCAAATCATTTGTAATGATTTTGATAGTCTCATTCACTTGGTATAGGGTATGTAGGTATTGGCACTATTATCATTTGATCACTTGTTGTACGAAATTTGTTGTTTTTGCTTGTTTTTCTTTGCCATTTTTTGTTTTTTTTTTTTTCATTGACGCTTCGATGTTGACCTTCACATTGAAAATCGAAATTTGAACTAAGCGTTTATTAAAAGTTAGACGAACAATCACAAAAAAACAACAAAAAAAGAATGAATATATATATATATATATTATAGAATGTTTAATTGAAGCATGACGAAAATGAAATACTCTATAGTAAGAGGTTGATATAGATTTACAATCTGCATACTATATACTTAAAGGAGACTATAGTTTGATAGGAAAGATAGTAGTAGAACCATTTGTCTAATTGATAATCGTTTTAACCTTATGTTTAATAAAGGTAAAAAACCAATTCTAAATTAGGTAATTATAGATAAATTATAGAATTAGATTCAAACTTTTCTCAAATTACAAATGTAATCAAGCGGATGTAATAAATTGAGATCCTTTATATAAGACTTATTTGATTTGTGTATACAAATTTAACTAATTAAAATTGAAATTACTTGTTTTTCTTATCGAAATTCAAGTCTTTATTAGTCATGAAGGCTTTCTGCACGAATTTGTGTAACTTTTCGACAATCCTATTATGGCCAAAGCGAGACATCAAAAAGAAGCGATAAAACATATGCCCAAAAACAGAAAATGCGGATTATAAGAAATTATATTTCAATATATATATGTATGTATATATGTACATACAATGTACATACTATATATGTATATATATATATATATGAGATATTTTAAGTGGAACACACATGTAAATGACTTTGTGTATTGTATATTGTATATTTACATATGTATACATGATTCATGGCATGACAAAAGGTGTGGCTCCAAAAACACAAAAAATAAATACAATTTTAAACAGCAAAAGAAAAAAAAAAGAAAAGGAAAATTAAAACTTATTAAGTCGAAAATGTAATGCTCTTATCAGATTAGAACAAAAAAAATAATTCAATTCATTTGCCGTAAGCATATCAAAGTAACTTGAATAAAAGAGTTAGAAAATAGAAAAAGTTTATTATATGGAACTTACTATTTATATAGCAAATTAGTGTCTATATATATCTGATAACTGACTTTACTATTCCAAGACCAATAACTTCTAAATTGAAAATCTTTGAGTAGATAGTTTTTAAGTATTCAGTTGCTAATCAAGTTGCTTTGGAAAGAATATGAAACATTAATCTAATACAAGAATTTGTTATTATTGTTTAAATAAAGTTAACTATAGATAAATGCAATTTTCATTGTTGCAGAAATGGCTCTGTGGCATTTAGTTAACTTGTATCTTTTGGTTTGTATATTATTTCTTCCTCTTTTTTTTGACGGCGCTTGTTAAAAATGTCAAAAAAGTAACAAAATCAAAAGGAGGCAATTCAAGCCGAGTGGAAGAAGAAAAAAAAAAAGGAAAAAAACTCCAAACGAAACGAATGAAAGGCCAAAATTAACAAGCTCAAAATGGCAGTCGAGTGTGCATAAATTTTTGAAATGCCCCGCAACAAAACCAAACTGAACTGAACCGAACCATACCAAACCAAACTTTACCAAAATGAAAGAAAAATCCGAAAGAAAAAATAAGTAAAAACAAAACCCTAATGAAATGCAATCAAAATACGATGCCTCCTTCCAGAGGCAACTGCATTAAGTGAGGAGATGCAGTCAGGAGGAGCTACCTGGTGGAGACCATTGGTGACCATTGCCATGCCATACCATTTCGTTCCATTCCCCAATCTCTTGCTCACTGTTTTTGTCTCTTTCTTTCTCTTAAATATCTGGCACAGAGATCAGAACACGGCGCTGACGTGCAGTCGGCAAAAAATAAAAAAAAAAAAATGTTCAAATTTTAATTTTTTCTTCGTATTTTTGTAGTTTTTTTTTTTTTGTTTCTTAAAACAAGAAATACAAAATAAATGCGAGCGATTGCTTTTTGAGAGCAACTCCTTACCCTCTCCCCTTGCCGCAACAGTTTACATTTGTCATTTTGTGATTACAGTGGGGCAAGGGATGGAATACAAAGGAGTACAAAGAAGACTTTGCAAGAGATAAACGAAACTTGTGGATCTTTCGCTTAAAATTCTCAAGTTGTGCGTATCATCAAAAGAAGATCGAAGCTAAGGACTTTAAGTCAAAAAGGATAATTTTTGAAAATATCCAAGGAAGTACAATATAACGATGAGAATGCTAAAGAGAAACTCTAAATTTCTGTCTTAGACTATAAGAGAGAAATCCTTAGGAATCAAATAAAGGTCAAAAAAAAGGACATTCGATTCAATGAAAAACCAAATCATATAATTTTACAATCCCTTGTTTTGCATAGATTCGAAACCACTGTGTGTGCCTTTAGCGGGTAAGGAGGTAGAAACCCTTTTTGGAAAGAAAGTTGCATTGCCATTTTATAAACGAAAGAAATATTCTTAATTTAAACAGAACCTTATGTCTGGTCTGATTGATTGAGCCGCTGATTTAAGCGGCTTTTCTGTTGCCTGTTATTGTTTTTTTTTTTTGCTTTTGATGTGAGTTTGTTTGTTTGTTGTTGTTGCTGCCTTTTTTTTCCTGTTGCATTCGGCTTCTGGCCGGGAATCAAGGTGTTAACTTGCCTTAAATGTTTTGAGGGAACACAGATACGGACCTGAGATCTGCTTTGGTCTTTTGGTTTTAGCTACAGTATTCAGTTCCAAAGTACCGTTATAGGGCTAATTGAAGTTTTATAAATTGCCTGCTGTCATTTGGGCCAATATCAAAGAAAATGAGTGTCGTTTTAACCATAATTTAATGTTGTTCTTAACAACAACTGATGCCTCATTGATATTTTCAATTAACGCCTAATTATACGCCTATCTATAAGTACATATGAATACATATGTACATACCTATGTATATAAATAAATAGAGAAATATATAAAAGTAGTTTACTCTTAGTCATGCGCTTAAAAAACAACAACTAAGAAGAAAGAAAAAAAATGATGGAAAAAGTTTTGCTCATTTGTATTTGAAGTGGCTTTGATCGGTGGTGGTTCATTCACTTAAAGTGTCAAGTGGTTGCATAGACATAGACATATAGAATAGAATGAGAGCTAGAGAGGGGGAGAGAGATAGTGAGACAAGTCTACGATTCTCATTACTCATGATTATTTGTTTATGAAAGTACTTAGCAACTTTATTTTTCGCATAACTCTCGAAATGTTCTCTCTTTTCGGTGTTTGTCATCGTCTGTCTTTGGCTTCTTTTGGTTCAATTGTTTAAAAAATATTGCTTTTTGCATAAATTTAGTATTTATTGTCTTGCCACTCTCATTTTGTTTTTGTAAATTGCCACTCACACACACACACACATTTTTGGTGGGGATTTTTTTTTTTGTTTTTTATTGTTTTTGGCGCCCCAAACCCAATTTGGCGTTACATTTTTAATCAAGTGTTTTGTTTTTGTGCTGAGACCTTAGCCAAAAGAGGTTCTTATTTGGTTTACTTACGTTTGTTGTTCAATTTATGAAGTTTGCCTCAGGCCAATAAGTGAGTTGGCAACTGCAAATGCAAAAGGGGGAGAGAAAAGACAAAGAAAAGATGAGTTAAAAAGAAACACCACACATAGATAATTAGAGGATCAAGTAAATAGAAACTATAATATGTGTTTTATCTATATATAATGATTGTATATATAGTATATGTATAGATATATATGTATGTAAAAGTATTTGAATCGTTTTTTTTGTTTTAGAATTATGAGACAAGTTATTAGTAAATATTTGTATTTCAGGCATGGCTAAAACTGAAAGAAATCATCTTATAATAGAAAAATGATTGTATATATGAATAATGATTCTTTTGGTAAGAGATTCATAATGGTTCCTAACCTCAAATATGCCCATATTCATGTTAATATAGAATTTTAGTTATAGAGTCGATTACTTCTCAATCTGCCCTCGCATCTGTGCATTTTGTGACTATATATGTATGTATATAGTTTCGATATGAATAATTGTATTCATTTACAATTCCAATTAAATGTACTTCATGTTAACTGCAAGAGTCGTTAAATAATCGCAATTGCGTTTAATAAGCCAACCGTTTAGTTGGCTCATATAATAACAATTACAGCAATAATAATTAACAACAACAACAACAACAATTGCAACAACAATCATATTGTTCCTTTTGAGATGCGTGTAAGCGACAAAATATAAATAAGAAGAAGAAGAAAAATAAAAACGATGATGAGAAAAATTTGTAATAAAAATTGTAAAAAATACAAAAATGAGAAACGAGCAGAAACATGTTAAATGATGGTGTGCAGAAGGAAGGGGAGGGGGGATTAAGTGTAAACTGAATGTAAAATGTAAATGTTGTCTACTCAATGGGGAGCAGGGAGGGGCGGAAATATAGGGGAGAGCTGGTAGCAAAAATAGTTGCTGACGCCTTCAAAAGCAACAGCACCAAAAGCAAATTGTATAAAACTAAAAGATAAATGAGCACAACTGTCTCGTTCTCGCTCTTGCGCTCTTCGTCTCTCTCTCTCTTTCCTTTCAAGTGTGTGTGTATGTCTGTGTGTGTGTGCAAGAGTAAATGGCCAAGCGGAATTGCATTGAGATAGGTCAGTCACACACACGCACACAAATGCAGGGAGAAGCTTTAATAGTTGGTGCAGCGCTGCAACAGCGACGCCGACGCGAAAATGCTCTAATTACTCTGAGTCGCTATGGTAGGGATGTCAGGAGGGAGATTATTGGCATCAATCTCCTCTCTCTTTCTTTGTGTCTTTCCTTTCATCTAAGGGTTAAATCGGTTAACCAAGAATGCAATAAACTAAAACATAAAACAAGTTTAATTTTTATTTTTTTTTTCTCATTTTATTTTATTACTTTTCATCTCGGTTTGTGTCGATGTATGCATCTGCCTTGTAAAACTTACACAATCGCAGTTGCAGTTTCTCGCTTGCTCTCGCTCTCTCTCTCTCTGTCTGTCTCTCTCCCCGTGTTGATTCACTTTTCTTTGTGCAATTCCAATCATTTTGCGTTCTCAGAGAACAGTAAAACAACAAAATTGAAATCTCTTGCAACGTTGCAACGCGGCAGCGACGCCAACAGAGTCACATTTAGAGACAGAGAGAGAGAGAGAGAGAGTAAGCGAACGCGAGAGAAAGACAGCTAATGCTACAATGGAGAGAGCAAGATGTTCAATTTACTTGCACTTTCTGCTGCACTTTGAGTGGTCGGACAATAGTGGTAGATTTTTATACCCTTGCAAAATAAGTTAAAAGCTTTATTCACTCATATATACATACATACATCGGCAGTCAATATACATATCGATGAGTATTATTTTTCAGTAATACCAAACATTTATATGTATGCATGTACGTATGTATGAACTTTAACTTGACTAAAACGAAACCATTTACACAATTGGTCGAAAAAAAAGGCTTTTAATCACATTTTGGTATGAAATCGCTTATTTTTCACTCACCAAATAGCGTAGACAAAATGTTTTCTATTACGTTCTATTCCATCGATTGTCCGTTTATGTCAAAAACAGCCTCCATGTCCCATCCCATGACCTATGACAATAAAATACATACTGTCTGTGTACACAAAAAGCTTTTCACTGCTACCCTCAATTACAGCCCTCTAGATGAAAAAAAAAGCTTTCTCTTTTTTCTTCTTGCTTTTTTTGTTTACCGTTTGTTGTTGACTAGCCGAAAATAGAGAACTTTAGGGTGGATTTGGCGTCTTGATATCGCCGACAATAAAAAACTTATTGCGCAATTTGTTTGAAATATTGTCTAGACAGGCAATTAGAAAACCGAATACTGAAATATAATTAATATTAAAAGAAAGGATCAGATAACTGAGTACGCGGCAAGGACTACGCAAAGTAAATGCAGCAGCGCAGAAAGAGAAGCTAACAGTTTAAGGAGTGTTTCAAGTATGGGGGGACACGAGGAGGTGTGGATGAGGAATTGCAGATTTGGTTTGTTTGTGACATAATTAGTGAAAGTGAAATTGATCAAAATGCACTCTCTCTCCTTCTCTCTTTCTCTCTTTGTCTGTCAGTTACTGTATTTTTAGATGTCAGCTGTCTCTGTCAATAGACCCCCAAAGGCAGCGCAGCGTGACAACGACGTTAACGTCGCTGTTAAAGATACAGACAGAGAGAGCGAAAGAGAGGCCGACAGAGATGGGCTGAGGAAGAGAGAAAAAGAGATAGAGAGAGGGATATAGCTCGCGAGAGACTCTTAAATAGAGTTTCAAATGCTGAAATGAAAATGAAATGAAAATTCAAAATGAAAATGAAATTATTGCAAAATCTGAACACGCACACATATGGCACGTATGTATAGATGTATGTATGTTTGTGTGTGTATATGAATTGCAAAAAGTGCAATGACTTGTGGCTGACTACCTGGCAATGTTTGTGTATATGTATGTATGTGCATGTGTGTATCTGTGTGGCATGCGGCCAACCCACATTCACATTGATTCATATGACCAATTTCGATTCATTTTCCAATTCTGTTTGATGCATTTCATTGCAGAATGCAAATAATACGAATTTGACTATATAATGATTATTATTTGGTTTATATACATACATAGGTATGTGTGTGTCTGTGAGTATGTGTGTGTGTGTGTGCAGGCGTCTGTTTTCTATCTTACTGACAATAAAATTTTCATTAATTTTTATAATATCCTTTTAGTAACCAATAGAATCCTTAGACAGATGAGATCAGGATACATAAACTATAATTGGATAAGGATCCTTAATCTAATTATATATTTTAATGACAATGTAAAAGCATATAATTTGATTGATTCTCAATTTTTAACAGAATTGCAATATATTAAAAACTTTGTACAGATATTACGCATACGACCTGTTGAACTTGAAATTGACTTTTTTATGCATTAAACCGGAACGACAGTACTTAGTACTAAGTACTAGTTATATATAATAACTTCTACTAAATGAAATCACTGTATACACATTGTAGATAGATTTTAAGTAACAATTACCAAAGATTTTTTTTTAGTTTTGTTTTTAAGTTTTTAGCCATAAATCATTTGTTATAAGAGAACCTTAGCTGATTCACTTGTCTTGGCCTCCATAGCACGTATGTATACCCATAGATATATTATGTATGTCAATGTGTGTGTGTGTGTGTGTGTGTGTGTGTAGTTACGCCTTATTGTATATATAATTGTATTAAATATATAATCAACATTGATGCACTTTACTGCACTTTGACGTTGCATGCGCAAAACATTTCGTTTTGGCTGCTTGGTTAATGCTATTTTGGTTATTATTGTTGCCTTATTGTATTACTAATTTGTGGTCGGAAAGCAGCAACAACAACAACTACAACAATGTGTATTGCAAATTGCTAGAGGGTGGTTAGTGGGTGGGTGGGACAATTGTGCAAAGGCAAAAGAATGTGGCAAGCGATGTAGATAATGTTGAATGTTGAAACTAGTTTAGTAGGAATTTGTATACTAAGTTACGTGGCATTATAAATTGAATAAGTGGAAGATAATGTGGATAAGAAAATGTGTGTTAAATTGATTGAGCATTCTCCAACTAGCGACCGACCGAGATATGCAATTGTGTGAGATTGCAGTTGAAGACACACACACACACACACACACTTACAAAAAGACGGGGTGGTGGATTGAGGGGTTGAGATGCCATAAATTAAAGCAGAAACATTAAAACAAGTCAACTTAAAGTTGCATATCGTATAATTTTCACAAAATAAAACAAGACAGTGTGGAGGAGACAGAAAGCGAAAACTGGGTCACCTGATGCGGGACCATCCTACGCAGAGACATGTCGTAGTCGTCTCCGTTGCTGTCTATCCGGCCTCAGTCGTTACAAATATGTAACTCAAAAAAAAAAAAAAAGATATGCAAGCCAGCTGTATCTATAAGATGCATGCCGAAAAAAGAAAAAAAAACGCGACTACACACACACACAGGCACACACACAAAAATACTGCGAAAATCACAAAAATAACCCACGTTTCGCTTCATTTACTCGCACGCTGGAAAAGTAGAAACGGCAGCTACACGACGCCAAATTTATGTCTGCTGAATTTCACCCACGCTGCCAACGCCGTCAACTGTTGCCCCTGCCCCTGCCCCAGCCTACTATAGTTACTGCAACAACAACAATAACAGGGCACCAAAATCACAACAATCAATGCTACAAGACTGCTGCAACAACACCAACAACTAAAACACTTGGACTTGGGTCAGATTACAACAACTTGTTGTTTTACATACTTTTGGTGCTTAATTTTTTTAATTTTTCCCTTTAACTTTTGTTTCTCGTTATTTCAATATGACATTCTTATCAGACACGCGCAGGGCATGCCGTGTTCGACGAACAACGACCACAAAAAACAACAAAAAAAAAAAAAAAAACCAAAAAAAAATTGCATTGTGATAACAACAAATCACAATATTAAACTGCAAGCCACCACGACATGCTAATAACTAATGCTGAATTCCATGGAAACTAAACATTGGTTAAACCAAACTCCCCCCCCCCATTCACCCATCTACAGTGAACTCTCCTCTATCTCTCTGTCTTAGTAAAGATATATCCTTGACACAGTTGTACAATTAAGAATAGAATAGCAATAACTAAACATTTAATTAAAGTAACTTATACCTTTTGATTACTATAAACTGACATTTTGTTGAGACTTTACTGTACTTGGCTTTACAGAGACTTTTTGGCTCCTACGACATCAAATCGTGATTCCGCTGCGCAAACGTTCACTTTCAAAATCAGTGAAATGTAACCAAAAAAAAATAAAGAAGAAACAAAAGGAAAAACAAAATAAAGAGTGAATTGATGTTGCATTGTGTTGTTGCTGTTGTTGTTGTTGTTATCATTGTGTGTGTTCGCCGTGTCTATTTGTTAGTTATTCACATTATTCATTTTGCTTACAAATAGAGGTTAATTTATTGTGACTTGATTGAATGCTGCTTAAATTAATGACTCCTTGCCAAGGGAAACTTAAGAAAAATAGGAAAAAAGGGAATGAATAAGGGATAAGGATAGGGATAGCAATAGAGATTGTCTGGATGATGGGGTTAGGCCATCTCCCTATATATATATATATATATATGTACAATTATAGAGAAACATCTTTATCTCTGTTTGGCCCTACCACAATGCAAAAGCTAAAGCTGTCATGTCTCAATGTCAAGTTGGTCATGTTATTGAACCAATTACAAAGACTCGACGACTCACAGAATGCTGAGAAGTAGATGATGATAAAGTTGCAAGTAAAGAAGACAACAACAACAACAACGATGATGACGGCAGTGGCCTTCATTGTGTTCAGCACTGACATTGAACAGTGGCCATATATGGTTGGATATATACAACCATACAAATACATATATATATAGGTATATACATATGTATCTGTAGGCATGTACAATTGAATGTTTGCCCCTGTTGAATGTTGCAAGTTGACATAATTTATGCAATGCTTATGCAAATTAGTCTTAGTTTTACCAATTAAATGTGAAAAGGCCAAATAAGTCAGGTTAGCTGGAGGATCAGGATGTGGTGGTAATGGTGGAGTATGTTGTAGTTGTAGGAGTCGGTTGCAGAGTACCAAAAGATGGAGATGTTGGTGACACGCGCGCATTCCAAGCAAGTTTCGAACCATAAAGAGCTCGTGTTTGAGCTTTGCACAGTAGTTTATGTGTTGCAACAACTGCACTTGACTTACTTGCTCTATCTTCACGCTTGCTCCCTCTCTGTCTCTCTCTCTCTCACTCTGTCTCTCTGTCTGTCGCTGTCTATCTCTTTCTTTGGCTATCTGGAATTCGGTATCTGGTAACTGCCATCGCCATCTGCGCAATGCATTTCACTTTCATTATGATGCAGTCAGTTTTTGCCACTAAAAATGGCAACGGGGCAATGCCAATGTGTGGTTTTTCCAAGCCGAAATTGAGAAACCAGTTGGAGGCAAATGCATTTTGTTGACTTGCCTACCCACACCCCTCCCCTAAACTGTACCCCTACCCAACCCCCAAGCAACATTACCATCACCACTACTACTACTATCTATATCTCACTCTTTCTCTCTCTCTATCTCACTCTCTATCTATCTTTCTTTCTCTCTGTCTCTTACTGTTTCGAACAGCTGACAGCTGGGCTCACCTGGCTGCTTGGTGTAGGCGGCATCTTTCACTCCCTCTACCTCTGCCACTACCACATTGCCTCTTTCTCACCATCTCCATCATCGTCTCCGTCTCCATCTACTTCTGCTGTGTATCTTTTGTTTCATCTGCTTCGCTTCGTTGTTGTTTTTACTTTCTTCTAATAGATCGTTAGTTGTGTGCCATGAACTTGCAATTGATTGCTTATTGTTAAATGAAAATGGAAAGTCATTTTCTTTGCCTTGCAAGCTTTCCCGAAAAAAAAATATATACAAGATTTCGTCTTGACCCCAACCTAACCAATTCAACACACACCCCTTTACATACCTCCCTCCCCTCCCACCCTCAATAAAATAGGGGTCAAGCATTCTTGAATCAAATTTATATATAAATATATAAATGTATTATTGATTTTTCAGCTGAGTAAATGCTGAAAGCGAAAGTAATTACAGTTAGTCATGCAAGCAGCACACCCACATTCAAACCCTCCCCACATACACGCAGACACACTCACACCCACACACAATAAATTCTATATAGATAAGTTGACATTAAAGCTATATAGAAAAATATGTATAAAATGCAACCCTAAAGTGCAACACGCATGAAAAGGGCCCCTCGGCAACTTGGTTCCCTTCAATGACTTTCTCACAGTGTACATATATACACAGTATATACATACATACATACATACATATGCGTAAGTTTGCTTGGCCCTCCCCCGCCACCTCAATTTCCCCGTTCTGGCAACAGAATCAATTTTTATTGGTTACACAACGACGCTGGCAGAAGAGCAAAAGAAACAGAGAGACCAAAAAGAGAGAAGGAGAGACAAAGAGAGGTAGAGACAGAGGCAGAGTCAGAGGCTCAGGGCGAAGACAGCGGAGAAATAAAAGTGCATTGAACTTTTCGACTTATGACTTTTAGTACTCTTTGTTGTAGTTGTTGTTTCTGCATATAGTTTGTGAGTGTGTGTGTGTGAGCTCTCTGGTTTTAGGGTGAATGCGATAGAACCTTCAAGCAAAACGATCCTTGTAAACAAAGATCAAGTCAAAGATTATAAAGGAAAAAAAAAACGAAATTAAACGGCGCATTGAAAGTTTTTATTTCTTTTGCAGATCTACAGGCAAACCGGAAACGGAAATGGAATTCTGCTATTTAATAGCAAGATCTATAGAAATATTTGAAATTCAAAGAAACTTTTCCCATTTATGGAGATGAAAAGTGATGATCCTTATCTAGGTAAATATTATGATAACTTTTCTTAAAGGATATTCCAACTAATGGAACAGATATTCCTCTACTTCCATTAAGATCCAAATTATATATATTAAATATCTATAAGTTTACCGTTTATTCTTTTATATACAATTATTAAAAATTATGAAAAATGTCTCGGCACATCTCCTCTAGAATCTCCAACTACCCTGAATACCGCCGCCATAATTATTCCGATTATGGTCAAAATTACGACTGGCCTGAGCATAGGCATCGATGCTGCCACGCCCATCGCGGCTAGTATAGAGATTTTGATTATACTGAACACTGGCCTCACGTCCTGCCTGATCTTGTCTACCTGTTAGAACCACCGATCCACCTTCAGGTGAACGCAGATGACGAACCAAAGGCAATTCGACATAGAGATCAGGATTTTCAAGTGCGAATTCAGGTATAGGATAGGGTTCCGGTTCCGGTTGTGGATAGGCAGCCACCAGAGCCATCAAGCAATAGGCCAAAATGAGCTTGACAATAGACTTTGTTGGAGACATCTTTGCTGATGGTTATACAAATGACAACTGATGCTAATCCCTACTTGAACTGAGCCTTTTATAGTATTCAGTTTTTGCCTAAGGGGACTTACCCCCAAACGGTAAGTCACATTCTAGGGGTCTTTACCTTATCTCTTCTCAGGGACTTTTTTGTTGCCATCTGTACATCCCCTGAGAATCTCTTATCAGTGTAATGAATATATACATATATACATATATATAGAAAGACTTTGAATGCCAATTAAAATCAGTTTCTATTTAGAGCGGCAATTGAAGAGATGATTCCAAAAGTTCTCTGGCTATTATTTTTAACATTTCTGGCACTTGGTCAGTGCATAGATTTTAAGGCCTCACGTGGACATAGACCAGTTATAATACGGCAGATATGGAATCGGAATAAAAATTTCAATAAATAAAAGAAAACAGTGGAAAAGTTTACCTAATTAAAAGTAACAAAATTTCTAAATCTTCGTCTATCAATCAATCTATAGTCAATATATTTTGTTAAATAATCTATTCAGAAATAGTTTGATTTTTCAGTTTCATTCTATAATGTTTTCAAAAGCCAAAACAAAGACATTTAGCCTTTAGCTAAATAAAATGTAATCTGTTAAGTATCTTTTTGTAAAACCAAGAATTGAATTGTAGAAATCGAATGTTTATATATCATACAGATCCAATAAACATTTAAATATAAAGAACAAACTTTATAACTTGTAGTTTAATGTACTATATAATCTATACTACATAGATATCATTTATATCATACTATTCGAGCTATATATGGGTTCTAATATCCAGGATATTGTCTATTGTCTTGAATGACTTTAGACAGATTGATTTCTATCTTTGAGAAAGTGTCAACCTCTTGGCCTATATATATATTTATATATAGTAAATCATTCATAAACAATTCTCTTATTATCACTCTTAATATATATAGACATATATATAGATTTTTAATCGCTAGTTGGCTTGTGTAGAGAAGCGTCTACCCGATCTTTTGCCGCCCCATAACTTTTCTTTTCTAAACGCATTTTAAATCGGCCTACGCAACAAATTTCAAGATAACGCACCGGCAAAAACAAAACAAAATCAGACAAAAAATAACCAAAAAAAAAAAAAGGCCTCAATAAAACAAAAAAAAATCTAAGAATCATAAAAAAACGAATTTAGTTCAAACGAGTTCATTGACACACAAATGAAAGAAATCAAAATATTGTGGGCTGTGGGTTGTTCTTTTTTTTCAGTTTGGTTTGGTTATTATTTTTTTGTTGTTTTAGTTTTAGTTTTCCCCCACGCACAACAAAGAAAGAAAGAAAGAAAAAAAAAACGATTTTATTTTAGTTTCACCTTATCGATATCTGAAATTGTGCCTAGTGATAGCAACGTCATCATAGTTAGTAGTACCCCACCACACCACACCACACCGCACCACACCGCACCACACCACCCCAGGCCAGCCAGTCAGCCAGCCAGCCAGCTGGGCTGGAGGTCTTCCATAGGTAGGGATCGGTGAGTGTGTCTGTGTGGTTAGAATAAATGAATTTCTAATCGCTTCTGCAAAATGCTTTTTCGCTTTGCCATGAACTTGAATTTTTGATTTTTGTGAAAGTAAATTGTATATACAGATATATACTATATATATATACATATACATGGATGTATGTAGAGGGAACCCAATTCTGTTGGACAAGAACTGATTTCTAATCAGTTGGTAGCTTAAATATATTTTACAAAAGATACAAGACAAGGGGGGAAGGGGGGAGGAAGCTAAGGTGTAAAGGGAGTGGAGTAGATAAGGGGTAACACAGAGGGGGAGGGGTGTTGTCTATATGGAGGGTTCAAGTGCTGTAATTAGATGTGCGTAGACCGCTTAATTTGAATTGCGAAAGTCTGTAGTCTGTATGTGTGTGAGTGTGTGTGTGCGTGTGTGTGTGTTCATAGATCATTTGCGGGTGAAAGTTTTGCATGTGTAAAGATTAAGTTTGGTTTTTTGTATTTTGTTTTTTTATTTTTTTTACTTTTAAATTTCATTTACTTTTATTATACATGGCTCTGGAGCAGCTTATCTATTGAATATCAAGTTATGTTGTCTTTTTCTCATGGGTTTGGTTTGTCACCTGTGGCTATATATGCATACAAATAAACATAGATATATCTTTGAATTGCCCACAGGGCGTATGAAATAGAAAACCAAAGAGAGGAAGAGAGAGATAGTCAAACAATAAAAAGATATAGACACGTGTGCCCAACAAATGTTGTCGAGTCATAATTGAGTTTGGTTTGATTCGAAATTGAAGTTTTTATGATTGCCGGCGATCTTTCTAGCCACATTCTGTTTATGTACTGTATAATTAATACACATAGATATTCATTGAGAGTCTTGTGCTGAATGAAAGATCATCAGACGAATATATACATATAGATAGATACATATATATATATATATATACATCATATTCAGTCTATTTGTCTAGGTTCAAAGAAATATGCGTGGCGTACGCACGCTTTCAAAATAAATTATATATGCGGCGATGATACGATATTTTTTTGTTGTTGTATATATACATATAGATATATATGTATATACACTTCTCTATGTATCTGTCTTCTCTCTATTTCTTTCTTTCTCCTTTCATTTCTCTTTCTGTCTCTTCTAGTTACGTTACCTGAAGATTTATTTGCCAAAATAAAAAGAAAAAAAATCAATAAAATAAAATACTTTGCTCTGTGTGCGAATATATCTATATATATATATATATATATATATATTCCTATAGATTCCTTTGCTGCGGTTTGACGATTGTCATAATAGTATACAATATATTGGCAAACAACAACAACAACAACAGCTCATAGCAAATTTAAAAAGAGACAAATGTGTCACATGGTCAGCCAATCTAACTCGGATATACTCTATATATCTCTAGGTATAATATAATGATCTATATATTATGAAACCATATCTATTTGAACATTTAAAGTTTTCTATATATAATCTTTTATATATATAGTCTTTGCATTTCAATCAATAATAGATTGAAAAACACTTTGACAAAAATGAACGCCTAAAGTTATGCAACACCTTAGTTATACAGCTAATTAGATCTAGGCGAAATTTCTTTTTAGACTATTTTAACAAGTTGCAATATTAACAAGTATTAGATTCTATATATGTATATATAATATGTTTGAAATTTAAAATGTTTAAACTCATTCGAATATTAGAACTTAATTTTTGGTTTTCTGATCTATCGAAATAAACTCTTAGTAACAATTTCCATATCTATTTGGAATATATATATATATATATATATATATAGAATTTGTAGTTTTTAATGCTGATCAAGATTATATAATACACTTGATGAACAAATGGAATGTTATGGTAATGCATTGAAGTGGCTATATATATTGAAGAATATCGGTTGAGTGATCTATTATAAAGAAGAGTGAGAAACGTTAAACTAGTTGTTGCTTTTGTTGTTGTTGTTGCTGCTGCTTGTGGTTGCGTTTAAGTCAAGTTCAAGGACTGTCAATTAAATTGAAATCACTTGCTTAAAGAAAGACGACGACGAGCAAAACAAGCTACAGCTTCCAGATGAGTGGGAAACAGTTGTTGGTCTGTGTATGACCGAAGGGAAGTCGATGCCAAAGAGATGTGTGTATCTGTATCTATGTGGCACAAACACACACATATATATACACTATATATACATTTTTCTATATATCTATATATATATAGATCTATATGTATGTGTATAGTGTGGTCTGTTTTCGATTTTGCACGCATCGCGTTGTTGTTGTTGCTGTTGCTGCTGCTGTTGCCGGATGCTGCGTAGTTATAATGCCGTAATTGTATGGATGATTTCAATTCGTTTTTCACTCTCTCTTCCCCCTGCTCCACACAATTGTCTCTCACCCTCTCTCTTTCCCTCTCTCTCTCTTTCATTCACTCACTCGCACTTTAAGTAAACAAGTCAAGTGCGACTTCTGGTTCTTAAGCGGTAGGAAATCTTCAAGTTCTGACTTTATCTATGTGTGTGTATGTGAAATACATATATATATATATTCCCTTCCCATACTCCCTTTCCCACTCCCTCCTCTGGCACTAGCATATTCTATGCCTGTTGTTGTTTCAAGTGGATAGGCGTGTCTGCAGACAATTTAAGAATATTTAGACATGATTAGCATTGAAAATGATTGGCTATGGGAAAGAAGAATTGCCATATAACATCGTTTTTTGTCGTTATTTTTCTTCTTCTTCTCTTTTTTTTGACCATAACTAAGCCACACAGCACGATCGTTGAAATAAAAACGGACAACCCAACCCCAGAAAAAAAAAATACAGAGTCAATATGCATGGCCACTAGCCAAAAAATCCTAACTGTGTTTTTAGGCCAACTTTCAGTTTTCAAAAGTAAATCGAGGTTTTTAAAATTATATATATATATATGTACATATATATACGATATGTATATCATCGAAATTTGGTCATAGCTCGGGGCATGATATGCTTTAAATAAATGCATAATTAATGCCCATATTTCGATTATTGTCTCTTTTTCTTAAAAAAAAAAAAAAAAAAAACGAGATAAAAAATAAACTAAAAACAAATTAACATATGAGCAGAAGATACAGATACAGACACATGGCATATTGTAGTAGTATCTCCATATATAGACAGACGATGGAAAACAAACATATTATCAGGTTTACACGTGCTAGATTTTCATTTTTGACTTATTGTATTTGCCGTTTCAAATGTTTTTGCGTCTTTCAGTCAAACCAAATGTCAATTTATCAGGCAAAGAAACCAAAATGAAAGAAGAAACAAAAACACAAGACAAAACAAAAGACAATAATAAAGGTAAACACACAAGAGCAACGAAAATTTTATACACTTTATCCAATTAATAAAACGAAAACTAAAATTGAATCAAAAGTAATTAAATTCTTTCATTGGTTTTGTTAATTTTCAATATTTTATAAATTTTTATTTACAAAATTTCAATCCTTAACTATTTAACAACAGACCGCCAAATGGCTTAAACAAGAAGGTTTAAAACTGTATGATTAGATTTCAATTGAAGAGACAGTTAGTGATTAATATATATATATAATATATATGTAAGTATATATATGGCAAACATCTGTTGAAAGAATAAACTCTATATATATATATCTGATAATTGCATAAATAATTGTTAAACAATTTGCATTTGATTTACAATATATTAAGTGAATTTCAACTAATAGAAATCCAGTTACTATGTTGCTCTATATACACACACACACACACATATTACATAACTTTTTTACAATTATCGAAAACAAGATTGCTCTAGTTACATGATATGTATACATATCTCTATATATATATAATTAAAGGTTTATTAGTTTCATAGAAACAAGTTTTGATTTAAAACTGATTTAGTTGTACTTAATTCTTTAGATAATGTAGAAAATCTGTTAAAATCAAGTTTAAAAGGCTAAGCAAAGGGGGTTGGGGTGGGGGTAGGCAATTTTCAATTACCTTTAAAGAGAGAGCAACTTTGCCAATATATTTCATAGATTTGATTATTCTTGTGCTGTTCTATGCATATGCCCTTTACTTATGAAAGGGTATCCAAAAAAAAAAAAAGGAATCGCGCAAGAAAAGAAAAAAAAAAACAAAATTCACCAAAGATCAAGAATTGGCCAAGTGCATTGGAGGGACTGAGATGGCCTGTTCTGTTGGCTTGTCTGCCTGCCTGCCTGCCAATATTTTGCCAATAAAACCATTTCGCTTCGTTTCGATACTCAATTTAATATTTGTTGTTTTTTAGAATTTTTGTATGCCAAGAATTTAAATTAGTAGTAAATCTGGTTTTTTAATTTCGGGTTCTTCTCTCTACATCACCTCCCACCCCACCTCTCTCTCTCTCTCTTTCTATCCCCCCTTAGCCCCTTTACTGTCTGTCTGTTGTCTACTAAAATTCTTGTTTTTGCCTCGAATCTTTCTGCGGAGCGGCTTGTCTTTTTTTTTTCGTTGTTGTTATTGTTGTTGCTCTTCATTTCTGCGACGTTATTACAGGTGAATTTGTTGTTGTTGATATTATTGTTGTTACTTGGCTTAGAAAGTATGGCGCTTTTAAGAAAATATTAAGATACATATATAAATCTATATATATATATATAATCCAGTTGGCATGAAAACAAAATGCTTGCCCATTGGATCATAAACTGGAAATTGTTAAAAAAAAAAAAAAAACGACTTTAGTGGGAATCTTTCTAGGGATTGGCATAAAAGAAACTGTTTCATTCCCCGATTATTAGTTGTATTCTTGAAAAATGAAGGAAAATTCTATAAGCCAATTAAATTAGCCATGTTTAGAAATGTAAGAAAACAAATGTAAATAGTTTTAAATGAAATAATGAAAATCTCTAAGAAATCTTTAGGAGGAAATTGAAAACTCTCTTGCAATCAATCAACTTTGATTTCATAAGATGAATATATATAAGATATATATATAAATGTTATTTTACAATTAATTTTCTATTTAAATTTTCTATTTAAAGTAATAATTACAAAACTATTAATTGTAGCAACTATTTTCAAAGTAAACTTTGTTTAAATCAACATTCCATAACTCTCTTTGTATCTTCAAGCATTTCCATCCAATATTCTTGAGACTTATCATCCATGTATATATATATCTATATAGGTATATGCATATATATATATATATTGCTTGTAGGTGCGTATACGTTAAACAAATTAACAAGATAAATGCGTAATAAAAATCCATAAGCATGATAATGTCCTCAATCTGGGTCATATTTAATTGAAATTTAAAACTCTCTTTTAACAGAACAAACATTTCTGTTTCTGTTTTGTTAATTTCTCCACTTCTTCACATTCTCCCCCTTTTATAATATATATTTACCGTATTTTTCTTTTGACCGAAAAGTGAAATTCTGTGCAAAGGATACACAACAACAACAACAAAAGAAAGAAAGAAAAAAAACAACCATCAGGCTCGACTATATAAACATTTACATTAATTAAACAATGTTTATTGATTGTTGTTTTAAATGCCGCACTTTAGCATTTATTTATGCATTTTCGGAGGTTCATTTCGCTTTTGTCTTCGAATGCAAAAAGGAAAAAAAAAGACATCTCTTAATGCCTGACAAGACCTACATACAGCCTCAAAATACATATATACTACAGATATATATATATATGTATACATATAGCATCGTTTTTGGTCTGACCATATACATATATATATATATATATACCTATATATACATATGTATGTATCTTTATCTTTGCGTATTTATTTTGGGTTTTACATGCAATTACAAAACAACCAAGTAGAAGAATAAGAACAAAATGGAAAAAAAATGAGACAAAAACAACAATGGCAAGTAATTCAAGTTCTCTTCTGGATTTTATATACCCTTACCAAAAAACCAAAGAAGGGTATATACAATTGCCATATCTTATAAATTTTAACCTTTCATTCATCAATCAAATGTTCAATTGATTTATCTAATCTCTAGGATCTTATACAGATATATCATATAATATGTTATATATAGTTCTCTTAAGTAAATGTTTATTATTGATTTTTAAGTTTTTTTTTCTAAGTTTTACAACTTTTTATTGTTGTTTCACTTGACTTGGCTTCGTTTCCAGGGTAATCAAAATTCGTATTATCTTTTACATATTCTTATCATTATGTTTTTTTTTTGTGTCTTGTTTGATTGTGTGTGCGTGTGTGTGTGTGTGTGTGTTTGTGTTGCCCTCTTCTTAAGACCCTTTTGAGTTCAGTTTAAAAAAAAAAAAAAAAATTTCTTAACTCATTACGATTTCACTCAATACAGCGTGTAATTTTTGTAGGCCGTCCGCTGCTGCTGCTGCTGCTTCTGCTGCTGATGCTTCCAGCGATCCACAAAAATTACATGTTTCACTTTCTCTGGCGCCTCTGAAAAGCCCCCCACCGAAAATCTCCACCACCACCAGCAGCAGCAGCAGCAGCAGCAACATCCACAAACAACAACAACAACAACAACAATAATAATAATATCAAACCCAAAATGAAGAAGAACACACAACAGAAGATAAATGCTTAGACAACTTCTTCATCGGTGACGGGAGGGAGCGGGGGGCTACGATTTCGAAATACATTTGTCTGTCCATTTGTACGTCCGTCCATTTGTTGTCCATCCGTCTGTCTCTTGTTTTCAGTATGTTTGAATGTGTGTTTTCTCAGCATCTTTCAGAATATTTTGTTTCCATTTCTTTTGGCATCATTAAAAAGGGAAATTTTTGGTTTTTTTTTTTTTTTTTTTTTGGGTTGAGCACATGAAAAGCAGGTTATAAAAAAAAAAAAAAAAAAACAATTTATATATGAAAAAAAAAACACACATACACACAACAAAACAAAAAAGAGAAGTCAGTAGCATAAAATGCTGATTCTGAAATCTAACAATAACTAAGCAAAGTTGATAAAATAGATCGATTTATATATAACAGATTCATGAATAATTTAGGATTATATATAGGTAAAGTTTAACTGAAGAACTAGTAAATTAAATTAGTTGAAAGTTAAAACTTATGATATTTAATATATCATTTAACTTAATGCAAAAGTAAAGTGAGTCTAAAAATTAAGATTCTATATTTTTGGCTTTGATATTTTTAATAACTGTATTTTTTGGTTTTCTCTATTTTACAGAAATTATAACCAAATTCAATTTTAGATCTATATATTTCTTGGGTTTTATTTTCAAGATATTGGAAGCCCAATTTAACTTTGGATCTATTACTTTTTAGGGCAAATGTTGCAATTATTTGGTTGGATCTTCTATATATTCTATATGTATATGATGTATGTATGTATTTGCTAATGAAACATGGTTAAGATACACTTTGTTAGCCCTAAAGTTTAGATTCATAGATAAAGTTTCTAAGGCTTAGTTTCTAAGCAAATGTTTTTGCTTTAACTTTGGATTTGTTAAATTGTTTATCACGCAAACGGGAATTTACATTTTGTTATTGAATTATTCCACAAAATATGAAATTAACATTAATTCTTTGATATTTGAACGATATGGATTATATTTAGATATATATGTATATGTATATGTATATGTAAATGTGATTTTATCGATACTTACACTTTACTTTTATTTTTATTGTTATTTTTTTTTTTGGGAAATTCCGTTTGCTAACTTTATTTTATTACTTCTTTTTTTTTTGTTTTTTTTTTTTGATTCATTCAGAATTTGCTACGCAATTTACGCGTGTAATTTGTTGTGCTGCTCCTTCCTCTCGTTTCCTCCTCACTCTCTTTTTCTCTATCTCTGATCTAAACGCTGTTTTCTCTCGCTCTGCCTCTTTCTCTGTATTTTAACTTTGTTGTTGTTGTTTTTTCACACAATTTGTTATTTTTTCCTTTACTTTATTATATTTCATTTATTTTTTTTTTTTTTTTTTTTGCTTTTATTGTGATTAATTTTTTTTAATAATTGCACAAATAATAGACGAATTTAAATGCTAACAGAAAAAAAAGAACAACAATAAAAAAAACACGCACAGAAGCAATTTAATTATTAATTTTTCCTTCTTCCTCTTCTTGTTTCATACAATTTTTCCAGCACATTTACTTTATTATTTTACTTTTACACTTGTTTCAGGCGAAACACAAAAAACAAGTCAAGAACAAAAAAAAAAAAAAAAAATATAAATAAAAAATTATTGTTTTTTTTTTTTTTTAAATAATTTTGTATAATTTTTGTGCGTTTTTGTTGTTTCTTTTTAGTGTGTGTGTGTTTTTTGTTGTTCCTGTTTTGTAGTTCAGTTAAAAATAGAATAATTATAATTTGTTAGTTTTGGATTGTGTGTGTTTTCTTGTTTTTTTTTTTAATTTTTTGCTTTTTTGTTGTTTTTTGTATTTTTGGAAAAAACCGCAAAACGCGTTCGCCGGCGTGTGGCACTTACAACGACGACGTCTGAGCGGCAAAAACTCGAGAATAAGCAAAGTGCGGCTCAATTTATACGACAAAACAGACAAGAAGATACACAGACATGCACACACGCAGACACACACACACACACACACACTCACACAGAGACAGGCACACATATATACTGAGAAACACAGGCACAGGCACGCAGAGGCACTGAAATACACGCATACTGAGGGGGCAAGTGTGTGTGTTGGTGTATCTTCAAGATACACACGATCGGCATCGGGGCAGATAACAGAGCGCTGCTCAGTCGACGACGCGACGTCACCGACATGCACGCAATGTTAGAACGCCGCCTAGCAGCGAGAGTGAATTTTTATAAACGGACCCCTCTCTCTCTCTCTCTCTCTGTCTCTCTGTGTCTTTGTCTCACTCTTTCTCTCTCTCTCTCCCTTTCCTCTTTCTCTTAGGTCTCTCGCACTCTCCGTCTCGCTTTCGCTCTCTGTCTCTCTCTCTCTCTCTTGCTAGGTATCCGTCTCTATTGAGGGGGTGGCGCTGTTATCGCTAGTGCGTCGGTGTTTGTTATTAAATAAAAGAAAATATAAAAACTAACACTCCGTCTTTACCAAAACAGCGAATTTGGGTTTCGCTTGTGTTTCTGTTCAATTTTATCTGTTTCAATTCATTGTTTTATTTGCATAAATTAAATATGCACGACCCACATACATAGATACAAAAACAAAAAACAAAAAAAAAAAAACGAAACGAAACGACAACGCACAAACAAAAACGAAATGAAAAATATTAAGATACAGATACTTTTGTACATATGCACGCACAGAGCATGGAGCACGGCAGCGGCAACGGCAACGGCAACAGCAGCAGCGGCAACGGCAACAGCAGACGTAGCCGTCACATATAAATAAAAACACACATATTACCCGCTTGCCACCGCCTATCTGACCGTCGACGTCGTCGTAGTTGCCTCTATATTACCCCCACACCCCACCACTACTCACACACACACACAGACAAAGCAGCCACACACGCTCACACACACACACACATGCGCTGAAAACCACACAAGTTCAAAGCAGCTCTAAGTAGCGTTCCGTCGTCGTCGTCGCCGTCGTCGTCCGTACGCGGTCACACATCGAATACGAATACGAAAAACGGACTGAAAACAGCCAAAACTTTTTGTCTTAACATGACTAGCGACGCCAAGCTTCAGTCGCAGTTAACGTTGACGCCAACAGCGCAGTTGGGGAGCCTCTCCGCCGGCTGGGGCTCGCACAGTGGTAAAGATCAAAAGAAAAAAAAAACAAAAAAACAGAACACCCACCTAACGGACTCGACCAATTGAGCAGCAGAAATATTCTATCTAAGTTTTCGTTCTCACTTTTTTATCTGATTTGGTTAAAGAATATCGAAATATAAGACATATTTAACAATTTGAGACACATAAGCAAACAGTGGTTGGTATTTTAAATAAAAAGAATAAAAATGACTGTAGACTTACCCACATATTGAATAATTTCCATTACAATTCCTTCGGTTTCCAAAACGGTTCATAGCACATCTAAAAATATAAAATCTGTTAAAATGTATTTCAAAATATAAATTGAAATAAAGATAAAATTAAAATATATTTTAATAAAATATTCATTCATGTATATATTAATAATTCATATTTCCACAGTTTTTCAAAGTTTTTTTTTTTTTAGATTATTGGCTCCAGTGTGACTTGTCTTGCTTTTACGCTTACAGAAAAACTTAACAGTCACTGACTGTTAGGGCTCTGTTAAGGTGCTCAATGCTGTGTGGGTGATACTATGTTAATATGATTGACATTTTTATTGTTATCTATCTTTGACAGCTGTTGCACTTTACACGAGCTTGCTAATAAAATATACCAATGGCCAATCAAGGTTTCCAAAATCATTTTCCATGCCATGTTTAAAGGTTTTCCTTTTAATTTTATTGCCTTTTCTAATTCTGGGTAAGTTATCTGCGGCCAAATTTAGCGTTTATTAGGTTAAAGGACTGCACTTCAATCACTTGTCTACACATCACTGCAGAAAGGATTCCCGCGATCAGTGAAGGCAAAATATGTTTATCTATAATCGTTTCTCAATATGTATATCCTCATCTAACCGATTCTAATTTGATCTATTGGCAAGTAATAGGCTTACCTTCAGTGTGCTCCACCTATATTTGATGAATTTATTAAGAATAATTCAGACCATCCACCCGTATACATACATACATACATACGCAAATATATATACATATGTATGTATATATTTGTTTGTATGAATATTTGTACAATGCACATACATATATCAATTACATACATTGGGCACAAGGCCGACAAGAACTCAGTCAGTCAAAATCGAAAGCAAATTGAATGCAATTTCTATATGTAGCGAGTATCATTAATTTTCGTTACTCGTTTACTCAATATCGTTTCAATTTTTCAACTAGCCAAATTAATTACGTGACATGTTAGACACGCGAAAAAAAAACGAGTTTAAATTGTTAACAAATTCACCTCGAAATGTGCATTGAACTCTTTGAATAACAAATTCTGTAGTGTGAAAAACAAAACACAAAATGAAAAAGCAAAAAAAAAAAAAAGAAAATTAAAGGAATGGAAATACTTATTACATTGCCAATACAGAGATAACCTGCAAGATGAACTCGAATGAAATTCTATGAAACAAAACAGAGAATAAGAAAATAACATAATAATACTATAAAAAAAACCAGCTGAGTTGCAGAATGTATATGTATTTGTGTAACAACTGTTGTTTAAATAATAATAATAATAAAAATTTTCCAACAAGAATTTGTTAAATTTCTTTTTTGACTGCGCTTATCGTTGGTTGACTGCTGCTGCTTTGTCTGATCAAATAAATATATGTTTATGGGTGCATGTTACGTGTCTTCCGAATTGGTTGGAAGTCTCACGTACACGTACACGCACTCGCCCTTTGCATCCCCCTCCACACACTCCACATCTCTTAGTTTAATCATCTTCCATTTGACAAGTGCAAGCAGGAAGCACGCTGATGAATTGCAAGAGCATGAACGAAGCATACACAGAGAACTCCATAATCTCTCTAGTCCAGACCAGACCAGACCCCAGAGTGTTCGGCCCTCCTCTAATGTGTGTCAATTGTGATAAGCCCAGCCACTTCTATATACAGATGATTGCCTACAAATTCTATAGTATAAACGTTCATATTCATATACATACATACATACGTATATAAATGTATACATATGTATGTATATCAACATCCATTTGCCCAAAATTGGAATCAGTTTCAATGCAAAGACTGAAAAGGATAGTGCCGGTGCCCTGCCATGACTAATTAAGTAACCAAAACTCAAGTTCTCAGCATTAAAACACGCCGACAACTTTGTAAAGGTTGGCCAAAAACAACATAAGCAAAAAAGAAAAAAAAAATATCAAAATCAAACTAAAATATGTATGCGCTTGCATACAAAGAAATAATGGGTATATTAAACATTTTTATGGGTTTTAAAAGCCCATTGAATTAACTGAATACTTTTAACGAAAACTTATAAATAATAATTTGATATGGAAACGAGGCAGAATCTTTTATGTAGAAGTTAACTGAAGAGGTAGAAACTTGTGTTATAAGAAGTCCCATTGAAAGTGTACCAATGAAATCCTTAATCTTTTTTAGAATATCTTCTTAGAATATTTATGATCTAATATCCTGAAATACTTGCGAAAGAAATTGTATTTTCTTTGCCTTAATTATAGTTTTGTATGAAACTGAATTCGTTAAATTTTTCATAGCATACTTTTTGGGTAAATCAATTTAATTTTGCAATTTTTAAATGGATTTTGACATGAATGTTTCGTTCTGCAAAGAAGGGTATTTGATTGTAAGAAGGCAACTGTTTCAATTTTTTTTTTCTGTAAATTTTACTGGGGTTTGTTTTTGGTGTTTTTTTTTTCTTTGCTATATGCATTTTCGATCTTTGTGCTCTGCGCGTGTGAATCATGAGCATTAAGCATAAAACCGACATTTAGCTGATTGATCTTAATAAGAATTCCCGGCAATGCCAATGGACAGAAATCGGAGAAGAGGTTGGCGGGAGTTTGGTGGGGAGAGAGGGGAGGGGGAGTTACGGGGTAAGAAGTTGGGGAACGGAACCAAAATGCGGAGAGCTATACTGCTAACGGATCGTTGAACGGGTCAATAACATTTTGGGATGGCCTGTCCACAATGTTCACGTCCTCCTGCCATTTGAGGGCGTTGCTGGGCTGCGCCTGCGCAACATAACAAACTTTGTGTGTGCTCTCTGCATGCGTGTGTGTGTGTATATATATATATATATGGTGTTTGTTCATTTCTTTTGTGAACAGTTTTTAATAACTCAGCGTCAGCGTCATCGTCCCCTGTCGGAAATTAAAGTTTGCATTTTCTTCTCTTTTCATTTTGCCCGTTCCTTCTCTGAGTTATGTTTCTTCAAGCAGCAGCAAAATTCCATTGCTTTTTATCATGGTTTTTGGTTCTTTTTTTTTTGGATTGAAGTTTATTTATGTGCGTTTTGCACTTAGAGTGAGATGGAGCGGATGTGTGTACTCAATTTGTTAAATGAAAATTGTCGCCAAAAACGTTGGAAAATTTGCAAAGCAAATTCTCTTACGGTGTCTGTTCTCTGCACAGCGGTTTCGACTGGCCTGTTGCATATTTCATATGTTTACCTTTAAAATCAATTTTATGTTGATTTTTTGTTTCACAGATTTATGCGCAAGTGTTCATTCAGTGTGCCACACAATATATATATATATATAAATATATACCAAACTGTATACAATATATATATATACGTTATATGTATGATATGTACATATATTGTATATGAACAATCAAATCTAATCAAATTTGTGGATTGCATTGAAATTGGCAAAATTACCTTATGTCTAGCTCGCAAATTATATAAAAAAAAATATATGAATCTTTCGATTCTGTCTGCAGTTTAAATTAAATGCAATTAAACTGAAATTGATAGAAACGAGAAGCAAAAGTTTTTGGGTCTGACACTTGACACAGGTTCACATCCTACCACCCATTCATTCATCCATCTATCCATCCATCCAACCATCCATTTATATTTCACTTCTTCTTAGCCCTCAAACAAAGGGCGTCTAGATTATGTCTACGGCTCCAATCCCAACTTTCGTTTTGTTGTTGTTTTTTTTTTTCCTCTTTCGTTTTTGTTTATTTTTTTATTATTATTTTTAGTTCTATACAATGTCTGGGCAATTGTTGTTGCTGTTTGCCTTGGATTTGCCTTAGTTGTCTGCCCTTTGTCTGCTTGTGTCCTTTCTTCTTCTTCACGTCCACCTTCTCCTTCGTTATCGTCCTCATGATTTTGGGTTAGATGTTAGTCAAGTTTTGCCTTGATTCCATTTGGTTTGGCCTTAACCAAGTGGTGGTTTTTTCTTCTACATTTTTTTTTTTTTTGGGTTTATTGTTTTGATTTTGCATTTGATATCATTTTTCGGTCCGTACATAAGTTTGGGTTCGAAAAACAGGATGCTTTATTTGGTGGTTCCATAAGATGATATACTTTGGCATTTGTGTTCAACAAATTTTGGATTATATAGATAGATATATGTATGTTATTTATAGAAAAGTATGAAAGCTTCTAAGTTGGTTTGTACTTTTTGTCATGGGCTTTCTAAAGGATATTCAATTAATTATTAGGAAATGATATAAAGGATAATAGTCCTGTACTATTTATTATATAAATTTGTATATTTTCTAGAGCATCACTGTCAAATTCAATATAAGAGTTTCTCTCCCCCTTTTTTTATTTTGGTAACTTGCTCTCATCATCATCTTTATTTATTTGCCAAAAGAACAAAAAAAAACCAGACATATATGTATATATAAGTGTATGTGTGTGTGTGTGTGTGTGAATCTGATGTCTGGACTTTTATTGTATGACTGACCTTGAATTTATGGAAATTGCATAAGTGAAAACAACTTTGTCATATTAAGAGATTGAATAAACAAACAGACACAGACGCAGACACATACACACACACACACACACACACATGCATACATACACATACACTGAAATAAAACCAACTGAACCGAAGGCCAATCAGACCTTGACATTGACAAAAATGACCTTACCACTGGCAATTAATTAAATAAATAAAAAAAAAAGACAAAAAGCTAAGAAAATTCTTTTTTTAAAGCAAATGTACAAAATTTTCCTATTTTTCTTGAATAACCCAATCTTGCGAAATAGAACCAATGCAAAAACATATTGAATTTTCTATACTCTATCATTTAAATTGTATATAAGTATATATAAGTGTAGTTCTTCTACCATATATAAGCAACCTGTTTAACAACAAACTATATCCTTATTAAAGAGTATCAAAGTATAAACTTCTGAATCTCTCCCGATATCGATAGCACTTATCGAAATAGCGGCAACGCCAATACGAATATTACAAATTATGTTTCGAAAAACAACAAACAAAAACTTGCCTCCCCTGTGTACGAACGTGTGTGTGTGTTTTGTTGACCACCAGCAAAGTAAGGGGGCGTGGCACGCTTAAATCTGGTACATCCCAATAAAAAGAAAAAAAAAAAAAGGGGGAGAAAAAAGAGCATCACAAGATTCCATTGATGCAAATTTGTCTGATATCAAATTGCAGTAATTTTCTTTAAGTTTTATGAAGCAAATCATGAGGGGGGAGACTATACTTTCGATTTAATTCTTGGTAGCCGCCAGATCATTTATTATTATTTACTTACTTAAACCAAAAAAAAAAAAAAAAAAGTCTCAGTTCTATATTCTTTTGGCACGTGCAAGATGAGTAAAAGGAATATTACGAAACGCCGAACGATCCTTAATTAAAACTAATGGAACGGCAGATTAATCAGTGAACGGATCACTTTGGTTGAAATGTTATAATATAAGATTAAAACTTTAAAGTATTATCAATCAAAATTTCATGTGAAATGATTAAATCAACTATGAAAAAATATAGTAGAACTAGGACACCTAGACGAACGACTGACATTTTGCTAATGCACAATGAATTGCGACAATTGCGCAATGTCCTGATGAAAATGATGAAGGAACAGGAACAATCAAGAGAACGAGAAAGAGAAAGGGAGAAGGAAAAGGAGAAAGCTTATCAAATAAAACAGAAAACCAAAATGTTAAAGATTAAGCAACGAACTTCGTCCAAACTAAGTTCAAAATGCAAAAGGACTTCTAAAGATTACTCTAGTCAGTTGGATGAAGATGATAATCAAACGGAAAGCAAACAAACTACACCAGTGTCCCACAGGAATGTATCGTCTATAGATTACGAGATAATCACAAAGCAGGCTCAACGAATTGAGCAACAAAAGGAGAAGCTCCATCGCATCAAGCTCTACTATGAGCGACAAGTGGCCAATATCAAATGTAGTGCCCAACTCTTGGAATGCCAACTGAATAAGCTGCGAGCTGTACTCCATGGACATTTGGAACAGAATCCAAATGACTTTCACATTGATCGCTACTACAATAAGATAATCCATGCTGTTAATAAGATGCAAAGGCATGACATTAATATTTATGATTTGTCCAAGGTGTCGCTATGTTATCCAAAAATAGACAATAGCTCTTTAATATCTATAGAATCGAGGTACATTATGGATAATGATCAAGATGTTAACAAATCCCGTCAACTTGAGCATTGCCCAAAATGTACACACAACCATTAAATCATTGAATTTTTTAATAAAGTAATTTTAATACTCAAATTCTGCTGCTCTGTTTGAATGGCAAAAGAGAAGGGGGAAGAACCTACATAACCACAACCTTAATATATATATTAGAGATCTTCAAAGTTATTTGATATTTACGGTTTAATGTTTAGAAACATTCAGTTTTGGCAAGAAACGAAATTATTCTAAAATTTTTATACATAGTAGGCAATGATTACTTTTGTTTGACTTACCCAATATGATATTAAAGGAGAATTTCTTAGATTTATCATTCTCTCTCATAGTAAGCCTGGCGATTGTTTCATATTTTTGTTGTTCAGTTTTTCTCTTATCCCTTTTCATAACAGAGATTAAATGAGTTGCATTTGGTTTAGTACAAATAAATTGAACAGTTTCCTTTAAATTTTCCTTACTGTAAGAAATTCACAAGTAATAAAGCGGTAAGATATAAATGATATTACATATATTACTATATATATATATATTATGTGGAGTTCAGATCATGCCCAAGTGCAGTACATTGTCTGGTGTGAAGGCTAGGCGCCTGCAACAAGAGATGGTTTTGTTGCATCATGGAATGACCACAATAACATGCAATCAAAATGAACACCATCTAGAGCATTCGAAGCGTATGAAAAGTGGCGATAGCAAAGGCCATAAGGAAAGTATTAGGACACTGACCAAACGTCTCCAAAATCGTGACATGTATATTGCCTTTCTTGAGGAGCAGATAAAAAATACTCGTTCCAAATATGAGCTGAAAGTGAGTGATGTCAAAAGTGGCGCCGAACTTTTAGAGCAGGAGCTGAAGAAGGTGCGTGATGAGCTGCAGGAGATTACCACCAAGGCGAAGGAATGCGATCATCTGGAACACCGGACGGAGATCTTACATACCAAACTTAAGCGACGCAATGCCATAATTGCCCAATATGAGGCTCAACATACTGAAATATTGGGAATTATCAATCAGTTGCAATTGACGCGCAGAATGCAAAAAACTCTAAATCATCTGAAAACCGTTGGCACACAGACTAAACGTAAAGCGCCAAAGGATTTAGACCACGTCTCTGATGGCAGGGAAAAGGGTGTACAGATTTCAGAACTTGAGAATGGACCAATTGCCCAAAAGAAGGAAACACAGAACTTTGCTTGTCTTTTAACAGCGCTTAAAAGGAAATACGATTTAAAGACCGAGTATCTGACTGATGAAACAGATGTTTAATTGAAACTAATGCTTAACTATCTTCTTCGACTGTGAATGACTTGGACCTGAAACGAATTTTTTCTTTTTGTCATAATCAAAATTACAAGAGATATTATTCCTCTATATCTCAAATTTTATATGAGAGATTAAAACATTCAGTTTTATTTGCATATTTTCCACGAATTTATTGGTTTTAATGAAAACAGAGAGGGGGGCGCTCTTTACCTTATATAACCTATAATATATGTATATTGGATCATATTCTAGGCATGTATCCATCCATTCATTAAGCATATGCTCAAAAGTGGCCACCAATTGATAACCGGAACTTTAGTCAGCAATTTGGATTCTTAAGTTTCTTAGAACGCGATTGTGAATTGAAGTTCATTGACAAGGTTTTGTAACGCTTTCGGCAAACACTTACTAAACAAGTAAAACATACATAAAATTTCGGGTTATTGGACTATAAAACCACGCCATGATAATGTTGAGGGAGGTGTATGAGAATTTCTGGATATATGATTACGATTGCAATTTTATTTATTTTCAAAAATTTTGTTCCTGACCTTTGTATGAATATTAGGTGAAATGTTGCGTCACAATTTATATATACATATACATATATATATTCTTAACCACAATTTCAAACTTGTCACGTTTTTCAGTGTTCGGATTAGACAGGCAAAGAGGGAATTGTCGAGTTAAACTTGTAAATGCAAAATTGTCTGCATTAAGGCACGTAGCATAAATCCCATAAATACTGCTAGCGAGAACCTATTTCAATTGTTGATTTTGAGTCATTGGAGGAGAGGTCCAAACGCATGTCCATTGCATTCTAATGATATACCAGGAAGTGCGTGCAGACATTGCCCAAGATTGAAAAACAATCAATCGTTAGCCAATTGAAATCAATTGCCTAGTCAGCAATCATGGTAATGCGGGTGCTGGGGAGAAGGAGAATTAAGTATTGAAATTGGGCCAAAAGTTCAGCTAAAACCCTAGGTTCGACTGAAGGGCAAATTCCAAATCAAAGTTTAATTAACTGTAAGAGAATTCTTAGATATACTATATAGTAATAGTTAATACTAACCTGTTGATAATGAGTCTGAACAGCATGATATATGAATCCAACATTTTCGATGAGATGAATGATTTAATTTTAAGTGTAAATATGGAATTGGATCCCTAAATCTCCAGCCAGAGGTAATAGAGGCATATTATGATGATAAAATACGTCGTTAGTTTCTGACCAGGATCAGAATCTGTATGTTAAGCTTCATCTTCAGTTTTAGAACATATTTTCCTGACAAATTTTGAATGCAATCATTGCCTTCAATTACGCCAATTGTTCCCAATAAAGCAAACTGCTTCATGGAAGCATATTGACAATTGCAAATATTTTCGAAAATCATGCAAAAATTATATGATTTGGTAGACAGCTCATTAGTACTTCCCAATGAAATCCAATCTTATCAATAAGAATCTAACTGAAGGTGATTCAGCGGCCAGTGATGAAATAGACAACATTTGTTAATACAGTATTATTCTCTGGGTCGGGCATTATTTTGGCAATCCAAACCAAAAAAACCAGTTCAATTAGCGCTAAAATTTTCAATTATAATGCCATGCCTCGATTTGGCTTTGCCTTGCCAAATGACCCTGAGATCGAAAATAAAAACAAATTGTGACGTCATGTGTACTGCTGCCGTTGCCTTCACAAGCCTCTGGCTGGCACCTGGCCCTAAAGAACAGTACGAAAGAAACCGAAAACCGTTATGCTTTAAAATATGTAATTAATTTTAATATACTTAACTACATTTGCATTACACGTACACATTATTATATAAATTAAACACCAAAAGGCGCCTCTCCGTGTTCTTCTTCACCACTACATTTCCCCCCAATTGCTTCTTGCTCCTCTCTCTCTCTCTCTCGCTCTCTTTCTCTTATGTTCCCGAAAAGCTGTTCTTCAGTAGGAGAATAAGAAAAACAACTCCAACGGCAATTGTGAACAGCTGCACATTTATTACTTTGGAGTCCACAATGGCCTGCAACATGTTGTAAACGCTCTCGCTTCGCACTTCTCCGCCACAGCAGTCCATATGGGGGTGGTAAAGGTAACTAACTTTAAGTACGCCAAATGTTTTATACAACTATTGATTTGTTGTATTCACGTCGTTTGTTTGTGAAACAGAGACCGTAGCGTTGCCACTCTGCGGTCTAATATTAGCGATGGACTACATTTAATCACGAAAATTTTACATATCGCGCAACTATACTCACGTAAATAAGCTTACGACTCACACAAACAGGGAGAAAGAGAGAAAAAGAAAGCTATTTGGAAATAAAACCTTATTGGCAGACATCTCGCAGCGAAAGAAACATATATACCGATGATCTGATACCAATTTTTTCCATATTTCACATTATCAATTATAAGACCTGGACCCTGTACACCAAGAACAAAAACATTCCAAATATCGTAAAACGATAATCACTTAAATGTTTCTTAAACTAATGCAATCCACCTGCAGTAAATCGAAATATATGCCGTCTCACTCACTCTCGTGGGTACGAGATATTTTAGCCTATTTTAACAAAATCTACTTATATAGTGGACGGTTCTACATACCAATATACTCCTGGCTCTAGCTCAGAACCCATGCCGAGAATTCTGACTCCTCGGAATGTGGTTAATTTCTTGAACTGGGATGCGTATCCAGTAGTAGTATCGCTGCTCCTATAACTCCTGCATCTCAGATAGATTACATGTGTCACTCTATTTCTTTGAAAACTAAACACAATTGTTCACGAAGTCTAATTATCACTAAAAGTTTCAGCAATTAACTCGGATACACAACTCTATTGAACTGTGGGTTGAGTTTTATTAATTTAGTTTAATATAACTATTTGCTATGATGTACGCCCAACTCCAAGCTTATTCATCGTTTTCAAAGTCAGCGGGGTTCTTGCGCAGCAAAGCACTATGTTTCCGTTCGGTCAGATCGTAGATCAGATAGCCCACAATGAATGCTGATAGAGATCAAATAAGAAATAGTAAAAATTAGTTTAAGGAATTCCAAATAATATACCAATAGGTTGCAACTTACGTGGAGCCACAATAAAAACGTTGGAGCGGAAACGGCGCACCATATTGGGCAGACCCTTGCTAATGGCACCGGCAAAGGCTCGCTGCTCGAAGGGCGAGAGTTTGTATGTGACGATACCGTGAACCTTGGCAAGATTGCCGAAGTGGGCTCCATTTAGGATCGAGGTTAGACGCATCTTTTAGGCTGTGGGCGAAGTGGGAATTGTAAAATGGGTTGGGATTAGTTTTAACAACAGCACAAAAAGTTAACTAGGATTTGTATAAAAACACAAATTGTGATTATAAACATCTTGTCAGGCGCGTAAAAGTTACGTAATTTTTTTGCACAATTCGGTAAAGGAAACGTCTGCCGTTTGGGAAGATCTTTGCACTTTTACCGGGCGAAAATGATTGGGCATATTTATAGAGTCCCCCAGCTGTCAAATATTTCTTTTTTTGGCAATTATAATGCGAAATTTTACCTTGATTTGGTTTGTAAAGCGACCAAAAGAAAATTCTCTTCCCGTTTTCGTCTCTCACCGAACAGTATTGCCAGACAACACACAAAGACTACTATCGACTATTTGATGTTATCGATAATTTTCCCACCATTGAGCAATCGGAGCGAATTCAAGTTGCTCAAAACAACGCAGCAAATTACTGTTCTACCAAAGTGGAGCGAATTCATATTGCCAAGCACGCGAAGCGAATTCAAGTGGTTTAAAAGTGAAGCGAATTCAAATTTTCAAAAAAGCGAAGCGAATTCAAATTTCTTAAACAGGCGAAGCGAATCTAAGTTTCTCAAATAAGCAGAGCGAAATCTCAGACGATTTTTGTTCGCTCTCCAGACACGCGATTTTCAAACTTCAAAATGTTTTTTAAAAAGCTTTTAAGTGAATTTGAGTAAGCAGAGCGAAATCTCAGACGATTTTTGTTCGCCCTCCAGACACGCGATTTTCAAACTTCAAAATGTTATTTAAAACCTTTTTAAATGAATTTCACTATAAGAAAACAAACATCATGTCAAAGTTATTTTGTTTATGAACAGGATTTGTACAACTATGAGATGAGGCGACTTACAATTAATTAAAATTATTATTTTCGTATAAAAAACATGATCAAACACAAAAGACGACAAGATTTCACATTTATGGCAACAATTCTGTGATGATAGTATACAAAATACATATATATGTATATATATACATGTATATAGTAGGTATATACAAAAAGAAAACGGAATTCATTTCGTTTCTTATAAAACATAAACAAAAGTCCAATAGAGGGCATTGAAAATCAGAAACATGACTGGAAACACGAATCTAGAGCGCCTATCAATCCACATGGCTATCTCCTGTGGGGTCATGGTGGTAAATGTTGGCGTTGTTTCCTTTTTGTCCTTATCAATATCAACTATATGATCATTGCTGTTCGTACGTTCACTGGAAATTGAAACATTGTCGGCACACTCGGTTTTTATTATGGGCAAATTGGGCTAAAGGCAACAAAAAAGAAAATAAGTTTAAAAGTTCATTTTTATAAACATGATGACTTACATGAACGGTTAGATAATTGTTGAAGCCCTGATTTACATTGCCATTGCCATTACGCACACTTTCCGTGCTGGATACAATATTATCTAAACTAGAACAGGATCTTGCTCGAGAATCGCTGCTCAAGCTGCCACCAATTTGACGTCGGGCTGGACGTGGTGTCAATGTGGATTTGATAATATATTTGCTGTTGACTTTCTTCAATTCAATATTCTCTTTCCGCCGCCAAATAGTATTCACAAAAGCAAATTCCACCAGGCTGCCGAAGATGAAAAACGTGCAACCGATGAACCAAATCTCCGATACTTTGATATAGCTAACTTTGGGTAGTGTTTTGCTTTGGGATGAGGAAAGCGTGATGAATGACAACATGGTGCTGGTGCCCAACATAATGCGTGGCGGTGATGCATCTGCTTGGAGCCAAAATGATACCCAGGATATAGCTACTATCATCATGGAGGGCAGATAATAATCCAATAGATAAAAACCGATTTCACGTTTCAAATTCACCGTAAAACTCAACGAACTATAGTCACCCACTGTAAATAAAGTTAATTAGAATCAATTCTCTATATATTTGTAGTATAAAATTGTGTACTCACTGAATGCTCCATGGCGAAGATTAACCATATCGGAATGAACTACTGTAGTATTATGCCAATATTTTCCCATATTATATTCGGTAAGCCTCATTTCGGGATCAAATGATATGGGGGACTCTTTTTCCCATTCCAATTTCAAATCGGATGTGTTGTACATCCCTTAAAAAATAAAACAGAATAAATTTATATTATATAAATAAATTTATCGCAAATTCACTTACAGCTCTCTAAAACTGTTGAACAGAATTGCTGATCGAATGGAAACTTCTTGAAATTCATCCAACAATATAATGTGGCCTGCATGCGTGTCGAAATGATGACATTCCCCTCCGGCGACAATGATGTTAAGACATCCTTTTCATCGGTACCGAGGATTGATGATTCTCGTTCATTGGCAAAGAATATGTGAGGCAGCCACAGGCGTTCACTTAAATGCTTTTGCCCCAATATATTGTCAAAGCGTTCGAATTCCTTATAGGCTAATCTCTTATCCTGGAAACTCAATTGCAATAGAGCATGCATTTTGAACTGGAGCAGATCGGAATTAAGATTTTGCAAGAAATATACATAGATGCGGGTCTTAACCACAATGGGTAAACGTTGTAAGGTTACATTATCATATTCTAAACGGATAGAAAATCAATTACAATTGCATAATTTAAAAGAAACTAAGGGAAAACTTACCAATTGGTCGCTCTAGACGATCATAGCGACAAACATGGGTTAATCTTTGTATAAGTTGGGTTTGTTGTAAATTGGCTGCATTCGACAGACTGGGACATTCCTCATCTTCAGATGTATCATTTGTTGCTGCAGCACTGGAAAGGAATAGAGACGTGTTAATGCAGGCAAAACCAAGTGATACTATTGATGTTGGTCAGGAACATAAACTAACAAATATATACATATATATATATACATGTAATATGTCGTTTGTTTTTTGCCATAAAAAGTGATTTATGTGTAAATCGTAAATCACAAAATATTTTATTTGACAAAAATTCTACATTTTATTATTATTATAATGTAATAATCGTGACTAAAACATCGTCTTAGGTATTAAGTTCCTATATTGTTGTAAAATTCTATATAAAAAGTAATATTAAATAATACTTTGGTATGAATATATTCCATCCAAGTCTATTATAAAGTTTAGTTATAAAATCTATTCAGAATCTTTTAGAGTATACAAAATGTTGCTACAATTAAGGTTAGCTAAGGTTGGGCTAGACTTTTGTTTGCCAAATGGCAAATCGGTTAACGTACCGAAACTATATAATTCATATTTAGCTATAACTACCCACAAACACAAACATTAAAAATTATTAGGCAATTCCAGATTTTTTTAACTCTGAAAGCCTTTTCAAATGTTTCTTTACATACAAACAAACATATATATATATATATGTATATATATATAGAAATTATATAATATTTAGTGCATTATTTTATTACTAAAACCATTTAAAATGCTTCAGTTTCAGTTGGTTATAGAAAAGGTTTATTGTTCCGCTTGGTAAATGGGGAAATGAGGTTAGGATTGAGTCTTAATAATTGGATTAGCACCGTATCTATAGGAGCAGCTGTGTCAACCTAATTTAAATTTGTTAAAATCGTTTAACAAAACAATATTTGTCCAGTTAAAGTCTAGCAGTATAGTTAAGTTAATATTATTATTATTATTATTACTCATTTGCGAAACAACAGTTAAACAAATGCTAAAAATTCAATTATTAACATATAGAAGTCTGATCGCACAAGGTAAGACATCATTTTACATGTTCATTATCTTATTTTTGTATTCTGTTACAGCTTTTCATTCAACTTTTACCGAAAAGTGACTAATATTTTTATTCTGGAATCACAACAGAATTTTTAACTCAATTCGTTATATTATATCCGGAAATGTTTTCACGATCTATACAAATTTTCTTTGTAATTCTTTCTTATCAGCTTCTTGTTGTAAAAACACATTTCATACTTGCGTCAAATTGTTGCACAAACACATTTTATCAGAATTATTTTCCCTGTTTTTATTTTTGATTTTATCAATGAAATGATCTGTCAAAGATATTTATATCATTCAATGTTGTACATACATATGTATATATATATATTTTCTTGAAAATATTTAACGTTTACTTCAATCATTGGTAAAATGAACACGATACAAGAGACCAGTGCTGCAGCAACCATAACAAAGTTTCTTTACCCTTTCCATTTGTATCGACACTTTGACAGTATATAGCACATATAATTCTTTAAATTTGTTCAATTTATTTTTATTTTTAATCTATTAATTATAAACTTTCATTTATTAAACGATTCTAGCCTAAAAGAAGTATAGAGGAAACACGACTTGTTCATAGAAAAGTCTTACTAAAGGATTCACTTGCAAATGAGTGACCATAGGAAAGACAATCTTTGGCAAGTGTATAATGAAAGGAAGGCCAATATATTTAGTCAACTGGTCTGAAGTTTTTCTTGTGTTTTATTTTGGTAAAAACGAAATGTTAGCATCGACTCTTGTCTATGGAGGGACGACATATTGTTTTATCAGCTGAAAACATATCAATTATATTGGTTTTTATCACTCTCACTCATTTTGCATTCGAGATGATGTAGTTGACATTTTGCTTTTTGTGCCTCTGTACCATGACAATGGAATTTTTTTTCATTCCTCAAGATATTCATGAATATGAATGGATTTGTTAGTATGAATGGAAATTTAAACTATATAAATATATCCTTCTGACAATCATATAATACGATTTCAAATTAATATAAAATATCAAATGGAATGTAGAGAGAGAGAGAGAGAGAGAAAAATACTTCTATTCCGTATAATTGGACTTACCTGACTGACGTCTGTATAATGTTGAATATTATTAATATGATTAATATTACTTTTGTAAAGTGCATAAAATACAAATTCTTCATTCTGAGCAGGAACAATTGAAATATTATAATAATAAGAATAATTTGAATCGATTTCAACTACAATTCTCTTGAGGTGTCAAATGAAAAATGATTTTCAAACTCAATTCAAATGTGTGTGTAAGTGTGTGTGTGTGTGTGCACACTTTATCCTTGCGTCACATTCACTTTACAATTTATCCATTCGCATTCACATTCACTTTGCATTGGAAATGCACTTTAAATTAATTTAAATAAATACAAACAAACACATATAGAAAAAACAAAAAATGGGGGAAACACGGTAAATTTTCGAAATGAAATTATAATTTTTTTCAAAATGCCGAGGCCTGTGTCTCGTATGACAATTGTCCGAAAAACTCTCCGTGTTGAATTCGAGTTGCGCTTGCGTCTCACAGGAATACCTTAAATGTCGACGCTTCGCAAAGTACTGAGACTGAGCAGCGTTATTTTGTGTCTTTTTGTTGCTATTTTGCGCCTATTGCTGATAAGCCAAGTTAATAGGGGTACGCCCAAAACAACAATAAGTATTAACAACAAGACACAACACAACGCGCAGTGCTGCGATCGGAGCTGTTAACTGTTAAGTGGCGCAAAGGCAATAGCCGCAGGGTCGCTGGAGATCGGCTTACTTTATAAGCAACAAAATGGCAAATAGTTAACGATTGAATACATCTGTAACTATGTATATATGTATCTATGTATGTATGTATGTATGTATGAATCGGAAGCATTACATTTCTATAAACCGGTCAATAAGTTGTCTTGGAATTGCACAAACAGCACAACAAACCAAATGCCTATAAATATTTGTAACATTTATGAACTAGTTGGCATTAGCATACGAGTCTATACAAACGTTAATACAGATGGGAACAAAAAAAAAGATGGGGGAGATGCATATGTATATGTATGTGTGTGTGTGTGTGTCTGTGTATACAGTTGTTGTCCACGCTTCTAATTAAGCATCCATCATCCATCCATCTATCCCCCTCACACCGCACCAACTAACCTAACTAATAGTGTTTGCCCAAGGCGCACGCTCTCGGCTCTTGTTTAAACAATTTGCACATGATTTTTCTTAATTATTAAATCAACCCAGTTGCAAATTATATAAGTTCAACAAACTTACATGTATTTACCTTAAAAAAAATATGAATTAAAATACAAAACTATTTAATTCTTATCAGAGCAACAATTATCATTATTTTGGTTGAATAAACTTTATCAATATCTCTCAATCCCCTCGATTCAGGGGATTATGCTTTAAGGTCGAGCTCTCTTACATTCAAATGTATAATGATCATTGTATAGCAACAAAAACAATCCAAAATCGAGACGTGACATAGAAAAAACAAATTATTATTATTAAACAATACATACAAATGCGAAAGTTAAAACACAAAAACAACAACAAAAACAGCAAAAAACTAAGCAACAACAAGTGCGAGAATAATTGAATATATGACAAATTGTCAATAGCAGAAATGAGTTAATAACAATCCAATTAGTGTATAAATTTTGGTTTTATTCACTTGGCCTGTTCAGTAGCTCGCTCGTCTTTTGTGTAATTGATTTATAAGTTCAATATTATTATTAAAAACCAATTTGTTTAAAATATAAAATTAATGAAATTCACTTGGCGTAAGGAGGAACAAACCAGATATAATCGAATTGCATCGAACTAATAGGTTTCTGAACTTTGAAGGTTCCTTAAGAAAAGAATAGGACAAACTACGACAAGAGATGTTAAATAATCAATTCAAAGAAAGAAATAAAGAGAGAGAGAGAGAGAGAGAGAGAACGAATGATGATTGACAGAGGAATTGTTTACATAAATCTTTAACCTAATTAAAAGAACTGAAATAAAAATCATTCATTTTCTAATGTAAATAAATCGTAATATTTGCAGACCAGTAAAGGATCTATTAGATTGCTTTTCAGCTCATCTTATGAGATCTTCCTGCTCTTACCAGGATATTGATTCACTTTGTCAGTTGGTTGCTCATTTGCGTCAATCCTTTAATATGATATTGACATTTTATAGTAAATAAAAATTGCAAAACATTTTTGGTTGGTTTTGTTTTGTTGCTGCTTATCAAAGCTATTTTAGGAACTTTAATTAAATGAATATCTAGGCAAATATGACTACCCGTTGTGAATAAAAATATATATATAAATATATGTATATCTGTTTAATAAGAAATATGAAAGCATTTTTAATTATTGTTCTTCCATTGTTAAAATAAACAACAAAAATTTCTATTGCCCTGGCGTCACACCGAAAGTTGGGATTATCTTTCCTTATCGTTATGTTCTACCAACTATATATGTATGTATATACATAGGGGAACAGGTGTATATGTTTATATATTTGTCCACCTCAGATCTCCTTGTACGAACTGTTTTTTTTGGGAAAGGTGTCGCTTGTTGTGTTTTTTTGCGCAATTTAAAGGTTAAACATTTATTTACTTTTATTTTTATGGGTCGCTGAAAATGTGATTTTTTATTTACTAACAAATATTAGCATTGTTTGTAGGCAAAAGGGGTGGAAAAGTGGGTGATGTTGTGTACGTTAATGAAGATTGGATTTTGAATGTTTGAATTCCGTTTAGCACGTGATATAATTCGATCTTTTGAAATTTTACCGCCTTCATGGACCAAAAGGAAGCCAACAAAAAGCAGGCTCTAATGAAATTATCAATACCCTAAAAGAATAGAGAAGAATTCTAATTACAGTATCCTAGATGGATTCTATAGGTTGGCAGCTATAAGCTGAACTATCTGTTGAACATATATCTAGTATATATATATTATAAATCCTTCTATATAACTCTATGATGGAGAATCTTTTCAACTCTTATCTTATTTGCATTGCAAACTGCTAGTCAAAGTGAATATACTCCATTTGCGATAGCTTAATTAAAGGTAAAGTTAAAGATCAGGGTCATTATCTTGGCGTGACTCATGAGTCATGCATCTCTTCAGTAGTGTGGATGGTTTTGGGCGGGAGATACTAGCGATGCTTTTTTATCAGCCAGCTGGGAAGAAGACAAGACAGGCGACCGATCCAACCCAACATCTGTGGTGTCTAGTAGACAGGGGCGACAGTTGCTTGTGTTTGGTTCGCGTTCGTTAAGCCAATAAACAAGCGAAAAGTTTAATTAATTAAAAAATTTAAATTAAAAATACAAACACAATGAAAACAAAAATGAATTTTTTGTTACTGTTATTGTTTATGCTAAGCAAATAAAAGCCTATAATGACAATGGCAATTGCAAATAATATATAAATATATACATACAAATCTATATGTTTGTGTATGTGTGTGTGTGTATGTATATTTAAACAAATCTACACACCAATGACAAATGTACAAAATTGAAATTGAAAATATATATTTATAATTTTCAACGCGACAAGATGATAATCAGGAACTGGCAGACTCAAGTGGGGAGACTAATATTAAACTATGACAGAACAGTCAACTATATACTACATACATACATATATACTATATAGTTGAGATGGACAATACGATTTTTTTATCTCTGAGTTTATTTTCATTTATTTTTGTTTCTTTCTAACTCTAATTATTCCTACTACTACCAAATTATTCTTATCACAATCTTGTCCATCCACAATGACGTCTTTTTTTAAACATTTGCAAATTGGGTATATAGACTATAACTACAAATTTACAACAGTTAAAAGCATTCAGATCAGCCATATATATCATTCGAACAAGAGATTAAAAGAGACCATCAATATCTATATGGATATATATGGTTATTGATAGACAAGATATATAAATATTTAAGAATGGGCCCGCCAAGTTGTTCAATTTGATTTGGATATTGAAAGGGTATCGAGAAATCGGCTGAAAAGGGACTACTCTAAGAAACCTCCTCCGCCTCCTCTAAATGCCGTTTTGTGTAATATTTTATTAGCTTTGTTTTATTTGCTCTTTGTGTGTAGTGTTTGATCTTGCCACTGGAGCGTATACGTAATAATTTTATATTTGTATTATGGCCGGAAACGTCCTAGCGGATTGACTAATATATCAACTAATTAGATACGGGTGACTCAGTTCCAGCTTTGTTTGCACCTTTGACAGCATCAGCATCAAACAAATGCCATATCTTCTTCTGTTATCAGACCAAAGGTCTATCATTTTATATAGAAATTGGCAATCTCTGAACATAGAGCTCTTTATGTTAACAGCAATGATTTCTTGTTATTATCTAGAGAAGGCCTAGTTGTCCCATTTCATTGAATGGGAGCGTAGTGTGTGAAACTTGGCAACATCTTTGACTTTCTTTAACGTGCCCAACAGATTTTCACATTGTCATCAAAGGTAAATACAAGATTTAAGCTAACAATATAAATCATTGACTATCCAGTTTCTTAGACTGTTTGATCAAGTGCTAACGCACGTAGCTAAACTGAAGTAATTTACTAGCACCATATAAATAAGATAGAGTATACACAGTCAAATATATCATATCATCATGGTTAAGTTAGTTTTTGTTTTTGCGATACTTTCACGCTTAACACATAAATTTGTTTATTTCTAGTACAATGCGTCCCGCGTTGTGTTCGGTCAGAAGAGGAAGGATTAATTAACATAATCAATAGGATAACTATAGACTAACATGAAACAAGCCTCCCATTTATATTAAGTAGCTCCTTAGCCCTTACTGCTGCTGTTTGACTGTTCTCGCCGCCTCCTGGCCACTGTTACCGGTAATAGCTGGCGATTTCGCAAAATCCTCGAATGTATCCTTAACCTTCTTAAGGCCTCTGCCTGCATAGCAGGGCAGCATGTGGACAAAACGGAATGAGCTCTTAACGCCCTCATTATAATAGTGCTTGGCCAGGAAACGCATCTCGCCCGTTTTGGGCAATTGTGGTACTTCGAATGGCAGTTGCTTCTGTGCCTGCTGGACATATGGGCATAGCTGATCCTTTACATTGTTGTACAGCTTTTCTGTTTCCTCTGTACTGCCCCAGATGCCGGCTTTACGTGTGTAGTAAACAGCTCCAGCCAGTAAGCCACCGCGCACTAGGAATCTGGACGAAGAAGAAGAAACCAACCAATTTGTTTTTACTCCTGAGTCTTACGTAATGAAAGCGCAAATGCACTCACCCAAAAACCATTTTGTTTTTATTGTCGGGGGAAGAATGGGTGTGATGCAATTAATTGCCTGGTCAATTCCAAACTTGCAGGAGTTTGGTCGATTTCGTTATAAAACTAAAACAAAAATCTCATGAAGATTTGCGAACGCTACAAAAACAATGAAATTTTAATCAGTGTGACCAGTTTAAGAAATCGAAAAATGTCTACGATGCCTTGCGATAAAAAAATACCAAGCAGAACTACTGAGTTTTAACGAAGAAAAACGTTGAGAATTTAAAAACGCAAAATCCGTTACTGCCGAATATTTTGTTTTTGACGTGGATTTCTTAGAAATATATTTTTGATGCTTTTTTAAACAGTAATTCTAAATTAAATATTAAAATTTCAAAGGTTAAAGAAACCAAAAGTTATTGGACAGCCGATTTAGCACGCAGTTTTCAATATTAAATCACAAGGAGAAGGTTTTGGTAGCTTAATGTTAAGATTTAAATATTATATCAAAACCCAACTTCAATTGATCTTATTTTTCATAATTAAACCAAAATAAAAATCGAAATTTCTGTTCATTAAGGTCAGCTAGTTCAACCTTTAATTTATTTTGATTAATCACTCTCATTCTCTTCCGTCGTACAATAATTTTCAACGAGACATTTCATAATTTCAGTTAAGCCCTGAAACTCTGTTTTTTTGGCTCGGGTTTTTTTTTACATTTTTCTCATTAATTTAGTACTTTTGCACCCATTTAGTTTCCCCTTTAGAGTCTGAAATCTAATTTATTGAACAAGTAACCAGCATTTGGTCCTTCGAACGGTAGAGTTTGCACTCCCCTATAGTCAGTCTACTTTCAAAGTCCTTTTGTTATAATTTTGCGACAGTCGTTGCAGTTAAGAGGATTATTGCCTGCCAGGAATTTCGCTAAGGCTTGTGCCAATTTATTGAAAAATACCAATTCCAATTGTTTTGTGTGTTCATTTTCCTTCTGTTATTTTCCTATATTTTTTTTTTCAATTCGAGTGAGAAATTTTCCATTTTTTATGTTATTTTTTCACCCATTTTTTTTTGTTTCTTTGTTATTTTTTGTGTCCCTTGTCAGTTGCCTTTGGAACGGGTCCAGGTCGACGTTGACCCACGTGTCAGGCGATGCGCTCAGAGGTCGCTTACGGGGTTGGGGTTGGCAACGCTTATTAATAGGTTCAGTTAATGTGTCACAACCCCTTCATCGACCGCTGTCTCCCACCCCTTCCCCTTTCAATTCTTTTTGTGCACCCGAAACAAAAATTAAAGTTTTTTCCTCAAAAATTGGCAACATTTTTTTACGAAAATGTAATTTATTAATTTCGCATGGACGTGTGACAGTTGGATGCATCGGCTGATCCTTTATTTACACAATGCGCGGCAGCATTTGTGTGACCCTTTTCCTCCTTTTTTTTCTACACACACACATATAGCATGTGCCCCTGCCCCTAACCCTTCGACCCAATGAATTTTACTATTCACCCTGTAGCCTGCTTGGCTAAATGGGTATGTTGGACTCAAGAAAATAAAAAATAAAGTCTACAAGTAAGTATATATGTATGTATATATGAATAATTTTACTTACTTTGGCGCACTCTTTTTGTGTGTAGTATGTGTGGTATGGGGAACACTCATGCCCGCGCGACCGAGTAGTGTATCTTTGGTAATCCATATCAGTGTATAGAAAATGCACGAATATCCAAAAACTCACAACAGTTCAAACAGATTCAGTTACAATTTTACAATGAATAAAACTTTAATTTTAAGAAAATATCACGCTTAAGCTCACTTCAAGAACTTGTTAACTTCTAATTCTCTCTCAAAGTGACCATAGTTGCTCAACTAAAATAATACTTAGAAAGGATCATTTGGGAAATTTGTCATAGGGATATTTAAAACATATCAACTCCGTTACGTTTCAAATGAACTTAGATCACAACATAAACACAGTTTATCATACAGGGTATTCCAAAGTCGACAAGACAAAGCAAATGGACAGACAGGATTTGCAATGTATGCGTGTGTGCGAAAAATGTCAAGGAAATTCTATTTTTTTTTTGTTTTTTTGGAAAATTTCGCATTATCCATAGAAAATTGCAATTTTACAATGGGCAAGGGTTGTTGATCCCATTGGCACCAAAGGGTTAAAGACCCCTTACCCCTTCGATTTCACTTTCATTTCGGTTGATTTGATTCAACTGCTGCTGCAGTTGCTCAAAAGTAATTTAGCGACCCTTCGATTGTAATTTTTTTGGGGTAAAATTTTACACATTTTCAACAAAAATTTTGTTTTTGGAAAATTGTCCATGTGCCATAATACGATATTCAACCCTTTCTATTATAAAGAAGAGGGAGCAAGATAGCGGGCTAAGGGCACTCCATTTGTGCAACAATGGAAGAGAGAATGAAATTTTACAGCCGTCGTTCCCCTGGCTTAAAATGTGAACTATAAAACATACACACATACATACATACATACACAACTATATATGTACATATAGATATACCATTATTGACATTTTGGAGCACACGCTTCACACGCGTGTGGATTTCACATTTCATATTAAACTGCAGCTGCCATCATAATGAACGACAAACCAAGGGTCCAAGCATTCTTTCCCTCTCCTTCTCCCTCTTTCTAGCTCTCTAACTTTTTTCCTTTAAAGAAGTGAAACGACCCATCTATGAATCTATAGTTTTTTATGCCTCTTGTTTGCTTATATGATTTTGATATTATTGGCACACGCATGTGTATGTCTGTGTGTGTGTGTATTGTTGTTGTTGTTGTGTGTGTTTGCCCCAGGCTTAGGATCCTAAACCTTGTTAGGGGTGTTAAAAGATAAGAACATTTTGTTGGTTCTTTTTTTTTATTATTTCTCTTTTATTTTTTGTGTAAAAGTTGCCTTTTTTTTTGTTGGTTTTTGATTATTACTATTGTCGCTGTTTGTGTGTTAAATGTGTGTAAAATATTGGATTTAAAATCAAGACACGTGCCACAATACTCTTAACTAAAATAATATGCTGGCTCTTGGAAAATTAGCTGAGAAAGTTTCGGTTTTTAATAGGTATTTGACTCTAATCTATTGTGAGTTAAGAAGAAAAAATGAGAATTCTGTAAAGGAATTCTATACAAGTTTTGTATTTAAAATCCAAATATGTCTCGTTCTCTGTATTAATCCTTTTATAATGAATCCCTAATCCTTTAGTTTACATATAGAAAATCAACAGTTGATAGTCAAATAAGTTCTAGATCATTGCATAAAAGTAATCGCTGGATTTTAATGCATTATTAAGTACAAACTTTAATATGAATATCATAATTTTGAAATGTATATGTATGTATGTATGTGAGTATAAATCTATAATTGTATTGGTATGGGCTATCTTTTGGTTGCAATTTTCTTGTCTCCGACATAATTGATGAGTTTTCTCGCTCATTTTGTGTGTGTTTTAAGATAAAAGTATAAAAGACGTTGCCTTTGGGCTTGGTAGGTATTTATTACTTTTTTTTCGTTTTCTTTTTTTTTTTATTTTACTGAAATAATATAAACTCAGATACTTACAAAGTCTGACCGACCACACACAAATACAAACAAGCCAACATATACACGGACATACTCATAAGCGGCTTACAGAACTCATTCTCCTTTTAGTCAGTGTGTGTGTGCCTGTGTGTGTGTATTCGTGTGATAGTGCATAAAATTTATTGGCGCATTGGGAGTCCCCCTTTTTTTTATATTTATTTATATTTTTTTTTTGTTTTTCTTTTTGGGGAGGTTCGCTTGTGTTGTCGCTGTCAAGTTTCGTATTCAAGGCTTTTATAATTTTATGCCATTTCTTTCAATATTTATTTTGTTATTATGTTTTTGTAATGAGTCCAAGTTGTTGTTTTTGTTATTTTTATTGTAATTGTTGTTGCTGTTGTTGACAGCAGAGGCAACGACGACGCCGACAACGACGAAGACGACGAACGGCAACAAAATGAGGACGAAATTGTTAGATAGGATGACGTTGAAATTGGAAAAATTGTATCAATAGATAGGCAGTATATATGTGTGTGTGTGTGTGTGTGCGTATCTCAATGTGTATGTGTGTGTTTGTATGGGTATTGCCATGGAAAATTTTGGCTGCCTGGGCGAACATAAATTAATTAATTTTGTTTTTTTTTTTTTTGGTTAGTTTGTATTCATTTCTCTAGTTGGTAGTCTAAAATTACGTTCATATCTATTGATTTTTTTCATAATGAGTAAAAGCAAAATCTTCAGGGAGAGATATAGAACAATGAAGCAAAACGTAGCATACATTTGGGGTGACAAGCCATGTGCGCTATAATAAGATGAGATGAGACAAGACGAGACGAGACGAGATGAGATGATGTGTTGTGTTTGTCAAGTAAAGGTAAAATAAAGGTGTATTGGCATTATTAATTATATTTGATACAAAGTAAAGAAAAATGAGATTTATTTTTGTTTTGATTTTAATATTTTTTTTTTGGATAAATGTTTGCTTTAACAATTTAATCCTTGACTGTTGTCCTGACAACGTCTTAGACTCATTTTAATTAAAAAAAGAAAATAAAAACCTGTGTGTACTTTTGCGTGTTCTAGGTGGATGGGTGGGATGCAGCTCATATTTATTGCTATAAATAATTTGGGCCACAAGTCGCTCAACTTTAATTTGAAAAGCGATAAATAACAAATGTTCCCATACCCTTCCACACCCTCCCATACCCTCCCATACGAATGAAATTCCAAGTCCAAAACCCTAGCAAAAACTACAATAAGTACACACATACACACACGAGCTTAGCCATAAAATGAAAGTGAAAAGAAAGTAGAAAAAGTGCTGAACGCAGAAAAGTACAAATTGCCCACAAAAAAGGGAGAGAGAGAGATAGAGAGAGAGAGACAGAGTGAAAGAGCTAGCAAGCAAGTGAGTAGCAGCAACCCGCAAAACCAAAGCCAAAAAAGAAATGAGAAAGAAGCCAGCAAACGAAAAACAAAAAAAAAAAAAACAAAAATAGAAAAGTTCAATTTACTACTTTTCACTTTAGCATACACACACACACACACACACATATACAACGCTGAGGTCCACGCACACCCTCGCCCTCATCTCAGTAGGCTGTAACTGAAATTGGAGAAGCCGTTGCCACAGCAGCCACATATCCTTATGCCGCATATCCTTATCCTTGCTGTCCACTCACTACCTACCCCCACTCCCCATATTCGCCCCCCTCCCCATCTCCTAGCACACAACCGAAACTTTTGCCTTTTGCGTTAAATTTTCCTTTTCTTTTTTTTTTTTTTCTTTTTATTTTGGAATTTTTCGATAAGCCTCACCATATCACTCACACTCATGCCATACAGATGCCACACTCACACATGCACAGACAGCTATACACACACACACTGACAGAAGAGAAAGCATCCCCACACGAGCTTCTAATTTTC